>CM062813.1:790469982-795269982 GCA_031772625.1 Pinus tabuliformis | reverse complement strand
TCATCCCTGGAGGTGGTGAGCTTGTTCAGATATGTAGAGATCATGTCGCCGTTTTCGCACTTGATTTTCCAAAGCTTGTCTTTCAGCGCCAGCTTCCTCTGATCACTGCTATTCTGACATAGATCTTTCAATGTTTTCCACATTGAAAATGGTGTCTCCTTCCCATGGAGACTCTAGACTATGTGGTCTCGAACTCCCTCCAGAAGGATTCTCCTCGCTCTAGCCACACATTTCTTCCATTCCGCCAATTCTGTAGCATTAGTTGCTGCTGGCTTGGGGACTTCTTGATCAATGAAGTCCTTCAAACCGTTGTCCTCTAACACTACTTCCATGTGATCCTTCCAGGCTATCTAATTCGAGCTGCCATCAAGGGCATACTCAAGTCTTAAACCATTGAATGCCATTGGTGAAATTTGAGATGTGATAAGAATTTGAATTCTATAATCAGGAGCTTCAAACTTCAAACTTCTCCTTTCTTTGTATACTGTTCTCTCCTTTGATCACCTTTGCTCTGATACCATGTAGAATTTCTCATTGTAGATCAACAGATTATGCAATATACTAAAGCAAAATACTAGATCTATTTCTACAACAAACTTGCAGAAGCTTAATTGATTTTGAGCAAGATCAAATAGAACACATATAACATAGAATGAGAAATCAATCACACATGAACACAGAAGAATACTCTGGGAAAGCCTCAACTAAAAACCCCGCTATCTGTATTATCATACAAGTGTAAATATCTTGGGATTACACAAAGCTTTAGCTCTCAAGCTATCCAGCTCTCAATACAATTCGTCACTGTTTCTCATAGACAGAATAGACACAACATATGCCTTCCTCCAGTCCTCCAAACCTCCTATTTCCTTGCACAGTTTCTCCTGGGTCCTCTAGTTGCCACTTGTGTGAATTGGCCTCTCACACAACTCATCAAACTCAAAAGTAACTGCGCAGTCCTGAAGGAGATAATTCCTTCTGCATGTATGAGTTTCCTATATAGGAAAAATCCTCCATGCAGAAGGAATTATCTCCTTCAGGACTGCGCAGTTACTTTTGAGTTTGAAGTGTTGTGTGAGAGGCCAATTCACACAGGTGGCAACATTGGACCCCAGGAGAAACTGCACAAGGAAATAGGAGGCTTGGAGGACTGAGGGAAGGCATATGTTGTGTCTATTCAGTCTATGAGCAGCATTGAGGGATTGTACTAAGAGCTGGATAGCTTGTGAGCTAAAGCTTTGTGTAATCCGGACATATTTCCACTTGTATGATATTACAGAGATCGAGGTTTTTAGCTAAGGCTTTCCCCAGAGTATTCTTCTATGTTCATGTGTGATTGCTTTCTCATTCTCAGTTATATGTGTTCTATTTGATCTTGCTCATAATCGATTAAGCTTCCGCAAGTTTGTTGTAGAAGTAGATCTTGTATTTGCTATCCAGCTCTCACTACAATCCCTCAATGCTGCTCATATACTGAATAGACACAACATATGCCTTCCCTTAGTCCTCCAAGCCTCCTATTTCCTTGCGCAATTTCTCCTGGGGTCCAATGCTGCCACCTGTGTGAATTGGCCTCTCACACAACACATCAAACTCAAAAGTAACTATGCAGTCTTGAAGGAGATAATTCCTTCTGCATGGATGAGTTTCCTATATAAGAAAAATCCTCCAACTGATAGTATATTGTCCCTTCCTCTGACCTCAACTGGGTCTCTAACTGAACTGACATGCATGAGTTTTTTATGAGAGAATATTTAGTTATTTGAAGTGCAGCAGTTACATGCATGCATGCATTAACTAACTGAACTCACAATCAATTCCACAAACTATTGGAACTAATCTAACTGGACTTAACTCAAATAACTGAGCTAACTAATTACAACTCAAAGTACAACTCATCCTGATCTCCTTAATCAAGGGATAACTTCCTCAATCAATGGAGAAACTGTTGCATGTCTTCACATAGACTTCATGTTTGATTTCCTACAACTAATTAACTCAAGATGAATTAATTAATTATTTTACAAACAACTACTAAGATCAAATTCAAATTTTAATTCTCAATTTTAGTTCAGGGACTTACTAAAATTGGAATGTATCTCGAAATGCTATTTATAGCAATGCTATTTTTAGCATTTCTATTTTATCATTCCTTGTTGCTATCTCCAACACTGGTACCTGAAATGCTATTTATAGCATTTCTTGTTGCTATTTTCAACATTTAGGGGGATGGTAGAAGTTCTATAGAAAGAAAGGAAAGAAAGAGAAGTTAAGTTTTTTTTTTTTTGGTAGGTAAGCACCCACAGGGGATATGAACTAGTGACCTATCGCAAGGAGTGCCTTAACAATGCACCCATTCACCGTCAATCCAAAGCCCCATGGGCTAAAGAGAAGTTAAGTTATTACTATCATGCTTCTCAAGTTTCTTTTATATTTTCATAATTTCTTGTGCATATAAGCCAAGAGGTTGCTCTTATTGAATGTGGATAACATCTACAAAATGTAATTTCACTACAACATAATAGACAAATAGCTCCAGAATTTAGTGTATTTCAGTTCACGAATTGGACACCTTTCCTGGCACAAAAATGGGCGTAACCAGATATGTTTATCATAGCGCCAAATTTGGTGCCGGAAATAACGTAGGAATAGCACCAGAAATCTTGCCAAAAGTTGCGTCAGAAATTACATTGTAAATAGTGCCAAGTATAACACCTAAAATAACACATGGAATAGTGCTTGGAATAGTGCTAGAATTAACGCTAGAATTTTCTTCCAATTTGGCATCTAGTTTGGCTTCCAGTTTTATATCCAGTTTTGCTTCCAGTTTTTCTTCTAGTGTGGTTTCCAATTTTACTTCCAGTTTTTCTTCTAGTGTGGTTTCCAATTTTACTTCCAGTTTTGCTTCTAGTGTGGCTTCCAATTTGGCTTCCAATGTTGCTTCTTTTTTTACTTCCAAGTGCTAAGAATAGCACGAGGTTTAGCGCCACGACTTCTATCCAGTTTGGATTTTGATTTGGCTTCCAATTTTGCTTCCTGTTTTGCTTCTAGTGTGGCTTCCAATTTTGCTTCCAATTTGGCTTCCATTGTTGCTTCTTTTTTTTCCTTCCAAAAATGATTATTGTTTTGCATACAGTTAAATTAATATGTTTTATTTAAATTTAATTAGTTAAATATATCATGTCTCTTAAATAAGTTATATGATTATACAATAAGTCATATGAATGCATTTGAAATATTTTATAGGATAACATTTATAAAGAATTTTTAGGGAAACAAACATCCATACAAATTAACAACATCATTATACTTATTAAATCTCCATCAAAATAGAATCTGCAACATCGAGTATATATAAAATAACAAGATAATTATTGTAATGTGGTCATCATCTATAATTAAAACAAGTTAGTTGAATATCTATAATTTAAGTGAATTTGACAACATCCATCATGAGCAGTAAATCAAAACCATCATATGTAATAAATATGTATCCAAATCATCAACCACTTTCAATATATAAAAATTTATGAGTCAATACTGATAAGATCATCATCATATATAACTAAAACAAATGAAATTCACTTATACTAGTAGACAAATAACATGTAAAAATGATACATGTCCATCAGTGGACATAAATCAAAATGATACATCATGTACAAATGATATAAATAAAAATGATCAATTATGTAGGACAAAATGATACAAGTCAATATGATACATCATGTCCAAATGATATAAGTCAAAATGATACATGTAAAAAAGATACAACTCAATAATATGGTACTGGAGGCCGTGAAAATGATACATATGATAGTAACCATGAAAATCGACATCATAACAATATATCAAAAATGATCCATGATGTAGTCTATATGATCATGAATGTCACTGGATGCTACCAACAACTACCTCATGATCATCATCACCATCGTGATCATGATCATCATCATCGTCATTTGTATCGACATTGGTGTCGTTGTCATATATATGTGTGTGTGTGTGTGTGTGTCATCATGAGCATCATCTGTCATCTCAACATCAGACCCAATGTGATTTGGATCTATGTGATGAGGATCATTTAGATCTTTTGGAAGATCCTTATTCTGCAAAAAAAACATTTAGAATGAAAAGTCATTATTTATTTCATGCAATAATTAATTTCTCAATTATATATCGTATATTACAACATATGAAATGAAACGATAATCATATTACATCATATCAAAGTGCACATATGATAATAAAATTTCAAATAATTTACAACTAAGATGTCATTCCAATGATGTAAAACATTCAAAAATTCTAATAAACATTAGTAAAGATCATAAAAAAAATGTTATACAATTTAACTATCAATTGTAATTTCTATTACATAATCCTAAGTACAAACCCTCTTCATTTTGTGTTATATATACCCTACATTTCCACATTCAAGTGAAGGGATGGTCAATGTTTCCTTTCAATGTCGAGTAGCTAGATGTAGTAAAGGTGTTGAAGATGAAATGGAGACTAGAGTCAACTCCAGGTGGAGCAGAAGGATCAATAGGAATGGCACAAGTGCAATTGCAACTGGTAGCGCTAACTCTCTAGTTGCAAGAAGTGGTGAAAGGGAGATTCCCTTTGTCTATGTCACTTCTTAGAGAAATGGTTATGTTTGAAGCTCACTTGTAGAATAGCTAGGAGATAGAGGGATCGTTCCACCCTAGGCTTAGACTTAGAGGTCAAAAAAAGTCAACGAATTGTGGGAGGACGAAAGAACTTGACTTTAGTCTAAGAATGAAGGCAAGGAATGTGACTTAGAGGTGACCTAGGGTTATCCTAAAGGGTTGCTATAGGTCTGCACTAAAATTGTAAGTTGATTGTTCATTGCAACTTCTATAGAGTAAACATTTTCCATATAGATGATTGTTGCAAATTATTTTTTCTTGTATAACTGTTTGAGAACATATTCAAGGTAGCGTTTGCCAGGGCTAGAATTAGGGGTCAATGTCAAAATCAAGATAATCTTTGGAATCTATTAATTGGCACTGGTCACTTCACATATTGGGCATGATGTACCTCTATTCACTGGTGAACTTATGGATTTTAGATGTTGCGGCAATTTTCAACTAAATAATTGAACTTCCTTATGAAATAACCTCTTATTAATAAATCAGAATGGTGTTGGAATCCATTTTAAATTAGGCTTGAAACCTAATACAAACATACTCGATTCTGTATTTTGTTGATCAAGAGCATTAATCCCAACAAATGTTTATTTAATTCAATTGTATACAAGTTGAAGTTTGAGCATTGGTTACGTGAATTACAACTATGCATCATGGGTAGGATCCTTTAACTTGCTTGGACTAACAAAGGATCCTTGAATTTGACTTGAAAAAGTTTTTGTTTTGTAAATAAATTGCATTGACAACTGATTAATGAATTGAGAAACAATCATTGATTTTTAGAGACATTATTGTTTTCTTTTATATTTATTTTCACAATGATCCATGTTGATGAGATAAACATGTTGTTATCACGAGATAGCACTAAGGCTTCTCCTTAGAATCAAGATGAAATTGCAAGAGCATAAAGGTCATAATCCAAGTTCGAAGGGAACACCCTAACCTGTAAAGAGTAAAAATCACACATTCACATTTGGGTAAGACAATTATATAAACCTAAGGTAAAGCGATAAGGTTTAAAACTAATGATGCAGGAAGAATTGCGGTATAAGGTTTACGCAGTTAAAGGTAGAGCTTCTCCCCTCCTCGCAATCCACATGTGGCCATGTCCAAGTGTAGTTCTGGTAGCATAACAACATCCAATTTAAAACCGTCACAGGCCTCGACATTGAATAAGTCAGCGCCCAATGATTGACCCTGATCAATTTCGGCCCTAACAGAATATTGCTCCTCGCCAAAACAAGTAGGGACCACCTACCAAATGGACTCCTCTCATTCATGGCTAAAAATTCGAGTATCAGCAAGATGGTGATGTCTATTTAAAAAGTAAAAGGTAAAAGGTAAAGCTTTCTTCGGGTAATCTGAGCTCATACCCTACCCTTCCCGACCAACCCTTCACCTCCACATGTCCTCATCTCAAGCCTCTGTCTCCCGCCACCTGGGATTGAACCTATAACTCTACATAAAATAAATAAAACCCTAAAAATATTTACTCGACAACAATTCTTCATCATGGTCAAAGAATCTCCCGCCTAGACAACTGCGTAGGAGCCTTCTATCCATTCTCCCAGAGACCATGGGCATCCTCCCAAGTAGCTTTCATTCCCCTGCGAGCTCCAGGTAACCTGAAACCACCGATTCTCCTTGTTTTATCATTTTGTTTTGTTCGCAGGGATGAAACACGCAACCCCTGCAACCCCAAACACTCATGAGGTCAAGAACCCTGGTGCCAGTCCTCTGACCGACGCTGAGGCTCATATCACAAACCCTACTTGTCCCTTTTCCCTCACCAAAATCAGTTATGAAATATTCTCAAGCCATGTGAAGAATGAAGACCCGTTCTGAGTTGTAGCTTTTGGGTTATACTACCAGATTGCTCCCCTAGTACATCATCTCCCTAATTTCGTAATTTGGTTGCTAGACTCCTACCAAGTCGAGAAGAACCGTTTTGTTTCTCCCTTAGGGAAAGTAATCCTAGAAATAACCCCTCTTCTAATCCAGAGAGCTCTCAACTTCCCCGCATCTTCCTCCATGTGCACCTTCACCGATTCAACCCTAGAGGGACATTTCACGACACTCCTTGCAAGAGAAATGCATTCCTTCCTAGAGAAAATTCTCGCCCTCGAAGCCAAAACCTTGCCCTCAGATGTTTAGCTCCCATTCACTCTTTTTAAACCCTTCATTCAACCAATCTTAGCCATTATCGTTGGTCTTTTAGGAAAACACTCCACTCTACAATTAAGTAGGGTGGCTCTTAGATGTCTGCACAAGATCAAACAGCTTGGATGTTAGTTAAACATCCCATAGTACCTTTCAGACTCCATCCGTTTTCAATTTAGCTACCTCAGAGCCACTGCCACCTTCCGTTATTACTCACTGTTATTTTATTTGTTTCTCTATACTCACATTGAAGAATTCCAATGCCTTCACTTGGATGTGTTTACCCCTGATAAGGAAATAAATTTTGTCTTCAACTGGAACGTTTCTGTAAGGAAAAGGCCAGGCTTGGGAGGCTATTCTCAATTCCTTTCATCCTTCATGGCTATCGCCTACCGAATCATTCATGAAATCTCCCTCTCCAAAATTTTCCCTGAGCAAAAAGAGCTCCTCCATCTTCGTGAGCAAATTTCCATTGGGGACTGGTACCTCTATGAGGATTACATAGAGATCCGGGTGTACAGGTGCGAGCTTCCCCCTTATCATTTGCTAGTGTTCCTACCAATGAGATTGTTTTCCCTCGATTTCCTCAGGAATATCCTCCATGTTGATAGGATCCACTTTGTACCGACTAAGAAAGGTTACATATTTAAAATGGGACAGTCGGTAGGTCCTTTTGTGATAAGCACCAGGCAATCCTTTAAAACAATTGAAACTATGCTCGAAGCCATGGAATTCAAGAAAGGTCAAATCTGGCATTATGATCCCTGAGGTATCCTTGTTCGAAGAAGGGAAAAGATTAAAGCCTCAACCTATGTGCATGATCCTAAGCCCGAGGTCGAATGGAAAGCTAACTTTGATTCCTAGCCTCTTAATACAAACATGTAGACCAAATCCCTAGTCAGCACGAACAAGACACAAAAGAGGATTGTTGACACCTCAGGGATAGCTGACATGGAAGAAGGACCAACTCATAAAAGAGCCAAAAGTCAAGGGCAAGGACAGGAACATGAACAAGAGCAGGAAGAGGAAGTACTAAGAATCAAACTCCAGGAACAAGTGACTGAGAACCCATGATTTCAAGTTAATTTGGAGATACCTCCTGAAGTTTCAACAACATCCTCGACTTAGGTAGCCATGCGAAAGTCTTAGGAAAGTCTTTATATAGCAGGAATAGGTTATGTACAGAGCGGGAACATATAGGTGAGAAACACAAGGGCAAAGGAGAAGATACATCAAGACATGAATTCACATGTCACCCCTCGACACACTCAGCTATTAGCTGCAACAGATCTAGAGAAAGAAGAGATGAAAATCAGGTTGAAGCACCCATCTGTCCAAACCTTACCTTCGAGTTCCAAGTTTCAGGACATGGATGTGACTCTCGACTTGACCAGTATCCCTCTGGTGGACAAGGTCAATCTACATAGGCAAGTGGGGGAAATTTTGTACAATGATATCAATAGGAATCAAATGACTATTGATTGGGCCCAAGATTACATAGATAAGCTTGTCAAGAATGTAAAAGTTGAGAAGGTCAAGTCTCGTGCTCTCTTCCAACAGAAGGAGTATTATAAAGAGTTGATCTTGAAAATGGGACTGGATCCAACAGATGAAGCAACAATGGCAGTAGTTCAAAAGGAATCCAAGATGGAGAACTTGATCTCGAGAAGGTAGCTAAAGATGACCGGAGGTGGGAATGTCCAAAACCTTGAGCTAATACAAAGAGAGAAGGAAAAGGATGTGTTAACCAGGGAACTGAATGCAAATAGAGAAAGAGTCGAGGCCCTACAACAAAGGTTGGATGTTTTCCAAAGCCAGGTCGACTCTCATGTATGTACTGAGCTAGTCCAAGACGATCCCCAAAACCCCATTGATCGCCTTACCAAGGCGTTAGCAGAACTAAATATTTCTGGAGATGAGTTGGAGAGAGTTCAAAGGAAGTTAGATGCAGCCAAGGCCCTGGTGACTTAGAAAGAAAGACAACTTCAATCGGAAAACACTAACATCGTTAAGCTCACCCAATAGTCACATAACAACTCAAGAGATCAAAGAGTTGAAGGCCAAGCTAAAAGGAAATATAGCACTCACAAAATCCAAACAAGGGGTGTGGGACAAGATCATTGAGGGAGTTGATCAAAGCTGGGAGAAATTGGTTCTGATACATGACAAAAGGAAGATCTGCAAGGAATATTCCCCAACTCTTCAAAGAAATAAGCATACCAATATTAACAACTCCCAATATGCCAGAAGGTACATTCAGTTTCTTACAGAAAGAACGACCTGGGAGCTCAGGATTTATAAAGTTATCGCCAAAGAGGAAGCCAGGTCTAAGGTGGAGCAAAGTCTGACTAAGCTGCAAAAAGAGTTGTCAAGCTTTGATGTCACATTTAATCAGCTTCTTGAGGCTGGGTTACCTAACTGTTGGGGAGAAGATGGAGAACTTCTCTCACAGGAGGTGTACAATAAAAAACTAACGGAGGTTAAGTGTAGGACAGGTGCAGCTCCCGAAAGAATGACCATCCTTAAGGGATCAACCATTACCAACTTCTTGGAAAAGGAATTTGATCTTCTCGGGATGGTTAAAAGTCTTTCTCAACACAAACTAGATTACGCCGGGGTGGTCAATCTGCGAATCCTCTACCGACATTTCAGTTCTATTCCACCTCCTCCTCCGGATATGTGGCAGCGATGTGAGCAATTTGCTAATCCTCCTATGATTCAAATGGTTCATCCACGAGGTTCTACAACTTCTCACCAAGCATCCACATCTTCTCGTCAACAATGATTATCTTGTTTATTTCATTAGTGATGGCTTTGGTTTTTTACTTTTCAGTTATGTTTACTTTAAGTTTGTTATGATTTTTGCAAAACATTCTGTTACGGGAGCGATGCCTTCACACATGCTCAATTTTGATTCATAATTTTTGTAATGATGTAAGAGATCAAGAAAGAATATCTTCTTAACGACCTAGCTTTAGAGGTTGTTTCGGGTATATATACTTTTAGAGAAAAGGAAAACAAGTTCAGAATTCGCAAGAAGAACTCCATGTTATTTTTGAGACTGTATGACTTTAAGATATGCATCTTTCAAAATATTAATGAAATGGTGGTGATTCCTCGTTCGAGTACTACAATATGTTGCCTCTCTATTTAAATTCCATTATGTTCATGTTTCCTCTCTGATTTCATGTTATTGTAGTTTCCAGAAATGTTTCTTAAGTTCTCACAACTTCATTTGTATTAACTTGTTAATACTTATGCCTGTATGAACCTTTGAAATTATATCTTTAAATTGTGCTCCATGAATCATCGCACTCATTCCTCATTCATCCATTAGGTCTATCTTTAACTCAGATATATGTAGAATTCTTGATGTTTTCAAGCTCTATATGATGAGTTATTCTATCTCCTTATCTCCTTTCATTGCTCTGTTAAAGTTGATTAAACTATAGGTCCTCGAACTGCTCAACCTCCACGAGTTTATATGTATATTTTTGTGTGTTGTATATGGGTAAATAAGTACCAAGAGATACATGGCTTATGTCTTTTGATGAATGAACCAACCCATGTTTTTTATTATATAGACATGTATATATGTGTACAAAAATGTATATGATGTCTTTGGTCTCCTAAGAATCATACGAGACACACAAAATCTAGACGTTCCAGGCACTGGTCTTGTAAGAAATCCGAGGATGTCTCTGGAAGCGACAACACAGGCCACAGGCCTACTGTTTATGGATCATATGTTATCAAAGCAGCTAAATTTGTGGCCTTGAAGGAGATGTAGCACCTTGAGGAGAAAATTGAGGGAGTAAAAAGCCATTTCATCTTGCTTGTCAAAGCTTGAAAGTGGGCAGCCAAAGAGGTGTTTCTGCCACCCAACACTACACCATCACTTGGGGGATTAAGAAAAAAAATTAAGAAGCACAAACATAGGTAATAATAGATTGATAAGCAGATGTTTTAACAACAAGCCATTTCATCTTGCTTGTCAAAGCTTGAAAGTGGCTAGCCAAAGAGGTGTTTTTGCCACCAAACACTACATCAGCACTTGGGGGATCAAGAAACCAAATTGAGAAGCACAAACATAGGTAACACTAGATTGAGAAGAAGATGACGTAACAACAGATGCCATAAGAGCATGGAAATGTTAAATCTGATGCAAATGTTGTAACAATTAATGCTGCAACACCCATTACTATTGAAAATGTTGAAATTGTTGTAAAAGTTGATACTATAATAACTGTTATCGTTGAAACTACTGAAACAAGGACCATTACAGTGGATGATGTAACAACAGATGTTGTAACAATAGAGGGCGTAGAAATCCATTTCATCTTGCTTGTCAAATCTTGAAAGTGGGTAGCCAAAGAGGTGTTTATGCCACCCAACACTATGTTGTACCTATAAGATAATAATGGTCAGCTATTATGGTAGAGCATCTAAGAGAAATGTTTTGGGGGTTTTTGTTTTGATTTGGGAGACCAATGAATTTAACATATATAGAACTAATATGCCTAACCCTTTGAATAATATCAATATCTCAGCAAAGCGCTGCTATAAAATTTCACACAGTGATAAAGCTTGAATAGCGGTGAGCAGAAAACAAAAATAAAATTATTATCACAATTCTCAGATAGATAATTACATAATCATAAGTGTGAAAACCTTTGACCAATGTTCAGAAGGTTCAAGAGAATATGCTTATGCTTACAACAAGATGCTGATGATTTATTGATTCAGAGGGAATTAATTAAACAGACAGTTCATTAATCCATTCTCTTTAATGATTATCACTTAAGAAACCCTATAGGAATAGATTGAGACACAATTATTCCTACCTAGTTATCTCTGTAAAGTCATAAGAATATGAAGAAAAACATAATGAGTAATACTGGAAAAACTTACATGAAACACAAACTGTGCAAAATAGAATTCAGAATCCTTTGCTTCGTATTGAGGTTCTAGAAAAGTCAAGTACATCAAATGTATAGAAATACTTCATCAAGGGTGCAACCCATGATAACTCGTGAAGAGAGTTATTTATACAATAGTAGGACGAAAAATATCCTAAACTTCTTTTACAAAAATAGATTATTTACACAATCAAAAATAAAATTGTCTTATGATCTGGCACTGCTTTGGTGCTGTGCTGTTTGATGATTGTCACTAAAAAAATCGAAAAGTGGTTGAAAATAGCTAATTGTTCCTTTAAAAATTGAATGTTGTTCAATTATCCTTGATTAAGTAAATCTATTAATTCTTCCCAACGTTTCTTATCTGGGATAGAAATGCTTGTTATCCTTATGTAGATTTCATTCATCTCGGTGTGTTTAGTAAAAGTGGGCTTTACCAAAATATATGATTGATTTCATTCGGGATGAAGAAAGAATCCCTGAGTATTTTTTAATCATGAGAGCTATTGTCGTTGATCCTATGTTTTAATAGTCAAGGCTCTGCATAGTTGTCTTCTTCTCTTTTCCTTGTGTAATGGTCTTCTTCTCTGTATATAGGCTTTTCAACAAGTTTCTTGTTGAGTCTTAGAATAAACAGACTCTGCGAATGATATCGAAGTTGTTTATCCAATGCTTAAGTCTACGACTGATTACCTACAAAACACAACAATAGTTAAGAAAACACAGGTTCGGGAGGAAAAACAACTGATGGCTTTCTGGCACAGGAATGCCTGAGGAAGGAGTTGTGGCAGTGTCATAAACGTAATTGGAGGTCAAATGGCATCATAGAGGTTCAGGGTAGCGCTGAAGGGTTTTAATGGTTTAAACTGTGAAATGAGCGAAAGGCACGAAAACAAGAGTTTTGGGGTTTTAAAGTGTAACGGGCAAGTTTTTGAATATGGCGCAAATGTTTGAATAATCGACAGTTTATTGGGTTGGCGAGGAGGCAGTTTTAAAGGGTTGTCGCACCGCTTATGAGGCGAAGGTGGTTTTGAGGAGGGCTCACCCGATATACTTTAGAGTGTGATACGTAGCCTCAGGGGCGTCGGGGAAAACCGCTTTATCAGACGGGTATTGTTCGGTCCTCAGGCGCGGCCAATATGGATGTGGAGCATTGGATTAGACGGGAGTTGATCTAATGACAGTTGAGTGAAGGAAGCGAGCGGGCGATAAGGTATGGGCTTAGGGAGGGGCCCAACACTTTAAGAATTGGTGGTAAGGGATTATTTAATGTTAATGACGAGTTTAACTTTGATTGGGTAGAGCTTAATGAAGTGATGTGGAGCGGAGGTAAACGGGTGTTTATCGTATAAGCAGGGAATGAACATTTATGAAGGATATGATAGGGGAACGCGACGGATGTGGGTCCGGGTGATTTAATGAATAAAGGGATAGAATATCACAAATCACATTTTCTTACGCCTGATGGTTCATTCCCTTAAGAGCGATGCGATGCGATAAGATCCTACGGTCAAGAATCCGCAGTCATCCAACGGTTGACAGCGTTATCGCACATCGCACATCGCACTTTGCTTCTGCCCAATGGTTCATTCCGTTATGAATTATGCGATGCGATATTATACTTTAGGAAATAACCATTTCAACATTTCAAAACCTTTAATTTCTACCTACCCTTCTATTCCTAACATTTTACTTATTCTTTTAGAGTGCATTTAAACTAGCAACTCAACATTTTCTTTTATGAACAATCTAACTCTATACCTTATTTCTTCCATTGGCTCAGATTAAACTGTTGAGCCAATTTATTTTCTACCTATGAGAACAAATCCAATTATGATGCAACTTAAAATAAGCTAGTGTGGCATCTAAACAAACTGCACACAACTATTATTTTTCAAACTAAATTTAGAACAAAGTAGTGGCATTTAGATTTGCAACACTTTCAGAGTTTATTTCTTTTCTTTTCTGTGTAACCTAAAATTTTATTTTGCCTTTATTTTTTAGGGCATCTACCCTAACATTTTCTTTGATATGGACATATTTATTCAAAAAAATTCCTAACATTTTTTATTCAATATTCTTTTTATCCATATCCTATCTTAACATTTTGTATATACATTTTCATTTTTCGTCTAATTTATTCTAACTTATGAAAACCAAAAAATGCTACAACATCATCTCCAACTGGGGACTGCTTTCTCCTGTAGAATGCATAGAACCTGTAGATCCATGTGCCTTCTCCTCGGGCTATGGAGTCTTTGCTGTAAAAAATCTCACTGACAACTTAAAAATAAAAGAAACCGGAGTATTTACAATGAAATGTATCCCAACTTCAGAGTACTTAATGAAATGTTTGAGAAACCTTCCATTTACAAGATAAGTGGAATATTGTCCCTCAAGATTTTGTAGCACAAAAGTGTTGTACCCTTTACTTCAGCAATGGCTAATGGGCCAAACCATAAATTTTCAAACTTACCATGCTTTCCCTTTTCCTCCCTTTTGGAGTCCCATCTTAGAACTAGGTCACCTTCTCTGAAGTCCCTTTCCCTGGCTCTTGTGTCAAACAAGATTTTCATCTTATTCAAATATTTCTTCAACTTGTATTGAACTTCATCTTTGTTTTCATTTAGTTCAATAATCTGATTTATCCTTCTTGAAAAATCATCAGGTTCATCTGTTGAGTCCTACAAGAATTTTAAAACTGGGAAAGCCAAATTAGTGGGAAAAATTGCATCTTTCCCATAGACTAACTGAAAAGGAGATTTCCCAGTAGATCTTTTTGGAGTTATTTTGTTTGCCCATACTGCATAAACTAAATGAGAGTCCCAGCTCTTTTTATGATCTGCTAGGGTCTTTTTTATTACCTTTACCAGACTTTTATTTGAGGATTCTGCGAGGCCATTACCTTGAGAGTAGTATGGAGTTGAATGATGTAACAAAATCTAATATTTCTGGCAAAACTCAATCATTTTAACACTAGAGAATGCTGTTGCATTATTTGTGACAATTTGAGTTGGGCAACCAAACCTAGATAAGATGTTTTCTTCAATGAACTTAATTACTACTGAATCAGTAGCATTTCTTACTAGAATTGTTTCCACCCATTTAGCGAAGTAGTCTGTTGCTTTGAGAATCCATCTGTGCTGATTACTTGAAGTGGGATGGATTTCTCCAATAAAATCTAATCCCCATTGAAGGAGAGGTGTTGAGATTATTGATGGTACTAATGAAAGAGTTGCTAGTTTCTGCTTACCAACAAACATCTAACAAGGAACACAACTTCTGACCTTTGCTCCTACTTGCAAGAACAACGTTGGCCAATAAAATCCTCCCCTTAATATCTTGTATGTTGTTGCTCTCCAAGCATAATGTCCTCCACAAAATCCTGCATGAAACTGATCAATGATTCCTTCAGTTTATGATTTTGTTAAACATAATAACAAAATATTCAGTGGATCTTTCCAGTACAAATTTTCATTTATGATGCAGTACTTGACTGCTTTCAATTTAAGACTTTTACATTGGGCTTTGAAAAATGATGCTCGACATTCAAAATGGAGGAGAAAATTTACAATGTCTTTATACCGATTTGAAAATAGAAATTTGTCATCAATATGTAAAGGGCTGATTTGGTTTGAAGGTAAAGGTTCTTGTGGATTCTTTTCTTCAGGTTGAAGAGAAGGTTCTTGTGGATTCTCCCCTTGTAGAATTAGGAAAGGTTCTTGTGGATTCTTTCCTTGTGCAAGGACAAAAGGTTCTTGTGGATTCTTCTCTTGTACTAGGATAGAAGGTTCTTGTGGATTCTTCCCTTGTACTTCTAAAATAGAATTGATTCCAAGCACTTTGCAATTGGATTCTGCTAGAAGCTTGGCTAATCCCTGGCCTTTTACTAGCTTTGTAGTTTTGATAGTTAGATCAAACTCAAGTATTTGAGTGATCCACCTACCTCTTTTCCCATCAGTGTCAGGTTGAGTTAAAACAATTTTTACAGCACCATTAGGAACATAAGCAGTAATAGGTGAATGTAGGACATACATCCTGAAAGATTTCAGGGCTTGAATGAGGGCATAGGCTTGCTTCTTGATTATGTCATATTTAAGCTTGGCATCTCTCATAACCTTACTGAAAAAGGCTATGGGCTGGTCATGGGAATCTTCATTCTTTTGTAATAGGACAGCAACAAGGGTTGTTTCTGAGGCAAAAGAAAAGATACTGAATGGTTTAGTATAATTAGGGCTGGCCAAGGTGGGAGCTTCAGAGATAGCTTTCTTGATCTGATCAAATGCATGCCTGGAAGAGTCAGTCCATTTAACTTCATGATCCTTTCAAAGCATGTCAATTATATCTTTTACAATCTCTGCATAATTCGGGATGAATCTCCTTAAAAAATAAATCTTACCTAGAAAAGCTTGAATTTCTTTCTTGTTTCTAGGTAAGGTCAATGTTTCAATGGCAGACACACGCTTAGGATCAATTACCACTCCTTCCTTTGAGATTATATGGCCTAATAGTTTTCCTTCTTTAATAGCAAACAAAGACTTTTTAGGGTTCAATGATATCCCAAATTTCCTACACCTGTCAAAAACCTTGTTCAAGTGCTTTAGATGTTTCTGATCAGATTTAGAAAAAATAGTAATGTCATCAAGATAAATAACTACAAATTTGTTTACCTGACCCATGAAAGCTACATCCATAGCTCTCTGAAATGTTGCTCCAGCATTTGATAAGCCAAATGGCATTCTAGCGTACATAAATGTACCCCAGGGTGTAGTGAAGGTTGTCTTTTCCCTGTTTGTTGGATCAACATTCACCTGATTATAACCTGAAAAACCATCAAGCATAGAAAGTCTTTGTGCTCCTGAAACCATTTGAAGTAACTGATCCATCTTAGGCAAAGGGTAATTATCCTTTAATGATGCTTTGTTCAAATTTCTAAAGTCCACACAAAGCCTGATTTCTCCATTCTTTTTCCTAACAGGAACTAAATTTGCAACCCAATTAGAATATCTAAGAGGGAGAATGATCTGGGCATCTAGCATTTTCTTAATTTCCCTTTCGACAGTTGGTAGAAGGGCTGGATTAATCCTCCTAAGTTTTTGTTGATAAGGTACTGCTTCTGGCTTCAAAGGGATCTTATGCTGTATTAATGAAGTATCATAAGTTTTTAGATCAGCATAGGTCCAAGCAAAAACATCCTTATAATTTTGAAGTAACTTAAGATATTGAGTTTTAATCTCAGGGTCTAGAGATGCATAGATTTTGATGCTTTTGACATCATCATTTGTTCCAATGTTAATTTCTTCTATGTCCTCTTCCGAAGAAATGGACTGAGGATTTCGGAGAACATCATTTTGATCAAACAATTTTTCTAAAGGTATCAAGCCTTTAGGAATAAAATTGTTAGACAATTGAATAATATTATGATCAACAATTTTTGAACTGAAATCTGAAGTATCATTCTCACTTGTATTTTCATTTATTTTGGATCTATCTTCATCAATTTGTAGAAGAGAAAATTGATCTACAAGTTGCAGAAAAGATTTCAAGTGTTCATCATCTTCAAATATCTGCCAGTGTTTCAGATTGTCTGGGATAGATGGTCTATACTTGACTTGTATTTGGTAGAGTACATTAGTCTGATCAGGAATTTTAAATGAACTAGCAAAAACAGCTAAGGCATCTGCATGAATATTCTGATCTCTTGGAATATAAGTCAAATTAAAGGCATCAAAGAAGTTTTCAACTAAATCCCATACTTCATTTCGGTAAGACCTAAGTCTAGGATGTTTAGTCTGGCAAATACTTCTCACTTGTTTGATAATAAGCTCTGAATCAGTAAAAACACTTAAGTTTCGAACCTTTAAGCTTTTGGCTAATTGCAATCCTAAAAGGAAAGCTTCATATTCAACCACATTATTTGTAACTTCGAAGTCGAGCTTACATGATTGGGTAATGTTTTCTTTTTCTGGTGATATTAAAACTACTCCAGCTCTTGATCCATCTTTTGTACAGGAGCCATCAAAGAATAGTTTCCATATATCAGTTTTATTTGGTACTGGACTTTCAATTACATCTTCAATTTTAACTTGAGTTTCATGCACTTGGTTTGAAGAGAGTTGAAAGCAACCAAAATCTTGGTCAATTGCATAAATGGGATGGTTCCTTGGCTGGTCTGTTTTACAAATAGTGTGCACAAATCTCACCTCCCTATATAATCTTAGTTGTTCTCCCCCATAAACTGGAATAGTAGCATAAGACATATCCATTTGAAGAGTTCCCCCTAATTTGGCACAACAAGACCTTGAAAGGAGCATTCCAAATTTGGGAGGGATATCTGTGACAACTATATCAAGTACTATACTTTTCACTGGAATTTGGGCAAGGGTGACTACTAAATCCTTAATCAATCCTAAGCAAGGCACCCTTTTAGAATCAAAGGTGTACAAGTCATGATAGGATCTAGTTATGTCAAGTTTCAAATGATCCATGATAGTTTTTGGCATGAGGTTATGTGATGCTCCAGAATCAAGCATACAATTATACAACATGGAATCATTTGTCTTAAGAGTTACATAGAAAGGAGGCACTATTTCATCTATCATATATGAGCTTGGGCCAAAAACAACTACTGGTTTTTCATCTTGCAAACTAATGATATCACCTTCAGCATCAACCGAGGTATTTTGTATCCATTTGGAGACCTGATTTTTATACCCAGGGTTTTTAGAAAGTTCTGAAAGAGGAATTGGGATTTTAACTCTTTCTAACTCTTTTTCAACATTAAAAGTAGTCAATGCATTTTTGTCATTTTGAGGAATATCAATTTGCTGTTCTAATGGTCAAATAAAAGTTGTTTGAGTTTGAGCAGCTTTGGCACAAGGTTCAATTATTGGAGTTTCCTTAGGAGGTCTTCCAAGGCCAGGCCTAGGCCTAAGGTCATATCTCTTGTTCAACTCTGCAATTAAAAATTCAGAGAAGGCATAGTATTTAGAAACCTGTGAAGATTCTTGATCTTCTTGAACCTGATTTTGTTGTGTAAGAGGAATAATAACTGTTTGATCAGAGAAAGTATCCAAATTATTTATATCTTCAGTGATGGTCATAGTATTATCATCAGGTTTCTGATCATCTTTCAACAAAGGAGTGGGAACCTATTTATCATTACTAGGTATTTGAAGAATTTGTAATGGTGGATTTCTTTGATACTGACCTTGATTTTGATTTTGGGGTCTCGAAACTATTTGTTGAGTTGTCCTAGGTTGAGTCTCAATCTTGGAAATTCTATTAGATAGATTTCTAAGAAGAGAAGTTATTTCATCTATTTTATAATCTTCAGTTTTAGTCTTAGAGGAACTAGAAGCCTCTGGTGTCGATTTGAGTTTCCTTTGGGCCTTTTCCTCTTTAGCTTTCAAAGTAGTTGAAGCAGCCCTATTTTCTTCTACATCAATAGCATTTGTTTGCATATCTTCAAGAGTTCTTGAAGTTCTCTCTCTCAGCATAACAACAAAATCATCATCAAAGGCTTTAGAAAATATAGACTTTGCTGCTGCTATAGGGGGTTTACAATCAGGAGGCATTTTATGATAAAGCTTATTGAGTCTTTTGATAAAGTGTGATACAGGTTCACCAAAATTTCTTTTAAGTTCATCAAACTCAGTAAGAAAGTAAAGAGGATCCTTTTTCATACCCCACTGGTTTTTAAATATAGTTGTAAGTTCTTCCCAATTTCTAATGGTATTTGTAGGTAACTGCCTAAACCAAATTCTTACATTTGCTTCAAGTGATTGTACAAACAACCTCATGTAAACATTTTCTCATTCAATATTCATGTTATCTGCAAAGTCTAAAAAGGCTTGAAGATGGTCTTCAGCAGAAGGACCGGTCTCTCCATTATACCTGGGAAGGTATTTCAAGTATCCAGCTAGGAATGCATCGAGATTGGGAGGTAAGACTAAAGCTGCATATCTAGCCTATACAATCTATTGGAAAGCCATAGTGGGAGGTGGTGTATGAGGTGTTTGTGTGGATGTAGAAGTTGAAGAAGATGAAGAAGAAGTTGAAGAAGGTGATTGAGGGGTTGAAGAACTAGTTGGAGGTGAAGAAGGAGGGAATCTCCTGAGTGATTTCAAAGGAGTCCTAAGAACTAAATTTTGGACTTGTGGATGAATACCTTCCTTTGTTTCAAAGAGTCGATTTGAATACACAGAGAAGGTCTCTTTGGGTTGTTCAAAAGTAGAAGCTTCAGGTTGTCTAAAAGTGGGAGGAAACGAATAAGTGGTAGGGGATATGAAATCTGTTGGTTTATATTTTGATAAATTAACACCCATGTCAGATTTAGTTTTAGGAGATTGTGGTGGTAGTGAGGGTTCTAGATGAGTTTCAAATGAATGAATGAGGAATGCTGATTTAAAATCAACTCCTCTCCTCAAGAGTTCAACAACCCTAGGTGATAGGTGGGAGTAATCTAGACTGGATGGAATGTTACTATAAGGATCAAATGATGGTAAATCTTCAGAATGCAAGACTGAAGAAGAAGAAGAAGAAGAGGGTTGATGTCCCCTTTTAGAACTGGCTTTTCTTAGAATTTTTCAGGATATGACAAAGGATCAACTAGGTTACTCTCTGAACGAGATCTGGTGTGCTTAAAAGGTGCCAGTTTGGGAGAGTGGAGTCGCAGGTGAAGGATTTTAACCTTTCTAGACCTTTAATCACCTTAAAGGAATATAATACATATTGTTGCCCCATAAAAACTTAATGAAATTCGAGTCTCCGACAACGACGCCAGTTCGATGTTGTACCTCTGAGATAATAATGGTTAGCTATCATGCCAGAGCATCTAAGATAAATGTTTTGAGGGTTGTTGTTTTGATTTGGGAGACCAATGAATGAAACAAATATAGAACTGATATGCCTAACCCTTTGAATAATATCAATATCTTAGAAAAGGGTTGCTATAAAATTTCACACAGTGATAAATCTTGAATAGTGGTGAGCAGAAAACAAAAATAATATGACTATCACAATTCTAAGATAGATAATTACATAATCATAAGTGTGAAAACCTTTGACCGATGTTCAGAAGATTCAAGAGAATATGCTTATGCTTACAACAAGATGCTGATGATTTATTGATTCCGAGGGAATTGATTAAACAGACAGTTCATTAATCCATTCTCTTTAATTATTATCACTTTAGAAAGCTTATAGGAATAGATTGAGTGTTGGGTCCCTATAATACTAGTGATTACCCCATTACTATTGTAGTTATACCCCTTATTAATATTGTTGTGCCCCTATTGCCCCAATATTGTTATTACTGTGCCCCATAGAATCCCTCTATTGTTATTTTTGTGGCTTTATATTATTATTGTTAGGTCGGCTGGATTATATTATGACTCCTTAGACTCCTATATATAGAAAGGAGGTTTTGTCATTTGTATCATCCAAGAATTGTTCATTTATGTAATGTAAAGGAGGTTGCCCCCTCGAAGAGGCTGAATTCTAAGGCGTTGATCTATCTTTTCTATCTTTTCTTGAGCTAGTTTCATAACATTTGGTATCAGAGGTTTGGATTCTAGGGTTTCGCTGCTCCAAACAGGTCATCGTGGAATTTTCACTATAACTTTTTTTTCTGTGACGTTTCAGAAGTCACAAAAAAAAACCCATTTGAGAAGAGATCGCGCTGAACCTTGGGTCCGAATTTCAGATCTTTTCGCGTGATATTTGCGTAGATATGATATGAGGAAGTTGGTCTTTTTGCAGACTCCTGAATTACATTCAAAACAGGTGACTTGGGGAAAATCGTCATAACTTTCTCTCTGGGGATCAGATTGAAATTTTGTAAGAAGGTATAGAAAGAGGACGGACTGTAGTTTCTTGTATGCATGTTTCAGATCCAAAGGTTGAAACAGTGACTCGTGGCACGTCGTACAAGTTCGCTCTACTGAACTAGTCTATAAGCAAGTCACTGTGGGAGATTTCACATAACTCTTCCTTGGAGAATCCAATTTGGGTCAGACTTGTGGCATTGGAAAGAGGACACAGAGGGCTACTACAGATCACAAATTCAGAACTAGATGATTGGAAAGTACAGAGATACATCAGAGGCAATATTGAGCTCCTACAAAGTGAAAAAAGGTGTGTAGATTTTCTTAAAATTTTGCTTAAGCTTGGTTTGAAAATTTATTTTGAAGGAATTCAAAGGGCATAGTAGAGCATTATTATCGGTAACTGATGACCCGAGGAAAGAAAATGCAAACACCTAGTAAGGAACCTGAAAGCTCTAGCATGACTCATGAAGAAGAGGAAGAAATGCAACATGATATATCAAAATTACAAGACCAAGTGCAACAACTGTCCCTTGCACAAAAAGGAACAAAATCTAAGATGGATGGTTTAAAGAAAGATGTAGAAGCTAAGATGGATGGTTTAAAGAAAGGTGTAGAAGCTAAGATGGACTGTTTAAAGAAAGGCGTAGAAGCTAAGATGATTGACGTGGAAGTTAAGATGGATGATTTGAAGATAGATTTGAAGACAGACATGGACAAATTGAAGATAAATATGAATAAGTTGCTACAAGAAATGGTCCCTAAGGGTGAAAGGGTACTAAAGGAAACTCATGATGAGAACAAAAGAAATGTTAATCATGATTCCATAGACGCTAGTTGGATCGAAGACTCACCATATTCCAAAAATCGATATGAGGAAGTTTGATGGCAAGGATCCTGCCACATGGATATTACAGATGGAGCAATTCTTCGATCTCAATAATGTGCAAAACACACAAAAGGTACGTATGGAAACTTTATATTTGGAACCAAATCAGTTTGTATGGTATCAATGGCTTTGCTCTCGTAAACAATTTATCACTTGGGCAATTTTTACGAAAGAATTGATAGCACATTATGAGGATACAAAAAGCAACACTTTTTTTAGCCAATTGATAAGTCTCAAACAAAAGGGTTCAATAATGGAGCACATTGAGGAGTTCCAAAAATTGAACATAAGGGTAAAAGATATTCCAGAGGAGCATAGGATTGATGTGTTCATAGGGTCTTTAAAGGATAATATCCAACATGATGTTTGCCTTTGGGAACCTGATTCATTAGAGAAGGCATTCAGGTTAGCAAGAAAAATGGAAAGCAAAATTATGGCAACCAGGAAGCATACCACTCACAACTATAAAGACGGAAGTGTTGTTGCCCCTAGTCTTCCACAACCTATAAGGTTGACACCACAACAATTGGAAGAAAAAAGAGCAAAAGGGCTTTGTTACAGTTGTGATAGCAAATACACTAAAGGTCATAAGTGTGCTGAGAAGAAATTATTCTACATAGATTGTGAAGAGGAAGAAGAAAAGGAGCAAGAAAGGTCAAAAGAAGAGGATATACTCCAGGAACAAAGCCTAGATGAAAAACAAATAAATCCGACCATATCTTGTAATGCATTGGCGGGAATTACCACTCCTCAAACCATCAAGATAGAAGGACAAATCAAGAAGAAAAAGGTAATAGTGTTGATTGATTCAGGAAGCACCCACAATTTTATTCATTGTAAGGTAGCAAAAGAATTGAATTGCTTCCTATATCCAGCACCAGAGTGTCAAGTGATGATTGCAAATGGAGGAACAATAAATTGCTCTGGAAAGTGCCATAATATCAAGCTATCCATGGGAGAATATGTATTGACTAGCCCAATGCTTTCCATTCCAATGGGAGGTGCTGATGTTGTACTAGGAGTCCAATGGCTACAATCCTTGGGTACAATAGCTTTTAATTTTCAAGAACTTTTCATCAAATTTTCTACGGAAGGAAAGGAAGTTGAATTAAGGGGTATTGCAGGGAAACCAGGAAAGATAATCAGCTCTAATGGTATGACAAAGCTTCTAAAAAAGGAGCAAAGAGGTGTAATTGCACAATTATGTTCGCTAGATGTTTCCACATCGGAATCATCTATTTCTCCAGATCTCCAAAAAGTCCTGGACAATCATTCCAAGGTATTTGAGACTCCCAAAGGTCTCCCACCTATGCGTGATCATGATCATGCTATTCATCTGATTCCAGGAAGTGTTCCTCCAAACATCAGGCCGTACAGATATCCCTATGTCCAAAAGAGTGAAATTGAACGTATGGTTGCAGAAATGCTAGAGGCTGGTATAATTCAACCGAGTCAAAGTTCTTTCTCTACTCCAGTAGTATTGGTGCACAAGAAGGATGGATCATGGCGCATGTGTCCGGATTATAGGGAGCTCAACAAGCTCACTATTAAAGATAAGTTCCCCATTCCTGTCATTGATGAATTACTGGATGAATTGCATGGATCAATTTACTTCACCAAGTTGGATCTTCGTTCAGGATATCATCAAATCAGAATGAAGATTGAAGACATTCCAAAAACAACATTTAGAACTCATGAGGGTCATTATGAATTTTTGGTCATGCCTTTTGGCCTTACCAATGCACCTTCAACATTTCAAGGTTTGATGAATTCAATTTTCAAACCATTCCTTAGAAAATTTGTGTTAGTATTTTTTGATGATATACTAATCTACAACAAGTCTTGGAAGGATCATGTTGAACATGTTGACAAGGTGCTACAACTATTGGAGGAGAAACAATTATATGCAAAAAGATCCAAATGTTTCTTTGGAGTCCAGGAGGTGGAATATTTGGGTCATATTGTATCTCATGAAGGAGTTAAGGTAGACCCTAGCAAAATTAAAGCCATTAAGGAATGGAAAATCCCCACATCCATAAAGCATCTGCGAGGATTTCTTGGGTTGACAGGGTATTATCGCAAGTTTGTTAAGAATTATGGGAGAATAGCAGCACCTCTAACAACATTATTGAAGAAAGATGCATTTTCATGGACTCCGGAAGCAACAAAGGCCTTTGAACATCTTAAAGAGGCAATGTGCCAAGCACCGGTCTTAGCTACACCGGACTTCACAAAAACCTTTATTGTGGAATGTGATGCTTCAGGAAATGGAATTGGTGCTGTTCTAATGCAAGATGAAAGACCCATTGCTTTTGAAAGTCGTCCAATCAAGGGAAAGTTTTTAAGCAAAGCTATTTATGAGAAGGAAATGTTGGCAATACTCCATGCACTTAAGAAATGGCGACCCTACCTAATGGGAAGACACTTCAAGGTAAAAACGGATCATGATAGCCTTAAATACTTTTTAGAACAAAGATTATCCTCTGAAGAGCAACAAAAGTGGGTCACAAAGATGTTGGGTTATGACTTTGAAATCATCTACAAAAAAGGGAAGCAAAATGTGGTGGCAGATGCACTCTCAAGAAAGGATGAGGATGTGGAAGCATTGTTGTGCGCCATTTCTATTATCCAACCAGATTGGATAAACGAAGCAAGGGAGGAATGGAAGAATGACGAAGAAGTGTGGGCACTTATTCGAAAGTTACAACAAGATTCCAGTATGTCTGATACATTTAGCTGGCAAAATGATTCGTTATGGTACAAAGATCGCTTATACCTCTGTAAGAATTCCCAGCTAAAACAAAAGATTCTTATGGAATTGCACACTTCTCCCTTAGGAGGGCACTCAGGATTTTTAAAAACTTACCACAGGGTTAAGAAGGAATTTTTTTGGGATGGCCTTAAATCAGATATTCAAAAGTTTGTGGCTAAATGTTTGGTTTGCCAACAAAATAAAGTTGAAACAATTAAGACACCGGGTCTATTACAACCTTTATCCATTCCAAGCCAACGTTGGGAGGAGGTTTCAATGGATTTTATCACAGGTTTACCCAAGTCTGAGGGAAAGAGTGTCATCATGGTGGTAGTTGACAGACTTACCAAGTATGCACACTTTTGTGCATTATCACATCCATTTAAAGCCAGTACAGTTTCTACTGCATTTATGGAAACAATTCAAAAGCTACATGGAAACCCAAAGATTATTGTAAGTGACAGAGATCCCATTTTCACTGGAAATTTTTGGACAGAATTATTTTCTTGTCTTGGTACTCAGTTAGCTCATAGCTCATCTTATCATCCTCAATCTGATGGGCAAACTGAGATAGTAAACAAATGTTTGGAAGGATATCTTCGTTGCTTTGTATCTGATAAACAGACACAATGGGTCAAATGGTTGCCTCTGGCTGAATGGTGGTATAACACTTCCTTCCATACAGCAACAAAAATGACCCCATTTATGGCACTTTATGGGTATCAACCACCATCCATCACATCATATTTAAGAGAAAATTCTAAGGTTCAGGCAGTGGAACATCACATCGAACATCAACAACAAGTCCTCCAACTCTTAAAGGATAACCTCGTGTTGGCACAGAATAGAATGAAACAACAGGCAGATCAACATCGCAGTGAAAGAAGTTTTGATGTAGGTGATTGGGTATTCCTACGGCTACAACCATATAAGCAAATGTCCCTCAAGCAAGCTAAGAAGGATAATAAATTATCACCAAAGTATTATGGTCCGTACAAGGTGTTGCAAAAGATTGGTACTATGGCATACAAATTGGAGCTTCCTGCAGCTTCTCGATTGCACCCAGTTTTCCATGTTTCATGTTTAAAGAAGGTTATAGGCGACAAGCTCCCAGTTCAAACAATATTGCCAGAACTTGACGAGGAAGGAAAAATTATATTGGAACCGGAAGCAGTCATAGAAACAAGAACTCGACAGCTACGAAATCGATCAATTTCAGAGTATCTTATCAAGTGGAAGAACTTATCCGCTGAAGATTCCACATGGGAGGATGAGAATTTTATGCAGAAGTATCCAGAACTACTCAAGCGTTGAGGACAACACTTTTTTGAAGGAGAGGGGCATGTTGGGTCCCTATAATACTAGTGATTACCCCATTACTATTGTAGTTATACCCCTTATTAATATTGTTGTGCCCCTATTGCCCTCATATTGTTATTACTGTGCCCCATAGAATCCCTCTATTGTTATTTTTGTGGCTTTATATTATTATTGTTAGGTCGACTGGATTATATTGTGACTCCTTAGACTCCTATATAGAAAGGAGGTTTGTCATTTGTATCATCCAAGAATTGTTCATTTATGTAATGTGAAGGAGGTTGCCCCCTCAAAGAGGCTGAATTCTAAGGTGTTGATCTATCTTTTCTATCTTTTCTTGAGCTGGTTTCATAACATTGAGACACAATTATTCCTACTTAGTTATCTCTATAAAGTCATAAGGATATGAAGAAAAACATAATGAGTAATCCAGGAAAAACTTACATGAAACACAAACTGTGCAAAACAGGATTCAAAATCCTTTGCTTCGTGTTGAGGTTCTAGAAAAGTCAAGTACGCCAAATGTCTAGAAATGCTTCATCAAGGGTGCAACCCATGATAACTCACGAAGAGAGTTATTTATACAACAGTAGGATGAAAAATATCCTAAACTGATTTAAAAAAAATAGATTATTTACACAATCAAAAATAAAACTGTCTAATGATTTGGCATTGCTTTGGTGCTGTGTTGTTTGATGACTGTCACTAAAAAAGTTGAAAAGTGGTTGAAAGTAGCTGATTGTTCCTTTAAAAACTGAATGTTGTTCAATTATCCCTGATTAAGTAAATCTATTAATTCTTCCCAACGTTTCTTATCTGGGATAGAAATGCTTGTTATCCTTATGTAGATTTCATTCATCTCGGTGTGTTTAGTAAAAGTGGGATTTACCAAAATATATGCTTGATTTCATCCGGGATGAAGAAAGAATCCCTGAGTGTTTTTTAATCATGAGAGTTGTTGTCACTAATCCTCTGTTTTAACAGTCAAGGCTTTGCATAGTTGTCTTCTTCTCTTTTCCTTGTGTAATGGTATTCTTCTCTGAATATAAGCTTTTCGACAGGTTTCTTGTTGAGTCTTAGAATAAACAGACTCTGCGACTGATATCAGAGTTGTTTATTCAATGCTCAAGTCTTTGGCTGATTACCTGCAAAACACAACAATAGTTAAGAAAACACAGGTTTAGGAGGAAAAACAACTGATGGCTTTCTGGCACAGGAATGCCTGAGGAAGGAGTTGTGGCAGCGTCTTGAACGTAATTGGAGGTCAAATGGCATCACAAAGGTTCAGGGTAGCGCTGAAGGGTTTTAATGGTTTAAACTGTGAAATGGGTGAAAGGCATGAAAACAAGAGTTTTCGGGGTTTTAAAGTGTAACGGGCAAGTTTTTGAATATGGTGCGAATGTTTGAATAATCGGCGGTTTATCGGGTTGGCAAGGAGGCGGTTTTAAAGGGTCATCACACCGCTTATGAGGCGAAGGTGGTTTTGAGGAGGGCTCACCTGATATACTTTAGAGCGTGACATGTAGCCTCAAGGGGGTCAGGGAAAACCGCTTTATTGGATGGGTATTGTTCAGGCATCGGGCGCGGCCGATATGGATGTGGAGCATTGGATTAGACGGGAGTTGATCTAACGGCAGTCGGGTGAGGGAAGCAAGCGGGCGATAAAGCATGGGCTTAGGGAGGGGCCCAGTGCTTTAAGCATTGGTAGTAAGGGATTATTTAATGTTAATGACAGTTTAACTTTGATTGGGCAGAGCTTAATGAAGTGACGTGGAGCGGAGGTAAACGGGTGTTTATCGTATAAGCGGGGAATGAACGTTTATGAAGGATATGATAGGGGAATGCGACGGATGTGGGTATGGGTGATTTAATGAATAAAGGGATAGAATATCGCAAATCGCATTTTCTTACGCCTGATGGTTCATTCCATTAAGAGCGATGCAATGCGCTAAGATCCTACGGTCAGGAATATACAATCATCCAATGGTTGATAGCTTTATCGCACATCGCACATCGCACTTTGCTTTTGCCCAATGGTTCATTCTGTTATGAATTATGCGATGCGATATTATACTTTAGGAAATAACCATTTCAACATTTCAAAACCTTTAATTTATACCTACCCTTCTATTCCTAACATTTTACTTATTCTTTTAGAGTGCATTTAAACTAGCAACTCAACATTTTCTTTTATGAACAATCTAACTCTATACCTTATTTCTTCCATTGGCTCAGATTAAACTGTTGAGCCAATTTATTTTCTACCCATGAGAACAAATCCAATTATGATGCAACTATATAATTGGATAAAATAAGCTAGTGTGGCATCTAAACAAACTGCACACAACTATTATTTTTCAAACTAAATTTAGAACAAAGTAGTGGCATTTAGATTTGCAACACTTTCAGAGTTTATTTCTTTTCTTTTCTGTCTAACCTAACATTTTATTTTGCCTTTATTTTTTAGGGCATCTACCCTAACATTTTCTTTGATATGGACATATTTATTCAAAAAATTTCCTAACATTTTTTATTCAATATTCTTTTTGTCCATATCCTATCTTAACATTTTGTATATACATTTTCATTTTTTGTCTAATTTATTCTAACTTATCAAAACCAAAAAATGCTACAACACACTACACCAGCACTTGGGGGACCAAGAAAACAAATTGAGAAGCACAAACATAGGTAACAACGGATTGAGAAGCAGATGTTGTAACTACAGATGTTGTAACAACAAATGCAATAACATATGTTATAAAAGTGGATGTTGTAACAACAAGCCATTTCATTTTACTTGTTAAAGATTGAAAGTGAGCCGCCAAAGAGGTGTTTCTTCCACCCAATACTACACCAATGCTTGGGGGGTCAAGAAAACAAATTAAGAATTAAAAACATAGGTAACAACGGACTGATAAGCATATGTTGTAACAGCAGATGTTGTAACAACAAATGCCATAACAACATGTCAATGTTAAATATGTTGAAAATGATGTAGCAGTTGACGTTGTAACACCCATTATTGTTGAAAATGATGAAACTGCTGTAAAAGTTGATGTTATAACAACTGCTACTATTGAAACTACTGAAACAATGACCATTACAATGGATGTTGTAACAATTGAGGGGGTATAAAGTCATTTCATCTTGCTTGTCGAATCTTGAATGTGGGCAACTAAAGAGGTGTTTCTACCATCCAACCCTACACCAGCACTAGGGGGATCAAGAAAACAAATTGAGAAACACAAACATTGGTAACAATGGATTGAGAAGCAAATGTTGTAACAACGGATGTGTAATATCACCCAACTCCTCAAATACTATTAGAGGAATGAGGTAAAACATATTTTTTTTTTGCCTGTGAACTCTACTTGGCTTCTCAACTCATCATAAGGGCCTCACATCTAGAGCTAGTAGTCTACATGCTTATCTCTCTCTCTCTCTCTCTCTCTCTCTCTCTCTTTCTATATATATATATATATATAACAAGCCCAACTAGGGATGGCGGACTGAAAAATAGGTCAAGAGACACTGCAGAGAGGCCAACTCAGGCTTACTTCCCTTGAACAAAAGCACGACCCAATGATGACTATGTGGTAGCATATGATAACTCTGTATAAGTTCATCATGCAGGAGGCACGAACGAACTCTCCATATGATTGGAAGAGATAACCAATCGGAGGAGAACTGACTCAATAACAATGTTAAGGCGTACCTAAGTCAAACTAAATCCCACCCAAATGGAGGAGAGATTTTCTTTTGAGTGCTTTGTTCAAGGGCGACACAACTGACTCTAGCTGCCAATAATATATGGAAATGTTGTCCCGTTCCCGCTCTTTTTTGGAATATGTAATTTTTTTGTCTTTTTCTTTAAGCTGGAAAAAGAATAAAGGAATGCTATAGTACAGTGGAAAGAATGAGTGTCAATGAAACAGATGATCTAGTTCCTGGGATGGGAACATTCCTATGCTCAATGCAAGGAGGCGAAGGTGGTCAAGGACACTCAAAGGGATGTTCCTTCCACGGGTCTGAGAGTGTGTCAAGTTGTAGAAGCTAAGGGATTTCAAGTTTGATTTTGCAGAAGACATGGTCAAAAAGTGGCTTAAACACAAGTCCAAGTGAAGCTGGCTCAAGGCCAAAAGGTGAAAATGGTAAAAATGCAATGCAGTACAACTCAACATAAAGGAGCCTCTAGCATATAAGGCTAGAATGAAGCGAAGAAGCAAAGAGGAATGAGTCTTCAACACACAAGTCATGGCGGGAATAGAGAGGATTCCCGAGCCTACTCAAAGAAACAGCATGGGCAACCAATGTCAGTGAGGTGCTAACTACAATGCGCATGTAAAGGATGGCTCTAACATCTTTTCATGATTTAAATATCGGCGAGTGAACATGATTTACTAATCATAACACGATGGGATCGACCTTATGGCAAGTGTATCGACAAATGGAGGCTAGTATGCAAAATGCAACGAAAAAATGGTTTCCCTAACCTATATGCTAGTGAGTAAATGATACCTGCCATGATGGGTCAGTAGTCATGGAACCGATGTGAAATTTCCAAAAAAGTGCCCAAAATGTCCTGAAAAAACAACCTATTCCTGACAATCCAAGCTCACAAGTTAAAAGATTCATGAGACGAAAAAAATCAAGTTTAAAAAGAATTTGACAGTTTCAAAGCTTATAAAATGACTTTTTGACTCACCATTTGTACCATTTGTGTTGAGAGCAAAAGCTGTGGAGAAAAAAGAGCAAACTTGCCCCCAAAAGAATTGGACCGTTCAAATTGTATAAAAATCATCAAGTAACCCCCAATCCTAGCTTGCATTACTTTATGATTGTTTTTAGAAATTTTTATTGAGATTTCACCGTAGGAATTTATGTTAAAAATTTCAACGTGACATATATGCGGGTTGGATATTATAAACCCGCGTACACGCAGGCCCTACACGCGACTGTGTATGAAAGGGACCCGCATATACGTGGTTTAAAATTTAAACACAAAAAGCTAACGGCGGGAAATCAATTTTCTTTCAAGATGACAATCACCTGGAGAGAGAGGGAGCATACTACCATTGATAATCAAGTTATGAATGATCAGCAGGCCTTAGATGCATTGAGGGGATGCGGTTTATTGAAATTTTTCAAAATGCCAAATATGAAGGCCAACACCCGCTTGCTTGAAATTTTAATCCACTATTGGAGTATCGAAGATGATGCTTTTATGATTGATCAAATGCCTTTAAGGATAGAGGTAGAAGATATTTACTTTATCACTAGTCTCTCCCGAAGAGTGGAAGTTGTACATTCCACTGGCTGAACATGAGGTAGTCTTTCAGTGTAAGACTACGTGCATATACACTATCCGGGGCATCCTGAGAAAATTGGAAGCCAAATTCCAATAAAACATGTAGAGAGTTTGTCCCTGAGGATCTTACTGTTCACCATAGCCAGGATAAATAGATCAACCTCATTGCACCAAGCGTCATGACTATCCATGAGCTTGGCCGTGGAGTGTCTCACTACAGTTTTTGATTGGTGTGCACCTCTTCTTACCAACATGAAGAGCCAATTGTCCTCCATTCAGAAAGAACAGACCAAATTTTTTGGATACGGGACCCTTTTGTGCTCCTTCTTCTTTGAGAATGTTCCAGGGCTACGTCCCAGAGTATCAGTTTCTATCAGTAGCCCCAGAGATCCTCGGATGGGCAGGTGGGATGACTTGATGAAACACCTTGGAGGCAGAGACGTACCGAGGACTGCTTTCGATGATGAGTTCTTCTCCTAGTGGGAACAACAAATCATCGCTGTGGATGACTATCCCTATGTTGGCATGGATTTCAGAGGAGATCTGGACTTGGTGCTGCCACCAAACGCCGCATGGGGAGAGATAGGTAACCATTTTTTAAATTTTATCAATTTTAAGATTTTTTTTAGATATGAAAATGAACTTAAAGATATTTTTTGATGGGATTAAAATACTGATATAATGATCATGTTCCAGATGTGTTTCCGGTACGACCAAATGGATTTCCGCGGAGCAGGAATTGCGGAAGAGGTGTTGAAGAGGCGGCTGTAGAGATAGAGAGGGTCCTATATGCAGTCCAACGAAACTTGGTGAGATTGACTCACCGGGTACCAATGGATGTCATAGAAGATCTACCTGAGGATATGCAGCACCACATGGTAGGAGTGCCATGCAACTGGGTTTGCCTTTTTTGGCGTGTGGCCAAAGCACTAGTCACCTACTTAGGCTCTCATCCTGAGCTGAGTCATTAGATATACTAGACACGATTATGGGCATTTAGTCCCAATTTTGTATATTATTTTTGAAACACTTTATGTAAACAAGGGCGATATATATATATATATATATATATATATATATATATATAGAGAGAGAGAGAGAGAGAGAGAGAGAGAGAGAGATTTTTGATGTTTGTTTTTATCTTGATGAATGAATGATATGCCAATCTAATGCTTGATTAGCGATAGAATTCGCTAATGAATTGTCAGATCGTGGAATGTGCAAATAAGTAATAAAAACAAATGATCTTTGCAACACCCTCACTCTCAAAAATTGGTGATATAAATAAGGATCCCGAACCCGATAAATGTTATTCAATTGTGACACTACCAGCTGTGAGTCAAGATACACTACCAATGAATCAATTCCATAAGAAATAGCTTCAGATAGTAAATTAATGACAGCAGTATATTCGGCAATATTATTTGACGCAGAACCAATACATACTCCCCTTGACACCATCAACTGACCAGATGGATAATAAATCACCCAAGCTGCGGAAGCAAGATTCTGAGTGTGCCAACTAGCACCATCGGCGAATCCGAAATAGACCAAGTCATCCATCAACACCTGCCAAAGTAGATAAAAAAAGTGTCGATATCACAAAAACTCCCGATAGAATATGTACAAAAATACAAAATATACAAAGAAGCCATTTGCTCGGCCGTAACCTAAGCAAAGTACTTCTTGAGGTAGAGCCCATTTCGGGGCTCTGCCAACTTGTTCCCTTCAAAATCGACGAATTCATAAGCCCCTTTCCTAAAACTCGTTTCACTGTGAAGGGACCATACCACATAGAATTGAATTTTCCTGCCTCCAAGGAGTCTTTATCTTGGTCGTAGACCAAGACAAGGTCGCCTTCAGAAAATACTTGAGGACAGATAGCTTTATCGTACTTTGTTTTAACCCTTTTCTTATGATCCTCATTGATTATGGCGGCATCTCAATGCTGCTCATCGAGATGTTCCAAATGAAGGAGGTGCTCTTCGAGGCTAGAGGTCTCGGGAAGGAGCTCAACAGCCAGCTTAAGGGATGGAAATTTTCACTCAACAGGAAAAATAGATTCTAGCCCATAAACTAACAGGTAGTCTTTACCAAGGTTCGGTACACCTAGAGATCCGGATACAACATGAGATGCCAATTGGAGCGATTTTTATCAATTGTCCTTTGCAGGATCGTCTTGAGGGACTTATTCACGGCTTCGACTTGCCCATTGGCCTGATGATAATACGGAGACGAATGCTCCTGCCAGAAGCCCAATTTAAGAGCCAATTCGGACATTAGTTGGTTCTGGAAATGACTGCCATGATCAGTGATAATCTCTCTCGAGATACCGAAATGAAAAATAATCTGATTGAAGAGGAACAATGCCGTTGTTTCACTATCCTTTTTATAAGTGGGCATAGCCTCATCCCACTTCTTAAAGTAGTCTATGACCACTATAATGTACTTGTGATTCGCTGCTGAAGGTGGATTACAAGTAGTAAAGTCAATACCCCACTTTGTAAAAGGACCGACAGTGATAATAGGGAAAAGAGGAGCTAGATGCGCATGCATCTTCTGAGTATAAACTTGACAAGGGTGGCAACATTTGACCGCTTCAATACAATCTTTGAAAAGCGAAGGCCAAAAGTAGTCGGCACGCAAGATTTTCTGGGCTGTAGCAAGCCCTGAAAGATGACCACCACAAGCTCCACTGTGGCAATCATTAAGCATAGACTCTACTTCCTCTAAGGTTAAACAACGCCTAAGGATTGAATCAACCCCTCGGTGATATAATGTATCACCAATGATGACATAGTTCTTAGCCAGGTGACGTAATTTTCGACGTTCATCCTTGGAGGAAGCAAGAGGGAACTTTGAAGTTTGGAGATAGATTATGATATCTCCATACCAGGGATCTTGTGAAGAGATGAGGAATAGATGTCCGTCAGGTAAACTTTCCTCATAAACAGTATCTTCTCCACAAGGTAGCTCGGAAATTAATTCTACGAAAACCAATGATTTCTTAGACTTGTCCGACAAGAACTCGATATCGAATTCTTGTAAAATAACAATCCATCAATTGTATTTGCCCCCAATCACTCGCATACTAAGGACAAATTGGAAAGGGTTGGCCGCCGCTAAGACAAATGTTTTGCGTAGCAGAATATAATGGCGAAGCCGCTAGACAACATGGACAGCTGCTAAGGCTAATTTATCAACCGGAGAATAGCGTAGTTCAGGGCCTTCCAAGCCTCGACTCAAGTATTAAATCACATACTCTGTGAGAGCATCATCTTCCTGAACCAGAACCATACTATGGTTGATTCTGCAGCAGCAAGATATAAAAGGAAATCTCTACCATAATCTGGTGGAGTCAAAAGCGAGGCAGAGATTAACGCCTGCTTCAAGGCATCAAAAGATTGTTACGCAAAGTCGTCCCATAAAAATGAAACTCCCTTCCTAAGAAAACACATAAATCCTTTAGTTATCTCAGCATAATTCGCTATAAACCGTCTCAAGAAATTTGCCTTCCTCTGAAGACTTTGAAGTTGTCGAATGGAAGACGGGGGAGGCAACTGAACTATTTCCTCTACCTTGAAGGGATCAACTTGAATCCCTTCAGTTAACACAATGAACCCTAATAACCTACCAGATGTAACCACGAAAACGCACTTATTTGGATTCAACCAGATCTTGTAAAATCGACATCTCTCAAAAACCAACCAAAGGTGACTAGGATGATCAATTCTCTTTCGAGAACGAGCAGCTAAATCATCCAAGTATGCTTCGATGACATGCTTGATGTTGTGGAAAGCGTATGACATGGCCTGCTGAAATGTGGCTCCAACATTTTTAAGACCAAAAGGCATCTTTTTGTATGCAAAGGTACCCCAGGGACATATGAAAGTTGTCTTATGCTGGTCTTCTGGACGGATAGATATCTGATTATAACTAGAGAATCTATCCATGAAGGAAAAAATCTCATTACCCGCACATTCATCAACTATCTGATCAATAAACGGTGTGGGGTAATTATCTTTCAGACAAGATTTGTTCAAATCCCTAAAGTCAATGCACACTTGGATCGTTCCTTGTTTTTATCAACCGGGACTAGATTAGAAACCCAATCTGTTAGAGGAACGGGGTATATGAAACCCGCCTTGAGCAGCTTTTCTACTTCAGCTTTAATAGCTGTTGCTTTCCTAGGATTGACCGGCCGAAGCTTCTGACGAATTGGCTTAGCGTTTTCATACGTCTTGATCTCATGCTAAATGATGGATGGATCAATACCAGGAATTTCTTCATAAGACCAAGCAAATACATCCCAAAACTCTTTAAAGAGGTCAGTGTAAATTTGAATCTCTTCAGGGGAACACTCGGCTCTGATGAAGACATTTTCTATCACATTAGGGTTCCTAGAGATGTTTATCGGTACATTTTTTGAAATGACCGACATATTACCTTCGGCATGGATGTGTGCTCAAGCCAAAGGGTTTGAAACCGTACAAACATCGCTAGTAAGCAGATTGGAGAACCTAGATTTGACTTCCTACAATGGGGGAAGAAAGTATGAACGATGGTGTACATCTTCCCAAGGTCGATCTACACCTGTCATTGCTTATAAGATTTCTTCCTCAGATGGTAGACCGTATCTAAGCAATCCATAGCAGAAGTACAGTCAAGGGTCCAAGCTGGGGCCACATCACCATCTAACTCTTCCTCTGAAAAAGGAGTAGGATGGTCGTCTGCAGAGTTAACGATAGACTGATATCTAAGCTCTGCTATAGACATAGGAAATGCCATTCCACCTACTTGTCCTTCATCTAATGTGGTTGTAGGTAAAGGCAAGGTCTAAGGGTCTAAAAAATAATGAGTCTGCAAGAACTCTTCCCATGAAGACTCTTTGGAGGACGAAATGGCATTGATTCTAGCTATAGGAGTGGGAAGATCAAATGTACCCATCAATGAAGAATACATCCCAACTCCTAGATTCTCGATAGGTTGACGGGGGTTATCCACTAATGAAACATTAGAATCCAAAGTTGCACGAGAATCAACTGGAGAATAATCCAATTGATCAACCTTAACAATTTTCCCCTCATGAGGAAAACAAAGGACTCAAAATAGAGTCGAAACTATGACATCCATTTCATAAATCCAATTCTGTCCTAAGAGGAGATTGTAATCTAGGTTGGCATCAATGATTTCTACTTCAATATTAACGACCTTTCCTCCAACACATATAGGAAAGGCCGAGATAATCCAGTGTGGTCTATGAGAATGCCCGTTAAATGTTGTCAAGAGAGTAAGTGAAGGAACAATCGAAGGTGATCCAATGGCCTTCTAGCATGACATAGACATTATGCATATGGAAGCTCCCTCATCTATAATTGTTTGAAAAATATTAGTTTTCCGGTAAGTAGACTTTATTTGAAAAGCCATATGATGAGGAAGTCTCTTTTTGACATTGAGCATGTCAAAAGTGAGCACTAAAGAATTGTTCGGATCAACTGCCCCGATCACTGAAAGAAAAGAACTTCGTTGAGCTGGACATGACTGGAGTACCTCTAAAGCAGACATAGCGCATGGACTTTGAGCCAGATCTTCTATAATGGAGTAGTTCTGGGTTGCCCTAGCATTCGGGTTGATAGTCGCGCATTTGGCAGAACCTTTCGGTATCTGAGGTATAGACTCGATAGAGGGTCGCTCAATATGAAGTGGAACCGTAGTTCCGGGAACATATTTATCCTTGGATGTTTTAGCTTCACCATAATCACGTGACTGTTTAGCCACATTGATGTGAGAACCCATCATGAAAACATTTGAGGAATTGTCCCCCTCCTGATTGCCCCCTGCAGAGATACCAAGGTTTGAATTCGCACTAGCAAGCAACTGCTGCCCTTGGGGGAAAGGGTTAGTTAACACAACTTGGGAGCTAGAAGACCCTTGCTGCATTAACAAGCGCCGAGCATCTTGAATTTTTGGGCAGAGATGAGTCAAATGGTATCCACTGCATAACTTGCATGGAAACCTAACTTTCTTCTTAGACTCTTTTCCACCTTCACTAGCATTATTGCCGGGTTTGTTCGCATTACTCTTCCCATCCTGATTCTTCTTTTTACCTCATCCCTTCTTCTTCCCATCGGAATTTTGATTTCCTTTGGGGTTAGAAGCCTGAATGGTGTTTACGGAAGAAGGTTGAGAAGTTGTAGGATTAGACGGTGCAACGTGATTGGAAGAAGCAATTTGTATAGACAACTATTGCAATTAGCTCAAAAGGTTCACCGCATTCTGTTGGGTAGCGGAAGCTCCGCGCAATGGTCAGGGGGCTCAGAGCCCGCAATTTTGGGTAAAAGTAGGGTAAAGGCTTCGCGGGATACGTGGAGCGCGATTTGTAATAAGTCAAAGTCAAAGGGGTAGTCTGCCCAAAAATAATGTAAAGCAAGGTAAGATGGGTCAGCCCGCCCATGGATCGTGATCCATGGAAAGGTATAAATAGAGCGAGGCTCTATGTATAGAGTAGCTATGTTTTGTTTTATGATTTTGAGATCTGATATGTGATGGGTTTTTGAGAGAAGCAGTCTGAAAGCATCTGTAAGTCTGAGTCGAGGGTTTGGGTAGAGAATAGAGGCTCTGCAGCTGTGTGCACAGAGGCCTGGAAGAGTCCGCAGCTATGTGTGTGGACCCCTGCAGCTGAGTGCGTAGGGCAGATCTAGATGTACTGGTGTTAAGTGGAAATAAAGATAAGTTCATTTTGAAATTTATTTGTGATCTTTGAATTATCGTGAATCTGGCAATTTGTATGGTTAATAAAGTTGTTTTGGTCTATGCGCATTGATTATTGAATACTTGTGAATCTGGTTTTAATCTTAATACGTGAACTAAATAAAAGTGATAAATGTTTGCTTAAAGACCACTTTAAAGTAGATCTGAGTTGCAATACTTCATCCACTAGATTAGATCTGTAGACTGCGCGAGGTATTCAGGATCCATGTGAATACAGCGCAGCGCGAAGCTGCAGAACGGAGCGCGAAACCTCCAAACCACATCCAGACATCCCAAGGGTGTGGAAACCTGGTTCCAGCACCCTCCCCTGCTACCTTGGGTGAGACCTCAGTCCACGCTTCGCAAGCTATTTCTAAAAGGGTTTGTAGCTGTAGGATTTGCTTGGCTAAATAATTCTTCCGAACCTGGGTCAGGCCCATATAAGCCAACAAATGGTTCTATTGTCGGGACTGGGATCTTCCTAAGGGGTGTTTGATGTGAGAACACTAGAACCTTACAAAGAAAGAGATTGAAAAGTGGTGGGATCTGAAACTTCGCGAGTTCACAGTTTAGGAAAACAGAAACCCGCGTGTATCAAAGGAAGATTGAGTGGACTGGTATATATTCACGAGATCTTCTTTGCGTCATTCCCGATAGAGCTGTACGAGTGGATCGCAAGGCTATATGACAGCATGGGAAGGTGCAGATTGGACCAGCCTATTGTGTGGACCCTGGAACTGGTGCGCAGAATAGAAGCCACCAAGGATAAAATCGCACGCGCAGTAGATCATGGGCTGGATCAGGTAATAGGAAGATTTATCACTGAGTTCGCGATAGATACTATCGTGAGCTATAGCAAAGCGGAAAGGCGGTTTCTTCAAGGACCTCAGGGTAGGTATATCAAATCATTGAATGCTTGGATTAAGATGCTATTATGTGAAAAATAGATTATGCGCATTTATTGATGTCTGGAGTAACGCAAAGCGGAAGAGGTTACCGCAGAACGGGAGGAGTAGAAAACAGTCCTTTAGCATCCATTTCCCGGGAAAGCGAGGAGGATCTTGCAAGGTTCTCACCAGGAAGTGCGGTTCGGTTGATCAAGGAGCGCTTCCCGTTGATACCACCTCTGTCCACACCACCACCCATGTCACCGACATCAAACCCATCCACCCCAATACCGACCCCACCTTCAACCCCACCACTGCTGAAAGTTGGGATGACGAGCGCAGTCCAGCTACCAACGTTTAAGGGGATGGGAAATGAGGAACCAGGTAGGTTCTGGTTTGTGATAAAATCTGTATGGGATGCTCAGGGCATCACAAACGATAACATCAAGAAGGCTACCCTAGTTAGTGCGCTGCAGGACTGCGCATTGACCTGGTACATGAAATATTCAAGTGACCATCCCAATGAAGGATTGGTAGCAATCCAGGAGGCTAAATAAGGAATTTGGGCAACCCAAGTCGGAAGCACAGTCATTTATTGGATTCAAGGAAATTGTAATGATACCTGGCGAAACCCCATGGGATTTAGATCAGAGGTTGAAAAGTACCATCCGCAAGGCCAACATGACACTGACAGATGAGCAGCACTGCGCTTGGTTTATTGCATCATTAACGCCGTATTTGAGATCAGCTATGTGGCAGCAAAAGATCTCAACCCAAGCTGAAGCACTAGAGGCAGCGATGCGATTGCACGAAACCCCAATACAGGACCTAGGGTTGGGAGTACAGCAAATCCAAGCACAAATACAAAACTTATGTCTAGAGATGCGAAGCTTAAAACAAGGACAAGCACCTAGGACTGAGATACGGGAAGAAGTATGGTGTATCAAATGCAAGGGACCAGGCCACGACAAAGACCATTGTCCAATCTTTGTGAACCCTGTGATAGGAGGGGGGCCCATAGCATTGCGACCAGAGGTATAGACTGGGCCAAGCATTGTACCCGCACTCTGGTGCGCAATATGCGAAGTAGGAGGAAAGAATGCCATGAAAATTTGCAACCTATTGCCGAGCTTACGACAACCCCCTCCTCAACACTTTTTTTGTAACTTCTGCAGAACTATGGGCCACGAGGAAAGAAATTGTCGTAGTTACCAAATGTTGATGGATCGAATACCTGCGTATAGGATGCAAACAGAGGCACACAGGTAGGATTCCACCGCACCATTTGTACAAGGAGGATACCAGGGGTGCGGACGGGGCCGCGGAGGCATGGGACCTTGTTACAGGGAAAAGTGTCTATGCAGAACTGCTAATCCCACTAAGGCTGTTAGCTACCTTAGAAACAAACAAAGTAAAACTACTTTCATTTTCCTTTATGAAAGATAGATGAGAGAAGAATAAAGGAGACCAACCTCTGTCTTAAGCTTGGTTCCTTGCTCGATTCCTCTCTCTTCTGATAGTCCTTTGCTACTTGCTTTCTTGTATACCCAGCTTCACAGAGTACCTGTAGAATCAAAGCAGCATAACACTATACAAGAACATGGATCTATTATCATAAACAATCTAGGATCAGATGTAAATTGACCATACAAATGCATAAAACATAAATCACACAAGAGTATGGAGGAAAAATTGAATAGCTTTATTGATAATAAAGAAAGAGCCAAGAGAGTTACAACCAATCGTTCTGACCCAGCATCATCCTCTTAGCAAGTGAGCCCTTCTTCACCTCATGAAAAGCTTAGATCACCCAACACTATGATGTTGCCTCAAGAAACCAACAACAATTCCTTACAAGATGCAAAATTCCAGCCTCTGGATCTCTGGGATGAGGGATCCATATATAGATGCCTGCAAGGGAGATGAGTCAGCTTGTGATTTGATTAGTGTCTTCCCTCTAATAGTTCTTGATTCCACTTGGAGATTGATGATCTCTTACTCATCCCTGGTCGAATTCAGAGAGGCAAGTGTCACAAGAGAAGTTTCTGGAAGATTCCATGCTTCTCCACCTCGCGGATTGACACTGCCATTTGTCCCTTCTCGCCCATCGCACCCCATAGAAGGGATTTTTGAAATGCAACGCACCTACTGTGTGTATTTAGGTGGGATGCAACACACTTTGCCTATGGAGCAGGTGAAATGGTCCAGTTTTGACTAGTTCTGAGTGTTTTTTCATGGAGAACTTCTGGGAGGAGCTGTAATCAGTTGACCTTGTTCTTTTAGGGGTTGGAACAACACCTTTAGGGACTTAGGAGCCCTTAGTTTATGGAAATTTATGCTTGGGGTTGCAGTGCCCAAAAATGTCTATAACAGTTGCCCCCTAAAGCATGAGGTCATTAATCTTTTTTGATGTCGAGTGAAATGCTTTATCATGAGGATCCGAAGTTCTTTCAAGCTGGAAGGAGATCTGTAATAAGATACAATACAATATATTATCTTCATAATATTTTCATGATCTAGCTGAGGTGGGCATTCCCATGCTCAGCTTTATAAATTCGCTTTCATGTATATAGGACAGATAATCATCTGAGTGTAGACTGATGATTCTGGTAGAGCCATCATCCCTTAGATTGGATGATTATCTGTGTAGCAATGATGTCTTTATTTTCCTGAATATATATCGCAGTCGGGATGGATGAAACTAGATCCAGGGTCTTCAATCTCGTTCGATCTTCACTCAAAGTACAAGTCGATCCATGTGAGAGATGTTCTGGAGTCGAACATGGAAAGACATCACCTGATTACCAACCAATGATGTAAGCTGTTAACAGGCGCGAGAGGAATCACCGATAATGATAATGATCCTCAAGGTACTGCAGTACAATTAACGTGGTGTGAATAAGGGACTTGGTGTCGAACACCACGCAAAATCTTTCGGTCGAAGGCCATTGATGTAAACCTGTCGCCGGAAGTGAGAAACTTGCCATTGAGGCATGCAAGCTTCAAAGTACTGAAATGGGTGTTCCTAGATCGCCTTCTTGGATAATGAGCTGATGTCGACAAGAAGCGATCCGTCATAGGAGGGCCTTAATGAATCCCACATCAATGACATGGAACAGAGCAAATGATTTTAATGGAGGTGAAAACGATCTGGTGATATAAGGTTCAGGGTGGCGGTCATGAAAGAATGGAGCGTAAATGTATTGCAGCGGGTGAGACACAGGTGAATTCTCTGAGTGACTTCTCTTGAATATATTGGTGACACTGACATGATGGATTGGTATCATTAACCCCAAATGTGGATGGTGTGATGTGACCATGTTGATGTGACTGGTGAATGAAACAACCCAACCCGACTTGGATGCGGAGTGAAAGTGTCATGTTCAAGAGCGACTTGCTACCAACAAAGTTTCTTCAAGTTTTCTTCCCAATTTTTCCCCAGTCATTGCTGACCAGTACCTCTTTATTTTTTTCAAGCTTGAGGAGGATAACATATGCTTGTTCTATAATTTACCCTTCGGGCAAACCCATCGCTATGTTTTAACGAGCCTAGCGATAGTGAAAATAGTTCTTGTCTGTTATCGACAAGTTTGTTGCTATTAGGTTTTAACGAGCTTAACGACAAAGATAACTCGGTCCTTTTCAATTTTAGAGAGTCTGAAAAGGGACATAAAGGAAACTCCAAAAATCCTTTTTCGTCATCTAATCCCTTGGGTCCGAAAAAGTATAAAACAATACAGAAGGGATGAATTTTCGGTACTTTTAACGAGCCGAACAAAACAAGAGCTCAATCTTTTTGTGTAATAATCCCTCAGGTCCAAAAAGATTAAAATCTAGAGGAGGGATAGCACTTCCGGTCACTTTAACGAGCTGGAGAGGCCAATGGCTCGGCAATCTTTTCATATATTACGAGTTAGCTGAAAAGAGCTTAAAGGAGACTCGTTTTTTGAGGAACGAGTGATAAATTCGGGTAGCAGCTGATTCCAGGTAAGGTTTGGAATTTCCCAATCACGGTAGTGTTACAAGGATCGCTAATAGAATCACTCTTCGTAGCTATTCCTCAAAAGGGGTAAACAATCAAGTGGAGGTGAATGATCGGCCAATACAAAGTGGAGGTGATGATGAGAACACGACCAAGGCTTCAAAGGCTGAAGTACTACATTCACGACGGTTATTTACCAGAAATTGGTTCATTTTTTAATGAGCGTAAACGTTGGGGGAAACATTTGCTCATTGCTTATGTTTAGTTTTTAATGAGCATGAAGTCCGCATTAAAACTGCTTGATTAATCCAGTCATATAATAAGAATGTCTCATATATAAAAACGACATTATTTCAAAGGTTTGCCCCACATCCTTTCTTTATGCAAGTTAGGAAACGACCAATCCTACGAGTTTAAAGGGTTAGAGGACCTACAAATTTAAAAAATAAATGGTCGCTCTTCGCTTGCATGCCAAAAGGTTTGCATGCCCCCAGGTATAGAGACATAGAGTTTCAAGGTTATCCCGCAATTTCGCAGACATAAAATTTGTTTTGCCAAAAAGGCCTACATCTTTCAGGTTACTAACGATTGTTCTATTTGTATCACAAACAAAACACTTCTTCGGCGATGTCTACCGAAATAGACAAAGGTGAATGGCGCAGACGCCTCCACTCACATAACTTTGACGAGGGAATCTTGTTCCAGTCCAACCCCCTTTTCCAATTTCGGACGGGAGTGTCAGACTAGTCATATATCTCTCGTGGAAACCTATCCTATACCTGGAGTTTTCCTGCCGAAGCAGACCAGGGTGCATGCCCCTTGGGTTTCAGTCATGTCCCCCGAATTACTCGCGCTCATCAGGTGGACAGACTGGGGATTGATGAGACATTCCTTGCGTGAAAAGACCATTCAGGGATGGTATATGACTATTTGCTATGCGTGAACCGGGGAATGAAAGCTGGTCTACGAGCTTGACCACTCTTCCTTCGTGCGGAAAACACATTACTCTAAAGAGTGATGAGACAATGGCTCCCATGCAATAAATATAGTCTCGCCAGAGGAGTAGATTATAATCCACGGGTCCTTAGACTACCATTACGTTCATGTGAACGATTTTCCCTCTCAATGTTATGGGCACATTGGGAAGGATCCCTAACGATCGACTGGTTCCTTTGTCAAAACCTGTTAGATTTCTCATCTCAGGCAAAAGCGATGGCGAACCAAGCGCTTTCCAAGCAGTCGAGGAAAGGATACTCACAGAAGCCCCTTCATCTATGATGGTACCAACCATAACCATTCTATATATTTGAGCAATGATTCGGAATGGTATACTGGCCGGTAAACGGGGTCTGCCTAGTAGATTCCAGTCAAAGGAAACAACTAGGTTGCTTGGAGGTGGGACCGAATAGACAGCCAGGTATGACTCTGACGAACTTCCTTCCTGCGGTAAAGGAATGGGTAAAGTGTCCCCATGTTCATCGGAGTCTGTGCTTACGAAAAGAATTTGGACGGTGTCATCCTTGTTCTCTTCGGTTACTGTATCATCTGAAGATGAGACCTCTGAAGGCAAGACCGGGTCAACTGCCGCCTCGACCTTTTGACTTTCGTCTGGTGTGGATTCAGATGGTTTTTATTCAGTGATAGATACTTCGGCCGACCACCTGGGCGGGCCAGCTGGATTTTCAACTAGTGACGGACTCGGCAAGAGTTTCTTATATCCAAGAGGAAGTCGTAACGGTGAAACCGGATGATTGTCCAAAACTCTTTTAGCCTTGTCTAAGAAGGGACAACGGTGGGCGGCGTGATCACCTTCACACAGTTTACAAGGAAATTTACTTTTTCCTTTTTGTCCAGGGGCTTCACTTTCACTAGTCGACGGTGTACTTTCAACATGATCATCAGAGGTTGACGACACTGGGTTGTGCAAACGAGGAGACCAGTCCCTTAAGATCTGAGGGATGCAAGGAAAATCTCTAGGAAGGTGGTCTCCCTTGCAAATGACACATGGCGATTTAGGCCTGGTCAGTGCAGTGTGTGGATTTCCACTAGACGCTGCTTGGTTACCCCTTTTCGCCTTTGGCTCCTTCTTCTTCTCTTTCTTCTTCTTTTCCTTCTTCTTCTCAGGTACTTGATTTTTGGCTTTACCAGTTTTATCAAGCGAAGAGGAAGGAGGAGAGGAAGAATTGGATGAAGTAGAGGGTTGGGGGTTAATCCTGGAATCGTCTAGTTGCTGACTCGATTGTTCAGGAACCGCGGTGTTCTAAATGACAGATGTTGAGAAAAGCCATACGGGCAAGCCTACTGTCAATCCTGGAAGCGACAATGTGGCCATATGGGGTGCACCAACATCTCCCCAAGAGGAGAAGGGACTAGGATTTCCTCCAAGGGGAACTCCTTGGTTGGTGGACTCCATTTTCCTCAACCTAAGACCAACGTAGGAAAGGTGATGATTATTCCGTTTAAAATAAATTTTAGACGCTTTGACACAACTTGTTTTTTCAATTTTAAAGAGTCGAGAAAAAACAAAAGATGACTCTAGTCGCCTTCGATTTTTAATGAGCCTGAAGTGACATGTGATCAGATGGAGCTTTTCCATTAAGGAGTCTGAAAAGGAATGAAAGGGACTGCTATGGAAATCTAGACAGAGGGATTACCAAACCAATCGCAAAATTGCAGAATAATTTTTACGGTACGACAGTCAATCTTCCCAAATGCTGTGTTCAGTGCATTGCGATCGATAGGGCGACAGACACGGCTTCCTATGGATAAAGGATTAAGCCTATTGTGGTCTCCCAAAATATACTCGACGGTACGTGGGAGCACAAGCTTGTACTGGCACTTATCGTCTCAAAGTGGAGGAATCACCCAACCAAGAGTGAAAACAATAGTTACCAGGCTTTACGACACCGGAATACGTCTCTAGCCTAGACTTCTAGATGTTGTGCGTTAGGTTCCAAAGTGTTGTTAGATTCATTAAATTTATTTTATAGTTGATCTTGCTTAAGAAATTTGCCTTTCAGGTTCTTCGTGTGATGTAGATGTACAATTCCTAAAATGCAATCTAAGATGATAAACAGTCATTTTATCTTCTTTGTGCAATGAAAATCCTAGCTACTAAGGAAAGAGAAATGGCGTTCTTTCAACAAAGAGCATAGAGAATACACTATATGCACTGTCCTAAATCAAACCAATCAACAGTCTAAATGCAAATGCACATGCATGTATTTGTTTTCAGCCTTCTTAATATGTGAATGATAAAAAGAAAGCTAATGCGCAAATCTGAATTATTTTTCAAAGCGACAATTACTAACAAGTTTCTTTTCAAAATCAAAATGAAGACAATGACAACACTTTGCGATTTGGAAATGAAAACTTGCTTTCGACACTAGAAAAGCTACTAATTCAGATCAAATACAATAGTAACAGGGTAATCGACTATCAAGAACAATCAAATTCTCTTCTATGACTGAAAACGACACTTGTGACACTTTCAAATCAAGAAAGGACAGTATAATTACGTTACTTCTTTGTAAAGGAGAACTGAAAATGACTCAAAAAATACATAAAAACATTTACAGTTCTTTGCATAATGGAGGCAGAATAACAACAAGGAAAGGGGTTTCAAACAGAGGTGTACTGACTACAGGCAGCAAATCTCTTGAATAGATCTTGAAAGAGTGAACACATAAACCAAAAATTTAGGAACAATGCCTAGTCTGTTCAGCGCACTTGTAACACAGTGAAACTGAAATGCAACGCACCTACTACACTCGAGAAGTGTGTTGAATTTGAGATTCACAGAACAGACAGTGCGCTGGACTAGGGACGAGACTTTGATTGGGTTCCGAGTCACAGTTTGCAGTTCAGTTCAGGGATTTTGGCCGAGCAAGTGGTAATCAGTAAATCAATCACAGGGATAGATCTAAGGAGGTTACTAGCACCACCACGAGGGCAATTAGAAAGCTTGTAAATCAATTGTTTAATTCATAAACAAAACCCGGAGATTGACTGAAGCAACGTTGATCTACTTTGCACTTGCATAGCAAATGCAGTTCGAAGGCTAGCTGGCTTGACTTCAGGCTCTGTCTGTAAGTTTATAAAGTAAACAAATGTAGATAAACAATCAATCTATTCACTCCCCAGCGGAGTCGCCATTTTGTTACAGGGAAAAGTGTCTATGCAGAACTACTAATCCCACTAAGGCTGGTAGCTACCTTAGAAACAAACAAAGTAAAACTACTTTCGTTTTCCTTTATAAAAGATAGATGAGAGAATAAAGGAGACCAACCTCTGTCTTGCGCTTGGTTCCTTGCTCGATTCCTCTCTCTTCTGATAGTCCTTTGCTACTTGCTTTCTTGTATACCCAGCTTCACAGAGTACCTGTAGAATCAAAGCAGCATAACACTATACAAGAACATGGATCTATTATCATAAACAATCTAGGATCAGATGTAAATTGACCATACAAATGCATAAAACATAAATCACACAAGAGTATAGAGGAAAAGTTGAATAGCTTTATTGATAATCAAGAAAGAGCCAAGAGAGTTACAACCAATCGTTCTGACCCAGCATCATCCTCTCAGCAAGTGAGCCCTTCTTCACGTCATGAAAAGCTTAGATCACCCAACACTATGATGTTGCCTCAAGAAACCAACAGCAATTCCTTACAAGATGCAAAATTCCAGCCTCTGGATCTCTGGGATGAGGGATCCATATATAGATGTCTGCAAGGGAGATGAGTCAACTTGTGATTTGATTAGTGTCTTCCCTCTGATAGTTCTTGATTCCACTTGGAGATTGATGATCTCTTACTCATCCCTAGTTGAATTCAGAGAGGCAAGTGTCACATGAGAAGTTTCTGGAAGATTCCATGCTTCTCCACCTCGCGGATTGACACTGCCATTTGTCCATTCTCGCCCATCGCATCCCATAGAAGGGCTTTTTGAAATGCAACGCACCTACTATGTGTATTTAGGTGGGATGCAACGCACTTTGCCTATGGAGCAGGTGAAATGGTCCAGTTTTGACCAGTTCTGAGTGTTTTTTCATGGAGAACTTCTGGGAGGAGCTGTAATCAGTTGACCTTATTCTTTTAGGGGTTGGAACAACGCCTTTAGGGTCTTAGGAGCCCTTAGTTTATGGACATTTATTCTTTCAGCAAAGAGCATAGAGCACACATTATATGCACTGTCCTAAATCAAACCAATCAAACGGTCTAAATGCAAATGCACATGCATGTATTTGTTTTTAGCCTTCTTAATATGTGAATGATAAAAAGAAAGCTAATGCGCAAATCTGAATTATTTTTCAAAGCGATAATTACTAACAAGTTTCTTTTCAAAATCAAAATGAAGACAATGACAACACTTTGCGATTTGGAAATGAAAACTTGCTTTCGACACTAGAAAAACTACTAATTCAGATAAAATACAATCGTAACAGGGTAATCGACTATCAAGAACAATCAGGTTCTCTTCTATGACTGAAAATGACACTTGCGACACTTTCAAATCTAGAAACGACAGTACAAATACGCTACTTCTTTGTAAAGGAGAACTGAAAATGACTCAAAAAATACATAAAAACATTTACAGTTCTCTACACAATGGAGGCGGAATAACAGCAAGGAAAGGGGTTTCAAACAGAGGTGTACTGACTACAGGCAGCAAAACTTCTGAATAGATCTGAAAAGAGTGAACACAGAAACCAAAATTCAAGGACAATGCCTAGTCTGATCAGCGCACTTGTAACAAAGTGAAACTGAAATGCAACGCACCTACTACACTCGGGAAGTGCACTAAATTTGAGATTCACAGAACAGACAGTGCGCTGGACCAGGGACGAGACTTTGATTGGGTTCCGGGTCACAGTTTGCGGTTCAGTTCAGGGATTTTGGTCGAGCAAGTGGTAATCAGTAAATCAATCACAGGGGTAGATCTAAGGAGGTTACTAGAGCCACCACGAGGGCAATTAGAAAGCTTGTAAATCAATTGTTTAATTCATAAAAAAAACCCAGAGATTGACTGAAGCAGCGTTGATCTACTTTGCACTTGCATAGCAAATGCAGTTCGAAGGCTAGCTGGCTTGACTTCAGGCTCCGTCTGTAAGTTTATAAAGTAAACAAATGTAGATAAACAATCAATCTATTCGTTCCCCAGCGGAGTCGCCATTTTGTTACAGGGAAAAGTGTCTATGCAGAACTGCTAATCCCACTAAGGCTGGTAGCTACCTTAGAAACAAACAAAGTAAAACTACTTTCGTTTTCCTTTATGAAAGATAGATGAGAGAAGAATAAAGGAGACCAACCTCTGTCTTGCGCTTGGTTCCTTGCTCGATTCCTCTCTCTTTTGATAGTCATTTTCTACTTGCTTTCTTTTATACCCAGCTTCACAGAGTACCTGTAGAATCAAAGCAGCATAACACTATACAAGAACATGGATCTATTATCATAAACAATCTAGGATCAGATGTAAATTGACCATACAAATGCATAAAACATAAATCACACAAGAGTATGGAGGAAAAGTTGAATAGCTTTATTGATAATCAAGAAAGAGCCAAGAGAGTTACAACCAATCGTTCTGACCCAGCATCATCCTCTTAGCAAGTGAGCCCTTCTTCACCTCATGAAAAGCTTAGATCACCCAACACTATGATGTTGCCTCAAGAAACCAACAGCAATTCCTTACAAGATGCAAAATTCCAGCCTCTGGATCTCTGGGATGAGGGATCCATATATAGATGTCTGCAAGGGAGGTGAGTCAGCTTTTGAGATTTGATTAGTGTCTTCCCTCTGATAGTTCTTGCTTCCACTTGGAGATTGATGATCTCCTACTCATCCCTGGTCGAATTCAGAGAGGCAAGTGTCACAGGAGAAGTTTCTGGAAGATTCCATGCTTCTCCACCTCGCGGATTGACACTGCCATTTGTCCCTTCTCGCCCATCGCACCCCATAGAAGGGCTTTTTGAAATGCAACACACCTACTGTGTGTATTTAGGTGAGATGCAACGCACTTTGCCTATGGAGCAGGTGAAATGGTCCAGTTTTGACCAGTTCTGAGCAGTTTTTCAAGGAGAACTTTTGGGAGAAGCTGTAATCAGTTGACCTTGTCCTTTTAGGGGTTGGAACAACACTTTTAGGGACTTAGGAGCCCTTAGTTTATGGACATTTATGCTTGGGGTTGCAGTGCCCAAAAATGTCTATAACAGTTTCCCCCTAAAGCATGAGGTCGTAAATCTTTTTTGATGTCGGGTGAAATGCTTTATCATGAGGATCCGAAGTCCTTTCAAGCTGGAAGGAAACCTGTAATAAGATACAATACAATACATTATCTTCATAATATTTTCATGATCTAGCTGAGGCAGGCATTCCCATGCTCAGCTTTATAAATTCATTTTCATGTACATAGGACAGACAATCGTCTGAGTGTAGATTGATGATTCTGGTAGAGCCATCATCCCTTAGATTGGATGATTATCTATGCAGCAATGATGTACATTTGATGTCTTTATTTTCCTGAATATATATCGCAGCTCAGATGGATGAAACTATATCCGGGGTCTTCAATCTCGTTCCATCTTCACTCAAAGTACAAGTCGATCCATGTGAGAGATGTTCTGGAGTCAAACATGGAAAGACATCGCCTGATTACCAGCCAATGATGTAAGCTGTTAACAGGCGCGAGAGGAATCACCGATAATGATAATGATCCTCAAGGTACTGCAGTACAATTCACGTGGTGTGAATAAGGGACTTGGCGTCGAACACCACGCAAAATCTTTCGGTCGAAGGCCATTGATGTAAACCTGTCGCCGGAAGTGAGAAACTTGCCATTGAGGCATGCAAGCTTCGAAGTACTGAAATGGGTGTTCCTAGATCAACTTCTTGGATAATGAGCTGATGTCGACAAGAAGCGATCCATCATAGGAGGGCCTTAATGAATCCCACATCAATGACACAGAACGAAGCAAATGATTTTAATGGAGGTGAAAACGATCTGGTGATATAAGGTTCAGGGTGGCGGTCATGAAAGAATGGAGCGTAAATGTATTGCAGCGGGTGAGACACAGGTGAATTCTCTGAGTGACTTCTCTTGAATATATCGGTGACACTGACATGATGGATTGGTATCATTAACCCCAAATGTGGATGGTGTGATGTGACCATGTTGATGTGACTGGTGAATGAAACAACCCAACCCGACTTGGATGCGGAGTGAAAGTGTCATGTTCAAGAGCGACTTGCTACCAACAAAGTTTCTTCAAGTTTTTTTCCCAATTTTTCCCCAGTCATTGCTGACCAGTACCTCTTTATTTTTGTCAAGCTTGAGGAGGATAACATATGATTGTTCTATAATTTACCCTTCGGGCAAACCCATCGCTATGTTTTAACGAGCCTAGCGATAGTGAAAATAGTTCTTGTCTGTTATGGACAAGTTTGTCGCTATTAGGTTTTAACGAGTTTAACGACAAAGATAACTCCATCCTTTTAAATTTTAGAGAGTCTGAAAAGGGACGTAAAGGAAACTCCAAAAATCCTTTTGCGTCATCTAATCCCTTGGGTCCGAAAAAGTATAAAACAATACAGAAGGGATGAATTTTCGGTACTTTTAACGAGCCGAACAAAACAAGCGCTCGATCTTTTTGTGTAATAATCCCTCAGGTCCAAAAAGATTAAAATCTAAAGGAGGGATAACACTTCCGGTCACTTTAACGAGCTGGAGAGGCCAATGGCTCAGCAATCTTTTCATATTTTACGAGTCAGCTGAAAAGAGCTTAAAGGAGACTCGTTTTTTGAGGAACGAGTGATAAATTCGGGTAGCAGCTGATTCCAGGTAAGGTTTGGAATTTCCCAATCACGGCAGTGTTACAAGGATGGATAATAGAATCACTCTTCGTAACTGTTCCTCAAAAGGGGTAAACAATCAACTGGAGGTGAATGATCGGCCAATACAAAGTGGAGGTGATGATGAGAACACGCCCAAGGCTTCAAAGGCTGAAGTACTACATTCACGACGGTTATTTACCGGAAATTGGTTCATTTTTTAATGAGCTTAAACGCTGGGGGAAACAATTGCTCATTGCTTATGTTTATTTTTTAACGAGCATGAAGTCCGCGTTAAAACTGCTCGATTAATCCAGTCGTATAATAAGAATGTCTCATATATAAAAACGACATTATTTCAAAACTTTGCCCCACATCCTTTCTTTATGCAAGTTAGGAAACGACCAATCCTACGAGTTTAAAGGGTTAGAGGACCTATAAATTTAAAAAATAAATGGTCGCTCTTCGCTTGGATGCCAAAAGGTTTGCATGCCCCCAGGCATAGAGACATAGAGTTTCAATGTTACCCTGCAATTTCGCAGACAAAACATTTGTTTTGCCAAAAAGGCCTACCTCTTTTAGTTTACCAAAGATTGTTCTATGTGTACCACAAACAAAACACTTCTTCGGCGGTGTCTACCGAAATAGATAAAGGTGAATGGCGCAGATGCCTCCACTCACATAACTTTGATGAGGGAATCTTGTTCCAGTCCAACCCCCTTTTCCAATTTCAGACAGGAGTGTTAGACTAGTCATATATCTCTCGCGGAAACCTATCCTATACCTGGAGTTTTCCTACCGAAGCAGACCAGGGTGCATGCCCCCTGGGTTTCAGTCATGTCCCCCGAATTACTCGCGCTCATCAGGTGGACGGACTGGGGATTGATGAGACATTCCTTGCATGAAAAGACCATTCAGGGATGGTATATGACTATTTGCTATGCGTGAACCGGGGAATGAAAGCTGGTCTACGAGCTTGACCACTCTTCCTTCGTGCGGAAAACACATTACTCTAAAGAGTGATGAGATAGTGGCTCCCATGCAATAAATATAGTCTCGCCCAAGGAGTAGATTATAATCCAGGGGTCCTTGGACTACCATTACGTTCATGTGAACGGTTTTCCCTCTCAATGTTATGGGCACATTGGGAAGGATCCCTAACGGTCGACTGGTTCCTTTGTCAAAGCCTGTTAGATTTCTCATCTCAGGCAAAAGCGATGGCGAACCAAGCACTTTCCAAGCAGTCGAGGAAAGGATATTCATAGAAGCCCCTTCATCTATGATGGTACCAGCCATAACCATTCTATATATTTGAGCAATGATTCGGAATGGTATACTGGCTGGTAAACGGGGTCTGCCTAGTAGATTCCAGTCAAAGGAAACAACTAGGTTGCTTGGAGGTGGGACCGAATAGACGGTCAGGTACGACTTTGACGAACTTCCTTCCTGCGGTAAAGGAATGGGTAAATTGCCTCCATGTTCATCGGAGTCTGTGCTTACGAAAAGAATTTGGATGGTGTCATCCTTGTTCTCTTCGGTGACTGTATCATCTGAAGATGGAACCTCTGAAGACAAGACCGGGTCAACTGCCGCCTCGACCTTTTGACTTTCGTCTGGTGTGGATTCAGATGGTTTTTCTTCAGTGATAGATACTTCGGCCGACCACCTGGGTGGGTCAGCCAGATTTTCAACTAGTGACGGACTCGGAAAGAGTTTCTTATATCCAAGAGGAAGTCGTAACGGTGAAATCGGACGATCGTCCAAAACTCTTTTAGCCTCGTCTAAGAAAGGACAATGGTGGACGGTGTGATCACCTTCACACATTTTACAAGGAAATTTGATTTTTCCTTTTTGTCCAGGGGCTTCACTTTCACTAGTCAACGGTGTACTTTCAACATGATCATCAGAGGTTGACGACACCGGGTTGTGCAAACGAGGAGACCAGTCCCTTAATATTCGAGGGATGTAAGGACAATCTCTATGAAAGTGGTCTCCCTTGCAAATGACACATGACGATTTAGGCCTGGTCAGTGCAGTGTGTGGGTTTCCGCTAGACGCCGCTTGGTTACCCCTTTTCGCCTTTGGTTCCTTCTTCTTCTTCTCTTTCTTCTTCTTTTCCTTCTTCTTCTCAGGTACTTGATTTTTGGCTTTACCAGTTTTATCAAGCGAAGAGGAAGGAGGAGAGGAAGAATTGGACAAAGTAGAGGGTTGGGGGGTAATCCTGGAATCATCTAGTTGCTGACTCGATTTTTCAGGAACCGCGGTGTTCTGAACAACAGAGGTTGAGAAAAGCCATACGGGCAAGCCTATTGTCAATCCTAGAAGCGACATGGTGGCCATATGGGGTGCACCAACATCTCCGCAAGAGGAGATGGGACTAGGATTTCCTCCAAGGGGAACTCCTTGGTTGGTGGACTCCATTTTCCTCAACCTAAGACCAACGTAGGAAAGGTGATGATTATTCCGTTTAAAATAAATTTTAGACGCTTTGACACAACTTGTTTTTTCAATTTTAAAAAGTCGAGAAAAAACAAAAGATGACTCTAGTTTCCTTTGATTTTTAATGAGCCTGAAGTGACAAGTGCTCAGGACCTTTTCCGTTAAGGAGTCTGAAAAGGAACGAAAGGGACTGCTTTGGAAATCTAGACAGAGGGATTACCAAACCAATCGCAAAACTGCAGAATACTTTTTACGGTACGACAGTCAATCTTCCCGAATGCTGTGTTCATTGCATTGCGATCGATAGGGCGGCAGACAAGGCTTCCTATGGATAAAGGATTAAGCCTATTGTGGTCTCCCAAAATATACTCGACGGTACGTGGGAGCACAAATCCGTACTGGCACTTGTCGTCTCAAAGTGGAGGAATCACCCAACCAACAGTGAAAACAACAGTTACCAGGCTTTACGACGCCGGAATACGTCTCTAGCCTAGAATTCTAGATGTTGTGCGTTAGGTTCGAAAGCGTTGTTAGATTCATTTAATTTATTTTATAGTTGATCTTGCTTAAGAAATTTGCCTTTCAGGTTCACCGCGTGATGTAGATGTACAATTTCTAAAAATGCAATCTAAGAGGATAAACAATCGTTTTATCTTCTTTGTGCAATGAAAATCCTAGCTACTAAGGAAAGAGAGACAGTATTCTTTCAGCAAAGAGCATAGAGCACACACTATATGCACTGTCCTAAATCAAACCAATCAAACAGTCTAAATGAAAATGCACATGCATGTATTTGTTTTCAGCCTTCTTAATATGTGAATGATAAAAAGAAAGCTAATGCGCAAATCTGAATTATTTTTCAAAGCGAAAATTACTAACAAGTTTCTTTTCAAAATCAAAATGAAGACAATGACAACACTTTGCGATTTGGAAATGAAAACTTGCTTTCGACACTAGAAAAACTACTAATTCAGATAAAATACAATAGTAACAGGGTAATCGACTATCAAGAACAATCATGTTCTCTTCTATGACTGAAAATGACACTTGCGACACTTTCAAATCAAGAAACGACAGTACAATTACGCTACTTCTTTGCAAAGGAGAACTGAAAATGACTCAAAAAATACATAAAAACATTTACAGTTCTTTGCACAATGGAGGCGAAATAACAACAAGGAAAGGGGTTTCAAACAGAGGTGTACTGACTACAGGCAGCAAAACTTCTGAATAGATCTGAAAAGAGTGAACATAGAAACCAAAATTCAGGAACAATGCCTAGTCTGATCAGCGCACCTGTAACATAGTGAAACTGAAATGCAACGCACCTACTACACTCGGGAAGTGCGCTGAATTTGAGATTCACAGAATAGATAGTGCTTTGAATTTGAGATTCACAGAATAGACAGTGCGTTGAATTTGAGATTCACAGAACAGACAGTGCGCTGGACCAGGGACGAGACTTTGATTGGGTTCCGGGTGACAATTTGCAGTTCAGTTCAGGGATTTTGGCCGAGCAAGTGGTAATCAGTAAATCAATCACAGGGGTAGATCTAAGGAGGTTACTAGAGCCACCACGAGGGAAATTAGAAAGCTTGTAAATCAATTGTTTAATTCATAAACAAAACCCAGAGATTGACTGACGCAACGTTGATCTACTTTGCACTTGCATAGCAAATGCAGTTCGAAGGCTAGCTGGTTTGACTTCAGGCTCCGTCTGTAAGTTTATAAAGTAAACAAATATAGATAAACAATCAATCTATTCGTTCCCCAGCGGAGTCGCCATTTTGTTACAGGGAAAAGTGTCTATGCAGAACTGCTAATCCCACTAAGGCTGGTAGCTACCTTAGAAACAAACAATGTAAAACTACTTTCGTTTTCCTTTATGAAAGATAGATGAGAGAAGAATAAAGGAGACCAACCTCTGTCTTGCGCTTGGTTCCTTGCTCGATTCCTCTCTCTTCTGATAGTCCTTTGCTACTTGCTTTCTTGTATACCCAGCTTCACAGAGTACCTGTAGAATCAAAGCAGCATAACACTATACAAGAACATGGATCTATTATCATAAACAATCTAGGATCAGATGTAAATTGACCATACAAATGCATAAAACATAAATCACACAAGAGTATGGAGGAAAATTTGAATAGATTTATTGATAATCAAGAAAGAGCCAAGAGAGTTACAACCAATCATTCTGACCCAGCATCATCCTCTCAGCAAGTGAGCCCTTCTTAACCTCATGAAAAGCTTAGATCACCCAACACTATGATGTTGCCTCAAGAAACCAACAACAATTCCTTACAAGATGCCAAATTCCAGCCTCTGGATCTCTGGGATGAGGGATCCATATATAGATGTCTGCAAGGGAGGTGAGTTAGCTTTTGAGATTTGATTAGTGTCTTCCCTCTGATAGTTCTTGCTTCCACTTGGAGATTGATGATCTCTTACTCATCCCCGGTCGAATTGAGAGAGGCAAGTGTCACAGGAGAAGTTTCTGGAAGATTCCATGCTTCTCCACCTCGTGGATTGACACTACCTTTTGTCCCTTCTCGCCCATCGCACCCCATAGAAGGGCTTTTTGAAATGCAACGCACCTACTGTGTGTATTTAGGTGGGATGCAACGCACTTTGCCTATGGAGCAGGTGAAATGGTCCAGTTTTGACCAGTTCTGAGTGTTTTTTCATGGAGAACTTCTAGGAGGAGCTGTAATCAGTTGACCTTGTTCTTTTAGGGGTTGGAACAACACCTTTAGGGACTTAGGAGCCCTTAGTTTATGGACATTTATGCTTGGGGTTGCAGTGCCCAAAAATGTCTATAATAGACCTGGATGGGGACAAACAATTAATTTGCTACAATTATGGAGGGCCGGGGCATTACGCGCGGGATTGCACGAACCCGACCAAAGCCTGTTGTACTTACTGCTACCAATTTGCCCATGAAGCATTCAATTGCCCCACACTGATCACTTAGATGCGTGAAAAGGGGGTGCTCCCGACCAACCCCACTCAGATCGTCCAGATGATTAACGCTGAACCCTGTGCAGAGGAGCCGAACATAAATATGATGCTCCGGAGTGGCACAACCATTGGAGAATATAAGGGGAACCAACTAGAGATGGATGCATGGGTCTGTAAGGTCCCCCCAAAACAACCAGACTTTGATTTAGAGCGTGCGAAGGAAACCTTTATGGAAGCCAAGAAGAGCTTAGCGAAAGCTTCTACATCGGGGAGTAAGGATCAATTCAAATCAGAGAAGGATACATCTGTGCTAACCACCTTCTTGGAAACATGAATGAACTTACTAAGGGATGCCAAAGCAGTAAGGGGGCTGCAGGAACTGATAACTTGGTGTGCGGGAGTGGATGAACCGTGAATGATCTGAAAATTAGGAAAACATGCTTTGCACATTGGGCATGAAATGCGACTAACAGTCCAAATTGGGGACTATGAGATGGATCAGGTTGTTTTAGATTTGGGGTCTGATGCAAATGTCTTAATGAAACAGACTTGGGAACGCATGGGCAAGCCTCCACTACAATGGTCGCCAATTCAACTAAGGATGGCTAACCAGCAAAAGATTTTGCCTATGGGACGCCTGCACGGAGTTACAGTAGACATCGATGGCACCAGCACCCAAACCGATTTTGAGGTTATCAAAATTGTGGATGATAGTAACCCATATCCTGCATTGTTAGGGATAGATTGGGCGACAGATATGAATGGAGTCATCAATCTCAAGAAATGCAAAATGATCTTCAAAAAGAAATCTCTCCGCGTGGTGGTCCCGTTGGACCCAGCAGAAGGGGCGCGATATATCGAGCCTATGCGCGACGCAGACAACGATGGCGAGCTGGACTGTATCTACCAGATTACTGTGCAGGATCAGGACAGGGTCAATCTGACAGCGGATGGTCGACTCTCATGGGACTGCAATAGTTCTTGCACGTCAGAATCAGATGAAGAGGTTGAACGATGGCAGAACCGACTACATGAAGTAACCATGCTCAATTGTAATCGGATGGTGACAGTGGGAGTAGAGGAACCACCGAAGATATTCGTGAAGACATTCTGCACAGCTGCTGCTTCCAGGCAGAGGGTCACTCTGAATATGTGAGCAACAGGGCGCAGATGTCGAAGGAAGGTGTGCGCACGGTTGGAAGCACGAAGCAAAGTATGCATTCCTCGCCAACTGAGGCTATAGGTGTCTGAGGTGCAGACATCTACCCAGCATGGAAGTAGTAGCCTGAAGCTCCCTCAATAGACCAGCGCCGGGTTTAGCAGAGGCTCAGGGATGTTGTGAATACCACGGGTATGCTAGGCTTGCAATAGATGAAAGAAGGTAGCTCAAAAAATACTGAGTGGCCGTGGACCCTCCAACACCGATAAACGGGGGTTATGGCCGAAGAAGCAAAGTGCACTATGAAGCTGAGGGGCTCCGGAACGTGCTGCGACATTGCTACCGTGGCTGCACCCACACTCATGAAAGAATATAAACCCTAGACTGATTACCTAGATGCTTCAAAAGTTCTCGCAGCCTGGGCTAGCAGGGACGAGTCGAACTTGCACCATAGGTGCGAACACCTGGCTAGAAGTAGAAACTACATTCTCAGTGCCTCAGGCAGTTGAAAGAAGGCGTGGGACTATAAACCAGTCTGCGTTAAACCGGTGCGGAAAAAGTAATCTTCACCAAGCTAAGTAGTTCCCAAGCTCGTAGCTAAACCTCAAGGATAGCGCTACCACAGGGAAAAGTCAAAAGATAACCGTTAGCCACATGGGCCCTGTCAAGCTAGTCAGGTTGTTGAGATTGCAACAAGATTATGGAGCTTAGTGAAAAGAGTCGCCTTCACTAAGTGGGCCCGCAGGCAAATTATGGCGCAAGTTCTATTTTTGGATCCCAGCAGGGATGATCACAGCAGGAGTGACCACAACAGGGATGATCATAGCAGAAGTGAACACAGTAGGAGTGATCACAGTAGGAGTGACCACAGCAGGAGTGATCATAGCAGGAGCGATCAAAGTCTATTTTTAGACTGGCTATCCAAAATAAAAAAGTCAAATATTATTGTCTCATAATAATATTTGGACTATAAACTTGATCTTATTCTCTTGGAGCACTTCAGTTTGAGCTACAGATGTGGCCCATGCAGCTGTCAGAAGGAAGTACGCTTTTCTTATGAGTCAGTTGAGTTTTTGCATGCATGACTTCAGTTAGAACTCAATCAGTTGAGTTTGGTGGAGTTGATTGTGGAGTTGATGGAGTTGTGTTCAGTTTGACTTGGTTAAACTAGTTGTAATTAGTCTAACTGCAAATAGACTAATGATGAGTTGTTAAACTAATTATTAACTCATAATGCAACTATGGAATACATCAGTTAACTCAGTTGCATGTCAGTGCATGTTCAGTTCAATAGGGACAGGTGTTAGAGGATCAGATTGCTATCAGTTGTGACTATAGTTGTGCATGAGGATTTTCACAATCAAGGGATTGAGTATGCCAATGAGTTTGCTCATGTATTTGCCCAATATTATAGCCTCTTCTCACGTCTTACATAGTGTGAGTGATTCTTTGGAGGTGAAATACAAGTTTGGTAAACCATTCTCATTAATTCTTGAGCAGGTATTGAGCAGTGGAGGCAGGCAAGCAGTGGAATAGATTTGGAGATCAGATCTTAGCTGTATTGTGTGTAAGAGGTGGAGCTGGTACTGGATTGCTTGTGATAAGCATTGTACTTTGTAATGTTACATGGTCTCAATAATTAATATACAGATAGTTGGGTTTTTTAGCGAGATGCTTTCCCCGGGTTACATATTGTGTTAATGTGTGAATGCTCTTGATGTTTTATTGTTATTGATGCTGCTATATTGATGATCAACGTAGAGGAGCTTATGTATTGTGTATGTATTCTGCAATAGTACATGATCAGGATAATCTCCATTGAATATGTGTTAAATTATTCAAAATTTCTACATGGTATCGGAGTTGTTGATCATTAGATCTACTATTCAGGAAGTGTTTACATTCTATTTCTTCAGTCAGAGTCTGTAATCGGGCCAGGTAGCCTCTGGATTCATCCTTCCTTTGGAAGGTGAGATATCCGGTGAATGCCCATACATTCAATCTCTGTACGAGAAATATTTTGTTCTCACGAATCTTAGATCCGAGGCAGTTGAGTTGGAGCTGGTGGAAATTCGAATTTGCAGCAGTGTTTTCTTGGTGGCAACACAGCAATGTCTTTCAACAATTGCGATTGGAGTATGCTCTTGAGGGCAACTCAAACTACATTGCATGGAAGGACAGGATGGAGGTAGTATTGGATGATAAAGGGCTGAACAAGTTCATAGAGACGGATGTCCCAAAGCCCACTGATGCTGCTGAAGCGGAAGTTTGGCAAAAGAAGACCGCAAAATGTCGAAGGATTCTGTTGGAGGGCGTGAAGGATCATATTGTGTCCAGCCTACATGGAAAGACTTCTCCATATCTGATGTGGAAGGCTTTAACAGATCTATTCCAAAGCAAGAGCGATCAGAGGAAGTTGGCGCTCAAAGATAAACTTAGAAACATCAAATGCGAGAAGGGTGACAGTATGCCTAAGTATCTCACGAAGTTCACTCAGTGTCGAGATGAGCTGGGAAGTGTGGGAGTTACTGTCGATGATGAGGACTTGGTGAGCTTGGCTCTCCTTGGTCTTCCGAAGAGTTGGCATTCCTATTAGGACTCTGTCAATGGTTAGGAGAAATTGCCAAGATGGGAAAGACTATGGTCAGATCTTGTGCAGGAGGAGATCAGGCGGAGTACCAGGGACGGATCTTCGTCAAGGGGAGCTGATGAAGAGAATTGCGCTTTGGCTGCAAAAGCAAAGAAAGGGAAGAGCAAGAAAGCTTCTCAGTCTGGTGCGAAAGGCAAGAAGCAGGATATGTCCAAGGTGAAGCGTTTTCACTATCACCAGCACGGACACTATGCCACTAATTGTCCGCAGAAGAAGAAGAACAAGCAGGCTGCTGGATCGACAGCAGGAGAGGCTCTAGCCTCGCAGTTTGAGCTTGATTTTTCATTGATCACATGCTTGGTTTCAAGTGTGATGGGATCGGTGTGGTTCTTGGACAGTGGTGCGTCTTTTCACATGATGGGAGATAGAGATTTGTTCTCTGATATGGAGGACAAAGATCTTGGAGTGCACATCGAGATGGGCGATGATGGTAGATACAGTGCGACCGGTATCGGTACCATATCCTTTGAGAGGGAGTCTGGTCAACCCTTCGTATTGAAGGAAGTCATGCATGTTCCAAGATTGAAGAAGAATCTTATCTCAGTGGCGATGTTAGAAGACAAGGGGTATGATGTTGTTTTCAGTGAGGGAAAGGCTTTCCTGCGCAGCAAGACAACTGGTGAGACCTGGAAGATAGGGGTTCAAGTGAGGAACCTTTATCAGTTGCATGTAGATGGATGAGCAGCAATGGCAGGTAAGTCAGAAGGATTGGTGAGCCGGGATGATGGCGAGTTGTGGCACAGGAGATTGGGTCACCTTCACCATGGAGCCTTGAAGATACTGCAGCAGATCACTACAGGGCTTCCTAAAGGCACACTTGCGTAGTCAGATCAGTGCAAGGGGTGTACTTTGGGGAAGTTTGTGAAAGCCACCTTTCACGAGAAGGATAGTCGCACCATGACGATCCTTGAGAGAATTCACACAGACGTGTGTGGACCTTTCTAAGTTGCTTCGACAGCAAAACACAGGTATTATGTGATTTTTGTTGATGATTTCTCTCGTAAGTGCTGGATCTTCTTCATGCAGAAGAAGAGCAAGACATATTCAAAGTTCTGTGAATTCAAAGCACTGGTTGAGAAGGAGTCGGGGAAGAAGGTGAAGGCTCTTAGGAGCGATAACGGTGGTGAATACATCTCGGACGAGTTCAAGGATTTTTGCAAGGCAGAAGGGATTCGAAGAGAGCTCACAGCTCCCCATAACCCACAACAGAACGGAGTAGCTGAGCGGAAGAACAGAACGATTGTGGGTGCTGCACGAGCAATGTTGCATGATCAGGGCCTACCCCTTCACTTGTGGGAGGAAGCATGCAATACGGCAGTTTATGTGCAGAACCATTGTCCTCATAGGATACTTGGCATGAGTACACCCTAGGAGGCTTATTCTGGTAAGAAGCCTGATCTTTCTCATTTGAGGATTTTTGGTGCTAACGTTTACATGCATGTGACGAAGGATGCCAGGAAGAAGTTGGAGCCGACCGTAGAGGTTGGGATATTTGTGGGGTACACTGATACGCCCCACAACTATCGTGTGTATTTGCCACAGTGGTAAAACTGTTGTGCGACGGGATATAAAATTTCAGGAGGAGAAAGCCATGAAGTGTTCGCTTGAGAGGGACCTACACTTACATGCAGATGAGGAGCTATTAGTTCCTAAGGATGAGCTTCAGGATGTGGATCAGCCACAGGACGAGGTTCATGGAGTGGAAGAGACCACTCATGCAGCGCCAACCATCAAAGGGCGAAAGCGCTTGACAGAAGCTAAGCGACTGGCTCAAGATGCAGAGAAAGTTGTAGGACCACCTACAGGCCAACGCAGGCAGAGACAATCACTTGATCAGTACACTGGATACATGGCTCTTATGAGCAAGTGTGTTGTGACTAAGCCATCCTCTTTCAAGGAAGCAGTGGAGGATCCCGCATGGGTAGACGCCATGGTGGAAGAGTCTGATTCTATTGTCAGAAACAGTGCATGGGAGATTGTTCCTAGACCGGAAGGGAAATCAGTGGTGGGTTCGAGATGGATCTACAAAGTTAAGCAGGCAGCTGACGGGAGTGTAGAGAAGTACAAGGCAAGATTTGTTGCCTGAGGCTTTTCACAGATAGAGGGGATCGATTATGAGGATACCTTTGCACCTGTCGCAAGGTATTCTTCCATACGGATGATTCTTGCTCTCTCAGCGCAGATGGGATGGCACATTCATCAGATGGATGTGAAGACTGCGTTCCTCAACGGAGTCATTGAGGAGGAGGTGTACATTGAGCAGCCTGAAGGCTTTGAGGTCTTTAGCAGCGAGTCGCATGTGTGCAGGCTCAAGAGAGCGCTGCATGGGTTGAAGCAAGCACCACGTGCTTGGTACAACTATTTCACAGGACTTGGATTCTCCAAGAGCGAGGCGGATCCTAACCTATACCAGATTGTGGTGGAGGGTAAGTTGCTTATCATTGTACTGTATGTTGATGATTTGATTCTAACGGGTGATGAGTTGTTGATACTGTCATGCAAGAAGGATCTTGCTACATAGTTTGAGATGAAGGACTTGGGCCTCCTTCACTATTTCCTAGGATTGGAAATATGGCAGTGCAGTGGTGGACTGTTTCTTTCTGAGGGCAAGTATGCTCGGGAGATACTGGAGAAGTTCAACATGCATGGCTGCAAGCCTATTGATACTCCTGTTCCTGGAGGTTGGAGGAAGGAGGATGCCACTTCGGGAGAAGAAGTGGATGCCACTGTTTATCGACAGTTGGTGGGTTCGCTGATGTATTTGGTCAATACACGACCTGATATATGCTATGCAGTTAACCAGCTTTCACAAGCTGTGGTTAAGCCTACCAAGCTCTTCTGGAAGGCGGGCAAGCATGTATTGCGCTACTTGAGAGGCACATCGGGATATGGATCTTGGTATAGACAGGAGGATGCAGATTGGGCAGGGATTTCAAGAGGCCGAGTATATGGCAGCAAGGATATTAGGTACCATCATATCAGAGATTGTGTGCAGTGGAGGATCATGTTGCTTTCGTACATTCCAACGGAGGATCAGGATGCTGATATTCTGACGAAGGCTCTCACCAGGAGCAAATTCAAATACCACCGAGGCAGGATAGGGGTTGCTGATAATCCATATCTTGTCGAGAGGGAGTGTTGAGATTACAACAAGATGATGGAGCTTAGTGAAAAGAGTCGTCTTCACTAAGTGGGCCCGCAGGAAAATTATGGCGCAAGTTCTATTTTTAGATCCCAGCAGGGATGATCACAGCAGGAGTGACCACAGCAGGGATGATCACAGCAGGAGTGATCACAGTAGGAGTGACCACAGCAGGAGTGATCATAGCAGGAGTGATCAAAGTCTATTTTTAGACTGGCTGTCCAAAATAGAAAAGTCAAATATTATTGTCTCATAATAATATTTGGACTATAAACTTGATCTTATTCTCTTGGAGCACTTCAGTTTGAGCTACAGATGTGGCCCATGCAGCTGTCAGAAGGAAGTACGCTTTTCTTATGAGTCAGTTGAGTTGTTGCATGCATGACTTCAGTTAGAACTCAATCAGCTGAGTTTGGTGGAGTTGATTGTGTAGTTGATGGAGTTGTGTTCAGTTTGACTTGGTTAAACTAGTTGTAATTAGTCTAACTGCAAATAGACTAATGATGAGTTGTTAAACTAATTATTAACTCATAATGCAACTATAGAATACATCAGTTAACTTAGTTGCATGTCAGTGCATGTTCAGTTCAATAGGGACATGTGTTAGAGGATTAGATTGTTATCAGTTGTGACTATAGTTGTGCATGAGGATTTTCACAATCAAGGGATTGAGTATGCCAATGAGTTTTCTCATGTATTTGCCCAGTATTATAGCCTCTACTCGCATCTTACACAGTGTAAGTGATTCTTTGGAGGTGAAATATGAGTTTGGTAAATCATTCTCATTAATTCTTGAGCAGGTATTGAGCAGCGGAGGCAGGCAAGCAGTGGAATAGATTTGGAGATCAGATCTTAGTTGTATTGTGTGTAACAGGTGGAACTGGTACTGGATTGCTTGTGATAAGCATTGTACTTTGTAATGTTACATGGTCTCAATCATTAATATACAAATAGTTGGGTTTTTTAGCAAGATGCTTTCCCCGGGTTACATACTGTGTTAATGTGTGGATGCTCTTGATGTTTTATTGTTATTGATGCTGCTATATTGATGATCAACGTAGAGGAGCTTATGTATTGTGTATGTATTCCACAATAGTACATGATCAGGATAATCTCCATTGAATATGTGTTAAATTATTCAAAATTTCTACACAGATCACGTCAGACAGGAGCGCGCGGCGGGACATTAAGGCGGAAGTTCTGGGCAAGATACGCAGAGATTTCCCAACTTGAATTACAAATGAGTGGAAGAGATTTTTTCAAATCTCATAGCATGTGGCAGGTGCTGGATTTTTGGCGCTTTGAACTAGCAAAAAACAACAAGTACGCGGCTACTAGGCACTCCATGAGAACTATGGCAAGAACCCGAGCACGAGTCGCCGAAGAAATGCAGTTGAATCAAGAAGAGCCCTCTCAAGTTCCTGAAGTTCCTAAATCCCCACGCACCCCGTGACCTAGGAAGAACAAGCAGAAGATGGGTCTAGTCTGGGCCTCCCCAAGATTCAACAAACACTCGGTAGTTGACAAAGGCAAAACAGTGATCGACGAACCCACTGAGGAGGAGGACGACCTGCAAGACCTGATCAATCAAATTGATGCGTAGGCAGAGGAAGAAGAACCTGCGTTCCAGTTCCCGTCGTTACCCCGTATCTTTCTCCATGGACTGGGATGACCAAGCTAGTGAAAGATGTAGACACTGCAAAAACTACGCTCCAGAGCCAACTTCTTCCAAACGATATAAGGTTCGAAGGGTTGCTAATGGGGCACGTTCCAAGCACCAAATTCGAAGATTGGGACCTGGCAGACAACGACAAGTTCCCCAAACTAGCCGAAGACATGCTATTACTGCAGAAGTGGTTACTAGGCATGGAGAGGGCCGACTGCTGAACCTCAGGTGGATACCTCACTATCACCGCACGACCATCACCATATTTGTGATTTGACAGCTGCTAGGTCTCATCCATGATGGATATCTCTAGTTGGAAGAACCGATCCCGATCACAACTGACCTAATCCACCGGATTATGCACTTGCCATATAAAGGGAATAACCTCGCAGACATAGCTGGAACCAGTAGCGAGGGAGGCCTCGCCGAAACAGTCAAGGCAAAGTACCATCTGGATAAAGGAAAGTGGGGGTATGTCATAGCAAGCATCAGCGACCGTGCAGTACGAGTCGCCACTCAGATCCTAGCTGGTAAACTTATGAGAAAATGTTGCGTAGATGAGGTGCTTGCCACTGTCATCGCATTGGCAGGACAATGTGCCGAGGGGGTTCAGTTCAATTGGGCACAGTTTTTATGCGATGAATTTCTGACCAATTGTCAAGAAGCACAAGACAAAGGTAAGGCCTTTCATTATGCATGGTTGCTCTTATTAATCCTTCTGGTTACAAGTAACTTTCCGCAGGAGAGCCAGTTTCCCAGCATTGAGGATAGTCTACCTGAGGTAGTACGGTATATTTCACTTTGGGCTACAAAGGATGCAGTAAGAGTTTCCGTGATCTAGGCATTTTGGACCTCCATGGAAGGAAAGATACGGATGTAGATTGCTCGAAGACCGTGCATTTCCCCCACAATATACAACAATTTTCAAAGCACGAACGAGTTCAAAGCAGACATGCATCACGTGTATATCCGCGTGTGGAAGGATCTAGAGCGATCTTGGGTCACACTTTCATTCTTTGCAATGATGCCATTTACAGAGTATTAGCAGCATGGCCCTTGGAATGATGCGCCCCAGACAAGACCATTCTCGACTGAGTGGCTGCACAACAACAGAAGAAGGAATGCCAGCAGAGACTCATCCAACAGGCAGAAAAAACACGACAGCACCAACAAGCCTCTTTGTAGTAGGGGCTACCATGAGCCCGATTACAACGGAGAACCAGACGGATCAGGGAACAGATTTGGAATAGAATTGACAACACGAAACAGAGACGCAAGACCACCTCAAGCGGTCACGCACCAAGGAACCATCGACCACTTGGAAAAGTCCAAAACAGTGAAGGCTCTGGAAAAAGACTTCATGGATAGTAGCCAGCCCGCAAGCAATGTTACTACCAGTGCGTTTCCTGAACTAATCACTGCACAAACAACTGTGTTGGGGGAGATCAAAGCATAGTTACAGGCCTTACAAGAGCGACCCCCGGGCTGGGTCCCTCGCGAGCCCGCAGAATATACAGACGCCGCCGCGCAGATGGTCAACACGCACACACCACACATCCTCTCATTGCCAGCCGAGGTTGTCTGAGCCACAGGAACAGGTGACGAAGGTAATTGGGAATTAAATATAGCTGCTCTGTCTAGAGACATACTGTACCTACTGCAAGAGGGAGTAACTCAGGAATTTCGTGCCAGGGAATGCTGCGTGTTCCACTTCTTGACATAAGAAAAGGCAAAGATAGAATAGATCACTCTCCAGCATGATGAACTAGTTGCACAACACCGGGAGGTAGAACATGCTGTGACAGAGGCATGCGGTACGGTCCTCAAGCTAGCCATCCCCAGGGACATCCCCCTAGCTACCAGGATTCAACACATAATAGCTTTCGCCCGGCCCAAGCGGAGGCCTCAAGACACCAGGAGGAGCTAACGTTACAGGTTGCAGAGCTCCGTCTCAAGGCTCGACCGCCCACATCGCCGGCCGAACGGGAACGCAGCTGTAGTGCAGTTGTAGCTGGACTACAAACAATGAGCAGTGTTGTTCGCGAATGCTTGGGACTACTCGGTCAGTCGCTCGGGATACTCACCACCCTCTAGGAAGATCCAACCATACAGCGAGTAGAAACCAAGGCGCTCGAGTTGCAGCAGGCCTATGACACTGCTCGGGCATTGCATAGACGATCACTATCACATAACAGTTGGCCAAAATAAAGGAGGCCCAGGCACTCAAAGCCCAAGTTGACGTGATGCGAAAATAGGAGGTCGCCCTTAAAGAGTGTATCCAGCCCTGGCTCGATGAAGTGTTTACCGTATCTACAACCATTGAAAGTAATGTCACACAGATGTAGGTAATATGTGCAATGGAGCAAGCAGTTGCAAATGATACAGATACCTCAGCAGCTCACGTGGAAAGGGTACAGAGATTCGCAGCCAAATTTGCTGTAGAGACAAGCGAGATGCAGAAGTTGCTGACCGACCTCTGTGCAAAGATTCTCGTACTAGTCGAGTGACTCGAGACGAGTCACGATGATTGTGTTGGGGGAGTGTTGGGTACCGAAAGCCCCGCACAACGGTCAGGGGGCTCAGAGCCCACAATTTTGGGTAAAAGTAGGGTAAAGGCTTCGCAAGATGCATAGAGCGCAATTTGTAATAAGTCAAAGTCAAAGGGGTAGTCCGCCCAAAAATAATGTAAAGCAAGGTAAGATGGGTCGGCCCGCCCATGGATCACGTTCCATGGAAAGGTATAAATAGAGCGAGGCTTTATGTGTAGAGTAGCTAAGTTTTGTTATATGATTTTGAGATCTGATATGTGATGGGTTTTTGAGAGAAGCAGTTTGAAAGCGTCTGTAAGTATGAGTCGAGAGTTTGGGTCGAAGATAGGGCTCTGCAGCTGTGTGCGAAGAGGCCTGGAAGAGTCCGCAGCTGTGTGCACAGAGGCCTGGAAGAGTCCACAGCTGTGTGTGCAGACCCCTGCAGCTGAGTGCACTGGGCAGATCTGGATGTACTGGTGTTAAGTGGAAATGAAGATAAGTTCATTCTGAAATTTATTTGTGATCTCTGAATTATCACGAATCTGGCAATTTGAATGGTTAATAAAGTTGTTTTGGTCTATGCGCATTGATTATTGAATACTTGTGAATCTGGTTTTAATGTTAATATGTGAACTGAATAAAAGTGATAAATGTTTGCTTAAATACCACTTTAAAATAGATCTGAGTTGCAATACTTAATCCACTAGAGTAGATTTGTAGACTGCGCAAGGTATTCAGGATCTGCGTGAATACAACACAGCGCGAAGTTGTAGAACGAAGCGTGGAACATCTAAACCACATCCAGACATCCCAAGGGTGTGGAAACCTAGTTCCAGAACCCTCCCCTGCTACCTCAGGTGGGACCTCATTCCGCACTTCGCGGGCTGTTTCCGAAAGGGCCGATAGCTGTGGGATTTGCTTGGCTAAATAATTCTTCCGAACCTGGGTCAGGCCCATATAAACCAACACATTCACATCAATAGATCCAACAATACCATCAACATGCGAGCCTGGCTTCGGTTTGGCTATATCAAGCGTGGATCTAGGAGCATTAGGTAAGATCTTCTGAAGAGTCCCAAACTGAGAATATATTAGTTCTAACTGCTAGGCGCGAAAGATAGCCTGCTGTTCAAAATAAACTCTGGACATAGAAACATCCTTGGAGATCTCAGGTTGTAATGAGTTAAAAAACCATTCGAGATGGAATTCATGTGGAATTTTAGCTTTAATGAGCCTCTTTCTCTGTCTCCATTCCTGGATATGATCCAAAATGTGAGTAGTCGTGTCCTGATGAAAATTTGCTAGAATTTCAGTTTCGGCTTCGTAATGGACAGGCAACTAAAAATGGTTTAAGAAAATGTTAGCCAAATCGGCGAAAAACGTAAAGGTGCCCCTTGGCAACTCTATATACCACTTAGCGGCATTTCCAGTTAAGGTGCACTGAAATAGTATCAACCTAATCGAATCATCGATTAGGGAGTTAGATGAGCACCATAAATGGAACGTGGTTACATGGTCACCTGGGTCTTCACCACTCTTCCCTTTGAATTTTGGAATATCCGACGGAAGTTTGGTTGGGATCGGAGGCCAAGCCGGATTGTATCTAATTGGATCATTCATCAACTTAGTCAAGTCTGGCAGATTAAGCGTGGCCAGAAAAGGAAGTCTCGAAGGACCTTGGTGTTACACAAAAATATCGTCACCATGATTATTTGCAGTCAGTATGGGTCTATCACCACTTGTACTGTCCTCCTAAGCAAGTCTCAGACCTCAGCTCTTCAAGTCAAGCTTTGAAAATGAGAGAAAGACATTGAAAATCAACAAAGCTCTGGTTCCGCACTTTCTCTCACTATTGCCTGCGGTCCCGCACCTCCTGTTTACAAAAACTGCGGACCTGCCCGCTCTGTCCCTAAAGGTGTGGGTGCAGACCCCTGTGAAAGTAAAAAAGGCGCAAGTTTATTCTAAAAAACTCACTTTGGGTTAATTCTAGATGATTCTAGAAGGAATTTTGATGTGGATTGGCCGCTCTTAGGTGGTTCATGCATCCCAAAAGAGAAGGAGCTAATCCCTTGATGAGAGGAGCTATCCCTTTGAAGGAGGGCTTTATCCCTTTGAAGGAGGAACTAGTAACTTCCCTCCATTGCACTATAAATTCAGGCATTAGGCTGGTTGCTAGGGAGGTTAGAAGCTGAACATTTTTAAGGGTAAATGCTGGTGAAATTAAGACTTCCTAGTTGAGCTTGAGAGGAGAGATCACATACCTTTTTGGCTTCATTGGGAAGAGAGTGAAACTTGTCAAAGTAGAGGAGACTTCTTGCTGGACCCTGGGAGGAGCTTGTACAGCGTCAAGGCACAGGTTGTAAAGTTCTTCTTTGATTTGAATTAATACAATCAGATTCATCTTTCTCAACAAATTGTCTCATGTCATTTGTTTCATGAATTCCTTGACTTTCATGTTAAATGTGTTTTATGATATTGGCTTTTCAGGTGCTATTTAATTTGTTTGCTTGTCTGTGTTTGCAGATTCGCGACAAGGGAGCTCATTTGGATCGAAGGAGTGAGGCTTCCACAAACTTGCGTTGGACCTAAGGTAGGCCTAAAACACTTGTTTGCCTTTGTTTATAAATGCATATTTAGAGAAAGATAGTTTGTGATTGGTTTGCTTGTCATTAGGTCTTCTTTAGATTCTAGGAAGGTCTATCTTGTCCGCAAGATCGACTCATTCTGTGTGACAAAATGGCGACCATACTGGGGACTTGATTTTTTCCTTGTTTTTACTTTGACCTGAGAAACTATGTTTTTGTTTCTATTTTTGGCTTGTTGTGTGTGGAATTGGGTAGAATTAGTAGATCCAGGGTTATTTTTTATTTTTCATAACTTTGGGAGAGGACCGCACCCTAGTCTTTTGACACAGTGCGTACTTATCCGCACTTTTGCTTTTAGCACAGAGCGGTACCGCACCTGTGTTAACTGTGGACCTGCGGACCCTGTCAAAATTTTGAAAAACCTAAGATTTCCTCTGTTAGTCAGCTTAGTCTTTGTTTAGAAGTTACTATCCACTGCCCAGATCTGCATATAACTTGTCAGAAGCTTTCCTTAGGTTGATTTCATTGGTGTTAGGGTTTTAGGTGAAATTCCTAGGAGTTTTGCTCGTTGGGTTTGTTTTTCATTTTGGTTTTGTACTAGCTCTGAGCTTAGAAGCTGTAGGGACCTCAGATCACCTTGGTTTCTACCAGTGTTCTTATGAGTCTGACTATTTATGAAATGTACCCTCGTTGAGGAATCTGCTTTGTGTTTTCTCTTTACAAAACTTCGAAAAGCTTGTGTTTAAAAGTTTGGATTTTCATTTTTAAAAAGAAAACAAAATTGGTTGTTTTTGACTGATTTGTGATTCTGCATAAATTGATCCTTAGTTTACATCTAGCTAAGTAAAACATCCTTAAAAAAGACATTTTGTAAGCTTTGACTTCAAATAGGTTTTTATAATTTGTAGATCTCAAAGTTAGTCATTTCCATAGTTTTGAGTGTTTTATAAAAAATAAAAAAAATCTCTTTTGAAAAAGTTTGTTTTTGTAGTGGTTGAGTGCTTTGAAAAAGAAAAGGGAAATTTTTGTGAAAATAACTAGTTGTCTCGTTTTGAGTGCATTGGAAAGGACAAAAGCTCTTCTTTAAATTTGTTTGTTAAGAAAGATTTGTGTTTACAAAGTATTTGCATTCTCAAACTCTTTCCTAGCTAGAAGTTCATCGAAGGGAAAAGATGTTTAAATCATCTTAAGTGCATTTTTAGTGATTTTGAGTAGTCTTCATACCACGAGTTTCATCTCCGCACCTTTTGACTTAAACAAAAACCAATAAAAATAACGCTTAAAGTAAAATTCATCTAGTAACATTTTTATTTCTAGGGCTCTAATACACCAACGTAGCTTAGGCTAGTGTCTTGGAGTAGGAGAGTAATTAACTCTTCAAGACAGTAAAAACAAACAAGTAGCTGTATCTTGTGGTAGGGAAGAAATCCAATTGTTGCATTTATGCTCTGGGAAAGCTCCTCATAAAGGAGAAGCACGAGATCGTGTCCGAACCAGTGTGGGAATCAATCCTTCCTCATTGGGAACGACGCCATATATTCACGTATTAAAAATGGTAAACCTCGGATTAACCATTGTCGAGGAGCCTGGGGTCACTTGTTGGTGAACCTTGGATTATGTCAAGGAGCCTTCAAGGGGATTGAGCTTGCTACTCTGCCCTTGCGTGCGTATCGGATCGTAGACTGTTCCCCCAGGTATACTTGTTTCACTTGGTAAGCTTAGTGGCCATATTCTTTAGGATTCTTCCTAAGGTGACAGTGGTGGGAAGATCCCACTGTACCTGGAGCAGACGTCGGCTAGACTCACTTGGATTTTCTGGGTGGTTCTCTTCACTCGAGACGGTTAAGTGGAGGAACTTGTGCCAGTCTATTCATTAAGCAGGTTGCCGGGGTAACTGTTCCAACCGCCATTTCTGTATTGAACTCTGCGACGTTGGATTTCATCACCAACTAGTGTTTTCAGTACGGAAAGTTACTGTTTGTGTGTGTTTGATCTCCTAGATTCTTTAGGCGTGTGATTCAAATTTGTTTGGTTCTTTAGAGGCTTTAGGTGGTTTTCATTGAGATTTTACTTTGTTTGCGTGTGAAGAAGTTAAATTTTTTTAACCGTGGCTAAATTACCGAGGGAGTCTCGTAGACTTCGGGGCCAACCTCCTGAGTTTTCACCAAGCCAGCCTTAAGGGTTGAAAGTCCTCGTAACTCCTAGAGATAGTAGAGTTGGGTCACCTGAAGAAGGAGAGTCTTCTTTGGTGGTACATCCTGATTTTCAAGCTTTAGTAGCAGATTATAATCCACAATCAGTGTCTGTTTCCGAATTTACTGGTAGCTTTTCATCTACTAGTGATATAGGTGAGGAACCTAAAATATCCGAACCTGAAAGTGAATTTGCTGCTACTCCGACATCGGGGTTTGCTTCTCTAGCTTCTAGTGGTCCTGGTTCACCCAGGGTAGAAAGAATAATCACCCAAAATCTTCCTTTTGGACTTATAGCTATCGAAGAACTTGCTACTCCGGAAGAAGAAGTAGGCATCCCTATCCCTGAAAATCAACCTGCTATTGAGCTAAGGGAGCGTGAATCAATCTTTTACAGTCCACCTAGGAGCAGTGCTTGGTATCTTTATTTGACTAATTTCTTAGAAAACCCAGGGTTAAGTTTTTCACCACCTCGTGTTCCTTATCACCCAACACCTAGAGGTTATTATCCTCCATTAAATATGTCAAGACAGTCGTCCATGTTTACTCAATCGCCCGAATCCTTTTTGTACGACGGTCCTTCTGTTCCCTCTGGGTATCAGTCATTTTCTGGTACTTTTTCGAGAGCATCTCCTCAACCCATTGAACAAGGGTTATTAACTGGAAGCAATGGTACTAAGCCGTTGAGCGTAGAAGATATTCTCATGATGTCAGGTTCTATTCCCAATCCTCAACCTCAAGGTGGCCAGTTATCGCCTAGGGGGCAACCTCAAAATCCTCAATTATCGCTTGGGGGGAAACCTCAAGGTACCCAATTTGCGCCTGGGGGGCAACCTCAAGGACAATACATACCTACGGGACAATACGTTCCTCAAGGTCAACCACAGACTCAATATGTACCCCAAGGTCAACCCCAGTATCAATTTATACCTCAAGGTCAAACCCAGTATCAGTACGTGCCTCAAGGGTATCAACCCCAAGGTCAATACTTGAACCAAGGTTTCCAACCATCCTCCGATCAATCATATGTTCAAGGAACGGGAAATGTACCTTTGAATTATCAATCCTACCCTCAACCCGGTTATGGTCCTCAATATTCTCAACCTGTTATGGGTCCGTACCCCGGAATGAATTTAGTGTGGGATCCATCGCAAACTCAACAGGTCTTGCAGCCAAATGTACAGTTGTCATCTCAAACTGGACAACCCTTAGTTTCTGGTACACCCCAGCAACCTGTCCAGTCTACTATTCAAACTTCTGTACCTTCGGTAGTTTCTCAGCCTGGGCCTAGTACACCTCGTACTCCGCCTCAAACAACTGCTGCAACTGCCGCAACATCTGTTCAATCTACCCCACCTACTTTTGGAGTATCGACAGCTCCGGTTTCTACTGTTCCTGTATCTACTCCTCAGACATCTTTACCTCCGTCTGGATCCACGATTCAAACTTCGGTTCAGATGCCTGTAGGACAACCTGGTTCAAGTACGGTTGTCACAAGTCAACCACAATTTACTTATCAACCGTACCAGGGACAGTACCAATTCGGTCCTGCTGTGTAGCAGCCAGTCTATCAGTATCAACCATACCCTGGGTACACATATCAACAACCTCAACAACCCCAGTACGGTCCGGTTAATCCTGGTTTTCCGGGAGGATACAATATCCCAAATGCAATTCCTATTCCTAGTTATCCTGGATATCCTCCTCCTGGGGCTGGTCTCATGACCCAGAGTTTTAGGGACCCTAATCGTCAGTTACCGTTTATCGCAACTTTGGACTTGCCTGACTTGTCGCGCCTAACGAATGATCCCATTAATTATCTTCCGTTTTGGCCGCCAATGCCGAATAAGTTGCCTAGTGATATTCCTAAGTTTGAAGGCAAATTAGGAGAGGACCCGTCGAACCATGTGATGAATTATCACCTCTGGTGTGCGTCTAATTCCATTTCAGATGATTCAATCCATCTAAGACTTTTCCAGCGCACTCTAATTGGTCTTGCGGCCAAGTGGTACATTGAGTTACCGCGAGGCACTTTTTATAATTTTAGTCAGTTAGCTACCTCGTTTTTAACTCATTTTCAGTTTCCAGTTCGATATGATAATGGCACGGAATTACTAACTTTGTTAAAGCAATCGACGTCCACTTACATTTCAGATCATATTCATGAATGGAGACGTCGACGGCATTTAGTGAAGGTTTTTATTCCGGATCAGTTCTTGGCTAAATGGTTTGTAAAGTCTTTGTTGCCAGAGATCATTGAAGATGTAGCTAAGGCCGGAGTTGTTACTGAGGAGCAAGTAATTGCTCAAGCATAGTAGCTTAAATTGGTCTATACTCAGTCAGGTACGTTACACGAGAAAATCACCGATCTTCCCAAGCAAAATCAAATCGTTGCAGCTCCTTCGGGATCTCATGCCGTTGATGGTATGATTGGTACGGTTAAAACTAAGAGTAAGAAGAAGTCTTCCAAGAATTCTTCTCCTATCATAACCTTGCTTGATTCCCCGCAGGAGATTCTTCCACGGAGTTTTCTGCCAATATTCACGTTGTAGAGTCATCTACAGCCAAATCAAAATCCGGTGGGAAGAAGAAGAATAAAACAGACAAAAATTCAAAGGAGAAACCTGAAAAATTGGAATCTAATGATGAAAAGCACAAACCTCGTTATCCTTGTCTCATTTGTGACGAAGAACATTTTACAAGAGACTGCCCTCATCGTGCAGAGGTTGCGAAGATTGTCAAAGGTTCCCAAACGCCTGTTGTTTTGAAGGATCCTTTTCCAAGTCAAGACAGTAAGATGATAGGTTCTTCCTCGAGTGCCAATGAAGAACCCATACTGATGATGTCCCATGTTAGGATTGCGACTCGATCGCATGATTATGGTAGTAAAAGTCCTGTTGATGGTAAAGAAGCAGAATCTTCTCATTCTAATCCATCAACCTCAGCTCCCGGTTCCGATCCACTACAGATCGAGAAACCTAATCCAGACTTGGTAATCAAACCACCCACCAAGGGTATACTTCGAAAGTCAGCTTTCAATCCACATGCGAGAGCAGCTCAGAACTATAACATTGTTGAGGATTTAGCTGTTTCACCCTCAGCAATGTCGGCTTTGGAAGTGCTGCAATCATGTCCAGCACAGCGTAAATTACTTTTGTCGGCTATAGGAGCTGTTGACATTCAGGACTCGAACCTAATAATTTTTGATCTAGAAAATAGTACACCGCGCTTACCTCATCAAATGGCTTTCCAGATTCCAGTGATAGTAAAAAACAGGCCTATTCATCGGACTGTGATTGATGAGGGAGCCTCAACGTGTATTATGTCGATACAGTGTTGGAGATCGCTTGGTTCTCCTTCGCTAAATCAATCCCCGACGATTCTAAAGGCCTTTGATGGCCGTGGGTTTCATCCTTTTGTAATTCTACAGGATTTACCTATAGGGGTTGAAGGAAAAACCGTTAATCTAGATGTGGAGGTGGTTGATGCCCCTCTAGATTACAACCTTCTCTTGGGTCGTAGTTGGTCTTATGCTATGACAACTGTCATTTCATCGGTCTTTCGGGTTATAAAGTTTCCTCATAATGGAAAGATCGTAACAATAGACTAGCTGGCTTACTTTTCATCCGACCCAGCCTCTTTTGAAAGTATTCAGCATGTCGGTAAAATGACTATCCCGTATAAGGATGTTGGAGTAGGACTAGTTAAAGATGCTGGTTTACTGGGAACCTTTCCTTTTCCTCCGATCAATGCATCGTCTTCATTTGCAACCATTCATATGATTACATCAGACACCATTGTTTATGATGATCCTTGGATCGTTCCTTCTGAATCTGAGATAGACTCATTGGGTGATGTCATGCCTTTGAGTCCATATGAAATTGCGTATGGGGCCATGCAATCATTTACTGACCCATCTTCAACCGAAATTGACTTAATGAATGTGGTCCGTGAAGAATCACTTTTCACATCAAGCTCGAATTCAATCACGTTTTCTGAACTTGTTCACTCTGATGAGCAAATTCGTGAAATCCTATGTGTAGATGATTTACCATGGGAAGATCTCCATCACAGATCTTCATTTTTACCCGAGAATAATCATTTTGAAAATGATTTTTCATCAATTTTTACGACTGAATATGTCAAGGAACCTCAGAATCCAATGAAACATCCTGATTCAGAGTTAAATTTGGGAAACATCTCTCGAACTATTCCTATTGACATTTCGGTTAAGTCTGGAATTGTTGAGAACATTCATATAGGTGCCTCATGTACAGAAAATGAAATTCAAATATATAAGGCCCTATTTCAAGAATTCCGCGATGTGTTTGCCTGGTCCTATGAGGAAATGCCAGGAATTGACCCCGCGATTGTTGTTCATGAAATAAAGACTTACCCGGACGCTAAACCTGTTCGGCAATGTTTGCGTCAGATTCACCCAAGAAAAGCTGCTTCTATTAAAGCAAAAGTTGAAAAATTATTCAAAGCAAGTTTCATTTATCCGATCCCGTTAACGGATTGGGTATCGAATATTGTTCCGGTTAACAAAAAGCAAGGAACAATAAGAATATGCATCGATTATAGGGACATTAATCGAGCCTGTCCAAAGGACAATTACCCAACTCCCTATATCGATCAAATCATTGATGATTGTGCCGGCAGCGAAATATTCTCCTTCATGGATGGTTTTTCCGGATACAATCAAATCAATATTCTACCTGCTGATCAACCAAAAACGGCTTTCATTTGTCCATGGGGGACATTTTCTTATTGCAAATTACCTTTTGGGCTCAAGAATGCCGACGCAACTTTTCAAAGGGCCATGTCTTATGTGTTTCATGACATCAAGCACATTGTGCAACCCTATCTCGATGATTTGCCTGCTCATTCATTACATCGAGCTGATCACCTAATCCATTTATGAGCAATCTTTATGAGGTGTAGGCATTATCGGATTCGGTTGAATCCACACAAACGTGTTTTCTGTATAGAAACGGGTCGATTGCTGGGGTTTGTTGTTTCGAAAGCCGGCATTCGCGTCGATCCCTCGAAGGTCGAAGCTATTGTCAAATTGCCTCCTCCTTCGAGTCTTCGCCAACTCCAAAGTTTGCAAGGGAAAGAAAACTTTTTACGACGATTCATTCCTAACTACGCCGAGGTTACAAAGGGTTTTACCTGGTTGTTGAAACAAAATACTCCATTCTATTGGGATGAGATAGCTCATAAATCTTTTGATGCATTAAAACACGTGTTGACCCATGCACCGTTATTGCATCCTCCCAACTACAACCAGGATTACTTCTTGTATCTCGCCGCCTCTCATTCCACCATTGGAATGGTCTTAGTTCAGGAAGATGAATTCGGTACTGAGCATGTGATATATTACCTTAGTCGAACTTTAAATCCAACTGAGCTAAAATACTCACATGTGGAGAAATTGGCATTGGCAGCTGTTCAAGCTATCCAACGCTTTCGTCACTACATTTTACTCTGTAAAACTATAATAATTTCTGATTGCAACCCTATGATCTACATTTTGACCAAGAAATTTCTAGGGGGCAAGTACTATAAATGGATTGTTATCCTACAGGAGTTCGATTTGGAATTTGAAAAATCTAAGTCTAAGAAATCTTTAGTTTTTGCGGAGTTAATGTGTGACTTCCCGCGTGCTGACACGGAAACTGTGGCGGAGGAGCCCATTGCGGACGAATCCTTGTTTCTAATCAGCACTTTAGATCCGTGGTATGGGGATATCATCGTTATCTCCAGACCCAATCCTTTCGGCCAGAAATTTCAAGGTCAGAACATCGGAAAATACGATTCCAGTCCCAACAATTCAGGATTATTGGAGATACTCTTTATCGTGGGGTGGACTCTGTTTTTCGACGTTGTTTAACTCACGAGGAAGCTGAAAGGGTTCTAAATGACTGTCACTTTGGAGCGTGTGGCGGTCATATGTCTGGGTATGCCACAGCCCAAAAGATATTGCGCGCTGGCTACTTCTGGTCGTCTTTGTTTAAAGATTGTATTACCGCGGTCCGAAAATGCCACAACTGCCAAAGTTTTGATCGAAAGATGCGCGCTCCACCTGCTCCTCTCCACCCTATAATTGTCGTTGGTCCTTTTGCCAAATGGGTTATCGATTTTATTACATGTAACCCTCACTCGGCCGAGGGACATGCATATATCATCCTTGCGGTAGATTATTTTACCAAGTGGGCCGAGGCGATGCCTACATTTAAGGCAGACGGCAAGACAGCTGCAATTTTCATGTTCAATCATATAATTGCTAGGTTTGGTGTCCCACAAGCAATTATCACTGATCATGGGCGTCATTTCTGAAACGTTATGATGACCGAACTTACAAGCCAGCTTGGTTTGCGTCACGATAGTTCAACCCCTTATTATCCACAAGCTAATGGTCTGGTTGAATCCATCAACAAAGTCTTAGTCATCATGATCCGACGAATCATTGGGATTCATTAGTCAAATTGGCATAACATGCTATTTTCAGCGCTTTGGGCATATCGAACTTTAGTAAAAACATCAACAGGGTTCACTCCTTTCCAACTAGTTTATGGTCTGGAAGCTGTGTTACCCATTGAATGCGAAATCCCATCATTGCAATTGGCCATCGAATTACTTCCAGCCACTTCCGAAGAGGAAAAACGTTTGTTATACTTGGCTCAATTAGATGAGAATCGACATGATGCTGCAATGGCGATCGAGACTCACGCAAAACGTATGAAAGCTCAGTATGATCGAAATGTCATCCTTGCGGTAGATTATTTCACCAAGTGGGCCGAGGCGATGGCTACATTTGAGGCAGACGGCAAGACAACTGCAATTTTCGTGTTCAATCATATAATTGCTAGGTTTGGTGTCCCACAAGCAATTATCACTGATCATGGGCGTCATTTTCGAAACGTTATGATGACCGAACTTACAGGCCAGCTTGGTTTGCGTCACGATAGTTCAACCCCTTATTATCCACAAGCTAATGGTCTGGTTGAATCCATCAACAAAGTCTTAGTCATCATGATCCGATGAATCATTGGGATTCATCGATCGAATTGGCATAACATGCTATTTTCAGCGCTTTGGGCATATCGAACTTCAGTAAAAACATCAACAGGGTTCACTCCTTTCCAACTAGTTTATGGTCTGGAAGCTGTGTTACCCATTGAATGCGAAATCCCATCATTGCAAATGGCCATCGAATTACTTCCAGCCACTTCCGAAGAGGAAAAACGTTTGTTATACTTGGCTCAATTAGATGAGAATCGACGTGATGCTGCATTGGCGATCGAGACTCACGCAAAACGTATGAAAGCTCAGTATGATCGAAATGTGACCCCTCAAAATTTTTCGGAAGGAGATCTAGTCTTAGTGTACGATCAAGCTAATGATAAATTAGGCGCTGGAAAATTTGTTCCTATGTGGCATGCTCCCTATGTTGTCAAGCGAAAGTTAGCAAAAGGGGCCTATGAATTGGTAGACTTTGACGGGGACTCTTTGGTAAACCCAGAAATGGTCTTTACCTGAAGAGGTATTATGCTTAAAGAATGGGTATGGAGATTTTTAGTTAGGATAGTTTTTCTTTCTAGCTGGTGTGTTTTAGTTTTAAAAAGTGTGCTTAGCTTAGAGAGTGTTTTTTGTCATTATTCCTACTTATCTTGGTTTTACTCTTGATATTGCAGATGTCGATGCCTCTCCAAACATACATTGGTTTCGCTGATGGTGCTTGTCGTAATACATGGAACATTTCTTCCGCAGCTTGGGTTATCTATTCACCCTTTGACAAGTTGGTATCTATGCATGGGGTAAGCCTCGGTCAAACAACGAACAACATTGTCGAGTATAGTGCAGTGATTGAGTTATTATCTGAATCTATTTCATTTGGGATTCGGAGTTTGATAGTGAGGTTAGATTCTGAACTCGTTGTATTACAGCTTAATAGAGTGTATGCCATTAGAAATCCAGTGTTATTGAGATTATTTTTGAGAGTGTGTCTCTTGGAACGTGAATTTGATTATATTGAATATCAGCATATTCCAAGATCTTTAAATACATTAGCAGATGCAATTGCTTCTCGAATGTTAAGTAGACATTTGCAATAATCATACATGTAAATTTAAAACCATTCCATAACATGATTTACAAGATAAGCCGGTAATAGTGATATATATATATAGCAGTGTGTCAAAAAATACATCGTCCTCAATCATAGGTTGAAAAACACCTTATGATCGACAAAAATGATAAGTACAAAAAACAAAAATGTCATATGTGCCCACAATAGGCGATCATCCTATCACTGGTGATGATCTCGATAAGAAACCACTACATGGGCCACCTTGCAAAGGAACCTCCTAAAAGGTCCTGGGACCCCAATCACATAGCGCTGAAGTCGACGAGGAATGTCATCTATGGTGGTCTCCGGAATATCTCCTGTCAAGCGCTCTAGATGACTCTCCAACTCGGCCAAAACCTCTGCTAATTCGTCTTGTGGGGCTGGCGCGGCTGCAACAGGTTGTTTCCTCTCCTAAGGCCGGAGAGCGATCGATGTGGACCCACATCTGCATTTGAAACTTTTACTATCAGTTTTGGGACGATAGAAAAAAAAAAAAAAAATTAAAATAGGAAAAATGTTGAAAATGATTTTACCTGAGTCATCCCATTGCTCTCCTGGTGGAAGAGCCATGTCTGGGTCACCATGAAAATCTACCCCAGCGTAAGGGAAGTCCTGAATAGAAAAAAACTGGTTTTCCAACCATTGGAAATACTCAGGTTTGAATCGAACAACCTCTGTCCCCTCGTCCGGATGATGGGCCATAACTGCGACCCATCGCATCAGTTTGGGCTCTCGAGGAAGCCCAGCTCCAATAGTAAGGTGCTGCGGGATCAACATGGGAACCCTCTCTAGACCAAAGCTCACAACCAAAGCCCCATAACCAAAGGTCTTTAGTTGTCCGTTCTTGGCTCTGGTCAGTTGGCCTTTCACATTGGCCAACACAACATCGCACCAGTTGAAGATGGTGCCTCGAAAGCAGTCAACTGCCATCCGCATCTGGGATCCGGTGGCAATATGTAATGCGGCACTCCCGCAAAGTCTGGTGACAGTAAATGCGATCACCATGAGTTCAGGAAGGGATATTGTTTTTATGTCTATCCCTTTGTCTCTAGCCTGGCTGTTGCAGAACTCTAGCCAGAGGCTATCGACAGACTGGCCACCTGGCCTAGTCCCGAATAGAGTCAAGTCTTCGCCTCTCTTAGGCAAACCGGTCAAGAAATATATGTCTGCCGGCTCGATTTCGAGTTGGTGGCCACCAATGAAGAAACACTGGTCCTGTATGCTCCATCTGTCAACCAACCACTGTAAGAAATCTACCTGGGCCCTCATGCCAGGTATGGCCCAGAATTTGTACAAGCCGCAGGCCTTCAATGCATCAATCAAAGGTTGGTGATTCAACACGGCTAAATCCACGTCCTCATGCTCTCGTTCACGCCAATCTAGCATGATGTACTCTCTGCATCTAGTAAGAAGACAAATTAGAATGCTAGAAATTAATTTGTTTGGGTCAATTTTGAGAATTTTTGGGTTAAAAACCCTTGCTGCGGGGACCGCACCCTCTGCATTAGAGACAGTGCGTGGGTCCGCACCTTGCCTACATGGAAGGTGCAGACCCCTGACTTTTACCCCATTGAGAAAAAGTCGGGGTCCGCGGACTGCCAGTTTTACACCTGCGGGCCCGCGCGCGCGGGTTTTAAGCCTAAAAACCCTCCAAAAAATGAAATAAAAACCTAAAACAAAAAATGAAATGGTTAAAAATGAAGAGTGGGATGATGTGGATTACCTGGAGAAGACGGTGTTCGATTCCGACGGTTGGATTTTCCGCAATCTTCACGGGAAGTTTTCTGAACAAAAGCACTATTTTCTCACCCAAAACTCAAACGGTAAAAATGAATTGACGAAAGCCCTTTTTATAAGTTTTTTGAGTAAATAAATTGCAAATTTGTTTATGTTTCACTTTGGAAAGGTATTTTTGCAGCATTTTTATCCATTTCAAACAGGTATGAGTAATGTTTGCATTTTTGTTCAGGATAACGGATTATTCAGGCGAAATCTATCATTTTCGACGAAAAAACATTTAGAGTCACCTTTAAGCTCTTTTCTGACTCCTGAAACATGAAAAGATTGCCGAGTTTTTCTTTTAAACTCGTTAAAACGGAACTAAAAGACGGTCCACTTACAGCTCTTTTCTGACCATAAAAACATGAAAAGATTGCCGGATTTTTGTCGTTTCAAATTCGATATTGGTTATAAAACGACGTGTCGTTGATCGCTTTTTTACTTTTTCGGATCAGGGGCACTAATTACGAAAAGTACTCCTTGGTCGTAAAGATCAAGCGGTTCTCTCAAGTATTATTTTATACTTTTTCGGGCTTGGGAGACACAAATTTACGAAAAAGGTCAACCCTGGAGTTTTCTTAAGTTTTTTCAGACTCTCTAAAATTGAAAACACTGAGTTTCTCCTATACTGGACTCGTTAAAATTTCACAGTAAAGGACCTGTTCAATTACAAACAGGAACGAACCACTCCTTCTTGGGGTTCGAATTTAAACTAAGTTGGACTCATTTGAAGGGTGAGCTTATAATCAAGCAAATGTTATCCTCCTCAAGCTTGTCAAAAATAAAGAGGTACTTGCCAGAAATGGTGGGGGAAAAGAGAGAAAAATGAGCCTGTTTGTCATACTTTGTAACCACTCTTGGACACGACACTTTTATTCACCTGGGTTGGGAAATCCTTTGCCTAACAGTTGATCAAACCACATTGAAAGTCTTCAGCCGGTTTCTGGGTATTAACTTTGGGTCAATTGTCACCAAGCCATCTGTCGTGTCATTATGTGTTCAAGAGGTCACTACCAATAAGCCATTCATCTGCAAAATATCTGTCATCCATCTTGACCATCCCTGAGTCAGTCCTTGCAACTAAATTTCTTCAACTTGATCTATGATTTCGTATTGTGGGCTTGCCTGCGACGGATCATTTTCTATCGACTTCAGCTCATTATCTAGAAAGATGATCTAGAAATCGTCACTACCTGGGGATCTGCATGCCTCAATGGCAGGTTTCTCGCCTTTGACGACAGGTTGCAGCATTGACCTTCGATCAAAGGATTCCGTGACATGTTCGACATCAACACATTTATTCACATCTCATGGATTGTACTGGGTACTTTGAGAGCCATTGACATCACTGGTGGTTTCTCTCACACTTGTTAACAATTTACATCATTGACTGGTACTCAAGTGGTTTCTACCATGTTCGACTTCAACACATTCATTCGCATGGACAAAATCGTACTGTTTCGGGAAGTAGAAATGAAGACCCTGGATCTAGTTTCCACAATCCAGGTTGTGAGGAATTTTGTATTCATTATATAATGGACTATTCATAAACAGATGGCTGCGTCCATATTGTGTCCACGTGAGTCTATACTTGTGATGTATTACAAGATCATTCCTCTATCAGAGCAGTAGTTAGTTTTCTAAGTCAGTTTTGATCTGAGTATGGGAATGCCTACCTCAGCGATGATATGATCTCATATATATATCTTGTATTGAATATTTTTATAGGTTCCAACTTGGCTCTCCACAAGATGATCCTCGAAATGATAAAGTACTTCACCCTAAATGATAAATGAAATCCTCATCTACTACAGACTTTGCACTTTAGGGGGCAATCTGTTACACAAAAATATCGTCACCATGATTATTTGCAGTCAGTATGGGTCTATCACCACTTGTACTGTCCTCCTAAGCAAGTCTCAGACCTCAGCTCTTCAAGTCAAGCTTTGAAAATGAGAGAAAGACATTGAAAATCAACAAAGCTATGGTTCCGCACTTTCTCTCACTATTGCCTGCGGTCCCGCACCTCCTGTTTACAAAAACTGCGGACCTGCCTGCTCTGTCCCTAAAGGTGTGGGTGTGGACCCTTGTGAAAGTAAAAAAGGCGCAAGTTTATTCTAAAAAACTCACTTTGGGTTAATTCTAGATGATTCTAGAAGGAATTTTGACGTGGATTGGCCGCTCTTAGGTGGTTCATGCATCCCAAAAGAGAAGGAGCTAATCCCTTGATGAGAGGAGCTATCCCTTTGAAGGAGGGCTTTATCCCTTTGAAGGAGGACCTAGTAACTTCCCTCCATTGCTCTATAAATTCAGGCATTGGGCTGGTTGCTAGGGAGGTTAGAAGCTGAACATTTTTAAGGGTAAATGCTGGTGAAATTAAGACTTCCTAGTTGAGCTTGAGAGGAGAGATCACATACCTTTTTGGCTTCATTGGGAAGAGAGTGAAACTTGTCAAAGTAGAGGAGACTTCTTGCTGGACCCTGGGAGGAGATTGTACAGCGTCAAGGCACAGGTTGTAAAGTTCTTCTTTGATTTGAATTAATACAATCAGATTCATCTTTCTCAACAAATTGTCTCATGCCATTTGTTTCATGAATTCCTTGACTTTCATGTTAAATATGTTTTATGATATTGGCTTTTCAGGTGCTATTTAATTTGTTTGCTTGTTTGTGTTTGCAGATTCGCGACAAGGGAGCTCATTTGGATCGAAGGAGTGAGGCTTCCACAAACTTGCGTTGGACCTAAGGTAGGCCTAAAACACTTGTTTGCCTTTGTTTATAAATGCATATTTAGAGAAAGATAGTTTCTGATTGGTTTGCTTGTCATTAGGTCTTCTTTAGATTCTAGGAAGGTCTATCTTGGCCGCAAGATTGACTCATTCCGTGTGACACTTGGGGATTCCACCCAGAATGGGCGGGGTTCCTGAAAGTCTGAAAAGAATGACCTGTATTTTGAAAGGCACCAGGTTGCCCGAAGTAACTAGTAGAACCTACTAAACCAAAAGGCGAACCTTATGGTCCAACAAAACTCGGATTTTGACCAACTCCAACTGAAAAACCTCCGTAATTGGCAACGTTTCCCCTAACGAATTATTTTAAGGAGCTAACAGCCCTTGGTAAGGGTTCCAAGCATTAGCTAAGGGTGGAAAACTTCGAAATGAATTGACTGAGGAATACGACACATTCCCTTGTTGGCCGAAAAACTGATTCCCAGTTCCTATCCCACTAACTGCAGGGTTTGTCCAACTCTGAAAAGGATTAGTACCTTGACCTATGAAAGGAAAAGGCATAGACCCTACCGTCGAATTGGAATGTGGTATATGACCACTTCTAAAGGGGAAACCCTAAAAAGAAGCCGATCCACTCATCATGGATGTGGAGGCAGTTAATGGTACATTTAATGGAACTGAAGGAATACCTTGAGAGGGCATTCCAATAGGGAAGAATCAAAAATTGGATGCATGAGCTTGGGAACTTCCACTTGTCGACGGAATGGAAGTAGACCCAAATAAGGATGTACTGGTAGTAGAACCAAATAAAGATGAAGAAGGGATGGAAATAGTTCCTCTCCCTTGTACTGATATAGGAGTCTGCATACTTGTAGCACTCGTGGTGGTGCCATGCTTCTAGCAGTGGTCATGGAAGGTATGTATGTGTGTGGACCTGGGCTTGAAGGCCTATGTGTCGAAGTTTTGACGTATAAAAATATGTCCGGATGATCTGAAGGGAGAGGAGAATTCGGAGCCACAATTGACTCTGAGAGCTCTTCTACCTCAATATTATCTTCCGACTGGAAGAGTACTCGAGAAAGAACTGGTGTGTTCCTCTCTAACTCTGTGGTAGTACCAGGTCTACCTTGTACACTGATGCCCCCAAGCGGAGGATCAATCTCTGATGCGCCAGCTGCCACTGGTTGAAAACCACTGGCAGAATCACTCCTACACCTTCTAGGAGAAGGCTCTGGACTCGCAGGTGAAAGACCACGAAGTCTACGGGACCGTCTAAGTGATCGGTCAACCACTTTGAATTATTTTAATAAGATCTACTTAAATACTCAATAAAATTGAAAGCTAGGCCGACGAGGAGCACAAAACATGCACTAAAAAATGTCCCTAAAGAATTCAGCAGTCAAACAACTTTGACGTAGTGTCTCTCTACACTGTGATTCCAGTAGATGAAGCCATAGAAGTATTAAAGAAAATCACAGACCTTGAAACTGTGGAACTAGTAAGCATTTGCCTTAAATCTTCATACTTCAGTTTCAAAGGAAAAATCTATGAGAAAACTCATGGTGTTGCCATGGGCTCTCCTTTATCACCATTAATTGCCAACTTATACATGGAACATTTTGGACAAATGGCCCTTGAATCCTTCCCCTTTACCCCTGAAGAATGGAAAAGATATGTAGATGAAATTTTTGCTAAATGGAGCCATGGTTTAGATAAACTTAATGACTTTTTATCACACATAAAAAAGCTCTCTGAACACATAAAATTCACTATTGAAGCTGAAAAAGACAACCAACTCCCCTTCCTAGATGTCCTCCTTACCAAGAAAAATGGTAAACTAAACCACCAAGTCTTCAGGAAACAAACTCACATTGACAAATATCTTCATTCAAATTCCCACCACCATCCGAAGCAAAAAGTCGGTGTCATCAAAACCCTAGCCACCAGAGATTCTAGAATCTCTGACCCTAAACATTTAGAGGAAGAACTTAACCATCTCTACAAGGTCTTTATAAACAATGGCTATCTGAAAAACATTATCCAAAAAATAATTAAAGAATCCACAACCAAATCTCAAAAAAGAAAAACTCTTGAAAACCCTAGAATCTCCTTACCCTATATAAAAGGAACCACAGACAAAATTTCCAGAATTCTCATCAAACATAACATAATGGTTGCTTTCACACCCCCAAACACCATCAAAAACATGCTTGATTCTGCCAAGGACTTAATAGACCCAAAAAATCACAAAGGAGTATACTCGGTTCCCTGGTCATGTGGAAAAGTATATATAGGTGAAACAGGGAGATCCGTTGGCATAAGGTTAAAGAACACATTAATGATATCACAAGAAACAGGTCGGAAAAATCAGGTCTGGCAGAGCATGCATGTTCTTCCTTACACTATATTTGTATGGAACACGCAAAATTAATTCACAAAGAAGACCATTATTTAAAAAGAAGGGTGAAAGAGGCAATTGAAATTGAAAAATCCTCCAACAACATGAATAGAGATGATGGACTAAAATTAAGTAACACCTGGAAACCCTTATTAAATAAAATAAAAAACACAATAAATACAGATATACAATAAAAAATATTTAAATAAATAAATATAACCAATCACAACTAACACCCTATTTAACCCTAATAAGTCATCTTAAATAAACCTTCAAACTATAACTTTAAAACTATACACATAAATATATACATAATCAATCACTAATTAAACCAATAACATATTAGATTAAAAAAATTAATTAATTAATTAAAATTAAAATTAAAAAATAAATAAATAATTGTCATTAAATAAATTTAAATATATACATAATCCATCACTAATTAAACCAATAACATATTATATATAATAATAATAACAATAACAATAATAATAATAATAATAATAATAATAATAATAAAATAAATAAATAAATAATTGTCAATAAATAAATTTAAATATATACATAATCAATCACTAATTAAATCAATAAACATATAAAAAAAAATCATTTAAAAGCCGACAATAAAAGAAGACATCAAATAATTTCTCAATTAACTATTAATAGCTCCATGATTTCACGCTCTCTCTTCTCAAAAGACAAATTACATTGCCCTGATGATGGACTCACTAAGTTAGTCCGAAACATTGATTTCAAAAACTATTCACAGGTTTTTTCCACAAATATAAAAAAGTCAAACAACTCCCAAGTATTTCCGCTCCAGGTGATTAGGAACGGACACCAAAATATAAGAAAGTGAATAAAAAGGGCCTTCTGAAAATAGACTAGGGTAATTACGTCCCAGGTCTACTAGCGAAGGTATCAGAGGTAGCTACGCTGACCTCCAGACAACATCCTTTGCTGGTGCAAGCCCCCAAGCTTCGCAAGGGTGCCCTCCAGAAGTACCGTTGAATGTGACGCAATGTCAACCTCAGGTGCCATGGGATTCCCCTCTGCAGCCACCTGCGTAGATCCCTAGGATTGGCAACTAAAGACACCAACTCGTATCAAAAGCCGTGCGGAACAGTCGTGAGGTAAGATTCGACAAGTAAGAGAGGGGGTATCTCTCGTCCTTATCTTCACAAACCCTCGTGCTTAACTCCCAGTCACGGAGCTTTCCCGGTCTCCCTAACATTATTGGATTTCACTCTTTATTTAGACTTCTATGTTTCACAATTTAGAGTGGCCTTGGAGAGTTTAATCTCCTCTCGCCTAAACCAAGGCCATAAATAAACCTAAAACTTATTGGTGTATACTGATTGACAATATAAAAAGTTCTAGTTTATTTTATTAAGTGCTTGATTCTAAGTGGCTGTTCTTTTTAAGTCAAAGGGACAATACGGAAGTGAAACTGATGGAGTTCTTATGGCGCAAAATAAATTAATGAAAAACTAACTTATATGCAATGCACTTGTTTGTTCTTCGATCAAAAACAATTTCTACTTGGGTTCTAAGAAACTTCTATAAAGCAAAATTTTTTTCCTTTTCTTTTCTTGTCACAGACTTCACACTCATAAAAGCTAAAAAACTATTGATGCTTTAATAATGCAAAACTACCCTAATGCAAAGTGTATATGATAATGCAAAATTCTAGATCACTCTAAAATGAAATGAAAGCAATTTGTTTATAATCCAACTTAAGTGTTTGAAAGGAATATGAATTTTGAACACAAAATCTTTCCCAAACAAGAAGGACTAATAAAAAATATCCCAAATCACTCTCAAAAACCAAAAGAAACCAAACTCAAATTCGGCAAAGAAAGCAAAAACAATGTTTTTGAAGGACTTTTCTTTTCCAAGAAACAATAAAAACAACTTTTCAAAAGCACTCAAAATGCCACCAAAGACTCAAAGACCGAAACAAAATCACAAGGAGACTTTGCAAGTTATCAATTCAACACGAATGAAAGCTTGAACAAAATAGGTGTTTCAACTTGCACTAAACGATCCAAAAGCAGCGAAAAGATCTTTGAGAAACTGATCAAGAAATTAGGAAAGGCACACTTTAAAATTCATCAACAAGAAACTCTCGAAAAGCAAGAAAAAGTGAATGGCCACAAAATGACGATAAGCGAAGCAAGAAAACCATAAAAATGAAGTTTGACACAAATATTGTAAACAATCTTCTGTTCCAAAAGACCAGAACAATCAAGAACCTCTATAAGAAGCCTTGTGTGTTCAAACACAAATCATAAAACTCACTGTAAAGCAAATCGAGGCCAAAAACTTTTCAAAGCAAGAGAGAATTTGTAACCATAAGCTCACTGAAAAATTAAATTCTGAAAACAAAAACTGACCACTTAGAAACCACACAAACCAAGAAACAAATCTTTCCAGGCAGAAATATTTGAAAAATCCATGCAAAAAATTATATACGCGATTGTGTCTCTACACAGCTGCGTGTACATGCGCTTCTGACAAAGGAAACTCGCGTATACGCGGTTTCAGTTCACAGAAACAAGCGTGTGTACACTTCTGTAAATAGACAAAGATTCATATATGAAGTTTTACAAGAAAAATAAAAAATGAGGCCTGATGAAAAGGATCAGACTTGAAGTCTCAGTTCCTACAGGAGTAGGCAATACAGTTACAGTCAGTAAACTAAGAACTAAGCCTTGATTCACACTAAATAACCCAAACTAGGAATAACAAGATTGTTATCCCCAGCGGAGTCGCTAATTCTATTGAGGGAATAAGTCCCCTAGGGCTTTGGGTCAGAACCCTAGCAGAGCAGGAGTAATCTACAACAAGAAACAAGTGTTCAACTCAGGAAACATGCTTAAACATACTAATTATGCGAGGATGAACATACCCGGATGTCCTTCGTTTGGGTAGTTCCAAACAGGGTTCAAACCCTCTGCAACTCCTAATGATCTTCGAACCTACAAATCAACCAATTCGAATACACATAGCAGCATATAGATAAAGCATTGTAGTGAAATCAACTTTATATCATATAAGTAGATGATTAATTATACATTGAAATAGTCATTCATATATAAACCATAACATTAACATCAGATGCATAAACAAAGTCGATATCAAGAACAAGACAACGTTTCTTTTTATTGTAGAAAACTATAATAAAAATATGGAAAGAGTTCACCTGAGTCTTCCTCTTCTGGCTCCAAGCGGAACCATCCTCTAGGTCCGTCCAGTCCCAGTCTTCAACAACCTCCTTCCATAACTAATACCATGATATCTCCAAGCATATGAGAGAACATCAAAACTCAAGGAAACAAGGGTTTCCTGAACTTGGGGAAGTGCTTGAAGCACAAGGATTCTTTAGACTTGATCAGGGGATAATCTCAGTATAGTAATTCTATCATTTCTCTCCTCCTTAAGGCCTTCCCATTGAAGTCTTTTTATACTTCTCCCAAATTAGTTTTTTAGTTGGGAAATAGTTGGGCCACGAGCACTAATAGGTAATCAACAAGTAAAACCCGTGATCTCCGCCCATAGTTAAGGAAATTTAATTTTTTTAAGTGTTTTAACACATATACATGGGTTCGGTATAGACTGACCCACGTGTACACGCTTTTAACATAGGGAAAAGTAGCGTACAAGGAGTAAAACATTGTTTTTAAAATATTTGGACCAAGTCTGGAATGAGGGGTTTCCCTAGGCCATAAACCAAGCTTCACAAATACCAAGGGTGATATTTGGAGCTATAACACTTTGATTACTACAAAACAATGTAGTAAGCTCGTTTCCAAAATCGGGAAATTTGTTTTCCTGGTGATATGCCCTCAAGGAAAGAAGAAGATGGTGGCTACGACCTCCAGATAGGGCCCCTCGGCACGACAACCACAGATGGACAAGGTCGTGGAGGAGTACGAGGACATCTTCACCTCCCCCGTAGGGGTTCCTCTGCACTATCAGGTCAAGCACTCCATCGATCTGACCCTAGGTATGTCGCTGCCCAATGGACCAATCTATTGGTGCTTCGTTCTGGAGAATGATGAAATCAAGAGGCAAATTCAGGAGTTGCTGTAGAAAGGTCACATCCATCCAATTTCATCGCCTTGTCGGAGCTCGATTTTGTTGGTACAGAAGAAGGATGGGACTTGGAGACTCTGTATTAACTATCGGGCGTTGAACAATATTACTGTTCGTAATAGGTACCCGATCCCATGGATTGATGACCTCTTAGACCAACTGAAGGGGGAAAATTATTTTAGCAAGATCGATTTGAAGTCACAATATCACGAGGTACCAATCCAACCCTCTGATGTGTGGAAGATTGCCTTCAAAGCCAAGGAGGGCCCTTTCGAATGGTTGGTTATGCCTTTCAGATTGACGAATGCTCCTGAAACCTTCATGAGGCTAATGGATGACATCTTGCGGCCATTCATGAACTAATTTGTATTGGTATACTTGGATGACATCCTAATATTCGGCCAGAGTTGGGAGGAGCACCTCCACCACATCCGACAGGTTCTCTAAACATTGCGGCAACATAAGTTATGTGCCAATTTGGAGAAATGCACTTTTGGCTTGACCCAGGTTTAGTATCTAGGATACATTATTGATGAATAGGGGGTGCATGTGGATCCAGCCAAGATCCAAGTCATTCGAGATTGGCAATTTCCAAGCACTCTAACAGAGCTCCGCAGCTTTCTAGGTCTTGCCAACTTCTACCACAGGTTCGTGTTGGGATTTTCTCATATCACTTGGCCCTTGAGTCAAGTCACCAAGGGAGGAGCGAAAGCAAAATTCTTTTGGTCTAAATCTCAACAGAAGTCATTCACAGAGTTGAAAGATCACCTCTGCACGACACCAGTGCTCGCATTACTAGACTTGCAAAAACCATTTGAGGTCGAGACAGATGCCTCTAACTGTGCTATTGGGGCAGTGCTTACTCAACACGGGCATCCAGTGGAATATCACAATGAGACACTTTCAAACACAGTCTGGAAGTATCCCACTTATGTCAAAGAGATGTATTCCATTGTGCAGGGTTGCCGACAATGGAAGCATTACATTTTGGGGAAGGAAACAGTCATCCACACAGACCACCGACCTCTACATTTCATACAGACCCAAGGGAAATTGCAGAATGATCGCCATCAGAAGTGGTCCACATACTTGCAACATTTCCATTTGAATATCAAGTATAAGAAGGGTAGCACCAATAATGTTGCATATTTCCTCAGTCGACCACCGATCATGGCGTTAACCACTATGCTCAACTCTTGTGGGCGCAAGACTTCTGATTGGCCACTTCTCTACAAAAGTGACCCAGAATTCAGTCACACATACCAAACACTCTTGGAAGGTCAGCATGTTCCAGATTTTCACCTCCAGGATGCCCTGTTATGCCACCTGGGTCACCTTTGTGTTCCTTCAATCGAGCATGCCAAGATGATTTGGGAAGCACACTATAGTCAGATGGTTGGACATTTCGGGGTCGAGAAAATGGTGGTAGTACTGCAGAAGTATTTCTATTGGTCGAATCTTCGACAGGATGTTGGGAAGTACATTATATCATGCACTGCCTGCACCATTTCCAAACCGACCATCAAGAAGCAAGGCCTCTATACCCCGTTGCCTACCCCTAGTCGACCTTTGGAATCCATCTCCATGGATTACATGTCAGGCCTTCCTTCCACTAAGCATGGAAATGACTGTGTTTTTATGGTCGTCTGTAGAAATTTTGAATAATAAACACTTATTCACAGAGATTATCCTGATTATACACTATTGCGGAATACATGCATAATACATAACCTCCTCTACTTTGATCATCAATTTTGCGGAATTAAAAACAATGAAACATCAATCGAATGCGCACATTAACATAGTATGGAACCCGGGGAAAGTATACAGCTGAAAACCCCACACTATCTGTATATTATAATGATAGAGAACATGTAACAATACATAGTACAATACTCCTCGCAAGTACTCAGTATTATCTCCACCTGTTACACACAAACTAGCTCAGATCTAATGCCTCAAATCTCCTCCACTGTTTGCCTGCCTCCACTGCGCAATCCAAAGTGAGTATGATTACTTGCCAAGCTCGTTTTTACTTGGCTGAACCATGCAAGCCTCATTGGCAATCTCCATCCATGCATGTGCAAATCTCATGCACAACTATAGTCACAACTGATAGCAATCTCAACCTCTAACACCTGTCTCCACTGAACTGTCCATGCACTGAGTTAACTGATGTATTATTTAGTTGCTTTATGAGTTAATAATTAGTGAATCACTCATCACTAGTGTATTCTTTAGTTAGACTAATTTAACCAAGTCAAACTGAACACAACTCCATCAACTCCTCAATCAACTCCACCAAACTCAATCACTTAAGTTCTAACTGAAGTCCACCATGCAATAGCTCAACTAACTCATAAGAAAAGCGTATTTCCTTCTGACAGCTGCATGTGCCACATATATAGCTCAAACTGAAGTGCTCCAAGAGGATAAGATAATGTTTATAGTCCAAATATTATTATGAGATAATAATATTCGACTGTTCTATTTTTAGCCTGGCAGTCTAAAAATAGAAACCGCCCATATGTCTAAAAATAGAAGTCCATCTATTTTTACCAACATGACCAATCATCCACAAATAGCATCCTGCAACTCATAGACCATGATCCATATGTCTAAAAATAGACTTTGCGCCAAAAATAGCCTGCGGGCCCACTTAGTGAAGGCGACTCCTTTCCACTAAGCTCCATCATCTTGTTGCATTCTCAATATCATCGACAAGTTCTCGAAGATGGCCATTATGGTTGCCTGCAAGAAGAATATCACAGCAGAAGCCACTGCTAAACTCTTCTTTGAACGAGTGTGGGTACACTTTGGGATCCCACAGTCTATCATCTCAGATCGGGATAGCAAGTTCCGTAGTACATTTTGGTCCAGTCTCTGGTTGATGCTCGACACCAAACTCACTAAGTCCACAACCTTCCATCCTCAAATTGATGGCCAGACAGAGGTTGTCAACGGGATGATCATACACATTTTGTGCGTGTACAACTCAAAGCATCCATGCACATGGGACGAGAGCCTCCCTTATGTTCAGCACAGCTACAACCGGGCTCTCCACAGCTCGACTGGCCACAACCCTTTTCAGGTGGGCTTGGGATTCCAGCCATTATGTCCCATTAATGTGGCCATGCCATTTGCAGCTACTCATGCAGATTCGGCTCATGTCCAGTCCGAAACAGATAAGGCAAACAACTTCATTGAGCACATCCAACATATTCACTAGCAGGTCCATGACATTCTAGAGAAATCAAATGCCAAGTACAAGTAGCGACATGATCAACATCGGGTGCCACACAAGTTTCAGGTGGGTGACAAAGTCTGGTTGCATTTGCAAAAGGAACGCCTTACCGGAGCCTATCGGAAACTCAGACCACTCTGATATGGTCCTTACACCATTACTAAGGCTGTGGGAGACAATGCATTTGAGCTCATCATTCCCCCATTCCTTGGCCTGCACCCAATGTTCAATGTGGACCGCCTTCGGCCATACTTTCCACCATTACTAGACACATCCGACATTGCAGAACAGCTCACACCCACAGAGTTAAATCCAGATTCCATGGAACAAGTTGCAACTGATCAGATCATGGACACACAGATCAATCACACTCACCAACAGAATATCCAATTGTATCGAGTTGTCAAAGCAGGCCAACTCCTTCTCCAGGGCAAGTGGCTCACCAGGGACCAAGTTCAGCAGAAGTTTCCTCATCTCATGGAGGAACTCAACGCAATGGGGACCATTGATTCCTAAGGGGGGAGGAATGATCCAGGTGGATATTGGTGGCCACCTGAAAAATCCACTTGGACCTCCACCATTGTTTCTTTCAGCTTTTCAGTTTCCTTAATTGTAGCACAATTTACTATTTTTAGTAGTTTTTTCGGGTCCAGAACTTCCAGAGCCATTTTGAGGCCCTAAATGACATTTTTTGGTGAAAATTGGGAGCAACATGGGTCCAAAGTTGTATTTCTCGGATAGATCTTTCTAACGAGATATTGTGCATGTAAAGCGGAGATCGTATGCCAAAGTTACGGCCCCGAGAAGTTGATGTACCAATTTACCCAAACGGGGCCCACGGTTTGGTGTTTCATCTTCCAGGGTTAGGTTTTTGGATGTTTAGGGTTTTCCATTGTTTCTCAACAATAGATAGGCCTTCGAGCCTCATTGTAACAGAGTTCAGAGGCATGTAGCCACCACATCTCTTCTCAGAGATAAGCTACCATCGCCCTAGCTGGTTTATTTCCATTGTTGATTGTAAGCATATTTCAGTATTTTACATTAATGAAATGAAGTATTATTTCTGATACATCTCTGTGTTTATGGTTATCTCTGTAATTTTTTGCGTTCCTATTTAAATCCGGATCATAGTACCATTGGACTCTGTAGAAGGACCGCGCTATACTGAACCAGTCCGTGACTATGAAGAAAGTGATGATGATTTGGATCAAATCTACAAAATTACAGCGGGAGACCAGGATTAGATTAATCTGACAATTGATGGACAGATTGCATGGGACAGCAAAAGCTCGTGTACCTCAGATTCATATGAAGAATTGGAGCATTGGGAGAATCGATTACACAAAGTATCTACACTGCGCTGTAACATGAGGACGAAATCGTTGCACTGTGTGTCATCAAAGGTAAGAAATTTACCCTATTACGATGGTTTAACTAATGTAGATAAGTTTTTGGATGCCTTTGAAAGAGAAGTACCGAGGATCATCACTTTCGAGTGCTGGATTTGGCATTGTGTGCTATGCCCGCATGGTGGTGGGGTACGCACAAATATAGCTTTGATGAATGGCGCGATTACAGGAGGATGATGAGGTTGTAATTTGGTCGTCCAAAGGTACGATTAACCAAGAAATATGATGGGATAAATGATCCACGTGGTCATTTGGAAAGATGGACCAAAGTTACGGACCAGAGCCGCAACCGGAGTTGGTGCACTTATTCTGTCATACTCTGGATAAAATCCCCATGAATTGGTGCCTGGAAACAAAGCTCTGCCATGGCACTACGGAGTGGGATATATTAAGGGAAAGATTTCTAATGACCTTTAGTTTTGATGATGGGTTCAAAAGCATTGATAAAGCTCTGCAGGAGGTTAAGGTGGCGATCTTCAGAATTTCACAGGATCCTTTGGAGTTGGTTCAACCAGATTGGAGCACCCTGCTGCGCCATGTGTTGGAATGCTATAATGTGACTGTGGAGGGGGAGGATGAAGATCCAAGACATATTAATATCCCAAAGGCCAAAGGCCACCATGAGGTTGAAGGTATGCAGATAGAAAATTCAAACATCACCGCACTACTGAAAACCAAGCAAGTGAACATTGGTATTGAAGCCGAACCAAAATTTGCAAAGATCGGAGATTACTACGATGATGCCACAGTGGATAAAGTTGTTGAGTTACTTTGCGAGTACCAGGATATTTTTCCTACAAAATTTTCGGACTTAAAAGGCATCATAGGTGACTTGGGCGTGATGAAAATTACCTTGAAGCCGGACGCGAAGCCTATTAAGTAGAGGCCATATCGCCTTAATCCCAAATACAAGGAAAAGGTTTGCTTAGAGTTGGACAAGATGCTTGAGGTAGGAATTATCGAACCTATGGAGGAATCTGATTGGGTGAGCCCAATGGTGGTCCAAGAAAAGAAACAAAAGGGAGAAATACAGATTTGTGTAGATATGAGGAAGCTTAATGACGCCTGCATCCATGATCCTTTTCCAACATCGTTTACTGATGAGGTACTAGATAATGTTGGAGGGTAGGAGGCCTACTCATTCACTGATGGATTCTCCAGATACCATCAGATTAAGATCGCACTATAAGACAGGAGTAAAACAACCTTCACGACAGAATGGAGTTGTTTCCTGTATACGGTAATGCCATGGACTCAAGCATGCACTAGCGATATTCTCTCACGTAGTCATCGCAACGTTCAAGGAGTTTATTCACAAATTCTTGGAGGTGTATTTTGATGACTAGATAGTGTTTGGGTTAGTAAGCACCATGTAGCCAGTATATACTTAATGTTTGATACGTGTCAAAGATATCAGATTGCGTTGAACCTAAAGAAGTGTTTATTCTGCATCCTCTTCGAGGTTTTGCTGGGTCATGTGGTGTGCAAGCAAGGACTAATGGTAGACCCTACCAAGATCACAGTAATGGTCAAATTGGAGGCCCCAAAAAGTGTCAAACAATTGCACGCAACGTTGGGCCATACTGGATATTATCAAAATTTCATCAAGTCTTATGCTCAGATTACCGCGCCTATGGAGAAGTTATTGAAGAAGGACACTACATTTTGTTGGGACGAAGAATGTTAGCGCAGTCTATATGTATTAAAGGAAAAGATGGTCATTACACCGATCTTGGTCTTCCTGGATTTGAAGAAGAAATTCCATGTGCACATTAATGCCTCGTGTATTGCATTGGGAGTAGAGCTAACACAAGCGGTGAAAGAGAGATGGATCACCCTATAGCCTTTACGAGCAGGAAATTATCAAAGGCTAAGAATAATTACTCAATGACAGAGCGTGAAGGATTACCTATGGTGTACATGCCCCAAAAGTTCAGACACTATCTGTTGGGTGGACATTTCAAGATGTGCAAAGACCATTCCACCTTAAAATACTTGGTCAATAAGCTTGTGTTGTGGGAGGAATATGCAGATGGATGTTGTTATTTCAAGAATATGACTTTGAGGTAATTGTGAAGCTAGGAACGTTGAATGCAGGACCTGACCATTTGTCGCGAATTGAAACAAAGGAGGAGCCTACTAATTTAGAGGAAGGGTTGCCCGATGCGTAGCTCTTTGTGGTGCGCGTAGCGGATAACCATTTTGCATATATTATCCACTTTTCGACTACAGGGACGACTCCAGAAGGATATACCAATCAGCAAAAGAAGGAACTAGTGGCGCACGTGGCAGATTTTTCGGTGATCGCTGGACATTTGTATAAGATGGGCACTGATAAGATACTCTGATGGTATGTGCCCAATTTTGAAAGAAATAGCATCCTCGCTGAAGCTCATGGAGGAGTTGCAGGAGGATGTTATGTAGGAAAAGTGACAGTGCAGAAGATTTTGCGTGCGAGTTTGTGGTGGCCCACGTTACATAAAGATACCAAGCATATTGTATGGCGTGTGATGCATGTCATAGAATGGGTAGACCATTGCGAAGGGATGAGCTGCCACTAAACCCTCAGGTGTCATTGCATCCATTTGAGAAATGGGCAATTGACTTTGTAGGACCAATCCAGCCCCTAGGCAAGAAAATAGGTGCGCGTTATATCATCACCGCGACGGAGTATCTGACCAGATGGGCGGAGGCACAGCCTATGAAGGAGTGTACAGGGGCCACAACAGTAAATTTCATGTTTGAGTACGTGTTAACCAGATTCAGCTACCCAAAAATATTTATGAGCAATCAAGGTACGCACTTCCTCAATGAGACAATTAGCGCGCTGACAGAAGAGTTCTAGGTTTATAATCAAAAGAGCACACAGTATCATCCTCAGGCTAATGGGACAGTTGAGGCCTTTAATAAGATTTTGGAGAACGCACTGACAAAGTTTTGCAACACAGGCAGTATGATTGGGATATGTGCGTACCTGCAGTACTGTGGATGTATAGGACTATTTGCAAAAAGCTAATAGGTCAAACAACTTTTCGATTGGTCTATGTCATAGAAGTTGTGATGCCTATCGAATATATTGTGCCTAGTCTACAGATAGCAGCTTTCACAGGGATGGTGGATCGTGAAGCCTTGGAAGAGCGGCTCACACAACTGATGGAGCTCGAAGAAGACAAATTCTTAGCTGGATTCCATCAACAAGTGCAGAAGGAGCATGAGAAAGCTTGGCACGATCGGCACATCAAGCTATGCACGTTCAAGGTAAACAATTTGGTTTTATTATATGATAGTAAGTTCGCTAAGTTTCCAGGAAAGTTTCAGATGCACTGGCTTAGGCCATATGTCATCAAATAAATTACACATGGAGGCGCAGTTCAACTCACGAAGCTGAATGGAGAACCTTTTCTGGGAAGGGTGAATGGAAGTTGGTTGAAGCCATATACAGGAGATTTGGCTCAATGACTATATGATGGCAGGACAATATTAGTGCTCCAGGAAGTTGCAAGAGTGTGCGGGACTATAAAATACACTACCCAGTTTGAGGAACTACGTGACAAAGGGGTTGCGTGCAAAAGGGAGACATCACAGTATCAGAGGTTGCGTGAAGGGAGCTGTGCTATGAAAGGATATACCATGCAACACAACCAGAAAATGACCGTTAGAGTCACTGTTCATGATTTGACAACCCTGAGATGGTTAAGACGAGCGGGCAGGTGTCATTTAAGGCTAAAATCTTTGAAGATATACCACCAAGCCAACATTAATGATCGAATTTTGGGGGAAACAGTCGGATTTGAATTCAAAATTGCCTATAAATTACGTGTGCTGGTCCAACAGTGAACACTTTTCACACTTAGAGTTTTTGAGCCGATTTTTCTGTTGCTTATGAGCCACTCGTTCTTTGAAGACTTGGTTGCGAGCCCTGCGTTTTCCAATTTGCCCGAGTTAAATCATAAATTTATCCTGGAAACCATGTTGGGTCTGAAACCTATTGAAACCGTGAGCACTGGGGGAGACGTTGCATCTGAAGGAGTTGCTCCAAAGGTGGTGATCATGGAAGCTCCGGCTCCTGTGCCTACGGTGCTGAGGTCACCCAGGCTAAAGCCCACCCCTATTAAAGAGACCCATAAACCAAAGAAAGACAAGCAGAAGAGGCCAGTGCCAGTGCGCGAGTCACCCAGGAAACATACTGCCACTCAGAAGCAGAAGAAGGACAAGTAGCCTAAGAAGGTTGTGGATTTGGAAGCTGAACAAGGCACTAAGGATATAGACACTGAGGGAGTGGAGCCCATCACCAAATTTCTTGAATATATCCCTCTATGAAAAGGGAAGGTGAAGGTCCCCAAGGACCCGGACTCAGACAAGTTCCTCATTCACACACCGCTATTGCTGGAGAATATAACTTTTGAAGGGTTGAGCCTTGCGGGGGTTCCATTATTAAAAATGGAGGATTGGGACCTGGCTAACCATGAGCGGTTCCCTCACCTCGCGACATAAAATTATATGAGTCGCATGTATTACTGAGACTCAAGCGTCACTGAGTTGGAGACAGTTGAATGGATCCACGGAGTAGAACAATCTGGGTTGTTGAACCTACTATGGGTACCGCACTACCACCGCAATAATATTAACACCACCTGTGTGTAGCAGCTACTTGCTCTAGTTCACGATGGGTGCTTATGGCTTGGTGCACCTATACCCATCATGGATATGCTCATCCATAGGATCATGCACCTGCTGCATGACGGTTTGAATTTGGAGAAGGAGTTTGGTGGAAAGATAGGAGAGAGAGACTTGGCAGAGAAGATGAAAAAGAAGTTTGAGCTTATCAAGAAGTCGCGCAACTATTCCATCACATCCATCAACGATCCTGTGGTGTAGATTTTCAACCAAATACTGGTCGGAAAAGTTATGAGGAAGTGCCGCGCAGATGAGGTTCTAGCGCCTGTGATATCATTGGCTGCACAATGTGTGGAGGGAGTGCAGTTAACTAGTCACGGTATTTATGCAGTGAATTTCTTGCAAATTGTCGCGAGATCCAAGATGAGAGCAAGCCCTTCCATTACGTGTGGCTTCTTCTCTCCATTGTGCTAGTTGCATGAGATCTGCCGGAGGAAAACCAGTTTCCTCCATTGAAGGAAGGCTTGTTGGAGGCCGCACAGTTTGCCTCCCTCTGGGCCACCAAGGACCCCGTGCAAGTCACAAAAATGAATATTTTTTGGTTATTGATGGAAGCGATCTTACACATGGCCATCAACAAGCACCCAAGGTTTTCCCCAACCTTGTATGAGCAGTTGTTCATGTATTCTGAGTTCAAGGAAAATTTTGACCGTGTCTACATTCATGCGCGAAAGGACCTGTAACAAAAGTGGTTCGATTTGCCGTATTTTGTCAACAATGATGCCATACAGAAGGTGATCAAGCACTAGTTGGCAGATTGGCACACCTTGTTCGACTTAGATGCAGGCACCAACAAAGGCGCGGGGAGCTAGGCTGAGAAGAAACAGAAGGATGTAGCAAAACAGGTGGCACAAAATTTGGCCACACAACGAAAGAAGGAAGTTGAAGAGAAGGCTTGAATGGAAAAGGAGCGCGCTGTAAAGGAATAGGCTGAACAAGAATAACACGACTCTAAGCAAAGCGAAAAATCCACTTCGCCCGAAACCGAGGAGGATGAGCAGTCTGCGCAGGGCAGTGGTTATGATGAGGGGCAGATCACCCCATTTAGGCTAACGAAGCATAGAGAACAACAACAACAGGCGGGTTCTCGTAAAAATTTGAAGTCATCTATAGCACAGTTGGATCCCATTACCCTGACAGAGGGTGATCTCGACGAGATAGGTGACAAGGTGTGTGACACTACAACCGAACTGTTGCAGCAATTCGAGCAACAGTACATGCAGTCATTGGGAAATGTCCAGAAGGATCTGCGTGAACTGCAGATCCAAACTAGCAGAATACAGGTGGGCGCAGGTCAAGTGAGCGTCGCACAGATGAGCCTAGCACCGGGGACAAGTCAGGCTGCAAAACTGGTAAAGACAATGGACCTTAGAACAGTTGCTCTGCCAGAAGGGTCCCTGAGCATAGAATCGACCGATGACAAGATCATCATAAATACCCTGAAGAACGTTGGCCTCAATCTTGCAGCACTCGGAACTCCCCAACGAATTTCGTCATGCGCTGTAGATAGGAGTGGCAGTGGAATTGAGAGCTCGGAAGCAATGCACTCTCAGTTTAATAAGTGAGTATCAGGTGAAAAATGAACAAATGTTCACTAAGAAGACACAGGACCTAAAGGAAAGGGATACTATCCAAGCGTAGAGCTCCCAGCTGGCGGCTTCGGTTGTAGAGGCGTGTAGAATAGTGCCAGAGTTGCACATACCTAAGGATGCACAACCTGAGGCGAAGATCCAGAAACTAGCTGCAGGAATCTGCGATGCAAAATCAGAGGTGTCAAGAGTTCAATTTGAAGTCAACATGAAAATCAAGGAGCTTCAGCTCAAATCATAGCCTTTGATTTCACCCGAAGTTAGGGAACATCGTGGAGCTACCATCAAGGAAGGCATGGCTACTATCAATGCCGCAGTCGTTGACTGTACAACTTTATTTGAACAGGTGATGGAGTTGTTGAAAACCTTGTAGGAAGACCCCAACCTACAAATATTAAGTACAGAGATCTATGAGCTCCAAAAGCAGTATGATGAGGTTAGGGTGACGGTGCACTCAATTTCTACAGCGCAACGCCTCGCCAAGTTGCAAGAGGGGAAGCAGCTCCTTGCACAGGTGGAAGAAGCACAAAAAAAAGAGGCAATAATTAAGTCCAGGTTGGGTCCTTGGTTGGAATAATCTTGCCAATTCTAAACCAAAATTCATAAGAATCTGACAAACTTATAGCTCACACAACAGAAGATCACGCTGCTGACCGAAGGACTAGCTACAGAGCAGCTCGTCGAATAAGTGAAGCAGGCAGCTACACAGAGCGTTGCTGAGGTAGTAGTTGCACAGGTGGAGCTGGGGGATCTTTGCAACAAGATCACCGCACCATCCGAGTGACTCGAGGGTGAGTCACGACCTTTGTGTTGGGGCCCCGTTGGGATGGGGTCCCCTGGGTCAGTTTTGGGTTGAAAACCCCCAAGTTTTGATGTAAATTTTGGCAAAAAGATGTAAAGTCTCCGCAAATTGTGGATACGGAGCACGTAGGTATATAGGAGTCAAAAATGGTTTTTACCCTCGTTTATGTAAAGTTTGAGTCATTTTTGAGATCTACCCTTGGTCTGCGAACCATGGGATTGTATAAATAGGTGTGTCGTAGAGAGTCTAAGGCAGATCTATGTCTTTGTCTATAGGTACGACGAATGGAGTCTTAGAGAGTTAGCGCATAGAAGTAAGACTTAGAGGAGGAAAAGGCTCTGCAAATGAGTGCACATATGCCTAGAGTAGTGTCTGCAACTGAGTGCACAGACCCCTGCAGCTGAGTGCGCAGGGAAATTTTGAGTCTATAACCTTGTATTGAAGATCAATAAAGAAGTTTGTTGGAGAAATTCATATGTTTTATATGTTTCCTTCTACTATTTATATTTGCGATATATGTTGTGATGAGATAATGTCTTTATAAAATAATGATGTATTGATGTGTGAATCTACTAGATAAGTCTTATTAATGGAACACAATGCATATTAGTTATTTACGCGAAGGTTATAATACTTTATGTTAAGTTTATTAAGCGCTGAAGCAAATATGTGTGGATTTTGATCTAAGGCTATTATATGATGCGCATAATTAGATAAACTATCTAAAGGTCTACAGAAGCCGATCGTAGACCTTCACGGAGGTCTAGAGGCCATTTGAAGGAAACTACAGCGCCAAGCCCTAAGGGCTTAAAGATCTACGCGGAGGCGGCTCTAAGACATAAAAAGGACATCACAGTGATCTTTAGATGCAGAAACTTGGTTCCAGCATCCCCCCATACTACTTTGGGGGAGACTTTAGTCTGCGCTATGTGGGTTGATGCCAAAAGGGCCAGTAGTGTAGGGTTTTCTTTGGCACAACTAACTCTGAACCTGGGTCAGGACCCACTAAGCCAACAGGTCCCCTAGGTTAGCTTTGGGGTTAAAATAACCTAAGTTTTGATGTATTTTTTGTAATTAATGTAAAGTTTCTGCGATTTGTGGATGCGGAGTGCGTAGAGGATTAGGAGTCAAAGGAGTTTTAGCCCCTTGTTTATGTAAAGTTTTATTCAGTTTTGAGATCCACCCATAGTCCACGGACCATGGGATTGTATGTAAAAGGCTATAAATAGGTGTGTCTTAGAGAGTCTAAGGCATGTTAGAAGATAATCTTGGATGTAATGGGAAAATAGAAGATAAGTAATAGCGAAAAGAAGTGGTTCAGATAGGAGAGAAAGGCTCTGCAACTGAGTGGGCAGAGGCCTAGGTAGAGTTTGCAGTTGAGTGCACGGACATGTGCAGCTGAGTGTGCAGGGTATTTTTGAGTTTGTAAAGCTGAATCGGAGATAAATAAACAAAGTTACCGAAGAAATCCGGTTATATCTATTTATCTTTGTTTACTTTTGTTTACAATATATGTTGTGGATGAATAATGTGTTTATGAAATATTGATCTAATGATGCGCGATTCTCTTGAATGTCTTAATAAATGTTCACAATGAATGTTAAGTACTTTCATGAAGACTATGATGAATTATGTTATGTTTAATAAATAACTTAAGTAGATATGTGCGAACTCTAATTTAGGATTGTTCTCTAATGCGCATAAGTGGATAAATCAATTGTTAAGGGTCAAAGGCTGATCGTAGACCTTCACAAAGGTCTAAAGGTAATTTTAATAGAGTTGTAGTAACGAGCCCTAAGGGCTTATCGATCTACACGAAGGTAGATCTAGGGCACTAAAAGACATCACACTCATTTTTGAATGCAGAAACTTGGTTCTTACATCCCCCCATACCACTTCAGGTGAGACTACAGTCTATGCTATGTGGGTTGTTTCCGAAAGAGCTGGTAGTTTATGGATTTGTTGGTTGGCGCAACTAACTCTGAACCAAGGTCAAGAACCCCTAAGCCAACAAAGGGTTCCGTTGCCGAGACCGGGATCTGCTTGAAAGATATGTGTGATGCCGTATCACTGGAATCTGACAAAGAAATAAATTGAAAATTGGTTAGATTGGAAGATTCACAAGTTTGCGGCACAAGAAAACAGGGCTCCATGCCTGTCAAAAGAAGAATGGTTGAACAGGTATCTGTATACAGAGATACAAAAAATCTTCTTCTACACTTTTCCAATTGAACTGTATGAATGGTTAACCAAATTGACAGCCAGCCAAGGAAGGTGGAAGCTTGATAATCCTATAGTGTGGAATCCTAAATTAGTGTGACGGTTAGAAGCCTCTGAAAACCAGATCACGTGGGCTATGAATCATTGGCTCGATCAGATTCTGGGAGGACTTGGTACAGAATTCACAGTCGATACCTTAGTCAGTGACAGTGAAGCAGAGAAATGATTTTTCAAGGGACGGCGAGGTAAGTATTTAAGAAATTTGAATACCTAGATTAAAATGTTGTTATGTGAAAAATAGGTTACGTCGTTGCCTTGATGTTCAGAGCTACGCGAAGTGGAAAACTCTTTAGAGATCGAGAGAGATCAGGTCCTGAATATAGCCCATTGATTGGACCTCCTTCAAGTGATGACGAGGGAGTGGTATAGGCCTCGCCACATAGTGTTGTCTAGCTGATAACACATGGTTTTCTGCAGACGCATCATCCATCCACTCCACCGCCACCTCCACCTCCACCACATACACCTTCGCCCAGACCTCCACCACCACCACCACCATTCAATATGTCGAACACAATGAAGCTGCATTTTCAAGGGCATGGGGAGTGAAGACACAAAGCAATTTTGGTTTGTTGCGAATGCTATGTGAATATCGAAGAAAATTACTGATGACAATATAAAGAAGGCACAGTTGGTCACCGCTCTATAGGATCGCGCGCTGACTTGGTATGTTAAGTATTGTTTTGATAATCCTCTAGCATCGCTAGGAGAGACTAAGACTTCTTTAAACAAGGAATTTAGTAAGCCTAAGTCTGACTTACAGTCAGTAGTTAGATTTAAGGAAATCACGGTGAGGGTCAATGAGATGCCTTGGGAATTAGATCAAAGGTTGAAATGTGTGATTCGATAAGCTAACATGTAGCTCATATATGGTCATCATCGCAAGTGGTTTATAGCTTCTTTTCTGCCCACCTAAGGATTTCTCTGTCGCAACAGAAGATAGGAACTCGGGCGGAAGCTCTGGAAACCGCGATGAGGTTTCATGCAACGCCTATTTAGGATGCAACCTTGGGGGTACAACAAATTCACTCTCAGTTACAGAGCCTGTGCTTAGAATTAAAGAGCTTGAAGAAAGACAAGGAGACTAAACTAGAGGTGTGCGTAGAAGTCTGGTGTCTGAAGTGTAAGAGCTAGGGGCACAATAAAGACCATTGTCCTATATTTGTGAATTATATCACATGAGGGGGGCCAATTCCCCTGAGGCCGGAAACTCTAGCAGGACCGAGCGTGGGGGCTGCTCTATGGTGCATTATTTTCCAAGTTGTTGAACAACATGCGACGGATAATTGTCATTTGCTTCAAAAGTTTGTCCAGACACATAGTAGTTTTTCTGTAACTTCTGCAAATCAGTGGAAAACGATGAGCGCCATTGTCACAACTATGAGTTGATGATGAAAAGAACACCTACATATCGGATGCAAGCAGAAACTCGGCCTCCAGAGTAGGGCCCCGAAGGAGCGAGCAGAGGATATCAAGGACGAGGACGAGGCCGAGGAGGAGGAGGACCTGGTAGAGGTCGGGGTCAGGTTATCTGTTACAACTGTGACACACCAGGGCACTATGTGTAGGAGTGTTAGAATCAAACATGCCCGTCATGTCAATATTACAGCCAGTTTGACCACACTATAGAAGAATGCCCAATGTTGATAGCTAAAATGCAAGAAAAGAAGGCGTAGCCTCATCATCCTACGCGGAACTTACAAATGATGAGAGTTGAGCCCTGCGAGGAAGATCAAAACGTGAACATAGTGCTAAGAAGTGAAATAACATCTGACGATGATAAAGGAAAATAGCCTGAAGAGGACCGATGGGTCAGCAAGGCCCCGGAAAAGGAAGTTGGTTTTGATCTAGAGTGCGCTGAGGAAACTTTTATGGAATCCAAGAAGAGCTTTGCTAAGGCCTCCACCTCAAGAAGCTAGAACAAAGTGCAAGAAACCAGCGCGTCTACAGAGGTTGATCCCTCTGTCCTTACCATGTTCTTGGAGACCTGCATGAAAGTGCTACGTGATAACAAAGGTGTGAAAGGCTTGCAGGAGTTAATAAACTAATGTGTCAACAAAGAGAACGTCCTTGATGGACACCATGTAGTTAGAAAAATTGGCAAACATAAGGCTAGAATGGGGCACGAGATGAGGCTCACCGCGCAGATAGGAGATTATGAGATGGACTAGGTCATCTTGGATCTGGGGTCCGATGCGAATGTTTTTCCAAAACAAACATGGGAAATAATGGGGAGACCTACGCTGCAATCGTCTCTGATCCAGCTCAGGATGGAAAACCAAGAGAAGATCATCCTTATGGGACGATTATATGGGGTAACAGTTGATATAGAAGGTGCAAGCGCGATGGCTGAATTTGAGGTAATAGAGATCATTAACGACAGTAATCCATACCCTGCGCTCCTAGGAATTGACTAGGCCATTGACATGAATGGGGTCATAAACTTGAATAATAGGACAATGTCGTTTGAAAGGAAATCACTTTGGGTTGTAGAGCCATTGGACCCTACAGAAGGGGCGTGCTACACTGAACCAGTCCGCGACTATGAAGAAAGTGATAATGAACTGGATCAGATCTACAAAATAATAGTGCGAGACCAGGATTAGATCAATTCGATGGCAGATGGATGGATTGCATGGGACTAGGAGAGTTCATGTACCTCTGATTCAGACGAAGAGCTGGAACATCGGCATAATCGTCTACATGAAGTATCCACGTTGCGATGCAATATGATGAAAAAATCGTTGCGTTGTGTTTCATCAGAGGTAAGGAACTTACCTTATTATGATGGCTTTTTTTGGATGCATTTGAGCGTGAAGTCCCTGAGGATCACCGCTTCAAAGCATTAGATTTGGCATTGCAAGCTACGCCTTCACGATGGTGGGGTATGCACAAGGATAGCTTTGATGGATGGCAGGATTACAGAAGAATGATGAGGTTATGGTTTGGGCACCCTAACACTAGATTGACTGAGAAATATAGTGGGAAGGATGATCCACGTGATCACCTCTAAAAATGGACTAAAGCCTGGGGGACAAAACCATAGCCGTAGTGGGTACACACATTTTTCCATACTTTAGATGCAATTCCCATGAACTGGTATTTGGAGACAGAGCTCCGCCATGGCACCGCAGAGTGGGATATATCGAAGGAAGGGTTCTTATTGAACTTCAGATTTGAATATGGTTTCACAAGCATCGATGAAGCTCTATACGATATTAAGGCAGTTATCTTCAAAACACTGCAAGAACCTATGGAGTGGGTCCAAACCGATTAGAGCACCTAGCTGCGCCATGCACTGAAATGTTATAATGTGACCGCTTAAGAGGAGGATGACGATTCAAGAAACATTAATATTCCAGAGGCAGAAGAGCATCGCGAAGTCGAGGGCCCACAAATAGACAACCTAGAAATCACCACATCGTTGAAGAAAAAACAAGTAAACATTAATACTAAAGGAGAGCCGAAGTTTGCGAAGATTGGAGATTATAGGGATGACGCTACTGTGGATAAAGTTGTTGATTTACTCCGTGAATATCAAGACCTTTTCCCTACCAAGTTCTCGGATTTGAAGGGCATATTAGGTGATTTGGCTGTTATGAAAATCAATCTGAAGCCAGACGTGAAGCCTATTAAACAGAGGCCATATCGCCTTAATTCTAAGTACAAGGAAAAGGTTCGTCTAGAGTTGGATAAGATGTTGGAAGACCGGTTGAAGAATTTGATTGGGTGAGCCCGATGGTGGTTCAGGAGAAGAAGCAGAAGGGCGAGATAAAGATTTGCTTAGATATGTGGAAGCTTAATAATGCAAGTGTCCATGATTCATTCCCAACGTCATTTACCGATGAAGTATTAGGCAATGTTGGTGGAAAGGAGGCCTACTCGTTCACTGATGGGTTTTCGGGGTACCATCAGATTAAGATCGCACTTGAGGATAGGAGCAAAATGACCTTCATGACGGAGTGGGGTTGTTTTCAATACACTGTAATGTTGTTTGGACTCAAGAATGCGCCTGCGATATTTTCTCGCGTAGTCATCACAGCATTCAAGGAGTTCATTCATAAGTTCCTGGAAGTATACTTTGATGACTGGATAGTGTTCAGATTAGTAAAGCGCCATGTAGCAAGTTTGCGCTTGATGTTGGATACGTGTCGCAGATACCAGATCACACTGAATTTGAAGAAATGCATCTTCTGTGTTCCCTTTGGAATCTTGTTGGGTCACGTGGTGTGCAAGCAAGGGCTGATGGTGGACCCTACAAAGATTGCAGTAATTGTGAATTTGGAGGCCCCAAGGAATGTTAAGCAGTTGCGCATGATGCTGGGACATACAGGATATTACAGAAAATTTATCAAAGAATATGCTCAAATTACCACGCTTATGGAGAATTTGTTGAAGAAGGATGCAACATTCTGTTGGGACGAAGAATGTCAGTGCAACTTAGATGTCTTGAAAGAAAAGATGGTCACCACGCCGATCTTGGTATTCCCAGATTGGAAGAAGGAATTTCATGTACATGTGGATGCCTCTTGTATTGTGTTGGGTGCAGTGTTAACACAAGCCGGTGAGGGAGAAATGGACCATCCTATAGCCTTTGCGAGTAGGAAATTATCGAATGTTGAGAAGAATTATTCAATGACTGAGCGTGAAGGATTGACCATGGTGTATGCACTGCAAAAGTTCAGGCACTATTTGTTAGGAGGGCATTTCAAAATGTACACAGATCATTCTACCTTGAAATACCTAGTCAATAATCCTGTGTTGGGGGGGAAGATCTACAAATGGTTGCTGCTATTCTAGGAGTATGACTTTGAAGTAATTGTGAACCCAGGGAGGTTAAATGCAGGACCTAACCATCTGTCATGGATCAAAATAGGAGAGGAGCCCAATAATCTGGAGAAAGGGTTTCCAAATGTGTAGCTCTTTGTGGTGCGCGTAGCAGATAACCATTTTGCAGATATCATTCATTTTTTGACAACGGGAATGGCACAAGAAGGGTATACAAGTCAACAAAAGAAGGAACTAGTAGTGCGCATGGCAAACTTTTCAGTTATTACGGGACATCTGTATAATATGGGTGCAAATGAAATATTGCGAAGATATGTGCCAAATTTTGAGAGAGATAACATTCTCACTGAAGCTCATGGAGTGGCTGTGGGAGGAAATTATGCAGGAAAGGTGACTACACAAAAGATTTTGCACGTAGGTCTATGGTGGCCGATGTTGCACAAGGATTCCAAGGCATATTGTTAGGCATGCGATGCGTGTCAGAGAACAGGTAGACCATCGCGAAGGGATGAATTGCCTTTACAACCTCAAGTATTGTTGCAGCCATTTGAAAAATGGGCGATTGATTTTTTTGAGCCAATTCAGCCCCCGTGAAAGAAAACTGGTGCGCACTATATCATCACCTTGACGGAATACCTAACCAGATGGGAAGAAGCACAACCAGTTAAGGATTGTACAAGGGCTACAATAGCAAACTTTTGTTTGAATACGTTTTAACCAGATTTGGTTGCCCGAAAGTTTGATGAGAAACAGAGGTACACACTTTTTGAATGAAACGATTAGCGCATTGACAGAAGAATTTTAGGTCTACCACCAAAAGAGTACACCGTGTCACCCACGGGCCAATGGAACTATTGAAGCCTTCAATAATATTTTGGAGAATGCACTGACGACGATCTATAACATGTAGCGAAATGACTGGGATGTGTGCGTACCTATAATACTCTGGGCATATATGACTACTTGCAAGAAGTTGACAGGACAAACGTTGTTCAGATTGGTTTATGGGGTAGAAGTTGTAATGCCAATGGAGTATATTGTGCCTAGTCTGCGCATCACAACTCTCACAGGTATGGTGGATCACGAAGCCTTAGAGGAATGGCTCGCGTAGCTGATGGAGCTTGAAGAGGACTGATTCTTGGCAGGATTCCATCAGCAAGTACAGAAGGAATGTGAAAAAGCATGGCACAATCACCACATCAAGCTTTACACGTTTAAGGTAAATGATATTGTCTTGTTATATGATAGTAAATTCACTAAGTTTCTGGGGAAATTTCAGATGCATTGGCTAGGACCATATATTATCAAAGAAATTACTGATGGAGGTGCAATTCAACTCGCGAAGCTGAATGGAGAAACATTTCCGGGAAGAGTGAATGGGAGCCGATTGAAGCTATATATAGGGGATCAAGTGTAATGACTATATGGTGGTAGGATAGTCTTAGTGCTCCAGGCAGTTGCAAGGGAGTGTGGGACTATAAACTACACTGCCAGGTTTGGAGGACTACGCAGCAAGCGAGTTGCGCAAACAATGATGAAGATGGAATCCAAGGAGTTGCGCGCAGACAACTGTGCCATGGAGGGAAGTGTCGCATAGCACAGCAGAAAAGTGATCGTTGGAGTCACTTTTCATGGCTTGACAGCCAGGAGACAGTTACGGGGAGCGGGCTGGCAGCATTTAAGGCAAAAATCTTTAAAGATCTACCGCCAAAACAACATTAGTTGTCATAATTTGGGGAGAACAGTCAGACTTGAATTTGAAAACTCCTATAAATTACGTGTGTCATTCCAACAGATAATACTTTTCACCCTTAGAGTTGTTGCTGAGATTCGTTGTCTGTCACCTATGAACCAGTCGTATTGGGAGGATTTAGTCGCGAGCCTTGCATTTGCTAAGTTCTCTGAGTTGAATCAAAAGTTCATTCTCGAAAAAATGCTTGGATCAAGCCCTGCAAAAACCGTGAGTATTGGTGGTGATGTTGCCTCTGAAGGAGCTACCCCAGAAGTGGTAAGTATGGAAGCTCCGACTCTGGTGCCTACGACGTCGAGGTCACCTAGGCCAAAGCCTACCAAAGAAACCCAAACAGTTAAACCAAAGTGGGATAAGCAGAAAAAGATAACACTAGTGCGCTTATCAGGTCACGAGAGGCTTATCAAGTCACGACCACTATTCAGGATAAGCTAAAGGGCTTGCAGCAAACATAGTAGACAATGAGGCTAGCCACCGAAGGACCAGCTACAGAAAAGTTAGTGGAGGAAGTCAAACAGGAAGCTATGCAAAGCGTTGTCAAGGTTGTAGTAATCCAGGTGGAGCTGGGGGCTCTTCATAGCAAGATCGCAACGTCAACCGATTGAATCAAGGGCGAGTCATGATCTTGTGTTGGGGGGCTATTGGGATGGGGTCCCCTGGGTCTGTTTTGGGGTTAAAATAACCCAATTTGTGATGTATTTTTTGTAAGTAATGTAAAGTCTCCACGATTTGTGGATGTGGAGCGCGTAGAGGATTAGGAGTCAAAGGGTTTTTAGTCCCTTGTTTATGTAAATTTTGAGTCGGTTTTGAGATCCACCCATGGTCCGCGGACCATGGGATTGTATGTAAAAGGCTATAAATAGGTGTGTCTTAGAGATTCTAAGGCATGTTAGAAGATAATATTGGATGTAATGGGAAAATAGAAGATAAGTTATATCATAGAGAAGTGGGTCAGATAGGAGAGAAAGGATCTGCAACTGAGTGTGTAGAGGCATAGGTAGAGTCCGTAACTAAGTGCGCAGACCCCTGCAGCTGAGTTCGCAGGGTAGTTTTGAGTCTGTAAAGTTGAATCAAAGATAAGCAAAGAAAGTTACCAAAGAAATCATGTGTATATATGTTTATCTCTGTTTACTTATGTTTACGATGTATGTTGAGGATGAATAATGTTTTTATGAAATATTGATCTAATGATGCGTGATTCTCTTGAATAAGTCTTAATAAATGTACGCAATGCATGTTAAGTACTTTCGCGAAGACTGTGATGAATTTTGTTATGTTTACTAAATAACTTAAGTAGATCTGCGTGAACACTAATTTAGGATTGTTCTCTAATGCGCATAAGTGGATAAATCAATTGTTAAGAGTTTGCAAAGACTTATCGTAGACCTTCGCGAAGGTCTGAAGGTCATTTTAACAAAGTTACAATACCAAGCCCTAAGGGCTTATCGATCTACACGAAGGCAAATCTAGGGCACTAAAAGACATCACGCTCGACTTTGGATGTATAAAATTGGTTCTTGCATCCCCCCATACTTCTTTGGGTGAGACTGCAACCTGCCCTACGTGGGTTATTTCCGAAAGGGCCAGTAGTGTATGAATTTGTTGGTTGGCGCAACTAACTCTGAACCTGGGTCAGGACCCCTAAGCCAACATAGGGGATTTAAGATAGACCGATATTCAATTTAATCTTACCCATAGTTCTTCATTAAAACTTAAATACATGAAGAATAACATTATGAAATGAAAACTTGAGAAAGAATCACAAGGAGACAAACTATTTGAGGCAAAATCCAAAATCCTTTCATTAATTCGAAGCAAATCTCCAGTTTGATTAAATTCTTCTTTGAAAATCTCATCCAAGGGTTCAACCCTTAATAACTCAAATGAGGAGTTATTTATACAAAAAACACTTGATTTTCTAGAAACATCTTTAACAAATTACAAAAATAGTACAAAAATATAGGAATCCAAAAAACTGTTGAGCTGTTGGCACTGTCTTCAAAGAAGTTGTTGATGATTTGGCCCCAAAATGTGCTACCTCGCTATTTGTGTTAGATCCCTATACTACTAGTGTAACCTCTTATTATTATTAGTACAACCCCCTTAGTATATTATTTTTCCCATGTAGTCCCCATATTGTTATTATTGTGCCCCATAGAAGCCCACTATTGTTATTATTGTGCCCTTACATTATTATTGTTATGTCAGCTTTGATTATATTATGACCGCTTAGACTACTATATATAGAAAGGAGGTATTGTCATTTGTATCATCCAAGAATTGCTCATTTGTGTAATGTAAAGAAGGTTTCCCCCTCGAAGAGGCTGAATTCTAAGGTGTTGATCTATATTTTCTATCTTTTTGTGAGTTGGTTTCATAACATTTGGTATCAGAGCTTTGGATTCTAGGGTTTCGTTGCTCCAAACAGGTCATTGTGGCATTTTCACTATAACGTTTGTTCTGCGACGTTTCAGAAGCTACAACAAAAACCCATTTGAGGCAAAATCGCGTTGAACCTCGGGTCTGAATTTCAAATCTTGTATCACTACATTTTCAGAGATCTGATCTTAGGAAGTTAGGGTTTTTTTCAAGCTCCAGAATTCCATCTCAAACAGGTCATTGTGGAATTTTCATTGTAATTGTTTTTCTACAAAGTTTCAAACTCTGAAATTAAAATCCATTTGAGCCGCAAATGTGATGACACTCGATCTCGAATTTAAGATCCTATTTCGCTATATTTTTGAAATATAGTCCAAGACATTCAGGGTTTATGTATGCTCCTGAATTACATCCCAAACATGTGACTTTGGAAAAAGCATCATAACGTTCTCTCGGAGCATAAGATTGAAATTTCATAAAAAGAGACAGAAATCAGACGGACTGTAGTTTGTTGGGTATCATTTTCATAACCTAAGCTCAAAACACTAACACGTGGAACTTTGTACAAGTTTGCTCTACTGAACCATTCTATAATTAGGTCATCGTTGGAGATTGGGAATGACTCTTTCTTCGAGAATCCAATTGTGACCAGACTTGCAGGGTTAGAAAGAGGACTCGGAGGATTATAACAGGATGAAATTTCAGAACTTTAAGATCCAAAATTACAGAGTTACAGTTGTTTCAAGATCGAGCTCCTAAAATCAAGAAAAGGCGATATGAGGAATTTTGATGGCAAGGATCCTTTAAATTGGATACTACAGATGGAACAATATTTTGATCTACATGAGGTGCAACTATTACAAAAGTTATGCATTGCATCTTTATATTTAGAACCAGATAAATTTTTATGGTATGAAGGGCTTTGTTCTCGTAAATCACTTGTCATGTGGTCAATTTTCACGGAGGAAATGATAGTACATTATGAGGATACAAAGAGAAACACCTTCTTTAGACAATTGATAAATCTCAAATAAAAGGGTTCAATGGCAGAGCAGATTGAGGACTTTCAAAAATTGAATATAAGGGCAAATGATATTCCAGAGAAGAAAAGGATTGATGTCTTCATAGGGACTTTAAAGGATAACATTCAACATGAGGTTTGTCTTTGGGAACCTGATTCATTAGAGAAGGCATTCAGTTTGGCAAGAAAAATCGAAAGCAAAATTATGGAAACAAGGAATCCCACCACTCACGACTATAATTATGAAAGTGTTTTTTCTCCTAGCCTTCCACAACCTACAAGGTTTACACCACAACAATTGGAAGAAAAAAAAGAAAAAGGGCTTTGTTACAATTGTGATAGCAAATACACTAAAGGTCATAAGTGTGTTAAGAAGAAATTATTTTACATAGATTATGAAGAGGAGGAAGAAAAGGATCAAGAAACATCAAAAGAAGAGGATATACACTAGGAACCAACCTGTTGGGTTCCTATAATACTAGTGATTACCCCATTACTATTGTAGTTATACCCCTTATTTATATTGTTGTGCCCCTATTACCCCCATATTGTTATTTCTGTGCCCCATAGAATCCCTCTATTGTTATTTTTGTGGCTTTATATTATTATTGTTAGGTCGGCTGGATTATATTGTGACTCCTTAGACTCCTATATATAGAAAGGAGGTTTTGTCATTTATATCATCCAAGAATTGTTCATTTATGTAATGTAAAGGAGGTTGCCCCTCGAAGAGGCTGAATTCTAAGGCGTTGATCTATCTTTTCTATCTTTTCTTGAGCTGGTTTCATAACATTTGGTATCAGAGCTTTGGATTCTAGGGTTTCGCTGCTCCAAACAGGTCATCGTGGCATTTTCGCTATAACTTTTTTCTGTGACGTTTCAGAAGTCGCAAAAAAAACCCATTTGAGAAGAAATCACGCTGAACCTTGGGTCTGAATTTCAGAGCTTTTCGCGTGATATTTACGGAGATATGATCTGAGGAAGTTGGTCTTTTTGCAGACTCCTGAATTACATTCAAAACAGGTGACCTGGGGAAAATCGTCATAACTTTCTCTCTGGGGATCGGATTGAAATTTCGTAAGAAGGTACAGAAAGAGGACGGACTGTAGTTTCTTATATGTGTGTTTCAGATTCAAAGGTTGAAACAGTGACTCGTGGCACGTCGTACAAGTTCGCTCTACTGAACCAGTCTAAAAGCAAGTCACTGTGGGAGATTTCACATAACTCTTTCTTGGAGAATCCAATTTGGCTCAGACTTGTGGCATTGGAAAGAGGACGCAGAAGGCTACTACAGGTAGCAATTTTAGAACTGGATGATCCGAAATTACAGAGATACATCAGATTCAATATCAGGCTTCTATAAAGTGAAAAAAGGTGTGTAGTTTTTTTTTTAAATTTTTGTGTAAGCTTGGTTTAACGGAATTCAAAGGGCATAGTAAAGCATTATTATCGGTAACTGATGCCCCGAGGAAAGAAAATGCAAACACCTAGTAAGGAACCTGAAAGCTCTAGCATGACTCATGAAGAAGAGGAAGAAATGCTACATGATATATCAAAATTACAAGAACAAGTGCAACAAATGTCACGCTCACAAAAGCTAACAGAAGCTAAGATAAGTGGCATGGAATCTAAGATAAATGGCATGGAATCTAAGATAAATGGCATGGAATCTAAGATAAAGGGCATGGAAGCTAAGATGGAGGATTCGATGGTAGATTTGAAGATAGATTTGAAGACAGACATGGAAGAATTGAAGAAGTTGCTACAAGAAAAGGTCACTAATGGTGAAAAGGTAGTAAAGGAAACTCATGATGAGAACAAAAGAAATGTTAATCATGATTCCATAGACGCTAATGTTGGATCGAAGAATCACCATATTCCAAAAATCGATATGAGGAAGTTTGATGGCAAGGATCCCGCCACATGGATATTACAGATGGAGCAATTCTTCGATCTCAATAATGTGCAAAACACACAAAAGGTACGTATGGCAACTGTATATTTGGAACCAAATCAGTTTGTATGGTATCAATGGCTTTGCTCTCGTAAACAATTTATCACTTGGGCAATTTTTACGGAAGAATTGATAGCACATTATGAAGATACAAAAAGCAACACTTTTTTTAGCCAATTGATAAGTCTCAAACAAAAGGGTTCAATAATGGAGCACATTGAGGAGTTCCAAAAATTGAACATAAGGGTAAAAGATATTCCAGAGGAGCATAGGATTGATGTGTTCATAGGGTCTTTAAAGGATAATATCCAACATGATGTTCGCCTTTGGGAACCTGATTCATTAGAGAAGGCATTCAGGTTAGCAAGAAAAATGGAAAGCAAAATTATGGCAACCAGGAAGCATACCACTCACAACTATAAAGACGGAAGTGTTGTTGCCCCTAGTCTTCCACAACCTATAAGGTTGACACCACAACAATTGGAAGAAAAAAGAGCAAAAGGGCTTTGTTACAGTTGTGATAGCAAATACACTAAAGGTCATAAGTGTGCTGAGAAGAAATTATTCTACATAGATTGTGAAGAGGAAGAAGAAAAGGAGCAAGAAAGGTCAAAAGAAGAAGATATACTCCAGGAACAAAGCCTAGATGAAGAACAAATAAATCCGACCATATCTTGTAATGCATTGGCGGGAATTACCACTCCTCAAACCATCAAGATAGAAGGACAAATCAAGAAGAAAAAGGTAATAGTGTTGATTGATTCAGGAAGCACCCACAATTTTATTCATTGTAGGGTAGCAAAAGAATTGAATTGCTTCCTATATCCAGCACCAGAGTGTCAAGTGATGATTGCAAATGGAGGAACAATAAATTGCTCTGGAAAGTGCCATAATATCAAGCTATCCATGGGAGAATATGTATTGACTAGCCCAATGCTTTCCATTCCAATGGGAGGTGCTGATGTTGTACTAGGAGTCCAATGGCTACAATCCTTGGGTACAATAGCTTTTAATTTTCAAGAACTTTTCATCAAATTTTCTACGGAAGGAAAGGAAGTTGAATTAAGGGGTATTGCAGGGAAACCAGGAAAGATAATCAGCTCTAATGGCATGACAAAGCTTCTAAAAAAGGAGCAAAGAGGTGTAATTGCACAATTATGTTCGCTAGATGTTTCCACATTGGAATCATCTATTTCTCCAGATCTCCAAAAAGTCCTGGACAATCATTCCAAGGTATTTGAGACTCCCAAAGGTCTCCCACCTATGCGTGATCATGATCATGCTATTCATCTGATTCCAGGAAGTGTTCCTCCAAACATCAGGCCGTACAGATATCCCTATGTCCAAAAAAGTGAAATTGAACGTATGGTTGCAGAAATGCTAGAGGCTGGTATAATTCAACCGAGTCAAAGTTCTTTCTCAGCTCCAGTAGTATTGGTGCACAAGAAGGATGGATCATGGCGCATGTGTCCGGATTATAGGGAGCTCAACAAGCTCACTATTAAAGATAAGTTCCCCATTCCTGTTATTGATGAATTACTGGATGAATTGCATGGATCAATTTACTTCACCAAGTTGGATCTTCGTTCGGGATATCATCAAATCAGAATGAAGATTGAAGACATTCCAAAAACGACATTTAGAACTCATGAGGGTCATTATGAATTTTTGGTCATGCCTTTTGGCCTTACCAATGCACCTTCAACATTTCAAGGTTTGATGAATTCAATTTTCAAACCATTCCTTAGAAAATTTGTGTTAGTATTTTTTGATGATATACTAATCTACAGCAAGTCTTGGAAGGATCATGTTGAACATGTTGACAGGGTGCTACAACTATTGGAGGAGAAACAATTATATGCAAAAAGATCCAAATGTTTCTTTGGAGTCCAGGAGGTGGAATATTTGGGTCATATTGTATCTCATGAAGGAGTTAAGGTAGACCCTAGCAAAATTAAAGCCATTAAGGAATGGAAAATCCCCACATCCATAAAGCATCTGCGAGGATTTCTTGGGTTGACAGGGTATTATCGCAAGTTTGTTAAGAATTATGGGAGAATAGCAGCACCTCTAACAACATTATTGAAGAAAGATTCATTTTCATGGACTCCGGAAGCAACAAAGGCCTTTGAACATCTTAAAGAGGCAATGTGCCAAGCACCGGTCTTAGCTACACCGGACTTCACAAAAACCTTTATTGTGGAATGTGATGCTTCAGGAAATGGAATTGGTGTTGTTCTAATGCAAGATGAAAGACCCATTGCTTTTGAAAGTCGTCCAATCAAGGGAAAGTTTTTAAGCAAAGCTATTTATGAGAAGGAAATGTTGGCAATACTCCATGCACTTAAGAAATGGCGACCCTACCTAATGGGAAGACACTTCAAGGTAAAAACGGATCATGATAGCCTTAAATACTTTTTAGAACAAAGATTATCCTCTGAAGAGCAACAAAAGTGGGTCACAAAGATGTTGGGTTATGACTTTGAAATCATCTACAAAAAAGGGAAGCAAAATGTGGTGGCAGATGCACTCTCAAGAAAGGATGAGGATGTGGAAGCATTGTTGTGTGCCATTTCTATTATCCAACCAGATTGGATAAACGAAGCAAGGGAGGAATGGAAGAATGACGAAGAAGTGTGGGCACTTATTCGAAAGCTACAACAAGATTCCAGTACTTCTGATACATTTAGCTGGCAAAATGATTCGTTATGGTACAAAGATCGCTTATACCTCTGTAAGAATTCCCAGCTAAAACAAAAGATTCTTATGGAATTGCACACTTCTCCCTTAGGAGGGCACTCAGGATTTTTAAAAACTTACCACAGGGTTAAGAAGGAATTTTTTTGGGATGGCCTTAAATCAGATATTCAAAAGTTTGTGGCGGAATGTTTGGTTTGCCAGCAAAATAAAGTTGAAACAATTAAGACACCGGGTCTATTACAACCTTTATCCATTCCAAGCCAACGTTGGGAGGAGGTTTCAATGGATTTTATCACAGGTTTACCCAAGTCTGAGGGAAAGAGTGTCATCATGGTGGTAGTTGACAGACTTACCAAGTATGCACACTTTTGTGCATTATCACATCCATTTAAAGCCAGTACAGTTTCTACTGCATTTATGGAAACAGTTCAAAAGCTACATGGAAACCCAAAGATTATTGTAAGTGACAGAGATCCCATTTTCACTGGAAATTTTTGGACAGAATTATTTTCTTGTCTTGGTACTCAGTTAGCTCATAGCTCATCTTATCATCCTCAATCTGATGGGCAAACTGAGATAGTAAACAAATGTTTGGAAGGATATCTTCGTTGCTTTGTATCTGATAAACAGACACAATGGGTCAAATGGTTGCCTCTGGCTGAATGGTGGTATAACACTTCCTTCCATACAGCAACAAAAATGACCCCATTTATGGCACTTTATGGGTATCAACCACCATCCATCACATCATATTTAAGAGAAAATTCTAAGGTTCAGGCAGTGGAACATCACATCGAACATCAACAAGTCCTCCAACTCTTAAAGGATAACCTCGTGTTGGCACAAAATAGAATGAAACAACAGGCAGATCAACATCGCAGTGAAAGAAGTTTTGATGTAGGTGATTGGGTATTCCTACGGCTACAACCATATAAGCAAATGTCCCTAAAGCAAGCTAAGAAGGATAATAAATTATCACCAAAGTATTATGGTCCGTACAAGGTGTTGCAAAAGATTGGTACTATGGCATACAAATTGGAGCTTCCTGCAGCTTCTCGATTGCACCCAGTTTTCCATGTTTCATGTTTAAAGAAGGTTATAGGTGACAAGCTCCCAATTCAAACAATATTGCCAGAACTTGACGAGGAAGGAAAAATTATATTGGAACCGGAAGCAGTCACAGAAACAAGAACTCGACAGCTACGAAATCGATCAATTTCAGAGTATCTTATCAAGTGGAAGAACTTATCCGCTGAAGATTCCACATGGGAGGATGAGAATTTTATGCAGAAGTATCCAGAACTACTCAAGCGTTGAGGACAACACTTTTTTGAAGGAGAGGGGCATGTTGGGTCCCTATAATACTAGTGATTACCCCATTACTATTGTAGTTATACCCCTTATTTATATTGTTGTGCCCCTATTACCCCCATATTGTTATTTCTGTGCCCCATAGAATCCCTCTATTGTTATTTTTGTGGCTTTATATTATTATTGTTAGGTCGGCTGGATTATATTGTGACTCCTTAGACTCCTATATATAGAAAGGAGGTTTTGTCATTTGTATCATCCAAGAATTGTTCATTTATGTAATGTAAAGGAGGTTGCCCCCTCGAAGAGGCTGAATTCTAAGGCGTTGATCTATCTTTTCTATATTTTCTTGAGCTGGTTTCATTAGAGAAGGCATTCAGTTTGGCAAGAAAAATCGAAAGCAAAATTATGGAAACAAGGAATCCCACCACTCACGACTATAATTATGAAAGTGTTTTTTCTCCTAGCCTTCCACAACCTACAAGGTTTACACCACAACAATTGGAAGAAAAAAAAGAAAAAGGGCTTTGTTACAATTGTGATAGCAAATACACTAAAGGTCATAAGTGTGCTAAGAAGAAATTATTTTACATAGATTATGAAGAGGAGGAAGAAAAGGATCAAGAAACATCAAAAGAAGAGGATATACACTAGGAACCAACCCCAGAGAAGAAGAAATGAATCTGACCATATCTTGTAAAGCATTGGCAAGAATTACCACTCCTCAAACTCTCAAGATAGAAGGACATCAAGAAGAAAAAGGTTCAAGAAGTGAAAGATCGAATTGAGAATGAAGAAATGAATCCGACCATAACTTGTAATGCATTGGCCGGAATTACCACTCCTCATATTATCAAGATAGAAGGACATATCAAGAAGAAAAATGTTCAAGAAGTGAAAGATCACATCGAGCATCAAGAAATGAATCTGACCATATCTTGTAATGCATTGGAAGAAATTACCACTTCTCAAACTCTCAAGATAGAAGGACATATCAAGAAGAAAAATATTCAAGCAATGAAAGATCACATCGAGCATCAACAACAAGTTCTCCAACTTTTAAAGGATAACGACACTTTGGTGCAGAATCGAATGAAACAACAGGCATATCAACATCGCAGTGAAAGAAGTTTTGATGTAGGAGATTGGGTATTTTTAAGGCTACATCTCAAGAAAGCTATTTATGAGAAGGAAATGTTGGCAATACTACATGCACTTAAGAAATGACGACCTTACCTAATGGGAAGACACTTCAAGGTAAAAATGGATCATGATAGTCTTAAATACTTTTTAGAAAAAAGATTATCTTTAGAAGAACAGAAAAAATGGGTCACAAATATGTTGGGTTATGACTTTGAAATCATCTACAAAAAAGGGAAGAAAAATGTTTTTGTAGATGCACTCTCAAGGAAGGATGAGTATGTGGAAGCATTGTTTTGTGTTATTTCTATTATCCAACTAGATTGGATAAACGAAGCAAGGGATGAATGGAATAAGGACGAAGAAGTGTGGCCACTCATTCAAAAGTTTCAGAAGATCCCAGTTCAAACAATATTGCCAAAACTTGACGAGGAAGGAAAAATCATATTGGAACCTGGAGCAGTCATAGAAACAAGAACCCGATAGCTACGAAATTGATCAATTTCAAAGTATCTCATCAAGTGGAAGAACTTACCTGCTGAAGATTCCACATGAGAGGACAAGAATTTTATACAGAAGCATCAAGAACTACTTAAGCGTTGAGGAGAACACTTTTTGAAGGAGAGGCTCATGTTAGGTCCTTATACTACTAGTGTAACCCCTTATTGTTATTAGTACAACCCCCTTATTATATTATTTTTCCCATGTTGTCCCCATATTGTTATTGTTGTGCCCCATAGAAGCCCACTATCGTTATTATTGTGCCCCATAGAAGCCCACTATTTTTATTATTGTGCCTTACATTATTATTGTTATGTCAGCTCTAATTATATTATGACCCCTTAGACTCCTATATATAGAAAGGAGGTATTGTCATTTGTATCATCCAAGAATTATTCATTTGTGTATTGTAAAGGAGGTTTCCCCCTCGAAGAGGCTGAATTCTAAGGCGTTGATCTATCTTTTCTATCTTTTTGTGAGTTGGTTTCATAACAATCTGTCAGTTGGAGGTGAAAGTTACTCATTGATTTCACACAAGTGACATTGTTTGTCTTCACTTGGTATAGAAAGATTAATTAATATTCTCTAAACTTCATCCACCTCAATATACTTTTCAAAAGTATGCTTATTAACAAAGATGTGTTTAATTTCATGCTTGATCATTAAATCAAAGTTTAAAGCCTCTAAGAAAGCCTTCCCTGTAATATGACCTTTGATACCTACAAATTTGGCTTTATCAGTTGAAATTGTATAAATATTTTTGCAATATTCCTCCAAACTGATCAATCTGTCATTTGGTGCTACTAGTCCTGGCAATCCTCTTTGATTAATCAAGTTGAACTTAAAATGAAATGTCTAGACAACAGTTCTTAAAGTTTGGCACTTTGTCTCCAACTGAGTCATAAGATTCTTCTTCTGCAAAACTTTCTTAATCTCTAAAATGGTTTATGTTCTGTCTGCAATATGAATCTCTTCTAATTCATCTCTAGTTTTTGAATTCAACACTTTAATCATATCTATGGCCTCATCTGGTTTCTGTTTAAGTGCTACTCTAACTTCTTTAATAGTTGCCTAGAATTTAGTAATAAGATCTTCATGTTCAAAAATAATTTGTATGGAGGGCCAAACTTCAGTTATAGCTTGACTTATATCTGCCCAAATGTTTTCCTTGGCTTGGGCCAAGGTCTGAACCATTAGTGACTCATTTTCCAACTCTTCAATCTTCTTGGTTAGTTTGTGGGTCTTCTACATCTCTTCTACATAAAGAGTGTCATTCTTTATTTTCTGTGCCTCCATATATTTGAATTTCTGCTGAGGTTTTTCATTTTCTTGTCTCTGGAGAGACAATTCTTGTATGACTTTATTTAGATCAACTATTGTTGATGTAGACTCTTTTGTTGCTGATGTTGATTCACCTATTGTACCTACAACTGTGACCGGTATAGATGTGATTGGAGTTATGGCCATTTGTGTAGACTCTTCCTTTTCCTTGAGCAAGCTTTCTATCTGCTCCTCCATCTTCTTTATTTGTATATTCTTCTCAATGATTAGTTTGAGAATTTCTTCTTTATGTTGCTCGCTTTCTTCTATCTCCTTGGTTTTAGGATCCTCTGTAGAAGGTAACTTCAATTACTTCCTAAGTGATGTAATGTCTGCATTATTTTTCTTGATGATTTCCTATACAGCTTTAACATTAGTGGGATCATACCCAATCTTGATCACTAAATCTTCTAATTTTTTGACCCTATTATCATTTGCCAAGAGGATATCTTCTATATTTTCAACTACGACTACACATTTGAAAGAGTTGTTCTTAACTTTTACAATGCCATGGTTGTGTTAGTCATGGTGGATAAAGCATCTCTCCAGACTATCTATGCATGTCCATTTGGTCAATATAATGTATTTGTTTTGCTTCAAAAGAAAATATGGTTTTCTTATAGTCTGAAGAAGTCTTTGGAAAAGGCACTTGGGCCTGTAAGAATTTCATTTGCATCCTTCCCTTTTCACTGTCAAATCTTGTCAACAATCTATGTTGTGAAGTAGATGTCTTCTTCTAGAATTGAGCATAGACATTGGCCTTAAGAGTTTCATTCTTTTTCTTAATTTCTAGAAAAATAGTGAAAATATTGGGTTCATCTTGTTCACTTACTCCTGTTGATTGTGTAATCTGCAATAGATTATGTGAAGCTGAAGAGGAGGATGGAGTATTAAGGACATTTCCTATAATCCTGTAGAAACTTTTGAATCATCCAAATTAATAATTATTGGCTCTTTTTTACCCTAAGCAATGGTATCTTTAGGATTAGTCTTATGTTTCTTCTAAGAGATGATAAACTCTTTTGAACTCTTTGTTGAATATGATGATTCTTCTCTCTGCCTCTTTTCCTGTTTGCTTTAAGAAATGGGAGTCTGAGGGTAGAAGCAAGTAGAATTTTCTCTTCTGCTTCCTGAAGTGTGTTCTCCTCCCACTGTTTTTTATTCTTGTATTTCTCAATGTTTGGTCTGGGAGTGTGATTATAAGGCATGGTTTTGAGTTCCACCCTTAAATTTGAAATTATGTTGAATGGGTCATATGACCAGGTAAAGCTTGGTTAGAATCCCATCTACTTGAGAATTGAATCCGCTTCAATTCCTACTGCTCTAGTATTACATATAAAAGATCCCACTTGGGACTTGATCTTAAACTGGGACTTCCTCTTGTCTGAAATAAAATGAAGCTCATCCATGTTAACAATGTGCCTTATATATTCCAAAGAGAAAATTCTCATTGGAACATATTTCAACAACTTATATGGAGCTATCTCACAGCCATATACCCTTAACTCTATATAATTTTGGTAAAGATACCAGTCTCTAGTTTTGGCTTGGTCACTTAGGTGCAGGTTCCTTTTTTATCTCCGAACTAATTCTAGGTTCAGTCTGGCTATTAAGAAGTTGTGCAAATGGATGAATGAAACAGTCAATAAAATATGTAAATTTAAACTTAGTTTAGTTTCTTCTTACCAATGAGGTCCATTGTATAACTGATTGATTGATTTGTTGATCATCCTGCTTATGTAAAGTTATTGGTGGCATTTCTCCTTGTTGAAAAAGGAACATATGAACTAGTACATAAGAGTATTTGAACACACCCTTAGTAGTGATCTTCATTATCTGTTCATGCATATTTTTAGCCAGAAATTGACTGTAATTATACATGAATGTTGGCTTGTGCTCTTTGGAGAAGATGGATAGATAACCTAGAATAGGTTCATCTACCCATTGGTCTATTTGGTAACCTAACATGCAAGAAACTAGGGAGATGATTTATTTGGCTCTCTCTGGGAACATAGAGGCTGGATATGGAGGATTCTTTTTGGGAAGCTCAACATCTTTTGGAAGAAATATTTCGAAAATTTGAGCTCTTTGGGGGAAAGTGAGTTTATGATATAAATCCATGAGGACAACAGCAGAGAAATGGCTAAGGGAGTCATTCTCGGGAATTAACAACATTTTTTTTATGGTTTTAGGTGTAATAGAGATCAGAATGTCTCCATTCTAGGCCACAATAGTTCTTTGGAGGGGATTATACATAGCCTGACACCACATGACCAAATCAGGGAATAAGTGGGTTGGAGGAAACATAAACACGAGAAACAAGGATTCCCACAGATTAATCTCATCCTCTAAATCCTGGTAAGTTTTTTTTAGCCAGTGGTGTAATTCAAACAATTCAAATTCAAACTTTGTATCAATGATTTTGAAGAACTGGTCTGCTAAGGGGATATGGTCAAGATCTAGGGTATAAGAAGTTTTAGGATTTTCCTGAGTCGGGGTTTTGCTACCAGAGGGCTGGTATTTTCTCTTTGGTGCCATATTCTGATAAAACAGAGAGGAAGAGTAACAAGATGTTGATAGGATAGATACCTAAATAGAGAGTAGTCTCTGTAGACAGTGGTGACCCTGGTATCCGCTTGAAAAAGTAAGCACAGTCGGTAACATAGTTTAACCAAAGTCGAGCTTTAAACTTGTAATTTCAAACAGTGGTGATGAACTCAGGGGAATCACGTGAAAGGAATGGAAGGTTTATTTATAACATCAAATGAATTACCGTTAGGATTAAACCGTTACGAAACAGGATTTTAGAGCATTAATGGACAACGGGAGCTTGGTAATGGGTAGGAGTGTAACGACCATGTAGCAACGAGTATGGACAAGTGGGAGAATATGATTAGTGGAGGGAATGTGCAGGAATTTGTGTGACAATCGTTGGCGGGATGACATGTTGACATGAGGAGGATGAGCATATTTTGGAGGGGGAGGGGTAGTGGTAAGCGGTATTGAGAGGGGGGTGGTGCGAAGATGCGAGGGGATGACACGTCGCAATGGGCATGCCGAAAGGATACCACTTTTCAGACCCCCCCCATTGCCGTTAATGCGAAACGGGGGAAGGGGGTGCGAAATGACTTCCCCGCCATTGATCTGGGTGGGGAAAAGGATCACCATTGAAAACACGCTAGTCAATAGCACTTAGTGACAAAAAAAAATATGTCGTTTTGTGACTTTGGAATAAAAACATTTTATAACTTTATTACATATAATTAATCACCCTACAAAATGTGATTAACTCCTAATTAAAGAAGAATTATTTTATGAATAGGTGCATTTGATCTAGTGGCCATTTTATTTTTCCTAATTCTATTCTAACCCTACTTTAATATTGTTGAGCCCCAAACTTGCATCTTCCCTATACACCTTTTTAACCCTTTTTCCATTTACCTGGACCTCCTAAGCTATCAAATCATTGCATATTAGTTTAAAAAGAGCATATAAAGTGGTTTCCTAACTATGTCTTGTGTCTGCTGTTTGATTTAGATTTTTTCTTATTCAGCTGCAGAATCTTGTCACTTTCCGCAGCCAGTTCAACTTTCCACAGCCTTTTTGTTAAAGTCTATGTTACAGGTGTCTTCAGGCGAATCCGGCCACATGGGCAAGTTGCAAATGACATGGACATGGACCGTGTCCTATTGGCTCAGTCGAATCCATCAAAGAAGGCCGTGGTCAAAGATAGTCAAGCGGTGGTAAACCTAAGAGTCCTACGGTGACATAACTTTATTTTTCACCACATGAAGACTTGTGTGGCCGTTTCTAAATCTTAGGAGACGTGTTAACACCTGTGGACTGCTCCATGAACCGAATCCAACAGCTACCCTCCTTAGATTTAATCTTCACGGCTACCATAATGCTAGATTCCCGGACGTGGTTGCTTCACGTGTCTTTTATCAGCGCAGATTTTAGGAAAGTAGTTATTTCATCCTCTGTTATAAATAAAGCATTCTCATATGCATAGTAGCTAGCTTTGTAATGTAATTTTGACTATTAACGAGCCCACTGTGCCATGACTTTATCTCTATGTTATGACTGCATTTTAATACATGTGTCATGCGGAAAGAGTCAATTTTGCGGACAAAACCAACCTCCCTAGAAGCTAAGGCTTTCTAGTGACAAACAAGACAATCAAGCACTATCTTTCCCTAAATATGCATTTAAAATACAAGCAACCAGGTGTTTAAAGCATACCTTTAGTCCAACGCTGTTTGTAGCAGCCAAGCCTCTCCGATCCAGATGAGCTCCTCCTTCTCCTTGAAGCCTGCATTCACTAACAAGCAAACGATTACATAGCACCTGAATAACTCATATAATAAAACATATTCATCATAAAGACCAAGGAGTATATGAAACAAATTATATATAACAACTTGTTGAGAAAAATGAACTTAATTGTATTAATTGGAAACAAAAGAAACCATTACAACCAGTGCCTTGGTGTTGTGCAGGTCCCTCCCAGGGTCCAACAAGAGTTCTCCTTTACTTTGATCAGCTCACCCACTTCCAAATGAAGCTAAGAAAGGATGGGAATCTCTCCTCTCAAGCTCTATAAGGGAGTCCTAATTTCAGCAACATCTACCCTTAGGAATGTTCAACTTTCAACCTCCCCTCCCTCTGGCCCAATGCCTGTATTTATAATGCTTTGGAGGAAGTTAATCAGGTCCACCATCAATGGGATAAGCCCCTCTTTCAATGGGATAGCTCCCCTCTTGATGGGATAAGTTCCTCTTTCTTTGGGATGCATGAACCATCTGGAGGCGCTCAATCCACGTCAAACCATCTTCTAGAATGCTCTAGATTCGACCACAAGTAAATTTTTTGAAGTAAAACTTGCGCCTTTTGACCTTTACAGGAGTACGCACCCACCCCTTTACAGACAGAGCGTACAAGTACGCAGGTATTATATACTTGAGGTGAGTACACGCAAGCAAGGGTAAGAGAAACTGCGTAACCAGAGTTATATTGACTTTTTAAGGACTTTCTCTCTTTCTTGGAGTTTGACATGAGGAGCAGAGGTATAAGACTTGCCAAGGAGGACAGTATGACAGTTGATGGAGCCATACTGACTGTAAATAGTCATGGTGACAAATTTTAGTGTAACAGATTGCCCCCTAAAGTGCGAAGCCTGTAGTAGATTAGGGTTTCATATCATCTAGGAAGGGTGAAGTACTTTATCATTTCAAGGATTATCTTGTGGAGAGCCCAGTCGGAACCTGCAAATATTCAACACAAAATACATATATAAGATCATATCATCGCTGAGGTAGGCATTCCCATACTCAGATTGAAAACTTTAACTAACAAACTAACTACTGCTCTAATATAGGAATGATTTCGCAGTACGTCATAATCATAGACTCATGTAGACACAGTATGGACGCAGCCATCTGTTTATGATTAGTCTACTATATAATGAATACAAAACTCCTCGCAGCCTGGATGGTGGAAACTAGATCCAGGGTCTTCATTTCTACTTCCCGAAATAGTACGATTCTATCCATGCGAATAAATGAGTTGATGTCGAACATGGTAGAAACCACTTGATTACCAGTCAATGATGTAAACTATTAACAAGTGTGAGAGAGACCACCAGTGATGTCAATGGTTCTCAAAGTACCCAGTACAATCCATGAAATGTGAATGAATGTGTTGATGTCGAACATGTCACGGAATCCTTCGATCGAAAGTCAATGATGTAAACTGTCGTTAAAGGCGAGAAACCTGCCATTGATGCATGCATATTTCAAGGTACTGACGATTTCTAGGTCATCTTTCTAGATAATGTGCTGATGTCGATAGAAAGCGACCCGTTGCAGGCAAGCCCACAACACGAAATCATAAATCAAGTTGAAGAAATGTAGCTGTAAGGACTGACTCAGGGATGGTTAACATGGATGACAGGTATTTTGCAGATGAATGGTTTATTTGCAGTGACCTCTTGAACACATAACGACACAACAGATGGCTTGGTAACAATTGACCCAAAGTTAATACCCAGAAACCGGCTGAAGATTTTCAATGTGGTTTGATCAACTATTAGGCAAAGGATTTCCAAACCCAGGTGAATGAAAAGTGTCGTGTTCAAGAGTGGTGATAAGGTTTTTCTGAGACAAAGGATAACAAATAGGCTCATTTTTCTCTCTTTTCCCCCACCATTTCTGGCAAGTACCTCTTTATTTTTTTACAAGCTTGAGGAGGATAACATTTGCTTGATTATAAGCTCATCCTTCGGATGAGTCCAACTTAGTATAGATTCGAACCCTAAGAAGGAGTGGTCCGTTCCTGTTTGTAATCGAACAGGTCCTTTACTGTGAAATTTTAACGAGTCCAATATAGGAGAAGCTCGACGTTTTTCAATTTTAGAGAGTTTGAAAAAACTTAAGAAGACTCCAGGGTTGACCTTTTTCGTAAATTTGTGTCTCCCAAGCCCGAAAAAGTATAAAATAATACTTGAGAGAACCGCTTGATCTTTACGACCAAGGAGTACTTTCATGATTAGTGTCTCTAACTTGAAAAGTAAAAAGCGATCAAGGACACGTCGTTTTATTTCCAATATCGAATTTGAAACGACAAAAATCCGGCAATCTTTTCATGTTTTTACGGTCAGAAAAGGGCTATAAGAGGACCGTCTTTTAATTCCGTTTTAATGAGTGTAAAAGAAACGCTCGGCAATCTTTTCATGTTTTAGGAGTCAGAAAAGGGCTTAAAAGAGAACTCCAAGGTTTCACTTTTTCGTAAGTTTTAACGAGTTCGAAAAAATGATAAAAATGTACTCATGGTTTTCACTTTTTCGTAAGTTTTAATGAGTTTGAAAAAATGATAAAAATGTACTCATATGGCCGACTTTCAATTTAATTTACGAGCAGGAAAAGACGGAAAGAACTCGGCATTTTCATTTGTTTTACGAGAATGAAAGATAGCAAAATAATCTCGGTATTTTCATGAGTTTAACGAGTCTTGAAAAGAACTAAAATTGACTCGAGATAGGTTTCATTTTTACAAAAGCTTGAAACAAAGAAAAACTATGCTTCTAAGTAGTTTCATTTTTACACAAGCTTGAAACAAAGAGAAAACTGTGCTTGAAAGTAGTTTCATTTTTACACAAGCTTGAAACAGAGAGAAAACTGTGCTTGATGCCCCCTAAGCATAACTGCTAGAGCGCATGCCCCCCAACTTCATTTCATTCAACCAGTTGGATGAAATGAAGGTTCAGTTACGAGATCATTTGAAAGACTCAACCTAAAACTGTAAGAAAATTATGTAAAAAACTGAAATAACTAACCTAAATATACAACTTAACATTTGAGATCTAGTCAAACTCTCGACTCAAGTAGAGGAGGATTTGTTTCATTTTTTAACGAGCTTGACACAGGAAAAGAACTATGCTCGGATTCGGTTTCATGTTTACGCAAGCTTGAAACGAAAAACTATGCTTGTTATAAGTTCACATGCCCCCAGCATAATGACGCAAAACGAGGTACATGGCCCCCAAGCTTCATTGCATTCAATGAGGTGGATGGAATGAAGCTTTACTTTCAAGATCTTGGTTTCATTTTTTAGTGAGGTTGACACAAGAAAAGAACTATCCTCAAAACCCTTGTTTCATTTTTTAAACGAGCTTGACACAAGATAAGGAATTATGCTCATAACTACTCTCTACAATCTACCTAACAAAAAGATTTACTTTAAAAACCTTGATTCATTTTTTAACGAGCTTGACACAAGACAAGGAACTATGCTCATGGCAGCCTGTTTCATTTTTTAACGAGGTTGATACAGGGAAAAACTATCCTCGCACCTGATTCATTTTTTAACGAGGTTGACTCAGTAACAAGAACTTTCCTCGTAATGACTGATTCATTTTTTAACGAGGTCGACACAGTAAAAGGAACTTTCCTCGTAATGACTGATTCATTTTTTAACGAGGTCGACACAGTAAAAGGAACTTTCCTCGTAACATTGATCATGGCAGAAAGACATGTCAATGGACACACCTTGATCATGGCTTCCAAGAGGTCTTCATCAGATGGAAGAATACTTCTCTGGAAGGAACACATGTCAAGGGACTCAAAAGGGATAAGAACATCGTGTTCAAGTAATCCCATAGAGTTTTCCATGTCAATCACCAGATCTAAATCAAAGGAAGATGAGCAAACAGTGAGAGGCTCACTTACATCGGTAACTGAAAACATGGGACCAGTTGCCACATAATTAACCCGTGGCAGGGTAGATACCACTTTAGAATCAGGAACATTTAGGGGTGTCATATTATTGGTAGTTGAGACAAGACTAGGGAACGAAAGATGGTCTACAGTCACAATACTGCCATTGTGAGGGAAAGACATCACGCGAAAGAGTGTCGATACGACAGCTTTCATTGCATAAACATAGTCTCGCCCAAGGAGTAAATTGAAATCCAAGGGACCTCGAACTACCATAAGATCAACAGACAGTTTTACCCTCCAAGGTAATAGAAAACTTAGGAAGGATCCCTAAAGGTTCACTAATGGTTCTGTTAAAAGCTTTCAGATTCTGCGTAATAGGCGCAAGCTGAGGGGAACCCAAAGCTTTCCAAACAATTGAGGATAAAATACTAACAGAAGCACCTTCATCTACCTGAGTACGATGTATGTCCCTACCACCAGCCTTGAAAATGATTTGGAAAGGGATGGAGGAAGGAAGACGAGGTTCTGTCAGTCTATTCCAATCAAAGGAAAAGACCTCAGTACTTAGAGGGGGTTTTGTAGAAACAGGTGAAATGCCCCCCGGCATAGAAGAATCTGATGTAACAAGAAGAACCTGAGCGGTATGAAGTTCACTCTCTAAAGGGAAAGTGGGATCGACTGAATGTGAAATTGAATCGACCACTTGATCAACTAATGGATCATCAACCTGAGTGACATGAGTTTCACTCTCCAATGGAAGAGTGTGATCGACTGTACTTGAAATTAGATCAATCACTCCGTCAGTTGACGATAGGTTGGGAGAAAGTTTACGGTAACCGGTTGGAAATTCTTGCTGTGGAACAGTAAGGTTTTCCAACAATTTTGAGGCTTCATCCATGTGAGGGCAAATGTGAGTTTGATGACTCCCTTTGCATAACTTACAAGGAAACCTAACTTTACCCTTTTTCCCAGGAATCTGACTATCACTGGTTGATGGATCAATGGAAAGTTGATGAGATTTTTCTGACCATACTTCCAAGACCTTTGGAATACCAGGACAATTGACAAGGAAGTGGTCACCCTTACAAAGCCTGCAAGGGTATTTGGGTTTACGATGCATGTCGGAATTTTCCTCAACACAACTAACACTTACAGCCATGGTTGGTTGGTTGACTTCATTTTTATCTTGCTTCTTCGTCTTCTTCTTCTTCTTCCCTTTCTTCTTCTTCTTAGACACCTGGTTACTAGCATCAAGGCTTTTACCAAGCGAAGAGGAAGAAATGGAGGAAGAAAAATTAGGCGAATAAGGTAAAGGGTCAACAGAAGGTTGGTGATGTTGAGATGGTGAACTCTGTTGAGGTGAAGCATTCGGTTGAGGTGGAAAAATTGGAGTATTTGGGGCCAACGAAGTTGAAAATAACCATATCGGTAAACCTATTGGAAATCCAGGTAATGACAAAGTAGCCATATAAGGAGGACCAACATTTCCAAAGTAAGGAAAAGTACTAGGATTCTCATTAGGAGGGGTTCCTAGGTTGGTAAATTCCGGAACATTTGCCATTATATTCAACTTCAGTGAATTTTATTAACAATTTAAAACTAAAATTAACAATTCACAATTCACACCTAACGATTAAAATTCACAATTCACACCTATGGTCTCTAAAAGTAAAACAAACAAATTAACACACACTATCAAATCTAGGAGTCAAACCACACACAAACAGTAACCTTCCGGACCGAAAACACTAGCTGGTGATGAAATCCAACATCGCAGAATTCAGTACAGAAGCGGCGGGTGGAACAATTACCCCGGCAACCTGCTTAATGAATAGACTGGACCAAGTTCCTCCACTTTAACCGTCTCGAGTGAAGTGAACCCCCTAGAAAATCCAAGTGAGTCTAGCCGACGTCTGCTCCAGGTACAGTGGGATCTTCCCTCCACCGTCACCTTGGGTAGAACCCTAAAGATAATAGTCACTAAGGTCACCAACAGCAACAAATATACCTGGGGGAACAGTCTACGATCCGATACACACGCGAGGGCAGAGTAACAAGCTCAATCCCCTTGCCGGCTCCTTGACAATAATCCAAGGTTTACCGACAAGTGACCCCAGGCTCCTCGACAATGGTTAATCCGAGGTTTACCGTTTGTAGTACGTGCATATCTGGCGCCGTTCCCAATGAAGGAGGATTGATCCCCTCACTGGTTCGGACACGATCTCGTGCTTCTCCTTTAAGAGGAGCTTTCCCAGAGCATAAATGTAACAATTGGATTTATCCTACCGCAAGATAAGCTACTTGTTTGTTTTTACTGTCTTGGAGAGTTAATTACTCCCTACTCCAAGACACTAGCCTAAGCTATGTTGGTGTATCAGAGCCCTAGAAATGTAAAAATTACTAGATGAATTTTAATTAAGCGCTGTGTTATTAAGGCTGTTATTACTCAAATGGGTAAATGGATACGAAACCAATGGTGTTATGACCCGACTCAACTGAATGCAATCGAATATGATAATGTAATCTTTTCAATTCGATGAATCCTATCTAAAGTAAGGAGAGAGTTTCCATTCACTTCCAACAATGCAAAGAATTGATCACTAAGAGAAAATATAACAAATTCTCTAATGCACTAATTTTATCAAGAAAAACTAATGCAAATCAATTCCAAACCATTTTTTATTTTTTTATTTTGACAAAGCATGAAAAAAACTACTTAACAAAAAATCAATTTTAAGATCTAGGAAAGTTTAAGAGAAATCTACCTAAAAGCAAATCTAATGAGGTAAAAGCTTACAAAATATAATTCCAGGATGTTTTACTCGGTTACAATTCAACCAAGGACTAATTCATGCATAATCATAAACTAGTCAAGAACAAAAATAAAAATCTTTTGTTCTTTTTCTTAAGAATGAAATTCACAGCTTAACCAACAAGCTTTCTCGAAATTCCGCAAAGAGACAACACAAAGGTAGGTTTCTCACAAAGGTGGATTTTATGAAAGGTCTGACTCCTAAGAAGACTGAAAAGACCAGGGATATCCAAGGTTTTTACAACTTCTAAAGCCAAAGTCACTACAAGACCAATACAAAAATCAAACCTAGGGCTAGAATTTCTATGAACTTCACTAAAACCCTTGATGCTAATGAAACAAGCTTAGATGAAAACTTTTGACAGGTAACCAGTGGATCTGGGCAGTAAAAAACAAACTATAAACAAAATCTAATGGGTAAAAAAGGAAAAAATGGAATTTTCTCAACTTTTGACAGGGTACGCAGGCAGCCTGTTTGCACAGGTGCGGCCACGCTCTGTGTACAAAGCCGGACTGCGTACAGGTATGCACTGTGCTTAACGTAGAGGGTGCGTACTGCTCTCAAAACCAAGAAAAATAAAAACTAACTCAACCCTAAGCTATTCCACCCAAATTCACAGTCAATCAGTAAAAAACCAGAAAGAAATCGACTTTTCTCAAATCAAAGTATCAATGAAAAGAGAAATCAATCAAATCCATGGATTCCCCAGTGGAGTTGCCATTTTGTCATGCAGAAAGAGTCAATTTTGCGGACAAAACCAACCTCCCTAGAAGCTAAGGCTTTCTAGTGACAAACAAGACAATCAAGCACTATCTTTCCCTAAATATGCATTTAAAATACAAGCAACCAGGTGTTTAAAGCATACCTTTAGTCCAACGCTGTTTGTAGCAGCCAAGCCTCTCCGATCCAGATGAGCTCCTCCTTCTCCTTGAAGCCTGCATTCACTAATAAGCAAATGATTACATAGCACCTGAATAACTCATATAATAAAACATATTCATCATAAAGACCAAGGAGTATATGAAACAAATTATATATAACAACTTGTTGAGAAAAATGAACTTAATTGTATTAATTGGAAACAAAAGAAACCATTACAACCAGTGCCTTGGTGTTGTGCAAGTCCCTCCCAGGGTCCAGCAAGAGTTCTCCTTTACTTTGATCAGCTCACCCACTTCCAAATGAAGCTAAGAAAGGATGGGAATCTCTCGTCTCAAGCTCTATAAGGGAGTCCTAATTTCAGCAGCATCTACCCTTAGGAATGTTCAGCTTTCAACCTCCCCTCCCTCTGGCCCAATGCCTATATTTATAATGCTTTGGAGGAAGTTAATCAGGTCCACCATCAATGGGATAAGCCCCTCTTTCAATGGGATAGCTCCCCTCTTGATGGGATAAGTTCCTCTTTCTTTGGGATGCATGAACCATCTGGAGGCGCTCAATCCACGTCAAACCATCTTCTAGAATGCTCTAGATTCGACAACAAGTAACTTTTTTGAAGTAAAACTTGCGCCTTTTGACCTTTACAGGAGTACGCACCCACCCCTTTACAGACAGAGCGTACAAGTACGCAGGTATTATATACTTGAGGTGCGTACACGCAGGCAAGGGTAAGAGAAACTGCGTAACCAGAGTTATATTGACTTTTTAAGGACTTTCTCTCTTTCTTGGAGTTTGACATGAGGAGCAGAGGTATAAGACTTGCCAAGGATGACAGTATGACAGTTGATGGAGCCATACTGACTGCAAAAAGTCATGGTGACAAATTTTAGTGTAACAACATGAGAAGACTATGTTTATAAGCTCAATTCGTGGTTGATTGCTGACTGCCCGAGGTTGTGCAGAGGGCCCCTGTACACACCGAGGTTTTGTTAATTTATGTATAGTTTTATGCTTTATTTCTTTACGTTCCTTATTCCATAATCATTTACTTGTATATATTACACTGCTCATAGTATTCACGTTGATTGTTGTCCATAGTTTTTATGCTTTCTAATGCTGTTAACTGATCAGTGTCTTTGTTTCAGATTACAATAGGCAGCCCGAGCATTTGCACATAGCTTTATAATGACTAATGACATGGAATTATTCTTGTCCTTCTGCTGATTTATTTTCTTAGTTCTAATTCTAGCACTGTTTTATTTCTTTCATTTTTGTTCATTTACTTTTCTGCAAGATAGATATTAGATTACTCATGTCATTTTCAGTTACCTTCGAAAGCTAGAGCGAGTCAAATGGTGAGGGATTGAAGTATGAATGCGTAGTTTGATATTAGTTTATTTTTCTGCAAGTTAGTTATTGAATTGCTCATGTCATTTTCAGTTACCTCTTAAATCCAGAGTGAGACGAATGGTGAGGGATTGAAGTATGAGTGTGTAGTTTAACAATAGTTTTATTTTCTGCAAATTAGATATCAGATTGCTCAAGTTGTTTATGATTACCTCCGAAAGCCAGAGCGAGTCGAATGGTGAGGGGTCAGAATATGAGTTGATGTAATGTGATTTTAGTTTACTTTGCTTGCAGTTTTTGAATTTCTTTGAGTTCAGTTTCTTTTATATTTATACAGCAGCAAGGATACTGGGTTTCATGGTCACTAGCTCACTGTTTGTTTAATTAGAATAGTGGTACATTTTCATTCTCTTTTAGGAATTAATTTCATCATTGCAAGTTTTAAAACCTTTTTGAAAATTTTGAAGTTTGGAAATCATTTTAAAGGACACCATTGCCTTGAACACTTATATCCATACTTGACTTTTAGAATTGCCATCTCACATTAGGGAATCAACGAAGATAAACCCAAAAACAAACTAAAAATCAAAAACGACAAAAAGAAAGAAATCGGTTATCTTGCATATATAGTGCACCTCACTTCAACAGTTTACGACTCCCGGATTGACAATTAATATAGAAATTTAGGACACTCTAAATTGACCAAACATTTTGGCACCGTTGCCGGGGAAGTGAAACTAGGTAGCCAATTTCTTAAAAAAAAAATAAAAAAAATTCAAGGAAGGTAAAAATTGATAACTTCTCAAAGTATGCTCTCCTCTTGCACCTAGTGTGATCTGGAGGATCAGAAAAGAGAGTTATTGGTTCAATAATTTCTTGAGTATGCTCTCTTCTTGCACCTAGAGTGATCTGGAAGATCAGAAAGAGAATTATTAGCCCGACTTGAGGAAAAATAAAAAAATGACATGCATAGAGCAAGAGATTGTAGGGGAAGGTTTATAGCTAGGGCCAAGAGGATGATTTTTACAACTCCATCTACTTCAAGACATAGACAAGATACACCTCCATCATCTCCAACTCACACTCCTAGCCTTAGGATTCCTGGAATTCAAGGGGCGGCAGCTGAATTAGGAGACTCTCCCACACTATCCACAGAATCTGAATTAGGAAAAGACCCTTTCTTTACTTCTACATGAGAACAAATTGTAATCAAGGAAGTAGAATCACCTGAAGAAGAAGAGGGAGAAATTCCTCCTTGTTCGCCATTAGTAGAAGAACCAGAGGACTCTGAAATCTCTGAGGAAACTATTATGACAGAGGAAGTAGTCAACGGATTTGGAGGAGGTAGAGGTAGAGGTAGAGGAGGAGGAAACAATGGAGGAGGTAGAGGCAACAATGAGGGAAATAGGGATGGAGATAACTCATTTGGATTTCCTATAGTTGATGAGGAATCTCGTACAACAATGAAAAACATCTCACCATCTGTCCTCCCAAACGTTTATGGGTTGCGAAGTGAGGATCCTGAAACATTTCTATTTGAGTTTGAAGTTGTGTGCCGAACTTATGATTATATGGAAGACTCTCAAAAACTCAAATTGTTTCCTTCAACATTGAAGGGATCTGCTCTGAAATGGTTCATGGGATTAGTCACTCAATCTATTAGGACTTGGAATGATATGAAACAAACATTTTTGGATAGATACCTGGACTATTGTATGCCCACCAATCATAAGGATGAGGTATTCAAAATGGTGCAAAAAGAAGATGAGAACTTGGAAGATTTACTTGAAAGATTTCAATACAACCTGAAAAGAGCAAAAATGAGTAACTTATATGAGGAGACCTTGAAAGCCCTTCTATTAAAAGCCATTAGAGATGAATGGATAGATATTTTAAACATGATGGGAAAGGGAGATATTTCTCAACTTCCACTTCATGATATAGCAGAACTATGTGTCCATCTCTCAAGGGGAAAATCTAAAACTGGAAAAGGGCCTAGAGATCCTTCTCTCATTAGAGCAAACAAATCTGCAACTGGATCAGTAAGTAGGGCTGAGATTGGCAACATGCTTGATGAGTTCAAAACTGATATTTTAGGGAGCCTTAGTGAGCAACTAGACACCCTTAAAATACAAAACAAGCAGAAAGCAGAAGCTGAAGCTTTGGCCATCTTTTGTCCAAAATGTAGGAAGAAACATGCTCTAAGGGAATGCCCCTTGGATGCAAAAGTAGTAGAAACATGTATGATTTGTTCAGAAAGCCATGAGACCAAGGATTGTCCTTCAATTCCTGGGCTCAAATCTGTCTTTCAAGAAGATCCAAATTCAATTGAGTCTCTTTGCTTTGTTTCAAGGAGACCTTGGCAGCGGCAACAAAATCAAGGGTTTAACAACCCCACGAACTTTCAACCCCCATCAAATTGGAATCCTTGGCAACAACCTTGGTCCCAACCTCAAAATCCATTTCAATCACGGGTACAAGGTATGCAAAATCCTTATGGGAGATTTGCTCAATTTTATCAATATCCTCCATCTTTTCAAAATCAACAAGCTTCACAACTTCCAAATCAAAATCCACAACTTTCATTGCCATTTCCACAACAACAAAAACCTTCTCAACAAAATCCAAATTCCCAACTCTTGCTTCCATTCCAACAAAAGACAAATCAACTACCTTCCCAGCCATTGCCAAATCCCAATAATAAAAATCCTCAAAATGCTTACATAGTAGAAGGACAACAATTTCCTACCTATATGATTGTTCCTCTCAATGATGTACAACTCAGATCTGGTAGAGTTTTAGAAAAGCCTTCTATAGATGCTCAAAAACAAAGTATTTTTGAGGAAGATTCTCTTGAAGCCAATAAAGGTTCTGAAGCATCTCTTCAAAACCCAAGCACTCAAAAAGAAAAAGAAAAAGATTCAACCCCCACAATTCCTATAGTTGAGCAACCTGCATCTTCATCCACACCTCCTTTTCCTGAAAGATTACAAATTGACAAAGGAGTGGAAAAACAAATCTTGTTGTCTGATTATGATTTCCTAGATGAATTAAAGAATGTCTGTATCAAGATTCCCTTGCTACAAGCCATTAGAGAGATTCCTATTCTAGCAAAACCAATAAAGGAGTTGAGTCTCAAAAGACCAGGAAGGAAACCAAGAGATACAAGAAGAATCCACCTGGTAGGAAAAATTGCAGATATCATGATGGGAAAAATTACCATGCAGAAGTATGTAGATCCCAGTAGTCCAATTGTCAAAACACATATCAATGGGGTAGAAATTCCAAATACTTTGATTGATTTAGGGGCCGCTATCAATATTATGAGTAGACAGACTATGGAACAGCTAAAACTTCCTAATCTTCTTTTTACACCTACTCTACTGCAACTTGCAGATCGATCAATTATCAAACCAGATGGTGTATTAGAAGACATTTCGGTCTCCTTAGATTCTTGGGAATATCCAGTAGATTTCATGATTTTGACTCCCAAGAGTAATCTAGGAGGGCACCCACTCATCTTAGGAAGACCTTGGCTAGCCACAGCTGATGCTTTCATCAGTTGTAGATCTGGGGATATGTACATTTCTGATGGTAATTCGACAAAGAAATTCAATTTGTATCCTCCAGCAAAAGCAATTACAGAAGTAGGAGATAATGAATGGGTCGATGATGAGGACACTATACAACCTGTCTTTACCATTTCTGAAATCAGTGAAGATAGTCAAATTCTGAACACATTAGAAAATTTTGAAACATCTTCGGAATATGACCACACACAATTTCAGTTAGATTCTGACATTGAGTATCTATCATCTAGACAAATGTCTCTTTACTCTATGGAAGAGTTTGGAAGTTCCGCCATTGAGATTTTTCCAGGTAAAACATTGAATATCAACAAAAACTTGGAAAAATTACAACAGGGAAAGCTAACCAAAATCTTGCAAAAACATTCTACTGCATTTGCATGGGAGTATACTGATATGAAAGGTATTGACCCTAAGACTTGCATTCATCACATCTACATCGAGGAAAACAGTAGACCAATTAGACAACCTCAGAGAAGGATGAATCCAAACCTTAGGGAGATAGTGAAAGAGGATCTCCAAAAAGTACTCAATGTAAACTTCATTTATCCAATTTCAGATAGCCGATGGGAATTGAATAAAGCAACTTTGAAGGATCACTTTCCTTTGCCCTTTATTGATTAGGTATTAGATACTCTAGCAGGCAAAAATTACTTTTCATTTTTGAATGGTTTTAGTGGCTATAATCAAATTCAAGTAGCACCTAAAGATTAAGATAAGACCACATTTACCTGTCCATGGGGAACTTTTGCTTACCGAGTGCTTCCTTTTGGATTATGTAATGCACCCGCAACATTTCAAAGAGCAGTATTAGGAATCTTTTCTGATCTAATCCATGATTGTGTAGAGGTTTATATGGATGATTTTACAGTTTATAGTAATTCAATTGAAGAGGCATTAGAGAATTTGGAAAAAGTCCTTATAAGATATAAAGAAACAAACCTTTCATTGAGTCATGAAAAATGCTTTATGATGTTTACTGAAGTTATTGTTTTAGGACATCACATTTCACGGGATGGGATTAAAGTTGATAGATCAAAAGTTGAAGTCATCTCCAAGTTGCCTATTCCAAATTGTCAAAAAGATGTTAGAAGTTTTCTGGGATTTACTGGGTACTATAGAAGATTTGTAGAGAAATTCACCAAAATAGCATCTCCACTCTTCAAATGCTTACAAAATACTGTGAATTCAAATGGGATCCTAATTGTCAATCATCATTTGAAACTTTGAAAACAAGAATATTTGAAGCACCCATCTTGAGAGGGCAAAATTGGAAACTTCCTTTCCATATTTCTACAAATGCTTCAGATATAGCTCTAGGAGCTGTGTTGGGTCAAAAGGATTTAGTTCCTTATGCCATTTACTATACCAGTAAAAATTTGACTCACACTGAGTTGAACTATACTATGACTGAAAAAGAGTTCTTAGCTGTTGTTCATACAATCGATAAGTTTAGACATTATATAACAGGCTATGAAACTTTTGTCCATACTGATCACTCTGCGATTAGATATCTAATGAACAAACCTGTTACTAATGGCAAAGTTACAAGATGGCTCTTACTTTTACAGGAATTCAATATTACTGTGTTGGATAGACCAGGGAAACAAAATATAGTAGCTGATTTCTTGTCTAGGATCCAAAATACTAAAGAAGATTCTCCTGTAGAGGATAAGTTTCCAGATGAATATTTATTTGCAGTAACTACTAAGACTCCTTGGTATGCAGATATTGCTAACTATTTGGTTACAGGGAAACTACCTCCACATCTATTTCCTAGTGAAAGAAGAAAGATTATTCAGGAGAGTTCAAAATATTCATGGATTTCTAACGAATTGTTTAAAACAGGGCCAGATTTTGTGATCAGAAGATGTGTTAGGGAAGATGAAATGCCTGACATCCTTAAGGCATGTCATGATGAACCATGCGATGGACACTTTGTTGACCAAAGGATGGCCTATAAAATCCTTTCTTTAGGATATCATTGGCCTTACCTCTTCAAAGATACAAAAGAATATGTCAAAAGGTGTGATAGCTGCCAAAGAGTAGGGAAACTGACTCCTTCAAATGAAATGCCATTACAACCACAGGTACTCATCGAACCCTTTGAAAAATGGGCTTTAGATTTCATTGGACCTATTAATCCACCATCTAAACAAAAGAAGTATATATTGGTTTGTACTGATTATGTCACTAAATGGGTAGAGGCCAAATCATTACTTTCTGCTACTGAAAATTCAGTTGTTAGTTTTCTTTATGAGGATATTTTTACTCGCTTTGGTGTCCCAAGAGAAATTGTGACAGATTAGGGAACTCAATTTACATCCAACATGATGGAGAAGCTGATGGAAGAATACAAAATCAAGCACAAAAAATCTACTCCTTACCATCCGCAAGCAAATGGCCAAGTGGAGTCTACAAACAAAGTTATTGAAAGCATCATCACCAAAACTGTTCATCTACACAGAAGAGATTGGGCAGAAAGGCTTCCTGAAGCCTTATGGGCCTATAGAACTACATGGAGGAATACAACAGGACATTCTCCCTATGGACTTGTTTATGGGAAAGAAGTCCTGCTCCCCATTGAGTTTCAATTCAAAACTTTCAAGATGGCAGTTCAGTTGGGGATGGATCTATCAGAAGCCCAAAAGCACATAATGGAGCAGTTGAATGAGATGGATGAGATCAGACAAGAAGAAATCCTAAGAACTGATCTAGTTCAACATCAAAGAGTTAAGTGGCATGACAAATACATCAAAGAGAAAAAGTTTCAAGAGGGAGATTGGGCATTACTATTTGATTCCAAGTTTAAAGACTTCAAAGGTAAATTTCAGACTCATTGGCTTGGGCCATATGAGATTGAAAAAGTCTTTAGCAATGGAGCAGTAAGGACCATTGATGAATTTCAAACTCCTCTTATTGTGAATGGCCACAGATTAAAGATCTATCATAAGCCACTCTCAAAAGAGGAATTTGTCAAAATGTTTCAAGAGAATTCTGCAATAAGGCTGGTTAAGAAGAATCCTTCTTCTCCACCAGCCTAGCCTTTGTTCCTTTCTGTTAAAATAATAATAATAATAATTTGTATAAGCCTGAAAACCAATCACTGTTTGGCAGTCTTATACAGAAAATATAAAGTGAAAATCAGGAACACCTGACAGCCTATATTTTCCAAAAAAAAAAAATCTCTCTTTCTTTCCCATTTTCACTTCACTTCACTTCATTTTCATTCCACTCCATTTCATTTTCATTCCACTCCACTCCATTTCATTCCATTTCATCAATAAAAGTTTCTTTCATGACCATTTTCATTCAGTTAGTTATTATCTAACCATCTTCATTTAGCTAAATGGTTGTTGTGTCAGTTTCCGCAGCTGGAATCAGTTTCCGCAGCCAGAAGCAGTTTTCGCAGCCATCACTCTATTTTTCAAATTGACAGTCAAGATGTTAGTCCAATAATCATGAAAATGCAGGTATGACTAAGGATATATTATGAAGACATGGAGCATCTAAAGGCATCAATAAGGAGCAGTTGGTTAAGGGCTAATGGACAACAAATGGCAAAGATTCCAAGGTATGAGTAAAAATTTCTTTCAAATAGCAATCAAAAGCACAATTTTGCATAGTTATTAAACCATAAACTCCACTATATGCAATGATTACCATGATAGCTCCATAACCATTCCACGACATTCCTCCACGAACCATGCATTTATTCTCTAAACAGTCTCATGATTAATCCTCAGGTTTAACTCGTAGTTGACTGCACTTTCACATTCCACTTGTAATCATGAGATGTGACCGATTTAATTACGGCTCCTCTCCACCGCATAATTTCCACAGCCATTTCATAAACATGTTAACATTTCCTCCGCAGCCGTTTAGTTTAAAAATTCTGTCGGGTTCACTTCACTCCCCTGCCATTTTCTTGAAGCCACGGCTACATTGCCACCTCGTTCACATATGTCTCCACTCCATTTCGTGAACTCACCTCGGTTGCCTGTCCTCTGTTATCCGCTTATAGTCCCTGAACACTCCCGCTACTTGTTCTCCAGTTTCCATTTTCAGCGACTATTTTCTTCTCCATAAACCCCGTAACCTAGCCGTCTTACCTCTGCTAAACCCCTCACACACAGTCAAATTTCAAACAGAAGAAAGGATGGGTCAGTTATTGAGGGAAGAACCGGAAGGGCCCAAGTTCTTAGAAGGATACCCTCAAGTAAAAGACTTACTGAAGAAGGCAAAATGGCTACGTTTCATTCAAAAATTTAAGGGCCACAATAAGGAGATAACAAAAGCTTTTGCAAGGTCTTTTAACGGCCAGGTGGTGGAAATTGGAGACCTTAAGTTCACAGTCACCGAAGCATCCATAGCAGCTGCTACAGACCTGCCCCAGGAAGGTGAACGCTGGTTCAAGAACAAGAGTTTGGACGAGCAGGCTTGGAGAGTCATATTACAAAACCCAGGTAGGGACATAACTGTATTCACACGAGGAATTCTTGTTCATGCATTAAAAGAATAGTGGGCCAGCTTACTGTTAATCATTCAAAATTTCATTACTTGTGAAGGCCGTTTTGGAGCAATGTACATGTATCATACTCGGTTATTGATGAACTTTTTAGAGAACCAGACCCTCAATCTACCCTACTTTTTATTGATGAGCTTGAAAAATATGTGCACAACAGTCCAAAAGAACATAGAAGACATAGAACCTCATTTATATCATCATGGGCTTGTGAGAATTCTAATTGAAGACCAATTGAAGAAAAATAGGGATACCTGGGAACGGTTTTTGGTGAGAAACTACTTCCAAGAGCCATCCGAGGCACCTGAAAGCAGTACACCAAAAACACCAAGAAGGAGTAGGAGAAAGGAGAAAAGTGCAATAATTCAAGACCCTCCTATTAGCAAAACTAAAGAAGTTGATCAAAAAGAGAGGGAGGAAAGAACCAAGGATAGAGAACAGAGAAAATTGAAATGGAAGAGAAGCATAGAGGATGTCTACCAATCACCAAAACCATCTTTAGAAGAAGACTATCAAGTATTGTCTGAGAGACCAGTGCATCTTTGAAAACAAGCAGCTACAGCCAAGAAGAAAGAAAAGGGAAAACAGCGTATGGAAGAAGAGAGTACTAGCCCACAACCTTTAAGAAGAAGCAACAGGCTTAGAGGAAAGTGGAGGAAAGCACAAATAAAAGGACCCCACTTTATTGACTTGGGTGGTGAAACACCCGAGAAACCTCCAGCTGGTCGTAGCCCACCTCATCTTCAGCCAAATATTGAAGCTAGTCCTCCAGATGTTGATATAAGTCCTTCTCGGCCAGAGTTAGAAATCAGTCCTCCTCAACAAGACTTTGAGGTCAGCCCAAGGAAAACACCCGAAATAGACCCAAATCAGCAAGAGGTGTATGATTATCTAGAATCCTTAGAGAAGACAGCTTCAGGCCCAAGCACGTCATCCACTCTGCCTCACATAGCACAAGAAGCACAAGTCCAATCATTGAAACAAGAAGTGTTTGAATTGGAGGTCTTAAACAGGCACATTAAACAAGAAAATTAAGCATTAAAAGAGCAAAGCAGATTGGACAATATCATTCATGACAACACTATGTTACATCTGGGACTGTGGCAGAAAAAGAAAAGGAAATTAAAGAAAAAGTGCAGGAAGTTGAGTAGAGAATTGATCAGTCTCAAATTCAGATGTTTGATGAGGAAGCCCAGGATGGTAGTAGTACCAAGGAAGAGGAGAAGAGGACTGGATGTACTGGCAGAAGTTTCAGAGCACATGGAATAAAGGGAAGATGATCAAAATTTTGGTTGCATGAGGACATGCAACACCTTCACAATGGGGGTATGTTGAGCCCCAAACTTGCATCTTCCCTATACACCTTTCTAACCTTTTTTCCATTTACCTGGACCTCCTAAGCTGCCAAATCATTGCATATTAGTTTAAAAAGAGCATATAAATTGGTTTCCTAACTATGTCTTGTGTCTACTATTTGATTTAGATTTTTGCTTATTCAGCTATGGAATCTTGTCACTTTCCGCAGCCAGTTCAACTTTCTGCAGACTTTTTGTTAAAGTATATGTTATAGGTGTCTTCAGGCGAATCTGGCCACATGGGCAAGTTGCAAATGACGTGGACATGGACCGTGTCCTATTGGCTCAGTCGAATCCATCAAAGAAGGCCGTGGTCAAAGATAGTCAAGCGGTGGTCAACCTAAGTGTCCTACAGTGACAAAACTCTGTTTTTCACCACATGAAGACTTGCGTGGCCATTTCTAAATCTCAGGAGACGGGTTAACACTTGTGGACTACTCCATGAACCAAATCCAACAGCCACCCTCCTTAGATTTAATCTTCATGGCTACCATAATGCTAGATTCCTGGACGTGGTTGCTTCACGTGTCTTTTATCAGCGCAGATTTTAGGAAAGTAGTTATGTCATCCTCTGTTATAAATAAAGAGTTCTCATACGCATAGTAGCTAGCTTTGTAATGTGATTTTGACTGTTAACGAGCCCACTGTGCCGTGACTTTATCTCTATGTTATGACTGCATTTTAATACATGAGAAGACTCTGTTTATAGGCTCAATTCGTGGTTGATTGCTGACTGCCCGAGGTTGTGCAGAGGGCACCTGTACACACCAAGGTTTTGTTAATTTTTGTATAGTTTTATGCTTTATTTCTTTATGTTCCTTATGCCATAATCATTTAATTGTATATATTTCACTGCTCATAGTATTCACGTTGATTGTTGTCCATATTTTTTATGCTTTCTAATGCTGTTAACTGATCAGTGTCTTTGTTTCTGATTACAATAGGCAACCCGGGCATTTGCACATAGATTTATAATTACTAATGACATGGAATTATTCTTGTCCTTCTGCTGATTTATTTTCTTAGTTCTAATTCCAACACTGTTTTATTTCTTTCAGTTTTGTTCATTTACTTTTCTGCAAGATAGATATTAGATTACTCATGTCATTTTCAGTTACCTCCGAAAGCTAGAGCGAGTCAAATGGTGAGGGATTGAAGTATGAATGTGTAGTTTGATATTAGTTTATTTTTCTGCAAGTTAGTTATTGAATTGCTCATGTCATTTTCAGTTACCTTCGAAAGCCAGAGCGAGACGAATGGTGAGGGATTGAAGTATGAGTGTGTAGTTTAACAATAGTTTTATTTTCTGCAAATTAGATATCATATTGCTCAAGTTGTTTATAATTACCTCCGAAAGCTAGAGTGAGTCGAATGGTGAGGGGTCAGAATATGAGTTGATGTAATGTGGTTTTAGTTTACTTTGATTGCAGTTTTTGAATTTCTTTGAGTCCAGTTTCTTTTATATTTATACAGCAGCAAGGATACTGGGTTTCATGGTCACTAACTCACTGTTTGTTTAATTAGAATAGTGGTACATTTTCATTCTCTTTTAGGAATTAATTTCATCATTTCAAGTTTTAAAACCTTTTTGAAAATTTTGAAGTTTGGAAATAATTTTAAAGGACACCATTGCCTTGAACACTTATATCCATACTTGAACTTTAGAATTGCCATCTCACATTAGGGAATCAACGAAGATAAACCCAAAAACAAACTAAAAATTAAAAACGACAAAAAGAAAGAAATCGGTTATCTTGCATATATAGTGCACCTCACTTCAACAGTTTATGACTCCCGGATTGACAATTAATATAGCAATTTAGGACACTCTAAATTGACCAATCAAATATATTTTGCATTTGGCCAAGTTTTGAGTATATTTGGTCAATTTTTCTTCCAATGTTGTCCTATCTAATTGATGTTCAACCGACATTAAACAATTTGATGAACTTATTCTTTAATTTAGAGACAAAAATTTAAATGATTTGATCATGGTTAAACTTTATGATTCAAACCAGAATATTAGGTTGTGGCATTTAAACAAGCTACACACAAAAACCCTAATTTATTTCTAATGAAAATATTATCCTTTTCTAGTGGCATTTAAATTTTCTCTCTTATACAATTGTTTTTTCTTTTCATGGGGTTTGTTTTCATCATTTTTAATTGCATTTTCATTCTTTGATTCTATTTTTTAACCCTCTTCTTGTAAAAAAAACTGACTTATGAAAACCAAATATGTTACAATAGGCTCAATGACAGATGAAGAGTACACGACCAAGTTTCTGGAGCTATTGAGGTATGCACTGTATCTTACTAATGAGCTGGCTAAAGTTCAAAGATTTGTCAGTGGTTTTCCAGTAGCATTTAGAGATTGGATTGAGTATGATGAGCCTCAGTCACTTGAGGAAGTTATTGGGAAAATGAAGCATTGATATGAGCAATCAAAGTGTAAGGATGAATCTCAACATGGATGGAAAGGAAAGGACAAAGGTAAAGGTAAATGGAAGCCTAAGAGGACAAGGCCTTCACATGCAGATGAGAAAGAGAATGTGGCACCACAAAAGAGATTTAATGCAGCTAGATAGGGACATGGGTCACATCAGCAACAACATCATAGAGATGATGGCACTGGTCAGTTGGAGTGTTGGGCATGCGGTAAGGAACACCTTAAGAGAGATTGTCCACACAATTAGGGTGGAAGGCCTTAGATATACAGTGCATAGGAGGCACAAAATATTGGGGATGTTGGTCAGAGTAATCCATGTATTTATGCAGAAGTGGACAACAGGAAGGTAGAACACCAGGCATCTATCATTGAGATGGACGTAAGATTTTTTATCAAGTTATTTCTATTTTGATTGACGATGGATCTAATTATAGCTATGTTAGTCTTGATTTGGTGGATAATTATGGTTTGAGTAAGGAATTGCATGAAGAGTCTTGGTTGGTACTGTTGGATACAGGTACGAAGAAACGAGTTCACCATTGGGTAAGAGCTTGTGCATTTGACTTGAATGGTATGCCTACCACAAAAAATATAAATGTATTACCCTTGGGATCATACAATCTGTTGTTGGGCATGGATTGGTTCTATCTTCATAGAACCAAGGTAGACTGCTTTGACAAAGCCATTGAGTGTGTTGATGACAATGGGGAACCAAGACTCTTGCAGGGTAAGAAGAAAGCCACATCAGTTAGGATGGTGATAACTATGCAACCAAAGCGTAGTTGCATGAAAGGGTGTATGTTATTTGCAGTACACATTTCTAGTGAAGGGTAAGGAGGTTGAGGATGCACATGTGTTGAGTAGATACCCAGTTCTGTTGTAGTTCAAGGATGTATTTCCTAAAGGAATTACAAAGTTTCCACCTCATAGGGAGGTAGAATTTTCTATTGAGTTAGTGCCAGGGGCAGCTCTAGCATCAAAAGCACCTTAAAGGATGAGCACACCTGAGTTAGTTAAGCTGAAATTGCAGTTGAAGGAAATGTTGGACAAGGGATATTTTAGGCCAAGTTTATCAACTTGGGGTGAACCCATATTGTTTGTGAAGAAGAAAGATGGTACTCTCAGATTATGCATTGATTATAGGAAGTTGAACACAGTGACTATCAAGAACAGGTACCCTTTGCCAAGGATTGATGACTTGTTCGATCAGCTGAAGGGAGATCCAGTGTTCTCAAAGATTGACTTGAGATCTAGATACCATCAGACACGCATTGAAGAAGAGGACATTTACAACAATGCATTCAGAACCAGATATGGGCATTATGAGTTTTTTTTGTTCCATTTGGCTTAACTAATTCTCTAGCTACATTGATGTGTTTTATGAATAGTGCGTTGCATCCATATTTGGATAAGTTTGTTAATGTGTTCATTGATGATATAATGTTATATTCTAAAAATGAGGAAGAGCATGCCTAGCATTTAGCAGCAGTTTTGAGGTTGTTAAGAGAGCATTAGTTGCATGCTAAGGTCAACAAGTGTAGTTTCTTTCAGACTAAGGTACACTACTTGGGACATGTTGTCTCCAAGGAAGGAATTGCGGTAGATCCAAAGAAGATAAGGGCCATCATGGAGTGGGTAGCTCCAAAGAGTATGGATGAGGTAATATATTTCATGGTTCTTGCAAGATATTACAGGAGGTTCATCAGGAACTTGTTGCAAATTTCCTATCCCATCACATCATTGCAAAGGAAAGGTAAGAAGTTCAAATGGACAAAGGAGTATGAGGCTAGCTTTGGGCAGCGTAAGCAGTTGTTGACACATGCACCGGCTCTACATATTGTGGATCCGAAAAAAGAGTTTGTGGTATGCACAGATGCTTGTGAGAGAGGTCTTGGTGGAGTCCTTATGCAGGATGGATAGGTGGTATGTTATGAGTCCCAGAAACTAAATGAGCATGGGCAGAACTACCTGACACATGATCTTGAGTTAACTGTGATCATACATGCATTGAAGAAGTGGAGGCATTATCTTCTTGGCAGGAGGTTTGTACTGATGAGTGATCACATTGGGTTGAGGTATTTGTTTGACCAGCCGAATATGAACGTGAGGTAGGCTAGATGGTTGGCCATGATCAACAAATTTGATTTCGGGATCAGGTATATCAAAGGTAAAGAGAATAGTGTGGTAGATGCTCTCAGTATATGGGTACAAGTACATCACTTAGCAGCTATGAGCTCCTATGGGACATACTTACAGGATAGGATCTTACAGGCAGGTCAACAGGATGTTAGGTATATCGAGATTGTGCACAGGTTTCAGCAAGGTACAGGTGTAGATACATGTACAAGTATAGGTGCAGGTGCAGGTGGACAAGGTATGGATTATTGTCTTACATCAGATGGATTGGTTAGGTTCCAAGACAGGATATATGTACCAGAAAACAGTCAGCTCAAGAAGGTTATCTTGAGGGAGTTTCATGCAAAACCTTATTTAGGTCACCCAGGTTATCAAAAGACACTGGCAACGGTGAAGAGATTCTACTATTGGCCGAATTTGAAGAGGGATGTAGCAAAGTTTTTGGTGAGGTGTTTCGACTATCAGCAAGTGAAAACAAAGTGTAAACATACATGTGGACTGCTACAGCTGATCAAGATTCCAAAGTGGAAATGGGAGGTAATTTCCATGGATTTCATCATAGGGTTTCCTAAGACAATGAAGCAACATGATTCCATCATGGTCATTATGGATAGGTTAACAAAGGTTGCTCAATTCATTCCAACAAAGTCTACATTCTCAGCTAGCAATGTGACACAGGTATTCATCATAGATGTAGTTAGATTGCACGGTGTTCCATAGAAGATTGTGTCAGACATGGATGCAAAGTTCACTTCCACGTTTTGGAAGGAGTTATTTGTAGGTTTGGGCACAGAGTTGGCCTTTAGTACAAATTATCATCCGTAGATAGACGGATAGACAGAGAGGGTCAACATGATATTGGAGGACATGTTGAGGATGTATGTGATGCATCAGTAGAGGAAGTGTGAAGAGTATCTCCCTTTGGTAGAGTTTGCCTACAACAAAAGTTATCATGAGTCATTAAGGATGATTCCTTTTGAGGCATTGAATGGGCGGAGTTGTAACACTCCTATCAGTTGGAGTGATCTGGTTAGCAGGGCATTGATTGGACCATAAATGTTTGTAGACATGGAACAGGAAATGTAGGTGATCAAGATGAATCTAAAGGCAACATAGGATAGGAAGAAGATATATGCAGTTAGGAATAGGTTTTTCAAGGAGTTCTAGGTTGGGGAACAAGTGTACTTGTGCATCAAACCGAAGAAGAGATCCTTTTGGATTGGATCATGTGCCAAGATGGCATCACAGTTTTGTGGACCCTTCAATATCATTGAGAGGATTGGGCTAGTAGCCTATCAACCTGCAGTGCCTCCGATAGTGAATGTCCATGATGTTTTCCATATATCTTTGCTTAAGAAGTATGTTAAGGATGTTGATCATGTGATTCACTGGTATTTATTGCAGGTGGAACCATATGGAGAATTCTAGTTGGAGCCTCAGTGCATATTACATAAAAAGGTGCTCATGCTCCAGAACTGAGCAATCGAGTAAGTTAAAGTGCAATGGAAGCACTTTGGGCCCGATGAAGCTACATGGGAGATGGCAGATCAGACGCAGGCTATGTACCCTTCCTTGTTTGCTGGTTGAGGCAAAGAAACTTCAATATGATAGTGTAGTATAAGCTTTATGGTGGTTTGGTATATGCTGCATGGTGGTTTGATATATGCTTTATGATGTTTTGATATATTCTTAGATATGATGTTTAGTATATGTTTTAACATATGTTTTGGTATATATTCAATGTTCATGGTGATGTTGTTATATGTACATATGTGTATGGATGTAAATATCACCATGAGCTATCTTATAAAGCTCCACTATGTGGTATGGGTGTTATGTCATTATGATTATGTTGTTATGTTACTATGTTATCATGTGGTTATGTTATCACGATGTTATGATGTCATGTATATTGGCACTAATCAGGATGATCATTGTAAATACCATAATGAGTTGTGTTATAAAGCTCCACTATGTGATATGTTATCATGTTGTCATGATGTTTTGCTTTTGAGCAAGTCTTTCATTGTAAATAATGCAATGAGCTATGTTATAGAGCTCCATGAGCAGTATGTCTTCTTTCAGCAGGTTTCTAAGGTACATGTGTGATTGAACACCGAGGATGGTGTCCCCCAAGGGGGAGGGTTTTGTAACAGCCCTGGTGAAAATTCCATGTAATAAAAGTTAAAAACAATAACCATGGTTGATGGGACACTTATTCCAAGTTGAATGTTAGGCAAGACATCCTAAGGGGTGTTCATTTGGTTGTTTATGGCTAAGGAAATTGGCAAAGGCAATGGCTAAGGCTTTGGAAAGGAAAAATGGCATTTTTGGCACATTTATTTATGAAAATAATGGAAATTAGGAGAAAAGGGTGGTGGAAGGTCACAAGTTGCATGTGAGGAGGAAAATTAAGGCAAATAATGGAAAATGAAGAAAATAGAGGCCTCATTCATAAAAAGGCTTATGAGGATCAGTTGGTAACCTTTTGTCAGTTGAGTTTTGGAGCTCTTTCATTATTCTCTCTCTCTCTCTCTCATACTGGTGGACACTTAGAGTTTTCTTGAAGCATTTTGGCATTGGATCAAGAAAGGAAAAGGAGGCAAGAGGAAGCAAAGATTAAGTAGGTAAAGGCAGGATCAAGCATCTATAGCAGGCTTCATTGCAGGTATCAAATTGCATGTTTATTTTGCTTGCTATGTTTGGCATGCATGGCATTGCATGTGGTTCTTTTCTATCATGGCATGGGTTTTTCCAGGTGTAACAGTGTTTTCAGCCTAGTCTTGCCATTTCTGGATAGCCATGGTGTGATGGAGTTCTTATGTTTTGGTTGAGCTGGAGTTCTGGATGGCTTTGAAGCTGAGTGAGGTGGATGTCTGAAAGGATAGAACGCATGGCCTAGTAACCCCTGAGTCAGACTATGGGTTGTGGTAAACCCAGATTTTGTGTTTCCTCAGATGGCCTAAGAATCCTTGTCGGTGAATGGTGGGATATATGGTAAATCCTAGAGGTGGTTTTCTCTCCTTTGGGTCTAGTAATCCTAGATTGGAATATGCAGTAAAGCCTAGAGAGTAGGTCTCGATTTAGGGTCTAGTGATCCGAGTTTGGATTGCGGTAAAGGCTGAGAGACTAGGAGACATGAAAATTCCTTATGATGTAGGTGGAGAAATATGGTGGCATCCATGTTTGTTTTCCCTAGTGATCGGGTGGAGATCACGGTAAATCCTGTTATGATGTGTTCATTGTGCTGGCCTGGTGATTTGAGATGGATTATGGTAAACATTGGTTTTGCTTATGAGGGTGAGGTGGTTTAGCTTCAGTATGCCCTAGTTGGTTCTTTTGGTTGAGTCCCACGTTCATGCTTGGAATATGGCACAGGGGTGAATGACTGAAGAGAGATTTGGCTCAGCCATTCTATGGTTGGGTGGAATGTGGTATTCTCATCTATGGTTGGTTCATTGAATTTATTAATGACAAATTCATTCCCTTGATTTCTATGTGAAAATGTATTGATGTATATGTGGATTTTGATGGTTGATATGTTTATGGTAATTATGTTCCTATATTTCTAGTTATATGTATGTTTTATGACAAAAACTATGTATGGCTCTCAGCATGTTTTTACTTGTAAATGAATGGGTAGTGCATCTATGGTCCAATAGATGACAATGCAACAAATGACATGAGGGAACAATGGTTCATAATGATTCTAAGATAAGTATGAGATCCCTACACTTAATTCTATTGTTTACACCTGTAGGTTACATTTTGATGACTTCTTTGACGAAATGCTTGTCATGGCTAGCAGGGGTCTGGCTATGGACTTGTTCAGCTTATTTCTTTTATATCATTGTTTCCATGTACTATTTACTGATTTCAAGCTATCACTCCATTCTAGGAACTGGCATGGTCTTTGGGCCTAAAAAATGGCTTAAATCCTGGGGTCGTTGGCACAGAACTGAAAATTTTGGTCTCTGGTCGCTAGCAAGTAGGCCCGTGAGAGCGACTTTAGGTTGTTGGTCACTCCCTTGCTCATAGCATGAGAGAGACTATGGCCTAAGAGATCCAAAACAACAGTGGCACCTAAGGACAGGTTGTCTGAGTGGTTGACTTGTCTCCTAAGGGTTTTGTTGATGATGTTGGATGACTGTGTGTGATGTTTCCATTGATTCCACTTCCTTAAGGTCACATAGGAGGTTGAATCTGATCATAGTAGCCTCACATCTCATGTTTACCCTAGTTGGCATGGTTACTTGGGTGGATGTGGGAGGAGGGTGTTACAGTGGGATATATGGTAAAACCTAGAGTCTAGGAGACAAGAAAATTCATCACGGTGTAGGTGAAGAAATCGGTGGCATCCACGCTTGTTTAGGGCCTAGTGGTTCGGTGGGGATTATGGTAAATCTCGAGGAAACCTGATTTGGTTTGGTTTTGAGTCCCACATTCATGCTTGGAATATGGCACGAGGGTGATTGGATCAAAGAAAGATTTGGTTAAGCTAATCTATGGTCGGGTGGTTTGTGGAAGTCCCAAACCTGGTTGGCTTTTTCTTTCATTAATAAGAGTTGTTTCTCCTTTTTATTTCATGTTGTAACAACCCTGGTGAAAATTCCATGTAAAAGTATATAAATACCACAGACGATGGGACACGTATTCCAAGCTGAATGGTGGGAAATACATCCTAGTGGGTATGCATTTGGTTGTTTATGGCTAAGGAAATTGGAAAAGGCAATGGCTAAGGATTTGGAAAGGCATGAGGCATTAATTAGCATTTTATTTATGAAAATAATGGAAATTGGGAGAAAAGGAAGGTGAAAGGTCACAGGTTGGATGTGAGGAGGAAATTGAAGGAAAATAATGGAAAATGAAGAAAATAGAGGCCTCATTAATAAAAAGGCTTTTGAGGGTCAGTTGGCAAGATTCTTCCTTTCAGAGTGAACCTTTGGTTAGTTTAGCTTTGGAGCTCTCTCTTTATTCTCTCTCTATCTCATACTCTTGGACACTTAGAGTTTTCTTGGGGCACTTTGGCATTGGAACAAGAAAGGCAAAGAAGGCAAGAGGAAGCAAAGATCAAGCAGGGAAAGGCAAGATCAAGTAGCTACAACAGGCTTCATTGCAGGTATCAACTTGCATGTGTATTTTCCTTGCTAGATTTGGAATGCATGGGATTGTATGTCTTTCTTTTCTACCATGGCATGGGTTCTTCCAGGTGTGATAGTATTTTCAGCCTAGCCTTGCCATTTCTTGATATCTTTGATGATATGGGTTCTCTCATGTGGTTTGTGGGGGATGAACGGATTGGATTCGAAGTTGAGTGGGGTGGATCTCTGAATTGAAAAACACATGATGGTAGTGGTCCTCGAACCAGACTCAGGATGCACGAAGCCACTGGCCAAGTAACCCCCAAACTGAACCGTGGGTTGCGGTAAAGCCATATTGAATGCCTTGGTGGACCTAGGAATCCTTGCTGTGAATGTCGGGATATATCGTAAAGCCAAGAGGTGGATTTTCTCTCTGTTGGGCCTATTGATTCCAGGATGGAATGCAAGGTAAAGCCTGGAAAGTATGTCTCAGTGTAGGGCCTAGTGATCCCTGTATCAAACTGCAGATGCACGGTAAATCCTTAGAGACTAGGAGGCACTCAATTTTTTCACGGTGTAGGCGGAGAACTCTGGTGGCATCCACATTGATTTGTGTTTTTGATGTGTTCTATGAGTCCCACATTCATGCTTGGAATATGGCACGGGGTTGATTGGCTGAAGAGAGACTTGGCTCAACCAATCTATGGTTGGGTGGAATGTTGTAGTCCCATCACTGTTATGTATGGATCTCATCATGTTTTTACTTGTATTTGAATGGATATTGTATCAATGACCTAATAAGTGATAAGGAAGAGAAAGACATGAGGAAACAATGGTTCATGGTGATTCTCAGACAAGTATGAGATCCCTACACTTAATTTTGTTCTTTACACATGTAGGTTACATGTTGATGATATGTTTGACGAAATTCCTGCCATGGCTAGTAGGGGTCTGGTTATGGTCTTGTTCATCTTATTGCTTTTGTATCCTTGTTTCCTTGTATCCTTAGCAATTCCAAGTGATCATTCCATTCTGGGAAGTGTCCCGAGATCTGGGCCAAAAAAGGTGGCTCAAATCCCGAAATTCTAGCAAAATAGAGCATTATAGTGAGACTAACTCACCTGGGCAGTGCCTGGGAAGCATTGCAAAGCACCTTGCCAGTGTCTGGGGAGCATTAGTCCTGATACTAACTCACCTGGGCAGTGTCTAGGGAGCGTTACCCTACCCTAAGTTTCTCAAATAGCAGAAGGACCTAGGGACAGGCAGTCTGAGTGGCTGACTTGTCTCCTGAAGGTTATTTGGGTGATGTTGGATGACTGTATGTGATGTTCCGTCGATTCCACTTCCTTAAGGTGACCTAGGAGGCCGAATCTAATCATAGCATCCTCTTGTCTCATGTTTACCCCGGTTGGAATTGTTGCTTGAGTAGAAGTGGGAGGATGGTGTTACAGAGTGGTATCAGAGCATGGTCCAAATCTCGGACTGGATGGGTTGAATGTGTTAGTCATGCATGCATGTCAGTTGCATGTGTGTCTCTTACACTTATATACTTGTTGCATTCTATTGATGATTGATTAGGGTTGTAGTATGGTTTTTATGGAGAATTTGATGTTGATTTCATGAAATGCATTGCCATAAGTATGTGACTGACTGTGTATGGATTATATGTCGCTTACATGTTGATTTTATGGAACCTACTTACATCCTTGTATGTTAGGTTACATTCTAGAATATTTGGATTACATGTATCAGTCTTGTAGGTTGATTACAAGAATTGATCACTTATTTTCGACTACATGTGTTTATGCATAGGTGTATTTGATTTGGCATTGCTTATGCACATTGTTGGTTGCATGTAGCAATGTGTACAATGGACTAATGGTTATTGTCATGCATGATGTCATGGTTTGTGTAGTTGATATGGTCATGCATTGATGACTGGACTCTAGCTGGAATGATGTGTATATGGTTTGGTATTCATTTTTTATGTGTGTACATGCAATTGTTATGCGTGTATGGTCTTGGTTATGATTATGCATGAATAATAAGTCAAACATGCCTTGTGAAGTCATTGTATGAAATTTAGGTCATCATGTTGTTATTGGTTGTTATGATGTTAATGTGTTAGTTGAGATAGAGCAAGGGATGTAGATCATCATAATGAGGTTGTAGCATTGGACTTTGGGGTAAGTGCAAATTGTCATACAGGTATTTTATGTTGGTATGTAGGTATGTGTTACACAAAATATTGTCACCATGACTATTTGCAGTCAGTATGGGTCTATCATCATTCATACTATCCTCCTTAGCAAGTCTCAAACCTCAGCTCTTCATGTCAAGCTTTGAAAATGAGAGAAAGTCCTTAAAAATCAATAAAGCTCTGGTTTCACACTTTCTCTTATTGTTGCCTGCGGTCCCGCACCCCTTCTTCATGTTACCTGCGGACCTGCTCGCTCTGTCTCTAAAGGAGTGGGTGCGGACCCCTGTGAAAGTCAAAAAGGCGCAAGTTTATTCTTAAAAACTCACTTGTGGTTAATTCTGGATGATTCTAGAAGGAATCTTGACGTGGATGGTTCGCTCCTAGGTGGTTCATGCATCCTAAAACTAGAGAAGCTAATCCCTTGATGAGAGGAGCTTATCCCTTTGAAGGAGGGCTTTATCTCTTTGAAGGTGGACCTAGTAACTTCCCTCCATTGCACTATAAATTAAGGCATTGGGCTGGTTGCTAGGCATTGGGCTGGTTGCTAGAGAGGTTAGAAGCTGAACATTTTTTAGGGTAAATGTTGTTGGAATTGAAACTTCCTAGTTAAGCTTGAGAGGAGAGATTACATACCTTTTGGCTTCATTGGGAAGAGAGTGAAACTTGTCAAAGTAGAGGAGATTCTTGCTGGACCCTGGGAGGAGCTTGTACAACGTCAAGGCACTAAGTTTGTAAAGTTCTTCTTTGATTAAAGTTAATACAATCAGATTCATTTTTCTCAACAAATTGTCTTATGTGATTTGTTTCATGAATTCTTTGATCATCATGATAAGTATTCTTTGTTATATTGGCTTTTCAGGTGCTATTTAATGTGTGTGCTTGTTTGTGTTTGTAGATTCTTTACAAGGAACCTCATTTGGATCAACGGAGCATGGCTTCTACAAACTTGCACTGGACCCAAGGTAGGCCTAAAACACTTATTTGCCTTTATCTATAAATTTCATATTTAGAGAAAGATAGAATTTGTTTGGTTTTCTTGTCGCTAGATATCATTAGATACTAGGGAGGTCAGTCTTGTCCGCAAGAACGACTTATTCGGCCGACAAAATGGCGACTCCACTGGGGACTTGAATTTTTGATTTTTCCTTTGCTTTTACTATGACTTGAGAAACTGTGTCTTTGTTTCTGTTTTTGGCTTGATGTGTGTGGGATTGGGTAGGTTTAGTAGATCTTGAATTATTTTTTGTTTTTCATACTTTTGGGAGAGGACTGCACCCTCTGCTTGTAACACAGTGCGGACGTACCTGCACTTTTCCTTTACACATAGAGCGATACCACACCTGGGTAAACTGGGGGCCTGCGGACCTTATCAAAATTTTGAAAAACTTAAGATTTTCTCTTTCAGTCAGCTTAGGATTTGTTTATGTGTTTTTAGCGTCTGCCCAGATCTGCACGTGACTTGTCAGGAACTTTTCATAGGTTAATTCCATTGGCATTAGGGTTTTAGGTGAAATTCCTAGAAGTTTTGTGTGTCGGGCTTGATTTTCATTTTGGTCTTGTAGTAACTCAGAGCTTAGAAGCCTTAGAAACCTCAGATTACCTTGGTTTTTGCTGGCCTTCTTATGAGTCTGACCGTTTTGCAAAATATGCCTTTGTTGAGGAATCCATCTTGTTTTTCTCTTTACGAAACTTCAAAAGGACTTGTGTTGAAAGTTTTGGATTTCATTTTTAGAAAAGAAAACAAAAATTGGTTGTTTTTTTATTGATTTGTGATTATGGACAAATTAGTCCTTAGTTTGCTTATAGCTAAGTAAAACATCCTTGAAAAGAAATCTTGTAAGCTTTTACTTCAAATAGATTTTTAGAATTTATAGATCTCGAGATTAGATTTTTCCATAGTTTTGAGTGTTTTAGAAAAATAAAAAAAATCTTTTTTGAAAAAGTTTGTTTTGTAGTATTTGAGTGTTTGAAAGAAAAGGGAGATTTTCGTGAGCATAACTAGTTGTCTCGTTTTTTAGTGTATTGGAAAAGACAAAAAGCTCTTCTTTTGATTTGATTGTTAAGGAAAGATTTGTTTTTACAAGTATTTGCATTCTCAACTCTCTCTTTAGCTAGAAATTCATTGAAGGGAAAAGATTGTTTATCATCTTAAGTGCATTTTTTAGTGATTTGGAGTCGAGTCTTCACACCATAAGTTTCATCTCCGCACCTTTTGACTTAAGAAAAAACCAATAAAAATAACGCTTAAAGTAAAATCTATCTAGTAATCTTTTTATTTCTAGGGCTCTTTATCACCAACATAGCTTAGGCTAGTATCTTGGAGTAGGGAGTAATTAACTCTCCAAGATAGTAAAACAAACAAGTAGCTATATCTTGTGGTAGGAGATAAATTCCAATTGTTACATCTATGCTCTGGGAAAGCTCCTCTTAAAGGAGAAGCATGAGATCATATCTGAACCAGTGTGGGAATCAATCCTTCCTCATTGGGAACGATAGAAGATATTCATGTATTAAAAACGGTAAACCTCGGATTGACCATTGTCGAGGAGCCTGGGGTCACTTGTTGGTAAACCTTGGATTATGTCAAGGAGCCTTCAAGGGGATTGAGCTTGTTACTCTGCCCTTGCATGCGTATCGGATCGTAGACTGTTCCCCCAGGTATATTTGTTTCCGTTGGTAACCATAGTGACCATATTCTATAGGATTCTTTCCTAAGGTGACGGTGGAGGGAAGATCCCACTATACCTGGAGCAGACATCAGCTAGACTCACTTGGATTTTCTGGGGGGTTCTCTTCACTCGAGACGGTTTAGTGGAGAAACTTGTGCCAGTCTATTTATTAAGCAAGTTGTCGGGGTAACTGTTCCAACCGCCATTTCTGTATTGAATTTTGCGACGTTGGATTTCATCACCACCTAGTGTTTTCAGTACGGAAAGTTACTATTTGTGTGTGGTTTGATCTCCTAGATTCTTTAGGCGTGTGATTCAAAATTGTTTGGTTCTTTAGAGACTTTAGGTGGTTTTCATTGAGATTTTTATTTGTTTGCGTGTGAAGTAGTTAAAGTATTTAATCGTGGCTGAATTACCGAGGAAGTCCCATAGACTTCGGGTCCAACCTCCTGAGTTTTCACCGAGACAGCTTGAAGGGCTTCGAGTCCTTGTAACTCCTAGTGACAGTAGAGTTGGGTCACCTGAAGAAGGAGAGTCTTCATTGGTTGTACATCTTGATTATCAAGCTCTAGTAGCATATTATAATCCACAATCTATTTCATTTTCCGAAGTTGCTGGTAGTTTTTCATCTACTAGTGATTTAACTGAGGAACCTGAAACTGAACCTACTGCTACTCCAACATCAGGATCTGCCTCTCCAACTTCCAGTGGTCTTGGTTCACCCAGGGTAGAAAGAGTCATTACCCAAAATCTTCCTTCTGGACTTATTGCTATTGAAGAACTTGTTACTCCGGAAGAAAGTATCCCTATCCCTGAAAATCAACCAGCTATAGAACTTAGGGAGCGTGAATCGATCTTTTATAGTCCACCTAGGAGGGACGCTTGGTATCTTTCATTGACCAATTTTTTGGAAAACCCGGGACTAAGTTTTTCACCACCTCGCATTCATTTTCACCCAACACCTAGAGGTTATTATCCTCCGTTAAATATGTCAAGACAGTCATCCATGTTTTCTCAATCTCCAGAAACCTTTTTATACGGTGACCCTTCCGTTCCCTCTGGGTATCAGTCACTTACTGGTACTTTTTAGGGAGCATCTCCTCAACCTATTGAACAAGGGTTATTAACTGGTACTAACAGAACTAAACCATTGAGTGTAGAAGATATTCTTATGATGTCAGGTACTATTCCTAATCCGCAACCTCAAGGTGGCCCGTTACCGCTTGGGGGGCAGCCTCAAGGTTCTCAATTATCGCCTGGGGGGCAACCTCAAGGTACCCAATTACCGCTTGGTGGGCAACCTTAAGGACAATACATACCTACGGGATAGTACATTCCTAAAGGTCAACCCCAGACTCAGTATATACCTCAAGGTAAACCCCAGTATCAATATGTACCTCAAGGTCAACCCCAGTATCAGTACGTGCCTCAAGGTTATCAACCTTAAGGTCAGTACCCAACCCAAGGTTTCCAACCACCTTCCGATCAATCATTTGTCCAAGGAGCTGGAAATGTACCTTTGAATTATCAACCCTACCCTCAACCCGGTTATGGTCCTCAATATTCTCAACTTGCTATGGGTCCATACCCCGGAATGAATTTAGTGTGGGATCCATCTCAATCTCAACAGATCTTGCAACCGAATGTGCAGTTTTCATCTCAAACTGGACAGCCTTTGGTTTCTAGTTCACCCCAGCAACCTGTCCATTCTACTATTCAAACTTCTGCACCTTCTGTAGTTTCTCAGCCTGGGCCTAGTACGCCTCGTACTCCGCCTCAAACGACTATTGCAACTGCTGCAACATCTGTTCAATCTACCCGACCTACTTCTGGAGTATCGACAGCTCCGATTTCTACTGTTCCTGTATCAACTCCTCAAGCATCTTTACCTTAGTCTGGATCCACAATTCAGACTTTGGTTCAAATGCCGGTAGGACAACCTGGTCCAAGTACGGTTGTCACAAGTCAACCTCAATTTACTTATCAACCGTACCAGGGATAGTACCAATTCGGTCCTGCTGTGCAGTAGCCAGTCTATCAGTATCAACCGTATCCTGGATATACATATCAACAACCCCAGTACAGTCCGGTTAATCCTGGTTTTCCGGAAGGATATAATATCCCAAATGCAATTCCAATTCCTAGTTATCCTGGTTATCCTCCTCCTAGGGCTGGTCTCATGACCCAGGTTTTCAGGGACCCTAATCGTCAGTTACCGTTCATTGCAACTTTGGACTTGCCTGAGTTGTCGCGCCTTACGAATGATCCAATTAACTATCTTCTGTTTTGGCCGCCAATGCCGAATAAGTTGCCTAGTGATATTCCTAAGTTTGAAGGCAAATCAGGAGAGGACCCATCGAACCATGTGATGACTTATCACCTCTGGTGTGCGTCTAATTCCATTTCAGATGATTCAATCCATTTAAGCCTTTTCCAGCGCACTCTAATTGGTCCTGCGACCAAGTGGTACATTGAGTTACCGCGAGCCACTTTTTATAACTTTAGTCAGTTAGCTACTTCGTTTTTAACTCATTTTCAGTTGCCAGTCAGATATGACAATGGCACGGAATTATTAACTTCATTAAAACAGTCAACGTCCACTTACATTTCAGATCACATTCATGAATGGAGACGTTGACGACGTTTAGTGAAAGTTTTTATTCCGGATCAAATCTTAGCAGAATGGTTTGTCAAATCTTTATTACCGAAAATCACTGAGGATGTAGCTAAGGCAGGAGTCGTTACTGAAGAGCAAGTAATTGCTCAAGCTCAGTACCTTGACTTAGTTTATACGTAGTCAGGTACGTTACACAAGAAAATCCCCGACCTTCCTAAACAAAATCAAATAACTGCAGCTCCTTCAGGGTCTCATGCCACTGATGGTATGATTGGTACGGTTAATACCAAAAGTAAGAAGAAATCTTCCAAGAATTCTTCTCCTATCATAACTTTACCAGATTCCCCGACAGGAGATTCTTCCGCGGAAATTTCCGCCGATATTCATGTTGTAGAGTCATCTACAGCCAAATCAAAATCCGGCGGTAAAAAGAAAGGGAAGAAGAAAAATAAAACAGATAAAAATTCGAAAGAGAAACCAGAAAAAACAGAATCTATTGATGAGAAATGCAAACCTCGTTATCCTTGTCTCATTTGTGACGAAGAGCATTTTACAAGAGACTGGCCTCATCGCGCTGAGGTTGCAAAAATCGTCAAAGGTTCCCAAACGCCTACCATTTTGAAGGATCCTTTTCCTAGTCAAGACAGTAAGATGATAGGTTCTTCCTCAAATGCCTCTGAAGAACCCATAATGATGATGTCCCATGTTAGGATTGCGACTTGATCGCAAGATTATGGAAGTAAAAGACCTATTGGTGGTAAGGAAGCAGAATCTTCTAATTCAAACCCATCAACTTCAACTCCTGGTTCCGATCCACTACAGATCGAGAAACCTAACCCTGACTTAGTAATCAAACCGCCCGCCAAGGGTATACTTCGAAAGTCAGCTTTCAATCCACATGCGAGAGCGGCTCAGAACTATAACATTGTTGAAGATTTGGCTATTTCACCTTAAGCAATGTCGGCTTTGGAGGTGCTGCAATCATGTCCAGCATAGCGTAAATGGCTATTGTCAGCTATAGGAGCTGTTGACATTCAGGACTCGAACCTTATAATTTTCGATCTAGAAAATAGTACACCTCGCTTACCTCATCAAATGGCTTTCTAGATTCCAGTGTTAGTAAAAAACAGACCTTGTTATAGGACTGTGATTGATGAGGGAGCCTCAACGTGTATTATGTCGATCCAGTGTTGGAGATCGCTTGGTTCTCTTACACTTAATCAATCCCCAACGATTCTAAAGGCCTTTGATGGCCATGGGTTCTATCCTTTTGGCATTCTACAGGATTTACCTATAGGGGTTGAAGGCAAAACTGTTAATCTAGATGTGGAGGTGGTTGATGCCCCTCTAGATTACAACCTTCTCTTGGGTCGAAGTTCATCTTACACTATGACAGCTGTTGTTTCATCGGTCTTTCGGCTTATAAAGTTCCCTCATAATGGAAAGATCGTAACTATAGACCATCTAGCTTACTTTTCATCCGACCCAGCCTCTTCTGAAAGTATCCAGCATGTCGGCAAAACAACCTTCCCTTATAAGGATGTTGGAATAGGACTAGTTAAAGATTCTGGTTTACTAGGAACTTTTCCTTTTCCTCCTATCAATGCATCGTCTTCTACTGCAACCATTCATATGATTTCATCAGACACTATTGTTTATGATGATCCTTGGATCGTACCTTCCGAATCTGAGATAGATTCATTTGGTGATGTTATGCCTTTGAGTCCATATGAAATTGCGTATCAGGCCGTGCAGTCGTTTTCTGACCCTTCTTCAACCGAAATTGACTTAATGAATGTGGTCCATGAAGAATCACTTTCAACATCAAACTCAGATTCAACAACGTTTTCCGAACTTGTTCACACTGATGAGCAAATTCGTGAAATCCTGTGTGTTGATGATTTACCATGGGAAGATCTTCATCATAGATCTTCGTTTTTACCTGAGATTGATCGCTTTGAAAATGATTTTTCATCTATTTTTACGATTGATTACGTCAAGGAACCTCAGAATCCAATGAAAAATCTCGATTCTGAGTTAAATTTGGGAAATATTTCTCGAACTATTCCTATTGATATTTCGGTTAAGCCTGGAATTGTTGAAAACATTCATATAGGTGCCTCTTGTACGGAAAATGAAATTCAAACATATAAGGCCCTATTTCAAGAATTCCGCGACGTGTTTGCCTAGTCATATGAGGAAATGCCAAGAATTGACCCCGCAATTGTTGTTCATGAAATCAAAACTTACCCGGATGCTAAACCCATCCGGCAACGTTTGCGTCAGATCCACCCGCGAAAAGTTGTTGCTATTAAAGCAGAAGTTGAAAAATTACTTAAAGTAGGTTTCATTTATCCAATTCCGTTAACAGATTGGGTATCGGATATTGTTCATGTTAACAAAAAGCAAGGAATAATAAGAATATGTATCGATTATAGGGATATTAATCGAGCCTGTCCAAAAGACAATTACCCAACTCCCTATATCGATCAAATCATTGATGATTGTGCCAGCAGTGAAATATTCTCCTTCATGGATGGTTTTTCTGGATACAATCAAATAAATATTCTACCTGCTGATCAACCAAAAACGGCTTTCATTTGTCCATGGGGGACATTTGCTTATTGCAAATTACCTTTTGGGCTCAAGAACGCCGGGGCAACTTTTCAAAGAGCCATGTCTTACGCGTTTCATGACATCAAGCACATTGTGCAACCCTATCTCGATGATTTACCTGCTCATTCATTACATCGAGCTGATCATCTCATCCATTTACGAGCAATCTTTATGAGGTGTAGGCATTATCGAATTAGGTTGAATCCACACAAGTGTGTTTTCTGTATAGAAACAGGTTGGTTACTGGGGTTTGTTGTTTCAAAAGCTGGCATTCACGTCGATCCCTCGAAGGTTGAATCTATTGTCAAATTGCCTCCTCCTTCGAGTCTTCGCCAACTCCAAAGTTTGCAAAGGAAAGCAAACTTTTTACGTCGATTCATTCCTAACTACGCCAAGATCACAAAGGGTTTTACCCGGTTGTTGAAACAGAATACTCCATTCTTTTGGGATGAGATAGCTGACAAATCTTTTGATGCACTAAAACACGTGTTGACCCATGCACCGTTATTGCATCCTCCCAACTACAATCAAGACTACTTCTTATATCTCGCATTCCACCATTGGAATGGTGTTAGTTCAGGAAGATGAATTCGGTAGTGAAGATGTGATATATTACCTTAGTCGAACTTTAAAATCCAACTGAGCTAAAATATTCACATGTGGAGAAATTGGCATTGGCAACTGTTCAAGTTTCCAACGTTTTCGTCATTACATTTTACTACACAAAACTGCAGTAATTTCCGATTGCAACCCTATGATCTATATTTTGACCAAACAATTGCTAGGGGGCAAGTACTCCAAATGTATTGTGATCCTGCAGGAGTTCGACTTGGAATTTGAAAAGTCTAAGTCAAAGAAATTCTTTAGTTTTTGCAGAGTTGATGTGTGACTTCCCGCGTGCTGACACAGAAACTGTGGCGGAGGAGCCCATTGCGGACGAATCCTTGTTTCTAATCAGCACTTTAGATCCATGGTATGGAGATATCATCGTTTATCTCCAGACCCAATCCTTTCGGCCAGAAATTTCAAGATTAGAACGTCGAAAAATACGATTCCAGTCCCAACAATTCAAAATTATTGGAGATACACTTTATCGTCGTGGGGCGGACTCTGTTTTCCGACGTTGTTTAACTCATGAGGAAGCTGAAAGGGTTCTAAATGACTGTCACTCTAGAGCGTGTGGCGGTCATATGTCTGGGTTTGCCATAGCCCAAAAGATATTGTGCGCTGGCTATTTCTGGCCGTCTTTGTTTAAAGATTGTATTAACGCGGTCCGAAAATGCCACAACTGCCAAATTTTTGATCGAAAGATGCGCGCTCCACCTGCTCCTCTCCACCCTATAATTGTCGTCGGTCCTTTTGCGAAATGGGGTATCGATTTTATTGCATGTAACCCTCAATCGACTAGGGGGCATGCGTATATCATCCTTGCGGTAGATTATTTTACCAAGTGGGCGGAGGCGATGCCTACATTTGAGGCAGACGGCAAAACTGCTGCGATTTTCGTGTTCAATCATATAATTGCTAGGTTTAGTGTTCCACAAGTGATAATCACTGATCATGGGCGTCATTTTCGAAACATTATGATGACTGAACTTACAGACCAACTTGGCCTGCGTCACGATAGTTCAACTCCATATTATCCACAAGCTAATGATCTGGTTGAAGCCATCAACAAAGTTCTAGTCATCATGATCCGACGAATCATTGGGATTCATAGGTCAAATTGGCATAACATGCTATTTTCAGTGCTTTGGGCGTATCGAACCTCAGTAAAAACGTCAATCGGTTTCACTCCTTTCCAACTAGTTTATGGTCTGGAAGCTGTGTTACCCATTGAATGCGAAATCCCGTCATTGAAAATGGCCATCGAATTACTTCCAGCCACTTCCAAAGAGGAAAAACATTTGTTATACTTGGCTCAGCTAGATGAGAATCGACGTGATGCTGCATTAGCAATCGAAACTCATGCCAAACGTATTAAAGCTCAGTATGATCGAAATGTTACCCCTCGTAATTTTTCGGAAGGAGACCTAGTCTTATTGTACGATCAAGCAAATGATAAATTAGGCACTGGAAAATTCGTACCCATGTGGCATGGTCCTTATGTTGTTAAGCGAAAGCTGGCAAAAGGGGCCTATGAATTGGTAGACTTTGACGGGGTATCTTTAGGTAACCCAGAAATGGTCTTTACCTGAAGAGGTATTATGCTTAAATCTAGGTGTGGAGATTTTTAGTTAGGTTAGTTTTCTTTCTAGCTGGTGTGTTTTAGATTAAAAGAAGTGTGCTTAGCTTAGAGAGTGTTTTTTGTCATTATTCCTGCTTATCTTGATTTTACTCTTGATATTGCAGATGTCAACGCCTCTCCAAACATACTTTGGTTTTGCTGATGGTGCTTGTCGTAATACACGGAACATTTCTTCCGCAGCTTGGGTTATCTATTCGCCCTCTGGCGAGTTGGTATCTATGCATGGGGTAAGCCTCGGTCAAACAACGAACAACATTGCCGAGTATAGTGCAGTGATTGAGTTATTATCTGAATCCATCTCATTTGGGATTCAGATTTTGATAGTGAGGTTAGATTATGAACTCGTTGTATTACAGCTTAATAGAGTATATGCCATTAGAAATCCAGTGTTATTGAGATTATTTTTGAGAGTTCGTCTCTTGGAACGTGAATTTGACTATATTGAATATCAACATATTCCAAGATATTTAAATACATTAGCAGATGCAATTGCTTCTCGAATGTTAAGTAGACATTTGCAATAATCATACAAGTAAATTTAAAAACATTCCGTAACATGTTTTACAAGATAAGCCGGTAATAGTGATATAGTATAGCATAGAAGTGTGTCAAATATACATCGTCTTCGATCATAGGTTGAAAAACACCTTATGATCGACAAAAATGATAGTACAAAAAGCAAAAAATGTCATATGTGTCTACAACAGGCGATCATCCTATCACTAGTGATGATCACGATAAGAAACCACTGTACGGGCCACCTTACAAAGGAACCTCCTGAAAGGTCTTGGGACCTCAATCACATAGCGCTGTAGCCTAAGAGGAATGTCATCTATGCTGGTCTCCGGAATGTCTGCTGTCAAACGCTCTAGATGACTCTCCAATTCGGCCAAGGTCTCTGTAGATTCATCCTATGGGGCTGGTGCTGCTGCAGCTGGTTGTTTCCTCTCATAGGGCCGGAGAGTGGCTGGTCACCGTGGACCTACATCTGCATTTGAAACTTTTACTATCAATTTTGGGATGAAATAAAAAAAAAAATAAAAAATTAAATTAGAAAATGTTGAAAATGATTTTACCTGAGTCATCCCATTGCTCTCCTGGTGGAAGAGCCATGTCTGGGTCACCACGATAATCTACCACAGCATAAGGAAAGTCCTAAATAGCAAAAACTTGGTTCTCCAACCAATGAAAATACTCAGGAGTGAATCGAACGACTTCTGTTCCCTCCTTAGGATGACGGGCCATAACTGCAACCCAACGCATCAGTTTGGGCTCTCGGGGAAGTCCAGCTCCAACGATATGATGTTGTGGGACCAACATTGGGACCCGCTCCAAACCAAAGCTCACAACTAAAGCACATTATCCAAAGGTCTTCAGTTGTCCGTTCTTTGCTCTAGTCAGTTGGTCTTTTATATTAGCCAACACAGCCTCGCACCAGTTGAAGATGGTGCCTCGAAAGCAGTCTACTGCCATCCACATTTGGGATCTAGTGGCTATGTGTAGTGCTGCGCTTCCACAGAGCCTGGTAACAGTAAACACAACCAATTTGAGCTTAGGAAGGGAGATGGTTTTGATATCTATCCCTTTGTCTCTAGTTTGGTCATTACAGAACTCTAGCCGGAGGCTATCGACAGACTGGCCACCTGGCCTAGTCCCGAATAGAGTCAAATGTTCACCTCTCTTAGGCAAACTAGTCAAAAAGTAAATGTCTTCCGGCTCCATTTCGAGCTGGTGGCCACCAATAAAGAAACACTGGTCCTGTATGTTCCACCTGTCTACCAGCCACTGCAAAAAGTCCACCTAGGCCCTCATGCCAGGTATGGCCCATAATTTGTATAAACCGCATGCCTTCAATGCATCAATCGAAGGTTGATGATTAATTGCGGCAAGATCTACATCCTCGTTCTCCCGTTCCCGCCAATCAAGCATGATGTATACCCTACATTCAATAAAAAGGCGGATTAGAATATCTAAAATTAAAATTTTTGGGTGGAATTTGAAAAATTTAGGTTTAAAAACCTTTGCTGCGGGGACCGCACCCTCTCTGTTAGAGACAGTGTGTGGGTCTGCACTTTCCCTTCACGACAGGTGCGGACCCCTGAATTTTTTCCTTTTACGAAAAATTCGGGGTCCGCAGGTTTCCTGTGTTATGCCTGCGGACCCTCGCGCGCAGGTTTTAACCTAAAAAATTTCCTAAAAAACAAAATAAAGCCCTAAAAACAATTTTCAAATGAATAAAATGAAAGAGTATGATGATGTGGATTACCAGGAGGAGACGGCGTTCGATTCCAATGGACGGATTTTCCGCAATCTTCACGGGAAGTTTCTGACCAAAAGCTCTCGTTTCTCACTCTGAAGTCAAACGGTAAAAATAGATTTACAAAAGCCCTTTTTATAAGCTTTTTTGAATAAATGAGTTTTTAATTTGTTTATTTTTCACTTTAAAGAGGTAACTTTTGCAGCATTTTTATCTACTTTAAACAGGTATGAGTAATGTTTGAGTTTTTGTGCAGGATAACGGATTTTTCAGGCAAAATTGGTCATTTTTGACAAAAAACATTAGAGTCACCTTTAAGCTCTTTTCTGACTCCTAAAACATGAAAAGATTACCGAGTTTTTCTTTTTAAGCTCGTTAAAACAGAACTAAAAAGACGGTCCACTTACAGCCCTTTTTGACCGTAAAAACATGAAAAGATTGTTGGATTTTTGTTGTTTCAAATTCGATATTGGTTATAAAATGACGTGTCATTGATCGTTTTTTTACTTTTTCGGATCAGAGGCACTAATTATGAAAAGTACTCCTTGGTCGTAATGATCAAGTGGTTCTCTCAAGTATTATTTTATACTTTTTTGGGCTTGGGAGACACAAATTTACGAAAAAGGACAACCATGGAGTCTTCTTAAGTTTTTTCAGACTCTCTAAAATTGAAAAACGCCAAGTTTCTCCTATACTGGACTCGTTGAAATTTAACAGTCAAGGACCTGTTCAATTACAAACAGGAACGGACCACTCCTTCTTAGGGTTCGAATTTAAACTAAGTTGGACTCATTCGAAGGATGAGCTATAATCAAGCAAATGTTATCCTCCTCAAGCTTGTCAAAAATAAAGAGGTACTTGCCAGAAATGGTGGGGGAAAAAGAGAGAAAAATGAGCTTGTTTGTCATACTTTGTAACCACTCTTGAACACGACACTTTTTATTCACTTAGGTTGGGAAATCATTTGCCTAACAGTTGATCAAACCATATTGAATGTCTTCAACCGGTTTCTAGGTATTAACTTTGGGTCAATTGTCACCAAATCATCTGCTATGTCATTATGTGTTCAAGAGATCAGTGCAAATAAACCATTCATCTGCAAAATATCTGTCATCCATCTTGACCATCCCTGAGTCAGTCCTTGCAACTAAATTTCTTCAAACTTGATCTATGATTTCGTGTTGTAGGCTTGCCTATGACGGATCGTTTTCTATCGACTTCAGCTCATTATCTAGAAAGATGATCTAGAAATCATCAGTACCTTGGGATCTGCATGCCTCAATGGCAGGTTTCTCGCCTTCGACAATAGGTTGCATCATTGACCTTCGATCAAAGGATTTCGTGACATGTTCGACATCAACACATCTATTCACATCTCATGGATTGTACTGAGTACTTTGAGAGCCATTGACATTACTGGTGGTTTCTCTCACACTTGTTAACAGTTTACATCATTGACTGGTAATCAAGTGGTTTCTACCATGTTCGACTTCGACACATTCATTCACATGGATAGAATCGTACTATTTCGGGAAGTAGAAATCAAGACCCTGGATCTAGTTTCCACCATCCAGGCTGCGAGGAATTTTGTATTCATTATACAATGGACTATTCATAAACAGATGGCTGCGTCCATACTGTGTCTACATGTGTCTATACTTGTGATGTATTACAAGATCATTCCTATATCAGAGCAGTAGTTAGTTTTCTAGTTAGTTTTGATCTGAGTATGGGAATGCCTACCTCAACGATGATATGATCTCATATATATATTTTGCATTGAATGTTTTTACAGGTTCCAACCGGGCTCTCCACAAGATGATCCTCGAAATGATAAAGTACTTCACTCTTCTTAGATGATAAATGAAATCCTTATCTACTACAGACTTCGCACTTTAGGGGGCAATCTGTTACACAAAATATTGTCACCATGACTATTTTCAGTTAGTATGGGTCTATCATCATTCATACTGTCCTCCTTAGCAAGTCTCAAACCTCAGCTCTTCATGTCAAGCTTTGAAAATGAGAAAAAGTCCTTAAAAATCAATAAAGCTCTGGTTCCACACTTTCTCTTATTGTTGCCTGCGGTCTCGCACCCCTTGTTCATGTTACCTGTGGACCTGCCCACTCTGTCTCTAAAGGAGTGGGTGCGGACCCCTGTGAAAGTAAAAAAGGCGCAAGTTTATTCTTAAAAACTCACTTGTGGTTAATTCTGGATGATTCTAGAAGGAATCTTGACGTGGATGGTTCGCTCCTAGGTGGTTCATGCATCCCAAAACTAGAGGAGCTAATCCCTTGATGAGAGGAGCTTATCCCTTTGAAGGAGGGCTTTATCCCTTTGAAGGTGGACTTAGTAACTTCCCTCAATTGCACTATAAATTAAGGCATTGGGCTGGTTGCTAGAGAGGTTAGAAGTTGAACATTTTTTAGGGTAAATGCTGTTGGAATTGAAACTTCCTAGTTAAGATTGAAAGGAGAGATTACATACCTTTTGGCTTCATTGGGAAGAGAGTGAAACTTGTCAAAGTAGAGGAGATTCTTACTAGACCCTGGGAGGAGCTTGTACAGCATCAAGGCACTAAGGTTGTAAAGTTCTTCTTTGATTAAAGTTAATACAATCAGATTCATTTTTCTCAACAAATTGTCTTATGTGATTTGTTTCATGAATTCCTTGATCATCATGATAAGTATGCTTTGTTATATTGGCTTTTCAGGTGCTATTTAATGTGTGTGCTTGTTTGTGTTTGCAGATTCTTTACAAGGAAGCTCATTTGGATCAACGGAGCATGGCTTCTACAAACTTGCACTGGACCCAAGTAGGGCTAAAACACTTGTTTGCCTTTATCTATAAATTTCATATTTAGAGAAAGATAGAGTTTGTTTGGTTTTCTTGTCGCTAGATATCATTAGATACTAGGGAGGTCGGTCTTGTCCGCAAGAACGACTTATCCGGCCGACAGTATGTAAAAGTTAAGAATTGTTATATGCATTAGGTTTATGTACATGTTTTTATGTTATGGTTACATTCACGATGGATGTTAGTTGATTAGTATAGTCATAGGTACATGAGTCAGATAGCCAAGAATGATAGTAACATGTGGTTGTACGCATTGTGATTGTTTGTTTGGTTAGATAACTTGATGATTATGTTATATGATATGTTGTTGCTATATGACAATTAGCTTGATGATTAGGTTATATGTTGTTGATGAGCACGATATGTGGCTTATTTTTGTTCTATACTAGTGACTTGTTATGATTATGTTATATATTATTGTTGAGTATGTAATAGATTAACTTCTTGTTGTTATATGCTAGTAACTTGATGATTAGGGTTATTACATTAAGATCTTGATGTTATATGTATCATGCTAAATTGGATTGGCCTATGCAGATGGTTAGGGTTACGATATTCAGGTATGAGCCGACATATTTGTGATATGGTATCATACTAATCTATATTGATCATACATATGTAATTGTTATGCACGAACGACATATGCTTATGAGCTTATAATGTGAACATGTTAGCTAGTTAATGTTCTGGACATCATGATTTATGTTAATATGTTGTGAAGTTTTATCATGCTAACCTAGATTGATTGTGTAGACAAGATCGCCTCCCTTAAGGTACACTAAGGTATGAGTTTTCTTATGTATTATACTTGGTGTTTCATAGTTGATTATGTCATCTGTTTGGTATTTGAGTGTTTGGTGCCTATTATGTCATCTAATTGATTGATTTAACATGTTATGTTTACGAGTTGGTTCAATGTTTGATGAATTGCATAATATGAGTATGTCTTCCAATGATCTTGTTTTAAGATGATTGTACTAAAATATATGTGTTGAGACAATTGATATGTACATGAGTATAGTAGGCGATAGTTGTAGTATTATGATTGATGACTATGAGTTGACTATGGATTATGACATGATTGTTAATCTTGGTAATGGTTGAATTCAAATTAATAGATATGATTGTCTTGATATTTTGAACATGTGGTTGACATGTGTGGGCAGTTGCAGGGTAACATGCTTGGTATTAGCATGACGAGGTAATAGTTGATGTGTTTATATAACTAACAGTTGGGTGGTGTGATAACACATAGTAAGCCTCGATTCCAACAAGGTAAAAAGGTAAAAGAAAGGAATTGGGCAAGAATTCATTTTGCTATGTTTGGAAACTCTAATTTCGAACGAATGAGTGCTTTGCACACATGAAGGCTTCTTAACCTTGATTTTTTATTACATTATGTGGATATGTGCTATATTCATGAACATGTACTTGACAGGTATATTAGTTAGTCTTTAGCGATAGGTGGATCTGTCAAAGGATTGGAGTCCCTTGAGAGATGGTGTGGATGTGTTCAGTTGCAAGCAACGTGCTTGACACAACAAGATGTATTAATTGGTGTATTGTTATGTTTATTTATGCACTAACAATTATGTGTTAATGAAATCATGATGTAGGGAGTTTCATGGCAAGAGAGGTTGCCATGTAATCATGAAGAAGGCTTAGGTTGATCTTTCCCTTGGATGCACTGGGAACCATGGGGATTAAGTCATGGTGTTTGTTTTTAGTCTTGTGCTTTTGGTATTTTGTGATTTGCTTGCACTTGATTTTCAGATTTGTTTATTTCTAGAGTATGGCCATACCACTTTGTTTGTGGAGTCATGTTGTTATTGATTTTCATGGTTTTCTTCTTCTTGTTGTTTCTGTTCTTGCCTTTTATGTTTTGAGTCTGGGGAAATGGTTGGGAAAGAGGAAAGTTGATGGAGCTCAGGGAGAGCTATGTGGTATCCGAAAGGTAATGTAAGATTCAGATGAAGCTCGGAGCATGAGCAAGCGCAGCGGAAGGTAAGACTATGATAGTCAGTTGGACTGGTTGGGTCCATTATGGTAAATGGATGGTGGCAGTATAGTCATGAGAAAGGTAGAAGGAAAAGGTAAAGTAAATGGATTTGAGGCATCATATGCCTTGGCTATGTTGGGAACTGTTGTTCTCAATGTTGTACATGTGTTGCATGAATAAAGGAAGTTCTCTTAACCTTGACCTTATGATATCTGGTAATTATGTGGTGATTATGACTATGTTGATGCTTATATATGTATACATGTATCTATGTATGTATGTCGTTGTCTAATAGGATGATGATTATTTTATGCTAATTATTATATATGTATGTATCTATGTATCTATGTCACTATGTGATAGGGTTGTCAGGGATCATTCTTGTGGAGGAATAACTGTTTACGCAAGTGAATGGTCTGAAGAGGTTCCTGGTCTCATGAGGAATCAAGTGGAAGAGTAGTCATGACAAATATATGAGGTCAATGTCATGTGAATATGAATTTATATGCTTGTATTATGCCTATGTTTATTTTATGACAGGTAATGATGAAGGATACACCAACGGAATGAAAGCAGTGTGGTTCGTGGCATGCTAAGATAAGCATGGATAAGACGCGGGAAGCAAGGTTTCTTGGTAAGGATAGTGTGGTTTTGGACGTGTTGTACTATTGTTGTGCATATGTTGTATGCATATATGATGTGTGAAAATGTGGTGTTGTATATACATAGCATGTGTACATGTTATTTATGCAATGTTATGTACAAGATGGTAAAAATAGGGTTGTGTGAATATTGCATATGGAGTGTTGTATACATATTGTACTGTCTGCATGATGTATATGTGGCGTGTGTGCATATGGTTCTCTGTGCATGTTGGATATGCAGTGCCGTGTACGGATGATGCATGTTGGATATGCAGTGATATGTACATGTGGTGTTGTGTGCATGTTGTTCATTGGTACTATGTACACATGGTGTGGTGTGCATGATTGTACAAGTGATTTTGTGTGTGTGGTGTTGTATACATATTATACAAGTGGCATTGTGTGCATGTGGTGCTATGTACATGTCATGCATGTGGCACTGTGTACATGTGGTGTCATGTACATGTCGTGCATGTGGTATTGTGTATGCATTGAATAGTGGTGTAGTGTACATGTGGCGTTGTGTACACATTGTGTAAGTGGTGCCATGTACATCTAATGTTGTGCAGGTGGTGCGGTGTACCAGTAGTACTATGTACATGTTGTACATATGGTACTGGTGTACGTGTGGTATTGTGTGAATGTCATCCATGTTGTGTTATGGGCATGCGATATTATGTATGTGCATCATGTAGTCATGGTATTGTAGTACTTGTTGTGTGGTACTCTGTGTAGGTACATGTATTGGGTGGTATTTCACATCGAGTATTGTATACACTAGGTGTAGGTGTATATGTTGTATGTCAGGGTAGATGCATGTATTGCATGGTGTGGTATGTCGTATGTGTGTGATGCACACGATGTGTCTATGCACATGGTTGAGGACAAGGCACTGGGTGTTTGTCGGGTGTAACAACTGATCCGAAGTGCGTACAGAATAAAGACAAAGGTAGAAGCTAAGGATTCATGAAAGGATGAGTATCAACATTTTATTTCAGTTTTATTATGCATGTGATTTATGACTATGGTATATGATGATTATATGGGATTTATGATTTTGGGTTATGAAGGTTACATGTGAATTATGATTTTGATCTATGATGGTTGTGCTTGAGCTAACTTGATGTGATATCTTTATATAGGCTGATTTGGTCAAATATGCTAGTTTGACTTGTTGTGATACGAAGCGAACAAGATTGCAAATGTACCTTATTGACGAGCTACCAATGAGGTATGATGTGAATTTGTTTCAATTTATTTCAAATCTAATGGAAGTTATGTGCTTGGTACAAGAATGAATGAAATTCTCAATTTGGTGATTGAAACCGACTGCAAAAATTGGCAGTAACAACAAAAGAAATTGGAACATGCAGCAGCATGCTGGTAAAGTATTCAAGAGAAAGGCCGTTGTGGGACACTAGTACCCAATAGTGTCCATTTATTTCCATGAGCATGCTATGACTGGTATGATGTCTTGAAGCAGGGATATGCCTTGGTTTTTGTATCTTCTAATGCGAGGAAGCCTTGCCAAGGGATGGATTGCCCGAGATGGGGGTGCCAACAAAACTTGGAAGGTTAGTGACTGCACGGAAGGGATTAACTGGATTGCTTGAGGGACTGTGTAGCAAAGAAGGGAAGGCTAAGGATGGATTTGTTTTGGTCATTAGCATTGCCAAATGGAATCATATGCACATTAGGAGTGCACCATGGAACAATGAGATGGTAACTGTTCATTGAGAGGACAAGTGGCGTGGGATTATAGCACTGGACATTGGATGCAAATTTGAGTATGTAGGGGATTTTGGACTTCCTGGGAAGGACTTGAATCCTGGTATTACTTGAGGGTGGAGGTGTGAGCCTCTAAATCCCCTTTTTGACTAATGCGGGCATCGTATCCTTTATTGGTTGGTTAAGAAAATGTGTATATGTGTATATGTGTATATCATTGTAAATACCATAATGAGTTGTGTTATAAAGCTCCAATATGCGGTATGGTTTTTATCTGGTCATGTTGTCATGATGCTTTGCTTTTGAGCGGGTCATTCATTGTAAATACTGCAACGAGTTGTGTTATAAAGCTCCATGGGCAGTATGTTTTGTTTTCAACAGTCATGTTAGTTATAGGTGTCATTGAACACCAAGGACGATGTTCCCCCAAGGGGGAGGGTTCTGTAACAACCCTGGTGAAAATTCCATGTAAAAATATATAAATACCACGGATGATGGGACATGTATTCCAAGATGAATGGTGGGTAGGACATCCTAGTGGGTGTTCATTTGGTTGTTTATGGCTAAGGAAATTGGAAAAGGCAATGGATAAGGATTTGGAAAGGCATGAGGCATTAATTGGCATTTTATTTATGAAAATATGGAAATTGGGAGAAAAGGAAGGTGAAAGGTCACAGGTTGCATGTGAGGAGGAAATTGAAGGAAAATAATGGAAAATGAAGAAAATAGAGGCCTCATTAATAAAGAGGCTTCTGAGGATCAGTTGGCAAGATTCTTCCTTTCAAAGTGAACCTTTGGTCAGTTTAGCTTTGGAGCTCTCTCATTATTCTCTCTCTCTCTCATACTCTTGGAAACTTAGAGTTTTCTTGGGGCACTTTGGCATTGGAGAAAGAAAGGTAAAGAAGGCAAGAGGAAGCAAATATCAAGCAGGGAAAGGCAGGATCAGGCAGCTACAACAAGCTTCATTGCAGGTATCAACTTGCATGTGTATTTTCCTTACTAGATTTGGCATGCATGGGATTGCATGTGTTTATTTTCTACCATAGCATGGGTTTTGCCAAGTGTGATAGTATTTTCAGCCTAACCTTTCCATTTCCTGTAAGCTTTGATGAGATGGGTTCTCTCATGCGGTTTGTGGGGGATGGCCGAATTGGATTCGAAGATGAGTGGGGTGGATCTCTGAATTGATAACCACATGGTGGTAGTGGTCCCTGAACCGGACTGAGGATGCACAAAGCCACTAGCTTAGTAACCCTTGAACTAGACTTTGGGTTATGGTAAAGCCAGATTGTGTGCCTCGTTGGGCCTAGGAATCCTTGCAGTGAATGGCAAGATATACAGTAAAGCCAAGGGGTGGATTTTATCTCTGTTGGGCCTAGTGATTTTGGGATGGAATGCATAGTAAATCCTGGAGGGTATGTCTCGGTGTAGGTCATAATGATCCCTAGATCATACTACGAATGCACGGTAAAGCCTGAGAGACTAGGAGGCACTCAAATTCCTCACTGTGTAGGTGGAGAACTCTAGTGGCATCCATATTGATTGGTGTTTTTGATGTGTTGTATGAGTCCCATATTCACGCTTGGAATATGGCACGGGGGTGATTGGCTGAAGAGGGACTTGCCTCAGCCAATATATGGTCGGGTGGAACGTGGTAGTCCCATCACCGTTATGTATGGCTCTCATCATATTTTTACTTATATTTGAATGGATATTGTATATATAACCTAATAAGTGATAAGGCATCAAAATACATGAGGAAACAATGGTTCATGGTGATTCTCAGATAAGTATGAGATCCCTACACTTAATTCTGTTGTTTACACCTGTAGGTTACATGTTGATGATATGTTTGATGAAATTCCTGTCATGACTAGTAGGGGTTTGGTTATGGTCTTGTTCATCTTATTGATTTTGTATCCTTGTTTCCTTGTATGATAGCAAAACAAAGCATTAGTTTGAGACTAACTCGCCTGGGCAGTGTCTGGGAAGCATTATAAAGCACCTTGCCAGTGTCTGGGGAGCATTAGTCCTGATACTAACTCGCCTGGGTAGTGTCTAGGGAGTGTTACCCTACCCTAAGTTTCTCAAACAACAAAAGGACCCAGGGACAGGCAATCTGAGTGGATGACTTGTCTCCTATAGGTTATTTGGGTGATGTTGGATGACTGTATGTGATGTTCTGTCGATTCCACTTCCTTAAGGTCACTCAGGAGGTCGAATCTAATCATAGTAGCCTCTCATCTCATGTTTACCCCGGTCGGCATGGTTTCTTGGGTAGATGTGGGAGGAGGGTGTTACACATGTGTAAATTTACTAGCTTTATGTGGATTTTATGGTTGTTATATACTTGTTATTTATGGTGGTTATATGTTGGTTATGAGTATGTTTTATGACAGACTTAATGTATGGATCTCATCATGTTTTGATTAGAAATTGAAAGTACAATGAATATATGAACTAATAGATGATAATGCAGCTATTGTGATATGGTAACAATGCTTCTTTACAAATCTTAGATCAGTATGAGACCCTTATGCTCAAATCGATTGTTATGACCTGTGGATTGCATATTTGTGACATGTTTGACAAACTTTTTGTCATGTCTAGTAGGGGTCCATTCAAGTCATCGATCAAGTGTTTGCATTTGTACCTTGTTCCAATGTCATTTATCATTTCTGAAAGTTTCATGAGGTTCTGGGTAGTGGCTTGAGTCTTGGCCCTGAAAAAGTGGCACAAAATTTGGGGTCGCTAGCTCAGAACTAGCTAAAAAAGTCCATAGTCGTTGGCATTCCCTACCTATGGGAGTGACTGGAAGGCCTCAGTCGCATGCATGGCTTGTCATGGGAGCAGTTGGCAGTCCATATCAGTGAAATGTCAATTTTCCTTAGGGGTTGATTACCTGGAAGGGTTGGTTGGCTCTTGAAGGTTTTGTAGAATGTGTGGAAGGTCAGATTGGTTTGGTTTGGTCGGTTCCACTTCCTTAACTATACATGGGGAGTTTAATCACATCATAATAGCCTCTCGTCACATGTCTACTCTAGCTGACTGGTTAACTTGGGTAAATATGGGAGGAGGGTGTTACAAAATGTTTATCCACACCTACAAATTTCAAATAACATGTATATATACAATGGAAAAGTGAAATGTTGTATTTCAATAAATGTAATGCTTCATAAAACACCCATTGAATGGACCTCCAGGCAATAACTCTCCCTTTAAATCTTGCATAATAAAGCTATTCTTGCCACAGAAAGCTGCAATTTGATATGGACCCTTCCAAATATTTTTGAACTTCCCATGTTTACCTTTATCTTCAATACGTGCATCCCATTTCAAAATTATATCCTGGATTTTGAAATCATCTTCCTTAGTATTTTTGTCAAATACCTTTTTATCTTTTCTTGAAAACTTTGAGACTGTTCATATACTTTTCCTCTGTTTTCCTGCACCTCTATCAGCTGATTGATCCTTCTTTGAAAATGATTTGGTTCCTCTCCTAACTCTTGCAAGTACTTCATAATTGGTATTCCAAGAGAAACTGGAAAAGTTGCATCTACACCATAGACCATCTAAAAATGAGTGCTGCCAATCAATCTCTTTGTGTTGATTCTCACAAAGCAAATTTGAGCTTTGTATGCCAAGTTTTTTTTATTATCTTCCCACAAATTTTTGATGATTCTGACTAGACTCTTGTTTGATGACTCAACCAATCCATTACCTTGCGGGTAATAAGCTATAGAGTGACTAAGATTTATATGATATTCATCACAAAATTTAATCAGTCTCTTAGATTTAAAGCATTAAGAATTGTTAGTTATGATTCTTTTTGGACTACCGAATTTGGAAAGAATATTTTCTAAAAACTGAATGACAACAAGATCAGTTGCTTGCCTAGTCGATAGAGCCTTAATCCATTTAGTGAAGTAGTATGTTCCGGTCAAAATCCGCTTATGTTGTGTTGACAATGCTGGATGAATCTTGCGTATAAAGTTAAGGCCCCACTGCTAAAATGGTGCTTCTACAAAAATAGGCTTTAAGGGTAAAAACATCAACTTAGCTTTTCCTTCAAATAGTTGACATTTATGACATGATGCAACTTCCTTATAAACATTAGCAAAAATTGTAGGCCAATAAAACCCCGCTCTCAATATTTTATCAACAGTGGCTTTCCAATAATGGTGACCACCACATACTCCTTGATGGAATTCTTTCATCATCTGCTTGGCTTCATTTTCAAGTAAACAATTTATTAAAATACCTTGTGGATATTTCCAGAACAAATAACCATCTAGGATATAATATTTAACATATTTAAGATTTAGGAATCTAGCTCGAGTCTTATTTGTTCCTCATGGAGCTTGTAGATTTTGCAGTATATAAACAATATCACCATACCATGAAGAACTTTTAAAACTATCATCCACTGCTACAAATGAGTCATCATTCTTTATTGTCTGATAATTCCATAGTCAAATTAATCCCAAGTGTTCCAAGATTTGCCTCAGTCATCAATCTGGCCAAGCCCTATCCCTTGATTAGCTTAGTGGGTTTGATTTCTAGGTCAAATTCCAACATTTTTGCAATCCATTTTCCCCTCCTACCATCACTGTCAGGATGATTTAAAATACTTTTTACCACATCATTTCGTACATAAGCAATTATATGTGAATGAAGTACAAAAAATCTGAAATGTTTGAGTGATTTTACCAATGCGTGGGATGTTTATCCATGATATCATATTTCAACTCAGCATCCCTCAACACTCTGCTAAATAAAGAAATAGGTTGTTCATGGCCTTATGTTTTTTTGGGAAGAAAAACCCTCGAAATGGTATGTTCGGAGGCAAAAGAGAAAATCTCAAATTATTTGGAAAAATTAGGGTTGATGAGTAGAGGAGCCTGACCTAGGGCTCTTTTAATGTCGTCAAAAGCTTCTTTAGCCTTATCAGTCCATTTGATTTCATTACCTTTCCTCAACATATTGGTAATAATTTTCAGAATCTCTGCAAAATTAGGAATGAATCTACTTAAAAAATTCACCTTACCCAGGAATGACTGAACCTCTTTCTTGCTCCTTGGTTGCTCAATTTTTTGTATGGCTCTTACTCTGCTAGGATCAATCTAAATACCTTCTTTTGATACTATATGGCCTAGTAACTTTCCTTCCTTCATGGAAAAATGGGATTTCTTCAAATTCAATGAAACACCAAATTTTCTTCACTTTGTGAAAATTGTCCTCAGATGGTTTACATGATCTTTTTCAGACATAGAAAAGACTGTAATATTGTCTAAACATATTACAACAAATTTATCCCTCTCATCAGCAAATGTTATGTCCATCACTCTTTCAAAAGTGGCCCTGACATTCATGATCCCAAAGGGAGTCTTTGAGTATATGAACGTACCCCATGGTGTAGTAAAAGCAATTTTATCATAATCTTTCAAATTTACCAATATCTGGTTATATCTGAAAAATCCATCAAGCATAGAAATTATTTCTGGCCCAACTACTTTCTACAAAATGTGTTCCATCTTGGGTAAAGGATTGTTATCCTTTAAATAAACTTTGTTTAGGTTCCTAAAATCTACGTAGAGCCTAATGTCTCCACTGTTTTTCCTTACGGGGAACAAATTGGCTATATGGTTTGAAAATCTCAAGGAAGAATGATTTTAGCAACAAACAACCTTTTGACCTCCTTTTCAATTAATGGCAGCAACTTAGGATTGATTGTTCTCAATTTTTTCTTGAAGGGCTTCTCATTCTCTTTAAGTGGGATGGTGTGTTGAATAACACTCTTATCATAAACTTTCATATCCTCATACCTCTAAGCGAACACATCTAAAAATTATTTCAACAACTCGGAATATTGTTGTTTTTGTTATGTTTTCAAAGAATTAGAGACCTTGACTAGCTTAGAAATATATTCTATCCCTAAATTATAGTCCTCCATTTCTCCATCACTTGGTAAAATTATGGGTTTAACATCTACATCATTTGAGTCAAAAATTATTTCTAAAGGAACTAAGCCTCTAGGAATTATATTGTTATTTAGTTGTATGATATCCTGCCCAACTATTGCATTTAAGAAAACTGTAGTTTCAAGGCTTTCCTCCGCTGCTTCCTCGTTATCTCTATCAATTAGGGTATTGAAAACTCATTTATTCTCTCCATAAATCTCCTGATTTGTTAATCATCCTCAAAACTTGCCAATGTTTTGTATTGTCCGAGAAAGAAGGCTTGTGTTTCACATTAATTTCATATTTTTTGTTTGGGTAAATGGGAATTCTAAAAGCATTGGCAACGGTGGCTAAAGAATATGCTATTCCATTTTCTTGTCTAGAAACAAGAGGAATTTTACACTCCATAAAGAAATTAGCAAACATCTCCCATACCTCATTATGGTAAGCCCTCATCCTTGGATGTTCGGTCTAATATATGTCATTGACCTTATTCACAACCAACTCTAAATCTCCAAAAACCTGAATTCTTTTTTCTTTCTGTTCTCTTAACAAATTCAGCCTAATGATCAATGCTTCGTATTTCGAAACATTATTTGTGTAGTCAAAATATAACTTAAAAGAGTGTGGATGACTAGTGAGGTTTGGTGGGATGATCCAAATTCTTGCCTCGGAACCTTCTTTACATGTAGAACCATCAAAATGTAAATGCCATATGCCTTCATATGGAGTTGCATGTATTTCTTCTTTCTGAGAACTACCCTCAATCTGTTCAGGTATTTCTACATTAGCACAACAATCAAAGAAAATCTGAGATTAAATCTCTATATCTACTGCATAAAGGGGATGGTTATCTGACTGATTTTGATTGTTGACCATATAAGTCATTTGGATTTCTCTGTATAGCCTCTTTGGTTGACCAAATAGTGGAATGGACGCATAAGTCATATCCATTTGTATTGTTCCTCCTAGCTTCGCTGCCTATGACCAAGATAACAACATACCAAATCTTGGTGGAATATCTGCCATGACTATGTCCATCATTACACTTCTTGGAGGTATTTTTGCTATGGTTACCACAAGATCCTTTATTAACCCTAATCACTTGACTTTTCATGATTTAAATGAAAATAAATATTTATAGCGTCTAGTGATTTCAAGTCCCAAGTTTTCCATGACTAATTTGGGCATCAAATTGTGTGATGCTCTACAATCCAACATGGCATTATGAAGTATCATATCATGAACATTTAGACTACCATAAAAAGGAGGGACATCATCATTCACACTAGTTACATGGGGACCAAAAACAAACTCAGGAGCATCATCATCCAGATTGAGAGAATCTTGTGAATTGATATTTATCTGATCATTTTTTGAACTTTTAATCATTGAAAAAAATTGTTTCCTACACTGTTCATTTTTCAACAGTTTAGAAAAAGGGAAGGGATTTTCAATTTACTAATTTCACTCTCGAAATTGAAGGATGTCTGTGTTTTCTCTAATTCTTTGACATCATTCTTAGCTTCCTTTGCCTTTTTCAGAACGTCCTTTTTAGGCTCCCCTGGTCTTTTAAGTATCTCCTTTCTTGGTTTAGTTTTTTGTTCTATTGTTGTTGTTTTTTGGGGTGGAGCTCTAACTAGAACAATTCAGCCTCTAAGATTATACTGCTTCTGAAAATCTGCTACTGTGTTACTATACCCATGCGGGTAAACTTTTGAATCACGCATCTGAAGACTGCCTTTCACTCCTGAAGACTCGACAGAATTATCATGCTCTTCCTTGGTAACAAACACTTGAGTTTCCTTATCATCAAAGCAATTTATCTATTGATTTATTTCTTCAGTTGAATCTTCATCAACAAAAATTTCCAGAAATGGGGGCCTAACAACCTGTTGCTCTTCAGGACATTTTTGTTCTCTTTGGTGGTTTTGAGGGCCTTGAGGTCTTCTGAAATTTGGATTCCGCACCTGAGGTTGAGGTTCACTTCTGGAAGGAGCCAACTTGTCAACAATTTCTCTATCGTCTTTAACATGACATCAAATTTAACATCCGACGAAGAAGATTATTCCTATTTAAACACTACTCTTCTCTCGGTCTTCATCTTTTCTTTCTTATCCAAGAAATTTGCTTCGACTCCTATAGCATTTCTATAGATCGCCTCCAAGGTAGCATGATTCCTCTCTCTAAGTTGATAAGCTAATTCAGCATCAAAATCATTGAGATAGTGCAGCAAGGCTAAACCAGGGGGGATTTATCTTAGCAGGGATCGAATTGTATACCCTATTGAACCCTATTGTGAACTCTTGAACTATCTCCCCTAGATTTATTTTCAAGGTCTCATATTTGGCCAATATTTGCAGAGGATTTTTCTTCACTTCCCACCAGACGAGGAAAAGTTGTTTAAATTATTGAAAATTAGCAATGCTTATTGCTCGTAAAGCTTTGAACCATCTCTTAACCTTGCCTAATAGACTTTGTGCAAAAAATCTAAGCGTAACATCCTCATGATCTGCCTCCTCTAGATCAATGAAATCATTCATCTTGTCTCCATGATGCTGAGCTATGATGCGTCCTCTACCATCAAACTGAAGTAAAGATTGTCCATAGTGTAGAGGAATATCATGTAGTGTGGCTGGGAGATTTAGAGGGGCATATCTAGCATTCATAGTTGTGTGAGATGAGGTTGAACTAACATTAGGGATTTGAAAAGTATATGTCAATGGTAATGAATTTGTTTTTGTGATGGTTGATGAGATAGGAGTATGAAATACCACAGAAACCAATGTTGAAAATGGCAACAAGAAATGCTAAAAATAGAAGTGATAAAAATAGCACTGCTATAAATAGAAGTTTGGGTACCAGTGCTGGATTGAGCAACAGGGAATGAAAAATGGAAGTGCTAAAAATAGCATTCTATTGAGAGCAGTTCGGGATGGATTCCTATTTTTAGTTAGTCCCTGGACTAAAATAGGAAGTAAAATTCGAATTTGAACCTAACAGCAGTTTGAAAATAAATTAATTAATTCTCCATGAGTTAATTAGTTGTGAAAAATCAAACATGAAGTCTATGTGAGGACATGCAACAGTTTATCTACTAATTGAGGAATTTATCCATCAGTTAAAGAGATAAGGATGAGTTATAATTTGAGTAGTAATTAGTTGGCTCAATTAATTGAGTCAAGTCCAGTTATAATTGATTTAAACAATTTGTTTAAATTAAGTAAGTTCACTTAGTTAATGCATGCTTGCATATAACTGCTGCACTTCAGATAACTGAAGATTCTCTCATGAATAACTCATGCATGTCAGTTCTGACAGAGACCCAGTTGAGATCGGAGAAGGGACAGTGTACTATCAGTTGGATGAATATTTTTCCTATAAAGGAAGCTCATCCATGATGAGGATTTATCTCCTTTAGGACTGCGTAGTTGGATCAGAGGTTAGTGAGTGTGTGAAGAGGCCAATTCACACAAGTGGCTGCACTGGACCCCAATCAGAATTGCGCAAAGAAATAGGAGGCTTGGAGGGCAGACCAGAGGTTAGATAGAGGCCTTTGACTATCTATGAGCAGCAGAGGTATTGTAGAGAGAGCAGGATAGCTTTTGAGCTGATTCTTTTTGTAATACTGGCTATATTTCCACTTGTATGATAATATAGAGTTGGGGTTTTAGGCTGAGGCTTTCCCCTGGTTATATCTTCTGTGTTATGTGTGATTGATTTCTCCATATCAGTTATATGTGTTCTTATTGATGTTGCTCATGTTCGATTAAGCTTTCGCTAAATTGGTTGTAGAAGTTGATCAAGTATTTTGCTTTAGTAAATTGCATTATTAGGTGATCTACAGGTGGGAATTTCTACAAGGAATAGTTGAGGCAAAGAATGATGGAATGAAAAATGGAAAAGTTGGGGACCTCGATGAAACTATCTGAAGTTCATGAACAATATTTTCCAACTTTTGAAATTGAAACCAAATTTCTTGATCTTATGGCAACAAATATAATTCTTAACTAACAAAGCTAGAAATAAAAGTTTCAAATCTGGTCTCATCAAATACAATATCTGAAAGATTGCTTTCGGACTTATATCTAAATGGAGTTTGTTCAAATTATATATCGAAATGTATATCGTCAATAGATTCAACCTTTTTAGGTAATTAATACGACCTCTCTAAATGAACCGTACCTGATTTTTCTGGAGATCTTCTTCTTCTTCTTAACAACCTCTCTGGACTTGACAAAATCTGTGGTGGATGTCAATGAGGGTTTCTCCATGTGTAGACCCCTCTATGAGCCAAAAATTCGCCAATAGGATCACCTTAATTTTGAAAGTGGAGACACCAAAGCAAAATCTTGCAACCAAATTAATATTTTAGATCCCTATTTGCTCTCAAAAATTCGATTTTAAGCAATCAAGTTGTTTGGGGAGAATATATCCTTCATTCCCCAAAAACAATGCCAAAATGTTATCACTTAGAGAAAACCCTGGATGTGGGCAAAAACTCTAAGGTAGCATCTAACCAATCTTTGAATTGAAAGCTAACCCTTTCGTCGAAGGGGGATCCCTTCTATAACTCACTCAAATTTGATTGGTTATGTACTTAGAACAATGGTTAGATTTGATTGGATCATAAGAAATTGGTTTGGAAAGGAACGGTAAAACAATTGGGCATGGAGTCTCTGATACAAGGACACTAGCTACAGGTTGTACAAACCAGTCTAACAGAGGCAATATAGTTGGAGGTTTCTTATACAAATCATTAACGAGATATGGTAGGAGATAATAGAAGTAAACATCATAAAACAAAGAAACCATGTTCTTTATGTAATTAACATTTAAGCTTAAAAACATATAAGAAATCTGAATAACCTGAAACAGAGCATTTACACTGAATTCTGATTCCTAACCTTTATTCAAATACTGAAGATATATGGATTCAAATTTTGACTAAGAAGGAGGAAAAACACAATAGGAGACTGACTGGAAACCTTCAAAACATGAATCTCTGAAATTATGTAATACTAATTGCAGCTAATTCTATTAATATCAAAAATAATATACACCAGGTTTGTTTTTTCAAAAAAAAATGAACCCTTCTTCATTCTACAGAGCTTGTCTTTATAGAAAAGATTACAACTTATAACAGGTTTCTCGTATGCACTTAATTACAAATTGTTAAATATAAAAAGTATATATCATATACATGCATACAATATATAAACTCAAACATATATGTATCCAAACTATAACAATGTGTTTAAACATTGGCTAGAAAACTGGGTCAAAAACGTTGACTGATATTATGCCTGATTTGTTGGAACTTATGCCTCGTCTTCCTGCTAAAAATACTATATGTTATGTAGCTCCTCTTTTCAAGATTCCTGATCTGACAATGCTCATAATTTCATTGATATCCTTTCAAAACTGAAAAATGATCAGGATTGTTGATGGGTTGGTTGTCAACACTTTATAGATATTGTTTTGCAAAATTGCGTTGACATTGAAACTGTTAGCGCTCATCAAAATTTAAACCAGCAAAATTGTTGACATGCTATTTATCATACTTCAGTCAAAATTCCACCCGGATAGTTGGAAATCAAAACCGTGCTATCAAAAATTAGCTAGCTGAGTATGCTAGCTACCTCCAGAAGGATATCAACATTAGTTCTCCTTTTTCTCTTGGTCCTCTGGGCCTTTGTAGCAACCCCTTTCTTTGAGTCTTTGATTTTATTGGATCTTTTTGAGATTGTGGACTCCTCTCAGTTTATGATTAAGTCTTTTTGAGGGGTTTTATCTACATCTATGACTTATTTTTCCAACTCAAGATTTTGCTTCATTTTGATGTCCAGTCTAAGCTTATTCCACGATTTGGTCTGTGGTCTTTTTATACCTTTAAAGATATCTGCTAAGGTGGTTTCCTTATCAAATAGTGTTTGATCTGCTTCGGGCTCAACCATTTTTCCCTTGGATTTCTTTGTCTACTTGCTAACATTTGTGTTTGTAGGTAGTGGTACAGTGGGAGAAGGGGCATCCTTTATTTTCCTTAGCCTATCACTTTTTTTGGTATACACCTTGGGCATTTCGGGAACTAAGGGAGGAATTGGTTCTTCTTTTTGTTGGCTTCTTGTTTGCACATATGAGGTCCCATGTTCTAGGTTTTGGGGTTGCTTGACTTTCTTTTTCCTCCCTTTCTTCCTAACCTTTTTCGGTTTTATAGTTTGAGTTTCAAACCCTCCCCAAAATAGGAAATATTCCCAAGTCCTCCCAACTTTTCTCAAATGACTTTCAATTAGCAACTTAATCAGACTTTTATGATATATGAAATGGGTAGATGCATTTGGTCAGGTCCTAATCCTAGCAGACATATGCTTCAGGCTTTCTAACAAAAAATAGGGAGTATTTATCCTTAACTAACCTGTTATGTGAGATAGGAACCAGAAATGATAGAGGTTCACTCGATTGTAGCATCCTTCACATGTGAAATAGGATTGGGTAATCCATAGAAGACAATGCCACTCATCCTTCAACTAGGACCTCTAAACTCCTGAATGCCAATTCATGTATTTAAACTCGTCCCTCGGAAAGAATGACACATCAATGCTAGCCAAAACATGGCTCTTGAAGGCTCTTTCTCCATTGGCAGGGAGGCTCGTGACCTCTACAATTAGCTCCTCAATGACATGAAATGAAACTTCTCCAACACTAACTTGTTGACCATCAAAGCCCTTCGTAAAAGCTTTGGAAACTCCGTCATGGTAGCCTACACAATGAGAGAAAAAATTCTCCCAACCTACTTCCTGAAATTTTTTCCGATTCTCTGGATAAATCTTGAGAAAATCAGGTGCTTTAGGTTTGCCTTTGTGTAATTTTCCACTTCTTCCCATAGTTCACATAGTAAAATATTAACACCACAGCTGAGAGAGGGATTCGATCCTTGGTTTTTGGGATAGTAAAAGCTTGTTTTCTCTCGGTGTAAACACATAACAGTTAACCATCATCATAAGGGTTTAACCATTCAAAATAAATTATTTTACAGTGCCGTAATGATTAAAACGTATTATCAACTTACTTGGTGCTTACATAAAAATCTCCCGTGCAATCATAACTTTTTAACTGGATGTTACCTCTCAACGACAGAACGAGATACCAATCATGTCACATCACCATCTGACTCATCAATGCTTGCTTGACATATTTTCACTCATTTGATGACGTGTGCTCCATCAACGCATTATTTGGACATAAGACAAAAAAAATATATCTCACTTTAGTGTTGATATTCTAGTTGTCAGAGTTTAATTGGATTACCTTCAGAAATTTTCATTGCTTCTTTAATTATTAGCACATTTTTATTTTCAAATATTACAATAGCACTAATACTCTATTTGTCAACATTTTGACCCTGTTACTACTCAAATTATCAAGGGTACTAAAAGGGGATCCTTGAAGGGATACTACTAGGCTAAGCACAACAATGGAGTGATAGTCCACTGTCACCTTGGCTAAGGCTCCCTACTCTTTACAAAATTTCACCTATGGGAGGAGACCCGTTATGATAAGGATCACGAAATGGATGGACGAATGATAGGGCGAGGGAGGATCCTGGAAGCCTATTCACAAGAGAGGCTCAAATATGTGGCTTGCTTGTCTTGAAAGACATTATGGAAGGCTCTCTAGGAAGGGCTTGGGGAAATTTTGTAGGGTTAGGTTTTGAGTATGTGTTTTATAAAGGAGATCCTTAAGCCCCAAAATTCTTGTGGATACTTGGGTTCCAAGTGATCTTTGAAGAATTAACCTTGATAGTGCATGGGACCACATGGGACCAAGTGGACCTGAGGTTCAGTCAAGGGGATAAGATTTAGCAACCAATGATATGCTTGACCTAATTAGGGAGGGGAAAGGGATAAAGGAATGAATCCTCAATGAAAGGTAATGCAAGGATCCTAGCGAGGCTTCTATCGTAAGGGAAACCAAGGGTAAGAATTGGTCTTCAAGCTAGGGCTTGCGATATCTCAAGCTCCCACCATTAGAATCTCATGAAATTTGGAGGGCTTCTTTAGGACACACCACGCAGTTTTGGACCATAAATTGAAGTAATTGGATGGCTAGATCTTGAGTTAATTGATTCCCTAGGTGGCATAGAGGACTAGACATAAAGAAGAGGAAAGGGGAGAAGGAAAATAGGTTTAAGTTGATCACCTTTGGATGGACCAGTGCCTAATCCTTTGGGGAGATTGGAGTCAGGTAGAATTATGATTATGGACCTTTCAATTTTCTAGGTCAAGGAGGCCTCAAAGACAACTTTGATTGGCACTAAGGTACAAAAGAAAGCCACTTCAAAGACTTTATACTTTGTTTTGTAAGATAAATGGGTTGTCAAGATAAATTTCAATAATGAAATATCTCTAGGAACATTCATTCAATATACATGGCCCATACATGAAACATTCACTATCCAAAAACAAAATTTCCAGAACTTTGCAGAAGAGATGCAACAAATAAGCCCTACTTCGAAGACCACTTCTTACCCTTGGTTTCCCTTAAGATAGAAACCTCACTGGGATCCTTGCATTGCCTTTCATTGAAAATTCATTCCTTGATCCCTTTCTCCTCCCTAATCAGGTCAAGCATATCATTGGTTGCTAAATCCTATCCCCTTGACCGAACCTCGGGTCTACTTGGTCTCATGTGGTCTCATGCACTATCAAGGTTAATTATTCAAAGATCAATTGGAACCCAAGTTTCCACAGGAATTCGAGGGCTTAGGGGTCTCCTTTATAAGACACATACTCAAAACCTAACCCTAGAAAATTTCCCCAAGCCCTTCCTAGAGAGCCTTCCATCTTGTCTTCCAGGACAAACAAGCCACATATTTGAGCCTCTCTTGTGAATAGGATTCCAGGATCACCCCTCCACCTATCATTGGTCCATCTACTTCATGATCCTTATCATAATGGGTCTCGACCCATCGATGAAATTCCGTAAAGAGTAGGGAGCCTTAGCTGAGGTGACAGTGGTCTATCACTCCATTCTTGCCCTTAGCCTAGTAGTAACCCTTCAAGGATCCCCTTTTAAGATCCCTGTTAGTTTGAGAAGTAACATTTTGGCATCGTTGCAGGGGATCCATGAAGTAATCTCGGCTATGGTGGAGGCCCATGGCTCTAAATTCTCACCCTACAAGTGCCAATGTGGCTCTCTGCAAGGCTAGGACCTCGTATAGGGAGACAAAGCACCAAATGGAAATCCACCTATAATCTTGCATAAGATCCAATGCATTGGCTCGCCCTCCAATACAACAAATCATTAGAAGAATCAAGTAAAAGAGCTTACAAGTCATGGAACTAGTGGAGCACTTCATGATGGCATGCCCTTCCATAGTGGGCTTTGGCAAGTACAAGTACCTCAAAGCTCAAAAACTAGGTTAACCAAGGACCCTATTAGGTGGTTTCAACCTCTAAAGGGGGTGGCATGTCCATAGTACATCATTTAAGTGGCATGTGGAAAACAATATAATGATGGAACAGAGTGGGGATCAAGGGAAACATCCAGACCACATGTCAAGGTACATTAGGTAGCTATAACAGCGGAAGCCCACACTTGGGTATATGAATATAGGCAGGACAAAATCACGATACATGAGTTACCCAAACCTTTTTTTCCACCATTCTTCATATGCCTTTTTCCTTTGATTGATTTTTCTACTTCATAACTTCTCGGGGCTCCACGGGATGGAGAGCATGATGTGTAATATGCAGCAGTGGATATCCCCTTAAGGTGGGGCAGTTCATCGCCCACCAGGGGTTGGGACAATCATGGGTTCCTTAATGATGGAGGGGTTCATATAGGTCCCAGAGGAACAAGGGTGATGGCCATGCATAAGGGGTAGAGCTCATGTTCAACTTTTTCCCACATGGTAAATTTTTTATGTCCTGACCATATTTTTCATTTTTGCGGTACATTTCCTGTTGAGAGTGGCCAAATTATGATTTTTACTTTCTTTCTAGCTGCATCAACCTTTGGGGCATCGTTCTAGGCCCGACCCAAGGTGTGGACAAGGGGAGGGGGGAGACTAACCCTATGTGGACCCAGATGGAAACATAGATGAATGGGGTTAGAATGAGTGGAAGGGGAGTGATGTAACTGGTATGGGAAGTGGGACCATGAAACCAAAATCAGGATTTCCCATGTAGTGCCAACCCAAAAGCCAAATGGCCAGTAAAGGAGATCCCACGGGACTATGATACAAGGGTAACCACGATATCGGGAAATGGAGACAAGAATACTAGCCTAACCCACCCTTTTCTGTCAAATCCCCCCTCCAATCCATGTCCAAAAGTGCCCATGACAAGTAAGGAAAATTACTCAACTCTACCAATGAAAAGCCATACCTTTGGGGTCTGAAGGCCCACCTTCAAACATAAATTCATGACAAGTGGTCGAGGGACCACATGGCTGGCTCAGGTGGCTAAGAAAATAGTACATTGAGTTATCTAGTGGTTGCAAGGGGATGTTGGCTGAGTACCATCTAGGAGACATTTTTTCTCCTATATATACTACCCACAAGTTGTGGGTAACATCTGGCTCCAACTAGGACACAAGCTCTTAGAAAAGTGTATGAAGCTACTTGAACAAGAGGTCATGAGAACACCAACAATCTCTTTGTCACTGTAGACGTGTTACTTGCAGATATCAAAGATTGAGCACATGGGGCATCATGTTTTTGTGGTGTCTTATGATAAACCATGCTTAGTGTTAGGCTGTAAAATCAACAGAAAAGTAAAAGCATGTAAATTTAATCTAAATGCAACTACTCTACCATGAGAAATATCATATGATGTTAGTTCTAATGAGAAAAATGAGCATGCAATGCATCCTACCCTAACATGCATACGATGAAGCCAATATTAAGTGTAATCATAAAGCCAATGCAACCAACATATTATCAAATCAATATAAATATGCCTGCCTATATGATTACTCATGCAAAAAATCCCAAAGCGAATGCAAACCCAAACACATGGAGGATGTTGCAGGGGGGAGGTGGGAAAATATGGTTTCCATGTGAGATAAGAGGAATCCTTAAGAGAAGGAACATGAGTAAATCTAGAAATGTAGAGCTTTTGATGGGAAAAGTGTCTACTCAGAACGCCCCTATCCCACTAAGGTGTGACAGTGCCTTAGCAACAAACAAGGAAAACTACTTTCGTATTCTTCTTTATGAACTGTAAATGAAGAGGAATAGGATGAACTAACCTGTGTCTTGCGCTAGTCCTTTGATCCAATCTCTCTCCTCTTTGACAGCTTCTAGCTACCTGCTCCTTCACTTGCCCAGCTTCACCAAGTTCCTGCAAGATCACAGAAGAGGAAAACTACACAAAGACATGGATTTACATTCATAAATAGCTTAGGATCAGATTTAAGCTAAACATGCAAATATAACAAAACATCATTGATACACAAGCATGTAGGAGAAACTCAAATAGTTTTATTGATATAACAAGAAGGTCCAGGAGGAGTTACAACCGATGATTCCTGATCCAGCATCAACCCCCCAGCAAAGGAATCCCCTCTTCACCTCCAACAAAGCATAAATCACCCAATGCACTGATCTCTATCTCAAAACCAACAACAATTCTCTGCAAAGTACAAAATTCCAGCCTCTGGATCTCTGGGATGAGGGCTCCATATATAGATGTATGCAAAGAGGATGAGTCAGCTTATGATTTGACTTGTGGCCTCTCTCTGTCAGTTCTTGCTTCCACTTGGAGACTGAGAGCCTCTTACTCATCTCTGGTCGAACTCAGTGAGGCAAGTGTCATTGGGGAAGATTCTGGAAGCTTCCATTGTCTATCCACCTCGCGGAATGACACTGCCATTTGTCATTTCCCACTCAGCGCACCCTGGTAGTGCATTTAGGTGCGTTGCAACGCACCTAGCTAGTGTACTTGGGTGCTATGCAACGCAGCTAGCTAGTGGAGCAGCTGAAATGATCCTGATTTGACTGTTTTTGAGCAGTTTCTGGTGGAGAACTTCTGGGAGAAGTTGTAGTTTGTTGACCTTGTTCCTTTAGGGGCAGGAACAACACTTTTAGGGACTTAGGATCCCTTGGTTTATGGACATTTCATGCTTAGAGCTGTAAGGCACAAAAATGTCTATAACAGTTGCCCCCTAAAGTATGAGGCCGTTTATCGGGTGAAATGCTTTATTAGGAGGATCCGAAGTTCTTTCAATGCTGGGAGGAGACCTGTAATAAGATACAATACAATACATTACCTTCATATTGCTTTCATGATCTAGCTGAGGCGGGCATTCCCATGCTCAGCTTTATAAATTCATTTTTATGTACATAGGACAGACAATCGTCTGATGGTAGACTGATGATCTTGATGAAGTCATCATCCTTTTGGTAGGATGATTATCTGTGCTGCAATGCTGTACATGTCGATGTCTTTATTTTTCCTGAATATATATCGCAGCCCGGATGGATGAAACTAGATCCGGGGTCTTCAATCTCGTCCGATCTTCACTCGTAGTACAAGTCGATCCATGTGAGAAATGTTTTGAAGTCGAACATGGAAAGACATCGCTTGATTACCAGTCAATGATGTAAACTGTTAACAAGCGCGAGAGGAATCACCGATAATGATGATGACCCTCAAGGTACTGCAGTACAATTCACGTGGTGTGAATAAAGGACTTGGCGTCGAACACCACGCAAAATCTTTCGGTCGAAGGTCATTGATGTATACCTGTCACCGGAAGTGAGAAACTTGCCATTGAGGCATGCAAGCTTCAAAGTACTGAATGGGGTGTTCCTAGATCAACTTCTTGGATAATGAGCTGGTGTCGACAAGAAGCGACCCGTCAAAGGAGGGCCTTAATGAATCCCACATCAATGACACGGAACGGAGCAAATGATTTTGATGGAGGTGAAAACGATCTGATGATATATGGTTTAGGATGGCGGTCATGAAGGAATGAAGTATAATGTATGGTAGTGGATGGAACACGGGTGACTTCTCTGGATGACTTCTCTTGAACATGTCGGCAACACTTATGTGATGGATCGGTAGCATTTACCCCAAATGTGGATGGTATGGCGTGACCATGGTGATGTGACCGGTGAATGAAACAACCCAACCCGACTCAGGCACGGAGTGGAAGTGTCATGTTCAAGAGCGACTTGCTACCAATAAAGATTCTTTGAGTTTCTTCCCAATTTTTCCCCAGTCATTGTTGACCAGTACCTCTTTATTTTTGTCAAGCTTGAGGAGGATAACATATGCTTGTTCTATAATTTGCCCTTCGGGCAAACCCATCGCTATGTTTTAACGAGCCTAGCAATAGTGAAACTCGTTCTCGTCTAAAGACAAGTTTGCCGCTATTAATCTTTTTAACGAGTTTAACGACAAAGATAACTCGGTCCTTTTCATTTTTAGAGAGTCTGAAAAGGTACGTAAAGGTAACTCCGAAATTCCTTTTTCGTCATCTAATCCCTTAAGTCCAAAAAAGTATAAAACAATACAGAAGGGATGAATTTTCGATAGTTTTAACGAGCCGAACAACACAAGCGCTCGATCTTTTTGTGCAATAATCCCTCAGCTCCAAAAAGATTAAAATCTAGAGGAGGGATAGCACTTTCGGTCGCTTTAACGAGCTGGAAGGCCAAAAATCGGCAATCTTTTCATATTTTACGAGTCAGTTGAAAAGAGCTTAAAGAAGACTCGTCTTTTGAGGAACGAGTGATAAAATGGGTAGCAGCTAATTCCAGGTAAGGGTTGGAATTTTCCAATCACGGCAGTGTCACAAGGATGGCTAGTGAAATCACTCTTCGCAGCTGTTCCTCAAAATGGGTAAACAATCAAATGGAGGTGAATGATCGGCCAATGAAAAGTGGAGGTGACGGTGCAAACACGACCAAGGCTTTAATGGCTGATAATGCTACATTCACGGTGGTTATTTACTGGAGGATAGTTCATTTTTTAACGAGCTTAAATGCGGATTGAAACACTTGCTCGGTCTTATGTTTATTTTTTAACGAGCTTGAACTATGTGCTAAAACTGCTCGATAATCCAGTCATATGATAAGAATGTCTCATATAAAACGGCAACATTTAGATTTTTGCCCCACATCCTTTCTTTATGCAAGTTAGGAAACGACTAATCCTACGAGTTTAAAGGGTTAGCCTACGGGTTTAAAGGGAGGACCTAAAAATTTAAAAAATAAATAGCCGCCCCTTGCTTGCATTCCAAAAGGTTTGCATGCCCCCAGGTATAAAATATGGTTTCAAGGTTACCCCTCAATTTGCAGACAAAACATTTGTTCTATCAGGAAAGGCCTACCTCTTACAGGTTACCAAAGATTGCTCTATTCGCGGTGCAAATAAAACATTTCCTCGGCGATGTCTACCAAGATAAACAAAGGTGAGCAACAACGAGCGCCACTCACATAACTTTGACAAGAGAATCTTTTTCTAGAATAACCCCTCTTCCACTGACGGACGGGGTACAGACTAGTCATATTCTCCCGCGGAAACCTACCCTATACCCGAAGTTTTCCTGCCGAAGCAGACCAGGACGCATGCCCCCTGGGTTTCAGTCATATCCCTCCGAATTACTCGCGCTCATCGGGAGGACGGACTGGGGGTTGAGACATTTCTTGCGTGAAGAGACCATTTAGGGATGGTATATGACTATTTGCTATGCGTGATCCGAGAAATGAAAGCTGGTCTACGAGCTTGACCACTCTTCCTTCGTGCGGAAAACACATTACTCTAAAGAGTGAGGAGACGATGGCTCCCATGCAATAAATATAGTCTCGCCCAAGGAGTAGATTGTAATCTAAGGGTCCTTGGACTACCATTACGTTCATTTGAACTGTCTTCCCTCTCAATTTTATGGGCACATTGGGAAGGATCCCTAAAGGCCGACTGGTTCCTTTATCAAAGATTGTCAGATTTCTCATCTCAGGCGAAAGCGGTGGCGAACCAAGCGCTTTCCAAGCAATAGAGGGAAGGATACTCACAAAAGCCCCCTCATCTATGATTGTACCAGCCATGACCATTCTATATATTTGGACGATAATTCTGAATGGTACATTTGCTGGTAGGCGGGGTCTGCCTAGTTGATTCCAGTCGAAGGAGACAACTAGGTTGCTTGGAGGTGGGACCGAGTAGACGGTCGGGTATGGCTCTGACGAGCTTCCTTCCTGCGGTAAAGGAACGGGTAAATTGCCCCCATGTTCGTCGGAGTCTGTGTTTATGAGTGTCATCCTTGTTCTCTCCCGTGACGGTATCATCTGAGGATAAAACCTCTGAAGGCAAGACCGGGTCAACTGCCATCTCGACCTTTTGACTTTCGTCTGGTATGGATTCAGATGGTTTATCTTCAATGATAGGTGCTTCGGCTGACCACCTGAGCGGGGCAGCTGGGTTTTCAACTGGTGACGGACTCAGCAAGAGTTTTTTATATCCAGGAGGAAGTCGCAACGGTGAAACCGGACGATCTTCCAAAACTCTTTTAACCTCGTCTAAGAAGGGACAACGGTGGACGGCGTGATCGCCTTTGCACAGTTTACAGGGAAATCTAGCTTTCCCTTTTTGTCCTGTGGCTTCACTTTCACTAGTTGACGGTGTGCTGTCAACATGGCCATCAGAGGTTGACGACACCGGATTGTTCAAACGGGGAGACCAGTCCCTTAGTATCCGAGGGATGCAAGGACAATCTCTGTGAAAGTGGTCTCCCTTGCAAATGACACATGGCGATTTAGGGCTGGTCGGTGCAGTGTGTGGGTTTTTGTTAGACGACACTCGTTTGCCCCCATTCGCTTTTGGCTCCTTCTTCTTCTTCTCTTTCTTCTTCTTTTCCTTCTTCTCCTTAGGAACTTGACTTTTGGCTTTGCCAGCCCCATCACGCGAAGAGGAAGGAGGAGAGGAAGAATTAGAGGAAGTAGAAGGTTGGTGGGTAACTCTGGACTGGTCTAACTGCTGATTCGATTGTTCAGGAATAGTGGTGTTCTGAACGACATTGGTTGAGAAGAGCCATACTGGCAAGCCAATTGTCAGTCCTGGAAGCGACAAGGTGGCCATATGGGGTGCACCAATATCTCCCCGAGAGGAGAAGGGACAAGGATTTCCACCAAGGGGAATTCCTTGGTTGGTAGACTCCATTTTCTCAACCCAAGATCAATGTAGGAAAGGGGTAATGAATATTCCGTTTAAAATAATTTTTTAGACGCTTTAGACACAACTTGTTTTTTCAATTTTTAAGAGTCGAGAAAAAACAAAAGATGACTCTAGTTTCCTTCGATTTTTAATGAGCCTGAAGTGACAAGTGCTCAGATGGACCTTTTCCGTTAAGGAGTCTGAAAAAGAACGAAAGGGACTGCTATGGAGATCTAGGTAGAGGGAGTACCAAACCAATCACAAAACTGCAGAATACGTTTTACGGTACGGCAGTCAATCTTCCTGAATGCTGTGTTCGGTGCATTGCGATCAGTAGGGCGGCCGACACGGCTTCCTATGGATAAAAGGTTTTAAGCCTATGGGGGTCTCCCAATATATACTCAACGGTACGTGGGAGCACAAGTCCGTACTGGCCCTTATCGTCTCACAGTGGAGGAATCACCCAACCATCAGTGAGGACAACAGTTACCAAGCTTTACGACGCCGGAATACGTCTCTAGCCTAGACCTCTATGTTGTGCGTTAAGTTCCAAAGCGTTGTTAGATTCATTCAATTTATTTTAAGTTGATCTTTCTTATGAATTTTGCCTTTTGGGTTCACCACGAGATGTAGATGTAATTCCTAAATGCAATCTAAAGATGATAAGCAAATCTTTTATCTCTTTTCAACAATGAAAATCCTAGCTACAAGGGGAAAAGAAAGACACAATCTTTTCTCAAAGAGCAAAGAGCACACTGTAAATGCACTTTTCCTAAATCAAGCCATACAAACTATCAATATGAAAATGCACATATGCATGTATTTGTTTTCACTTTCTTAATATTGATTCCTAAAAAGAAAGTTGATGTACAAATCTGAATTTGCTTTCAAGTGAAAAACACAAACAAGCTTCTTTTCGAAATCAAAAGGTAGAGAAGATTACGAAACTTTATGATTTTGAAATAAACACTCGTTTCGACACTAGAAAGTGACAAATTCAAACCAAAGGAAAAAGTAAAAGCATAATCGACTGTCAACAGCAAAGAAACTTTCTCCTAAGATCAAAATCGACACTTACGACAGATCTAAATCCAAGGACGACAGTATGACTATTTTACTCTTTCAATGGAAAAATGTAAATGATGTAACAAACACACAAAGAACATCTACAGTCTTTTTGTACAAAGGAGGCGGAATTAAGGCAAAGAAAAGGGGTTTTAAAACAGACACACACTGATTACAGGCTGCAAAATCAGAGACAAAACTGAAAAAATGAAGCAAAGAACCTCAGCTGCACAGGGCTAGGCTGATCAGCGCACCTGTTACACAGAGAAGCTGAATTGCAGCACAGGTAGCCCTCTCAGGAACTGCGTTGAAATGCAGAGTCTCTTCACAGTACCTGCGCTGGGGCAGAAACGAGACTTCTATCCGGGTTCTGGGTCACGGTTTGCAGTTTAATCTATGGATTTTGGCCGAGTAAAAGCAATCAGTAATGCACAATCAGAGGGTGGATTTAAAGGAGGTCTAAGAGCTATCACAAAGGGTAATCAGATCATTTGTGAATCAGCTGTTCAAATCATAAACAAATCCAGTGAATGGATTGAAGTAGCAGGTGTCTACTTTGCATTTGATAATGGCAAATGCAGTTCGATTGCTACTTCTGTGTTTATGAAACAAACAACAAGAGAAACACAAACAAACTAACTAGACACGATCCCCAGTGGAGTTTGTTGATGGGAAAAGTGTCTACTCAGAACGCCCCTATCCCACTAAGGTGTGACAGTGCCTTAGCAACAAACAAGGAAAACTACTTTCGTATTCTTCTTTATGAACTGTAAATGAAGAGGAATAGGATGAACTAACCTGTGTCTTGCGCTAGTCCTTTGATCCAATCTCTCTCCTATTTGACAGCTTCCAGCTACCTGCTCCTTCACTTGCCCAGCTTCACCAAGTTCCTGCAAGATCACAAAAGAGGAAAACTACACAAAGACATGAATTTACATTCATAAATAGCTTAGGATCAGATTTAAGCTAAACATGTAAATATAACAAAACATCATTGATACACAAGCATGTAGGAGAAACTCAAATAGTTTTATTGATATAACAAGAAGGTCCAGGAGGAGTTACAACCGATGATTCCTGATCCAGCATCAACCCCCCAGCAAAGGAATCCCCTCTTCACCTCCAACAAAGCATAAATCACCTAATGCACTGATCTCTATCTCAAAACCAACAACAATTCTCTGCAAAGTACAAAATTCCAGCCTCTGGATCTTTGGGATGAGGGATCCATATATAGATGTATGCAAAGAGGATGAGCCAGCTTATGATTTGACTTGTGGCCTCTCTCTGTCAGTTCTTGCTTCCACTTGGAGACTGAGAGCCTCTTACTCATCTCTGGTCGAACTCAGTGAGGCAAGTGTCATTGGGGAAGATTCTGGAAGCTTCCATTGTCTGTCCACCTTGCGGAATGACACTGCCATTTGTCATTTCCCGCTCAGTGCACCCTGGTAGTGCATTTAGGTGCGTTGCAACGCACCTAGCTAGTGTACTGGGGTGCTATGCAACGCAGCTAGCTAGTGGAGCAGCTGAAATGATCCTGATTTGACTGTTTCTGAGCAGTTTCTGGTGGAGAACTTCTAGGAGAAGCTGTAGTTTGTTTACCTTGTTCCTTTAGGGGCAGGAACAACACTTTTAGGGACTTAGGATCCCTTGGTTTATGGACATTTCATGCTTAGAGTTGTAAGGCACAAAAATGTCTATAACAAGAGCCTTCCCTCTAAGTACACAATGGTGGAATGAATGATTATCCTTAAGAACTTCTTATCACAATCATCACTCATAATAATGTGCCTTGCAGTTTTCCCAAGGTTATGATGAGAGGGGAATGAAGGGTGAGGGAATGAAGGAGTGAAACAAATAGGTTTCTCAAGGTGATGGTCACATTGGAGAGTGGAGGTCATGGAGTGATCAAAACCTTGAGGGTGTGTCTAAGGAGGTAAAGTATAATCAATGAGGGGCTCTTCCTTGACGCTATACTTGGAAGGGGGAAGGGCTCATAGTCACTTGAGATCATATGACAAGGGGTGAGGGAATCACTTGATGAAGACTCAAGATGATGAACAATAGAAAAGGGCAAAGGGGAGGTGAAGTCTCGACGAGATCTTTTTTTCTTTCTTTCTGAAAATACAACTCTAGAGGCTCAAGTGATTTGAATACACTCCCAAAATCAAGGGTCTTATCAATCTTATCATTGTTGCTATTGAATATAGGGTCTTCCCAAAAAGGAGAATCAATCGTCTCTAATTGCTCTCTTTTATGCAAGGGAAAATGGTAGTTCTCCTTCCCAAGGTTATCAATGGATATGTCATAATAAACAATGTCTGGGAGAAAGGGAGGACCACTCTCAACCTCATCCTCCTTGTCGGTGTCATAAATGGGAGCACAGTCAAATTGAGGACCAATGATTTCCCATTTCTCCTTTTCAATATGGAAATAATTTCCAATGTCATCTTCCAAGGGGCTAATGGGATCACCTTCCTCAAGGTTCTCAAAAGAAGAGTCATTGGGAGTAATATCCTTGAGAAAGTCAAGGTTAGTCTGAATTTCACTTTCCATAAACTCATCCTTCCCAACACATGTGTTCTCCAAATCATTTTGTTCATCATGTGAACCCAACGAGGATTCATCTTCCTGCTCATCACTTAAATCCTCAAATTTATCTCCAACCTCTTCATCTTGACTAATGAGACCTTCCTTTTAGAATTCTTTCTCTAGGCTCTCACAAGAAGCTTAATTAGATTGGAATTTCGATCCCTTATACTCTATGATTTTTTTGAGTAACTTGATAAAATCTGAAATTTTTTCAGACTCATACAAGTCAAGCCAACCTCGGTGCTAGTATTTAATAGAGGCAATAAATAACTTTGTGAGGCTTTCTAGATGAGACACATTAACCTCAGAAGCATGCTTAATAAGTTTTTCTATGTGGTCCATTAATGTGGATGGATCACCCTTGAATTGTGGCATATTTTGCATGAACTTCCAATCCAGGCCATTTGGGTATCTTGGAACCCATGTGATATCCAAAGCAAGAAACCACTCATGGATCCTTTTAGAAGCCACTGATATTTATATATTGATATCATGGGAGTCGCCAGGGAGAACTAAAATTGCCTTAACAAATGCTTGCTTCACCCTACAAGCATTGAATTTGAGGTTCAATGAAGAACTAGGGCTTCATTCTTCCAAGGGAGTCTCCAATAATGATATGTCAATATGTCGTATGGGGAACAAAACACACGTCTTGTGTCCTCGACAATGACAACAAAATGTTACTGCTCAAACTAGTAGGGGTCCTAAAAGGGGACCCTTGAAGGGTTACTACTAGACTAAGGGAAACAATGGATAAATATCCCATTGCAACCTCGGCTAAGGCTCCCTACTCTTTACGAAATTTAAAAATGTTACCGCTCAAGCTAGCAGGGGTTCTAAAATGGGATCCTTGAAGGGTTACTACTAAGCTAAGGGAAACAATGGAGCGATAGCCCACTATCACCTACACTAAGTCTCCCTACTCTTTACAAATTTTTACTGATGGGAGGAGACCCATTATGATAAGGATCACGAAATGGATGTGTTAGTGTCGGTATCTTCATCCCTCCATTAGTGATCAAAATTCTCTTGTTGCATTGTATTTTAGGTGTCTCATCCGATCATCTGCATTCCATTAGGTCATGGATCATCTGATGGTAGTGGCTCTTTCTCAATTTTCCCTCATGATCTTTACCTATTGACCTATTTCATAAATTCAGGTCATTTACAATTATTTTTTGTCTTTATACTTACAAAAGCCATTTTTAGGGTTTTAGGTCTCATTAGGTCTAGGGTTTTGTCATCAAAATCTTGTAAAACTTCAATAATGGTCAGCAGGCACATGAGGAGGTCAAATAAAGTTTCAACATCAAAAATTTCAATAATCACATGCTTAGTGATTGATTTTTCCTCAAAACCCTGTTTTGAGGAAAAACAGAGTTTTTATGTTTTATGTATAAAATTTCATGTAATTTCATTCTTCCTATATGTAATAAGTCCGGAAATGCAGCCCTGGTCACCTTGCCAAGCTCCTGCACTCCAGCTCCTGCAAAAGAGACAAAAAATTCAAAGCATTAGTCCATCAAAGTCAAAAAGCAAGTCCAACTGCAAAACAAAGTTTTAAATGATAAAGTGAAAGGCAAAACATTAGAAAGTGGGTTTTTTGCAAATAAAAAATCAAAGTCACTTGTATATAAAGTTTCCCTTGTGTTATAAACTTCATTTGTGTGCCAAAGAGAGAGTGAACAAGCCAAGTCGCGTTTTTAAGGCGAAGAAGGAAAAACTGCAGCAAAACTGTGCAAAGCTCCTGGCGCGGCGCACCTGGGTTGAGGCGCGGCACACCTGGTCGGCGCGGCGCACAGAGCGCAGGAAACACACTAGAAATTACACAGGCACGGCACACCTGAGTGGCACAGCACACCTGTTAGTGGGCGCGGCGCACCTGCCCTCCAAGCCCGAATTTCGTTCAATCGACCTCATCTGGCTTCCAAATCTTGCAAACCTCATTTCACAAGTAAGTGAAACATTCCACTTTTCCATTGCAAGGGTTTTAGTCATCTTTGATGGTGTGTTAATAGGTGAAAATTAAAACCCTAGTTTGTTGCACAGTCACATTGAAAAAATTGTCTAGGGTTTCAAAAGTTGTCATTGTTGTTGTTTGCTCCCCTGCATCATTTTCATTTCCCTCCACTACACTTCCCAAATTTCATTTCCCTTCCCCTCTCTCATTCACACTCATCCCACCCCCTATCCCCAAAACCCTAATACCTAACAAATTCCCACTATTTCCCAAACCCTAATTTGCATTCCCAAAACCCTGCCACTCCCAAAAAACCCTACAGTCAGCACAAAATCCCTCATTCACAGTCCCACTCATCAATCCCATTCATCAAATAGCAAACACCTATTCTTAATATAAAATCTCTTCATACTCATCATTGAAAACCAAACAGTGGCAAATATGGAAACAGATTCACCTTATGAAAGGGATGAGGAAACAGTGAGTGATTCCTCCCAAGAAATTCATGCACCAAGAAAACCACACAAGGGAGGAAAACACATCTGAGAGGAGCCCACTACACTTACAGAGCTATTGGCTTGTCCCCTTGCAGTAGCATGTTTTAAACATTAGTCTTGCTACCAGTATACTGAGATGGTGGAAAGAGTCTAATACCACCATGAGTTTGCTAGATTATTTGTCCTCCATCTTCATAATGGCCAGGTCAATTTGGCAGGTGTTACATTCACTTTGACACCTGAAACTATAGTTGAAGCAACAAGTATTCCGAATGTGGGTGAACAGTGGAACAAAGGACAGCTGGTGGACAAAGAGCATTATGAGCCTTATATCAAGGCTAGCTATCAGAAGCAAATTAGTAGGGTCTTCCCTTTCAGATACCTACAGGACACATATGCTCCACTTATGAAACTCATAATCAAATACTTCAGCTGTGAAGGTAGATTTTCTCGCTTGTATACCTATCATGTCATATTATTGATGCATTTCACTAGAGTGAGGATGATGAACATCCCCTATTTCATATGCATAAACATTGAGAAAATGACCACATTGGTGCAAATGAAACCTCCACATCAACATTACAACAACATTTATCACTTTGCATTGATCAAGATTGTGGTTTTGCATCAGTTGAGCTTGCTGAATGTTTCATGGGATGATTTCATTTCACATGAGGTTTTCACAAGTCCTCAAGTGACCCCATCAGTTTTTCAAGAGGCAGGAGGGTCTTCAAATCAACAAGAGGTGCATGAGACTCAAACCACCAATGTGCCAGTATTTGTCACTTATCAAAAGGGCACAAGGAGATTATTTGCAGCAGCCAAACGAGTACTATCTCCACCTGGGGTGGAAGGGGTCTCATCTCCTTCATCAGATCAAAGGCAAATGTTATCTTCACCTGGGGTGAAAGGGGCTTTGCCTTCTTCTTCAGCAAAGTAGGACAAAGGGAAACAACCAGTGCATGATGAGGGGCCTTCTGAAGGTCAAGAGAGAGATTTCATTCTCATTCAGGATGAGGACACTGATTTGGGCTCCCAAAGCTCAAAACTCAAGGAGATCATCAAAGAACAAGAAGCTGACATTCATGACTTATCTCTTAACTTGGAAAGAGATAAGTGGATCATAAACTACCTTGAGCAAAGGAACAACCAGTTGGAAGACCAGCAGATAATCATGGAGCTGCAAAACATAAGAGAAAATAGGCAAGCAGCCAAGAGGAGGAAAGTCAAGTTGACACCACTAGAGCAAGAGATTGAAGCTGATCGAGAATCTTGGCTAGAGAGGGAAAACATGCACTTGGAGAAGCTGCTTGAGAAAGAAAATAAGGAGAAAAAGATGTTGAGGCACATGGCCTATCACTATTTGGCAAGAAACAAGATTTGCAAAGCGAGGATAAGGACCTTAAAGGCCAAGTTGAGGAAAACTTTGAGGAGGAAGAAAGAGCAAGATAAGCTCAAGATCTTGGTTGAAGCTTCCTTAGCCCAACATAGTACTTGATGTAGGTCACTCAGCCCAAATTTCAAGAATTTTGGCACACTTTTGGGCAATTTTGAAATTTTGAAGGAAAAAACAAGTTTTTATGCCTGGTGCATAGCGCCACATGGCGCTCGCTTTTGCAAGGGACCTCCTCTAGAGAAAAACTCTACATTTTTGGATTCCTCATGAAAAATTATGAATACCCAGAAATTACTAGAAATTTTTATCAAGTTTTGAGCTTCCAAAAGGGTCAAAAACACCTCAAAAATGCCCTTTCTGCCCCTTTTTGGCCACACAGGAAGCAGCGTTGGGATAACTCACTTTTGGAGGGGCAAATGGACACCAAATTCAGAAATTTCACTTGTTCTGGAAAGTATATAGATAGACCTTTCCAACAAGCCTACTTGGAGCAAATTTGGTGCATGGGAAGGCTTCCAAAATCAGCTGCAAAAAGGCGCTATGCACAGGGAAAGTGGCACAACTCACAGGATGAAAAATTGCCATTTTTTCCAAAAAACTCTGTTTTTCGCCTATTTTTTTCTCAGTTTGAATTTTCTCTCTCTCATGGTCAAACTCATGATGTAAATTGATGTAACTTGATGGAATTTGATGTAAAAATGTTAAAAATTCACTCATGGAGGTAGATACATCATGTATAGGTGGTTTTGAACTGAATGAATCAGTTTCCTAGGTTTTAGAGGCAAGCTATTCCACTGCCTACTTTTTAGTTCTTAGTTTAAATCTTGTTGAAACAACTCTTAAACTCATGAATTCGACCCTAAAGGCTAGCATGAGTTGTTTGTTGCCTATATCTAGTACTTTTTCAGTCATTTGTAAAGGTTGGACTCTTGTGAATGCTTTGAGCATTATTGTACATTCATCTCTGCAGTTTGGCAAAGGAATAGACTAGGGTTTGCAGCATTTTGTCGGATTCTTGTGGCAAGTTGATTTGGTATTGTTTTTTTTTCCTTCTGTAATTTAATTTTACATGTGTTTATGTATGCCATTATCTCTCTCTTTTTAGTTGAACTAAATGAATCAAGGATAAAGGTAGAAATCATTGATGTTGCAGTGCTCTACCTAGTGTTTGTTTAGTTTTTCATGTTTTCAACTGTTTGAAGAGGATTCCTGAGACTCTCATGCCCTCTCCAACTCCTCACCAGTCTTAAGACTCTCCATTTCACTTAATCCAAAGTACTAAACCATTTTCCTACCTCGCCCCACAGAAAACTCTGCAAGACTGAGTCCATTCCCCGGACCCAAATCTGCCTTTCACATTTGAGCCAACAAACCATCATTAAATTCAATCAAACTCCTCTGAGCATATACCTAGCCTAAAATTAGTCTTTATATCAGTCATCTCAAGCTTTATTGACCATATTTTCCTGAGATTGACAAGGAGAGAGCCCTCTCCCGACCTGGTAGGGCTAGCTACCAGGTTAAGCGTGGTTTGATGTTACCCTAGATCCTGCCTTTCTTAGCCTGAGGTAGATTTAGGCCCTAACAAGATGGACCAATGATAGGGCGAGGGGTGATCCTGGAAGCCTATTCACAAGAGAGGATCAAATATGTGGCTTGCTTGTCTTAGAAGACGAGATGGAAGGCTCTCTAGGAAGGGCTTGGGGAAAATATCTAAGATTAGGTTTTGAGTATGTGTCTTATAAAGGAGATTCCTAATCCCTATAATTCTTATGGAAACTTGGGTTCCAGGTGATCTTTGACAAATTAACCTTGATATTGCATGGGACCACACGAGACCAAGTGGACTCGAGGTTCATTCAAAGGGGATATGATTAAGAAACCAATTATATTCTTGACCTAATTTGGGAGGGGAAAGAGATCAAGGAATGAATTTTCAATGAAAGGAAATGCAAGGATCCCAATGAAGTTTCTAGCATACGGGAAACCAAGGGCAAGAATTGGTCTTCGAGCTAGGGCTTGCGATATCTCAAGATCCCACCATCAGAATTTCATGAAATTTGGAGGGCTTCTTGAGGACACACCATCGCAGTTGTGGACAAAAAATTGAAGTATTTGGATGGTTAAATCGTGAGATAATTGATTCCCTAAGTGATATAGAGGACTAGACCCAGAGAAGAGGAAAGGGGAGAAGGAAAATAGGTTTAAGGTGATCACCTTTGGGTGGACCAATGTCTAATAATTTGGGGAGATTGGAGTCAGGTAGAATTATGACTATGGAGCTTTGAATTTTCTAGGTCAAGGAGGCCTCAAAGACAACTTCACTTGGCACTAGGTCAACAACAAAAGAAACTTCAAAGAATTTATACTTCATTTTGCAAGATAAATGGCTGGTCAAGATGAATTTCAGTAATGAAAATCCCTAGGAACATTCATTCATTATACATGTCCCATACATGAAACATCCACTATCCATAAACAAAATTTCCACAACTTCGTATAAGAGATGCAGTAAATAAGCCTTAGTATAGCGAAATCCCATCAACAATGTATGTGAAAAATTCAGAAAGAAAGAATTATTAAAATGAAATTACATGTATAAGAATATATCAAACCATCTAAAAAAACTTTCCATCAAGAAGCTCCAAGACATATGAAAATTATCCAAACATCAAAATTCATTCGATGCTCCAAAAAATCGTCCTCCAAGAAGGATAACGAAAATCTATTAAGAGATAATAGTTCCAAATCCAAGTGATGATGCTAAAATCAATCCTTATCACTTTTATTTATACACTTCTAATGAATTCAATTTAGCTACTTGGACCTACATTAGCCCCTAAAATAAAATATTGTGCAAAACAACTAACTTTTGGTGACAAGCCCACCAAACTAGCTCATAAACAAAATAATAAACCTCTCAAGAGGTTGAATGATCAATAATACATGGTGTTGGGCCTTTTAAGAAACCTAATGAAGTCCATAAGTGCCACAATGATGAATAGGACTCCCAAAAGTAGTGGACAAGGGGTTGGCCCCTTGTTCTCCAAATAATAAACTTATGGTGCTCTTAATGGGTGTGAGGGCACACAAATAACCTCATGGGCCTCCAAGTAATTCGAAGATGCTTGTAGACCATCTGTAAGGGCTCAGATGATGGTGTAAGTGATGCCACAACATAATACAAGTCCTAGGTCAATAGCCAAGTGTATGGTACAACTGTGGGGTCGGCTAGGCATGGGGAACCAGGTGCATCTTCCTCGTCCAATAGGTGAATATCGGGCAATATCTGAACATATCTGGGGATCCATGGAGTGTTTCCTTCTATTGTGGAAGTCCATGGCTCTCAACACACACTCTACATGTGCCAATGTAGCCCTCATGAGGGTTAGGACCCCATATAGGGAGACCAAACCCAAAATGGAGACAATTTTCAATCCTACATAAGATCTAATGTGCCCCCTAGCCTTCTAGTACAACAAGTCATCAAAGGAAATCGAGTTAAATATCTTAGAAACCATGGAAACCAGGTGGGCACTTTATAATGGCGTGCCCTTCCATAGTGGGCTTTGGCATGTGATAATGTCTCTAAGCTCCAAATGGGGTTAACCAAGTATCCTATTATGTGGTTTCTACCTTTAAAAGGGATATTATTTCCAAGGTACATCCTTCAAAGGGTGGTGGCATGTGATAAATAGATTAATGGAGTAGGGAATGAAAAGGGGAAGCCCTGGGCCACATGCTAGGATACTAGGGTAGCTAACAAAAGGGAAGCCCACACTTGGGTATATAATGTATAGGAGGGAGAAATCATGGTACATCAGGTGCCCTGACCTTGATTTTTCCACCCTTCTTTATATGCCTTTTGCCTTCTATGATTTTTCTTTGATTAACTGCTCAGGGCTCAAGGGATAAGAGCATGATGTGTAAGGTATAGCAGTGGATGCCCCCTTTAGGGGAAGGCAGTTCATTTCCCACTAGGGGTTGGGACAATCATGGATTCTTGAATGATAAAGGAGGCTCATCTAGGGCCTCTAGGAACCAGGTTGATGGCAATGATAATGGGGTAGAGCTTGTGTATTGGCTTTTTCCCACATGCTAAATGTGTTTGTCTTGGCCATCTTTTGCATTTTGTGGTACATTTTCCTATTGAATGTGGCCAATTCTGCTTTTACTTTTCTTTTTAGCGGTATTAACCTCTTGGGCATCATTCCAGGCCTGACCCAAGGTGTGGGAAAGGGGAAGGGGAAGGCTAACTCTATGTGGACCGAGTGGAAGAATGTGGACCCATGTGGGAGGAATGATGAATGGGGTTATAATGAGTGAAAGGGTAGTGATATATGTGGATGAGAGAGCGAGACCATGCAACCAAAATAAGGGTTTCCCATGAATTACTATCCCTAGAGCCAAAAGGTCAGTAAAAGAGATCCCACGGGACTAGGGTCCAAGGTTAACATTTAAAAGAGGTCTAGGAGACAATAGCACATACCTAACCCACTCTTTTTGTTGAATCCCCCCATTAATCCATGCCCAAAAGTTTCCATGATAAGTAAACTACAATACTAAATTACAAAATGACAAGGCATACCTTCAGGTTTGGGAGGCCCACCTTCAAACATATGATCATGACAAATGGGTGAGGGACCACAAGACTAGCTCAGGTGGTAGAGAAATGAAACAACGAGCTAGTTGGTGGATGCAAGGGGTTGTTGGTTGTCGGATAAGGACCATCTTTTAGAAAAACAAAATCTAGGGATATCACCCACAAAATGGTGGGTAACATCTAGCTCCAACTGGGACGTGATCTATCGAACAGTGAGCGAAGCTAAACGAACGGGAGGTCATGAGAACACCAACAATCTCTTGGTACACCACATACCTATTACCTGCACATAAATGAAAAAACATGGTGCATCATGCTTTCACAGTGTCTCATGATCGCACATGCTTGGATTAGACCCATAAAATTGACTCATAAAAATAAAATTTCAAATGTAGTTTTAAATCTAAATGAAACTAATCTATCATGAGAAATATCATATGACATTAGTTCTAATGCAAAAATCAGTATGCAATGCATCCTACCCTAACATGCATATGGTACAAAACTAATACTAAGTGTAATCATAAATCTAGTACGACCAACATAACATCAAATCAATATAAATATGCCAGCCTATATGATTACTCATGTAGCAAATGCCAAAGCGAATGTGGACAAAATCATATGGATGATAAGGCCAATGGGAGGTAGGAAAATAGAATTCCCACACATGGATGATCATGTGAGAAGAGGTAAGAAAAGGATGTAATCTAGTCCATGAGATCCTCTCTTCTAACCAAAATATAGAGATGTCAATGATTAGGCCCATAAACTCTTGATGGATGGAAACCTCAGGCATATGATAGTCCTTATTATTTATGTCATTTTTTATGGCCTCTACAGGGTTATGATTAGTAGGAACGAGGGACTGATGAGATGGAGAAACGCAAGTAGGTCGCCTATGATGATCACACTAGAAAGGGGAGGTTATAGATTAATCATGATCCTAAGGGGGCACCCAATGATATAAAGAATATTCAACGAGGGGTTCACCCTCGACACTATACTCAGATAGGGGAAAGGGATCAAGGTCACTTGAGATCATATGAGAACAAGCGCGAGAATCACTCTCAAAATTATGAACAAGGGAAGAAGGAAAAGGGGAGTGTGGAGTGTTATATCCATTAGGTTTCTCTTCCCCAAAATCATAATCTAAAGGCTCAGGTGATTCAAATATAGAATCATAAGTAGGAGCCTTATCAATTTCGTTAGTATCATAGATTAAGCCTTTCTTTACAGGAAAATTGATCACTTCCAATTGCCCCTCCTTATTCAAGGGAAAATAAAAATTTTCCTTCCCAAGGGCATCAATGGATATGTCATCATAAATAATACCCGAGAGAAAGGGAGGACCAATTTCAGCCTCATCCTCCTTGTCGGTGTTGTAAATGGGAGCACAATCAAATTGAGGACCAACAATTTCCCATTTCTCCTTTTCAACATGGAAGTAATCTCCAATATCATCTTCTAAGGGGAAAATGGGATCACCTTCCTCAAGGTTCTCAAAAAGAGATTCATCAAGAGTAATATCCTCGAAAAAGGTAAGGTTAGTCTCAACTTCATCCTTCCCAACACATATGTTCTCAAAATCATCCTTTTCATCACGTCGACCCGAGGAGGACTCCTCTTCTTGCTCATTACTTAGATTCTCAATGTCTTGATGACGGTCAACAAAGGCTTCCTTTTGGATGCTTAATGTGGGGCATACTTGAAAATGTCTAAGAAAGCCATCAATGAACTCTTCAATAGATGATATGCTCTTAGGTTCATGATCATGCAACCATGAGTTATGACCACCGAGAGATCCCATGAACAACAACATAAGGACATCTTGATGAACAACCTCCTCTCTTGAAGCATGTGCATTAAATCTTTCTACGTGGTCAATTGTGGAGAGTGGATCACTATCAAACACAGACACCCCACATACCTTCCTTCCCATGACATGATTAGGGTGCCTAGGGATGCTAGCAATGTCTAAAGCGAGAAATTTATCAAAGAAAGACAACCTATTTGAGATATACATGACAAACATGTAGGAGTCGTCAGGGTGAATTTAAAGATGCCTAGAAAAATGCTTGCTTCACCCTACAAGCATCGACCTTAAAGTTCAATGAAGAATTAGGGGTTCGTTCTTCCAATGGAGTCACCAATAATGTTATGTCAATATGTCGTATGGAGAACAAAACACATGTTTCGTGTCCCCGAAAATGACGCCAAAAATGTTACCGCTCAAACTAGTAGGGGTCCTAAAAGGGGATCCTTTTAGGGTTACTACTAGGATAAGGGAAACAATGGAGTGATAGCCCACTGTTACCTCGGCTAAGACTCCCTACTCTTCACAGATTTTCATCCTTGACAAGTCATATACTCAAACCCTAGCCCTTGGAATTCCCCTAAGCCCTTCTTAGATAGCCTTTCATCTTGTTTTCCAAGCAAGTAAGCCATACATCTGAGCCTCTCTTGTGAATAGGCTTCTAGGATCACCTTTCACCCTATCATTGATCCATTCATCTTCAAGATCCTCATTATACCGGGTCTCCTCCCATTGGTGAAAGTCTGTAAAGAGCAGGGAGCCTTAGCTAAGGTGAAAGTGGGTTATTGTTCCATTATTGCCCATGACCTAGTAGTTGCCCTATAGGACACCCTTCCTAGGACCCCTGCTAGTTTGAGCGGTAACAAACCCTGTTTATTACAAATCAGCATTGACATTGAAACTGTCAGCGATTTTAAAGCTACCAACTAAATTGTGATAACATAACCTATTGTGGAGAGGGCGATGATATACTAACTTGCCCCGAGAGGACCAAAAGCAGAGAGAACCAGAACACCACTACCTGTAGCACACAAATTCTTGACCCCATCAACAAAGACCTAAGAAAGCAGATGAGAGTGCTAGTAACTTCCATAGAGCCATATATAATTGAACTTGCATTTGAAAGACGAGCCCGATTGAAGCCAATGATCTCCCATCACGATGAGAATTGCACAAGGAAAGGGACGAAAAGACCTGTAATTCATGTCAAACGTTAAAATTGAATCCTCCCTGCTATGAAGTGAAGGGATCACCATAATCGATGTAGATAACATTAACTCAGTTTGAGGGAGAATTAAAATGATAGTGCAGCAGAGGTGAACACCGAGGGCCATATGTTCACTGGAGAAATCCACTTGTACATTTATCACTTCAAGGAATGGGTCCAACCAAATCGTCGAGAACCTGCCACCGATCTGAAGAGAGATAAGGCCTAAGGTCTAGAGACCATAAATCACCCCCTGCATACATTAGAAAACCATGATTGCATTTCATTTATGGAACTGGGAATGAAAATAAGTTGGCATTGATTACAAGGATCCCTTGAGTCAGAATGGACCCTCGTTTTGCTAATTAATCAACACTTGAGTTCAAGATTCTATATATGTGAAAAAAACTCACTCTATCAAATTTTGTCAATGCTACTTGTATCTTGAGAATCAAAGGGGAAGATAAGGAATTAATAGTTTTCTTTGCTTTAGTGAATTGCCTTATAACCAGTAAGGAGTCCCCAAAAACAATAATTTGCTTAATTCCTCAATTTGGGGCAAGCTCCAAACCTTTCCATAGGGCAATGAAATTAACATGATTATTTGTGGCTTTTTTGAGACCCCACACATAGTGCAAAGCCATTTGTTCATCAAGGCAAAAAATTACCCCTCCAGCCTCCCCACTACATTTATTATTTTTAAAAATAATAAACGTTTTAATTAATATCAATATATATTTGAATGAGGGGTTTTGAACCAGTGATCTTTTCACCACAAAATGCCTTAACATGAAACATTTTTACTATCTATTCTATGCCCATGAACATAGAGTGACCATTTTAATTAATTGAATGTTCCACATTTTTTTAATATAATAATTTTATATTATACTATATAATTATTCTTATGCGGATTTTTTTTTTTCAATGTGGTTCACGGGCACTCAATGAGTGGCCGCTACGTCCACATAGAGAAGCGGGGCAGTTCCACCCGAAGGGATCTGCCGGTCGGCCATATCAGGCCTAACCCCGAGGGCGTCGAGGAGATTTGACCCCGTGACCTCCCAACTGGGAAAGTGCTTAGCAACGAGAACTCGACCGTTTGAGCTATCCCTTGGGGCTTATGCGGATTATTTTATTATTAATTACTTTTTATATAAAAAATAGGAATTAAGGACTGCATATCATACTTGTATATATAATTTTATGTTAAAAAATTTGCAATTTGTGATCCAAAATTTCGCACTTCTTAGGAAAAAAAATGTCCATAAACATTTATAAAATTTCGTTATTGAAAATATTATTAAAATTCGAAAAACTTGTAAGATTTGAGTTAAAATTAATTGGAAAAATTGTTAAAAAAAAGAAGAAGCCAAAACATCAAACAATCAGACTAATGCCTTAAATTTTTTGTGATTGGAACTTCCTTTATAAAATTGTGTTAAAAATTTACCAAACCCAAATTGTCAATTCTTCTTTTCATAAAAATCATACAAATTCGTAAAATTTTGCTTCATGGGAAAAATGAAGGTTACCAAAAATTGGGTAATTGGAGTGCTGGGTAAGCTGGGGCATTTGTGATCATCAATAAAAACAGTGGTAACAGTAGCAATTTTCACTCCCCTCTTCTCCAAGGAATTGCATGTTTTGTTTGCAATCTGACCTGAGAATAACAAGATGATGCACAATATCAGCCACTTCAGGGCTTCGGCTCCGTGTCTAAGAGTACGGGGAGTAGTTCAACAATGGAATCAGGAGCTTTTAGGTTATAACGGTGGAGAGAGTAACAGCAGAGATGAGGGCATTGGCAAACCAATTGTCATCACTGGGAAAGAGGGGAGACGAAAACAAGGGTTTGAGCACGGTAGCTCCAGTGGCATTAATCGAAGATACGAGGAGATCGGTGGAAATGAAGATGTGAGCGAATTGTTCGAAAAAATGCATGAACGAACTGTTGTGTTTTGGAATTCAATGATTACAAGGTATGCGCAGACTGGTAGGTTAGAGGATGCACACAAACTATTTGACAAAATACCTGAACGAAATGTTGTGTCTTGGAATTCGTTGATTGCAGGGTATGGTCAGAATGGCAGAGTTGAAGCTGCACGCAAACTGTTTGACGAAATGCCTGCGAGAGATGTGGTTTCTTGGAATGGCATGATTGCTGGGTACATGCAGAACGGAAGAGTGGAGGAGGGTCGCGCTTTGTTTGACATAATGCCGCAGCGAAATGTGGTCTCGTGGACGACGATAATTGCAGGGTGTTCTCAGAATGCGAGAATGGAAGATGCGTGCCAACTGTTCAACGAAATGCCAGAACGGAATGTGCGGTCCTGGAATGCGATAATTGCAGGTTATGCTCAGAATAAGCAGGAGGAGGAGGCAGTGGGATTTTTGGTGCAAATGCTGCGGGATGGCATGATGCCGAATCTATTCACCTTCCCTAGTGTTCTAAGAGCGGTTGCAAGTCTAGAAGCCTTGGAATTTGGAAAGCAGGTCCATGGATGCGTCCTAAAATTTGGAATGGAATCTGATGTTTTTGTGGGGAGTTCCCTTGTTACCATGTATGCGAAGTGTGGTTTTGTGGATCATGCATGCCGGGTGATGCAGACAATACCTAAACGAGATATGGCAATGTGGAACGCCATGGTTGCAGGATTTGTCCAGAATGGGAGAATGGAGGATGCTCGACAGTTTTTTGATAATCTCTTGCAACGAAATGTTGTCTCCTGGACTGCAATGATTGCCGGATATGCACAGAATGGGCGTTGTGAGGACGCACTAGTTCTTTTTATTGAAATGTCAAGGACAGGTGTGAAGGCTAACCAATCCACGTTTTCTAGTGTTCTTAGAGCTTGTGCTAGCTTAGCAGCTTTGGACCAGGGAAAGCAAGTCCATGTTCATATCGATAAGACTAGATTCGACCATGACACGTTTGTAAAGAATGCCCTTATTACTATGTATGCTAGATGTGGGAGCATAGAAGATGCTAATCGAGTCTTCAGTAGTATGCCTGAACCGGATGTGGTTTCATGGAATGCTATGATTGCAGGTTATGCGCAACATGGGCTGGCTATAGAGGCACTTAGACTCTTTGAACGGTTAGTGCAAGAAGGCACAAAACCGGATGAAATTACATTTGTTGGTGTTCTCTCTGCTTGCAGCCATGCAGGCCTAGTGAAGGAAGCCTGGTACTATTTCAATACCATGCTACGGGACCATTGCTTAACAGCAAACTCTGAGCATTATGCCTGTATGGTCGACCTTCTTGGCCGCGCTGGGTACCTGGAAGAGGCAAAGAAACTCATTGATGAAATGCCTATGGAACCCGATGTGGTCGTATGGGGTTCCCTTCTGAGTGCCTGTAAAATGCATGCTAATGTGAAGCTAGGAAAGCTTGCTGCAGAGCACCTATTTGAGTTGGAGCCAGGGGACGACTCAACTTATGTTCTGTTGTCAAGCATTTACGCTGCAGCGGGCATGTGGGATGATGTAACTAAAGTGAGAATAATGATGAAGAACAAGGGAGTAAAAAAGAAGCCAGGATGCAGCTGGATTGATGTGAAAAATAGGGTGCATGTATTTGTCACTGGAGACAGATCTCACCCAGAAACGGAAAAGATATATGCAAAGTTGGAGAAATTGGTTGAGAAGATACAGGAAGCAGGGTATGTGCCAAACAGAAATTTAGTGCTGAAGGATGTCTCAGACAAGGAAAAGGATCACCTTCTCTATTATCATAGTGAGAAACTGGCTATTGCTTTTGGGCTTATCAGCATACCTCCTGGAAAGCCTATCCGGATTATCAAAAACCTTCGTGTGTGTGGTGACTGCCACACCGCTATCAAGTTCATTGCAAAGATCGTAGGGCAAGAAATTGTTGTAAGGGATGCAAATCGCTTCCATCATTTTAAGGATGGCTTTTGCTCCTGTGGAGATTATTGGTGATACTAAGAACAAAAATGATATGGTCTATCCTTCGTATTTATTTTTAAAATTTTATTCTTGGGTGGAGTGGGGCAGTTGGGAAGTGGATGGATGGACAGCTTTTACCATACATATTTACATGTGAAAAGTGACATTAGAGGCATAAAAGTATCGGTGGTGTTAGCATCTGATGCTAGTCTGCGAGGTAGGTTTGCGGACAGAGTGCGGATACAAGTCAAGCACCAAATTAAAAGGGATGTCTTCATTACTGGTGTATGCCAAATTACTGAACCAAGCCTCGACAGGGTAGTGGAGACATTATTGTGACATTGAAACATGATTTATTTCTTCACTGGTTGTTTCGAGTTTTGCTCCATGGATAAGAAGGATATTCTCAAAACCTCCAATGATTTTCACAACCATTTGATCCTGTATTCAGCTTTTACCAAATTCTTGATTTATTTCTAGTTGGTCAGGAATTCTGTTTTGAAGAAATTATAATCTATCTTGATCCACATATCAGGGTACTAGTTCCCGTCCTAACTTTGAAAATTGACAAGTAACGTATTCTGGAGATTTCGAAGACAGAATTAAAGCAAGAGGCTACCTTGTAGCTTGGCTCACATTTAACTTCTAGTTCTTGCAAGTCATACATAACATACCTGGTTAAGAGTCCTGGGTGGGACATGTTTTTGCTATGTATTCAGAGGGGCAGTTGTTTTGAAAGAAGACTAAAGTTTCTAGCCCATGATATGAAAATCATAAACAAAACCCATATATGGATGTAAAGGAGGCTTGGTTCATAAATATATAGGATTAAATAATCTAACATGACCATGCAAGATCATACAAAAAGACACATTTGTATTATTGGACGTGAAGGAACTCTCGTGGCATAAGGACCAACGAGGCATGTGTTCATTGTTGGTGCAATTCTAATTCCTAAGACCCTGCAAACTTCCTAAACAGTATTCCTAGAGGTGAATTCTGAGCTACTTTTCGTGGTGGCAGGAATGTGTGAAGATCTCTGTTGTAACCATGGTGGGTAAGAGCTTAGCTGAGCAAATTTCTGAGCTGATCAAAGGATCAAACAATGGATAAAAATTCTGAAGTACCCTTGGTTTAGTCTTACTCTATTGCTGATCATCATCAGAGGAACATATTTCAGCCTATTAACAGATCCATCAACTGACAGGTTATCATTCCCAAGGACAATTCCCATGCAGAGTAACCTTGTTCTGTGTTAGTGAAGTTTCAGAGTAAACGATTTGCATCATTGGCTATTATGGAACGATTACCAGGAATGCAGAAAGCTGTAAAGAATAATCTTATGTCAAAGTCTCTTCCTGGACATTTAGAAGTGAGGGAATCTACTAATATCCCATAAAGAGTCGTGGGAGGATTACTGGAAATGCAGAAGGCTACAAAGGATGATCATGAGTCAAAGTCTCTTCCTGGACATTTAAAGGGGAGGGAATCTACTCAATAGTAATTTTTAGCAATAATGGCAGTTTATGGAAGGGTAACACTTTTTGCAAGGGAAAGAAACTGGATAAAGTTTAAGTTGCAACTTTTTTCAGTCTTTGACATTCCATAATTCTTGGATTCTGATTCTTTCAGATATATATTAGGAGGTAAGGTCTCGTAAGACCTTCAAGTATAAATTTAGGTGGTTCTTAGGATTTTGTAATTGATAAAAAGCCACAAGAGAAGAGGCATATTTCCCTGGTGCTAGTCTGGTGAACTGGAATTCAGTTTCCCATCCTGTACAATGATGGGGGTGTCACCTGAAAATCATTTGATACATAACTGTGTTTGGACAGTCCGCGTTCAATCACGAGGATAGTTCTCATTTAATTGTAGTTGTCAGTTTTTTTGTCAAAATAAGGGTAGCATAGGTGCGACAAAGCTGTTCTCTAGATTAAAATTTGTGCACCAGAAGAAAGGAGAGGTTAGGATCAAGAACCCCATTTGGTTGGCCTTGTTTAACTTAGCAACAAGGCTTCAGCATGCCTTAGGTACCGGTAGGAAATTGTGGAAAAAGGTAATAACAATAAATAATTGGATGAATAAGTCGGTCGGAGATATTCTCTAAACCATGCGTATCAGAAACATGAACTTCTCTTCGGAAGCTAATGAAGTAAGCATGGACAGTGGAGGGGACCAAATTCCCCCCTCTGGTTGAATGACTTTCTCCATGCTAAGGAATCCTCGAAAGAGTTAGGACTCCTAGAAATAGAGTATATCCTCGATCGGGATAAATCTAACTTGGAAGACACTAATTTTCCACGGTCTCATGGATGATTCTATAACAAAGGAAATCTTCCAAAGAGAGGCCCTTTTATTGGAGCAGGAGATAAGGTGGGCCCCATTCCCAAAGTAGGGTTAAATTCTTGTTTGGGGCAAGGCATAAGGTGGAAAGCAGACACCTTTTCTGAACTGAAGAGCTGTACCACAGCATTTTTTTTCCAAGGGTACCACGACATGTATGGGTTAATTCATTACAAAGAGCCTAGGTTCCAATTCCTGGATATATGCATGTGATGGTGATCTGTTCTACCCAAGGAAAATATATTGATGTTGAGACTAAGCAATGGGATGATAGCCATCACCAAAATATGGGAAGGTGGAATCGAAGTGAGCCATCATTTATGACTTGAAAATGATGAATCGCATTTTTGGCGCTGCCATAGACACTGAATATCTAGCCCTATTTGTCTGTCTTAATTCGGAAAGACTGGCAACAAAGAGAAATGGAGGTACAATTTGGGAGTTTCCTGTGCCTCTTTTGTTGACGAGAAGCCCAAACCTTGGTTTACGAATGCCGAGTGTGGCTTCATTTTTTTGTGAGTAATGAAAACTCACTCTTATATAGTTTAGCAAGGGCCAGATGGCAGAAACTTTGCTTATTTCGAAAGAAAGTTTCCAACATTGAATGGATAAAGGATAATACCAGTTTTGATCCATCTTAACTCTGGATCAGAGATTTCTTAAGTACCAAGAAGGATAAAAAGATGATACCAGTTTTGATCCATCTTAACTCTGGATCAGAGATCTCTTAAGTAACAAGAAGGATAAAAAAGAATTTGGGATGCAATTTTCCTGGTGGTTAAAGGACCCTGAGATAAGATGGGTTTACACTAGTGTGTATATATATTAATCTTTGGCATTCTTTTCTTGAATTTTCTTTTTTACATTACACTTCTTATTTTATTTTTCAATATTTTGATTTATAAGCATAGATGTTACATGTCATCCATATTGCATGGTAATTTATTTTTATTGTTTTGAAAATATTATATTTATGCTGACATATGTTGCATGTCGAGAGTGTTAGGCATGAACATTACACATCTCCCTTGCACAATGTTGTAGATTGCACTTTGTTTCTCTCAATGTAATCCAAAGAAAAAATGGGGGCTTTTTCCAAGATGGAGCTAGTACAATTGTTTTTGTGCAACATTATCTAAGCTTTTTTCAAGTTATCATCTTCAAGCGATAGTGTGCCATAGGCTATCCACGTTAGCAATAGAAATTCTTGCTAATTGGAGATCTAGATTGACCTCCTTTGTCGAGTCAAGCAAGGCCACATGATAGAGCCAAGGAGTGAAATTAGCAATCCACTAAATTGTTACCAAAGTAAGACATCAACTCTGTTAGGCCAAGGAATCACGTATTAAACTGCTAATCTATAATTTATTAATTTGAATATATATATCAAAGTGACCTTTGGGATTCCACTTCCATGGTCTGTGCAACTTACTTCATTTTGTTTATTTACATATTTTGCTTAATCCCGGAGGATTAGGTGTCTAACATTCACCCCACTAATCTGAAAGGGGTGTTTGTGAGCCCAAGCATCATTCTGAATCTTTCAAACTTATCTCTTTCAAGTGCTTTGGTGAAGAGGTCTGCAATTTGCTCATTTGTGGAACAATGTCATAGGTGAATAGCCTTGACCTCTACATGATGTCGAATCAAATGATACTTTGTGTTATGTTTGGTCCGATCATGGAATTTGGGATTCTTGGCCAATTTAATTGTAGAAGTATTGTCAATCAAAGGAGGAGTATAATTCACTTGTTTCTCTTGCAAATATTCAAAATTTTTCCTAAGCCACACTATCTCCTTGGTTGCTTCCGCAGCTGCTACATATTTTGCCTTTATCGTGGAATCTACTGGAACTGACTGTTTGCATGACCTCCAGGGTACAACTCCTAATCCAAGATTCATAACATAACATCAAGTAGACATTGCATTTTTCATATCTCCATCAAAGTTCGAATCAGAATATCTAATCAAGTTGAAGTCATCCACTTGTGAATATTTGAGTCCAAAGTTTTGAGTTCCTTTCAAGTACTTTAGAATTCTTTTTGCAGTAGACCAATGTCCTTCACAAGGCTTTTGCATAAACCTGGAAAGGATTCCAACAACAAATGAAATATTTGGTTTGGTAGTGGTGAGGTAGATAAGACTTCCCACAAGTTGTCTATACTTAGTTGCATCCTCAAATTCATTTCCTTCTTTAGATGTGAGCTTCAAATTTTGTTCCATTAGAGTGGACAAAGGATTGCATTCAACCATGCCAAACTTATTCAACAATTCTCCAATGTACTTCTTTTGAGAGAGGAATATATGTGTCGGATGTTGGATTTCTGCAAAGCCCAAATAGTAATGAAGATGTCCCAAATCTGTCATCTCAAATCTTTATTCAGTTCTTTCTTTATGGATGCAATATAATTTTCATTGTTCCCTGTTATTAACAAATCATTTACATATACCAAAAGATAGACAATAATTTTGCAAACTATGTCGACAAATAAATTTGCATCACCAAGATTAAGTGTTGAAATTTAATTTTAGAAGACGCTCAGTGAATTTTTCATACAGGCTCGTGGTGATTGTTTTAGGCCATAAAAGGATTTGATGAGTTTGCATACTTTTTTTTTCTTGTCGCTTCACAACAAAACCTTCTAATTGAGACATAAAGACATTTTCTTTCAGTTCTCTATTCAAGAAAACAATTTTTTTCATACAGGCTCGCGGTGATTGTTTTAGGCCATACAAGGATTTGATGAGTTTGGATACTTTTTTTTCTTGTCCCTTCACAAAAAAACCTTCTGATTGAGACATAAAGACATTTTCTTTCAGGTCTCCATTCAAGAAAACAATTTTTACATCCATTTGATGGACTTTCCATCCATTCTGAGCTATGAAGGCAAAGAGAGTCTAGATGGTGGCCCATTTTGCTGTTGGGTCAAAGGTCTATTCATAATCAACTCCTTTTTTCTGCACAAATCATTTTGCCATGAGCCTTGCTTTGTGCTTGTCAAGTGAGCCATTTGATTTATACTTGTTCTTGAAGAGCCACTTGCAACCAATTAGTTTGGTTCCAAATGGAGGGTCCACTAGCTTCCATGTTCCATTCTTTATGAGAGCATCATACTTTTTTTGCATTGCTTCTTTCCATTCATCATGAGAAGCAACTTATTTAAAGGAAGTTGGTTCAAAATTAGTAGACAAATTTAATTCACAATCATAAGAAACATCCATATCATCAATTGAATAAAAATCATCTCCAATTTGTCTAATGGAAATTTTATTTCCTGTCTTTCTCAACCTCATCAAGATGAACACTTTCAAGTGTTCTAATGAGCCATTTTGGAGGGCCTTTCTGAGATAGTCCACATTGCTCCATTGATTGAGATGGGGATGCATCAAGATTTAATCTCAATCTCATCACTCAAAGGGCCTTCTTGATTTGAAGAAGTGGTTAAACTTCATGAGGAGGAGAGAGTGCTTTAGAAGGAGATTCCATAGATTGATCAAGGATAGGGACCCCCCCTTCAAGATGTGGAAAATCTCATCATCAAATTCATGAAAAGTTTTTGCATCACTGAATTTGTCCAAACGATTAAGCGTAGCTCAACAATATTGTTAGTCTTGGAAGATTCAAGAAAAAAATATCTTTAGACAATATAAACTTCTTATTGACCTCATCATAGAGATGATATGCTTTGGTGGTATCTAAGTACTCCAAGAAGATACACTTTCGACTCCTTGCATCAAGTTTGTTTTTTTGTTCTTTAGGAATCAAAGCATAATAGGTGGAACCAAAGATCTTGAGATGCCTTACCAAAGGAATGTGGCCATAACACATTTCATAGGGAGTTTTGTTTTTGAGAGCATGAAATGGACATCTGTTTTTTAATATATATATAGCACATAGAACCGCATCTGCACAGAACATCAACTTTACATTTTTGAAAAACATCATTGAATGAGCCATATTTAAGATAGTCCTGTTCATTCTTTCAACTACACCATTTTGTTGAGGATTGTATGGCACAATTGTTTGATGTTGAATCCCATGTTGGCGAAGATAGTTTTAAAATTCATTTGAAGTATATTCTTTTCCATTATCAGTACGAATAGAGCCAATATGTGATTGTGCATCATTTTCAATCCATGCATGAAAGTTTTTGAAAGTTTCAAAAGCTTCTGATTTATTTTTCAACAAATATACCCAACACATCCTAGTGTAATCATCAATAAAAGTCATCATATATTTATTTCCATTTGCAAATGAACATGCATAGGGCCACACAAATCATAATGAATAAGTGCAAACTTTCTACATACTCTTGAAACATAATTATGAAATGGTTGTTATGTTTCCCTAGGATACAAGCATCACATTGCTTTATTTTCCTTGGAATAGTTGGCAATCTAGAAACACCATTTCTTTTCAACAAACAAAAGTTGTCATAATTAAGATGTTCAAATCTTGCATGCCATAGAAGATTGGATGACAATGTGCCTTCATTGTACTGAGAATTGTATGCACGAGCAAATGTTCCTTGCAGCGTGATGTTTTTCTTATCTCAACTTTGCCATCAAACATGTAAATGGGGCGTTCTTGTTGACGAATGTGAACAAGGGGCAACAAGTTTCTCCATATTTTTGGAAGGTAGAGTACATAATGCAAAAGAAAGATAAGAAGTCCAGGTAGTTTAAGCCTGATAGCGCGAACTCTGGGTGGCTTGAGGCTTGACTTGTCTACAAAGTATACTGCTCCATCTACATTGTCATTGAAGTCTTCAAAGAAGTCTTTCTGGAAGGTCATGTGTTAGGTTGCAGCTATAACAAGCAAACGTGCATCTTTCCAAGAAGCAAATGAAGTGTGAAACAGACCTCCAGTTACTCCAATATTGCAATGGGCAACAATATAATGAGCAGATTCAGGTGCTTTACCTTTCACTAGATTTGGTGTTTTACCTTTCTCTTCTTTTCATTCTTGTTTGATTCTTTCCCAAGGGATTTTGCATGTGGATGCATCATGCCCATCTCTGTTACAATGAATACTGGAGGTCAAGTTTTCTTCCTTGATGATATTTACCCCTGCTTTTGTTATTCTCATTCCACATCCTCTTCTTCCATCTCTTCCCCTAGAAGAATCTTGTGTATGATTCTTCTCTTTTTGTTCAAGGCACACAACTTCTCCAGGAAAATTTTGGTCATCAGACTATAAGAATTGCAAGGCATATGGAGGTAATAATGTTGACTCAAGAAAGTATGGGACCAATCACCAAAATAAGACTATTGATTCAAGGAGACAAAACTAGATTAAAACTTTCATATCATTTTCTCCTTTTTCAAAGTATAGTCTAGAATGCTCCAAATGCAATAATCCAAGGCGTCAAGCAAAATATTGTCCACTAGAACCAAGAGAAAGGGTATGGATAAAGAAGACTAGAGAACCCACCACTGAAAAGTGTGCTCTAACCTTTTGTGTACAAAATAAGGAAAACAAATGGTTCATAGATAGTGGATGTTTAAGGCATATGACTGGTGACCAAAAGAAGTTCATCTCACTAAACAAGAAGCATGGAAATGTGACTTTTGGAAGTGGATCTGCTAAAATTGTTGGAAAAGGCATAGTGAGTCTTGTCAATGGTAAATGAAAAGCACAAAATGCACTATTTGTTGAAGGACTCAATCACAATATTCTAAGCATCAACCAAATATGTGACCAAGGACATGATATCATCTCCAGTGCCAAGGATTGTGAGATAAGAAGGTCTTCTTTAGGGAAAATTGTGGGAAAAGGAGTAAAAGCAACAAATAATGTATACATTCTCACTGAAATTCAAGAAAAAAAATGTTACATGATTCAAGTAGATGAAAGTTGGTTATGGCACAAGCGATTGGTACATTTAAACTTTGATAATTTGCTAAAGATCAACAAAACTCAAACAGTGAGAGATATCCCCATAATCTCAAAACCTGAAAAGGCTATTTGTGCACCATGTCAACATTGAAATCAAACAAGGACCAACTTCAAGACAAAGGAATTCTCTTCATCAAATTCTTTAGAAATCATTCATGTAGATCTATGTGGGCCAACTAGAAATCCATCTCTACAAGGAGAAAGGTACTTTATATTATTTATTGATGATTATACTAGAATGATGTGAGTATTTTTCATAATATTTAAGTCAGAGACTCTAGAATGTTTTAAAACCTTCAAAGCAGCAGTTGAAAATGAAAATGAGCCAAAGATTAAATGTTTAAGGACAAATAGACATGGAGAATTTACCTTAGGGGAATTCAATTAATTTTGTGAAAAACATGGAATCAAGAGGGAACTATCTGTTGCTAGGACTCCAAAACAAAATGGAGTGCTTGAAACAAAAAACAGATCCATACAAGAGACTGCAAGAACAATGCTATCGAAAAATGATTTACAACCTAGATTTTGGAGAGAAGCAGTTGGGGTAGCAGTATATACTATGAACAAGACACAACTCCAAGGGAATAGTGACAAAACTCGATATGAATTATGGAAAGGAAGACTTGCTTCAATGAAATATTTCAGAATATTTGGAAGTAAGTGTTTTATGAAGATCAATGATGACTGACCAGGAAAGTTCGATTATGGAGTTGATGAAGGAATCTTTCTTGGATACTCTTGAAGAAGCAAGGCCTACATATGCTACAATAATTGATTGCCAAAGATAGTTTAAAGTATTGATGTAAAGATTGATGAAGATTTTCCTGAAAAAGTAGTTGGAATCAATGGGGAAGATCTTATCCTTGGAGATCCAAAAGAAGATGTTGCAAAAGAAGAAAAAGAACCTGAAAATCAAAAGGAACCATCTCAAACTCCATCAAGGGTAAAATTCATTCAAAAACATCATCTATAAAATCAAACTATTGGTGATGTAGATGATGGAATACAAACTCGAAGAAATATGACAAATACACCAAAAATGAATGATATTGCCTTACTATCCATAATAGAACCAACAAATTTCACTCAAGCAAGGATCCTCACTGGATAAAAACAATGAAAGAAGAGATGCATCATTGAAATTGAAATAATGGAACATTGGAGCTAGTACCTCGTCCAAAGGACAAGAATATCATAGGAACCAAGTGGGTGTTCAAGAACAAGATGAATGAAGAAGGATAAATCATCAAAAACAAGGCAAGGTTGGTGTGCAAGGGGTACTCTCAAATTGAAGGAATTGACTTTGAAGAAACCTTTGCTCTTGTTGCCCAATTAGAAGCCATAAGAATGTTTTTGGCATTTGCTTGCTCTAAAGGCTTCAAAGTTTATCAAATGGATGTTGTTGGGCCCCTAAATTGTCATTATTATTACCATTTATTGACATTTATTTCACCCATTTCCATCGTTCTTTTATCGCGTTATTTATCATTTAATTCCATTTTATAATTATTCATGCTCTTGTGGATTAATGATGTCTATTCTCCTTTATTTTTAATAAATTGATGATTATAATACATGATTTTTCCAATGATGGTTTATTAATAAATTTGTTATAACATCACTCACGATTTTAGCCTCCAAGATCTCTTCCAAATTGCAATTTTGATTTTCATCTCATAATCAAATATTCCAACTCAGAAATTCGTCAGGATAAAAAGTGACAATTTTTCATTGGATGTTCCGCGCAAATGAAGATGAATCTTGAAAATCCGAGACATAGGTTTTATGCAGAGCAAACAAAATTAGTTTTCTGATGAACAATTTTCCAAAATTTGTTTTGGATTGAGAGAAACACAAGGTTCTTTGAAGGCAATTTTCCCAAATTTGTTATTGTGGTCGTTTTCCAATTTTCCTCAATTGCAAAATCAGATTCGACTTGCTCTAGTTGATTGATGATGGAGAGATTTTCTAGATTTGATCTTATTGATTAAATCATTGTAATCAATCCAAAATTGTAATGGAAAATCATTTTGTTCATTTTAGTTGTAATTTCCCTTTGCTCTTCGTGTATTTAAATAAAAATAGAGATCAAAGAGGGGATGGACAATTACTAAATTAGAGGCAGAGCTCAGAGTTGTATTGTATCTATTTCTAATTTTTAATGAAAGGAGCTATCAGTGGAATTTCATAATTGTCTACTTGTAATATGTTTTGAATTATTTTCAAGGCAGAACTGACTCTTGGGCAGTTGGGCACACTACCTTGGATGACGTGCTATCTTAAATATCTAAAGTAGTTTAGTTGTGTTCTTATTTCTTTGGATTTCAATTGATGTTCCTTAAAGTAATCTCTCTCTCTCTCTCTCTCTCTCTCTCTCTCTCTCTATATATATATATATATATATATATATATATATTAAAGTAATTTGTTGGCTGCTGCATTTTTCAGATTTGTTGTTTCTTCTAATTTCTAGATTTCTATTAATTTACTGCTCTAGATTAACATTTGAATTATGTTGGGTGCAATAGGTTAAATTTCCAATTCAGCAAGGTGTGGTTTAATTTAGTATTGATTCAAACCGTGTGATTAATATAATTCTTTTCCCGTCATTTACTTTCTTCTTTTTAAATTTAGCATTGTTATTCAAGTCTTACATTTTATTTCTTGTTGAATAAGGTAGATAGTGTAGAACACAATCATGTAGAGCCAGTATTCGTTGTTGGTAGCTGCTTGCATATATTTTGTAAACTGCCTTGAAACAAAAAGTTGTTCCTCGGGTTGATAATTAATGTTTAGGTGATTAGCTTTTTTTATTTATTAAGCAATTAATTTACCCAACATTTTGGCGTCCTTGCCGGGGAGGCAGTCAAATAGCACTACCACACTAATATTTGGTTATAAATTCATTCTTGACTCTGAGAGGGTTGGATATTAAAGATGGAAGGTAATGTTGACGAAATGTAATGTTGGATATTAAAGAGGATATGGAGGTAATAATGTTGACTCAAGAAAGTATCTATATCATTACCAACATTGTCCTTGAAGGCCTTAACTAGACAAGTTCATCCTCATTCGAGAGCATTATTCTGGGAGGCTTTACGTGAGCTGCCACACTACCTCTAAGGCACATAAACCATTTAGATGTTCACTAGGTATGTCCTTTTAGGACTATTCTTATCTTGGATTTCCAACATTAATCCTCAAAGAATATCGATCAACAATTACTTTTCCTAGATTCTACAATCCATAAGAAGTCTCAATCTCAGATGCTCATCCAATCCTCCAGACTCCGTTCTTTCTTTACGACCTTCACTAAGACTTATGACTGTTATTTCTGGTCTAGTGCATGGCCCATAAAAACAAGAACTATCCAACATCACTCCCTTTCAATTAGGGAGGAGATGTCCACCAAACCTAGCTTACCCCTCAGGTAATCAAGCTTCTTGTTTGGTAATTATTTAATCAGAATATCTACTACATATTCGTCTATCGGTAGATAGTGCAACTCCACAACCCCATCTCGTTCCAAGACTATGATATAGTGGTACTTATTATTGATATGCTTTGTCCTAGCATGAAACTCTGGGTCTTTTGTCAATCTTATACAACTTTCATTGTCACAATGTATACGTGTAAGGCTAAGTGGTCCTTCAAACAAATCTGATAACAACTTCCTAAGCCAAACAACTTCCTGACAAACTTCACTTGCAACAACATATTCAGCTTCAACACTACTCAAAGCAATTGTATCCTTCTTTCTGCTCATCCATGAGACCATGGAAGACCCTAGGCTGAAGCATCCACCTATTGTGCTTCTTCCATCTGTCTCACTGCCACCCCAATCTGAATCTGTATATCCCATGAGTTGGATTCCATTACCAGTATACCAGAGGCAGTGAGGTTCCGCACAAATATCTTATGATATGCTTGGTTGTAATGAAATGATCATGCTTTGGCTCCATCTAAAACTGACTGGGGAAATTTACTGCAAAACAAATGTTAGGTCTTGTATTTACCAGAAACATCAAGGACCCAATCAACTGTCTGTAGCAAGTAGGATACATCAGACTAGAATTTGAACTCCTCAACTTCTTTAGATTGGTAATCAATGAGGTCATCATAGGCTTGTTGTCCATCATTCCAAATTTCTAAAGACTCTTGATCACATATTTACGTTGACCAAGATATATCTCGCTTAGCTTCTGCCAAACTTCTAGTCCCAAGTAGTAATGCATAATACCAAGATCCTTCATACCAAACTCGGATGCTAATTTCTTCTTGAGTTCCTAAATTCGATGCTCTACACCTATAACTAGTAGATCATCTACATACAAGAGTGTGATGTGTGAAAATTCCTTGAAATGCAGCAACTGGAAATATTTCTTCTAACTGGTAAATTAATTATGCAATTAATTTTGTTTATGACAAACTAACGAAATATTCACACTACAATTTCTTCACCAAATAAATTGACGCGGAAGAAAAAAATATAAACTGAGGAATGCTAGCACACAAAAAATATGACATCGTTATTTTTGGACAAAAGTCCCCAGAAAAACCCAATGTGGGAAAATTGGTGCAACAGCTGAGGGTTTATATTTTATTATATGCAGCAAAAAATATGAGTACAATTTGGATGTCGAAAACTGGAAATCCAACAAAGAAAACACTATCAAAAATATTGTGAGGAAATTTTCCTCACCCATGAGCAATCTGACACTGAAATTAGCCTCAGAAGTCCCTTTGCAAATCACCCTGCATCACCCTCTGTGTAGGCCCTTGAATGCTTAGCCTGTAACTCCCTCTGAATCAAACTTCCTGTCTATCTTTATCGCTGGAATTCTCTGGCCATGCCCTTTGGAAAATTTCCTGGCCTTTGACACTTTCAAACGACCTCCTGAATCTGCAAATCAAACTGCTTCCTAGAGGCTACTACGCAACCCATGCGTAGACTATCTGTGGCTATCTCTGCCTCCCTGCAAATGACTCCCCAGAGCTAGAAATCTTTCCTCTGGATACTGCTGACCTCTTATGCCACCTGCAACTCACCCATTGGATCGATCTCCACCGCTGAATCACTCTTGCTACTAGGAATTCAAATTGCCTAGGGAAACTGAGTATCTGCACTAGTGTATTCTCCATCTACCTATCGACCTCCTCTTATAATCTCCAGTTGGAACTCTAACAACCAAGATTAAAACTTAATCGATAGTTGAGATTATCTTCAAGTCGATTCATGTGAGTTTCTAGAGAATTCTCACTTTTCTCAGTTAATTACTATTAATTAACTAATTTTCCTAAGTTAGATTTAGGAAAAATTTAAATGATGGTCAATTAATTTAATTGAGCTATCTCTAGGTGGAATTTCCAGAAATGATTTCTGAGTTTTGGAGAACTCCTGTGTTTTAGCCTCTCCACAAAGTTTCGAGACTAGAACACCATCTGATGCTACAAAAACTAACACTTCCTCTTGGCGAGGAAGGTGTTCTCTCTAGTGCTACACAATTTGCCACAACATCCTGTCTCTGCATCATCCTCCCATCACGTTGCTGCTGTCTGAAAACTATAACTACCTGCCACTGTCCATCAACCACTGTACTAACTTTGATTCATCTACCATTGACTGTAGTTGAACCATATTGCATCTGTGTTGTTGCTGACACTGCACTGCAACCCAACTAACAATCCCTGTCAATTGTTGTTGTTGCTACCACAACTACTTCAACCCAGAAGCATCCAAATGTGTCCTTGTTACAAAAACAAGTTCAAAACTATACCCATATGTTCTCTGAAATAGATGAACTTGGATCTTCCAAGAGATTTTGTGAGTATTTATGCAATCTGCTCTTCTGTGGGAACATATGGTAGTTGGATTGCTCCATGTTGCACATAATATCTGATGAAATGACATTGTATATCTATGTGTTTCGACCTATCATGAAACACTAGATTTTCAGAGAGTTTGATGCAATTTTGATTATCACAGTAGACACTAGTTGCCTCCATCCTCTGCCTAAACAAGCTTACCGACAACTTCCGAATCCATATAGCTTCACACGTAGCTGTGCTAGATGCCATATACTCTGACTCTGCAGAGCTCATTTCTACTGACTTTTGCTTCCTGCTGCACCAAGAAACCATCCCTAATCTAACGCTAAAGTAATGCCCAGAGGTACTTTCCTGTGCACTAAACTGCCTGCCCAATCTACATCTGTGAATCCACATAGTCTGACATCATCCCCTTAGGTATATTTCAACCCATACTCTATTTTGCCGTGAAAATACCTCAAAATGTGTCTTGTTGATGTTTAATGCGCTCTCTTCGACTCCACCCTAAATTAACTGAGAATATTGACTAAGAAGCATATATTTGGCCTAGTGTTCACCAGATACATGAGAGAATTGATGAACTGTCTATACAAAGTGGGGTCACCATCTTTTTCATATGATGCGTCTATCTTCTTCTAGTTGGTGATCATGGGGGTAGATATGGGTCTATAATCTTGCATTTTAAATCTCTTCAGAATATATGTAGCATATCTGCCTTGTCTAGGGAAGATCTTCCTGTCCTTCTACCACACTTCCAATCCTAGGAAATGCATCAGCCCCAAATCCTTCATATCAAACTTTGCTGCCAAGCTCCTATTGAAGTCTTCGATGAGCCTTGATGACCCTGTCAAAAAGAGGTAATCCAAATACAAAACTAGGATGAGTGGTTCATCCTCTACCATAAAGTAGTAAAGGTTGGGATTTGCGTCACTCTTGACGAATCCCATCTGCTGCAATTTTCTATTGATCCGACCATACCATCCCTTGGGAGCCTGCTTGAGTCCATATAGAGATTTCTTCAGCCTACACACATGTGTGCACCTCACATTTGTCTTGAATCCCTCTGGTTGTTCTATGTACACCTCTTCCTCTATCACCTCATTCAAGAATGTTGTCTTGACGTCCATCTGGTGAATCTGCCACCCCATCTGTGCTGCTAGGGATATAACTGACCGGATAGAAGTGTATTTGGAAATTGGGGCGAAGGTCTCCTTGTAATATATACCTTCTTTCTGCGCATACCCCTTTGCAATGAACATAGACTTGTATTTTTCCACGCTATCATCTGCAGTGTACTTGATCTTGTAGATCCATCGAGAACCTACAACTGACCTGTCTTCAGGCCTCGACACCACCTCCCAAACATCATTCGCCATGATAGAGTTGTACTCCTCTACCATGGCATCTATCCACACCTGATGTTGTGCGACCTCCTAATAGTTGGATGATTCTTTAACCTATGCCACCAATGCTTGGTATCTGTCGAGCTGTCTACGCTCTCTTCTGTTCATCCTAGGAGCTCCAACGAACTCCTTTGCATCTCTCAATGTCTAACGAACTTCCCTACTAGTTCGACCACTAGTGGTGGGAGGCTCGACTAGCTCCTCATGTTGCCTATGTTGCTCCATCTTTTGTGAACTCACTAGATCCCTTGCACTTGAGGAAATGCTATTATTGGTCACTGTACTAGATCCTTGTGACTGTTCTATTGGTGGCCCCACTGGCTGCCCCTGATACTGGACCAAGGGAGCTTCTTCTTGCTCAGTTTGACCACTTGCTGGCATCTCGCAAGACTTCTTGAAGACTCTATCCTCCATGAAATTTACATCCCGCGTCACTACAATCTTCCTGCTACTAGGAACATAGATCCTGTATGCCTTTTAGGTTTCACTATACCCAACGAGGAACCCCTTCTCTGTAGTTTGATCCAATTTGGTGCACTTCTCATCTGGCACATGGCAGTAAGCTATGTTGCCGAAGATCCTGAAGTGACTTACCTCAGGCTTCTTTCCTGAGAAGACCTCTTCTAGCATTATCTTCCCCAATGCCTTATGAGGAATCTTGTTCTAAATATACATTGCTATGTTACATGCCTTTTCCCATAGAAACCTGGGCAAATCTTGGTCATATAACATCGCTTTTTTAGCCCAAACTATAGATATGTTATTTCGTTCCGCTACCCCATTATGCTGTGGATTGTATGGAGTCGTCCACTCTCTTCTGATGCCTTCCTTCGTACAAAAATATGTGAATTATTTATCTGTGTACTCTCCACCATTATCTAAGTGAAGCACCTTGATATTCTTCCCTGTCGCATTCTCCACTAGAGACTTAAACTCGTTGAAGCAATCGAAGAACTCATCCTTGGTCTTCAAGAAGTAGATACATGTTTTCATGGAATGGTAATAAATAAAGGTGACAAAGTACTTGGCCCCACTGAGAGATCTAGTGGACATAGGGCCACAAATGTCTGAATGTATCAGTCCCAACGCACCATCTGCTCTGTTGTCGCTTCTTGGGAATGCTTCCTTAGCATATTTCCCAAGAACACACCCTCTGCACACATCATTGTGTTCAATGCCAAGTTCTTGGACACCTACCATTGTCTCCCTGATCATTATAAGTGCTCCATGATGTAAATGTCCCATTCTCATATGCCATGTCTCGTTCAACTCTTTCCCCCTGATATTGTCGCTGCTTATCAGTGCCATTGGAGAATCGAGCTGCAACCTGTGCAACCTGTTTCTTCAAACTCCAATTTGTTTCACTCTCTTCCAGATGGGGTGTTTAACAAACAACTTCTTCCCTACGAAATGGACATCATATCCCTTATCCTACAACTGGGATACTGAAATTAAGTTCATACCCAATCCTGACACATGAAACACATTTGTAGCATTGGTACTTGCTCCTTACTCCCTCTGAAAATCAATGGTACCTCTCCCTACTGTAGTGCACTTGGTCCTATCTCCCATCGTAATCGGGAAGTCCATATGATTTTCTTTGTAGCTAGAGAAATATTCTATAAACCCTATCATGTGAGATGATGCTCCATTGTCGATGTCCTAAACACCCTGTGACGCTGAGCTATTTAAGCAAGCAAATTTGTCCTCCAACCTGGAAGACAATTCTGAAGCCCCCTGAATATAAAATCTGTCCATGGTCATACTGATATTTTTGGAGAAGTTACTGAAGATATCCTGAGTATAATTCTGTGCATTATTTCTCTTCCACCCGACACTGATTCTGCTTTAACAAACTACTGCAAAACCTTTGTGCCCAGACAAGAAATTTTCTCTGCGAAAATATTGAGTTGTCGCTGCTCCCTCAACCTGTTGGAATCACTATTATGGGAAAATTGAATTTTTTGCCACCCTGTAATTGAAAATCGAACCACCAAGTTGGAGCTTGGAGTTGAAAGGATTGGAGTCCTGATTTTTTGACCAAGTTGTAGCGTGGAAGTTTTCGAGAGGATTAGAGTCCTCATTTTGACCAAGTAGGAGCTTGGATCTGTTCAAGGTTGGAGCCTTGAAAAAGTAAAAAAATATTATTGTACAGGTTGGAGCTTGATTTGTTGTACAAGAGGATTGGAGTCCTCACAATTTTCATCAATAAAAACATTTTTATTTTATCTCTTGTGTTCTGGTCCATTTTGTGATAAAAATCTTAACTGACATAAAATAACAATTGAAAGAAATACTAATTTAGCCCCCCTCTCAGTATTTCCAACACATTCTCTCTCACTATGAATCCTCCAAATGAAAAAACTAATCAACGTTTGCAAGATTAATGTAGTGAAGACAAAAATAAGTTTAACACATGGCTCTAATGATTCTAGGCATAAGTGAGGCGATAGTTGGATTTTTTTAAATTACTTTACCAAAGAAACAACTATAGTTCCAATAAAGCTAAACCTAATTTAAACCACTTGTGTCATAATCTACTTGGAACACCTTGCTAAATTTTGGGAATGCTAATACCAATGGTTCATTTAATTATATCTTAAGTCTAGGAAAACATTGTTGTCCATTCAAAAATTGTTTTCATTCATTCGATTAGTGTTGTACAAATTCCACTAAATTTCTTGATACATTCAGCGTAAAATGTTTCCAAGCCAATACATCTCCTCACATCAAAAGTGCATCTATGTATATGTCAATTAACAATAGTTCTTACCTTGTTAGGGTACATTTTAGGCCTTCTTGGGAAACTACAAAATCCAAGTAAATTATCTCTTTCTATGTAAAAATACATTTCTTCAAGGTAATCAACAACTTCTCTTCTTTCAACTTTTCCAACACTTTCTCCAAATGTGCTAAATTCCTTTCCAAATACCCATTAAAAATTACAATGTGACCAAGATATACAATGACAAAATTTCCAGGACAAGCCTTTAAGACTTCATCAACCTCATACACATACTAGGTGCACTAGTTAACTTTAATGGCATAACCAGCCACTCAAAAATCAATCCTTCATCTTGAACATTGTCTTCCATTCATCATCTTCCCTGATCTAAATTTTATTATATCCACTTTTCAAATATATCTATTAAAGGTCCTTAAGGACACACAAACAATGGATGAGTTCTTCCATCCTTGACAAGGGAAGCCCAAAGCTAAATAGCAATCTTATAACTATCATTGAATTGGTACACATTCTCAATTTGCCACTTTTTTTATTTGCTAATACAACAGGGACAACACAAGGAATTAAACTCTCTTGTACCAAACCCGTTTTGCAATTCTTGTAATCTCCAATTACTTATTCATTATCTACTTGAGTCATTTTGAAAAGGGGCTTTATTAGGTAGACTTTATCCAAGTATCAATTCTATCTAATAAGGGATACTTCTTGTGGGAGGTATATTGTTATGCATGCCACTTGGAACTATCTCTTTAAATCTACTTGACAAACATTATGGTCAAACATAATTTTTCTTTCTCTTGCTCCAAAAATTCCTTAGCCAAGCACAACAGTACGTGGCCGTTGTTATTGCGACTACTTTTTTTGCTACTATTATTTTTTTGTTCATCTCTATTGCCTTCTCCTCTTCCATAAGAAATGATTCGAAAATTTTCCCATTCTTGACAATTAATATGTATTTTCCATACCATCATAGAAAACTTTCTTGTTAAACAACCCTAGTCTTCATAGTAGTTCATGAAAAACATCCATCTCAATGACATAACGTGGTATTTTTCTTTATATTATCCATCTAAACACTTACATGCATTTCTCCAACATTGTGCCTCGTTGATCCTTTGTAGCCATGAAACCTAACTAGGATGATACATGCACTTTAGCTTCAACATTTCAATAGCCTCTATGGAAACTATTTTTTTGTACCTGCTCCATCTATGATTAAGTAGAAAAAATTGTTTTAAATATCACATTTATTCTTGAAATCACTCCCCTTTATTTTGGTTCATAAGCCCTATTCTTCTTAGACTTGAGCAATGCTATCCTAAACATGTGATCTCTCCTTGTTCAGAATGAGTTGTGATAACATTCTCTCTAAGAACCAATGTTTTTTCTACCTATGTGATATGAGTCTTCAACTTGTTTCTTTTTTTATAACTATAATTGTATGTACATTCTAATGTTGTGTCTCCTTATACTCCACATTTGTAGCAAATGGTGGCATACTTACCTCCTTGGCCTCTTCTCTAACATCTACCTCCACTAGCGCTACTACGTTGCTCCATCCTCTTGTTTATCATCAATATGTACTCTTGAAACATTGCCCCTTACTCTAAAGCTTTGTTATTGTCTCTTATTCAATATTTTCTCCACCTTAAAATCATTATGATAAGATTCATCTACGATACTCAAATAATCCCTATCTTCTCATGGTCCCATCACTAATTAGTACCAATTGGTTAGTGGACCTTATTTAATAAAAGTGGCCATTTTACAATGAGTAGCTGACTACCTATTAACTACTTGTTGGGCCTTATTCATGTTGAGAAATCAAGATGCGTACAGATTAGGGTTGATTTTTCTTACTTGATAATTACTTGTGAATGTTTATTGACTTTTTATTTCTTTTATTATGTTTTCTTCATCAAGCAATTACCAAAATATAAAACATGAAGATCACAAGAGACAAAGAACACAAAGATGTAGGCTCCAAGCTAGGGCAAAACCCCACAAGGGGGAAAACCCAAGAAAATCCTCTTCTTATAGAATCAAATCAAAGTGAGATATCCAAGACCCAAGACCAAGACCAACATTGCCACAAAGACCCAAGTCAACCCTCCAAGCCATCTCTAACAAGTCATAGTCATCAAAAGTCAACACTAGTCAAATTTCTAAATTCTAGTCAATCCTTGAATTTTCGGCCCTTGAAATATCAACCCTGTGACAAGCTCATAAAATTGTAGAAGAACTCACACGTGTGAACAAAATTAGGGCAAAAATCAAATCATCTTCTCTCTCCTTTGACCTCCTTCTTTCCCTTTCGACTTCATTGGTTTTTCTTTTTTTTTGGCACACAAATTGATAATGAATGATCTCCAAAGTGGTCGAGTTTCCCTCTATATATACACATCCAGGAGGTTGAATAGTTGCCCCTAGGGCCAACTTGTCCAAGGAGAGCTGACTTGGTATTGTGATGACATTTTTTACTCTTTTGACTCAAGATAAAATATTCTTTTTCTTCCAAGAAGTCCAAATGGGACTTAACATAATTACACTGCCTATGACTCAATAAACCCTACAAGCATGAAGAACATGCTTTGACTAGAAATAAAATAATAATAATGAATGTAATAAATGAATAAGTACATCAATGATACATTTATACTGCATTATGAAGGCCGACACTAGTTACATTTTCAACAATTCAAAGAGTATGACCTTGTGCATTAACTACTAACATCTAAATACCACAAAGTAGGGTGGTTATGGTAAAGCCCTACCATCCCCTCCCCCTTTAACAACAAAATTGTCCTCAAGGCTAGAGGCGAGGAAATTGCTCTAAAACCATCATTGGTTCCTAGGTGGCATAATTAACATTTTGGTATCGCTAATATTGCCTCTTGCTATAACCAAATGAAACCCTCCTCATCCAATTCTAGAAGGATAGTTTGAATGTCACAATTTGGTCCAACAACCTTATTCAAACATTACACATGAGAAAATAAGTGAATTATGGAGTGGGCTAGATAAGCCTATAGATATGTAATTGGTCCAAGGCCGAGGAAGAATATATGTAGGGTCCATAGAATTTTGACACTAGTTTCTAGGAGCCCTTGCCTTTAGGAGATTTCTAATTACAGAGATGGAGACTAAGAAACACTTGATCTCTTGTGTAAAAATTAGAGTGCTAAGAGAAATGTTGATCAATCTATTACTTCATGCAATTGTAAGGCAAATCCAAATTGTCCTTAACTATATGGATTATGACTATTTTAATGCTAAGTGTGTGATCCACTTCCTGAACCTTGGATGTGCCTAATACATATGAAGTCATTTAAGGATATTTTGGCCATAAACAACATTATAATGTGTCATTTTGGCACGCTATGATAATTGGTGTTTTATCACCATTCAACATGAACATATTTACCGATTTGATGAGAATTGTGACCTCAAAATGAGAAGTCTAGCTCTAAAAGGCATATTTTTTAGTACAAAAAATCAAAATTAACCTCTATTTCGAAAATTGGTGCTATTCACAACATTTTTTTGGGAGTTAAAATTAGTACCTTCTGCAACCATGGCCTTAACAACCTTGTGATGATGTCAACAAAAATCTTTAAATAAACCATTGAATTGAAAAGTGGCGCTGACTATAACACACTTTTTTTGTTTGGAGTTAAAATTATAGTGTCTTTGAAATCATGGGCTTAACAATTGGTATCATTTCCAACAAAAACTTTAAAACCAATTCCTAAATTGAAAAGTAGCACCAATTATAGCACAACCCCTTTTTATAGGATCAAAATTGTAACTTTTTTGGAACCATAACCTTGACAACTAGTACCCTACAACCCAAATCTTAAAATCAACCCCGAAATTGAAAACAAGTGTAATTGGTAATACCTCGTCTTTTGGAGGGAAGGTGTTAAAATTATAATATTGTTAAAACCATAAACTAAAAACTCCATGCTATTGCAGACAAGATTTTTTTTTGGCTGAAAGTGAAGTTTTGGAATTGACAAGAAACAAATAAAAAAATTGGAAAAAAACATTTTTGAAACAAATGTTTATATTTTTAATACATTTAAAATTAAAAATCATACACTTTTTAAAACAAAATATTTCTATTTTTTAATACATTTAAAATTTAAAACTTACATTTTTCAATAGACAAAATGACCTTTTTCACGACCATTTTTCTGGTTATTTTTAATCAAAATCTGACATAAATATTTAAAAACATATATTATACAAGGATTTCAGTATATGTTTAAATGTATTAATGATATAAAAGTGGATATAATTTGGTGCAACTTGAGGAGGATAAACAATTATTCTTTACCATCATAAAAATAAACCCTAGATTACTTGATTTATTATTAAAGAATATAAATTAAAATGATTAACTAATTTAATAAGTTATCTTATTTTGTGAATAATTAAATAAAAATGAAAGGTTTAAAAAAAATATTTATGGAACATTATTTTTGTCTATTAAAAATTTAAAGAGATATTTAAATCAAAATAAAATATTGTTTGAATTTATTGGAGTTATTTATGTAATAACTTTTGAAATGATAAAATGAAATTTTAATATTTGAAAAGAGAGTATGTAATAACTTTTGAAATTATATATATATATATATATATATATATAATATTGGAAAAAAATGTTATTGTTGCGCTAAGAGGTGCTATGATAGCGATGTTGTAAGGTGTAATGTAAGGTCATGTAAAAAAATTTACTCAATCAAAATAAAATAAAAATAAAAATAACCTTATTTTAAACATTTTGTTTTTAAAGGAAATGGATAGATTTCCATTATAAAGCCCGGATTACATGGCCAAAACCATTTACATAGGAAAAAACAAAACTAACTTCAATGATCTTTGTTGTTTCCATATTCTAGTAGATCCATAATAGAGTCTTATTTCCCCTACGAGCTTTCTGAGCTATAACTCTACATTGATATCTACCATATAATCTAACAAACTGACCCAACAACAAAATATACTTGCAATATATAAGCTAGAGAAATTTAAACGAACCCAGAGGGACTCAGTTCCTCTGCTCCATTTCAGAATACTTCTTTTCCTTTGCCCTTTCCTGCAATAGTTGCACCTCCTCTAGAGTGTTCCCGATGCTTCTGTGATCAACATCTGTCTCGAAACTCATTAAATCCTTCTTCTCATTCTTCTTAATGAATTTATGATCAATGATGAGAGGGATTTCAATCTTCTTGGCTTCATTAATCTGACCAAGAGGGATATCCTTACTCCAAAAATCCAATTTGTCCAACTGTTTAGAGCCAAGATCATGACATGATTAGAGGAGATCATTATGTACCAGTGATAACCACGTATTGATCTATTTTTATTAATACCTCCAAGTGGTATCTCCTTAATATTTGTGACTAGACCTTTTCTCATGTGAGAATTAAACTCCTTTATTCGAGATTTCAAATAAAGGACAACTTGGTTGGCTCTTTGATCAAGGTCCATCTGCATGGCTATGACATGGGGGCAAAACATCTGTCATTCCCACTAATCTCAATGAATTGATATTCAAACTTGTTAGCCTCATACTCACAATCAATAAGTCCAAAATAATAAAATTATGAAACTTCGAAAATATAATTCCTACTTGACTTTGATGTGCTCAACAATTCTAGAATGAGTCTGTTCCTAATACTTGGGAGTTTGTTGAGGTCTAGTTGGATGAGAGATTATCTCCAACTAGTTAGCCTCTTGGATTAGTCTGTGGTTGAGATATTCACTCAACCAAGAGATTGCATGTCCAAGATAGACTAACTATCTTGAGACATAGCTTGATGTGTATATATATTGCATCATCATTCTTTGCAAATATACAATCAGGCTAAAAGCCTTTTCTGCCAAAGCTTCTGCCTCTTGAATTATTTATTTGTTTTCATTTATTATCTTCAATTGGTATCAGAGCCATGGATTGAAGCTATGCATTATTGAGTACTGAAGGTTCAATTGTCTAGAGGAGATAATGACCTCTGTTGGTGTGTATAGTACGTGAGGAATTTGAGACCTCTCATGAGATTTGTGTGGAAATTAAGTGTATAGGAAATATGTTGGAGAATGGGAATAGTTTTTTGTAAAGGAAGGGAATCATTCATAGAGAAGCAAAGCACAATCAAGGAACATTCTACATCAATTACAGTAGTTGAAAATCAGATCTTGAAGGATGGAATCGAGGTAATCATTCGAAACTCTATTAGCTTGAATTACTCTTTAATGTGATGAGGTTCCTCTGTGTTGAATACTAGACAGAATTCAGTTGAATGAGTTGAACGGGTTGGATGATGGACTTGGTTTATGATCAAGGTTGATGAAGTCTAATTTCAAAGGATTGATTGGTTGTATCAAAAGAAAGGGAATTTTTCTGTGTAGGCATTCTATTTCAAATAAATACCACATTGAATTGACTTCCGCATGTTTATGTTGACAAGTTAATAAATTAGGAATGATACTGTTTTAGAAATTTGGAGTTAGCTATGAAATTTACACAGGAGGAGTTACCATTAGCCAATTGCAGAATCCTAGTGATTAGGAAATATTGAGTTGGGTTTCATTATATTTTGGAGACTGTACAAGAGAAGGAGCTATGGTTTGGTATGACTTGTCGCAATATTCACCCAAAAATTGTGACCCGAAGACGATAGACAAGATGACTGGTTTCCAACGTGAGGTGTAACGCGGTAATTGGATTATCCAACAAATGACATTGAATTAGTTCATCACAAAGAACCTGAGGAACTTGCGATCACAAATCATCATCCTGTAACGTTCCCGTGAGGATGTGAGATAGATGGCTTCAATCTCTTTGCAATAATCAAAGGGAATGTGAAATTGGAACCAAACAACGGGAAAAACCATTAGTAAAGAAGTCAAGGAACCTATGACCGAGATAGAGGAAAGTGTTGACATAGATTGTCATTGAAGTCAATATGGCAATATTCTAGGAGCCAGGGGAGGCAAAACAGAGCTATCGGAGCTACAGGAGGAGTATTGCAAAATATAAAAGAAGAGAATATTGGAGGAGCAAAGCAGAGCTATCGAAGGAGAAAAATAGAGCTATCAGAGCTATAGGAGGAGCCATATATATATGTCATATATATATATTCCAAAGAAGAACATATAGGAGGAGAAAAACAGAGCTATCAGAGCTCAAGAGGAGCCATATCGGGAGTAATCTATGCTAAAGAAGAACTATCGGGAGAAAGGTATGCCAAAGAAGGACTATCGGGAGCAATATATGCCACATAAGAACTATCAGAAGACCGATCAGAGGAGCATAGAGGAAGAGCGGAAGACATAAAGGCTAAAGGCAAAGGCGGAGCAACATATAATATATATATGCAATATACACTATCGGAGGCAAAAAATAGTGTATATATCGGAATACACTATCGGAGGTGGAAAATATATATATATATATATATATATATATATATATATATATATATATATATATATATATGTATCGGAGTATAGAGGCAGAGTATATATATATCAGCGATATTATAATCGACGAGTTCTACTATGAGCCACTATCCAAAACCCCCGACTGTGATATACATGTGCGATATATATATATATATATATATATATATATATATATATATATAACAACGATATGTTGCAGACCCGCTGCAACATTATGCAATGGTCTATTGTTATATCGCATCCTCCTATTGGTGCTCTCATTTCGCAATATAAAAGGGTTGTCACTCCTGAAAGCGCCGATTGCGATATATGTCGCGGACCCAATGCAACATTATAGTTTGACTTAATGCTATATCACATCCGCAAGAGAATCGGCAATCGGCCATCAGCGATGTCATGAGCTCGACTTATATAGGACTTCCAGAAGCTACAACTGCCGATTGCGATTACAAAGTGGACCCAATGCAGTTATAGATGCGGGTGAAATGATTTTGAAGTCCGACCTTAAGCGTTTCGGTCGTTTTTTTCATATATTCCTGTGTATTTCAATATTTGTACTGCCCGGGGTTTTTAGGCAAAAAGCTTATAATAACGGTTTCGATAGTTTAGTAGGCTTGAACGATGCCGATTTCGATTGTGATGGTGACGTGGCAGGTGGGGCCTCTTTGTTGGTACTGTCTCTCCAATGAAATCTCTCCGTAAACAATAAAGTCCTGTGTATGCATATTATTATTGAAAAAGGGCCTCTGTTATAGTTTTTAATATGCAACAATTTTCTCTATCTATTTCGGTCTTCGCTGTTGAATTAACGTGTCCCTGGAGTGTTGGTGAACTCAAAGAGATAGAGGAAGTCGAAAAGCCGGGAAGCCGAAGGACAAGCTAGCGTAGAGGAAGCCAAAGCGACATGAAGAATCGAGAAGCCGAAGGACAAGCCAGCACAGAGGAAGCCAAAGTGACATGAAGAATCGGGAAGCTGAAGAGGCAAGCAAGCGCAGAGGAAGCTGAAGCGAGTGTTGAGGAAGCCGAAGAGCCAGCGGAAAGCAGAAACCAACAGTCAGAGGCATCAGGAATACATAAAACAGGAAAAACAAGGAAAGTGGAGTGTGTGTGAATAATCAGAGTGAGAGGAAGCCGAAGTTTAGGCAGAGGTAGGAGAAGCAGGAGAACAGGAGTGAAGCATAAGCTCAGCAGGCTTGGGAGCAGAGAACTACAACAAAACAATTTATAACAGTTTATTATAAAGGGTTGGAGCCTCAGAACTGAAAGGATTGGAGTCCTTGGGAGTTGGTGCTCCTAAGTCCAGGACTGTTGCCTTGGCAAAACAGAGTTGGTGCTCTGGAGGTTGGAGCCTCACAAAAGTCCAAGTTGGTGCTTGGCAACTGATTGCAACCATTTATATATTGTATCTATTTCATTGCACAGATTATATTAATAAAAGCATTGATTCCAGCTATCTATTTCTGTGTTCCATATATAAATGTTTTTGGTGATAAAAAGAAAAATTGAAAAGAAATACTGATTCACCCCCCCCCTCAGTATTTCCAACAATTGGTATCAGAGTGGGCTTCTTCATATTAGCCTAACAGCTTGAAGAAGGATTCATAGTCATGATGAGAAATCACGAAGCGTTAGGAAGACCTCCTCTGTTCGACGACACCAATTTTGGTTTCTGGAAAAAGAGAATGACCTACTACTTAATGTCCCTTAGACCTGAAGTCTGGCATTCAGTTCTAAATGAGTACCCAATTCCTTCCACTCTTCCAATAGATCAAGATGAGAGGAAAGCCTACATTACAAATACAAATGCCTTGAACTCCATCAGTAGTGGAATCACTGATTCCAAGTTTACAAAAGTCATGAATTGTAACTCTACCAAAGAAATGTGGGATAAGCTAATTAGCTTATACGATGGTGACTCAAAAGTCAAGAAGGCAAAGCTCCAAACCCATAGAAGGCAATTTGAAAGTCTGAAAATGGATGATGAAGAAGATATTGCATCATACTTTCTCCAAGTAGCTGAAGTGGTCAAATCTCTTAAATGATTGGACGAAAACATTGAAGAAAGTACCATTGTTCAAAAGGTCTTAAGATATCTTCCAGACAGATTTGACTCCAAAATAAGCGCCATAGAAGAAATAAAGGATCTAGATACTCTCAAGATGGATGAACTCCATGGAATCCTCACTGCCTATGAGATGAGAAAAGGTGGCCCAAGCTCCAAAGATGTAGCATTCAAGGCTTCAAAATAAAAGAAGGGGAAAGAAAGGAATGACAGTAGTGATGACTCCGATGTGGAATCCAAATTGGCGCAATTTGTATGAAAGTTGAAGAAAGGATCTAAGCTAAAAGGTAAGTACCCTCTTATCTGTTTCAAATGTGGAAAAATAGGTCATTATGCTGCAAAATGTCCTCATAAACATGATAGTGATGATGAAGGAAATTCTAAAAGAATGGTATACAAAAAGAAAGGGATCAATAAGAAGAACCTCTTCTCTAAGCAAGATGAGTCTGATGAAGATGAATTTGTAGTCATCAAAAAGAAATCAGATGAAGAAAGTGACCATGCTGAAAGCCAAGAAACATTATTCATGGCATTCACAAATGATGATGACTCAAGGCTAGAAGGAAATGTAGATGAACTATTAATAAGTTCCATTGAAGAAAATGAGAAATTACAAAATAAAATCATTTCTCTCAAGGTAGAAAACAAGGAAACAAAAAGAAGGGAAGATCTCTTGGAAACAAAGCTAAAAGAAAAAGAAGAAACTTGTGAAGAATTTGAAGCCGAAATAGTATCTCTGAGGAAGGAATTGGAGCAAGTTAAAAATGGTTGGAAAAGCTCTCAAATACTTGAGACTATCCTAAAAAGTCAAAAACCTCAACATGACAAATCTGGAATAGGTTTTAAAGGAGAATCATCAAGCACTAAGAATAGTACGAAAATATATGCTGATGCACTTTCCAGCAACCCAAAAGAAGAAAGAGTATTTCATTGAAGGCGCATCCCAGATCCAAAGAACGAAGAGAGAATCACTCCAAAGAAGAATGTGGATTTGAATCATGGATATTACAACAGATATAAACTAGTATTCCATCAAAGGCCCATCTCAAATCCAAAGAATGAAGCGGGAGTAATTCCAAGGAAGAATGTTGATTCAAATCATGGTTGTTACAACAGGTACAAAACTATCTTTCTTGGACATTGTTTCTATTGTAAAATTTTTGGTCATCAAGCCAGACATTGCATGGCTTGCAAGAATGAAACACCAAAACTAAAGGATCAAATAAACAAACCATATGGCCCCAAAAGGCAGGGACAAATCAAGACCTACAATTCGTTTGATCCCTTGACCAAATTTGATCTGATTTGCTCATTATGCTACAATAATGGACACTATGAACAAAATTGCCCACTCAAAAGAGGAAAATCAAGAAGTGAGAATCCCAACGGGGATAAATGTGGCCTAGCTCTATATGCTCAAAATAATGAAAATCATTGGTTTGTGGATAGTGGGTGCTCCAGACACATGATAGGGGACAAAAGGAAGTTTGTCTCATTAAGCAAAAAGGAAGGAAATGTATCCTTTGGAAGTGGATCTGCTAGAATTTTTGGAAAAGGAACTATTACTCTTATCAATGGAAAAGGAAAAGCTCAAAATGCTCTACTAGTAAACGGGCTCAAACACAACCTCCTGAGTGTCAACCAAATCTGTGATCAAGGACATAATGTTGTTTTTAGCATCAAAGGCTGTGAAATAAGGAACTCTTCCTTGGGGGAACTTTTGGTGAAAGGGGTTAGAACACCAGACAACATTTACATTCTGAACAAGATTCAAGAAGATAAATGCTACTTAAGTCAAACAGATGAAAGTTGGTTGTGGCACAAGCGACTTGGACATACAAGCTTCAAGAACTTGATCAATATCAACAAGATTAAAATTGTACGAGACATCCCAAAGTTATTCAAACCAAATCAAGGAATATGTGTTCCATGTCAACATGGAAAGCAAACCAGAACCAGTGACAAGACCAAGGAGTTCTCTACATCAAAGCCTTTGGAAATCATCCATGCTGATTTATGTGGACCAACTAGAAATCCGACACTCCAAGGAGAAAGGTACTTTGTTTTATTTGTTGATGACGATACTAGAATGATGTGGATATATTTTATAAAATATAAATCTGAAGCATTTGAGTGTTTTAAGAATCTTAAAGCTCTTGTAGAAAATGAAAAGAACTCCAAGATTAAGTGCCTCAGAACAAATAGAGGGGGAGAATTCACATCAAAAAAATAATTTAATGAGTTCTGCAAAATACATGGAATTAAAAGAGAATTCTCTGCTACCAAAACAACCCAGCAAAATGGGGTAGTTGAAAGAAGAAACCGAACAGTTCAAGAAATGGCAAGAACAATGTTATTAGTAGCAGATTTGCAGCCAAAATTCTGGAGAGAAGCAGTCAGGACAGTTGTCTATACCATGAATTGAACTCAATCAAGACCAAATTATGAAAAAAATCCTTATGAACTATGGAAAGGAAGACCTGCTTCAGTAAAGTACTTCAAGATATTTGGAAGAAAGTGCTTCATAAAAATCACTGATGGCTCACCAGGAAAGTTTGATTCACGGGTTGATGAAGGGATCTTCCTTGGATACTCTAAACGAAGCAAAGCCTACAAGTGCTACAATAATTGACTAAGGAAAATAGTGGAAATCATTGATGTAAAGATTGATGAAGACCTTCAAGAAAAAGAAATTGAAGAACACGAAGTTGATCCTCTCATTGAAGAAGAAGAACCTGAAAAAGAAGAAATAGATCAAGAAGAAGCCAAGGAAAAAGAACCACGTCATACCCTTCAAATATGAAGTTCCTCCAGAAATATCATTCAGAAGAGTAGATTCTTGGCAATAGAGATGAAGGGATGAAAACCCGAAGAAGGATGGTAAGTACACCAAAGAAAAATGATATTTATTTTCTATCCATGATAGAACCAGAAACATATACTCAAGCAAGTAAGGATCCTCATTGGGTAAAAGCCATGGAAGAAGAAATGTCCCAAATTGAGAAGAATGAGACATGGGAGATGGTACCTCATCCAAAGGACAAAAACATTATAGGAACCAAGTGGGTATTCAAAAACAAAATGAATGAAGATGGACAAATTATTAGAAACAAGGCAAGGCTTGTTTGTAAAGGCTATTCATAAATTGAAGGAATTTACTTCGAAGAAACATTTGCACCAGTAGCTCATGTGGAAGATATCAGGATGTTCTTGGCATTTTCTTGCTCAAAAGGATTCAAAATCTATCAAATGGACATAAAATCAGCATTTCTGAATGGGGAACTCAAGGAAGAAGTCTACATGGAGCAACCAGAAGGTTTTGATCTAACAGAAGGAAAATACTTAGTCTGTAAGTTGAAAAAGGCAAAATATGGGTTGAAACAAGCTCCTAGAGCTTGGTATGCAATATTGGATCACTATCGACAACAACAAGGCTTCAAGAAGGGAGTGGCAGGAAGTAATCTCTACATAAAGACGGATGAAGGTAAGTTACCAGTCACACTTGTTTATGTTGATGATCTAATTTTTGCTAGCAATAATGATGAGATGAGCCATGAATTTTCTCAAAACATGTCAAAAGAGTTCGAGATGTCAATGATAGGAGAGTTATCTCACTTCCTTGGACTACAAGTGTCTCAAACCATAGCAGAATTGTTTATATCTCAAGCCAAATATCTTAAAATCATGCTTAAAAGATATGGAATGCAAGACTGTGCACCCATGAGCACACCTATGACCACAAATTGCAAATTGAGCAAAAATGATGACTCTCCTCCAGTAGATGCAACTCATTACAGGTCAATAATTAGATCCCTTCTGTACTTAACTGCTACAAGACCCGATATAATGCAGGTAGTAGGAATGGTAGGAAGATTTCCATCAGCTCCTAAACAATCCCATTTGTTAGCTGTAAAAAGAATTCTCAGATACCTGAAAGGAACTCTCGATTTCAGTTTTTGGTACCCTAAGAGCTCATCTCTGACTGTAACTGCATACACCGATGCTGATTGGGCCGAAAGTGTAGATGATCGAAAAAGTACTAGTGGAAATGCATTCTTCCTAGGAGACTGTTTAGTATCTTAGCTCAACGAAAAACAGACATCCATATCATTATCCATAGCCGAAGCTGAGTATATAGCTGCAGCAGACTGTTGTACTCAAATATTATGGATGAAGGAAGATCTAAAAGATGTCAACATAGGTATAGATCAACCAATTACCATCTATTGTGATAACATAAGTGCTATCAGTCTCAGCAAAAATCCAGTGATGCACTCAAAGACCAAACATATACCAATCAAGTATCATTTCCTTCGTGAACAAGTAGCTGAACAAAACATCATCTTGGAACATATCAACACTAAGGAGTAGATAGATGATGTTTTCACAAAACCTCTTCCTCGAGAAGCATTTGAACATCTTCGTCAAACGATGGGGGTTATCTCTTTAGCATCACTTAAATTCATTCATAAAGATGTTGCAGGACAAGGGGAGTAGTTCTATAGGGGAGTCCGTATGCATTCCTTTGCCATTGATGTCAAAGAGGGAGAGAAGAATAATATTGCCATCAATAACAAAGGGGGAGATTGTTGACATAGATTGTCATTGATGTCAATATGTCAATATTCTAGGAGCCAGGGGAGGCAAAATAGAGCTATCGGAGCTACAAGAGGAGTATTGCAGAATATAAAAGCAGAGCATATCGAAGGAGAAAAGCAGAGCTATCGGAGGAGCAAAACAGAGCTATCGGAGCTACAAGAGGAGCCATATATATATGTCATATATATATGCCAAAGAAGAACATATCGGAGGAGAAAAACAGAGCTATTGGAGCTCAGGAGGAGCCATATCGGGAGTAATATATGCCAAAGAAGGACTATCGGGAGCAAGGTATGCCAAAGAAGGACTATCGGGAGCAATATATGCCATAGAAGAACTATCGGAAGACCGATTAGAGGAGCATAGAGGAAGAGCAGAAGACATAAAGGCTAAAGGCAGAGGCAGAGCAACATATAATATATATATGCAATATACACTATCGGAGGCGGAAAATAGTGTATATATCGGAATACACTATCGGAGGCAGAAATAATATATATATCGGAGTATAGAGGCGGAGTATATATATATATATATATATCAGTGATATTATAGTCGACAAGTTCTACTATGAGCCACTACCCGAAACTCCAGACTGCGATATACATGTGCGATATATATATATATGTAAGTGTTTCGAAGCATGCTTTTAAGTGTATTTCATATATTCGGGCTTTAAGCCTTGCCACGTTAAAACATGCGAGTTGCGATATATATATATATATATATATATATATATATATATATATATATATATATATATATATATATATATATATATATATATATATATATATATATATATATATATATATAGATATATAGATATATAACTGCGATATGTTGCAGACCCACTACAACATTATCCAATGCTCTATTGTTATTTCGCATCCGCCTATCGGTACTCACATATTGCAATATACAAAGGAATGTCAATCTTGAAAGCGCCGATTGCGATATATGTTGCAAACCCGATGCAACATTACAGTTTGACTTAATGCTATATTGCATCCGCAAGAGAATTGGCCATCGACGATGTCATGAGCTCAACTTATATAGGACTTTCGGAAGCTGTGACTGCCAATTGTGATTACACAACGGACCCGATGCAGTTATAGATGCGGGTGTAATGATTTTGAAGTCTGCCCTTAAGCGTTTCGGTCGGTTTTTTCATATATTCATGTGTATTTCAATATTTGTATTGCCCGAGGTTTTTTAGGCCAAAAGCTTATAATAACGGTTTTGATAGTTTAGTAGGCCTGAATGATGCCGATTGCGATTGTGATGGTGATGTGGTAGGTGGGGCCTCCTTGTTGGTACTATCTCTCCAATGAAATCTCTCCATAAACAATAAAGTCCCGTGTATGCATATTATTATTGAAAAAGGGCCTCTGTTACAATTTTTAATATGTAACCGTTTTCTTTGTGTATTTTAGTCTTCACTGTTGAATTAACATGTCCTTGGAGTGTTGGTGAACTTGAAGAGACAGAGGAAGTCGAAAAGCTGGGAAGTCGAAGGACAAGATAGCGCAGAGGAAGCCAAAGCGACATGAAGAATCGGGAAGCTGAAGGACAAGCCAGCACAGAGGAAGCCAAAGTGACATGAAGAATCAGGAAGTCGAAGAGGCAAGCAAGCGTATAAGAAGTTGAAGCGAGCGTTGAGGAAGCCGAAGAGCCAACGAAGAATGGAAATCAACAGTCAGAGGCATCAGGAATACATAAAATAGGAAAAACAAGGAAAGTGGAGTGTGTGTGAGTAATCAGAGTGAGAGGAAGCCGAAGTTTAGGCAGAGGCAGGAGAAGCAGGAGAACAGGAGTGAAGCATAAGCTCAGCAGGCTTGGGAGCAGAGAACTAAAAAAAAATAGTTTATAAAAATTTATTATAAAGGGTTGGAGCCCGCGGGGTTGGAGCCTCAGAACTGAAAGGATTGGAGTCCTTGGGAGTTGGTGCTCCTAAGTCCAAGATTGTTTCCTTGGCAAAACAAAGTTGGTGCTCTAGAGGTTGGAGCCTCACAAAAGTCCAAGTTGGTGCTTGGAAACTGATTGCAACCATTTATATATTGTATCTATTTCATTGCACAAATTATATTAATAAGAGCATTGATTCCAGCTATCTATTTCTGTGTTCCATATATAAATGTTTTTGGTGATAGAAAGAACAATTGAAAAGAAACACTGATTCATCCCCCCTCACAGTATTTCCAACAGAAAGGAGTAAGAGTAGACTACGATGGAATGAGTAGAGTTCATCTCATTTCGCATCACAACCACGACAAGGAAACTGCGATGAGTATATTAAGATGAAGTTCGAGTGTGGAGTGGTGTTTACGTTCAGACTTTGGCCTGGGGGTGTGTTTTTATAGGAAGCATCGATCAAGAAGAGCTAGTTGTGTATGTGAAAGGCCGAGAGTGATTTGTGTTGGCAGTTTGGTGGCGAAGCTAAAGTTCTGGACATAGATTTGTTCTAGCATCAAGGCAGAGCTGAATTTTGGGGTGTCACCCTACGCTCAAAACTTGGAGAAGCTGCAGCTGTACATATAAATGGGAAGTTGAAACTTGTGATCCGAAGAGCCTGATTTTGTTTAATTATTTTCAATTGGTATCATTTCTCCCATCAGACAAGTTATTGTGGGAGATGCCATACATGTGTGTTTATGATTTTGGGTTTGTTGATTGTGTGAGATTTATTATTATGATTTCTTTGCATATGAAGTTATGATTGCAACTTAATGTCACATTGTAGGAGTATGTAATACAAGAACATGTCGAATAAGAGATATGGAGGTAGGCACAAAAGTTCCAGTGTTAATTGTTGAGATTAATTTGTAATTCCATAATAGAATTTCAATCTGGAGTGCACCATAATTGCAAATCTCCACTCCATGCTAGATTGTGGAGAGTTCCATTAAATTCTGGCCATATTTCAGGTTGAAGAACACGGGTATTTTGCACCTAAAGGATAAAATATGGCTCATAAATGATAGATCTTTCTAGTCAAACTGCTTAGCCATTCTCCTTTAAAAAGAGTTAGAACTAGCCATCAACATGTAAAGGAGTATCTTTTTTAAGTCTGGAACGAAAACACAGGGGAATTGCTTGTTGAAAAGCTCAATCATTGTTCATGAATTCTGCATTTATTAAGGGTCGTCATTTGCAAGTTCAGTTTGAAGGAGTCTATCAAATCACCGTTGAGAGATCAAATTATTGCATATTGTTGAGTCCTTGAAAAGTAAGAAGTCGTGGATTATTGCAAGAGGAGGTAAAATCAATATTGTTGGTCGATCATTGCAATATGGCTTATTGGAAAGTCTAAGTAATGTTATGAAGAGTCTTATTAGAAGTAAAGGTTTGAAAAATGGGTTCATAGTGTTTGTAAAAGGGAGACAATTATATATATATATATATATATATATATATATATATATATATATATATATATATATATATATATATATATATATATATATATAATTCAAATGTAATGTAATTTCAATGTTGCGGGAAAAGTCAAAATTCATGAAATGGTTAAGAATACAAAAGTTTTTGGTAATAATTTGATATAAAGTCAGGTCAAGAATCCATTGAAGTTAGAGTCATTGGTTGTATGAAGATTGGGTTCACTTTCGGTTGAACCCGACACCCAAACCTTGAATCATTAAGTCAGAATTGATAGGAGGTTGAGTTATTTCAAGAGAAGTCATTTGAACTTGTCATCTAATCATTATAAAATCATTAACTTGGGTGCATTTTTAGTGGTAGCTAACACCCTAAGCTTGTTAAAACTAAATTAGGTGAGCATGAAATTAAAAGAAACAAAGTTCAAATCTAAGATCAAGTGAGCGTGAAAATCAAGGAAGTTTTAAAAGAAAGAAAGTGAGTTCAAATGGAGAAAAGTATTCAATTGTTAAAGTTTTTGAATAATATGATACTATCCACTATTGAAGACATAATGAAAATCAGTAAAGCCACTATTGCTGATATTAAAATGCATCTAGATCAAACACATGGAATAACTGAATTTATCCAACTTGAATCACAGTTACAACATGATGAGCTGCAACAGAAGAGTTATAAGCCATTCAACAACACAACTTCAAATGACGAAGAGAATTCCAAGCCACTCAATGATACAACTTCAAGTGTAGACGTTGTACATGATCAAGTTCAACCTTCTTGTTCCAAGCCTATCATCAAACCATGGAAGGAAATCCATTGCAACAAAAATCGACATCGTTTAGGATATGAAAAATATGACAAAAATTTTCATATTCCTAATTATTCAAAACCAATCAAGTTCATTAGTGGAGGATTTCTTAATCAAGAAACATTAAAAATCAATGAGAAAGTTGAAGAAAAGTCAAAATGCCAACATTGTCAAAGAACATGTCATATGGAAGATCATTGTTTTGATCTCCAACCTTGTCACCATTGTGGCAAGAAGAATCACTCATAAGAGAGATGTTGCAAATGAAACAAACCAACCAGATTGAAGATTAATATGCATGGATTGAGCCTTGGGAGTGGATGTCAACAGTAAAACGATTGTATATGTTTTACCGCATAATTTAATCTCACATGAAGACAAATATATCAGCCAATAGTGAAAAGATAGTACTCTCATGCACCTTAAAGGGGGAGTACAATAGAAAAACTCTCCTACATCTTAAGGGGGGGAGTTCAAAACAAATGAAAATGGTTATGGTCTCTCCTTTCAGTTGACAATGGGGGGAATTGATGATGAAACTGAAATTTAATTGACGATGATGGTTGTTAGACTAAAAGTTTTGACAACAACACAATTTTCCAGGGGCAATAAAATTTTTCTAATGGACAAGCGATTGTAATGTTGATTGAGAGAAAATGTGGGCATTTTTTGTTCACTTTGATGGTCATTGGACCCAACAAAGGATAGATAGATCCTTTTGCATTGTATCTCGACATTAGATTGAGTTGTCAAGCATTTTCAGGGATGTGTCAGACTTGTATTTGATTCACTTCTCTTGGTTCACTCTCTTCATATTGGAGTTTTCGACATCTAGTTTTGGTTGTTTTTTAATGCAGTTTTTCATTGAGGCTCAACTCAGTAGTTTCAGTATGAAGACTTGGAGATGGTACCAGGTTCTTACTCTGGACTTATGATTTAGGGGGGGAATGTTAGGCTCATACTTGTAATCAATAAGTCCAAAATAATAAAATTAGTAATATTGGAAAATATAATTCCTACTTGTCTTTGATGTGCTCATCAATTCGAGAATGAGTATGTTCTTAATACTTGGGAGTTTGTTGAGGTCTAGTTGGTTGAGAGATTCTCACCAACTAGTTAGCTTCCTAGATTAGTGTGTGGTTGAGATATTCACTCAACCAAGAGATTGCATGTCCAAGATAGACTAACTATCTCAAAACATAGCTTGATGTATATATATTGTATCGTCATTCTTTGTTAATATATAATCAAGCTAAAAGCCTTTTCTCCCAAAGCTTTTGTCTCTTGAATTATTCATTTCTTTTTCATTTATTATCTTCAAAAATGCACTTCTCGGTTGGTTAGACTATCAGCCTCTCCGTTGAGGAGTCTCTAAACATGAAAAAGGGAGACTTCTACGAACTTTTTCAAGCGGAGAATAATTCTTATTACAACAGGAGGGATTGGAGATTTAACAGACAATAGAGACTTGGATATTGTTGTGACAACAATCATCGAGTCCCCTAAATTTTTTATCTTTCTTATGCCCCTTTTCATTGCAATATCCAAACCTTTTCATAACACTAAATACTTAGCTATATTGTTTATAGCTGTACCTAGTCCCCAAGCATAGCTTATCTCTTTAGTTTCCTCGGGGCTAAAAATCACCCCTCTCGTTCTTGTCGCCCCTACCCTACGTTAAATATTTTTACTCGGCCAAAGATAAAATAAAAATGAAAGTAACCCTAATTTAAAATAAAAATAACTTTAAACTGAAATAATAAGGTAAAATTGACTTGGTCAAGTTACTAACGGTTTTTGAGCCCCAGGTTTATGAAAACCCATTGTATTGACCCATGGTATTCATCTGGAATATAGCCTATGCAAAGGAGGAAATTAAACTAGCATAGATCCATCTCCAAGCCCCGAAAGAGATCAAATATCCTAAGATGCAAACCTCTAGGATATTTGATCCCTCTTGATGCTTGGTAGATCTAGAGTCAAGATGGATTTAGGCTGGTTAATTGGAAAAAGGATTATAGTTGAAGAAAAGGAGCCAGTGACAAGTAAATGGATAAATATATATCGAATAAATGAATAACTATATAAACTAGCCTAGATCCATCTTGACTTTGGATCTACCAAGGGCCGAGAGGGATCAATTCTCTTGAGATGCAAATCTCTTTTAGAATGAAAAGGTTTGATCCCTCTGGGCGCTTTGTAGATCTGGAGTTAATATAGATCTAGGCTATTAATATTACTGTGTCGAGATGAGCTCTCCAACTTAGTATGGAAGAGATGTTGTAAGATTATGTTATGTTATGTAAAATTTTTGACTCTATCAAATTACATAAAAAAAAAAAAAAATAAATAAATAAATAAATAAAATTAAATTAAATTAAATTAAATTAAAAATTAAAAAAGAAAAAAGAAAATTAAAAAATAATAATTATAATTATTAATTAAAACATTTTGACTCCATTAAATTACATAAACATGAAATAAAATATAAAAATAAAATAAAATAATAAAATTAATAATTATAATTATTAATTATTAATAATTATACCATCTTAGATCTATAAAATGTGAGATGATCAAATCTCTCGAGGTGTATTTTTTTTCATGTTTTGCATTTTTTTTTTTTACACCAACACATAAATTTAAAGTTAAAATAAATCTATGTTAGTATAATATAATCATCATTAATTTCAATACATCAATAAAATATAATAGGATTTATATTTTATTAGGAATTAAAAAAAAACTTAGAGAGACTTATGAGGATATGATTAATATAAAATTTTGATAAATGAATATTTCAATGAAACTGCATTTTGACTTTGATCATAGTTTATGATCTTACTTAAATTATTTTTAACCTCGTAGCATGGTTGTTGCCTCATAAGTATGCAGTGACTGAATTATAATTAGGGAATACCAATTGGATTATGACTCGAAAAAGGAATATGTAATAGCCCTGGTGAAAATTCCATGTAATAAATGTTAAAAACAATAACCACCAATGACTAGGGCACTTATTCCAAACTAAATGTTGGGCAAGACATCCTAGGGGGTGTTCATTTGATTGTTTATGGCTAAGGAAATTGGCAAAGGAAATGGCTAAGGCATTAAAAGACATTGTGACACATTTATTTATGAAAATAATGGAAATTAGGAGAAAAATGAGGTGAAAGGTCACACGTTTGCATGTGACGAGGAAAATGAAGGAAAATAATGGAAAATGAAGAAAATATAGGCCTCATTCGTAAAAAGGCTTATGAGGATCAGTTGGTAACCTTTTGTCAGTTCAGTTTTGGAGCTCTCTCATTATTCTCTCTCTCATACTCTTGGATACTTAGAGTTTTCTAGGAGCACACTCTTGGAGGGTGTGGCATACTTGGATTCTTGTAGCAAGAATGCAAAGGAAGAGAAGGAAAGTGCAATAAGGCATCAACATTAGCAACTACATCAGATTTGCTTGCAGGTACTGAGTTGCATGTATGATTTCTTCAATAGTTTTGGGCATGCATGACATATGCATGTGGTTTCTTGGTTGTGATGTGTCATTGGCATGGAGGATTGCCTGGTTTGATAGTGGATTTCCTATCCTTTCTATTTCCTGGATAGCCATGGTGATTGTGGGTTTACTTTCATTACTTCAACTGATTTCTCTAAGGTGACTCCTTCACCTATCATAGTGTTTACTTTCTAATTCATTTGCTGCACCTTATTGTGTAGCACCATCATGCTATTTTTTTCATCATCATGCTGCATCAAGCTATCTCATTCATCATCATGCTGCCCTTTACTAACATGCCCATGATGTTGCTTCTATCATTATGATCTGAGACTGTTCATCCTTATCATTTCCGTTATGTTGAGTCCTTTTACAGCCATACCAAGGATCTCTTGACCATCATAGTTTTATCACCGCTGTTCATTATGATAGGGCTGCTACAGTATGCCATTCTATCACTGTTGTTCATTGTCATAAGGCTGCTACAGGTATGCCATTCTATCACTGTTGCTCATCATTACGCCTCCTAGTTACGATTGTACCTCAGAGACATCTCTATGTTGAGATTTTCTATTAGGTGACCTTGTTGCCCTCTATCACCCTTGAATGCTAGTCCCTATACCTGAGTTCAGTTCACTTCATCTGCGGATACCTTATGATTTGACAACAGCTACTATACTCTGAATTTCAAAGAGGAAGTTGCATGTTACATGTCTCCTTTGACTGCGTTTTACATGTCTCCTTTGACTGCGTTTTACATGTCTCTTTTGACTGCGTTTGAGTGTCACCATTGACTGCATATGAGTGTCACCATTGACTGTGTATGAGTCTTCATAACTACGTAGGAATATCTCTATGCCCTACGTATAATGTATAAGGTCATGAGTCTTCATGACTGCATAGGAATATCTCCATCATGAACAGCGTATAAGTCTTCCTAATTTGCGTATATGTCTCCATTTTGAACAGAGTATAAGTCTTCCTGATTTGCATATATGTCTCCATCTGCCGTGGATAAGGTGTCTCCATTTACAACGGATAGATGTCTTCATGACTGTGTTAGATTAGGGCATCATCCTAGGCCAGCGTATCCTTTAGTGTCACTCCTTCTCCAAAAACCCAAGACGTGGAGAGAAGATCACATGAAGAGTGTATCAAAATGACTTCAAATCCTCTTGTATTTATACTAAAACATAGATGATGAATAGACATGACTATTGGGCTTCTGGGCCTACTCAAGTTGTTGGTCGACTTGACAATTTGTCTTATAACATAAATAAATTCATAACTCCATAAATACTTGATGGAATCAGATGATCTTTAGATCAATCCTACACCTCTCGATGGGAGGGATCGAATAAAAATATCAGCTGCCATAAATAAGGTGACCCACATGGAGTTTGGCCCTAGTTTCCAATTTAACACTCCCTCTCAACTAGGGAGAACTCCATCAGCTGATCCATAAGTCCAACAATACTATCTCTACCATTAGTGCCTTGCACTGCTCTTGTTCTGCTCAGCTCAGTTCTGCTCAGCTCAATTCTGCTCAGCTCAGCTCTACTTAGCTCTACTCAGTTCTGCTTAGCTCTGCTATGTTGAACCATGAAGAAGAAGTATTGATCGAGAATGTCTCATACCATTCCCCACTAACCTGAAGTAAGTCTCAAAATGTGTACTACTGGTCCCAAACCAGTGCTCAACTAACCTGAATTTAGTGTCATATTAAGTACCACTCTCATTGGTCCTAGACCAATCCTCTACTAACTCGAAGTCAGTCTCAAAGTATGTACCACTGGTCCCAGACCAGTCCTCTACTGACTCGAAGTCAGTGTCATAGTGGGTACAACTCCTTACTACTAGTCACAGACTAGTATCATTGATCCTAGATCAATGAAGGTCATCCTAGCATAGGGAGTACAGTAGATACAGAGATGCGTCCATCGGTATTACTATGGTTCCTATCCTCATTTCCCTGCTTATTGATCAGATGAAAGGTACTTCCCATGAGTCCCAGACTGCATGGGTAGGATGCCTCGACAGGAGAACTAATCATCCTGTCCACAGGAGAGTGAATCATCATGTCCAATGGATGCCACGGAGAACTAATCATCCTGGCCCATAGGAAAGCGAATCATCCTATCCAGTGGATGCCATGGAGAACTAATCATCCTGGCCCATAGGAGAGCGAATCATCCTATTCCACTATCGCCACGGAGAACACATCATCCAGGACTCACAAGAGAACTAATCATCTTGCTACACAATCATCATGGAGAACACATCATCCAAACCTCACAGGAGAACTAATCATCCTGCTACACAATTTTCATGGAGAACACATCATCCAGACCTCACAGGAGAACTAATCATCCTGCTACACAATTGTCATGGAGAACACATCATCCAGACCTCACAAGAGAACTAATCATCCTGCTACACAATTGTCATGGAGAACACATCAACCAGACCCACAGGAGAACTAATCATCTTTTTCCAAAGTCGCCATGGAGGAGACATCATCCAGGCTATAACACACCACCAGGGGAGGGTGAGTCGCCCTGTGGTCGTATGTTGCTCCAGTAAGTACCCCAAGCCCCCCAGAGCTCCCAGAGCTCAACATGCAGGACCTTTATAAGAGGTCTCTCAACAACTCCAAGTTGTTTGGTAAAGTCACATATTTGACCTTTCCTTGGGGCTTTGACAAAATGTTTGTGACCTGTACATAAATCTCAATGCGATGAAGCCTCCTCGCTCATCGACTTACCATATCCTAGATAAGGAAGTATCTGATATCTATCTGTTGGAGCAATCATCGAATACGGGATTCCTCAATAATCGAATCCCACCTCTGTTTGTCACAGAGAATCCAGTGGTATTCATCATGTGTACAAACAGCTCACTTAAGAGCTTCTGTAACTATGCAGCTTCACACGAGATCATACTTGTAACCATGTATTCGGTCTAGTCGGTGCTTATAGAAACCGACTTCTGTTTCCTGCTCATCCATGATATTAAAGCAGAATCCAAAGAGAACCAGCACTGAAAAGTGCTCTAGTGATCCTCCACACTGCCTACCCATTCAACATTCGAATAATAATGCAGTGTCATATTTCCGGCAGTGTGTCTCAATCCATGAGAGATTGTGCCCTAAAGATATCTCAGAAGATTCTTGACACCAAATTAGTGAGGCTCAACCAAATATGAGCTCACCATGCTAACTTCAAAACATATGCCCGGATGGAGGTTCACCAAGAACATCAATGCAAATGAGTCTATGAAACTTAGAGGCATTTCCCAAATCTGGTCTGACATCACTACCATATAACTTAAGATCCTCAAGGTAGTCATAGGCTTGCAGTTTATTATTCCACATTCGGAATCCAACTCCCTCTTAATTCTACAAATGAGAGGGTATGCACCTGTTAGACATAGGCCGTCCTCATAAGTTGTCGGTATGAGAGGTCTATCATCCACAACCTTCGATTAATGGTTTGGATCGGTTTCACTCTTGGTGAATCTCAGCTTCATCTGATAGCCATCAATCCTCTCATACTATGCTTGGGGTGTTTTTTCTTTAAGCCATAGAGGGCTTTCTTCCATCTATATGCATGAGATTCCTGATCATCAATCTCAAACCCCTCAGGTTGTTCCAAACCTGTGGACCTGCTACATGAGGGGAATGGTCTCCTTTTATTTAGTACATCTCAGACATGTACTTTCATGCTCTTTTTGAATTCAGGCATCCCAGTCATCATCTGACTTACAGACCTTCGGTGCTATGTGTCAATGGACATGGTCACCAGTGGTCTTCCTGCAACTTGATACAACCCTGAACTCAAAAACATCTTTGAAAATTCTATTTTCAAACGCGTACCTTTCCATCGATGAGTGCCCCCTTGAGACCTTTGAATTCCATTGCTGCAATGGACACCAGGTTCTTTTTGCGATCAGGTACATAAAAGAGATTTTGTAAATTAATCGAGTTACCCTCATTCAATTGAGGGATAACATTCCCTACACCCTTTCTGGGATAGGTGGCATTGGCTCCAAGTATAACCCCACGATTGTTTCCATTTCTACCAAGTTATAGAGTGCACCCATCTCTTTGATGAAGTGCCTTGAAGCACTACAATTAATAAGCCATATTTCCAAAGAATCTGAAGGAGAGGGAAAATATAAGATAACACTTCTTTATCTTATCAGAAACAATATTTGATTCTTCATACCTGGGGTTCCTTGCTTTCTTTGAAGAGTCGAATATCATTTGAAGATGTCCTAGGAATGAATTTATCTTCATCAAGAGATGTGTCTCTGCCATTCAGACACTCCTCCGCATAATGGCCGAACTTATTGCAAGGCATTCGCCTTTCCTTCCACCCTTCGATCCGAACTTCCCAATGAAGTGATATTTAGGTAGGCCATCAGAAACTTCCGCTACGCTATTGTGATAATATTCTCCGCTTCGATTCACCCTCGGTGAATTTGAAGAGGGATGAGAAACCCATAGATCCTTTTGTCTTGTCCCATATGTATTTGGATATTTCTCTTTCACTCTTTCTTGGGCATTGTCTTCACCTCAGCTCTGTTTCCATGTTAAGTTTAGGTATGTTCTATTCTAGAGCAATTTATTTAAATTTTCACAGTTAGCTCGATATCTTTTCTAGATTAGCAATTACATCAACATTAAAGTAACTGCAGATAGAACATAAACATAAATCGCAGAAGACAAGCCAAGACAAGAGGACACACGATGTGGCGCTAGCCAGGGACAAACCCCACAATGTGGGGAAACCCTTGATTAATTATTCTTTTATGTTCTTCCAAGTTCATCAAAGAAAGTGAGAGAGATAGTACATTTACAATAGAAGTCAATACTTTGAATTTTGATATCGGCATGAGATCAGTTGAAGACATATTACTTCAAATGATTTCTCTAAGCTGACTCCTTCACCTATCATAGTGTTGCCTTTCGTTCATTTGCTGCACCTTACTGTGTAGCACCATCATGTTGCATCATGTTGTTTTATTAATCATCATGTTTCCCTTTACTAGCATGCCCATCATGCTGCATCAAGCTGTCTCATTTATCATCATGCTGCCCTTTATTGACATGCCCATGATATTGCTTCTATCATTAGGATCTGAGACTGTTCATACTTATCATTTCCATTATGTTGAGTCCTTTTACAGGCATACCAAGGATATCTTGACCATCATAGTTCTATCACTATTGTTCATTGTGATAGGGATGCTACAATTATGCTATTCTATCACTGCTATTCATTGTGATAGGGCTGCTACAGGTATGCCATTCTATCAGTGTTGTTCATTGTGATAGCGCTGCTACAGGTATGCCATTCTATCAATGTTGTTCATCATTACGCCTCCTAGTTACGACTGTACCTCAGAGACATCTCTATGCTGAGATCGTCTATTAGGTGACCTTGCTTCCCTCTATCACCCTTGAATGCTGGTCCCTGTACCCAAGTTCAGTTCACTTCATTTACAGATACCTTATGCTTTGATAATGGCTACGATACTCGAAATTTAGAGAGGAAGCTGTGTGTTACATGTCTCCTTTGATTGTGTTTTACATGTCTACTTTGACTGCGTTTTACATGTCTCTTTTGACTGTGTTTGAGTGTCACCATTGACTGCATATGATTGTCACCATTGACTGCGTATGAGTCTTCATAACTGTGTAGGAATATCTCCATCATGAACAGTGTATAAGTCTTCCTGATCTGTGTATATGTCTCCATTATGAACAACGTATAAGTCTTCCTGATTTGCGTATATGTCTCCATCTACTGCGGATAAGGTGTCTCCATTTACAACGGATAGATGTCTTCATGACTGTGTTAGATTAGGGCATCATCTGCAGCTAGGGCATCATCCTAGGCCAGCCTATTCTTTAGTGTCACTCCTTCTCCAAAAACCCAAGACGTGGAGAGAAGATCACATGAAGAGTGAATCAAAATGACTTCAAATCATCTTGTATTTATACTAAAACGTAGATGATGAATAGACATGACTATTGGGCTTCTGAGCCTACTCAAGTTGTTGGCCGACTTGACAATTTGTCTCATAACATAAATAAATTCATAACTCCATGAATACTTGACGGAATCGGATGATCTTTAGATCAATCCTACACCTCTCGATGAGAGGGATCCAATAAAAATATCAGCTACCATAAATAAGATGACCCACATGGAGTTTGGCCATAGTTTCCAATTTAACAAAATGACATGAGGGAACAATGTTCTATAGCGATTCTCAGACAAGTATGAGATCCCTACACTTAATTCCGTTATTTACACTTGTAGATTACATGTCGATGATATGTTTGATAAAACATCTGTCATGGCTAGTAGGGTTCTAATTATGGTCTTTTTCAATTTATTGCTTTTTCATCCTTGTTTCCTTGTATTCTTACCAATTTTAAGTGATCATTCCATTCTGGGCAGTGTCCCGGGCTCTAGACTGAAAAAAGTAGATCAAATCCCATAATGCTAGCAAAACATAGCATTAATTTAGAGACTAAATTACCTGGGCAATGCCTGGGGAGAATTATAACACACCTTGCTAGTGTCTGGGGAGAGTTACTTGGAGATTAACTCGCCTAGGCAATGTTTGGGGAGCGTTAGTTTGGAGACTAACTCGCCTGGGTAGTGTCTAGAGAGCGTTACCCTACCCTAAGTTTCTCAAACAATAGTAGGACCCAGGGACATGTTGTCTAAGTGGCTGACTTGTCTCCTAAAGGTTATGTGGATGATGTTGGATGACTGTGTGTGATGTTCCATCATTTCCATTTCCTTAAAGTCACCAATGAGGTTGAATCTTATCATAGTGGCCTCTCGTCGGATGTTTACCCCGGCTGGCCGTTGCTTGGGTAGATGTGGGAGGAGGGTTTTACAAAGTGGTATCAGAGCATGGTTCAACTCTTAGACTGAATGGGTTGAATGTGTGTTTGTCATGCATGCATGTCAGTTGCATGTGTGTCTCTTACACATATACTTGTTGCATTTTCTTGATTATGGATTAGGGTTGTAGTATGGTTATCATGGAGAATTTGATATTGATTTCATGAAGTATATTTAAAATGAGTATGTGACTGACTGTGTATGGATTATATGTCGCTTACATTATGATTTCATGATACCTACTTACATCCTTTTATGTTAGTTACATTTTTGAATATTTTGATTAGATGCATCAGTCTTGTAGGCTGATTACAAGAACTGATCGATTATGTTCGACTACATGTGGTTATGCGTATTGATAGTTGGTTTGGAATTGCTTATGCATAATTCTGGTTGCATGTGGCAATGTGTACGATGGAACAATGGTGTTGTCATGCATGAGGTCATAGCATGCAATATTGATATGGCCTTGCATTGGTGACTAGATCCTAGTTAGAGCGATGTTTCTGAGTTGATACATTTACTTGTGTATGTCGATATGCTGTTATGATTATGTTATACATGTATCACGATGATTTGGTAATCTTACAGACAAGTATCCTTCTCGAGCTATACTACGATACGTTGGTTTATTGTGATTTGGTTTATCTGACATATTATGCCTTGCAGGAAGAAATATCAAATGGTTAGCAAGATGGTTGACTATAAAGACTCTCCCTAGGAGATAAGGAGTTGTAAGGCAGATAATGAAAAAATCATACGATCACAGGAAAATTTAGCAGAGGTGAATACAGTAATACTTCAGAGCTTGTCAGATTTGCAACAACAAGGACCACTATAGATCAGTCATGAGTAGGAAGATAAAACTAATGGGGCATATGGAAGTAAATCGCATGGCGGTCACCGATCAGATAGACATGACACAATCCTAGATGACAAATTATTAGACACTCCGTTTTATCACTCCAAAATTTCCAAGGGTTGTTCAATGTGTTAAAAACAAATATCAAAGGAAACTACAAACCTACTTTTGAGATCAGGATCTAGCCTCCTGATGCTCAGCGAGGGATCTCTCTTAATGATTTAACTTTGTTGAGTTAATTGATTTTAGGCTAGTTATGTAAGCTTGATTTTATTTTGATTTGATTTGTTGGTGGAATTACTCACTTAGATGGATAGAAGATTGTCTATTTTCCCTTGGGCTATGGAGTCAATGTTTCAAGAAAATAGGACTTAATAAATTTCTAAAGGAAGTGTCCACAGGGCAAGGTAGCTGAGCAAATTCAGATCTTTTAGGCTGAAGGGTGGAGTGGTTTTCAATCGGGATCAAGGAGCAATTAATAATTCCTTAAACCAGATAATGAAGAAGGATCAGGAGAATGAATTGGGATTAGAGGGCAGTTAAGAGTTCTCTAAACCAAATATCGTAAGAAAACATCAAAATGAGTAACAACTCAGAACATAGTGTAATTAAACATATTCTGCAATAATATTCCTGTTATAACATTTAAATTTGGAAAACATACAAGTTTATGGAATACTTAAGAAAATAACAATTTGAACAATTGAAAGATACTTCACTGAAGTTTCCCAACACATGAATCCTATAATGCAATGCCTTTATGAAAATGGTTCAATAAACCCTCAGGTTGTAGATGAGTTCCACTATAGAAATGTTAAGGAATCCACACAAAATACTTCAAATTATGAAGTATTTATACAAAAAACTATTACAAAATATCCTAAATTGGTTTAGGAATTATTCAAGGAAAAAGAAATATCTTCATGCAAGAAGATAGAGACACCTAGGAGACTAAAGGCTAGCTGTCCCTGCTTTTATTGATTTTGTTGTTTGATGTTTTGATCTTTTGCTGCTTTCTCTCTTTTCTGTTGCTCTACGCTGGTTGTTTTTTATGATGAGTGTCTTTTACGTTGGCTTTATCTTTAAACTTTGTTTTTGAATTTTAAACATTGTCTTTCATCTGATACTCTTTAACTTAACTGATCTATTACTCTTTACTGTTTTACCTTTCATTTTCACAGTAAATCATTCAAATTTCCCAAGACTCTACATCTGGCAATTTAATATTTACCATTCTTCTGAAGATTTCATCAGCCTCCGTGTATTTTGCAAATGTGGGTTTGTTGATAAAGAGATATTTTACCTCATGCTGGAGGTAAAAGAGATTCTCAAAAGTCTAATAGAGCACTTTTCTTGTTGGAATTCCTTTCATGGTTGAATTGTTTGCTTGTTCCTTTGCCACTTCTCTGATTTTCTTATCATAGTCTTCATGCTTCATCAACCTGTCATTAATCACCAATGGATTAGGCAAACCTTTCTGCCTCAAAGCATCAAATTTCACCATAAATCTGGTTATTGTCATATCCATGTTTTGACACTTGTCTTCAAGTTGTACCATCAAGTTCCTCTTAGAGATTACCTTTTTCACTTCTAGAATTTTTTCAGTCCTGTCACATATGCCAATCTCTTCCAATTCCTATTTGTTCTTGGAATTAAGAAACTTAATGATTTCATTGGCCTCCTCTGGCTTCTTACCAAATTCTTCCTTAAATTTTTGAATATCATCAATTGCTTCCTTGATTAAATCCTTCTGGTCAAAGATGACTTTGATGGAAGGCCAAATATCATTAACAAAGTTAATGATATTGGCCCACAACTGCTACTTTTGCTTGGGCAAGTGGTTCTTTCAATGTCAATACTTTCTCTAACTTCTCTATTCTATCAGTCAATCTGTTTGACTTCTACATTTCATTTTTATGCATGATTTGTGCCAAATTCTTTTCATCTTCTAGACTTTTTATTTGATCTTTTAGTCTATTTATTTCATTTGTTTGGATGGACATATCCTGCATAGCTTTGATTAATTTACCTACTTCATCACTAGGATGAGCTGCTGCTGTAGATGATTCTGTAACTGATGTAGTGGGAAGTGTTGTAGCTATTGGAACTATTGTGGCCGTTGAAGCTGCTAAAGTAGAAGGAACTGTTGTAGTAACTGTAGGAATAGTAGTGACAATAACTGCTTCCATGCTGGTCTTTTTCGCCTGTGCTAACTTATCCATCTCGTTTTCCATTTCTGTTAATTGAGCATTTAACTGAAGAATGAGGTTCATCATCTCATATTTTTGGTTTTGATTCTCTAGAACTTCCTTGGTCTGTGGATGTTCAGTAGGAGGCAATTTTAGCTACTTCTTCAATGCAACAATGTTTGCATTCTTTTTCTTAATGATTTCTTCTGCACCTTTGACATTCTTTGGATCATATCCCACTTCAATAACCAAATCTTCAAGGGATTTAATTCTATTATCTTTAGCTTGTGAGGATGCCTTCTCTAGTTTTAATTGTGCTTTGATATTCTCTAGAGAATTTTGTAGTTTTTGTACACTCATAGCTTTGTTGGTCATAGTTGAGTATAGCATTTCTCCTGCTTGCTTATGAAATTCTATTTGGTCTATATGATGAACATCTTTGACAGGAATCTCATAATCTGTCTTTTTTTAATACGCTGATGACTTAGGATGCTGTACTGTGGGCTACAAAAAGGTCATCTACATTTTTCCTGTCTTGTAATCAAATGCAAAAAGTAATTTGTTATGGTTGCCAGGAGTCTGCTTCAAGTACTATGAATATATTTCAGTTGTTATTTCTTCATTTTTGGCCTTAATATCTTTGTATCTTTCTTTGATGTCTATTTCTTTGTCCATTGGTTTACTTGAAGAAGAGACTTCAACACTATGCTGCTTCCTGATGATCTGAGCACTAGAAGTTGAAGGCTAATGAGTTTCCTTTGAAACTGATGGAAGTGCATTTTCTTTAATTACAGTGTCTGTATCAATGATATCAATTATATCAATTACTTCTTCCTGCTCATTTATTGGATTCAACTTTGTTCTTTTTCTATACACCATTTCCAATTTGTTATCTGTTGTATCTTTGTTTGAGCAAGAACCTTCTTCTCTAGTCTTTTTTGCATTTTTGTCCTGTAGGGTTGGAGTATGTAGAATGGAACTAGTATCCATCTCCTCCTCCATATCCAGTAAGGTGTTTTCCAACCACTCTGATTGGTTGGCATATCTTTCAATCTTTGGCTTGGACTCATGCATAAAAGGGCTCAATCTAAAATTGAGTCTCAGTTTTTTTATGAAACCCAAAGGATCATACTAGCATTTGAAACTATCACTGGACTTCATTTCTTGTAAACATTTTTCTGCTTCATCTCCAACCTCCCTATTATTGCAGATAAAAGGACCAAGCTCGTTCTTGATTTTAAACTGTGTTTTCTTCTTGGCTGATAGAAAATTAACATCATCTGAATTTATGATCTGCCTAATATATTCTAGTGCAAATATCCTCATGGGGAGATATTTGGGCAGCTTATATGGAGTGAGTTGACATCAATACACCCTAATTTCAATGTAGTTATGGTATAAATACCAGTCTCCTATTCTACCGTGTTTTAACAACTATAAAACTTTCTTTATTTCATCACTGACCTTGGGTTGATTGCTACTACTTAGCATGTTAACGACTGGGTGAACAAATGAATCAATGAAATCCTTGTAGCTGAAGTCATTGGAATATTTTCAGATTAAGGGTGTCCAAAAGATAACAAATCTAGGATTTCCATTAATGTCCAGTTTTTGGATGTTAACTGTAAACCTTTCTGATTGGAAATATAGAAACATATGGAAAAATATTGAAGAGTATTTGAATACTCTTTCATCTGGCAATATGATCAATTGATCATGTATTCTGTCTGCTAAGAATTGGGCAAAATTGAAAACTATAGTTGGAGGGTTGCCTGGGAAAAAAATAGAAATGAAACCAAGTATAGGTTCATCTACATGTTCATCAGTAGTGTATCCTAGAATATAGGACAACATGGTTACAATCTATCTGGTTCTCTCAGAGCAAAATGGTGGTAGAATATCGAGCGTTTTCTATAGGAACTTGAGTTTTCTCTAGGAGGAAAGTCTGAAAAATTTGGGATCTCTTGGGAAGGTCCAGCTTTAAGTACAGATCAATTAGGTTTTCAATAGAAAATGGGGCTTCATTAGGCTTTGGTTGGATCTGCAACATTTCATTTATTGATCTTGCAGTGATTGTGAACAAAATTTGTTGGTTAGGAGAGACTATGGCTCTTTGACTTGGGAAATAGCAGAGTTGGCATAGGTGGATGATTTCAGGGAACTGGTATACATGTGGGAACAAGTATTTGGGTAAATTTGACTCCCATAGCTGAATATCATCATTCTGGTTGAGGAATTTATCTTTGCTCCAGCAGTGGAGTTTTAACAGATTGTTAGGGGAGGTTGTGTCTTTGATTTGGAAATCTCTATCGGCCAATGGGAGGTGGTCAATATCTAGGTGAGGAGTTTGCAGGGGTTTTTCATTCAGAATGCTTCAGGAAGCCATATATTTGTTTATTTTATTCAATTTATCACTATCTGGCTTAAGAAGTAGGCTTAAGAACTCTAGAATAGTGTGAAAAGATGAATGCAGTCTGCAAAAAGGGTTTTGGATGAAACAATGGCTTTCTTTAGATTGGCAAGGCTTTTAAATTGGTTCAATTGATTAACCTATTTGAAATGATGTGCAAAGCTTAAGTACATGCCTTCGGCACTTCAGGAATACCTGGAAAATGAAGCTTTGGTATGCATAAGGGTTCTCTGGGGGCAACGGGGCCTCTCGAGGCTTCAATGGTCTTTATACTACTTCAATTCGGAGTTGACAGTGTCTTCTGGTAGTAAAAGTTTGAATTCTGGTTGTAAATGGCTTAAAATAATTCTGCAGATATTTTGGCGCTTTAGAATAGGTCAGCATAGGTTATTTCCTACAATCCTTAACAAAATAATAGTGAAAAGATTGGAAAGGACGGCTTCTTTCATTTTTAACCAACAATGGTTAATCTGTGGGTGCGGTTTTAAATTTGAATAGCATGGCGGTTTCATCTGACGCGAGGAGGCAGTAAGGTGGTTTATCACACCCTCAAAAGTGGTATGGTAGTATTATTTTGGAGGATCCGCTATAACGTGGGGCTGCCACATAGAAAAAGATGGGCATGGAGAACAACTTATCTCACATACTTTTGTGATGTTAAAATTCGAACGTCGGAGTGTGCGATATGGAATGCGGGCCGTTGGATCTGGAGGTAGGTGATCGGAGGGTTATCGGGTGGCAGAGTTACAAGGGATGAGTTGGGGTGTGGGGTCGGGTTAATTAAAATGTAACATAGTTAATTAAAAAGTAAATACAGGGATTAATATATGCGATAAGGGTTGATAAAATGTGGGACCCGGGAAAATATTACAGCGGGGGTTTAATAAAATAAACCATAGTTTATCAAATGAAAATGGGGGTTAATGAAATGGTATGCGGGGAAAAACTATACTAGGGATATGAGTTAAAAGGGTATCAGGGAGGGTTTTTCAATGGGGCCCGATACATTTTAATTATTTAAACTTAGGATAAGGGGGTTTTAGTGGGTTTTAAAGGAAATGTGTAGGGGAGGGTGTAAAATAAAGGGAAAAAGGGTTATTTTACAAGGGAAAATGAGATGAAATAAGGGAAAAGGTAAAATGAAGGGGAAGGGATATTTGTATAGGGGTAAATGAGTTTGGAAGGAAGTTAGTAATATGAAAGAAGCCAATTGATGCTTTCCATGCCTTGCGAAAACTGCTTCTGCCTACCCATCATTTATCCTAACATTTTTTCTTCATTTACTGGGTGCATTTGAGCTTGCTAACCCTTTATTTCTTTTTCTTTTGTAAGCAAACTATCTAATTCTAACCTTATTATTTTCTAATGGCTCAGATTAAACTGTTGAGCTCATTATTATTCTCGACCTAACTACTGATCTGCCAAGATTAAACAGTTTGGCTAGATATTTATTCTTTATCTATCAACATGAAATTTAAAGCATGAATGAATCAAGATTAAAATATTTGACCACCATGGATTGTGGAATTTTTTACAAGTTTCACACAATATTATTTTGCAAAATAAAGTAAAAAGTAGTGGAATTTGAATTTGTATCACTTTCATAATCTATTTTTTATATCTTTTTCTTTGATTAGTCCTTTGATTTTTCTTTTAGGACTTCACCCTGTTTACATTTTTTATTTTTAATATGGGAAAACATTTTGCAGAAAGCAAAAGTATGTACAATATTACGAGACTAATCATAGACAATTCAAAATTATGAATCCTATTATTATAGGACCCTAACAGTGGCTCCACATGGGGATGGCATTTCTTGGTGAAATTTCAAGAACTTTAAGATCAGTAGCTTTTGAAACTTTGACTGTGCTTGCCTTGTAACTGCTTTTCTGTGATCTGCTTTATTCATACATATGATGCTACACCTTTCAAAGCTTAAGGCCTTCTCTTTGGGCTTCAACCTCAAAAGGTAATCATCCAATCCAATATAAACTTTGCAATGTTATGTACAATGAGGAAAGTCAACAAATGAACTAATGTTAATATGGGGAAAAGTAATGCTTCAACATTCTACCATTGCTTGGTCCACCTGGTAGATATGTTCCATCTAGCTGCTTTAATAAAAATGCATTGTTACCTTTGTAACCATACATGATATAAGGGCCTTGCCATAGGAAATCAAATTTACCATGTTTACCTTTTTCTTCTCTTCTGGAATCCCATTTGAGTACTTTGTCACCTATGTAAAAATCATCAGCTTTGGTTTTCTTGTCAAAAATCTTTTTGATTTTATCTTGGATCACTTGGGATTTGACATAGACTTCTTCCCTGGTTTGCTGCAAATGTATTGTCTGATTTATCCTCCTTTGGATATCATTGGATTCTACCTGCAGTTCTTGTATCATCTTCATCACTAGTACACCTAAAGAGGATGGAAAACAACATCCATTCCATATACTAGTTGATAAGCAGATGTACCAATGGACTTTTTTATAGTTAGTCTGTTTTCCCATAAGGAATTAACCAACTTTTTTATTCTAGGTTTTCTTATTGTCTTCTAACAGTTTCTTGATGATATTAACAAGTCTTTTGTTTGAGGATTTTGCAAGTCCATTACCTTGAGGGTAATAGGTCGTGGAATGGCCAAGGGTAATGTGGTATCTTTTACAAAAATATATCATTTTCTTGGATTTGAAGGTAGCAACATTATCAGTGATGAGCTTTTGTGGGCATCCAAATCTAGAAAGGATGTTGTTCTCAAGGAATGAAATGATGACAGAATCCGTGGGTTGTATAAAAGGGATGGCTTCTATCCATTTAGTAAAGTAATCAATGGCTGTCAAAATCCATTTATGTTTGGCTGAGGAGGGTGGGTGAATTTCCCCAATGAAGTCTAAACCCCATTGTTGAAAAGGCATTTTTGCTGAGATAGGTTTGAGGGGTAATGGTAAGAGTTTCTTCTTGCCTTCAAATATTTGGCATTTGTGACAAGAGGTCACATATTTTCTGACATCTGAAAAAAGGGTGGGCCAGTAAAAACCTGCCCTTAAAATCTTATCAGCAATTGTTTTCCAGTATAGGTGTCCCCCACAATCCCCTGCATGAAATTCCTGCATGACTTTGTCAGCTTCATCTTTTAATAAACAATTTAACAAAATACCACCATTATCTTTCCAAAATAAAACATTGTCTAAGATATAATATTTAATTGCTTTCATATTTAGGAATCTACTTTTAGTTCTAGATAAACCAGGAGGATCTTGTAGGTTGAGTAAAATGAAAATAAGGTCTGCATACAAGGGTGAATATATGAAAGCTTCACTGATTTGTGGAGTCACCATCTCTTCTTGATCATCTATAGCAGCAACGAAATTTATGTCTAAGGTTCAACAGTTCGATTCAACCATGAGTTTGGCTAAACCTTGGCCTTTAATCAATTTTGTAGGCTTGATATCAATGTCATATTCTAGTATGGTGGCAATCCATTTGCCTCTTTTTCCATCAGGCCCATTCTAAGTTAGAATGTCCTTTACAACTGAGTTTAGAACATATGCTATTATGTGCGAGTACAAAATATATACTCTGAAACCCTTTATGGCTTTCACTAAAGCAAGAGCTTGCTTTTCCATTATATTATACTTTAGTGTAGCATCTATCAATGCTTTACTGAAGAAGGAAATGGGTTGTTCATAACCCTCATCATTCTTTTGCAACAAGACTGCTGCAATAGTGTGTTCTGAAGAAAATGAAAAAATTATGAAGTCTTTGTTGAAATTAGGTCTTATGAGGATAGGTGTTTTAGTAAGGGCTTCTTTGATTGCTTCAAAAGTTTGTTTAGCCTCTACTATCCACTTAAATGTTGAATCCTTTTTCAACATGTTATTCAAATATCTAATTAGTTCTGCTAAGTTAGAAATGAATCTTATAAGAAAATTTATTTTACCTAAGAATTGTTGCAATTCTTTAATTTTCCTAGGATGCCTGATGTTTAGGATTGCTTCTATTCTAGCTGGATCAATTCTAATGCCCTCTTTTGAAATTATGTGTCCTAGGAGTTTTCCTTCTTCTAATCCAAAAAGTGATTTTTTAGGATTTAAGGATATGCCAAATTTTCTGCATTTTATGAATACTCTTCTTAGATGATCTAGATGTTCATTATCTGATTTGGAAAACACTGTGATATCATCTAGGTAAATGACTAAAAGTCATGGAATTATTTTGCAAAAGTTATGTCCATTGCTCCCTGGAATGTTGCTCCAACATTCATCGATCCAAAGGGCATTTTCAAATACATGAAAGTTCCCCAGGTGGTGGTGAATGCAGTCTTTGCTTGATCTTCGGGTTGGACTAGGACTTGATTGTATCTAGAGAATCCATCAAGTAATGAAATTCTGGATGACCCTACTACCCTCTGAATAATGTGGTCCATTTTAGGGAGGGGATAGTTATCCTTCAGTGATACTTTTTTCAAGTTTCTGAAATCAACACAAAGTCTGATTTCTCCTATTTTCTTTCTAGTGGGGACTAAATTAGAGACCCAATCAGAGTAACTGATGGGTGCTACGATTTGAGCATCCTACATCCTTTTAACTTCTTTCTCTATTAATGGCATACGAATAGGCTTAATTCTCCTTAGTTTCTGTTTAAAGGGTTTCTGATCTTCTTTAATTGGGATCTTATGCTGCATAATGCTGGTATCATAAGACTTGAGGTCTTCATAACTCCAGGCAAAGATGTCTTGGAATTCTTTAAACAAGCTAATGTATTTCAGCTTTTCCTCTGGGGGTAATGACTTAGATATCTTGATGAGCTTAGGATTTTCCTCTGTCCCTATATTGCATTCCTCTATATCTGATCTTAGAGTCTTCATTTTAGGTTTCGAGCTACATCATTGAAGTCAAAGATGTCTTCTAGAGGGGCTAATCCCTTAGGAAAAAAGTTGTCTTTGAGGTTTAAAACTTCTGATTCATCGTTGATTAATTCCTCAATTTCTACTATTTCTAGTTTATCTATTTCTAATTTAGTGAATTTAGTTGGTTCTAAATTATTTACATCTATTTCACTATTGATGGTATAATCTAATGTACAGTCAGTGTCTATATTACCATTTTGAAATTCTCCTTCAGAAACCATAAAATCACAAATTTGATTGTCATGTGAGAAAATTTTCCAATACTTTAAATTGTCAGGTATGGTTGGTCTATGCCTTACCTCAGTTGTGTACTGATGATTTGGCTGGAATGGTAACCTACATGTGCTGGAAAAAGTGGCTAAGCTATGAGCTTGCATGTTTTTCTTTCTTGGAATGACAACAAAGTCAGTTTCAAGGAAACAATTTATCAAGTCTAGGATAGTTTCTCTGTAGCAGCTAAGTCTAGGGTTATTGGTAATGTACTCTCCCTTGACTTGTTTTATAATGAGTTCTGAGTCTCCCATGATGGAAACTCTTTTAGCTCCAAGTTTTCTTATGATCTGAAGGCCTAGCACCAATGCTTCATATTCTGCCATGTTGTTAGTGCATTTGAAGTTTAATTTGAAGGCATGTCCTTCTGAATGATCGTTTTCTAAATTATAGATCCATACTCCAACTCCTACTCCTAATCTATTCACAAAGCCATCAAAATCTAAATGCCATAGAGAATCATGCGTTATGTTTTCGCTGTCAGGTTATTTGTCTTTTTCTTCTAAAGTTTTTATTTCATCTTTGCCATTGTCTGAATTATACAAGATAAATGAGTCTAGATCAGAATGCACGGAATAAATAGGGTAATTATGTGGTCTTTCTGAACTACTTACCATGTATTTCATCAAGGTTTCTCTTTAAAGCTTTATTTGTTGTCCAAATACAAAAATGCTAGCATATGAAATGTCTAATTGCATAGATCCTTGAAATTTTGCTCCCCATGAGCGAGACAACAACATACCATATTTAGGTGGAATATCAACAACTACTATGTCCATAACAATATTTTTTGCTGGGAATTGGAATAGAGTTACACACAGATCTTTTATTAAGCCTAGGCATTTGACTTGACTAAAATCAAATGAAAATAGGTCCTTGTAGGGTCTAGTGATGTCTAAGTTTAATCTTTCCATGACTGCTTTAGGCATTAGGTTATGAGATGCTCCTAAATCTAACATAGAATTATGTAGGATTTTATCATGAACGTTTAAGCCAATGTAGAATGGAGGAATACCCCCTTGTTGATGTTTGCCATTCACTCCTGGACCAGATAATAACTCAAGTTGATCGTCATTAAGGTTTAGAGCATCTTCGCCTTCACCTATGTCAAGTGTTTCAGTAATTTGTGCTTTGTATGATTCATTTTTCACTAGCTCTATTAAAGGAACTGGTATTTTCAATTTGGCTATCTCAATTTTGATATTGAATGGAATTTGATTTTTCCCTAGTGTTGTGGGGAAAAGTATCCGACTCGGATGACCCTATCCCTACTCTAAAGGTGACAGTCTTTAGCAACAACTGAAAGTAAAGCTTTAATGTTTTCCTTTATGAAAGTACAGAGAGAAGGAAGAAAAGATTAACCAACGGTGTCTTTCGCTTTTGTCGATCCTTATCCTCTCTCTTTGTCTCTTGTTCCCAGCTCCTTGCTCCCTTTGCCGATCCAGCTACACACAGATCCTGCACAACAGAGAGAAGAAAACTACAAGATACATGTACTCATAACTGATGCATGGATTAGAGTGAATCAAATATACAAGTAAATACAATACATCAATGCAATACAAGTATATAGGAGAACATTCAAAGCTTTATTGATAAAAGTAACAGGGTTCTGAGAAGGTTACAACCATCAATGGCTCCAATCCAGCAGCACCTCCCCAGCAGCAAGAAATCTCCTCTTCACCTCTATAAAAGCAATCACCCAATAGCTCTAACTGTAAACCAACAACACTTCCTTGCTTTGCACAAAATTCTAGCCCCCTTAGACCTCATAGAAGAGCTCTATATATAGGAGAGAAGAAGAGAGGATGAGTCAGCTTGAGGCTGGCATAGAGCTGACTAGTGTCCTCTCCCTCTTCAGTTAATCTTTAGTTCTTGAGTCCACTTGGATATCCTTGCTTACACATGGTGATCAACTACCTCTTACTCATCACAGGGCGAATCTCATGAACCAAGTGTCAGTTTGGAAGCTTCCTGGGCAGTTGACACCTTGCAGAATGACTGTGCCACTTGGCCAATCTCGCCCAGCGCAGGTAGCCTTCATTAGATTTGACTTCCAGCGCAGGTACAAGGAGGAGCAGTTGCATTCCAGCGCAGATGCTCAGTGAAGCAGCTGACATGATCCAAAAATAGCCTGTTTTGAAGTGTTTTCAGGTGGAGAACTGATTGGAAGTGCTGTGGTTTGATGACCTTGTTCTTTTAGGGGTAAGAACAACATGTTTAGGAACTGAGGATCCCTGTAATTATTGACATTTCATGCTCCATGTCGCGAGGCACAAAAATGTCTATAACAGTTGCCCCCTAAAGTATGAGGCCGTTTATCGGGTGAAATGCTTTATCCAGAGGGTCCGAAGTTCATTCAAGTGCTGAGAGGTGCCCTGTAATACAATACAATACAATACATTATTTTTCATTCTGTTTTCATGATCTAGCTGAGGCGGGCATTCCCATGCTCAGCTTTATAAATACATTTTGGTACATAGAACAGACGATCGTCTGATGGTAGACTGATAATTTTCTGCTGAAATTATCATCCTTTGAGTAGGATGATCATCTGCTGCAATGATGTACATGACAAATGCTTTTATATTTCCTGAATATGTATCGCAGCCCGGATGGATGAAACTAGATCCGGGGTCTTCAAACTCGTTCGATCTTCACTCTAAGTACAAGTCGATCCATGTGAGAATTTCGCTGAAGTCGAACATGGAAAGACATCGCTTGATTACCGGTCAATGATGAAAACCGTTAACAAGCGCGAGAGGAATCACCGATAATGATAATGACCCTCAAGGTACTGCAGTACAATTCACGTGGCGTGAATAAAGGACTTGGCGTCGAACGCCACGCAAAATCTTCTGGTCGAAGGTCATTGATGTATACCTGTCGCCGGAAGTGAGAAACTTGCCATTGAGGCATGCAAGCTTCAAAGTACTGATGGGGGTGTTCCTAGACCAACTTCTTGGATAATGAGCTGAAGTCGACAAGAAGCGATCCGTCAAAGGAGGGCCTTGATGAATCCCACATCAATGACACGGAACGGAGCTAATGATTTTAGCGGAGGTGAAAACAAACTGTGATATATGATTCAGGGTGGTGATCATGAATGGATGAAGGATAATGTATGGCAGTGGATGGGACACGGTTGACACTTTCAAAATGACCTCTCTTGAACATATAACGACACTGATGCGATGGATCGGTAGCATTACCCCAAATGTGGATGGTTTGGCGAAGACCATGGTGATGAGACCGGTGAATGAAACAACCCAACCCGATGTGGAACGGAGGAAAAGTGTCATGTTCAAGAGCGACTTGCTACCATTAAACTTTGATGTTCTCCCAATTTTTCCCCAGTCATTTCTGACCAGTACCTCTTTATTTTTGTCAAGCTTGAGGAGGATAACATATGCTTGTTCTATAACCTGCCCTTCGGGCAAGCCCATCGCTATGATTTAACGAGCTTAGCGATAGGGAAACTCGTTCTTGTCTAAAGACAAGTTTGTCGCTATTTAATCATTTTAACGAGTCTAACGACAAGGAAAACTCGGTCCTTTTCATTTTTAGAGAGTCTGAAAAGGTACAGAAAGTTAACTCCATAATTCCTTTTTCGTCATCTAATCCCTTAAGTCCGAAAAAGTATAAAACAATACAGAAGGGATGAGTTTTCGATTGCTTTAACGAGCCGAACAAAACAAGCGCTCGATCTTTTTGTGCAATAATCCCTCAGGTCCAAAAAGATTAAAATCTAGAGGAGGGATAGCGTTCCGGTCGTTTAACGAGCTGGAAGGCAAAAACTCGACAAACTTTTCATATTTTACGAGTCAGTGAAAAGAGCTCAAAGAAGACTCGTCTTTTGAGGAACGAGTGATAAACAGGGATAGCAGCAGATTCCAGGTACAGGTTGGAATTTTCCAATCACGGCAGTGTCACAAGGATGGCTAGGTGAAATCACTCTTCGCAGCTGTTTCTCAAAAGAGGTAAACACACAAATGGAGGTGAATGATCGGCCAAATGAACAGTGGAGGTGACGGTGCACAAACACGACCAAGGCTTTTATGGCTGATGAATTTACGATCTCAAAAGGTTATTTACCGGTTCGTTTTTTCTGAATGAGCTTGAACTCTAAAGGAAAGCCTGCTCATAAACTTATGTTTATTTTTTAACGAGCATGAACTATGTGCTAAAACTGCTCGGATCTTGCGTTTATTTTTTAACGAGCATGAACTATGTGCTAAAACTGCTCGATATACCAGTCATAATAAGAACGCCTCTTGTGAGATAGCTATTTTTTAAGGAGCTTTATCTCACGAAGCTATGCTCCAATTTTGGCAAGTTTTTACCTTTGCCCCACAGGCTTTCTTCATGTAAGGTCGGAAACGGCTAATCCTACAAGTTTAAAGGGTTAGACCTACGGGTTTAAAGGGAGGACCTAAAAATTTAAAAAAATAAATAGTCGTCCCTTGCTTACATTCCAAAAGTTTGCATGCCCCCAGGCGTAGGACAGAATTTCGAGGCTGCCCCTCCTCTCCCCTACTTCTGCTTTTCTTTGGGTGTTCACAGTTACTTGTCATCTTGCCAATCTAATGTTAACGATACTAGTCTTCTCGTTATTTTAAGGGGTCTTACGCGGTACTTGTCTTCCTGTCGGCCCAACTTTTAACGAACAACTATTTGTGACAAGAGAAGAACACTACTCAAAGACAAAACATTGGTATTATTGAGGGAGGCTTGCCTCTTTCTTATTATCCGAAGAGGGTTCTATTCGCTGCCGCAAATCAATCTCTTTCTTCGGCGGTGTCTATCATTGGGTTGTCCAAAGATGGTTACCCTCTGTCACAACAATATAGTCCCCTTCTTTGCAGGCTGCCCCTGCTTATCCTTCAAAACATATGTTTTAATGGGCGAGGCTTGAATTCAAAGATGGCTACTACTTGTCGCAATAAAGGGAATTCCTACTTGGGCAGTGCCCACCTATTTAGACAAAGGTGAATGACTCTTTTGTCAAACACATAACTTTAACAAAAGAATACTATTCCAGAACAACCCCTCTTCCATCCACGGACGGGGTACGGACTAGTCATATTCTTCTACGGAAATTCTACTTTATACCCAGGGTTTCTTCTGCCCGAAGCAGACCAGGGTGCATGCCCCCTGGGTTCCAGTCTTTCTTTCCGAATCACTCGCACTCATCGGGAAGGAGGACTGGGGGCGGAGGCGAATCTTGAGTGAACAGACCATTTAGGAATGGTATTTGACTATTTGCGATGCGAGATCCCGGAAACGAAAGTTGGTCTACGAGCTTGACCATCCTTCCTTCGTGTGGAAAACACATTACTCTAAAGAGTGAGGAGACTATCGCTCCCATGCAATAAATATAGTCCCGCCCAAGGAGTAGGTTATAATCCAAGGGTCCTTGGACGACCATCACGTTCAAATTAACGGTCTTCCCTTTCAATGTAACAGGCACATTGGGGAGGATTCCTAATGGTCGACTGGTTCCTTTATCAAAATCTAAGAGATTTCTTAACTCAGGTAAAAGCGCCGGGGAACCCAGTGCTTTCCAAGCAACAGAGGAAAGGATACTCACAGACGCCCCTTCATCAATGATAGTACCAGCCATGATCATTCTATAGATCTGGACAATGATTTTGAATGGTACACTGGCTGGTAACCGGGGTCTGCCTAGTTGATTCCAATCAAAGGATACAACCAGGTTGCTTGGTGGTGGGACCGAATATACGGCCGGATATGACCCTGATGATGTTCCTTCTTGCGATAAAGGAATGGGCGCATTGCCCTGACGCTCATCAGAGTCGGTGCTGATGAAAAGAACCTGGATGGTGTCATCCTTATTCTCTTCAGTGAGGGTGTCGCATGAAGATGACTCTTCGGCGACGGTGTCATTCGAAGATGAAACTTCTGAAGGTAGAACCGGGTCAACTGCCGTATCGACCTTTGGACTTTCGTCCGGTCTGGATTCAGTAGGTTCATTTTCAGTGACTGACGCTTCAGCTGACCACTTGAGCGGGCCAGCTGGATTTTCAACTATCGAGGGATTAGGCACGAGTTTTTGGTATCCAGGAGGAAGTCGTAACGGTGATACCGGACGATCTTCCAAAACTCTCTTCGCCTCATCTAAGAATGGACATCGGTGAATGGCGTGATCGCCTTCACACAACATACAGGGTGATCTTGGTCTCCCTTTTCGTCCTTCACTCTCGCTGGTTGATGGACTGCAATCAACATGACTACCAGAGGTTGATGCTACCGGATTGTGCAACCTGGGGGACCAGTCCCTTAGTATCCGGGGAATACAAGGACAATCACGATGGAAGTGGGTCCCTTTGCAAATGACACATGGCGATTTAGGCCCGGTCGGTGCAGTGTGTGGGTTTTTGTCAGCTGTCTTTTGCTTGCCCCCAGTCGCCTTCGCCATAGGCCCCTTCTGCTTCTTTTCTTTCTTCTTCTTTTCCTTCTTCTCCTTGGGAGGTTGACTCTTGCCAACTCTACCTTGCGAAGATGAAGGATCAGAGGAAGTATTGTAAGAAGTGGAAGGCTGGTGGGTAGTTCTAGACTGTTCTGACTGTTGATTCGACTGCTCAGGATTAGTGGCGATCTGGACTACATTAGTCGAAAAGAGCCATACAGGTAGGCCAATTGTCAATCCTGGAAGTGACAATGTTGCCATATGAGGCGCACCAACATCTCCCCAAGAGGAGAAGGGATTTGGACTTCCGCCAAGGTTACCTCCTTGGTTGGTGGGCTCCATACTTTTCGACTGAAAGATCAACGTGGGAATAACAGGTGATTATGTTCCGCTTAAAATAAATTTTATTAACGACGCTTTTAGACACAAACTTGCTTTTTCATGTTTTAAGAGTCGAGAAAAAGCTAAAGATGACTCTAGTCGCCTTCGATGTATTAACGAGCCCGAAGTGACAAATTCTCGGTTGGACTTTTTCAGTTATAGAGTTTGAAAAAGGCCAAAAGAAACTGCTCTGGAGATCTAGGCAGAGGGTGTGCCAAACCTTTCGCGAAACCACAGAATACGTTTTACGGTACGGGTGGTCGATCTTCGTGAATGCTGTGTTCACTGCATCGCGATCAGTAGGGCGGCCGACACGGCTTCCTAAGGATAAAGGATAAATGCCTATAGGGGTCTCCCAATATACGCGACGGTACGCGGGAGCATAAGTCCGTATTAGTGCCACCGACTCTCAGGAGGAATCACCCACCTTCGTAGAGATCGACAGTCACTATGTTTAACGACGCCGGAACACGTCTCTACCTAGACCTCTAGATGTTTGCGTTATGTTACAAAGCGTTGTTATGTAAATTGGGTTTATTTTAATGTTGATCTTGCTTAGCAGTTTGCCTTTAAGGATCACCACGAGATGTATATATACAACTTCCTAAATGCAATCTAAGATGAGAAGCAAAACTTTTCAATCTTTCAACTTTGAAAACCTTAATCTACTGAGGGAAAAGAAAGACACAACTTTTCGCACAGATCATAGAACACACACTAAAATGCAAATTTTCCTAAATCGTCAAGCACACAGTCAAATGCAAAATGCACAATGCAGATATTTCTTTTCTTTTTCCTTAATGTTGATGTAAGACAAAAAGGAAACTGTTGTATAACTTTGAATCTAATTTCGAGCGAAAGTAAACAAGCTTGTCCAAAATCAAAAGACACCTTAAGATCGACTTGTTTAGACACTGGAAATGTATAGATTCAAACCATAAAATGAAAAACGAACAAACTCAAACAGCCATGAACAGTAATAAAACTAGCTCTTAAGATCACAAAGACACTTTTACAGTTCAGGATCTAAGAGGCCACAGCTATACTGGTTCGCTTTTCACAATGGGAAACTGTAACTGAAACAAGAAATACTAAAAGAACATTCACAGTTTCATCACACAACTGAGGCGGAATAATGTCAAGGAGAATGATTTACAGCAAGTACAATGACCAGCAAGCAATCAGCAAAAAATCAGTGAAAACAGGGCTCAGACACAAAGGGAAACCTTAGCAAGACACTGGCTAACTGGACCAGCGCAGGCTCTGGTCTGTCAGTTTGACTCTCAGCGCAGTTCCCGAAGGGAGTACCTGCGCTGAAATGCAGACTGCCTGTGGACAGCCTGCACTGAGACACGAGAGTTGCGTTTACAAGGAATTCCGGGTCATAAAAAGCTCAAAAATGCACTGTTTTTGCTGAAATAAAAAGCTATAGGTCAAGTACAGGCTAAGGGATGATCAAGAGGATGAAAAGCTATCACAAAGAGTAAAGAGTCTTTTGTAGATAAGCTCTTCAAATCTTGAATTTGCTCAGCAAATGAGCAAGAGTAGCAGCCCCTCTACTTCGCTTTTGATATAGTCAAAAGCTTTTCGATTTGGTACTCTTTTCTTCAAGAAATGAATAGCAAAATACTACAAACACCAACAAGATACTAGGTTCCCCAGCGGAGTCGCCAGTTTGTTGTGGGGAAAAGTATCCGACTCGGATGACCCTATCCCTACTCTAAAGGTGACAGTCTTTAGCAACAACTGAAAGTAAAGCTTTAATGTTTTCCTTTATGAAAGTACAGAGAGAAGGAAGAAAAGATTAACCAACCGGTGTCTTTCGCTTTTGTCGATCCTTATCCTCTCTCTTTGTCTCTTGTTCCCAGCTCCTTGCTCCCTTTGCCGGTCCAGCTACACACAGATCCTGCACAACAGAGAGAAGAAAACTACAAGATACATGTACTCATAACTGATGCATGGATTAGAGTGAATCAAATATACAAGTAAATACAATACATCAATGCAATACAAGTATATAGGAGAACATTCAAAGCTTTATTGATAAAAGTAACAGGGTTCTGAGAAGGTTACAACCATCAATGGCTCCAATCCAGCAGCACCTCCCCAGCAGCAAGAAATCTCCTCTTCACCTCTATAAAAGCAATCACCCAATAGCTCTAACTGTAAACCAACAACACTTCCTTGCTTTGCACAAAATTCCAGCCCCCTTAGACCTCATAGAAGAGCTCTATATATAGGAGAGAAGAAGAGAGGATGAGTCAGCTTGAGGCTGGCATAGAGCTGACTAGTGTCCTCTCCCTCTTCAGTTAATCTTTAGTTCTTGAGTCCACTTGGAGATCCTTGCTTACACATGGTGATCAAGTACCTCTTACTCATCACAGGGCGAATCTCATGAACCAAGTGTCAGTTTGGAAGCTTCCTGGGCAGTTGACACCTTGCAGAATGACTATGCCACTTGGCCAATCTCGCCCAGCGCAGGTAGCCTTCATTAGATTTGACTTCCAGCGCAGGTACAAGGAGGAGCAGTTGCATTCCAGCGCAGATGCTCAGTGGAGCAGCTGACATGATCCAAAAATAGCCTGTTTTGAAGTGTTTTCAGGTGGAGAACTGATTGGAAGTGCTGTGGTTTGATGACCTTGTTCTTTTAGGGGTAAGAACAACATGTTTAGGAACTGAGGATCCCTGTAATTATTGACATTTCATGCTCCATGTCGCGAGGCACAAAAATGTCTATAACACCTAGTTGAATGATTTCATCCTTAGCAATTTGGGTCTGTGTGTTTTTGTCTTTTTTACCAGCACTTGGCAATTCGGTTTGTGTTTCAATAGTTTTGTTTTCAATTTTCTTGTTTGGAATAGTTTGAGTAGCAGTTGAAGTTTGAGTTTTAGCTGAAGTTAAGTCTACAATTTTTGGGTTGGAAGCCTCATGAGTTCCTCTAGGTAGAATTTTTATAACTTTGGTCACAGGAGCTTCTGTTACTTTCTTAGTTTGGGTTTGGACTGATTTCTTAGTAGGAACTTCTATGTTCTTTTTGCTTCTAAGGCTATATTGTTTGTGAACTTCATAGATAGTAGATTCATAGCCTTGTTTGTAGTCAAAGGACTCTCCAAATTCTAATTGTAATTATTGTAACATGTACAATTCATGTTCTTCATGGGTAAGAAAAATGGCATCTTCATTGTTTACTCCCATCAAGTTTATCTGGGTGTCCTGGTCTTCTTCAAGTTGTTGTGAACCTTCATCATAATTTTCCTGGAAAGGTGGCCCGATTTGTTGATTGGGTGTGCCTTCTCTTGATTTTCCAGTATTATGATTTTTCCTAAAGTTAGGGTTTCTGATTTGAGGTCCTTGTTGATTTTCCCACTGAGGTTTTCTTTCCATATTCTCTAATCTATCCATTAACTTTTATAAACTTTTAGCTAAACTATCTATCTTAACATCTGAAGTGGATGGTTCTTCCTTAATGGTAACTCTCCTCTCATTCCTCATTCTAGCTCTTTTAACCAACAAGTTAGCTTCTACACTAACTGCATCACTCTACATCTATTCTAAAGTTGGAGGGTTTCTTTCTCTTAATTGATAGGACATGTCAGCATCAAATCCATCTGGAAATTTAATCAGGGCCAAGTCTGGTGGAGGTTTGATGTTCACTGGAATTGCATTGTAAATGTTGTTAAACCTAGTGCAGTAATCTTGAACAGATTCACTAGGAGATCTCCTAATGTTCTCATATTCAGATAATATCTGGAGAGGGTTTTTCTTTCTTTCCCACCTATTTATGAACAATTGGTGGAAACTAGCTAAATCAATAATATGGTCAGCAGGTAAAGATTTAAACCATTTTTTAACATCCCCTACTAGTGTTTGTGCAAATAATCTCATTTGTACATCAACCTCATCAACTTCATGTAACTCAAAATAATATGTCATTTTGTTTACATGTTGTTGAGCAGTATACTGACCAGTACCATCAAACTGAACAATTTTACTCTGGTAATCCTGTGGCATAGGATGTAAAGGGGCCCTTAAGGCCAAAGGTGCATATCTGTCTGCCATGGCTAAGGCTTTGGTTTGACTGGGAGGTAGAGTAGTGGTGCTTGAAGATGAACTTGGAAGGCTTGAAAATGAAGCTGAAATGTTAGGTTGGAGAGGAAGTTTAGGTATGAATGGTTTTGTGGAATGAACTGTGGTGGATATTATAGGTGAGGTGGTACTAAATGAAGTTGTATTTATAGTTTCTGAAGATTCTGTAGAGAGTTTAGGAGTAGCAACAGTTAGGGCAGCTAATTCAATTGACTGTTGAAAATAGGCTTCATCTATGTGCCTTATCAAAGTTGAGGTTAAAGCATCAAGTTTTTCAAAAGTGTCTAGAACATGTTGATCTAAATCAGGATGTATAGTATTCTTCTTTGATTCAATAAATTGAATAAAAGTAGGGTCTATTACAGTATCATGGACTAAATTTTCATATTTGGTACGAAACAAAGAATTCTCAAATGATAAATCAAATTAAAAATCCTCTAAGTTTGATAACTCTTTAGGAAGTGAATTTACTTTGTTTAGCTCACTGATGCTTTCTTGACTTTCTACTTTTCTTGGTTTTCTTAAAATTCTGTCAGGATCATCAACAATTGTAGCAATATGTGGATCAGGCTGAGCCCTGGTATAGTATGTTCTCTTAGAAGCCAGAATTTTAACTTATAAGGATGATCTGGAGCAATCATTTTCAACCTTAGGATGAAAAATAAGGAAAAATTGTCTCCTTTAAGATTGATTTTAACAAGGGACTGAATTCCCCAGTATGGTCGCCACTATGTTATCACTCCAAAATTTCCAAGGGTTGTTCAATGTGTTAAAAACAAATATCAGAGGAAACTACAAACCTACTTTTGAGATCAGGATATAACATTCCTAACGCTCAGAGAGGTCTCTCTCTTAATGATTTAACTTTTTTGAGTTAATTGATTTTAGGCTAGTTATGTAAGCTTGATTTGGTTTTCATTTTATTTGTTGGTGGAATTACTGACTTAGATGGATAGAAGACTGTTTATTTTCCATTGGGCTATGGATTCAATGTGTCAAGAAGATAAGACTGAATCAAGTTGTAAAGGAAGTGTCCACAGGGCAAGGTAGCTGAGCAAATTCAAATCTTTTAGGCTGAAGGGTGAAGTGGTTTTCAGTCGGGATCAAGGAGCAATTAAGAATTCCTTAAACCAGATAATGAAGAAGGATGAAGAGAATCAATTGGGATCAGAGGGAAATTAAGAGTTCTCTAAACCAGATATCAGAAGAAAACATCAAAATGAATAACAACTCAGAACAAAGTGTAATTAAACATATTCTGCAATAATATTCCTGTTATAACATTTAAATTTGGAAAACCTACAAGGTTATGGAATACTTAAGAAAATAACAATTTGAACAATTGAAAGATACTTCACTGAAGTTGCCCAACACATGAATCCTATAATGCAATGCCTTTATTACTTGTCCAGTCTGTTGACTTGAAAATGGTACAATAAACCCTTAGGTTGTAGATGAGTTCCACTATATAAATGTTAAGGAATCCACACACAATACTTCAAATTATGAAGTATTTATACAAAAAACTATTACAAAATATCCTAAATTGATTTAGGAATTATTCAAGGAAAAAGAAATATCTTCATGCAAGAAGATAGAGACACCTAGGAGACTAAAGGCTATCCATCCCTGCTTTTATTGATTTTGTTGTTTTGATCTTTTGCTGCTTTCTCTCTTTTACTGTTGCTCTACGCAAGCTGTTTTTTATGATGTTGAGTGTCTTTTATGTTGGATTTATATTTAAACTCTGTTTTTGACTTTTAAACTCTTTCTTTCATCTGATACTCTTTAACTTAACTAATCTGTTACTCTTTACTATTTTACCTTTCTTTTGCACTGTAAATCATTCAAATTTTCCCAAGACTCTGCATCTGGAAATTTAATATTTACCATTCTTCTGAAGATTTCATCAGCCTCTGTGTATTTTGCAAATGTGGGTTCGTTGATAAAGATATATTTTACCTCATGCTGGAGGTAAAAGAGATTCTTAAAAGTCTGATAGAGCACTTTTCCCGTTGGAATTCCTTTCATGGCTGAATTGTTTGCTTGTTCCTTTACCACTTCTCTGATTTTCTTATCATAGTCTTCATGCTTCATCAACCTGTCATTAATCACCAATGGATTAGGCAGACATTTCTGCCTCAAAACATCAAATTTCACCATAAATCTAGTTATTTCCAACTCCATGTTTTGACACTTGTCTTCAAGTTGTACCATCAAGTTCCTCTTAGAGATTACCTTTTTCACTTCTAGAATTTTTTCGGTCTTGTCACTTATGCCAATCTCTTCCAATTCCTGTTTGTTCTTGGAATTAAGAAACTTAATGATTTCATTGGCCTCCTCTGGCTTCTTACCACGTTCTTACTTAACTTTTTGAATAACTTCAGTTGCTTCCTTGATTAAATCCTTCTACTCAAAGATGACTTGGATGGATGGCCAAATATCATTAACAGAGTTAAGGATATTGGCCCACAACTGCTGTTTTTCTTGGGTTCTTTCAATGTCAATTCTTTCTCTAACTTCTGTATTCTCTTAGTTAATCTGTTTGACTTATGTGATTCATTTTTATGCATGATTTGTGCTAACTTCTTTTCATCTTCTAGACTTTTTATTTGATCTTTTAGTCTATTTATTTCATTTGTTTGGATGGACATATCCTGTATAGCTTTGATTAATTTCCCTGCTTCATCACAAGGATGAGTTTCTGCTGTAGATGATTTTTGTAACTAATGTAGTTGTTGATGTAGTGGGAAGTGCTATAGCTATTGGAACTGTTGTGGCTGTTGAAGCTGCTAAAGTAGAAGGAATTGCTGTAGTAACTATAGGAATAGTAGTGACAGTAACTGCTTCCATGCTGGCCTTTTTCTTTTGTACTAACTTATCCATCTCGTTTTCCATTTCTGTTAATTGAGTAGTTAACTGAAGAATGAGGTTCATCATCTCATATTTTTGGTTTTGATTCTCTAGAACTTCCTTGGTTTGTGGATGTTCAGTAGGAGGTAATTTTAGCTGCTTCTTCAATGCAACAATGTCTGCATTCTTTTTCTTAATGAGTTCTTTTGCACCTTTGACATTTTTTGGATCATATCCCACTTCAATAACCAAATCTTCAAGGGATTTAATTCTATTATCTTTAGCTTGTGAGGATGCCTTCTTTAGATTTAACTGTGCTTTGATATTCTCTAGAGAATTTTGTAGTTTTTGTACACTCATAGATTTGTCGGTCATAGTTGAGTATAGCATTTCTCCTGTTTGCTTATGAAATTCTATTTGGTCTATAGGATGAACATATTTGACATGAATCTCATAATCTATATTTTTGTAATCCGCTGATGACTTAGGATGTTGTACTGTGGGCTGCAAAAAGGTCATCTACATTTTTCCTGTCTTATAATCAAATGCAGAAAGTAATTTGTTATGGCTGCCAGGAGTCTGCTTCAAGTACTGTGAATATATTTCAACTTTTATTTCTTCATTTTTGGCCTTAATATCTTTGTATCTTTCTTTGATGGCTATTTCTTTGTCTATTGGTTTACTTGAAGAAGATACCTCAATACTATGCTGCTTCCTGATGATCTGAGCACTAGAAGTTGAAGGCTGATGAGTTTCCTTTGAAACTGATGGAAGTGCATTTTCTTTAATTACAGTGTCTGTATCAATGATCTCAATTGTATCAATTACTTCTTCTTGCTCATTTACTGGATTTAGCTTTGTTCTTTTTCTATACATCATTTCAAATTTGTTATCTGTTGTATCTTTGTTTGAGCAAGAACCTTCTTCTCTAGTCCTTTTTTCATTTCTGTCCTGTAGGGCTGGAGTATGTAGAATGGAACTAGTATCCATCTGCTCCTCCATATCCAGTAAGGTGTTTTCCAACCACTCTGACTGGTTGGCATATCTTTCAATCTTTGGCTTGGAATCATGCATAAAAGGGCTCAATTTAAACTTGAGTCTCAGTTTGTTTATGACGCCCAAAGGATCATATTGCCATTTGAAACTATAATTGAACTTCATTTCTTGTAAACATCTTTCTGCTTCCTCTCTAGCCTCCCTATTATTGCAGATAAAAGGACCAAGATGGTTCTTGATTTTAAACTATGTTTTCTTCTTGGCTGATAGAAACTTAACATCATTTGAATTTATGATCTGCCTGATATATTCTAGTGCAAATATCCTCATGGGGAGATATTTGGGTAGCTTATATGGAGTGAGTTGACATCCATACACCCTAATTTTAGTGTAGTTCTGGTATAAATACCAGTCTCCTGTTCTACTGTGTTTTGACAACTGTAAAAATTTCTTTATTTCATCACTGACCTTGGGTTGATTGCTACTGCTTAGCATGTTAACAACTGGGTGAACAAATGAATCAATGAAATCCTTGTAGCTGAAATCAGTGGAATATTTTCGGATTAAGGGTGTCCAAAAGATAACAGATCTAGGATTGCCCTTAGTGTCCAGTTTTTGGATGTTAACTGTAAACCTTTCTGATTGGAAATATAGAAACATATGGAACAATACTGAAGAGTATTTGAATACTCTTTCATCTAGAAATCTAATCAATTGATCATGTATTCTGTCTACTAAGAATTGGCCAAAATTGAAAACTGTCGCTAGAGGGTTGCCCGGGCAAAAAATAGAAAGGAAGCCAAGTATAGGTTCATTTACATGTTCATTAGTAGTATATCCTAGAATACATGATAGCATGGTTACAATCTGTCTGGTTCTCTAAGAGAAAATGGTGGTAGAATATGGAGGGTTGCCTGTAGGAACTTGAGTTTTTTCTAGGAGGAAAGTCTAAAAATTTTGGGATCTCTTGGGAAGGTCCAACTTTAAGTACGAATCAATTAGGTTTTCAATAGAAAATGGGTCTTCATTAGGCTTTGGTTGGATCTGTAACATTTCATTTATTGATCCTGCAGTGATTGTGAACAAAATTTGTTGGTTAGGAGAGACTATGGCTCTTTGACTTGGGAAATAGCAGAGGTGGCATAGGCGGATGATTTCAAGAAACTGTTATACCTGTGGGAACATGTATTTGGGTAAATTTGACTCCCATAGTTTAATATCATCATTTTGGTTGAGGAATTTATCTTTGCTCCAACAGTGGAGTTTTAACAGATTGTTAGGGGAGGTTGTGTATTTGACCTGGAAATATCTATCGGTCAATGGGAGGTGGTTAATATCTAGGTGAGGAGTTTGTGGGGGTTTTGCATTCAGAATAATTTGGGAAGCCATAGATTTTTTTATTTTATTCAATTTATCACTATCTGGCTTAAGAAGTAGGCTTAAGACCTCTGGAATAGTGTGAAAAGATGAATACAATCTGCAAAAAGGGTTTTGGATGAAATAATGGCTTTCTTTAGTTCAGAAAGACTTTTAAATTGGTTCAATCGATTAACCTATTAGAAATGTTGTGCAAAGCTTAAGTACAGGCCTTCGACACTTCAGGAATACCTAGAAAATGAAGCTTTGGTATGCAGAAGGATTCTATGCGGGAAATGGAGGCTTTCTGAGGATTCAATGGTCATTTATACTGCTTCAAATCGGAGTCGGCAGTGTCTTCTGGTACTAAAAGTTTGAATTCTAGTTGTAAATGGCTTAAAATAATTCAGCAGATATTTTGGAACTTTAGAATAGGTCAGCGGAGGTTATTTTCTGCAATCCTTAACAGAATAATAGTGAAAAGATTGGAAAGGGCGACTTCTTTCATTTTTAACCAATAGTGGTTAATCTATGGGTGCGAGGTTAAATTTAAATAGCAAGGCGGTTTCATCTGATGCGAGGAGGCGGTAAGGTGGTTTATCGCACGCTCAAAAGTGGTATGGTGGTATTATTTTGGAGGATGCGATATAACGTGGGGCTGCCACGTAGCAAAAAGGTGGGCGGGGAAAATAACTTATCTCGCATACTTTTGTGATGTTAAAATTCGGACGTCAGAGCGTGTGATATGGAATGCGGGCTGTTGGATCTAGAGGTGTGTGATCGGAGGGTTATCGAGTGGCAAAGTTGCGAGGGATGAGTCGGGGTGCGGGGTCAGGTTAATTAAAATGTAATATAGTTAATTAAAAAGTAAATATGGTGAATTAATATATGCAATAAGGGTTAATAAAATGTGGGACCCAGGAAGATATTACAACGGGGATTTAATAAAATAAACTATAGTTTATCAAATGAAAATGGGGGTTAATGAAATGGTATGCGGGGAAAAAATATACTAGGGATATGAGTTAAAAGGGTATCGGGGAGGGTTTTTCAATGGGGCCTGATACATTTTAATTATCTAAACTTAGGTTAAGGGGGTTTTAGTGGGTTTTAAAGGAAATGTGTAGGGGAGGGTGTAAAATAAAGGGAAAAAGGGTTATTTTACAAGGGAAAATGAGATGAAATAAGGGAAAAGGTAAAATGAAGGGAAGGGATATTTTTACAAGGGGTAAATGAGTTTGGAAGGAAGTTAGTAATATGAAATAAGGCAATTGATGCTTTCCATGCCTTGTGAAAACTGCTTCTGCCTACCCATCATTTATCCTAACTTTTTTTCTTCATTTACTAGGTGCATTTGAGCTTGCTGACCCTTTATTTATTTTTCTTTTGTAAGAAAACTATCTAATTCTAACCTTATGACTTTCCAATGGCTCGGAATAAACTGTTGAGCTCATTATTATTCTCTACCTAACTACTGATCTACCAAGATTAAACAGTTTGGCTAGATCTTTATTCTCTATCTATCAACATGAAATTTAAGGCATGAATGAATCAAGATTAAACTTTTTGACCATCATGGATTGTGGAAATTTTGACAAGCTGCACACAATCTTATTTTGCAAAGTAATGTAAAAAGTAGTGGCATTTGAATTTGCATCACTTTCAGAATCTATTTTTTTATCTCTTTTCCTTTTATTAGTCCTTTAATTTTTCTTTTAGGACTTCACCCTCTTTACATTTTTTATTTTAATATGGGAAAATTTTTTGCAGAAAGCAAAAGTATGTACAATATTACAAGACTAATCATAACCAATTCAAAATTATGAATCATATTATTATAGGACCCTAACACTCCGAAGAGGAGAAGGGATGGACACATGTATGATTCTAGTTTTGATTCTAATAGGCACTACAATAATCATCGGTATCATCCTTATAGGAGGAGTGATAAGCAGTATTTGTCAGATGAATTTAAGAGGGAAAAGCCACCTAGTTTTGATGGAGAGATAAAGAGATCACATGATGCAGAGGCATGGTTGTGTGGCATGAGGAAATTCTTTAGGTTGCATGATTATTTAGAGAACATGAAATCTAGAGTAGCTACTTTCAGTCTTAAAGGTAAAGCAGACATCCGGTGGAAAGATGTGAAGAATGTTAGAGACGGAGATGAGGAAGATATAATTTGGGGTGAATTTGAGCGGCTATTCAAGAAGAAGTATTTTTCTGAATGGTACTTTGATGACAAAGAAAAGGAATTTTATGAACTAAAGATGGGATTCATGACAGATGATGAGTACACCAGTAAGTTCTTGGAATTGTTGAGGTGTGTGCCTTACCTCAAGGAGGAGAAACCTAAGATTTTGAGATTTATTAGTGGGTTACCAGTTGCATTTAAAGATAAGATTGAATTTGATGAGCCTAGATCATTGGAGGAGGCCATTCGAAAGCTAAAGCGTTGCTATGAGAAACCGAAGTCAGAATTGAGACTAAGCCAGTTTGGAGAGGTAATGAAAGGCACAAAGGCAAATGGGATAAAAAGCGGGCAGGGTCACAAAGTACAGATAACAAGGAGAATGGTGGACCACCTAGGAGGTTCAATGCATCAGATAGAGGACATGGACATAGAGCTGAAGAGAAGAACAAGGATGGAGGTTGGAATCCCACAGAGTGTTGGACTTGCGGCAAAGACCATCGCGGGAGAGATTACCCACAGAATCAAGGTGGTAGACCCCAGATATACAGTGCATATGAGGCGTAGACTGTTGGAGATGTTGGGCATAATATTCCTTGTATCTACTTAGCCGCGGACAATGGGCAGGCAGAACACCAGGCATCTATCATTGAGATGGATGGTAAGCTTTGTGATCAAGTTATTTCTATTTTGATTGACCCTAAATCTAATTATAGCTATGTTAGTCTTGACTTGATGGATAAGTGTGGTTTTAGTAAGGAATTTCATGCAGAGTCTTGGTTAGTTCAGTTGGATATAGGTACGAAGAAGCAATTTCATCATTGGGTAAGAGCTTGCACATTTGACTTAAATGGTATGCCTACCACAACACATTTGAATGTTTTACCGTTGGGTTCATACAATATGTTATTGGGCATGGATTGGTTGTATCTACATAGAACCAAGGTTGACTGCTATGAAAAATCTATTTAATGTGTTGATGACAATGGGGAACCAAGAGTTTTGCAAGGTAATAAGAAAACCACATCAGTTAGGATGGTGACAACTATGCAAGAAAAGTGTAGCCATAGGAAAGGGTGCAAGCTATTTATAATGCATATTTCTAGTGATAAGGGTAAGGAGTTTGAGGATGCAGTTGTCTTAAACATTTACCCAGTTTTACAACAGTTCAGGGATGTATTTCCTGAGGACATTACAAAGTTTCCACCTCATAGGGAGGTAGACTTTTCTATCGAATTAGTGTCAGGGGCAACCCCAACATTGAAAGCACCTTACAAGATGAGTACACTTGAGTTGGTTGAGTTAAAGTTGCAGTTGAAGGAGATGTTGGACAAGGGATACATTAGGCCAAGTGTATCACCTTGGGGCACACTGGTATTTTTTGTGAGAAAGAAAGATAGTACCCTCAGATTATGTATTGACTATAGGCAGTTGAATAAAGTGACTATCAAGAACAAATACCCTTTGCCAAGGATTGATGACTTGTTTGATCAACTGAAGGGAGAAACCATGTTCTCAAAGATTGATCTGAGATTCGGATACCATCAGGGATGCATCAAAGAGGAGGACAAATACAAGATTGCGTTTAGGAACAGGTATGGGCATTATGAGTTTTTTGTTGTTCTATTTGGCTTAACTAATGCTCCAACTACATTCATGTGTTTGATGAATAGTGTGTTGCATCCATATTTTGACAAGTTTGTCATTGTGTTCATTGATGATATATTGGTATATTCTAAAAATGAGGAAGAGCATGCCGAGAATTTAGCAACAATATTGAGGTTGTTGAGAGAGAATCAGTTGTATGCTAAGCTCAGCAAGATGTAGTTTCTTTTAGACTGAGCTACACTACTTGGGACATGTTGTCTCCAAGGAAGGTATTACTGTAGATCCAGAGAAGATAAGGGCCATCATGGAGTGGGTAGATCCTAAGAATGTGGATGAGGTGAGATATTTCATGGGTCTAGCAGGCTATTATAGGAGGTTCATCAAGAAATTCTGGCAAATTACTTATCCTATTACATCATTGCAGAGGAAAGGTAAGAAGTTCGAATGGACCACAAAGTGTGAGACTAGCTTTGAGTAGCTTAAGGAGTTATTCACACATGCACTGGTGCTACAGATTGCAGATCCAAACAAAGAGTTTGTAGTGTGTACAGATGCTTGCAAGAAAGGGCTTGGTGGAGTCCTTATGCAAGATGGACATGTGATATGTTATGAGTCCCAGAAACTAAACGAGCACATGCAGAACTATCCCATGCATGATCTTGAGTTGGAAACGATTATAATGCATTGAAGATGTGGAGACACTATCTTCTTGGCAAGCGGTTTGTGCTTATGAGTGATCACATTGGGTTGAGATATTTGTTTGATGAGCCGAATTTGAAAGCCAGACAGGCTAGATGGTTGTCCACGATCAACAAATTCGACTTCGAGATCAGGTACATCAAGGGTAAAGAGAATAAGGTGACAAATGCTCTCAACAGATGGGTACAAGTACATCACTTGGAAACTATGAGCTCCTATGGGACAGACTTACAAGATAGGATCTTAGGATAGCAGGATGTCAGGTATATGGAGATTGTGCATAGGTTGTAGCAGGGTGATAGTACAGGTATAGGTACAGGTGGCAGTACAAATAAAAGCATAGGTACAGGTACAGGTATAGGTGCAGGTGCATAGGGCATGGACTATTGTTTTACAACAGAGGGATTCGTCAGGTCCTGAGATGGGATATATGTACCAGATAGTAGTGAGCTCAATAAGGTAATCTTGAGGGAATTTCATGCGAAACCTTATTCAGGTCACCTAGGTTATCAGAAGACACTCACAACAGTGAAGAGATATTACTATTGGCCAAATATGAAGAGGGATGTAGCAAAGTTTGTGGCAAGATGTTTCGACTGTCAGCGAGTGAAAGCAGAGTGCAAACATCCAGGTGGACTGCTACAGCTGATCGTTATTCCCGAGTGGAAATGGGAGGTCATTTCCATGTATTTCATCACAAGGTTGCCGAAGACAGTGAAGCAGCATGATTCCATCATGGTCATTGTGGACAGGTTAACAAAGGTTACACACTTTGTTCCGGTGAAGTCTATGTTCTCAGCTAGTGATGTGGCACATGTATTCATCTGAGATGTGGTTAGAATACATGGTGTTTCGAAGAAGATTGTGTCAGACAAGGATGCGAAGTTCACTTCCAAGTTTTGGAAGGAGTTATTTGTAGGTTTGGGCACAGTGTTGGCCTTCAGAATAGCTTATCATCTGCAGATAGATGGATAAACATAGAGGGTCAACAGGATATTGGAGGAAATGTTGAGGATGTATGTTATGCATCAGCACAGGAAGTGGGAAGAGTATCTTCATTGGTTGAGTTTGCATACAACAATGGTTATCAGGAGTCACTGAGGATGAACCCCTTTGAGGTGTTGTATGGGCGGAGTTCTAACACTCCCATTAGTTGGAGTGATCTGGTTAGTAGAGTATTGATTGGACCATATATGTTGGCAGACATGGGACAAGAGATGCAAGTGATAAAAAAGAATCTCAAGGAAACACGGGATAAGAAGAAGAGTTATGCAGACAAGAACTAGTTGTTCAAGGAGTTCCAGGTTAGGGAACATGTGTACTTGCACATCAAATCGAAGAAGAGCTCCTTATGGATTGGCTCATGTGCCAAGATGGCACCACGGTTTTGTGGACCCTTCAGTATCATTGAGAGGATTGGGCCAACAGCCTATCGACTTGCACTAGCTCCAAGAGTGAAAGTCCACGATGTTTTCCATGTATCTTTACTTAAGAAGTATGTTAAGGATGTTGATCATGTGATTGACTGGTTTGTATTGTAGGTGGAACCAGATGGAGAATTCCAGCGGGAGCGTCATTGTATTTTTCAAAAAAAGTTTCTCATGCTTCGAAGCCAAGCAATAGAGCAAGTTAAAGTGCAACGGAAGCACTTTGGGCCTGATGAAGCTACATGGGAGATGGCTGATCAGATGTGAGCCATGTATCCTTCCTTATTTTCCAGTTGAGCCAAAGCAACTTGATATGATGGTTTGGTGGTTGCATTATGGTAGTTTAGTATTTTCTTATGATGGCTTGGTATATGCTTTATGATGGCTTGGTATATGCTTTATGATGGTTTATTATTTGATTTATGTTGTTTAGTATATGCTTTATGGTGATCAATATATGCTTTATGTTGGTTGATACATGCTATATGATGTTTTCATATATGCCTTATGATGTTTTGATATATGCTATATGATGTTAGTATATGTTTGATATATGTTTTGGTATATGATTTGACACATGTTTTGGTATATATGGTTTTGATGATGTTGCTATATGTGCACCCGTGTATGGATGTAAATACCGTAACGAGTTGTGTTATAAAGCTCCACTAACGAGTATGGGTGTCATGTTATTACGGTTATGTTATTATGCTATCACGTGGTTATGTAATCATGATGTTATGATGTCATATGGATTGACAATCAACAAGATGATCATTGTAAATACCGTAATGAGCTATGTTATAAAGCTCCACTATGCGGTATGTTGTCAGGTTGTCATGATGTTATGTCTTGAACAGGTATTTCATTGTAAATACTGCATCGAGCTATGTTATAAAGCTCCATGAGCAGTATGTATTCTTTCAGTAGGTTGTTGAGGTATATGTGTGATTGAACACCAAGGGTGGTGTCTCCCAAGGGGGAGGGTTCTGTAATAGTCTTGGTGAAAATTCCATGTAATAAATGTTAAAAACAATAACCACAGATGACCGAGACACTTATTCCAAGCTAAATGTTAGGCAAGGCATCCTAGGGGGTCTTCATTTGATTGTTTATGGCTAATGAAATTGGCAAGGGTATTGGCTAAGGAATTAAAAGGCATTTTGGCACATTTATTTACGAAAATAATGGAAATTAGGAGAAAAACGGAGGTGAAAGGCCACAGGTTAAATGTGAGGAGGAAAATGAAGGAAAATAATGGAAAATGAAGAAAATAGAGGCCTCATTCATAAAAAGGCTTTTAAGGATCAGTTGGTAACCTTTTGTTAGTTAAGTGTTGGAGCTTTCTCATTATTCTGTCTCTCTCATACTCTTAGATACTTAGAGTTTTCTTGGAGCACTCTTGGAGGGTGTGGCATACTTGGATTCTTGGAGAAAGAAGGAAAATGAAGAGTAGGAAAGTGCGAGAAGGCATTAACATCAACAACTACATCATATTTTCTTGCAGGTACCGAGATGGATGTATGATTTCTTCACTAGTTTTGGGAATGCATGGCATATGCATATGGTTTCTTGGTTGCGATCTGTCATTGTCATGGAGGATTGCCTGGTTCAACAATGGATTACCTTGCCTTGCTATTTCATGGATATCCATGGTGATAGTGGGTTTACTTTCATTGCTTTGTTTGGTTGGTTCTCATGTTTTCTTGAGTTATTAGTCCTGGAAGCCCTGGTTGAACAAATGTTTTGGAAGCCCTGTAACAACTTGGCTTGAGTTACTAGTCCTGGAAGCCCTGGTTGGAAAAAAGCTCTGGATGCCCTTGGTGGGTTGAGTTACTAGTCCTAGAAGCCTTGGTTGGACAAATGCTTTGGAAGCCGTGTATAAGCTATGGGTTGAGTTACTACTTCTGGAAGCCTTGGTTGGACAAACACTATGGAAGCCCTGGAAGGCTTGGATGGAGACCAATCTGATGATGGTTTTTGGTGATGTCTGACCGTGAGGTGGAATCACTATTTGATGGGTTGAGGTGGATGGCCTCTGGAAGCCCTGGATGAGTTTTGATTGATGTGTTCTATGAGATCCCACATTCATGCTTGGAATATGGCACGGGGGTGAATGGTTGAAGAGAGATTTGGCTCAGCCATTCTATGGTCGAGTGGAACGTGGTAGTCCCATCTTTGGTTGGTTCATTGCATTCATTAATGAGAAATCCATTCCCTTGATTTTCATGTGTAAAGGTATTGATGTATTTATGGATTTGATGGTTGATATGTTTATTGTATTTATGTTCCTATTATGTTGGTTATATGCACATTTTATGACAACAACTATGTATGGCTCTCAGCATGTTTTTACTTGTATGTGAATGGATAATGTGTCTATGACTTAATGGAGGATAATGCAACAAATGGCATGAGGGAACAATGGTTCATAGCAATTCTCATATAAGTATGAGATCCCTACACTTAATTATGTTATTTACACTTGTAGATTACATGTCGATGATATGTTTGACGAAACACCTGTCATGGCTAGTAGGGTTCTGGTTATGGTCTTGTTCAGTTTATTGCTTTTGCATCCTTGTTTCCTTGTATTCTTACCAATTTTAAGTGATCATTCCATTCTGGGCAGTGTCCCGGGCTCTGGGCCAAAAAAGGTGGCTCAAATCCTAGAATGCTAGCAAAATAGAGCATTAGTTTAGAGACTAACTCGCCTAGGCAGTGTCTGGGGAGCGTTAGTTTGGAGACTAACTCGCCCGGGTAGTGTTTGGGGAGCGTTACCCTACCCTAAGTTTCTAAAACAACAGTAAGACCCAGGGACAGGCTGCCTAAGTGGTTGACATGTCTCTTGAAGGTTATGTGGATGATGTTGGATGACTATGTGTGATGTTCCGTCAATTCCATATCCTTAAAGTCACCAAGGAGGTTGAATCTTATCATAGTGGCCTCTCGTCGCATGTTTACCTCACCTGGCTGGTTGGTTGGGTAGATGTGGGAGAAGGGTGTTACAAAATAACTTATAGGGATGTATTTGTGAGAATATTGACATTGGAATAAGTAGTACTTTCTCATCTCATACAAGTATTACCAATTTAATTCCTATATAAATCAAACCCTCGGTTGGATTTTCTTTATCATGTTACCACTAAAACATGTTACATAACTAAAACAACCTTATAATTATATATGAGTAATGATAAATATCTTTCATTGTGAAGATAATGTTGTTAGCTAATAATCATGTAGTGGATATTAATATGAATAGTTGATACAAAATTTCCTGTAACAACTTTCAAATTATATAAACTTAGTAATATAAGAAATTAGAGTTCATTTAATCTAAAACTTTAATCAAATTTTCAAAGATATAAATTGATTGAGAATCAAACAAAATCATAAAAACATTATTCTGTCATGTATGAAATTTGGATCACTAATCATACTTAAAAATGTTCTATGATTTAAAAAAATCTTAGAATCTTTTTTTACTAGAAAAATTAAGCGGTAACATTTAGGTATTTACTATTCAGATTAATGCCATATCTTTTCGCTGATACATGTCATACAATACTATACAACAGATTAGAGTGATATACACCATAGAATTATCCTATTGTACCACTAATGTTCAAGTTAGTATGCTATGTTACTATAGCTTACTAACTTGAACGTTAGTGGTACAATAGTATAATTCAATATATAATTTTGAGACAATTTATTGGTAGTTTGTAGGGGTTCATTTTAACTTCTTTAATTTAATATATGGGTGATATGAATATAGGTGCAGGGAGCATGGAACATCGTGGAGAATTTAAATGTCAAAATCTACATGGTTTTCTGTCCAGCAACTGTACAAACAATTGAGATACCAATGGATATAATGCAAGGCCAATTCAGGCTATGTTTTGGAGTTTTGTTACCACAGAAATAATTTAGCAGGTGCTATGCTGATTACTAGATTCCCTAACTGTAATGTAAGCAAACAAAAACAAAGATTGCATGTCTTTGTAACCTACTTGGATTTTGCCAGAAGTATCGGTTTTAATACTCCAAACATTACCAGAAATGAAAATTCCAAATATGGAGCAGCTGGGCATCGGAATCAAACACAGAGCGTCAATAGGGATGTGGTTTCACGGACTGCATTGCTCACAGAATATGCTAGGAATAGGAGAATTGAAGATGCACGTCAAGTGTTTGACGAAATGCCTGAACGGAATGTGGTGACATGGAATGCCATGGTTACAGGATATTGCCAGAATGGAAGAATGAAGGATGCGCGGCAACTGTTTGACAAAATGCCTGAACGAGATGTGATCTCTTGGACTACCATGATCACAGGGTACTCACAGAATGGAGCAATAGAAGAAGCACGGCAGCTGTTTGACAGAATACCCAACCAGAGTTTGGTTGCATGGAATGCGATGATCGCAGGATATACGCAGAACGGAAGAATAGAGGAGGCCAGCATATTGTTTGATAAAATTCCTGAACGGAATGTGCTGTCGTGGACTACGATGATAACAGGATATGCAGAGAGCGGAAGAATCGAGGATGCAAGGCAAGTGTTTGACACGATGCCTGAGTTGAGTTTGATCACCTGGAATGCCATGATATCCGGATATGTTCAGAATGGGAGAATGGAAGATGCACGGCAACTGTTTGACAGAATGCCAGCGAGAAATGCAGTGTCATGGACAGCGATGATTGCGGGGTATTGCCAGAGTGGAAGAACAGAGGATGCAAGGGAACTGTTTGATAAAATGCATAGACGAATTGATGTGCATAAAAAGAATGTTGTCACATGGACGGCCATGATTGCAGGATATGCGCAGAGTGGAGAAGGCGAAGAAGCTTTGAAACTATTTTACCAAATGCAAAGGACAGGCATGAAACCGAACCAGTCTACATTCAGCAGTGTTCTAAATGCATGTGCAACCTTGGCAGAATCGAAGAATGGGCAGCAGATTCACAGCTTAATCTTAAAAGCGGGCTTCGAGTCGGATCTCTATGTGGGGAATGCTCTTATTACTGCTCACGCGAAATGTGGCAATATGGGTTATGCATGGAAAGCGTTCAACCAAATGCCTGAAAGAGATGTAGTGTCATGGAATACCATGATTGCAGGATATGCGCAGAATGGGAGCATGGAAGATGCAAACCAACTCTTTGACAGGATGCCTGAAAAAGATGTGATCTCGTGGAATACAATGATTGCAGCGTATGCCCAGATTGGGCACGGGGAAGAGGCCATGAAACTTTTCTGCCAAATGCAGCGTGTGGGGATGAGGCCAATTCAGACTACCTTTACTAGTCTGCTCAGTGCATCTTCCAGCCTAGCAAGTATTGAACAGGGCAAGCAGCATCATACCTGCATTTTCAAAATAGGTTTTAGCTCAGAAGTATTTGTGGGTAATGCCTTAATTGCCATGTATGCAAAATGTGGACACATAGATGATGCACGCCAAGTGTTAGATGAAATGCCGGAACAAGATGTGGTATCATGGAATTCATTGATTACAGGATTCGCCCTACATGGCCGTGGGAAGGAAGCACTCCAACTTTTTGAACGAATGCAACTTTTAGACATCAATCCTAATGACACCACCTTTATTGGTATTCTATCTGCATGCAGTCATGCAGGCCTAGTGGATGAAGGCTGGCGGTATTTTTATTCAATGAATAGAGATCATGGTATCACACCAACTGCAGGTCATTATGCCTGCATGGTAGATCTTTTGGCACGTGCTGGGTGTCTGAAAGAGGCAGAAGAATTTATTGATGAAATGCCATTTAAACTTGATGCTGTTGCCTGGGGGTCCTTGCTTGGTGCATGCAGAGTCCATGTTAATACTGAGGTAGCTAAACGTGCAGCAGAACACCTGTTTGAGCTGGAACCAGAAAATGCGGGAACATATGTGCTGCTGTCAAACATTTACGCTGCAGCTGGAATGTGGGATGATGCAGCAAAGATAAGAGTTTTGATGAAAGACAGAGGGGTTAAAAAGAAACCGGGATGCAGTTGGATTAAGGTAGAAAACAAGGTTCACACATTCGTTGTAGGGGACAGGTTGCATCCTCAAACTGATGCAATCTATGCTACGTTGGAGAGATTGGTTGGTAAGATGCAGGAGGAAGGTTATGTACCCAACACAAATGTTGTTCTGCACAGTGTCGATGAAGGAGAGAAGGAAAATGTACTTCGCCACCACAGTGAGAAGCTGGCCCTGGCTTTTGGGCTCAACAATACAGCACCAAGGACCCCTATTCACATATTTAAAAACCTACGTGTGTGTGATGACTGCCACATGGCAACCAAGGTTATCTCCAAGATTGTTCAGCGTGAAATTGTCATGAGAGATGCCAACCGCTTCCATCATTTTAAGGATGGCGTTTGTTCTTGTGGGGATTATTGGTAATGTCTAATAAAAACCAAGGATGCGTCTTTACTTTACTTGCTACAGCGGAACGTAGTAAAGGTCCTCAGAAGTCAAGATTACAAGTACCTGCTAGATGGTAAATTCAGAATTAAGATTTGCTCATTCTCTGACTGTTCTAGGTTTTTTGAATGGATCTTTTCATTTTTATTTTTGGATGACCTGATGTTCCTGCACATGATTCACAATTATGAAGTAACACTTGTTACATTTTTGAGGCACATGAGAGGCATCTTAGAAGCTCGCTCACTTAAGAATTAGACTTACATAACAAGTTTACTTGTCATGTGGTTACTTTGACTGCATGGCATTGGGGACACTGGCACAACTTGTTAAGAACAAGACAATATCCAGTGTTTGCTGCATTACCCCGAAGTTTGTTTGTTTGCTTATTGCTTATGAAATTTTCATGAGAGGTGCCAATGCCTTCCATTGTAGTTTACTTATAACACATTTATTAATGCGTAATGCATACTTATTTACTGATAGTCTTTTCCTTGGGGCAGAGAGGAGGCAATGGAGGTTCTTACTATCAAGAGGAAAATTTCAAAATCCCTCCACAAAGTCTACAATTCTGCTATGACATTTCTCAAAATATTCAAGAAAAATAGAAGTGTCTGAGAGACCTACTAGCTTGAACATTGCTGAGAGACCAGCTACCATCATGTGGCCATTTTTAGCGAATGGATAAATTTGAAGATAGCACAATCAACATCGGACATTTTGGAAAGCATTTGCTCGTGAAATTTTTCCTCCGGCTTACTATATGAGGAAGAGGATGACTAATCAGGTGCCAAGACTATGGAAATTGCTATGCTCTGTCAAAGCCATATTAGCAGAAGAGACTATTTCCTTGATATTGAGCCGATTATATCTCCAATTTATCTGCTTGATTTTTCATACAATTGTGGGCCAATGCTGAACTTTGCTTCAAGTTGATCAAGAAACTAATTTATGTTCCAAAAAATTCCAAGATTTGTGCATCAGGAGATAAATCATTCAATATATTTCTTACTTTCGGAGGCGCATCCACAGAAAATAGATGGGGAGGTGCATATCCTTAAAGTGCTTGAAAAGGAATTATCCCAATGGATACATGGAAAGCAGAATTGTTCCAATTTTAGCGAGAGGTATGCACTTAAACATGTTCTTTTGGCTACATTGCTTCTTAAATGTTCTTCCAAAAATTTATTAATCACCTCAATTTGTCCATGAGTTTGAGGGTGATAACCAGTGGTATTTTGGTAATTTTCATACAAATTTCTAGCTAGAAATGACTTTTTATTTGCTAGAAATTGTATGGGATAACAAGAAGTACAATCTGATGTATGTTGCAGATTCTAGTAAGCCACAATGTACACTCAGGAATTTTTTTCCAAATCTGACAATGCATTTTGTAATTTATTTTCATGCTCGCTGGAGAAGCTTAAGAGTTTGATTATTGAGAATAATAATGATGATCTTCCAATATTGAATAAAGGAATGTTGTAGGGGCACACATATTGGGCATGAATTTGGCATACTTGATCTCTAGAACGATTTTCCAGTTTTATTCCTAGCATCCATGAAGATTCCAGCTTATGGTGCACATAATGTTCGATGTCTCCTTGTTTTGGTTCATAGCCAAACACAAGGAAAATAATTTTTATGCAAATAAAGAGTTTAGGTGGCTCCATTGGTTTTATGATTACACCTAGCTTTTGTATTTTTTTCATGTTAAAGTAGGAGTAAGAGAAATAAGCTCTTTAAGAGCACTAGAGTAGAAGAATAAGATCTCTATTTTGAGCATTTCATTTTATGTATTTTTGGCATTGTTGATTTTGTTGAAGTTGTAACTAGAGTCGGTCTTCATAATGTAAATTTATCATAGATATATTTATTATACTTATATTTATATTTATTATATTTTTGTCAAAGCATGTTTTTCTGTAAAAAATAGTAAAAAATAATTTATTTTGAGTCAAAATAAAATGTATTTGAGTCATGTCCCATTTGGACATTTGTAAGAAAATGAAATTTGAATTTTATTTTGAATTGTAAGTCCACAAGTTGACCAAGTCGGCCTAGCCCTCCAAGTGACACCTATTCAACCTCCTGGACAATGATATATAAGAGGACAATTCAACCTACTTTAGAGATCTTTCACACATACAATAAGAACATATTTGAACCTAGCGAAAAGGAGGAGAAATCCGAGTCAAAGGAGAGAGAGAAGACAGTCAAAACAAGGAGAATATTCCAAGTTGATCGAATCTTTGACCTAGTGACAATTCGCACGTGTGGACTTTAATTTCTGTGGAAAAGGCCAAAATTTTCTGAGATAGTTGCAGGCCAACATTCGGCCCTAGTTGCAGGTTTGAGATTTTTGATTTTTGACTAGTTTGGGACAGGTTTGACCAGTGTTGACTTTGACTTTAGAGGTGACTTGGAGGAGGGTTTTTGGACTTGGTCTCTTGGTGGCAGATTGGTCTTGGTCTTAGAGGCAGATTGGTCTTGGTCTTGGATATCTCATTTTGATCTAATTCTATAAGAGAAGGATTGTTGGGTTCTCCCCCTTTTGGGGTTTTTCCCTGGCTAGCAGCCTAATATTGGTGTCTTTTGTCTCTTTGTGATCTTTATATGTTCGTGGAAGATTGAACATTTTTATAATTGCTTGATGAAAAAGATTTAAAAAAGAAGAAGAAAGCTAACATTTACAAGTAATTATCAAGAAAGAGAAATTAAGAGGTAAACTACTTTACACTTGATTTCTCAAAATGGTATCAGAGCTAAGGTGCATTTACAAGTAATTATCAAGAAAGAGAAATTAAGAGGTAAACTACTTTACACTTGATTTCTCAAAATGGTATCAGAGCTAAGGTGAATGAAGAAATATCACTATCTGTTGGCATATTTAAAGACTATAAAAGCTAAAGAAGGAGGCTTAAAGATACCTTTCTTTTGCTACCTCACTGACTCAAGAACAAGGAACAATCAGGGCCCGACCCATTGGAACAACTAGTGCTTCCCTGAGCCTAACGACCCACTTTCTTGAAGATCTTTGAAAGACATCGTAAACATCGCTCATCCATTCTTGAAGATATTCTTGTAGCAACTTTCTCTCTGACTCACAAGTAAATACTCTTCTATTCTCCTTGTCCAATTTTCCCAATAAAATGGCATCTATTTGCAAGGAAGGTAATAAGCTTGATGGAGCATCAAATTTCAAGGCTTGGAAAAAGAGGATCGATTTGGTCCTTAAAGAATATGAAGTCATGCAATTTGTTGAAGGCAAAGTTCTAGTACCAGACAAGAACAACACTCAAGAAGTAGCCAAATACAATAAAGGAGAAATTAGAGCTCAAAGGATTCTCTTTGAATCCATCAAGGATCACCTCATTTCTTTTGTTTCAGATTTGACTACATCCAAGGAATTCTATGATAAATTGGTCAAATTATACTCCGTCAACACAACCGACCAAAATATCTCTCTAAGGAATCAACTCTATGGAACAAGAATGTTAAAAGAAGAAGATGTAGCTTCATACTTTATGAGAATATCAAAAATCAAAGATCAACTTCAAGGACTTGGAGAAACCATATTTGACTCTAAGTTAATCACTTTTGTAATCAATGCTCTACCTCCAGCTTGGGATGGTTTTGCAGGAGGTGTCTATGCAAGAAATGAAACTCCAACTTTTGAAGAACTATGGGCTCTATCTGTTCTAGAAGAAACAAGGTTGAAGGCTAAAGTTGACACTAAACCAAATAATGAGAACTCTCAAGCTTTTGTAGCCAACCTGAAAAAGAAGTTTGGAAAGTTTGGACCTCAATACAAAAATAATGTCAACAAGTATTATAAAAACAAGGATATGTCCAAAGTTTAATGCTTTGGTTGTTATGAATATGGACAAATCAAGAGAAATTATCCCAAGAACTCTAAGAATAATAAAAACAATAAGAGGAAGGATAGAAATGAAGAATTAACAATTGAAGATGAAGAAGCTCCAAATAAACCCAAGATCGAGGACAACAAGGATCTCTACTACTAGCATATGGTAGGAATACATAGCTCTACAATTTACTTGTGTACCAGGTTTGCAGTCAAGTTTGATTTCTATTTCTTGTTCAGAAAATGGCAGTTAGATTAGTATTTTTTGACGACAAGACGATTATATGATAGAGGAGAGCATAGAAGATTCAATGGAAATCAAGATTTAGAAGGAGCTTACAGTCATCTACAATGAAGTTATAATCAAAGTAAGAAGAGGAGTCTCCTTGACCATCTACATAGAATGCATCACAAGACTCTAGAAGAAGCTCTTAGTTACATTTGCAGATAATATAGATAGATTCATGTCTACAAGTTTCCATTATGAAGCTTTAGAAGAAACTAACTTTTATCTCCAAGGAGTAAGGAAGCTAACAACATGGTTGTCAGGAAACCAATAGAATAGTAAAAAGAAAAGTATTTCAGTGGTAGTCAACATCTAGCTTGCAATATGCCAGAATATTCATCTCAAATTCCAGCGCCATGCTTCAATCTAAAGGACTTAGTCTTAATTTTTGGGTAGAAGCAATTAAATGTGCAAATTACATAGTAAATCGCACTCCTACTAAGGTTTTAAAGAATATCACTCCAGAAGAAGCATGGAACTCAATTAAACCAAATGTAAGTCACTTTCGTGTTTTTGGAAGTGAAGAATGGGCCCATATTCTAGATGAGAAACATAAAGCCTTAGAACCTAAGAGTGAAAAATGTATTTTTGTTGGATATTCTGAAGATGTCAAAGGATATAGACTTATTCCACTTAAGTTCAAAAATGTTACCATTAGAAGAGATGTAAACTTTGCTAAAAATATATCGGCCTACGAGCCTAGTTCGACGGATGTGCCACCTCTCTCTGTCCCTTCTACTTCTGAAAATATTTCTTCTTCAGATGATGATAGTGAGGATGACAATCCTCCCCCACCTTCTTAGGATCCTCCTTCAGCTCTTCAGCTTCCAAAATGGGTCTGTGCTACTTGGGATGCAGTAGGTGCTCTTGCAGGTGATCCTACAGATCAACGACGTACATGTTTTCAGTTCGATAGAGCCTCTTCTTTACTGGTTCAAGTTGCAGTGAATTATGATCCTGACACCTTTGCAGAAGCTTCAGGCCATCCAGATTGGGACGCAGCTATGAATGAAGATTATTGTTCATTATTGGCAAATGATACATGGGATCTTGTTCCTCTTCCAAAGGGACGAAAACTTGTTAGATGCAAATGGGTTTACAGAACCAAGTATGGACCAGATGGAAAAGTTGATAAACATAAACCTCGTCTTGTTGCTAAGGGTTTTTCACAAGTTGAAGGCATTGACTATACTGAAACCTTCTCCCCTGTTGCCAAAACGAACTCTATCCGCCTTGTTCTTTCCCTTGCCGCCTCTTTCAAATGGGAAGTCCATTAGATGGATGTTAAATCTGCCTTTTTGCATGGGGACTTGCATGAAGAAATCTATATGGAACAACCTCCTGGATTTATACAACCAGACTCCAGCCTTGTATGTTTGTTTAAGAAATCCCTTTATGGTCTCAAGCAAGCCCCTCGACCTTGGTATGCCAAAATGGATAACTTTCTTTTAGATACTAGCTTTTCTAGGTGTCATTCTCACAATACTGTCTACACCAAGAAAGTGGGTAAGTCTCTTATCATTCTTATTCTTTATGTTTATGATCTTATCCTTACTGGTAGTGATCCCAACCTTATAAACCATGTGAAGCCTAGCCTTAAAAAGCAGTTTGAAATGACGGACTTAGGACACTTGCATTATTTTCTTGGTCTTCAAGTGTTGCAATCCAAGGAAGGTATTTCCCTTTCCCAGTCCAAGTATGCCTATGATCTTCTACACACTTTCACATGGAAGATTGTAAGTCAGCCCCTTCTCCCTTTCAGTCTGGAGCCAAACTTTCAGTCACTTGTACTCCCCTTGAAGTTGATGCTACCTTATATTGTCAGCTTGTAGGAAAAATTTTGTATCTGACCCATACCGTCCTGACCTTTCTTTTGCTGTTGGTCTTATTGCTTGATTTATGCAAAACCCACATGAAAGTCATTGGAAATCAATGAAAAGAATACTTTCTTATGTTCGAGGTACAGTTTAGTTTGGGATTCATTACAGTGCAGAAGCATCTCCTCTATTGGTTGGTTTCACTGATTTCGATTGGGCTGGTGACCCTGATGATCGGAAGTCTACTGCAGGTTATGTCTTCACTCTTGGTTCTGGACCTATTACATGGGCTTGCAAGAAACAAAGTGCCATTTCTCTTTCTTCAGCAAAAGCAGAGCATCGTGGCGCCATAGAAGCTAGTAAGGAAGCCCTGTGGCTTCGTCATATCCTATCAGAGTTTGGCTTTCAACAATAGCATCCGACTACACTTTAGTGTGATAATCAAAGTGCCATTCAACTATGTAAAGATCCAGTGCAACATCAGCGCAACAAACACATTGAAATACACATGCACTTCATCAAAAAGCTCATTCATGACCATGTTCTTGTAGTGCAATATTGTTCAACCGATGATCAAGTTGTAGACATCTTTACAAAGTCTCTCAAAGAGGCAAAGTTTACTAAACTTCGATTTATGGTTGGAGTTCAGGAAGTTGTCACTAAGAGGGGACAGGCTCTAATGCCTCCTTCCTTCTACTATTGTGTCATATTTGTGCATCCTTCAATCCTATCCCAAGTTGTTCTTAAGGGGGGATGTTAGGATATTCCAACACATAGGAAATAGTTAAGTATAACTTGGTTTAGTGTAGAGTTAGGTAAAGTGTGTTTCTTTACTATGTACGTTTGCAACTTACAATCCGATGGTCACGATATGTTCTAGACATGAAGTGATCTGACGGTTCATTCTCTCAGTATTACCGACAGTTGATTTGTGACTTAACACCCGATTGGTCCATGATCTCTATTTAAAGAGCATGGAGGGTCATTTGTAGGGTGACCGTTCATGAGAGAAGCTTATGTAAATTTTCATTCCTTTATTAATAAATTGCCTGAAGTGGCCACGTTGGCTCAGGTTGTGCACTGTTTCTCTCTTTGAGGGTTTTAACCACGTCAAGAATATTGGTGTATTGATCTGTGATCTGTTTGTGAGCGGTGTCCTTCGGTGTTTTGTCTGAGAAACTTACCCTGTAAATTCCTACAACTGGGTGATGAATATGGGTAATCTAGATCGACAGTGACTGTTCGTGGGGTCTGGCTTAGCTGGAGGAAAAAACAACACATTTTTTGGGAGGAACAATCTGGGTTGCAGGAAGGTTAGGCAGGCAAAATCTACACAATTTTCGGAACGAGCAGGTAGTAGGAGCTTGGCAGCCAAAACTGCGTAATCCTTGGAGGGAACTGGCAGTTGGCTACCGGGACACTGCAGCAAAAACTGCGTAATTTTTGAGGGGAACTGGCAGTCAACTGTTGGGTTACTGGAAGCAAAAATTGCGCTATTCCTGAGGGGAACTGGCAATTATCTGCTGAAGCTTGGCAGCAAAAACTGCGCAATTCCTAGAGGGAACTGGCAGTTAGCTACTGGGAGATGCTGGCGGGAAAAACTGCGCTGATGCTAGGAGGTTGGCTAGCTGATCACATCTCCGCAGTTTCTGAGCTAAGTGGACTGCTGGGCAATAGAGGGCTTGCTCATGAAAACTGCGCAATTTTCTTGGTGAGCAGTCGGTCGACTGTCGAGAGGCCTAGATGGAAAAACTGTGCAATTTTCTAAGGGAGACAGGGACAGGCACTGGGTGTCTGTCTGGCATGTCTGCACAATTTTCCCAGTTAGCAGAGTGGGCAAGGTCTACAACTTTTACACAATTTTTGAGGGGAGTCAGTCTCAGGGTGGTTGCTGGGTCAAACTCTCTGGTTGACTAGCATGAAGGCTGATTGATTTGCTTGCGGGCAACACAACTTGAAATGACTTGCTTGGTGCTTCTGCGTTGTTCTGGGTGACAGTCGATTGAGTCGATGGCGGGGTGATGGTCTGGTTGTCAGAGGGGAGTCCGGTCATCAGAACTTCAGCAAAATGACTAAGTGTGTGAACGAGTGAAAGATGCATATGTGATCCTGCAAACACACACTTACATGACTCGACAACGAGACGACTCAAACCATCTAGACACACATGTTCAACATGACTGACTGACGGTGTAAGCGACAAGTGTGATACTTGTGATTGATCGTTGGTCGACCGTGACGACGCTTGCACGACAGTGAATGTGACTCCATGTGTGAGTGCGACATATGTTTTCATAGCGAACACAACATGTACACACAAAGCGAAGACCTTGAGCATGACCAGAACATGGTCACAAGCATGACTTTGACATCAACATGCAAAAACTTGGGTGAAATGAACAAGCAAGGTGGGTGCGAAGACTCACATGAGCTCACAGAGTGAACCTGAGTGTGTGTAGTCATCAAGTGAAACTCTCAAGGGAGGCTCTGAAATTGGGTGCAGGCCAAAATTTTGGAGGGTGGTTGTAGCCGCTACAACACTTGGCAACACACTGGTAGAACTCCAGCTTCTCTGTTTTGGTTCATTGATAGTACAGGGCCTTGGTCTTTCGGGGAGTATTGAATCGTTGTGCGGGTTACTTCAGTTTCTCCACTTACCCCATGGTCATATATGGTTCACCTTTTGCCAACTCAGTCAAACACTAATCAAAAGTCCAGCTTGATCACAGTGTTTCGAATCCGGGAAGGGTAGTTTAGCTCGCGAGTTGAAGATTTTCAGAGTATAAGTTTTCATCTCTGGTGTTGCTCTGTTGCCAGCAGGTCTGGATAGTACCCCGACAGAGTCATGAAGGAGCACACGCATTGCTCCACTCAGTGAGCCTAGTCATTACCCCGGTGGAGTTGCATACTTCACCTCTTTGCACATGAAGCCTTTCTCTTCTTTCACCTTTATATTTTTTCAAGAGGACTGTGCATATGCACTTATTTATTTGGGGGAGGAAGAGGGATCTCGACTTATTGAGAGTAGAAGAGGTTGTTCCTTCAAAGAATCATGTAAGACCTCTAACATAGGTTTGCTCGTTTAGATTTTCCCCTTCTCCGTTTCCACTAGTTGGATGAGCTTGAACACATAGAGCAGGAGGCTGAGTACAGGCATGGGGCTTCCTAATGTGGACATAGGTTCATGGTTGGACCAAAAATTCCCTTGCAGACGGTTCGTATTTTCTGTGAAGACTTCATCAGCCAAAGGTCATAACCAAGCAGAGAGAAGACGGACACAAGACTGACCAAGTATTGCAATGTCACAAGTCTCTTCAAATTTCAGCCACAAACTCTATTCAAAAGCCAGAACGTAGTAGTTGGCAACACTTATTTCTGGAAACAAAAATAGTAAGGTATCAAGCAACCAAAACAAACAAAAACAAAAATAGTAAGCAGAACAAACAAAATAAAAACAAAGATAGTAAGCAAAGCAAACAAGATGAAAACAACAAGCAGCAAGCAGACTATGTACATGGCACGGGGCGCGGCCCGGCCTACTGGAAGTAATGCTTGAGATCTTGGTCGTTGACAGGAAGGTTGTCAACCCTCCCGTCAAGTGATTGCAGACGATACGTGTGTGGGCCAAGCTTCTCCTGGACTGTGTACGGACCAATCCACAGGGACTAGAACTTCGTATGTTTGCCTTTGTCTTCATGGGACTTATCCCATTTCAGAACTAAGTCACCAACACCGAAGTTAGCTTTCCCTGCAGACTTCTTATCGAACCATCTCTTGATACGATTCTGGTGGAGTGTGAATTTTTCTTTTTCTTTCATCCTTTCTTCTTGAAGCTTATAGAGAGCATCCATCCTACGCTGAACTAGCTAGCAAGGCTTGCCTTGGGATTCTTGGGAAAGCTAAAGTGCAGGCAAGTAGATATTGGGTGGGAGGATGGCTTCTTTACCATAGACCAGGAAGTACAGTGAGGTATTCAAAGAGGGCTTGGGTGTTACATGGTTAGCCCATAATGCATTCGTCAGGGTGGTATGCCAGTTGCGTTGCTAAGAGAAAACGGTCTTCTTGATTATGCGGATGAGGTTTTTATTCGTGGATTCTGTGAGACCATTTCCTTGCGGGTAATAGTTAGATGAATGCTTTAGCACAATACCATTTTGTAATGCAAAATCATAGAGTTTCAAAGACGAGAAGTACGTTTAATTATAAAAAACAAGTGATATGGAACACCGAAGCGTGAGATGATGTTCTTCTGGAGGAAGATGATGACCTCCTAGTCGTTCACTTCTTTGAGCAGCACTGCTTCTGTCCACCACGCGAAGTAATTACTTGCTGTTAGAATATAACAGTGTTGCTTTGACGAATGTGGGAAAATTTCCCCAATGATGTCCAGGCCCCACTGTTGGAATGGTTCGGTCACTGCATCAAGGTGCAATGGGGCTGCTGATCTTCGTATTTTGTCGGCGCATCACTACACACTGGGCACTTGCGGGCATAAGCATGTGCATCCTTGAATAATGTGGGCCAGTAGAAACTAGCTCTCATAACTTTGTGCGCAGTGGTGTTTCCTTCAAAGTGACCCTTGGTGGGTCCGTCATGCAGATCTTGAAGTACCTTCTCTAATTTCTGAGCCTCCAGGCACCTGAGCAAAACTCCATTACTGTGCTTTCTGTAAAGCACTCCGTGCACCATCTAATATGATAAGGCTTTGAGGCATAATGCCCTCTTCTGTTTGATGGAAAAGTGAGATGGTACAGTGCCGTGTTGGAGGTACTGGCGCACATTTGCGTACCAAGAGGTTCCGTCTTCAGTGGGTATTTCTCGTCTTATCTCATACATCTCAATTTCCTGCTCCCAGTTGGCGAGCTCTTCTTCGCTCTCTAGAGCGTGTATTGCTTCAGCTGCAAGTCTGCAGAGCCCATGTCCTTTAATCGTGTGAACTGGCTTGATTTCAAGATCATACTCTTGCAAGCCTGTCATCCAATTTGCACGCCGTTCACCCAGTTCTTGTTGTCTAAGCAATGCGTAGAGTATTGGGTGAGGGATGACGACTATGCAGTGGTGCTTCAACAAGTAGGGCTTGAAGTGTTTCACTGCCTTGTACATTGCATATGCTTGCTTATCAATGGAGGGGTAGTTGAGCTCTGGTCCCTGCATTCTTGCGCTCATGAAGGAGATGGGATGTTCATAGTTCATTTTGTCCTTCTGAGTGAGTACTGTAGCTAGTTAATTATCGAAGGTGAAGGTGTATAGCAAGAAATCTTTCTTGGAGTCTGGGCTGTAGAGTGCAGGCACTTCTGCAATGGCTTGCTTGATATGGGTGAATGCGTACTTTTCCCTCTTACCCTAGTTGTAGACTATATCTTTCTTGATCATGTCCTTCATGGGCTTGACTATCTGCGCATAATCTGAGATGAACTTCCAGAGGAAGTTTATCTTTCCCAAGAAGAACTGCATGGATTTCTTGTTGGCTGGGTGAGGGATCTGTGTAATAGTTTGGACTTGGTCCAGATCCACCTTGATATCGCTTTTGGCAATAATGTGTTCGAGGAGGTTCCCCTCTGTCATTGCGAATACGCTCTTTTTGGGATTCAAGGAAATCCCGTATCTTCGGCATCGCTCAAAGATTTTCTTCAGATGGCGTATGTGGTCCTCTCGTCTTCTTGAGAACACAGTCACATCATTGAGGTATACCACTATGCTTTGTCTGATGAGTCTGTGAAAAACGATGTCCATGGCACGCTGAAAGGTTGTGCTTGCATTTACAAGCCCAAACGACATTCATATGTAGGTGAACGTACCCCACTTGGTACAAAAAGTAGTATTAAGTATGTTAGGTTCTGCTACCAGAACCTGATTGTATCTTGAGAAACCATCGAGAAGAGAAAACATCTGTGCCCCAGACACTGTTTGTAGAATGTGGTCCATAGATGGCACGGGGTAGTTGTCTTTGTCTAAGGTGCGGTTTACATTCCGGAAATCAACACACAAGCGGATTTCCCCGGACTTCTTGCATACATGAACAAGATTTGAAACCCATGTGGAATGGCGAACTTTGTATATGATCCGTGCATCCAACAGCTTGGTGAGCTCTTTCTGTATGAGGGGTTCAAGTGATGGGTGTACTTTTCTTAGCTTCTGCTGATATGGCTTGACCCCTTCTTTGATCGAGATGATGTGTTGGATGATTTGCGTGTCATAGGTTTTCAAATCATCATACGTCCACGCGAACACATCTTGGTACTATTTGAACAAGCGGACAAAGGCTTGCTGCTCTTGCTGTGTGCAACATGTACCAAGATTGATGAACTTCGGATCTTGTTCTATTCCTAGGTTGATTAGTTCGTGCATCATGGTGGAACTGTGGGTCTTGCTGTTCCTCGGCCCTTGAAAATGTTCTTACAAGTCATAAAGCTTTTCCATTGTTGCCACACCTTTTATGATGAGGTGGTCTTTCCTATTACCAGCTTCTGCTTGTAGAGAGCGCTCGTGCTCGTCATCATTTATTGCTGCATCTTTGAAAATGTCAGCATTGGCCATGAAATGTAGCATTTGTTTATCATCATTAAACATGCGTAAATTAGTTATGTTGTCCGGGATAGAGGGATTGTACAAAATTTCAATAGTAAATCTATCCCTAATCGGTGACATTCTTGAAGCTGCGTTTTCCAGAGCGTTGGCAGTTGCATTACGCGTATGTGGTACAACAATGATGTTAAATGCTTGGAAGTTAGAGATTAGTCACCATACCTCTTGCTGGTAACTCTTGAGATGCAGTGACAAACAATGAATGGTGTTATGTACCTGACGTACCACTATCTCTAAATCACCTACCACTTTGAGCGCAACTGCATTGAGGCTGATGGCTTTCTCCAAGCGCAACACGAGTGCTTCGTACTCAGCAACGTTGTTCGTGCACTTGAACTCCAAGCAACTTGAAACTAGATGATTCCTTTTATAAGTATTGATCAAGACACACCCGGCTCCTGAGCCATCCTGTGTCTTTGTTCCGTCAAGGTACATGGTACACAACTTGTATGTACACGAACTATTTGACGTGCTAGTATTGCTGCTATCACTGTTGCTACTACTACTGCTATTATTGGTACAATGCATCAGATGTTGATTTGTGGTAGCGTCAGAGGTGCTCTAGCCATGAAATTTGGTGGAGAGGTTGGGGCACACGAGATCTTCAATACCTATAAAGGGTTTGGGTAGATTCTAAACAGATCAAGAGATATTAAAATAATTAATATTTTTAATGCAGTCCCTAAGTCTAAACCTAGGAAAAATAAAATATTAATGTGTATTAATATGAATTTGTGTTAGAATGGTCCAAAAGACATGGATCAATCCAGATCTAATCTTAGCCGTTGATTAGGGAATTAATCTCGACCGAGATGTCAACATGAGAAGTAGAAGAGGAGGCTTGAGGGTCACTTGGAGAGTACACCAGAGTGATCAGTCATTCTATTCTCTGGAGTGGGGTTTGCTAAGAGAGATAGAATCAGTGATCGGGAGAGCAGATGAGGGGCATTGAGTACAGAGAAACAGAGAGGGTAGAGATTGTGTTGGGAGAGCAACGCAGTAGCCAAGGAGAGTGACGTAGATCCAGCAAGGGCTCAAGCAGGGCCACGCAGAGGCAGCCAAGTGCTGCACAAAGCACCAAAGAGGCCAGTGTGTTTGACACAGAGGTCTAGAAAGTTGACACAGGGCCTCTTGGGGCTGACGCAGGCCAAGAAAGGCTGACGCAGGGCCAACGTGAGATAGAGAAGGGTTGACGCAGTCCAGATTGGGCAGACGCTGGGGTTGTAGAGTAGTGTTGTGCTAAGAAGCTGCCGGAAGGACTTTCCGAGGTTTCAGCGAGGATATTTCTCTCAAACTACGAGGTATAGCTGCTAAGGAAATTCTCTATTGGGTAGGCCAGTTTTGGCACCTATATTATACTCTGATATTGCTTAATAAGAAAACCCTCAGATAGCTGCACCGGTTTTCCCACATTGGGTTTTTCCAGGGACATTAGTCCAAAAATAAGTTTCATGTGGTGTGTTTGTTCTTGTTTCTTTTAGTTGCTGATCTGTAATATGTTGAGCATGCACTGGTGTTTATTTTCAGTATTTACTTTGTAAATAACTTGTTAAAGAAAAATAACAAGTAGGTAGGAATAAATCGGAAAAAGTGCATGAAGGGTTTCTAAACTAAGAAAATTTAGAAACTTCAACATGGTATCATAGCATGAGTGCAGATCACAGGAGGACTAAAAGACATCAGCCGAGTGAAGCAATAGCAGTAGAAAACAACTGTCCCGAGGTGAAAAAAGTTGTTTCTAGCAACGCAGAAGCAAAGAAGTGTGACGCAGAGCCAGCCAGAGCCACACAAAAGAAGCCGGGAGCTGCGTAGAGCCTTAGAGAGGCTAGCATTGCTGACACAGAGGGCCAGAGGGCTAACGTAGGGCATCCCAGGGTTGACGCAGACACATCTGGGGTGATGCAGATTCATCTGGGGCGATGCAGAGAGGGGCTGACGTAGTTCACAGAGAGGCAGTTGCTAGAGTCTAGAAGGCTGCAGAAATATTGCAGAGTGGAGCTGGTGAGGTATTGTAGTTAGAACAGTACCTGACAGAGCAGGGCCATAGGAGTTGTTACCGAAGGTTTCTAGTCGAGGAACTTGGATCAACAGTGCAATTGCAAAAGATGATTAGTGTAGGGGGCATATTGACAAGCGACATAAGGATTTCCAAGAGGGAAATCAGGACTCATAGGGAGTCTAAAAGAGAACTTCCATACAGGAAGTAGAGACTTAGAGGAGTCGAACAGAGAACTTCCAAGAGGGAAGTAGAGGGAGTGTCATGGCACTACACGGGGTAAGAGACCAGGATAAACTGGACAGAGCATCGAACTTTGCAGTCTGGAAGGCCAGAATCTTATCAATGCTTGACAAGAATCATGTCAAGAACTTCGCCTTGAAGGTTATAGCTATCCAAGTCAACCCTAATGATAATGAAAAGTATGAGAAGGCGATGGCGAGGGCCAAGTGCACCATCCTTGACAGGGTCAAGGATCATGTGGTACCACATATAGCCGAGAAGGAAACGACATTTGAGATGTGGGAGGCTTTCAAGAAACTATACCACCATACTCTTGTGCAGAGAAGAATGCTGCTTGAGAATCAGATGAGGTCGTATCAGATGAAGAAGGGTCAATTGATTGACACCTTCCTCAGAGGATTGAATGAGATCCGAGACCATTTGACTACTATAGGAGTGATACCGGTTCAAGAACTTATGGTGAGGACAACCCTGAATGTTGTCTTAGAGGATTGGGAAGTGTTTGTTCAGAGTATCCTGGGCAGAGGGACTCTCCTACCTTGGGACGAGATGTGGGCAGCTCTTTGCCATGAAGAGATCAGACGACAGTCGAAGACAGGTAGCAGCAAAGGATCAAAGTTCAGCAGGAGGAGGAGGATGTGGCCCTAGCATCTGAGTGAACATAGGAGAAGCAGAAGAAGAAATATCTCTCCAAGATCAAGTGCTTCCACTGTGGGGACATGGGTCACTATGTGACCCAGTTCCCAAGGAAGAAGAGTAAGGGAGAGTCTTCCAAGACTAAGGCAGCGCCAGCACGGGCAGGGAAGGAAGTTTTAACAGACGATGACTATGCCATGAGTTCACACGCACCACTTGAGCAGAAGTGGGGAGACATCGAGCTGTATTCATATGGACTACAAGCGATGAAGGGCAGGATTCTCGAGGTACCCAACCTCTTGGATTAGACCTTGCTACGACAGCCCTAACGAGGAGTAGCAGGACTGGCTGAGTGGGTAGAGACGGATGAAGATGGAGCAAAAAAGAGAGCTACAATGTAGGATTCTTGAGACAACACAGAGCTAGCAGGCTGCAGTAGTGCGAGAGGCACAGGTGTCTTGCATTAGTGCAGGAAGGCACAACGAGGTGTGCAATGGTGCGAGATGCAGGGAGTTGTTGCAGCAGCGCAGAGGTCAGAGAGAGGGAGCACTTGTCAGCGACAGAGGGAGCTTCAGCATTAGTGGGTGTATCTAGCCCAACAGGGAGGTCAATTACTTACTTCTCAGTAACTGAGTTGCAGTGCAACAGTGGGCAACGCGATGCAACATGATGAGAGGAGCTGCAGTGCAGATGTAGTGCTGGGAGGAAGGACCAGCAACAACACGGATGCAGAGGGAGTTGTCGTACAGATGTAGTAGTGGCAGTGGCAGAACCATAGGTAGCAGTGTAGAGGATGTTGGGCAGGAAGGCCTAGCCTCAGCACAGGTACCGATGCCGGATGATCAGAGTAATACTCAGTGAGGAGTATTGCTAGAGCATAGTCCTCGCTAAGAGGGATTGTTGATTTGGGGTAGCATCGGATGTGATCTAGCCACAAAATTTGGTGGAGAAGTTGGGGAACATGAGATCTACAATACCCAGAAACGGTTTGGGCAGATTCTAAATAGATTAGGAGATATTAAAATAATTAATATTTTTAATGCAGTCCCTAAGTCTAAACTTAGGGAACATAAAATATTAATGTGTATTAATATGAATATGTGTTATAATAGTCCAAAAGACATGGATCAAGCCAGATCTAATCTTAGCCATTGATTAGGGACTTAATCTCGACCATTGAAATGTCAACAGGAAAAGTATAAGAGTAGGCTTGAGGGTCACTTGGAGAGTATACCAGAGTGATCAATCATTCTATTCTCTAGAGCGGGGTTTGTTGAGAGAGATAGAATCAGTGATTGGGAGAGAAGATGAGGGGCATTGAGTACAGAGAAATAGAGAAGGCAGATATTGTGCCAGGAGAGCAGCGCAACAACCAAGGAGAGTGATGCAGAGCCAGCGAGAGCTCATGCAGGGCCACACAGAGGCAGCGAAGTGCTGCGCAGAGCACCAAAGAGGCCAACATGTTTGACACAGAGGCCCAGAAATCTGACGCAGGGCCTCCTAGTGCTGACACAGTCCAAGAAAGGCTAACGTAGGGCCAACGTGAGACAGAGAGGGGCTGACACAATCCAGATTGGGCAGACGCTGGGGTTGTAGAGCAGTTTTGTGTTGAGAAGCTGTCGGAAGGATTTTCTGAGGTTTTAGCCAGGAGATTTCTCTCAAACTGTGAGGTATAGCTGCTAAGGAAATTCTCTGTTGGGTAGGCTAGTTTCGGAACTTAGATTGTACTCTGATATTGCTTAATAAGAAAACCCTCAGATAGCTGCACCGATTTTCTCGCATTAGGTTTTTCCAGGGACATTGGTCAAAAAATAATGGTGCCATGTGGTGTGTTTGTTCTTGTTTCTTTTAGTTGCTGATCTGTAATATGTTGAGCATGCACTGGTGTTTATTTTCAGTATTTACTTTGTAAATAACATGTTAAAGAAAAATAACAAGTAGGTAGGAATAAATCAGAAAAATTGCATGAAGGGTTTCTAAACTAAGCAAACTTAGAAACTTCAACATGACGCGCTAGTACTATTGCTACTACTACTATTGGTACAATGCATTGTACATGTTTCATTACCATCAGTTGGACAAGGAAGGTGTCTCAACTGCGTTTATGGTGGGGTTGGAGCTGGCTGTGCAGGATAAGGCCCCAATGTTGTTTCCAGGGGGCAGTTGCCAAACATGAGTTTTGCGAAGGCCAACGATTCATTGTCGCCGTTAAGGGGAGTGACATTGTGCTTCATATACCTCTCAGACAATACCCCGATTTGGTTGCATTTTCCCTTGTACGGAAGCCACATGTGGGATCAGTCTGTAGCAAAATATCATCTAGCTTGCTGGACTAGTCTCTGCTGATTAGTAGATTGTATGCTTCCGGTATGTCCACGATAACTATGTTGATGCATTGGTGGACGCGACCGTCATGAGATAGTTGGATGATCACATCTCGTAGTTCACCAATGGCTGGTACCGATGTTCGATCAAGTTGGATGATTCGCATGGATGTCTTGCTCCATTGTGCATTGATCTTTTTCGCAATGGAGAGCGGCATGACGTTGGCTGCCACACTAGAATCAACCAAGAAATTGTGAACATTGTAGTTAAAAATTTCAAATGATAGCGGGAATGGAGGGCAACCTGAGTTTGCTTCTTCCATCTGGAGTGTGTTGATCATAGTAGAAAGTGATCCGGGAGGTGTGCTTGCTCCCTTGTTGGTAGAGGTTGCGTTGTCCGTTGCTGTCTGTCCCAATGCATGCAGCAGGATGTCTCGCTGACTCTGGATCTTAGATAACTTGAACAAACTGATGTTCACTTGAGTTTTCTTCATGTCATCTACAATGTTGTAGTCCATAGGTGGTAGACTCACCGAGGTTTCCGGGGTAGAACGAATGTTTGTGTTGTCCAACGGAGTGTTCTGCAGTTTGTTGCTCATGGATGTACTCTTGTCCACCGCTGTCTTCCCAGATTTGTTTTGTGTTTTCTGCTTTGGGGCGGCCGGTGGATCAACCTTCCTCAACAATAGTCTCATCTTCTCTTGTGCTTCCCCAAGTGTAAGGGGAGCCCCTTTACTCCTAATATTGTAACGATCATTTTGCTTTTGGGGTTGTTTCTCAGTGTTCGTCTTCGGCATTGCTTGCGAGCATTGATATGTGTTCACCACGTGCCTAGAACTTGATGCTTCATCAGGTGCAACCTCTTTGTCATTATCAGTGTCTTCGGCTACTCCTACATACTGTTTTTTGCATCGAATGTATGACTGCATACAGAGTTTGTGACTCGCTTCCAGTCCGAACAAGATTTCTCGGGGTGATGTTCTTCGTGGAATGAATATAACTTAGGATCTGCGCACTGTTCGACCTCGAACACAGAGCTATGTGCAGGTTTTGGAGCGAACCGGTTGCTGCCTGATGAGTTGCTTCCCTACCTTTATCTGTGCGGATGGCTACTTGTAGATATGTCCGTTTTCTATTGTTTAAGCTCAGACACTTCCGTAGTCAAGTTCTTGACGAGGCAAGTGAGGGTTTCAATATCAGTTGCTTCCTTGTCTCTACCCTTGCTCGCCATCGCTTGGGACTTCCTACTCATGTCTTTGGAGTCCTTTGTTGGCTCATAACCCTTGATGGCTCAAATCTCACACAGGTCTTTCTCTACAACAATAGCCTCTTTGCAGTTTTCCAAGAGTGTTGATTTTGCAGCTCACTTGACGAACTGCGCAATGCTGGTTGGCAGTGTGGACATGTAGTAATCGACAGTGATGGAGCCATGAGGTTTAGTGTCTGCTGCAAATTTTTTCAATATGCGTGTAAACCTCTGATTGAAATATTTTACCTTTTCTTTTCCCTCCATCTTTAGGCTTCCAAATTCTTTGAGTAACATAATTGGAGTCTTGTCATCAGGAAACTTTTCAAGGAACATGCATTTGAATGCACCCCAGTTCTGTATGGAGTTTGGTGGAAGGCTGTGATACCATGCAGCTGCATGACCGTCCAAGGTACATGGAAACATTCTACATGCTACGCCGCCATACTTCACCGTGCTGTCAAGGTTAAACTTTATGTTCATTCTCTCTGCTTGCTTTGGCATCTTGTGCAAGACACTCAGGAGAGCCAATGGTCCCTGAGTCATCCATTCTAGATTCTGGTAAGCCATCCCTTCTTCTTCTTCATCCTCCTCCTCTCTTTCAAAATATGATAGTTCCAGCTCTGAGTTCATTGGTTCGTCTCTGCCTCCGCCTCCGCCTCCTCCACTACCTTCCCCTCCATCTCTTGTACCAGATTCTGATCCCAAGATTACAAGGGTGTCTCGTTCCCATTGTCAGAAGACCGAAGGTTCTTGTCCATATTCAATAGCTTCTGCCATACCTTCAAGTGTGGCAAGAACTGATTCTTCTAGTGATGATACAACAACCCCTGTGGGAGTGGCTTTTGGCTTCCTTGATGCTTATGGAAGATGTTGTATGCTTGGGATCAGTCCGAATACTTTCGCAAACTGGCGAGTGATGGGATGGATGGAGTGAAGTTGATGATATGGAATTTCGTGTTCAACCCTAGGAGGTGAGAAGTAACCAACTGCAGAGTCGCGTGTGGGTGAGAGGGAGTGCGAGTTACTGCCTTGACCAGATGGTTGATGAGTGAGTGTGAGAGGATTTTCATCCATATACAACTAGCTGCCCTCCTTTTAGTGCCATAAATGTTTACAGTGCTAGACCTACCAACATTCAGGGGATCACCCCGTATGAAGTCCTAACTAGACCTCACACCGTTTGGTGTGGGAGTCCCATTCGGTATGATGGCTCGATTGCCATTATTTTAAGGATTTTCCTCAACTCTTGCTTGTCAGCACAGGAGAGTGGTCTGCTTTGTCTTCGAGAAGTGAGGTTTGCGTGCTTGGTGATTTCTACTGTCAATGGTTCTTTCACTGTAGAGGGAGAGGGTGGGAGTGAGTCCCAAGTTGGTTGGGAGGAAGCTCCAATGCTGTTAGGAACACACAACATAATAAGACGTACATAGCTTCCGAAAGAAGAGTCCACATGGATGTGGCAGTCACAACATACAAGGGAAGATAACATGTACAACACTCAGCGGATGAGTCCGTGCAAGTGCAACAATTATTATAGCAAGTTTTATGTGAAAGGTCTGTCTAATGTCCGGGGAGGTAGCCACCACATCCAGGACAACGTTAAAAGCATATACACCGAATTTTCATTAATAGATATGTATTACAAAAGGTGAATGAGTTCAAGTGTTCAACACAGGTTAAAGCAACATGCATTACAAGTGTTCAAGATTAGTCTTACAACAATTACAATACATGTGTGAAAACGTGTTGGCCTATTAGCAGGCTTTTGAATTAAGCGAAAGTTCCAAGACACATTTTTACACCATACATCACTAACCCTATGGGCGGGGCGTTGGAGCTACTACTTACTCTTCAAAGAAAAGATTACAGACTCTCAAGACTATGTGGGAGGAGTTTACGTGAAAGTTCCTTTGCATGCACAAATGAGGGGGTATTTATAGCCAAGGGTGAAACTGACCCTTGTGGTTGTTCGACTACCCTCGTGACTATTTGACTTCCATGACTTTTCGACTTTACATGACTCTGCATACGACAAGTGGGTCTGTTGGCCTTCCACGTTACATTACATTGATTGACAATATGGCCCACAGTAGAGATGTGGACGACATGACTCATGACATGACTCGACATGACGATGCTGGTACATTCATGCTACTGCTGGTGTGCATGTCGAGCTGCAGTGCTACTGGGTGATGGATGTCCTCATGGTTTATTCCAGCTTCACCTCCACATGGCAAAGTGCGTGGAGTCTTCGATGGTCGTTGGTTCACTTGATGTTGCTTTTGTACGTTGCTCCTTACTTGTATGTTGGAAGGCTTGTCATGTTCGTTTGTTCACGAAAGGTGCATGTTCATCTGTCCGTCCATTCGTGAGCACATCTTGCATGTTTGCTCATCCGTCCGTCCGCGAACATATCTTTGCATGATCATCTATTCGCGAGCACATCTTTTCGCATGCATCGTTTGTTTGTTCGTTGGTGAACCTGTCATTTTGCATGTGCTCCCCTTTTTCATCCCATTCATCATCGTGCCATGTTTATTTGTGTGCCTGTACCTTCAGTCACTCATGATAAGAAAACATCAAATCCAAAAACCTCCTATTCTACCATGATACATGATCATTTCGGATGCAGGTGACTGGGAAAGGTAACAAGGTTGCAAGGCAGGATGGAGGTTCCAGGAACTGTTGATGAAAACTGCGCAAGAGTCACTAGGTGATGAAGATGGGCAATTCGGATCGACAGTGACTGTCCACGGGGTCTGGCTCAGTTGGAGGAAAAAAATGTGCAGTTTTTGGGAGGAATAGTTCAGGATGCAAGAAGGCAAGGCAAGCAAAATCTGCGCAATTTCCAGAACGAGTGGGCAGTGGGAGATTGGTGGTGAAAACTGTGCAATTCCTGGAGGGAACTGGCAACTAGATGCCGGGATAGTAGCAACAAAAACTGCACAATTCCTGAGGGGAACTAGCAGGCAACTACTGGGTCACTGGCACAAAAACTACGCAATTCCTGAGGGGAACTGGCAATCAGCGATTGGAGCTTGGCAGCAAAAACTGCGTGAGTCCTGGAGGGAACTGGTAGTTCGCTGTTGGGAGCTGATGGCAGGGAAAATTGCACTGATGCTGGGAGGCCGGCCAGCTGATCACATTTGCACAGTTTCTGAGCTGAGCAAACTATTGGGCAGCAGAGAGATTTCTCAAGAAAATTGCGCAATTTTCTTGGTGAGCAATCGGCCGACTGTCGGGAGTCCTGGATGGAAAAACTGCGCAATTTTCTGAGGCAGACAAGGATGGGCACTGAGTGTCTATCCAACCTGTTTGCGCAATTTTCCTAGTTAGCGGAGTGGGAAAGGTCTGCAACCTCTGTGCAATTTTTGAGGGGAGTCATTCTCGAGGTGGTTGTCGGGTCAAACTCTCTGATTGACTAGCATGAAGGTTGATTTATTTGCTTGCAGGAAGCGCATCTTGAAATGAGTTGCTTGCTGCTTCTGCGCTGTTTTGGGTGATAGTCGATCGAGTCGATGACGGGGTGATGGCCCGATTGTCAGAGGGGAGTTCGGTCGCCAAAACTTCATCAAAATGACTAAGTGTGGGAATGAGTGAAAGATGCATATATGATCTTGCAAACACACACTTACATGACTCAACGACGAGACGACTCAAACCATCCAGACACACATGTTCAACATGACTAACCAACGGTGTAAGCGACAAGCACAATACTTGTGATTGATCGTTGGTCGACCGTGACGACGCTTGCACGACAATGAATGTGACTCCGTGTGTGAGTGCAGCAGATGTTTTCATAGCGTCACAACATATACACACAAAACGAAGACCTTGAGCAGGACCAGAACATGGTCGCAAGCATGACTTTGACATCAACATGCCAAAACTTGGGTGAAATGAACAAGCAATATGGGTGTGAAGACTCACACGAGCTCACGAAGTGAACCCAAGTGTGTGCAGTCATCAAGTGAAACTCTCAATGAAGGCTCCAAAATTGGGTGCAAGCCAAAATTTTGGAGGGTGGTTGTAGCCGCTACAACAGGTTGTGATGTGAAGTGTTATTTTGTCTTGAATTCAACTTTTGTCTTCTTTCCATGCCAACAATGTTCACAAACATCATTGGTTGGTTTTGAAATTAATGGAATCTCTATCACAACTTCCTTTTTGCTAATTCTAACAAGGTTGTCAAAGTATATATGTCCCATTTATCTATGCCATAGCCAACTCTCATCTTCTTTTGCCAAGAAACATCCTTTAATGACCCCATCAAAGGTGTATATGTAATTTGGGGCTATACTTGTAGTAGCCACATGTTGACCGGATTTGTATTTTCTTATTTCACATTTCTTTGAGTCAAATAACATTATGTCCTTGATCACACATTTGACCTACACTTAGAAAAATGTGATTCATATTTTCAGCAAGAAGCACATATTTTGCTATAACATCTTTTCTTCCAAGTTTGACAGTACTTGTTCCTATGACATTTGAAGATCCGTTATTTCCAAAATATATTATTCCATCTTTTCCTTATTTTAAAGATATAAATTTATTCATGTCTCGAGTCATATGTGTTGAACAATCACTATCGATGTACCAAACATTCATTTTACTTTGAGCCTTTAGGGAAAGAGCACACCTCTCAGTTTTCTTCTTCTAAACTTGTTCATTCTGATTATGTTATGATTCCTTTGGGGGACCACAAATCTGCGATCTTTAGCCAAATGTCCAAATTTTTTGCATTTACGACATTCTATTTCATTTCTTAAATAACCAAATCTATTGTAACTTTTCCTGATTTTTTCTTGCAAATTTCTAGAATAACCATTACTAAAGGGTTTTTTGAAGTTTCTTCTATTCCAACCATGAGTACGAAGATCTATAAATTTATGTCCAAACTTCTACATGAATAAAAAAAACCATGAAAAATGGGTTGATACCTAGGAGGAAGCCTTCTTCGTGGAATCATTTTCCAAGAGCCTTCTTGCATATCTTGACCTTTTGATTCGGCTGAGAAATTTCCTTGCTTGATAGATCCTTTAATATTTTATGCATAGGTTTTTTTTCCATTTTCCCTTTTGGTCATCGAGGAGCTTGAACACTTCCTCTTTTTGTTTCCTTTTGTAGAGAGACTATTTCAACTTATAATTATTCCCTTGCCTCATTGCTTTCTTTTAACTCATTTATGAGTGATTCTTCGATTCTTTTGGCTTCTTCTAACTGTACTCTGAGACTACTGATTTCTTCTTCATTCCTTTTGTTGAGATTCTTGATGTGTTCTTTTACTTCCTTCATTCGACTTCCAGAGAATTAACTTTCTTCCTTTATTTATTGAATTCTTTTATAATTCTGACAACTTCGTTTTGAAATCCAATTTCAGTAATTTCTTCCACTTCATCTTCTTGTTCGTCAGGTGCTTCCTTCTTGTTATTCTTAGCCATAAATAATATGTTAAAATTGGCAACCAGGGCAAAACTTCATGTGGGTCATCTTATTCGTGGCTCATAATATTTTTATTAGATTCCTCTCGTCGAGAGGTGTAGGATTGATATAAAAATCATCCAATTCCGATAAGTATTCATGGAGATATGAATTTATTTTGATTATAGAATTATTATCAAGCCGACCTACAACTCATGTAGGCTCAGAAGCCCAACAGTCGCATCTATTCACCCACCAACGTTGTGTATAAATATAAGAGGACTTTTCCTCATTTGGACTCACTCATCTCATCACATCTCTCTCTCTCTACTGCGCAGATATGAGTCTCTTCTCTACTGCGCTGAAATGGGTCTCTCTCTCTCACACATGTGAAGCAGGAAGCTGTTGAATTTGAAGCTGCAACTACAGAAGTAAAGATTGACTTGCGTGGCCTAGAAGATCTCCTCTTTGGAACTACGCTGTAGGTTCATCTGAACCTCCTTTGAAAGCCGCAACTTTTGGTGGTGGAATGAAGTGAATCCGACGAACGGTTTGCAAGATATCGACTGCCCTAGTTTGAAGCCGGAAACTGCTGAAACTAAAGCTGCAACTGCAGAAGTAAAGATTGACTTGCGTGGCCTAGAAGATATCCTCTTTGGAACTGCGCTGTAGGTTCATCTAAACCTCCTTTGAAAGCCGCAACTTTTGGTGGTGGAATGAAGTCAATCCGACGAATGGTTTGCAAGATATTGATTGCCCTAGTTTGAAGCCGGAAACTACTGAAACTGAAGCTGCAACTGCAGAAGTAAAGATTGACTTGCGTGGCCTAGAATATCTCCTCATCTGAACTGCATTGTAGGTTCATCTGAACCTCCTCTGGAAGCCGAAACTTTTGGTGGTGGAATGAAGTCAATTCGATTGTCGGTTTGTGAGATATGGTCTGCCCTAGTTTGATAATGAAGCCGCTAATGCTGATGCTACTGATCTAGGGTTTGCTACTGTTGATATGAATCAGATTTATTGTACTATTTCTCTCTGCTGAATTATTGAAGATAAAAGAAGATTTGATCAAAGGGTTTCCCCACACATTGTGGGGTTTGTCACTGGCTAGCCGCCACATCTTGTGTCTCTTGTCTTGGCTTGTTTTCTGTCGATCGTTTAATGTTCTATCTGCACTTTACTTTATGTACATGTGATTGCTAATCGGTAGAATATAATTAGAAAAAGAAGTAAACTGTTATAAGCATAGAACATACCATAACTTAACATGGTATCGGAGCTGAGGTGAAGACAAAGCCCGAGCAAGAGTAAGAGCAATCATTGAAGAGAAGATTGGCAAGGCTATCCTAAAAGAACTATGGGGTCCTCAACACTCTTTCCTGCCGAAGACAAGCTCCGTGAGAAAGCTGACTATCACGGATGGAAGATGTCTATCGATCTAACCCTTGAAGATCAAGGAGTGCTGGACCATGTAAGAGGCAATATTGTTGAGCCTTCATCAAATGCATATGCTGCTGCCTGGAACAAATGGGAAAATGGAGAAGTCAAAACAAAGAATATCATCCGGTACTCTATCGACAAGCACTTGGTGGCCTACATCTCTGATCTAGACACCTCCAAGGAAATCTACGACAGACTGGTGAGTTTATTTAAAGTTAATGATGCAAATCAAGTTTTGTTTCTTAGAAATAAGTTGAGGGAAATCAAGAAAGGTAAAGATGAAAGTATGCAAGCATACTTCTGAAGAATCACCGAGATCAAGAACGATCTCCTATCTATTGGGGAAACCATTACTGACAGAGAAATGGCACTCACAACTCTCAGAGGATTACCATCTGAATGGTATGTGTTCAGGACTACTCTTTTGAACTATAATGTAATTCCTAGTTTCGAGGAATTAATGGCTAGATGCATTCAAGAAGAAACAAGGGAAGAAGTGTAAGAAATGCCCATGCCTAAAGGTCCTCCTGCTACCTTTTCTTCTCATGCAAAGAAAAGAAATAATTCTGGGACTAAATCAAAAGGAAAGGCTGGACCTAAGGCTAGAAGAAAATGACGATGTTACATTTGCGATAAAGCAAGTCACTATGTATGAGATCATGAGCATCATGATGAATGAGATCATGGACATAAAGGGCAACATGAGATCATGGACATATAGGATAGCATGATGATGATGCACACTAGTTTGAGCAGCATTATGATGGATAAAATCATGGACATGGGCAGCATGATGATAATCATGATTAGAGAAGCATGGTACAGTATGCGGTGGTGCAACTCGAAATCCCTCTGATGGCAATCAAAAGAATGACAAATTCAACAGCAAAGGTAAGAGGAGAGTTGGGAATCAAGGAAGAGGACAAGCATTCAAGAAGGCTAGAAATTCCAAGATGTATTAAATGCACCTGACCTCAAAAAGAACCTAGTGTCCATCTCGGCAATGGAAGACAAAGGATACAAGGTAACCTTCAGCGATGGCAAGGTATGTATATGGAAAAATAATGTTAAAGATGCCTTTACTCTTAGGTTTAGTGTTGATTCATTATATCAGGTCGATGGAGGTCCGCTAGGTGTCATGTCTTGTGACACAACTATTTAGTCCGAACTTTGGCATCAAAGGTTTGCCCACCTTCATTACAAAGCTCTACCCGATGTAAGTCAGATGGTGACAGGGATGCCCGAATTCTGAGTAGAGAAAGAAGGTGTATGTCCAGGATGTGCCGAAGGAAAGCTCAAAAGGGGACCATTCCCCTCAAGCCAAAGCAAGACCTTCGATATATTACAATTGGTTCACTCGGGCATACCTGAGGTTGGCATTAAGAGGGAGACTACTACACCACATACTCCTGAGCAGAATGGTGTGGTGAGAAGGAAGAACCGCACGACGATGGAAGCTGTCCGGGCCATGCTACACGATCAAAGACTTCCGAAGTTTCTATGGGCTGAAACTACAATCACCATTGTATATGTACAAAATCGATGCCCTCATCAAGCATTGGGTTCCTAAACTCCTGAAGAAATGTTCACCATTGGTCAAAGGGAAGTCATAATCAGTCATGATGTCACCTTTGACGAAGATATGGCTCTTAGCAAGGTGATCAATCTTCCAACTTTGAGGAGCTCTCAAGAAGCCGACTCTAGGGAACCGAAAGAAAAGGATGATGAATCAATGCCTGATGTAGAAGAACCCATGGATCCGATTGATCCTCCTCCATATGAGCCTTCCTCTTCTAGGAAGAGGCCTTCATGGCTTAAGGGGTTACTTGATGATGCTGAAGGACATGTTGCACCCCGAGGAACCTTTCGTGAAAGTAAGAAACCTAATAGGTATCAAGGATACCTGACCATCATGAGCACGATCATACAAAATGAGCCTTCGTCATTCTTAGATGCCGTCAAGCATCAAGTATGGAAGGATGCTATGACCGAAGAATATGAGTCTATCATAAAGAATGATGTTTGGGAAGTAGTTCCCAGACCCCAGGACAAGACTGTTGTTACTTCCAAATGGCTTTACAAGATAAAGCATGTAGCAGATGGAAGTACGGAAAAGTATAAGGCTCGTTTTGTTTCTCGAGGTTTCTCCCAAAAGGAAGGTATAGACTATGATGAGATATTTGCACCTGTTGCCAGATATACGACCATCCGCTCGATCATAGCCCTTGCCGCTTCACAAGGATGGAACCTACATCAGATGGATGTCAAGACTGCGTTTTTGCATGGCTCGATCAAAGAAGAGGTCTACGTGGAGCAACCCGAAGGATTTGATATTTATGATCGAAAATCTCATGTATGCAGGTTGAAGAAAGCTCTCTATGGGCTGAAGCAAGCACCTCGAGCATGGTATGAGAGGATCGATAGCTACTTGATGAAGCTGGGATTCACTAGGAGTGAAGCCGATCTTAACCTTTACTTTAAGGTTGAAGATGACAAGCCTCTCATACTGGTGTTGTATGTGGATGACCTCTTTCTAACAGGGGCAAACCCTCTCATTCACAAATGTAAGAGGGAGATGGCTTCTGAATTTGAAATGAAGGACCAAGGACTTGAAGTATGGCAGAAGCCAAGGGAAATTTTCCTATCTCAAGGAAAATATGTGGTAAAGATATTGGAAAGATTTGGTATGATGGACTGCAAGCCTGTGACTACCTCGAGGATCTTAACTTTTAGAAGTTATATGGTAGTGATGTCGGACCAGACTTGGGAAATGCCTTTGAGTTTCAAAAACTCATTCGAATTGATGTTCTTGGTGAACCTCCGTCTGAACATATGTTTTGCAGTTAGCATTGTGAGCTCATATTTGGTTGAGCCTCACTGGATTGATGCCAGGAATCTTCTGAGATGTCTTCAGGACACAATCTCTCATGGATTAAGATACACTGCCAGAGATGTGAGACTACTTGGATATACTGATGTTGATTGGGCAGGCAATGTGGTGGACCGTAAGAGCACTTCTGGGTACTGTTTCACCTTGGGATCTGCTTCGATATCCTGGATGAGCAGGAAGCAGAAGTCGGTGGCTTTGAGCACCGCCGAAGCAGGATATATTGTTGCTAGCATAACCTCATGTGAGGCAGTCTGGTTGCGAAAGCTCTTCAGTGAGCTGTTTGGATTTACATTGGATACCACTGTGATTCTCTGTAACAACCAGAGGTGGGATTCGATTATTGAGGAATCCCGTATTCGTCAATTGCTCCAGCAGATAGACATGGTAAGTCGATGAGTAAGGAAGCTCCATCACATTAAGATGATGTACAGGTTGATACACCTTGTCAAAGCCCCGAGGAAAGATCTAATCTGTGATTTTCCCAAACGACTTGGAGTCGGCAAGAAACCCTTGTACAAGGGTCCTGCATGTTGCATACATTGAGCTCTGGGAGCTCTGAGGGCTTGCGGTTCCTACTGGAGCAACATATGACCACAGGGTGACTCACCCTCCCCTAGTGGTGCACACTGGAACAAGATGATTCGCTCTCTTGTGGGACAAGATGATTCGCTCTCTTGTGGAACAGGATGATTCGCTCTCCTGTGTAACAGGATGATTAGTTCTCCTGTGAGGCCTGGATTGATGTGTTCTCCATGGCAGCCTAGATTGATGTGTTCTCCATGGAAATTGTAGCAAGATTGATGTGTTCTCCTGTGAGGCTTGGATTGATGTGTTCTCCTTGGAAATTGTAGCAGGATTGATGTGTTCTCCTGTGAGGACAGGATTGATTAGTTCTCTTGTCGAGGCATCCTACCCATGCAGTCTGGGACTCATGGGAAGTACCTCTCATCTGATCAATGAGCAGGGAAATGAAGTTAGGGACCATAGTAGTATCGATGGACGCATCGTTGTAACTACCGTACTCCCTACGCTAGGATGACCTCCATTGATCTGGGATCAATGATACTGGTCTGGGACCAGTGGTAGGAGTTGTACCATACTATGACGCTAACTTCGGGTCAGTTGAGACTGGTCTGGGATCAGTGGTACATACTCTGAGACTGACTTTGAGTCAGTGGAGGATGATATTGGTCTGGGACCATTGGAGTTGTACTCACTATGACGCTGATTTTGGGTTGGTTGAGACTGGTTTGGGACCAGTGGTACATACTCTGAGACTGACTTTGAGTCAGTATGATACATCCTCGATCATTTCTTCTTCTTCATAATTCAGACAAAAGAAGAGTAGAACAGAACAATGCAAGAGCAGAGCAGAACAGAACAAAACAATACAGATCAGTGCAGGGCAGAACAAGACAAAGCAGAACAGGAAAAATAGAGCAGAGCAGGGCAAGGGTCAGGCTGTACAAGGCAGTGCATTTGATGGATGAATAGTAATGACCGATAGACAGATTGCAGATGAAGTTCTCCATGGTTGAGAGGGAGTGTTAAAATTGGAAACCAGGGCAAAACTTCATGTGGGTCATCTTATTCATGGCTAATAATATTTTTATTAGATTCCTCTCGTCGAGAGGTGTAGGATTGATATAAAGATCATCCAATTCCGATAAGTATTCATGGAGATATGAATTTATTTTGATTATGGAATTATTATCAAGCCGACCTACAACTCATGTAGGCTCAGAAGCCCAACAGTCGCATCTATTCACCCACCAACGTTGTGTATAAATATAAGAGGACTTTTCCTCATTTGGACTCACTCATCTCATCACATCTCTATCTCTCTACTGCGCAGATATGAGTCTCTTCTCTACTGCGCTGAAATGGGTCTCTCTCTCTCACACATGTGAAGCCGGAAGCTGTTGAATTTGAAGCTGCAACTGCAGAAGTAAAGATTGACTTGCGTGGCCTAGAAGATCTCCTCTTTGGAACTGTTCTGTAGGTTCATCTAAACCTCCTTTGAAAGCTGCAACTTTTGGTGGTGGAATGAAGTGAATCCGACGAACGGTTTGCAAGATATCGACTGCCCTAGTTTGAAGCCGGAAACTGCTGAAACTGAAGCTGCAACTGCAGAAGTAAAGATTGAATTTCGTGGCCTAGAATATCTCCTCTTTGGAACTGCGCTGTAGGTTCATTTGAACCTCCTTTGAAAGCCACAACTTTTGGTGGTGGAATAAAGTCAATCCGACGAACGGTTTGCAAGATATCGACTGCCCTAGTTTGAAGCCGGAAACTGCTGAAACTGAAGCTGCAACTGCAGAAGTAAAGATTGAATTGCATGGCCTAGAATATCTCCTCATATGAACTGCGTTGTAGGTTCATCTTAACCTCCTCTGGAAGCTGAAACTTTTGGTGGTGGAATGAAGTCAATCCGACTATCGGTTTGTGAGATATGGTCTGCCCTAGTTTGATAATGAAGCCGCTAATGCTGATGCTACTGATCTAGGGTTTGCTACTGTTGATATGAATCAGATTTATTGTATTATTTCTCTCTGCTGAATTATTTAAGATAAAAGAAGATTTGATCAAAGAGTTTCCCCACACATTGTGGGGTTTGTCCCTGGCTAGCCGCCACATCTTGTGTCTCTTGTCTTGGCTTGTTTTCTGTCGATCGTTTAATGTTCTATCTGCACTTTACTTTATGTATATGTGATTGCTAATCAGTGGAATATAATAAGAAAAAGAAGTAAACTGTTATAAGCATAGAACATACCATAACTTAACATAATACTATTTCTTTATTTTGTTCAACACTCACTTTCTTCTTCAGATGAGGAACTATCTTCCTATGAGAAGAAATGTTTCTTAAATCCTTTCTTCTTGCCTTGCTTGTTGAAATTTCCTTGACCCTTATTTCCTTTTGCAAATGCTTCATTCTTACGAGGGAACTAAGCTACAAAATGGCTAATCTCACCACAGTCGAAACATACTAATGGAATTTTGCCTTTACACTTACATGTTCCTCTTTTCTTCTTCCTCATAAGATAAGAAAGTTATTCATCTGAAAATTCTTCTTCTTCTTCTTCCTCTTTGCACAAACTGGATCTTGGTTTGGATAACTTCTTTCCTTTCCAGATCTTCTTGGATGTTGAAAATGTTGTTTTTCCTCTTCAATCCTCATTTCATATGTTGTAAGTATCCCATGTAGGTCGTCCATACTTAAGATGATTAAATATGATCTATCTTCTAAGACAAAGACCTTAGGATTAAATATTGTTGGAAGAATTCTAAGAACTTTTTAAACAATGACCTTTTGTCAACTAGTTCTCCTAATCCTTCCAATGCATTTTTTTATCTCATATACACATTGAAAGTAAGCTGAAATGTTCCCATCCTCTTTCATCCTTAGTTGTTCAAATTGAGCTCTGTAAATTTGAAGTTTTTCTTCCTTGACCTTTGAGTCTCCTGCATATATGTTTTGAAGCTTGTCCCATAATTCCTTAGTCGTTTATAACCAATACCTTAACATAGATAGATTGAGTGAGTCCACTTATAATAAGATTCTTTGCTTTGGCATCATTCACGCATTTTTCTTACCTTGTTCTCTGTTGTTTCTTTATAGTGTTGTTCGATTATTTCCCAAACTTCATATCCTTGCACAAGTAAATTAACCTGCATCCTTTCGCTCCTTGGTGCATAGTTATCTCCATTAAATAGAGGAACTCTATTCTTGGTGCACTCCATGATCTCCTTCTAGTTGTTAAATTGCTACTGAAGGAACTTGGCTCTAATACCAATTGTTGAAAATACTGGGAGGGGGGCAGGGTGAATCAATATTTCTTATAATTAGCACTTTATTAATCATTTTTAGAGAATTAGTTAATCTTTAGTTATTATTATTATTATTATTCAGTAAACGAAGTGAACAACAATGCAAAAGATAAATACAGTAGGCACAAGATTTTTAGGTGGAAAACCCCTTCTGGATCAAAAACCACTGAACACTTTTCTAATAAGTTCTTTTAATTTCCAGCCCCAACTGAAATGAAAGCTACAACTTCCTAGAACTCTAGAAAATCATGCTTCTCCAGCGCTCACTAGAATGATGCCCAAACACCCTGGTTTTATCAACAATTAGCTGGAAGGATGCCCCAACACACTAGCGATCCACAACTCGCCCTAGCACCACCCTACCACCTTGAAGTGTTTACAGGCCCCAACATGAAGGTGACTTCATTCACCAGCCTAGCACCACCCTACCACCCTATAAAGACAAAATAGAATAAAATATGTGGATTCCCGTACCAGGGATAATGATCCACGTTACAATGATTTTCAATAAATGACAGACAATACTAGGACCATATCCTTACCTGATAAACACTAACAATAAGACTGAATCTCCCCAACAATGCCTTTTACAAATCTTAAGAAAATTCACTCTTTACAAAATATGGGCTCTCGTACTAGGGATAATGGCCCAGTTACAATGATTTGACTCTTGACCTTGAAAATACTTCTTAATACATGGAACAAATGTTGATGATGTGACAAGTATAGTTTCTCTGTCTTCAAGAAATGTCCTTGCAATGTTTCCTTCAAGAGATGATGATTTGATACTTCAAGTTCTTGTATGTCTTCTTCTACCTACATACAAAGTTTCCCAAACGAGACCCAATCCCAAACAAAAACAAAATACCCTTCAACTTACCTTTTCCTGTAATACACATGTAAGTACATAATAGTGAAAGTAAAAAATTAAATCATTACAATATGTACCTAAGATGTGCTTGTGTTTTGAGTATGCCCCTTTTGTTCTTGACTTGTTGCAACAACCTACACTCTTCTTATTCAACTAGTTCTTAACCAAAACAGACCATGACACTGACCTAGGTTCTAAGCAGGACTAGACACCAATGAAGATTGTAGCTATAAGCCTTAGACACAACGATGACAAGGCAGTCTAGACACACTTAGGACAGAACTTACAATAGCTATCAAAATTGAACACAACTTACAATACTAATTCAATTGCAACTTAACTCAAAACTAGCCTACTACACACTATTGTGCAGTCCTCAATTTAATATAACAACAGTCATTAAAGTACACAATGAAAGGAATTTAAATATGTACAAACCTTGAATTTTAAATATGAGGCTCAAAATAATTGTCCTAATGCAAGACATGAATTGAGACTTGTTTCAAATACAACTTAAACACAAATTGTATGCAACACAACTTACCGAAATTAGAGACTAGTGCCATGAATTTTTGCTTGCAGAAGTTCACATGTATTTCAATGAGGACCTGTGGAAGACCAAGACCTGAAACAACCTTTGGATACCCTCGTTGTCTTGAAATAATGCAATTTCCTTAGTGTCGAGACTGTAAAAATTTCTGTTTTCCCACCCCGGTTTTCAGTTTCTCCTTATTTCTCCCATGTAGTTAAATGCCCATTCCCATAACCATACATTTAACAGACTGAAAAAAATAAATATTGCTGAAAACACAAATTCTGGAAATTTTTCAGAATGCTGGAAATTGCAGAATTAAAAATCAGCAATTAAAAACAGCCATTAAAACACATTAAAACACTGATATTTTTGGTCAACTTGACCCTGGAAAAACCCCCTACAACTCTTGGGGAAAACCAGTTTGAGAGCTCTTCTTTATTTCTGAAAATTGTCTTTTTACAGTGAGAATTATTCAGCAAAAAATCAGCAAGCAAATTTACAACTTATCTCCTTTTCCGTGCCTCACAGCAATCTGGAAATTACAGCAAACAGGACAGCAATAAATGCTGTACGACCTCCGTTTTGTGTGCAGAAAAATCAGCAAACTGCTCCTCGATTTTTGTGCAAAAATCTGCCTTTCACTATGTGCTGAATCAGCTGTACAAATCTGCTCAACTGCTGCCTTGGAATGTGTGCCAAGCTGCTGTCTCCTTCTCCTTCCTGCTCAGAAATCTCTCTTGCTCTCCTTCTCCCAATCTGCTCATGAAAGAATGAATGACCTTTTCCTCCTTTTCCTCCTTTAATATAACTCCAAGTGACTTTTGGGTGATCCAAGTGACTTTTGGGTGATCTCTAAATCCAATGGCTGAAATAGATTTAGATCAATGGTTGAGATTAAATGCTCATTTAAATCTCACTTTCTATTTTGTAATTCACCCCACTTTAATAAAGACCCACTTAGTCATTTATTTCCAAAGTCACTTTTCCTTTCTAATTTTTCATTGACTTTATAAAAGTCACTTTAAAATTAGACTTAATAACTTTATCACTTAAAGTCACTTTTAAATTAGATTTAACTTTATAAAATTATAAAGTCACTTTAGGAGAAAAATTAAATTCTTTTGGACACTTTTCCCTAGGCCAAAGATCAAAGCCTAAGGGAACCACCTGTCCTCCGGTACCAAATTTCAACACTCCCTCTTACCGAGGAAGGTGTTCCTCACCACACCCATCTTGTCTCTGAAGTAGACATGCTTGCCCCGTGGTAAGGCTTTGGTAAGGATATCTGCAACTTGCTCATCAGTGGAAATATACTCAAGCTTCACAGCTCCCTTCTGAACATAGTCTCTGATGAAATGATATCTGATCCCGATATGCTTTGACCTGTCATGAAATACTGGATTCTCCGTGAGTTTAATGCAACTCTGATTATCACAGTAAATCACTGAAGGTCTCAACGGCTGACCAAATAAGCCAAACAACATCTTGCGAAGCCAGATGGCCTCACAACTAGCTAGACTGGCTGCCATATACTCTGCTTCCGCTGAACTCAGTGCTACTGACTGCTGCTTCCGGCTGAACCATGACACTACTGCTGAACCCAACCCAAAACAACACCCTGAAGTGCTCTTCCTATCAGAAGCACAACCTGCCCAATCAGAATCAGTGTATCCTGCCAATCTCACTCCATCTCCCTGCTTGTAGTCCAGACCATAATCCACTGTCCCCTGCAAGTACCGCAAAATGTGTTTTGCAGCCACCCAGTGAACCTTCCTAGGCTCACACATAAACTGACTCATCGTGTTGACTGCAAAACAGATATCTGGTCTAGTGTTGACCAAATACATCAAGGAACCAATCAGCTGCCTGTACAATGTGGGATCCACCAACTCGGAATCCGAAGCATGAAGCTTCTTCCAGTTGGTGATCATCGGTGTCGACATGTGTCTACAATCCTCCATGTGGAATCTGCTAAGGATGTCCACAATATACTTCCCCTGCCCCAGGAAGAAATGCCCCTCCTCCTGCCACACCTCCAAACCCAAAAAGTAATGCATCAAGCCGATGTCCTTCATCTCAAACTCCGCCGCAAGATCTCTCTTGCAGTGCTCTATGAGTCTCTCTGCACCTGTAATGATCAAGTCATCCACATACATCACCAGAATGAGAGGCTCCTCACCAATCACAATAAAGTAAAGGTTCGGATCTGCCTCACTCTTTGTGAAACCCATCCCCTGCAAGTATGCATCTATCCTGGAGTACCAAGCTCTGGGAGCTTGCTTCAGGCCATAAAGGGCCTTCTTCAATCTGCACACATGGGACTCCTTCCCATGCACCTCAAAGCCCTGTGGCTGCTCAATGTACACCTCCTCCTGTATGAAGCCATTGAGAAATGCGGTCTTCACATCCATCTGGTGGATCTTCCAACCCATCTCTGCTGCTATCGATATAATGGAGCAGATCGAAGTATATCGAGCCACGGGAGCGAAGGTCTCCTCATAATCAACTCCCTCTACCTGGGAGAACCCTCTAGCCACAAACCTCGCTTTGAATTTCTCAATGCTGCCATCTGCAGCATGCTTTACCTTGTAAAGCCATCTGAAAGTAACCACGGATTTGACCTCAGGCCTCGGCACCACCTCCCAAACATCATTCTTCATGATAGAAGAATACTCCTCCTGCATGGCCTATCTCCAGACCTGCTGGCTAGTTGCCTCCTCATAGCTAGAAGGCTCAGAGTCAAGGATGCTGGTAACCATCGCCATATAACTACAAAACCTCTCAGGTGGTCTACTCTCTCTGACCGGCCTCTTCGGCTCAGCAACAGATGTGGCATCTCTCAAGGTGTCCTGAAGCCACTTGGGCTTCCTCTTCCCTGAGCGCACTTCTTCCACCGGAGAATGAAACTCCTCCTCCTCATCATCATCAGTAGCCTGAACTCCTGACTGTCTGTCTGCTGTCCTCCTGCCTGCACCTGAACCTGTAGACGCTGAGGTACCGTGTGAACTGTCCATCAGTGGACTCCCTAGTGAACTGCTCTGTGAACTGCTCTGCATGCTGCCCGGAGCACCACCCCTCTGGCTCGATGAGCCACTGCTCACTGACGGACCTGACATCCTCATAGATGTACCTCCGGATCCTCCTGATCCCTGCCCACTGGATCCCTGCGACTGACTCAACTGTTGTTGAGGGTCTGGCTGATCCAGATACTCTAACTCCCGTGACCTCCTAAAGGCCCTGTCCTCCTCGAACTTCACATCCCGTCTGACAACAACTCTCCTCTGTGCAGGAATGTAAATCCGAAAGGCCTTTGAGGTCTCACTGTAGCTCACAAAGATACCCTTCTCTGCGGTGGGCTCTAGTTTGGTCCTCTTCTCCTTGGGTATATAGGAGTATGTAATGCATCCAAAGATATGAAGATGACCAAGATCAGGCTTCTTCCCAGAGAAAGCCTCCTCCGGAGTCATGTGCCCCAAGGCACGATGCAGACTCCTGTTCTGCAAGTAAACAGCTGTGTTGCAGGCCTCTGCCCACAAGAACAATGGCAACCCCTGATCATGTAACATAGCTTTGGCAGCCTCTATGATGGATCTGTTCTTCCTCTCCGCAACCCCGTTCTGCTGGGGGTTGTAAGGAACAGTGAACTCCCTCCTAATGCCTGCCTCCGCACAATAGTCAACAAACTCTCCAAGGGTGTACTCTCCTCCATTGTCCGACCTCAAGGACTTGATCTTTCGGCCTGTCTGTGTCTCCACAAGAGCTCTGAACTCCTGAAACCGCTTGAAGACCTCACTCTTGGTCTTCAAGAAATAAATCCAGGTCCTCCTGGAGTGATCATCAATGAATAAAACATAGTACTCATACCCACTCAAGGAAACATGAGACATCCGACCGCTCACATCGGAATGAATCAAATCAAGTATCCCCGTCGCTCTGCTGTCACTGCTGGGAAAAGGGGATTTGGCAAATTTGCCCATCGCACAACCTCTGCAAGTATCAAAGTGATCAGTACTGAAATCTGGCACACCTGTAGTGATCTCCCGCAATGTCCTCAAGGCTCCATGATACATATGTCCCATCCTGCGGTGCCAAATCTCACACAGCTCAGAACTGCTAGCTCTGCTGTCGGTACTACTGCTCAATGCCAAAAGGGGCTGAAATGCAAACTTGTACACCTTTGCATGGCGTACACCTATCACTCTAGCTGAATCAGCTGGAGTGTCCCTGGGATACATCAATACCTGTCCTCCCCTGAACAGTACGTCATATCCTCTGTCCTCCAAAGCTGAGACGGATATGAGGTTCTTCCTCATCCCTGGCACATAAAGAACCTCTGACACCTTCAAGGGAGGTTTGGACTCCCTCTGAAATGTCACTGTCCCCACCCCGATTGCTCTAACAACTCTGTCATCACCGAGTACTACCTCAATATCAGTGCCACTCTCTGAAAGCTCTGCGAAGTACTCACGGACTCCTGTCATGTGACGTGAAGCCCCACTGTCCACATACCAAATACCTGTAGATGCTCCGCTAATCAAGGGAAAAGCATGCTCCCTCTGAACCTGTGTGGCAGGTGATCCTGCACTAGAGGACTCACATGTAGTGAACGCAAACTCCCGGTCAAAATGACCTGCAAAGTCCTCAATCTCAGCTGAAGCTGCCACGTCCTGGTTCTTTCCCTTTTTCTTCTTCTTCTCCGGACACACAACTGCATAGTGTCCCATCTTTTGACAATTCCAACACTTCACCTTGGAATAGTCCTTCTGTGTGTTCTCCGATTTACCTTTACCTTTGCCTTTGCCCCCACCACTGCTTGTGGAAGCCTGCTTCTTCCCTTTGCCTTTCTTGCCTCCTGCCACCAGTGCTACATCCTCATCCTGCTCAACTGGCTTGGCTGCCCCAAGCTGTCCTTTCCTGATCTCTGTCTGAATGCAATCATCCCAAAATCTCTCCCATGTGGGAAGGGTCTCACGTGCACAAACCCCATCAGCAAAGTTCAACCATGAACGGGTGAGGCCATTCACTGCAATACGCACCAACTCAGTGGATGGAATGGCCTCTCCAATCGCTGCCAACTCATCTCTCACATTGGTAATTTTTGTGAGATATCCAGCTGCACTATCATTACCCATCTTAATGTTCTTCAGCTTCTCCTTCAAGACCATCTTCCGGTTCTCATTGGTACTCTGGTAGAGATTGGACAATGCTGTCCACATCTCATGGGCATTGCTCTTTCCTCTCACATGAGGAATGCAATGGTCTTTGATTCCGTCTAGAATCAGCCTCTTACCCTTATTGTTCTTCTTTTTATACTCAGCCAACTGAGTAACATCAGTGGGCACAACAACAGGGTTCTGTGCGTTATGCACCATGATATCCCAGACTTCTGCCTCCTCAAAGATACTCTGCATTCTCTCCTTCCAAACGCTGTAATTTATATGCCCATCCAGCCTATCCTCCACCCTCAATCCCAACGACATCCTGCTGTCCTAAAACTGAAAAATAGCACTGCTGTAGTAAAGATAAAACTGTTGTTTATGAAAAAATCAGCTCGCTGGAATTTTCTGAGTGAAAAATCAGCAACTGTAATTTTTCCTTTTGCTGTCCCAAACTGCCCTTCAGCACTCAAGCTCTGATACCATGTAAAAATTTCTGTTTTCCCACCCCGGTTTTCAGTTTCTCTTTATTTCTCCCATGTAGTTAAATGCCCATTCCCATAACCATACATTTAACAGACTGAAACAAATAAATATTGCTGAAAACACAAATTCTGGAAATTTTTCAGAATGCTGGAAATTGCAGAATTAAAAATCAGCAATTAAAAACAGCCATTAAAACACATTAAAACACTGATATTTTTGGTCAACTTGACCCTGGAAAAACCCCCTACAACTCTTGGGGAAAACCAGTTTGAAAGCTCTTCTTTATTTCTGAAAATTGTCTTTTTACAGTGAGAATTATTCAGCAAAAAATCAGCAAGCAAATTTACAACTTATCTCCTTTTCTGTGCCTCACAGCAATCTGGAAATTACAGCAAACAGGACAGCAATAAATGTTGTACGACCTCCGTTTTGTGTGCAGAAAAATCAGCAAACTGCTCCTCGATTTTTGTGCAAAAATATGCCTTTCACTATGTGTTGAATCAGCTGTACAAATCTGCTCAACTGCTGCCTTGGAATGTGTGCCAAGCTGCTGTCTTCTTCTCCTTCCTGCTCAGAAATCTCTCTTGCTCTCCTTCTCCCAATCTGCTCATGAAAGAATGAATGACCTTTTCCTCCTTTTCCTCCTTTAATATAACTCCAAGTGACTTTTGAGTGATCTCTAAATCCAATGGCTGAAATAGATTTAGATCAATGATTGAGATTAAATGCTCATTTAAATCTCACTTTCTATTTTTTAATTCACCCCACTTTAATAAAGACCCGCTTAGTCATTTATTTCCAAAGTCACTTTTCCTTTCTAATTTTTTATTGACTTTATAAAAGTCACTTTAAAATTAGACTTAATAACTTTATCGCTTAAAGTCACTTTTAAATTAGATTTAATTTTATAAAATTATAAAGTCACTTTAGGAGAAAAATTAAATTCTTTTGGACACTTTTCCCTAGGCCAAAGATCAAAGCCTAAGGGAACCACCTGTCCTCCGGTACCAAATTTCAACAGAGACCTTTAGGTGTGTTGTTCCATGTAGTGGAGGAAAAAACATTTATTCAAGAACAAAAACAAGTCGTCTTCTTTAGGAACGAGACTCTTCTTTGCTTAAGATGCAGTGATCTTTATTAAAGGGATAAGATTCATCAAATTTCATTTGCAAGACTTGTAATGCAGTCCTACCTAAGGCCAAAAATCCATCTTGCAATCAAGAAAAAAAATAGACCTCATGTTATTATGCGATGAATATTATAAGTATCCTATAGTGATTTTTGCTTGTAAAGGACCAGAATCTCATAATATTCGCATGCCTAGCCAAAATCCAACCTGAAATTTAGATTAAACAAAACTCAAACCTATTTCAAGTTGTAGACCAAACCCAAAAAAAAAAATTTCTACATTGAATTTTGTAAGGTAATCAAGCTTCAGAAAGATGATATTCGTTAAGCTCACATCCCTTTCATCTATGTCAAAGGTCTCTTAATATATAACATAGGTATGTTGGATAGGGCTCCTTGTTTGTAGGAGACATAACTTCCTTATGTGACAATAAACCATGATCATTTGATCGTTGGGTGTTAAGGAGGGGCTTCTTAATGTACATTGGAGGAGTAATTCATAATATATTTAGAATGTTAAATATTTTAAAATCTTTCTTTTTATTCTAAGGTAAGTGGATCACTTTAATATTCCTCCTAATATTTGTATTAATACTTATTGGCTTAAGTTATTTCTTATTAGTGAAACCCTTAATAAATCTTAATAAAAGCCTTAAATTTGATGTTAATAGCAAGAAAACCAATGATTGGGTTAGTGCATTTGGTCTTACCAAGATTGTGAAGTCAATGATTGAGTTACTACCTTTGGTTCTGGAAGATATTCAACTTATACAAAATCAGATTGTGGTGAGAATAATTGTCATATATTGACAACCGTAGGTGAATAAGGTGTTATGTCACTACCCCCTGTGGTTTTAGCCTACAAAACTGAGTCTTCAACTTCAAACTCAATTTTATCACAAACCAGAAGGAACCATGAGGCGTACCATATATAAATAGAAATATTTGGTGGAGGAGAATCTATCTAGAAGGACCCTGACATGATATTCCATGAATTTCCATGTCAAATTTTCCATTGAATATCATGGTATCTCTTGTTGCTTCTTGCATTGAAATCAATGACAACCACCTATAAACAACCTTCAAGTATTGGGCTTCACTAAAAGTTAAACCACCCCAAACTTTACTACATTGTTATTGGAGGTGAGCCGCTTATTCTGGTGCTATATGTGGACAATTTGATTTTGACAGGTGTAGATAAGCTCATTCAGAAGTGCTAGAGAGATCTTGCAGGTGATTTTGAAATGAAGGATATGGGGTTGATGCACTATTTCCTTCGGCTTGAGGTTTGGAAGGGTGATGGAGAGTTCTTCTTGTGGTAGGGAATGCCCTAAAGATTCTGAGGAGGTTTCACATGCAGGATTGCAAGCCCATGACCACATTTCCAGTCACAAACTAGAGGAAGGTGGATAAATCTAGATTGGAGTAAGTAGATCCCTCACTTTACCAACAATTGATTGATTCACTAATGTATTTGGTAAACATGAAGCCAAATATATATTTTGAAATTAACTCTTTGAGCCAGTTTATTGTTGAGCCTACCATAGTGCATTAGGTTGCTGCCAAGAACATTTTGAGATATCTTAGGGGGACAATAGATTTTGGATTGTGGTGTAGACAGGTTGATGAGATGAGGCTTGAGGGATTCATGGATGTAGATTGGGTAGGGAGCTCCACGGACAAGAAGAACACATCGAGATGTACATTTAGTGTTGGATCAAGAGTTGTTTCTTGGTTCTTACGGAAGCGGAGTTCAGTTGCATTGAGCTTAGATGAGTTCGAGTACATGGCTACCGATTTGGCAGGGTACAAAGCTATTTGGTTGAGGAAGTGTCTCATGGGATTGTTTGGACAAGAGTTAGAACCTACCATGATCTACTATGACAATAATAGATACATCAAACTCTTTAAGAATCCAATATTTCATGATAACTCAAAGCACATTGACATACGTCATCATCACATCACGAATATTGTTCAGAGAGGTATACTTACACTCCAATACATACCAATAGAGGAGTATATAATATACATTATGACAAAGGCTTTACCATGGAGCTACGAGGGAGTGTTGATTAGAGTAGAGTAGTGAGGGTTCTACTTGCCTAAGTGCTAAGGCTAGCAAAAGGATCCTCAAGACAACCACTTAACAGATTATAAATTTATCTAACTATTTCCTAAAGTTAGATTAAGGAAAAATTTAATAATCATAAGTTAACTTATGATTTAATCTCAACCCTTCACCACGATTTAATCTCAAATGTTGCAAGTGAAGGAGGAGCTTATGTTGAAATTATAAGAGGACATAGAGCAAGTGGCTAGTTCAAAGAGCAAAAAGTATGATTGGCTCAACAAGTGAAGGGTTTTCAACAGTTAGCGAGTATATTGGGGATTGAGAGGCAAGAAGAAGAGGTTGAATAACCTCAACCCAACTCATAACTAGTGTAGTTGTACAACAAGTTGTAATGCGCAAGGAGAAATTGACTTGCATGACCGTACAATGCGCATTTATGCGCAAGCCTAGTGTAGGGGTTCTCTTCCATTTGATTCAAATCAATTATTGAGTGGGGTTTGTTGTAGAAGGGAAGAATTCCCTTGCTTTGAAAATCATTGGTAATTTATTAATTATTGAGCTAATAGAAAAAACACAAAGTTTGTAGATTTTCATCAAAGTTGGGGTTTCATATGTATATCTTGTGTTCTCTGCATTGAATTTGTTTGTCTCCAGATTTATTTATTTTTTGTTGTGCATATTAAATTAGAAAACTCAATGTATTTTCAATTTAAGTTTCTAGTGCAACAATTGTTTGTATTTATGGTTTCACTTAGAAAATTGTGAATCAGTGGCTTGGTTTTAAGGAAATCTAACATGGTATCAAAGCATAGCATTTGATTGAAGACCAAGCACAATTTTATCTTCAAAAGTAGGTTCTCTAATTCAAAGGGAGTGAGTCTATCAAACCAATTTGGCTACTAAGGTTTTTAGGCAGTGTGAATTAGTAGTATGGTGTATTGGAGTCTCAAGTTTGAGAATAGATTGGATGGTGCGTACAACTTCTATTCATGGTGTGAGAGGATAGCCATGGTTTTGGAGGAATAAGGGGTGTTGGAGTATGTTGATAATGTCCAAATGCACCCATTGATCCTTAGCAGTTGGCTCAACATAACAATAAGGATTCTATTGATCTAGGTGGCTTTAGACACACGCAGAAGTCCAAGAGGGCTCATAAATGGTCAAAATTCAAAGTGGTTAGATTTCTCTCAAAACAACACCAGATCGAAGTGCTCGTCGCCTTGATTCCAACAGTGTGAACGACACTCAAATTCGAGCTCGTATGAGGGAGATAGAGCTAGTCAAAGTTGCCATGTGCGCTAGGTTTAATGGACCTACAAATTCACTGAGTTCAGGACATGGAATATAGCTCCCGAGAGCAGGCGAAATTGTGACCTACTTAGTTTTCCTAATGACCCTTATTTTCCAGCGATTTTAAAATGTTTTTTGTATTTTAAAAATAAAAAAAATTAATTAAAGAGGTGGCGGGCCACCACCCCCGCCACCCCACTGCACACGTTAACAAACATTGTTATTATTTGGGGTGCCAGGTGGTCAAACCCCGCCACCTCCAATCCATATCACAGAAACCGATGGGAGTCGAACCCACTACCGACGGATTCTTCGGCCTCGCCCATGCAGTGGTTCCACTATAAAAAAACAATGTTACAACAACGCCACCAACTATACTCTGTGAACCATTTAATACACATTTCATATATATAACTCAACTGCCAAAATAAACAACGCGTTAAAAATTAATACATGCGTGCCAATTTTGGTAGGGCTAGATTTGATCCCCCGACCTCTACATCTCCATTCCTCTGCCTAACTGTCGTGCCATGGGTGGCGGCTTTGTAAAGTCTGCCAGCCTACCATCATATAAACTTGCCTTTTTAGTGCAGCGAGGCGCCGACACGTTCTTCAACAAATAATAATATTTTAACTGCAAGGCAGTGGAACCTTGATTCCGAGACTTTGATCAGTGCGGAACCATGAAACATTTCCAGGAGGTAGAATGATGGCATGCATTTCGAGATAGATTCTCAGAGAATATTCCTTGATCCTGAAGATTCTCCGGGGAGGTAAATTTTCATTTTATTAGAATGATATGAAGTTTAATGTAATTTTAACTGGAATTTTGTAAGGAACGTGATGATGAAATTAGAATCACCTTTTGAGTAGCAGATTTGCAGATTCCAAGCAGAGCAGAATCTTTGAAGATTCTTGAGGGAATTTTTCAGATTCCTTGGAGGTTGAAATTTGCCAGAATCATAATGCAACCAACTTTATGCTCAAAAGTCTCAGAATATCATAAGGATCATGATGGAGAGATCAGATTTGTGATTTGAGCAACAGATCTCCAGTCAGCCCAGAGAATAGAATCTTTGGAGAATCACGGGGAATCTAAAAGATTTCTACAGGCCTAGATTTTGACGGTGTCAGAATTCGACAAATGGATAGTCGATTTTACGCTTCTCGATGACAGAAATTCAGTGGTGTAGTCAGTTTTTGCAGTTGAGGCTTCCATTTTTTATCCAAATTCAGAGGTGAAGGTACATGAATCAGTCATGTCTTGTTTTCCTTCATAATTGTTGAGATGATGTATTATGTTTTGAGATCCCTGTTTGATGTTATGTTGTGGGATATATTTTGCCACATTATGCGAGATGTATTTAGCTTGTCATGATATGTATTGTTGTTGAGATCCCTGTGTAACTATGTTCAAGGGATACTCATTGCCACATTGTGTGAGATCATGTTAAGTTGTCATGCTAATAGGAGGCTTATTGTGAGTGAGAGGTCTTGTAGTGGAATGTCTCATGGAGATACCAGCCACTCATGTTGAAAGCATATGTCCTTGTTTGACAGAAAACACAGTCCATGTACATCATCATCTTTTTTCAACGTTATATGAAGCGGCCAACACCATCTTGAAACCAGGCCCGGAGAGGTAGTCCACACTAGATGAACTCCATTATCAATGTCTTGTGTTTTTATGTTGCTGATTCTTGTCATGTTCCCTCTTCTTTACAACTCGCATATGTGTTATTTTATGCTCTTTAAAATGCAATTCTAACAACATCACATAAGTAAAAGGTCTTGGTTAATTTCGATAGCTGAAGGAACTCGGATCAAGTTTGGTATCGGAGTAATCTTCTCACTGATGTAAATTACGAGCGTGAACAATTGAACGTGCAACAATGGAGGATGATAAAGACATGTACGAGGCCATGCTCAGGATGTCAAAAATGGTGGACATCATGTATGAATCTTATGAGATATAGGAGAAAGATGAAGCATAAATAAATGCTTCATTCACATCTTCCAGTGTACACTCATTGCCTTCATCATCTTCTCATCATTTGAATGTGGAGATCAACCAGAATATTCAAGAAAATAACACTGAATTGAAGATGCTTCTACGAGAAGGGAAAGAGGAGAAGCATCGATTACAGATTCAATTGCAACCCGCAGAGGCATCCTTGGAATAATTAAAGCGAAATGAACAAAGTCTTCAAGTAGAGCTTGCTAAATTAAGGAGGCTTCTACAGGAAGAGAGAGGAGAAACAAAGGTTGCTACACCAGCTGCAAGCTAAGAATGAGGCCTTGGAAAAGCTGCAGCATGACCCATGTGAGGTAAAAAATAATTCTTTGACTTTATGTACGATTCTCGATGATTATTTTGCAGTTTTTGAAAATCATATCACAGGAATCGACTCCAAACTGTTATGGAGAATGGTGTATGAGGGGAAGGGGCTCAACATTAATGGCCAAGGCATCATAAACCCCATCAAAGTAGAGGAATTACCTCATCAAGCAGGACTTGGGTATGTCAAGAAGGAAGTTGGGGAATGTGCTAAGACAACCAACAAACCACCAACAATAGATGATGAGAAGCCCTCATCAATTCTTTCCAACTCGACAGTGGAGGTAAAAGATGTTGATTTCTCTTTAGTTTCATCTTCACATAGTATAATTTTTGTTGGAAATGTGGAGATACCGATTACAGGGACAAACATGAGGCTCCTTACCAAGATTAGGTATATGGAATAAGACGAACTTGGTGTTAATAGCCAAGGCATAACTCATCCATTGGAGGTCGTGCAAAGTCCTCGATTTGCAGGTTTGGGATACTCCAGAGGAGAATGCTTGAGGGTGTCAGATGCTTCCGAGACATTGTTGAAACAGTTGAGGAAAGAGGATGATGGGAATACATCACCATCAACCCATGGCAGTATACATTGCAGAGAAAGAGCTGAGGCAAGCTCTTGTTCTCGTGATCATACCAGAGACCAAAAAGAAGGCTATAACCAATCTCAATATTTGAATGTCCATTTCGATTACAATCATGTTGTTAACGATGGACATAAATCATAGCATAGAAAAACATGTACTTTTTGTGGTTTACATAATCGTATATTTGCTGAGTGTTGCAAGAGAATGGCAACATGAAAGAGGATGAGGTGTGAAAGGCCTTCTCCACTGCAGGGGAAGAAACATGTTAAGCAGATCTAGAGGAAGAAGAATTTATGTAGTCATTGCGACATAAGTGTTCATCAAAGGGCCACGGAGGCTCCATCCATAGCAGCGTCACAAGGACAAAGCATCTGTGTTTGAACCGGGTGAAACAATTGTTCGACCAACGAATGCACCATAAGGAGATGACCCATTCACTTTGATAAGTGAGAAATGCTTCTTCTAGGTGTGGTAGGATGTCATGGTCTTATTTTTTCCAATCATGTGTTGCATTTTAAACTGTATAAGTGATGTGTTTTCCATCATTTGTTGCAACAACAATGATGTCTGGCCTTATTTTGTGTTGCATTTTAAACTGTTAAAGTGATTATGTGTTCCCATCACTTGTTGAAGCAACAATGATATTTTGGCCTTGTTTTGATAACTAGGATATTATTTCCATTTTGATGTAAAATTGACCATAGAGTATGTGATTTTGGAAAGTATGGGATGCTTGGGTCATTAGTTGGTCATGTAAATTAAGCATGTAATTTGCAGAATTGTATTATAGGTTTGCGAAGGATGTAGTGTAGAAATTTCTGTTTTCCCACCCCGGTTTTCAGTTTCTCCTTATTTCTCCCATGTAGTTAAATGCCCATTCCCATAACCATACATTTAACAGACTGAAAAAAATAAATATTGCTGAAAACACAAATTCTGGAAATTTTTCAGAATGCTGGAAATTGCAGAATTAAAAATCAGCAATCAAAAACAGCCATTAAAACACATTAAAACACTGATATTTTTGGTTAACTTGACCCTGGAAAAACCCCCTACAACTCTTGGGGAAAACCAGTTTGAGAGCTCTTCTTTATTTCTGAAAATTGCCTTTTTACAGTGAGAATTATTCAGCAAAAAATCAGCAAGCAAATTTACAACTTATCTCCTTTCCCGTGCCTCACAACAATCTGGAAATTACAGCAAACAGGACAGCAATAAATGCTGTACGGCCTCCGTTTTGTGTGCAGAAAAATCAGCAAACTGCTCCTCGATTTTTGTGCAAAAATCCGTCTTTCACTATGTGCTGAATCAGTTGTACAAATATGCTCAACTGCTGCCTTGAAATGTGTGCCAAGCTGCTGTCTCCTTCTCCTCCCTGCTCAGAAATCTCTCTTGCTCTCCTTCTCCCAATCTTCTCATGAAAGAATGAATGACATTTTCCTCCTTTAATATAACTCCAAGTGACTTTTGGGTGATCCAAGTGACTTTTGGGTGATCTCTAAATCCAATGGCTGAAATAGATTTAGATCAATGGCTGATATTAAATGCTCATTTAAATCTCACTTTCTATTTTTTAATTCACCCCACTTTAATAAAGAACCACTTAGTCATTTATTTCCAAAGTCACTTTTCCTTTCTAATTTTTCATTGACTTTATAAAAGTTACTTTAAAATTAGACTTAGTAACTTTATCACTTAAAGTCACTTTTAAATTAGATTTAACTTTATAAAATTATAAAGTCACTTTAGGAGAAAAATTAAATTCTTTTGGACACTTTTCCCTAGGCCAAAGATCAAAGCCTAAGGGAACCACCTGTCCTCCGGTACCAAATTTCAACATGTAGGTGTTGGCTCATCACTTATGGCTCCGAAGAACAAAGGTGAAGGAGAAGGAAGGCTGACCTATCAGGACACTTGTGGTGCAGGCGATGTACACAATTATAGATTATTTTCATGCTTTTGGAGGACCAAAAGCTCCTCAGTGGGGAGGATTGATCCAAGTGGCTCCAGACACATGCAAAAATCCAAAAGGGCTCAGAAATGGTCAAAATTAAAAGTGGTCAGATTGCTCTCAAAACAACACCAGATCGAAGTGCTTATCGCCATGATTCTAATAGTGTAAACAAAACTCAAATATGAGCTCGTATGAGGGAGATAAAGCCAGTCAAAGCATTGGTCAAAGTTGCCATGTGGGTCAGGTTTAATGGTCCTACAGATTGACCAAGTCTGGGACATGGAATCTGGCTCCTGAGAGCGAGAAAAATTGTGGCCTACTAAGTTTGCCTAATGACCTTATTTTCTAGCGATTTTAAAATGTTTGTTGTATTTAAAAATAAAAAATTTAAAGATGTGGCAGGCGACCACCCCTGCCACCCCACCGCACACGTTAACAAACATTGTTATTATTTGGGGTGGTAGGCGGTCAAACCATGCCACCCCCAATACATATCATCGAAACCGGTGGGAGTTGAACCCACGGCCGACGGATTCGTTGGCCCCACCCACGTGGCGATTCCACTATAAACAAACAATGTTACAACGATGCCACCAACTATACACTGCCAACCATTTAATATGTAGTCCATATATATAACTCAACTCCGAAAAAAACAACCCATTAAAAATTAATATATGCACGCCAATTTTCGCAGGGTGGGATTTCATCCCTCGACCTTTGCACATCTATTCCTTCGCCTAACTGTTGTGCCATGGGTGGCGGCGTTGTAATGTCTGCCACTCAACCATCATATAAACTCACTGTTGGCATTATGATACAAGTGTTGTCCTTGATGGCAACTCACATAGATGACAGATCATAGTGCAACAGGTCAGTAGCAAAGAATTGATGATCAGACTACAAAAAATGAAGAAAGAAAAGTATATACGCAAGTTCACTATATACCAAGTCGCGTACATACACAGGTTCACTATATACCAAGTCGTGTATACACGCAGGTTCACTATATATCAAGTCGCGTATATACGCAGGTTCACTATATACCAAGTAGTGTATGTTGGAAATAATACTGAGAGGGGGGGGTGAATCAGTATTATCAAGTTCTTTTAATAAATCTTCCTTATTTATTCTTTGAATTATTTTTGCATGTCAGTACCATAAAATAATGAGCATGAACAAAGAAAACAGATAGTCACACCAAAGAACACAAGATGTAAGGTGGAAACCCAATGTGGGTGAAAACCACCTGCTGCAATATGTCTCTATCTTCTTTCAAATTAGAAACTCCTTTTACAATGGTTTTGTACTGATGCAGTCCTTTACCAGTACGCAGGCTGCAACCTGCAGAGAGCTACAACTCTCTCTCGTTTTCCAATCTTTCCTGGAAGGGAGCTACAACCCCCTACTTCTTTTCTTTCAAGGACCACTTTTCATAAATTTTCAAACTGGATCCAAGAACATCAAAAACCCATCAATTACACTTGCATCATCAATCTCTGATTTCACCAAAGCCAACCCGCATACAGATCTGCAAATATTTCCTTATAACTTTGCAGTTGTTACATCAGACATACCCAGATCATAACATGTGTAAAATAAAACATGCATCAATAATTCAGACCCAGATTATTAGATTTATAGATCAAGCGTATGCCACATATCACAGATCAAAATCATATAGAGATACCACTATTCCAGCCTTAATATTTTGACCCATCAATAGAACTTATCCTTCTCCTTACGCTCAGGTTCCTTCTTCATTCAGATCTAGATCTGCACCAAAACCAAATCACAATATTCCAGATCTAGCACTTTATTAGATATTCGATAATTCAGAAGATGCTTTGCCAAATGATCTCCTTCCTCTTTTATAGTTTTAGGCCTTTCACAATACCACGGGCCAAAACCATAGGATCAAAAAACTGTTGGACTAATACCATGAACCAACCATGAAAGTACATGAGATCAACACTTTTGGATGCAATACCACGGGCCAAAACCATAGGATCAAAAACTGTCGGACTAATACCATGAGCCAACCATGAAATTGCGTGAGATCAACACTTTTGACGAGGTACCATGGTCCAAAACCATAGGTTCAAATACCAAGGACTAACTACCATGGACCAAAGGTAAGTTCTCCAACATATACGCGCTTTTCCTTGCATGAAAGTGCGTACCATGGTCCAAAACCATAGGTTCAAATACCAAGGACTAACTACCATGGACCAAAGGTAAGTTCTCCAACATATACGCGCTTTTCCTCATAGGTTCAAATACCAAGGACTAACTACCATGGACCAAAGGTAAGTTCTCCAACATGTACGCGCTTTTTCTCATAGGTTCAAATACCAAGGACTAACTACCATGGACCAAAGGTAAGTTCTCCAACATATACGCGTTTTTTCTTGCATGAAAGTGCGTGAACTTTTTCTCTACATGAAATAAAATTTTCTTTGCATAAAAGTGCGTGAACTTTTCTCTACATGAAATAAACTTTTCTCTGCATAAAAGTGCGTGAACTTTTCTCTACATGAAATAAATTTTTTCCTGCATACAAGTGCGTGAACTTTTCTCTACACTATAATTTATTATCTGAGATGAGTGGGTTGCTATCAAGTACAACATATGTATCATAATGCCAACAATCTCTCCCTTTGGACTTGATGGCAACAACAACCAATCACTCTCCCCCTTTGACATCAAGGGAAAAGGGTTATGCTCCCCCTAAGAACATGCTCCCCCTGAGTATAAACCAGATCTGCAAAGAAAAACCATAATCCATGACCATGAAAGAGATAGAGACGTATTGCAGCAATATTCAGACCGACATCCATGATCTCCTTCTGTACTTCCTCCATAATGCCAACAATGCATGATATGCTCCCCCTGAACCTGTTCCATTCGATCTTTGACCAATCCGCAACCCAGCACATGTACGCATATACTTCAGATGAACCTTGCGTACAACCAACAATCAGAAGAGATTCAACAATAAGATGATGCATCAACAACCCCCAGCTTTTGCCTGAGGTATTCAAAGGTCTCCCTAGGCAATGGTTTGGTGAGTATATCAGCAACCTGTTCCTTAGAAGGAACATACTCCAACTTGACCTTTTGTTCAAGCACTTGTTCCCGGAGAAAGTGATACTTGATTGGTATGTGCTTGGTTTTTGAATGCATGACTGGGTTCTTTGAAATGCTGATTGCACTTGTATTATCACATAAGATGGAGATGGGTGGTGTACAAGTGATTTGAAAATCCTGCAAGGTCTGCATCATCCAAAGGAGTTGAGTGCAGCAAGATGTAGCAACAACATATTCTGCTTCAGCTGTAGACAAGGCAATCGAACTCTGTTTCTTGCTGAACCAAGATACTAATCTGGAACCCATAAAGAATGCACCACCACTTGTGCTTTTCCTGTCATCCACGCTTCCGGCCCATTCTGCATCTGTATAAGCATGAAGTGTGAGATCTGTATCTCTATGATACCATAAGCCATATTTTTGAGTCCCTTGAAGATATTTGAAGATTCTCTTTACTGCCTGAAGATGAGTTTCCTTTGGATTTGCCTGAAATCTTCCAACTATTCCCACTGCATGCATGATGTCTGGTCGGGTCCCTGTCAAATAAAGTAGACTTCCAATCATAGATCTGTAAGTTGGTTGATGCACTGCTGCTGATTCATCATTTGCACTGAGGTTACATCCTGTGACCATGGGTGTACATACTGGTTTTGCTTCTTCCATACCATATTTCTTCAAAATCTGCTTGAGATACTTGGTTTGAGACAAGAAGATCCCTCCTTCATTTTGTTGGATTTGCAAACCAAGAAAATATGTCAGTTCTCCAGCAAGGACATTTCGAATTCTTTCTGCATCACCAAGGCAAAGCTTTGACTCATAGCTTCTTCATTGTTGCCAAAGATAATGTCATCTACATACACAACAAGTATCAACAATTTGTCATTTTCAACTTTTATATAAAGATTGTTGTGTGCTGATCCTTTTGAAAAACCTTGTTGATGAAGATATTTGTCCAAACGATAGTACCAAGCCCTTGGAGCTTGTTTGAGGCCATAGAGAGCCTTTTTCAATCTGCATACAAGATTTGGATCATTTCCAAGAATGAAACCATCTGGCTGCTCAACGTATACTTCTTCTTCCAAGTCTCCATTCAGAAAGGTTGATTTCACGTCCATTTGAAATACTTTGAAGTTTTGAAAGCTTGAGAGAGCAAGGAACATTTGGATGGCCTCAAGTCTTGCAACAAGAGCAAAAGTTTCTTCAAAATCTATTCCTTCTTGCTGTGCATACTCTTTACAAACAAGTCTGGCCTTGCTTCTAATTACTTCTCCATTTTCATTCAATTTATTTTTGAAGACCCATTTTGTTCCTATAACATTCTTATCCTTTGGTCTAGGAACCAGCTCCCAAGTGTTGTTCTTTTCGATCTGCTCAAGTTCTTCATCCATTGCTTTGACCCAACATTCATCTTTGCATGCCTCTTTCACATTTTGTGGTTCAGTGGAAGAGAGTAATGCCAAATAGCTTGAAGCTTCTGCAATTGTTCTTCTTGTTTGTACACCTGCTTCTTTCTGTCCCAAAATCTGAGATTCTGGATGATTCTTCTGAACATATCTGGATGGAGTCTTCTCTTCTATCCTTATCTGCTCCTCTGGTTCTTCTTGAGGTTCTTCTTCTTCATCATTCTGTCTTTGAGGATGGCCTTCATCTTCTTCGATATCTTCATGATTTACTTGCCTAGGAATGTATCCCTTCTCATCAACCACTACATCAATGCTGTCAACAATTCTTCCAAGTCTTTTATTATAGCACTTGTATGCTTTGCTGTGTGGAGAATAACCAAGAAGGATGCCTTCATCTGCTCTAGGTTCAAGTTTGCCAAGTTGCTCATCAGTATTTTTAATATAGCATTTGCTCCCAAAGATTTTGAAGTGCTTTACCGAAGGAGTCTCACCATACCAGAGCTCATGAGGGGTTTGAGTGCTGTTCACTCGGACATTTGTTTTGTTGAGAATAATAACCGCAGCATGTGCTGCTTCACCCCAGAAAGTTGCGGGAGTTCCAGATTCATCAAGCATAGCACGAGCCATTTGTTGGACAGTTCTGTTCATTCTTTCCACCACTCCATTTTGCTGAGGAGTTCTAGCTGTAGAGAATTCTCTTCTTATCCCATGTTCTTCACAGAAATCGAAAAATTCATTTGAGGTAAACTCCCCACTTCTGTCGGATCTAAGACACTTAATTTTGTATCCCGATTCATTTTCAACCAAGGCTTTAAAGGATTTGAATTTTTCGAATGCTTCATATTTGTGCTTCATAAGTCCTAACCAGACAAACCTGGAGAAATCGTCAATGAATAATATCAAGTATTCTTCTCCTCGAGGTGTCCTTTTCCTGAATGGACCACATGTATCTGTATGTACTAGCTCAAGAGGCATGCTAGCTGATCCTTCCTTTTCCGGAAAGGTAGTTCTGGTTTTCTTTCCAAACTGACATGATTTGCATATGGTGTTGTCTGGAACCTTGATATCTGGAAGACCACGAACTGCCTGATATTTGCATGCTTTCCTTATTTGTGAAAAGCTTAGATGCCCCAACCTCCAGTGCCATAACCAGTTCTCATCATCCTTGCTCAGATAGCATTGTTGTTGTCCTTCTTCAAATATGTATAGATTATTTGGAGTTCTTTTACCTTTGATCACTGTTTTACCTGTATCAAGATCACGAACAAGACATCCATTTGATCTGAATATCACCTCGGTTCTTTGATCACACATCTGGCTGACACTTAGAAGATTATGTTTCAATCCATCAACATACAAAACATTTCCAGCTTTGACCTTTTCTTTTAACTGAGCAGTGCCTTTTCCTTTTATAATTGCAGGAGTATCATTTCCAAAAGAAACTTTCTTTCCTTTTTCTAGAGCAGAATATGATTCAAGTTTTTCTTTATCACCTGTCATATGCTTCGAACATCCACTGTCAATGTACCATAGATTTTCCTGTCCCTATGCATAAAATGCTATCCCACATCTTTCTGTTTGTGGTTCCTTTATTCTCCATGTTTTGGTGCTTGAGGCTTGTTCCTTTGTCTGCTGAAACCTGCTCCTGCATTCAGAATCTTCATGACCAAAGTTATTGCAAATAGAACATTCAACTTCATTTTCAAGAACCGAAAAGTTGTTATAGGTCCTTTTTGTAATCCCGGTCATACTTCTTTGTTTTTGAGCTTCTCTAGTCATGATCGTTTTATATGCAACACATTGAGCTGTTTTGTGACCAAAGTTATGGCAAGAAAAGCATTGTCCATTGAAGAAATTTCTGCGGTTATCAAATCTTCTGGCCAAATGATTGTAATTTCTATTGTCATTCATTCTTGAAGCAAATTGAGAGGATTTTACATGTGGCTGGTTGTAGCTTTTGTTCATCCTTAAGACAGATTGCCCCTGATTTGCCTGATAGTCTTTGTTTGTAATTGGTCCCTGCTTTACTTGGTGATCTCCATTGTGCTTTTGCTCATTCCTTCTTGCTGCATCAAGATAACTCTTTGAGGTGGATGCTTGAGAAGTTTCTCCATTATAGCCCAGACTTGTCTTGTTTAGAGGAGAGCGCTGTACATTGATAATCTCATTCAGAGTTTCAGATCCTTTGACAAACTTAAGATTAATAGCCTTTGTTTTCTCAATCTCTTTTCTAAGACCAACAATTTCGCCTTCTAACTTTTCAAGATATTTTTCTTTTTCATCAATTTGAAGTTGTAGAGTATCAATGATCCTATTCTTTTCTTCTATACATGTCTTGAGTCTAGAAATTTCTTCACAAAAGCTATCCACATCTATAGCATCCATGTAATAATCATCTTCAAATTCCATTAAGAGTTTATAGTCATTACCTCGTTCATCTTCATCACTATTTGATAGACCATCACTATCTTCATGAGTGTAGTAGCTTTTCTTATTTGCAATCTGTTTCTTGTTCCATCTAGTAGGTTCCTTTCCTTTATCCTTATGAGGACATTTTGCAGCATAATGACCTACTCTTCCACAAGCAAAGCATTTAAAAGGTAACTTACCTCTGAACCTTCCAGTTCCCCTTTGAAGATTTCTGACAAAATTTGATTCTTCTTCTTCTTCTTCTGGCACGTGACTTGCTTCATAATAGTCTCCTTTGTCTGAAGCCTTGAAAACAACTTCTCTTCTGTCTGATGGACCTCCCTTTCTCATTTCATAAGCAGTTAGAATTCCGTGTAGCTGAGACATAGTAAGAATTCGTAGATTTTCCTTTTCTTCTATTGCAGACACTTTAGATTCAAACTTGGGGGACAATGATCTTAGAACTTTTTCAACCACAATAGCCTCTTTTATTTCTTCACCCAAGTTTTTCATGCAATTAACAATCTCATCTACCCGAAGGAAATAGTTAGCCACACTTTCATCATTATACATTCTGAGATTCTCATACTGAATCCTGAGGGTTTGAAGTTTAGCACGCTTTACCTGTTCATCTCCTTCGTAGCTCAAGACAATCTTGTCCCATATTTCTTTTGCGGATTTATATTGCATAACCTTCACGAATTCTGTTTGAGATAAGCATCCCAGCAGAGTATTGACTGCTTTAGCATTTGTTTCATATTTCTTCTTTTCGGCCGTATCTGTAGGAGTAGCTGAAGGAAAAGTGTAGCCTGTATCTATGATATCCCAAACTTCTGTAGCAAGAGATTGAAGATAGGCAGTAACTCTTACCTTCCAATAATTGAAGTTTGTCCCATCAAAAATTGGTGGCCTGATTGATGCTTCCCTCTCGTAGTTGCTCATGATGAATGATCTTCCTTCAAGCGATCAAGCTTCTCTGAAGGACCTGCTCTGATACCAATTGTTGGAAATAATACTGAGAGGGGGGATGAATCAGTATTATCAAGTTCTTTTAATACATCTTCCTTATTTATTCTTTGAATTATTTTTGCATGTCAGTACCATAAAGTAATGAGCATGAACAAAGAAAACAGATAGTCACACCAAAGAACACAAGATGTAAGGTGGAAACCCAATGTGGGTGAAAACCACCTGCTGCAATATGTCTCTATCTTCTTTCAAATTAGAAACTCCTTTTACAATGGTTTTGTACTGGTGCAGTCATTTACCAGTACGCAGGCTGCAACCTGCAGAGAGCTACAACTCTCTCTCGTTTTCCAGTCTCTCCTGGAAGGGAGCTACAACCCCCTACTTCTTTTCTTTCAAGGACCACTTTTCATAAATTTTCAAATTGGATCCAAGAACATCAAAAACCCATCAACTACACTTGCATCATCAATCTCTGATTTCACCAAAGCCAACCCGCATACAGATCTGCAAATATTTCCTTATAACTTTGCAGTTGTTACATCAGACATACCCAGATCATAACATGTGTAAAATAAAACATGCATCAATAATTCAGACCCAGATTATTAGATTTATAGATCAAGCGTATGCCACATATCACAGATCAAAATCATATAGAGATACCACTATTCCAACCTTAAGATTTTGACCCATCAATAGAACTTATCCTTCTCCTTACGCTCAGGTTCCTTCTTCATTCAGATCCAGATCTGCACCATAACCCAATCACAATATTCCAGATCTAGCACTTTATCAGATATTCGATAATTCAGAAGATGCTTTGCCAAATGATCTCCTTCCTCTTTTATAGTTTTAGGCCTTTCACAATACCACAGGCCAAAACCATAGGATCAAAAAACTGTTGGACTAATACCATGAACCAACCATGAAAGTACGTGAGATCAACACTTTTGGATGCAATACCACGGGCCAAAACCATAGGATCAAAAACTGTCGGACTAATACCATGAACCAATCATGAAATTGCGTGAGATCAACACTTTTGACGAGGTACCATGGTCCAAAACCATAGGTTCAAATACCAAGGACTAACTACCATGGACCAAAGGTAAGTTCTCCAACATATACGTGCTTTTCCTTGCATGAAAGTGCGTACCATGGTCCAAAACCATAGGTTCAAATACCAAGGACTAACTACCATGGACCAAAGGTAAGTTCTCCAACATATACGCGCTTTTCCTCATAGGTTCAAATACCAAGGACTAACTACCATGGACCAAAGGTAAGTTCTCCAACATATACACGCTTTTCCTCATAGGTTCAAATACCAAGGACTAACTACCATGGACCAAAGGTAAGTTCTCCAACATATACGCGCTTTTCCTTGCATGAAAGTGCGTGAACTTTTTCTCTACATGAAATAAACTTTTCTCTGCATAAAAGTGCGTGAACTTTTCTCTACATGAAATAAACTTTTCTTTGCATAAAAGTGCGTGAACTTTTCTCTACATGAAATAAAATTTTTCCTGCATATAAGTGCGTGAACTTTTCTCTACACCATAATTTATTATCTGAGATGAGTGGGTTGCCATCAAGTACAACATATGTATCATAATGCCAACAGTGTATACACGCAGTTTCACTATATACAAAGGCACGCGTATCATACACATGCACTTTCACGCAAGGAAAGGCGCGTACATGTCGGAAAACTAAGTTTTGGGTCCGTGGTATTTAGACCTTGGTATTGCGTCTGAAGTATTGAACCCAGGTATTGGGTCCCTAACATTGGTTTTAAATGGTTTTGGACCATGGTATTGAGTAAGGCCTAAGACTATAAAAGGAGAAGAAGATCATTAGGAAAAGGTATCAAGAAAGTCTTGAATCTCTGATGAAGTATGAGATCCAGTATGCAGGTTATGGGTTCATGATGCTTTTCTTGATCTAAGCTAAGGAGGAATCTCAATGATTGATGGAGAAGAAGATCTAAGGATAGATCGGGATCTAATGTCTTGGAATGAATCATCTCTAAACGGTTTGATCGTACTTATTCTAGATCTATATACTGACGCATGTAATGTTTTGTAAATATGATGATCTGGGTATAACTCAAGTTTGGAATAGTTGAAAGTCATGAATGAATATTTACAGAAGTATACGCTAGTTAACTTTGAGAAAATCACATACATACGCAGGTTAGAAACGTTTAAGTAGCGTATACCATATGAGCTATGATGTTTGAAGTTACAAGTGGTTCTGGTTGTTGATGAGTTCTGATGACTGTTTACTGGTGTTAGTATTTTGCATACTCAGTTTGGTTGATTGTGTCTAGCTTTAGTGTTGATGGATGAGATCTAATAATGGATCAGGATCATAATGACTTATCTTTATATGATCTAATGGACTAGATCTGGTTGCTAACTCACATATTATCCTTGTATATGTAATGATTTGGGTATGTCTGAAGTCAGGAAGTGCAGTGAAGCTATAAGTAAGTAATTAATGACATATACGTTGGTTCGCTTTAGTGAAGTTGCGTATACACGTTGGTTCGACTCTTCCAAGTAGTGTATGCACTTTGATGCATGATTTTGATGATATAGTTGGATCTGGACATTGTTGCAGAGTTTTGTGTTAAGCTCTATGTTCTGGCGACTGCATTTTTGTTGATAGGGTTCAGTGATTCAGTATTGGGTGATTCAAAGATTGATGATGCAAGTGGTGATTGTTTTGTGCTTCAATGATATTGATGGATCCAGTATGAAAATTGGATGAAACGTGGCCTTTAGATTATGACGTTGAGTTCCATGAGTATCCAGTCTGAAAATTTATGAAATGTGGTACTTGGAGGAAGAAAGAGAAGGTTGTAGCCTTCTGTAGGTCGGCACCTACGTACTAATACATCAGCGAGTACAAGAGCTAAGGGGGTGGTAGTTCCCTTCCAGTAGCAGCTGGAAAACGAGTGAAGGTTGGAGCATTTAGTAGACCGACACCTACGTACTAGTAAAAGGATCGGCTAGTACAAGAGCTAAGGGGGTTGCAACTCCCTTCCAGGAGAAGCTGGAGAATGAGAGAAGGTTGTAGCCTTCTACAGGTAGAAGTCTGTGTACTGGTATAAGACTGCACCAGTACAAAAATATTGTAAAAAGAAGTTTCTTATTAAAAGAAGATAGAGACGACTTGCAGCAGGTGGTTTTTACCCACATTGGGTTTCCACCTTACATCATGGTGTTCATGTGTGCTTCTTGTGTGTGATGATCTATTATGTTTTACTGCACCTGTTTATTGTTCATATGGTTAATAAAGATTCTGATGCACTACCTAAAGATCAACATTTAATGGATTAACGGAATCATAAGTTTACTAGATATACGCTAGTTGCATTAGACACAGTTGTGTGTACACGTAGGTTCCCTTCACTGAAGTAGCGTATATGAATCTAAGAATGAAAATGAAAATGTGTTTGATTTGATAATACTGATTCACCCCCCCCCTCCCCCTCAGTATTATTTCCAACACTCGCCTTTTTAGTGCAGCGAGGAGGAGCCGATACATTCTTCACCTAAAATAATAATATTTTAATTACGGGGTAGTGGAACCCTGATTCCGAGAATTTGAGCATTTTAGAACCATGACACATTTCTAGGAGGTAGAATGATGGCACACATTTTGAGACAAATTCTCAGAGAATATTCCTTGATGCCTGACAATTCTCCAGGGAGGTAAATTTTCATTTTAAAGTTTACAGCCATTTTAACCTTGATTCGCAGGGAATGTGATGGTGAAATTAGAATCACCATATGAGAAGTAGATTTGCAGATTCCCAACAAAGTAGAATATTTGAAGAATCTTGAGAGAATCTTCCAGATTCCTTGGAGGCTGAAATTCGCCAGAATCATAATGCAACCAAATTTATACTCAAAAGTCTTAGAATATTGCAAGGATCATGATGACAAGATCATATTTGTGATTTTAGCAGCATATCTCTAGTCAGCCCAGAGAAGGGAGTCTTTGGAGAATCACAGGGAATCTAAAAGATTCCTACGGGCTCAGATTTTGAGGGTGTCAGAATTTGACAAATGGATAGTCGATTTTACTCTTATTGACGACAAAAATTTAGTGGTGCAGTCAGTTTTTGCAGTTGAGCCTTCAATTTTTTGGCCATATTCAGAGGTGAAGGTACATGAATCAGTCATGTCATGTTTTCCTTCATAATTGCTGAGATGATGTATTATGTTATGAGATTTCTGTTTGATGTTATGTTGTGGGATCTCTTTATGTTGTTGAGATCCCTGTGTAACTATGTTGAAGGGATACTCATTGCCACATTGTGTGAGGTCATGTTAAGTTGTCAAGCTGATAGGAGGCCTATTTTGAGTGAGAGGTCCTATAGCGGAACATCTTGTGGAGAGACTAGCCACTCATGTTGAGAGCATATGTCATTGTATGACAGAAAACATAGTCCATGTACATCATCATCTTTTTCCAACATTATATGAAGCGACCAACACCATCTTGACACCGAGCCCAGAGTCGTAGTCCACACTGGATGAACTTTGTTATCAATGTCTTGTGTTTTATGTTGATAATTCTTGTCTTGTTACCTCTTCTTTACAACATGCATATATGTTCTTTTATGCTCTTTAAAAAGCAATTCTAACAACATCACAGAAGTAAAAGGTCTTGGTTAATTCCAGTAGCTGAAGGAACCCAGATCAACCATGGAAAGAAGAATTATTTTGGAGGGAGTCAATGATGACATTACTCCTCACCTGACTAGGAAGAAGACATCCAAAGTCAAGTGGAAAACCATTGTTGGTCTCTATGAAGGTTCGAATGAGGCTAGAAAGCTAGAAACCAAAGGTTGAGACATGATTATTTGTGAAGGGGCACCTTGCCTAGTATATAAGCAGGGCCCTACAATGGATATTACCTATTTCAAATATCCTAAATATTTTGTTGCATATACGAACCTTTTTTAGTAAAATATGAGATTATGTTCAGGAATTGTCAAGTGTTCATTTGTCCAAAGGCATCTAACCCAAATGAAATAGTGGTTATTTGCGATAGAGAGAACAACTTATACAAGTTGATTTGAAAACATATTTAGGCATTGTTACATGATAGTGAAAACTTGTGTGTGCAATGGCACAAGAGGATGGGACACTTACACTACAAGGTGTTGTAGATTTTGAGGGAGATTGTCACTAGTCTTCAAGATTTTTGCATTGAGTAGCAAGGCACGGGTAGAGGGTGTGCAATAGGAAAGAATACCAAGGTTTCTTTTCTAAGTAGTGAGAAAAATTCCAAGGGTATATTGGATATTGTTCACTTAGATGTATGTGGGTCGATTTCAATCGTATTAGTGTAGGGAGAACAATACTATGTCATATTTATTTATGGCTATTCTAGGAAATCCTATATCTTCTTCATGAAGACCAAGAATGAAGTCTTCAGTTGCTTTTGGGAATTCAAGGCCTAGGTGGAGAACCAAATAGGAAAGAAGATCAAGGTCTTGAGGTCAAATAATGGAGGAGAGTACATCTCCAATGACTTCAAGGATTTCTATAAGAAGGTAGGGGTTAAGAGGGAGATAGCAGTCTCATACAACCCTCAACAAAATGGGGATGTAGAGAGAAAGAAGGGGTCCATTATTAGTTCTACCAATACTATGCTATATGACCAAGAGTTTCTTATGTTTTTTTGGGAAAATGTGTGTAACATTGTAGTTTATGTGCAGAAAATGAGTCCTCATAGGATATTGGGGGGTAAGACTTCTAAGGAGGCATTCACATGGGTGAAACCAAATAGGACACTTGAGGATCTTTGGTTGTACATCCATTATCCTGTCGAGAAGAGGAGAAAGTTGGATCCTTTAGGACAAAAGGGGATAATTTTTAGGAATAACAAGACTTGAAAGGCTTACAAGATCTCTATACCGACATAGAGGAAGATAATTGTGAGTAGGATGTTAAGTTCAAGGATACTTGACATCTAGGAAGTCTCATAAGTTTCCACCAACTGTGACAGAGAACAAGGAGCAAGAGGATTTGAAGGTAGAGCAACATGAAAGGGCTTCTAGTTAGAGTCAACTGTCAGGTGGGAAGGAGTCAATATCTCCTTCAAGTTTCATCAAGAGACCTAGGTGGTTTGAGAATATATTGAGGGATTCTTAGGAGCATGTGGAGGATACTTGGAGCACATTCATGGAGAACATGCCTTTGAAGAAATTTCTGAACTATGTGATACTAATGAGTAACATCATCAAAGAGGAAAAAAACCATGAGGCTTGGAGGAAAGTCATGTTGAAGGATGATGCATGGGACATTATGCTAGGATTGAAGGGAAAACTAGTTCTTTATGGCTCTTCAAGAATTCCCTTCCTTGCTAAAAGGGAGGGTTGATGAGAGTAGCTTAGGCATGTACTTCTGCAATAACCTAAGTGTCTAGGATTGTGGAAGTCACCTAATTAACTCTTAACCTTAGTAATTACTTCAATAATTAAAGTAATAAAATGTTATAAGATAAAGTGAGTTAATCTAATGAAATGAAAACTTAATTTGTCTTAGTGAATTAGATGAATCTCAACCATTGATCTCAAGTGATGTTGAGATATAATCTCAATTGTCAATCACTTTGGAGATTAGGGTTGTGGATTATATCAATACTCAAACTTATGAAATGATGGTTGGGCTAAGGGAGAAGACATATCTTGAGCACAAGGCATAGTGAGAGTGATATATCAATGTTTGAGTAGAGAATGAATTCCATTCAAGTGTGTGAGGTTCATAAAAGGGTGCAAGGGGTATCAAGGGAGACAGATCTAGATCAACCAACAAGACCAAAGGAAAAATGTACATAGGGGTTTGATCAAATGGGTTATTTCCAGGTTCCTGTTGTATGTGTTTTTCCTCAGAGGGACATTATACCAGGAATGGAGCCTTGATATGTTGTAGATGATTTTTAATGAAACAATAGAACTTTGAAGGAAAAAAAATATTTTTGTGCATGTGTGAGATTGGTGTTTAATTTTTCTTCTGCTGTTATATTTATTTTACGTGTTAAAATCCTAGTCATCTCATTTATATAATAGATTTGCATAATAACAAAATGTTATTGCAAGGAATCTACTAGGTAGTAATTGGCCAAGTTGATGGGGTTAGTAATTTAACATCATCATCATGTAAATGTTTTAGTTTCTAATTCTAAAAATATTTGAATCTTTATGTCTATATTTCATTTTTATGTGTAATTCATATATATATATATATATATATATATAGTCCTTCCTGTCATATTTTTAAGGTTGTCGTGTGTTGGGTTGGGCACCCATATATATATATATATATAGAGAGAGAGAGAGAGAGAGTCTTTTGTGTCATATTTTTAGGGTTGTTGTGTCTTGGGTTGTGTTGCAACTATTTTGTCACAAGTCCAAGGAAGGAGTTGTATAAAAAATTTCAGAGTTCAGAATCATCAGCCGACTATTTGTCATGTCATTGTAAACCCAATTTTCGCAAGTTGTAATGTAAATGATGTTAGTACAAACAAGTAATTATGTAACAACCTAGGTAAGCCTATGATTTTGGCGACAAATTTCATCCTAGGAGGTTTTCTAACCTCACTGATTACCTGTGTTTCTAAACACAGCTAATTGGAAGAGTTTTTTCCCTCCTGCTTAAACCCCAAAACTAGGGTGAAATTTATTGTTGAAGTGTTAGGGGAGTCCTAGTGTTCTTCGTCAAGTCTATTGTAAAAGTGTTTTGGGAATAATTTAAGCCATTTGGTTGAATTATTCAATTACAAATCACTTGGTCTACTAGATCACATTGTGTCGCATAATTGAGTAAATATTTTGAGGGTCTATAACGAACGGGTATTCCCCCTTTGAGGGTTAAATTTGTAAATATTATGTTAAAAAATATTTGAGTGCATGGTCCCTCATACTTAGATACTATGGCTAAAATATTTGAGGGTGGAAAATAATTAATTCCCTCAAGTGTTGATTAATTAATTTTTCTGGCAAAAATTAAATTAATGCTAAGCCAAAAAAATAATTAATTAGAGTCAAATTTAAAGTCTTAGAGAAATTAAGTTCTCCAAGTGGAAAAATTCGTGGTTATAAACTTTTTTATTTTTTGGAGGTCGCCAACAAGGGAATATTGGAAATTTCAAGAAAAATTAGACCCTTGGGCCTTGGTGGTTAAGTCAAAGTCAAATTTTTGAGGAATTTGAGCTAATAAAAAATGGGTTAAATGAGAAATTCGAAAAGTCCTCAAAAATAATTATTTTCAATGGTGAAGATTAAAATATGATCAAATATTTTTTGACGACCGATATGATTTTGACAGGGATTAAGTCAACTAGCTGTTATTTTTCCACTTAGACGATTTATCTATAAATTGAGAGTCATTTGTGTCACAAGCCATCTGATGTTTAGCTAATGTAACTCTGAAAAGATTATGTAAATCTATAGTCTCACTAGGAAAGTTTTGAATAATCATGATAAAAATGTTGGGGTGCAATTCATGGTGTCTCTGATCTACTGATTTGTGGTATGTGTTGGGTATAGGCATTCCTATATTGTGGTTTATAATTTTTATTGAATCGTTATTTCGTTGTAGATTATAGGAACATTCTATATAGTGTTTGTAGGTTCCCCAACACTTGGGCTCCATGTTCACAAACTGTGGGCACGGGCTAACTGTGTTTTGGATCTTGAATATTTTATGGTTTTTCTAACTTCTATAGGGTTGTGGTTTGGCATTTATCTTTCGAAATACATTTAAACATTTATTAAAGAATTTACAAACAAAATGTTTCTCAAAATTTCTTTAAGCCTAGTATACATGTATATTTTTTGTAAATATATTTGTAGAATAAAGTTTTGTAAATAAATTTATCCTCTAACTCTTGTTTGCAGCTAGGTTTTTGGGATGGATTTTAAATTTATATTGGGGTTTTTGGCTCTTGAAATTTTATTTGTTCAAGTAAGCTTCAAGCTAGATCTGAAGAATTTTAAGGGTTTCAAGGGTTTCAGTCCTTGGAAAATTTTCGTGAGGGTTTCTAGAGGTGGATCTAGGCCTAGGAAGGAAATATTCACCATCTTTTCCCCTCCAAACTCAACACTCGAGTGCAAGAGGAATATGTCCTGCCTTTTTGAGGTGATCTCGTGGCACTTCCGGTAAAATTAGAAAAATCCAAGGTGATTTTTTAGTTTTGAGGGGCATCCGATTTTTTTTGGACCTTTTAGGCTCCAATGTGTCCCTTTCCATGGTTTCCATCACCCTGCAAGGTCTACTAGCCTAGGAAGTAGGCCTGATGTGGCCTTATGTCCTTCTCAACCCCTCCTTACAACCTTCCACTCAACCCTGTTCCCTCCTTATCCCTCCACCACGACCTTTTCCCTTTCCTCTTCTTCCCTTATTCCTCCCCTCTTGCTTGTCATAACCTCTCCATTTCCTTCTTCCACGCCTACTCCTTATTCTCCCCTGCGTCTTACTTTATCCCCTCATGGAAACATTCATTTTCCTTTGCTTCCCCATGACAACCCTCCTTCCTTCTTCTGTTTAGACTTTAAGGCTTTAGCTTCCTTGTTGTTGCCCCATTTCCTATGTTGCAGACCCTTAGGGTCTTTTACTAGCCCTTCGTTACTTCTCTTCGTTGATCCTTCCGTTTCTAGCCCTCAATCTCACCTCATTCACCTCTGCGGATTTTCTAGAGTTAGCATTAATAGTTTTGCAGAGAATTGGACTGATTTTACAGTGTCTTATAGGTGGTCCATCTACTGAACAAGTCTTGGGCAAGTGCTCTACTTGGCCTAGGGTCATCCGTTTGTTTCTCCAACCCTGAAAGCCATCTCTATCGCATGATTTCAGCATCTGAACCTCTCAATAAATGACAAAAATTTGATGAAATCGATGTAGATTCAATTAACAAAGTGTCTAACTTGTTCACGAGTCATACATACAAATTTGGCATGCATTATAAGCTTGTTCCATGACAACCATATTTTTAGGGATTGCAATATTAAGGTTTGATTTAAGTAGCAATGGCATCATATATACATTTATTTCTTGGCTCATCTCATATAAACATATTTTCTCTACTTGTTGACTGTTATCAAAAGTTGCCTAAAGCATGGACAAATTTATTGCATAAGATAAGCATTCATAGCTTGACTTGTTTTATGAATTGGTTGACTGTCACAAGCCTACTAAAGTCTGAAATCATAACAGTGATATCGTAAGAGAGTTTACTCCATTCTTAAATTGGGTTTTAGTAGTAGATTGCTTTGGTTTTAGCATCACATATTACAGTCAAGGGAGCTCTAAAACATAAGTAATCTCTGTTGTCCTAATAATCAGAAGATCACTCTCTAAAAGAATCTAACTTTTATCTCAGGAATATTTTGACTAAGCACTTTTTTTTACATCAATTGTCCTTTAAGGTCTAATTATCTCCATCCTTTTAATTGGTATAAGAGCTTTGGTAAGTACTGCTTTCATTATTATCATTCTTGTTTTATGATCAATATCTTTTATTGAGTGGTAACTTTACATTGACACTTTGAATTCCTAAGGCTTCTTGTTTATGTTGAGCATCTCTTAAGTTGAATGGTCATTGGAATTTTCTAAGGAACATTGGTTACATAATCATTGGTTAAGAAAAGTTCCCTAATTACCATTGGTTTATGGTGTTGTTATCTTGAGCATATTGGTGAATCATTTACCTTAAGTAATTATATCATTGGCATCTCTTTTTCATTTTTGGATTTGTTAACTTGGCACATTCTCTTATGGTTTAAGATTGTCCCTTAATTTCTATTGATAAGTACACTTCTCATTGAAGCCAATTAAAACTTAAATAATTAACCGATTAAGAAATCTCAACTCAAGGCTCATTCACATCCTTTGCATAAGCATTCTAGGCCTAGTTACATTAATAATTTAACTCCAAGCATAAGAATGGTTGATAGACTTATAGGACCACCCTTTCTCACCTAAATTGAGGGATTCAACACATTTTTAGTGGTTAACACAGTGACCTTGTAGTGTTAGAGCCACAATCTCTGCAGTGCCGAAGGCAACGAGTGGTTGGAACACAGGGGAAGGTATCATTAATCAAGCCCCTATTTTCTTTTTGTTGGCTTCCATCCCACAACCTACTCTAAAGACTACTCTAAAAATAGTTAACTTAAAGAGGGAGGTTCCATTTAGGCTAGGCATATAACTTAAAAGTGACCAAGATCCTTGCATTTCATCTAGATATTAGGACTTGCATCTCATATAGGTTAGTGAAGCATCTAAGTAGTGTTTGTCCATTCGGTTACTTGGTCTTAAATTATAATAAGGAATGATTTTGGCTCTATAAGGCACTGGTCTCATATCTGAATCTAATCTAATATTTGAGTTTTTCTAAATTTAACCAAGTAACTAGGCCACTCAATCGCGTCTCCCGGGCTTGTTGGTTGCCAACTTGCCTTCCACCTTCACATTTCCATAGGTACTAACCCCCATAGCCCACTATTGGGAGACACCTAGAATGGAGTGGGTGGGGATTAGAGTGACAACCCCCACCCTGAGTCGTTGTCACATTGTGCCTGTACAATATGAGCAACAACGTTTTTTGGCATTTTTGTGGGGGAATTTTTTTTTTATCCTTGGTTCTCATGACATATTTTTATTAGACTCAACTTCTCATCCTTTCTATCCCATCATTTTTCACATATTCTTGTTCCTATCTACACCTTTAGCACCTGGATATTTGGGTTAGTTCCCTTTTTGGGTGGCGACTCCACGTATTGCTCCATTTATAGAATATTATACTAGAAGAAATCTCGGTAGCTTGGTTAACCTCGCTCTTGGAGCTTGGTTATGAAAATTACATTCTAGTAAGAATTTAATATTTCTCAGGCATGAATCCCTCCTTGATATCCATATGCTTCTTCTTGACTAACTTTTGGTTTTCTGCATTTTGGATTTTAGAGTTAGATTCATGTTCAAGTGGTGACTCCACTTCTTTCATTTTCTGCAATAATTTTTGCTAGAAGCCCTCTTCTTGTAGACTTCTTTCTTATCTTGAACATGGACCTCTCGTTGATATCCATTTTCTCTCAAGTGAGCAAGTCATCATGAATGAATTGCTTGCTCCTTGTAGTTTTACTAACATTCAGGGTTATCCCCATGATATTCTAGAGAAAGCCATTGATAATTTGCCTTCTTTTCAAGGCAATGGTGCAATTAATGCTAATGACCATCTCAAGAAATTTAATCTTTGTGTGGCTAAGTGGTGCAACAATGCTAACTATAATCATGAAGACATTAATATGCAACTCTTTGTCTTTTCCTTGGAAGATAATGTTATGGATTGGTTTCATGATTTTCCTAATGATTCTTTTGATTCTCTACAAGCTATAATCAATGCCTTTATTAATGAATATGGAGATAAGAAGAATGAAAAGGATTTACTTCACGCCATTTATAGTATGAAAAAGAATGAAGATGAGACTATTAAAGAATTTAATAGGAGGTTCAATGGCATTGTAAGAGATTTATCTCAAGATTACAAACCTCTTGACAAGCTTTTGTTAGACCATTACATTGATGCATTTGACACTCACACTTCTTATGAGTTGATGCACAAGAAACCCACTAATGTAAGGGTTTCTCAAAATTTAGCTGAGGAATTAGAAAAGGACAAGAAATCATTTAGGAAGGTTGGGATTCCAAATTTTAAAAAGGAAGAAACTGAATAAAAGGAAAGTGATCTTGTTAAAGAACTTGCTCAAATCATTAAAAATATGCAATTTGAGCAAAAAAATCAAGTCAATGTCATGCATAATCGCCTAATTAATATAGAGGAGTCTCAAGAGAATGATCTGGAGAATAATAATGATCAATCTTGGCCATATTGAAGTGTTCGTGAAAGTTTTCATGATGAATCTACTTGTTCTTTTGCAAGAGGAATCCTGGGTAGTGGCATTGCAGGGACAAGTGGAAAATTAACAATGTTATTGAAGAATCACATTTCTTACCTATAGAATATCGTGATAAGCATCTTGTTAAGGAATTAACTCAAATGATCAAAGACATGCAATCTAGTCAAGCAAGATTAATAATAGATCACACCAGAGAAATGAGTTCCATGGAGAACAGGTTACAGGCTATGGAAGTTACTCAGTATAATCAAAGCATCAGTTTTCAGAACACGATAGAGACCATGAAGGATGATCATGCACAACAAATAAGAACAATGGAATAAAGAAAATTACAGGTAATCAGTGCCATGGAGGTTAACTACTCTGACAAGATAAAGACCATGGAGCACAATCACACACAGGAAATGAAAGCCTTGGAAGCTAAGCATTTCACTCTTCAAGACAGATTCGTGAAGACAAAAATAAATCAAGCAAAATTAATAGTAAGACATGCCAAGGAAATGAGTTCCATGTAGAGGAGGTTGGAAGAAATGGAAAAATTACTAAGGTTGTAGCCTAATCCAGAACTTTCAACAAATCATAGTCTTTCCAACTAGCTTATCTAGGACCCATCTTGTTGTGAGTCTCATGAGGCAGTGCCATATCCATTTTAGATGCACAATGAAGGGAGAAATGTCACAAATGTCTTGTGCATTCCATCATACCATCTCCGACATCAGGCAAGCTGGTCTATGTTAACCACATCATCACCAACATCACCGTTCGCAAAGGAGAAACAAAAGAAAAGAAAATGTTAAGCTTCCACGATCTTTCCTGTATGAAATAAATGGGAACCTAAAGAAGAAGAAGTTTTATGCATCTGATGGCTGCGAGAAACTCAATATTCGGATAAGTCAAAGTCCTAGGATTTTAGAATTCAGCATGGCACATCCGAGAAGCAAACCAAAAACTTGCCAGAAAGTTGGCAGATGCTCAGTATGCACCATGTTGAAGAAATCTGATGCCATAGGGAATCTTTGTATAGTATCTCTAATCCTACTCCCTTTCATTTATGTCATTAATTAGTTTTCTTTTTATGTACTTATGTTATGTGTCTTTCAATTTAAGTTTGTTAGAGTATATTTTTGCTATTCCAACAGATATTCTATATATGCATGATGATTTTGATTATGAGTGGATATCTATTTTATGGACTTATATTTTCTTGGATACAAGATTTTGGATTCTCACATCGCTTTGACAAAGCAACATGTCCCCATATGGAGCCATATGTTGCACCTATTTTGTCACAATTCCAAGGAAGCAGTTATACACAATTGTTCAAAGTTTTGAATCATCAGCGAGCTATCTTCCATGTCATTGTAAACCCGAATTCTGTAAGTTGTAATATAAATGATGGTAGTATGACCTTGTAATTATGTAACAACCTAAGTAAGCCTGTGATTTTGGCAACAAATTTCATGCTAGGAGGTTTTCTAATCTCACTAATTACCTGTGTTTCTAAACACGGATAATCAGAAGAGTTTTTTTTCCGTCTAGCGTAAACCCCAAAGCTAGGGTGAAATTTATTATCGAAGTCTTAGGTGAGTCCTAGCGTTCTTAGTTGATTTTGTTGTAAAAGTGATTTTGGAATCATTTAAGTTATTTGGGTAAATTATTTGATTACAAATCACTTGGTCTACTAGATCATATTGTGTCGTCGAATTGGGTAATTATTTTGAGAGTCTATAACAAACGGGTATTCCCCCTTTGAGGGTTGAATTTGTAAAATCTTATGTAAAAAAATAATTGAGTGCATGGTCCCTCATACTTAGACACCATGGCTAAAATATTTGAGGGCGGAAAATAATTAATCCCATCAAGTGTCAATTAACTAAATTTTTTGGCAAAAATTAAATTAATCCTAAACGAGAAAATTAATTAATTAGAGCCAAATTTAGAGTCTTAGATAAATTAAATTCTCCATGTGGAAAAATTTGTGGGTATCAAAGAAATTAATTTTTGGAGGTCCCCCACCAAGAGACTATTGGAAATTTCAAGAAATATTGGATGCTTGGGCCTCGGTGGTTAAATCAAAGTCATTTTTTAAATGAAATTAGCTCAAAAATAATTAATTTTGAGCTAATGAAAAATGGGTTAAATGAGAAATTCGAAAAGTCCTCAATAAATAAATATTTTCAACGATGGAGATTAAAAGATAATCAAATATTTTTCGACGACCGAGATTGTTTTGGCAGGTATCAAGCCAACTAGTCATTATTTTTCCACTTGAAGAATTTATCTATAAATTGAGAGTCAATTGTGTCTTAATCCATCTTATGTTTGGCTAATGTAACTATGAAAAGATGATGTAAAACTACTGTCCCACTGGGAATGTTTTGAATAATCATAATAAAGACTTTAGGGTGTAGTTCATGGTGTCTCTGATCTATTGATTTGTGGTATGTGTTGGGTACAAGCATTCCTATATTATGCTTTATAATTTTTATTGAATCATTATTTCATTATAGGTGATAGGAACATTCTATTGGTAAGTTGTGAGTTTATCTTAGGTGATCTGATTCAATATGTGTTCTAATGGTTTATCTTTCAGAAAATATATAGTGTTTTCATGTTCCTCGGTCCTTGGGCTCCAAGTTCACAAATTGTGAGCACAAGTTGACTATGTTTGGATCTTGAATATTTTGATGGTTTTTATAACTTCTTTAAGGTTATGGTTTGACATTTATCTTTCGAAATACATTTAGCCATTTATCAAAGAATTAAAAAAATATATATTTCTCAAAATTTCTTGAAGCCTTGTACACATGTATATTTTTTGTAAATATATTTGTAAAATAAAATTTTGTAAATAATTTTATTCTCTAACCCTTGTTTGCAGCTGGGGTTTTGGGATTTATTTTAATTTTTTATATATATTGGGGTTTTGGGCTCTTGTAATATTATTTTTCTAGGTAAGATTAAAGCTAGATCTGAAGAATTTCAAGGGTTTCAATCCTTGGAATATTTTCATGATGGTTCCTAGAGGTGGATCTAGGCCTAGGAAGGAAAGATCCACCATCTTTTCCCTTCCAAACTCAACAGTCAAGCACAAGAGGAAGATGTCCTGCCTTTTTGGAGGCGATCTCATGGCATTCAATTTTATTTGGGCCTTTTAGGCTTTAACGTCTCCCTTTCCATGCTTTCCATCACCCCCCAAGGTATGATATCCTAGGTCGCAGGCCTGCTATGGCATTATCTCTTCTCATCCCCTCCTTGCAGTCTTCCGCTCAACCTTGTTCCCTCCTTATCCCTCCACCAAAGCCTTTTCCCTTGCCCCTTCTTCCCTTATTCCTCCGCTATTGCCTATCATAGCCTCTCCCTTTCCTTCTTCCCTACCTGCTCCTTATTCTCACATGCAACTTCCTTTAACCCCTCACAACAACCTTTCTTTTCCTCTGTTGCCCCACAACAACCCTCCTTCCCTCTTCCGTTAAGCCTTTAAGGCTTTAGCTCCCTTGATGTTGCCCCATCTCCCATGTTGTAGACCCTTAGGTTCTTTTCCTAATCAAGCTGCAAGCCTAGTAAGCTTCATTTCCATCTCTACTAACCCTTCTTTGCCTCTCTTCCTTGATCCTTTCGTTCTTAGCCCTTAATATAACCTCATTCACCTCTACGGATTTTCTGGAGTTAGCATTGGCAACGTTATAGAGAATTGGAGTGATTTTACAGTGTCTTGCATATGGTTCATTTACTGAAGAGGTCTTGGGAAAGTGCTCTACTTGGCCTAGGGTCATCCGGTTGTTTCTCTAACTCTCAGAGCCCTCTCTATCTCATGTTTGCATCATCTAAACCTCTCAATAAATGAATTTTTTTTGATGAAATCGATATAGATTCAATTCACAAAGTGTCTAACATGTTCATGAGTCATACATACAAATTTGGCATGTATTATAAGCTTGTTTCATGACTGTCGTATTTTAGGCACTGCAATATTAAGGTTTGATTTAAGTAGCAGTGGCATCATAAAGACATTTATTTCTTGGATCATCTCATATAAGCATATTTCTCTACTTGCTTACTATTATATAAAGTTAACTAAAGCATGGATAAATTTATAGCATAAGGTATGCATTCATAGCTTGAATTGTTTTATGAATTGGTTCACTATCACAAGCCTACTAAAGTCTGAAATGATAACATTAATATCGTAAGAGAGCTTAATCCATTCTTAAATTGGGTTTTAGTATTACATTTCTTTGTTTTTAGCATCATATATTACACTCAAAGGAGCTCTAAAACATAATTACTCTATGTTGTCCTAATTATCATAAGACCACTCTCTAGAAGAACCTAACTTTAATCTCAAGAATATTTTGATTAATCACTTTCTTTTACATCACTTGTCCTTTATGATCTAATTGTGTCCATCGTTTTAATTGGTATAAGAGCTTTGGTAAGTACTCCTTTCATTATTATCATTCTTCTTTTATGGTCAATATATTTTATTGAGCGGTAACTTTACAATGACACTTTGAATTCTTAAGGATTCTTGTTCTGGTTGAGCATATCTTAATTTGAATGGCCATTGGAATTTTCTAAGGAACATTGGTTACATAATCATTGTTTAAGAAATTTTTCCTAATTACTATTGGTTTATGGTTGTCGTTATCTTGAGCATATTGGTGAATCATTTATCTTAAGTAATTGTATCATTGACATCTCTTGTTCATTTTGGGATTTTTTAACTTGGAACATTCTCTTGTGGTTTAAGATTCCCTCTTAATTTCTATTGATGAGTACTCTTTTCATTGAAGCCAAACAAAAATTAAGAATTAAATGATTAAGCAATCTCAACTCAAGACTCACTCACATCCTATGCATAAGCATTTTAGGCCTAGTTACATTAATAATTCACCTCCAATCATAATCTTGGTTGATAGATTTCTAGGACCACCCTTTCGCACATAACTTGATGGATTTAGCACCTTTTGAGTGGTTAACACGGTGACCTTGCAGTCGTAAGAGCCATAGTCTCTGTAGCACTGGAGGCACCAAGTGGTTGTAACACAGGGGGAGGTATTGTTAATCAAGCTTTTGCTTGCTTCTCGTTGGCTTCTATCCCACAACCTACTCTAAAGACTAGTCTCAAAAACAGTGAAGAGGGAGGTTCCATGTAGACTAGGCATATAACTTAAAAGTGACCAAGATCCTTGCATTTCATCTAGATCTTAGGACTTGCATCTCATATAGGTTAGTGAAGCATCTAAGAAATGGTTGTCCATCTTGTTACTTGGTCTTAAATTATAATAAGCAAGAATTTTGACTCCACCAGGCACTTGTCTCATATTTGAATCTAATCTAATATTTTCATATTGCTAAATTTAAACAAGTAGCTAGGCCACTCAATCGTGTCCCTCAGGCTTGTTGGTTGCCAACTTGTCTTCTGCCTTCAGATTTACATAGGGACTACACCCATAGCCTGTTCTTAGGAGACAACTAGAACGGAGTGGGAGGGGTTCAGAGTGACAACCCCTGCCTGGAGTCATTATCACATGATGCCTGTACAATATGAGTGACAATAGGTTGGACACTCATATATGTGTCCTTCATTGTTAAGTTATGGTATTTTCTATGCTTATAACAGTTTACTTCTTTTTCTTATTATATTCCATCGATTAGCAATCACATGTACATAAAGTAAAGTGCAGATAGAACATTAAACGATCGACAGAAAACAAGCCAAGACAAGAGACACAAGATGTGGCGGCTAGCCAGGGACAAACCCCACAATGTGTGGGGAAACCCTTTGATCAAATATTCTTTTATCTTCAATAATTCAGCAGAGAGAAATAGTACAATAAATCTGATTCATATCAGCAGTAGCAAACCCTAGATCAGCAGCATCAGCGTTAGCGGCTTCATTATCAAACTAGGGCAGACCATATCTCACAAACCGACCGTCGGATTGACTTCATTCCACCACCAAAAGTTTTAGCTTCCAGAGGAGGTTCAGATGAACCTACACCATAGTTCAGATGAGGAGATATTCTAAGCCACGCAAGTCAATCTTTACTTCTGTAGTTGCAGCTTCAGTTTCAGCAGTTTCCGACTTCAAACTAGGGCAGTCGATATCTTGCAAACCGTTCGTCGGATTGACTTCATTCCACCACCAAAAGTTGCGGCTTTTAGAGGAGGTTCAAATGAACCTACAGTGCAGTTCAGATGAGTAGACCTTCTAGGCCACGCAAGACAATCTTTACTTCTGCAGTTACAGCTTCAAATTTAACAACTTCCGGCTTCACATGTGTGAGAGAGAGACCCATTTCAGCACAGTAGAGAAGAGACTCATTTCTGCGTTGTAGAGAGAGAGAGAGAGATGTGATGAGATGAGTGAGTTCAAATGAGGAAAAGTCCTCTTATATTTATACACAACGTTGGTGGGTGAATAGATACGACTGTTGGGCTTCTGAGCCTACATGAGTTGTAGGTCGACTTGATAATAATTCCATAATAAAAATAAATTCATATCTCCATGAGTACTTATCGGAATCAGATGATCTTTATATCAATCTTACACCTCTCGACAAGAGGAATCTAATAAAAATATTATCAGCCATGAATAAGATGACCCACATGAAGTTTTGCCCTGGTTTCCAATTTTAACACTCCCTCTCAACCATGGAGAACTTCATCTGCAATCTGTCTATCGGTCGTTACTATTCATCCATCAAATGCACTCCCATGTACAGCCTGACCCTTGCCCTACTCTGCTCTATTCTGCCTATTCTGCTTTGTCTTGTTATGCCCTGCACTGATCTGTACTGTTTTGCTCTGTTCTGCTTTGCTCTTGCATTATTCTGTTCTGCTCTGCTTTTGTCCGAATTATGAAGAAGAAGAAATGATCGAGGATGTATCATACTGACTCAAAGTCAGTCTCAGAGTATGTACCACTGGTCCCAGACCAGTCTCAACCAACCCAAAGTCAGCGTCATAGTGAGTACAACTCCACTGGTCCTAAACCAGTATCATCCTCCACTGACTCAAAGTCAGTCTCAGAGTGCGTACCACTAGTCCCAGACCAGTCTCAGCCGACCCAAAGTCAGCTTCATAGTAAGTGCCACTCCTATCACTGGTCCCAGACCAGTATCGCAGTCTCAAATAGTGTATCATTGGTCCCAGACCAGTCTCAACCGACCCGAAGTCATCGTCATAGTATGTACCACTCTCACTGGTCCCAGACCAGTACTGCACTGACACAAAGTCAGTATCGGAGTATGTACCATTGGCCCCAGACTAGTCTCAACCGACCCGAAGTCAGCGTCATAGTATGGTACAACTCCTACCACTAGTCCCAGACCAATATCGCGGTCTCAGAGAGTGTACCACTGGTCCCAGATCAATGGAGGTCATCCTAGCATAGGGAGTATGGTAGATACAACGATGCGTCCATCGGTACTACTATGGTCCCTAACTTCATTCCCTGCTCATTGATCAGATGAGAGGTACTTCCCATGAGTCCCAGACTACATGGGTAAGATGCCTCGACAGGAGAACTAATCAATCCTGTCCTCACAGGAGAACACATCAATCCTGCTACAATCGCCATGGAGAACACATCAATCCAGGCTGCCATGGAGAACACATCAATCCAAGCCTCACAGGAGAACTAATCATCCTGCTACACAGGAGAGCGAATCATCCTGTTCCACAAGAGAGTGAATCATCTTGTCCCACAAGAGAGCGAATCATCTTGTTCCAGTGTGCACCACCAGGGGAGGGTGAGTCACCCTGTGGTCATATGTTGCTCCTGTAGGAACCGCAAGCCCTCAGAGCTCCCAGAGCTCAATGTATGCAACATGAAGGACCCTTGTACAAAGGTTTCTTTCCGACTCCAACTTGTTTGGGAAAATCATAGTTTAGATCTTTCCTCGGGGCTTTGACAAGGTGTATCAACCTGTACATCATCTTAATGTGATGGAGCTTCCTTGCTCATCGACTTACCATATCCCAGATGATGTCTATTTGCTAGAGAAATTGACGAATACGGGATTCCTCAATAATCGAATCCCACCTCTGGTTGTTACAGAGAATCACAGTGGTATCCAATGTAAATCCAAACAGCTCACTAAAGAGCTTTCGCAACTAGACTGCCTCACACGAGGTTATGCTAGCAACAAGATATCCTGCTTTGGTGGTGCTCAAAGCCACCGACTTCTGCTTCCTGCTCATCCAGGATATCGAAGCAGATCCCAATGTGAAACAGTACCCGGAAGTGCTCTTACGGTCCACCACACTTCCTGCCCAATCAACATCAGTATATCCAAGTAGTCTCACATCTCCGGCAGTGTATCTTAATCCATGAGAGATTGTGTCCTGAAGACATCTCAGAAGATTCCTGGCATTAATCCAGTGAGGCTCAACCAAATATGAGCTCACAATGCTAACTGCAAAACATATGTTCGGACGGAGGTTCACCAAGAACATCAATGCGAATGAGTTTTTGAAACTCAGAGGCATTTCCCAAGTCTGGTCCGACATCTCTACCATATAACTTCTAAAAGTTAAGATCCTCGAGGTAGTCACAGGCTTGCAGTCCATCATACCCAATCTTTCCAATATATTTACCACATATTTTCCTTGAGATAGGAAAATTTCTCTTAGCTTCTGCCACACTTCAAGTCCTTGGTCCTTCATTTCAAATTTAGAAGCCATCTCCCTCTTACATTTGTGAATGAGAGGGTTTGGACCTGTTAGAAAGAGGTCATCCACATACAACACTAGTATGAGAGGCTTGTCATCTTCAACCGTAAAGTAAAGGTTAGGATCAGCTTCACTCCTAGTGAATCCCAGCTTCATCAAGTAGCTATCGATCCTCTCATACCATGCTCGGGGTGCTTGCTTCAGCGCATAGAGAGCTTTCTTCAACCTGCATACATGAGATTTTTGATCATAAATCTCAAATCCTTCGGGTTGCTCTACGTAGACCTCTTCTTTGATCGATCCGTACAAGAACGCAGTCTTGACATCCATCTGATGTAGGTTCCATCCTTGTGAAGCACAAGGGCTATGATCAAGCGGATGGTCGTATATCTGGCAACAGGTGAAAATATCATAGTTTATACCTCCCTTCTGGGATAAATCACGAGCAACAAAATGAACCTTATACTTTTCCATACTTCCATTTGCTACATGCTTTATCTTGTAAAGCCATTTTGAAGTAACAATTGTCTTGTCCAAGGTCTGAGAACTACTTCCCAGACATCATTCTCCATAATAGACTCATATTCTATGGTCATAGCATCCTTCCATAGTTAATGCTTGATGACATCTAAGAATGATGAAGGTTCATTTTGTATGATCGTGCTCATGATGGTCAGGTATCCCTGATACCTGTTAAATTTCTTACTTTGATGGAAGGTTTCTCAGGGTGCAGCATGTCCTTCAGCATCATCAAGTATCCCCCTAAGCCATGAAGGCCTCTTCCTAGAAGAGGAAGGCTCATGTGGATGAGGATCAATCGGATCCATGGGTTCTTCTACATCAGGCATTGATTCATCATCCTTTTCTTTCGGTTCCCTGGTGTCGGCTTCTTGAGAGCTACTCAAAGTCAGTAGATTGTCCACCTTGCTGAGAGCCATATCTTTTTGAAAGGTGACATCATGACTAATCACGACTTCCCTTTGACCGGTGGTGAACATTTCTTCAGGAGTTTAGGAACCCAATGCTTGATGAGGGCATCAATTTTGTACATATACGGCGGTCATTGTAGTTTCAGCCCATAGAAACTTTGGAAGTCTTTGATCATGTAGCATGGCCCAGACAACTTCCATCATCGTGTGGTTCTTCCTTCCCACCACGCCATTCTGTGTTGAAAAGTGTGCAACAAGAAATGCTTGTTGAGAGTGCAACAAGATGATGGAGCTTAGTGAAAAGAGTCGCCTTCGCTAAGTGGGCCCACAGGCTATTTTTGGCGCAAGTCTATTTTTAGACTATGTCTATTTTTAGACATATGGATCATGTCTATGGATTGCAGGTTGTTGTTTATGGATGATTGGTCAAGTTGGGAAAAATAGATGGACTTCTATTTTTTATGAAAGTGTGAGTGATCACAGTGTGAGTGATCAAAGTCTATTTTTAGACTGGCTGTCAAAAATAGAAAAGTCAAATATTATTGTCTCATAATAATATTTGGACTATAAACTTGATCTTATTCTCTTGGAGCACTTCAGGATGAGCTACGGATGTGGTACATGCAGATCCCAGAGGGAAATACATGGTTACCTATGGGATGACTAATATTTGCATGCAGGACTTCAGTTAGAACTCAAGTGAGTTGAGTTTAGTGGACTGGAGGTGCAGTTGATGGAGTTGTGTTCAGTTTAGCTTTGTTAAACTGGTTGTATTTAGTCTAACTGATCAATAGACTAGAGATGAGTTGGGTGAATTAGTTATTAACTAATTCACAAGTTATTAACTCATAATACAACTATAGAATACATCAGTTAACTCAGTTGCATGTCAGTGCATCTTCAGTTCAACAGGGACAGGTGGTAGAGAATCAGATTGCTATCAGTTGTGACTATAGTTGTGCACCAGATCTTGCACAATCAAGGGATTGAGTATGCCAATGAGTTTTCTCACGTATTTTCCCACATTATAGCCTTTGCTCACCTCCAACAAAGTGTGAGTGATTATTTTGAGGTGAAATACGAGTTTGGGAAGTCATTCTCATCAGTTCTTGAGCAGGTATTGAGCAGTGGAGGCAGGCAAGCAGTGGAATAGATTTGGAGATCAGATCTTAGTTGTATTGTGTGCAACAGGTGGAGCTGGTACTGGATTGCTTGTGATAAGCATTGTACTTTGCAATGTTACATGATTCAATCAATATAATATACAGATAGTGTGGGGTTTTTAGTGAGATGCTTTTCCCGGGATACATACTGTGTTTATGAGTTTGATTGATGCTTCTATGTGTGCCTGTGAATGTTTCTGCTTCTGTAAATTGATGATCAACGTAGAGGAGATTATGTATTATACATGTTCCACTTATAATTGTATGATCAGGATAATCTCTATGAATATGTGTTAAATTATTCAAAATTTCTACATGGTATCAGAGCTAGATAATTGTACAAAAAGTTTCTACATGGTATCGGAGCTGCTTGATTTGTAGAAGAGATTTTTACAGGATATCAAGCGAGGATTGATCATCGGATCTATTATTCATAAGGTGTTTACATTTTATTTCTTCAGGCAGAGTCTGTAATCGGGCCAGGTAGCCTCTGGATTCATCCTTCTTTTGGAAGGTGAGATATCCGGCGAATGCCCATACAGTCGATCTCTGTACAAGAAATACTTTGTTCTCACGAATTCTAGATCGGAAGCTGTTGAGTTTTGAGCTGGTGGAATTCGAATTTAATTCCAAAGCAAGAGCGAAACTCAGAAACATTCAGTGTGAGAATGGAGACAGTATGCCCCAGTATCTCACGAAGTTCACCCAATGCCGGGATGAGCTGGGAAGTGTGGGGGTGATTGTCGGATGAGGATGGTGAGTCTAGCACTCCTTGACCTTCCTAAGAGTTGACAGAGCTACCAGGACTTGGTGAATGGAAGGGAGAAACTGCAAAATTGGGAACGAACATGGTCGGATTTGATGCAGGAGGAGATCAGGCGGAGCACCAGAGACGGTTCTTCATCCATGCAGGATGAGGAGAACTGTGCCTTAGCGAGTAAGGTGAAGAAGGGGAAGGAGAAGGTTTCTCTTTCCGAATCTTGTTCTTCCAGTGGTGGGAAGAAGGTTGACAAATCGAAAGTGCGATGCTTTTGTTGTCATGAGATTGGTTCACGGGTCAGGAACCTGTATGCTCTTGAGGTTCAAGATGCATGCAAAGCCTTGAGCAGCGAGGCAACTGATGGAGACTTGGTGGTTGAGAGGGAGCGTATATTACCTCTCAACATGCAGAGCCAGAAGAAGTCTCAGACGATTGTGGAGGAGCCACGATTGGTGCGGCAGCTTCAGGAGATTGTGGAGCAACCACAACAAGGGAAGCTGAGAGGAGATCGAATAGAGAAATCTACTCATGCAGAGACCTCTAGTAGGGGGAAACTTCGAGCCAGATGAGCTGAAGGATCGCATGCAGGCATACCTCCAGTTAGGAGGTGGGGTGATGTGGATTGATTGTCCCAAGGAGGAGGGGCAGGATCCTTGAGGTACCCAACCTCTTGGATGAGACCTTGCTACGGGAGCCCCAGATGTGTAGTAGCAGGAACTGACTGATTGGGTAGAGATAGATGCGGATGGAGCGGCAGAGAGAGCGACAGTGCAGGGAATCCCAGGACAGCGCATAGCTAGCAGGCTGTAGCAATGCGAGAGGCACAAGTGTTTTGCACAGTGCTAGGTGGCACAGAGAGGTGTGCAATGGTGCGAGATGCATGGAGATGTTGCAGTAGCGCAGATGTTAGAGAGGGATCACTTGTCAGCAGCAGGTAGAGCTTCAGTATCAGAGGATGTTTCTAGCCCAACAGAGAGGTCAGTTGGGAGGTGCAGTGCGGATGCAATGCTGGGAGATAGAACCAGCAGCAGCACGGATGTAGTCAAAGATCAAAGTGACAGAGGATAGAATAGTCAGATACTGAAGAGCACAGAGATGCAGAGTTTCAGTCGACAGAGGCAATAGCAGTCAGAGACTTTGATGAAAAAGCAAGTGGACCGGCCAGATGTGTTGCATGGAGAACATTCCAGAGTTACAGGATCGGGTTTGAGAGGAAGCCTTTCTTGTTGAGAGGGAGTGTTGAAAAGTGTGCAACAAGAAATGCTTGTTGAGAGTGCAACAAGATGATGGAGCTTAGTGAAAAGAGTCGCCTTCACTAAGTGGGCCCACAGGCTATTTTTGGCGCAAGTCTATTTTTAGACATATGGATCATGTCTATGGATTGCAGGTTGCTGTTTATGGATGATTGGTCAAGTTGGGAAAAATAGATGGACTTCTATTTTTGATGAAAGTGTGAGTGATCACAGTGTGAGTGATCAAAGTCTATTTTTAGACTGGCTTTCAAAAATAGAAAAGTCAAATATTATTGTCTCATAATAATATTTGGACTATAAACTTGATCTTATTCTCTTGGAGCACTTCAGGATGAGCTACGGATGTGGTACATGCAGATCCCAGAGGGAAATACGTGGTTACCTATGGGATGACTAATATTTGCATGCAGGACTTCAGTTAGAACTCAAGTGAGTTGAGTTTAGTGGACTGGAGGTGCAGTTGATGGAGTTGTGTTCAGTTTAGCTTTGTTAAACTGGTTGTATTTAGTCTAACTGATCAATAGATTAGAGATGAGTTGGGTGAATTAGTTATTAATTAATTCACAAGTTATTAACTCATAATACAACTATAGAATACATCAGTTAACTCAGTTGCATGTCAGTGCATGTTCAGTTCAACAGGGACAGGTGGTAGAGAATCAGATTGCTATTAGTTGTGACTATAGTTGTGCACTAGATCTTGCACAATCGAGGGATTGAGTATGCCAATGAGTTTGCTCACGTATTTGCCCACATTATAGCCTTTGCTCATGTCCAACAAAGTGTGAGTGATCATTTTGAGGTGAAATACGAGTTTGGGAAGTCATTCTCATCAGTTCTTGAGCAGGTATTGAGCAGTGGAGGCAGGCAAGTAGTGGAATAGATTTGGAGATCAGATCCTAGCTGCATTGTGTGTAACAGGTGGAGCTGGTACTGGATTGCTTGTGATAAGCATTGTACTTTGTAATGTTACATGATTCAATCAATATAATATACAGATAGTGTGGGGTTTTTAGTGAGATGCTTTCCCCGGGATACATATTATGTTTATGAGTTTGATTGATGCTTCTATGTGTGCCTGTGAATGTTTCTGCTTCTGTAAATTGATGATCAACGTAGAGGAGATTATGTATTATACATGTTCCACTTATAATTGTATGATCAGGATAATCTCTGTGAATATGTGTTAAATTATTCAAAATTTCTACATTCTGCTCGGGAGTATGTGGTGTAGTAGTCTCCCTCTTAATGCCAGCTTCAGGTATGCCTGAGTAAACCAGTTGTAATATATCGGAGGTCTTGCTTTGGCTTGAGGGGAATGGTTCCCTTTTGAGCTTTCCTTTGGCACATCCCGGACATACACCTTCTTTCTCTACTTGGAATTCGGGCATCCCTGTTACCATCTGTCTTACATCGGGTAGAGCTTTGTAATGAAGGTGGGCAAACCTCCGATGCCAAACTTCGGACTAAAGAGTTGTGTCACAAGACATGACACCTAGCGGACTTCCATCGACCTGATATAATGAATCAACACTAAATCCAAGAGTAAAGGCATCTTTAACATTATTTTTCCATATACATACCTTGCCATTGCTGAAGGTTACTGTCATGCGGAAAGAGTCAATTTTGAGGACAAAACCAACCTCCCTAGAAGCTTAAGGCTTTCTAGTGACAAACAAGACAATTAAGAACAATCCTTCTCTAAATATGCATTTACCATATAAGAAACCAAGTGTTTATATCCTACCTGTAGTCCAACGCTGTTGTAGTAGTCCAGCTTCGTCGATTCGGATGAGCTCCTCCTTCTCTTCGAAACCTGCATTCACTAACAATCAAACGATTAAATAGCACCTGAATATCTCATAAAATAAAACATATTTAACATACATACCAAGGAATATATGAAACAACTCATAAATAACAAATTGTTGAGAAGAATGGACTTATTTGTATTAATAGGAAACAAAAGAAACCATTACAACCTGAGCCTTGGTGTTGTGCAAGTTCCTCCCAGAGTCCAGCAAGAGTTTTCCTTTACTTTGACCAGCTCACCCACTTCCAAATGAAACAAGAAAGGATGACAATCTCTCCTCACAAGCTTCTACAAGGAAGTCCTAATATCAGCAGCATCTACCCTTAGGAATGTTCAGCTTTCAACCTCCCCTCCCTCTGGCCCAATGCATGTATTTATAGTGCTGTAGAGGAAGTTAATCAGGTCCACCATCAATGGGATAAGCCCCTCTTTGGGTGGGTTAGCTCCCCTCTTGATGGGATAAGTTCCTCTTCCATAGGGATACATGAACCATCTGGAGGCGCTCCATACACGTCAAACAAGCTTCTAGAATGCTCTAGAAATGACCACAAGTAACTTTTTTGGAGTGAAACTTGCGCCTTTTGACCTTTACAGGAGTACGCACCCATTGCTTTACAGACAGAGCGTACAAGTATGCAGGTATTGTGAATTTGGGTTGCGTACACGCAGGTAAGGCTAAGAGAAACTGCGTACCAGAGATAATTGACTTTAAATGACTTTTCTCTCTTTCTTGGAGTTTGACATGGAAAGCAGAGGCATGAGACTTGCCAAGGAGGATAGTATGACAACTGGTGGAGCCATACTAACTGCAAATAGTCATGGTGACATTTTTTAGTGTAACAGTTACCTTGTAGCCTCTGTCTTCCATTGCCAAGATGGACACTAGGTTCCTTTTGAGGTCAGGTGCATTTAATACATCCTAGAATTTCTAGCCTTCTTGAATGCTTGTCCTCTTCCTTGATTCCCAGCTCTCCTCTTACCTTTGCTATTGAACCTTTGATTGCCATCAGAGGGATTTCGAGTTGCACCACTGCATATTGTACCATGCTTCTCTAATCATGATTATCATCATGCTGCCCATGTCCATGATTTTATCCATCATAATGCTGCTCAAACTAGTTTATCATGCCATCCTATATGTCCATGATCTCATGTTTCCCTTTATGTCCATGATCTCATTCATCATGATGCTCTTGATCTCATACATAATGACTTGCTTTATCGCAAATGTAACATCGTCATTTTCTTCTAGCCTTAGGTCCAGCCTTTCCTTTTGATTTAGTCCCGGAATTATTTCTTTTCTTTGCATGAGAAGAAAAGGCAACAGGAGGACCTTTAGGCATGGGAATTTCTTGCACTTCTTCCCTTGTTTCTTCTTGAATGCATCTAGCCATTAATTCCTCGAAACCAGGAATTACATTATAGTTCAAAAGAGTAGTCCTGAACACATACCATTCAAATGGCAATCCTCCAAGAGTTGTGAGTGCCATTTCTCTGTCAGTAATAGCTTCCCCAATAGATAGGAGATCGTTCTTGATCTCGGTGATTCTTAAGAAGTATGCTTGCATACTTTCATCTTTACCCTTGTTGATTTCCCTCAGCTTATTTCTAAGAAGCAAAACTTGATTTGCATCATTAACTTTAAATAAACCCATCAGTCTATCGTAGATTTCCTTGGAGGTGTCCAGTTCAGAGATGTAGGCCACCAAGTGCTTGTCGATAGAGTCCCAGATGATCTTCTATTGTTTTCACTTCTCCATTTTTTCATTTGTTCCAGGCAGCAGCGGATGCATTTGATGGAGGCTCAACAATATGGCCTCTCACATGATCCAATACTCCTTGATTCTCAAGGGTTAGATCGATAGACATCTTCCATCCGTGATAGTCAGCTTTCTCACGGAGCTTGTCTTCAGCAGGAAAGAGTGTTGAGAACCCCATATTTCTTTTAGGATAGCCTTGCCAATATTCTCTTCGATGATTACTCTTGTTCTTGCTCGGGCTTTGTCTTCACCTAAGCTCCGATACCATGTTAAGTTATGGTATGTTCTATGCTTATAATAGTTTACTTCTTTTTCTTATTATATTCCACCGATTAGCAATCACATGTACATAAAGTAAAGTGCAGATAGAACATTAAACGATCAACAGAAAACAAGCCAAGAAAAGAGACACAAGATGTGGCGACTAGCCAGGGACAAACCCCACAATGTGCGGGGAAACCCTTTGATCAAATCTTCTTTTATCTTCAATAATTCAGCAGAGATAAATAGTACAATAAATCTGATTCATATCAGCAGTAGCAAACCCTAGATCAGCAGCATCAGCATTAGCGGCTTCATTATTAAACTAGGGCAGACCATATCTCACAAACTGACCGTCGGATTGACTTCATTCCACCACCAAAAGTTTCGGCTTCCAGAGGAGGTTTAGATGAACCTACAACGCAGTTCAGATGAGGAGGTATTCTAGGCCACACAAGTCAATCTTTACTTCTGCAGTTGCAGCTTCAGTTTCAGCAGTTTCCGGCTTCAAACTAGGGCAGTCGATATCTTGCAAACCGTTCGTCGGATTGACTTCATTCCACCACCAAAAGTTGTGGCTTTTAGAGGAGGTTCAGATGAACCTACAGCGCAGTTCAGATGAGGAGATATTCTAGGCTACGCAAGTCAATCTTTGCTTCTGCAGTTACAACTTCAAATTCAATAGCTTCCGGCTTCACATGTGTGAGAGAGAGACCCATTTCAGCGCAGTGGAGAAGAGACTCATTTTTGCGCAGTAGAGAGAGAGAGATGTGATGAGATGAGTGAGTTCAAATGAGGAAAATTTCTCTTATATTTTTACACAACGTTGGTGGGTGAATAGATGCGACTGTTGGGCTTCTGAGCCTACATGAGTTGTAGGTCGGCTTGATAATAATTCCATAATCAAAATAAATTCATATCTCCATGAATACTTATCGGAATCAGATGATCTTTATATCAATCCTACACCTCTCGACGAGAGGAATCTAATAAAAATATTATCAACCATGAATAAGATGACCCACATGAAGTTTTGCCCTGGTTTCCAATTTTAACATTCATGTCCCATGCCATTGTTCCAGGTGACTTAGATCTTTAAGTGGGAGCAACCCTAAGTTGTTGTCTTTGTAGTGGAACTATATAGACCCTCTCCACTTACAAACTTATACATCTAGCAACCAAATTAAGGTTTTTATTAAGGAATACCACCTTGGTTGTGTATAAGCACTAATTGTTTTTTAGATCCGTCCTCTAAAATTACATACTTGACCCAATAACCCAAGCTAATAAGGCAAGAGTCATATCCTTTGATGCACTACTACAACAAACACAAAATACCTTGTATTTTTCCTTTTTACCTTTGTTACTAAGCTTTGTTATTCTCCCACTATCTACTATACACATTGAATCCCTTGTTGACTTAAATCCAACCTTAGTCTAAATTGAGAAAGGAAAGGTTGTTGAGGTGATAATTGGTAGCTTACTTAAGTTTCCCTTGGGGTCTCACAATTATGATTAGGAATTTTGCAACAAGTGAGAGCCCAAGAGGTAACAAAGATAAAACACCCGAGAAAAGGTCAATGTTGATGTTTTCATAGGTGTTTGAGGCATTAATTTCACATAGTAGTAGAGAAAATTTGTACTTAGTTGTTTCTTGACCAAAGCCCCTTTTTCTTCAAACTACAATATAGAATGGCCAGATAAAAGTTTTTTTTCATTAGCATTAGTGTTGGAAAATATCTTCAAGTTGGAATTGAATTTTCATCTGACCCATAAATGAAAACCTTCATACCTTAGCCACCAAATTCTTGTTTGAACCAAGATACATGGCAACCTTTCATTTGTAGGGGAATCCAACCTTTATGATCCATAGAATCTCCTCATTGATAGGCCACTTTGGATTCCATGTTAATGGAAATTCCCTTGGTGGCACTAGAACTTTTAACACTAGTGTGTGGGAATCCTATTGAGTGTTTGTGATCTATAGATCTATTTGATAGGGGAAATTCTCAATCATCTATGGCATTTCACCTTTCTCGTTAGTCTGATTTTTCCATTCTTTCTATGAATGGGTTGTTTATCAAGTTTTGGGTGGTGATTGTTATCCTTTCATGGTATTTTCAATTTTTGGGACCATATAATGGACCTCAACCCCATGAGCAATTCATACCATAGATATTTATTGGAAAGGTGAATATCTACCATCTGCAACCTTATCAACTTCTTAGATCCCAACAAAAATGAATTATGAGTGCCCTGTTAGGTCCCTATAATACTAGTGATTCCCCCATTACTATTGTCATTGTAGCCCTTATTGTTATTGTTGTGCCCCTATTGTCCCCATATTTCCATTATTGTGCCGATAGAAGCCCACTATTGTTATTTGTGTGCCCTTGTATTATTATTGTTATGTCGGCTTTGATTATATTGTGACCCCTTATGCTCCTATATGTAGAAAGGAAGTTTTCTCATTTGTATAAGACAAGAATTGTTCATTTGTGTAATGTAAAGGAGATTTCCACCTTGAAGAGACTGATTTTGAAGGCGTTGATCTATCTTTTCTTCTATTTTGTGAGCTAGTTGCATAACATTTGGTATCAGAGCTTTGGATTCTAGGGTTTCGCTACTCCAAACAGGTCATCGTGGAATTTTCGCTTGAATGTTTTTTAGCGATGTTTCAAAATCTTAAAAAAAACCCATTTGAGCCTACATCTTGTGGAACCTTGGGTATGAATTTCAGATCTTGACTCACTATATTGTAAGATATATGATTCAAGGAAGTTAGGGTTTTTGCAAGCTCCCGAATTATATCTCAAACAGGTGACCTGAGAAAAATTGTCATAACTTTCTTTCTGAGAATCAGATTTCAATTTTGTAAAATGTTATAGAAATAAGATGGCCTTTATCTTTCTGTGTATCGGTTTCACCTCCTAATGTCTAAACAATGACATGGCATTTCGTACAAGTTCGCTCTACTGAACCATTCTATAATCTGGTCATCGAGGGAGATTTAACATAACTCTTCCTTGGAGAATCCAATCTTGATCCAACTTGCGGGGTTGGAAAGAGGACTCAGAGGGCTACCATAGGATGCAATTTCAGAGCTTGAAGATGTAAAATTATAGAGATACAACAGATTCAATATCGAGGTCCTACAAAGTGATAAAAGGTGTGTAGTTTTTTTAAATTTTGCATAAGTTTGATTCAAAAAATTAGTTTGAAGGAATTCAAAGGGAATAGTGAAGCATTATTATCATTAATTGATGCCCCAAATAAAGAAAATGGAAACACCTAGTAAGCAACTTGAAAGCTCTAGCATGACTCATGAATAAGAGGAAGAAATGCAACATGATATATCAAAATTACGAGACCAAGTGCAACAAAATTCACTCTCACAAAAAGTAATGGAAGATAAAATGGATGGTTTAAAGAAAGGCATGGAAGCTAATATGGATGGTATAGAAGAAAAACTTAAGGGAAACATGGAATATTTGAAGACAAGCGTGGAAGCTAAGATGGATGGTATAAAAGAAAAACTTAAAGGCAACATGGAAGATTTGAAGACAGATTTGACAAATTTGCTACAAGAAATGCTTAATAATGGCGAAAGAGTAGTAACGGAAACTCATGAGGAGTACAAAAGAAATGTTAATAATGATTTCATAGACTCTAACGGTGGATTGAAGACCCACCATGTTCCAAATATCGATATGAGGAAGTTTGATGGCAAGGATCTCGTAACATGGATACTACAGATGGAGCAATATTTCGATCTCCATATTGTGCAAAACACACAAAAGGTACGCATTGAAACTTTATATTTGGAACCAAATCAGTTTGTATGGTATCAATGGTTTTTCTCTCGTAAAAAAATTGTCACTTGGGAAATTTTTACGAAAGAAATGATAGAACATTATGAGGATACAAAAGGAAACACTTTTTTTAGCCAATTGATAAATCTCAAACAAAAGGGTTCAATGATGGAGCACATTGAGGACTTCCAAAAATTTAATATAAGGGTAAAATATATTCTAGAGGAGCATAGGATTGATGTGTTCATTGGGACTTTAAAGGATAACATCCAACATGAGGTTCATCTTCGAGAATTTGATTTATTGGAGAAAGCATTTAGGTTGGCAAGAAAAATGGAAAACAAAATTATGGTCACAAAGAAGCCTACCACTCACAACTATAAAGATGGAAGTGTTATTTCCCCTAGCCTTCCATAACCTACAAGGTTGACACCGCAACAATGGGAAGGCAAAGAGAAAAAGGGCTTTGTTACAGTTGTGATAGAAAATACACTAAAGGTCATAAGTGTGTTGAGAAGAAATTATTTTACATAGATTGTGAAGAGAAAGAAGAAAAGGAACTTGAAACATCAAGAGAAGAGGATGTACACCAAGAAAAAACCCTAGAGAAAGAAGAAATGAATCTGACCATATCTTGTAATGCATTGGTCAGAATTACCTCTCCTCAAACTATCAAGGTAGAAGGGCATATCAAGAAGAAAAAGGTAATGGTGTTGATTGATTTGGGAAGTACCCATAATTTTATTCATTGTAAGATAGTGAAGGAATTGAATTGCTTCCTATATCCAGCACCAGAGTGTCAAGTGATGGTTGCAAGTTGAGGAACCATAAATTTCTCTTGAAAGTGCCATAATATCAAGCTATCCATGGGTGAAGATGTATTAAATAGCCCAATGCTTTCCATTCCAATGGGTGGTGCTGATGTTGTAATAGGAGTCCAATGGCTACAATCCTTGGGTACAATAGCTTTTAACTTTCAAGAACTTTTCATGAAATTTTCTTCGGAAAGAAAGAAAGCTGAATTAAGGTGTATCATAGGGAAACCAGGAAAGATAATCAGATCTAACGGAATGACAAAGCTTCTAAAGAAATAACAACGAGGCGTAATTTCACAATTATGTTTGCTAGAGGTTCCCACATCAAAATCATCTATTTCTCCAAATATCCAAAAGTTCTTGGACAATTATTCCAAGGTATTTGAGACTCATAAAGGCCTCCAACCTATTCCTCATCATGATGATGCTATTCATTTGATTCCAGGAAGTGTTCCTCCAAACATCAGACCTTACAAATATCCCTATGCCCAAAAGAGTGAAATTGAACGTATGGTTGCAGAAATGCTAGAGGCTGATATAGTTCAACCTAGTAAAAGTTCTTTCTCTACTTCGGTAGTATTGGTGCACAAGAAGGATGGGTCATGGCTCATGTGTTTGGATTATAGGGAGCTCAAAAAGTTCACTATTAAAGATAAATTTCCCATTCCTGTCATTGATGAATTATTGGATGAATTGCATGGCTCAATTTACTTCACCAAGGTGGATCTTCGTTTAGGAATCATCAAATCATAATGAAGACTGAAGACATTCCAAAAACAACATTTAGAACTCATGAGGGTCATTATGAATTTTTGGTCATTCCTTTTGGCTTACCAATGCACCTTCTACATTTCAAGGTTTGATGAATTAAATTTTCAAACCCTTCCTCACAAAATTTGTGTTAGTATTTTTTGATGATATACTAATCTACTATAAGTCTTGGAAGGATCATGTTCAAAATTTTGACAGGGTGCTAAAACTATTGGACGATAAACAATTATATGCAAAAAACTCCAAATATTTCTTTGGAGTACAAGAGGTGGAATATGTAGGTCATATTGTATCTCATGAAGGTGTGAAGGTAGACCCTAGAAAAATTAAATCCATTAAGGAATGAAAAATCCCCACATTCATAAGGCATGTGCAAGCATTTCTTGGGTTGACAAGGTATTATCGCAAGTTTGTTAAGAATTATAGGGGAATAACAACACCTCTAACAACATTATTGAAGAAAGATGCATTTTCATGGACTCCAGAAGCAACGAAGGCCTTTGAACATATTAAAGAGGCAATGTGCCAAGCACCAGTCTTAGCTACGCCAGACTTCACAAAAACCTCTATTGTGGAATTTGATGCCTCAGGAAATGGAATTGGTGTTGTTTTAATGCAAGAAAAAAGACCCATTGTTCGAAAGTCATCCAATAAAAGGAAAGTATTTACACAAAGTTATTTATGAGAAGGAAATGTTGGCAATACTACACACACTTAAGAAATGTCAACCCTACCTAATGGGAAGACAATTAAAGGTGAAAATGAATCATGATAGTCTTAAATACTTTTTAAAACAAAGATTATCTTCAGAAGAGCAACAAAAATGGGTCACAAAGATGTTGGGTTATGACTTTGAAATCATCTACAAAAAAGGGAAGCAAAATGTTGCGATAGATGCACTCTTAAGAAAGGATGAGGATATGGAAGCATTGTTTTACGTCAATTCTATTATCCAACCAAATTGGATAAACGAAGTAAGGGATGAATGAAAGAATGATGAAGAAGTGTAGGAATTCATTCAAAAATTACAACAAGATCCCAATACATCTGATACATTTAGCTAGAAAAATGATTCATTATGGTACAAAGATTGCTTATACTATGTAAGAATTCCCAACTCAAACAAAATATTCTTATGGAATTTCACACCTCTTCCTTAGGAGGGCACTCAAGATTTTTAAAAACTTACCACAAGGTTAAGAAGGAATTTTTTTGGGATGCCCTTAATTAGGATATTCAAAATTTTGTGGTGGAATGTTTGGTTTGCCAACAAAATAAAGTTGAAACAATTAAGACCCCAGGTCTAATACAACCTTTATCCATTCTAAGCCAATGTTGGGAGGAGGTTTCAATGGATTTTATCACAGGCTTACCCAAGTCCAAAGGAAAGAGTGTCATCATGGTGGTAGTTGACAGACTTACCAAGTATGAAAATTTTTGTGCATTATTGCATCCATTTAAAGCCAATACAATTTCTACTACATTTATGGAAACAATTCAAAAGATACATGGAAACCCAAAGATTTTTGTAAGTGGTAGAGATCCCATTTTCACTGGAAATTTTTGGACAAAATTATTTTCTTGTGCTGGTACTCAGTTAGCTTATAACTCATCTTATCATCCTCAATATGATGGGAAAACTGAGATAGTAAACAAACGTTTGGAAGGATATCTTCGTTTCTTTATATCTGATAAACAGACACAATGGGTCAAATGGTTGCCTCTGACTGAATGGTGGTATAACACTTCCTTCCATACTGTAGAAAAAATGACCCCATTTATGGCACTTTATGGATATCATCCACCATCCATCACATCGTATTTAAGAGAAAATTATAAGGTGAAAGTAGTGGAAGATCACATCGAGCATCAACAACAAGTTCTCCAACTATTAAATGATAACCTCACTTTGGCACAAAATAGAATGGAACAATAAGCAGATCAACATCGCAACGAAATAAGTTTTGATGTAGGTGATTGGGTATTCCTACGGTTACAACCATATAAACAAATGTCCCTCAAGAAAGATAAGAAGGACAATAAATTATCACCAAAGTATTATGGTCGATACAGGGTGTTGCAAAAGATTGGTACTATGGCATACAAATTGGAGCTTCCTGCAGCTTCCCGAGTGCACCCAGTTTTCCATGTTTCATGCTTAAAGAAGGTTATATGTGAAAAAATCCCAGTTCAAACAATACTTCTAGAACTTGACGAGGAAGGAAAAATCATATTGGAACTTGAACCAGTCATAGAAACAAGAACTCGACAGCTACGAAATCGATCAATTTCAGAGTATCTCATCAAGTGGAAGAACTTATCCACTGAAGATTCCACATGAGAGGGTGAGAATTTTATACAGAAGCATCCAAAACTACTCAAGCGTTGAGGACAACACTTATTTGAAGGAGAGGGGCATGTTAGGCCCCTATAATACTAGTGATTCCCCCATTACTATTGTCATTGTAGCCCTTATTGTTATTTTTGTGCCCATATTGTCCCCATATTGTTATTATTGTGCCCCATAAAAGCCCACTATTGTTATTTTTTTGCATATATATTATTATTGTTATGTCGATTTGATTATATTGTGACTCCTTAGACTCCTATATATAGAAAGGAGGTTTTTTCATTTCTATTAGCCAAGAATTTTTCATTTGTGTAATGTAAAGGAGGTTTCCCCCTCGAAGAGGCTGATTTTGAAGGTGTTGATCTATCTTTTCTTCTATTTTGTGACTTGGTTACATAACATACCCACTGACTATGTATTAGCCTATAACAAGGTGAATGTTGGTCATTCATGATTTCATGACTTTTTTCAAGGCCTGATGTTATTAAAATAAAAAGTGATCATGTATCACCAATATAGATGGTTGGGCTGGACCTTTCTCGTTCATCTCTTTCCACTTTTTGGAGTCCCAAATAAAATGACTTCCACAGGGGAGTGAAGGTCATTGATCTAAACCCATGGGGATACTCTTTGTTGTCATTATACATTATTGATATACCTCTTACTCTACCTATAAAATAATAGGGTGCTAGAATTTGAGGATGTTCAAAGGGAAAATTGCCATCATTTCCTAGATGTGACTGGGGAAAAATTATTATGAGAATTGTTTAATGGAGTAGGGCATGGAGTTAGAGGATGGAGCTAAATATACAAAGTCTATTGAAAAGGTCAATGTAGTAACTTAGGGTTGTAATGAAATACTCTACATAGGCTTTTGGGAAATCTGAGAGAGAAATTTGGGTTTGGGGTGGGGGGTGTGTTTGTTCTAGAGGGATAATAACACACATGCTCGATGCATTTATTTCTAGGCCTAAAGGTTTAACATGGTTATGCGAAGTCTTTCTTTTGCAAAAGTATGCAATATAATTTTTGAAGAGGTTTCAAATGATTGTAAACCTCTAGCCATTCTCATTATTCCAAATCTAGAGTTATTTGTTGATTTTGATCAAATTTGGTAGATCCTTATTTATATATGTAGTTGATGGGTTCCCTTATATATTTGGTGAATAGTAGACTTGACATTTGTATTGCAATAAAGACCTTGAGTCATTACATGGTTAATCTGAGGCATATTCAATGGGTTGTTGCAACACATGTTCCTCATTATTGAAGGACATATTGCATAATGGTCTCAATTTTATAGGAGATCGTGAGTTGATGTTGTATGGTTTGTGGATTTTGACTAGGATATGGTGAGTTGATGTTGTATGGTTCATGGATTCTATCTAAGATCAAACGATTTGATGTTGTGTGATTTGTGGATTCTAACTAGGAAATAGATACAAGTGGCAAGAAGAGTACATCATTTTTTGTTTCAATTTGGGTCAATGTATGATATTCTAGTTCAAATTGAAGTAAGAAATAATGTTACTTGGTTCAACAGAGGTAGAGTATGTAATGTCCTTTATGAATTGAGGATGAATGGAAAGAAGTAGCCTATCAATCCCCATAGGCAATAGTCCTCCAAAAAGGGGGAAACCCCAAAAATTCCCACCGTTGGGCAAGTTTTGGAGCAACTGCGTGAAGAAACCCAAAATTGGGGCTTGGAGTAAAGTTTACTCAATCATTTTAGAAAAAGAGACCCCTCTAGGAAATTTATAAATATGATAGGGATGAAATAAATTTGGATCATCAAGTGTGGATCATATTATCTATTTTTTGAGCATTAACTCTAAGGGTTTTATGACCACTTCTATCTTTCCAATCTCGATGGTGAAAGATTCAACCTTAGTGTTGAGCCCCAAACTTGCATCTTCCCTATACACCTTTCCAGCCTTTTTTCCATTTACTTGGACCTCATAAGCTGCCAAATCATTGCATATTAGTTTAAAAAGAGCATATAAAGTGGTTTCCTAACTATGTTTTGTGTCTGCTGTTTGAATTAGATTTTTGCTCATTCAGCTGCGGAATCTTGTCACTTTCCGCAGCCAGTTCAACTTTCCGCAGCCTTTTTGTTAAAGTCTATGTTACATGTGTCTTCAGGCAAATCCAGCCACATGGGCAAGTTGCAAATGACGTGGACATGGACCGAGTCCTATTGGATCAGTTGAATTCACCAAAGAAAGCCATGGTCAAAGGTTGTCAAGCGGTGGTCAACGTAAGAACCCTATGGTGACAGAACTCTGTTTTTCACCACGTGAAGACTTGCGTGGCTGTTCCTAGATTTCTGGGGACATATCAACACCTGTGGATTGCTCCATGAACCGAATCCAACAGCCACCCTCCATAGATTTAATCTTCATGGCTGCCATAATGCTAGATTCCTGGACGTGGTTGTTCACGTGTCTTTTATCAACGCAGATTTTAGGAAAGTAGTTATGTCATCCTCTGTTATAAATAAAGCATTCTCATACACATAGTAGCTAGCTTTTGTAATGTAATTTTGGCTGTTAACGAGTCCACTGTGCCGTGAATTATTTCTGTGTTATGACTGCATTGTAATACATGAGAAGACTCTGTTTATAAGCTCAATTCGTGGTTGATTGCTGATTGCCCGAGGTTGTGCAGAGGGCCCCTGTACACACCAAGGTTTTGTTAATCGTTGTATAGTTTCATGCTTTATTTCTTTACGTTCCTTATGTCCTAATCATTCACTTGTATATACTGCACTGCTTATGGTATTTACATTGATTGCTGTCCATAGTTTTTATGCTTTCTAATGTTGTTAACTGATCAGTGTCTTTGTTTCAGATTACAATAGGCAGCTCGGGAATTTGCACATAGTTTTATAATGACTAATGACATGGAATTATTCTTGTCCTTCTGCTGATTTATTTTTCTTAGTTCTTAGTTCCAACACTGTTTTATTTATTTCAGTTTTGCTCATTTACTCTTTTGCAAGATAGATATTAAATTACTCATGTCATTTTCAGTTACGTCCGAAAGCGAGAGCGAGACAAATGGTGAGGGATTGAAGTATGAGTACGTAGTTTGATATTAGTTTATTTTTTTGCAAGTTAGTTATTGAATTGCTCATGTCATTTTCAGTTAGCTCCGAAAGCCAGAGCGAGACGAATGGTGAGGGATTGAAGTATGAGTGTGTAGTTTAATATTAGTTTTATTTTTTGCAAATTAGATATCAGATTGCTCAATTTGTTTATGATTACCTCCGAAAGCCAGAGCGAGACGAATGGTGAGGGGTCAGAATATGAGTTGATGTAATTTGATTTTAGTTTACCTTGCTTGCAATTTTTGGATTTCTTTGAGTTCAGTTTCTTTTATATTTATACAGCAGCAAGGATACTGGGTTTCATGATCAATAGTTTAATGTTTGTTTAATTAGAATAGTGGCACATTTTCATTCTCTTTTAGGAATTAATTTCATCATTGCAAGTTTTAAAACCTTTTTGCAAGTTTGAAGTATTTGGAGATCATTTTAAAGGACATCATTGCCTTGAACATTTGAATTGCCATCTCACATTAGGGAATCAACAAAGATAAACCCAAAAACAAACTAAAATCAAAAACGACAAAAAGTAAGAAATCGGTTATCTTGCATATATAGTGCGCCTCACTTCAGCAGTTTACGACTCCCAGATTGACAATTAATATAGCAATTTAGGACACTCTAAATTGACCAAACATTTTGGCGCCGTTGCCGGGGAAGTGAAACTAAGTAGCCAATTTATTAAAAAAAAAACAGGAAAATTTCAAGGAAGGTAAAAATTGATAACTTCTCAAAGTATGCTCTCCTCTTGCACCTAGCGTGATCTGGAGGATTAGAAAAGAGAGTTATTGGTTCAATATTTTTTTGATTATGCTCTCTTCTTGCACCTAGAGTGATCTGGAAGATCAGAAAGAGAATTATTAGCCCGACTTGAAGAAAAAAAATGGCATGCACAGAGCAAGAGATTCTAGGGGAAGGTTTATAGCTAGGGCCAAGAGTTTGATTTTTACAACTCCATCTACTTCAAGGCATAGACAAGATACACCTCCATCATCTCCAACTCACACTCCTAGCCTTAAGATTCCTGGAATTAAAGGGGCAACGGCTGAATTAGGAGACTCTTCCACACTATCCACCGAATCTGACTTAGGAAAAAAACCTTTCTTTACTTCTACAGGAGAACTAATTGTAATCAAGGAAGTAGAATCACCTGAAGAAGAAGAGGGAGAAATTCCTCCTCGTTCGCCATTAGTAGAAGAACTAGAGGACTCCGAAATCTCTGAGGAAACTATCATGACAGAGGAAGTATTCAACGAATTTGGAGGAGGAGGTAGAGGTAGAGGAGGAGGAAACAATGGAGGAGGTAGAGGTAACAATGGGGGAAATAGGGATGCAGATAACTCATTTGGATTTCCTATAGTTGATGAGGAATCTCGTACAACAACGAAAAACATCTCACCATCTATCCTCCCAAACTTTTATGGGTTGCAAAGTGAGGATCCTGAAACATTTCTATTTGAGTTTGAAGTCGTGTACTGAACTTATGATTATATGGAAGACTCTCAAAAACTCAAATTGTTTCCTTCAACATTGAAGGGAGCTGCTTTGAAATGGTTCATGGGATTAGTCACTCAATCTATTAGGACTTGGAATGATATGAAACAAACATTTTTGGATAGATACCTGGACTATTGCATGCCCACCAATCATAAGGATGAGGTATTCAAAATGGTGCAAAAAGAAGATGAAAACTTGGAGGATTTACTTGAAAGATTTCAATACAACCTGAAAAGAGAAAAAATGAGTAACTTAGATGAGGAGACCTTGAAAGCCCTTCTATTAAAAGCCATTAGAGATGAATGGATAGATATTTTAAACATGATGGGAAAGGGAGATATTTATCAACTTCCACTTCATGATATAGCAGAACTATGTGTCCATCTCTCAAGGGGAAAATCTAAAACCGGAAAAGGGCCTAGATATCCTTCTCTCATTAGAGCAAAAAAATCTGCAACTGGATCAGTAAGTAGGGCTGAGATTGGCAGCATGCTTGATGAGTTCAAAACTGATATTTTAGGGAGCCTTAGTGAACAACTAGACACCCTTAAAATACAAAACAGGCAGAAAGCAGAAGCTGAAGCTTTGGCCATCTTTTGTCCAAAATGTAGGAAGAAACATGCTCTAAGGGAATGCCCCTTGGATACAAAAGTTGTAGAAACATGTATGATTTGTTCAGAAAGCCATGAGACCAAGGATTGTCCCCTGGGCTCAAAGCTGTTTTTCAAGAATATCCAAATTCAATTGAGTCTCTCTGATTTGTTTCAAGGAGACCTTGGCAGGGGCAACAAAGTCAAGGGTTTAACAACCCCATGAACTTTCAACCCCCACCAAATTGGAATCCTTGGCAACAACCTTGGTCCCAATCTCAAAATCCATTTCAATCATGGGTACAAGTTATGCAAAATCCTTATGGGAGATTTGCTCAATTTTATCAATATCCTCCATCTTTTCAAAATCAACAAGCTCCACAACTTCCAAATCAAAATCCACAACTTTCATTGCCATTTCCACAACAACAACAACAACCCTCTCAAAGAAATCCAAATTCTCAACTCTTGCTTCCATTCCAACAGAAGACAAATCAACTACCATCCAAGCCATTGCCAAATTCCAATAATAAAATCCTCAAAATGCTTACATGGTAGAAGGACAACGATTTCCTACCTATATGATTGTTCCTCTCAATGATGTACAACTCAGGTTTGGTAGAGTTTTAGAAAGCCTTCTATAGATGCTCAAAAGCAAAGTATTTCTGAGGAAGATTCTCTTGAAGCCAATAAAGGTTTTGAAGCATCTTTTCAAAACCCAAACACTCAAAAAGAAAAAGAAAAAGAGTCAACTTCCACAACTCCTATAGTTGAGCAACCTGTATCTTCATCCACACCTCCTTTTCCTGAAAGATTACAAATTGACTAAGGAGTGGAAAAAAAATCTTGTTGCCTGACTATGATTTCCTAGATGAATTAAAGAATGTCTGTATCAAGATTCCCTTGCTACAAGCCATTAGAGAGATTCCTATTCTAGCAAAAACAATAAAGGAGTTGAGTCTCAAAAGACCAGGAAGGAAACCAAGAGATACAAGAAGAATCCACCTGGTAGGAAAAATTGCAGATATCATGATGGGAAAAATTACCATGCAGAAGTATGTAGATCCCGATAGTCCAATTGTCAAGACACATATCAATGGGGTAGAAATTCCAAATACTTTGATTGACTTAGGGGTTCCTATCAACATTATGAGTAGACAGACTATGGAATAGCTAAAACTCCCTAATCTTCTTTTTACACCTACTCTACTGCAACTTGTAGATCGATCAATTATCAAACCAGATGGTGTATTAGAATATATTTCAGTCTCATTAGATTCTTGGGAATGTCCAGTAGATTTCATGATTTTGACTCCCAAGATTAATCTAGGAGGGCACCCACTCATCTTAGGAAGACCTTGGCTAGCCACAGTTGATGCTTTCATTAGTTGTAAATCTGGAGATATGTACATTTTTTATGGTAATTCAACAAAGAAATTCAATTTGTATCCTCCAGCAAAAGAAATTACAAAAGTAGGAGATAATGAATGGGTCGATGATGAGGACACTATACAACCTGTCTTTACCATTTCTGAAATCAATGAAGATAGTCAAATTCTGAACACATTAGAAAATTTTGAAACATCTTCAGAATATGACCACACACAATTTCAGTTAGATTCTGACATTGAGTATCTATCATCTAGACAAATGTCTCTTTACTCTATGGAAGAGTTTGGTAGTTCCGCCATTGAGATTTTTCCAGGTAAAACATTGAATATCAACAAAAACTTGGAAAAATCACAACAGGAAGAGCTAACCAATATCTTGCAAAAACATTCTACCGCTTTTGCATGGGATTATACTGATATGAAAGGTATTGACCCTAAGACTTGCATTCATCACATCTACCTCGAGGAAAATAGTAGACCAATCAGACAACCTCAGAGAAAGATGAATCCAAACCTTAGGGACATAGTGAAAGAAGAGCTCCAAAAACTACTCAATGTACACTTCATTTACCCAATTTCAGATAGTCGATGGATTTCTCCTTTGGTTATAGTACCTAAAAAGAATGGTAAATGGAGAGTATCCATTGATTACAGGGAATTGAATAAAGCAACTTTGAAGGATCACTTTCCTTTGCCCTTTATCGATCAGGTATTAGATACACTAGCAGGCAAAAAGTACTTTTCATTTTTGGATGGTTTTAGTGGCTATAATCAAATTCAGGTAGCACCTGAGGATCAAGATAAGACCACATTTACCTGTCCATGGGGAACTTTTGCTTACCGAGTGCTTCCTTTTGAATTATGTAATGCACCCGCAACATTCCAAAGAGCAGTACTAGGAATCTTTTCTAATATAATCCATGATTGTGTAGAGGTTTATATGGATGATTTTACAGTTTATGGTAATTCATTTGAAGAGGCATTAGAGAATTTGGAAAAATTCCTTATAAGATGTAAAGAAACAAACCTTTCATTGAATCATGAAAAATGCTTTATGATGTTTACTGAAGGTATTGTTTTGGGACATCACATTTCAGGGGATGGGATCAAAGTTGATAGACCAAAAGTTGACGTTATCTCCAAGTTGCCTATTCCAAATTGTAAAAAAGATGTTAGAAGTTTTCTGGGATTTACTGGGTACTATAGAAGATTTATAGAGAACTTCACCAAAATAGCATCTCCACTCTTCAAATTGCTTACAAAAGACTGTGAATTCAAATGGGATCTTGATTATCAATCAGCATGTGAAACTTTGAAAACAAGAATATCTGAAGCACCCATCTTGAGAGGGCCAAATTGGAAACTTCCTTTCCATATTTCTACAGATGCTTCAGAGACAACTCTAGGAGTTGTGCTGGGTCAAAAGGATTTAGTTCCTTATGCCATTTACTATACCAGTAAAAATTTGACTCCCACTGAGTTGAACTATACTGTGAATGAAAAAGAATTCTTATCTGTTGTTCATACAATCAATAAGTTTAGACATTCTATAACAGGCTATGAAAATTTTGTCCATAATGATCATTCTGCGATTAGATATCTAATGAACAAACCTGTTACTAATGACAAAGTTACAAGATGGCTCTTACTTTTACAGGAATTCAATATTACTGTGTTGGATAGACCAGGGAAACAAAATACAGTAGTTGATTTCTTATCTAGGATCCAAAATACTAAAGAAGATTCTCCTGTAGAGGATAAGTTTCCAGATAAATATTTATTTGCAGTAACTACTAGGACTCCTTGGTATGCAGATATTGTTAACTATTTGGTTATAGGGAAACTACCTCTACATTTATTTTCTAGTGAAAAAAGAAAGATTATTCAGGAGAGTTTAAATATTCCTGGATTTCTAACGAATTGTTTAAAACAGGGCCAGATTTTGTGATCAAAAGATGTGTTAGGGAAGATGAAATGCCTGACATCCTCAAGGCATGTCATGATGAACCATGCAACGGACACTTTGCTGACAAAAGGACAGCCCATAAAATCCTTTCTTTAGGATATCATTGACCTTCCCTCTTCAAAGATACAAAAGAATATGTCAAAAGGTGTGACAGCTGCCAAAGAGTAGGGAAACCGACTCTTTCAAATGAAATGCCATTACAACCACAGGTACTCATCGAACCCTTTGAAAAATGGGCTTTAGATTTCATTGGACCTATTAATCCACCATCTAAACAAAAGAAGTATATATTGGTATGTACTGATTATGTCACTAAATGGGTAGAAGCCAAAGCATTACTTTTTGCTACTGAAAATTCAGTTGTTAGTTTTCTTTATGAGGATATTTTTACTCGCTTTGGTGTTCCAAGAGAAATTGTGACAGATCAGGGAAGTCAATTCACATCCAACATGGTGGAAAAGCTGATGGAAGAATACAAAATCAAGCACAGAAAATCTACTCCTTACCATCCGCAAGCAAATGGCCAAGTGGAGTCTACAAACAAAGTTATGGAAGGCATCATCACCAAAACTGTTCATCTACACAGAAGAGATTGTGCAGAAAGGCTTCCTGAAGCCTTATGGGTCTACAGAACTACATGAAGGAATACAACAGGACATTCTCTCTATGAGCTTGTTTATGGGAAAGAAGTCCTGCTCCCCATTGAGTTTCAAGTCAAAACCTTCAAGATGGCAGTTCAGTTGGGGATGGATCTGTCAGAAGCCCAAAATCACAGAATGGAGCAGTTGGATGAGTTGGATGAGATCAGACAAGAAGAAATCCTAAGAACTGATCTAGTTCAGTATCAAAGAGCTAAGTGGCATAACAAATACGTCAAAGAGAAGAAGTTTCAAGAGGAAGATTGGGCATTACTATTTGATTCCAAGTTTAAAGACTTCAAAAGTAAATTTCAGACTCATTGGCTCGGGCCATATGAGATTGAAAAAGTCTTTAGAAATGGAGCGGTAAGAATCAAGACCATTGATGAATTTCAAACTCCTCTTATTCTGAATGGCCACAGATTAAAGATCTATCATAAGCCACTCTCAAAAGAGGAATTTGTTAAAATGTTTCAGGAGAATTCTGCAATAAGGCTGGTGAAGAAGAATCCTTCTTCCCCACCAGCCTAGCCTTTGTTCATTTCTATCAAAAAAAAATAAAATAATAATAATAATAATTTGTATAAGCTTGAAAACCAATCACTGATTGGAAGTCTTATACAGAAAATATAGAGTGAAAATCAGGAATACCTGACACCCTATATTTTCCAAAAAAAAACCTCTCTTTCACTTCATTTTCATTCCACTCCATTTCATTTTCATTCCACTCCACTCCATTTCATCCATTTCATTTCATTTCATTTCATCAATAAAAGCCTTTTTCATGACCATTTTCATTCAGTTAGTTATTATCTATCCATCTTCATTTAACCAAGTAATTTTTGTGTCAGTTTCCACAGCTGGAATCAGTTTCCGCAGCCAGAAATAGTTTCCGCAGCCACCACTCCGTTTTTCAAATTGAATGTCAAAATGTTAGTTCAATAATAATGAAAGAAAATGCAGGTATGACTGAGGACATATTATGAAGACATGGAGCATATAAAGGCATCAATAAGGAGCAGTTGATTAAGGGCTAATGGACAACAAATGGCAAAGATTCCAAGGTATGAGTGAAAGTTTCTTTAAAATAGAAATCAAAAGCACAATTTTGCATAGTTATTAAACCATAAGCTCCACTATATGCAATGATTGCCATGATAGCTCAATAAACATTCCACGACATTCCTTCACGAACCATGCATTTATTTTCCAAACGGTCTCATGATTAATTCTCGGGTTTAACTCGTATTTAACTGCACTTTCATACTCCACCTGTAATCATGGGACGTGAATGATTTAATTACGACTCCTCTCCACCGCATAATTTCCACAGCAATTTCATAAATGTGTTAACATCTCCTCCGCAGCCGTTTAAGTTTAAAAATTATGTCGGGTTCACTTCACTCCCTTGCCATTTTATTGAAGCCACGGCTACATTACCACCTCGTTGTAGAAATTTCTCATTTCCCACCCCGGTTTTCAGTTTCTCCTTATTTCTCCCATATAGTTAAATGCCATTTCCCATAACCGTACATTTAACAAGCTGAAAAAAAAAAAAAAATAATAATAATAATAATAATAATAATAATAATAATAATAATAATTTGCTGAAAACACGAATTCTGGAAATTTTATAGAATGCTGGAAATTGCAGAAATAAAAATCAGCAGTAATAAACAGTCATTAAAACACATTTAAACACTGAGATTTTTGGTCAATGTGACCCTGGAAAAACCCCCTACAACTCTTGGGGAAAGCTAGTTTGAGAGCTCTCCTTTATTTCTGGAAAATGCCTTTTTACAGTAAGAGAAATGTTCAGCAAACAGACTTTTACAACTTATCTCAGCCTTGCTGATACACTCTTGTTGATACTCCGCAGCTGTTACACCGCTGCTGATACTCCACTGTTGTTACACCGCTGCTGATACACCGCTGTTGATACACCGCTGCTGATACTCCGCAGCTGTTACACCGCTACTAATACACTGCTGCTGATACTCCGCTGCTATTACACCGCTGCTGATACACCACTACTGATACTCCGCTACTGTTACACCGCTGCTGTTACACCGCTGCTGATACTCCGCAGCTGTTACACCGCTGCTGATACACCGCTGCTGATACTCCACAGCTGATACACCGCTGCTGATACTCCGCATCTGTTACACCGCCCATAAATCTCCCTTGGTCTCTTGCTCTCCTTCTCTCAATCTGCTCATGAAAGAATTGAATCGAATGTGATCTTTTCCTCCTTTTCCTCCTTTAATATAACTCCAAGTGACTTTTGGGTGATCCAAGTGACTTTTGGGTGATCTCTAAATCTAATGGATGAAATAGATTTAGATCAATGGCTGAGATTAAATGCTTATTTAAATCTCACTTTTTATTTTTTAATTCACCCCACTTTAATAAAGACCCACTTAGTCATTTATTTCCAAAGTCACTTTTCCTTTCTAATTTTTCATTGACTTTATAAAAGTCACTTTAAAATTAGACTTAGTAACTTTTTCACTTAAAGTCACTTTTAAATTAGATTTAACTTTATAAAATTATAAAGTCACTTTAGGAGAAAAATTAAATTCTTTTGAACACTTTTCCCTAGGCCAAAGATCAAAGCCTAAGGGAACCACCTGTCCTCCGGTACCAAATTTCAACACTCCCTCTTACCGAGGAAGGTGTTCCTCACCACACCCATCTTGTCTCTGAAGTAGACATGCTTGCCCCGTGGTAAGGCTTTGGTAAGAATATCTGCAACCTGCTCATCAGTGGAAATATACTCAAGCTTCATAGCTCCCTTCTGAACATAGTCTCTGATGAAATGATATTTGATCCCGATATGCTTTGACCTATCATGAAATACTGGATTCTCCGTGAGTTTAATGCAACTCTGATTATCACAGTAAATCACTGAAGGTCTCAACGGCTGACCAAATAAACCAAACAACATCTTGCGAAGCCAGATAGCCTCACAACTAGTTAGACTGGCTGCCGTATACTCTGCTTCCGCTGAACTCAGTGCTACTGACTGCTGCTTCCGACTGAACCATGACACTACTGCTAAACCCAACCCAAAACAGCACCCTGAAGTGCTCTTCCTATCAGAAGCACAACCTGTCCAATCAGAATCAGTGTATCCTGCCAATCTCACTCCATCTCCTTGCCTGTAGTCCAGACCATAATCCACTGTCCCCTGCAAGTACCACAAAATGTGTTTTGCAGCGACCCAGTGAACCTTCCTAGGCTCACACATAAACTGACTCATCGTGTTGACTGCAAAACAGATTTTTGGTCTAGTGTTGACCAAATACATCAAGGAACCAATCAGCTGCCTGTACAATGTGGGATCCACCAACTAGGAATCTGAAGCATGAAGCTTCTTCCAGTTGGTGATCATCGGTGTCGACATGGGTCTACAATCCTCCATGTGGAATCTGCTAAGGATGTCCACAATATACTTCCCCTGCCCCAGGAAGAAATGCCCCTCCTCCTGCCACACCTCCAAACCCAAAAAGTAATGCATCAAGTCGATGTCCTTCATCTCAAACTCCGTCGCAAGATCTCTCTTGCAGTGATCTATGAGTCTCTCTGCACCTGTAATGATCAAGTCATCCACATACAACACCAGAATGAGAGGCTCCTCACCAATCACAATAAAGTAAAGGTTCAGATCTGCCTCACTCTTTGTGAAACCCATCCCCTGCAAATATGTATCTATCCTGGAGTACCAAGCTTTGGGAGCTTGCTTTAGGCCATAGAGGGCCTTCTTCAGTCTGCACACATGGGACTCCTTCCCATGCACCTCAAAGCCCTGTGGCTGCTCAATGTACACCTCCTCCTATATGAAGCCATTGAGAAATGCGGTCTTCACATCCATCTGGTGGATCTTCCAACCCATCTCTGCTACTATCGATATAATGGAGTGGATCGAAGTATATCGAGCCATGGGAGCGAAGGTCTCCTCATAATCAACTCCCTCTACCTGGGAGAACCCTCTAGCCACAAACCTCGCTTTGAATTTCTCAATGCTACCATCTACAGCATGCTTTACCTTGTAAAGCCATCTGGAAGTAACCACGAATTTGCCCTCAGGCCTCGGCACCACCTCCCAAACATCATTCTTCATGATAGAAGAATACTCCTCCTACATGGCCTCTCTCCAGACCTGCTAGCTAGCCGCCTCCTCATAGCTAAAAGGCTCAAAGTCAAGGATGCTGGTAACCATCGCCATATAGCTACAAAACCTCTCAGGTGGTCTACTCTCTCTGACCAGCTTCTCCGGCTCAGCAACAAATGTGGCATCTCTCAAGGTGTCTTGAATCCACTTGGGCTTTCTCTTCCCTGAGCATGATTCTCCCATGGGAGAATGAAACTCCTCCTCCTCATCACCATCAGTAGCCTGAACTCCTGACTGTCTGTCTGTTGTCCTCCTGCTTGCACCTGAACCTGTAGAAGCTGAGGCACCGTGTGAATTGTCCATCAGTGGACTCCCTAGTAAACTGATTTGCATGCTGCCCGGAGCACCACCCCTCTGGCTTGGCGAGCCACTGCTCATCGACGGACCTGACATCCTCATAGATGTACCTCCGGATCCTCCTGATCCCTGCCCACTGAATCCCTGCAACTGACTCAACTGCTACTGAGGGTCTGGCTGATCCAGATACTCTAACTCCCATGACCTCCTAAAGGCCCTGTCCTCCTCGAACTTCACATCCCGTCTGACAACAACTCTCCTCTGTGTAGGAATGTAAATCCGAAAGGCCTTTGAGGTCTCACTGTAGCCCACAAAGATACCCTTCTCTGCGGTGGGCTCTAGTTTGGTCCTCTTCTCCTTGGGTATATAGGAGTATGTAATGCATCCAAAGATATGAAGATGACCAATATCAGGCTTCTTCCGAGAGAAAGCCTCCTCCGGACTCATGTGCCCCAAGGCACGATGTGGACTCCTGTTCTGCAAGTAAACAGCTGTGTTGTAGGCCTCTGCCCACAAGAACAATGGCAACCCCCTGATCATGTAACATGGCTTTAGCAGCCCCTATGATGGATCTATTCTTCCTCTCCGCAACCCCATTCTGCTGGGGGTTTTAAGGAACAGTGAACTCCCTCTTAATGCCTGCCTCCACACAATAGTCAACAAACTCTCCAAGGGTGTACTCTCCTCCATTTTCCGACCTCAGGGACTTGATCTTTCGACCTGTCTGAGTCTCCACAAGAGCTCTGAACTCCTGAAACCGCTTGAAGACCTCACTCTTGGTTTTCAAAAAATAAATCCAGGTCCTCCTGGAGTGATCATCGATGAATAAAACATAGTACTCATATCTACTCAAGGAAACATGAGACATCCGACCGCTCACATCGGAATGAATCAAATCAAGTATCCCCGTCGCTCTGCTGTCACTGCTGGGAAAAGGGTATTTGGCAAACTTGCCCATCGCACAACCTCTGCAAGTATCAAAGTGATCAATACTAAAATTTGGCACACCTGTAGTGATCTCCCACAATGTCCTCAAGGCTCCATGATACATATGTTCCATCCTGCGGTGCCAAATCTCACACAGCTCAGAACTGCTAGCTCTGCTGTTGGTACTACTGCTCAATGCTAAAAGGGGCTGGAATGCAAACTTGTACACCTTTGCATGGCGTACACCTATCACTCTAGCTGAATCAGCTGGAGTTCTCCTGGGATACATCAACACCTGTCCTCCCCTGAACAGTACCTCATATCCTCTGTCCTCCAAAGCTGAGACGGATATGAGGTTCTTCCTCATCCCTGGCACATAAAGAACCTCTGACACCTTCATGGGAGGTTTGGACTCCCTCTGAAATGTCACTGTCCCCACCCCGACTGCTCTAACAACTCTGTCATCACCGAGTACTACCTCAATATCAGTGCCACTCTCTGAAAGCTCTGAGAAGTACTCACGGACTCCTATCATATGACGTGAAGCCCCACTATCCACATACCAGATACCTGAAGATGCTTCGCTAATCGAGGGAAAAGCATGCTCCCTCTGAACCTATGTGGCAGGTGATCCTGCACTAGAGGACTCACATGTAGTGAATGCAAACTCCCGGTCAAAACGACCTACAAAGTCTTCAATCTCTGCTGAAGCTGCCACGTCTTGGTTCTTCCCCTTCTTCTTCTTCTTCTCCGGACACACAACTGCATAGTGTCCCATATTTTGACAATTCCAACACTTCACCTTGGAATAGTCCTTCTGTGTGTTCCCTTGATTACCTTTACCTTTTCCTTTGCCCCCACCACTACTTGTGGAAGCCTGCTTCTTCCCTTTGCCTTTCTTGTCTCCTGCCACCAGTGCTACATCCTCATCCTGCTCAACTGGCTTGGCTGCCCCAAGCTGACCTTTCCTGATCTCTGTCTGAATGCAATCATCCCAAAACCTCTCCCATGTGGGAAGGGTCTCACGTGCACAAACCCCATCAGCAAAGTTCAACCATGAACGGGGGAGGCCATTCACTGCAATCCGCACCAACTCAGTGGGTGGAATGGCCTCTCCAATCGCTGCCAACTCATCTCTCACATTAGTAATCTTTGTGAGATATCCAGCTGCACTATCATTACCCATCTTAATGTTCTTCAGCTTCTCCTTCAGGACCATCTTCCGGTTCTCATTGGTACTCTGGTAGAGATTAGACAATGATGTCCATATCTCATGGGCATTGCTCTTTCCTCTCACATGAGGAATGCAATGGTCTTTGATTCCGTCTAGAATCAACCTCTTACCCTTGTTGTTCTTTTTATTATAAGCTGTCAACTGAGTAGCATCAGTAGGCACAACAACAGGGTTCTGTGTGGTATGCACCATGATATCCCAGACTTCTGCCTCCTCAAAGATACTCTGCATTCTCTCCTTCCAAACGCTGTAATTTATATGCCCATCCAGCCTATCCTCCACCCTCAATCCCAATGACATCCTGCTGTCCTAAAACTGAAAAATAGCACTACTGTAGTAAAGATAAAACTGCTGTTTATGAAAAAAATTAGCTTGCTGGAATTTTCTGAGTGAAAAATCAGCAACTGTAATTTTTCCTTTTGCTATCCCAAATTGCCCTTCAGCATTCAAGCTCTGATACCATGTAGAAATTTCTCATCTCCCACCTCGGTTTTCAGTTTCTCCTTATTTCTCCCATATAGTTAAATTCTCTTTCCCATAACGATACATTTAACAAGCTGAAAAAAAAAAAAAAAAAAAAAAAAAAAAAAAAAAAAAATTGTTGAAAACACAAATTCTGGAAATTTTACAGAATGCTGGAAATTGCAGAAATAAAAATCAGCAGTAATAAACAGCCATTAAAACACATTTAAACACTGAGATTTTGGTCAATGTGACCCTGGAAAAACCCCCTACAACTCTTGGGGAAAACCAGTTTGAGAGCTCTTCTTTATTTCTGGAAAATTCCTTTTTACAGTAAGAGAAATGTTCAGCAAAAAATCAGCAAACAAACTTTTACAACTTATCTCAGCCTTGCTGATACACCGCTGCTGATACTCCGCAGCTGTTACACCGCTGATGATACACCGCTGTTGATACACCGCTGCTGATACTCCGCTGCTGTTACACTGCTGCTGATACACCGCTGCTAATACTCCGCAGCTGTTACACCGCTGCTGATACACCGCTGCTGATACTCCGCTGCTGATACACCGCTGCTGATACACCGTTGCTGATACTCCACTGCTGCTACACCGCTGCTGATACACCGCTGCTGATACACCACTGCTGATACTCCGCAGCTGTTACACCGCTGCTGATACACCGCTGCTAATACTCAGTTGTTGTTACACCGTTGCTGATACACCGCTGCTAATACACCACTGCTGTTACACCATTGCTGATACACTGCTGCTGATACTCCACAGCTGATACACCACTGCTGATACTCCGCAGCTATTACACCACCCAGAAATCTCCCTTGGTCTCTTGCTCTCCTTCTTTCAATCTGCTCATGAAAGAATTGAATCGAATGTGATCTTTTCCTCCTTTTCCTCCCTTAATATAACTCCAAGTGACTTTTGGGTGATCCAAGTGACTTTTGGGTGATCTCTAAATCCAATGGCTGAAATAGATTTAGATCAATGGCTGAGATTAAATACTCATTTAAATCTCACTTTTTATTTTTTAATTCACCCCACTTTAATAAAGACCCACTTAGTCATTTATTTCCAAAGTCGCTTTTCCTTTCTAAATTTTCATTGACTTTATAAAAGTCACTTTAAAATTAGACTTAGTAACTTTATCACTTAAAGTCACTTTTAAATTAGATTTAACTTTATAAAATTATAAAGTCACTTTAAGAGAAAAATTAAATTCTTTTGGACACTTTTCCCTAGGCCAAAGATCAAAGCCTAAGGGAACCACCTATCCTCTGGTACCAAATTTCAACACTCGTTCACATACATCTCCACTCCACTTCATGAACTCACCTCCGCTGTCTGTCCTCTGTTTTCCGCTTACAGTCCCTGAACACTCCCGCTACCTATTCTCCAGTTTCCATTTTCAGCCACTGTGTTCTTCTCTATAAACCCTGTAACCTAGCCATCTTACCTCTGCTAAACCCCTCACATACAGAAAAATTTCAAACAGAAAAAAGGATGGGTTGGTTATTGAGGGTAGAACCGGAAGGGTCCAAGTTTTTAGAAGGATACCCTCAAGTGAAAGACTTACTGAAGAAGGAAAAATGGCTACGTTTCATTCAAAAATTTAAGGGCCACAATAAGGAAATTACAAAAGCTTTTGCAAGGTATTTTAACAGCCAGGTGGTGGAAATTGGGGACCTTAAGCTTAAAATCACCAAGGCATCCATAGCAGCTGCTACAGACCTACCCCAGGAAGGTGAATGTTGGTTCAAGAACAAGAGCTTGGACGAGCAGGCTTGGAGAGTCATGCTACGTAACCCAGGTATGGACGTAACTGTATTCACAAGAGGAATTCATGTGCATGCTTTAAAAGAGGAGTGGGCCAGCTTACTATTAATCATTCAAAAGTTTATTACTTGTAAAGGCCGTTTTGGGGCAATGTACATGTATCATACTCGGTTATTGATGAACTTTTTAGATAACCAAACCCTCAATCTGCCCTACTTTTTATTGTTGAACTTGAAAAAGATGTGCACAACAGTCCAAAAAAACATAGAAAACATAGAACCTCATTTGTATCATCATGGGCTTGTGATAATTCTAATTGAGGACCAATTGAAGAAAAATAGGGATACATGGGAACGGTTTTTGGTGAGAAACTACTTTCAAGAGCCATCAGAGGCACCTGAAAGCAATACACCAAGGAGTAGGAGAAAGGAGAAAAGTGCAATAATTCAAAACCCTCCTATTAGCAAAACCAAAGAAGTTGATCAAAAAGAGAGGGAGGAAAGAACCAAGGATAGAAAATAGAGAAAATTGAAAGGGAAAAGAAACATAGAGGATGTCTACCAATCACCAGAGCCTTCTTTAGAAGAAGACCATCAAGTATTGTTTGAAAGACTAGTGCATCTTCAAAAACAAGCGGCTACAACCAAGAAGAAAGAAAAAGGAAAATAGAGTATGGAAGAAGAGAGTACTAGTCCACAACCTTTAAGAAGAAGCAACAAGCTTAGAGGAAAGTGGAGGAAAGCAAAAATAAAAGGACCCCACTTTATTGACTTGGGTGGGGAAACATCGGAGAAACCTCTAATTGACCATAGCCCACCTCATCTTCAGCCAAATATTGAAACCAGTCCTCCAAATGTTGACATGAGTCCTTCTCGGCCAGAGTTAGAAATCAGTCCTTCTCAACAGGACTTTGGGGTCAGCTCAAGGAAAACACCTGAAATAGACCCAAATCAGCAAGAGGTGTATGATTATCTAGAAACCTTAGAAAATACAGCTGCAGGCCGGAGCACGTCATCCACTCTGCCTCACATAACACAAGAAGCACAAGTCCAATCATTGAAATAAGAAGTGTTTGAATTGGAGGTCTTAAACAGATACATTAAACAAGAAAATGAAGCATTAAAGGAGCAAAGAAGATTAGACAAGATCATTCATGACAACACTATGTTACATCTGGGACTGTGGCAGAAAAAGAACAAGAAATTAAAGAAAAAGTGCAGGAAGTTGAGTAGAGAATTGATCAGTCTCAAATTCAGATGTTTGATGAGGAAGCCCAGGATGGTAGTAGTACCAAGGAAGAGGAGAAGAGGACTGGATGTACTGGCAGAAGCTTCAGAGCACATGGACTAAAGGGAGGATGATCAAAATTTTGGTTGCATGAGGACATGCAACACCTTCACAGTGGGGGTATGTTGAGCCCCAAACTTGCATCTTCCCTATACACCTTTCTAGCCCTTTTTCCATTTACCTGGACCTCCTAAGCTGTCAAATCATTGCATATTAGTTTAAAAAGAGCATATAAAGTGGTTTCCTAACTATGTTTTGTGTCTGCTGTTTGAATTAGATTTTTGCTCATTCAGCTGTGGAATCTTGTCACTTTCCGCAGCCAGTTCAACTTTCTGCAGCCTTTTTGTTAAAGTCTATGTTACATGTGTGTTCAGGCAAATCCAGCCACATGGGCAAGTTTCAAATGACGTGGACATGGACCGAGTCCTATTGGATCAGTCGAATTCACCAAAGAAGGCCGTGGTCGAAGGTAGTCAAACGGTGTTCAACGTAAGAGTCCTATGATGACATAACTCTATTTTTCACCACATGAAGACTTGCGTGGCTGTTCCTAGATTTTGGGGGACATATCAACACCTGTGGACTGCTCCATGAACCGAATCCAACAGCCACCCTCCATATATTTAATCTTCACGGCTGCCATAATGCTAGATTCCTGGACGTGGTTGTTCACATGTCTTTTATCAGCGCAGATTTTAGGAAAGTAGTTATGTCATCCTCTGTTATAAATAAAGTGTTCTCATACGCATAGTAGCTAGCTTTTGTAATGTAATTTTGACTGTTAACGAGCCCACTGTGCCATGACTTATTTATGTGTCATGACTGCATTTTAATACATGAGAAGACTCTGTTTATAAGCTCAATTCGTGGTTGATTGCTGATTGCCCGAGGTTGTGCAGAGGGCCCCTGTACACACCAAGGTTTTGTTAATTGTTGTATAGTTTCATGCTTTATTTCTTTACGTTCCTTATGCCATAGTCATTCACTTGTATATATTGCACTGCTTATGGTATTCACGTTGATTGTTGTCCATAGTTTTTATGCTTTCTAATGCTTTTAACTGATCAGTGTCTTTGCTTCAGATTACAATAGGCAGCCTGGGCATTTGCACATAGTTTTATAATGACTAATGACATGGAATTATTCTTGTCCTTCTGTTGATTTATTTTTCTTAGTTCTTAGTTCCAGCATTGTTTTATTTATTTTAGTTTTTCTCATTTACTCTTCTGCAAGATAGATATTAAATTACTCATGTCATTTTCAGTTACCTCCGAAAGCCAGAGCGAAACGAATGGTGAGGGATTGAAGCATGAGTGCGTAGTTTGATATTAGTTTATTTTTCTGCAAGTTAGTTATTGAATTTCTCATGTCATTTTCAATTACCTCCGAAAGCCAAAGCGAGACGAATGGTGAGGGATTGAAATATGAGTGTGTAGTTTAATATTAGTTTTATTTTCTACAAATTAGATATCATATTGCTCAAGTTGTTTATGATTATCTCCGAAAGCCAGAGCGAGACGAATGGTGAGGGGTCAGAATATGAGTTGATGTAATTTTATTTTAGTTTACCTTGCTTGAAATTTTTGGATTTCTTTGAGTTCAGTTTCTTTTATATTTATACAGCAACAAGGATATTGGGTTTCATGATTAATAGTTCACTGTTTGTTTAATTAGAATAGTGGCACATTTTCATTCTCTTTTAGGAATTAATTTCATCATTGCAATTTTTAAAACCTTTTTGCAAGTTTGAAGTATTTGGAGATCATTTTAAAGGACATCATAGCCTTGAACATTTGAATTGCCATCTCACATTAGGGAATCAACAAAGATAAACCCAAAAACAAACTAAAAATAAAAAACGACAAAAAGTAAGAAATCGGTTATCTTGCATATATAGTGTACCTCACTTCAGCAGTTTATGACTCCCAGATTGACAATTAATATAGCAATTTAGGACACTCTAAATTGACCAAACACTTAGTTGACACATTTCTATTTTTTCTCATTCTCTCTGGCACAAGAGCACCATTTGGGAAACACAAAGAAGTTTATTCTTGTTTGTCTCTTGTTTTGGCCATAGGGAAACCATTCTATTGAAGGCAGTGAAATTTGTAGCAACTTGGGAACAATCCATTGATGTTTTGAAGACTATATACGGTTTCGATGGGTATTATGGGAAGTGAATGAAGTATCATACATTCTGAGACAACTGTCACAAGGCATCCCATAGCTAGAAATTACACTTGCATAGTTTGAGTGACTACTTGCCTTCGCATGGGCTTCCTGTAACAATAAATTATTTTTCGAAGGAGCGGATTAAACACAGGTTTTCGGGAGTCTTTGTTCTAGTGATTTCCAAAATGACTGACATTGTTACTCTGGACTGAAGTAGACTAAGGACCTAAAATACCCTCGGTGTAGCTGGAATTTTTCTTTTTGGAGACTGGATATAAGGCTCAAAGACCCTAGTTTGTTAATAAAGGCCTATGTGATAGTGGGATGAATAATCAATCCTCACTATAGCAGAACAGTGAATGTAACACCATTTTCGAATAGTGTAATTTTGAATGAGTTTGCAATAGAGCCACAGGGCCCAAAAATCTGGACTAAGCCAATATATAATTTCAGATCAAAGTGTGCTACATGTTGCGTGGGTTTTGTATTTCATCAAATCCTAAACATCGAGTAAATTGATTTGAATGGAAATGCTCAGAACTAAGGCAAGGTAGAGTAATTAGTTTAGTATAACTAGATTATTCTCGAAGTACTATTGTAATTAATATATTCATTAGTTTTCTTCTATTAGATTCTATACCTGGGAATTAAAAGCAACATTAGATGGGTTGTCTTATTGGAACAATAAATGAAATTAATACTATTAGTTGGGTTAAATTGTAATACCTTACTATATTATCACTCTGGACATATTTTGTGTTAAAAATTCTTTATTTTTGCGAAGTAGAAGGAGAATTGTGAATAAAACCCTGAATGTGCAACAAACCTAGGGAAAATTTACCATAATTCACTATAGTGGTGTTAGAGCAAGCATCCTGCCATCTTGTGAGTGCATAATTCTTGTATGCTTCCCGAGGAACAAACAATGTCATTGTAAGAAGAAAGAGGGGTACTCACCGTTCAACCATGGGGCATAGAGCAAGCCAAGGAGAATATGACCCTAACATTTTGTTGAATGAATTACTCCATGGACAACATTAAATGAACTAGTAGTTGTAACCTCAAAGGAAACAAATGATTCAAGGGCAACGAGATTTTGCACAAGTTTTGTCTCAAGGACAAAAACAACTTTCTCAACTAATTTCTCATGTCATGGAACAACAAAATGTTGTTGCCAACAACTGAACCACCATTGAAGGTAGTGGTAACCATAACCTTGGTCTGTCAAATATCTAAGCAAGTTGCGGGAACATTACTTTCACAATTCACAAATAATTAAGCAATGGAATCCCAAGAAGCGGTTGAGCAAAATCAACTTCTTAATGAATATGTTTGGGATTACGTAATATTGGAGGAAAACACTCAAGAAACCATGTCCTTCAATGAATACAACAATTTTAGATAAAGAAATAGACCCCGGGGACTGCCAAATGTTGAATTAGCATGCAAGGTGAGTAAAGTGCCTCTAACCTCATTTGATGAATCATCTAAAAGTACAACAAGGGCTTGGGTGCAAAAATTGGACACCTACTTCAGGCTCAATCCCATGGTGGAAGCAAACGCAATCCAATTTTCCACATTGAATCTAGAAGGGGAAGCACATGAATAGTGGTATCATAGTCTAGTGACATTGGGGAATTCCAACATCACTTCTTATGAATATTTCACACAAAGGCGGATAAAAAGATTTGATTCGAAGAGCCCGTACATCCACTTCAGAGAATTGGTATTTCTAAAAAAGACAAGGTCACATGAAGAATGTATTATAACTTGAACAAACCACAATGATTGTAACATATATATCTGAAGAGAAATTAGTCATGATTTTCACTGAGCCATTAACTGTACCCCTACAAGGTTGGGTTAAGGTATTCAACCCCACCACCCTTTAGGAGGCTATCAAGAAGACTCGGGATATGGGAAACCCAGCCACTAATTCTAAGTATCCATCTAAGCCTTTCATTACTTCAAAAGATAAGGATAAGAAGCCCTTTCAATGTGATTAACCCTGAAATGACAAGCTAAATGAAGAAACTAAAAGTGAACTCAGGGGAAATAATCTATGTTTTAGTTGCAAGGAGTAATGGGAAATAGGACATAAATGTTTAGGTAAGGGAAAGATTCACTACATTGACATAGTATTTGATAAGGAGGAGGAAGGAGAAGAGGCCACTCCAAGTACCGAAGAAGAGCCATCGCAGAAGGAAGAAAAATAAGAAGAAAAGCCTAACAGTTCCAAGGAAGAAATACCAAAAGAAGTGAAAGGTGAAGAAAAGGCCAGTGGAGAAAGAAGTCTCATCCCAAGTCAAGATTTCAACCCTTTCATGTACACCCAAGTATTACACCTTCAGGGCTAGGGGAGTTATCTAGGGGCAACACATCATAACACTAATTTATGGAGGAGCCACACACAATTTCATTGATGCAAAAGAGGACTTCCCACCGAAGATTTCAAAGGCCTGGATGCAATAGTTTCATATGGATACAACTTTGATTGCACCTGAATGATACCAGGTTTGATTGTAACACAATAATTATACTTTTACTAGATATTTTTATGGAATAGGCCTTGCAGACGTCAATATGGTATTGGGGGTTCAATTGTTTTATTCGTTGGGAAAGAACACGATAGAATACCAAGAATTAGAAATGGATTTCAATGCTCCTAATGCTAGAAAAGTAGTTATGAGAGGCATGGAAAATGGTGGGCCATAGGTCGTTTCATCCAGAAGAATGGAATATATATTCAGGCACAAAGATGTCACATATGCAACAAACTCCAAGATCATAAGCCAAAAGGTCCCCAACAACGATAAACCATAATACAAAGAAGATATTCAACAAATAATAGACAAGCATGCTTCAATGTTTGGTGACATTCCTTTAGGATTTCCTCCTAAGATAGAATTTGAGCACACTATAGAACTAGAAGAGGGAGCTAAACCTGTGATCACCACCCCATACCAACATCTGAATAAATTCAAGGATGAAATAGAAAATACCATCCAGGTATCGTTGCAAATGGACCACATCATTCCTATCTTGAGTCTCTTTGCCAAATGCATGGTCTTGGTAAAGGCGAAGGATGACACGTGGAGAATTTCATTGATTACCAACTCTCAATAAGAAAACTATAAAAAACAAGTACCCTATCCCTAGGATCGATGAATTACTGGATGAACTTCACAGAGTAGTTTGTTTTCAAATATTCATTGACAATCAAGGTACCATCAAATCTGAGTTTGAGAAGAGGACGTGCCAAAAACAACATTCCGATGCCATTATGTACACTTTGAATTTTTGGTCATGCCGTTTGGGATAACCAATGCCCCCACCACTTTCCAATCTTGTATGAAAAATATCCTCAACAAGAAGCTAAGGAATTTTTTATTGGTATTCTTTGACGACCTTCTCATTTACAACAAAACATGGGATGATCATTTGGGGCATTTGGATACAATTTTGATCATTATGCAAGAGAAATCTCTATGTGCCAAAGCATCAAAGTGCGAGTTTAGATTGACAAGGATTCTTTATTTTGGTTACATAATCAGCGAAAAGGGAGTACAGGTTCATCAAGAAAGGATTAAGGAAATATTGGACTGGCCCACACCCAAGAACCTAACAGAATTGCGAGGATTCTTGAGAATTTTTTGTTATTACCGACAATTTGTTAAAAGTTTCTCTTAGCTAAGCGTACCCTTGACAAATTTAAACAAAAAGGGGGCATTTAGGTGGACAGAAGAATCCAAAAAGACATTCAACAAGCTCAAATAAGTGATGAGTTCATGTCTCGTTTTGGCCCTTCCTGAATTTAGTTAGCCATTTATATTGGAGTGTCATGCATTAGGAGAAGGCATAGGGGTCGTCTTAAGGAAAAAGGGTCGTGCTTTTGCATTCGAGGGTCGGAAGCTTCACGCCACAATGAAGATTTATTCCATACATGGAAAAGGAGATGTTGGCTATCATTCATGCGTTGCAAAATTTAAGGCAATATTTGCTAGGAAAAAGGTTCATAGTCAGGACATACCACAATAGCCTGTGTCATTTCCTAGGGAAAGAGGACCTGAACGAGAGGCCACAGAAATGGGTGAGCAAGATCCAAGATTATGATTTTGATATTATGTGAAGGGAAAGAAGAATGTTGTGGCTGGTGCACTTTCTAGGAAACCAAGAACATGTGTCCTCATAGAACTTACTGAAGATTGGAGGGCTCACCTCTCAGCAGAGTATGATAAGAACCAGTTTGCTTGCAAAACTATCTAGTGGATCATCCAAGACGACATGTAAAAATTAGTTCTCAAGGTTATTTATTATAAGGAAATAATATACTTGGTTTATGAGTTTGCACCCAAGGAGAATATTTCGAAGATCACACATGGCATTCCATCAGCTGAACATCAAGGTTTTTTCAAGATGTGCCGACAAATTCGAGAACAATTTTCTTGGAAGGGTCTGAAGAAATATGTGATGAAATATGTCAAGGAATTCCTGACATGCCAACAAAATAAGGTCACACATACACATCCTGCAGGTCTTCTCCAACCTCTACCTTTTCCTGAACAAAAATGGGAGATCATCTCAATGGAATTCATTACATGGTTGCCCAAGGTGCAAGGTAAAGATTGCATTTACACCATGGTGGACAGGTTGACCAAATTCACACATTTATTTGCAATCTCATTTCATCATTTGACCATGAAACTATTTTATTATAGGTCTTTAGACTACATGGAATTCCAAAGAATATAGTCAATGATCATGACAATAGGTTTATGAGTGCTTTTTCGCAAGAAATTTTCAGGCTGGTGGGGACTGAATTAACCCCTAGCACTAGCATCATTCATAGACATAAATCGTAAATAAGTGGATTGAAGGGTAATTACAGAACTATGTGACAAGTCAGTAGAAGACATGGATCAAGTGTTTGTACCTTGCATAACACTGTTGCAACACCACTTACCACTTATCCATTAGGATGTCACCATTCAGAGCTTTATATGGGTATGATGCACCATCCTTTATCAACAGGGTTTCTCGAGATAGCAAGGTGCCTATTGCTAAGGTTGGATACATGAAAGTTAGGACATGATCATAGTACTAAAGGAAAAAATTTAGGTTGTTCATAATCGACAAAATTTGTAGCAGATCAACATCAAACAAAACACAGTTTTGAGGTAGAAGATCTCATCTTCTATAGATTATAGTCTTATCGGTAGTCTACCCTTAAGAAGAGTGGCGTTGAAAAGATAAAGCCTAGGTTCTATGGGTCGTACAAAATCCTTTGGAAGGTTGAACTGGTGTATGAGTTAGAACTTACAAGGGACAACATAATCCATAATGTATTTCATGTGTCCTACCTCATGAAGGTCGTGGGGTAGCAAGTCACCATATTTGTCGAACTTCCACCCTTAGATGAAGAAAGGGAAACTATATTTACTTCTAGAGACGATCATGGTCATGCGAGAAAAGAAGTTAGGAGGAAGAGTAATTCCAAAATACCTTATCAGGTGGAAGAATTTCCCAGAGCAGGACACAACATGGGAAAGAGAATGTATTCTGCAACATCCAAAAATTCCCATTTTGGTCAAGTTTTTGGGTAGTTGGGCGAAGAAACTCAAAATTGGGGCTTGGAGTAAATTTTACTCAATCATTTTAGAAGAAGAGACCCCTCTAAGAAATCTGTAAATATGATAGGGATGAATTCAATTTAGATCATCTCATCTGTTTTTCGAGTATTAACTCTAAGGGTTTTAAGACCCATTCTATATTTTCAATTTTGATGGTGAAAGATTCCACCTTAGTTGACACATTTCTATTTCATGGATTTGAGACTTCTGCGATTTGCATTCTGTGTGGTTGTATCTTCTGGATTCATCGCATCTGTTGTTTTTGTGCATCGACGTTTCGAACCAACCTCTGTGGTTCATCATCAGGATTAGAATTAGTGAAGAAGTCAGAGATGGGTGAGGATGAATAAATAGATGAGGAGAAGGTAAAGTGAAGGGCCGACAAGATCTAGATTTAAGGAAAGGTTTATTAATTAGTTTAGGATTGAATTATTTTTATTTTAATTTAGAATTTATTATAATTTAATTTTTCTTTTTCAAACAAAAATAAAAATAAAAGGAAAATAAAAATAAAAGAAAAATGAAATTATAATAAATTCTAAATTAAAATAAAAATAATTCAATCCTAAACTAATTAATAAACCTTTCCTTAAATCTAGATCTTGTCGGCCCTTCACTTTACCTTCTCCTCATCTATTTATTCATCCTCACCCATCTCTGACTTCTTCACTAATTCTAATCCTGATGATGAACCACAGAGGTTGGTTCGAAACGTCGATGCACAAAAACAACAGATGCGATGAATCCGGAAGATACAACCACACATTTCTATTTTTTCGAGCCTCATTCCATTTGGCATAGGAGCACCATTGGGTAAAGGTAGTGAAGTTTATTCTTGTTTGTCTCTTGTTTTGGCCACACATAAACCATTCTATTGAAGGCAACGAAATTTGTAACAACTTGGGAACAATTCATTTATGTTTTGAAGACTGGACATGGTTTTGTTGGGTATTTTGGGAAGTGAACAGAGTACCATACATTTTGAAACAACCATCACAAGGCATCCCGTAGCTGGAAATTACACTTGCGGGGTTTGAGTGACTACCTGTCTTCTCATGGGCTTCCTGTAATAATAAATCATTTTCTGAAGGAGCAAATTATACACATGTTTTCGGGAGTCTCTGTTCTGGTGATTTCCAAAAGGACCAATGATGATACAATGGACTGAAGTAGACAAAGGACCTAAAATATCGTCGTTGTAGCTAGAAACAATTTTTTTGGAGACTGGATGCAAGGGTCAAAGATGCTAGTTTGTAGACGGGGGCCTACATGATAGCGGGACGAATAATCAATCCTTGTTGTAGCAGAACAATGAATTCCATTCTGGAACAACACAATTCTGAATGAGTCCATAACAAAACCATAAAACCCGAATATATGGACCAAGGAAATATAATTTTAGGCCGAAGTGTGTTGAGGGTTGTGTGGGTTTTGCATTGAATCATACCCTAATCATCTAGTAAATTAATTTGAATGGCAGCACTCAAAACTGAGGCATTATAGAGTAATTAGTTTAGTATAACTAGACTATTCTTGAATTACTGTTGTAATAAACAAATTCATTGGCTTTCTTGTGTTGGATTCTAGACTTGGGAATTAAAAGTAGCGTTGGATTGGTTATCTTATTGGAACAATAAACACAATTAATACTATTAGTTGGGTTAAATTGTAATACCTTACTATATTGTTATTGTGGACTTATTCTATGTTATAATTGTTTATTATTGTGAAGTAGAAGGAAAATTGTGAATAAAACCTTGAATGTGCAAGAAACCTATGGAAATATTACCCTAATTCACTACAAAGTATATGGCAAAGAGTTTTGCTAGTTGTGAGATGATCTGACTGTGAGATGATGGAAGTGTTGGCCAATCATATATATGTTGGAGCCTACTATGGTATACTATAACAAGTATCATTGTATCAAACTCTCTAAGAAACCCGTGTTTCATGATCACCTCCAAGTGCATAGATATTTAGTTCCATTTACACAAGGACAATCATCAAAAGATCTTAATGGGGTTTGAGTAAATTCCTTAAATTCACATGTTGTGGACGTATAGATGTAGCCCCTGGTAAATGGGTGTTAGGATATTCTGACACATAGGAAATAGTTAAGCATAACTTGGTCTAGTGTACGGTTAGGTAAAGTGTGTTTCTTTACTATGTACTTTTGTAACTTACAATCTGACAGTCATAATATGTTATAGATATGAAGTAATCTGAAGTTTCATTCTCTCCTCGGTATTACTGACACTTGATATGTGGCTTAACACCTTATTGGTCCATGATCTCTATTTAAAGAGCATGGAGGGTGATTTGTAAGGTGACTATCCATGAGAGAAGCTTATGTAAAATTTCTTTCTTTTACATTAATAAATTGCCTAAAGTGGCCGTGTTGGCTCAAGTCGTGGATTGTTTCCCTCTTTGATGGTTTTAACCACGTCAAGAATACTGGTGTACTGATTTGTGATCTGTTTGTGAGCAGTGTCCTTTGGTGTTATATCTGAGGAACTTACCCTATAAATTCCTACATGGGAATTTTGAGATATTGAAGGAGGCATTGATGGTGATGGATAACAATTTCCTAACAAAGTGGGAGTGTTCCTATGGATTGCTCGATAATGTCTCCTGCAGTAATGGCATAACAATGATATCAACAAATCCTTCATCATGGTGCAATAATGAAGGAGACTATACCTTTATTTCTATGTAGCAACATCTTGAGTTTAAGGAACATCACTAGTGTTCTTTGGAGGGTGTGTTGGACAGAGGAAAGGGGATAACCTCATCCACTTCTAGATTTAAATAATTTTTCCAAATTTGAAAATTTGATTTAGACATCGCTTTTCTAAACAATTCTCTTTTGTTATTGTTGAAGTTGACTTTTCCAATTTTAGGAAGCTTTCTTTTGTTAGCGAAAGCTTTAGGGAACTTTTCCTTTTTCAGGAAAGTGCATGAGTTGGAGGTTTCTCATGTAGCCTAAGCACTAATACTTTGATAGAATTAAATTAGGTTTTCTAATTTGGTTGCCCACAAAATGGGATATTTTCTATTCTCCCAACCTTCTTTATCTATAAATAGATAAGAAAGGGTGTAATTGATTCATTCATACTAGTTTTTGAGGCGTTGTGTATTTCATTCTTAAATTTAATAAGAAGACAATTTTGAGTTTACGAGTTCAATACATTGTATCAGTTCTTTGTATTTCTAGTTGTCTGTGTTCATAGAGTCATGTATTTGAGAAAAAAAAAAATTGACTATAGCTTTTAATTTTAAAATCCCATAGGTTTAGATTAAATTTTCTGACTGCAAAATCTACTTACTATGGTCTGAGAATTTAGTGTTCCAACCATTCCATTCAATTGATGTAAATACCCTCAAACCAATCATATAACAACATCATCATTAGTTCTACTCTATCATGCCTAACATAGTTCAACCTCAGGGCACACAAGCTTTTAACAATCAAACCATTCAAAGGATGTAAATACTTGAAAGCAATCATATAACCACATCATCCTCAGTTTAAGGTCTATCATGTTGGAAAGTCCATTAGGGCAGCAAGTTTATTCCAATTTACATTCTTGACAGTTATTTGTGATTATGTTCTTCTTAGATTATTATGTGTGTGTTCTTATCAACAAATAAATGCCAAAATAGGAAACTAACAACCGTGAACACAAGATATAGGCTTCAAGCCAGAGAAAAACCCCTCCAACTGGGGAAAACCCAAAAGTACTTCTCTCCTTAGCAAATTCAAAGGAGACTTCCAAGACCTAAAACAAGACTCTAGACCTTCACCATGACTCAAGTCAACCAACTTTTCTTCCCACAATATTTTTCTGCAATTCTGGATTGACGAAACCCTAGAAACCTTAGAGTATGTTGTAGCGGCTACAACCACCCTCCAAAATTTTGGCATGCAATTTCAGAGCCTCCCTTGAGAGTTTCACTGGATGACTACCCACACTCGGGTTCACTCCATGAGGTCGTGTGAGTCTTCGCACCCACTTTGCTTGTTCATTTCACCCAAGTTTTTGCATGTTGATATCAAAGTCATGTTTGCGACCATGTTTTGGTCATGCTCAAGGTCTTCGCTTCATGTGTACATGTTGTGTTCACTATGAAAACATCTGTCGCACTCACACATAGAGTCGCATTCACTGTTGCGCAAGCGTCGTCACAGTTGACCAACGGTCAAAACATAGTTACCGATCAAACGAGAAAGTGAACTAGTACCCGTTTTTTTTGAGGTAGCAAAAAATCACCCGATTTTGAAAAGTGGTGATGCCAGAATAATTTTTTTTTTTGAGCATATTTTTGGCACTTTAAATTTTCTTATGTATCAAGTCTAAACATTTTTTTTTTCGATGTTAGTGATTTTCATGCTGATTTATGTAGTAAGTATGAACACTTTTTTAAATGTTAGTAATTTTCATCTTGATTTTGAAAAGGGTTGATGCAGCATCAATCCTTTTTGTTTAGAGAGCTTATTTTTTACACTTTAAATTTTCTAATGTATTAAGTGTGAACATTTTTTTGAATGTTTGTGATTTTCATGTTCATAATAAATATTAAAAAAAATAAAAAATAAAAATGACAAAAAAACTCAAATAATAAAAAAATATAAAAAATAAATAAAAAAACACCGATAAAAATACAAAATAAAACAAAATTAAATTGTAAAAAAAAAAAAAAAAAAAATATAAAATATAAAAAATATTAAAAGATAAATAAATAAAAAAACATAAAATTTAAAAGATATTTTTGAATACTAATTAAAAAAACATCCATAATGATCTTTTTAATAATAATTTTAAAAAACACCTAAACAAAACTATTAAAAAAAATAATATTTTTTAATTTCAAAAAAAAATAAATTAAAAAACTAAAAAAAAATCATAAAGATTATAAAATTTAAAAAAAAACAAAAAAAAATGATTTTAAAAAAAAAAATTAAAAATACACAAAATTTAAAATATAATTTAAAATATATATATATATATATATATATAATTTTCAAAAAAAAATCAAAACCAAACAAAAAAGTTTACAAAATTATTTAAAACAAAAAAAAAATAAAAAAACAAAGTGTGCACCCCCAGGAGGGGTTGGGTGCAGGCACGGGCGGGGAAGTGGCTGCGTGGGTGGCAGGGCGATTCCAGGGATCACCTAGCCATCTCTCGGGTGGGGTTGGCCGTGGGCACAGGTGTGGAGGCGGGTTGCACGCAGCTGCCTCCCCCGCCCAGGGGTGCATGAAATTTTTTTATTTTTATTAATTTTTTTTAGTTATTTATTGTTTTATTTTGATTTTGGATTTTGTTTTTTTTAATTGTTTTATTTTTATTTTTATTTTTAATTGTTTTGTTTTGATTTTTATTTTGATTTTTAATTGTTCTTTTTAATTTTTAATTTTTTTAATAATTCGATATAATTTTTTAGTTTATTTATTTATTTAAAAAAAATGTTTTGTATTTAAAAATAATAATAAAAAAATAATTGTCTTAAAAACTGACTTTTTATTTCAAAAAAATTATTTAAAAAAAATGTTTTTATTTTTATTTTGTTAAATTATGTTAATTTTACGAGAGATTTTTTGGCGTAAATCACATGATATTTCATTTGTTGACGTGTTTCGAACCAATCAATGTGGTTCATCATCAGGACAAGTTGAAGAATCAGATCCAGTTTTGCATGTTAAATAGTCAGAGCAGAGCCTCCAACGGCGAAATTGACCAACAACTAAATTTGATTGGGGATCAGTTAGTTGGACCAGGGTTAATTAATTTTTTTGTTTTTTGTTTTACTTATTTTATGATTATGATTATGATTATTTTAATTTGTTGTCTCATTTTTTATATTTATAAGTTAATTTTATGTTATTTTTTAATTTTTTAGGTTTTTTTTTGTCTTTTTTTTTATAGTTGATTTTTTTGTCATGTTTTTAATTTTTTATTTTTTTTGTTATTTTATATATATATATATATATATATGTTTTATTTATTTATTTTTTTCTATATTTGAATTCTTGCTGTGTTTGTATTATTTTTTTTTGTACTTTTACTGTTTTAATTTTTTATAACATTTAAAAAAATCTTTTGTATTATTTTTTTTTTGTTTTTTTTGTTTTGTTTTATTATTATTATTATTTTTCTTCAGTGTTTAAAATTTGCCTTCTCTTTATTATTTTTTTTGTATTTTTTCTATTTAACAATATTAAAAAAAATAAATTCTTTTGTATTTTTTTTGTGTTCTTATTTTTTTTCAATATCTAAATTTTTGTTTTTTTTTTTTTTTTGTATTTTTCATTTTTATTTCTTTAAACATTTACTTTTTTATTTTGGTTTTTATTTTCATTTTTTTTCTATAGGGTTTGTGTCAATGCTCGTCTAACAACCCGATCCTATTATAGGCAATTTGAGAGTTGATTTTAAAATTTTCATTATAATGAATCGAGTCTGCCCCCACAATGTATCAATTTCATGGTTGGTCTTTAAGTTTTTATTACAATGGGTCGAGTTCACCTACACCGCGTGTCAATTTGATGGTTGATTTATAATTTTTTGTTGCAATGTATCAAGTTGTCTTAAACCAAGATTTTAAAATTGCTATATATTTTGCATTTAAAAAATAAATTACTTTTGAGTGTTCATTTATAAAGTTTTTTGTCATAAAAAGATTTCATAATGTCATGCTTGAAATATTTTGAAAACTTGAGATTTTTTGGTAGTCATAATCTTTGGTTTTAATTGCATGGTTGAAAAATTGTCAAGATTTTAATGTTTTCCTAAGTCACGATATTTTATCTTTAATGTTATGGTTGAAAACAATTACAATTTCAAGGTTTTTTAGAGTCAAGATATTTTATCTTTAACAACATGGATGGAAATAGTTGGAATTATCAAGATTCGAGACATGATATTTTATCTTTAACATCATGTTCGAGAATTGTTGGAATTTTACAGTTTTTCAAAGTCCGGATATTTTCTCTTTAACTCCATTGCTAAAAAATGTCAAAATTGTAACCCGATTTTTTTTTGTTATTCCAGAATAAACAATTTTTTTAAGGGTGTTTTTTCATCCATTTTTCAAAATAAAAATTTCTTTTACTTCCATTTTAAAAAAATGTTGAAAATTTACCCTAAAAAGAATAAACATCGTTCTGGAATAAACAATTTTCATTTTTGGGTTGTTTTTTCATGTTCTTTTGGGGGTTTTGGGCCCGAGTACCCATTTTGAGGTAATAGTTCTTGTTTCATCCGTAACTATGTTTCAATCACAAGTATCACGCTTGTCGCTTACACCATCGGTCAGTCATGTTGAAGATGTGTGTCTGGATGGTTTGAGTTGTCTCATCGTCGAGTCATGTAAGTGTGTGTTTGCGGGACCACATATGCATCTTTCACTCGTTCACACACTTAGTCATTTTGTTGAAGTTCTGACGACTAGACACCCCTTTCACAACCAAACCATCACCCAGCCATCGACTCGATCAACTGTCACCTAGAACAACGCAGAAGCACCAAGCAAGTCATTTCAAATTGCACTGCCCGCAATAAAATCAATCAGCCTTCATGCTGGTCAACCGGAGAGTTTGATCCGACAACCACCTCGGGAATCACTCCCCTAAAAAATTGCATAGAGGTTGTAGACCATGCCCACTTTGTTCACTGGGAAAATCACGCAGACATGCCGGACAGACACCCAGTGCCCATTTTTGTCTCCCTCAAAAAATTGCGTAGTATTTCCAGCCAAGCCTCCTGACAGTTGATCAACTGCTCACCAAGAAAATTGGGCATTTTTCATGAGCAAGCCCTCTGCTTCCCAACAGTTCGCTTAGCTCAGAAACTGTGCGGAGGTGATCAACAGGCCAACCTCCCAGCATCAGGGCACTTTTTCCCGACAGTAGGTCCCGACAACTGACTTCCAGTTCCCTCCAGGAATTGCGCAGTTTTTGCTGCGAGTGACCCAACAACTGATTGCCAATTCCCTCTAGGAATTGAGTATTTTTTGTTGCCAGTGACCCAACAGCTGACTGCTAGTTCCCCTTAGGAATTGCGCATTTTTTGTTGCCAGTGTCCCAACAGCCAAATGCCAATTTCCTCTAGGAATTGCATAGTTTTGGCTGCCAAACTCCCACTGCCCGCTCATTTTGGAAATTGCGCAGATTTTGCCTACCCAGCCTTCTCACAGCCCAGACTGTTCCTCTACAAAACTACGTATTTTTGTCCTCCAGCTAAGCGAGAACCCGAAGGCAGTCACTGTCAATCCGGATTGCCCATCTTCATCACCCAGTGACTCTTGCGCAGTTTTCATCTGTAGTGCCCGGAGCCTCCATCTTGTCTTGCAACCTTGTTACCTCTCTCGATCACCTACATCCGAAATGATTATGTATCATGGTAGACTAGGAAGGTTTTGTATTTGATGTCGTCCTACCATGAGTGACTGCAGGTATAGGTACACCAAAAAACATGGTGCGATGACGAATGGGATGAACAAAGGGAGCACATGCAGAGGGACAGTTTCACCATCGGACGAACAAACAATGCATGCAAAGAGATGTGCTCGCGAACGGATGATCATGCAAAGATGTGTTCACGTATGGATGAACGAGAGAACATGTAAGATGTTCTCACAGACGGACGGGAGGACGAACATGCACCTTTCACAAACAGACGAACCTGTCAAGCCTTCCAACATACAAGCAAGGAGTAACGTGCCAAAACAACATCAAGTGAAACAACGACCATCGAAGAGTTCGCACACTTTTCCATGAAAAAGTGAAGCTGTGACACACCATGAGGACATCCATCACCCAACAGCGCTGCAACTTGACATGTACACCAGTAGCAACATGAATGTACTAGCACAATCATGTCGAGTCATGTCATGAGTCATGTTGTCCACATCTCTACTGTGGGCCATATTGTCAATTAATGTAATGTAATGTGGAAGTCAAAGAGACCCACTTGTTTTACCAAGAGTCATGTAAAGTCGAAAATTCATGGAAGTCAAATAGTCATGAGGGTAGTCGAACAGCAATAAGGGTCAGTTTCACCCTTGACTATAAATAACCCCTCATTTGTACATGAAATGAATTTTCACCTCAACTCCTCCCACATAGCCTTGAGAGTCTGTAATATTTTCTTTGAGGAGTAAGAAGTCGCTCCAACGCCTCGCCCACGAGGTTAGTGATATATGGTGTAACGATGTGTCTTAGAACTCTCACTTAATTCAGAAGTCTGCTAATAGGACAGCACGTTTTCACACATGTATTGTAACTGTTGTAAGACTAATCTTGAACACTTGTAATGCATGTTGCTTTAACCTATGTTTAACACTTGAACTCATTCACTTGTTGTAATACATAATCTATTAATGAAAATGTGTTGTATATGTTGTTAATGTTGTATTTCCCATGGTGGCTACCTCCCTAGACATTGGACAAACCTTTCACATAAAACTTGCTATAACGACCGTTGCACTCGCGCAGACTCATCCACTGAGTGTTGTACGTGTTATCTTCCCTTGTGTGTTGTGGCTACCGCATTTGTGTGGATTGTTCTTCCGAAAGTTGTGCACGTCCTATTGTGTTGTGTGTTCCTAACCGATTTGGGGCTTCCTCCCAACCAACTTGGGACTCACTCCCACCCTCTCCCTCTACAGTGAAAGAACCATTGACACAAGTGACACTAGCAATCACTAGGCACGTGAACCTCACTTCTCGAAGACAAAGCATACCACTCTCTTGTGCTAACAAGCAAGAGTTGAGGCAAATCTTTAAGATAATGGAAATTGAGCCATCATACCGGATGGGACTCCCACACCAAATGGTGTGAGGTCTATTTGGGACTTCATAACGGGGTGATCCCCTGAATGTTGGCGGGTCCAACACCGTCAACGTTTCTGGCACTAGAAGGAGGGAAGCCATTTGTATATGGCTGAACATCCTCTCACACTCACTCATCAACTATCTGGTCAAGGTAGTAACTCGCACTTCCTCTCACCCACATGTGACTCTGTAGTTGGTTACTTCTCACCTTCGGGGACAGAACTCGAAATTCCGTATCGTTAACTTCGCTCTATCCATCCCATCAATCACCAGTTCACGAAAGAAATCAGACTGATCCCAGGCATACAACATCTTCCATATGCATCAAGAAAGACAAAAGCCACTCCCACAGGGGTTGTTGTATCATAAGTGGAAGAAGTAATCCTTGCCACACTTGAAGGTCTCGTAGAAGCTATTGAAGGCGGAGAGGAACCTCCAGTATTTCGACAAGGTGAACGATACACCCTTGTGATCTTGGGATCAGACTCTGGTACAGGAGGTGGAGGGGAAGGTAGCGAAGGCAATGAAGGCGAAGGTGGAGATGAAACAACAGACTCCAAGCCGAAACCATCAGATTCTAAAAGAGAGGAGGAGGGCGAAGAAGAAGAAGATATGGCTGACCCAAGTTTGGAATGGATGACTCAGGGACCATTGGCTCTCCCAGGTGTCTTGCACAAGATGCCAAGGCGAACGAAGAGAATGAACATCAAGTTCAATCCTGACAGCACAGTGAAGGCAGAAGATCACTTGGAGAATTTCTACCTGCAGTTGCAGATCCTTGACGTATGGTATGACGACGTAGCATGTATATTGTTTCCATGTACCTTGGATGGTCGCGCAGCTGCATGGTATCACAACCTTCCACTGAACTCCATACAGAACTGGGGTGCATTCAAATGCATGTTCCTTGAAAAGTTTGTTGATGATAAGACCCCAACCATGCTACTCAAAGAATTGGGAAGCCTGAAGATGGAGGGAAAAGAAAAATTAAAAGAATTCAATAAGAGGTTTACACGCATATTGAAAAAATTTGCGGCAGACACCAAACCTCATGACTCCATCATTGTTGATTACTACATGTTCACACAGTCGACCAGCATTATGTAGTTCGTCAAATGAGTTGTGAAACCAACACTTTTGGTCCATTGGGAAGAGGCTATTGCTGTTGGGAAAGACCTTCGCACAATTGGAGTCACTAAGGATGACGAATTAGCAAAGGACTCCAAAGATGCAAGCAAGAATTCCCAAGCGATGGCGAGCAAGGGTAGATATAAGGAAGCAATTGATATTGAAACCCTCACTCGCCTCGTCAATAGCTTGACTACAGAAGTGTCTAAGCTCAAACAATGGAAAACGAACACATCTACAAGCAGCCATCTGTCCAAACAGAGACAAGAGCAGCTCATAAAGCAACAACCTGTTTGCTCCAAAAACTGGTGCAGATCTTTGTGTTCCAAGTCGAACAGTGTGCAGATCCTAAGTTCTATTCATTCCACGAAGAACATCACCTTGAGAACTCTTGTTCGGACTGGAAGTGAGTCGCGAAGTCTGTATGCGGTCACACTTTCGACGTGGAAAATAGTATGCAAGAGCAGCTGGAAGACACTGATAATGACGAAGAGGGTGCATCTGATGAAGCATCAAGTTCTGGGCATGCGGTGAATGTGTATCAGTGCTTGCAAGAAATTTCAAAGATGAACATTGAGAAGCAGCCCCAAAAGCAAAATGACCGTTACAATCTCAAGAGTAAAGGGGCTCCCCTTACACTTAGGGAAGCACAAGAAAAGATGAGACTGCTGATGAGGAAGGTTGATCCACCGGCCGCCCCAAAGCAAAAAACACAAAACAAGTCTGAGAGTACAGCAGTGGACAAGAGTACATCCATGAGTAGCAAGTTCCAGAACACTCCGCTGGACAACAAGAACATCTGTTCTACCTCGGACACCTCGGTGAGTCTACCACCTCTGGAATACAACATTGTAGATGACATGAATAAAACTCGAGCGAACATCAGTTTGTTCGAGTTAGCTAAGATCCAGAGTTAGTGAGACATCTTGTTGGGCACATTGGGACAAATAGCAATGGACAACGCAACCTCTACCAGCAAGGAAGCAAGTACACCTCGCAGATCACTTTCTACGATGCTCAACACACTCTAGATGGAAGAAGAAAACTCAAGTTTCCCTCCATTCTTGCTATCATTTGAAATTTTTAACTGCAATGTTCAGAACATCTTCGTTGATTCCGGCGCGACAGACAACGCCATGTCGCTCTCCATTGCAAGAAAGATCAATGCACAATGGAGCGATACATTCGCATGAATCATCCAGCTTGATCGAACATCGGTACCAGGCATTGGTGAAAAACGAGACGTGATCATCCGACTATATCATGATGGTCGAGTCTACCAATGCATCAACATAGTTGTTGTGGACATACCGGAAGCATATGGTCTACTACTTAGTAGAGACTGGTCCATCAAGCTGGACGTATATTTTGCTACAGATTGGTCCCACATGTGGCTTCCATACAAGGGAAAATGCAACCAAATCTGAGTATTTTCCAAGAGGTATATGAAGCACAATGTCACTCCCCTTAATGGCGAGAATGAAAAATTGGCTTTCACAGAACTCATGTTTGGCAATTGCCTCCTTGAAACAACATTGGGGTGTTATCCTGCATGACTAACTCCAACCCCACCAGACACACAGTTGGGACTCCTTCCATGCCCAACTGATGGTAATGAAAGATGTACAGCGCATCATACCAATAGTAGCAGTAGTAGTAGAAATAGTACTAGCAATAGTACTAGCATGTCAAACGGTACGTGTACAGACAATTTGTGGACCATGTACTCTAACGGATCAAAGACATAGGACAGCTCAAGAGCCGGATGTGTCTTGATTAATACTTACAACAGGAAGTATCTGGTTTCAAGTCGCTTGGAGTTTGAGTGCACAAACAATGTTGCTGAGTATGAAGAACTCGTGTTGGGCTTGCAGAAAGCCATCAACCTCAACGTGGTCACACTCAAAGTGGTAGGTGATTCAGAAATAGTGGTACGGCAGGTACGTGACACCATTCATTGTTTGTCACCGCATCTCAAGAGTTACCAAAAAGAGGTATGGTGACTAATCTCTAACTTCTAAACATTTAACATCATTGTTGTACCACGTACGTGTAATGCAGTTGCCAATGCTCTCGAAAATGAAACTTCGAGAATGTCACCGATTAGGGATAGATTTACTATTGAAATTTTGTACAAACCATCTATCCCAGACAACATAACTAATTTACGCGTGTTTAATGATGATCAATAGATACTGCATTTCATGGCTAACGCTGACATCTTCAAAGATGCAGCGATAGATGATGACGAGCACGAGCGCTCTCTACAAGTAGAAGTTGGTAACAAGAAATGCCACCTTATCACAAAATGTGTGCGAACATTGGAAAAGATTTATGACTTGCAAGAACGTTTTCAAGGGATGAGGAACAACAAGACTCACAGTTCCACCATGATGCACAGAAAAAGATCCGAAATTCGTCAATCTTGGTACACACTGGACACAACAAGAGCGGAAAGCCTTTGTCCGCTTGTTCAAATAGTACTGAGATGTGTTTGCGTGGACGTATGCTGATATGAAAACTTATGACACTAGGATCATCCAACACATCATACCGATCAAAGAAGGGGTCAAACCATATCAACAAAAGCTGAGAAAAGTACACCTGTCACTTGATCCCCTCATACAGAAAGAGCTAACCAAGCTGTTGGATGCACAGATCATATACAAAGTTCATCATTCCATATGGGTTTCAAATCTTGTTCATGTAGGTAAGAAATATGGAGAAATCCGCTTGTGTGTCAATTTCTGGAACATAAACCGCACCTCAGACAAAGACAACTACCCCATGCCATCCATGGACCACATTCTGCAAACAATATCGGGGGCACAGATGTTTTCTCTTCTCGACAATTTCTCAAGATACAATCAGGTTCTGGTAGCAGAACCTGATAGACTTAAGACTATTTTCCGTACCAAGTGGGTACATTCGCTTAGAGATGAATGTCATTTGGGCTTGTAAATGCAGGTGCAACCTTTCAGCATGCCATGAACATCGATTTTCGCGGACTCGTCGGACAGAGCGTAGTGGTATACCTCGATGATGTGATTGTGTTTTCAAGAAGATGTGAGGACAACATACGCCATCTGAAGAAAGTATTTGAGCGATGTCGGAGATATGGGATCTCCTTGAATCCCAAAAAGAGTGTATTCGCAGTGTCTGAGGGGAACCTTCTTGGACACATTGTTGCCAAAAGAGGGATCAAGGTAGATCTAGAATGGGTCCAGACTATTACACGGATCGCTCACTCAACCAACAAGAAAGCCATGTAGTCCTTCTTGGGCAAGATAAACTTCCTTTGGAAGTTCATCTCGGATTATGCAGAGATAGTCAAGCCCATGCAGGACATGATCAAGAAAGATACAGTCTGCAGTTAGGGTAAGAGGGAAAAGTATGCATTCCCCCAGATAAAGTAGGCCATTACAGAAGCTCCTACACTCTACAACCTAGACTTCAAGAAATATTTCCTTCTATACACCTTCTCTTCCGATAATTCACTAGCTACAGTACTCACTCAGAAGGACGAAATGAACGATGAACGTTCCATCTCCTTCATAAGCACAAGCATGTAGGGACCAGAGCTCAACTACACAACCATTGATAAGAAAGTGTATGCAGTGTACAAGGTGGTGAAATGCTTTAGGCCCAACTTGCTGAAGAAACACTGCATAGTCTTCATCCCTCACCCAACAACCGCACATTGCTTGTACAACAAGAACTGGGTGAACGACGTGTGAACTGGATGACAGGCTTGCAAGAGTATGATCTTTAAATCAAGCCAATTCACATGATCAAAGGACATGGGCTCTGCAGACTTGCAACTGAAGTAATACATGCTCCAGAGAGTGAAGAAGAGCTCATCTGTAGGGAGTAGGAAATTGAGATGTATGATATAAGGTGAGAAACACCCACTGAAGATGGAACCTCTTGGTACGCAGATGTGCGCCAGTACCTTGAGCATGACATCATACCCTCTCACTTTTCCATCAGACAGAAGAGGGCATTGTGCCTCAAAGCCTTAGCATATTAGTCAGTGTACAGAGTTCTTTATAGAAAGTATAGTAATGGAGTTTTGCTCAGGTGCTTGGAGGCACGGGAATCAGAGAAGGTACTTCAAGATTTGCATGATGGACCCGTCAGGGGTAACTTTGTGGGAAACACCACTGCGCACAAAATTATGCGAGCTGGTTTCTACTAGCCCAAATTATTCAAGGATGCACATGCTTATGCCCGCAAGTGCCCGACCTGTCAGCGATGCGTCGACAAAACACAAAGATCAGCAACCTCACTTCACCTTGTTGCAGTGACCGAACCATTCCAACAGTGGGGCCTAGACATCATTGGGGAAATATTCCCACATTCGTCAAAGAAACACTGCTACATTCTAACAACAATTGATTACTTCACGCGGTGGACAGAAGCAGTTCCGCTCAAACAAGTGAACAACTAGGAGGTCATCAGCTTCCTCCAGTAGAACATCATCTCACGCTTCGGTGTTCTAGTATCACTTGTTTTTGATAATGCAACGTACTTTTCATCTTTGAAACTCTATGATTTTTCATTACAGAATGGTATTGTGCTAAAACAATCATCAAATTTTTACCCGCAAGGAAATGGTCTCGTAGAATCCACGAATAAAAACCTCATCCACATAATCAAGAAGATTGTTTTCTCTGAGAAGTGCAACTGGCATACCGCCCTGAAGAATGCATTATGGGCTGACCATGTAACATCCAAGCCCTCTCTGAATACCTCACCGTACTTCCTCGTTTATGGTAAAGAATCCATCCTTCCACCAAATATCGACTTGCCTGCACTTCAACTTTCCCAAGAATTCCAAGGAAAGCCTTGCCAGCTAGTTCAGCGTAGGATGGATTCTCTCCATAAGCTTTAGGAAGAAAGGATGAAAGAAAAATAAAAATTCGCACACCACCAAAACCGTATAAAGAGATGGTTCGATAAGAACTCTGCAGGGAAATCTAAATTCGGTGTTGGTGACTTAGTTCTAAAATGGGATAAGTCCCATGAAGACAAAGGCAAACATACGAAATTCCAGTCCTTGTGGATTGGTCCATACACCGTCAAGGAGAAGCTTGGCCCACACACGTACCATCTGCAATCACTTGATGGGAGGGTTGACAAATTTCATGTCCACGACCAAGATCTCAAGCATTACTTCCAGTACACTGGGCTGTGTCTTGTGCCATGTACATAGTCTTCTTGTTTCTTGTTGTTTTCATTTTGTTTGCCTAATTTACTATCTTTGTTTTATTTGGTTTGTTCTGCTTACTATTTTTGTTTACGTTTGTTTTTTTTTATTGGTACCTTACTATTTTGGTTTCCATAAATAAGTGCTACCAACTACTACGTTTTGGCTTTTGAATAGCGTATGTGGTTGAGATTCGAAGAGACTTGTGACACTATAGCACTTGGCCAGTCTTGTGTCTGTCTTCTATGTGCTTGGTTATAACCTTCATTCAATGAATTATTGATGGAATACGAGCCATCTGTAAGGGAACTTTTGGTCCAACCATGAACCTATGTCCGCACTGAGAAGCCCCATGCCTGTACTCAGCCTTCTGCTCTGTGTTGAAGCTCATCCAACTAGTAGAAACAGAGAAGGGGAAATACGAGAAAACCTATGTCAGAGGTATTACATGCTTCTCTGAAGGAACAACCTCTTCTTCTCTCAATAAGTTGAGATCCCTCTTCAGCCCCCAAAATAAATAAGTGCCTATGCACAGTCCTCTTGAAAAAATATAAAGGCGAAAGAAGAGAAAGTCTTCCTGCGCAAAGAGGTGAAGCATGCAACTCCACTGGGGTACTGTCCAGGCTCGCTGGTAGTGGAGGAATGCATGTGTTCCTGTGTGACTTCGCTAGGGTACTATCTAGGCCTACTGGTAGCAGAGCAACACTAGAGATGAAAACTTACACTCTGAAATCTTCAACTCGCGAGCTAAACTACCCTTCCTGAATTCGAAACAGTGTGATCAAGTGAAAATTTTGATTTTGTTTGACTGAGTTGGCAAAAGGTGAACCATGTATGTCCATGGGGTAAGTGGGGAAGCTGAAGTAACCCACACATTGATTTAATACTTCCCAAAAGACCAAGGCCTTGTGCTATCAATGAACCAAAACAGAAAAGTTGGAGTTCTACCAGTGTGTCACTAAGTGTTGTAGCGGCTACAGCCACCCTCCAAAATTTTGGCCTGCACCCAATTTTGGAGCCTCCCTTGAGAGTTTCACTTGATGGCTGCCCACATTCGGGTTCACTCCATGAGCTTGTGTGAGTCTTCGCACCCACCTTTCTTGTTCATTTCATCCAAGTTTTTGCATGTTTATGTCAAAGTCATGCTTGCGACCATGTTTTGGCCATTCTCAAGGTCTTCACTTCGTGTGTACATGTTGTGTTCACTATGAAAGCATCTATCGCGCTCACACACAGAGTCACATTCACTATCTGCAAGCATCGTCATTGTCGACCAACAATCAATCACAAGTATCGTGTGTGTCACTTACACCGTCAGTCAGTCATGTTGAACATGTGTGTCTGGATGGTTTGAGTCATTTCATCGTCGAGTCATGTAAGTGTGCATTTGCAAGATCACATATGCATATTTCACTCATTCACACACTTAGTCATTTTGCTAAAGTTCTGATGACTGGACTCCCCTTTGACAGTGGGACCATTGCCCTGCCATCAACTCGATCAACTGTTACCCAAAAAATAAAGAAGCACCAAACAAGTCATTTCAAGCTACACTTCCTGCAAGAAAATCAATCAGCCTTCATTCTAGTCAACTGGAGATTTTGACCCAGCAACCACCCCAGGATTCACTCCCCTCAAAAATTGCGCAGAGGCTACAGACCTTACCCACTCTGCTGACTAGGAAAATTGTGTAGATAGGCTGGACAGACACCTAGTGCTTGTTCTTGTCTCCCTCAGAAAATTGTGCAATTTTCACTAGCAAGCCCTCTGCTGCCTAGTAGTCCGCTCATCTCAGAAACTGCAACAAAGGTGATCAGCCAGCCAACCTCCCAACATCAGCGCAATTTTTCCCGCCAGCAACTCCCAGTGGCTGACTGCTATTTCCCTCTAGGAATTGTGTAGTTTTTGCTACTAGTAACCCAACAGCTGACTACTAGTTCCCTCCAGGAATTGCACAGTTTTTGATGCTAGTGACCCAACAACTGACTACCAGTTCCACTCAGGAATTGCACATTTTTTGTTTCCAGTTTCTCGTCAACCAGATGCCAGTTCCCTCCAGGAATTGTGCAGTCTTGGCTGCCAAGCTCCCACTTCCTGCTTGTTTCGAAAATTGCGCATATTTGGCCTGCCCAACCTTCCTGCAGCCTAGACTATTCCTCTAAAAAACTGCGCAGTTTTGTCCTCCAGCTGAGCCAGACCCCGCAGAAAGTCACTGTTGATCTGGATTTCCCATCTTCATCACCCAGTGACTCTTGCGCAGTTTTCATCAGTAGTGCCCGGAGCCTCCATCCTGCCTCGCAACCTTGTTACCTCTCCTAGTCACATGCATTCGAAATGATCATGTATCATGGTAGACTAGGAGGTTTTTGGATTTGATGTCATCTCATCATGATTGAAGGTAGGTACAAGTACACAAAAAAACATGGTGCGATGATGAATGGGATGAACGAAGGGAGAACATGCAGAAGGGCAGGTTCACCAACGGATGAACACACGATGCATGCGAAGATATGTGCTCGCGAACGGATGATCATGCAAAGATGTGTTCACAGACAAGCGAACAAGTGAACATGCGAGATGTGCTCACGGATGGACGGACGAACGAACATGCACCTTTCATGAACAAACGAACCTGTCAAGCCTTCCAACATATAAGTAAGGAGCAACGTGAAAAAGAAACATCAAGCGAACCGACGACCATTGAAGACTCCGCCCACTTTTCCATGCAGAGGTGAAGTTGTGACACACCATGAGGACATCCATCACCCATCAGCATTGCAACTCAACATGCACACTAGCAGCAACACGAATGTACCAACAAGGTCATGTTGAGTCATTTCATGAGTCATGTCATCCACATCTCTACTGTGGGCCATAATTTCAATCAATGTAATGTAATGTGGAAGTCCAAGAGACCCACTTGTTGTAAAAGAGTCATGTAAAGTCAAAAAGTCATGGAAGTCAAACAATCATGAGGGTAGTCGAACAACCACAAGGGTTAGTTCCACCCTTGACTATATATACCCCTCATTTGTACATGAAAGTACTTTTCACCTCAGCTCCTCTGACATAGCCTTGAGAGTCTGTAATATTTTCTTTGAGGAGTAAGTAGTGGCTATAATGCCCTACCCATGGGGTTAGTGATGTATGGTGTAACGATGTGTCTTGGAACTTTCACTTAATTCAGAAACCTGCTAATAGGCCAGCATGTTTTAACACATGTATTGTAATTGTTGTAAGACTAATCTTGAACACTTGTAATGCATGTTCCTTTAACCCATGTTTAACACTTGAACTCATTCACTTGTTTTAATACATAATCTATTAATGAAAATGTGTTGTATATGTTGTTAACATTTTCCTTCCTGTGGTGGCTACCTTCCTTGACATCAGACAGACCTTTCACATAAAACATGCTATAAAAACTGTTGCACTTGCGCGAACTCATCCGCTAAGTGTTGTACATGTTATCTTCCCTTATGTGTTGTGACTGTTGCATCTATGTGGATTGTTCTTCCAGAAGTTGTGCACATCCTATTGTGTTTTGTGTTCCTAACAGCGTTGGGGCTTCATTCCAACCAAATTGGGACTCACTCCCACCCTCTCCCTCTACAGTGAAAGAACCATTGACACAAGTGATACTAGCAATCACCAGGTACGTGAACCTAACTTCTCGAAGACAAAGCAGACCACTCTCTTGTGCTAACAAGCAAGAGTTGAGGCAAATCTTTAAGATAATGGCAATAGGTCCATCATACGGGATGGGACTCCCACACCAAATGGTGTGAGGTCTAGTTGGAACTTCATATCGGGGTGATCCCTTGAATGTTGGTGGGTCCAGCAGCGTCAATAGAGTACTCACACATGAGAGCCACAAATGGAGAAATTTAGACTTCTCAAATGCTACATCTTCTTTTCCTTCCTTTGCAAGGTTCTCCTAGCTTTTAAGAATCTTTGCACTTCTTAGTCACAGATCAAATCATATGTGATATGTGTCATTTCAAGGAGGTTGAAACTCTTCTTTATATACCCTTTTTACTTGCTTCCATCACTCTTCACTAGGTCGATTTTAAGCGATGTTGGCCAACTTGGTATTTGGACCTAACTATACTTTTCTAAGCATCAAAATAATATTTTCTTTTTTGTTACAAGTTCCCAATAGGGTATTTTACATCATGACAATGATTTTGACTCAAGAAAAAATCTCTAGAAGCACTCAATGGGTGCTTTAACCTAATGCCCAATAACCTTGGGCATGAAACCCATTCTTAAATAAATAAAAAAATTCTCTTACAAAAAATATCTGTCTTTTTCTTATTTCGACAAGCACATAAGTATTACATAAATAACAATTATGAAAACTGATACTAGTTACACTTTTCAACACTCCCTCTTAACTAGGGAGGTATTCATAATTGATCAATTAGTACAAGGACAATACTCACTTTGAATAGTTCTCATAAGAAGAGTATCAACGTATGCAATGATAGGGATCTTGATACCATAACTACCAAGGCTTCAACCCAACAGGGACTAAGGTGTCATCAAGGAAACTTGCCACTATAGGTACCATTATGCTACAAAACTAGTATTAATACAACTAGATATAGATACCATCTAGGCTACCAAGCCAAGACACCAACTCTCACGGGTATCTAGGTATCATCAAGGTCAAGATATCTAAAAACAAAACTCCATATCATCTGGACCAATATACGCTCCCACATTAGGCTCTAGACATCATCAATGCCAAACAATAACTGAGACCTCAATACCAACTAGGGAAATATGTCCTCCCAAGTACCATCATATGGGAACACAACCTAAGGTACTCATCTCTCCCTCTCATAAATATCCATCAAACCAAGCATTCTTATCAAATATTCAAAATTCTCATGGAAATATCAACAGATCAGCTACTTGTTCATCTAGTAGAACATATTGTAGCTCCAAGACCCAACTAGTATTAAACTTCCAATATATTGGTTCTTACTATCAATATACTAGCATAAAATCTTGGGTCTACAACCATTCTGATGTTGCTTAGGTTGTCACAATATCCAAACAAATCTCGATGAAAGCTTCCTTTTCCAACTTTTCAAGCAACACCAAACTCAGCCTCAACACTTCTCAAATCAACCAAGTCTTGTTCACGACTTATAAAACATGAATAACCATAGGTAGTGTTTTAGCCATTCTCCGATCTCATTCTTTCCTCATGTCCTTTACTAGACGTACGATTGCATGACACATGAAACAAAGAATCATGTCCTCCTTCTCAACTATGGATGATATACTCTTTCCTTCATCCAAGCTCCCTCTCAACTTTAAGAGATCTACAACTTTATTCTTCTAACTACACAGGCTCTTTATTTTGCATCATCGTATCATCAGAGAACTTTGATCTTTAGAAAAATAATTTCTTTTGTCTTCATATGGAAATAAGGTCATCTTTTGATCATCAATGTAAACTTCAATGTAATCAGGGTTCTTACAACTCCCTCTTTCCATCATGCTCAACATTATTGTAAATTCATCATCAAGTATGAGGTGGGTATGCATCTTCAACATTATCATAAATTCATCATCAAGTATGAGGTAGACATACATTTTTACAACCTCTTGAAAACTACATACTTGCAAATCTCATCAACAAGTACAACCAAGCACACAAATATATATGTACAAGAGCATGAAATTAACTTTATCAATATATTGTTATCATATCATTACAATGAGAGAATCTAGGGTTATCAAAACTTTAATATTGAACCTTATATATTCAAAAACTAAACCATGTTATGGTTTTAAAAATAGCGGAAGCATTTACACCTATGGTTTCACTTTTATGCCTTAGGATCTTACATCAAAATTTACTAGGTTTTTCTCATAAACCCTAGATATTAAGAACAAACCCTAAAATCCTAGGTTTTTACTAGAGTGAACAAATATCAAAAGATAATTCTACAAGGGTTGAAAAAAAGTTAGAAATCAATCACCTAAGAATATAAGAATCTTTATGATTCTATTACAAAACCCTAGACATGGGAGATTCATTAATATAAAGAAATTTTAAAGACAAAATTATCGTACCTTCGTATATGATGAAGACTACAAACCTTGTAATATTATACATCCTTGAAAGGGATTCCTCTTGAAGGTCTCCCTCTACAACAAAGTTTCTTCCCTATGAAACTAGTCATAATTCTTTCTTTTAGAATATTTTTGCAAATATTTCTTCCAAGGAAATACAAGGGAAATGATTATAATCAAGTAACAAGAATAAAGCTAGATATGTAGAGAAAATTAAAAAGGTAATGCATGAAATAGAAAATAATTCTCTTCTATGAAAAATGTGGAAGCCCCCACTAGATCTAGTATTGTTTTTTTAGGGTCTTTTTTGTTCTTTCCTTTCATCATGCTTACCAAAGCACAAACATTGTTTTTCTTATTATTATGTACCTGCATTATTCATTGACAAGTACTACCAAAAAAATGTACCAGGATGATATCAAGTTTGTTAATCTAGGGATTTCGTGATATCTTAGAGGATGTCTTCCTTAAGGTTTTAAAATACAAACCTTAATCAGTTCTATGATGTCATGCCCTAGACTATCTACAAACCTTAGAAATCAATAACTAGGGTTTCTATGAATGAATAATCAGATTAGGGTTGGGATTTTTCTTATTGACTAGGGTTTTCAAGTATCAACTAGGGTGTACTATCCCTAGATACCAACAAATTTTAACAAGATAAAGACTTATAAATCCATAGAATCAAACATGTTACAAAACATTATATGCATAAAAACAATATTACGTACTTTAAAGACTACATACCTTAGTCCTCCATGATCACATATTTCTTCAAGATGTCATGATCTTCTTGTTGTTCCAAAAATTCTAAGATTAAGGACTACCTTCTAAGGTACAACAACTTCCATTCATGATCTTAAGAGCGAATCCAAACTAAGATGTTCTTCGCAAGGTGACCTTTTTTTACTCCAAGCTCTGCTTCTTCAAGAGAAGCTTTCAAATATGTCAAGACAAGATGCTTGACAAGATGGCTAAATGTTGTTCTTGTTGAATTATTGTATGTTGTAGATGTTTTATCATGTTCTTAAACCATACTTCAATTATATATTCTTTCTCCATAGATACTTCAAAAAACTTGATGCTTATCTTAATCTCCGGTCTCTTTTACTGCAATTTCATACCCCTAAGATACCTGTAACTTTGGACCTCAAGGATCACTATAGATGTAGGCTTTCTGAGATGATTGATACGTCCTCCAAAATTGGCTAAAATAGAGGATTTCAAGAATGACAAGACAAGATGCTCTTCTCAAGGACAAAACATTGTTCTTTTTTAATTCTGGTTAGGTTATGTTGTAGGTGTTTCTCCAGGTCCTCAAACTAGATTTATTTTTCTTCAAACAAAATTTGAATGGGATATCACAATTCATTCTTACTTTGATGTCCTTGATGATAATTTTGAAATCAATCTTATTTAATTTGAACTTCTGATTAGGGCTTCTAACTATCACTAAAGTGATTTTGAGACTTGACTTAAAAGGCCTCTTCAATCCTATAGTCTTATTTCTTCTTCAAGGGACTAGACTTTGCTTGCCAATGGGGTAGCTATCTAGATTATTGAAACTTAAATTTAGCCTCTCTAAGATGTGATTATAGGTCTCAATTCCTATAGTATTACTGCAGTTTCAGACTTCAATGAATATTTTCAGATCTATGAAATGTCTTACAGGACTTTTGAATTTGAGCACAGTTCTTCGTTTGTTCTCCTAGTATTCTCGGCCTTATCTAGGCTTATAGTATTAGCCTTTCAAATGACAAAAATCCTTCTTGACTTTTTTATTTGCTTCGAACTTCTAGCCCGTGTTTCTAGCCGAATTGCAAAGGTTTTGACTTATAAACAAACCCATAAATATATTCTTGAAATTCAGTATTAAGTCTAGGTAGCTCGGTCTTGTACACAGTCCTCTTTGCTACACTTGAAACCCTTTTCTTCCACACAACAATGATCTTCTAACTTCCTTTATGCCATTGTCCTTTTCTCTCATACCATGTTGAAAAATGCATTAGGGTAGCAAGTTTATTCCATTTTCCATTCTTGATAGTTATTTCTAATTATGTCCTTCTTCTTAGATTATTACGTGTGTGTTCTTATCATCAAATAAATGACAAAACAAGAAGATCACAACCATGAACATAAGATATAGGCTTCAATCCAGGGAAAATCCCATCCAACAATGGGAAACCCAAAATAACTTCTCTTCTTATCAAATTCAAAGGAGACTTCCAAGACCTAAAACAAGACTCTAGACCCTCATCGAGACTTAAGTCAACCAACTTTTATTCGCACAATATTTTTGTTGGGAACGGGATCCCCCAAGGACAGTTTTGGGGCTAAAAACCCATGCTTTGGGTCAAATTTTGTAATAAAAATGTAAAGTCTCTGTATTTTGTGGTCACAGAGCGCAAAGGTGTCATGAGTCATAAAGGGTTGTCCGCCCTTATTTTGTAAAGTGTAAATTCGGCTGAAAATATCCACTCATGGTCCAGAGACCATGGGATTGTATAAAAAGAGCTAAGTAAGTAAGCTCTAGGAAGTCACAAGTTTTTGGTAATAGAAGACACGGCTTGGAGTCTTGGTGGAGAAGTCTAAGTTTTACGTCTTAGCATAGGTAGAGGCTCTACAGCTGAGTGCACAGAGGCCTAGGGTAGAAGTCTGCAACTGAGTGCGCGGAGCCCTACAGCTGTGTGCGCAAGGTGGATAGAGTCTGTAATCATTTGAATATATCAATAAAAGATAAGTATTCTACAAATTCTATGTCTTTGTTTCCTATTAATGCATCTGGATTATATTGTGTTTTGAGTTTAATTTATAATGTTTATGTAATGCGCGAATATATGTGATTATATTGGGTAAATGAACACAAGTAATAATATCAGATTATGCAGCACTAACTATGATTGTTCAGTAAGATAAGTAAAACACTTAAGATAACTTGGGAACCTATACAGTACATTGTCATAGCAGAAATAAAGTACCTGGACCACAGGTTATGGCTGCACAAAGGTCAATCACACTCCTTCACAGAGGTACTGAAGGGCGGAATAAAGGGCTAGGATGACAGAGCCCTAGAACTTAACAACCTACGCAAAAGCAGGAAGAGAGGGTATAAATCGACATCACGACCATTTTAGGGTGAAAAAACTTGGTTCCAGCATCCCCCCATACTGCTTCGAGTGAGACTTTGATCCACGCTCCGCGGGATAATGCCGAAAGGGCAAGTAGTGTAGGGATTTATTTGGCTAACTAATGCTGAACCTGGGTCAGGCCCCATGCAGCCAATAAATGGTTCCGTTGTCGCGCGCACAGAAGGAGTTAGTGGTGTGTGCAACAGAATTTTCTGTCATTGCTGGGCATCTATACAAAATGGGTTTTGATGAAGTATTGCGATGACACGTACCATAGTTTGAAAGGAGCAGTATACTCGTGGATGCTCATGGGGGTGCCACGGGTGGTCATTACGTAGGAAGAGCGACCACACAGAAGATTCTACGCGCAGGGTTGTGGTGGCCAACCCTCCATCAAGATTCAAAAGCTTACTGCAAGGCGTGTGATGTGTGTTAAAGGATGGACAGGCCATCGCGAAGGGATGAGCTACCTATGAATCCACAGATGATGTTACAACCCTTTGAGAAATGGCTGATAGATTTTGTGGGACCCATTCATCCCCAAGGGAAGAAGATGAGAGTGCGGTACATTATCACCACAACTGAGTATTAGACTCAATGGGCGGAGGCACAACCTGTGAAGGATTGCACAGGTGCGACTGCTGTGAAGTTCCTCTTTGAGTATGTATTGACGCAATTTGGGTGTCCAAAGACTTTTATGAGTTATCGTGGTATGCACTTTCTCAATGAGACGATCAATGCGCTGACAGAGGAATTTTAGGTATATCACCAGAAGAGCATGCCTTATCACCCACAAGCTAATGGGATGGTGGAAGCCTTCAATAAAGTGTTGGAAAACGTGTTGATCAAGGTTTGAAACACTCAGAGAAGTGATTGGGACCTACGCATACCTATAGTACTATGGGCCTATCGAATGACATGCAAAAAGTTGACTAGACAGACAAACTTTAGGCTTGTATATGGTGTTGAAGTAGTGATGCCCATGGAATACATTGTGCCTAGTTTGCACATAGTGGCACTCATGGGTATGACAGACCACGGAGCCTTGGAAGAGAGGCTTGTGCAGCTGGCTGAGCTTGAGGAAGAGAGATCTCTAGCTGGATTCCACTAACAAGTCCAAAAGAAACGCGAAAAAGCATGGCATGATCGACACATTAAGTTGCGCACCTTTAAGGTAAATGACCTAGTTTTGTTATATGACAGTAAGTTTGAAAAATTTACAGGGAAGTTCATAATGGACTGGTTAGAGCCTTATGTCATTAAGGAAATTGCCGATGGCGGAGCGATTCAGGTGGTTAAACTGAAGGGAGATCCCTTCCGACGAAAGGTGAATGGCAGCCGATTGAAACCATACACCGGTGGACTGACCATGTGACTATATGAGGGTACCACAATCTTAGTGCTCCAGGCAACTGAAAGGAGGCGTGAGACTATAAACTACACTGCCTAGGTTGGGGAGCTGTGCGATTGGAGGATTGTGCGAAGCAAGGAAGTGTCACAGGGTTCGCGACAACACACAGGGAGCTGCGCTACCCAGGGAGAAATCACACAGGTCAGCCAGAAAGTGACTGTTAAAGTCACTGTTCATGATTTGACGGTAGAAATGCGGCCAAATGGAGTGGGCAATTAGAATTTAAGACAAAATTTATGGGTAAGAGCCTTGAAAATCTACTGCCAATCCAACATTAATGAACCGAATGTGGGGGGAACGGTTGGATTTGAATTAAAAATGCCCTATAAATTACAGGTGGCTGCCCAACAAAAACTCTTGGCATTTTGAGCATTGAGTTGTTGAGCTCTCAAGTGCACATGAATCGTAAGAACTTCGAAGCTTTGATAGCCAATCCAATATTTGAAACATTACTGAAGGCGACACAGGAGTTATTGCAGAACATCATGTTGGCACCCATAGAAGCTATGGACATCGAAGCCGTGACAACCGAGGAGGATATGCCAAAAGTGGTTAGGGAGGTAGAAGAAGCTACTCCAGAGGTTGCCGAAGTATTAGTTGAAGTCCACAGATCACCACGGACGTTGAGACCAAAGCTGACCCCGACCAAGGAGAGTGCGAAGGATAAAAAGGGTAAGCAACCTACAAAACCAGTGTGTGCATAGTCGAGAAGAAATCCACTGAAGGACAAGCCCACCGCACAGGAAAAGGGCAAAGCCATCAATCTGGAGCCAAAGGAGGAAGAAATCAAAGACATCCCGATGGATGATGAGGACTTGGGGATAGACGTGGAGGAAGTTGAAGTATAGGGTGTTGATCCTATCACTCAGTTGCCTGAGTACGTCCCTCCGCGTAAGGGCAAGACTAAGGTGCCAAAAGATATCAACAAGAGCAAGGTCCCCTTGCAAACCCCTCTGTTGTCGGATGAGATTGTCTTCGAAGGACCATGCTTGGGGCAGGTTCCTCTGTTAAAGCTCGAAGACTAGGACTTAGCTGACCATGAGAAGTTCCCGCACTTGGCAACCGAGTAGCTAATGTGCCGCATTATTGACACAACCATCGGGATGACCACATTGGAGTCATGGAAGTGGCTCAGAGGAGTAGACAAGGCAGGTCTGCTCAACCTGCTATGGGTGTCGCACTACAACCACACCTCGATTACAGTCTTGGTCATCAATCTTCTACTATGCTTGGTGCATGATGGGTGTTTGTGGCTGGAGGAGCCAATACCCATTACCGACAGATTGATCCACAGGATCATGCATCTGCCCTACACAGTTGAAAAAAGGTGGCGAGAAGGCCCTCGTAGAGGCCATGAAGGAAAAATTTAAGCTTGTGAAGAAGCCGTGGGGCTATGCCATATCAAGTATCAGTGACCCTGCCATAAACGTAGCCACGCAAATTTTGGGAGGGAAGGTGATGGGGAAGTGTCACACAAATGAGGTGCTGACATCTGTCGTCACGCTAGCAACCTAGTGCACCGAAGGAGTCCAATTCAATTGGGCGCACTATCTCTGCGGTGAGTTCCTTGCGAACTCCTGCAAGGCATAGGAGCTCAGTAAGACTTTCCACTATGCATGGATCTTGTTGTCGATTGTGCTGGTAGCATGGGAGCTTCCAGAAGACAGTCAATTCCCCTCGGTTGTGCCAGACCTACCAAAAGCAGCGAAGTACGCTTCGCTGTGGGTGACCAAGGATGCGTAGTGCATCAGAGACAACAAGATATTTTGGATCTTAATGGAGATGAACATCCTCATGGCTATCAATCACAAACCGTGGTTGTCACCTACTGTGTTTTCCAACCTACAGGGCTACGCGGGGTTCAAGGTATATTTTCACCATGTGTTGATCAGGGTGCGAAAGGACCCTGTGCACACATGGTACGACTTGCCTTACCTAGCAACAAACGATGCAATTGATGTAGTGCTCGATCGTTGGCCAACAGAGTGGCGCACTACATTAGGCTTGGCGGTGGGAGCAAGAAATTTTGTCGTGCAATGCAAGAAGGAGGAGGCCAAGCTCAAGATGGCGCAACTGGCTGAAAAGAGGAAGAAGGAGGTCACTGACAAGGCCCAGGTGGAGCATGATGCCACTAAGCAAACAGAGAATAAAACATGTGGAACAGAGCGGGGCTCTGACAATGGCGCGAGGTTGCCTTCGCTCGAGACAAAGGAAGATACGGATGAGAAAACTGAGCAGCATGGCATGAACCCGTAGGCGGCGTCCACCCGCATCAAGCATCCAAGGGAACAAGAGAAAGAAGGGTCAAGGAAGAAATCCAAGGCCACTAAGACATCGCTGGACCTAATCACCATCACAGAGGCAATTTTCATGACATTGGAGACACAGTGCGAGATGTCACCGCGGAGGCCCTACATTCAAGGATAATTTTAGGGGCGAATGTTCGCCCTTTGGAGAAATTAAGGGGTTTTAAATTTTTAGTGGACGAATATTTTGTATCATAGTACATTTTTACAAATCACCGCAAATAGCCCACCTTATTTTAAGGGAGAGGGTAAAAAAGGTAAATTTAGCCCTTGAAATTAGGACTTACAACCTTCCATTCGCCCATTTTCAATAATAGGTTTTATTTAAGTGAATCCATTCGCCCATTTTCAAGAATAGGTTTTATTTAAGTGAATCCTATGGGCCAAATACCATATATATAAAAGAGGTATGGTAAATTAATAAAAATATAAATAAATGAGAGGTATGGTAAATAAATAAAACATTTTTTATATTTACTCCATAAGTCACCTTATATGCATGTAAGGGTGTAAACAAATAAAAATATAAGTAAAGTGGAGGTATGGTAAATAAATAAAACGTATTTTTATACTTACTCAAAAGGTATGGTAAATAAATAAAAATATAAATAAACTAGACGTATCCTAAATAAATAAAACCTCTTTTTATATTTAGTCCATAACCCTCATTCTATTTATGAAGGCTCAAGAAAGAGGTTTTATTTAAGTGAATCCTATGGGCCAAATACCATATTTGTAAAAGAGGTATGATAAATTAATAAAAATATAAATAAACGAGAGGTATGGTAAACAAATAAAACATTTTTTTATATTTACTCCATAAGTCACCTTATATTTACGAACACTCAAAAAAAGGACTATATTTAGGTGAAACCTATGGCCAAAATACTATGGGACAAATACCATGGACTAGATTGTTATTAATACCATGCAAAAAACCATTATTAACCCTAATATTAGAATTAATAAAAATAAAAATGGCACATGGTATTGACCCATGGTATTCACCAAAATGGCACATGGTATTGACCCATGGTATTCACCTGGAATGTCGAGCATGTAGCCTATGCTAAGATTCACTAGGACTTTACAAAGTTTTATTATTTAGTGAAAGACTCACCAAGATCTTACAAGATTTTATAATTGAGTAAAATATTCGCCATGCCTGGTGAGAGATTCGCCAAAAAATTATATATACATATTATATTATTGATAAAATCGCCTTCCATTTTTCCTATACACCATGGAGATTCGCCCATTTATTATATTTATAAATTTAGGGGAGGTTCTTAAAATTTTCCCTGCCTACATTAATTTGAGCAGCAACAATAACTAATATTAGGGACCATCCAGATAGGTCTATAGGAGCTGCAGACCTGTGTGTCACAGACTGGCATGGTGTCAACCAGCCTTGCTATCAGCATTTTAGGAGCTACCGAGATGCTCTGCGCGAAGGTCTCTAGCACGATAGTGCTACTCGATGGAGCACTGACCACGAAGAATGAAGCTAACAAGTCCATTGTCAGCACCCTCAAGGGAGTGGGGTTGAATCTGGCAGCGCTCCCTGGTGAGGGGTTGCACCTATTGCAGGATGGAGTGATCGTGGAGTTGAGGGCCTGTGAACACCGTGCTCTATAGGTGATTGGCGAGCAACAGATTAACAATGAGCAGATGGCCCTACAACGCGACTTTGCCATCGCCACTGTGACCTAGATAATCGCGCAAAACAAGCGAATAATTCAAGTCATGGAGGAGGCATGTTGAATGGTCTCGAAGTTGGCCATTCTTGAGGAAGAACTGGTCGAGGTGTGCATCTGCAAGCTGGCTATAGGGGTGCGCGACGCTCGCACAGAGATGGCAAGGGTTCAGTTGGAGTTGAACCTATAGATCACTGAATTATAGTTGAAGTCCTAGCCTTCAACTCCACCAAAAGTAAAGGAGCAACATGCAACCGCTGTCAGAGAAGCAATAGCAGTGGTTGACAGTGCAGTAGCAGATTGCACACAACTTTTCGAACAGTCGTTCGAGGTTCTGACGAGGCTACAGGAGGACCCTAATGTACAATGGTTGGAGATAGAGGCACCAGAACTACAACAACGCTATGACGAGGTAAAAGGCATAGCGTGAACCGTCGCTCTCACGCAGAGACTGGAAAAGTTGCGGGAGTCCAAGCAGTTGAAAGAGCAGGTAGATGCAGCGCAACACAAGGAGGCAATGTTGAAGGCGCGACTGAAGCCCTATTTGGATGAAGCCTACGTAGTTACGGCCTCTATTGAAGAAAAGCTTGCGAATCTACAATCAACTTAGTAGAAGCTTTAGGTCGATAGTTCAGGAGCAGTGATCGAGCAGATGGTTGATGAAGCGAAGCAGTCGGCCACACAATTCATTGTCGAAGTTGCAGTCATACAGGTCGAGCTGGGAGGTATTCGCGCTAAGATCTCCGCATCCACAGAGTGACTCGAGGGCAAGTAATGATTTTTTTGTTTGGGGTCTGTTGGGAACAGGATCCCCCAAGGACAGTTTTGGGGCTAAAAGCCCATGTTTTGGGTCAAATTTTGTAATAAAAATGTAAAGTCTCCGCATTTTATGGTCGTGGAGTTCGAAGGTGTCATGAGGCATAAAGAGTTTTCCGCCCTTATTTTGTAAAGTGTAAAGTCAGCTAAAAAGATCTTCCCATGGTCCACGGACCATGGAATTGTATAAAAAGAGCTAAGTAAGTAAGCTCTAGGAAGTCATGAGTTTTTGGTAGTAGAAGACAAGGCTTGGAGTCTTGGTAGAGAAGTCTAAGTTTTGGGTCTTAGCGTAGATAGAGGCTCTGTAGCTGAGTGCGCAAAGGCCTAGGGTAGAAGTCCACAGCTGAGTGTGCGAACCCCTGCAGCTGTGTGCGCAGGGCGGATAGAGTTTGTAATCATCTGAAGATATTAATAAAAGAGAAGTATTCTACAAATTTCGTGTCTTTGTCTCCTGTTAATGCATGTGGATTATATTGTGTTTTGGGTTTAAGTTATAATGTTTACGTAATGCGCGTATATATGTGATTATATTGGGTAAATGAACGCAAGTAATAATATCAGGTTAAGCAGCTAACTGTGATTGTTCAGTAAGATAAGTAAAACACTTAATATAACTTGGGAACTTGTACAGTACAGTGTCATAGCAGTGCGAAAGTACTTGGACCAGAGATTAGGGCTATGCAAAGGTCAAGCACACTCCTTCGCAGAGGTACTAAAGGGCAGAATAAAGGGCTAGGCTAACAGAGCCCTAGAACTTAACAAACTACGTGAAAGAAGGAACAGAGGGTATAAACCAACATCACGACCATCTCAGGGTGTGGAAACTTGGTTCCAGCATCCCCCCATACTGCTACGGGTGAGACTTCGATCAGCGCTCCGCGGGCTGATGCCGAAAGGGCTAGTAGTGTAGGGATTTGTTTGGCTAACTAATGCTGAACCTAGGTCAAGCCCCACGCAGCCAACAATTTTTCTACAATTATACATTGAGGAAACCCTGGCAACCTTAGAGTACTCACACATCAGATCCACAAATGGAGAAATTTAGACTTCTGAAATGTTGCAGCTTCTCTTCCTTCCTTCACAAGGTTCTCCTAGCTTTTAAGAATCTTTGCACTTGTTAGCCGCATATCATAACATATGTGATATGTGTCTCAAGGAGGTAAAAATTCTTCTTTATATACCCTTCTTACTTGCTTCCATCACTCTTCACTAGGTTGACTTTTAGGGATGCTATCCCACTTGGTCTTGGGACCTAAATAGACTTTTCTAAGCATCAAAAGAATATTTCCTTTTTTGTTACAAGCTCCTAATAGGGTATTTAACATCATGACAATGATTTTGACTCAAGACAAAAACTATACAAGCACTCAATGGGTGCTTTGACCTAATGACCAATAACCTTGAGCATGAAACTCATGATTAAATAAATACATTTTCTTTAAAAAAAATAATTTTCTTTTTCTTCTTTTGACAAGAATATAATAATTACATAAATAACAATTATGAACACTGATACTAGTTACACTTTTCAACGTATCATGCCAACATAGTGCATAACTAAGGGCACACAAGCCTTTAACAATCAAACCATTCAAAGGATGTAAATACTGTCAAATCAATCATAGGACCACATCATCCTTAGTTCAGGTCTTATCATGTCCAACATAGTGCAAAACTTAGGGCACACAAACCTAGAGATCATATGAACACTAAACAAAATATATTAGCCTTTCTAATCACATCAATCTACTACAAGTCAATGGTAGATTTTGATTGAAGGATTCAATAATCAGTTTGTTTTAAATATTTATCTTCTTAATTAGTGGTGAATTTAGGATGATGATGGGTGAAGTGTTCCCCTAAACCAAATTTATTAAAAAAATTCACTCAAATAAAGCCAAAAATATTTGGTATCATGTCCAACTGGAAAAACATATGGGATAACCAATTTATATTTATAACATTCTCTTGAGGGTAAGATGAAATCTAACTTTTAAAGAACTCTGTTGACACCTAATAACTGGGATTGGGTGAACACTTGTAAATAATTTAAATAGTAAATAATGGAACATGAAAAGTCATCAAGAGGTGAAGCCCAAGAGTCACTCCCTCATGTAATCTTAAAGAATAAACACAATTCGTTTTGAGGAGTTACCTCTTGGCCTGACATGGTATCAGAGCACAAGTCCCAACCATTATTTTTGGCTCCTCTCCTACCCTTGTAACTCCCTCTTGCCCATGTTCTGCATATTTTTTCAAAACTGTCACCTCTGCGTAGCGTATATTCTACAGACTGACACCTCTGTTTTGCCATTCAAATTTATCTGTTTACCCCTCTCTCTGCCTTCTGCACCATTGTGTTATTCTCACAGCATAAGGAGAAGATTCATCTCTGTCCTGGTGTGGTGTGGATGGTACAATGAAGACCGAACGGAGAGCTAGTGCTTCTGTAGGGAGCGATGTGACTATGGCATAAATGGTATGTGTTGCATTTCATTGAGAAAAGTGGTACGTGACTGTGTTAAGTTTTTTCCCTAACTCCTCTACATAGTTAATACCCTCGAAACTGTGGCATAAATGGTGTGAGGAACAATGATTACAGCGTATCACTGGTGTGAGGAGAAGTGATACCACGTTGGAGCGTTGGTTGCTATCTGCCTCCAACTGCAGAGTGACAGGCGCTTGTCCCTTCCTTATGAGTTTGAATCCCCTCTGCATATGCAATCCCTCTCACACACTATTCGACCTTGTTCCCTCAGCCACAGAACCCTCGACCCTCTCCAGTTTTTCACTGCCACCTCCATATAACAACATTTCCCATCCATCGATACCTCTACACATCTCTTCCCACACCAACATTCCATTACATTTTTATGCATCCCCCTCCCTCGTTGTTATTGTCACTTTGAATTCCATACGCAACCCTCCTATAAACATTATAGCTGCCACAACGCTCCTCCTCCCACCATTTTTTGTTGTGTGTGTGTGTTTTTTAAACGATGTGTGTTACACTGCTTCCTCTGCCCCATGTCATCACATTATGGTAATACTCCTCCCATTGTATTATCTCTCATGGTAACACCTCCCCTCATACATTCACTTCCCCATAAGCCCCCTCCCCCAAATACTCCCCCCCCCCAACCACCCACCCACCCACATATAACCCCTCTCCCATATAAAAACTACACCATATAATCCCTCTATCCTCAAATATCAAAGTGCATTTTTAGCCACCAGAAGTATAAATTTTTTTACAGAATACAAATTTTGAAATGCATTCATTGATATCTATTATGGGAGTGGTTCTCACAGAGAAGGAGAACTATCTTGAGTGGTCTCAGAAGATCAAACACACTCTCATTTTCAATGAGCTGTGGAAAGGAGTTTGTGTAGGAGAAGGAGATAATGAACCTGCAAAGCCTACCTCAAATAAGGAATTTGACATTCGGGAAAAAGAAGAACAACAAGGCATGTGCCTTGAAAGCATCATCTGTAAATGAAGAGGTTAGCTGCCATATTTCACCATTTTCAGATGCTTTTGAAGCCTCACAGAATTTGAAAGAACTCTATGATGCACACTCTGCGCTTAAAGTTGTCCAATTGATGATTAAATTGTGCAGTCTTGAATTACAAAATGATGATCCTCTTGCTCTAGCATCAAAAGTAAAATCTATTATGCATCATATCAAAGTCACGAATGTTGAATTATACATTCCTTTGATATCTTTTGTCAAGGAAATTTATCCTACTTATTCAAATTATCTTAAGTTTGTAGGTTTTAACCCTGTACAGAAATTACCTACATACGAATTCTTAAACAAAGAAAATAAACAATGCGAGAGCATAACCCATAAAACACATATGCACAGAGATTTTTCCCTGGATCCCAAAACCGAGACTACCAGCTTGATTTTTCATTATGTTCCTTTCAATGTTACAATACATATTTATACATGCCGAAGCATCCAATACCATGGACCGAAAACCATCACGTCCAATACCATGGACCGAAAACCATCGCGTCCAAAAAACATGTGCGAAAATCATGCACAAAACCATAGGTGGGTCCGCCCAACCTAACATATGGTCCAAAACCAAAATTTTCCGGGGCGTTGCCCTGGACCCCATAAAGTGGGGTTACGGGTGCCCTTCAAACCCCCTATTAACTACGTGGAAAGAATATAACACAACCCAACAATCTCCCACTTGTTGTTTTCTTTCCACAGGGGGTCGTAGGAGAGCTTAGTCATTTTTTCAGCCCTGAGATTCCCATTGCTTCTCTACACCAAGAGAACTTCTCAAAGCTCACAGATTTTGTTAATACATCTGCAGTATTCTTCAAAGTGTCCACCTTTACCAGCAACACCTTTCTATCTTCTATCATATCCCTCACAAAGTGATACTGAACATCAATGTGCTTTGTCTTTGAATGATAAGCAGGGTTCTTTGCCAAGAAAATTGCACTTTGGCTGTCACAGTCTATTCTTATAGCTCCCTGTACTAACCCATACTTGAACACAATCTCTGCAACCAAACTGCTTCCTTGCTTGCATGAGTGGCTGCCATGTATTCTGCCTCTGTAGTTGACAGTGCCACTACAGATTGTTTCTTACTCATCCAATTGACTGCACCTCCAAATAGGTTAAACACATACCCACTTGTAGATCTTCTCTCATCCAGATCTCCAGCCCAGTCTGCATCAACAAAGCCATGAATATCCAACACTTTGTCCAATCCTGGTCTTCCTTGGTAGCACAAACCATAATCACTAGTGCCACGCAAATACCTGAAAACCTGCTTCACTGTTGTCCAGTGCTCCTTCCCAGGTTTTGACATAAACCTGCTCAATACTCCCACTGCATGTGAAATGTCTGGTCTAGTACATACCATTGCATACATCAGGCTACCCACTGCACTTGCATATGGAACACAGGATATGTCCTCTTCCTCTTCTTGTATCTTGGGACACTGTTTAGCAGATAACCTCACACCTACAGGAATAGGAACCTTCACCGGTTTACTGTCCTGCATATTAAACCTCTGGAGTATTGTCTCGACATACTTCCTCTGGTTTAACCAGAGCTTCCTCTTTGACCGATCTCTTTTAATTTCCATGCCCAAAATATAGTTTGCAGCACCAAGATCTTTCATGTCGAATTTGGAGGACAATTGGGTCTTCAAATCCTGGATAGTTTCTTTGTCATTTACAACCAGCAACATATCATCCACATATAAGACTAGATAAATAATACGGTCACCAATTAATTTAAAATACACACAATGATCTGCTTTGCTTCTGGTGAAGCCAAGTCCCCGTATAAATGTATCAAATTTCTGATACCACATCCTTGGTGACTGTTTTAACCCATACAGAGACTTCTTTAACTTGCATACCAGTTCTTTCTTACCCTTCACCGCAAAGCCTTCAGGTTGCTTCATGTAGATTTCCTCTTCCAAATCCCCGTGAAGAAATGTTGTCTTCAGATCCATCTGTTCTACCTCAAAATCAAAAGCAGTAGCAACAGATAAAAGTAATCTAATAGAAGTTACTTTGGCAACAGGAGAAAAAATATCACCAAAATCAATTCCCGGCACTTGGGAATAACCTTTTTCTACCAACCGAGCTTTGTATTTCTCCACCTTTCCTTCTGCATTTGTCTTCTTCTTGAACACCCATTTGTTGCCAATGGGTTTCCTTCCAACCGGCAACTCCACCAGATCCCAAGCCTCATTTTTGTGCAAAGATGCCATTTCATCGACCATGGCCTCTTTCCAAAGTTTTCCATCCTCTGAATCCACTGCTTCCTTCACAGTTCTGGGATCATTATCAGTAACAGACAAAGCAAAATTTGAACTGAAAGCAGATGGACTATACCTTTCTGGCTGCCTTCTTTCTCGAACTGATCTTCTCACAGCCGAAGTTTGTGGCTCTTCATCTTCTAATTCCTCCTCTGCTGTAGAGTCTGATTCTTCCTCCTTTGGCTCAAACTCTATCTTCTCAGGTTCCTTTGGTTGGACTTCATGTTGAATAACATCTTTTACCTCTCTGAACAACACATCTCGGCTGTACACAACCTTCCGTGTGACTGGGTTCCAAATCTTATAACCCTTTAAACCATCCTTATACCCAATAAAGATGCACTTTTCAGATTTACTATCCAACTTGGTTCGTTTCTCCTTTGGAACATGTACATATGCATCACATCCAAATACCCTTAGATGTGAAAGAGAGGGTTTCTTACCAGTCCATACTTCTTGTGGAGTCTTATCCTCCAACGCTGATGAAGGTGATCTGTTGATCAGGTAACATGCAGTATCCACCGCCTCTGCCCAGAATTCCTGTCCTAACCCGGCACCACTGAGCATGCTTCTTGCCCTTTCCATCAACGTCTTGTTCATTCTTCCTGCGACTCCATTTTGCTGAGGTGTATATGGAGTAGTCTTCTGCCGTGCTATACCACACTTCTTACAAAATTATTCAAATTCCTTGTTGCAAAATTCTCCACCATTATCTGTCCTCAGCACCTTTATCTTCTTCTCTGTCTGATTTTCCACCAGAGCCTTAAATTCTTTAAACCTGTCAAAGACTTCAGATTTCTTCTTAAGAAAATATATCCATGTATTCCTTGAGAAGTCATCTATGAATGATACATAGTACACTGACTTACCCAGTGATGGAACCTTCACAGGTCCAAACACATCACTATGCACAAGCTCTAATATTTGTTTCGTCCTCTTACCATCAGAGGGGAAACTCACCCGATTCTGCTTCCCATATACACAATTTTCACAGAAATCAAAATCCAAAGAGCTATTATTCATACCTTCTACCATACCTTTACCATGAAGTATTCGAAGGCCCTTCTCTCCAATATGTCCAAGCCTTTGATGCCACAACATGGTCTTCTCTCCATAGACCACTAGATTCTCTACTCCATTTTCAGGAACCATAGAACTATTGCACCCATCAACAATAGTGCTACCTTGCAGCTTGTACAGAGTTCCAATCCAAACTCCCCGCATTAATATCAGTGCTCCTCGAACCATCTTGCAGGTATCTTTCTCGAACACCGTCTTTACACCTGCATCATCCAACTTGCTTACAGAAATCAGATTTCTGGCCAATGCAGGAATATGTAGAACACTCGGAAGTGTTCTAATCCTTCCACCTTGCAACTTCAACTTTACTTTTCCCCGACCAATGATTCTAGCCTTCCTATCATCTCCTAAGAAGACATCACCACCATCATATTTCTCATACTTACAGAACCACTCTCTATGGGGAGTGAAGTGAAAGGATGCACCTGAGTCAATCAACCATGCCTCATGATCTACATGTGTACTTGAAGAAGCCAAGTACACATCCCCACCTTCATCTGAGGGGGTTTTCGCCTTTGCAGAAGGACCATCATCAGATCCCTTTCCTTTATCAGGAGCTTTAGATTTACAATCCCTTCTGAAGTGCCCTTCCTTTCCGCATTTCCAGCACACCACCTTTGTAGGTTTTCCTGGAGATTTAGATTTCCCTATAGATTTAGATCTCCCACTCGATGACTTATTTTTGTTTCTGTTCTGGGACCATCCTCGTACAGACAAGGCATCACCATTCTGGTTGTCCATATTTTTCCGTCTCATCTCCTCCGTCAGCAAGGCTGAGACTATTTCATCAAACTGCAAAGCAGTTGCATTGCTACCTATTGCAATAATCAGACTATCCCACGAATCTGGTAGAGAACACAACAGACTGATGCACTTATCTTCATCTGAAATTTTAATATCAACAGATAATAACTGACTTACCACAATATTAAACGCATTCAGATGCTCTGTCACCGAGTCTCCATCTTTCATCCTCAGGTTATATAACTTTTTCCGCAGGAATAGTTTATTCACCAGAGACTTAGATTGGTACAAAGTCCCTAACTTGACCCACAAAGCCTTTACCGTAGCTTCCCCTGATACATTCAGCAATACTGAATCCGAGACACACAATCGTATTGTGCTCTTTGCCTTCCGATCCAACTTCTTCCATTCTTCATCGGTCACTCCCGATGGTTTATTACCCGGATCTACCGCAATCCACTGATCTTTATCCACCAACAGATCCTCCATCTTGAGTTTCCACAACTCAAAATTTTGACCATTGAACTTCTCAATCTCTATCTTTCCACTGCTCGCCATCTTCTTTCACCACCAGAATCGATCTCGCAGATCTCCCACTGAACAGGGTCTACCACAGGCCCGAGCAAAACCCCTCAGCAACAAAGGCGTCCCCTTGAAGCCAAAACGGCTCTGATACCAAATGTAGTTTTTAACCTTGTACAGAAATTACCAGCATACGAATTCTTAAACAAAGAAAATAAACAATGCGAGAGCATAACCCATAAAACACATATGCACAGAGATTTTTCCCTGGATCCCAAAACCGGGAATACTAGCCTTATTTTTCATTATGTTCCTTTCGATGTTACAATACATATTTATACATGCCGAAGCATCCAATACCATGGACCGAAAACCATCACGTCCAAAAAACATGTGCGAAAATCATGCACAAAACCATAGGTGGGTCCGCCCAACCTAACATATGGCCTAAAACCAAAATTTTTCGGGGCGTTGCCCTGGACCCCATAAAGTGGGGTTACGGGTGCCCTTCAAACCCCCTATTAACTACGTGGAAAGAATATAACACAACCCAACAAAGTCATTGCAAGCAAATGGAAACCTCAAAGAGATTACCTTTGACTCCCTTCTGAATAAATTTGTTGAGAGAGAGAAATCTTTTGGGAAGAAGACAACTCCTTAGTCTTATGAAGAATTTGTTCGTCTTGCACATAGAGAGAATGATCATGATCAAGATTCTTCCAGAGGAAGAGGAAGAAGAAATTTCGGAGGCAATGGTGGCATACACTCTCAAGGAGAAAAGTCTGATCTTCATTGCATACGTTGCAATAGAGACGAATCACATGATGCATCCACATGCAAGTTGCCTTAGGACAAAATTAAGAAAGAAATAAATCAAATGAAAGGTAAAATCAATGATAAAGAGAAATGTAAAGCGCCTGAATCCGCTCACTATGTTGTGGCACATTGTAATATTGGAGTAAATGAAGACTTGTTTAATGCTTCACTTGCTTCTTGGAAAAATGATTGGTTGCTTGATTCAGGAGCAACTTGCCACATGAATTTTAGAAGAGATTTTTTTGAAGAATTCACTGACAATGTTGATGGAGTAGTATACTTTGCAGACAAATCAAAACTCAAGCCATCAGGGCTTGGCACAATCAGGCTCAAATTGCTTGGTCTTCCAGACTTTCTTCTGCATTATGTTTTATATCTTCCACAACTGAGGAGAAAATTGTTGTCCTTGGTCCACATCTGCCAGCAAGGACACTCCATTCATATGTTTGATGGCAAGGTTGAGGTGAGAAAAGCATCAAATCACTCACTTGTCATGACATGGATAAAAGAAGAAAAACTTCTCAAGTTACAAGGTACCTCTTCTTATGCACAAAATTTCTCATATAGTTATCATTATGATGAAGGTACATTTCCATCAAGTCTATTATGGCATGCTATATTTGAACACTTGAACTATGAAAACCTTCACTTGTTGAAGAAAAATGGTGTTATTGGTTTGCCTACAATTCCTAGGAAGCTTAAGCAATGTGATGCTTGCATTCTATGAAAGCATGGCAAACAGTCTTTTCATGATTCACATTCCAGAGCACATAGAAAACTTGAACTCATTCATTCAGATTTATGTGGTCCAATGCATGTTCCTTCTGCAAATGGAAATAAATATATGATGACATTTATTGATGAATACACCAGAATGTGTTGGGTTTATTTATTGAAGAACAAATCTGATGCTTTTCAAACATTCAAGAACTTTCATACATGGATTGAAAATGATGCACAATCTCATATTGGTTGTATTCACATTGATAATGGAAAAGAATGCACTTCAAATGAATTTGAAAACTATTTCTGCCATCATGGGATCAAACATCAAACAATTGTGCCTTATAATCCCCAACAGAACGGAGTAGCTAAAAGAATGAATAGGACAATCTTAAATATGGTACATTCCATGATGTTTTTCAAGAATGTAAAATTGATGTTTTGGGCTAATGCATTTCTATGTGTTGTATATGTAAAGAATATATGTCCATCTATTGCTATTAGAAACAAGACTCCTTATGAAATGTGGTATGGCCACATTCCTTTGGTAAAGAATCTCAAGGTCTTTGATTCCACCTATTATGCCTTGATACCAAAGGTACATAGAAACAAATTTTGTGTGAGGAGTCGTAATTGTATCTTCTTGGGGTATTCAAATACCTCCAAAGCATACCATTTTTATGATTAAGTTAATAAAAAGTTTGTTGTATCTAGATATGTAATCTTTCTTGAATCTTCCAAAGCTGACAATGTTGTTGAGCGGAAACTTGATCGCTTGGATAGATTTGTAGAAATTTTGAATAATATGACACTTATTCACAGAGATTATTCTGATTATACACTATTGCAGAATACATGCATAATACATAACCTCCTCTACGTTGATCATCAATTTTGCGGAATTAAAAACAATGAAACATCAATCGCATGCACACATTAACATAGTATGTAACCTGGGAAAAACATACAGCTGAAAACCCCACACTATCTGTATATTATAATTATTGAAAACATGTAACAATACATAGTACAATACTCCTCACAAGTAATTAGTACTATCTCCACCTGTTACATACAAAACTAGCTCAGATCTGAATCAATCACAGGTTCAAATCTCCTCCACTGTCTGCCTGCCTCCACTGCGCAATCCTGCATGAGAATAATGATGAATGGTTGAAGAAAAATCATATTTCCTTGGTTGAACCATGCAATCCTCATTGGCATTACTCAATCCATTGATTGTGCAAGATCTCATGCACAACTATAGTCACAACTAATAGCAATCTCAACCTCTAACACATGTCTCCACTGAACTGTCCATGCACTGAGTTAACTGATGTATTCCTTAGTTGCTTTATGAGTTAATAATTAGTGAATTAATTAACAATTAATTCACATCACTCATCACTAGTGTATTCTGCAGTTAGACTAAATACAACTAGTTTAACCAAGTCAAACTGAACACAACTCCACCAAACTCAACCACTTGAGTTCTAACTGAAGTCCACCATGCAATAGCTCAACTGACTCATAAGAAAAGCATATTTCCTTCTGACAGCTGCATGTGCCACATCTGTAGCTCAAACTAAAGTGCTCCAAGAGGATAAAATAATGTTTATAGTCCAAATATTATTATGAGCTAATAATATTCGACTGTTCTATTTTTAGCCTGGCAGTCTAAAAATAGAATCTGCCCATATATCTAAAAATAGAATTCCATATATTTTTACCAACATGACCAATCATCCACAAATAGCATCCTTCAACTCATAGACCATGATCCATATGTCTAAAAATAGACTTTTGCGCTAAAAATAGCCTGCGAACCCACTTAGTGAAGGCGACTTCTTTCCACTAAGCTCCATCATCTTGTTGCATTCTCAACACACCCTCTCAACAAGATATGGATTATCAACAACCCCTATCCTGCCTCGATGGTATTCGAATTTTCTCCTGGTGAGTGCCTTCGTCAAGATATCAGCATCCTGATCCTCCGTTGGAATGTATGAAAGTAACATGATTCTCCGCTGCACACAATCTCTGATATGATGGTACCTGATGTCAATGTGCTTATATCTATCATGAAATACTGGATTAGCCGAGAGTTTAATGCAACTCTGGTTATCACAATAAATCACTGTAGGCTCCAAGCATGAACCGAACAACCCTACCAGGATCTTCCTCATCCATATAGCCTTGCATGCAGCAAAACTTGCTGCCATATACTCGGCCTCTGCTGAACTGAGTGCCACAGATCTCTGCTTCCTGTTGTACCAAGAAACTGTTGTCGACCCTATATTGAAGACCCCTCTAGATGTGCTCTTTCTGTCTGTTGGGCTCCCTGCCCTATCTGCACCCATGAAGCCACATAGCTTCACCTCATCCTCCTGTCTGTACCACAATCCATATCCCGATGTGCCTCTGAGATAATGCAATACATGCTTGCCTGCCTTCCAGAAGAGCTTGGTTGGCTTAACCATAGCTTGTGAAAGCTGGTTAACAGCATAGCATATATCGGGTCGTGTATTGACCAGATACATAAGCGACCCCACCAACTGTCGATAAATAGTGGCATCCACTACCTCCGTCGAAGTAGCATCCTCCTTCCTCCAACCTCCAGGAAGAGGAGTATCAACAGGCTTGCAGCCATGCATGTTGAACTTCTCAAGTATCTCCCGCGCATACTTACCCTGAGAAACAAATAGTCCATCGTTGCGCTGCCAAATTCCCAATCCTAGGAAATAATGAAGGAGGCCCAAGTCCTTCATCTCAAACTCCTTAGCAAGATCATCCTTGCATGAAAGTATCAACAGCTCATCACCTGTTAGAATCAAATCATCTACATAAAGTACAATGATAAGCAACTTACCCTCCACCACAATCTGGTATAGGTTAGGATCCGCCTCACTCTTGGAGAATCCAAGTCCGGTGAAATAACTGTCTATCCGTGTGTACCAAGTATGTGGTGCTTGCTTCAACCCATACAGCGCTCTCTTGAGCCTGCACACATGCGACTCGCTGTTGAAGATCTCAAAACCTTCGAGCTGCTCTATGTACACCTCCTCCTCAATGACTCCATTGAGGAACACAGTCTTCACATCCATCTGATGAATATGCCACCCCATCTGCGCTGAGAGAGCAAGAATCATCCGTATGGAAGAATACCTTGCGACAGGTGCAAAGGTCTCCTCATAATCGATCCCCTCTATCTGTGAGAAGCCTTAGGCAACAAATCTTGCCTTGTACTTCTCCACACTCCCATCAGCTGCCTGCTTCACTTTGTAGATCCATCTTGAACCCACCACTGATTTCCCCTCCAATCTTGGGACAATCTCCCATGCACTGTTTCTGACAATCGAATCATACTCTTCCACCATGGCATCTACCCATGCGGGATCCTCCACAGCTTCCTCGAAAGAGGATGGCTCAGTCACAACACATTTTCTCACAAGAGCCATGTATCCAGTGTGCTGATCAAGTGACTATCTCTGTCTCCGTTGAGCTGTAGGTGGTCCTACAACCTTCTCTGCATCTTGAGCCAGTCGCTCAGCTTCTGTCAAGCGCTTTCGCCCTGTAATGGTTGGCGCTGCATGAGTGGTCTCTTCCACTCCATGAACTTTGTCCTGTGGTTGATCCATGTCCTGAAGCTCATCTTTAGGAACTAATAGCTCCTCATCTGCATGCAAGTGTGGCTCCCTCTCAAGTGAACACTTCATGGCTTTCTCCTCCTGAAATTTTATATCCCGTCGCACAACAGTCTTGCGACTGTCTGGCAAATACACACGATAATTGTGGGGCATATCAGTGTACCCCACAAATATCCCAACCTCTGCGGTCGGCTCCAGCTTCTTCCTGGCATCCTTCGTCACATGCATGTAAATGTTAGAACCAAAAATCCTCAAATGAGAAATATCAGGCCTCTTACCAAAATAAGCCTCCTTGGGTGTACTCATGCCAAGTATCCTGTGAGGAAAACGGTTTTGCACATATACTGTAGTATTGCATGTTTCTGCCCACAAGTGAAGGGGTAGTCCCTGATCATGCAACATCGCCCATGCGACACCCACGATCGTTCTATTCTTCCGCTCAGCAACCTCGTTCTGTTGTGGGTTATGGGGAGCTATGAGCTCTCTTCGAATCCCTTCTGCGCTGCAGAAGTCCTTGAACTCGCCAGAGATGAATTCACCACCATTTTCACTCCTAAGAGCCTTCACCTTCTTCCCCGACTCCTTCTCGACCAGTGCTTTGAACTCACAAAACTTTGAGTATGTCTCGCTCTTCTTCTACATGAAGAAGATCCAGCACTTTCGAGAGAAATCATCAACAAAGATCACATAATACATGTGCTTTGCTATCGAAGCTACTGAGAAAGGTTCACACACGTCTATGTGAATTCTCTCAAGGATCGTCGTGGTGCAACTATCCTTCTCGTGAAAGGTGGCTTTCACAAATTTTCCCAAAGTACACCCCTTGCACTGATCTAACTGCTTAAGGGTGCCTTTAGGAAGCGCAATAGTAATATGCTGCAGTATCTTCAAGGCTTCATGGTGAAGGTGGCCCAATCTCCTGCGCCACAGCTCGCCATCATCCCGGCTCACCAATCCTTCTGCCTTGCATGCCATTGTTGCGCAGCCATCTACATGCAACTGATAAAGGTTCCTGACTCAAACCCCTATCTTCCAGGTTTCTCCAGTTGTCTTACTGCGCAGGAAAGCCTTTCCCTCGCTGAAAACAACAGCATATCCCTTGTCTTCTAACATCACCACAGAGATAAGATTCAATACTGGAACATGCATCACTTCCTTTAATATGAAGGGTTTACCAGACTCCCTCTCAAAGGAAATGGTACCGATACCGGTCGCACTGTATCTACCATCATCGCCCATCTCGATGTGCACTCCAAGATATTTCTCCTCCAGATCAGAAAACAAATCTTGATCTCCTGTCATGTGAAAAGATGCACCACTATCCAAGAACCATACCGATCCCATCACACTTGATACCAAGCATGCAATCAATGAAAAATCAAGCTCAAACTGTGAGGCTAAGGCCTCTCCTGCTATAGATCCAGCAACTTGTTTATTTTTCTTCTTCTGTGGACAATCAGTGGCATAATGTCTGTGCTGGTGACAGTGAAAGCAATTCACCTTGGACATGTCCTACTTCTTGCCTTTCGCACTGAATGAGAAGCTTTCTTGTTCTTCCCCTTCTTTGCTTTGGCAGCCAAAGCACAATTTTCTTCATCAGGTGCCTTTGATGAAGATCCGTCCCCGGTATTCTGCCTGATCTCCTCCTGCACAAGATCTAACCAAAGTCTCTCCCATCCTGGCAATTTCTCCTGACCATTGACAGAGTCCTGATAGGAATGCCAACTCTTCGGAAGACCAAGGAGAGCCAAGCTCACCAAGTCCTCATCATCGACAGTGACCCCCACATTTCCCAGCTCATCCCTGCACTGAGTGAACTTCGTGAGATACTTGGGCATACTGTCTCCTTTCTCACACTTAATGTTTCTGAGTTTATCCTTGAGTGCCAACTTCCTCTGATCGCTCTTTCTTTGGATTAAATCTGTCAACGCTTTCCACATCAAGTATGGAGAAGCCTTTCCATGCAGGCTGGACACAATGTGATCCTTCACGCCCTCCAACAGAATCCTTCGACACTTTTCTGTCTTCTTTTGCCAAGCCTCAACTTGCACAGTATCAGTAGGCTTTGGGACCTCAGCCTCTATGAACTTCTTCAGCCCATTGTCATCTAACACCGCCTCCATCCTGTCTTTCCATGCAATATAATTCAAGCTGCCCTCAAGAGCATACTCCAATCGCAATCCGTTGAAAGACATTTCAACTTTGACACCAAGAAAACACTACTGCAAATTCGAATTCCACCAACTCAAAACTCAACCCCCTCTGATCTAAAATTCGTGAGAACAAAGTATTTCTCGTACAGAGATTGACTGTATGGACTTTTACCGGATATCTCACCTTCCAAAGGAAGGATGAATCCAGAGGCTACCTGGCCCGATTACAGACTCTGTGTTAGGCCCTTATACTACTAGTGTAACCCCTTATTGTTATTAGTACAACCCACTTATTATATTGATGTACCCATGTAGTGCCCATATTGTTACTATTGTGCCCCATAGAAGCCCACTATTGTTATTATTGTGCCTTTACATTATTATTGTTATGTCGGCTCTGATTATGTTATGACCCCTTAGACTCCTATATATAGAAAGGAGGTCTTTTCATTTGTATCATCCAAGAATTGTTCATTTATGTAATGTAAAAGAGGTTGCCCCCTCGAAGAGGCTTAATTCTAAGGTGTTGATCTATCTTTTCTATCTTTTCTTGAGTTGCTTTCATAACATTTGGTATCAGAGCTTTGGATTCTAGGGTTTCGCTGCTCCAAATAGGTCATCGTGGCATTTTCTGCAATGTTTCAGAAGTTGCAAAAGAAACCCATTTGAGAAGAAATCGCATTGAACCTCGGGTCCGAATTTCAGAGCTTTTAGCGCTATATTTGCAGAGATATGATCTTAGGAAGTTGGTCTTTTGCAGACTCCTGAATTACATTCCAAACAGGTGACTTGGGGAAAATCATCATAACTTTCTCTTTGAGCATCGGATTGAAATTTCGTAAGAAGGTACAGAAAGAGGACGGACTATAGTTTCTTTCATATCTTTTTCATAGCCAAAGGTCGAAAAATTGACACATGGAACTTCATACCATTTCGCTCTTCTGGAAAAGTATATAATCAGGTCATCTTGGGAGATTGTGCATAACTCTTTCTTGGAGAATCCAATTTGGATCAGACTGGTGGCATTGGAAAGAGGACACAAAGGGCTACTACAATTAGCAATTTCAAAAATTAAATATCTGAAAGTACAGAGATACATTAGTTTCAAGATCGAGGTCCTAAAATCAAGAAAAAGCAAGATGAGGAAGTTTGATGGCAAGGATCCGGTAAATTGGATACTTCAGATGGAGCAATATTTTGATTTACATGGTGTACCACTATTACAAAAGGTATGTATTGCATCTTCATATTTAGAACCAGATCAATTTTTATGGTATAAAGGGCTTTGTTCTCGTAAAAAACTTGTTACGTGGTCAATTCTCACGGAGGAAATGATAGCACATTATGAAGATACAAAGAGCAACACCTTCTTTAGAGCAACACCACAACAATTGGAAAGAGTAAAAGGGCTTTGTGACATATTGGAAAGTAAAATTATGGCAAAAAGGAAGTCTACCCCTCACAACTATAAAGATGGAAGTGTTGTTTCTCCTAGCCTTCCACAACCTACAAGGGTTACACCACAACAATTGGAAGAAAAAAGAGAAAAAGGGCTTTGTTACAATTGTGATAGCAAATGCACTAAAGGTCATAAGTGTGCTGAGAAGAAATTATTTTACATAGAGTATGAAGAGGAGGAAGAAAATGATCAAGAAACATCAAAAGAAGAGGATATATGCCAGGACCCAACCCCAGAGAAAGAAGAAATGAATCAGACCATATCTTGTAAACTATTGGCAAGAATGACCACTCCTCAAACTCTCAAGATAGAAGGACATATCAAGAAGAAAAAGGTGGAAGAAGTGAAGGATCACATCAAGAAAGAAGAAATGAATCCAACCATATCTTGTAATTCATTGGTCGGAATTACCATTTCTCAAACTATCAAGATAGAAGGACATATCAAGAAGAAAAATGTTCAAGAGGTGAAAGATCACATCGAGCGTCAAGAAATGAATCCGACCATATCTTGTAAAGGATTGGAAGAAATTACCACTCCTCAAACTCTAAAGATAGAAGGACATATCAAGAAGAAAAAGGTTCAAGTAGTGAAAGATCACATCAAGCATCAACAACAAGTTCTCCAACTTTTAAAGGATAACGCCACTTCGGTGCAAAATCAAATGAAACAACAGGTATATCAACATCACAGTGAAAAATGTTTTGATGTAGGTGATTGGGTATTTTTACTGCTACATCTAAAGCAAGCTATTTATGACAAGGAAATGTTGGCAATAATACATGCACTTAAAAAATGGCGACCTTACCGAATGGGAAGACTCTTCAAGGATGAGGATGTGGAAGCATTGTTTTGTGCTATTTCTATTATCCAACCAGATTGGATAAATGAAGCAAGGGATGAATGGAAGAAGGATGAAGAAGTACGGCTACTTATTCAAAAGTTGCAAAAGATCCCAATTCAAACAATATTGCCAGAAATTGAAGAGGAAGGAAAAATCATATTGGAACCTGGAGCAGTCACAGAAACAAGAACCCGACAGCTACAAAATCGATCAATTTCGGAGTATCTCATCAAGTGGAAGAACTTACCTGCTGAAGATTCCACATGGGAGGACAAGAATTTTATACAGAAGCATCAAGAACTACTCAAGCGTTCAGGACAATGCTTTTTGAAGGAGAGGGGCATGTTAGGCCCCTATACTACTAGTGTAACCCCTTATTGTTATTAGTACAACCCACTTATTATATTGATGTACCCATGTAGTGCCCATATTGTTACTATTGTGCCCCATAGAAGCCCACTATTGTTATTATTGTGCCCTTACATTATTATTGTTATGTCGGCTCTGATTATGTTATGACCCCTTAGACTCCTATATAGAAAGGAGGTCTTTTCATTTGTATCATCCAAGAATTGTTCATTTATGTAATGTAAAGGAGCTTTCCCCCTCGAAGAGGCTTAATTCTAAGGTGTTGATCTATATTTTCTATCTTTTCTTGAGTTGGTTTCATAACACTCTGCCTGAAGAAATAAAATGTAAACACTTTCTGAATAATAGATTTGATGATCAACTCTGCTCCGATACCATGTAGAAATTTTGAATAATATGACACTTATTCACAGAGATTATCCCGATTATACACTATTGTGGAATACATGCATAATACATAACCTCCTCTACCTTGATCATCAATTTTGCGGAATTAAAAACAATGAAACATCAATCGCATGCGCACATTAACACAGTATGTAACCCGGGAAAAGCATACAGCTGAAAACCCCACACTATCTGTATATTATAATGATTGAGAACATGTAACAATATATAGTACAATACTCCTCACAAGTACTCAGTATTATCTCCACCTGTTACACACAAAACTAGCTCAGATCTGAATCAATCATAGGTTCAAATCTCCTCCACTGTCTACCTGCCTCCACTGCGCAATCCTGTATGAGAATAATGATGAATGGCTGAAGCAAACTCGTATTTCCTTGGCTGAACCATGCAATCCTCATTGGCATTACTCAATCCATTGATTTTGCAAGATCTAATGCACAACTATAGTCACAACTGATAGCAATCTCAACCTATAACACCTGTCTCCACTGAACTGTCCATGGATTGAGTTAACTGATGTATTCTTTAGTTGCTTTATGAGTTAATAATTAGTGAATTAATTAACAGTTAATTCACATCACTCATCACTAGTGTATTTTTTGCAGTTAGACTAAATACAACTAGTTTAACCAAGTCAAACTGAACACAACTCCATCAACTCCTCAATCAACTCCACCAAACTCAACCACTTGAGTTCTAACTGAAGTCCACCATGCAATAGCTCAGCTGACTCATAAGAAAAGCGTATTTCCTTCTGGCAACTGCATGTGCCACATCTGTAGCTCAAATTGAAGTGCTCAAAGAGGATAAAATAATGTTTATAGTCCAAATATTATTATGAGCTAATAATATTCGACTGTTCTATTTTTAGCCTGGCAGTCTAAAAATAGAATCTGCCCATATGTTTAAAAATAGAAGTCCATCTATTTTTACCAACATGACCAATCATCCACAAATAGCATCCTTTAACTCATAGACCATGATCCATATGTCTAAAAATATACATAGTCTAAAAATAGACTTTGCGCCAAAAATAACCTGCGGGCCCACTTAGTGAAGGCGACTTCTTTCCACTAAGCTCCATCATCTTGTTGCATTCTCAACAAGATTCAGACATGCAAAATCATTTCAAGAATTTGATAATCAGATTCAATATATTGAAGGGGGATCCCTATACTGGATCAATCTGTGGAATCTTCTTCTAAAGCACTCTCCCCCCACATGAAACTCCAACCACTGATGATACTTTGAGTGATGTGATTGACATAATTTGGAGACTCAATCTTGATTCAATTTCAATGCAATCAACTGAGCAGCCTGGGCCATCTCAGAAAGGTCCCCCAAAGTGGTTAACAAAGACACTTGAAAGTGTTCACCCTAATGAGGTTGGAAAGACAAAAACAAGAAATTCAACCAGGAAAAATGGAGGTGATGTAGATGATTCTGATTCACCCGTTGATATGGATGTTTCTTATGATTGTGAACTAAATTTGTCTACATATTTTGAACCAACTTCCTTCAAAGAAGTCGCTTCTCATGATGAATGGAAAGAAGCGATGGAAAAGCAATATGATTCCTTGATAAACAATGGCACTTGGAAGCTAGTTGATCCTCCATTGGGAACCAAACCAATTATATGAAAGTGGGTCTACAAGAACAAGTATAAAGTTGATGGCTCACATGACAAGCACAAAGCCAGGCTTGTGGCAATTTTTTTTGCAAAGAAGGAAGGGGTCAATTATGAGGAGACCTTTTCCCCCACAACAAAATGGGCTATCATTCGGACACTCTTTGCCCTAGCAACTCATAACGATTGGAAAGTCCATCAAATGGATGTAAAAAATGTTTTCTTGAATGGAGATCTGAAAGAGAATGTTTTTATGTCACAACCTGAAGGATTTGCTGTGAAGGGACATGAACATAAATAATGCAAACTTGTGAAATTCTTGTATGTCCTCAAGAAAGAACCACAATCCTAGTATGAAAAATTAACTAAGCGTCTTTTGAAACTCAACTTCAAACATTATGATCTTGATGATGCAACTTTGTTTGTCAAGAAAGTTGGAAAAACAGTTGTATATCTTGTGGTATATGTAGATGATCTTTTGATGACAAGGAACAATGGGAGCTACATTTCCCTTATAAAGAAGGAACTTAGGAAAGGTTTTGAAATGACTAACTTGGGCTATGTTCACCACTATCTTGGTATTGAAGTAACTCAACATTTGAAGTCTATATTCCTCTCTCAAAAGAAGTACATTGAAGATCTGTTGAACAGGTTTGGCATGGCTGAGTGCAATCCTCTGAATCTTCCAATGGAACAAAACTTAAAGATCACATCCATTGAAGGAAAATAATCTGAGGATGCAACAAAGTAGAGACAACTTGTAGGAATTCTCAACTACATGACTACTACCAGACCGGACATTTCGTTTGATGTTGGAATCCTCTCTAGGTTTATGCAAAATCATTGTGAGGGACATTGGTCTGCTGCAAAAAGAGTTATAAAGTACTTGAAGGGAACCCAAGACTTTGGACTCAAGTATACACCGGGAGGCGACTTCAGATTGATTGGATACTCTGAGTCAGACTTCGATGGGGACAAAGAAATTAGGTTATCTACTTCAGGTTATGATATAAGTCTTGGATTAGGAGTTGTCTCCTGGAGATCATGCAAACAATGAGTTCCAGCAGATTCCATAACAGAGGAAGAATATGTGGCAGCAGCTGAGGCAACCAAATAAATTGTGTGGCTCGGGAAAATTTTGGAAGATTTGTAGGTAAAACAAGTACATTCAACTCCACTCATGATTGACAACACCTCTGTAATAAAGTTGGCCAAGAACCTAAAATTCCATGATCAAACGAAACACATCAATACAAAATGCCATTTGATTCGACATCATGTTGAGGCCAAAACAATCCATCTACGCCATTGTTCCACTAATTAGCATATTGCAGACATCTTCACCAAAGAACTTGGAAGAGAAAAGTTTGAAAGATTCAGAATGATGCTTGGACTCACCAAAATCCCTTCAGATTAAAGGGGGGAATGTTGACACCTATTCATTGGGATTGGTTGAAAACTTGTAAATAATGTAAATAGTAAATAATGGAAAATGAAGAGTCATCGGGAGGTGAAGCCCAAGACTCACTCCCTCATGTGTATAACCATGAGTAATCTTAATGAATAAACATGATTCGTTTTGAGGAGTTACCTCCTGGCCTAACAAACTCTTTATGTTTGAAGATATATCTAGAATATCTTACCTAAAATAAAATAAAATGACACTACTATTGAAAAAAGGGAATGTTTTTTTTCAAAGTTGCTAGTTCAAAGCAACTGAAGATGCAGTCAACGTCCAAATTTTTTATTGTTCAAAGTAACTCAAGGGATGATTTATTTATATTGTATATTTAACATACAATATTTATAGACACTAAAATCATGGTGACAATAATAGTAGAGATACCCTTAATAACTCTATCAATCATTCATTTGATTCATGTTTTTATATTTCTCTGCATGAATAAATGTGTTTGTTTGTATTTCTGTGTATGAATAAAGTTTCAATCCCCTGGTCTATGAAGAGGTGGAAAAGTCGTAGCCCCCAAAGGTATAGTGTTAATGGCCAAAATCAAACCTGTGTCACGTGAGTACAAGACTAACCCAGTTATCTATTCTTGTGGGTTAAAAAAAATTCTTTGTTCATGTGTTTAATGGTATTTGAGAGATTTCAATGTGATATATACTCCTTAACTATCTAATATATCTTGTAATGATATTGAGGCACATAATTGGTTTCTCGAATTGTTATCTTTTACAAATTCTAGTAATTTAATAAATTGTTACCATGTCACCGCTTCAAGTATTGTATTGTCCACTTGGGTTTGAACCTAGGTTTCCACATTAGATAAAATTTTCGTAGCATGGAAATTTAGCCATAACTATCCAATCTATTTTATGGTTTTTTGAGGCGCATAATTGGTTTCTCAACCCGTTATGTTCTACAAATTATAGAAGATTAATAAATTGTTACCATCTCCCCACTTCAAGTATTAGACCATCCACTTGGACTTGAACCTAGGTGTATGTTACCACAAAATCTAACATGTCTAGTGTAAAGTCTCATTATGCAATCTAAATCTTATGGAAACAAAGAGATCAACCCCCATTGTCATCTGAATGACATCTTTGTTGTTTTTTTGTGGTAAGATGTTATCCCCACAAGGAAGATTCCTTGGAAAGACTTAGAGGTTAGATGACTAGGTTTCCAAGCCAAATGACTCTCTAAGGAGCTTGCAGATGAATTACATAGATATTTTCAATAAAGGAGGGCTTAAGGGTGATAAGAGTCTAATGGTCATGGGAGAAGTTACCAACAAAGCCTTGAAGGCCAAGAGTTACAGTTTTTCAAGTAAAGTTTCCACCAACCCCAGTAATCTAAAGAAAAGAAAGAACATTACTTTTACATTAGTTTTCTTGGTTTTCTTACACTCTTCATTGTTTCTCGATTTTATTGCAATCTTTAGTGAGAAAACCAAGTTTCTTTTAAGTAGTGTAGTTTAGTAGTTTAAGTGTGCTCCAATGAGAGAAGGAATCACTTTTATCTAAAATTAATTTGATTGTAAATTTTGGAATATTTTGAAAATTTGATGGATAGGAGCAAAGTTGAACAATTGATAAGCAAAGTTAAATAGTTGACTTTGCTCTTGTCCATCAAATTTCTAAACTATTCATGAATCTATAACCGACATAAGAATGGTCAATGCAATTTAAGAAACAATGTGAGTAACAACAATATATATCCATCTTAACCACATATCTAGCAAGCTCTAAGAGGGATCAAATCTCTTGATGGAAAAGCCTCTTTTAGAGTGAAAAACTTGAAAAAAAGTTTCCACCTACAGAGACCACCTCAAGTGATCTGATCCCTCTCGATGCATGCTAGATTGATGGTTAAGATGAATTTATATTGGTTATATATAATGTAATTTTTCATTGTTTAAATTTCATTTTTGAATCCATAAATAGATATAACACCTTGAGAATACCCTTGAGCACTTGGATTTTGTAGACTACACAAATTAAACTTGAATTTCCAACAAATATGATAGAAAGATGTACCTAAAAATGGGCCAAAATGTAAAATATGAAAACTATTTGAAATGCTTTAATCATAAGAAATTTTTTCAATTGCTTTATATAATATATACATAGTTATTTTTTTACCTAGATGTGATATATATATATATATATATATATAGATATAGATATATATATATGTGACTTTAAAATATTTTATTTAACATTGCCATTGAAATATTTTATTTATGTCCTCGATGGGGGTGACAATCATGGCAGAGCAGGGCATTAACATTCTTGTCCATGTAGCATTCGACTTAATGAAGTGTGTCATGGACGCTTCTTGTGGCGAGGGTTGATGGCTCTAGAAAGGTTAAGAGGTATATCATATAGTTGTGATCCTCCAAAATGATGTTGGGTGTGCAAGGTAATGGGAGGTAAGAAGGCAGACAAAACTAATTCTTTAGGTGTACAGAGTGGCATTTTGAATTCGCCATCCCCGTGCCTTCAAGCTGCAACAATGGGAGAAGGAGTTTCAATTGACTCTGGTGGTGTTGTCTATTCCACTATGGTTGTTCAATGTAAGAGGATTTTAGATCCGAGCTCTTGGTGGCCTTCTCAGTATTTGAGTTGGGTCCTTGTGGTCGGGGTGGTGTAGAAGCTACTAGACCTAGAAGATAAAGCAACATTGTTGGGGTCCACATATAACTTCATTCCTTTGGTAAATCTCTCCTTCCAAGTTTCTTGTTTGCCTCAAGTGCTCTCCTTTTGTTGGTATGCATATTTATCTGTTGGGTTAGTTGAGTGGTTATGGGCAATTGATGTTGGGTTAGTATATGATAATTGGAGAAGTTCTGTGGCAAGAGGGAAAGAACCCCTCTGCACATTAGTGTCTGATGTTATGGTCAAGAGTAATGGATCGGCTAGGGATTTTCTTGGGGACATGGATCTTATAGTATCTTGTGGCTACTTTTGAAGGGCTCTCTGAGATAACTTCAGCTTTTATCAGTATTATGTCTTCCTCTTTCATTTGATTAAAATTTTGGTGGAAAATCGGGGGGGTTGGGTCATTAATCGGGGTTATCCTCCCCTCGCTGGGTCTTGGAGTATTCTAGATCTTAGGAGGGTGGTGTGTAGGTCTTAACCTCTGGTGTAGTATGTGCTTGGTGGGTGTGGAAGATTTCTTTGATCCGTAAGGTTGGTAGAGGATGGGAGAGCCATAGACAACAAGATTCTATATGGATATTACTGCTCTACTCATATTGGAATTGAGACTGTTGACAAAACTTAGGAATTCCATAAGAGTTGGTTCATAATGTACTAGGCATTGGTAAGTTGGCATAAGTTTGATAATTTGGGGCCCATGTAGCACTAAGGTGGTCGTGCATATAGGGGTTTAGGGCTATGAGGCCATGGGGTCAAACATCGAGTGGAGAATCGTTATTTAGGGGAAGAATTGGACCAACATCCTATTCTTTCTCCTGGAAGAATAGAACTGCCCCCTCTGTTTGACTTCAACAGGTCACCCTACTTTCGGAGCAACTTGCACGTGACTGACACAAGGATAAGAATGAAGTCATTAGTTTTATGAATGATCTTCAACATAACCAATAACAAATGATGGATCGATTGGCATCTTTGTGTCGTGACCATAAAAGGATCCATGAATGGTTGGAGCACCTAGAAAGCAGGTTAGAACATATGGAAGGACACAATCATGAGGCTTTCTGTCCGCCTCTATCACTAGGCAATAGGTCAGATAAGCTAGATCTAGGGAACCTCTTTTATCAGGGACAAGTGTCGGATGTATTCTCGTTATTGGGATCATCTGGAATCTTTGGACTATCTATATGAGGTCTTTTAGTATGCTTTTGTTGCTGAAAATGTGGTTTTGCTATTATCTTCTGGCCAATAAGTCCAATAGGAATGAGGCTAGAAGACTTTTGTTTCCCAGCTACTCACAATGTATCTTTGACATGAATTAATAGAAACTATATACTTACTATATATATATATATATATATATATATATATATATATATATATATATATATATATATATATATATATATATCATTGTCTATATTAAAACATTTTTTGTTTATTAATATATTTTTAGATACACGTCAATATTACTTAACCTTGTAGAGCCGACATAACAATAATAATGTAAGGGCACAATAATAACAATAGTGGGCTGGATGTTGGGGTTATTTTCCGGAGCGGGTCTGGTGGAATGGCGATTTAGGGCTGCTGAAGAACCTGCGACAGTAGACCTATACAGACCTCTGCACTACTGTCATTACTGCCAGCAATACGATAAACCATAAACAACAAGGAGAGTCGTGCGCATCATGAATCCCCCCCAGGGGGAGGACGCTGCACCTCCCCCCAGTGAAAATGAAACTCCTCAAATGCATGAGGAAGGTACCAGACACACTGAACAAAATGGATCTAGAGCGGAAACGGATCCACAAAATGCCAAGACGGATGACAAAGAGCATCCCCAAGTCACATCGACCACCTGTAAGCCAGTTGCTATGGAACACCCGAAGATAGAGCTTCCAAGTCACCGGATCAATGCTCAGATCCAGTACATGAGAGATCATGCCCTGATAGGAAAATTCATAGGACTATGGCCAACAGAAAAGCGTTGCATGGTTGGATAGCAGCTAAGTGGAAGCTGAAAGGACACATAACCCTGCAGCTAGGGCCTAAAGGTTTCTTCACGGCCATCTTTAACTGCTTAGAGGACCGAAACAGAGTCCTAGATGGAGGGCCCTATTTCTTCAATGTAGTTGGCCTATATCTGAGGGACTGGGTTGAGCGATTTAATCTGGACAAAGAAGATCTCAGCTGGGCACCAGTCTGGATCCATCTCTATTCACTCCCTCTAGAATACTGGGATGAAGAGTCTTTACAAGACATTGGAAATGGTCTCGGCGAATTCATCAAAATCGCAGAGGAGACAAAACTTCGAAGATACACTTCATATGCCCAAATCTGCATTTATATGCATCTCAGCAAGGCACTTCCGGATGCGGTAAGTCTCTATCATGACGATGTTGAATGGGTTCAGTTAATAGATTATGAACATGTCCCGTTTAGATGCAGGAGATGCCATGCCCTTGGCCATCTGTTTCGTGACTGTCCTTTAAATCAGAAACCCTCAACCCCCTCTACCTCTGATAAGCCTGATTCGGATGGCTTCACTAAAGTCACCAATCGTAGGAAAAACCACAAGAAACCTGCTTCAAACCCTAAGATGCCTCATGCCAGTTCATCCAAGCCTTCTACGAGCAATAGTTTTGAAATGTTGGCCCACCAGGATGGTTATAACTCTGAAAACCCCGCCCCCTCAGAGGAGGAACCCAAGATGGACAAGCAATCTGCCCATTTCGATTCCAAGAAATCCCAAAAAGATACCCTACCCACAGATCTTTCCTCCTCAGCTCCATGTAAAGTCCCAGCGTGGAACTCTCAGGGCATGGAGGTAGATAACATGCAGCCTGCTTCTACAATGGCAACAGAAACAACAGAAGGTATAAGTGATACCCAACACATGGAAGAGGAACCAGAAAGCATAGATATTGGGGATCTGGATATTCTTGGCCTAGAGTAGGCGTGCAAAACAAAAAATTATGACAAAATTCCAGAGAGACAGCTGGAGAATCTGGAAGTGATCCTCTCAAGGGCACAATGGAAAAAATCCCTAGGCATTCAGACTGGAGGTCTTTGGGATGGGAAAAATATTACCAAAGACAACAAAAAGAGAGGAAGGAAAATGGATCTCCAACGAACCATCCGCATCGGGGAAATGCTGGTGGAGTCAGGAAGATACTCCAAGCTTACAAAGTATTACAACTCTCTCCCCAACATTCCATCATGAAGCTAATCTCATGGAATATCAGAGGGCTCAATAGCCCCGGGAAATGCAGACTGATTAAAAATATGATACAGCAAGAGAAGCCTCAAATCCTCTTTTTGCAAGAAACCAAATGCAACTCTACCTCTATGGACCGAACTGCTGCAAAAGTCTGGCCAGGTAGTCTTGCAGTTGCGGTGGATGCCTCTGGTGCTTCAAGTGGCCTGGCAATCATTTGGGACGCACGCGCCATTACGCTCAATAACATACATGCAAACAAGCATTTCATTCAAGCTACTTTCCACATCACAGGGACCAGTATACACGGTCATTTAACCAATGTCTACTTTCCCCAGGAGGCTATGTACAAGGTAGACATTCTGAATACCCTATCTTTAATCAATGCTGAAAGAACTCATCCACTCTGGATCGCTGGGGGTGACTTCAATATGATAACCAAGCTGGAAGAAAAACAGGGCGGAAGGAACAAACTGGACAAGGAAAGTAATAATCTAAAAGATTTCATTCAAAACAATTGGCTTATTGACATGCCATTCAATAATGGACTTTACACTTGGAATAATAAAAGAGTAGGTTCGCATCAGATTGCTTCTCGTCTGGATAGATTTTTACTCTCAGACAACGCAATCCATCTAGGAGGAGACCTCTCAGCTTCAATACTGCCACTCTCAGGATCTGATCACTGGCCAATTTCTCTACAATGGTCACGACCAGGCAATGCCACCCGTCGGCCATTTCGCTTTGAGGCTTTTTGGATGACACATCCGGATTTCATCAACCTAATAAATTCGGAATGGAATAATTTCTCTCCTCCCAATGGTTCAAAAATGTTTCAATTTCAGCAGAAGCTTAAAAACCTCAAGAGTAAAATCAAACAATGGAACCATTCTTCATTTGGTAACATATTCCAGGCTCAAATTGCTCTCGATCAAGACATGAAACGACTGTAGCAAAGAATCATCACAGAAGGCAGATTAGAGGAATTTTCAGAACAAGAAAAGTCTCTTGAATCTCAGATATCAGAGAGGGAAAAACAGGAAGAAACGCTCTGGAGGCAAAAATCGAGAATTAGATGGCTAAAGGAAGGAGAAAAAAACACAAAATTTTTCCACCGAACTACTATTCAACGAAGAATGAATAATAACATCACTCACATCCAAAATGAGCAGGGGGTAAAGGTGGAAAAACATGAAGATATCGAACACGAACTTCTCAACTACTTCAAGCAGGCTCATCAAGAACCACAGGTTGACAGATCACAGGCCATAGAAAAAATAACAAAGAATATTCCCAAAGTCATCACAGAGGAGCACAATCAACTCCTTCTCAGGCCGGTCGACTTACAGGAGGTGGAAAATGCAGTACGTCAATTGAAGGAAGGGAAGGCGCCTGGCCCTGACGGTTTTACATCCAATTTTTTCCACAATTTCTGGGAGCTGATAAAAATGGAAGTCTGGTAGGTCGTTGAGGAATCGAGAACTTTGCGGTGGATGCTTCTAGCCATGAATGCCACATTCATCGCCCTCATTCCCAAGGAAGCTCAACCCAGTACCCCTGACAAATACCGGCCTATTGCCCTGTGTAACGTCATTTACAAGATCGTCTCCAAAATCATTGCCTCAAGACTCAAATCATTGCTACCCCTTCTCATTTCGCCTGAGCAATCCGGATATGTGGAAGGCAGGCAGATTACGGATGGCATCATCCTTACTCACGAAATCATCCACTCCCTGAAGCACTCCAAAAATTCAGGTATGCTCCTTAAAATAGACCTCTCAAAAGCCTTTGATAGCTTAAGCTGGATGTATATTCAAAAGACTCTAATTGCCTTTGGTTTCTCTCTCCCTTGGGTAAGATGGGTAATGAGTCTCATATCTTCCTCCTTCTTCTCTATTTTGATCAATGGCATTCCCTCCTCTCCTTTCCATCCTTCCAGAGGAATCAGACAGGGAGACCCTCTCTCCCCTTTCCTCTTCGTTATTATGGCAGAAGGTCTTGGCCGAAGCATTAAAAATGCTCTGCAATCCCAGCATCTAAGAGGCCTTTCCTTTCCTAACACCCCTACTTTCACCCACCAGCAATTTGTGGATGACAACATGCTTTTTGGTCATCCTTCAGTCTAGGAAGCACGTCAATTCAAATCTCTATTGACGGACTTTTCGGATGCCTCTGGCGCAAGAATAAATAAAGCCAAATCCCAAATTTTCTTTTTTCATACCCCTGCTGTTACCCAAGCTTCCATTGCCCGCATACTTGGATTCACAATTGCTGCTCTCCCTTCCAAATATCTTGGCACTCCCATGACTGACTCTGCTCTGAAACACTCATCTTGGAGGATGCTCTTAGAAAAACTGGAGGCACGCCTCTCCTCCTGGACTCATAGGGCCCTCAATATGGCCAGTCGTCTAGTCTTAATTAAGGCAGTTCTCCAATCCATGTCGTTGTATCTCTTCTCGATCCTGGCTGCACCCAAATGGGTTCTCAAAGAAATCAAACATCTCCAACGATCTTTTCTGTGGGGCAATTCGGGACAAAATCGTAAATGGGCTCTGGTTAAATGGGACACAGTTTGTCTACCGAAGCTTGCAGGTGGAACTGGACTTCGAGATCCTTATCACAACAACGTGGTCATGGGTGCTCGCATTTGGTGGAAGTGGCTTACCACGCCGTTCACCCCCTGGGCCACCCTCTAGACAGCAAAATATGCCAGTAATCGACCTACAGAAGAACTAATCTGAATTTCAGAAGTCAGTCCAGGTTCCTTAATCTGGAATGCGGCCAAGCAACACAAGATCTTAATCCAGCAGCACAGTTTCTGGGAAGTTAAGGATGGCAACACAGCAAGGTTCTGGGAAGATTCCTGGCAGCAGCAACCCAAGTTAAAGGACTTGATCTTACCTCATCAAATCCCAGAGCAGGAAATGCAGACATCTGACAAAGTCAAGCTTTTCTGGCACTCTTCCACAACACAGGGGTATAGGCAATGGCTTCGCACGGACCACATCTTAAGACATGGAATGGCTTCAGCTCAACAGACTCTTGGTACAGAACTAACGAAAAGAAGAATACAATATTCAGATAAAAAGGATGTTCTTAGATGGGCTATGAAGAAAAAGGAACTTTCACTACTTGGGAGGCCTACAACATCATCATAAAGGAACAAACCGTCAAAGATCCTCTCTGGAACAAAGTCTGGGACCCCAGTCTTTGGCCGAAAGTTTCCACCTTTCTATGGCTTTTATGTCAAAACAAAATCCTTACGTGGGATAATCTCCGGAAGAGAAACTTCCACGGCCCCTCCATTTGTCCCAACTGTAAGCAAGAAGAGGAATCCACTAAGCATCTTATGCATTCTTGTCCACTAGCACTCAAGCTCTGGGAAAAAGCCAGTTTTAGATGTCAAAAGGATGGACGGATCCAAGGAGATATCATATCCACTGTTCGCAACTGGGCTCGGAACCCATTTAAAAGCAAGATTTTAAACTCCTTATGGAAGCTTATTCCAGGCTTTCTCATGTGGACAATATGGAAGGAGAGAAACCAGCGAATCTTCAAGGACCAATCCTCGCCCTTGGAAACTCTTTGGAATATTGTATGTCAAAATATCAGGGAAACTTTACTTCTTCAAACATGGCATGAGGAGGACTTTCCCTCCCTCCCTCAGGAACAAAACATATGGGAAAATTGGAACCTTCAGTGGAATCAAGAGATGATAATCAAAGGAAAAACTCCAGCTAAGAGCAGGACACCAGATAAGTGGCTTCCTCCTCCCTGTCACATGATCCAGCTAAACTTTGATGGAGCCTCGAAAGGGAATCCAGGCAAAACAGGATTCGAGGGAATATTCAGGGATCATAAGGGAGCTCCCCTTCTATCCTACTTAGGCTCAAGTGGATGGGACACTAATAACTTGGCAGAATTAGAAGGATTATGGCAGGGACTCCTTCTAGCTCAAAATCATGGTTTTTTCCCGCTTGTTATAGAAGGTGATTCGCAGATCCTTATAAATATGGTCAATAAAATTTTGCAGGGAACACCATCAAGCAAAGTAAGCAACAGTTGGAGATTGGCGAGTCGACTAGAACTTATTGAAATCTGGCTCTCTTCCCACAGAGCGGTCAATCTCAAGCACATATGTTGGGATGGAAATAAAGTGGCTGACCTATTGGCTAATATAGGAGTGGAAAGTGGGAGGGATCTCCATACAGGTTCACTTTCTACGCTAGCCACTGAACACCAATTATTGGAATATAAGGAACTGGTGAAGAATGAAATGGCACAGGAAGAAGAAGCACACCCGGATGCGGGTGACCACTGAGGCATTTAATGGAGACTCGACGGAATGGCGGCGTTCGGACCAGACAGATGGTGGCCAGCGCACCATCCCAAGTCCACCTGAAATGAGCGCAGGCCCGCCTGCATGCTGCATTTAATGGCCGCTCAAGCCGAGACCCGGACACAGTTTGCCTTGACATGGAGCCCTTCAACCCCTCAGTCTGCCCTCCTTCCCTCAACATTTGCCCGCCCCTTGCTAGAAATCCCTGTAGTAGAACTGTTACCGGAAGAGGCTGCTAGTTTCTATGTTTTATCGACCTTGGAAATGGGCATCATTATTCCCATTCCAGGCATTTCCCTCTGAATCTTGCCCAGTCGCCCTCTGTTCATACTCTGTTATCCTTCCCGGCTTTCTCTCCTGCTGAATTCCAGTCCCACCACACTGATATGGTCCGTCACCGAATGAGGAGCCGCAGAGGTGGTACCTGCGGTGGCAGCGCTCGCCCACAGGCAGCACAGAGCTCTGAACCTACCTCTCCACATCCTCCCCATGAAAATTCTCCCCCTCCCAGCTCGCCTCACAGACATTTTCCTCAAACTCGCAGTGGTCGGGGTCATGTGCAGGCTTCATTTGACGAGCACAAAGATTTCAAGCTTCATATAGCCACTTTTCCTCTGCACCCCAGTTCGGTCCCTCACTCGACTCAATTCAGGTTCCAGAGCAACCTGAACAAGCCTATCATCACTGCCAATGTTACCATTGTCTTCTCGGAAGAAAATGAGCAGCACAACGCTCCTGTGAGAAACTCTGAAATGCAGCTTCAGGAGGAATGCAGTCAGGGAATTGGTCGTGACTCTAGGCTGCTCCCGACAGAAGAAGGCAGGGGAATTCAGCGTGGTGGACTGCATGCAGGAGGAGGACACACTGGAGACATTCAGCAACCAGGTGGCACCTTAGTTGGTGCTTCTATTTTGATGGCTATGGCAGGCAATTCGAGCGGCACTCTTCCTGCGAGGGAGCCACCAGGTGGCATGCAGGAAGGTGGCGTTGCGGAGGCGGACGAGGTTTGGTATCGGTACACTTGTCGCGTTGTTGAGGAGACTCCTGACTAGGATGAACCCAAGTGAAGCCATGTGGCATCCGCTGCCACCCACGCGCCAACTCAGGTCCCTGCTGCTGACTGGTGTGGTCCAGTCACTTGTTGTTTTTTATTTTTGTCTAAACGATAGGCGGCTTTGTCATAATTTCAGCTGTGTCATGTTGTGCTGTGTCAAAACTTCTTCTGGTTTCTTCGGTGTTGGGTCTAGGTCATTTGTATGGTTTTTTTGCTATAGCAAACTGGTTTCCCCAAATATGGGGCAGTTTAGATACTCCTGATGAACTTCGTTGATAACGGCTAAGGTTGTGGCCTCTTTGTAATTATATTTTTTGTTTCTTTTAATAGAATTAGCCTTACACAAAAAAAAAAAAAAAAAAAAAAAAATATATATATATATATATATATATTACTTAACCTTGCATTTTGAAATATTTTATTTATAATAACATTGAATTATTATTATTATTATATTTTTTAAATGCTACATACCAATTTTATAGTAAAAATTGAATAAATTCCATATTATTAGGAAGTAATCAAAATTTATTTAATTTCAATTATTTATTATCTTTTATCATTTAAATATTTTATTATGGTCTCTCTCTCTCTCTCTCTCTCTCTCTCTCTATATATATATATATATACTAGCAATTGCCCCTAAATGTGCAAAGATACACCATGATTTGGGAAGAACATTTTGGAAAACTAAACCACTAAATATAAAAACTCTTATATCTAATAGAATAAATATTAGATAAAGATTATTTGAAAAATAATTGAAAAAACTCTATTATAAAGAACAACCTTCTACATGCTTGAAGTAAGATGGAAAATTAGTAGGTAAATAGCTAAATGACCATACAACTAATACAATTCCTTATTTAATTCTTTGGTTGAAAGTTCTTCTAGGTAAAATTTGAAAAACTTAGAATAACATAAATGTATTTTGTGACAGTCAAAGTACTATTTGCTTCACTAAAAAAATAGCTTATCATAATAAGACTAAGGATATTGATAGGAAGTAGTCTTTTGTGAGAGAGGTCATTGATGGAGATAGAGTAGATCTTAAAAAGGCCCTGTTTAACTTCTCTTTGCTTATACAAGAGATGATGAATGAACTTGAGCAAGGTATTAAATAAATTTTTGTCAACGTGGAGATTGTTAAAATATAACAACATAAGTTAAAGAAAAATGTAAAAAACCTAAATTTGACAACATAAGTTAAAGGAAAATGTAAAAAACCTAAATTTACTTGACAAAATTTTTTGTGGTTAATCTAATATGTTGGTTTACAACACCAAGTTTTCATAATAAATGTAACAATGTTTATTTCAATATATCAATAAAACCAAGATTTGAATGGGTTGTAAACTTGAAAATTAATTGGATTGTAAAATTAATTGTAAGATCATTTTAATTAATAAAATACCTTACCTTACTCATAAATATTTAATTAATAAACTATTAAAATTTTATTATATAAATTTCATTTTATATATTATTCTCATTCTTGTCAATATTATTTATTTATTATAAATAATTTCTCAAACACTAAATGCCAATAAAAAACATCCAAATTGCAAAATTAAGTTTATATCATCTCATCTCTGCCTATTCCTACGATAAAATATCCGCAAATTTCTCAAAAGGCTTTCATACCATTGGCTTTCGAAATTGTTATTAAAAAAACAACACTAACAACCTATTGATTTGGTGTGCTTACGTGGCGGACGGTGAATCTAGAAACTTGAGGTAAAACTTCATAATAAAAAGCCCTCCGCTTAATTAGTTATAATTTATTGAAGTTTTATATGGAAACGTTTAAAAAAATTAGAATTATATATCTGTTTTATATTTTGGAGTGAAAATATAATATTTACCACCAAAATAAATCGAATATAGTTTTAAGTAAAATTATTGATGTTTTATAATTATGGTAAATAAATTTATTTAAATATGTAAATTTGTTTTTGTTTTTTTATTATAATCAATATTATTTGTTTATTTAGAGAATTATTTATTTATTATTTCATTTCTATTTTTAAAAAGACGTGTAAATTTAGTTGAGCATTAAAGAAGTTACACATTACTTTTATATTGAATTGTAAAATGCATCTCTCTATACAATGATAAAATTGCATATCTAGACTCTATTTTTATATACTCATATTGGCTCCATGAATCCTCTGCTGTCAAGAAAACCCTAATAACTATCACACAATCATTGCAAAGAGTAGTGGATAACACAAACAATATGGACATATTGGTTACTATACAAGTGGAAGCATTGTGTTTTCTTAGTTTTTATTAGACCCTGATGCATATTAGAGCATCTATGACTAATTCTTCTACTATTAATATTCAATGGTTATGCACATCATCTTTTTTGTCTAGATATCAATAAATAACAAATAAACAAATAATAAACTTAAAGAAAAGAAATTTGGAATTGTTTTTAGTGTGATTTTTTGGAAATTTTTCTAATAAATTTTTCAGATTTAATTTATCTAAAATCCAACAAAAAATTATTAAAATCACAAAACAACTCTAAAAATCCTCACCATAAATAAAATTTCTAATTCAACCAACTTTCAACCTAATTTCAACTAACTTTCCAACCTTGAGGTTCCCAACTTTATTTAAGCCAAAGCAAACAACAAAATATAACATTGAATTCTACAAATAATAGATTATTATTAAAATCGGATTAATTAACTTGTGGCAAAATTCGAGCTCAAACTAATCGATTTTCTTGAATAATGTTGTTTTTGTTTTTTAACAGGGAATTGTACATACAAGAATGCATAAGGAAAGCTACTATCACGTAATATGAGTAATTAAAACGCACAACAATGTAACATCAACCACCTAATGGTTGAGGATTTGTAACTAGGAATTATGGGATGAAAGTCAAACTTGACTTTAAAAAACTGTTATCTCATTATATTCACGGATGATCATTTACCCAAAGAACTCCTCTCATAATTTACTTGTTACTTGATGTTCTGCATTTCTTTCACTTCCTCTCTTTGTTTTTAATGAGATAATTTGGATTTATTTCATTTAAAGAAGAAACCATGTTTATAAAAAATAAAGAATTGCATTATAAAATACAATATATATATGGAAAAGTGGTTGAAAAAAATAGAGCAATGAGTATTCATTTAAAGAAAAAACCATGTTTATAAAAAGTAAAGAGTTGCCCCATAAAATCCATGTATAAGGAAATGTTGTTGAAAAAATATAATTATATTAATGAGTACTTTACCAGTACAAAGTATATCCAAAATGTGTTTATTTCATTTTTTTTTCCAAGGAATATTTCAAAGAGTGAGTATTTCACGAATATAAAGTGTATTTTTTTAATGTATTTAAAGAATATTTCACATACAGGGGTTTCAATAGGGGAGCAATACCATAGCACGTGAGTTTATATTGGGGGATATTTATTGAAAATAAAATGACATAATATATTGGGGGATATTTATTGAAAATAAAATGACATAATATATTGAGGGATATATGAGGTAAAGGGTTTTTATATTCGCAGGTATAAAAATGGAGCTCAAAGTTAATGCAAAATTATAAAGGGATATAAAAATTGTTAATGAAAAAATGGATACCTACAATATCTAATGAAAGTAGGAGTTCTTTTAATTGGGAAGGTGTATTGGGTTTGTATTGGTAGGGGGTTAAATAATGTGATTTTTAGGGGTATTTTCCAATATGTAGTCAAATTAGGGGTATTGTTTAGTATGCCACGAACGCACGTGATATGCCATAGGTTCATTAAGTGAAGCCCCCTGTGACTTCACATGGTCTCACCTCTTCCTCAAAATGTCCAAATGGAAAGTGACTCAGTCAAGACCAAAATAGTTCTTGGTAACCTAGTGGGACTCAACTGGACCCAAACCTCAGCACAAGAACCAAAGACATCACAGTGAACTCTTCCTTGAAGCAATATGTTCAAACCAATTAAGCCAACAAACTGAACTCCAACATACATTTATTCCATAACAATAAATTATGATTTAAAAAATATTAAAACAGATTGTAATAAACAAGGTTCATATACGCAACAGAATATTCATAATATCTTAAATATGTAAGCATCCATTTATAGGGCAAATAATGTATTTATATAAAAATGTTGAGTGTACAAGAGGTATGATATGATATGTTTGGTTACAAATGAGGGTCCTTTTTATATACCAAACAAGGTGTCCTTTCACGAATAGACATGTCATTTTAAGACATGCTCTTTCATAACTAACTATACTTAATCATTATTTATATGTAGTTATGTTCATAACAAAAAAAATCCAGTTTTAAATAAAAAATTATCAAAGCTAAAAATACAAAGAAGCTTCGTAAGATAACAAATTAAAGATTACGGTATAGAACTTTGTTGAACCACTTCAGAGAAACACAAAAATACATTAACAATTTGCACAAAACAACACAACGCAAAGGTTTTTAATCTAGTTTAATATTTTTTCTCATTTTAGACACAATTTGATCCAGGTGGATATTGGTGGCCACCTGCCAAGTCCACCTGGACCCCCACCATTGTCTTTCTCAGCAATTTCAGTTTCCTTAATTGTAGCACAACTTACTATTTTTAGCAGTTTTTCGGGTCCTGAACTTCCGGAGCCGTTTTGAGGCCCTAAACGACGTTTTTTGGGGAATCCAGGGGCAACATGGGTCCATTCATGGAATGGACCCATGTTGCCTATTCCAACAATGATAGTGCTCGGATAGATCTTTCTAATGAGCTATTGTACGCGTCAAACGGAGATCATATGCCAAAGTTACGACCCCGGGAAGTTGATGTACCAATTTACCCCCAAACGGGGCCCACAGTTTGGCGTTTCATCTCCTAGGGTTAGGTTTTGGAATGTTAAGGGTTTTCCATTGTTTCTCAACAATAAATAGGCCTTCGAGCCTCATTGTAACACAGTTCAGAGGCATGTATCCATCACATCTCTTCTCAGAGATAAGCTACCATCGCCCTAGCTGGTTTATTTCCATTTCTGGTTGTAAGCATATTTCAGTATTTTTCCATTAATGAAATGAAGTATTATTTCCGCTGCATCTTTGTGTATATGGTTATCTCTGTAATTTGTTGCGTTCCTGTTTAAATCCGGATCAGTGGTATCAGAGCGGTCTGCTTTTTCTCTGTTTTTCTTTGCATGTCCCCAACAAGGTCGGGATATAAGGAGTTAGGGCTTGAACTGGTTGAACCTTTGCAAGACCAGCCTCGCAAATCCCGACGGCCTCCCATGGCGGACGAGAAGAAAGACGAGGGGGCAGGAGATCCCATCAAAATCTTGCTCGAAGAAGCCCTCGAGCGACAACGGAACGCGATGATGGACAGCTTTGCCCAGATCCTTCAGTGGCTACCCAGAAGCAACGCATCGGCTTCCAGCAGCTACTCTGGAAACGCCACACCCTTTAAGGTACAAGTTAATTTTGAAATCCCCATATTCGAGGGTCAGATAGACACAGATGCCGTAGATAAATGGTTAAATCTGCTAGAGGGTTATTTTTCTGTTCATGAATTTTCGAGTCGGGAAAAGATTGTTTTTGCTCTTCTCAAAGCAGCCCCCCACGTCAAGGACTGGTGGGAAACCTATTGCAAGCAGAAGGATGAAAGCACTGGCTCGCTATTTTCAGCCGCACCCACCTGGGATTCGTTCCGGGATGCCATCAAGGAGCAGTACTACCCTGTCGGAAGCTATGAGGATGAATACATAAAGTGGACCACGCTGTGGCAGGGAAGGGACCAAGACGTGCCGGAGTTCACCAATCTTTTCCATACCCTTCGCACAAAGTTGGGTATCAAGGATTCGGAGCAACATTTGATACTCAAATACTGTGGCTGCCTGCACAAGTACATCCAGGAAGAAATACAATTCCTAAACATCCCCTCACTCGGCGCAGCATACCGATATGCCGTCAAGGTCGAGCAAAAGTTTAAACAGAAGAAGCGAGACTTTGGATCTGTGAATCCAAAGCAGGGTAAAGGTGCCCCTAAACCACAGAACAAAGGACAAAGCCAAGGCGGGACAGCCCAAGACAACCAGCCGAAGCCGCAAGTAAAGAACAGCGCCGCGAAGCCGAGAAAGGACACTGGAAAATGGTGCGAGTTCCATAAGAGCTCCACTCACAACACAAGTGAGTGTCGGGCTAAGCAGTCATTGGTGGCTGAGCTAAAGGTCTCAGAATCAGATGCGTGTTCCGACTGTGAGTCAGAACCCGATAAGGGGTATGAAAAAGGGAAGCAGATCATTGATGCGGATCCCAGCGCCACTGTTGCTACCGCAAAGATCCAGAAAAATGAACCCGAAGATCCAGAGGAGGAGGAGCGTCTCTTCCACTCCCAGATGTGGGTAAAGGGCTCCCCGATACAGTTCATTGTTGATAGCGGGAGTCAAAAGAACCTCATTTCAGTAGAGGTTGTGAAGCGGTTGGGCTTACCGACCACAGCACATCCACAACCATACACCATTGGGTGGCTTCACCAAGGACGAGATCTTCGCGTGAGCCAGCAGTGTCGCCTTCCATACAACATCAAGCCCTTCACGGATGAGGTATTGTGTGACATTGCTCCTCTTGAAGTTTGTGATGTATTACTAGGACAACCATACTTGTGGAAGCGACATGCTGTGTGAATCAAGGCCCCGTGCTGTTATTATTACATTGGGAAATAAGTTGTTCAGGATACCAGAGGTAGCACCACCTATCGCCATCTCTTTGATTACTGCAAAACAATGCAGCAAGATCATTTCCAAAACCAGGAAATTTGTTTTCCTGATGATACGCCCTCAAGGAAAGAAGAAGACAGTGGCCACGGCCTCCAAACGGGGCCCCTCCGCACGACAACTACAGATGGACAAGGTTGTGGAGGAGTACGAGGACATCTTCACCTCCCCGGCAGGGGTTCCTCTGCACTGTCAAGTCAAGCACTCCATCGATCTGACCCCAGGTGCGCCGCTACCCAATGGACCAATTTATCGGCGCTCTGTTCTTGAGAACGATGAAATCAAGAGGCAGATTCAGGAGCTCCTGCAGAAAGGTCACATCCGTCCGAGTTCATCGCCCTGTGGGAGCCCGATCGTGTTGGTACAGAAGAAGGATGGGACGTGGAGACTCTGCATTGACTATCGGGCGCTGAACAAGATCACTATCCGTAATAGGTACCCGATCCCGCGGATTGATGACCTCCTAGACCAACTAAAGGGGGCGAAATATTTCAGCAAGATCGATCTGAAGTCAGGATATCACCAGGTACCAATCGAACCCTCCGATGTGTGGAAGACTGCCTTCAAATCCAAGGAGGGCCTCTTCGAATGGTTGGTCATGCCTTTCGGATTGACGAATGCTCCTGCAACCTTTATGAGGCTAATGGATGACATCTTGCGGCCATTCACCAACTCCTTTGTAGTAGTATACTTGGATGACATTCTGATCTTCAGCCAGAGTTGGGAAGAGCACCTCCAGCACATCCGACAGGTTCTCCAAACACTGCGGCAACACAAGCTATGTGTCAATTTGGAGAAATGCACTTTTGGCATGACCCAGGTTTAGTATCTGGGATACATCATTGATGAACAAGGGGTGCATGTCGATCCGGCCAAGATCCAAGTCATTCGGGATTGGCCCTCTCCAACCACTCTAACAGAGCTCCGCAGCTTTCTAGGTCTTGCCAACTTCTACCGCAGGGTTGTGTTGGGGTTTTCTCATATTTCTTGGCCCTTGAGTCAAGTCACCAAGGGCGGGGCGAAATCAAAATTCTTTTGGTCTGAATCTCAACAGAAGGCATTCAGGGAATTGAAGGATCGCCTCTGCACGGCACCAGTGCTCGCGTTACCAGATTTACAACAACCATTTGAGGTCGAGACAGATGCCTCTGACTATGCTATTGGGGCAGTCCTTACTCAACATGGACATCCAGTGGCATATCACAGTGAAACACTTTCAGACACAGTCCGGAAGTACCCCACTTATGATAAAGAGATGTATTCCATTGTACAGGCCTGCCGACAATGGAAGCATTACATTTTGGGGAAGGAAACGATCATCCACACAGACCACCGACCTCTGCAGTTCATACAGACCCAAGGGAAATTGCAGAATGATCGCCATCAGAAGTGGTCTACATACCTGCAACAGTTTCACTTGAATATCAAGTATAAAAAGGGCAGCACCAATAATGTTGCAGATTGCCTCAGTCGGCCACCGATCATGGCGCTAACCACCGTGCTCAACTATTGTGGGCAGGAGACTACTGATTGGCCACTTCTCTACAAAAGTGACCCAGAATTCGGCCACACATACCAGACACTCTTGGAGGGTCGGCATGTTGCAGATTTTCACCTTCAAGACGCCCTATTATGCCACCTAGGTCACCTCTGTGTTCCTTCAAGCGAGCGTGCCAAGATGATTTGGGAAGCACACTACAGTCGGGCTGTTGGGCATTTCGGGGTCGAGAAAACAGTGGCAGTACTGCAAAATTATTTCTATTGGCCGAATCTTCGACAGGATGTTGGGAAGTACATCCGATCATGTACTGCCTGTGCCATTGCCAAACCGACCATTAAGAAGCACGACCTCTATACCCCGTTGCCTACCCCTAGTCGACCTTGGGAATCCATTTCCATGGATTACATGTCAGGCCTTCCTTCCACTAAGCATGGAAATGACTGTGTTTTTGTGGTCGTCGACAAGTTCTCGAAGATGGCCATTATGATGGCCTGCAAGAAGAATATCACAGCAGAAGCCACTGCTAAACTCTTATTTGAACGAGTATGGGTGCACTTTGGGATCCCACAGTCTATCATCTCAGATCGGGACAGTCGATTTCTCAGCACATTTTGGTCCAGTCTCTGGTCAATGCTGGACACCAAACTCACAAAGTCCACAGCCTTCCATCCTCAAACTGATGGCCAGACAGAGGTTGTCAACAGGATGATTGTGCACGTTCTGCGCATGCATAACTCAAAGCATCCACGCACATGGGACGAGAGCCTCCCCTATGTTCAGCACAGCTACAACCGAGCTCTTCACAGCTCCACTGGCCATAGCCCTTTTCAGGTGGGTTTGGGATTCCAGCCACTATGCCCCATTGATGTGGCCATGCCCCTTGCAGCTACTCACATGGATTTAGCTCATGTCCAGTCCGAAACAGGTAAGGCCACCAGCTTCATTGAGCGCATCCAACATATTCGCCAGCAGGTCCATGACATTCTTGAGAAATCAAATGCCAAGTACAAGCAGCGACATGATCAACACCGGGTGCCACACAAGTTTCAGGTGGGCGACAAAGTCTGGTTGCATTTGCAAAAGGAACGCCTTACTGGAGCCTATCGGAAATTGAGACCACTCCGATATGGTCCTTACACCATTACTAAGGCTATGGGAGACAATGCATTTGAGCTCAGCATTCCCCCATTCCTTGGCCTGCACCCAGTGTTCAATGTGGACCGCCTTCGGCCATACTTTCCACCATTGTTAGACACATCCGACATTGCAGAACAGCTCAAACCCACAGAATTAAATCCAGATTGCATGGAACAAGCTGCAACTGATCGGATCATGGACACACAGATCAAGAACACTCGCCAACAGAATATCCAACTGTATCGAGTTTTCAAAGCAGGCCAACTCCTTCAGCAAGGCAAGTGGCTCACCAGGGAACAAGTTCAGCAGAAGTTTCCTCATCTCACGGAGGAGCTCAATGCAATGGGGACCATTGCTTCCTAAGGGGGGAGGAATGATCCAGGTGGATATTGGTGGCCACCTGCCAAGTCCACCTGGACCCCCACCATTGTCTTTCTTAGCAATTTCAGTTTCCTTAATTGTAGCACAACTTACTATTTTTAGCAGTTTTTCGGGTCCTGAACTTCCGGAGCCGTTTTGAGGCCCTAAACGACGTTTTTTGGGGAATCCAGGGGCAACATGGGTCAATCGACCAATGTTGCCCGTTCCAACAATGATAGTGCTCGGATAGATCTTTCTAATGAGCTATTGTACGCGTCAAACGGAGATCATATGCCAAAGTTACGACCCCGGGAAGTTGATGTACCAATTTACCCCCAAACGAGGCCCACAGTTTGGCGTTTCATCTCCTAGGGTTATGTTTTGGAATGTTAAGGGTTTTCCATTGTTTCTCAACAATAAATAGGCCTTCGAGCCTCATTGTAACACAGTTCAGAGGCATGTAGCCATCACATCTCTTCTCAGAGATAAGCTACCATCGCCCTAGCTGGTTTATTTCCATTTCTGGTTGTAAGCATATTTCAGTATTTTTCCATTAATGAAATGAAGTATTATTTCCGCTGCATCTTTGTGTATATGGTTATCTCTGTAATTTTTTGCGTTCCTGTTTAAATCCGGATCACAATTTAGAGCACACAAAGAAAAAGTTATGAGAGTTTTACCATTCACATTTTCCCCATTCTTTCAGAGAGTTTTGCTTTGGTCTTTTTGGCTAATAGGATTTGGAGTCTGCCCTAGGGCACTGGGACCACTAAAGAAAAATTAAAAGTGGATGACCCATGATAGTAAAAATTGAATAAGAATTCATTGTTAACATCCCAAGTTACCAATACAATGTGGTGCCTAATATGCTTGGAGTCATGTTTAGAAGGAGCTTTGCTAACTCAAAAAAAAACAAAACAAAACAAAATCAAATGAATACCATTCAACAAAAAAATGGAAAATTAGTGGTTGTACTCTTTGATAGTATTAATGAAATAACATATTATCAATTTGATTTGGCATGGCTTTTTGAATGCATGCACAAGTGTTGAAGTTATGGATTTAGAAAGTGTACTAAAAATCTATCCATTGTTAACTTTAGAATATACATATAAGAAGAGGTTGGAACTTGTAAGTTTATAAGGGTAAAGTAATAAATTTCAATAGCTCAGAAGGAAGAGATTGGAAAAATGAAACATATTTTACAAATTCTAGCAGAGAGTATGATAGACGCCATGCAACACAAATGTCAAAGCTGTGGGTTTATAAAATGTACCCGAAATGTCGAAAAATGTAGCAAGAAATTTTCAATTTGATTTTGCCTTAATTAAATTGAGAAAATTCGAAATTCCACATTAGCGGACAACTTGGAGGAGTTAAATGAGGTGACATGGCTCTTGTCACTCAGTTAGCTCTGTTAATTTGATCTAGGGGGATGAAGTTCAGTTGTATTTAGTGTTTCCTAAATTTTAGGAGCCTAGGTTGAGTTAATTCAAGTGGTAATCAATTAAACTAGTTCTAATCATTAATAGAACTAGTTGGTGGTTAGTTAAGTAGTGGGACATCAATCTCTTAGAGATCATCTAGTTAACTACTAAATCACCTAATAATTAGCTCATGCATGCAAAGAATATGAGTTGCCTAGTTGTGGTGGAGTTACCAAGGTTGCTAACCAACATTTGTAAACTACTTGAGTGTACAGGTGTTGCATGAGGTCAGGTGATCAACCCTGGGTAATTGCGGAATAATTTTGGAGGAAATTCCTAATTAATAGGGGCCTATTTCCTCGATAATTGCTCAAGAAAATAGAGGCTCAAGCAGAGGAAGAAATTGGCTAAGTCTAGGTCAGAGACCTTTAGTGAGCAGAGAGATAGGTTGTGCACTTGCAGGGTGAGCTCAGTTGAGCAAAGCAATTGTAATACATCTCTAATCATTTGATTAATGCAAGAAGGCATTGAGGGTTTTAGTAGATTGCTTTCCCCAGATAAAAATACTTGTTGCATGTGTGTTATTTCTTCTTATATGTCCGAGATTTTTGTTCTAAATTGTGAATTAATGTACGCAGAGAAGTAGAGTAAGTTTGTGTCTTATGATTTTGATTAAAACTTCATGAGAAATTGCAAATCTACAACTAATTTCTACATGGTATCAGAGATGGGTTCACATTAGAGTAGGAAATTCGAAGTTGTTTCTCCGAGGTTTGAATTTGAATATCAGTGTAGTAGGATTTCTTTAGAGTTGAGAAGATGGTCTTCAATGGACTAAGGTTAGAGTATGCCTTGGAAGGCACCTCTAATTTTGTTGCATGGAGGCGATGTTGGATGAAAATGGATTTCTATTATACATCAAGACAATATTTCAAAACCTCAAGCATTTGATGCTCAAAAACTTGCTCAATGGAAGAAAGATGTAGCCAAGGCTAGGAGAATAATCTTGGAGGGAGTACGAGATCATATTGTCTGGAATCTCCACGGAAAAAAAAAACTTTGTTCACTATGTGGAAAACATTGATAGGATTTTTCGAGAATAGTAGTGACCACAGGAAGTTGGCGCTCAAGGATAAACTTCGAAGTATCAAGATGTAGAAGAATGACACAATTCCCTAGTATCTGAGCAAGTTTACACAATGTCGTTATGAACTTGGCGGGTCAGTGTTAATGTCCCTGAAGAAGACTTGGTAAGCCTAACCCTTTTCCCAAGAGCTGGCATAGCTATCAAGATTCAGTGAACGGGAGGGAGAAACTACCAAATTGGGAGCACTTATGGTCTGATTTGGTACAGGAGGAAATAAGGAGGAATACCAGAGATGGGATCTCATCCAAAGAAGAGGAAGAGGAATTTTATCTAGTAAAAAAAGGAATGAAGTCTAAGGGAAAGAAGTCCCAAAGTGAGGCTAAATCTAGCCAAGAGGGAAGAAAGAAATATTTGTCAAAAATTGAATGCTTCAATTGTCATGAATTTGTGCACTATGCTACTAAGTGTCCACACAAAAATTCTAGCAAGAAGGAGTATACAATAGCAACAACAGGTGAAGCTTTGGCTTCACAGTTTGAGCTAGATTTCACCCTTATTGCATGCATGGATATCACTGTGATAGGGAGTGTGTGGTACTTGGATTCAGGTGCCTCATTCCACATGACTGGGTATAGAGATTTTTTCAGTGAGATGGAGGAGAAATATCTCCAGATGAATCTTGAGTTTTGAAACGATAGAAGGTACAGTGCCACTGGGATTGGTACAATCACCTTTCAAAGGGAGTCAAGATCCCCTCTCATACTCAAGGATGTCATGTTCGTTCCAATCTTAAAGAAAAATCTCATCTATGTTGCAGTTTTAGAAGACTGTGGTCATGATGTGATCTTCAGCAAAGGAAAGACATTCTTGAGACACATAGCCATGGGACAGGTGGAGAATATTTGGGTTCGAGTCAAGAACCTGTATGCACTTGAGGTAGAAGATGCATGCACAACCTTGAGGAGAAAGGCAAAGACTAGAGGTATCGTGGTTGATGTTAGAAAATCAGAAAGGCAGTAAATATTTTCTTGTTCTTGATAATTACTTATGATGTTTTTTATTATTAAGATTATTTATATCTTCTCTCTTTAGTTCATCAAGAAATTACCAAAAGCAACAACATATAAACCAATAGACACTAGATGTAGGTACATGCTAGGGAAAAATCCCCCTCAAGGGGAAAACCTAGTCAAAATAATTCTTCCTTCCAATAGTATTCTTTGAGACTCTTCACCATAGACCAAGACCAGACCTTCCCTCCACACCAATTCAACCTCCCAAAATTTCGACCTTTTCCCAGCAACTTCGACTAGGCAACAGCTTACGACAACTTGTAGCTTCCAGCAGCAGTGAAACTTGGAAGACTTTGATCTCCCAATCCAAGACATGAAACAGAGAGAGAGAAATACCAAATTTTCAATTTTCCTTGTCTACTTAGACTTCCCCAAAGTTGCATTCACTTCGGCTTCCCAACAGTAGACTTTGCACCTTTTTCGAGCTACAAGAGAACTTCGCACTTCTGCTCAGCAACAAGACATTTTCGTACTTCTTCCCAGCTACAAGAGAATTCAAACTTGCGAGAGAATGATGCTCCAAATGAATTTGATGAGCTTCCTTTTATAGGCTTCTTGTGGGGTCGAATAATGTCCTTAAGCCGACATGATCTTCTTCTAGGCCGACATGGTGTGGAGGTTACATAATTCATATTTGACTCAATACTTAACCTTTTTACATGATTCAAAAGACCAAGAAGGGTCTCTTTAAATGTGAAATAACTCTATAGACTCAGAATAAATCCTAGAAGTCCTGAATGGGGACTTTAACCTAAAACATGGTGACCCAAGCATGAAACCCATTCTTTAATAAGTCACAATAATAATAATAATAATAATTTTATTTATTCTTTTCCCAAGTACATTACATGATGACTCAAGTACATTATTGAAGATCGAACATAGTTACATTTTCTAACACTCCCTCTTAACTAGGGAGGTATTCATAATGTACAAATACAATGGAAGATATCAAACTATATGAACCATGAAGAACTTTAGGCACTGTAATGCCATGGACTAGATTCTTGACCAGGGAAATCTATCCAAACAGTCACTCAACAGTTTAGGCACTACAATGCCATGGACTAGATTCCTGACCAAGGAAATCTATCCATGTGGGACTAAGAAGGAGTCAAGCTTTTAACCCCTTTAGGTACCCTCGGGTTTACTTGCTAACCATCAACCCAAAAATCTAGGTGTGTATCCAAAATAGATCTCAATAACCAACACCATATTTCCAACTTCGGGACTCAGACATCAACATAAAATGTTAGCCAGATGTCTCCCAGGCAATGCTTCACTCACAAAGCCTCAACACCCCTTGATCCAGCAAATCAAGAATGACCAATCTATCCCAATCAAACTGATTAGTAACTAGCATGCTATCAAATCCTTCGAGATATTCGTCTGTACAAACGCAACCCCAATCAATAATATAATTTCGTATGTACATAATCAAATACAAACCTGTGGGATTTTTTTCAAGCAACTTCGATGTTGCTTCTCAACTTTCCGTAGTAGGACTATCAACCGAATATTTGTTAGAAGATTCCTCAATCATATGTTTTCCTTCCTACTTCCCATGCAACAACATATCCTCTGAAATTCGTTATTCATTTAACCTCAAGCTATGCCCTCCCTCTCAACCAGGAAGCATTTCACTATCCAAACTCCCTCTTAATCTTAGGAAGTTCTCTTCTATTCATGCTTTCTTAGGGAGATTAACTTCTTCTTTTTTTCATCGGAGAATCTTTCGTGGCTTTTGAACATATTAGAGTTATCATCATCCCCGTCATGCTTATCACATCAATGAGCATCTTCACCAAGTTGAAGATTGTGTACCTGCACAACTTAAATATCAAGTACAACCAAATCTATATAAACGAGATGTTAGCCAAATCATAATCATGAATCATTTCATCTTTATACATATCAAATACTCAAACTCAATTACAAACAAGAGACATATACTCTTCAACATCTTACTATGGACTTTTGTCACACACCTTAGACTACTTCAGAACACTTCTCATTTCATCTAGGGTTTCAATGTTTCTTCCAAAGGTATGACATACCTTCCTTCAACATATAGCAAACCCTAGAAACAATTCACACAAATATATATCTACAAAGCATCTAACAACCTTTCAAAATACATATGTTAGACTTCTCACTAGGGATTCATACAAATCCTAGATTTCATACAAAATAATCAATCAAAGTAAATCACAGCTTAGTCATTAACCTAACCAACTTCCACTAGGGTTAGTTCTAACCCCTAGATTTTCAATTTACCATCAATTAGTCACTAACATGATCAACTACCACTAGGGTTAGTTACAAACCCTAGATTTCCTATCAATCGTCAATCTCAACCAAAAATTCAAATTTCTATAATATTTCACAAATCTCAAATTATCATATAGTCATCATATATCAGAGACTTCTACTTCGACTAAGGTTTAAATCCAAAAATCTAGAATTCCAATTTCACAATCTCAACAATCTTACACAAATCTCAAATCATCATACTTTAGAGATTTTACTTTGAATAAGGTTCAACTCCAAAACCCTAGAATTATATTTTCACAATCGCAACAACCATTAAATACATAGATCTCAGATTGTTATATTACACACATTAGATAATGTCACTACTAGGATTTAACTGCAAAACCCTAAATTTTCATTTTCCAGCAATCATTTAAATAGATTTCAGATTGTTATATCACACATACTAGACAGATTAACTTCACTAGGGTTTAGCTACAAAACCCTATATTTTTTAATATCATAATCCTAGAATCTCAGACAATGATTTCCATTGAATCCTAAGACTTATGACCATCAATAACTAGGACAACACATATATCTAGGAATTCATAAGCATATCATATGTCCAACAACATTAATACATATGAACTAGACCAAACTAGGATTTCAACCAAAAGGACATATCTATATATTCCTAGATTTCATCATCATGCGAATACATATCATATCATGTGTTATTCAAACCCAACTTCAAAATGATCAATAAGATTTAGACACACAACCATCTTGATTACACTAGGGTTTGATAAGACGAACACACCCATACCAAGGAAAACATTTCTAAGACAATATAAGGGTATTGCTCATGGATTCCACCTAACCCTAATGAGCTAGGGTTTCAATGTAGAAACATAGCAAACCCAACATTACCAAAACTTCAAAGGTTCGAGATTTTAGACCTTATCATTCAACCCTAACAAGTTGGGTCTTCTTGATCATACCAAAATCCTAAACATGACATAATCAATAAAAACTTCAAACATCATTTCACAATATCCCTAATCAACTTAGGGTTTCATACTTTCCCAATAACATACCCTTTGGTTAGGGTTTTTCTAGAACTTGTCTAGGGTTCTACAAAAATAGTTAAGATTGGGGTGGGTAGATTTATCAAGAGATGAATCACCCAAACAAGAATCACTAAGATTCAATATAGCTTAGACATAGCAATGTTAGTAATAGATCATCAAATGAATAATCCTTTCAATCACTGTATTTAGATCATACCTTTGTTTCTTGACTAACCTTGTCTTAAGAGATCCTCCTTCTTGTAGATGTTTTCCCTACTTAAGATAAAAGGTGATTAGTATTCAATATAATCAAAACTAAATGAATACATACACCCAACAACTAAAAATACATGAGATACTTATCTTTGGGAGTTGTTGGGGGCTCCCTCCAAAGCTTGAGGGATACCTACAGACTTATAAAAACAATACAAAAATGTATTTTCCAAAATAAGTTAAAAACCTATAAATTCTAAAACATATAAAACAAAATACTAAAGCGATAAGAAAAAGACTTAACAGTGTAAGTCCTAATGTCAGGTTCTTCGAGCTTGAATTTATTTGAGTCTCCTTCTATAGCAAGGTTGGCTTGATCCCTTCCTCTATTCTTTGGATTGTTGGGATAGACACTTTTGAAGTGACCTTTCTTATGACACTAATAGCACTCTATCTTGGACATGTCAACTTTTTCCCTTAGTCCCTTAGATCTCTTTCCTTTATGATGAACAATGTATGCATTTGATACTCCTTCAGGATTGGTAACCATATAGATCCTTATTTATTCTTGATTACAAGCGGTCCACAATTCTTCAAAGGTGGGAGCCACCTTCCAATTGTTGAGACCTGCAGCAAATGCACCCCAAGAGGGTGGAAAAGCTAATAGAACAGTGATTACAAGTTCTTTTTGAGGATTAGGTCAATCCTCTTCTTCCAAGACCTGAAGTTAGAGGAACCTTCAAGTTTTTTCTCACCCTTGATTGAGTTATACATCTTCCTTGAATATAATAGAATCATTTCTTGAGATAGTCCCTATGAATGGGTAAAGTGCTTGAGACTGCCTTTTTCTTCCTTCTTCACCAAAGCTCTAAAACAATGTTAGAAAATCAGAAAGGTAGTAAATATTTTCTTGCTCTTGATAATTACATGTGATGTTTCTTATTATTATGATTCTTTATATCTTCTCTCTTTAGTTCATCAAGCAATTACCAAAAGCAACAACATATAAAACAATAGAAACCAGATGTAGGCACATGCCAGGGCAAAACCCCTCTCGAGGGGAAAACCCAGTCAAGATAATTCTTCCTTTCAATAGTATTCTTTGAGACTCTTCACCCTAAACCAAGACTAAACCTTCCCTCCACACCAAGTTAGCCTCCCATAATTTTGACCTCTTCCCAACAACTTTGACTAGGCAACAACTTACGACAACTGACAACTTTTGGGAATAATGAAACTTGGAAGACTTTGATCTCCCAATCCAGGACATGAAACAGAGAGAGAGAGAGACAACAAAATTTTGATTTTCCTTATCTCCTTAGACTTCCCCAAACTCACATTCACTTTGGCATCCTGGAAATAGACTTCGCACCTTTTTCTAGCTATAAGAGAACTTCCCACTTCTGCCCAACAATAAGAGATTTTCACACTTTTTCCCAACTACAAGAGAATTTGAACTTGTGAGAGAAAGATGCTCCAAATGAATTTGATGAGCTTCCTTTTATAGAATTCTTGTGGGGTTGAATAGGGTCCATATGCCGATTCGATCTTCTTCTAGGCTGACATGGTGTGGAACTTACATAATTCATATTTGACTCAATACTTAACCTTTTTACATGATTAAAAATCCCAAGAAGGGTCTCTTTAAATGTAAAATAACTCTCTAGACTCGGAATAAATCCTATAATTCCTCAATGGGGACTTTAACTTAAAACATGGTGACCCAAGCATGAAACCCATGCTTTAATAAGTCACAATAATAATAATAATAAATATTTTCTTTATTCTTTTGAAAAGTACATTACATGATGACTCAAGTACATTATTGAAGATCAAACATAGTTACATATTCCAACAGGTGAGAGGGAGCATGTTAGACCTCTCAACATGCAGCCTTGGAAGGAGCTTCAAGAAGTTGTGGAGCAACCACAAATGGAGAGGCAGAGAGGATGAAGCGTGGAGACATCCACTAAAGAAAATACCTCCATTAAGGGGACAGTTTGAGCCAAGTGGGCAGAGGGAGTGTTATAGACATATTTGGGCACATCAACCCCAAATTCATATGTTGATGATATTAGGGCTCATCAACCCCTAAAAGAGTTGTTTTATACCCTAAAGAATCTTAGTCATCTAAATGCCTCATTCCTCAAAAGTTCCATCTCAGAAATCATCCAGAAAGTGCCTAAACTGAACCATATCTGAAAGCCATGTGTTAGGGTGAGATGCATCTCACCTGCTACACTGTCTAAGTGAGATGCATCGCAATTTGGCCCTTTAGTAAGTGTGATGGGCGAGGTTGGACAAAATTCCAGGACAAGTTGTGAGTTGGTTGCTCATGGAATCTTCTAGAAACTTCTCCTGTGCCACTTGCCTCTCTGAACTCGCCCAAGGATGACCAAAGGAAATAGGAAACCATCTCCAATTCCCCTCTCTTGTGGAACTAATTTCAACAAATGGAATGGTATTCATCATCCCCATTGATGACTCACTCTCTTGCAATCATCTATAAAAGGATCTCCCATCCAAGAGATCAGAGGGCTGAATTATTCTGAGTTATAAGGAAGTGTTGCTAGTTTCAGTATTGAGGTGAGAGGATTGTGATATTGTTGGTGTGTTCTTGCTGATTCATGAGGTGAAGAAGGCTTGAAGTTGGGAGGATGGCGCTGGATTAGACTTCTTATGGGTTGTAATTCTCCTTGATGTCAATAAAGTTCTTCAAGATTTTTCCCAATTGATTGTGTTAACTGTAAATGCATTCATTTGTTTATCATATTTCTAATTCTATGATGTTTATGATGTGATGGATCATTATGCTTTGACAGGTCTTTGTTTCTGTAGCTGTGCAGGTACTCTCCAAGCGTGTTAAGTACGGGGAGGAGTTACGGGATCGGCCAAAGGAGAGGGAGATCAAGCGAGGATTCAAGCGAGGATTCAAGCGGAAGTTACAGGTTGGTCTTTCATAATCTCTTTCTTATCTGTCACTCATAGGAAAGATATTGAATTGCTTTAACTGTTGTTTCTAGGTTAGCTACCAAACCTAGAGGGTTAGTCGTTCGACAAGACACTAATTTTCCCAGAAACAAATTGGCAACTCCGCTGGGGAAACAACCAGATGATTGTTTGTTGCTATTTTTTGTTCTATGTTGAATTATATAAACTATAGACAGAGTCTGAAGCTAGCCAGGAAGCTTTCGAACCGCTCTTGTTCTGCAATTGCGTAGTAGATAAATGTTGCTTCAGTCAATCTTTGGTTTAGTTTATGAATTAAACATTTGACTTGCAAACACATCTAAATTACCTTTGGTAGTTCATTAACCTCTTAGGACATTCCATCATACTTTTCTTATCATTGTTCATCAAAATCAAGCTTAATCCATTGAAAACTACTGCAAATTTGAGCCAAAACCATTTTCAAAAGCGCTCCCTAACCATCGCACTGTCTTCCACTATGACTTGATATGCATCTCACTTCCCGAGTGAGAAAAGTGTGATGCATCTAACTTTTTGTAGAGTCCAGGCGCGATGATTGACTGAACTCAATTTCCCATCTAGGAGTTGAGGGTTTTTTGACTAGTTTTCATTCTTGTTTGGTCGCTTGTTGAATATGAACAATGTCTCATCACTGAAGCCAACTTACATCACTCAGATCAGCCTCTATTTAGAATAGGATTAGTAAATGTTTTTGTGTATTTTTTTTTCATTTACAATCCATTGTCAAAAAGTAGTGTTAATCGATTGTCGCTTCAATAGAAAAAGTGTCGTAAAGTCTTCAATTTTCGTCGAAAAAGTGAAGTGTTGTTAAAATCCTCCTTCATAGCTAATCGATTAAACTATTTTGTGCATTTGATTTGGTTTCATTCAAAGTGTCGAAAAGTTTTATTTATTCAAACTTGAAAGTGTCGTTTGAGTCTTCCTTTCTCTCTTTGAAGAAAAATTGTCGAAAATTGCCATTTTGTGTGAAACATTTTGAATCATTGCTGCATTTAGTTTTCCTTCTTGAATCATTCACATTAAGGAGAGCTCAAAACAAATACATTCATTTTGAATTGTGCATATTAAGTTTTGTGAATGCTTGATAGGAATAGCTAGGGAAATTGCATTAGATGTGCTCTTTGCTCTTTCTCAAAGATTTGATTGCTCTATCCTTTAATAGCTAAGGTTTTCATCGTTCAAACTAAATCAAAAGTTTGTTTATCATGATAGTTTAATTTTATGAATTGCGAACATACATCACGTGGTGAACCTTCAAAGGAAAAATTTTAAGCAAGATCAATTTAAAATTAACCTCAATGAACTTAACAACGCTTTGGAATCTAACGCAACACATTTAGAGGTCTAGACTATAGACGTGTTCCGGCATCGTTAAACCTAGTGGCTATCATTTTCATTGAAGGTTGGGTGATTCCCCCTCTTTGATACGACAAGTGCTAGTATGTACTTGTGCTCCTTGTACCATCATGTATATATTGGGAGACCATAATAGGCTTAAATCCTTTATCCATAGGAAACTGAGTCTGCCGCCTTATCGATCGCAATGCACTAAACACAGCATTCGGGAAGACTGATTGTCGTACGTCAAGTCCTTGGTAATTTCTCTTTAATTTATCACCAAGCTGTATATTGCAGTTTTGCGATTGGTCTGGTAAACCTTTTTGTCTAGATTCTCCAGAGTAGTCACTTTCGTTCCTTTTCGACTCTCTAAAAGAAAAGGTCCATCTGAGCACTTGTCCTTTCAGGCTCATTAAAAATCGAAGGCGACTAGAGTCATCTTTAGCTTTTTCTTGACTCTTTAAAATTGAAAAAGCAAAGTTGTGTCTAAGTGTCGTTAAAATTAATTGACCGCGAATAACATCCCTATTCCTTAGTTGATCTTAGGTTGAAACATATGGCGACAAATCCGGAGTCCACCGATCAAGGAATTCCTTTTGATGGAAATCCTAGTCCTTTTCCTTCTTTCAGAAATATTGGTGCTCCATATATGGCTACATTGTCCCTTCCGGGATTTACCATTGGCTTGCCAATATGGTTGTTTTCAGCCTCCTTGGTTCAAAATGTCGTGATTTCTCCGCAATCGAGTACACCTCCAACTGGACAAAATCAACCTCCAGTTGATCCTTAGTTGACCCTTTGCCTTCTTCCTCCCCTTCTACCTCTTCACTTGGTGAAACTATATGTACTAGTAACCAGGTGGCTAAGAAGAAGAAGAAAGGGAAGAAGAAGAAGAAGAAGAAGCAAATTCAACAAAGGGACAACCAAGCAACCATTGCCTTGAATGCAACATCTTATGATAAACATCCCATCAAGCCTCACAAAGTTCGATATCCATGCAAACTTTGTGCGAGAAACCATCTTCTTCGAATTTGTCCTGATATTCCTCAGATCTTAGAAGAATGGTCTTCCCGTTCACATCATCCTGTGTCATCAACTTCTGGAGATCATGTTGGTGACACACCATCAATCAGTGATAGTAAAGTTCATGGAAAGAAGGGAAAAATCAAGTTTCCATGTAGGTTATGTGAAGGGAATCACCCCATTCACCTTTGTCCCTATTTGGATGAAGCCAAGAAAGTATTGGATAACCGTCTTGCTTCACCGCAGCGATTTCCATCTGGTTACAGGAAACTCTCCCTAAATCCTTCACTAGTTGATGAATTGACTGACCAAAATCAATAGTCGGTCGAAACCACTCTCTCTGAAAGTGAATCCTATGAGTCTATACCCGATCCAAATCAACAGATCTAGGTAACAATTGACCCGATTTCACCTTCAGCTAATCGTACCTTTTCTGAAGAGAGTGAAAATCATACCACTTAAGTTCTTTTTGTTTCCTCATATTCAAATGAGCTTGGGGGAAATCCACCTATTCCATCGAGACAGGAGGAAAATCCTCCAGTTCTCATAACTCAAGGGGTTAATTCTCTCGTTTCTATGGTGCCCCCTCCAAGTAGTCTAGTCACTTCCTTTGATTGGAATCGACTGGCAGGATTTCGCCTTCCTTCTTATTTGCCTTTCCAGATCATAGTACAAGTTTGTAAAATGATTGTATCTGGAACTTGTAGAAATTTTGAATAATATGACACATATTCAATGGAGATTATCCTGATCATGTACTATTGTGGAATACATACACAATACATAAGCTCCTCTATGTTGATCATCAATTTACAGAAGCAGAAACAATAACATGCGCACATAGAAGCATCAATCACACATATCAACATAGTATTTTCCCGAGGAAAGCATCTCGCTAAGAACCCCAACTATCTGTATATTATATTGATTGAGAACATGTAACAAACATAGTACAATACTCCTCACAAGTATCCAGCACTATCTCCACCTGTTACACACAACACAGCTCAGATCTGATCACCAAATCTCCTCTGCTGCTTGCCTGCCTCCACTACACAATACCTGCTGAGAATGAATGAGAATGGCTGATCCAAACTCCTATTTACCTTGTGAAAATCACCCACACTGTAAATCACGCGAGCACAAGCTATATTTCACTTGGTATTGGCCCAAACTACGCAGAGATCATTGGCATAACTCAATCCCATGCATGTGCACAATCTCATGCACAACTGATAGCAATCTCAACCTCTAACACCTGTCCCTGTTGAACTGTACATGCACTGAGTTAACTGATGTATTATTCAATTGCATTATGAGTTAATAATTAGTGAATTAATTAATAAATAATTCACACAACTCATCACTTAGTCTATTGATCAGTTAGACTAAATACAACTAGTTCAACTAAGTCAAACTGAACACAACTCCATTAACTGCTCATCCAACTCCACAGAACTCAACCAGATGAGTTCTAACTGATGTCCTGCATGCAATAGCTCAACTAACACATAAGAAAACGTATTTCCTTCTGTCATCTGCATGTGCCACATCTGTAGCTCAAACTGAAGTGCTCCAAGAGAATAAGATAAAGTTTATAGTCTAAATATTATTATGAGACAATAATATTTGACTTTTCTATTTTTGACTAGCAGTCTAAAAATAGACTCTGATCACTCCTGCTGTGTTCACTCCTGCTGTGATCACCCCTGTTGTGATCACTCTTGTTGTAATCACTCCTGCTGTGGTCACCCCTGCTGTGATCACTCCTGTTGTAATCACTCATGTTGTGATCACAGACTTTGCGCCATAATTTGCCTGCGGGTCCACTTAGTGAAGGCGACTCCTTTCCACTAAGCTCCATCATCTTGTTGCATTCTCAACAAGCATTTCTTGTTGCACACTTTTCAACACTCCCTCTCAACAAGAAAGGCTTCCTCTCAAACCCGATCCTGTAACTCTGGAATGTTTTGCATGCAACACATCTGCCCGGTCCACTTTGCTCCAACAACACTTGGAACAAAAACACTCCCAGCTAACCACTCTGTTGGGCTAGGAACATACTCTGATGTTGAAGCTCTACCTACTACTGACAAGTGCTCCCTCTCTGACATCTGCGCTACTGCAACATCTCCATGCATCTCGCACCATTGCACACCTCTCTGTGCCACTTAGCACTGTGCAAAACACTTGTGCCTCTCGCATTGCTACAGCCTGCATGCTATGCGCTATCTTGGGATTCCCTACACTGTCGCTCTATCTGCCGCTCCATCCGCATCTGTCTCTACCCAATCAGTCAGTTCCTGCTACTCCACATCGGGGCTCCCGTAGCAAGGTCTCATCCAAGAGGTTGGGTACCTCAAGGATCTTGCCCCTCCTCCTTGGGACGATCAATCCACATCACCCCACCTCCTACCTGGAGGTATGGCTGCATGCTATCCCTTTGCCCACCTGGCTCAAAGTTTCCCCCTACTGGAGGTCTCTGCATGAGTAGATGTCTCTACTCGATCTCCTCTCAGCTTCCCTTGTTGTGGCTGCTCCACAACCTCCTGAAGTTGCTGCACCAATCGTGGCTCCTCCACAATCGTCTGAGACTTCTTCTGGCTCTGCATGTTGAGAGGTAATATACGCTCCTTCTCAACCACCAAGTCTCCATCAGTTGCCTTGCTTCTCAAGGCTCATGCATCTTGAACCTCAAGAGCATACAGGTTCTTGACCCGTGAACCAATCTACTTCACCTGTCTAGTGATGATGTGTCTAAGGAAAACCTTTCCCTTACTGAAGACTACATCATAGCCTCTATCTTCCAGCATCGTGATTGACACCAAGTTTCTCTTCAATCCTGGTACATACTTGACATCGGTCAAGGTAAGGCAAGCTCCATGCTCCCTCTGAAAAATAATTGTGCCTACACCTGAGACACTATACTTCTCATCATTACCCATCGCTATGAGTATCTGGAGATCTTTCTCCTCCAAAGTACTGAACAAACTTTTGTCACCGGTCATGTGGAAAGAAGCTCCACTGTCAAGAAACCAACCACTTCCCACCATGGATGAAACCATGCATGAGAAGAGTGTGAAGTCCAACTCAAACTATGAAGCAAGTGAGGCCGCCTCACCTTCAGATCCTTCCCCGGATCCCTCTTGGACTTCTTCTTTGGGCAATTAGTAGCATAATGGCCCAACTCATGACAACGAAATCATCTCATCTTCGACTTGTCAACCTTCTTCCCATCATTGGAAGAACTGGATTCAAAAAGAGAAACCTTCCCCTTCCCCCTCTTCGCTTTACTCGCTAAGGCACAGTTCTCCTCATCATGCATAGATGAAGAACTATCTCTGGTGCGCCGTCTAATCTCCTCTTGCACAAGATCCGACCAAAGTCTCTCTCATCCTAGAAATTTCTCCCTTCCATTCACCGAGTCCTGGTAGCTATGCCAACTCTTAGGAAGGCCAAGGAGTGCTAGACTCACCATATCCTCATCCTTAACAGTTACCCCCTCACTTCCCAGCTCATCCCGGCATTGGGTGAACTTCGTGAGATACTGGGGCATACTGTTTCCATTCTCACACCTAATGTTTCTCAGTTTATCCTTGAGCGCCAACTTCCTCTGGTCGCTCTTTCTTTGGAATAATTCTGTCAACGTTTTCCACATCAAATATGGAGAAGCCTTTCCATGGAGGCTAGACACAATGTGATCCCTCACGCCCTCCAACAGAATCCTTCGACACTTTGCTGTTTTCTTTTGCCAATCCCCGACTTGAGCAGCATCAGTAGGTTTTGGGACATTCGCATCTATGAACTCCTTCAACCCATTATCATCTAATACCGCCTCCATCCTATCGTTCCATGCAATATAGTTCAAGATGCCCTCAAGGGCATACTCCAATCGCAATCCGTTGAAAGACATTTCAACTTTGACACCAAGAAAACACTGCTGCAAATTCAAATTCCACCAGCTCAACAACTCAACCGCCTCTGATCTAGAATTCGTGAGAACAAAGTATTTCTTGTATAGAGATCGACTGTATGGGCATTCACCGGATATCTCACCTTCCAAAAGAAGGATGAATCCAGAGGCTACCTGGCCTGATTACAGACTCTGCTTGAAGAAATAGAATGTAAACACTTCCTGAATAGTAGATCTGAAGATCAACAGCTCTGATACCATGTAGAAATTTTGAATAATATGACACATATTCAATGGAGATTATCCTGATCATGTACTATTGCGGAATACATACACAATACATAAGCTCCTCTACGTTGATCATCAATTTACAGAAGCAAAAACAATAACATGCGCACATAGAAGCATCAATCACACATATCAACGCAGTATTTTCTCGGGGAAAGCATCTCGCTAAAAACCCCAACTATCTGTATATTATATTGATTGAGAACATGTAACAAACATAGTACAATACTCCTCACAAGTATCCAGCACTATCTCCACCTGTTACACACAATACAGCTCAGATCTGATCTCCAAATCTCCTCCGCTGCTTGCCTGCCTCCACTACACAATACCTGCTGAGAATGAATGAGAATGGCTGATCCAAACTCCTATTTACCTTGTGAAAATCACCCACACTGTAAATCACGTGAGCACAAGCTATATTTCACTTGGTATTGGCCCACACTACGCAGAGATCATTGGCATAACTCAATCCCATGCATGTGCACAATCTCATGCACAACTGATAGCAATCTCAACCTCTAACACCTGTCCCTGTTGAACTGTACATGCACTGAGTTAACTGATGTATTCTTCAGTTGCATTATGAGTTAATAATTAGTGAATTAATTAATAACTAATTCACACAACTCATCACTTAGTCTATTGATCAGTTAGACTAAATACAACTAATTCAACTAAGTCAAATTGAACACAACTCCATTAACTGCTCATCCAACTCCACGGAACTCAACCACATGAGTTCTAACTGATGTCCTGCATGCAATAGCTCAACTAACACATAATAAAACGTATTTCCTTCTGTCAGCTGCATGTGCCACATCTGTAGCTCAAACTGAAGTGCTCCAAGAGAATAAGATAAAGTTTATAGTCTAAATATTATTATGAGACAATAATATTTGACTTTTCTATTTTTGACTAGCAGTCTAAAAATAGACTCTGATCACTCCTGCTGTGATCACTCATGCTGTGATCACTCCTGTTGTGATCACCCCTGCTGTGATCACCCCTGTTGTGATCACTCCTGTTGTGATCACTCCTGCTGTGATCCAAAAATAGACTTTGGGCCATAATTTTCCTGCGGGCTCACTTAGTGAAGGCGACTCCTTTCCACTAAGCTCCATCATCTTGTTGCATTCTCAACAAGCATTTCTTGTTGCACACTTTTCAACAGAACTATTATAGATGAAGGTGCATCAATAAGTATCCTTTCCTCAACTGCTTGGAAAGTGCTTGGTTCACCACCGCTTGTACCTATTACACAGAATCTGTTGGGCTTTAATAGAGGAACCAATCGACCGTTAGGGATCCTTCCTTAGTTACCTATCACTTTGGGAGGGAAAACCATTTATCTCAATGTGATGGTAGTCCCAGGACCTTTAGATTACAATTTACTTCTTGGGTGCGACTATGTTTATGACATGGGAGCTATTGTTTCAACATTCTTTCGAGTGATTTGTTTCCCGCATGAAGGCAGGATTATCACCGTTGACCAGCTTTCATTTCCCGATCCAAATATAGCTCCTAGTCAACCATCTTCCCTAAATGGTCCTTTTGTACCAATGGTATCATCCCCACCACGGGTTAATTATGTGGCAACCTATTCCATACCTACATCAACTGACGATCAATTCAGTGATGTTGTACATCATGTACTGGGGGCATTGGAACCAGATCTCTCTTTCATGACCTCTTATGAGTTGTGATTGAATCCGAGGATAGTTCGTTGTCTTGTGTTAACCTCGTTAAAAAAATGGAACAAGGGTATCCGAGGATGGTTCGTTGTCTTGTGTCAACCTCGTTTAAAAATGAAACAAGAGTCCTCGAGTATAGTTCATTGTCCTATGTCAACCTCGTTAAAAAATGAAACGAGGAATTCGAGGATAGTTTGTTGTCCTATGTCAACCTCTTTAAAAAAATGAAACAAGGAACCCGAAGATAGTTCATGGTCTTGCGTCAACCTCGTTAAAAAATGAACCCAAGGAATATGAGGACAGTTCTTTACTGTGTCAACCTCGTTAAAAAATGAACCCAAGGAATATGAGGACAGTTCTTTACTGTGTCAACCTCGTTAAAAAATGAAACAGGCCAATGAGCATAGTTCCTTGTCTTGTGTCAAGCTCGTTAAAAAATGAAACAAGGAATATGAGCATAGTTCCTTATCTTGTGTCAAGCTCATTAAAAAATGAAACAAGGTCCCCTAAAGCAAATTCCAAGTCGAATCTTTGGTTAGATCTCGTAAAATTCCAGTGGATTCTTTCACTTGATCTCGTAAAAGAACCTTCATTCCATCCACCTGATAGCCATAAGAAGTCTACTTAGATGAATGCAATGAAGCTTGGGGGGCATGCACCTAATGGTAAAGATAAGTTTCCCTATAGGTAATGTGAAGGGAATCACTCCATTCACCTTTGTCCCTATCTGGACGAAGCCAAATAGGTGTTGGATAACTGTCCTGCTTCACCGCAGCGACTTCCATCTGGTTACAGGAGACTCTCCCTTTCATCATGCTGGGGGCATGCAAACCATTTTCAAGCATATTTTTTCATTTCGAGCTTGTGTAAAAATGAAACTAAATCCAAGCAAAGTTTTTCATTTCAAGCTTGTGTAAACATGAAACTGAATCCCAAAGTAGTCGCTTGATCCAACTCTTCCATACTTGATTTTTGCTTTCCTTCTCTTTCTTGTCCTTCCTTTGCCTTCCTTTCTCTAATGCTAGAGTGCTCCAAGAATTCTCTAAGTGTGCAAGAGTACGAGAGAGAGAGAATAGAGAGAGAGAGAGATCCAACCCAAAATTATTAGAAGGCTGTGAACTCATCCTTATAAGCATTTTTATCATTTAGGCCTCTATTTTCTTCAATTTCCTCTATTTCCCCTTCAATTTCCTTTTCGCATGCAACCTATGACCTTTCACCTTCATTTTCTCCTATTTTCCATTATTTTCATAAATAAAATGCCAATTAATGCCTCTTTGCCTCTTCAAAGCATTTGCAAATGCCTTTGCCAATTTCCCCTTAGCCATAATAAACCAAATGAACACCCACTAGGATGTTTTGTCCATCATTCGGCTTGGAATATGTGCCCCATGACCTTGGTCTTATTGTGCCTTTATTAACTTTATTACATGAACTTTTAACCTGAGGTTGTTATAAAGCACATACTTCGAGATAATAAAAAGGAAGCATTTGAATGTGCCAATCTAGGATGCAATTTGAAAATTGGTGAATTGATGGTTAATGACCAATTAAGGCCATCCTTCATTCCTTAGTAATGGTCTAATGTGTCGCTCGATTTGGGCCTGTATATAGAGATGAAAAACTACATCAAAATCTAGGAGTGTATGTACTATAAAATTTGTTTTATTTTGGGGCTCTATTGGAAGGTATTCACTGCCACCCCCCCAATCTGCGTGAATAATGTACCTCTCAAGAGAAGAATTTTGATTTTGGATAGGAAATAACAATATGAAAGTTTTAAACTCATGATGATATATTTCCTAATGTATTTGCCGCAAACTAAGCATGGATTTTGATCTGATATAGAAATTCTCATTATTGTTATAAGAAAAAAAATGTCATAATGTTGGCTTAGGGGGTCCTAATACAGGTTCATAGTTAGTTACGCCAACCAACAAAACCCTACACTGTTGGCCCTTTCAGAAACAACCCCCGTAGCACAGGCTGCAGTCTCACCCGAAGCAATATTTGGGGATGCAAGAACCAAGTTTCTGCATCCAGAGACTAGTGTGATGTCTTTTACGCCTTGGATCTTCCCTCTCGCAGATCAATAAACTTCTAGGGCTCATTACTGTAATTAAGTTAAAGCTGCCTCCAGACCTTCGCTAAGGTCCACGAGCAGTCTTTGTGGACCTTAGATAGTTGAGTTACCTATTTTTGCGCATCAACAAGCGACCCTAGATTGGAGTTCGCATAGATCTACTTAATTTGTTAGAAAACATAAGAGTAATGATATGTAACTTCGAGGAAGTGGCTAATCATTCATTGCATACATTATTAAGATAGATTTAGTAAAGTCGCATAACATTCAATTAGTATTTCATAAAACATATAATTAATCGGCAACATATAACATAAACAGGTGCAATAGAAATACACAGTAATTCTCCGAAAAATTTGTCTTTATTGATCCTTCATTCACAGGTTACAAACACTCTACCCTGCACACATAGTTACAGGGGTCTGCGCACTCAATTGCAGACTCTACCTATGCCTCCTGCGCACTCAGCCGCAGAAGCCTCCCTTTCTCTACCTAAGCAAAGGAAGAAGAGCCTTCCTGCCTTAGCTTTTGTCCAAGACGATAAAAATCTTCAATATACCCAATTCTCTTTTAAAAACTTACTTCTAAGACTCGCTAAGACTCAACTATTTATAGCTTTCCTAATACAATACCATGGCCCCTGGCTCATGGGTGAGTCTTCAAAACCGACCAAAAACAAGGGGCTAAGGTCCCTTTGACTCTATCTATCTATGCACTCCGCATCCACATTTTGTAGATACTTTACATCTTTTACAAAATCTTTACAAAAAATGACTAATTTAACTCAATTCTACCCCTGGGGACCCCATCCAAACAGGCCCCCAACACAAAGATCATGACTCGCCCTCGAGTCACTCAGCTAGTTGTTCCACTTTCTGGCTGAGCTCGTTGAATGCCTTGGTCAAGGTCTAGAGCTCCACGGTACTTGTTGTACCTCTTGGACCAGTTTCTCTATGGTTGGCCCCTCTACTGCAAGTTTCTTAGTCCTCTATGTCTATTGCATTGCCTTCATCTTCTCATGAATGTTCTATGAAAACTAGCAGGCTTCCTCTATCCAAGGCTCAAGCCGGGCTTTGAGCAAGGAATTGTTTTTCTGCAACTACTAGATCTGCATCAATTTTTCCTTTCCTTCCTACAAGCACATGAAGCGCTGGACTAGCGCCAACATCTGCACTGTTGTACTAATCTCATCGTGCTACTGTTGTGCTTCCCTTATTTTTGTGTTCAATTGTTGCAGCGTAGGATCCTCTTGCAATGTATCCCATAGGCCCATTGCCTGAATGAAGAGTTGGTCGCAACCTTGAATTGAGACATCTAGTTGGGCCATGGATTCTTTTATAGCCACTCCTCGTTGTTCCTGAACCTCTGGCGGTGTGGTCGGCTACAACTTCAACTGCAGCTCAGTTATCAGCATCCGAAGATCGAAAGTCACCTTATCGACCGTTTCCTTTGAAGCGCGCACTGCAGCAGCCAATTTCCTCACTTTAGCTGAAGCATCTGCATCAGCGGGAATATTCAATTTAGGCACGGACTTGCAGGCTTGCTCCATTGTTGTTACTAGGTTCTAGTGCTGTGTCTACGACTCCTCCTGCTCCTTCAATGCCTGAGTTTTTTCGGTGAATAACTGCTCGTTGTTGACTTTAAACTCACTAACGACAGCGAGTGTGCGTTGTTCTCTGATCTTCATCTCATCTGAGAGCCCTTGATGTAACGCATGAAGAGACTCGAGCAGAAGCGCGACAAAGTTCAGTCCTGTATCTTTTACTGTGTGGAGCACCACGTGATCCTCGTCTGATTCCACGCGGATCGACCCCTCTGGGAAAGGAAAGACTTTGAGATCCAGAGGCCATTTGATCTCTGTGACAATGCTATGGCCCTGTGTCAGGCTCGCTTGTGCCCCATTCGCCTTTCCCACATCCACCTAAATCATGTTTGCCTGGATCTACAGCTCGGATAGATCCTTCTAGACGCTTCCTAGCGTCTGCATGTATTGCTGCTCAAATTGTTGCAACACCTCTGTCATTGTATCCCCTATATTGTCGTCGATCTCATTGAGATTGCCTTCTGTCAGCACTATGGGATCTATATGTGTCTTCTTGTTAGACTTATGCTTATTTCATTGGCCACCTACCTGTTCCTTTCTGCGTTTCTTCAGAATGAACAAAGTGCTCTGCTCCTCACCACCCCCTCCTTCCTGCTCTGAAATTTATTGTTCATCAGTGCGGTGTGTTAGGTTCCTATACCAATAGGTTTCATTTTTCATGATTGACAGTGGAAGTGCCAAATATGTTCATCTTTGATGCTGCAAAGGTTCCATATTTTCTATACAGATAGACAGAATTAAAAAATGTGAAGAGGGTATGCCCTAAAAGAATTATCAAAGGGCAAAAAGAGTAAATTGGTCAGAAAGAAAAATAAAAATGAACCCCAAAGAAAGACCAGGAAAGTGGCCAGTCAAAATGCCACTACTATCTTATTTGCAAGTCCACAATGTGCAAGTATTGTTGTTATCACACTTGATGGGTGGCCCAACAGTTCAATCTGGACCATGCCATGTTTAAATTGTTGTTGTAGAATAGAGAAAGAATGTCTGTCCAAACAGCTTAAGCTTGGCAGATGAGTAGCTAGGTAGAGAAATTAAGGAGCCCAACTGCTTAATCTGGGCCCTTGGAAGAGATAAGGGTACATTTAGATAGGAGGGCAGTCAAAAGAAAAGAGGATAATCAGGGTTTGCAAGTCTAAGTGCACCCATTCAAAAGGAAGAAAAAATGCTAGGTGCATTAGGCTGGGTAGGTAGTTTGAGGTTGCAGAAGCAAGGTTTTGGTCACTTATGGTACTGTCAAGGAGAGCTCATCTCATCAATGACAGAAATGTCAAAGCAGTTGGTTGATTACACAACTATGGAAGCATGTCTAATTCCCCTTCACTCCCCCACAAATCTCTTACTAACATCCCCTTAAAGGACCTTGGGATCTGCCCAACAAGTCCTGCTTTCACTTCATTTTTGTAAAATACTAAGTCAAGTTTCGACTTCCCTTAATGAAAAGAAGCCACATTTCTTGTGTAAAAATCATCTCTCCACACTCCATTACACTTCCTATGTCTAAGTTTCATTTCATAAACTTAGCCTCTCCCCTACACTTTCACTCCACAAAATCATATTAACTTCTAATTTTATTATATAGCTCCCTAACCTATGTTCCCACCCCTACTTCTACAAAAAATCATATAAAAACCCCAAAAAATACTAAATATCCTACCCTATAGCACTATAGCTATGTAACATAGTTTTGGGAAATAATAGTCCATTTGGGACTATTATGAACCCTTCCGCGTCCTAAATCCGGAGTTAGTTTAACCTTTGGTTAAATTAATAACCATGGTCCCCCCCTGTGTTTATAAACCTGACCCGTCTCCTCTTCGCGCTCATTGTTAAAGTTTAATGGTTAAATGTTTTTTAAACATCAAACTACGCTGCCCCCGCACATAAACCCATAAACCCTCATAAACCTAAGTTTTCAACCCCCCCATGGCGCATTTTCATTTTATATTCGGGCGGGTCCCGCGCCTAACCAACTGTCGCTTCGCCCGCCCCGTCCTCCGTCCGATCTTCCAAGCCGCAGATCAACGGTGGGCGGTCGATTTCATATGCCGATCCGCCGGAGGTTAGCGTCCGAGGGATGGGCGGTTTCCCTGCCATACCCTCGCCACGCGTCATCCTCCCGGCTTGTTCAAAGGCCCCCTCCCGATACCGCTTATGCCCAAAGGTGGTGCGGGATGAAACCGGAAACCACCATCCGCTAGTGACGTCAGCACCACGTCGCCATGATGTCACCTCCGCGTCGACCCACCGCTGCCCCGTGTCACCGCCACCTCATCTGCTTGCGTTCCCATCCCGCCACCGTGTCCTCTGCCGCGTCAGCATCCTCATCAGCAGCCACGTCACCCTGCCGTACCCCTACCCGCCGGATGACGTCATGCTGACGTCATCCCAAAAAAGCGCCAAAGTCCCAAATTTTTATAAAAAACACGCGAATTCGACCATTTTAGTTCATTTTTATTGGTCGAGTTGGGTGTGCTGCGCATGCTATTTTATGTCATTTTGCCTCCAAAGTTCAAATTCAACCAATTGAGTCGCTGCCGCCTGTGATTTCGCCTCCATTGCTTGCCATTGTACCAGCTCGACCACCCTCGGCGACTAAAAACCAGGTATTTGCCTAATTTTCATCTGTTTACCCCTGTTCTTGCCATTTTCTCCTTTTCACTTGCTTAAATACCTGCAAATCCCCAAATTAAAGTCACTCATGTACCCAAATGCTACCTAAATTCACTGATAAATCTCCAGCTCAAAAGAAACTATGTAAACCTGCGCCCACTTACAATTTCACCATTGAAAGCCGTTTTTAAGCTCGTATTCCCGGCAAGAACTTCATAAAAGCTCAGCATTATCCCCTTTTTGCCACATTCCACTGCAAAAGACTTCAGTAATTGGGCTGAAATAATCCCCATTCCTTCTGCAATTTGCCCTCACAGTCTTTCAATCCAGAGAATTTATCAAAGAGAAAAAAAGAGGCCTTATCCAAACTCTGCAAAGTTTGCCTTTTCCATTATAGTTACAGATATTGAAGACTATTGCCTCATTTGAACTCATTGTGCAACTCATTTGCAAATCCTCAGAAGCAGTTATCCTCAGTCTGTTACTGCTCTAATCTTTATTCCAAGCACAAATACAGAAAAATTTCAAAATGGCCACTCCAACAGCTTTAAACATCACTCCTATGAACCCACCCAACAAAGAGCTTGAAGCAATGCCCCTAGCTGATAAAGATTACCTCATTCAAGATTTGGTTGGGGACAGGAATCACTTGCAGACCTTCTGCCAGTTGAGAAACAGTTTTTTAAACAACTGTGACATGTATGGCATATGGGAGTCTAATTTGCCTTTTTACTTCCTCCCTTCTGTTAATATTTTTCCTGAGATTATCCATCTATGTGCTGAGAACTATGAGCCAACTCAGAGAGCTGTCAAGTCTCCATCTGGGAGCATACTTTTTCATATTACTCCTGACTCTATCAACCAGATGCTAAACTTCAAACAGACTCAACTATTGTTTCCTTTCTCTATGAAATACTTGCTGGATGAAGGCTCCAAGCTCTCCAGCTCTGAGATTGCAAGAATTTCCAAGACATTCATGAGGGCAGACCGCCAACCTACTGAGCCACCTCCATTCCTATATGTCAACTTCAATGAGGTGGGCAAGCTGCTTGTAGATATGATTTCCTCTGTGCTAGGTTTTAAAACAAGTGAGCACATTGATGAAACAGTGCTGGTTCTGCTGTCTGCCTATAGCCCAGGACAACCCCCTGCTGTCAAGTATAACTATGCCAAATTTATCTCCAACAAAATACATGACCAGCTAGTAAAACTGGATAGGGAGGGAGTCTTTAAATATTCATCATATATCTATCATTTATTCATGTATTACCAGTCTGAATGTTTCCAATGTCCCATCAAGAAGTTGGATTCAAAGGGTGAAAGAAGGTCTGTTATCTTTTGGTCATCAGTTTTTCATGAGGTTCAAAACTCTCCATATTCCTACTGTGAGTTCATTGACCAATTTGTCTACCCAGTCTCTTGTCTCCTAATGAGAACTCCTCCTCCTAGATTATCATATGACATGCAGAAGATCTTGCAGCTGTCCAAGAATTACAAAATAGGTGATTGGTATCTCTACCAAAATCACATTGTCATTAGAATCTATGGCTGTGAGCTTTGTCCTTACAGGCTCCCAAGATATGTACCAATGAGACTGTTTGCCCTGGAATACTACAGGAAACTCATCAATTCAGATCTCACTCATTTTCATAGTGCCAAGAAGAAAGCTCGCCTAAAATTTAAAGACCATCTAGGCCCCTTTATTATGAACAAGAAAGAAGGTTGGCAAGATGCTGACCAAATATTGGGGCAGAAGCTCAAGTTGAAAAGGAGTTTCTGGTGGGTTCCTTATGACCCGGATGGCTTTATCAGTGCCAGAAGAGTTAAATATAGGCTGACAGCATATGAGCATTGTAGAGTCCCACAAATTGAACAATATTCCAACCAAGATGAGTGGCTGGCAGGGACACTAGTTGAGGAGTTTACTCAAGAAGAAATTATGGAGCAAAATGTCAAAGATTTAGAAAAAAATCTTGACTTGGATTCTTTTGACCAGGTAACATTCAAATTGCCACACCAAGTTGGAGAGGGCTCATCCACTGCTGCAACTTCACAAGCTGCCCAAGATCCATCTAGCAACAGGTACAGCAAAAATAAAAGAAGTGATGCATGCAGAGCAAGAAATGGTTACAGAACAGCCTGACACCTCAATGAAGCAAACTCAAGGGCAGGCCCCTCCACAGCAAACAGAGGCACTGCAAGTGCCAGCTTTACAAACTCCTGCTAATGAGGAAAGAGGTAAGAAGCGAGACCGAGAAGACTCCACACCTGCTAGTGGGTCTACCCAGCAGCCCGAAGCCAAGAGGCAAAGAGTTGATCCTCCAGTTGAGGAGGAAATTAGTGAAGAAATCCTAGAAAGTCCAAGGAGAGAAAAGGAAGCAAGCTAGCAGACACCTACTAGCTCTTTCCAGCAAGAGCAAGAGAGGCAGCATGGCATGGAGGTTTCCTCCTCAACACAAGCGGCCACCTGGTATCAAAACTGCTTTCATGGAAATCAAGGCTCAAATTGAACTGTTAAGAATACAATTATATGATCAATTCCTCAAGGCAACACCTGCTAAACAATAGAGATTGATGGCAGCATATGACTTCAAAGAAGAAAAAATGATTCTTAGCCATTTCAAGCCGAAGATACAACAGCCACAGTCAGCTACAGATTATGTGAAGACAAATTTAGAGGTCCTTGCCAAGCACATTCACCCCATGGACCAAATAGAATTGCACAAGCAAACAGGTGAGATGGTCTATGCCACTCTAGCAGATAAGGCCATGCTGGCCCACGAATTGAAGGAATCTTTGAAAAACAAAAATACTCAGCTAGATTTGGAAAGAATGTCTTCCTCTGCCAAAGATAACAGAATAAAGACTTTGGAAGAAATCATTGTTGATCTAGGGCATGATCCTAAGAAGGATGCTAAAGCCATTCAAGCCCTCATGAGGAAGAAAGAGGATGATATTGTTGCACTGAAAAAACAATTGAGACTATCCTCAACTATGCACCCACAAACAGCAGAATTAGTGCAAGAGAAAGAAGCTGAAGATACCATGGATCTACTGATGCAAATGAATCAGAGAATAATTCAGATGGAGGGAGAGTTGGAGAGAGCACTGCAAGGCAAGCAGGGAGAGTCGACCTCCCAGCCACCTCAAACAACTCCAACTGTTGCTACTATTCCTCCTACACAAGCAGCGGTGATCCCTCCTATTATCCCAGCATCCACAACAGCTTCATCCACTACAGATGCTACAGCAGCAGCAACAACAGCAGCACCTGAATCTAGCATGAGCATGGATGAAATGATGAAAGCAGTTAAAGAGCTAGAACTTCAGGCAACAGAGGTAAAAGAGGCCAAAGAAAAGTTGGCCAAACTGGAAGTAAGCTACGATAAGTCCAAGGTGACAGTAGCTGAAAAAACAAGGGAAATTAAGGCCTTGAACGACAAAATAAAAGCCTTGGAGAAGGAGCTGAATTTGGAAAAGACTCTAGCTGAAATAAAAAAGATTTTGTGGGCCAAAATTGGCCAATCAATCACTGGACAATGGAAATCGATCCAAACCATGCATGAACAGATAGAATTGATAGGCCTAGCTCAATTTGAGAATCAAAGGGCTAGAGCAGCATTGGGAAATATGCCTGAGTAGGCTAGTAAAATGATTCATTTGCTGAACACTCATACCAAAGAAGAGTTGGCAGCATTAGATATTAGTAACAGGACAGATACTGTTCTGACAGCAAAAAAAGTGTTGACCCTAAGAAATTTTGTACAAAGTCTAGAAAGAAAGTGTCAGGAAATGCAGGCAGAAGTAGATGATTTCAAGCTAAAGCTTGCAGCCTTGCAGAGTAGAGGATTGCCCACCCTATTGACCAGCGTTGGAACACTGCTGACCTGTGAGCAGTATGCCACCAGGATGAATAATTTTATTTCAAATCAGATTACAGCATCCACAAGTACCTCAGAGGAAACAGGGCCTCCATCTGGACAGAGCCTTTATGACAAGCTGGAAAACTTATTTTACATTGAGCATGAGATCAATCACTTGTTTGAGGTCCCGCCCAATTTTTACAGATATACCGAGGCAGATGAGACATTAATAAAGATACAAAGACATCAACTGCCTAAAGAAGATTGGTGGCAAGCAATGCTGGAAATTTTGCCAAAGTAATCTCGGTCCTTTCTCTTTTTTGGTCAGCCACAGGTCATCTACAGGTCAGCAGAGTTGAGTACGCAGGCACCGGACAGAGCATGAAGACAACAGGCAGAGCAGGTCAAGGCAGTGACTCAGCAAATCACTGGGACAGCAGGCCCAAAAAACGCAAATTAAAAGCGCAGCCTCAGCCGACTCAGTTGATCCCAAAAGTCTAAATTTTCTGACAAAATGGACAGCTAGCAAGCTAATACTTACTGCAGCATTTAATTCTTCATTTACTTCCTTGGAAGAGTTGGTGATGTAATTTATTGCATGAAGACTCATCATCTAGATATTTTGTATCTCATTTTTGTATATATACCTCCCCACAGAACGTATTTGGGGTTGGTGATTTTCTCTCTAAGAGCTGCGCTGTAAATTTTCAGACTTTATAATACAAATGGCTGGTGAAGTTCATGGTCTCTGCACTGTCTGGATGTGAAAGTAATGAACTGCGTTCTGCTACAGAATTCCTGTGTCGTTTAATGGAACAATAAGTTTTCCTAAACCATGTTTTGTCTTTTCTGTGTTTGCAAAATTCACATATATGTTTCATGATCTTAGCAATAGAGAAGAAGAATAGCTCAGGACTTGTTTGAATGCACCCTCTGCTCAATCTCTGTTTCTAACTGTGTTTTCTTCAGAATTGGTCATAAATATGAATTCTTAATTGCTCATGTTTGCACTGATTCTCTCATTATGAATGCTGTTTAGGAATTCTTAATTGCTCCTAGATAATATTCTTACACTTTCCCTCTATCAGCATAGTGAAAGATCCTTGACTGCCTTTCATTCCCTGATTTCATGCCATCGATTCCCAGATTTGAAGAATTGTTCCATAGATGCCTGTCTGGCTCTGTAGCATTACCTTTTCCCCAAGAAATACTTTCAGCAGTACACCATCATTGACTCCATTGCCCAATAGTCTAGACTGTTCTGAGACTGCATACCAGTTCTGCCTGAAATCATCATCCAACCAAATTTAAAACAAAACCCTGTACATCATAACTAGCCTAAAATTACTCCAAAACAAAGCTAAAATATAAAGAGAGAGCCCTCTCTGGTTGCAGGTAGGCTAGGACCTGCAGCTAAAAGATTGGTTAGTGGTTACCTCGGCTGTATTCCCTTAGGAGCCAGGGAACAACCTGAGTGATAACACGGTGTGTAGCAGACCTCTCACTCTCCTCAACATCCTTCTATTCTCTCTCTACACGCGCTTTAGTAGCGCGCTCTTCCTCTATTCATGCCTTCTATGCAACTTCCTTAGCAACCTCCTTCTTCATTTGCTCGTCCAATGTGCGCGCAACGTTCTAAGTGACTTCCTTCTGCTTCTGCGCAATAGAGATCTTTGTGCCTTTGCTCGTTCCTACATCTAATTTGATAAGTGCGCACCATTCCTAAGGCCAAATCCCCACAACTTCATGTATGTGTGTGTCTGCTACCATATAAGGCAACTGGTGCCATTTCTACTTAGGGTCTATGCGCGCTTTGATCGAGACCCTATGGAAATCAGCTTTGAATTCCGCATAGGCCGATAGCTGCGCGAACAAGGTGGGAGACAACCGTGGCCACTAATTAACCACCATGTGAAGGTCCATATCCATCAAAACCAAAAAGATATTTGTTTCCTAATATGCTTTGGATATTTCGTGGCCCACAATGAGGCAAATCGTGCTGCCTCAGGCAATTCTTCTTTGTGTGGAGGACATTGGCTATCCTCTGGTAACTTCCAAGCAACCAAAATGATCGACAACAGTAGCCAGGTGTAGAAATTTTGAATAATAAACACTTATTCACAGAGATTATCCTGATTATACACTATTGCAGAATACATGCACAATACATAATCTCCTCTACGTTGATCATCAATTTAGCAGCATTAAAAACAATGAAACATCAATCGCATGCACACATTAACAGAGTATGTAACCCGGGGAAAGCATACAGTTGAAAACCCCACACTATCTGTATATTATAATGATTGAGAACATGTAACAATACATAGTACAATACTCCTCACAAGTACTCAGTACTATCTCCACCTGTTACAACAAAACTAGCTCAGATCCGAACAAGTCACAGGTTCAAATCTCCTCCGCTGCTTTGCCTGCCTCCACTGCACAATGCTAAGTGAAATTCACGTGAACACAAGCTATAATTGCCTTGGTATTGGCCCACACTGCGCAGTCTTCATTGGCATAACTCAATCCCATTGATTGTGCAAGATCTCATGCACAACTATAGTCACAGTTGATAGCAATCTCAACCTCCAGCACCTATCTCCACTGAACTGTACATGCACTGAGTTAACTGATGTATTCTTTAGTTGCTTTATGAGTTAATAATTAGTGAATTAATTTAACAATTAATTCACATCACTCATCACTAGTCTATTTGCAGTTAGACTAAATACAACTAGTTCAACCAAGTCAAACTGAACACAACTCCATCAACTCCACAATCCAACTCCACCAAACTCAACCACATGAGTTCTAACTGAAGTCCTGCATGCAATAGCTCAACTGACCCACAAATAAAGCGTATTTCCTTTTGACAGCTGCATGTGCCACATCTGTAGCTCAAACTGAAGTGCTCCAAGAGGATAAGATAATGTTTATAGTCCAAATATTATTATGAGACAATAATATTCGACTGTTCTATTTTTAGCCTGGCAGTCTAAAAATAGAAACCTGCCCATATGTCTAAAAATAGAAGTCCATCTATTTTTACCAACATGACCAATCATCCACAAATAACATACTGCAACTCATAGACCATGATCCATATGTCTAAAAATAGACATAGTCTAAAAATAGACTTTGCGCCAAAAATAGCCTGCGGGCCCACTTAGTGAAGGTGACTTCTTTCCACTAAGGTCCATCATCTTGTTGCATTCTCAACACTCCCTCTCAACAAGATATGGATTATCAGCAACCCCTATCTTGCCTCGGTGGTATTCGAATTTTCTCCTGGTGAGCACCTTCGTCAAGATATCAGCATCCTGATCCTCCGTTGGAATGTATGAAAGTAACATGATTCTCCACTGCACACAATCTCTGATATGATGGTACTTGATGTCAATGTGCCTAGATCTATCATGAAATACAAGATTAGCCAAGAGTTTAATGCAACTCTGGTTATCACAGTAAATCACAGTAGGCTCCAAGTAAGAACCGAACAAACAGACCAGAATCTTCCTCATCCATATAGCCTCGCATGCAGCCAAACTTGTTGCCATATACTCGGCCTCTGCTGAACTGAGTGCCACGGATCTCTGCTTCCTGATGTACCAAGAAACTGCTGTCGACCTGATATTGAAGACCCCTCTTGATGTGCTCTTTCTGTCTGTTGGGCTCCCTGCCCAATTTGCATCCGTGAAGCCACATAGCTTCACCTCATCCTCCTGTCTGTACCACAATCCATATCCCGATGTGCCTCTCAAATAATGCAATACATGCTTGCCTGCCTTCCAGAAGAGCTTGGTTGGCTTAACCATAGCTTGTGAAAGCTGGTTAACAGCATAGCATATATCAGGTCGTGTATTGACCAGATACATAAGCGACCCCACCAACTATCGATAAACAGTGGCATCCACTTCTTTTGCTGAAGTGGCATCCTCCTTCCTCCAACCTCTAGGAAGAGGAGTATCAACAGGCTTGCAGCCATGCATGTTGAACTTCTCCAGGATCTCCCGAGCATACTTACCCTGAGAAACAAATAGTCCATCACTGCGCTGCCAAATTTCCAATCCCAGGAAATAATGAAGGAGGCCCAAGTCCTTCATCTCAAACTCCTTAGCAAGATCATCCTTGCATGAAAGTATCAACAGCTCATCACCTGTTAGAATCAAATCATCTACATAAAGTACAATGATAAGCAACTTACCCTCCACCACAATCTGGTATAGGTTAGGATCCGCCTCACTCTTGGAGAATCCAAGTCCGGTGAAATAACTGTCTATCCATGTGTACCAAGCACGTGGTGCTTGTTTCAACCCATACAGCGCTCTCTTGAGCCTGCACACATGCAACTCGCTGTTGAAGATCTCAAAACCTTCGGGCTATTCTATGTACACCTCCTCCTCAATGACTCCGTTGAGGAACGCAGTCTTCACATCCATCTGATGAATGTGCCACCCCATCTGCGCTAAGAGAGCAAGAATCGTCCGTATGGAAGAATACCTTGCGACAGGTGCAAAGGTCTCCTCATAATCGATCCCCTCTATCTGTGAAAAGCCTCGGGCAACAAATCTTGCCTTGTACTTCTCCACACTCCCGTCAGTTGCCTGCTTAACTTTGTAGATCCATCTCGAACCCACCACTGATTTCCCTTCCGGTCTTGGGACAATCTCCCATGCACTGTTTCTGACAATCGAATCATACTCTTCCACCATGGCATCTACCCATGCGGGATCCTCCACAGCTTCCTCGAAAGAGGATGGCTCAATCACAACACATTTTCTCATAAGAGCCATGTATCCAATGTATCGACCAGGTGATTGTCTCTGCCTGCGTTGGGCTGTAGGTGGTACTACAACTTTCTTTGCATCTTGAGCCAGTCGCTTAGCTTCTATGAAGCACTTTTGCCCTCTGATGGTTGGCGCTGCATGAGTGGTCTCTTCCACTCCATGAACCTCGTCTTTTGGCTGATCCATGTCCTGAAGCTCATCCTTAGGAACTAATAGCTCCTCATCTGCATGCAAGTGTGGCTCCCTCTCAAGCGAACACTTCATGGCTTTCCCCTCCTGAAATTTTATATCCTGTCACACAACAGCCTTTCTGCTGTCTGGAAAATACACACGATAGTTGTGGGGCATATCAGTGTACCCCAAAAATATCCCAACCTCTGTGGTCGACTCCAACTTCTTCCTGGCATCCTTCATCACATGCATGTAAACGTTAGCACCAAAAATCCTCAAATGAGAAAGATCAGGTTTCTTACCAGAATAAGCCTCCTCGGGTGTACTCATGCCAAGTATCTTGTGAGGACAACGGTTCTGCACATATACTGTTGTATTGCATGCTTCCGCCCACAAGTGAAGGGGTAGGCCCTGATCATGCAACATCGCCTGTGCAACACCCACGATCGTTCTGTTCTTCCGCTCAGCAGCCTCGTTCTGTTGTGGGTTATGGGGAGCTATGAGCTCTCTTCGAATCCCTTCTGCACTGCAGAAATCCTTAAACTCACCAGAGATGTATTCACCACCATTATCGCTCTTAAGAGCCTTCACCTTCTTCCCCAACTCCTTCTCGACCAGTGCTTTGAACTCGCAGAACTTTGAGTATGTTTCGCTCTTCTTCTGCATGAAGAAGATCCAACACTTATGAGAGAAATCATCAACAAAAATCACATAATACCTGTGTTTTGCTGTCGAAGCTACTAAGAAAGGTCCACACACATCTGTGTGAATTCTCTCAAGGATCGTCGTGGCGCGACTATCCTTCTCATGAAAGGTGGCTTTCACAAACTTTCCCAAAGTACACCCCTTGCACTGATCTAACTGCGCAAGAGTGCCTTTAGGAAGCTCTGTAGTGATCTGTTGCAGTATCTTCAAGGCTCCATGGTGAAGGTGACCCAATCTCCTGCGCCACAGCTCGCCATCATCCCGGCTCACCAATCCTTCTGCCTTGCATGACATTGCTGCGCAGCCATCTACATGCAACTGATAAAGGTTCCTCACTCAAACCCCTATCTTCCGGGTTTCTCCAGTTGTCTTACTGTGCAGGAAAGCCTTTCCCTCGCTGAAAACAACATCATATCCCTTGTCTTCTAACATCGCCACAGAGATAAGATTATTCTTCAATCCTGGAACATGCATCACTTCCTTCAATACGAAGGGTTTACCAGACTCCCTCTCAAAGGAAATGGTACCGATACCGGTCGCACTGTATCTACCATCATCGCCCATCTCGATGTGCACTCCAAGATCTTTGTCCTCTAGATCAGAAAACAAATCTCGATCTCCTGTCATGTGAAAAGACGCATCACTATCCAAGAACCACACCGATCCCATCACACTTGATACCAAGCATGTGATTAATGAAAAATCAAGCTCAAACTGCGAGGCTAGAGCCTCTCCTACTGCAGATCCAACAGCTTGCTTGTTGTTCTTCTTCTTCTACGAACAATTAGTGGCATAGTATCCGTGCTGGTGACAGTGAAATCACTTCACCTTGGACATGTCCTGCTTCTTGCCTTTCGCACCAGACTGAGAAGCTTTCTTGTTCTTCCCCTTCTTTTCTTTGGCAGCCAAAGCACAATTTTCTTCATTAGTTCCCTTTGATGAAGATCCGTCCCTGGTATTCCGCCTGATCTCCTCCTGCACAAGATCTGACCAAAGTCTTTCCCATCCTGGCAATTTCTCCCGACCATTGACAGAGTCCTGACCAAAGTCTTTCCCATCCTGGCAATTTCTCCCGACCATTGACAGAGTCCTGACCAAAGTCTTTCCCATCCTGGCAATTTCTCCCGACCATTGACAGAGTCCTGATAGGAATGCCAACTCTTCAGAAGACCAAGGAGAGCCAAGCTCACCAAGTCCTCATCATCGACAGTTACCCCCACACTTCCCAGCTCATCCCGACACTGAGTGAACTTTGTGAAATACTTGGGCATACTGTCACCCTTCTCGCATTTGATGTTTCTGAGTTTATCCTTGAGCGCCAGCTTCCTCTTATCGCTCTTGCTTTGGAATAGATCTGCCAACGCTTTCCACATCAAGTATGGAGAAGCCTTTCCATGCAGGCTAGACACAATGTGATCCTTCACGCCCTCCAACAGAATCCTTCGACACTTTGCTATCTTCTTTTGCCAAGCATCAACCTGCGCAGTATCAGTAGGCTTTGGGACCTCAGCCTCTATGAACTCCTTCAGCCCATAATCATCTAACACCACCTCCATCCTGTCCTTCCATGCAATATAGTTCGAGCTGCCCTCAAGAGCATACTCCAATCACAATCCGTTGAAAGACATTGCCACGTTGATACCAAGAAAACACTGCTCCAAATTCGAATTCCACCAGCTCCAAACTCAACCACCTTTGATCTAGAATTCGTGAGAACAAATTATTTCTCGTACATAGATTGACTGTATGGAATTTTACCGGATATCTCACCTTACAAAGGAAGGATGAATCCAAAGGCTACCTGGCCCGATTACAGACTCTGCCTGAAGAAATAAAATGTAAACACTTTCTGAATAATAGATCTGATGATCAACAGCTCTGATACCATGTAGAAATTTTGAATAATAAACACTTATTCACAGAGATTATCCCAATTATACACTATTGCGGAATACATGCACAATACATAATCTCCTCTACATTGATCATCAATTTAGCAACATTAAAAACAATGAAACATCAATCGCATGCACACATTAACACAGTATGTAACCCGGGGAAAGCATACAGCTGAAAACCCCACAGTATTTGTATATTATAATGATTGAGAACATGTAACAATACATAGTACAATACTCCTCACAAGTACTCAGTACTATCTCCACCTGTTACACACAAAACTAGCTCAGATCCGAACAAGTCACAGGTTCAAATCTCCTCCGCTGCTTTGCCTGCCTCCACTGCACAATGCTAAATGAAAATCACGTGAGCACAGGCTATAATTGCCTTGGTATTGGCCCACACTGCGCATTCTTCATTGGCATAACTCAATCCCATTGATTGTGCAAGATCTCATGCACAACAATAGTCACAACTGATAGCAATCTCAACCTCTAACACCTGTCTCCACTGAACTGTACATGCACTGAGTTAACTGATGTATTCTTTAGTTGCTTTATGAGTTAATAATTAGTGAATTAATTTAACAATTAATTCACATCACTCATCACTAGTCTATTTGCAGTTAGACTAAAATACAACTAGTTCAACCAAGTCAAACTGAACACAACTCCATCAACTCCACAATCCAACTCCACCAAACTCAACCACATGAGTTCTAACTGAAGTCCTGCATGCAATAGCTCAACTGACCCACAAAGAAAGCGTATTTCCTTTTGACAGCTGCATGTGCCAGATCTGTAGCTCAAACTGAAGTGCTCCAAGAGGATAAGATAATGTTTATAGTCCAAATATTGTTATGAGACAATAATATTCGACTGTTTTATTTTTAGCCTGGCAGTCTAAAAATAGAAACCTGCACATATGTCTAAAAATAGAAGTCCATCTATTTTTACCAACATGACCAATCATCCACAAATAACATACTGCAACTCATAGACCATGATCCATATGTCTAAAAATAGACTTTGCGCCAAAAATAGCCTGCGGGCCCACTGAGTGAAGGCGACTTGTTTCCACTAAGCTCCATCATCTTGTTGCATTCTCAACACCAGACATAATGAAACGACTTGCTCTCCTCCTGGGCCTCTTGGTAGTTCGCGAGAAACTCTTGACATAGATACTTGTCCCAATTGTATTGTACACCCTTCGTGCACTACGCTGCCAGCGATATGACCGGCGTAAGAACTTCATGCGCGCGGAATTTTCTTATTAACTTTCTAGCTAGAATCTAGGCAACCAATTGTACTGTCAGGTCTGAGATGGACATGATAGATTATCCTCGCGACTTTTTGATCAAACCAAATTTTTTCTTCATTCTATCTGCCAACTCTTTTTCTCTGGTTTTTCCTCCAAACTCTTTGGTAGGGTTCGCCCCTTTGTAAGACAACCTTGTTATCATGTGGATCAACATGTCTATGATGGGGATAGGCTCACCTAGCCATAGGCACCCATCATGTAACAGTGCGAGGAGCCGGTGCATATGTATCGTGTTGATGTTGGAGTGGTGATAATGTGGCACTAACAACAAATTGAGCAACCTTGACTTCTCAACATCACGGACCCACTTCATGGGCTCCAACATTGTAACCCTCGTGTCATCATAGTAAATTTTTTGCATATACTTGTGAGTTTCCAAGTGTGGAAACTTTGCATGGTTCACGAGGTCCCAATCCTCCATCTTAAGCAACGAAATGCACGCTAGCCTAGGACCTTCGAACGCGACCTACTCAGGCAGCAAAGGTGTCAAAATTACAAATTTCCCTGAATCAGGATCCTTCGTTACTTTAGTTTTTCCCTTCCGTGGAGGGATATACTCAGGCATCCTCGTCATAGGCTCCACCCTTCAGCATCGACATCCTTGATACCCTGGAATTCTTCCTCTTATAGGTCCACTTCTTTCTCCGGTTGCTTGTCCTTTTACTACTTCGGTTGTGGCTCTGTATGCTTCCTCAGTGATATGCACACCGACACCGGCTTCTTTTGTTTTTCTTTCGCGGCTGGTTTCTTTTCTTTCATAACTATTTCTTTTCTTTTGTCACCGTTTGCTTCGGCCTAGGCGACCTCGGCGCCATGGGCACAACAGGCGTAGTCTCCATACTAGATTCTTCGGGACCTAGCGTGTCAAATACAACTGCTTCTGAACTGAGGGTTTTAGCAGGGTTAATGGCAGTCATCCTCTTAATAAATAACTCTCGAGCTGCGGCAGAATAGTTCGCAAAGGAAGGGTGAGTCACAAATTCTTCCCAAAACGCTCTACTCATATACGACAGATAGCAAAATGATCCAACAATTCTCAGAATGCAAAGTGTTCTCTGTTGGACTAGTATGCACAATTTAGAGGGGGTTTTGAATTCAAATCCGAACATTCCCCCCAAATTCTGATAATAAATGTTGCTTTGGCCGCAGATCTTCAAGTATTTTTGCCTTAATTGTCGCCTCCCCACTCCTCTTAGCCACTTTCTGGTAGTCAAATCATGAATAATAACTCTAACGGTGATTTTCCTACTGGGCTGTGCGGTACCTTCCACCATGGCGCAACGTTCTGAGCGCAACTTCATATGGTGCATCCTCGTCACTCTTCGCATAGCCTGCTTACTGCCTTGTCCTTCAAACCTAGTAGTGTAGTTTATAGTCTCGCGCTCCCTTGCAACTGTCTGGAGAACTAAGACTGTCCTGCTGCCATATAGTCATTGAGCAGGATCCCCCGTATATAGCTTCAACCTGCTACCATTCACTTTTCCCGGGAAGGGCTCCCCATTTAGCTTCGTGAGCTGAATTGCGCCACCGTCCATAATTTCCTTGACAATATATGGTCCTAAACAATGCGTCTAGAATTTACCCGGAAATTTAGTGAACTTACTATCATATAACAACACTAGATCATTTATCTTGAATGTGTGAAGCTTGATATGGCGATCGTGCCATGCTTTTTCGCGTTCCTTTAACTGCCAAAAATCGATTTTCCTCTAGCTCCAGGATTTGCGTGAGCCGTTCTTCCAAGGCCTCACAATCCGCCATATTTGTCAAAGTTGCTATGCGCAAACTAGGCACAATGTATTCCATAGGAATTACTGCTTCCACCCCATAGACTAATCTGAACAATGTTTTCCCTGTCAACTTCTTACAAGTTGTCTTATAGGCCCATAAAATGGCAGGTACGCACACATGCCAATAATTTTCTGCGCATTACAAATCTTCGTCAGCATGTTCTCCAAAATTTTGTTAAAAGCTTCGACCGTCCCATTTGCCTGCGGGTGATATGACATGCTTGTATGATGGTAGACCTAGAATTCCTATGTCAACACGCTAATTGTTTTGTTTAGAAAGTGTGTACCCCTATCACTCATCAAAAATTTCGAGCATCCAAACCTTGCTAAGACGTGTTCAAACAAGAATTTTGCTGTCATAGCCCCTGTACAACCCTTTACTAGCTATGCTTCCGCCCATCTGGTTAAATATTTCGTCGCAATGATAAAGTAGCGCACACCCTTTTTGTTTTCAGGTGGTTGAATTGGTCCAATAAAATCAATTGCCCACTTCTCAAATGCCTGTAAATATACCTAAGGATGTAGCGGTAGCTTATCCCTTCGCGACGGTTTGTCAGTCCTTTGACATGCATCGCATGCCTTACAATATGCTCTGGAGTCCTTGTGCAATGTTGGCCACCATAGTCTTACGCGCAAAACCTTCTGCGAGGTTGCCTTTCCTGCATAATGACCTCCCGCAGCTCCCCCATGAGCTTTAGCAAGAATACTATCCCACTCAAAATCTGGCACATATCTTCGCAAGATTTCATCTGACCCCATTTTGTACAAATGGCCCGTAATGATTGAAAAATCGGTTGCGCGAACTAGTAATTCTTTCTTCTGTTGATTTGTATATCCTTCAGGCGCCATTCTTTTCGTTAAGAAGTGAATAATGTTTGCAAAATGGTCGTCAGCTACGCGTACCACAAAGAGCTACGCATTGGGCAACCCTTCCTCCAAATTACTGGGTTCTTCACCTGTTTCAATTCACGACAGATGGTTAGGTCCAGCATTCAGCCTCCCCGGCTTCATAATGACTTCAAATTCATACTTCTGAAATAATAACAACAATCTACAAATCTTTCCCCCCAACACAAGCTTGTTGACCATGTGTTTTAAAGGCAGAATGATCTGTATACATCTTGAAATTCCCTCCTAACAGATAATGCCTGAATTTTTGCAGCGCGTAGACCATGGCCAACCCTTCGTGCTTAGTCGTTGAATAATTTTTCTCGGCCTTTGATAACTTCCGACTCGCAAAGGCTATCGGATGATCTAGTTCTCCCTCACCTTCCTATGTGAGTACCGCACCCAGTGCAATGCAAGAAGCATACATATGTACATGAAAGTCCTTTTTCTAATCGGGAAATACCAAGTTTCGCACAGTTAACATATTTTCTTTTAACACATCTAAGATGTGCTGACATTCTTCATTCCAACAGAATGTCGCATCCTTCTTTAACAGTTTTTCCATGGGCATGGTAATTTGAGCATAAGCTTTGATGAATTTTCTATAGTATCCCGTGTGTCCCAGCATCGTGCGCAGTTGCTTGATGTTCCTAGGGGCCTCCAAGTTTACAATCACCGCAATATTTTCAGGGTCCACCATCAATCCTTTCTTGCACACAACATGACCCAGCAAAATCCCAAAAGGAACACATAATATACATTTTTTTAAAATTCAACGCTATCTGATATCTTCGACATGTATCCAACATAAGGTGCACACTTGCTACATGGCGCTTCACCAAGCCAAACATCATCCAGTCATCAAAGTATACTTCCAGGAACTTATGAATGAATTCTTTGAACGCTGCTATGACTACGCGGGAAAATATTGCAGGTGCATTCTTCAGTCCAAACGACATAACAGTGTATTGAAAGCAACCCCACTCTATCACAAAGGTGATTTTTTTCTATCCTCTGGGGCATCTTGATTTGATGATACCTGGAAAACCTGTCAGTAAAGGAATAGGCCTCCTGCCCTCCGACATTGTCAACACTTCATCTATAAATGACGTCGGAAATCGATCATGAACACAGGCATCATTAAGCTTTCGTAGATCAACAAATCCTTATTTTTCCCTTTTGCTTCTTCTCTTGGACTACCATCGAGCTCACCCAATCGGACTCTTCAACAGGTTCTATAATGCCTACATCCAACATTTTATCCAGCTCTTGGAAAACCTTTTCCTTATCCTTTGGATTAAGGCGATAAGGCCTTTGTTTGACAGGCTTCACATCTGGTTTCAATGTGATCCTCATAATGCCCAAATCACCAAGTATGCCCTTAAAATCCAAAAACTTAGTGGGGAAGATATCCTGGTATTCGCAAAGTAATTCAACAACTTTGTCTACTATAGTGTTGTCCCAATAGTCTCCAATCTTCGCGAACTTTGGTTCTTCTTCAGTGCCAATGTTTACTTGCTTCGTTTTCAAAGGTGCGGAGATGTCTGGGTTCTCCACTTGTGGGCCTTCAACTTCGTGATGCCCTTCTATCTCTGGAATATTGATATTCCTCGGGTCTTCTTCCTCCTCTTCAGTAGTTACATTATAGCATTCCAATTTGTGGCGCAGCTGGGTGCTCCAGTTCGGTTGGGTCCATTCCATTGGTTCCTTCAGTGTCCTGAAGATAACCACTTTAATTTCTTGAAGTGCTTCATTGATGCTTGCAAAGTCATCTTCAAATTTGAAATTCAATAAGAAACCTTCCTTTAATACATCCCATTCTGCAGTGCCATGGCGGAGCTCCGTTTCGAGATACCAGTTCATGGGGATTGTATCCAAGGTATGACAAAATATATATACCCATTCTGGCTATGGTTTTGTTCCCCATACCTTAGTCCATTTTTCCAGGTGATCACGTGGATCATCCTTCCCATTATACTTCTCAGTCATTCTGGTATTAGCATGCCCAAACCATAACTTCATCATTCTCTTATAATCTCGCCATCCAGCAAAACTATCCTTATGCGTACCCCACCATCATGTGGGCATAGCGCGCAATGCCAATTCCTATGCTTGAAAGCGGTGGTCCTCAGGGATTTCACGCTCAAATTCATCTAAAAACATATCTACATCAGTCAACCCATCATAATAAGGTAACTTTCTTACCTCCGACAAAACACAGTGAAGTGACTTTGTCATCATATTGCACCACAATGTAGAAACTTCATGTAAGCGATTCTGCCAATGTTCTAATTCCTTGTATGAATTAGAAGTGCATGATTTCTCCTGGTCCCATGCAATCTGTCCATCTGTCGTTGGATTGATCCAATCCTGATCTTGTGTTGTTATCTTATAGATTTGATCTAGCTCATTGTCACTTTCCACGTAATTGTGGATAGGTTCAGTGTAGCGCGCCCCTTCTGCAGGATCCAGTGGCACTATAACCCTAAGCGACTTTCTTTCGAATGACATTGTCCTCTTCTTCAGATTAATGACCCCATTCATGTCAATAGCCTAGTCGATTCCCAGGAGCGTAGGGTAGGGATTATTTTCATCAACAATTTCTATGACCTCAAAGTCCACCACTGCACTTGCACCATCAATATCAACTGTTACTCCATATAAGCGTCCCATGGGGATGATTTTCCGCTGATTTTCCATCCTGAGATGAATCAGAGACCACTGTAGTGCAGGTATCCCCATCCTTTCCCATGTCTATTTTGGTAGAACATTCGCATCGGACCCCAAATCCAAAATGACCCGGTCCATTTCATAATCACCTATCTGTGTTGTTAGCCGCATCTCTCGCCCTGTGCTTACCGATTTTTCTAACTGTGCGTTGCTCTGAAGGAGAATTTTCCTTATTGGCACACTTGTTTATTAGGTCTTGCAATTCTTCCACAACCTTCCTGTCATGCATTAACTTTATGTAGGTTTCTAAAAAAGTAGTGAGTACAGACAAATCAACCTCTTGTGTCGCATCGGTTTCATGCGTCTTGTCCTGGCTTCCTGAGGCGGAGGCCTCCGCGAAGCTCTTCTTGGCTTCCATGAATGTTTCCTTAGCGCAATTAAGGTCAAAGTCGACTTCTTTCTCTAGAGCTTTGTAGACCGATCCATTGTCTTCAGGTTACTTACCCTTATCTGCGCCAATCGTCATACCGCTTCTTAGGACAATATTAATGCCCTGATCCTCCTCGCGAGACTCAATCCTCATAATTTGTAAATTATGCGTAGGCTTCTGAGGCTACATTTTCTTCTCTTGCATTTTATCTATTAACATCAGACATTCTTCTATGGCATGGTACTATCTACGGTATTGACACGAAGGGTGTGTAGGATTCGAGAAGTCTCGCATAAAGTGCCTTGGCTGTCTGCAGTTGTAGCAGATAATCTGACTGCGACCTCTACTAGGTACTCCTCCTCGTCCTTGTCTTCGGCCTTGAAAACCTCCACACGCTCCTCCGACGCCTTGATTTGGAGGCTGAGTTTCTGCTCGCATAAGGTAAGTAGGGGTTCTTTCCATCATTAGCTCATAACTCAGAAAGTAACGCTCGTCATGGCCCACAGATTTACATAAATTACAGAACAACTGCTGGGGTGTCTGAACGAACTTCTGAAGTAAATGACAGTTATTTGTCCCATGTTTTCTAATAAATTAACAAATGGCACACCATAGCACAACCCCCGTGCTCAGCCTTGCTGGGACCTTTGGCTTTAGGGGAATTAACCCCCCTCCTGTAATATAATTCGTTTACACGGGACAATGATCTTTATCGTGCCCATGGCCCTTGCACTTCAAACACCAAACCTTTGTGCGCACTTCTGGCTTAGTCTCCTTTTCTTTCTTCAAACTTTGTAATTTTAGGTGCAGACTCACTAACTGCGAGTGAATTTGTTGTACCCCTAGGTTCGTATCCTGAATAGGTGATGCGTGCAGCCTCATCGCGATCTCTAAGGATTCTTCCTGTGTTGCTATCTTCTGCTGTGACAAAGCTATTCTTTGAGATTTCATGTTAGCCTATCTGATCTGGCACTTCAACCTCTGATAAAAGTCCCAAGGTGTCTCTTTAACCTTCATCATGATATATTTAAATTCAATTACCAACTGCACCTCAAATTTAGGCTTACTAAATTCTTTTTTCAAAGTCAACTGAGTCTCTGCTAGTGATGCATGAGGATTGTCAACACAATACTTAATGTACCAGGTTAGCGTGCAATCCTGTAAGGTGGTTAATTTGTTGTGTTGTCCATACAACGTTCGCCTTGTTTAATGGTGGTGGTGGAATTGGAGTGGATGGATGATGCGTTCTCAGAATACCCTGAGTTATTAGCTGAACAACACTTCGCGGTGTAGTCTACACCGCCCCTTCGTCGTCACTTGAAGGAGGTCCAATCAATGGGTTTTACTCTAGCCTTGAATCTTCACGATTTCTAAAGAATATTCCACTTCGCATAGCTTCGAACATCAAGGTAATGACATTACCTTCTTTTCACATAATAGCATTTTAATTCAAGTATTCAATGACCTGAAATACTTACCTTGCGGTCCTTTGAATAATAGGCGCTCTGCTTTACTATAGCTGACTGAGGTGTCAACTGCAAATTCTGTAACAAATTCTCCCAGAGTTAAATCAAGCCAATTATCGACAGCTCGTGTGATCTTGTTTTAAGAGGCTTCTAGTCGTCGCACCAATTCTGGAGTCCACACTATATGACTATCGAGCTTCCACCTTCCTTGACTGTATATCAATTTAGCTAACCACTCGTATAGTTCAATTGGGAAAGTGCAGAAGAAGATTTCGTGACTCCTGTTTTCTTGAGCCGCGAACTCGTGAATCTTCTGATCTAACCACTTCTCAATCTCTTTCTTAGTCGGATTCCAATGATGCGACATCACATATCTATTTAAGGAGATCCCGGTCCCAACAACAGAACCATTTTTTAGCTTAGGGGGCCTTGACCCAGGTTCAGAGTTAGTTACGCCAACCAACAAAACCCTACACTGTTGGCCCTTTCGATAACAACCCACGTAGCGCAGGCTACAATCTCATCCGAAGCAGTATTGGGGGATGCAAGAACCAAGTTTTTGCATCTAAAGACTAGTGTGATGTCTTCTAGCGCTATGATGTCTTCCAGCGCCTTGGATTTGCCTTCGCGCAGATCAATATACTTATAGGGCTCGTTACTATAATTAAGTTAAACCTGCCTCTAGACCTTCGCGAAGGTCCACGATCAGCCTTTGCGAACCTTAGATATCCGAGTTACCTACTTTCACGCATCAACAAGCGACCCTAGATCAGAGTTTGCATAGATATACTTAATTCGTTAGAAAACATAAGATAAATGGTCTATAACTTCGCGAAAGTGCCTAATCATTCATTGCATACATTATTAAGATAGATTCAGTAAAGTCGCATAGCATTCAATCAATATTTCATAAAACATATCATTAGTCGACAACATATAACATAAACAAATGCAATAGAAATACCCAGTAATTATCCAAAAGAATTGTCTTTATTGATCCTTCATTCACAGGTTACAAACTCTCTATCCTGCGCACACAATTATAGGGGTCTGCGCACTTAGTTGTGGACTCTACCCAAGCCTCCTGTGCACTTAGCTGCAAGAGCCTCCCTTTCTCTACCTAAGCGCAAGAAGCAGAGCCTTCATACCTTAGTTTTTGTCCAAGACGATAGAACTCTTCAATGTACCCTATTCTCTTTTCAAAACTTACTTCTAAGACTCGCTAAGACTCAATTATTTATAGCTTTCCTAATACAATACCATGCCCCCCAGCTCATGGGTGAGTCTTCAAAACCGACCAAAAACAAGGGGCTAAGGCCCCTTTGGCTTTATCTATCTGCGCACTTTGCATCCACATTTTGCTGAGACTTTACATATTTTATAAAATTCTTTACAAAAATTGACTAGTTTAACTCAATTCTACCCCTCAGGACCCCATCCCAACACATAAGACGACTAAAGCTTTAAATAATATTTTGCATCGAACAAGAATTAGTCCATCCTAGGTGAATTCTTTCAAACTCTCTAATGATAAGGTTATGGATTCAATATTCCTTGTTGTTGATTTTGAGTTGTATGGATTCTCAAATGCTTCAATATGTAAGTACAACATTGACTCTAGTTAGGTATAATAGGATATGGATATATTCATCCTTGCATGTGTGACTTATGTGATTTGGTGTTAGTATGATACCCTAAAATGTTGATCTTTATTAACCATTTCATGATTTACTTGAATCAGCATGTTAATACATGATATTTTCATATTCTCTTGTATGTCAATGGCTTCATTCATAATTGATGAAACATTAGTCATTACTAAATCCATAGATGTTGAATTGTCATTGAAGTGTTTTTGAACTCATTTTTTGAATGTTTTTTCATTGATAAATCTTTGACATTCATGACACTTTAATTTTCAATTTCAATCAATTCCATTAAAGTTTTATTTGTAGTATCAACTTGTAAAAGCTTCCTCGATTCACTCATATTTATGGATGTCTCTTTTTCTACTTTCAAGATCTATTTATCCTTATGTTCTAATTTTTCTTACTTCTATAAGAAATATTTGGTTATGAGTATTCAAGTGGTTATTCTCTTTGTCTACTTTCAAGATTGATTTATCCTTATGTTCTATTTTTTCTTACTTCTATAAGAAAGATTTGGCTATGAGTATTCAAGTGGTTATTTCCTTGCCTTAATTTGACAAGATTGTGTCATCTTTTCTCTTGAAACCCTCCTTCTCTTAAGATTCTAGATTGCATTGAATTGCAACATCTTATCAAATCAATGCTTGATATTTTTCTTGTAAATTACACTTCTTTTCTTTGAAGCTCATAATTATTTTTTTGATGTCTTTTGTCTTGTTAATATATTTTTCTGATTTTAAATTTACTATTTTTTTTGTATTTTGATATAAACTAATATGATTGGAATAGAGATTAATATTTTGACTTAAACCTATGTACATAGTTTAAGAAGATTTCTTAAATCAATGTATATTATTTAGGAAAAGTTAAACTACACATTGTTAGAGTTAGTCAAATGTTCAATAATATCTATGATGACTAATTGAATTGTAATTTTTTAAACTATTTATTTTTTGTATGCTAGTTAGGGTATCTATATTAATTGAGAAAAATTAGACATAGGTAGGGTTGTTGGCTAGCTACTAGGGAAACTAGACTAGTGGTGGAAAAATAATGATTTTGTCCAAAAGGTTTAAGCAATATTAGTAGTCTAAAATTTATAACACGAGAACATAAAACTAGAGGCATTAGCCTTTGAAGCTAGACGTTCTAACCAATGGGCAAGTAATGTTTCCCAATAAAAAAAAAACCCAACAAATAAACCATGTAATAGGTGCACAATAAAATTTAAATAAGGGAAGTAGTGTCCTTCGAGTAAGTGGCTTAGACATAAGCAACAACTAATGTTGAGGGTTTAATATCCATTACCTTAGATCCTTGGGCAATTACTTTACAATTGACTTCTTAGATTTATAAGTGAAGCTCATTTACCTGAAGAAGAATTATCTAGTACTCTTTATTGTGATTTATTAGGAGGTAGCCCATGTTGGTCTTCACGAGCCAATATAGGTCAAGAGAGTGAAAATATTTGGTGTCATTGGTTATGGAGGTGCTAGTGCTAATGACTTAATATCCTCATGAACAACCTTATTGCTTGGAAAATTTCGCTCCAATTAGGCTCCCTCCTATGCATATTCAATGGTCTCTTGGATGACTGGGGTTGTACAATGATGGAAAATAGCCTCAGAGGACTCTGACTCATGCTAGGCATGGTTGGTAGGGGCCTCTTCCGTTATTGCTCTTCTTGCCTCGAACCATGTGGAATGCACACATCAAAGAGCGGGGGGAAGTCTGTTGAAAATCATGAGTAGAGTGAACCAAAAACATGTAGCTTACATGTGACATATTTGTACGAGAATGATGTTGATAACCGATTGGACAAGGATATAAATAAGTGAAGGGGATGAAGCTATATAGAAAAAACCCCATTGTATTCCCTTCCATCCATTGCATGACACGTTAGGTAAACCTTTTGGAGACCAGTTAAGAGCAAATAGGAAGCCATGATAACTACGACCATTATGGAATGACACCACAATTGAATGTCATTCAACCTCATAATTGTTTGCATGCGAGAAGTGTCCTTCATTGCTATCGATTGGCTCCTCAGAGAGAAGGAGAGTTGACAACAAGGACCATGCTTTCACCATGAGATTATATATCCCTAGCACCCATTCGAAGGGTAGACTAAACTAAAACTAAGATACATATTGAAATTAAAATTTTAAATTACTACATTGATAATGATAAGGATTCCAACTTACCACTCAATTTTACCATAAACTTGACCACAAATTCTTAAATTATTAAGAGGAATTTCATTTATAAATCAATACTTTATGGTATTTAATTGGGAGAGAATCGAAGAACTAAATTATTTGTCATTAAATATTTTGATTTTTTTTTTCTTTTTCACATGGAAAAATCATAATTTTCATTGATAATATCAGAAAATTACATGTTGTAGATGCTAAAAGCATATGTAGAATAGTGGGCTTAAGCCACTTACAGTGCAAAACTCCAAAAGGAGTACCTGTCAAAAGCCCTAAAACAGGCTTCAAATCATTACAATAAACGAGTTGAAAAACCCCAACAAATCCTGTCTAGAACAGGAGCCTAAAACCCCAAAGAGGCAAACAAAAGCCGACAAAAACCTGTGACACAGACAGGGCACAGGCCGCCCAGTAAACCAAAACAAAAAGCTTCGAAACATGCCTGTAAAAGGAAACAGGGTATAAACCCCAAACCCGCTACAACCGCAAAATCAAAACAATAGAGCAGCACCAGGATAACGCCCATGGGGGTGTCGACCTCACCAGCTGGACCACGAAAAACTAACCTCTACACCAAATCACATAGGCAAATGCATGATGCTCCTCCGATGAAAACAACCATGACTGCGAACGGAAGCCCCAGAGACCTAGACAAGAAGGAAAGGCGCGAACCAGGGGAAGAGGCAACCATGAAGTAGCTGCCCCTCCCCCACTCACTCAAACTCTCCCCCCGCAGCAGGCGGATACCAGAACCAACCTGCAGTGCTCCACCACCGAGCAACGACAACAACATATGGATGCCTCCAGAGACTGGACCAAGAAGAAAATAGGAGGCATGAACCAGGGGTAGAGGCGACTAGGGTTCAACCTCCTCGCCTCCGCTCCCTCAACTCTCCGGTCGAACTCGCTCCGTTCAAGTTAAAATATTAAATATTTTGATTATCTCATATAGTGAAAGATATACCATTTCCACATTATACTTAATAAAAATAAATCAACCACACATTCAACCACTACCTCCAAGTGTACCACAACTCAAGATTAAGACCTTATGAGAATTTAACCTTGCCTAAAGATGAAAAGCTTCTCACTTTGCACCATTAAATCCAATCATTTTAAACAACTTACACTTATGCTTGATAATTTAATAATTAAATTTTGTTTTTAAAATAACTATTATTATTATTATTATTTTTAAATCCCATAAAACTTTACCTATATAGGTTTATCTTTGACATACTAATAATAATAAAAATTAAAGATTTTTATTTTTATTTGTTATTTTATATGTAGGTTGTTTTTAAAAATCGGTTTAGTATTTTAATTTTATTAAATGAATATAAAAAAAAAGTATGGAACTAAGCATATTTATATTATTTATTTTTTAAGATAAAATTATTTTTTAAAATGTCTATGTTACGTAGATTAGTTGGTGAATAGGTGCTTTGTTAAGGCATTTCCTAGATTCTAAACTTTGTGGGTGTCCACCTTGATCCTCAACTAGAGATTATGATGGTAGCAGTGTCAATCAACCCCCCACTAAAGGTTATAGTGGTAGCAATATGAATTGACCTTATGTCATGTGAGTGACCCGCTTAGTGCCAATTCCTCTAACAAATAAAATGACTTTTAAAATACATATATTTAGGTTTTGGGTGGATTTTTAAATAAAAATGCTTTAAATCATTATCAAAATATAATTATTATTTATAAAGACATATTTTTTTTTTGTAAGCTCAAAATCTTCTATTAGTCATGAAAACACATACATCACATATACATATGTCTCATCTCACAGGTTACCTTGGCTTGCCAATCTTGAAACTAGACCAAAAGTACAATTTGAGAGTTTTGAGCCAATGTTTCAAAATGAACTTAACAATTCCCATAGGGGTGATAACATGAATACACAAAGATGTCTTTTGAGTTGAGTGGTAACCATAACATTTACATACATAAAATAGGGATCAAAATGAGGTGAAGTAACATTACTAATAACATGCATATATCAAAAGACCATTATAAGATATTAATGGGCTCAATCTGTTCAAGATTGCCTCATGGAGTAGGCTCATTGTCACCTACAATAACAACTTCCATACGCTTCATGCACTCCTCCATATCCTGAAATTGTAATTGAAGTTCTTTCATGTGAAGGAGTAGTTCATCTTGGGTGTAGTTCCTTTCAAATAAAACTTTTCCCAATAGGTTCTTAATGTGCCAATAAAGGTCAATGGTGTGAAAGTATTGATTTTTTTCCCAAGTCTGGCACCCAGTCCAAAATTATAACCATAAATTCCGAGTCTGAGTGGTTTTCCTTCTCTTGGATAATTTCTTGTTTGACCTCTTGAATTTCATGTTAGATGTCCAATAGGGTTTGCCGATAAACTCTCATGGTAGAGGAGTGAGCCTTCGAACAAGCTTGAGTACTATTGTAGTCTCCCCGACCACTAGCACTCCCATGGAGCAAGCTCGTTGGTAGGGCATATAGCCTGGCTGAGAAGATTTGTAATATAGAAAAGGAATAAAAGACTTCTGGCCTGATTGGCCAATTTTTTGTTGACTAGGACGAGAAGAATATAAAGAAGACCAAGGGTGACTATAATCCATATGCAGATTGGATCATAGGGTTGGGCTAGCGCAAGCCAAGAGGAGGAGAGCAATAGGGGAGAGGGCTCCATTGAAAGTTGAAACCGAGTAGATGAAAGCTAGCCCAATTTTGATTAAGGAAAGCAAAAATATGAGAGAGATGCATAATACATGGAGCCCTGTGTAGTAATCTCTTTGTGGAATGGACCAAGCATTCCACTCTTATGACTTGTACAGTAATCCCATAGCTAGGAAATATTTGTTAAATAGACCAAAGAGAAACATGTTGTCATTGCTAATGGCTAAGGGTTCCTTTGTGTGATGACGATACACAAAGGCACTTAACTTGTCTCATTTGAGCTAGTGTGATTTCAACTTATCCAAATATCTCCTTCAAAACTAGTCAAGTTCAAATGCTTGTAGGAAGGAGGAGTAGGTTAGGAGGGCTTGGTCCTTCCTTCAGATAAGCATGAACGATAGGAAGGGGAAACTCCTTAATCCATGGAGAGTTCCATAGCCAACTCTCCTTCAGAAATTCCAAATGTGTTCCGACTGAGGCAATGGTAAAATCATATGTAATATGCCTTGGTATACCATAATTCTATGAGAGTCCTAGGGGTGATCACGACAATCAATGACCACCTCCATTTTCCTTGTTGCATTAATTCAGGTAACGACCCTCTAATCCCTTCTAGTGTGTTTGTGTTTGCGGTGGACATCCTTTCACTCGTTGTGAAATATTAGAGAGATGCATTTGCCACATCGCCAACTAATCCACCTCGGGGATGCAAAAAGCTACGCCTTTTTCTTTCCTCATGCACGTCTCATATCACCCCATCCAAGGAATTAAAAAAATATACTTATTAAAAATATAATTTAATTTTAATAAATATTTATTAGATTTGGGATAAAACATACTAAAAAAATTATATTTTACTTAAAAATTTTTAGTATATTTTCCAATCGAATTTACTTAAAATCCAATATATATTTTTTAAATTATAAATTAAAATTAAAATTATATAATATTAAATTAAAATTAAAATTATATAATAAGCACAATCTTGATGGGTTTAACCATAAAAATAATTATCATATTATGCCAAATTACAAAGTTCTTATCAATATTGACCTACGGTTGTTTGGTGCTAACTTCACCCATTTTTTTCAAAATTCTATTAATATAATGTAATAAGGAATTTTTTGGTAAAAAGTTTAACGAATTTCAAAATAAAATAGTTAAAAAAACCATAAAAACACATAAAATATTAAACTACAGACGGTAGTCTGCGCCAAATCATTTTCACGGTGCCGACGTGTTCGATACATGCGATCGAAATTGAATGCCAAGTCCATGTTACAATGCCACGTGTCAAAGACACGCGATCCAAATAGGAGAAGTCATTTTTATAATGCCACGTGTCAAAATAATCGATAGAAGTGAATGATAAAACAATTTGATATGCCACATGTCAAACAGTCGACCACCAACTCTCTTGATTAATTACTTCAAGAAACATAATTAATTTACTTTTTTTTACCAATTTTACTCCACAAAGTAAACTTAACACCCCACAGCTTCTATGTCAGCTGCCCCCACATTACCCCCAAACCACGGGAATCTTCGGGCAAACGATCGATTCAGACGATACTTTCAAATTCACTGTCAATTCACGTCACAACAACTATAAATCGACTGTCCATATGACCATAAAAACATGGATTTACGTTACATCAAAGTTATTTAACTGGAAAATTTGAAACCCTCCGCAATTTGACGGAAACCCTCATTTCAGTCAATCGACAGACAATCCAGCTCGAACACTTATAGTGGTGCGAGTGCTCGCACTTCCAAATACGATCCAGATTCAGCTTCAGATCTGATCTCCGTAAAACTGAGTTTTCGGATTTTGAATCTGCCATTGATTCGGAGAAATACTCTCCAGGGTTTAATCTATTGATTTCGAGGGTTTCATCTGTCAATTTCCAGAGGCTTTCGGCTCTGCGATTGTTTTTTGTTTTTCAAATTTTTACAGCCATGTCGCTTCGACCCAATTCTCGGACCGAGGTCCGGAAGAAGAATTACAAGCCGTCAGTCGATGCAGACGAAGCTCGCCGCAAAAGAGAGGACAATCTGATAGAAATCAGGAAAAGTAAGAGGGAAGATAATTTGCAGAAGAAGAGAAGAGAAGGGATGCAGGCGGCGCAACAGTTCCTTCAGCAGGGGCACTCTACTACTGTCGACAAGAAGGTATGTTGAATTCATCCATTTTTGGCCGATAACTCACCTCAAAATTAGGCTATTCAGGTTACAGGGTTGGACATATGTTCTGTGTTTTTTCCTTCTCTTAAAATTTAAAAATATCGATTTAGATGGCACCCAAAAGAGTGAAATTTTCTCTCAGGAGGTTTTCAAATAACTTAAAATTCAAGAGGGGGATCCCGAAATTATGATTTTTAATTGCAAATCAAGATCATATGAAACTTTGGGTTTGACATATCTCCTGTCAATGTTTATGTTTTACAGTCACAAAAAATTCAAAAAACAAAACAAATGATGGAACCCAACAGAGAGAAATTTCAATCAGAAAACTTTCAAGGATCTTAAAATTCAACAGGGGTAACCCTTGAAGTTTGTTTTTTAAAAGGGGTTAGCTCCCAAATAGAGTTTTTGTTACCAGTGATCACTTCAAACTTCTGTCCATGTTTATGTTTTTCATTTACAAAATGCTGAAAATAAAAACAATTTCGGCGGATCCCAAAAGAGCAAATCTTCATTTACGAGGTTTCAGAAACTTAAATTCTATGTAGCTCGGGACCCGTTCCTGCTGTTAAAACCTGCGTTCTTGTATTTCGGGCACTTCGGTACACTGCGGAAACCTATCAAACGAGCGAGAACTCCATCGGGGATTCAGAAATCTTTCTAACTTTACCTACGCGGTTCCCTGCCAAGTTTTGGGATTTTGGAGGGAACTCCTAGCTGCTTCAATGCCGAACCCTTATTTGTAACGTTAAAAAATGGGAAAAACAATAACGATTACTTCTCCATTTGATTAATGATTTGGCACATATTGGCATATGTAGGTTTGACGTATTGTAGTTCTAATGGTGTTTTTATTCAGAGATGTACTTGATGCAACGGATTCTGTGCAGTGTGGTTAAAGGCTTGGAAACACTGCATAACATCTTGAAATCTCTAGGTCAAGATCAAGGCTAAGTGGATGGAATGGGGAGATTTTCCTCCCATCAATGGTTAATGTGATGTTAATGAAGCAACTGCTTTCAGAGGTAATTTTGGACTTAAGAAAATATTGAGATCTGGCAAGTTGAAAAATCATACTAAAAAATCATGTTATCTTACCATGAATCATGACTCATGAGTTTTGTAAGGGGACTGGACTTTTCTGCTATTGCAAAGACTGTAAAATTCTTCCTCCAGAAAATGATCATATAAACAGTGTGAGAATAAAGATGATCATGCCAAGACCGATGGATGAAAAATGTGACATCCCGTTTAGGCCAGGTGATAAGTATTAAGAAAAGACCTGAGAATAGCATGTGGTCCTGACACCATAAAAAACCTCTGTGAGATCGATGATGTTTATGATCGAATAATTTTTGCAGCATTCAAGGCTGAAATGATCGAAACATTTGAAAATGATAGAAGTAATAGAACTCAGCTCATACTGAATCCCCAACCACTAAAGAGAGGGAAGATATGGGAGAAACTGACAGCCGTGCTTCGGATAGGGGTTGGAAAATTAAATTATGGAAAGGCAGGTAAAAAAATGATATTTATGCAGTAAACTATATATGTATATGTAACCCACTTCCCCTGGAAAGGCAAGTGCAATAAAAAAAGCAACTTAGAACCATTAAAAATTGATATTTATGCAGTAAATTAGTTCTATTTCATGAGTCCCCAACTGGCCAACCCATGAAATGTTTTGGGGGTGTGCTCTGGTCGTTCTAAACACCCCTCCTCCCATCTCCCCAGTTCAACTGTCCTGGAAACTTGTACACATAGTTCAAATTCAATTGGGGTGCCCAGAAAGTTTGTTTTCCAATCCAAAAAATGGACTTATGTAAATGGGGAAAAATGGACTTATGCAAATGGGGAGATGTGCTTCCTTTAAATTCCAGAAGGATTACATTTGGGCTAGACTATGTCAGGCATTGCAAGTGGCCCAGTTTTGGGGTCTTCTATGATGAACCATGCATCACAATCACTTTTGTTTTGCCAAGCTGCGGCAACAGGGAGTTGCTCTTTCCATAAAAATAAGACAGTGCTTAAATTTTGTCCCAACCGTTTATTGGTGATGTGGAAGACTAGATCTTTGGTGCGTTGCCTGACACACCATTGCATTCACCATTGAACAATGATCTCATTGGTTGTTCAGCTGAAATTTCTATTTTTTGAAATTGCTTACTTTATAACATGTTTTTAAAGGCAACACAACATGTTGCAACTTGCAAGTTGCATGACAAGTAATGTCCAACTGTGGGACATGCAAGGACAATGGGTTTAAATTTCTATTTACAATTGTGCATCAATTACATATAAATAATGACTTAACTTAAGCCCAAATATGTTATAGCCAAAATATAACAAAGGAGTCTTACTAAGATTATGTTGGATATGTTACAGTTGGAGAGTCTTCCTGCAATGGTAGCAGGGGTCTGGTCTGATGATCCTACCATGCAGTTAGAAGCATCAACTCAATTCAGGAAGCTTCTCTCTATTGGTAATAGTCTTGAGTATATGTATCTTTATTACCATTTTTTTTGTCTTTAGGAAATGGCCATCTGAAAAAATATATGTGACAGAACGCAGTCCTCCAATTGAGGAAGTTATCGCTGCGGGTGTGGTCCCTCGACTTGTAGAGTTTCTTGCAAGGGATGATTTCCCTCAGCTTCAGGTATGATCTGTTTTTCAGTTGAGATTCTAAGTATTGAATTGACATTATATTGTGGTAATCTAATATCGTTTTAATTTGGTCATATTATAGTTTGAGGCAGCCTGGGCTTTAACAAATATTGCGTCAGGAACCTCAGAGCATACCAGAGTTGTGATTGATCATGGAGCTGTGCCCAAGTTTGTGCAACTTCTTAGTGTTGCCAGTGATGATGTCAGAGAACAGGTTGCATTTTGGACCTTTCCATCCATTTATGTTACTCAATTGACATTAGTTGCATTTACAAGTTTTCTTCCTTGTATTCTTATGTCACCGGCCTTGAGTCTTGACTTATCTTGAATACAGGCCGTTTGGGCTTTGGGAAATGTAGCTGGTGATTCACCCAAATGTAGAGATCTAGTCCTTGGTCATGGTGCTCTCATGCCACTCCTGGCCCAGCTGAATGAGCATGCCAAACTGTCTATGCTGAGAAATGCAACTTGGACATTATCTAATTTCTGTCGTGGCAAGCCACAGGCACCTTTTGAACAGGTATAGATTATGTGTGAAAATAAGTTCTTGATGATCTCTGAGCCAAGTTTATACATGTTATTAAGATTATTCGGTGGCACAATGCAGACAAAACCAGCACTTCCAGCTCTCGAACGCCTTATTCACTCAAGTGACGAGGAAGTCTTAACAGATGCTTGCTGGGCTTTGTCATACCTATCTGATGGAACAAATGACAAAATTGAAGCTGTGATAGAGGCTGGTGTTTGTCCTAGACTTGTCAAACTTTTGGGGTATGTTCAAGCATATGATTCCTATGAAGCTTCATGGTAGCTACATTAAATCACTAGTCAGTTCTTCAGCTGTTGGTGATGGTGATGTTGTCTTTTGGAGAGAATTCAGAATTGGGTTTTTGAACTTCTATCTATTGCCCATCTTGGTTTTCTAGCTCTAATTCATTTCCGCTACCTATAATGTATAGTACCCACCAGATGTCATTGAATGGTTTGCATCAAGTTTTTGTAGCTCTCAGTGAACAAGGTTGAAACCTGTCGGGTTTTGATTCAAATCCATATGGGAACAATGGTAACTTTATATTCTCTCATGGGTTCTGGATTTGGCTGTAACCGTTTACTTTGAAGATAGGTCTTGCACTAAGACAATCATGCTCTGAAATATTTCTCTGTTTTGTGTGAGGACCACCACAGCTTTTGAAATTTTATTTTATGGTATTGGGTAAACAGTACAACAATTGCCTAGTTATGTCAATGTGTATTCAATGTTTCTCCATATGATAAATGTCAAATTTGAATGATTAATGATTTGTAATGTCTTTTAGTAATGAAATTTGTATCATCTACAAGATTAAGCATGGTGCTCTTGTTTTAGAGCTGTGCAATCCACATGCTTGTTTTATTTATGGACTTACAAGGTTTATGCTTGTTTGTTGTCAGACATCCTTCTCCTTCTGTTCTTATTCCAGCTCTTCGAACAGCAGGCAACATTGTTACTGGAGATGATGTGCAGACACAGGTATTTACCATATCACAATCTTATGGTTTTGAAGTTTACAATTTTGAGTTCATTCTAAAACTTTTTGTCCATAAGGAAGTTTCCTAGTGCCTAAGGCTAACTTGTAAAGTAAAATATGTTTGAGGCATGGCCATTGAGAGAATCAAAGAAAATTGTGAATATGCTAGTGAAATTAGGTTACACTGAAAATACTTACTGTATAGTTAGTAGTTAGCAAGCATAACATGCCGTGGTCTTATCCCTGATCGAGGGATCATGTTATTATTATCTCTTGCAAGTTGCTTTGGGTACAGTGTTTACACCTTTCTGAGGTATGGACATGGAAAGTTAATCCAGGAAAATTGGGAATGCACTGGCTAAATTAGGGTGCATTGAGAGAATAACCTTGTATTGCATTCGTCGATCTTATCCTCTCTTTCCAGGGACCATGCTATTATTAGCTCTTCTGAGGAATTTTGGGTATAGTATTCACTTTGGAGACTTGTGTAACAATTAATGGTTATCTGCAGGTGATATAGTAATCGGAATGGAAATTACACCCCAGGATTGCTTTAGAGGCTTGCTAGACTGCCTATGATGCACATTATTACTAATTAAATTTTAATGACAGTTTTTTCTGCAGTTAATCCACAAGATATGCCAAAATTAATATTTAGACTGAACAAATACTGATCCTGGTTGAAGCAGTGCATTGTTTGAACTCTTTTAATATCATGAATGATGAATTGATATTTTTTTTATTTCATTAGCTGTTTTTTTTAAACTTGTTATATGTCTTTATATTTTTGGTATGTATCATAAACTTGGCAAATGCATTATAGTTATCTAATGGTAAGAATCAATATTGAGTTTCTAGGTTAATTCAAATTGTAATTCTGTATCGGCCTTATGTTTTCAGCTTATGATCAGCAATGATGTGCTCCCTTACCTTTTAGCACTCCTAACCCACAATCATAAGAAAAGTATCAAGAAGGAAGCATGCTGGACAATTTCAAACATTACAGCAGGCAACAAAGACCAGATACAGGTTAGCTGTTTATATTTTTAGTTATTTCTGAGTTTTGTTCCCCAGTTAAATGCACATTTCTTACCTTTAAGCTGTGGTCTACAGGCTGTCATTGATGCAAATATCATTCCTCCTCTTGTACAATTGCTGCAAAATGCAGAATTTGATATCAAGAAAGAGGCAGCATGGGCAATCTCCAATGCTACTTCGGGTGGTTCACATGAACAAATCAAGTATGTATTAACTCTCTCTCTCTCTTTCTCTCTCCCAACAAAGGTCATGTGTGATTCTAGTGGATGCCTACTAGTAATGCAAAGTTATTAGTATCAGTTACATCTTAGGGACATAGCTAGTTATTATTAGGCATTGGGGATTGTAACTTGCCTTATTTGGTGCGTGGCTTGCCTTGTGTTCATGGTTTAGACTCTAGAGAGGCTCTTGAAGATGTTTCATGTAGAAGGGGATAGTAACACCTTAATGTTGACATTTAAAGTTAGTCTGTAGAAAGCTTGTGAACTGTTTAGTCCTTGGTTAACATAAAGTAAGTGTTGTAAAACGTTTGTTAAATACCAGCTCATCAAAACATTGTAGTATCCAATATATGGAAATGATGGTAAAATGTCTTTACACGCTGAATGTGAGCTGCAAAATGGGCTGATTAAGAAATGCATAAAATTTTGTACATTAGAGTTACACTTTTTGATCTGCATCAACCATAATATGAAATGGTGTTGGTTACATATCTTAATTGGTGTATAACAGATTAGAATTAACAATATGATCACATCTACTTCTACAAATTCTCTCAACACTGTGAATCCTTAACAATAGTCTAACGTCATTTGCAAACACAAAGCAGGATCAGCTGTTGCTTTGGACCAATACTGAAAAACGCAATCACAAATTGTTTTGGATGTAAATTAATCCTGTCAATTTAGTAAATTCTGTATTGGTTCTGTTTTTTTCACATCAGCTGCACTATAAAATTAAAAATTGACAAATTCAAAGAGGATAATACTGCCATTAAAAATTACAAGTGAAATTAGTTTCCCTCTGTTTGGAAGTAATGCAGGCAAACATGTCAATCTATCTAGATTATATCTAATTTCTGCCTCTAATTTTATTTCATAAACTACTCCTGGATTCTATTTTCCACATTTTACAATGTAAATATTGCATCCTAATTGTTATATCTCTTCTCCCTAATGAGCTGGCATTGAATTAAAAAATAGGCCACCTAATTGCAGACAGGAAAGCTTAGTTATTGTAGTTAAGGCTTTTTATTAACTATTTGATTGACTTACGTTTAATGATTAATGTGACAGGTATTTGGTGAATCAAGGATGCATTAAGCCACTGTGTGATCTGTTAGTCTGTCCAGACCCAAGAATTGTGACCGTTTGCCTTGAAGGTCTTGAGAATATTCTGAAAGTAGGAGAAGCGGAAAGAGACCTAGGGAACACTGGAGGTGTGAATATTTATGCTCAGTTTATAGATGATGCTGAAGGACTTGAAAAGATTGAGAATTTGCAGAGTCATGATAACAATGAGATCTATGAGAAAGCTGTGAAGATTCTTGAAACCTATTGGCTAGAGGACGAAGAGGATGACCAAAACATATCTTCGGTCACTTCTTGTGTTGATGGTCAGCCTGCCTTTAGTTTTGGTGCAAATCAAGTACAAGCTCCTCCTAGTGGATTCACTTTTGGTTGAGTTATACCATTGCCGTTCCATGCTTGAGTGTGATTACTATTTTGTTGAATTGTACATAAACTTTTGCCAACTTCAGGGATGTGGGATATTCGTATTACATCGTCTGGCTGCATTAAAGTGCTTCAGATAATCTTATTATCGATATTGGAGTTTATCATTTCATTTTTCAAGAACTGGTAGGATATCTCTGAATTCTTTTGCAGAATTCCAAGTCAGTGTTAGATGTGTCTACAATTCTAAGTAATTACCGGTATATGTTGAGGTCCTGGATATTTTAAGTGACAGCATATTTGCATAAATTTGTCAGTACAGTTTCTAAGCTGTACTCATTATTTGTCATTGTTCATCAAATCATGGCAACATAGTGATAAAAATATATATATAAATAGCACACTGTGTGATGAGTTTTTCAACCTTTTTAAACTCTTGTCATGATGCTGGGTTTTCTCTGTATGGTTATGTGGCCTTTTAGCAAAGCTCTTGCATCCAGTATATAAGATCGTTATCTGGTTAGATTTGTGTTCCTGTTCGGTACATCAAGTGAGAACAACCTAAATGGTCATATGGGATTGGTTCATGTGAGTAGCTCATTGGGTCCTATCTAGCTTTAGAGATGTCGAGAATTGGATGCATAAAACGTAATTTTCATCCTTCTATATCTAATTTAAATGATCTGATATTTGTTTTTGTTGTAAAGCCAATTCAATGATATTTTTCCTTTAAATGTCTTTCCTCTTGTTCTTGATTTTATTGTGCCTCTAATGGTTGTGACAGTAGATCAGTGACATTAAAGCCTGTTAGGTGCAATTTTTCGAGATGGAAGTTTCAAACATTTGTAATCCGTAATATTCATTGTATTAAAGTCAGTTGATAATGTAATAAAGACACAGGTAGCAAATGCGTCTTTTGAATAAGCTGAACTTATGAATCCAGAATTTGATGTCTAAGAAGAGACAAGTTACCTGTGTACAATGCATTGGGAGAGAGTAGCAAGGTTTCACATGGTGTGTCGCCCATGTCAACTATCCTCACCCATGTAGACGGATAACTTGCTTTACCTTAGACGTGAAGAGCTGACTTCTCCAACTTTATGTAGAAATTCTTATAAACACATATCCAACAGATCATCTACCTTGCCCTTTGCAAGGCCTGGTAGAAGACCGGTACTTTGTGATTGTTCAAAACTTTAGGACCTGAACTGGCCTCCAAAATTGGATGTTGAAATTCTGATAGGCAAATCCAACAGGGTATTTTTTTATTTCAATGGAACATTCTTACATATGATTGTAACTTCAAAGACACAATGATCAATGATAGTGTGTGAGGTTGTAATTTGCATCAATAATGTGTTCAATTTATTTTTTGCTTTATACAAAATGTCATATTCAATCGTGGTCATGAGTTTGAATGCATAAAACTGGAATAAACTTGCTGCATCACAGACCTTTAATATTTTGATATATCAGACTCCAGAATAGTGTGTTGCGATCACATTACAGACCTTTAAATACTGCTCCCTTTAAAGAAATCTGCCCCCTCAACATAAATAAATATATCTCTAAAATTTATAGGTATATTCTAAATTCGTTTATCAAATCCCACTCTGATTATCACAATAGATAACGGTAGTATCCAACACGTGCTCACTTAAGAGCTTCCTTAACCAAACCACTTCACAACAGGCCATACAAGCTGCAATATATTAACCAAACAACTTCACAACAGGCCATACAAGCTGCAATATATTCAGCCTCGGCGATGCTTAGAGAAACCGATTTGTATTTCGTGCTCATCCAAGAAATCAAAGTAGACCACAATGAACCAACACGTGCTCACTTAAGAGCTTCCTTAACCAAACCACTTCACAACAGGCCATACAAGCTGCAATATATTAACCAAACAACTTCACAACAGGCCATACAAGCTGCAATATAATCCTTAACCAAACCACTTCACAACAGGCCATACAAGCTGCGATATATTAACCAAACAACTTCACAACAGGCCATACAAGCTGCAATATATTCAGCCTCGGCGATGCTTAGAGAAACCGATTTGTATTTCGTGCTCATCCAAGAAATCAAAGTAGACCACAATGAAAAGCAACATCTAGATGTGCTTTTTCTATTCACCACACTGCTAGCCCAATGAACATCACAATATCCATGAAGCCTCAAATTCCCGGCAGTGTATCTCAGCGCATAGTTCATTGTGCCATGGAGATATCTCAAGAGATTCTTAGCAGTAATCCAATGTATGTGATGAGGCTCAACCATAAATTGACTCAGTGTTCACAGCGAAGCATATGTCTGATAAAGAGTTTACCAAGAACGTCAAGGTCCCCACAAGTTGTCTATATTCAGAAGGGTTTGCCAATTTGGGCCTAGCAACACTTCCACATAGTTTCTTGAAGTTGAGTTCCATCGGAGTAGACACAAACTTTCACTCCACCATCCCTCATCTCTTTAGTAGTTTCACAATGTATTTTCCTTGATAAAGGAAAATCTCGCTGGGATTTTGCCAGACCTCCAGGCCTAGGAAGTACTGGTCCTAGGTCTGTCATCTCAAACTCAGAAGTCAACTCCCTCTTACATTGATAAATGAGAAGGCCTGCACTAGTCAGAAAGAGATCATAAACATAAAAGACCAAAATAAGAGGCATGTCTTTTTCAACCTTGAAGTATAGGTTTGGATCAGCATAGTTCCTTGTAAATACCAGCTTCATAAGATAATTGTCAATCCTTTCGTACAAGGCCCTAGGCGCTTGCTTCAATCCATAGAGTGATTTCTTTAGCCGATAGACATGTGTCCTTCTATCTTGTACTTCAAACCCATGCAGTTGTTCCAAGTAGACTTCCTCCTTTAAGTGAGCCATGCAAGAAAGAAATTTTAACGTCCATTTCATGATAGTCCACTCCTACCTTTTTAGAGAAACCACGAGCAACGAACCTGGCCTTAGATTTTTCGACACTCCCATCAACTTGATGTTTAATTTTGTAAAGCCATATTGAGGTGGCCACGGGTTTGTCCTTAGGTCTAAGCACCACATCCCAGACATCATCTTTCATGATGGATTCATATTCCTCATTCATCACATCTTCCATACTCGGTGTTTTAAGGCTTCTTTGAATGTGCATGGTTCAACTTGAACAATAATACTCATAGCAGCCAAATACCCTTGATACTTGTTTGATTTATTACTTTCACGAAATGTCCCTCTTGGATGCAATTATGGCAAATAGCATACCGATGTTACCATGTGGAGGGTTGATGACCTGGCCATGTGAAGGTGTGAAGTTTGAAGTCTCAATAGGGACGTACAGGATGCAATTATGGCAAATAGCATACCGCTGTTACCATGTGGAGGGTTGATGACCTGGCCATGTGAAGGTGTGAAGTTTGAAGTCTCAATAGGGACGTACAGGCAAATAATAGATACAATGGCCAAAACAACAATGTCGAGTATTTTCAAAACGAGTATTTTCTTTTCTTTGACAAAAAAAAGGGTACATTTCATTGTGTCATTAGGACACTGTGAAGGACTAGGTTATTCTGCCGCTATCAAAATGTACATTTCGTTGTGTCATTAGGACACTCTGAAGGACTAGGTTATTCTGCCGCTAATCAAAATGTAATTTCGTTGTGTCATTAGGACACTCTGAAGGACTAGGTTATTCTGCCGCTATCAAAATGTACATTTCGTTGTGTCATTAGCACACTCCAAAGAACTAGGTTACTCAGCCGCTTAAATTGGGCAGAATTAGAAGCATCCTACAAAACTCCTGGCTTTTGAGTCTGTTTCCATAGTTCAATTTTTTTTAAATCGAAAAGTGCATATTCCATATTTCTAATAGAAATCAAAATATACGTTTCATTGCCCTTGGGATACTCCAAAGGAGTAGGTTACTCCGCTTCTTTTCTATGTACAGAACTGAATTTAGGTTGCAAACATAAATTCATCATACAATTCCAGTCATCATACAAAAATCCTGGCTTTTGAGTCAGTTTAATAAAACAAAAAAAGCTGTTCATATTGATAGCTTCATTAAGTTCAGCTCTCCCGTGTAGGAGTTCCCTGGAACTGCTAATTCACCAGTATATGAAAGTTGCCTCTTCGTTAAGAAGTTCCCTTCTGCTTGATTCGAGTATAACTAGTGATCCTTCCTGCAGTGATGTTTATGACAATTTATCTGATGTTTCATTTAGTTCTCGATGGACAAGGAAGAAAATTTAGTTCTCGATGGACAAGGAAGAAATGCTTTCAAGTGAAACATTTTATTTCTCCCTTCCCTTTGCGTAGTTTATGACAATATTGTTGTCTCGAAGAATCTGAATGCATGCAACTCATCTGTTTGCCAGTTTGAACAAGATCCATAGTGCGCTCTGAGTCACGTTGCCCTAAAGTATTTCGACAGGTTGAATACGTACCCCGAAAAAAACATAATTTAAAGCCTATGCGTTGGTCTATTCCGGGTTATTTTCGTCCTGCTGTCGTCTGGAGCTGTCGTGTGGAGCTGCGAGCAGGGTGTTTGTCTTTGAAGTTAGCATTATATTTTAACTCTGGAGCAGTCACTAGATTTACTTGACTAAATCTCTAAATTTGAAACTCCAGCAGATTAGCCTATCTTCTAAAATGGAAATCCGAAAGTGATATGTTACATCAGTTGAAAACTCACAAGTTAATAGGCACTCCCTGAAGGCTGAAATCTCTATGTAGCACACTTTTCTGCCAATCATTGGAGATTCAAAATTTGTATCACATCAGTTTTTTTATTAACTGGCTAAATATGTCAATTTGAAATTCACTGTGCCCATACTTCAAAACTCACATTTTGTTGTGGCTGCTTTATATCTGACAGGGTATTATATTCCTTAAAGGCTATAACATATCAGCTGTTGAACCTTGATCCCATTAAGTCAGTGAGAATTCATGCATTGCTAACTAAGACATGTTGATCTAACATTGATTCCCTACCAATAGCTACTACTGCTAGCTTGTCTGCTTGTGGGATTCCATTCTTCAGAGCTTACTCCATTCCTTTAAGATGTAACTTCAGTTATTCCTTCAATACAGAACTATGAGAAACTCGACTGCTGACAAAGCTGAGTATGATTACAAAGGCCGACTCCCGTGGCAAACAAGTTGATAGCTGAAACTTTCAGCCTTCCACAGAATATGAAAAACCACCTTTTATATATATATGCAGGCTGCAGCTATGCTTATTGTGTGAAATGAAGTCAGTGCTGTGGAGTTCATTGTGTATATTTCCTTTGTTACCATGGGTACTGTCACCTGTGACTACAGTTTTTCCTAACTTTTAACAATTTGTCATTAATCACATCAAAGACACCCCAACAATTTGTAACAAACTGAATATTGAATTAAAATTGAAAAATTCTTAAAAAAGTGAAACACATATATGACAGTGATAGATTATTGTGACCTTTGACAGTGCATAATTATTTTCCATTGTCATTCTCTCAAGAGTCAGTATCTACTATGATCTCTCTATGTACATTGTAAACACTGAACAGTGATACATTTTGATTTTGATGACTTAATGGAAAATCTGCATTTTATGGTTTTAATATCTAAGTTCTAAATTTATAATTAGTAGTAAGTACTTACTACTTAGTTTCTTATGTGCTTGTAAGTTGTAAATTTGATTCTATTTATTTTTTTAAAGTGAACTATGAACTTTGAGAGGTAATTATATTTTAATTTGATTAGATAAGCTGCAACCTGCAATTTAATATGGATAAAAAACTATATTTCGGTACATATATATATATATATATTTTAAATATATATAAAACGTGTCCCCCGTGTCCTGTTTCCAGGTCGCTGAATTTCGTATTGAATACTCGTATTTACGTGTCCTTCGTGTCTCGTGTCCTCGTGTCATGTGACTTAAGCTCTGACTTGTTTGTTCCTTGTTAAAATACAACCTTAAAAGTAATGAAATGTTTTCTTAGTTATAAGCAGGGTACCTCCTCACCGGCATATACATGGTGGAACTTTGATTCACTTCCCGAGGCCTTGGAAAAGTTAGTTGCACTAAATGATAATTCTCACGGGGTTCACTGTAATGGGCTTCCAAATACCACCATATACATACCTTACCTGATGACAAACCTGTATGGGAAGAATGTCTTTACCTTGAAAAGTCCAGGCCACTGTCCCAGCCAAGGCTCTATGTTCAATGATTCACCTTTCCACTTTCCATCTATATTATCAAATTTCAAAGTAGCATTCCCTGCTTTTCTTGAATGTGAGCAGTGAACTACTAAATGATCAGTTGATATTCTTCACTTTCTTTCAGCATAAGGTACACACACATCTGTCTGGACCCTCCCATGTCCTCCGTTGATTTTTGATTCATTTTTTTAAAGATACCTGTGTGGATCTTCCCATGTCCTTTTGCAATTGTCCCGTGTGGGGACTATATTTTAATGTTCCAACTAAAGAAAACTACAGATCATCTTTCACCACCATGACTATTCACCCTCACCTTCTTTAATCCTTGCTTTATATTTTACCTTGTCAGTGAAGTTTCCTGATTTATTTTTTATTTTTTTACTACAGATCATCTTTCACCACCATGACTATTCACCCTCACCTTCTTTAATCCTTGCTTTATATTTTACCTTGTCAGTGAAGTTTCCTGATTTATTTTTTATATTTTTATCATATGATATGACTAACCCATCTCTTCAGTTTTAAAATGCTTGTCTCAGACACTATGTTTGACTCTCGAGAAATACTGCTTTCCATTTTCTGCTAGTTCTCCTAGTTTATTCTTCAAGCTATGGTCTAGTGACAACTCGGCATGATTGTTGTGACCCTAACCCAAGTTCAAAGGGCATACTGCTCCCTTTAAAGAAATCTGCCCCCTCAACATAAATAAATATATCTCTAAAATTTATAGGTATATTCTAAATTCGTTTATTCACAAAATTTCCACCAATCAAAAAGGAAACAAAATGAACTATAAGAGAGAACAGAGAGAATGCTCTGGACTCCACAACCAGTCTCAAAAAGTTTGATGCTAAAAGACTAAAATGAAGACAATGGAACATGAGGATTATCTCCTTACAAAATACACTCTTGGCCAAGAAAAAACTTCATGTGCCTCTTAATATTTGAATACCATGCATATTTCAAATAATTATTTCTCAAGTTGCTAATTTTGTTGAAATGGAGTGGCCTGAAAAGACACAGTGGATTCTATCCAAAATAATTATTTCCCAAGTTGCTAATTTTGTTGAAATGGAGTGGCCTGAAAAGCCAGAGTGGATTCTATACAAATATTCGCTTTATTGCATCATTGGATAGTGTTTATGCTAATGTTTTATAATGGTGTTTATGATATTGTACCAAGCTATTAGATTTGGTGTTTATGATAATGTACAACGCTATTCGTTTCTTTATTGCATCATTGGATAGTGTTTATGCTAATGTTTTATAATGGTGTTTATGACATTGTACCAGGCTATTAGATTTGGTGTTTATGATAATGTACAACGCTATCACATTTGGCCACAAAGTAAATAAATCAATTCAAACCCTTCTTAATACATGTTCGACAAAAGATTTAGATACCAACAGAGTTATGATGATGTGTCAAAATATATTTGGGGAATGATTCTCTATGAGAGTCTATTTACATTTGTTGGGTCTAAATTTATCTGTGGAATGATTCTTTACAGGAGTCTACAAGAGTATTATTAATATTCATATTCGTTGTGTCTCTTTACCTGTATTTGTACGGGTAAGTATTGTTATTTACCTGTCCTATAGAGTATTATTAATATTTATATTCGTTGTGTCTATTTACCTGTATTAGTACAGGCAAGTTTTGTTATTTACCTGTATTAAGATAGGTAAGCGATGTTTTTTGGTATGGTAGGGTTTATTTATTAGTACCTAATACATGTAATTATGTATTGTAGGGTTTATTTATTAGTATGTAATACAGGTAATAAGTGTAGGATAAGTAGTTGATATTGTTGTTTGGAAAGCACTGGTAAAAGCATTTCTGTTAGAAAGCATTGGTAAAAAGCAATTTTTTTTTAATATGGAAATGGCCAATTAGAAAGAGGAAACAAAGTCAATAAATAAATAAAATCTCTGATTAGAATGTTAAAAAAATTACAGATTATTTGACCCTCTAACTAATTCTCTTCACATCATTGAGTTTTGAAATGGCTAATTAGACTCTCTAACTAATTCTCTTCACATCATTGAGTTTTGAAATGGCTAAATAGAAAGAGGAAACAAAATCAAAATAAATAAATAAATAAAATCTCTGATTAGAATGTTCAAAAAATTACAGATTATTTGACTCTAACTAATTCTCTTCACATTATATAGTTAGTTAGATTGATGCAGCTAATCAAGACGCGATCACTATTCATAACCAAGATTGAAAATATGATCTTCATCTATGTTTTCGAGAAGAATTAGCATAAGAGTGAAAGTAGTGATCCCTTGCTCGTTAAACGGATGGATTAGATGATATCACATGATAAAAAAATAAAGCATTAAGGAATTTTACGGCAAATGTAAAGATTTGTCTAATTCTAACATTGATCATTTTCCAAACAATAACTGAAGTAAATACTAATATCAAAACAAAAAGTGAAACACTGCCAATAGAAGTATGCACATTTTATATGTGAATCACTTAATTATATAAAATAAAGCCATTTTAAATAAAACAACCTTCAAATTCTTCCTGACCTTCTAGCTCTTTTCCCTAAACCAATAGCGTATGTTTCCTTTCTTTTTAGTCGATTTAGTCGATCCAGTTGATTCAGCATTTGAATAAGTAGATCTCGTCAGGCAAGGGAGTATTCTCCAGATGGAGCATGAACCCAGCATAAACTGTCTACTTTGTCCCTGATTCTGACCCGAGACCTGTTTAAGGAGAGTAATTTTCCCAAGCCACAACCATATCTCCTTGTAAGTTTAATTGTTCAACACTCTTCCAACGTTGTGCCGACATAATAGTTCGATCATCATCAGCTTGGTATAAGAAAGTGATCCCTTGCTTGTTAAGTGATGTGACTAGCTCCCTTGGTAATCTAAATTTTTTTGAACAACCAACCCAGGGATCAATCCCGATCCCCAACCTTTCTTCGCTGCCAACATTCCATGCCAGACCACTATTGATCACAAAAAAAACTGAGATAACAACTTTCCAAATGATAGAAGGATGAGGTGATCTCTTGTTATGTTTTTTGATCCACTCCTCTAAGGACAGACAAAAGATGTATTTCCAAGTAACAACCATTGTCCACACACTGTCAATAGAAATAAACCTCCAATCAACCTTTGCCACTAGAGAGCTAGCAAAGAGAGGAAGATCTTTTAGGCCCCATCCACCATAGGCTTTTGGAAGGGCAATCTTCTCCCATAAAGCCCCAACAAGAATATATTCCTCCTTCCAACCATCCCATAGGAACTTGCTACAAAGCTTTCTAATGGTTCCCGTAATGCCTTTGGGGACCCATATGAGTGCCATCCAATATACTGGGATGGTTTCTAGAACTGACTTAATCAACACTAGCCTTCCTGCATGAGATAACCATTTATAACTCCAATGTTTTCATCTTTTCTCCACCTTTGCAATCTACCACAACCAATCACCATTTCTATAAGCATTTGGCTTCAGAAATAGTGACAATGCGTCTTTGATGGTGTCTAGATCTAGTCTAAAACCATTACAAAATAGTAAAATGTCGTCAACAAATCAAAGGTGGGTAATGTATATATTTTTAGCTACAATACTCTTCAGGTCATCCCTATCTTTCGCAGCTGATAACAACCTGCTAAGGCTTTCAGCTGCTAGCAGAAATAGAAGAGGAGACAGGGGGCAACCTCTCTCAACCACCTTTGAGCATGAAAAAATGGAGAAGCAACAACATTAATTAGCACTGCAAATGAAACATAGGTGATACAACTCAATACCCAATTGATGAAAGAATTATCGAATCCCAGGTAAGTGAGAATCAATTTGATAAAAATCCAATTGACTCTGTCATATGCTTTGGAAATAACAAATTTTGCAATTAAGCCTTTCATCCTTGTTAATATTTGTTTAACAATGGTATGTTCTATGCTTGTGACAATTACTTCAATGTCCTTTAAATAGCCCAATGATAATTTCCAATAGCAATCACATTAATCATTCACATTGATAGTAACTATAGATAGAACATAAACAATGAATGCAGAAGACAAGCCAAGACAAGAGAACACCAGAATTTGGCGAATGCCAAAGAAAAACCCCAAGATGGGGAAAACCCTTTGATCAATTCTTCTTATTATAAATATCAAATGTATAACAGAGAGAGAGAGAGTACAATAAAGTCAAGTCAATATTGACTTGCCAATAGATGATCAAAACCATTGTCCAAAACAATGCAGTGAAGTTGTAATTTCCCTGCTTCGAGATAGCAACAATCAACATCCCTAACCAGAAATCAACGCAACAACAAACATTCCACAATGCAGCTCGATCAAACCCAGTGAAACTCGACCTTCTTTGTTGGTCAAAGTAAGCCCAAAAAGTTCAACAAAACAACGCTCAAACTTGGTCAACCTGAAGTCAACCTTGTGGTCAACGTAAGCCAAACAACCCAAAACATTTCGAATTTTCCTTCTTCTAGATAACAATGTTCAATAGCCCTAACTAGAAAGTCAATGTTGGTCAACGCAACAACAAAAAATCCATAATGTAGCTCGGTCAAACCCAGTCAAACTCAACCTTCTTTGATGGTCAAAGTCAACCCAAAACAATCAACAAAAAAATGGTCAAACTTGGTCAACATGAAATCAACCCTACAATGAAACAGGGTTGCAGTCAACGCAGGTCAAACAACCTAGAAAGTCTTGATATTTGTGCCAATGATTGCAGCCTGCTCAAACAAAAAGCTTCCCACAAAAATCATAGTCAAACTCAGTCAAATAGACCTTGGTCAATGCTGGTCAAACCCTGCATCAGTTTTGAAATTCAGCATCCTGAAATTCATCCACTTTCAGCCACATGTGTGAGGAAAAGAGTAGCTCCTACAATTTGTACAACCCAATCAGATGAGGAGAGATAAATTATGAGTCATGATGATGCCAAATGAGGGTGGAGGTCTCTCTTATTTATACAAGTCATTGAGGGTCAAGAAACATGTCCATTGGGCTTCATGAGCCTACATGATGATGTGGCCGACCTTAACAATTTGCACATGTGTGGGCTTGACCTCAAACACATATTTCACCTTGTCCGATTTGGTTGATCTTTAGGTCAATTTTGGTCCTCTCGAAAAAATGGATTCAATGCAATAATGATCTCCATCAAATGAGCTATCCAAATTGGAATTTGGCCATAGTTGCCAATTTTAACACTCCCTCTCAACTAGGCGGAATTCCACCAGCCAATATCTGATCATCGCTCATCATGCCATCCTGTCATCATGTACCATCTTTGCATCTCATTTCAGCTCTACTGAATACTGATATAGATAATGAAGAAGAATCGATCGAGAGTGAGTTATAAGACCTTGCCACTCTCCATTGACAAAAGTCAGTCCACATAACCAGGGGTAGAATCCCAATCGGACTTGATCCTAGATCAAGTTGTTAAACACCATGTATCCTAGACATAGGGAATACGATAGTACACGATGCATCCATCTGTAGTGCTATGGTCCCTATCCACTTTTCCAACTCATTGGCCAGATGAGAGGTACTTCCCAAGAGTCCCAGACTACATGGGTAGCATGTATGCTTGAGTATTCGTAGGAGAAGGTGAACCACTCATCTTATGCATATATCATCAGCTATAGGGGAAGGCAAACCACTCACCCTATGCTCTCATATATCATCATAGTGTATCATAGGGGAAGGTAAACCACTAACCCTGTACACAACGTACCTATAGGGGAAGGTGAACCACTCACCCTATGGTCACTCATAGCTCCAAGAAGTACCCCAAGCCCCCAGGAGATCCCAGAGCTCAATTTCCAACTCAAGCAAGACCCTCATGGGAGGGTCCTTCCACGACTCCAAGTCTCTCTCGAAAGGTTAAGAACTTGATCTTCCCCAAGGGCTTCGTGAGGATGTCAACTACTTGCTCATCAGCGCTGATGTGTTGGAGCCTTATTTCTCCCCGTTGTACCATATCTTGGATAAAGTGGTACCTGATATCAATGTGCTTGGAGCGGTCGTGGAACACGAGATTCTATGAAATGCAAATCCCACTCTGATTATCACAATAGATAATGGTAGTATCCAACACGTGCTCACTTAAGAGCTTCCTTAACCAAACAACTTCACAACAGGCCATACAAGCTGCAATATATTTCAGCCTCGGCGATGCTTAGAGAAACAGATTTGTATTTCGTGCTCATCCAAGAAATCAAAGTAGACCACAATGAAAAGCAACATCTAGACATGCTTTTTCTATCCACCACACTACTAGCCCAGTGAACATCAGAATATCCATGAAGCCTCAAATTCTCGGCAGTGTATCTCAGCCCATAGTTCATTGTGCCATGGAGATATCTCAAGAGATTCTTAGCAGTAATCCAATGTATGTGATGAGGCTCAACCATAAATTGACTCAATATTCACAGTGAAGCATATGTCCGATAGAGAGTTTATCAAGAACATAAGGGCCCCCACAAGTTGTCTATATTCAGAAGGGTTTGCTAATTCGGGCCTAGCAACACTTCCACATAGCTTCTTGAAGTTGAGTTCCATCGGAGTAGACACAAACTTTCACTCCACCATCCCTCATCTCTTTAGTAGTTTCACAATGTATTTTCCTTGAGAAAGGAAAATCTCACTTGGATTTTGCCAGACCTCCAAGCCTAGGAAGTACTGGTCCTAGGTCCATCTCAAACTCAGAAGTCAACTCCCTCTTGCATTGATAAATGAGAAGGCCTGCACCAGTCAGAAAGAGATCATAAACATAAAAGACCAAAATAAGAGGTATGTCTTTTTCAACCTTGAAGTATAGGTTTGGATCAGCATAGTTCCTTGTAAATACCAGCTTCATAAGATAAGTGTCAATCCTTTCGTACAAGGCCCTAGGCGCTTGCTTCAATCCATAGAGTGATTTCTTTAGCCGATAGACATGTGCCCGTCTATCTTGTACTTCAAACCCCTGCAATTGTTCCAAGTAGACTTCCTCCTTAAGTAAGCCATGCAAGAAATAAATTTTAACGTCGATTTCATGATAGTCCACTCCTACCTTTTTAGAGAAACCACGAGCAACGAACCTGGCCTTAGATTTTTCAACACTCCCATCAACTCGATGTTTAATTTTGTAAAGCCATATTGAGGTGACCATGGGTTTGTCCTTAGGTCTAGGCATCGCATCCCAGACATCATCCTTCATGATGGATTCATATTCCTCATTCATCACATCCTTCCATACTTGGTGTTTTAAGGCTTCTTCGAACGTGCATGGTTCAACTTGAACAATAATACTCATAGCAGCCAAATACCCTTGATACTTGTTTGATTTATTACTTTCACGAAATGTCCCTCTTGGAGCAATATGCCTTTCAACATCTTTGAGAGTATCCTTGTGCCATAGTGGTCTTTTCCTTGAGGTAGAGGGATCACCGAGAGGTGGATCAATAGGATCCATCAAAACGTCAACATCGGGCATAGGCTCATATGTCGAAGGTTCATCTTGTTTTTCGGTAGCATCATCATCATCCTTCCTTGAGATGGGGAGATCTCTGGATTTCCCAAGGGTAGTGTTTTCATCAAAGGTGACGTCACAACTTACTTCCACATCTCTTTGACCACGTACATAGATTCTATATGCCTTTGAATTTTCATTGTACCTAAAGAATATACCTTTCTTCCCAGACGCTTCCAATTTATTCCTTTTCTCTTTAGGCACATGAAAATATACAAGACAACCAAATCTTCTAAAATGAGAAACATCACGTTTCTTACTAGCGGAGAATTCTAAGGGCGTCTTGAAATCCAATGCTTGATGTGGGCTTCTATTTTGAACACATATGATAGTGTTGGCAACTTCTCCCCATAAGAACTTCAGTAGACCTTGATCATAAATCATGGCACAGGTGGCTTCCATAATTGTTTGGTTCTTCCTTTCAGCAATGTTATTATGCTCATGAGTGTATGGAACAAATGTCTCCCTCTTAATGCCAACCTCTTTGCAAAAGTCATTGAATTCATACTCGATTCCATTATTGGTCCTCAACATCTTGATATTCTTCCTTGTTTGATTTTCCACCAATGCTTTGATAGAACAAAACCATTTGAACACTTCAACCTTCCTCTTCAAGAAATATATCCTGTGCCATAATTCACATTGAAGAGAAGTATCACTCGCCAAAGCTCCCAAAGGACTTCCTCCAACTTGATAGAGACCATCAACCCTAAATCCAAGAGTAAATGCATCCTCAGGGTTTCTATGCCAAATATGTACCTTTCCATCAATGAATGCTACCTTGAGTCCTTTATCTTCCATCACTGAAATAGACACCAAGTTCTTCTTCAAATTGGGCACATGTTGAATTTCCACGACCTTGGGTCTAGGTTAGAGTCTTAAAATCATTGACGCTACAAAATAAGAATCTCAACCATAACCTGCTTTGCACAACAGAAATATAAAGTAGTAAATCACACATGCACAAATATACACAATTTTTAACAAAATTGCACAGTATGTACAACCCCAATCTTTGTTATATAAAACCAAATCTGAATAATACAATAGTCTATGGTATACAAGATACAATGACAAACTTCGTTGCAACTTCGATGTCGTATCTTGTCCTGTCGGTCCTTCGCACCCATACTGCTCACTAGCTGCCCCTTAGTCCTTCAAAGGATAACACAATGTCGAGACTTTAGGAGGGTTGCCACCTAACACTGTTGCAAGTCACTTCTGTAGAGTGTATACGAGCTGATACAATCTGCTCTTTGGGTAGGCCTAATTCCTAAGCTCCAAACTGCCAGGCTAGTAGTCACCTTTATCCATCAAGGTCATGCACTTCGGCTCCAAACTTCACCCAACCTTCAGCTCCTATTCGTCACTTCAAGATAGCTCATCTAGGGCTACTTTGGGATATCAACACGCTGCCCTCCACCAGACCAATGATGCCCAATCCTTCACTATAGATTATGATCCTAGGATGGACTCTTCACCACCACAGAAGGTCCTCCAAATGGCACCTACAGGATGCAATGTAAACTCATTCAATATTGGTCAATATCCTTAACCCAACACACACCAAATGCACCTAAAATGCATGCTTCAACTCACTGTTTTAGGGTCCTTTGACTACTGCAATTCTGGGTACCCAAACATAGTCCCTAACAATCCTTCAATATGCCATAATTGCCATTCCTTACTACGACTTCCCTTCTAAGAGGGGAGGAGACCCTTACTTGAAGTTTTGCGCTGCTCCAACCCCTTACAGACTTTCAGCCTCCCTCTTTTTGATTATGGATTGCTATAAGAAGCCTCCTCTTTACTGCGGAAGCCCTTCCAAGGGTCTGTGCTCCTCCCAAACATCCCTTAAACAATCCTTATGGTTGTGGCATGACAACAAGGGAAATCGACCCCTTCTCCAACACTTCAGACCCCTGAAAAACCCTCCAAACAGTCCCTCAATTCTTCATTGGTCTTGCCTCCCTTTCTGTGGCCCAAAATAGACTTCTTCCCTTTTCCAATGAGCTGCTCTCCAAGGTATGTGTTGCACCTTTTGGATGATCAATAAGCCTCATACTCACCCTCTATTTATACCAAAGAGAGGGCTCCAAAATGTCACATTTTAGTGTTGTCCAACTGTGAGCCTAACACAACCTTAGGCCAACCTTGACACTTATGGTGTCAACCCCAAAATTACATTCAAAAATTCATATCTCCACTTCTACAACTTGGAATTCGATTATTCTCAAAGTGTATTATTCTCCTTTCTACCCTCTATCATCTCATGCCATCACATGTTGAAATGTGCTCTCGGAAATTCCAAAAACACGATTTGGTGCAAAACCCCATACTTGGGTTCCCAAGCCCACAAGTGACCTTTGTGGCGCTTTTCCCTCCAAACCCTGAACCCTAGGGCTTGGAGTACCTCCGAAGCTACACAAATCAACACTCCCTCTTAGCTAGGGAGGTACTTCCAAGACTAGGAAGTAACTCATCATCATCATCACTGCTTACAACACTTTCCAAACTCTTGGCGCTCACAATTACAACAATCCTTGTATGGTGGAACTATGGCCTTCTCGAAAGTGTCACTATCACTGGAAGCATCTTTCTTCTTCTTCTTCTCTTGTATCGCTTTCTAATCTCTCAATGACTCCTTCTTGGCAGTTGTAGGATCACCCTTGCTCCCCACTAATCATGAACTCTTCTTAGGCCGCAAAGTCTCCCTCTGAACCTGCAAGCTCCTTCTTGAATTAGACTCCCTCTAAGTCTCTGGAACATGGAACTTCTTTTCTGGAAAGTGTACCTTCTTATTGGGAACCTGTACCTAGTCCTCTTAAGCCTGCACCTGCACATGCACCTACTCCTGCTTCTCTAGAACCTGCAACTGCTCCACCTGCTTCTTTCCATGATCCACAGGCTTGACCGTCAACCTGTATAGACCATGCTCTCTAACTCCGAGTACAATCCAATCATACTTAGAGCTTCTCGGCTTGAGTTTTTCCTTCCCATCCTAGATCAAGACCTCCAACCCCTTCCTCTCGATCATGGAGACAAAAATCACGCTATATCTGAGTCCTAGTACAAACAATACATCTTGGACCTGCATCACACGTCTTGTCTCCATCTTGAATGGCACAACATCCAATCCTCTGATCTCCAACTAACTCTTGTCGCCCAACACCATGTGAAACTTCGTATCCCATTCACCTAGAGTCTCAAAAACCTCCTGTGACCCTGTCATATGTTTCGTCACACCACTATCTACGTAACATCCTTCCTCATCGATAGTACCCTGCGAGAAATGAGAGATCATGGCAAAGTCCTCCTCCTCTAATCTCCTGGTGAGATTGTCTATCTCAGTAAAAATGGAAACACTGGCGACCTCCTTTCCTTTCTTCTTCTCGTCATCTCCCTTCTTCTTCATCGGACATCTCGATGAAAAATTACCCATCTTGCAACAGTTGAAACACTTGAATTTACTCAAGTCCTTCTTTTGGTTACCCTTCATTCGTGCTGCAAGTTCCACGTCATCATCGAAAGACTTCTTCTTTGGATGAAGATCCTTGTCTCGCAACTCTTCTTGAATGAATTCATCCCACAACCTATCCCAGTCTGGCAACTTCTCTCTGGGAATAATCCCTTTGATGAAGAGCTTCCATTCCTTGGTGAACCCTTTCGAAGAAATCCTCCCCATATCTCCATCTGAAATAGTCACACCGACGACAGTAAGCTCATCTTTGACTTGAGACAATCTCGTCAGATACGAAGTCACACCCTCACCTGTTATCATCTTGGTGGACTTTAACTTATCCTCCAATACCAATACTCGGTTCTTGTTCTTATTCTGTAGCAAAATCTAAAGAGCCATCCACATCTCATGTGCGGTGTTCTTCCCAGACAAATGAGGTATTAAGGCATCCTTCACACCATCTATGATGATCAATCTCACCCTCGTTTCCAAATCCTCATACACTTCTGTTGTAGTGACTGCAACCACCCTCCAAATTTTTTCCTATGCTTCGATTTGGATCATCCCTCCTAGATCACAACAGCTCATTTCACACTGACCCAGGTACTTGTGCTTTGATTAAGATTTATCTTGTCATTGTGGCTTGTGTTTTCTTACTTGGTTTACTACCTATCCCACAAGCCAGTTTCTTGACTTGGTTTTCTCCCGATTCCAGGGTTGCCTTAGTGAACTACGCAATCCTTGAGGGCAACCAGCCTTGCTCTCGGGAATTGTGCAGTTCAAGTTGCCAATGAGCCTTCAACTCCAAAATTGCGCAAAGCCAATTGACAACCAACCTTCAGCTGGGAAACTACGCAAAGCGTGAGAGGTAGCCCAGAGCCACTCAGCCCAAAAATTACGCAGTAGCTTCTCCCTTAGAAGTTGCTCAATGCTTGAGCTAGTGAGTTGCCCAGGCCTTCCTAGAATTGTGCAATCTCTCTGGGGCATGCATGGAAGTTTAAAAAAAAAAATTCAAAAAGAAAAAAGCGAGAAATCATCCCTAGAAAATAGGGATCTATTTTTAGCAGCCTAGAGGAGACACTTGAGTTATTTTGGAAACTGCCGCCAAGTGTCGTTTTTCCTTGATTTTTGGCCTTCACATAATAAATCCTAAATCAACCAAATCTATTTAATCGACTCTACAAAAGCTCATTTGCACATTCGATCTTGGAGCTCTGGCATCCCTGAGGAGATCAAGGAACCTTCAGTGCGATCATCGTTGCTTTTCCGGGTAAGTCTTGCTTTTATAGTCTTTTGTTGCTTTTTCTGTCGCTTTTGTTTGTTTAACTTGTGAGAGTGTTGTTTCACTCATTTTTTTGAATGACTGCTAGAAGTTTAACTTGTTTTAGCTATTAGAAGTGTTGTTTTAAGTTTTGCATTGTATTTCCCAAGTGTTGCAAGAATCACCCATTTTTTGCACTATCGGTCGTCGTTGCAGTGACTCTCTCCACAAGCTTGCAACCTCTGTGAACTATGATTGTGCAATCCCTCCCAACATCTTCCCGGTTTGTTGCTTGGTCTGATTCTTGAAGTGTTTTTGGTTTCAATCTTACATTTTCATGCCATGAGTGTCCTCTTTGTCTCCACGTACAACAATTGTTGAGCAACTCTCTAGCAGTTACATGTAACATTGCCTCCAAGAGAGTTGCATCAATGGACACTGTCGAGAGTAGCACTAGGGAAGCAATTGAACATGTGTCAGTGAACTTGCCAGTTTATGCAGACACTCAGTTGTTCATTGAGAAGGGCATGAAATTGACATGGTAGGAAATCAAGGAAGACTTAGAGGATCAACATGTTTACATCAGTATCCACCAGTCATGCTTACATAAAGTTGCATGCAGGTAGCTCGCCTTCCCATGTGCGGACATCATCCACTAGATTGTCTCACACACAAATCCAAAGACTATGACATTGAGCAATGCTAGTGGGATAGAGCTTGCCACCTTCAGGGAAAAGAACTATCAACAAATGTATCATTTACCTCCGTCAATGAACCACATGGAAACACTTTTCTATGCCACCCACAACTTTGTGAACATTAGATATATTGTAAAGTGCTGGGTGAAAGAGCTGTCAAAGTTCAGAATAACACCCAATCATGTTTACAAGACAAAGTCTTTCAGGAAGGCTTACCAGTTCTTGATCATCTTTGCATGTCGATTATATGGTCAAGAGAGCACTGGGACCTTTCTTGAAAATTGGGTGGTTATGTTGGACCAGTTGGTGTTATGACGGATAAATTCCTCTTGCTGACAAGAGCGATCTCCCTATATCCTAAAGGAAACTAGAAACAAACATACCATTGAATGACTCTTTCCCTAAGCTTATTCCATTTGAATTGTAAATACAAGAGTAGGAGAATAAGCCTCTTACCTATTTGTGAAATGCTTGATGAAGATCCCTGTTCTGTCTCGATGAAGCTTCCAAATGCTCAAAAAGACCCCCAATCACAGACATAAAAGAGATCAAAGGCATATGTAATCATAACAATTCAAACAAGCTTAATCTAATAATCAAGGAGATTAGAAATCGAGATTATCTCACTGAATATCAAAAGAATCATAAACCGTTCATCATTTCAATAAGACAATACAATGGGAAAAATGATTCATTTGTATTAATTCAAGGATAAAGACGAGCCTTACAACATGTACCTTGATGTCATGAGGTTCCTCCCAAATGCCTCTAAGCCTCTCCTTAGCTGGTAAGCCTTCCAATCTAAAACCACCAGCATAAGTGTATATTTTTGAACCTCCTAATCCCTCTATCCTCTAGTCAATTTATAGCCAAGAGGAAAAAGTTTCAAATCCAAAAGAGAAGGATGAGATCCTGTAATTGGGGGATTAGGGTTCCTTGATTAAACGGGATTAGCTCCATGATCTGAGGGGTATGGCTCGAATAGATATGACCTAGAAGCTTTCAGTTGGGATATATTCTACCAACAATGCTTTTGTAATTTGCTTTTTATTTTTACTTTGCTTTGATTTAACTGCGTCGCCTATAGTGGAAGACAAAGCACAATTCTCCATAGTTATTAGGGATAGAAACTTCAAATGTGAGGAAATTTACTAGGAAAAGCGCGCGGATTACACTTAACAATTCATAAATCCATTTAACCCTAAATTCACATCTTCTTCAAGGGTTTTTTTATTGTTTTACTTCTAAGGGAGTGTAATGGAACATGTTTATGGATGGCAAGAGATCCATTTTAACGGTCAAGTGTCATGGTGACAAGTAACACGTAACATATTTCCCCCTAAAGTGCGAAGTCTGAAAAATAAGTTTTTAAAGATTGAAGTGCTTTATCATGCCAAATATTGGATCATAGACAATGGTTGGAAACCTGCAAGAAACATTCAAGGATTAAAATGCAATATATGATCATCATTGAGGTAGGAATTCCCATACTCAGAGCAAAACTAACTCGATGAACAAGTATAGAAAAACTCAAAATCATATCCATAGTAGACACAGTGTAGATGCAACCATCAACTATGAATTTGTATACGTAATCATGAATATATATCTCCTTGCAACCTGGATTGATGAAACTAGATCTAGGGTCTTGATCTCCATTTCTCGATCCGTCGTACAAATCTAGCCATGCGAGTGAATATTTCGAATTTGAACATGGTAGAAATCACTTGATTGGTCAGTGATGTGAACCATTAACAAGCGTGAGAGAAACTACGAATAATGACAATGGCTCTCAAGGTACTCTCAGTATAATCTATAGAGTGTGAAAAGATTATCTAAAGTCGAACACTCATAGAGTCTTTCGATCGAAGGCCAATGATGAGAACCTGTCATCGAAAGCAAGAAACCTACCATTAAGGCATGCAGACTTCAAGGTACTAAAGGTTTCTAGATCAACTTCCTAGATGATGAGTTGAAGTCGATAGGAAGTGACCCATCGTAGGAAAGCCTACGACACAAAACACAATGTCAAGTTTTGAAGAATAGTTTGCAAGGACTGACTCAGGGATGGATGACGTGATTGAAGGCTGAAATTTGCAAAGGAATGTGAACTGAGGTTGAACTTCTCTTGAACACATAGTGACTCGACGATTGATTTGGCAACATTTGAGTCAACGATAATACTCAAAACCAGCTGAAGAATTTTAATGGGGTTCAATTAACTGTAAGACAAATGGATTTCCCAACCCGAACACAGGTGTGACAGAGTGTCGTGTTCAAGAGCGACATGTTTCCTTTATAATGAATGTAAAATGAATACCCTTTCCTAATTTCCCCCCACCATTACTGACAAGTACCTCTTTATTTTTTACAAGCTTGAGGAGGATAACGTATGCTTGTCCTGTAAACTCACACTTCAGATGAGTCCTCCGAAGTATTTTTAAGGAACCCTAAGAAGGAGTGGTTTGGTCTCGTTATGATTAACGAGTTTTACATTGTTTGATTTTTAACGAGTCCTGTAAAGGGGTAACTCGATGTCATTTTCATGTTTAAAGAGTTTGAGAAGACATGAAAATAAAACTCATTCAGTGCTTTTACCGTAAAATTTTAACGAGCCCAGAGAAAGTAATGCTCGATGTTTTTCAATTTTAGGGAGTTAGGAGAAAAACATAAGTAAACTCCATAGTGTTATTTTTCATAAATTTAGTTCCTCAAGCCTAAAAAAGTATAAAATAATGCAGGAGAGAACTTTGTTGACCATAATAAGTCAACGTATACATTTTTATTAAATAGTCCAGTTCAGTCCGTAAAAGGGTAAACTTGTACTGAGTGGATGAATGTTCATTTATTTTTACAAGTTCGAACAATCAAGTGCTCGACAACCTTTTCATGTTTTGAGAGTTTGAAAACGACTTAAAAGAGGACTCTATGTTTTCACTTTTTCGTGATTTTTAAGAGCATGAAAAGTGATAAAAGTATGCTCACAATAAAAAATGATCCATTTTTAACGTTGTAACATATTCTGCACATTAAACTCAATAAATTATCATAACCGCTCGATATTAGGGTAAAAAAAACAAAAAATTATGACTTTTAAAAGGTCCTAGGCATAAAAATAATATCTTAGTCACCCAAAAACTTATAAAAGTTAAAAAAGTAACTTTATTTTTACCATTTGTTTTTTAACCAGTTTGAGAGCAGAAAGAGGGCTTTTTACCACCAAACTTTTGAGGTCCATTCCGAGCAAACCAGAGGACGAAATCATGAACCGTTTCCTCCAAGTAAGAGATCTCTTCAATATCTACCTTTCCATCTGTTTACATTTCATTTTTAGGCTTCCATTTATTTTTTTGGGGGGTTTCCATGTTTAAAAATCTGCCCTCAGGCTTGCGCGAGAACTCTTCATCGAGTTCGCGCAGGACGGTAATTTTTTGTGTATTAAGAAATGTGGACTACGCAGAAACTCTCCCAGCAACTATTCTTTGTTTACCAAAAAGCGGTTGCGCAAGCGCCGAAGGTTTTAAAAATGAAGAAATTCTGCCCCAAAAAATCCCAAACTTGTTTTAAAAAACATTCTAACTCCTTCTAAATGCCATTTTTAGGGTAATTGACCATTCAAAAATGGAATGGAGGGAGAGAGAACATGAAGCCCAAGATTCAACAGCTTTGGATGATCCAACAACTTTGCAGGCTTTGAGAAATTGTGGCCTTTACAAATATTGGATTATTCCAGGAATGAAAGCTCAGGTAGAGATCATGACATGGTTGGTGAGAACCTGGGATTTCTAGGATCAATGTTTCGTGATCGTGGATCATCATGTTACCATTGATGTCGATGATATATACTTTTTGACTGGGATCTCCCGTAGAGGGGCTGATATTTATTTATATGGGCAAAGGCCGGGTGGAGATACTACTTTTGGATATCACGATATTGTGGGGATGCACAACTCAAGGACGACATGATTGATATTCAGACTATTGGGAACCTGGCCTTGAGGACCATAGATTTCATTGTTAGCAAGTTGTGTGGCAGCGCATCTCTTCACTTGGCCACAAAGGCCCATATGCAGACTGCTGTGGAATGTGAGGAGTCCACGGTTTTTAACTGGTGTGAGGTAGTGGTTGTCAATATGAAAGGACAAATGACGAGAGCTAAGAATGGTAGACTGAATAATTTCGGTTATGGTGTCATTCTGATTTCTTTCGCTCTAGAGAGGATTCCATTCCTCAGGCCACAACAGATTTTGGTGGATGCGGGAGGGCCTCGAGATCCACAAACGCTAAGGTGGGTTTCACTTCATTAGGGAAATTTTGAGGTCCAAAATGGGTCTCCTAAGAAAAATGTACAACCAAAATAAACTTTATAAGAACCAATAAGATTCAAGATAATGATGTCAACCATGGGGGATGATTCACCATTTTTGGAGTAAAAAAGTAAAAAGATTAAAAATAATAAAATAATAAAACTATTTTTTCAACTCGTATTTTCAACTTATCTCCCTATGATTTTACTCAAATTTTGAGCGGGAGTACTCATTGGATGCAAAATTTAATTCCGCATCTAAGGAGTACCCGTGTTGCATACTTTCGATGGACCCTTTACTACACGAAAAATGAGAAATACATGAAAAAACATGATTGCAATCACATTTTTCATGTATTTCTCATTTTTCGCGTGTCCATTGAAAGTATGCAACATGGGTACTCCTTGGATGAGGAATCAAATTTTGCATCCTACAAGTGTTTCCGCTCAAAATTTGAGTAAACCCATAGGGAGATAAGTTGAAATACGCGTTATTTTTTTTCTTTTTTTCCCACTAAAATTTGATGATGTAATATACTCTTATGTTATTATATCCACTAGTATTTTATAATTTCTTTAGGAGGTCCATTTTAGACCTCAAAATTCCCCTAATGATGGCTCGTCATGGAGGTGATGGTCCGGTGGTGAGATATGCTCCTGAGTTTTTTGTATGGTTGGGTCAACAGATCATCTCGATCGAGGATTTCCCATATGCAGGGATGGATTACAGGGGTGACCCAAATATCCCACTTCCAGCAAGGACACAGTGGGGTGACCTAGGTAAAATTCCTTATTTTGATATTTCTTTATAATTTTTTTAAATTTTTTGTGTTTTTTGTCTTTCAAGGCTAATTATTCGAAATACATATGCAGATGTGGGCCCAGTTCGACTAGCAAGGCTACGACGTTTTGACAGGCGGGGTGACCAGCCTATGGCAGTTGCAACACCCAACCCAGAGGTAGCAGAGGTATTGGATTATTTGGAACACAACTTAGAGAGGTTGACTATAGAAATCCGAGAGATTGAGACTGGTGATTTGCCTCTCTGGCACCAGAGGCATGTGGTTGGGGCTCCAGGACCTCTCAGGCGATTGTTACGCTGGGTTGCTCTTGCTATAGTCTTCCATCATGATCATCATCATGCTTAGATGCTTAGTATTCTAGGGCTTCATTTTGATTTTTGTATTGGCATATTCAAATAATAACGACCACGGGGCCTTATGTCCTTGGATGACATATTTTTGTATAACACTCTCTACAAACTTTATCTAATGAAAAACTACTACTTTTGATTTCAGTTTATCTTGTTCAATATATGGATTGATATTGTTTTTGCTTACAAATGTTGCAAATGTCTATTTAACACATGATTGACTAATGCATCGGTTAATATGTTTAAATTTCTTGGAATGTGTTGATATTCAATGTAATCAAACTGCCTTTCCAAAAGATGGACCTATAAAAACATTCTTAACATTGATGAACTTCTTACTGTGTAAACATTGTTTAAATCTAATACTATGAGTTGTGAATCTAACCTAACAATCAAACGTCGAATGCCAATGAGATGGTGTCAGATAATAGTTCAATGAATTCACGATATTCTGCTATGTTGTTATTTGTTTGACCAAGGCATATCCCATGAATAGAAACTAACTAATCACTGGTTGAATAGACAACCCAAGCTGCGGAAGACAAATTCCAAGTACTATGATTAGCGCCATCAGCAAATCCAATGTAAGTTTGAGGGAACGTCGACATCTACAAATCAAGTGTAAAACAAGATAAGCAGGAGAAGTAGTAGTGGACTGTAAAAAATGCTAAAACTACTGCACACACTTATAAAATTATAATACAAGTAATGTACAAATCTCCACGAAATATTTTATGCATAATATCTCTTTAGGTAAAGGCCATTTCTGGGCTTTCCCAAAGAGACACCATCATAATCGACCAAATCATAGGCTCCTTTAGCTAATACATGTTTTACAATGTAAGGGCCATGCCGCATAGGCTCGGATTTACATGCACTTAATTTCTCATATGCTTGATCATAGACCAAGACTATTTCACCTTATGCATAAGAACGAGGATTTACGTTTTGATCAAATTGAGCTTTGACTCGTTTTTTATTAACCTTGCTAGCCAATGCGGCCTCACGGTGAGTTTCATCCAAATGTGCTAAATGCAAAAAACACTCTTCCTCTGCAAAGGTAGCTGTTAATAAGTCGATGGCTAGTTTCAAATATAGAATTTCACATTCAATCAGTAAAACTACCTCCAAACCATAAACAAGTTGGAAGGGAGTGAAACCCGTAGATGTTTTCGCAGTAGTATGGTATACCCATAAGGTTGAAAAAAGCATGGTATGCCAGTTTCCTTTATGAACGCCAACTATCGGTTTGATCGCGTTTGTTAAACTTTTTTAACAACTTCGACTTAACCATTTTCTTGTGGATAGTAAGGGTAGAGCTATCATGGCGTAGGCTGAGCTTTACAGATAGTTCAGTCATCATAAAGTTGTGAAAATGACTACCATAGTCCATAACAATGCCCTGTGGGACACCAAACCGAGCAATGACATATTGAAAATGAAAATTGTTGCAGTTTCGTCGTCGTCCTTGTATGTAGGCATCGGCTCACCCCATTTCGTAAAGTAATCAACTGCAAGGATAATATATCCATGCCCCCCACCGAGTGAGGGTTACAGGTGATGAAATCTATGCCCTGTTTTGAAAAAGGACTGACAACCATTATAGGGTGAAGAGGAGCTGGAGGCACTCACATCTTGCGATCATAAACTTGGCAATTATGGCATTTTTTTATTGTAATAATGAAATCTTTAAACATGAAATGCCAAAAATAGGCAGCGTGCAATATCTTTTGGGCAGTGGCATACCCAGACATATGACCACCACATGCTCCAGAATGGAAATCATTTAGTTCTTTTTCGGCCTCTAAAAGAGTTAAGCATTGTCGAAATATAGAGTCAACACCGTGATGATAAAGAGTGTCACCAACAACGTTATATTGTTGGGATTAGTAGCGGATGCAACGATGATCGGTTCGAGATAACTCAGGTCTAAAAGTTTGGGTTTGAAGATATGTGATGATATCTCCATACCAAGGGTAAGACGTACTGGTCAAAAAGAGAGATTCACCTGCCAGAGAATCTTCTACCACTGTTTCTGTGTCAGTATAGGGAAACTCACACAATAATTCAGTGAAAACTAATGATTTATTTGATTTAAATATTTCAAATTTCAAATCAAATTCCTGTAAAATGACTATCCATTTGGAGTATTTCCCCCCTAGAAATTGTTTGGTAAGAATATACATCATAGGGTTGCAATCTAAAATGACTGTCATTTTTCGCAAAAGTATATAGTGACGAAAACATTGAACAACTTGAACAACTGCCAATGCTAATTTCTCCACATGCGCATACTTGATCTCAATTTTAGTGAGATTTCGACTTAGGTAATAGATCACATGTTCATTGTTAGATTAATCTTCATGTACTAATACCATGCCAATGATGGCATCTGACTCAACTAGATATAAAAATTAATCTCAATGATAATCAGGCGGATGTAATAACGGTGCATGGGTCAATGCGTATTTCAATGCATCAAAATCTTTTTCAGCAAGCTCGTCCCAAATAAAAGGAGATCCCTTTTTCAAAAGTCGGGTAAAACCTTTGGTCAACTCGACATAGTTCGGTATGAATCTATGTAAAAAGTTTGCTTTCCCCTGCAAACTCTGGAGTTGACGAAGAGTAAAAGGAGAAAGCAAGTTTAGAATTACCTCTACCTTAAGAGGATCGACACGAATGCCTTCTTTCGAAACAAAAAATCCTAGAATTCAACCGGATTGTACGCAAAAAATGCATTTGTGTGGATTCAAACGAATATTTTAGTGCCTACATCTAATGAAAATTGCTTTCAAATGTGATGGATGATCCTGTCATTTCCGTGAGTGAGCTGGTAGGTCATCTAGGTAGGGTTGGACAATATGTTTGAAATTTTGCACCAACATTCTTTAAACCAAATGGGAGTTTACGATATGAAAAAGTTCCCCCTGGGTAGATGAATGCAGTCTTATGTTGATTGACAGGGAGTATGTTTATTTGGTTGTAACTGGAAAATCCATCCATGAAAGAGAAAATCTTGTTTCTGGCACAATCATCAACAATTTGATCAATGTACGGGGTTGGGTAATTGTCTTTTGGACAAGCCTTATTAATATCCCTATAATCAACGCATACTCAAATGGTTCCTTGTTTTTTATTAACTGGTAGAATATTTGATACCCAATCAGTCAAAGGAACGGGGTAAACAAATCCTTATTTTAATAGTTTTTCAACTTCAACTTTTATAGCAGCAGCTTTTTGTGGATGCACTGATGTAATCTTTGTCTAACATGTTTGGCGTCTGGATAAGTCTTAATTTCATTCACTACAATGCTGGATTGATTCTTGGAATTACTTCGTAAGACCACAAAAAAAGGTCGTGAAATTCCTAGAATAGGGTTTTATATGTTTGAATTTCTTCAAAAGAACAAGAAGCTTCTATATGAATATTTTCAGTAATTCATGGTTTCACTGAGATGGTTATTGACACAGTTGCCGATATGTTTTCTAAATTATTTTCAAATTCATAATGAAGAATAGACATCGGGCATTCAAGATTATTCACAAACTCAAGTGAAAACATAGGTGAAAAAGTATTCTCAACTTTGTCAAGGCAGGGTAAGAAAGATGAGCGATGATAGTAATTGTCCCAAGTCATTTCATCTAAAGACATTACCTCCATAATGCCTTCATAAGTTATAAACTCTCTATCAAAAGGATTAGGTATCGATATTGGTTCTAAATGGGACAAATGAGAATAATCATTGATGATCGCATTCACTCGATCATTTTCGAATGGTGATGGGTTTGAAAATGATTGAACTGCCTCATAAGCCAATCCAAAAGGACTAAGAGGCATCTGATCGCCAAACAATACTAATTCTGACTTTGAATGCACTTTCCAAGGATCTAAAGATTCAAAAGTGTTTGATGTAATCATATTGACCTGGGCAACGTTATGAGGAAGAGATGAGTCTTTAAGAAGACCAACACCAACATCCTCATATGCAGTATTCAATTTTCCAACAAAGGGAACGCTAACAGTAGAGTTAGGGTCTGAAATGTAATAGGATATCTGGTCTATCTTAGTAATTTTTCCTTTATGAGGAAACATAATCATTCGAAAAAACAATGAGACCACCGCAGACATGGCATAAGTCCAACTTCGGCCCAGTAATAGGTTATAATCAAGTTGAGCGTCAATGAATTCATCTTCAATTGCAACCATTTTACCTTCTAATTCTACAGGATGATCGTTCAAAATTCCATAAGGTCGAAAACCTCTTCCATCAAAGGCTTTTAAAGTTGTGGGAGACTGATTGATAGTTGGAGAACCTAAAGCTCTCCAACAAGCAATAGATATAATACATGTAGATGCTCCTTTGTCAATTACTGTTCGAAAAACTCACTTTGTTTTGACAAAAACTGGTATATGGAAGGCGAGTTAATGTGAGAGTCTGGGTACACGATTTTCGAGATAAAAAATGATTAGATTAGAGTCTTGGGGATCAACTACTCCTATAGCTGATAATAGTAATTTCCTTTGTGTTGGACATGTCTGCAGCACTTTGACAACCGACATTGCTGAAGGTGACATAGCCAGATCTTCAACAATATTGTAATTTTGAGTAGCTCTAGCATGAGGATTAAAAGTTGAATTTCGAAGAACACCCTTAGGAGGTGGTCGAATTACCATATCAGGATTAGGTTTTTCAATTTGTAAAGGTTCAGAAAGAGGAGGATCTTATGTGGAAGAAGGATTAGGTGAACCAAAGTCATTTCCATCTACACTAGGACTTTTAGATCCATATTCTTTGGACCTCGTGGCTACCATAACTTGTGAAGACATCATCATGATGTCTGCCGATGTGGAAGAGGAAGATGGGTTATGGGAAACCATCTTACTGTCTTGAGAAGGAAATGGATCCTTCAAAACAATGGGAGTAGGTGAACCCTTAACGAATTTAGAAACTTCAGCACGATGAGGGCATTCCTTGGTGTAATGATCATCATCACAGATTAAACAAGGATAGCGAGGTTTCTTCTTTTCATTAGACAGTTCATTCTTGTTTTATTTCTCCTTGGGAGCAGTGTCTTGTTTGGCTTTTCCTTTTCCTTTCTTTTTACCTTTGGATTGCTTTTTTTTTGCCAGTAGATGAATCTACGACATTTATTTCAGAAGTAATTTCAGGAGAAGGATCTTCTTTGGGTGAATCTAGTAAGTCCAAAATCTGAGTCTTTATAGATTTTTTTTTTTTAATCTTATATTTTTGGCTAACAAAACCAATCACGCCATCAACAGAGTGTGATCTTATAAGAGCTCGGTTGGTTTGACCTCGACGAGGCAAATCTGGAATTTTTTCAAACAAAGTGTTAGACTAAGTATAAACAAGATCTAAGTATTGGGCACGAACGATAATTTTCTCTTCAGTTACAATGCCACCTTTGGCAACATCTTCAGTAATTACCGACATAAGTGATTTTATAAACCATTCGGCTAAGATCTGATCTGGGATATAAACTTTAACTAAACGACGTCTTCGTCTCCATTCATGAATATGATCTGAAATATAAGTAGATGTTGACTGTTTTAGAGAATTTAAAAGTTCAGTACCATTATCGTATCATATGGGTAGTTGAAAATGTGTCAAAAAAGCAGTGGTTATGGCATTGAAAGTACTGAAAGAAGCTCGCGGTAATTCAACATACCACTTGGCTGTCGAACTAGTTAAGGTTCGTTGGAAAAGTCGTAATCTAATGGAATCATCGACTAATGAGTTTGAGGCACACCAAAGATGATAAGTCATGACATGATTAGATGGATCCTCTCCTAGTTTACCTTCAAATTTTGGAATGTCACTAGGCAACTTCGTAGGGATTGTCGGCCAAAACGGTAGATAGAAAATGGGATCATTTGTTAATTGAGATAGATCTGGTAAATCCAAAGTTGCAATAAATGGTAACTGACGGTTAGGGTCCTATTGCGGGTATTGATAACCCTGAGGGATGAGTCCTGTTTCCAGAGGAGGATACCCAAGACATCTTGGAAGAGCTCGAGCAGTTGGAATTTTCATACCTCTTGGATATCCAAGATGAGCCATACCAAATTACGGTTGAATTGGCACTTGAAAAGTGTGACTAGGGTACGGTTGATTCTGGAAAGGAGGACCCTAATCCATTTGACCTTGGATAAACTATCCCTGAAAGGGTTGACTCTGAAAAATTTGACCTTGGAAGAATTGGTTTTGAAAAGGTTGGACTTATAAAGCCTGTCCTTAGAACGGTGTTTGCATATATGGTATACTAGGATGTACCATAGGTATTTGGGGTATAGACTGAACCATAGGAACAATTTGATAAACAGGTTCCCGAGGAATAGTATGAGTAGTTGGCCACATCGTTGCTTGAGAAGTAATTGGAATAGTTACTTGTGATACTCATGGGATGGGAGTTGATGGTGAACTCAAAATTAGATTTCGAACAAACATTTGCACAACAAATTGAACCAGAGTTTGTGGAGCACCTGGAGCGGTTGTTGAACAAGTGTTCATGAATTACCCTGGACAACTTGTTGGACTCTAATAGGAATACCTTGAAAAGGTTTTCCAATAGGTTGTCCAACAGGTTGAACGGGTTGATAAATTGGCACTTGAGGAGCAACTGGTATTGGTTGTTGATTATATGAAGGATTCCAGATTGTGTTCATCCCGGGATACAAAGTACCAAAAATGAGTTGAGATATGATAGGTTGACCTAAATTGGCTTGAGGTATTTGACCATAACCTGGATAATTTCCGGTAGGAGGTTTCCCTCCAACCGTAGGGTAAGATCTGACTAAAGGTTGTCCCCCAGGAGGAGGATACGATGGTTTCCCCCTAGGTGGGTAATAACCACCTGTTGGGTTAACTTGAGGATTACCTACATTTCCGGAAATCATATTTATATATTGATCAAATGTCAAGCCTTGGACAGTAGAATTGATTAAACCAGTTTGTAGAAATTCTCACTGTAGATTAACCTGATAATGCAATATACTAAAGCAAAATACTTAATCTACTTCTACAATCAAACTTGTGGAAGCTTAATCGATTTGAGCAAGATCAAACATAACACATATAACAGAGAAGAAGAATCAATACACATGAAACACAGAAGAATACTCTGGGGAAAGCCTCAGCTAAAAACCCCGTTATTTGTATTATCATACAAGTGAAAATATCTCAGGATTACACACAGCTTTAACTCTCACAGCTATCCATCTCTCAATACAATCCCTCATTGCTGCTCATAAACAGAATAAAAAACTCATATGCCTTTCCTCTGCCCTCCAAGCCTCCTATTTCCTTTTGTAGTTTTCCTTAGGTGTTCCTATTGTAACCTTGTGTGACACTGATCTCACACACTGCTCCAACACACTGTAAAACTGTGCAAATCTAAAGGAATGAATTCCTTCTGCATGCAAGAGATTTTCTTATAGGAAAATTCTTACAAATGACAGTACACTAGCCATGCCTTTAATCTCAACTGGGTCTTTGTCTGAACTGACATGCATGAGTTATTTACGAGAGAATATTCAGTTATCTGGAGTACACTAGTTTCATGCATGCAAGCATTAACTGACTAAACTCACTATTAGTTCCTCAAACTGTTTGGAACTAATCTAACTAGACATAACTCATTTAACTGAGCTAACTAATTACAACTCAAATACAACTCATCCTTATCTCCTTAATTAAGGGATAATCTCCTCAATCAAAGGGATAATTGTTGCATGACTTCACAAAGACTTCTAGCTTGAATTTCTCCCACTAATTAACTCAAGATGAATTAATTAATTATTTTCCAAGCAGCTGGTGAGACTAAATTCAAATTTTGATTCAAGGACAAATTAAAATTGGAATATTCTTGTTGCCACATTTCAACACTCCCTCTCAACAAGAAAGGGATTATCTGCCACCCCAATCTTGTCTCTTTGGAACTCAAATTTACACTTTGACAATGCCTTAGTCAAAATGTCAGCATCTTGCTCCTCGGTTGAAATATATTGCAACAACATGATCCTCCTTGCCACACAGTCCCTGAGATGATGATACCGAATGTCGATATGCTTGGACCTATCATGAAATATTGGATTATCACAATAGATCACAGTTGGATCCATCCTCTATTTAAACAAACCAACTAGAATTTTCTGCATCTAGATGGCTTCACATGCTGCCTGACTTGCAGCCATGTATTCAGCCTTTGTTGAGCTGAGTGCAACTGACCTCTATTTCCTGCTGTACCAAGCAAATGCCGTTGAACCAAGGTTGAAAATTCCTCCCGATGTGCTCTTCCGATCTTATGGACTCCCTTCCCAATCTGCATCAGTGAAGCCCTATAGCTTCACTCCCTCTGTCCGTTTATACCATAATCCATACTGAGATGTGCCTCTGAGGTATCTCAAAACATGCTTAGCTTCCTTCCAAAATAGCTTGGTAGGCTGAACCATAGCTTGACCCAACTGGTTCACCGCATAGCACAAATCTGGTCGTGTGTTCACTAAGTACATCAGTGAACCCACAAGCTGCCTGTAAACAGTAGCTTCTACTACTTATCCTGAAGTAGCATCCTCCTTCCTCCAGTTACCTGCTAGAGGAGTCTGCATGGGCTTGCACTTCTCCATGTGGAATCTCTTGAGTATCTCATTAGCATACTTGCCCTGAGACACAAACAACTCCCCATCCTTTTGCCACACTTCCATGCCAAGGAAGTAGTGCATGAGACCCATGTATTTCATCTCGAATTATCTTGCAAGGTCCTCCTTACAAGACATGATCAACTGGTCATCACCTATCAATATGAGATCATCAACATAAAGAACAATGATCAACTACTTACCTTCCACCATGATGTGGTATAGGTTCACATCCGCCTCACTTTTTGTGAAGCCCAATCCGGTGAAGTAGTTGTTGATCCTGGTGTACCAAGCACGAGGTGCTTGCTTCAGCCCGTACAAAGCTCTCTTGAGTCGGCACACATGCGACTCATGATCGAAGGTCTCAAAACCTTCCGACTGCTCTATATACACCTCTTCCTCAATCTTGCCATTGAGGAATGTAGTCTTCACATCCATCTGATGGATCTTCCAACCCATTTCTGCTATTCCCAACATCAATCTGATAGATGAGTACCTTGCTACAGGAGCAAAAGTCTCATCATAGTCGATCCCCTCGACCTGTGAGAAACCACGGGCAACAAGTCTTGTTTCTCCACACTACCATCAGCAGCTTGCTTTACCTTGTAAAGCCAATGAGAACTCACAACTGACTTGTTCTCCGGTCTTGGAACAACATCCCAAACATTGTTCCAAGCTATGGAGTCATACTCCTCCACCATAGCATCAACCCAAATCCGCTACTGCACTGCTTCCTCAAAGGAAGATGGCTCAGTCTCAATACATTCCCCAACAAGGGCCATGTATCCACTGTACCTATCAAGTGACCTCCTCTGTCTGCGTTGAGAAGATGGTTCTCCCACATTTTCTCTCGCATCCGACAACAATCTGTCAGCTTCTCTTGTGCGCTTCCAACCCTCTCTGGAATACTCCACTTGAGTGGATGCCTCCACTCCTAGAACCTCTACATGCGTCTACTTTGCATTAGTCTGAGGCTCCTCCTCCTTAGGAACCAAAAGTTCCTCCACATCCTATAGTTGGAGCTCCCTCTCAAGGGAAACTCACATGGCCTTTTGCTCATCAAACTTGAGATCTCTGCGTACCACTGTCCTCCGACTAGTAGGAAAGTACACCCGATAGTTGTGAGGTGTATCAGTGTACCCCACAAGTATCCCCAACTCTGTTATCAGCTCAATTTTCTTCTGGGAATCCTTGTTCACATTGCAAAATACCAATGAGCCAAAGATCCTGAAGTGACTCACATCTGGTCTCTTCCCGGAAGAAGCTTCTTTTGGTGTCTTCATCCCAAGTATGCGATGCGGGCTTCTATTCCACAAATAGGTCGTTGTGTTGCATGCCTCAGCCCACAAATGAAGTGGTAAGCCTTGGTCATGCAGCATCGCCTGAGCTTCCCCCACAATCATTATGTTCTTCCTCTCAGCCACCCCATTCTGCTGTGGGTTATGAGGTGTCGTCAATTCCCCTTTAATTCCTTCCGCTGCACAGAAGTCCTTAAAATCTTGAGAGACATACTCTCCACCATTGTCACTTCTCAAGGCCTTGATCTTCTTCCCTGGTTCTTTCTCAACCAAAGCTTTGAACTCACAAAAATTTGAAAAGGTTTGGTCCTTCTTTTGCATGAAATAAATATAGCATTTACGAGAAAAATCATCAATGAAAATCATATAATACCTTTGCTTCGCAGTGGATGTTGTAGAGAATGGTACACACACATCAGTATGAACTCGCTCTAAGATCACCTCAGCTCGACTGTCTCGATCATGAAAGGAAGACTTGGCGTACTTTCCCAAGGTACAACCTTTGCATGTGTCATCTTGCTCATGTTTACCTTTGGGAAGTCCGGTAGAGATCTATTGCATTATATTCAAGGCCCCATGATGCAAGTGGCCCAATCGTCTATGCCATAATTTGCCAATGTCTTGGCTTTGCACCAAGTCTGCTTTCGAACTCAGTGCAGCACAGTCATCTACCTCTAGTTTGTAGAGATTCTTCACTCGAATCCCAATCCTCTTGGTCTGACCCGTGGCTATGTGTCTCAGGAATGCCTTTCCTTTACTGAAGACAACATCGTAGCCTTTGTCTTCGAACATCGCGACTGATACCAAGTTCTTCATCAGTCCAGGCACATCACATCTGTCAAGGTGAGGGGAGCTCCATGCTCCCTCTAAAAGGTAACCGTGCCCACTCTTGAAACACTGTACTTCCCGTCGTCACCCATCTCTATGTGCATCTTGAGGTCTTTCTCCTCCAAGGTACTGAACAAACTCTTATCGCCGGTCATGTGGAATGAGACTCCACTGTCAAGATACCAAACACAACCCACCATCGATGAAACCATACATGCGATGAGGGTAAAATCCAATTCGAACTGAGAGGCTAATGCCTCACCTTCCGATCCTTTCAAGGATCCCTTCTTGTATTTATTTAATGGGAAATTAGTTACATAATGGCCCACCTCATGACAATGAAAGCATCTCACTTTAGATATGTCAATCTTCTTCCCTCCATGAGAAGAATTTGATTTGGAATAGGAAGCCTTCCCTTTCCCTTTCCTTGCCTTACTTGCTAAGGCTAGATTTTCTTCATCATCATGCTTAGATGAAGAACCATCTTTGGTGCTCCTCCTGATCTCCTCCTGCATTAGATCTGACCACAGTCGTTCCCAATCCGGCAGTTTCTCTCTTCCATTCACAAAGTCTCCTTCCCATGGAGATTCGAGACAATATGGTCTCGAACTCCCTCTAGAAGAATCCGCCTCGCCTTCACCACACACTTCTTCCATTCAGCCAATGCTTGTGCATTAGCTGTAACTGGCTTGGGGATTTCTTGATCAATGAAATCCTTCAAACCATTGTCTTCTAATACCGCTTCCATGCTATGTAATTCGAGCTTCCATCTAGAGCATACTCGAGTCTCAAGCCATTGAACGCCATTGGTGAACTTAGAGGTATGATAAGAATTCGATTTTACTCCTCCAACGAAGAACTTCAAAACTTTGAATTTCCCTTCTTCAGTATACTGTTCACAACTTCGATCACCTTTGCTCTGATACCATGTAGAAATTATCACTGTAGATTAACCAGATAATGCAATATACTAAGTCAAAATACTTAATCTACTTCTACAATCAAACTTGTGGAAGCTTAATCGATTTGAGCAAGATCAAATAGAACACATATAACAAAGAAGAAGAATCAATACACATGAAACACAGAAGAATACTCTGGGGAAAGCCTTAGCTAAAAACCTCGCTATCTGTATTATCATACAGGTGGAAATATCTCAGGATTACACACAGCTTTAGCTCTCATAGCTATCCAACTCACAGTACAATCCCTCACTGATACTCATAGACAAAATAGACAACTCATATGCCCTTCCTCTGCCCTCCAAGCCTCCTATTTCCTTGTGTAGTCTTCCCTGGGTGTTCCTGCTGTAACCTTGTGTGACACTGACCTCACACACTGCTCCAACACAGAACTTCAAAACCTTGAATTTCCCTTCTATTTCCTTGCACGGTTTTCCCTGGGTGTTCTTGCTGTAACCTTGTGTGACACTGATCTCACACATTGCTCTAACAAAGAACTTCAAAACTTTGAATATAACAAAGAAGAAGAATCAATACACGTGAAACATAGAAGAATACTCTGGGGAAAGCCTCAGCTAAAAACCCCGCTATCTGTATTATCATATAGGTGGAAATATCTTAAGATTACACACAATTTTAGCTCTCATAGCTATCCAGCTGATCCGGATTTAAGCAGGAACGCAATAGATTACATAGATAACCATAAATACAGAGATGCGATAACCATAAAAACAGAGATGCAACAGAAATAATAATATGCGATAACCATAAAAACAGAGATGCCGCGGAAATAATACTTCATTTCATTAATGGAGAATACTGAAATATGCTTACAAATAGAAATAACCCAGCTAGGGCGATGGTAGCTTATCTCTGAGAAGAGATGTGTCGGCTACATGCCTCTGAACTGTTTTGAACTGTGTTACAATGAGGCTCGAGGGCCTATTTATAGTTGAGAAACAATGGAAAACCCTTCACATTCCAAAACCTAACCCTAGAAGATGAAAACGCCAAACTATGGGCCCCGTTTGGGTAAATTGGTACATCAACTTCCCGGGGTCGTAACTTTGGCATACGATCTCCGTTTTACGCGCATGATAGCCCGTTGAAAAGATCTTTCTGAGGACTATAACGCAAACAACGATTTTTTAACTAAAAAATCGCAGAGCGGGATTTCCCAAAAAACATCGTTTAGGGCCTCAAAACGGCTCCTGAAGTTTAGGACCCGAAAACTGCTAAAAATAGTAAATTGTGCTATAATTAAGGAAACTGAAAATGTCAAGAGGGACAATGGTGGGGGTCTAGGTGGACTTGGCAGGTGGCCACCAATATCCACCTGGATCACCAGCTCTCAATACAATCCCTCATTGCTGCTCATAGACAGAATAGACAGCTCATATGCCTTTCCTCTTCCCTCCAAGCCTTCTATTTCCTTGTGCATTTTTCCCTGGGTGTTCCTGCTGTAACCTTGTGTGACATTGATCTCACACACTGCTCCAACACACTGTAAAACTGCACAAATCTCAAGGAATGAATTCCTTCTGCATGCAAGAGATTTTCTTATAGGAAAATTCTTGCAACTGATAGTACACTGTCCTTGCCTTTAATCTCAACTGGGTCTTTGTTTGAACTGACATGCATGAGTTATTTATGAGAGAATATTCAGTTATTTGGAGTACACTAGTTTCATGCATGCATGCATTAACTGACTAAACTCACAATTAGTTCCTCAAAATGTTTGGAACTAATATAATTGGACTTGATCCAAATGGATCCTAGAAAACCCTCTAAGTCTTCAAAACCCAAAAAATATCACATAATAAGAAGTTGTAGAATAGTCGGATAACACTATTGGGAGGCAAAAACATAGAGAAATCATTGAAAAATAGAGTATCGGTGTTTTAAAGCAACTTTGCATCAGAGCTATCGGATTTGGCCTATCAACGGTCCAGATCCGATCGGCAAATCGCAATCGGCAGTGGCAAAGGGAGGCTATCGATGGAGACCACAAGGAATACATGACAGCGATCAACAGGGTCAACGAGGACCGTCGATCAAGCGCACAGATCGACAACCCAAGTTGCATCGTAGTATTGCTATCAGCAAATACAAAGGAGCGCTTACAACCGCACGGGGTATGTGCGATATGTGATTGCGATCAATCACATCGCAATATAGCGTCGGCACATTTCAATGGAGCAGGGACGATAATAACGATGACAGCAATAGCTGGACCTAATAATATTATAGACAATATTCTATATATTTTGAAATCCGGAAAGCGGCAATTTCCTTTGTATTTCGCATTTCCGCCAAATGAATGGATTACAAAGGAAATGTGCTCGATGCGATATTACGGACCCGAAAGGGTTTATTAATGTTGTTGAATACTATTTCAAGTCTGATATGAGTGAGATTTCATGTTTTAATGTATTTTTTAATATAAAAGGGAAATCCCAAAACAGGTAGGATTTCGGGAGGACCAAAAGCAGTAAGTGGTTTGGGCCGGGCTCCGCCCGATCCCATACAATGGCTATCATGTGTCCATGCTAAGGAGAGAGAAAACCACCCTCATTGGGCAGTTAACCCCTGTACGAAAGGGCCGCCCGAAATGAACCACAGCCATTGGATCTGAATCTCCCAAATCGACGGTGGAGATGCAATGTGATTATACAGGCGAACCCGATAGAAGTATAAGGCGGATTTATGGATATTTGAAGTCCGATAAACAGTGCTTGGCAGAATTTTCCTGTGTTTGAACGTATTTCTATGTGTAAATAGAGAACGACGATTTCGAAGGAGTTCAAAGGCCCGATGACCCATTCCGTTACAGTACAGGTGGTCACCATCCTTGAAAGCGTTTAACAATGATTGCTAACACTTAGAGGGGATCTGAGCGGACAGAGGTCGGGAAGCCAGAGAATCCGAGAAGGTGAAATGAACAAACAACGTTGATTGGATTTAAAGCCACAGACAGAGAGAAAACAGGGACAAGCAGTGCTGAGACAGAGCAACAGAGACAGAGAGTCAATGAGGAGAGTCTGTGTACTCAGAAGAGACTTGGGGGATCCAAGTAAAGCCTTATTGTTTTGTATCTGTTGTGTGAGGCTCAATTTGAGCTCACTGTTGTAAAACTCTATTTTTGAAGACATAATAGAGAGGTCACCACTGAAGGCTGGACCAGGAGACGTAGCCCAGGAGTGTTGGGTGAACTCCTTATTAAACTTGTTGTGTTTATATGTGTTTGTCTATTATGTTCTTTAACTGCTTCATTGTCTATGTATTTCACAATCTTATCGATCCATTGCACAAAGTAACATAGGCATATCTATGCACATGAGTCTATAATACCTTAATTATGAGTTGTAATTAGTTGGCTCAGTTAACTGAGTCAAGTCTAGTTAGATTAATTTAACAAGTTGTTAAATTAATGAGATTCAATTTGTTAATGCTTGCATGCAAGTAACAACTCGTATTTTCAGATTTGAGTATTCACTCATGGATAACTCATGCATGTCAGTTCAGACAGAAACCCAGTTGAGATCAGATGGAGGGACAATGTACTATCAGTGGCTAGGATATTCCTTGGTGAATATTCCTTGCATGCAGAAGGAATATTATTCCTTATGGATTGCGTAGTTGGACCTGAGGTTACAACAGGTATGATGTGGCCAATTCACACATGTTATGACATTGGACCCCAATCAAAACTGCGCAAGGAAATAGGAGCTTGGAGGACTTGTGCAGCCTACATATATAGGCCTAGGTAGTCCATGAGCTACATCATCAGAGTACAGAGAGAGCAAGATAGCTTTTGAGCTCATTCTTTTTGTATGTTGTTGAGGATTTCAACTTGATTGATAATACAGAGATGGGGTTTTAGGCTCGTGCTTTCCCCATGTTATATATTTTGTGTTATGGTTGATTACTTCTCATTCTCAGTTATATCTATTCATGCTTGATGTTGCTCATGTTCAATTAAGCTTCCGCAAAGTTTATGGTAGATGTAGATCTAGTATTATGCTTTAGTACATTGCATATATAAGTTTGATCTGCATGTGAAATTTCTACATGATATCAATGAGTTAGCTAATTTGTAGAGAAAATTCTACAGTTCTCCCTTAGAAGTTGCTCAGTGCATCAGCCAGTGAGTTGCCCAGTCCTTCCAAAAACTGCAAAATCTCTTCAGGCCATGCATGGAAGTTTTTCTCAAAAAAAACAAAAATAAAAAAATGAAAAAGCATCCATTAAAAATAGGGATCTATTTTTAGCAGCCCATAGGAGACACTTGAGTTATTTTGGAAACTACTGCCAAGTGTCACTTTTTCCTTGATTTTTGGCCTTTGCGTCATAAACCCTAACTCGAAAAAATCTATTTAATAGACACTACTAGAGATCATTTGCACATTCGATCTTGGAGCTCTAGCATTCCCAAGGAGATCAAGGAACCTTCGGTGTGATCGTCATGGCTTTTCCTAGTAAGTCTTTCTTTTTTAGTCTTTTGTTGCTTTTTCTGTCTCTTTTGTTTGTTTAAATTGTGAGAGTGTTTTTCCACTCGTTTTGTTGAAAGACCAATGGCGTTTTAACTTGTTTTATCTTGTAGAAGTGTTGTTTTAAGTTTTGCATTACCTTTCCCAAGTGTTGCATGCATCACCCAATTTTTGCACTAACGGTCGTCGTTGCGGTGACTCTCTCCACATGCTTTGTTTTCCTTTAGTTTGATTGATTCTTGCACTTGTTTCACTCGCATGCATCGTCATTCATTTAGATCTACATCCAACATCACACTATCTTTCAGATTTGTTCAATTTCTCACTCCCCTTGGGCAGATTTGGGCTTCCTTGGTTCGGATCTCGTTTTCCCAAGCATGCACTGCGCATTTCTAGAGATCAAGGCCTTGACCTTGGCTTGTAGAATTGCACAAAGGTTTCCCAGGCCTGACTCCATCTGCGCAGTTCCAGGAGCCAGCCTTGAGCCTTGGCCACTAAGACTATGCAATGCACAGTCTCTCCTGGCCTGTGCTTAGACTGAATTGCGCATTACGCAGTTCGAGTTAGCAAGACCTCCCCACTGAATGTTGGGACTGCGTAATGTGTAGTTCCAACTGGCAGTCTGTAACCTATATCAACCAACATTGTCAAATCCCTTCTAGAATTTGCTCGGTTTGTTGCTTGGTCTGATTCTTGAAGTGTTTTTGGTTTCAAGCTAGCATTTGCGTGCAATGAGTGTCCTCTCTCTTTCTAGGTACAACAATTGTTGACCAACTCTCTAGTAGTTACAGGTAACATGGCCTCCAAGAGAGCTGCATCAAAGGATACTATCTAGAGTAGCACTAGGGAAGCAGTTGAGCAGGTGTCAGTGAACTTGCTAGTTTATGCAGACCCTCAGTTTTTCATCGAGAAGGGCATGAAATTGACATGGCAGAAAATCAAGGATATCTTTGCAGGGGACTTCAAGGAAGACTTAGAGGATCGACATGTTTACATTAGTATCCACTGGTCAAGATTACATAAGGTTGCATGTAGGTACCCCGCCTTCCCATGTGCAGACATCATCCACTAGATTGTCTCACACATAGATCCAGAGACTATGACATTGAGCAATGCTAGTGGGATAGAGATTGCCACCTTCAGGGTGGAGAACTATCAGCAAATGTATCATTTACCTCAGTCGGTGAACTGCATGGACACACTTTTCTATGCCACCCACAACTTTGTGAACACCAGAGATATTGTAAAGCACTAGGTGAAAGAGTCGTCGAAGTTCAGAACGACACCCAATCATGTTTACAAGACAAAGTCTCTCAAGAAGGCTTACCAGTTCTTGATCATCTTTGCATGCTGATTATATGGTCAAGAGAGCACGAAGACCTTTCCTGAAAATTGGGTGGTTATGTTGGACCAATTGGTGAGTGATGGAAGGCCATTCAAATAGTTGGATTTGTTGGATCTTTAGTTGAAAGTCCATGTGACTAATGCCCGGAATCCTCCCAAGGATGAGCAAGCAAGATTCTACATGCTCGTGTATTTACTTGATGCAATTTGTGCTCATCATCAGTTTCTTAGCATGAGTTGGACATGGACACTGAAAGAGATAGTCGTCAACATTTATTGCAAGTTTCTTTTTGAATGCAACTATCGAGGAGTTATGGCGAGGCTGATTGACCATTTCATCATCTCATTATACAAGTCGATCTTTGAGCATGATCCAACTTGCATGCCCCAAGAAGCGATGGAGGCGATACTTAACATTGCAGATTGGTATGCCTCCCCTGGTGACACCTTCATCAGAGTTTTTGGCGAAGAGAAGCCTCCTCATGTTCTACTAAGGTATGCCACAAACAAGCTGGTCATGCAAGAGGTCTCATATCACCACTCCATAGGGTAATCATCAAGACTGCACAAGAAGAAGAAAGCACCATGGCCCGCCCTTCCTTTGCGTATTGGATTATACAAGATTAAGAGTTTGAAGGATGCAAATGCCTAAGCTAAGGAAATAGTGAATTTCGAGTTCGGCACCAAAGACTTTAATCCATATGATCCCCACGACATTCTCAAAAACCACTGTGTGAAGGTGTACTATCCATGGATTCACAGGACATGTCATTGGGCGAAGGAGGACCCTTGGAGGTATTGTTACAATGAATCCAAGACCAACGATTAGTTAGTATAGCCATAACATGGAAAGCTGCTATGTAGGCTTCATCAACACATGAAGCAACAACAACAACAACAACAAGCAATCCGGTGTAGGACAAGCGAAAGAGGAAGATTTATGAGAACCATGAGGTTGGGAAAAGCTACAAGATGAAAGCAGACCCCATCATTGAGAAAGCAGCTTTGGCAGTGGAGGCAAAGAGGGAGTAGAGGCCAAAGAGAGCAGAGCGAAGGAAGAAAGAAAAGAAAATTATGGAGGAAGCATAACGAAAGTCGCAGGAAATGGAAAAGAAGTTGAAGGAAGAACAAGAGTTGAGAAGGAGAGAGAGGGAAGAGAAGCAGAAATAGGAGGAAGAAGAAAGGCAAGATGCGATGATAGAGAAAACATTGCCCATATAGGTTGAAGAGTCAGAACAACTGACAGTTGAAGAAGAGGGTGAGTAGATGCAAGATCGGGAGCTTTCTCAATAGATTGAGCAACTGATTGAAGTGATAGACATGGAGTTGGGGCAGGAGCCACAGGACCAAGATACTGACCTCATGCCGAGAGCACCTGAGGTCACCTCTCAATCTCCACCACCTCCAATGTTAGAACCAGTCCTAAGCGAGCAAGGAGAGGTTGTTCTCCTTGATGATGATCCGATGATGGATGTGTATAATCTATCATTTGATGAGTTGTAGAAGAAGATTGTACATGCATGGAGAAAGAATTTCCCAGATGATCACACATCACTTGCATTCATGAAGGAAAGGGTGATAGTGTCAGATGTCAGAAAGCATCCAGTTGCCATGGTTAATGCCACTTTGGCTTATGCAGGAGCCACGAGCTCAAATGTCAAGTTCTTGTTAGCTGAGAATGAACATATGGAAAAGAACTTGCAGGCAACCAGGCAAGAGGCAGAACAATCTAAAGAACATAGTGTAGGTTTCGCAATGGCAGAGATGAGGAAAGTGATACTTGTTGAAGTATCAACACTTGAGGCTACCATGTGGAAGCTCTATGACGGATTCATCACCATGCATAAGGCGATTGTCTATCTGCATGGCTTACAACATCGAAGAAAAAGGTTTGTCCAAACTCTTAGGGACATACATGTTGCCATCACCCATGTGCAAGAGTGAACAATGATGTACAAAGGGGACCCACTTTAATTGCCAAAGATGATGAAGCCGCATGTAGAGCTAGACAAAGCAAAGGTCCAGATGTTGATCCAGAACTATGACCAACTCACCCCGTTCGTTAGTAGCATACATGCTTCACATGCACAGTTGTATGACAATTTGGATGTCATGATAAGAATGAACAAGATCCCATCAATTGGTTCCCTCACCAAATCTAAGCACAAGAACCAAGTCCGACTAGAGATTGACAGGTACATGGAGCAACTAAGGCGAGAGGCCACCAACGATGACTTGGAGCTGAGCACACAAAACATGTAAAAGTACATTGGTGGTCTTGTCATCGTCAAGACCATGCTGCACATGCTTCAGGATGAGTTGGACAAAGGTTCCGAGACCATATACCTAGAAGCTATGGAGGCAAGAGTCCGCTATAAAAAAGACACCATCAAGCATTTTGGGGACATCATCGCACAATACCAAGCTTGGCATTAGTATTTGACTGAGAAGCATCAAGTGGAGGTTGTCGAGTTGGTCTTTCCCCAAACTTCTGAGTCATAGTGCTTTGTCCTCTTAGGTTGTCTCTAGCCTATTTTGTCTCACATTGGTACATGTGGAAAATGTATATTATTTTTAAATATGTTGTAATTGAAATTCCAAGTGTCATTAGTGGAATGTGAACAGTCAATATGTAATGTAATGAGTCATTTGTAAAGAAGTTGAATAGTCATGGGGGTAGTTAGAGAGTCACAAAGGGGACTGTCAAGGGTCACCCCACCCTTTGTTATAAATAAAACCTCATAACTCATAGAAGGGGCTTTTGGGAGCCAAGATTTTGGCTAGGCTTAGGCTTAGAGAAGGCCTGGGAGTACTGTGATGAGCCTTGGTTTCTCTACAGTGTAGAGCGAGTATACTTATTTGGAGGAGCATGTGTTCTTGATTGTAATGTTCCACTATTGGGGCTAGTGCCTGTTAATGGTGTATGTATGGATGGAACTTTCACTTATAATAATAATAAAAGAGCCAACACGCTTTCATGCATATGTTGTTACTGTAGTTGGACTATTATGGTTGCTTTAGAATTATATGTTGTTTAAATTACGCATTTGATTATGAACTACTTTGTATGCATTTGTATGAATCTTGTTGAATGTGTGTTGTTGGATTAACCCGTCACTTTGATTTGTGGACTATTCTACATTTCAACTTGTGATGTCATTCCGCTCGTGTGTTCCTTTCAGGCTGCATACTATTAGAGGCTTCTAAGGGTCACACTTCCTTTTCCCCTACGTGTGTTAGAAACCCTATGCATCTCACTTGACTCGTTGCAAGGTCACACACTTGATTCAACCCAAAGTTATCATACTTATATTTGCGCGCTACTATGGTCAAGGCATTACACTACCACCCACTTTTGGGACTCCTAATCCAAACGATCTGAGGTCTAGTTGGAACCTCTTATCAGGGAGATCCCCTTAATGTTGGCGGGTCCAACATCGTCAACAACTTCCAACTCCTTTGGGTTAGTTGGCTTCTTGATGACTTTCTCGACAAACTCCTAGATCCTGTTGACCTGCAAGACCAACTTGATCCTTTCCTTCCATGGACTATAGTTAGACAACCCCTCCAACCTGTCCTCATACCGGATACTAGCCTGTAACTTCGACATTGTCACCTACAATGTGACCAACTCCCTCTTAAGTTGTACTTGGCTATGCACAACTTCGATTCACTGACTTTCAAAGTAGCTCAGACACACTTTGATACCATGTTGAATTTCCAAGACCTTGGGTCTAGGTTAGAGTCTTAAAATCACTGACGCTACCAAACCAAGAATCTCAACCATAAACTACTTTGCACAATGGAAATATAAAGCTGTAAATCACACATGCACAAATATACACAATTTTTAACAAAATTGTACAATATGTACAACCCCAATCTACGTTTTTTTTTTTTTCACTTCTGGTTCACGGATACCCGGGTCAATGGGTAGCCGCTACATCCAGGGTTGTTCAACACTGAGTGGACGCACCCGAAGGCATCAACACCCCTCGGCCTATTTACTGACCTAACCCTAAGAGCTTTCGAGATTCGACCCTATGACCTCCCATTGGCGAGGCACTTGATTTGACCGATTGAGCTAACTCTTGGGGCTACCCCAATCTACATTATATTAAACCAAATCTGAATAATACAACAGTCTATGGTATACAATATACAATGACAAACTTCGCTGCAACTTCGATGTCATATCTTGTCCTACCGGTCCTTCGCACCCGTACTGCTCACTAGCTGCCCCTTAGTCCTTCAAACGACAACACATCGAGACTCCAGGAGGACTGCCCCTTAACACTATTGCAAGTCACTTCTGTAGCATGTACACAAGCTGATCCAATATTCTCCTTGGGTGGGCCTAATTCCCAAGCTCCAAACTGCTAGGCTAGTAGTCAACTTTGTCCATCAAGGTGTTGCACTTTGGCTCCAAACTTTACCCAACGTTCAACTCCTCTTTGTCACTTCAAGATAAATTGTCTAGGGCTACTTTGGGCTATCAACACGTTGCCCTGCACCAGACCAATAATGCCCACTGTAGATTCTACTCCTAGGATGGACTGTTCACCACCACGGAAGGTCCTCCAAATGGCACCTACAGGTTGCAATGTAAACTGATCCAATACTGGTCAATATCCTTGACCCAACACACACCAAATGCACCTAAAATGCATGCTTCTACTCACTGTTTTAGGGTCCTTTGACTGCTGCAATTCTGGACTGGTTAGGGTACCCAAACACAGTCCCTAAATGTCCTTAAATCTGGCCAGAATTTCCCTTCCTTACTGCGACTACCCTTCTAAGAAGGGAGGAGACCCTTAGCTAAAGTTATGGGCTGCTCCAATCCTTTATAGACTTGCGGCCTCTCTCCTTTTGACTACGACTTGCTACAACAAGCCTTCTCTTGATCGTGACAACACTTCCAATGGTCCACACTCCTCCCAAATGACCCTAAAACAATCCTTGTCTGCGGCATGACAAAAAGGGAACTCGACCCCTTCTCCAACACTTCAGACCCCTGGAAAACCCTCCAAATAGTCCCTGAATTATTTGTTGGTCTTGCCTCCCTTGCTGCGACCCAAAACATACTTCTTCTCCTTTTTAACGAGCTGCTCTCCAAGGTATGCATTGCACCTTTTGGATGATCATTAAGCCTCATACTCGCCCTCTATTTATACCAAAGAGAGGGGTTCCAAAATGTCACATTTTAGGGCTGTCCAACTGTCATGAGCCTAACATAACCTTAGGCTGACCTTGACACTTATGGTGTCAACCTCAAAATTACATTAAAAAATTCATATCTCCACTTCTACAAATTGGAATTCGACGATTCTTGAAGCATTGCATTCTACTTTCTGCCCTCTATCATCTCATGCCATCATATGTTGAAATGTGCTCCCGGAAATTCCCAAAACACAATCTAGTGCAAAACCCCATACTTGGGTTCCAAGCCCACAAGTGACCCTTGTGGCACTTTTCCCTCCAAACCCTGAACCCTAGTGCTTGGAGTACCTCCCAAGCTACACAAATCAACAAAACATAAAACACTTCTTGTAGATGAATGGTTTGACCTTGATTCAAGTGAAGAGTAACAATACCTATCCCTTTCGCAGGGTAGGTGGCATTATCTCCAAGTATGATCTTTTAAATACTTTTATTTTCAACCAAATTTGAGAGGGCCTCCTTGTATCCAGTGAAGTGCCTTGAGGCTCCACTATCAATCAACTAATGATACAAAGTATCTAGAGGAGAGGCTGTAGATAGAGCAGAAATAAGACATAATTCATCTTGTTTTTCTACAACATTACTTTCATCAAATGTGACATTTCTTGTTGTTTTGGGAGGTTGACCATTTCCATTTTGAGTAGCGAGATAATTCCTCTTTCCTTTGTTGTTGAACTTGTTATTCCTTTGATTGTTATAGCATTTGAAATTGTTGTTATTGCCATCATCATCACTTGGAGAATTCTTCTTGTGAGGAGACTTTCTAGCATAGTGGTCGAACTTGCTACAATTGTAGCACCTTCCCTTTATTCCTTCTTTGAATCCCTTCTTAGATCCTTCACCCTGTCTCCTTGGACCAACATTATTCTTCCTTTTTTCATGAGTGAAGAAGGCAGTAGGTTCATTTCCATTAGAGGGCTTATCTATCTCCATCGTCTTAGTCTCCTCTTGAGTGCATCTAGCCATTAATTCATCGAAACCAGATATTTTCTCATTGTTGAAAATGGTGGTGGTAAATACATCCCATGGTATTGAAAGACCTCCAAGTGCAATGAGAGTGAGTTCCCTATTAGCAATAACTTCTCCAATAGATAGTAGGTCATTCTTGATTTGTGTTATTCTCATGAAGTAGGATTGCATAGACTCCCCTTTATCCATCTTGGTATCCTTCAACTTGTTTTTGAGAAAGAGGATTTGATTTGCATTGTTCACTTTGAACATCCCAACCAAATTATCATATATTTCTTTAGAAGTTCCCAAATCAGAATGTAGGCAACTAAATTCTTTTGAATGTAGTCAATCAAAATTTTCTTTGCTTTGACCTCACATTTTATATACTTCATCTTAGCAACAATCGATGCAGTTGAAGGAGGCTCCACCACCTTTCCCTGCACATAGTCCAATACTTCATGCTCCTCCAAAGTCAAGTAAGTCATCTTCCATGCATGATAGTCAAATTTGTCATTGAGCTTTTCCTCAGTCTTGAAATAGGATGTAGAAGCTATTGAGACTTGACTAATAATCCTTCAACAAATCTCTTAGTGATTGATTTTCTCTCTTGCTTGATCTTTTTCTTCACCCGGGCTCTAATACCATGTTAATTTTTGTTTAACAATGGTATGTTCTATGCTTGTAACAATTGCTTCAATGTCCTTTAGATAGCCCAATGACAATTTCCAATAACAATCACATTAATCATTCACATTAACAGTAACTGTAGATAGAACATAAACAATGAATGCATAAAACAAGCCAAGAAAAGACAAGAGAACACTAGAATTTGACGAATGCCAGGGGAAAACCCCAAGATGGGGAAAACCCTTGATCAATTCTTCTTATTATAAATATCATTGTATAATAGAGAGAAAGAGTACAATAAAGTAAATATTGACTTGCCAATAGATGATCAAAACCACTGTCCAAAACAACCCAGTCAATCTGTAATTTTCCTTCTTCCAGATGGCAACAATCAACAACTATAACCAGAAAGTCAACACTGGTCAACACAATAGCAAACAATCCACAATGTAGCTCGATCCCCCAGTTAAACTCAACCTTCTTTGCTCATCAAAGTCAACCCAAAATAGTGAACAGAACAATGGTCAAACTTGGTCAACCTTAACTCAACCCTGTGGTCAACATAAGTCAAACAACTTAGAAAATCTCAAAATTTCCTTCTCCTAGATAGCAGCATTCAACAACCCTAACCAAAAAGTCAATCTTGGTCAACACAACAATAAACAATCCACAATGTAGCTCGGTCAAACCCTGTCAAACTCAACCTTCGTGCCAGTCAAATTCAACCCAAAACAGTCAACACAACAATAGTCAGACATGGTCAACCTAAATTCAACCCTACGGTCAAACAGGCTTGCGGTCAACACAGGTCAAACAACCCAAAAATCTCGGTATTTGTGCCAATGAATTCGGCCTACCCAAACAAAAAGTTCCCAAAAAAATCGCAATCAAACTCAGTGAAACAACCCTTGGTCAATGGTGGTCAAACCCTGCTTTAGTTCTGAAATTCAGCCTCCTGAAATTCATCCTCTTTCAACCACACGTGTGAGAGAAGAAGAGTAGCTCCTGCAATTTGTACAACTCAATCAAATGAGGAGAGAGAAATTATGAGTTGTGATGATGTCAAATGAGGAGAGAGAAATTATGAATTGTGATGATGTCAAATGAGGTTGGAGGTCTCTCTTATTTATACAAGTTGTTGAGGGTCAAGAGACATGTCCATTGGGCTTCACGAGCCTACATGATGATGTGGCCGACCTTGACAATTTGCACATGTGTCCGATTTGGGCGATCTTTAGGTCAATTTTGGTCCTCTCGAAAAGAGGAATTCAATGCAATAATTATCTCCATCAAATGAGTTGTCCAAAGCAGAATTTGGCCCTAGTTGCCAATTTTAACAATCCGTCTATATTTGAGACTATGTAGGCCCTCTTGGGCCATACTGATATCCTCATGACTTTGGCGCCCTTCCAGAAAACCAAGCTACTCCTTAGACACATGCCTTCATAGGATGGACCTGAGTCTATTAGCGATGATCTTGGCTATGATATTATAGACATAATTACAAAGTGATATAGGCTTGAAGTCATCAAAGGTTTTCAGATCATCCAACTTTGGGACAAGGGCAATAAAAGTTGAATTGAATGAATCATAGATACAACTAGTCTGCCTGGAGTCCTCAAATAGTATGAAAATTTTATTTATGGTTTGAGTACCCCTAACTGAGTCTTGACATTTGTGTTGTATAAGAGTATATCCTATAAATTAATAATAAATGTTAATAGAATTGAAATACATTTATTCAAATATCAAAATCAACTAGTTAATGTTGGGATTGTACATCTTGTTTCCATTCACATTCATTCCAAGTATCAATGAGTGTAAAAGATAAACATATTAAAAATAAACAATAAATAACAAATGATTTAATATGATCATAGCACATAAATTTAAATAAAAATTCATAAGAGAATGTCTAAAAAAATGTAATTTAATTGGCCATCATCACTATGATATAAAGTATTATGTAAACTTGTAAACTAAAAATATAAAGTTGAAATCCCTTGAAATAACCCCATTGTTATGATATAAAATATTGTGTAAACTTGTAAACCAAAAATACAAAGTTCAAATCACCCGAGTAACCAAATCTACAAAGAAAAATAACTTTTGTAGAGTAGAATAACTTAAAAATATTTTGAGGAATTTTTCAAAATACAATTACCATTAAACATCCCTAATTTGGAAATCGTTGGACCCTTTGAAAATGTGATCATTCCATTAAAATTATATATTGTCATTTAAATATGGCCACTAAATTCAAAATTTTATAAATATATTTATTTTAAAATGAGTTTTAAATTATACTTTTACAACGGGTTGGAACCTTAGGAAATTAAGTTTTGGTGGGCCCAAATGAGCAGAGTATCTCGTGATTATATATCCGAGGTATTGGGTTCGAATTCGATGGGTGGTTCCATAAAAACCCAATCTCTACGGGCAAGATGTCCTCGCACCGATAACTGCTACAAATCTCCGCTCGAGTTATCAATTCAGGAATCGAGTTCGAAGGGTTGCTCGAGTTACCAATTCAGGAATCGAGTTCGAAGGGTTGCTCGAGTTACCAATTCAGGAATCGAGTTCGAAGGGTTGCTCTGCGCTAAAACCTCAACCTCCATGGCCACGTTCACGGGGCACCTATAAATTCAACAAATCTTAGCTTGAATTACCAATCCGGGCCAAAAGACTAGGCGATCGATGGCACTGAGGGTTTCGAACCGGGGTCTACGGTTGTCAGTTGCATGGCGGAAATTCTTGCCAATTTCACAACGGCGATCCCTTAACAATGGTCCAGACACAGTAGAAGAGCTCCTGGAGCGTCATCTCGATTCCCCAAAGACGTCAAAAGACGAAGAAGACGAGAGACTGGTCCGGCAGCGTCTGACCAGTACCAAACGTGAAGCACTCGCTCTATACAGAGATATTTTCAGAGCCTCGCGCTTCTTCCTCTGGACGAATGAGAAAGGAATTCTTTGGAGAGACATTCTGAGGGCTAATGCCAGACGGGAGTTTGAAGAGGCGCGCTTCGAAACAGATCCGGAGGTTATTGCCCGTCTTCTTGTCGGCGGTCGGGATGCCGTTGAGACGGCCGTCGATAAAGCCGTAGAGAAACACCGGCAGTTGTTGGAAAGACGGAGTACGGACGATAATCCAAGGTTAGAGCATTTTATTAAGTAGAACTTTCACGAGAAAATGGTTTCTAGGTTTCTATTTTTATCAGTTTTTTGTATTTTTTGCTCTAATAGATTTGAATTTAAATCCAAGTACTATACACGAGAACGCGTTTTCGAGTTGAGATAAAAGGTGGTTCGAGATCATTATATATACACACACAGAAGAACTCATTTATCTGTCCGTAAATTCAATAGAATTATCCCGAAAGAAACAAAATTTCGAACAATTTGTAAAAATAATTATAATTAAACTGTTAACGCTTTCCTAAGTAAAAATTTGTGGAAAGAAAGGATTCTAGGGTTCCGTTCTCAGAGGAAAATTTAGATATTAATTGTACCATAACCCAGATAAAGTGTTACAAGATGTTTATGTGCTGGGAGCGACCATGAAATATGGGATTCTCTGATAATCGGATCCCACTCTGGTTGTCACAGGCTCACAGAGGATCACGGTGGTATCCAGCACATGTCTAGACAGCTCACTAAAGAGCTTCTCCGACCAGAGAACTTCACACGAGGCTATACTCGCAGCTATATATCCGGTCTCAGCGGTGCTCAAAGCAACCGACTTCTGCTTTTTGCTCATCCACGATATTGAAGCAGAACCCAAAGAGAAACAACACTCAGAAGTGCTTTTGCGGTCCACCATACTACCTGCCCAATCAGTATCAGAATAACCACGCAGCCTCATAGCTCCGGCAGTGTATCTCCGTGCATGAGAGATTATGCCTGAAGATATCTCAAAAGATTCTTGGCACCAATCCAATGTGAGTGATGAGGCTTAGCCATATGTTGGCTCAACATGCTAACTACAAAACATATATCTGGACGGGAGTTCACCAAGAACATCAATGCTACTATGAGTTGACGAAACTCTGAGGCATTTCCCAATTTAGGTGCGGCAACACTACCACATAATTTCTTAAAGTTAAGCTCCATCGGGGCAGTCACAGGGTTGCAGTGCACCATTCCAAATTTGGAATCCAACTCCCTCTTACGTTTGTAAATGAGAGGGTTTGCACCTGACAGAAAGATGTCATCCATATAAAGCACCAGTATGAGAGATCTATCATTTTCAACCTTAAAGTAAAGATTCGGATCGGCTTCACTCCTAGTGAAATCCAGCTTCATCAGATAGTTATCGATCCTCTCATGCCAAGCCTGTGGTGCTTGCTTCAAACCATAGAGAGATTTCTTCAACCTGCATATATGAGATTCCTAGTCATGAACCTCAAGCCCCTCGGGTTGTTCCACATCTATGGCCTTGCTGTTACTTGAAAGATTTCCCTCGGTACATCTTGGACATATACCTTCATGCTCTTCTTTGAACTTAGGCATCCTTGTCACCATCTGTTTCACATCGGGTAGGGTCTTATAATGAAGATGGGCAGACCTCCGGTGCCATGGAAGAGATGTGCCACACGACATGGCCCCCAATGGACTTCCTGCAACTTGATACAAAGTGCCAACCCTGAACCTAAGAGTAAAATCATTTTTAAAACTTATTTTCCAAACACGTACCTTTCCATTGATGAATGCCACCTTGTAACCTTTGTTTTCCATTGTCGAAATGGACACCAGGTTCTTCTTGAGATCAAGTACATATAGAACTTCTTGTAAATGAATCGTGTTACCCTGATTCAATTGAAGGGTAAACATTCCCTACACCTTTTACAGGATAGGTGGTATCGTCTCCAATAATAATCTCCAAGTTTGTCTCCTTCTCTATCAAATTAGAGAGAGCTTCCTTGTATCCGGTGAAGTGCCTTGAAACACCACTATCAATAAACCAATTTGCCAGTGTCCGGAGGAGAGGTAGTGGAGAGGGCCGATATAAGATAATACTCCTTTTGCTTATCTGAAACAACATTTGATTATTCATACGTGGAGTTCCTTGCTTTCTTGGAGGGTTGACCATTTCCTTGATGTCCTGCATTCCTTTTTCCTTTGCCATTGTCACTGTCATTCCTTCGATCATTATTGTTGAAGTTGCCATTGGAATGATTGTGGTCATCATCATGTGATGTGTCCCTTCTATTTGGACACTCCCTCGCATAGTGGCCAAAATTATTGCAAGCAAAGCATCTGCTCTTCCTTCCACCCTTAGATCCAGGCTTTCCATTGAAATGACATTTAGACCATGCATTATTTCTCCTTTTGGCACGAGCAGAGAAAGCAGTGGGGTTGCCTCTATTAGAAGGCATTTCTTGTTCCACCATCCTGGTTTTTTCTTGAATGCATCTCAACATCAATTCTTCAAACCCTAGAATTCGATCATTATCGAGAATAATGGTTCTAAATATATACCACTCGAGTGGGAGTCCTCCAAGAGTAGTGATAGTAAGTTCCCTGTCAGGAATGATTTCTTCAATTGATAGAGGATCATTCTTGATCTCAGTGATCCATAAGAAGTAGGATTGAATATCCTTGTCCTTGCCCTTCTTAATATCCTTCAACTTATTTTTGAGGAACAAAATTTGATTTGCATCACTAACTTTGAACATGCTTACCAATCTGTCATAGATCTCCTTGGAGGTGTTCAAATCGGAGATGTAGGCCACCAGACGCTTGTCAATGGAATCTTTGATAAGCTTTTTTGCTTTGACTTCACCCTTGGTGTACTTGTTCTTTGTAGCAGCCGGTGCATTTGATGGAGGCTAAGGGATTTTACCTTTCACATAATCCAACACTTCTTGTTCTTCCAATGTCAGATCAAGAGACATTTTCCATCCGTGATAGTCAGACTTTTCATGGAGCTTGTTTTCATCCGGGAAGTGGGATGAGGAACCCATTGAGCCTTTGACCGTGTCCCACTCGGTGATTGCTCTTTCACTCTTGCTTGGGTTTTGTCTTCACCTCAAATCTGATTCCATGTTAAATTTTGGTATGTTCTTATGCTAAAGAGCAATTTGCTTCAAATTTCTTATAAGCCCAATATCAATTTCTAGATTAGCATGATAGTAAAATGTAAATAGAACATAAACATGAATAACGAAAGACAAGCCAAGACAAGAGGATATAAGATGTGGCACCAGCCAGGGACAAACCCCAATGTGGGGAAACCCTTGATCAAATCTTCTTATATTCTTCAATAGTTCAGCAGAGAGAAAGATAGTACAAATATACAAATCTGAGATTTTATGACAGCAATAGAAATTACATCATAATGAGTCTTCAATCATTAAGAGTGCTGTAGCATATCTTGATGCAACATTCCTCCAATTGATAGCTGCTCCAGCAATTCTGGTTAGGGCACAATATGCAGCCCTAAACTCCCTTGACTGTGATGAATTGCTGATTTGATAAGGGCACCTGAAGTAGTCTTAAACTTCCTTCATAATCTCCAAACAATACTAAGAGAGCAGCTCTAAGAAACCCTTGCTATGGTGTTATGGCCTGTGGCCTAGCACGTAGCAACACTCTAGTAAATGTCCTCAAGACAGTTACACAAACATCATCAATGCATTATTATGTGACTGCAAAAACTCGTCTTAATGCTAGTACCCAATCTGCATATGAAATTAGCCCTATGTAGATCTGATCTAAGTCTGAGGGTAGACTTCTTCAACACACAGCCTCACCTTATGACTGTTGTTCTTATTCCTTGCAGGCAGTCTTTAACTCAAACCTGGAACAGTCTCTATCACTGTGCTGTCACCTACAGCAATCTGATCATTATACTTTGATGCTTTTTCTTGTTGTGCTAAGGTCCCCTCTGGCTGCAACTAGGGTCTCTCCTTTTCTGGCTGCGGATTAGTGACTCCTTTTGCTGCGTGTCTGGCTTCTCTTGACAGCATCTAAGCTTCCTTTTGACTGCGGCTAGGGGGCCTTTTACTGCGGCTTACGGTCTCCTTTTTGACTGCGTTTTAGGGTCTCCTTTAGCTGCGATTTAGGGTTCTCTTGACAGTGGATTAGGGCCTTCCTTTAAGTGCACCTTTGTACTGTGGATAGGAGTCTCTCTTCACTGTGGCTTGATGTCCTTTAGGACAGCGTATAGAAGCTCCTCTTGACTGCGGATTAAAGCCTCCTCTTGCTGCATATAAAAGCCTCCTCGTGTTGCGTACAAAAGCACCTTAGATCTGTGGACAGATCTCCTTCAAGACAGCAGCTAGGCTTCTTAGATCTGTGGCCAGATCTCCTTCAAGACAGTGGCTAGGGCTTCTCCCTTTAACTGCGGCTAGGGCTTCTCCGTCTAGACCTCTCTTGCCACCAAACCAAACGAGTGGAGAGAGATCATGAGAGAAGTGTGTGTGACAAATGACTTGAGACCTCTACTATTTATAATGCAATGTTGACGTTGAGCTGGGGTAATTTGCTTGCTGGTTGACTTTGACAAATTGTCAAATAATACAAATAAGTTCATATCTCCATAAATATATGTTGGAATCGGATGATATTTAAATCAGTCCTACTACACCTCTCGGAGAGAGGAATCCAAGAAAAATATCAACTGCCATAAATAATATGACCCACATGGAGTTTGGCCCTAGTTGCCAATTTTAACACTTCCCTCACAGTACAACAATAATAGAACCACTATACCAAGTTCAAAGATTTGTCAATGGTGAGGAATGGGATAAATAATTTGCAGGGGGATGATCTATGATGATCTATAGACATTTGTGTGATAAATTTTTATGTGCTTTTTCTGACCTGTTTACCTGTACGTCTTCTTTGTTTGGAAGAGATGGCTTTTAGATCCAGTCAGTCCTCCAAGTTGATTGAATGCCAAATTCCTTGGAAGATTGTAATATAGTGGTCAATTAACATTTTCAGTTCCTATGGAAATCAGCAGGCTTCTTACTTTGTATTATATGTTGCTTCTTAATCTATTCTTCTGTGGCAGTGGATATCATTTAACGAGACAATTTCCTGTTGGTGTAATGCCTAAAATTTTGACTATGATTTTGTGAACAAGTCACTAGGAGTGAGAACTTTTTGTGGCATTGTAATGAACAAAGTTCGTATACGCAGTGGAATACTTAGAATATCTGGTATATAAGAATGTCCAATGGGACATATAATATATTATATAACAGTTGTACAGAAGATTAGATAATTACAAATGAGGCCTGCTTATATATCTAGGCAGTTGGCTCTTCATGGATGGTCACGTCCCATTAGACATGCCTCTTCAGTACTAATTACTAATTAATTATCACTAATTAATATATTTACATTATTTTTTATATAAATTATATTCATAACAGAGATACTTTTTCTTCGCACTTTTATCATTTTCCTCATGTTTTGAATAAACCAATTAAACTTTTAGTTGCTATTTAGATTGAGGTTTTTAGATATGCTCGTATTCTAAGTATCCACAAAGGAAGGATGTTTGATCAGTAGAAAGATAACATGGTCTTATATTTCCAAATTAATTAAATAAATCCATGGTGTCTAGTCCTTACATCTGTGCTTCATTTTCATGCATCACTCTCCAAGTATTTGCAAAATCCTGTGCATTCATGGTATAGTTTCCTAAAGTTTTTTTGCATCCATAATTAGTATAAAGCTTTCTGTTGTACTATTTAGCAAGTTAATTTTCTTGAACCGCGAGCCTCTGCTATTTGATCTGATTCATGATATAACCTCCATAGATTATAGAATTTTACATTGGCATCTGATGGCATGGTTTTGACCATGTATGTCTGGCAAAAATGTGATCTCTTAATTTATACAGCAAATATAGAATGTTATGATTCTTCACCTATTTCTACATTTTCTGCAATGCATTAATATAGAATGTTATTATTCATCACTTGTTCCTACATTACTTTGACAAATCTCTTAGTTGAATCTTTAAGCATGCTACATATTTATAGTTGCCTTTTTTGTAAGATGACCCTTTCCGTTGTATAATGTTTAGGTCTTGAAAGGTTGTTCTTGGACGTGGAGATCTTCTTTTCCATAACTCTGGATTGCATGTAGACAAGAAATTGTTCTCCATATTCCGAATTCTTTGTAAGTCACTTATCGAGTGTGGTATGATATCTGATTACTTTTAATTGTTTTTGTATTCAGGCAAAGTGCTCTTTAGTGTACATGTCTCTTTCCAGTCATCAACAATAATTAAGGCTGTATGACACTAACAATTAAATGCTTCCAAACTCCTAAAATAATTAACTAGGGAAAATATCTCTTAATAACATATGGATTCTTTCAATTTCATATTGAGAACTGTCGACACACCTATTTCTGTTTTTTCAGTGGCAGGAGCATATTTGTTGATAAATCATAAGACCAAGATCAGTAGCTTTGTAGAGTTTATTGCATGGTCCAGTAGCAATTATACATGTAGATATTTACCAGACAGGCCTAGAGGCAGTGCACAAATTTTATTGGATGTATGTATAATTTACCAGTGAGCCTGGGGAGGAATGTGATAGATTGTAAATGCTTCATTTCATACAGATATTCTGTTTCTAATTTTGTGGGCTCCTTTTGTTCGATGCAGTCTATCAGATACTTTTGCTCAATGCATTCTATCAGATACTTTTTCTCTACGCAGTCTTCTGTATATTACTGTACGTGTATTGTGTTGTAATGTGAGAAGATGCAGAGAAAGGAATATTATAATTTATATCTATGCTATACTGAAGTTTGAACATTGAAAAGGCATGATGTTTACCATAAAAAGATTAGAGATTGTGTGGGACAGAAGTTCAACCCGTTATTTGCAACAGTGTAAGCTATTTGGGCTGTTTTTAAAGAAATACTGAATTCTGTTGAGAATTCAATTGGGCTATGTATACGTTAATTCTCTTTACTTGATAACTGTTTGTGTTACCTTTTTATTTATTAGCTTTGACCTTTATTATTCTAATGTGCAATACTTCAAACAACTACCAAAATAGTAAGAACAGTGATGCAGTATATTACTATATAGGCTGCAAGCCAGGGCCAAAACCCTTTCTCTTGAGGGGAAAACCTGAAAATCTCTTCTTATCTTTCGGATATTTCAATTGATGAATACCATGACCTAGACTCAGACAAATACCCTCCAAGATCAAGTCTTCCACGGCTTCCTATTGCAATATCTTCTACCTCCCAGTAGATCCGAAATTTTGCTCCCCAACAACTGCTGCTGCTTCTCTAAGAGACTTCGATCTCCCTCTAATAGCCTTCCTCTTGACTTCGCTTGCCTTAACTTGAGTCCTAGGGCTAGTAAGATGCCTCAAGAGACCTTCGCTTGCCTCCCCTCCTTTTCTTCTTCCAAAATTGAACCCCAGAAGATCCCAACGCAAAAACCCTAACTTTGCTCTTCCAGAAGAATAGAGAAGACCCAAAACTTCGACTTCTTCGACTTCCTCTTCCTTCGCACTCCCTTCTTTGACTTATCTTCCTTCTGCTTCTTCGCATGAGAGATGAGTGAGTGAGTGATCCAAATGGAGGTTGAGTTCCTCTTATATATAGGCTCCTTCAAGGGTGGACGTGGCTCTTCATGTAGGCCAACTTGACAGCTCATTAGGCTGATTTGATCTTGGAGGTATTTTGACACTTTCAAGACAATTTTTTTTTTACAATCTACAATGTGCCCATACGGTCTTCCATATATGACAATGACTCTTATACCTAGGACAAACCCTAGAAGCACTCAATGGGTGCTTGACCTATAAAATAAAAGAACATGAGCTTGAAACCCATGCTTCAATAATAATAATAATTTCTTTTTCATTTTATATTTACAAGAATGCATTTCATACTAATGAAGACCGAACCTAGTTACTCATTTTTCAACACTCCCTCTTAACTAGGGAGATATTCATAAGAGGTAAATGGTCATTCTCAATCTGAAGAGATCTCATAAGATGAGTTAGATTGGTAACCCATTTGTTTAGCATCATAATAACCAGCGTTGTCACATAGCAAGGCCTCGATTAACAACTCGATCTCTCCACAAAATCAGAGCACAATCCTGGTGAGACCAATGATGTATATAGACACCATCATCACTGTCTCTCCAAGGTACATACCCCACTCGGGTGTTCACAAAGTATGACCTCCCATTGGACTATTCTTATCTTGGGTAGTTAATCCGCAAAGAATATCGGTCCACGACTACTCGTCTTGAATGCCCTACCACATTCTCAAGGAGTATCGAATGCTAGATGGTTACCCAATCCTCCATTCTTTCTTCAGAAGTGAAGACAACAATGTCATGTTTATCTCTCCCTCTCAATTAGGGAGGACAAATCCACCAAACTAAGCTTGTCCCTTAAGTATACAAGCTTCTTGTTTGGAAGTGATTTCGTCAATATGTCAGCGACCTGCTGATCAGTGGAGATATACCGTAGCTGCAACACACCATTTTGTACTAGCTCTCGTATATAGTTATACTTGTTGTTGATATACTTTGTCATCTCATGAAACAGTGGGTCCTTAAACAAACAAATACAACTGGTGTTATCACAAAGTATCATTGTAGGGTTCATTGACCCTTCAAACAAGTCAGATAACAACTTCCTTAACCATATTGCTTACCCGCTTACTTCACATGCTACAAAATATTAAGCTTCAACACTACTCAAAGCAACGATGTTTTGCTTTCTTCTCATCCATGAGACCATGGAGGATCCTAAACTGAAACATCCTCCTGTAGTGCTTCTTCCATCCTGTTCACTACCTCCCCAGTCAGAATCTGTATAACCAATTAATTGAACATCATTCGTTCTATCATATTTAAGGCAGTAGTTGATGGTTCCACGCAGATATCTCATAATAATTTTTGCTGCTATCCAATGATCATGCTTCGGCTCCACTTGGAATTGACTGAGTACATTTACTGCAAAACATATGTTCGGTTGAGTATTCACCAAGTACATCAATGAGCCAATCAGTTGTCTATATCTGGAAGAATCCACAAGGCTTGATTCGAAACTCCTTAGTCTTTTCAAGTTTGTGATCATCGGAGTGGTCATAGGTTTACAGTCCATCATGTCGAACTTCTTCAGTATCTCAATCACATACTTTCCTTGACCTAAATAGACTTCATTAGGTTCCTGCTAGACTTCTAGTCCCAAATAGTAATGCATCAACCCAAGATCCTTCATGTCAAACTCTGCTGCCAGTTGCTTCTTACATTCTTCAATTTGACCTTCTACACCTGTCAAGAGAAGATCATCTACATAGAGAAGAATAATTACAGGTTCATTGTTTACAACCTTAATATAGAGGTTCGAGTGAGCAAAAATTTTCGTGAAGCCTAATCTTTGTAGGTATGCATCCATTATAGCATACCATGCCCTTGGTGCTTGTTTGAGACCATATTATGCTTTCTTCAATCTGCAAACATATGCCTTTTTATCTTTGATTTCAAATCCCAAGGGTTGTGCTATATAGACTTCGTCATCTATAGTGCCATTCAAAAACACAGTCTTGACATACATTTGGTTGATGTTCCATCCCATCGATGCTGCCAGAGAGACTAATGATCTAATCATTGTATATCTTGAAGTTGGAGCAAATGTCTCTTCATAGTCGATGCCTTGAAGTTGAGAGAATCCTCTAGCCACAAATCTTGCTTTATACTTATCTATACTTTCATCAGTTGCATGCTTGATCTTATAGATCCACTTGGAAGTAACTACAGATTTGTCTTCGGGTCTAGGTACAATCTCCCAGACTCCATTCTTCATTATAGATTGATATTCTTCATTCATGGCATCCTTCCATTCTCGATGTTCTGCTTCTATCAATTTGTCATGTATGCAACAGACCCAAAATATTTCTTGGGTCTCTTACTTTCTCTAAATGATCCTTGAGCTGCCCCATGACCTTCTGCATCAAGTAGTGTAGACTTCAACCAATTAGGTCTTTTCCTTGTTTCTGGAATGACCATGGGTTGAATAGGTTCACTAGGCCCTTCTTCCTCATGGTGAGATCCTTCTCCTTCCTTGTCAACTTCTTCCTCAAATATCGGAAGTTCTTTGTCATCAAAATCTATAGAAAGTTCGTCTGACCTATTGAATGCTATATTCTCATCAAATATGACATCACGACTAACTTCAATGTGATGTCCATCTTTCATATAGATTTTATAGGCTTTCGATGAGTTACTATATCCAACAAATATACCCTTCACACTGGAAGGATCCAACTTCTTTCTTTTGTCCTTTGGTATATGAATATACATAAGACACCCAAAGATTCAGAGATGATCTACAAATGGCTTCTTCCCAGTGAACACTTCTTCCGGAGTCTTGTTATCTAGAGATTTGTGAGGACATCGATTTTGTATGTAGATTGCTGTCTTTGTTGCCTCACCCCACAGAAACTTAGGTAGATCTTGATCGTGTAACATTGCTTTTACACTTTCTTCAATGGATCTGTTCTTTCTTTCTGCAACTCCATTTTGTTCAGGATTGTATGGAACTATCAGCTCCCTCTTAATCCCATATTCCTTATAGAATGCTATAATCTCTTTGGATGTATATTCTCCTCCATTATCAGATCTTAGTATCTTGATTCTTCTTTTTGTAAGGTTCTCTACTTCAGTGTCGAATTCTTGAAATTTTGTAAATACTTTATCCTTAATTTTCATTATTAAACCTAGGTCTTTCTTGAATGATCATCTATAAATGTGACATAGTATAGATGGCCTCCAAGTGATTTTGGAGTCATAGGGCCACACACATCAGAGTGAATGAGATCCAAGATTTCTTTCGACCGTGAAGCACTGCTTCCAAATTGTCTCTTGGTATTCTTGCCTAACGCAGATCCCTTGCAAACACCTTCATGGTCCTCCTTTAGATGCAGTATTCCATCTACTATGGAATTTAGAGTTGGAAGTATTTTGAAATGCAGATGACCAAACCTTTGATGCCAAAGTTCACATGGACTAGTTTTAGTGTGATCTAGGGCTTGGTTTATGGGAGATATTAATCTGTAGAGCCTTCCTTCTCGGATACCAATAACTTTTGCTTGATCTATGCTTTAGCCTTTTGCCCAAACAACTACTTTTCCATCAATGAAGGCTACTCTATCTCCTTTGTCTTCTAAGCTTGAAATAGAAAGTAAATTTTTGTGCAAACCTGGAACAAATAGAATGTTGTTGAGGTGGATGTTGCTTCCATCTTCGAGCTTTATGGAAGTTGATCCAATGCCTTTCACTGGATAGCTTTTGTTGTCTCCAAGTTCCACAGAGTAAGCAGATTTTCCTTTTGATAAGGTCTTCAATTGGTGGGAGTGGCCAGTCATGTGCCTAGATGCACCACTATCAATTACCCAGATGTCTTCGTCTTGGAATTTATTAGAGAGAGCCGAGAAGAGACCTTCATCTCTTTCTTTGAGTGATACCTTCTTTGAAGAGAATAAGAAACTCCATGCTTCTTTGATACCTTTCTTGAGATGGCTTGCAATCTTCTTGATGACCTTCTTCATAGTAGAGGAGATCTTCATGATGCCCTTAGAAAACCAACGCTTTAATACCATGTTGAGAATTCAATAGGGCTATGTATATGTCAATTCTCTTTACTTGATAACTGTTTGTGTTACCTTTATACTTATTAGCTTTGATCTTTATTATTCCAATGTGCAATACATCAAACAACTACCAAAACAGTAATAATAGTGACACAGTATATACGCTGCAAGCCAGGGCCAAAGACCCCTCCTCTTTAGGGGAAAACCAAAAAAATCTCTTCTTATCTTTCAGATCTTTCAAATGACGAATTCCATGACCTAGACTCAGGAAAATACCCCCAAGTTCAAGTCTTCCACAACCTCCTGCTGCAATATCTTCGACCTCCCAGTAGATCTGAAATTTTTCTCCCCAGCATCTACTACTGCTTCTCTAGGAGACTTCGATCTCCTTCTAATAGCCTTCCTCTTGACTTTGCTTGCCTTGAATTGAGTCCTAGGGCTAGTAAGATGCACTAAAAGACCTTCACTTGCCTTCCCTTATTTTGTGCTTCCAAAATCGAACCCCAAAAGATCGCAGTGCAAAAACACTAACTTCGCTTTTCCAGAAGAATAGAGAAGACCCAAAGCTTCGACTTCTTCGACTTCCTCTTCCTTCGCACTCCCTTCTTCGACTTATCTTCCTTCTACTTCTTCGGATGAGAGATGAGTGAGTGAGCGATCCAAATGGAGGACGTGTTCTTATATATAGGCTCCTTCAAGGGTGGACGTGGCTCTTCATTTAGGCCGACTTGATAGCTCATTAGGCCGACTTGGTCTTGGAGGTATTTTGACATTTTCAAGACAACAAATTTTTCTTTACAATTTACAATGTGCCCATAGGGTCTTCCATATATGACGATGACTCTTATACCTAGGACAACCTAGAAGCACTCAATGGGTGCTTGACCTATAAAATAAAAGAACTTGAGCATGAAACCCATGCTTCAATAATAATAATAATAATTTCTTTTTCATTTTATATTTACAAGAATACATTTCAGACTAATGAAGACCGAACCTAGTTACACATTTTTCAACAAATTCAACATTGAGCATTCATAGATTCCCTTTGATTTTGTGTGCATATTTGGTTCCTTTTGTTTCCACCTCCTTCTGGGAATATGACCCCTTGCATTCTTTGTTTTCTGTGCCTGTTATGCTTTCATTTGACCACTCAGCTTAGTTTGCAATACATATGCATATGTGTGCTCCATATGGGTATACATGTGATCCCAAGAATAAAGTATACAAACGTTGCCTACTTGGCAGCCTTAATAAAGCAAATCTATCTGCTCTCTGGAATATGATAACAAAAGAGAGATTTCAATGTGCTGATGGAAGGGAGCTGATCCACAACTCAGGCGGGGAAGATCCCTTTTACTTTATGTTCGACTTCATGTAGGGCTTTGTGCGATATATAGTAGGTTGGCTTAGTGAAAAAGAAACTTTAGCATAAATCTGCCTTACCCTGGGTCCTGGAATCTCTTAAGTGCACCTTGAGTATTTTGATCCTTCTTGGCACTTAATAGATCTCAGGTTATGGTGGATATATGCTACTAGATAATCGCTTATGGGATGTCAATGATGGCACTGCAAAAGAATTTTGGGATGACACTTGGTTGGGACACCCTCCACTTTGAAACACCCATGGACTTAAAAGAGTTGAGAATATATATATATATATATATATATATAACATTAACAGGGAAATTTATATTAGCATATTCTGTGTGGAAACAGAGCAAAATCACATCTAAAGAGTTGAGTAGCAGGATTTTGCAGAGTTTTCTATGATGTCTAAACTTTTTTGATCTCTTAGACCATAGATTTTACGGACATACAAAGATGTCTATTAGTGTATTGCCTATAGTATATGCCCAAGACTTTACAACATTTAGCTGGCATAATCAAAATTATAGAAAATAAATATCAGTTTTAATCATCCAGAACTACTATGTTGTCCATACAAACTACCCAGTTCAAATTAGGCAGACTGGCTGGGGGAGAATGTGTGATGTCTAAAATTTATTGATCTCTTAGACCAGAGATGTTACGTACATCCAAAGATGTCTATTAGTGTATAGTATATGCCCAAGACTTCACAACATTTAGCTGGCATAATCAAAATTATAGAAAATAAACATCAGTTTTAATCATCCAGAACTACTATGTTGTCCATACAAACTACCCAGTTCAGATTAGGCAGATTGGCTGGGGGAGAATGTACTTTGCTGTCTTAATCCATTCAATTCAACTCTTAGCTCTTGATTTTGATGCTTCTGTTAAACCAAAATTTCCACCAGCGAGTTGAATTGGGTTGACAGCCTCTCTCCGCATTTGAGTTTTGACATTGTTCTCGTTTAATGTCCATTGTTGGATCCAAAGGTTGACTCCTTTGCTTCGTGGCCTGGTTGAGAGTGCCAATATAGGCCTGTCAGTTTCTGCTGACAATCACTGTATCTTTTTTAGGACTGCTATTATCAAGAGATTGACAAGACATCATGAGCAGCCGGAATTGGGACTACGCCACTTTAATTGCCCTTGTTCTCCTCACCTGCAACTCTTCTTCTGAATCAATTTCCTCTTGCCGAACTTCGACCAGTGAGAAAATCGATTTTATTCGGGTAACTGAGTATCTGCCTGGTGTGTTTTCCAAATGCCCATCGAAGTCCTTATAATCCTCCAATTGAGAACCAACGACTCAGATTAGATTCTAATCAATGGCTCAGATTATTTGGACTCGATCTTCTTCTTCTTCTAGAAGTTTCGCCCACAGTTAGATTAATACTTTTTAATTATTTTAATTTCCTAATTTTAGACTTAGGGTCCCATTAAAAATAATTAATTATTTTAATAAAACTGTCTCCGAGCAGAATTTACCAAAACAATTTTTGGGTATTGTGGAATACATGTGTCCAAGCCTCCCTGCAAATTTTGAGACTTAGAGCACATCTGATGCTACCAGAAATCAACAGGGGTCTAGACGGCTAGGATGCAATTCCTTTTGGATGAGCATGACTTGAAGGAATTTGTGACAACAATGATGTCTAAGTCTACAAATTCACAACTGTTGGCAACTTTCAAGAAGGAGATGGCCAAAGCCAAGACGATGGTCCTTGAAAGAGTTCAGGATCATATCATCCCGCATATTGCAAACAAGAATACAACAAAGGACTCGTGGGATGTATTGTAAAGATGTACAAGGATCCATTTGAGAATCGAAAAATGATTCTTAAGGAGAAGCTGAGGACAACTAAGATGCAAAAGGGTGAGAATGTTACTTCCTATCTCACCATGATTCAGTGTGTCCGAGATGAACTTGCAGTTATAGGAGAGAAACCATATGATAGTGTGCCAGTGTGCATACCACTCAACGGTATCTCCAAGGAGTGGCGTACATCTGTCCAAGTGATTTTTGGGCGAGACACACTTTTTGGTTGTGAGTGCCTATGGAGTGACTTCACTCAGGAGGAGCTGAGTTTCATTCTCATTGATGGTCCTACTAGCAATAGTGGCAAGGGATTGAAGGTGGTGGAGGAGGATGGTGGTAGCCCTTGCAAGAAAGAGAAAATAGAAGAAAGGTCCTAGTTAGGGACAAGGCTCGAAAGGAGAGAAGAAGAAGGATCAGTGGAAGATCAAGTGCTTTAGATGTGGTGAGTTTGGTCACTACGTCACCCAGTGTCCCAAGAGAAAGAAGGATGAGCAAGGGAAGCAAACCGCAACATCAACATAGATTGATGACTTTTACGTATCAGATCTACATTCCGAGCAGCAGAAAGATTGTAGTAAGGGAGGATGCGAAGTTCATAGAAGATAGAGCCTTCAGGAAATCTCGTGAGATGCCATTTGAAGAATAGGATGAGGATGCTCCTCTAGTCTAGCAATAGGGATCAGATTTGGCAAGAAGACAAGTATTTGGTTCAAGTATGGTAACCAGTACTAGCATCTCCTCAAGAGAAAGAGGAGCCAGGAGTGTCACAGCAGGTGCAGGAAGAGGAACAGAGGGAACCTCCCACCAACAGTCGAAGAACTAGCCAAGAAGTATGACAGACTCTGAGAGACGCATAGATAAGCTCTACTCCACATATAATTATTCACTATAATTGTAGTTGTTCTCTCAATGGCTTATGGAGTTCTTTGTGGTTTTGATTGATCAAATAGTTGATTGCACCCAAGGTTTGTATAACTTTACATATTAACGCTAAACTAAAATGCATACTGCAATATTAACAAGCATATCCATAGTCTTGGATTTATTACAAAGGCCATTCTGTGTTTTACTCATGATCTGTGGAATGGATTTTGAAGGGTTGTAAAGTCTTCAAATGAAATCATTGCTCCATATTTATCATATACAATTTTGTCACAGAAATAATAACTAACATGGCTAGAAAGCGAGCTTTTACTTCCAGATTAAAGGTTATTTGGGTACTGGTACCATGTGAAATTAGAAATCCCTTATCAATTTTAAGGTTCATTAAATCAAAGAAACTGTTAGATTCACTTGGAGCTGGTGCCAAAGAGGATATGTTGTCTCTTGCATTTAAGTTTTCACATTCAAGTGTTGAAATTTGGTACCTGAGGACAGGTGGTTCCCTAAGGCTTTGATCTTTGGCCTAGGGAAAAGTGTCCAAAAGAATTTAATTTTTCTCCTAAAGTGACTTTATAAAGTCAAATCTAATTTAAAAGTGACTTTAAGTGATAAAGTTACTAAAGTCTAATTTTAAAGTGACTTTATTAAAGTCAGTGAAAAATTAGAAAGGAAAAGTGACTTTGGAAATAAATGACTAAGTGGGTCTTTATTAAAGTGGGGTGAATTAAAAAATAGAAAGTGAGATTTAAATGAGCATTTAATCTCAGCCTTAGATCTTAATCTATTTCAGCCATTGGATTTATGGCTCATCCAAAAGTCACTTAGGGTTGGATTGAGGGAGGAAAAGGAGGAAAAGGTCATTCATTCTTTCATGAGCAGATTGAGAGGAGAGCAAGAGAGCAAGAGAGATTTCTGGACAGGGAGGAGAAGGGACAGCAGCTTGGCACACATTCCGAGGCAGTGGTTTAGCAAATCCGTACAGCTGAGTTAACACACAATGAAAGGCAGATTTTGGCATGATTTTCTAGAAATTCGTACAGCGGTTTGCACATAAATCAAGGAGCTTTTTGCACAGAAATCAAGGAGTAGTTTGCTGGCACATTTCCCAAGGAAATCTGTACAGCGTATTGCCGTTTTTCTGCATGCAAATCGAGGTTCGTACAACGCATTTATTGCAGGCCGTACAGCAGCATTTAAGGCTGAAAGTGGACACGAAAATCGAGGAGGCTGTACAGCGTTTATTGCTGTTCTGTTTTGCTGTTGCTAGTTTTCCAGTTGGCTGTGAGGGACGGAAAACAAGATAAGTTGTAAAATTTGCTTGCTGATATTTTTTGCTGAACATTTCTCACTGTAAAAAGCATTTTTTTCAGAAATAAGAAAGAGCTCTTGAACTGGTTTTCCCCAAGAGTTGTAGGGGGTTTTTCCAGGATCACGTTGACAAAAAATCACTGTGTTCAAATGTGTTAAATAACTGTTTGTACTTGCTGATTTTTTATTTCTACATTTTCCGGCATTCTGTAAAATTTCCAGAATTTGTGTTTTCATCAAAATTTATTTTTCCAGCTTGTTGAATGTATGGATATGGGAAAGGGCATTTAACTATATGGGAGAAATAAGGTGAAACTGAAAACCGGGGTGGGAAATGAGAAATTTCTACATCAAGCTTTGGCCCGATGATGTGGATTGCATGATGTGCTTTCTTTTGTTCACTAATGAAATATCTAATGCATTTTAAAAGAATTTTGAGAAACAGTTTGAAAAACTGTCTAATAGTTCTAACAGATCACTGGGTAAAATCATTGATTAAAGCATATTCAGAATAATACTTGTACCGTTGTGTAGGGAATGAAGTATGGTTACAAATGGAATAATACATTTATGTGAAACATATTTTTAAGTGCATCAAACAACTTCTCTGGTTTGTATTTGTAAACTGTCACACCTGCCATGGCAATGGGCCTTTTAAATTCATAATGCGTTGGTCGATCTTTGATGAATAACATGGTATGTTTATTATAAACAAGGCTTCAATTCTACACTTGTATCTTTCAGTCAGCAATTTTTCTTATGTTTCAATCAATGTTTTACAAAACGGACTCGGATTCGGACTCGGCCGAGGATCGACTCGGAAACGGAAACGGAAACGGCAATGACTCGGCCGGCTCGATTTCAATGACTCGGTCGTTGTAAAAAATACATTAAATATTTATTTTTTTTTATAAAAAAACATAATTTTAAATAGTTTAAACATAATTTTAAATATTTTCATTCAAGTTTCGAAACACACAACATTATAATATACATGGAAGACAACATATGATCAAAGTAGGCTCATGAACCAATCCATTATATCAAAATGGTACGGTGTACCCAATGGCAATAGTAAATACATAGTCAACTGTAGTCTGTCATACATGATCAAAGACTCAAGAGTCAAAACAAAATACAAATAACCAAGGAGGCTAGTAGCTACTGGCTACTACCAGAGGAGCCAAGATCATCTCGACCAATCTCTGGATCATTATCATCAGAGGCAGAGCCAGACAAGGGGCCCCATGACTCCTCCTCATCATCATCGTCTCCAACTGCAACTGTAGAAATGAGAGCATTTGGCTGTCTTAAATAGAGTTTGGGAGGGGGAAATGGACCCCAAATGCATTTAACTAATCACATAAACCTTTTCATGTCCACAAACCCTAACCAAATCAGCCAAAAATCAGCAAAAAGTTAATTTTTTTCATTTTAAAACGCTGCCCAGCGGTTTGGAAACGGTACGGCCGTTTTTTGTCGTGACCCGGCCGGGTTGACCGGGTCAGCTATGACCCGGCCGAGTCATTGGCTGACTCGGCCGGGTCATAGCTGACCCGGTCACCGAGCCGAGTCATAGGGCCGGGTTGCAATTTTTTTTAATGACCCGGATCGAAACGGCCGTTTCGTAAAACACTGGTTTCAATATGTTTTATAGGCAACACAGGCCTTCCACATTTTGATGCATGAAACTGCAAATAGTGGCCACATCACACTTGACATTTGGTACAAGTAAGAACACATGAAACACTACCAGACCAAGCATTAAATGGTGATTCAACACAGGTGCTATTTTAGCCAATTTGGAACCTACGAGTGCTTTATCTTGATTGTGGTCTTTCATCAAAAGTTGGGAACTCACATATAGACAATACTCTATGTCGAATTGGCAATCAAATATAAAAATAAATTTGCTTCTCTGCAGTGCTCTCCTCTTTTTATGAAACTCTGCTTAACTGCAATCCACTATTTATCATGCTAGAATCATACAATTGTTTCCTTGATATATACACTGTGTTGGAAGAAAATACGAAGAGGAAGAGCAAACTACTTTCCCAAGCTTTGAGCACATGATATTGTTTCTTCTAATGCATTTTTGTGAAACACAGGGGTCTTCTAATCTAAATACATAAATTGTTCAGCAAAGAGGTTCAGAGGACTGCAACGCCCGCCTCTATCTGGAAGATATCTTCTAATGTAAACACAGGGATCTTCTAAATACATAAATTGTTCAGCAAGAGGTTCAGAGGACTGCAACACCTGCTTCTATCTGGAAGATATGTCAGAAACAACCAACCTCAAGAGTTAGATTCATAGATATGTTACTTGCTTTGAAGAGAAAAAAAAGATTCAAGTGATTAATTTAAATGACAAAATATATATTTATTTAATATATAGTTCATAATACATATCCCGTTGCCACCAGGAATCATGTAGGGGAACCATCTTTCCCATATTGGAGTGTCTAAATCTTGAAACATTTTCGTGTATTATTTCTTAAACCACTTTCCTTTTTCTAGGAAAAGTCTTTTAAATATTTTCTGGTCAAGTTTATGTTGCATTTTTGAAAATAAAGGCCCAACCCTCAAATCAAACTTATTCTTTTTCTAGGAAAAGTCTTCTAAATATTTTCTGGTCAAGTTTAGGATGCATTTTGAAAAGAAAGGCCCAATCCTCAAATCGAACTTATACTTATTTCAATGGGATATTGTTTGCCGAAACTTGGTAGTGAAGAGTGTTGCCCTTGAAGCAAATTAAGAAATTTTAAGAGTTGTCTGTTTTTTCAGCTTTTAGGTTGCTTGGGTAACCTTACCAGGTTTTTAATGCTATATATTTCTTCTGGAGGAGATTATTTGCTCTTCATGGGATGTTAAATGTGATTCAAGTCTGCTTTTTGTTTCTATATCCTTTTATTGGAGAAGACTATTTACTATTAATGGGATGTTGAATGCAATTTGTCTTTTTTAAGTGTACTTTCCAGTGCTTTATCATGCAATCAATTGTACAAAGATAGTTTCTGTACCTTCTTTTTATATACATTAAAAAATGTATTTTGATTGCAACTCAAATATTTTAGGTTTTTCATTTTTGATTACTTGTTTTGTGGTTGATGAGGTTTACAATCTGTCAATCTGACAAGGAAAGAAAAGATTCGAGTTAGGAAATATAATCAATATCTATAATATCTAAATGATTGTTGGTGTCATGAGTGTTTGTGTGGAACCACATATTATATAAACATCATCAAATATGGGTACAATGATATCATCTAAGCAACCTCATCAATATCTTAAACCATTTTAGTTTATTTAGGGGGTGAAGACAAGAAAGTGTTTAAGTTTCTCTGTATTCAACTCCTAAACATGGGCATCACTGGATGTGTTTTTATCAGAGGGAATAACAGGGCACAAAAAAGAGGAAGTAGTGATGTTGTACCAAGGATAAATGATGAATGATTTCCAAAATCCGAGTTCATAAAAAATGTCGATGCAACTACTCCCTTATTCGGAAAATAAAAAAAATGCAATCAATGGTGTACTTGGGGAGAGTCAATTATGAGCTCCCAGCTTGCTATATCTCTTTCGTGTACAAATTCCTATTAAAAGTAATAAAAATTGCTTTAAATCCTATAGAAAAAGGATCACAGGTAAAAGCGGTGGTTTAAAACTTGGGGAGGCTTTTGGCAATCTGAGTTTGAGGGAGCCTAGATGATTTGGGTTTTCTCATTGTCATTTGCTAAGCATGGGAACCCAAGTCATGGCTGAGGCAGATACAAGATCATCACCAAAGAACATGTATCCCCCTCCTAGTCCTCTTCCAGAAATATAGCAACCTATCACATTCTTGATGAGGCCTTGCTTTGCCCATTGAGATGGAAGGCTTAGCATACCCTTTTTCAAAATAGACGTTTGTTAAGTTTTGTAGATGTTCTATGCTAAGAGCAATTTCACTTTTCTCACAGCAATCATACAAGTAGATAAGCAAAATGCAGATAGAACATATAAGCAGATCTTACAGAAGACAAATCAGAAACAAGAAAAATGTATGTGATCGTTTCGGCGGTCAACAGGATGCTTCAACCAGCAAAGTCTCCTTTGGTCAGCCAGCCCAGCATGTGTCACAACAACCCTAAGATGTGAGTTTTGTTGTGATGAAATTCTCTCCAACTTTTCCTGTATATATATCCATCAATGAGGGTGTGTGACACATCTGTTGGGCATGTGAGCCTACATTACAAAACTGGCTGACCTTGCACATATAATTTATTAAGAATAATAAATTCAAAATATAAGTTCTGCTCATCGGATTAAGACTATTTTTATATAGATTTTACACCTCTCAGAAAGAGGAATCCAACAAAAATATTAGCCTCTTAATCTGAGCATCAGAACATGGAGTTTGGACCTAGTTGTCCAAATTTAACACTCCCTCTCAACTAGGGAGAACTCCATCTATTAGTGCAATTAACATCGTGAGTCATCCCGCCGAAACTTGCTTTGCTGGCTTCTTTATTTCAGAACAGAAGTGGGTCAGTCACAAAGACATCATTCCCCGACTGACATAATCAGTCCAGAGGTCCCAGACCTCACAAATCTTGATCCCAGATCAAGTGGTTGGACCATGCCATCCTAGATAGAGAGTACGGCAATCTCTGATGCGTCCATCAGTCTTTGCTAATAGTCTCTAGCTTTTCCACACCTCATTGGCCAAATGAGAGGTACTTCCCATGAGCCCTGAACTCAATGGGTAGGATGCATACGGGGCACAGATTAAATGAGTGGCGAACCAGCTCAATAATCACAAGGGTGGGGCAGAAGCATTATGAGTGCTTATAGCTCTGAGAAGCTATCCCCAAAGCCCCCCAGAGCTCCCAGAGCTCATCGTCCAACAGGACCCACATCATAGGGTCTTTCCACGACACCAAGACTCTCACGGAAGGTTAGGAACTTGACCTTCCCCAGGGGCTTAGTGAGAATATCCGCGACCTGCTCATCAGTTCCTATATGATCGAGCCTTACGGCGCCTCGCTGTACCATATCCCGGATAAAGTGGTACCTGATATCAATATGCTTGGATCGGTCGTGGAACACAGGATTCTCAGTCATACGAATCCCACTCTGATTATCACAGAGTATTACAGTGGTATCTAGCACATGTTGGAACAGCTCACTAAAGAGCTTCCTCAACCAAACTGCTTCACAACAGGCCATACTAGCAGCAATGTATTCGGCCTCCGCGGTGCTCAAAGCCACCGACTTCTGCTTCCTGCTCATCCATGAGATCGAAGCAGAACCAAGATTGAAACAACATCCAGATGTGCTCTTACGATCCACCACACTGCCAGCCCAATCGGCATCAGTATATCCTCGGAGTATCACACTCCCGGCAGTGTATCTCAGCCCATGGTTTATCGTGCCCCGAAGATATCTCAAAAGATTCTTGGCACCAACCCAGTGAAAATGATGAGGCTCAACCATCTGTTGACTCAAAGTATTCACTGCAAAACATATGCCCGGACGGGTGTTCACTAAGAACATCAAAGCTCCTATGAGTTGACGATACTCAGTAGGATTGGCCAAGATAGGCCCTGCAGCGCTGCCACTCAACTTCTTAAAGTTGAGTTCCATTGGTGTCGACACGGACTTACAGTCCACCATCCCAAATCTTTCCAGAAGCTTCACAATATACTTTCCTTGAGAAAGGAAAATCTCTCCAGGTCTCTGCCAGACCTCCAGGCCTAGGAAATAGTGCATCAGTCCTAGGTCTTTCATCTCGAACTCAGCAGCAAGCTCCCTCTTACATTGATGAATGAGAGGGTCATCACCTGTCAGGAAGAGGTCGTCCACATACAGCACTAGAATGAGAGGCTTTCCTTCCACAACCTTAAAGTAAAGGTTTGGATCAGCATTGCTTCGAGTGAAGCCCAGCTTCATCAAGTAACTATCCATCCTCTCATACCAAGCTCTGGGTGCTTGCTTTAACCCATAGAGGGCTTTCTTCAACCTGCAGACATAAGTGTCTCGATCTTGAACTTCAAATCCCAGAGGTTGTTCTACATACACCTCTTCCTTTATTGCATCATGCAGAAAAGCGGTCTTGACATCCATCTGATGAAGACTCCATCCTTGCGTAGCAGCAAGGGCTATGATGGATCGGATGGTGGTATATCGAGCCACAGGTGCAAATATATCGTCATAGTCAATTTCTTCCTTTTGAGGGAAGCCACGGGCAACAAATCTTGCCTTAAACTTTTCAGCACTCCCATCAGATCCATGTTTAATCTTGTAGAGCCATTTAGCGGTGACAACAGATTTGTCCTTCGGTCTCGGGACCACATCCCAGACATCATTCTTCATAATAGCCTCATATTCTTCATGCATAGCATCCTTCCAGACTTGATGCTTGATGGCTTCCTCAAAAGATCCAGGTTCAGATTGTATAATAGTACTCATGGCAGCTAGATACCCTTGGTATCTACACGGCTTCTTGCTTTCTCGGAATGTTCCCCTTGGGGCAGCATGACCCTCAGCATCTTCGAGGGTGACCCTGAGCCATGATGGCCTCTTTCCTAGAGAAGGGGAAGGATCAATAGGATCCATTGGCCCTTCAACATCAGGCATAGTCTCATCCTGGGGTTCTTCCAGATTTCCAGGTCTTTCTTCATGGTTTTCTTCAGATCTAGGAAGATCTACTACTTTCTTCAGGGAAGCATCTTCGTCAAAAGTGACATCATGGCTTATCTCTACTTCCCTTTGACCAGGTACATAGACTCTATATGCCTTAGAAGTCTCACTGTAGCCCACAAACATTCCTTTCTTCCCAGTAGCATCCAGCTTACTTCTCTTTTCTTTCGGCACATGAAAATAGACAGGACATCCAAAAATTCTAAAATGTGAGACATCAGGTTTCTTACCAGAGAAAACCTCTTCGGGAGTTTTGGAGTCCAAAGCGGAATGAGGGCATCGGTTTTGAATGTACACAGCAGTATTTGCAGCTTCTCCCCACAGAAACTTTGGAAGACCCTGGTCACATAGCATGGCACGGGCAGCTTCCACAATAGTCCTATTCTTGCGTTCAGCAACACCATTCTGCTCAGGAGTATATGCAGTGGTAGTCTCCCTCTTAATGCCAGCTTCTCTGCAAAAGTCTTTGAACTTATTTCTTTTATCAACAACATTAGACTCCTCATACCTGGTATTTCTGGTCCTGGTATTAATAACCATGACAAGTGTATATATAATCATGACTGCCCGGTGTATATACATGTCCAGCATATATATATAACTTATGTACTATAGCGTATATTGTCCAGCGATTACTGCCCATCGTCAGTACAGTGTACCGTATATATAAAGACCATACACATCAAGACCAGATACATATTAAGACCCTATATACTGCTGGAGCAAGATCATATATATCGAGACCCTGTCATATAACGCTGATGCCATACATCTTGTATCAATTTTCACACCAGAGCAATATCACATATCATCACAGTATCACGATCATATCATTTGCCATTATAACCAGGGATATTATGCGAATGTCATACCACATCAAAGAGACGAATGTGAGACCATATACCAATGCAATTGTATGAAACCTCCGCAGCCTCGGCGAATATACATAAGGGACATTTGCATACTCTGTTTGTATATATAAGTCTTTGGCATCTTCTGTGTGTATATATAACCTCAGCGATGTGTACAGGAACATTGTATAAAACCTCCGCAGCTAATATCACTCCCCTGCGATGCATACAAGACTTCTGCGACGTGTACAGGACCTCTGTGACCTATATAATATTGTATAAAACTTCTGCGGCTGATATAACTCCTCTGCAATGCGTACAAGACTTCTGCGATGTGTACAGGATCTCTGCGTGCATATATATATCCTCATTTGATGTGTACAGGACTATGTATATAACCATAACTGCAATGTATGACATGACTGCCCAGCGTATAATTGCACAGCGTATACATAACTCCAGCTACACCTCAGGACTGTGGAATTTAGATTGCGGTTGACTGTGTCCTTTTATTACTGCGTCCACTATATCATGTCACTAGGGAGACTACCCTGTCATGGATACTATGTTTGCCATGTCATATATATATATATATTGTTAGCCATACCAAAATCCTGTCAGCCATACCGTGTATATATATGTTGTTCACTGTCTGCCATGTCAAAGCACTGTTTGCCATATCATGTTTCAACATGATGTTTGCCATACCATGAAAGAACTGTCTGCCATATCATGTTTCAGCATGATGTTTGCCATACCATGAAAGAACTGTCTGCCATATCATGTTTCAGCATGATGTTTTCCATACCATGACATTGTCTGCCATGTCAAAGAACTGTTTGCCATATCATGTTTCAACATGATGTTTGCCATACCATGAAAGAACTGTCTGCCATATCATGTTTCAACATGATGTTTTCCATACCATGACATTGTCTGCCATGTCAAAGAACTGTCTGCCATATCATGTTTCAACATGATGTTTTCCATACCATGATATTGTCTGCCATGTCAAAGAACTGTTTGCCATATCATGTTTCAACATGATGTTTTCCATACCATGACATTGTCTGCCATGTCAAAGAAACATTGTCTGCCATACGTTGTTTGCCATACCCTGCCATACACAATGTGGTGATAATATATAATGCAATTTGATAACGTGACTGTGTTTTTCAGCGAGTCATCGGTTATTCCATATGCGGGCCAGAGATTGTGACATACACGGGTATACCTTATGCGAAAAGGGATTGCGGTCATATCATATGTGAGACAGTGTTGCGAACTTATATATTCCACGAACAAGTAGATATGGAAACCAATCAACGGAACATTAGACCTGTGTTTAGGTCACTCCCTTGCTGCGCTATGAAACCTTCCTCCCTGACCGCGTATTAGTTAGGGCATCCTTTAGGATAGCGTATCCCTTTTGATCTCTCACACCACCAAAACCCAAAGACAAGTGGAGAGAGATCACAAGAGATGATTGTTATAGATAGAGTTTGTCTTCAACTTGGCTCTGATACCATGTTAAGTTTTGTAGATGTTCTATGCTAAGAGCAATTTCACTTTTCTCACAGCAATCATACAAGTAGATAAGCAAAATGCAGATAGAACATATAAGCAGATCTTACAGAAGACAAATCAGAAACAAGAAAAATGTATGTGATCGTTTCGGCGGTCAACAGGATGCTTCAACCAGCGAAGTCTCCTTTGGTCAGCCAGCCCAGCATGTGTCACAACAACCCTAAGATGTGAGTTTTGTTGTGATGAAATTCTCTCCAACTTTTCCTGTATATATCTCCATCAATGAGGGTGTGTGACACATCTGTTGGGCATGTGAGCCTACATTACAAAACTGGCTGACCTTGCACATATAATTTATTAAGAATAATAAATTCAAAATATAAGTTCTGCTCATCGAATTAAGACTATTTTTATATGGATTTTACACCTCTCAGAAAGAGGAATCCAACAAAAATATTAGCCTCTTAATCTGAGCATCAGAACATGGAGTTTGGACCTAGTTGTCCAAATTTAACAACGTTCCTATGAACATAATTAGGTGGGTTTTAGGCATTTAACCTCCACTAAATATTCTAGAATATTCTTAGTAGTATAGGATGAGATTTATTTCCAAAGCCCCTTTTCCCAAAATTGATTAACTAAAAAATGTCATATGAATGAGTTGTGATTTTTTTGAGCGTATAGTGTTGATAGACCATGCTATTGTAACAAAGTCTCTTTATAGATTAAGAATCTATATTGTAAAGAGGGAATGAGTGTCATAGTTAAGAGTGTTGTTTAATGTTTTTTGAAATGTATTTCTATTTCTTATATATTAATTATTTTTATAATTTATTTTTGTTGGGATGACCGAGGATGATTTGAACCTTGAATCGCATAGTTACATAAAATGTTTTAGTGTTCATAGCTAAGAGCATTGTTTAATGTTCTTTTAAATGTATTTCTATTTAACTTATATATTAAATATTTTTATAATTTATTTTTGTTGGGATGACTGAGGATGATTTGAACCTTGAATTGCATAGTTTACATAAAGTGTTTTAATCCTTAATCCTTATTAGTTCTAGTCCATACCTCCAACAATCCATTCTAAGTTTGATTACTATCAAATTTTCTTGGACCTTCCCAATATTTTACTTAACTTTACAAATAAATATATTTTTTAAAATAATAAAATAATATTTTTAAAGAATATGATTGGTTTACAAATTTAACCTCTTATTGCAACCCGTGGATAATAAGAATGGATCGACATTATTCCACAACTTAAGGCCATGTGAATGTATTATATAGGTATTTGCACTCTTAGGGGCAGTGGTTTCATAGATTTAGTGGACAAATAACTACATTCGTAAACTAGATTCACTGCCCTTGACATTGGATCGATTTATGCCAAGTGAAGAAAATCGTTTGATTTCATGCACAAGTGATACACATACTCTCATGAAGAAAGGTTTTGTGGGACCTGGCAGATGCTCACTCTGCAAATCTGATTTGGAAGATTGCTTACATCTTTTCATTCTCTACCTCTTTTCTTCTGGACATATGGAAGAAATTGTCCTCTCTCTTGGGGACCCAGGTTGATGGCGACATGTCTTCCATTGCTGCTTGGATTTGTTCATGGGAAAGACAATCAAAAGCATTTTAGGTTGTTCATCTTTACATTTTTTGGGGCATATGGTGCTCTCAGAATGAGTTCATCTTCGAAGAGATTTCTCTTGATGCCAAGTTGTCATCTCTTCGCATTGTTGCACATTTTCAGGAAATTGTCCCCTAGTGCCCTAAGGAATCCTCCAGGACAATCTCATTGGTTGATTTGTCCAACACTGTCCCAATTTTCTTCTTCGATGGGGTTGCTGGAGGGTGTTGTGGTTGTGGAGTCTCCCTCCACATTAACTTTGAAATATCCTATCGCTTCAAGTGGTTTGGCAAATTTGGGGACAATTGTCAGGTAGAAATGCTAGCCTTCAAGTGGCTTAGTGGCTTAGCGTGGATAGTATCATGGTTGTTGGGGACTCCCTCTCAATGATCAGATGGATTCAAGACTGAAATGCCTTACAGGTCCTCTCCCTTTTCAACTAGATGCAACAGATTCTAGATTTAAAGTCCCTCTTCTTGGTGATTTCCTTCCAGCATGTTTTCAAAAAACATAACTTTGAAGCTGATGCACTCCCTATGTGTGCTTTGTCTCTCCTGCTAGGGTTGATGCATTTCACGTTGATTATGGAGGGGACAATCCAAATTTTGGGTACTTTTGAGGTTCTTTAAGCCTTCCTTCTTTCCCATGGTTTCTTTTTGGTATACAGGGAGTTCATCATGTTTATGGAATCGTTCTATGGTATCTATCTCCTCTCTGTGCTTGATACATTTTGTTTTTTAATATCACTGTGTATTTTTGCACTGTTTTCATTTGTAGCCACATGGTGGTAATGTTTGTTAGCAATTGGTTTGTTTAGATGAATGATATCAGTGTAGCGTTGCTCACGATCTATGATTATGTAAACAATTTTTCCTTAATAAAAATGTTTTGTTTTTTTCTCCTGAAAAAAAGGTGGTACAATTTGTGTGATGCTTGGAAAATTTTCAAATGATAAAGAACATGCAATCTTGCATTATATGCCTTCCCATTTCTTACTGAGTTAATTAGTGTTGTACACGATTATGTAAACAATTTTTCCTTAATAAAAATGTTTTGTTTTTTTCTCCTGGAAAAAAAGGTGGTACAATTTGTGTGATGCTCGGAAAATTTTCAAATGATAAAGAACATGCAATCTTACATTATATGCCTTCCCATTTCTTACCGAGTTATAACAAGGGCATTCTACACTTGATCTAAATTTTCATCATCAACATTTTTCGTTGATTGCTTAATTTTAATTTCAACCATAGTATCTAGTGACTTCGCTAATTTATTTATATAATAAATTAATGTTCATTTGAATTCCCCAAGCTAGGGAGGACTATATTAAAGCATGGTAGCATTTGGAATACTTATCATTTTGAAATAATCATCATGGCAATGCCTGGGAGTTGGAAAAGAGTCATTAGGTACATAATTTTAATTTTATTTTCTTTTGAAAAAGAGTTGTTAAGTACAAAATTTTTATTGTATTTTCTTTAATAGATTTCTTTAGCTTGAAAAATTGTGTGTTTTTTAACTTATTTAACCTAGAGAGGACTATTTCTTGTAGCTAGCTTTTGTCAAACAAAATATCAACCCCTTTGACCCCACTCAACAAAACTAGTAGGTCAGTTCCATCATTTGCAAAAAGACCCAAGTTTCAAGAAAATGATACGATAGTCAAAATGCTTGCATAAAGAAGCTACCCACCTTGCTACAATGATTTGAAATACATATGAAACACTAATATTCTGTCCGTGTGGAAGCACATATCAAACTGCTAATATTATTATCACAATTATTAAATAAATGCTTGAATAAAGAAGCTACCCACCTTTGCTACAACGATTTGAAATACATATGAAACACTAATACCTTGTTACAATGATTTGAAATACATATAAAACACTAATATTCTTTCCTTGTGGAAGCACATATCAAACTTCTTATGTTATTATCACAATTATTAAATAAATGCTTGCATAAAGAAGCTACTTACCTTGCTACAACTATTTGAAATACATATGAAACACTAATACCTTGCTACAGCGATTTGAAATACATATGAAACACTAATATTCTTTCCTTGTGGAAGCACATACCAAACTTCTTATAATATTATCACAATTATTAAATAATTAATTCAATTTAACTTATATTATTATCACAATTATTAAATAATTACTTCAATTTAACTTCTTATATTATTATCACAATTATTGAATAATTAATCCATTTTAGATTGGAAGATCGAAAGAAGGGAAAAAAAACTTTATTGTTTTTGGGTTAAGATTTATTTTAATTTTGAATCATATATGATACAATTATTCTACGTGTCAATATCTAATTCTGAGGGTCCATTTCACTTTCTAAAAAAAACTATAAAGAAAACTATAAAACTATAAAGAAAACTATAAAAAAGTAATTTGTAAAGATAATGAGTAAAATGAGATTAAAGAAAACTATAAAAAAGTAATTTGTAAAGATAATGAGTAAAATGAGATTATGATCTTTAAATTTCCTTTTTAATTTCTAAAATTTTAAAAATACAAGTTCGATGTTATAACTATGAGAACCAAATATATCTATTTTATTTAATTTAATATTTTGTAAATTGATATTGATATTATGATAATTTAATATATAAAATTATATAATTAAATAAGTTAATTAAAAAAAAAATTAGATTCATTCTTGATTTTTCTACAATCATAAATCTTCCTTTACTCCCAATGAGGTTTAATCTTCCTTAAAAACCATGAAAGGTAATGTTAATGTCAGATTTACTTAAATTACTTATAATCAATTTTTTGTAAGTTTCCCTGCAATATGTGTGATGTCATGCAATAGTTTATTTGACATTAAATTATTTTATAAATTACTTCTTTTAAAGTTTCCCCATGCTATGAGTGATGTCATAGTTTATTTGATAAAGTATTCCACTCCCGTCGTAAGTTAGTTGATATTAAAATTATTTTATAAAATATTCCACCCATTTTCGGAGGTGCAGACTTCTAAATTTTTTCTAAACCTTATTCATGTTTTATATATAGATATATATATATTTTATATTAACTTTTAAGAGATATTTGTAAAGCCCTGTTGTTTCACAGCAAACCAGGTGTAGAATATAATAATACAACTATGATATTAAAATTATATTATAAAGTATTCCATCCATTTTTAGAGGTGTAGACTTCTAAATTTTTTCAGAACCTTATTCATGTTATATATTTTTTATATATTAACGGTTAAGGAATATTTGTAAAGCCCTGTTGTTTCATAGCGAACCAGGGGTAGGGGTAGAATATAATAATAAGCCTAACCTACACATGTATGACTGCACTTTTACAGAGATGGTATAATGGGTTTTTCAACAAGTAGGAATGCCATAATACGAGTAAAGAATATTATGAAATATATTATATATACGTTATAGTTGTCTATATATCTTTATTTATTGAGAGGTAAAATGAGATTTATTTATTGATAGGTAAAATGAGATCATGTATAAATAATATTTTTTTTCCAAAATGCACATTATACTAAATAATTTATTAATTTATTTATGAAATAAAATCTAAATTTATGTTTATATTGATTATCAAAATTAATAAAATCTAAATTTATATTGATTACCAAAATTTTAGTTGTGATTATGTTGTAAGTAATATTTATTATGGATTGATGTCTATCAACATCTACCAATTATTTAATTTATATAACTTTATTAATAAACTTTAAATTAAAATTATGAAAATCAAATTCCAAAACAAATACATTTATATTAAAAAATTATTATAATCTATCATAACTTCACTAATAATCATTAAAAATTAAATTAAAACTAGCAATTGCACCAGATGTTGCAAAGGAAACACTGTAAGGCATAAATTCGAGAAGAACTATGACATCTAAAGAATCATTGAAGAAAAAAATGAATAAACAAAATACCTTTCAAAAATAGAAAATAAAGAGAAAACACTAACATTACCTTGGATGCATCAGTGTCTGATCCATAAAGAGAAAACACTAACGTTATACATCAGTTTCTGATCCGAACAGGTTTCAAACATACTAGATGTTGGGGTACAGAGTTTTCTCTAGGTTGCTGCCAAGCAATAGTAGATAGAGAATTTGAGATCGAAAGCCATTAATGTTGTTGCAACTTGCAATGTATCTAAACAATATCGTTTATATTTTTAAATAACAAATGCTAAGTCATTAAGATTCCGATAATAGGTGGCCTCCGAAGTAAGCTGAGCTAATGTATGTAACAAATATCGTTTATATTTTTACATAACAAATGCTAAGTCATTAAGATTCCGATAATAGGTGGCCTCCGAAGTAAGCTGAGCTGATGTCATTAAGATTCCGATAATAGGTGGCCTCCGAAGTAAGCTGAGCTGATTTTTCAAGCATTACAGGTTACTCTACCAATCGACCAGTTTTGTCAATATCTCCAATGTTTGTTTCCATGCTCATTTTCGCTATCTGCATAGCATGTCTACAAGCATCAATTGCTCTTTCCTGCACATTCAATATTAATCCAATAGACTGTTGTTTAAGATGTGGTTTTCTAATCCATGTTGATTTGTGGAGTGCCCCATAAAAGAAGAATGAGGGATACTTTCCTTCATTATACTTTTAGACGACATTACAAAACTAAAGACATCGCAAACGTAAAATTCAAGGTTTTGAAACATCTTGTAATCCAACCATTGTAATTTTTGCTTTAGCAATATCCACAACATGCTTCTCTGGAATAACATGACTACTTTCATCCAAAATCAAACTGAACATTCCTTGCAAGGGTGCAAGATTGGTTGAAGCTCCACTCAAAATAACTAGTGACAGGGAAGCTCCTCGATGTGCAATTGGTTGAAGCTCCACTCAAAATAACTAGTGACAGGGAAGCTCCTCGACGTGGATATTTCAAAGATTTTATGGTAAATTTTGGGGATATTCCAAGCATATCTCTTCAATTTTGATAAATATAGACATTGATGACTCGACAATATGATCATTTTTCCTATTGATTGTTTTTTTCCCATTCGCACTAAATCCAAATATGTTGTAAAATTTGTAGCTCAAAACATGGGTTTTTGTATAATTAGGGCAAATAGAAGAAAACACGCATGGCTCTCATATAAAAACCAAATATGTCCTAAAAACCAAATATGTCCAATGTACAACCAAGGCAATATGATTTGCCCTTAGATGAAAATAAGTGAAATTAAGGGTGGATAAGCCATAGAGGGATTTTGCAGGGCATATTTAACATAGGGAGAGAAATTTCTAGGTGTGGGTAAGACTCTCCATTAGTGATGATGGCCCCATAGGTGTGGTTTTCATAGTCTAGTTTACCTTGGTGACTACCTAGGACTAGAAATGAATAACTTCGTGGAGATATCAGCTTTGGCATCCATGATAAGAATGTTGACATCTCTGATTAACATTGACTCTCATCTTCGTGGAGATATCAGCTTTGGCATCCATGATAAGAATGTTGACATCTCTGATTAACATTGACTCTCATCCAGTTGAAGAGTCGATTGGTAAAGTAACTTGCCCTGCATCAACCAAACTAATTAAAAGTCATGTAGTCAGTATTATATTTTAATTGGTGACAACTTCATAGGGTGATATTTAAAGTACATTTGAGAGAACTGCCTTTTCTGGCTATGTTGGTTATGTTTTCCACCAACCCTGCATCAACCACACTAATTAAATGTCACGCAGTCACTATTACATTTCAATTGGTGACAAATTCATAGGGTGATATTTAAAATACATTTGAGAGAACCACCAATAACTTGTATAAAAGCTGAAAAGCTGACTGAGCAGTCTTTGGTTCCCTACCAAAGATTGTAACTTAGTGCCAAGTGCTTTCAACTTTCTCCATGGTAGACACTTCGAGGGTTGCATTGCACTAATAGATTTCAAAACTTTGTGACGAGGCTTCTAAACTATACAACATGAGCTTAGAATGTGTTAAAAGAAACTTTGCAGGAAGCCCTATAGTATGTACAAAATAGCCCATGATTTTCTGCACTTTAAAACCCACAATGCAACAGAAATGGTGGCATTAATTTAAGGACTTTGCCTTTGTAAAGGCCTGAAAATAAGCAGAAATATCCCATGTAGAAGTAGAAGAGAAAATTGTTAATTGAAGTTAGAGGAGGAAAGGTTCTTCTAAATTTAGAAGTGAAATAAATTTGGTAGAAGAACCGGCATATGAAGTAAGGCGCAGTCTTACTTTCTTTTAGAGTTGACTTAAGAAAATTCTCTAATTTTACTTTGGTTAAAAACAGGAAATCAAACACAGCATGCATTGAGTTGACTTGGGAAAATTCTCTAGTTTTACTTTAGTTAAAAACAGCAAATCAAACTCAGCATGCATTGAGATTTTATCTCAGTTCGACTTTAGTTCAGTTAGATAGTTTGACTCGAGTTCAAGAGGCCAATTCACTTGAGTTCAAGATGCTAGCTAGAAGGCGCAGTCTTACTTTCTCTTAGAGTTGACTTAGAAAAATTCTCTAATTTTACTTTAGTTAAAAACAGCAAATCAAACTCAACATGCATTGAGAATTGACTTAGGAAAATTCTCTAATTTTACATTAGTTAAAAACAGCAAATCAAACTCAGCATGCATTGAGATTTTATCTCAGTTCGAGTTTAGTTCAGTTAGGTAGTTGACTCGAGTTCAAGAGGCCAATTCGCTTGATTTCAAGATGCTAGTTAGACTTGAGTTTGGTGAAATAGTTTGACTTGGGTTTAAGGAGCTAGTTCACTTGAATTGAAGAGCAGTTGGATTCTATATAGAGAAGGGTGCAGACTTGGTGATACATGTGATTATTCACTAGGCATAATTTGTGTGTTTTTAAGCTCAATAAGATAGTTCCATATCAGCGTTTGAGGTCAGGAGAGCGCATCACTTAAGAAGACAGAGATACCTTGCGCAAGGAGGCAGTTCAACCTGTATAGTTGGTACAGTTGCGCAAAAGAGAGGCCAAATTGGTCTAAGGTGTGTAGGATATTGTGTTGAGGAACGAACAGGAAGAAGGGGATTTTTCCTTGTGCTTTATAATTAAAATTACTGAGGGCATTGTTTACAGAGACGTCAAATTTGCCAGGAAGGTCAAATTTGCTAGGAAGCTCAAAAATCGCTAGAATCTGGCTATTATTTAAAAAAAAAATTGATAGCAGGATTGTTTGAATCTTGTTTGGATCAAAATCTTAAAGCTTGACCGCTATATCTAGTTCAGTTTCTAGCTCTTGCATCTAAAATATTGTTCAAATTAGTTGATGGCTATTATAAAACTAACAATATCAGATCACACTGATGAAGAGATACTTTATGAATAGAATAAAAGAATCCAAATTCAAGTGAGACATCAAATTGGATACAAAATTGAATAAAAATTAGCAACATGTCATAAGGAAAATTTGGCCACCTTGAAACCGTAGTTATTTTTCAAACATAACATTGCATTTGGAAATTCCTTTCAAAAGTAAGCTATGCAGCAAGCTAATAATGAGGACAGGGATTCCGAAGACTAAGTCAATGATGGTAACACAAATAAATTAAAATGAAGTAAAAAGTATAAGTAAAAAATATAATGCAAACAAAATCAGACAAGTTGGTAAAATAGTAGTTTGAAGAAAATCTATTCAACTACAATCCCAGTAATCCAAGTAAAAAATACAATGCTATCGTAATTGCTATCTGGTATGCAAAAATGTCTGTCTGGCAAGAAAAGAGCTCTGTCTGATATGCTAATTGCTGAGAAGAGGCCCTAGACGTCTGGCCTTATAATTGCTTAGGAAAGGTCAAAGAACATTGCAGCTTGAATCAATGCAAGACAGCTGTGCAGTGTTGGGAGGGAAGTTGCAACGACTAAAAATCCAAGACAGGGATTCCGAAGACTAAGTCAATGATGGTAACACAAATAAATTAAAATGAAGTAGAAAGTAAAAATAAAAAATATAATGCAAACAAAAACAGACAAGTTGGTAAAATAGTAGTTCGTACAACAAAGTTGAAGAAAATCTATTCAACTACAATCCCAGTAGTCCAAGTAAAAAAAACAATACCATGGTAATTGCTATCTGGTATGCAAAAATGTCTGTCTGGTATGCTAATTGCTGAGAAGAGGCCCTAGAGGTCTAGCCTTATAAGTGCTGAGGAAAGGTCAAAGAACATTGCAGGTTGAATCAATGCAAGACAAATGTGCAGTGTTGGGAAGGAAGTTGCAATGACTAAAAATCAAAGATGCAAAAGGATTACGGTCCAGTTAACCCATCATGGGGAAGAAACAGTTAAGTAAAATTGTCTTCTAGGCATGGTGGAAAAACATTACACTACCACAAGCTTTCAGATATTATCAACGAGAATTTAACCAGAGTCTTGGGAATCCAGAAATCTATATATGTCGGGCATCCTAATTGCTGAGTAGACACCATAATTTTAGTTGCAAATTGTAAGGGTTATTAGATATTCTATTAAATATGAATGTTATTAGTTGGTTACATGTTGGGAAACTTAAGCCTAGTTATTTTTCAAACATAACATTGCATTTGGAAATTCCCTTCAAAAGTAAGCTATGCAGCGAGCTCATAATGAGGACAGGGATTCCGAAAACTAAGTCAATGATGGTAACACAAATAAATTAAAATGAAGTAAAAAAATAATGCAAACAAAATCAAACAAGTTGGTAAAATAGTAGTTTGAAGAAAATCTATTCAACTACAATCCCAGTAATCCAAGTAAAAAAAACAATGCTATGGTAATTGCTATCTGGTATGCAAAAATGTCTGTCTGGTACGCTAATTGCTGAGAAGAGGCCCTAGATGTCTGCCCTTATAATTGCTGAGGAAAGGTCAAAGAACATTGCAGCTTGAATCAATGCAAGACAACTGTGCAGTGTTGGGAGGGAAGTTGCAACGACTAAAAATCAAAGACAGGGATTCCGAAGACTAAGTCAATGATGGTAACACATAAATTAAAATTAAGTAGAAAGTAAAAATAAAAAATATAATGCAAACAAAAACAGGCAAGTTGGTAAAACAGTGGTTCGTACAACAAAGTTGAAGGAAGAAAATCTATTCAACTACAATCCCAGTAATCCAAGTAAAAAAACAATACCATGGTAATTGCTATCTGGTATGCAAAAATGTCTTTCTGGCAAGAAAAGATGTCTGTCTGGTACGCTAATTGCTGAGAAAAGGCCCTAGACATCTGGCCTTATAAATGCTGAGGAAAGGTCAAAGAACATTGCAGCTTGAATCAATGCAAGACAAATGTGCAGTGTTTGGAGGGAAGTTGCAACCACTAAAAATGAAAGATGCAAAAGGATTACAGTCCAGTTAGACCATCATGGGGAAGAAACAGTTAAGTAAAATTGTCTTCTAGGCATGGTGGAAAAACATTACACTACCACAAGCTTTCAGATATTATCAACGAGAATTTAACTACAGTCTTGGTAATCCAGAAATCTATATATGTCAGGCACCCTAATTGCTGAGTAGACACCATAATTTTAGTTGCAAATTGTAAGGGTTATTAGATATTCTATTAAATATTAATGTTATTAGTTGGTTACATGTTGGGAAACTTAAACCTGAAGCAAAGGTCATAGTGCTCGCTGAAAATTGGGCTATTGCAAAAATGTATGTCTGGCAAGAAAATATGTACTCATAGCAAGAGCCCAACTCTCCGCCATAGCAAACAAAGGGGGCATACCCTCATCTACATATACTGTAAAGCAACTCCAGCCACATTTTGAATATTGCTACAGGGGCTTATGCTTGTGCTGAGGATGGTAGCTAATAAAGAACTACACTTGAAACCAAACGGGAAAGCGAAGGTCAATTTCCTGAAATTCAATCCGAGCAAGAGTGGACGAGGATTGAACCTGATGAGGTTCCTGTAGCACTACAATGCCATGAGTGAATTAAATGACAACCTGTATATAAACAATGAAGACCTAAAAACAAGTATTCGACGAACAGTAAGAACAAAAACAGAACCCAACTAGTATATATAATTCGCTCAGGAAGAAACCCACTGGGAAACATGAACCTGGGAACAAAAACTCCATAAATGAGTAGTATGCTTACGAAAATAAAATAATAAAATGGCAACAGTGAAAACCCTAATCGATGGAGAGTGGATACTTGTGTATGGATTTCGAGTAGTAGTGCAACCAGTTGGATTTCGAGTAGTAGTGTAACCTGTTGGAGACGAGGCCAAGAATGCTCCTGCAACTATAACCTGTGAATAAGGGTTTGAATCTAAATATAAAAGAATGAAAAATAAAGACATATAAACCCTGAGCGAAATGTTCTCAAATAAGTTACCCGACAACCGTGAGAAAAAAACGGTTGGTTATGTTTTCCACCAACCCTACATCAACCACACTAATTAAATGTCATGCAGTCACTATTACATTTCAATTGGTGACAAAAAAAAATTCATAGGGTGATATTTAAAATACATTTGAGAGAACCACCAATAAATTGTATAAAAGCTGAAAAGCTGACTGAGCAGTCTTTGGTTCCCTACCAAAGATTGTAACTATTAGTGCCAAGTGCTTTCAACTTTCTCCATGGTAGACGCTTCAAGGGTTGCATTGCACTAATAGATTTCAAAACTTTGTGAGGAGGCTTGATTCTAAACTCTAAACTACACAACATGAGCTTAGAATGTGTTAAAAGAAACTTTGCACAAAATAGTACATGATTTTCTGCACTTTACAACCCACAATGCAACAGAAATGGTGGCATTAATTTAAGGACTTTGCCTTTGTAAAGGCCTGAAAATAAGCAGAAATATCCCATGTAGAAGTAGAAGAGAAAATTGTTAATTGAAGTTAGAGGAGGAAAGGTTCTTCTAAATTTAGAAGTGAAATAAATTTGGTAAAAGAACCAGCATATGAAGTAAGGCGCAGTCTTACTTTCTCTTAGAATTGACTTAGGAAAATTCTCTAATTTTATTTTAGTTAAAAACAGCAAATCAAACACAGCATGCATGTTGACTTAGTAAAATTCTTTAATTTTACTTTAGTTAAAAACAGCAAATCATACTCAGCGTGCATTGAGATTTTATCTCAGTTCGACTTTAGTTCAGTTAGATAGTTTGACTCGAGTTCAAGAGGCCAATTCGCTTGAGTTCAAGATGCTAGTTAGAAGGCGCAGTCTTACTTTCTCTTAGAGTTGACTTAAAAAATTCTTTAATTTTACTTTAGTTAAAAACAACAAATCAAACTCAGCGTGCATTGAGAGTTGACTTAGGAAAATTCTCTAATTTTACATTAGTTAAAAACAGCAAATCAAACTCAGCATGCATTGAGATTTTATCTCACTTCGAGTTTAGTTCAGTTAGGTAGTTTGACTCGAGTTCAAGAGGCCAATTCGCTTGAGTTCAAGATGCTAGTTAGACTTGAGTTCGGTGAAATAGTTTGACTTGGGTTTAAGGCGCTAGTTCACTTGAATTGAAGAGCAGTTGGATTCTATATAGAGAAGAACGCAAACTTGGTGATACATGTGATTATTCACTAGGCATAATTTGTGTGTTTTTAAGCTCAATAAAATAGTTCCATATCAGCGTGTGAGGTCAGGAGAGCGCATCACTTAAGGAGACAGAGATACCTTGCGCAAGGAGGCAGTTCAACCTGTATAGTTGGTACAGCTGCGCAAAAGAGAGGCCAAATTGATCTAAGGTGTGCAGGATATTGTGTTGAGGAACAAACAGGAAGAAGGGAAGTTTTCCTTGTGGTTTATAATTAATTAATGAGGGCATTGGTTACAGAGACATCAAATTTGCCAAGAAGGTCAAATTTGCTAGGAATGTCAAAAATCGCTAGAATCTGGCTATTATTTTTACAAAAAAAATTTGATAGCAGGATTGTTTGAATCTTGTTTGGATCAAAATCTTAAAGCTTGACCGCTGTATCTAGTTCAGTTTCTAGCTCTTGCATCTAAAATATTGTTCAAATTAGTTGATGGCTATTATAAAACTAACAATATCAGATCAAACTGATGAAGAGATATCTTATGAATAGAATAAAAGAATCCAAATTCAAGTGAGACATCAAATTGGATACATAATTGAATAAAAATTAGCAACATGTCATAAGGAAAATTTGGCCACCTTGAAACCGTAGTTATTTTTCAAACATAACATTGCATTTGGAAATTCCCTTCAAAAGTAAGCTATGTAGCAAGCTCATAATGAGGACAGGGATTCCGAAGACTAAGTCAATGATGGTAACACAAATAAATTAAAATGAAGTAAAAAGTATAAGTAAAAAATATAATGCAAAAAAAATCAGAAAAGTTGGTAAAATAGTAGTTTGAAGAAAATCTATTCAACTACAATCCCAGTAATCCAAGTAAACAAAACAATGCTATGGTAATTGCTATCTGGTATGCAAAAATGTCTGTCTGGCAAGAAAAGAGGTCTGTCTGGTACGCTAATCGCTGAGAAGAGGCCCTAGACGTCTGGCCTTATAATTGCTGAGGAAAGGTCAAAGAACATTTGCAGCTTGAATCAATGCAAGACAACTGTGCAGTGTTGGGAGGGAAGTTGCAATGACTAAAAATCAGAGACAGGGATTCCAAAGACTAAGTCAATGATGGTAACACAAATAAATTAAAATGAAGTAGAAAGTAAAAATAAAAAATATAATGCAAACAAAAACAGACAAGTCGGTAAAATAGTAGTTCGTACAACAAAGTTGAAGAAAATCTATTCAACTACAATCCCAGTAATCCAAGTAAAAGAAACAATACCATGGTAATTGCTATCTGGCATGCAAAAATGTCTGTCTGGCAAGAAAAGATGTCTGTCTGGTACACTAATTGCTGAGAAGAGGCCCTAGACGTGTGGCTTTATAATTGCTGACGAAAGGTCAAAGAACATTGCAGCTTGAATCAATGCAAGACAAATGTGCAATGTTGGGAGGGAAGTTGCAACGACTAATAATCAAAGATGCAAAAGGATTACGGTCCAGTTAGACCATCATGGGGAAGAAACAGTTAAGTAAAATTGTCTTCTAGGCATGGTGGAAAAACATTACACTACCACAAGCTTTCAGATATTATCAACGAGAATTTAACTACAGTCTTGGTAATCCAGAAATCTATATATGTCGGGCACCCTAATTGCTGAGTAGACACCATAATTTTAGTTGCAAATTGCAAGGGTTATTAGATATTCTATTAAATATGAATGTTATTAGTTGGTTACATGTTGGGAAACTTAAACCTAGTTATTTTTCAAATATAACATTGCATTTGGAAATTCCCTTCAAAAGTAAGCTATGCAGCAAGCTCATAATGAGGACAGGGATTCCCAAGACTAAGTCAATGATGGTAACACAAATAAATTAAAATGAAGTAAAAGTATAAATAAAAAATATAATGCAAACAAAATCAGACAAGTTGGTAAAATAGTAGTTTGAAGAAAATCTATTCAACTACAATCCCAGTAATCCAAGTAAAAAAAAACAATGCTATGGTAATTGCTATCTGGTATGCAAAAATGTCTCTGGCAAGAAAGAGGTTTGTCTGGTACGCTAATTGCTGAGAACTGGCCTTATAATTGCTGAGGAAAGGTCAAAGAACATTGCAGCTTGAGTCAATGCAAGACAAATGTGCAGTGTCGGGAGGGAAGTTGCAACAACTAAAAATCAAAGACAACAGGTATTCCAAAGACTAAAAATCAAAGACAGGGATTCCAAAGACTAAGTCAATGATGGTAACACAAATAAATTAAAATGAAGTAGAAAGTAAAAATAAAAAATATAATGCAAACAAATACAGACAAGTTGGTAAAATAGTAGTTCGTACAACAAAGTTGAAGAAAATCTATTCAACTACAATCCCAGTAATCGAAGTAAAAAAAACAATACCATGGTAATCGCTATCTGGTATGCAAAAATGTCTGTCTGGCAAGAAAAGATGTCTGTCTGGTACGCTAATTGCTGAGAAGAGGCCCTAGACGTTTGGCCTTATAATTGCTAAGGAAAGGTCAAAGAACATTGCAGCTTAAATCAATGACGAAAGGTCAAAGAACATTGCAGCTCGAATCAATGCAAGACAAATGTGCAATGTTGGGAGGGAAGTTGCAACGACTAATAATCAAAGATGCAAAAGGATTACGGTCCAGTTAGACCATCATGGGGAAGAAACAGTTAAGTAAAATTGTTTTTAGGCATGGTGGAAAAACATTACACTACCACAAGCTTTCAGATATTATCAACGAGAATTTAACTACAGTCTTGGTAATCCAGAAATCTATATATGTCGGGCACCCTAATTGCTGAGTAGACACCATAATTTTAGTTGCAAATTGCAAGGGTTATTAGATATTCTATTAAATATGAATGTTATTAGTTGGTTACATGTTGGGAAACTTAAACCTAGTTATTTTTCAAACATAACATTGCATTTGGAAATTCCCTTCAAAAGTAAGCTATGCAGCAAGCTCATAATGAGGACAGGGATTCCGAAGACTAAGTCAATGATGGTAACACAAATAAATTAAAATGAAGTAAAAGTATAAGTAAAAAATATAATGCAAACAAAATCAGACAAGTTGGTAAAATAGTAGTTTGAAGAAAATCTATTCAACTGCAATCCCAGTAATCTAAGTAAAAAAAACAATGCTATGGTAATTGCTATCTGGTATGCAAAAATGTCTGTCTGGCAAGAAAAGAGGTCTGTCTGGTACGCTAATTGCTGAGAAGAGGCCCTAGACGTCTGGCCTTATAATTGCTGAGGAAAGGTCAAAGAACATTGCAGCTTGAATCAGTGCAAGACGAATGTGCATTGTTGGGAGGGAAGTTGCAACAACTAAAAATCAAAGACAGGGATTCCAAAGACTAAGTCAATGATGGTAACACAAATAAATTAAAATGAAGTAGAAAGTAAAAATAAAAAATATAATGCAAACAAAAACAGACAAGTTGGTAAAATAGTAGTTCGTACAACAAAGTTGAAGAAAATCTATTCAACTACAATCCCAGTAATCCAAGTAAAAAAAACAATACCATGGTAATCGCTATCTGGTATGCAAAAATGTCTGTCTGGCAAGAAAAGATGTCTGTCTGGTACGCTAATTGCTGAGAAGAGGCCCTAGACGTTTGGCCTTATAATTGCTAAGGGAAGATCAAAGAACATTGCAGCTTGAATCAATGCAAGACAAATGTGCAGTGTTGGGAGGGAAGTTGCAACGACTAAAAATCAAAGATGCAAAAGGATTACGGTCCAGTTAGACCATCATGGGGAAGAAACAGTTAAGTAAAATTGTCTTCTAGACATGGTGGAAAAACATTACACTACCACAAGCTTTCAGATATTAGCAACGAGAAATTAACTACAGTCTTGGTAATCCAGAAATCTATATATGTCGGGCACCCTAATTGCTGAGTAGACACCATAATTTTAGTTGCAAATTGCAAGGGTTATTAGATATTCTATTAAATATGAATGTTGAGAAACTTAAATCTAGTTAGTTTTCAAACATAACATTGCATTTGGAAATTCCCTTCAAAAGTAAGCTATGGAGCACGCTCATAATGAGGACAGGGATTCCGAAGACTAAGTCAATGATGGTAACACAAATAAATTAAAATGAAGTAAAAGTATAAATAAAAAATATAATGCAAACAAAATCAGACAAGTTGGTAAAATAGTAGTTTGAAGAAAATCTATTCAACTGCAATCCCAGTAATCCAAGTAAAAAAAACAATGCTATGGTAATTGCTATCTGGTATGCAAAAATGTCTGTCTGGCAAGAAAAGAGGTCTGTCTGGTACGCTAATAGCTGAGAAGAGGCCCTAGACGTCTGGCCTTATAATTGCTGAGGAAAGGTCAAAGAACATTGCAGCTTGAATCAATGCAAGACAACTGTGCAGTGTTGGGAGGGAAGTTGCAACGACTAAAAATCAAAGACAGGGATTCCGAAGACTAAGTCAATGATGGTAACACAAATAAATTAAAATGAAGTAGAAAGTAGAAATAAAAAATATAATGCAAACAAAAACAGACAAGTTGATAAAATAGTAGTTCGTACAACAAAGTTGAAGAAAATCTATTCAACTACAATCCCAGTAATCCAAGTAAAAAAAACAATACCATGGTAATTGCTATCTGGTATGCAAAAATGTCTTTCTGGCAAGAAAAGATGTCTGTCTGGTACGCTAATTGCTAAGAAGAGGCCCTAGACGTCTGGCCTTATAATTGCTGAGGAAAGGTCAAAGAACATTGCAGCTTGAGTCAATGCAAGACAAATGTGCAGTGTTTGGAGGGAAATTGCAACGACTAAAAATCAAAGATGCAAAAGGATTACGGTCCAGTTAGACCATCATGGGGAAGAAACAGTTAAGTAAAATTGTCTTCGAGGCATGGTGGAAAAACATTACACTACCACAAGCTTTCAGATATTATCAACGAGAATTTAACTACAGTCTTGGTAATCCAGAAATCTATATATGTCCGGCACCCTAATTGCTGAGTAGACACCATAATTTTAGTTGCAAATTGCAAGGGTTATTAGATATTCTATTAAATATGAATGTTATTAGTTGGTTACATGTTGGGAAACTTAAACCTGAAGCAAAGGTCATAGTGCTAGCTGAAAATTGGGCTATTGCAAAAATGTATGTTTGGCAAGAAAAGATGTACTCATAGCAAGAGCCCAACTCTCCGCCATAGCAGATAAAGGGGGCATACCCTCATCTACATATACTGTAAAGCAACTCTAGCCACATTTTGAATATTGCTACAGGGGCTTATGCTTGTGCTGAGGATGGTAGCTAATAAAGAACTACACTTGAAACCAAACGGGAAAGTGAAGGTCAATTTCCTGAAATTCAATCCGAGCAAGAGTGGACGAGGATTGAACCTGATGAGGTTCCTGTAGCACTACAATGCCAAGAGTGAATTAAAATGACAACCTGTATATAAACAATGAAGACCTAAAAACAAGTATTCGATGAACAGTAAGAACAAAAAATAGAACCCAACTAATATATATAATTCGCTCAGGAAGAACCCACTGGGAAACATGAACCTAGGAACAAAAACTGCATAAATGAGTAGTATGCTTACGAAAATAAAATAATAAAATGACAACAGTGAAAACCCTAATCGATGGAGAGCGGATACTTGTGTATGGATTTCGAGTAGTAGTGTCACCCGTTGGAGACGAGGCCAAGAATGCTCCTGCAACTATAACCTGTGAATGAGGGTTTGAATCTAAATATAAAAGAATGAAAAATAAAGACATATAAACACCTTCACTAAATCGAATTGCAGGGAAAGCGTTGGGTTTTGGAGGACGGGCATCGAATTGCGGGAAAGAGTTGGGTTGGCCGCGGGCATCTTCTTGCTATTCATATGGTTTCAAGATGCGATTCGTTTCAGGTATAACTACATTTTTAATCAACGGTGGTAAATAGTTTAATCGTGTAACATTATATCAGACGGATCATAATAAGACAGGTAAGAGAAGAGGGGAATTGATTTCAAAGGGAAGTAAGGCGTAATTATACCTCTGCATTCAGAAACACTTGTAGTAATATATAATAAAACCTAGAACATCAGTTGAACTGTGTATAACACGTCGTATTGTACAAGCAATCGGCAGGGGAAACTAATTCACAAAGGCGGATATGAAGCCTTCACTGGTATTTTAATGATGTTGATACTGGTATTTTAATGATGTTGATCCCTGAAAATGAATATATCCGTGGCGCTTTCAACTTGAGAAAGAATGCAGAAGAGTACAGTAGAAGTCCCCAGCCATGAGGGCATTTCCCAAAAAATTCTAGCGAATTCTTCTTACTCAGAATGCAACTGCCACCTGTCCATTTTACCCACACCATTGTTTGAACAGCACCGTAGGTATCTACCAAATTTCCACGCCGCATCAACACCTTCGCCTAAAAAAGTTAAAGGATCTGCATGTACGCTACCTCCAAAATACACTCTTTAAAAATGGCTACAGAATGACCAAAGCAACCAAGGCTACTAGAAGCCTGAGCCATTCCATAAGCGGCAATGATGTAACCAGGAATCACTAAATAGAAAATGTCACCGACATAAATATTTTATCCTTCCAGGCAGAGGAAAAGAGAATGACCCCAAGAAGCAGGTTTAATGAAATCCAGAAAATTGCAGAATAAGCCGGCACGAATGAAAACACGAATATCGTAATAATGAAAAAGAGTAAGGGGAGTTAAAATAATGATAGAGTCCATGCACAAAGCAATACCAACGGTTGCTGTTATCACTGCATTTTCATGCTGTGAGGCGGCAATGGCTGTGGCAGATCCAAATACACTAAGAACAACCCAACCAATAGAGCAAATCAAATTACCACAACACACTAATAATGATAAGGTTAACAGGGTGGATGAATAGGATAAACATATTATGGAACAGAAGAAAGGACTTTTCTATCAATCATGTGGACAGATCCTATAATCATCGTGCAGATGTCCTGTCAAAGAAGGGGCTATCAATCTAGCCTGTATGGAAAATGGAGATTTGGCTATCAATCTAGCCTGGTGTATGGAAAATGGAGATTCAAATGAGATCAACCACATATCAGATTGAAGAGAAAGGGCTATCAATCCAGCCTGGTGTATGGAAAATGGAAATTCAAATAGGATCAACCACATATCAGATGGAAGAATTTTCCTTGCCCTCAGTTTATATCTTATATCTTTTTTGCTCATGCCTCTTCCTCTTCACAAAAGATGTGTTTTCTCTATTACCTTTTTGATCTTTCTCAATCTGGTGGGGTTGTTTTTATATATATGGCCCTGAATGATCATCCTGGTGTCTATGAGCGGAGATGGTCTCTTTTGCTAACATACTTCAACCTTCATCTCTCTATGCAAAGTTTTCTTCACTTTAGATGTGCTCTGTTCTGCACAGCTTTTTTATCATTTTGCTTCTAAACATCTCTCTGAATCTCTATGTAAATATGCTTAGTATAAATATAAATGCTGCTTTTTTTCGTACTGGAAAAAAATAATGATAAGGTTAGTATCAACCCTAAAGGTTAGCACTTGGCAAACCTGAGTGTTATTGAAATCAGACTTGACCACAGCTTTGGTTAGAGAGCCATTGGCAGCGAATCCACTTCCTTTACCGTCCATCACGTAATCTCTAAAAGCTCTTCGCGCCAGACCTAGAGAAGCCATCCACTTCAAACAAGAAAGTTGTTAAAAAGTTTATTATTACTAAAATAAACCTTGGTAGGATGAACGATACAATGTTGTATTCTTACACTTTTGGTTGAACCTCCTCTACCTCCAGCCAAGCAGCCTTCCAGAGCTTTAGAAACCATGACTCTGACTCCAAAAATCTTACCTGTAGCTCTGTCCAGACATCACAACTGGCACCATGCATTGGAATGCAAGGCAAATGTGCTCTTTTGCATTGATAGACCAGTAGGAACCGACAATATCAAGGACTTCAGATACCATCTTGGACTCACTCACTCTCACTTGTTGCTCTTCAACACACTGTTTTAGGGGCAACCGGCCCTCCAAACGCACCAGCGTGTACAGTTGCAGCTATGGCAGCCATTGAGGAATAATAAAGCTTTGTTGATCCAAAGCGGGTAAGCTTCTACTGTACACTGCGGTTTTGAAATGGGAAATGGGTTTACTCCAGAATCTGCAAATGTTGATTATAAAGTTGGTTTGTTGTTTTTTACGCACAATTTGACATACTTGAATTTGCTACAGGTCAAGAAGGCTGGATCTGGATTTCTCTTATGAGACTTGTAACCAAAAGGGTTGAATTACCATCAACAAATCCCGTAACACTTTCACTTGTGTCAAATTGTGCTTAATCAAAACACGATGGATCTGGATTTCTCTTATGAGACTTGTAAGAAAAAGGGTTGAATTACCATCCACAAATCCGCTAACACTTTCACTTATGTCAAATTGTGCTTAATCAAAACACGATAAAGAAACCAAACATCAAACCAACTTCGATTCTGAAGTAAACCCATTTCAAAACGCAATTTACACTATAACCTTACCAGACTTTGGATCAACAAAACTTTATTCTTCCTTAGAAATGGCTAGCTGAAACTGGACAGCTGTTGCGAGTGCAGGGCCGGCCCCCCTGATTAGGCTTATGAAGGGAAGCAAATGATATGAGAGTGAGTGAGTCAAGGTGCCTGGTCCATAACGCAGAAGAGCATATTTGCATCTGCATTCCAATGCATAGTGATAGCTACATGTATGGACTAAGCTACTGGTAAGATTTTTGAGGTCTAAAGACTCACATCTTTAGAAAAGCAAAAACTTAACCTACTTTCGATTTTATTCTCCCATTCAATATACGGTCTGTTTTGTGCGCGGAGACATTGATATGGAAAAACATATCATTTGGCTTCAAACTATGCCATCCATGAAGTTTCGCTTTATCATCTATAGAACTGCCAAGCATTTTTGTTATGTAGGTGTACCGCGTAATAGGAATCGACGCCCAATAAACACAATGATGCGTCCAAGAAACTTCTTTCCTGTGAAGCAGCCAAAAGATTATTGATCCGCTCCGGCGCTGTGATTCCCATTATGCGGTACACCTACATTTTTGTTAATCGGAATTCTTGTAAATTTTTCGTTCCCATTTGTACTATGAAATGGTTGTAAAGATGCTTTTCTTTTCTGCGAAGCAACCAGAAGATTCTTCTGTGACATAAAGACACAAACATTATTGTTTGTTGTGACATTAAATAGATGATGGATGATTTGTGAACTACAACCTTTTCATAATACAATGGGAAGGGAAGATTTACCGGAATTCCGATTCACAAAAAATAGGTGTACCCGGTATTAGGAATCACAGCGCCGAGCAAATACAATGATGCTTCCTGGGAGCTTCTTCTTTTCTAGATTCTTGGTGTGACATAAAAGCAGAAACATTCTTGTTTATTGTGACATCAAAGAAATGATGGATGATTTTTGGACTGCAACCATTTTAAAATACAATGCCAAGGGAAAATTTATTAGCTGTATCGCGTAATAGGAATCATAGCGTGGAGCAGATACAATAATGTGTCCGGGATTTTTAATTTTTTTATGGTGAAGCATGCTTCCACGAACCCTTTTTTCTGTGACTCAACTAAAAGATTTTTTGTTATGACATAAAAACATGACACATTTTTGCTGTGATATAAAGAATGATGGATGATTTTTGGAATAAACTCATTTCAAAAAACAATGGGAAAGGAAAATTTAGAAGTTTAATTAACAAAAAGTATATTATTTGGCTTATGTTATATAAACATTTTGACTTGATTAAATTATTAGTAATTTTTGAACTCCAGGTTTTCATAACCTACGGGTTTTCTATAATATTCTTCTCTAATGGAGCTTATTCAAAGGCATAAAATTCTTACGAACTTCCTTTTTTTCCAAAAAGAAAGATTTAGTTGTAGCAAGTATGGTAAGAGAGTTGTAGTGCAAATGCCAAGACAAACTTGTACATTAGTGACAACTATTTTCTGTTGAAGTATGTCCAAAGAAATAATCCTTAACATATAAGAGTTTCCATTCCTCATATACAAGTACTGCATCACATTTAGCTGGATCAAAGTAAACCCTAATTTCCATCACAAATATCAAAACTATGCCCAATTTTCATATTGTTGACTTTACAATGATATAAAATTATGAAAAATGGAATTCTTGTTGGATTAGTCTATATTACATTCACATCCAGGAAAGGGGTCGGGGAATTTGATTAACTTACACATGTCCTCTATAATGGGCTATAGAGCGCCTCTTTGCGCAAAAACAAAATTATAATAAAAAAAATTGAATTTAATGTCTAACATCTGACATGTAACACCTACACATCCCCTATAATGGACTGTGGAGCCCTCTCGACACAATAAAGATCAACACCTTTACTTTATTATTGGACACTTTTCGTATCACCAAAGTAAAAATTATTTCATGATTTCCTTTGTGGTTGAATGTGATCCACCCACACCTACCATCATTAGAATATCTATCTTAAAACATCAAATTCAAATAATTTAGAATCTGATGTTTATGCATGACATAATCTAGACTTCAACACAAAATAAAAGATATAATATGGGCATGTAGAAAATGGCCCAAACCAAATAAAGAAAAAGAAAATGACCCAAAACAAATAAAGAAAAAGAAAATGACATAAGAAAAAATATGTTAGAAAAGGCATGTTTAATATCAAGGTCATTGGTGTTGCTCAACTAGATAATCCTATTTGTTTAAACTTTAGACCCCTTTATCATGCTAATTATAATTACATTTCATCTTTTCTACCCATTTATGTACATTGCTTTTTTCCTGTCATTATGCTTACTTCTACACCCATAAATCACATTAGTTGTGGATTCCCAATGAAGCTTTTCACTGCTATAGTTTCCATGTTTGAAAATAATTTTTTCTTATCGAGAGTTTTTTTGTGATGTTTAGAGACAACTTGTGCTAAACAAGTATTCATTAAACTATAATTTCCCTTAATGAGGTATTTACCATAATTATCATTCCGCACCTACGACAAAATATACACTATAGTGATTGATAGGCATAGGAGATAAGTTGTAGAATTAACTAAGTGGGATAACTACATAACAACGTAGTCCCTGCCTCTATCCTAATGTGATTAAGACAATGCAGAGTCCACATTGGGGAGTAGGAAAAACTATGATTGGAAATCCCCCCCCTACTTCACAAAAAACATGGATTTTAACAAGGAAAGCGACTATTGTTAACATTTTGGCATTATTTGAGAAGGCTCTGTTTCTACAACTGTTTCCACAATCTATCGTTATTCCCGCCTGTGCACACTTCTTTCATACATCTCCCCACTGCAGACAACTTCTTTCGCACAAGAACTACTCCACACAATTGATTTCTTACATTTTTTCTTTCTCACACTCCTTCCTACTTAATGCTATCAACTGTTTTTACACCACCAATTGTCATTATAATGATTTTTTGGTAGCTATTGGATCAACTATTCATGTGAATCCAAGACTTGAAATTTATGTTAAATCATGTTAATACCATATGACCTAGTCTATTCACTATACATGCAAACCAACCTTTCATATGGAAGAAGTGTTGTGTAGGTTGGAGGTGTGCGAAAAAAGGGTATGGAGTGGGAATGTGTACCGAGGTGTGGAATTGGGGATGTGTGTGGAAAGAGGAAGAATGAAAAGAGACATCCACCATTCCATACCTTTTGCACATCCCTCATAGCATAATCAAATAACTAATAGCACCACAACATATTCTTATAAAAATGAATCAAACAAATATTAAATTGGCTTTATTACCAATACCTATAAAAATTCACCAACAACAAATTATACTATTGTGCTAGTTTAAATAATTGTGAGAAGGTGCACTAAACTACTGACAAATAAACTTCAAGTGATTGTTTACAATAACTTGTTGTTTGTATAGTGTTGAAAATAACAACAAGAAATGTTAAAAAAGGAATCCAGATATTCCAGTTTAATTTGTCCTTGAATTAAACTGAGAATTAAAATCAAATTCTTTTCTCATAGCAACTTGTAATAGTTAACTAAGTTAAGTTGACTTAATTAGCTTAGGAATTCCGAGTTGGAAGTCTTTCTGAAGTCATGTATATGTTCTTCCTAAGTTTTAGGGGTCCAGTATGAGTTTAATTGTGAGTTGTAATTAGATAACTTAGTTTGTTGAGTTAAGTCTAGTTAAATTAGTTCCAAACTGTTTGTGGAACTAATAGAGGTTTAACAGTCAGTTGGTACACTAATGCATCCACTAGTGCTACTCTAGTTAGTTGAAGATCCCCTCATAAAAAACTCATGCATGTTGATTCTGAGAAAGATCCAGTTGAGACTAGAGTGCAGGGACAATGTACTATCAGTGGTATGATTTACTGAGTTGTCTATATCATGCATGCAATCAGGAACTGAACCTAGTGTGGATTGCACAATTTTGGATGCACTGGTTTCCCATTAATATGGGCTAATCAACCATAGGAATTGCGCAAGGAAATATGGGCTTGGAGAGCAGCAAAAGAGGCTAAGGTTTGGATTGAGCTTGCTTGTGATCTGGGAGATTGATCATACTGAGTGCTGGGATTGTTCTTTTGAGAAAAAACATTGTATTATCATCTTGGATTTCTGATTTAATGCAATACAAATAGTGGGGATATTCAGTTGAGGTTTTCCCCGAATACTTATTGTGTTATGTGCCATTGATTTGTCTTCCTCTTGCTATTATTGTTTTCATCGATCTATTGGCTTCCGTTGGTTGAAAGTAGAAGTAGATTCTTGTCTTTTTCTTTAGTACATTGCATAAGCTTGTGAATCTATAGGATTTTCTACATGGTATTAGAGTTGAATTCAATATACTAGAGGAGATTTTGATGTTTTGAGTTCAGGGTTATAGGTGAAATTCAAATTTGCAACACATACTTCAGGATCAACAAATGGTGTTCTACGATTCGCGGCTTGAGTATGCCTTGTATGGTAGCTCGAATTATATAGCATGGAAGGATATGATGGAGGACGTGTTGGAGGATAATGGCTTGAAGGAATTCATTGATCAAGACATTCCTAAGCCATTAACATGATGCTTAGAATCTAGCTGAATGGAAGAAGTGTGTGGCAAGGGAGAGGTGGATAATCCTTGAGGGAGTTCGAGTCCACATTGTCTCGAGTCTCCATGGGAAGGAAACTCTGTAGGCTATGTGGAAATAATTGAAGGACATTTTCCAGAACAAAAGTGAACAGAGGTAGTTGGCACTGAAAGATAAACTTCGAAAAATCAAGATGGAGGCAGGCAACTCAATTCCAAATTACTTGACCAAGTTCACTCAATGTCGTGATGAACTTGGAAGTGTTCAAATCATGGTTGCCGAGGATGACATGGTGAGTCTTGCTTTTCTAGGAATCCCAAAGAGTTGGCATAGTTATTAGGACTCTGTCAATGGTGAGGAGAAGCTACTAGATTGGGAACGACTGTGGTCAGATTTGATGTAGGAGGAGATTAGGAGGAACACTAGAGATGGGACCTCTTCCAAGGAAGTGGAAGAGGATTTTGCCTTAGCGAGTAAGGCAAAGAAGGCCAAGGGAAAGAAGTCCCAAGGCGAGGAGGGTGGAAATAAGACAGACTCGATGAAAGTCAAGTGTTTTCACCGTCACGAGCACGATCACTATGCCAAGAACTTCCTATAGAAGAAAGCAAGCAAGAAGGAGCCGACAGTAGCGACAACAGGTGAAGCTCTAGCTTCACAATTCGAACTTGATTTCGCTCTGATTGCATGCATGACCAACATTGTCATGGGACGCGTTTGGTATCTTGATAACGGTGCCTCATTCCATGTGATGAGAAATAGAGATCTCTTTAGCGATTTTAAGGAGAAAGACCTCAAGAAGAGAATGGAGTTTGGAGATGACTAGAGGTATAGAGCTATTGGGATAGGTACAGTTACCTTTCAGAGGGAGTCTGACTCCCCTCTTAGGATCAAAGATGCAATGTATGTTCCCGGACTAAAGAAGAATCTTTTTTCAGTCACGGTATTGGAAGGCCGTGGCTATGATGTGGTTTTTAGTAAGGGAAAGGTTTTCCTTAGACACATCACCACGGGGCAGGTGAAACAGATCGGTTCATAGGTCAAGAACCTGCATGCTCTTGAGGATGAATGAAAGGCCTTGAGGAGCAAGGGAAAGGTTAGAGACTTGGTGGTTGAGAGGGAGAGTAAATTACCTCTCAACATGTTTCCCCAGAAGAAGCCTCGAAAGCAGCTTCAGGAAGTTGTGGAGTAGCCACAATAACAGAAGCTGAGAGGAGACCGAGTGGAGAGATCCACTCAAGAAGAGAAGAAGAAATATTAGACAATTGTGGAGCAGCCACAATTGGAGAAGCTGAGAGGAGACCAAGTGGAGGCATCCACTCTTGCAGAGATCTACAGTAGGGGGAAATTTCAAGCCAAGTGGGTAGAAGGATCACATGCAGCCATACCTCCAGGTGAAGTGGAGTGATGTGAAGTGATAGTCCTAAGAGGGCTGCAATTGGGCAGGGTCCATTGAGAGGTTTTATCTCATGGATCGTACCTTGATACAGGAGCCCAAAGTACATAGTAGTGGGAGGAATTGGTGGGATTGATGCAGTCAGAGATCATAGTGACAAAGGCTAGAGCAATTAGATACTGAAGAGCACAGAGAAGGGTTGAAAACTGTGCAGAAAGGCAGAGTCAGCATAAGAGCAAAGTTTTCAGTTGATAGAGGCAATAACAGTCAGAGACTTTAATAACAGATGCAACATACCGATTCAGGTTGGATGTTTTTTTGTTTTCGGAGTTGTTGTAGCAACAACACTAGAGAGAAGTGTTGCATGCAGAACATTCCATATGTTCAGGATCAAGATTGCGTTGAATTCCTCTCTTGTTGAGAGGGAGCGTTGAAAATAGCAACAAGAAATGTTAAAAATAGAATCTAGAAATTCTAGTTTAATTTGTCTTTGAATTAAATTGAGAATTAAAATCAAATTCTTTTCTCATAGCAACTTGTAATAGTTAACTAAGTTAAGTTGACATAGTTATCTTAGGAATTTTGAGTTGGAAGACTTTTTGGAGTCATGTATATGTTCTCCCTAAGTTTTAAGGGTCCAGTATGAGTTTAATTGTGACTTGTAATTAGATAACTCAGTTTACTAAGTTAAGTTCAGTTAAATTAGTTTCAAACTGTTTGTGGAACTAATAGAGAGTTAACAATCAATTGGTGCACTAATGCATCCACTAGTGCTACTCCAGTTAACTGAAGATTCCCTTATCAGAAACTCATGCATGTCGATTCTGAGAAAGACCCAGTTGAGACTAGAGTGCAGGGACAATGTACTATCAGTTGTATGATTTATTGAGTTGTATAGATCATGCATGCAATCAAGAATTGAACCTAGTGTGGATTTCACAATTTCGGATGCACTGGTTTCCCATTAATATGGGTTAATCAATCATAGGAATTGCGCATGGAAATAGGGGCTTGGAGAGCAGCAGAAGAGGCTAAGGTTTGGATTGAGCTTGCTTGTGAGATGGGAGAAAAAGCATTGTATTATCATCTTGGATTTCTGATTTAATGCAATACAGATAGTGGGGGTTTTCAACTGAGGTTTTCCCTGGATACTTATTGTGTTATGTGCCATTGATTTGTCTTCCTCTTGCTATTATTTTTTTCATCGATCTATTGGATTCCGCTGGTTGAAAGTAGAAGAAGATTCTTGTCTTTTGCTTTAGTACATTGCATGAACTTGTGAATCTACATGATTTTCTACATATAGCAAGGAGACAACACAGATGCACATGAGTTAAAATAAATTTCTATTGAAAAATAAAGTTCAACTAATTGATTACAAGAACTCACAATCTCTATAGTGGCAAGATAGAAACATTAAACTAAATAATTGGGGGAGAGTACTATAAAATTTACCCTACCTAGGATGATTCTCAAGAATAAAGGACTTGGGAGGTTGTTTCTTTTGGGTACATGTGATTTGAATTTAAAGGTGTTCATAATCCAAGACTTGGATGGCTCTTTATGTTTGGGTGTTCACAAAATAACGTAGTCTTTGCCTCTTTTGGTAGTTATGGGATCAGATGTTCATGTCAATCTTAGACTTGAAATTTAAATTAAATCATGTTATTACCATATGACCTCGTCCATTTAAAATACATGTAAAACAAAATTTTCATGCCCCAAACTTGTATAAGCCAATACTCATAATTAATTGATTAATATGTAGTGTCGTTGCGGGATGGAAGTGTGCGAAGGAAGTGTGTGGAGGGAAAATGTGTGCAAGATGTGGAACTGGGGATGTGTGCGGAACATTGTGGAAGAAATTTTGTGTTCCTTCCTCCACACATGTATTCTCTTGCACAACACTTCTGTTAGCTACCTATACCAATAGGTTTCATATTTCATGATTGGCAAAGAAAGTTCCAAATATGCTCTGCTTTGGTGATGCAAAGATCCCATATTTCCAAGAGAAGACAATGTGTGTATATAGCTTGATGTTGTCCCAATTTTGATGGATGGTCCAACAGCCTAATCTGGATCATGCCATGTTTCAATTTTCTGTTGTAGATTAGAGAAAGAAGTCTGTCCAAACTGTTTAATCTTGGCAGACCAGCAGCTTAGGTAGAGAATTGAGGTTCCCAACTGCTTAATCTGGGACCTTGGAAGCAATAAGGGTAGCCTTGGATAGAAAATCAAAAGGAAAAAGCCAAAGAAAAGAAAAGGCACATAAGGGTCTGCAAGTCTAAGTGCACCCTCCATGAAGAAACAAAAAATGCTAGGCAAGTAGATGGGTAGGCAGATGGGGTTGCAGAAATGTTATTCCTTTCAATTGAGTGTTTGATAACCTAGTCACAAAGGAATATCAGTGAATACAGAAGCTCCTCTTCTCCATCATGTTACAGCAAAGCAAAGGAGCATGACTAACTTCCTTTTCCCCCCTTTCACATTTATTACTAACATCCCTTCATCAGTTGTAATTCATGAAAGAATTTAAGGTGTTATGATGGTCTTTATTCCTGAAAAGAAGCCACATTTCCTGTGTAAAATTCTTTTCATTTTGATCTACTTCCTAACTAAGTTTAAGTCCCAAAAAACTTAGTAAACACCATTTCCCATTCTTATTTCCCCCCAGTACTAACTACTTACTGTATCTACGCTAAATCCCTTATGTTTCCCTTCCCCCTACTATTATAACACCATGGTGTATAAATCCCAAGCATTGTATAAATATCCTCCCTTTTAGCACTATAGCTAAATAAGTTTGTCTAAGGGAGACATTAGTCCACCAGGGACTATGGTCAACCCTGTCATGGGATTGCTCTAAACCTCTGGTTGGAGTGATAACCTCCCCCTAAGCCCTCACCTCACCTCTGCTCAAGAATTCCACAAAAACCCCTTCCCTCTGCTTAAAACCCACTTTTTAACCCTTCTTCCCCCCTCAGATTAACCCTTCCTCGAAAAACCCACAAAAAGCCCTTAAACCTAAAGTTCTCCGCCCAAAATATTAATTCGAATATTTTTAATATGCCGGCGGGACCCCCCCAACATGCACGATCCGTCGGGAGGCCCACCAGCCGTCCATCTTCTGCCACCCCCGATCCAACGGTGGGCGGGTATTTCCAGATTTGGATATGTCGTCCTTTAGCGTCCGGGGAACAGTGGTTTTCTGCCCCGTACATGGGACGCGTGGCAGGCGGCGGGGTTGTTCGGAGCCCCCCTCCCCGATATCGCCTTTGCCGAAAGGTGGTGCGGGGAAACCGCTAACCACCCTCCCCGTTACCACCTTCCCTCCTACGTCACCTACACGTCAACATGATGTCGGACCATCTCCCGCCCTGCGCCGCGTGGCCCTCCACGTAGCCCTGCCACCTTATCCGCCCGCCACCGTGTCCGGCCACGCTGGCCTCCACCTCAGCGCCCACGTCACCCTCCGTACCCGGGCCCGCCATGACGTCATGCTGACGTCATCGGCGGAAAAGCGCCAATAACCCGTTTTTGCCAAAATTGTCGTTATAAACGCCCGAAATAGCCGTTTTGTGTCATTTTTTAGCGAAATACACAGAGCTCTTGTCGCTGCTTCGGCGCCAGATTGTTCCCGAACCTCCAAATTCGAATTTGCGACCGCCCGAGCTTATCAACTCAGCTACATTGAGCCTTCACAGTTCGGCCCGCAGGCTTTTCAAGCGATTTTATCCAGGTATTCACCATAATTCTCCCATTTCGCCCATACATACCATTTCTCTGCAAATTCACCATTAAAGCACTTGTCAAATTCCAAATTAAACTCTGTCTGCTACCTAAAAGTGAGCTAAGGTAACTTGCATTGCCCCAGCACCATAATTTAACATTAAAACAGTCAATTCGCGGACCAAAATTGTAAATTTGTCCTCGAGGTGCCCGGCATTGTTCCCTTTTGCCGGGTGTAGACCAGTTGCAGCTTTTTACCAAAGTAAATCTCACATACCCTCTGCAATTTACCCCTAGCAATTCACAATCCCTGTGAATTTACCAAAAACTGCAGAAACAAGCCTGCCAAGCCTGCCTTTTCCACTATGAAGAAGATTTCAAACATTGTCTACAGTGAGCCTATCACTTAAGCTCTGAGGAACCTTGCAAACCATTGCACTCACCTTGTTCAAAATCAGATTATACAATGGCTGCCCCTGCACCCTCAGCCCTCAGTGTTGCTCCATTAAATCCACCAAATAAAGACCTGGAGTCCTTGCCCCTTGCTGACAAGGACTACCTCATTGAAGACTTTGTGGGTAACAGGGGCTTTCTGCAGACCTTCAGGCAATTGAGAGAGGACTACCTGAATGGTCATGATACATATGGGATATGGGAGTCAAACCTGCCATACTATTGTCTCCCCTCTGTCAATGTCTTTCCTGAGATCATTCGCCTATGTGCTGAAAACTATGATGTGTAGCACAGAGCTATTAGCTCTCCATCTGGGAGGATCCTCTTTTACATTAATCCTGAATCCATCAATAAAATGCTCCATTTTGATCAGACTAAGCTGCTGTTCCCATTCTCCATGAATTATCTGTTGGACACTGGTGCCATGATGACTAGTGAGGAGATTCAAAAGGTCACCAGGACATTCATGAGACCTGATTGCCAGCCTACAGGGCCACCTCCTTATCTGGATGTCTATTTTATTGAAGTAGGCAGACTATTACTGGACATGATTGCTTATGTGCTGGGATACAGAACCAGCGAGCATGTGGATGAAACAATGCTAGTATTGCTAGCTGCTTACAGCCCAGGCCAACCCCCTGCCCGCAAATATAACTTTGCCAAGTTCATAGCTAACAAGATCCATGATCAGTTGGGCACAATGGATAGAAAGGGTGTCTTCAAGTACTTGACCTATGTCTATCACCTTTTCATGTACTATCAGTCTGAGGCTTTTCCATGCTACATCAAAAAGCTGGATTATAGAGGGGAAAGGAGATCTGTTATCTTCTGGACCTCTGTCTATCACAAAGTCTCAAATTCACCCTATTCCTATTGTGAATTTGTTGACCAATTTGTATACCCTGTCTCTTGCCTATTGATGAGGTCCCCTCCTCCTAGAATATCAACTGAGATACAGAAAGCTCTGCAGCTTTCCAAAAATTACAAAATAGGTGATTGGTACCTATACGAGAATCATACAGTCATCAGAGTCTATGGCTGTGAGCTCTGTCCATACAGGCTCCTAAAATATGTGCCTATGAGGTTATTTGCCTTGGAGTATTACAGGCAGTTGATTCAGTCTGACCTCACTCACTTCCACGGCTCCAAAAAGAAAGCCCACCTCAAGTTCAAACACCAGGTGGGCCCCTTCATCATGAATAAGAAAGAAGGATGGGAAGATGCTGACCTAATCCTCAAAGACAAATACAAGCTGTCATATAGTTTTCGGTGGGTCCCTTATGACCCTAAAGGCTTCATTATTGCTAGAAGAATCAAGTACAGGCTTCTAGGTTATAGGCATTGTAAATACCCACATATTGAAAGATATGCCAACCAGCAAGAATGGCAGCAGGGTACTCTAATTGAAAAACTAACTGAAGAAGAGACAATGTTAAAGAATGTCAAGGAACTTGAAAAAACTCTTGACCTAGACTCTGTGCAGCAGGTACCCTTCAAACGGCCTTATTCAGCAGGAGAAGGGACCTCGGCCTCAAGGACTGCACCAGTCACACAGGCACCTTCCACAGCAGCACCAGCTACAGACAAAGGGAAAGGCATAATGGGTGCTGAAGATGAAACCGTGAAAGAAAAGTCTGCCCCTTCAAGTGAGCAGCCACAAGGGCAGCAACCAGAGCAGCAGCAAGAGCAGACTCCCCCTCCACAAACTGAGCCACCCACAGCTCCAATTTTGCAGACCCCAGCACAAGAGGACAGGGGTACGAAAAGAGCCAGAGAAGAGTCCACTCCTGCTAGTGGATCCTCCCAGCAACCCCAGACCAAGAGGCTAAGAGCTGATTCCCCGGAGGTAGAAGACATCACTGAAGAATTCCTTGACAGTTCAAGGAAAAACAGGGAGGGCAGCCAGCACACAAGTACAAGCTCCTTTCAGCAGGAGCAAGGATTACAACTTGGTTTGGAGGTGTCCTCCCCCTCACAACAGAGCAAAAAGCCCAAAGGCACTAAGGACTTCTTCAAGCAAATAAAGGCACAGAATGACCTGCTGAGGGTGGAGGTTTATAAACAATTTCTCAATGCCACACCAGCCCAAAAGGAAAGGCTAATGTCTGTGTATGACATTCAGGAGGAGAAAATGATCCTCAACCATTTCAAGCCTACAGTGCCCCATCCAAAATCAGCAGCAGATTATGTGAAGACAAGGGTGGAGGTCCTAGCCAAAGACATCCATCCCATGGACCAGATTGAACTCCACAAACAGACTGGAGAAATGGTCTATGCAACCTTGGTGGAGAGGGCAACCTTGGCCCATGAATTAAAGGAGTCACTCAAAAATACCAACACTCAGTTGGATTTTGAGAGAATGTCCTCCCTAGCCAAAGATAACAGAATAAAGTCACTTGAGGACATTATTGTTGACCTAGGGCATGATCCTAAGGATCCAAAGGGTGTAAGGGCCCTTATGAAGAAAAAGGAGGATGACCTCAATGCATTAAAGAAGAGGTTAAAGCTGCTACCCACAGAGCATCCTCAGACAGCAGAGCTACAGAAGGAAAAGCAGGTCGATGAACAGCTAGACCTCATAATGCAGTTAAATCAGAAAATCCTTGAGTTGGAGAAAGAGCTTGAAGGGGCATTACAAGACAAACAGGGAGAATCCACATCCCAAGCCCCCCCAACTACTTCAACCACTGCAACAACTACAGAGCCAGCAGTGGCTCCCACAACAGAAGCAGCAGCAACAGCAACAGCTCCAAGTTCCAGTGCAAGTGTGGAAGAATTAACCAAGGCCATTAAGGAAATGGAGCTCCAGGCAAATGAAATAAAGAAGGCCAAGGAAAAATTGGCAGAATTAGATGCCAAGTATGATAAATCGAAGATGACTGTGGCAGAACAAGGCAGAGAAATAAAGGCCCTAAAAGAAAAGATAAAGGCCTTGGAAAAGGAGCTGAATCTGGAAAATGCCATGGCCGAAATAAGGAGAATTCTGTGGGCCAAAATTGGCCAATCCATCGATAAACAATGGAGGTCAATTAAAACCATACATGAGCAGATGGATTTAATTGGCCAAGCACAAACAAAGATTCAGAGGGCCAAAACAGCACTGGGAGACAAGCCTGAACAGGCCAACAGAATGATAGATTTTTTGAATAGGCAAGAAAAGGAGGAACTGGCAGCCATTGGCATAGTAAACAGAACAGAGGCCGTCCTCACAGCCAAGAAAGTACTCACTCTCAGGAATTATGTACAGACTGTGGAGAGAAAGTGCTTTGAAATACAGGCTGAGGTGCATGAGTACCAACACAAGATGGCAGCACTGCAAGCAAAAGGACTGCCCAGCCTACTAAGCGGTACAGGAAAGCTGATCTCTCGAGATCAATTCGCTAACAGGATGGCAGCTTATATTGAAAATCAAATCACTGCATCTGCCAGTACCTCTCAGGAAACAGGGCCTCCAACAGGACAGAGCTTATATAATAAACTTGAAGGCCTGTTTTTTGTGGAGAGTGAGGTGAAGCACCTTTTTGAAATTCCTCCTAATTTTTACAGGTATACAGAGGCCGATGAAACTTTAATTAAGATTCGAAGACATCAAATGCCTAAGGAGGATTGGTGGCAGGCAATGCTTCAAATTTTGCCACAGTAGCCTCAGTTGTTCGGTCACTGCCATCTCCAGCTCACTAGAAGACAAACAACAGAAAAAGGTTAGCATTTAAGGCAGCTGAAAAGTGACTCAGCACATGTACAACGACAGCTAGCCCAAAGGATAAGAAAAAACGCATATCTTTGACAGCGTATCCTCAGCCGACTCCAACAGCCACCAAGTCAACAGTCTCTGACCATTTTGACAGCTAAAGCACTGAGGAGTTATTACAGCATTAACTTCCTCAGCTACAACGCTCCAGGAGTTGGCGTAACATCAATGAGCCATTAACTCATTTCCTTGATATTTTTCATGTAAATTTTGTATATATATCCCCCTTAGTAATGTATAAAGGGTTGGTAATTTTCACTCTGAGGCAGACATACTGTACACTTTTCAGAATTGTCTAATACAAAGGGCTGGATTAGCTCAGTGATTTCCTGAAAATTTGATGTCTTGCTGATGACCTGCGTGTTGTTGCAGAATTCTTGTGTTGTCTGATGGAACAATAAGTCTTCTTAATCTCTGTTTTGTTTTCTTATGTTATTTCATCCTCATGTTTTCATCAAATCTAGCAATAGAGAAAAGGAATAGTACAGGACATGATTCATAACACCCTGTGCTCAGTCTTTTATTGCTGTAAATGTTTTCCTTCTGAATTAACCATGGACATGAAATCTTGAATGCTCATGTTTGCATTAATTCTATAAATGTGAATGTTATCTAGAAATTCTTAGTTGCTTCTAAATAATATTCTCACTTCTTTACATATCCTTTTATTGAAAGATTCTTAACTGCCTTTCATAAACTGAATACATCACACCTAATCAAAATTCCAAAGCGTTGTTTCCCAGACAGTTATCCAGCTCTGCAGCATCACTATCATACATACATAGCACACCAGACAACTAAAGGACCACTGACTCCATGCCCAATGACCTATAACATTCTAGTGAGAACATATATATCTTGACTGAAACATTCTCCAACCAAATACAAAAACAAATCTTGAACATCATAACTAGCCTGAAATCTCAGCACAAACAGAGCTAAACCTTAAAGAGAGAGCCCTCTCTGATTACAACCTGGCTAGAAGCTGCAATCCAAAGATTGGTTAGTGGTTACCCCGGCCGTATTCCCTTGGGAGTCAAAGGGAACAACCTGGGTGTTAACATAATTGGCGACTCCACTGGGTAGGCATATTGTTTTTCAACTGTTGTCTATCCATAGGCAGTGGTTCTAAAAGCTTGAGCAGTCCCTTAAAACAGTCCTAAAATATCCTTAAAATACCAAAAAGAAGTTCAGAAGCTGGCTCCTAAAAAGGAAATTAGGTACACTAGGTCAAATCCTGACCCTAATCCACCAGCTATTTTTGAAAATCCCAATACAATCCCCAAAATCATCAGGAAGCAGCAAAGGCAGGAAAATCCTACTGATTTGAGCCCTGAGACAGCTTACCCTGAACCAGTTCCAACTCCAATCAAGGTTCTATTTCGATCTACCCCCGTTTCTCCCAGTTTCCCCTCTACATCTCAAAGCCCTCCTTTCACACCTTCATCCACTACACTTACCTCCTTGACCAACACTCTAGTATCTACCGTTCCCATCACCCCTGTTGTACCAGTCGTTGATGCTGCCCCACTTGTCCCAATCAACCCTATAAATCCTGTAAACATGGCTAATAGATATGCACCCCTGCAGTTGCCTGCTAATGCTGCAGCTCTACCTCATGAGTACCAATCCAAGATCTCATATTTTGACTCCACTGGCCCTTTCACAGCAATTCAGCATGCCAAGAGGATGCAAGACCATTTTGAGAACTATGAAATAGATGATGATAGTGTGAGAATGAGAATCTTTGTTCAGAGCTTGACAGGGGATGTAAGGACTTGGTTTAGATCACTGGCTGCAAATACCATCACAACTCCTGATGAGCTTTATCAAGCCTTTACTAACAGATGGGAGAAGAAGAAAGATCCCTTGCACATACTTGGTGAATATGACACAATCAAAAGAGGCCCCCAAGAGACTGTCTTGGAGTATTGTGCAAGATTCAACAATGTATATAATGCAATACCACAGAATTTAAGACCTCCTCCTGATTTAGCCTTGTACAAATTTCCTGATGGTTTTGACCCTGATATGGCATATCAGTTAAAGGAAAGAGCCCCTGAAACTCTTGAAGATGCCCAGAAGGTTGCTGTCACAGTGGAGGCTAACCTAATTGCCAAGAGAAACAGGGCAAGATTGGAAAAGAGAACCACCTTCAAAGATGAACCCTCAGCCTTTGATCAAAAATTGGATGCAATACTCACTGGTATGAAGAGGTTGGGGGATAGAGTAGAATCAGTTGAGAGAAAATCATCATGGGAAGCACCACAAAACAACCCTAACAGGAATCCAAATTTTAGGAGAAATCAAAACCCAAACGCTGGCAAGGCCGGTTCTGACCCAGACATAAGACCTCCTTTCCAGGAAAACTATACTGAGGCATCCACTTCGGATGAACAAACAGATGACACCCACATTAACCTGATGGGCCTGAATGATGAGCAGCAAGTTTTTCTAAGTCAAGAAGATCATGAGGATGATGACATTCAGCAATTCCAAACTAGGTCAGGTGAATCATTTGACTTTAAACAAGGCTATGATACAGCTGTTTATGAAGTTCATAAACAATATAAGCTAAGAAGCAGAACCATAAATGTGACACAGCCTGACAAGACAAAGGACACTACACAACCTAAGAAAGCTATTATCACAGAACCAAGTGAAAAAACGGGTCCAATTACAGATGAGGTAACCGTTGAGGAAATAGCTGAAACTTCTCCCTCAAAACAACAATCAATAAATTCCTCACCCTTGCAGCCCAATCCAAGCAACACTTCTCAAGAAATGAGTAAGAAGGACAAGCTTCCAGATCAAGAAAAGAAACAAGAGGAAGACTTGGTAAACAAGGAAAAGGCTGCCACCCACAACACCAAGATCCAATCTGAAAGACCCTTTGACTTAGAAGCTGAAATTGGCAAATTGAAGGTAGTTGTTCCCCTTTCAGAACTGGCCAAACATGACATTTATAGGCAACAAATCAAGAAGTCCCTTCAGCTAACTCGTAATAAAGATAATGTAAATGTGTTAGATGACACCCCAGAATTGCTTTTCGGTCCAGAAGTCGATGGAAAGACAGCTGTTGCAGGTATCCTACCTTTTTATGTCAGTTTACATGTTCATGATAAGATATTACACAATGCAATGTTTGACTCAGGTGCCTCTCACAACTTGATGCCTAAATCAGTCATGGAAAGATTGAATCTAGATATTACAAGACCATATAAGGACCTATTCTCATTTGACTCCAGCCAAGTTAAGTGTTTAGGTCTCATAAAAGATCTCTGTGTCTCACTCGTCCAATATCCCAATAAGACAATCCTGATGGATGTTGTAGTTGCTGATATCCCACCCAAATATGGGATGCTGTTATCAAGGTCATGGGGGGCTAAACTCCAAGGTTCTTTGCAGTTAGACATGTCATATGCCACTATCTCTGTCTTTGGGCAACCAAAAAGACTATACAGAGAAACACTTATGAAATACATGGTCAGCAGTGAAGAAAAACCTCAAAATTTTCCCATATATGCTGTTCATTCTGATATAGACTCATACATTCTCTTCAATGATAATACAGGTCTTACAAACAATGATGAAACCGAGACACTCAAACAAGAGCAGGACATTAATCAACAAACTGTTACCCCAGAAATAATGGCTGATCAATCATTAAACAAAGTTGCTGCTCTAGAAATCAAGCTGATCCAATCAAGAGATGAGACAGTCCTAAAAGACAAACCAAATGAAAAACCAGAGCTTCAACTCATAATCCCAAATCACCGAGAAGTGATTAAGTCTCCCCTAGAACAAGAAATCTTATGGTTCCTTGAATTTGATGGGTCAGTCAACAAGTTAGGGGCAGGAGCAGGGGTTTGGATACATAATAAACAAAATAGTCATGCAGAGGGCCGAGCCTATAGGTTAAACTTCAGATGCACCAACAATATGGCAGAATATGAAGCTCTCTTGTTAGGCATTAAGCTAGTAAAATCCTTACAAGCCATAAAGGTTTCAATTATGGGAGATTCAGACTTGATTATCCAACAAGTAAAGGGAAATTTTGTTACTAATGATAAAAGACTAAGATCTTATAGATCTGCTGCTGCTGAACTACTACAGTCCTTCACTGAATTTCAGATTACCAAGATTCCCAGAACCCATAACCTGCATGCCCATAGCTTGGCCACATTTGCAAGTACCTGCAAGCTACCTTTTGAGCCCCACCATTGCTTTACAGCTGAGGTAAAACACAGACCTTCTGTCCCAAACAATGTCAAGGACTGGCAAGTATTTGAAGATGATGCACAAATAAATAATTTCTTGACCTTGCAACAAGAATTTGTAGGACTAAATATTGACATTGAGGGAGCAAGTCAATCACAAATACTTGAGGGAGCAAGTCAATCACAAATACTTGATGGAGCAAGTCAATCACAAATACCTGATCAACAAAATCACAAGCCAATATCACCTAAAACAGCTAACAAAATCCTTCAACCAACAATTTTCAACAAAGACAACATACAAGAAATTTAACAAGTCAGTTATGAAGAAATGGCTGATGCTGAGGCTGAAGTAATACAATTGAAAGACAATTTTCTTCCAACAGGCCTAACTCCACTAGAGGATATTTTTGATTCAAATGATGTCCCTAGAAAACCAAAAATGCAGCCCCTTAACTCTGCCATTATAGAATGCAACATTGGAACCATTGAGAAGCCCAAGATAATAAAATTGTCTTCATCCCTACCTCATGATTAGAAGCCCAAATACATTGACCTTTTCAAAGAGTTCCAGGATGTCTTTGCATGGAGTTATGAGGACTTAGAATCCTATGACACCTCTGTCATTCAACACACAATCCCTCTCAAGTCAAATCAAAAGCCATTTAAGCAAAAATTGAGAAGAATAAACCCTATGCTCCACCCTGCAATTGAGAAAGAGGTGCAAAAAATGTTCAAGGCTGGTATCATAGCACTAATCAGGTTTTCTGATTGGATCTCAAATTTGGTGCCTACAAGAAAGAAAACTGGTGAAATAAGACTTTGTGTTGATCTTAGAAACTTAAATCAAGTGTCCCTCAAAGACAACTATCCCTTACCTAAGATGGATCACATTCTCCAAAGAGTGGTAGGAGCATCAAGGATCTCACTACTTGATGGATTCTCAGGTTTTAATCAAATCCTAGTGCACCCTGATGATCAAGACAAAACTGCATTCACAACCCCATGGGGAACTTTCAAATATGTAAAAATGCCTTTTGGATTGAAAAATGCAGGGGCAACATTTCAAAGAGCAATGGATATTGCTTTTGCCAAAGAGATTCATGACTTCCTTGTCATTTATTTGGATGACCTCACACCTTTCTCAAAATCAGACCAAGAACATTTGAAACATTTGAGACAGATCTTCCTAACATGTAGGAAATATGGAATTTCCTTGAACCCAAAGAAGTCCCTGTTTGGTATGGAAGAAGGAAAGCTCTTAGGGCATATCATTTCAAAGAATGGCATCAGAATTGACCCAGACAGGATACAAGCTATCTTGCAAATGCCCCACCCAAGAAACATCAAGGAATTGCAAGCCTTCTTGGGTAAGATTAATTTCTTAAGAAGGTTTATTCCAAACTTAGCAGAACTGATTAGATTATTGAACAACATGCTAAAGAAGGATTCAAAAGTGAAATGGACATTAGAAGCAAATCAAGCCTTTGAAGGTATAAAATTGGCCCTTACCCAAACCCCAGTCTTAACAAATCCTCAATTTGATAGAGAATTTATCATTTTCTCTTTTGCCTCTCAGCATACTATTGCTGCTGTTCTATTACAGAAAGATGACCAAGGAAACGAGAAACCAATTGCTTTCTTTAGTAGAGCTCTTAGAGATGCACCTCTGAAATATCAGATCATGGAGAAGCAAGCTTATGCCTTGGTCAAGGCCATTAAAGACTTTAGGATTTACATCCTTTATTCCCATGTTATAGCTTACGTGCCAAGTCCTATTGTAAAAGACATACTCACTCAAGAAAACTTAGAGGGCAGAAGAGGAAAATGGATTGCCAACATTTTGGAATTTGATATTGAGATAAAACCCACAAAACTAATAAAAGGACAAGGTTTGGCCAAACTAATGACAGAAGCAAACTTCCAAGCCCTAGACATAAACCAGCTGGACAATGAACCGGAGCTGGCGACTCCAAAGATCAATGTAGCCTTTGAACAATCCCCTTGGTACTCTGATATATGTTATATATTACAAAACCTGTGTGCTCCACCAGGATTGTCCAGAACTAAGTGTAGGTTCCTAAAAATGAAAGCTTCTAAATTTTGTGTTATAGATGGCAATTTGCTTTGGAAAAACCATGAGGGTATATTGTTAAACTGCTTGATTGAGAATGAGACTAACAATGTCACCAAAGAATTTCATGTAGGTGACTGTGGTGGACACTTGTATTGGAAGTCCACTGTGGATAAAATACTGAGGGTTGGTTACTATTGGCCCACTGTTTTCTCTGATGTCAAGAAATTCACCACCTCATGTCATAAATGTCAAGTGTTTGAGGGAAAGAGGAAGTTACTGCCACTTCCTTTGAGGCCTATTGCAACAGAGAGACCTTTTCAACAATGGGGCTTGGATTTCATTGGGGAAATTCATCCCTCATCTTCAGGCCAACATAGATGGATTCTAACAGCTACAGACTACTTTACTAAATGGATTGAAGCTGTTTCATGCAGACAAGCAAATGATTCCACTATCATTCAGTTCCTTGAGACCAATATTCTTTCTAGATTTGGCTGTCCTGATAAAATAATAACAGACAATGCTGCTGCCTTCAGGTCTAAGAAGATGGTAAATTTCTGCCACAAATTCCACATTACCTTGGGCCATTCTACTGCATACTATCCTCAAGGAAATGGCCTTGCTGAATCATCAAATAAAAGCCTGGTAAACATCATAAAGAAGGTGTTAGAAGAAAATAAAAAGAACTGGCACAAGAAGCTTGTGAATGCCTTATGGGCAGATAGACTAACAACCAAGAGATCAATTGGGGTCAGCCCATATGAGTTAGTCTATGGACTAGAGGCCAAATTCCCTTCATCACTAGGGGTTCCTGTTATGAAACTACTGCAAGAAAGTCAAGCTGAACCAAATGATATGCAAAGAAGAATTAATCAAATAATATGTTTGCAGGAAACTAGAGACCAAGTTTATAACAGAGTTCAAGTTTTACAAGAAAAGTTAAAGAAAGCCTTTGACAGAAGGACCAAGGCAGAAGATTTCAACGTTGGTGACAAAGTCCTCAAATGGGATTCAAGAAGGGAAGACAAAGGAAAACATGGAAAGTTTGATTCCCTTTGGAAAGGACCATTTGCTGTTCAAGCAGTACAAGGAAACAATACTTACTTCCTTAAAAGTCTTGATGAAGCTGATTTGGATGAAGGTCCTGTAAATGGCAGGATGTTGAAGCACTATTTTGACTACCATCCATGAGTACAGCCTAAGTTTCCCTTGTACATATCCAGGTGTATATATTACTTTCTGTTGACATGTAAAAATGCAGTTTCTCAAGTTTTTTTTAAAAGTTATCAGCAAAAGCCAAATAAGTTTAAAGCTTTACCAAGATGGGAAGAGCACAATTTTGGGTTTTCATAGAGGAATACTCCAATTTTGATACAAGAAGTCAAGGGCCAAGGCATTCTGACCTGCTGTCCTTGGCCTTTCAAATGAAAAGCCATCCCCATGTGGAGCCACTGTTAGCTACCTATACCAATAGGTTTCATATTTCATGATTGGCAAAGAAAGTTCCAAATATGCTCTGCTTTGGTGATGCAAAGATCCCATATTTCCAAGAGAAGACAATGTGTGTATATAGCTTGATGTTGTCCCAATTTTGATGGATGGTCCAACAGCCTAATCTGGATCATGCCATGTTTCAATTTTCTGTTGTAGATTAGAGAAACAAGTCTGTCCAAACTGTTTAATCTTGGCAGACCAACAGCTTAGGTAGAGAATTGAGGTTCCCAACTGCTTAATCTGGGACCTTGGAAGCAATAAGGGTAGCCTTGGATAGAAAATCAAAAGGAAAAAGCCAAAGAAAAGAAAAGGCACATAAGGGTCTGCAAGTCTAAGTGCACCCTCCATGAAGAAACAAAAAATGCTAGGCAAGTAGATGGGTAGGCAGATGGGGTTGCAGAAATGTTATTCCTTTCAATTGAGTGTTTGATAACCTAGTCACAAAGGAATATCAGTGAATACAGAAGCTCCTCTTCTCCATCATGTTACAGCAAAGCAAAGGAGCATGACTAACTTCCTTTCCCCCCCTTTCACATTTATTACTAACATCCCTTCATCAGTTGTAATTCATGAAAGAATTTAAGGTGTTATGATGGTCTTTATTCCTGAAAAGAAGCCACATTTCCTGTGTAAAATTCCTTTCATTTTGATCTACTTCCTAACTAAGTTTAAGTCCCAAAAAACTTAGTAAACACCATTTCCCATTCTTATTTCCCCCTAGTACTAACTACTTACTGTATCTACGCTAAATCCCTTATGTTTTCCTTCCCCCTACTATTATAACACCATGGTGTATAAATCCCAAGCATTGTATAAATATCCTCCCTTTTAGCACTATAGCTAAATAAGTTTGTCTAAGGGAGACATTAGTCCACAAGGGACTATGGTCAACCCTGTCATGGGATTGCTCTAAACCTCTGGTTGGAGTGATAACCTCCCCCTAAGCCCTCACCTCACCTCTGCTCAAGAATTCCACAAAAAGCCCTTCCCTCTGCTTAAAACCCACTTTTTAACCCTTCTTCCCCCCTCAGATTAACCCTTGCCCCGAAAAACCCACAAAAAGCCCTTAAACCTAAAGTTCTCCACCCAAAATATTAATTCGAATATTTTTAATATGCCGGCGGGACCCCCCCAACATGCACGATCCGTCGGGAGGCCCGCTAGCCGTCCATCGTCTGCCACCCCCGATCCAACGGTGGGCGGGTATTTCCAGATTTGGATCTGTCGTCCTTTAGCGTCCGGGGAATAGTGGTTTTCCCCCCCGTACATGGGACGCGTGGCAGGCGGCGGGGTTGTTCGGAGCCCCCCTCCCCGATACCGCCTTTGCCCAAAGGTGGTGCGGGGAAACCGCTTACCACCCTCCCCGTTACCACCTTCCCTCCTACGTCACCTACACGTCACCATGACGTCGGACCATCTCCCGCCCCGCGCCGCGTGGCCCTCCACGTAGCCCTGCCACCTTATCCGCTCGCAACCGTGTCCGGCCACGCTAGCCTCCACCTCAGCGCCCACGTCACCCTCCGTACCCGGGCCTGCCATGACGTCATGCTGACGTCATCGGCGGAAAAGCGCCAATGACCCGTTTTTGCCAAAATTGTCGTTATAAACGCCCTAAATAGCCGTTTTGTGTCATTTTCAAGCGAAATACACAGAGCTCTTGTCGCTGCTTCGGCGCCAGATTGTTCCCGAACCTCCAAATTCGAATTTGCGACCGCCCGAGCTTATCAACTCAGCTACATTGAGCCTTCACAGTTCGGCCCGCATGCTTTTCAAGCGATTTTATCCAGGTATTCACCATAATTCTCCCATTTCACCCATACATACCATTTCTTTGCAAATTCACCATTAAAGCACTTGTCAAATTCCAAATTAAACTCTGTCTGCTACCTAAAAGTGAGCTAAGGTAACCTGCATTGCCCCAGCACCATAATTTAACATTAAAACAGTCAATTCGCGGACCAAAATTGTAAATTTGTCCTCGAGGTGCCCGGCATTGTTCCCTTTTGCCGGGTGTAGACCAGCTGCAGCTTTTTACCAAAGTAAATCTCACATACCCTCTGCAATTTACCCCTAGCAATTCACAATCCCTGTGAATTTACCAAAAACTGCAGAAACAAGCCTGCCAAGCCTGCCTTTTCCACTGTGAAGAAGATTTCAAACATTGTCTACAGTGAGCCTATCACTTAAGCTCTGAGGAACCTTGCAAACCATTGCACTCACCTTGTTCAAAATCAGATTATACAATGGCTGCCCCTGCACCCTCAGCCCTCAGTGTTGCTCCATTAAATCCACCAAATAAAGACCTGGAGTCCTTGCCCCTTGCTGACAAGGACTACCTCATTGAAGACTTTGTGGGTAACAGGGACTTTCTGCAGACCTTCAGGCAATTGAGAGAGGACTACCTGAATGGTCATGATACATATGGGATATGGGAGTCAAACCTGCCATACTATTGTCTCCCCTCTGTCAATGTCTTTCCTGAGATCATTCGCCTATGTGCTGAAAACTATGATGTGCAGCACAGAGCTATTAGCTCTCCATCTGGGAGGATCCTCTTTTACATTAATCCTGAATCCATCAATAAAATGCTCCATTTTGATCAGACTGAGCTGCTGTTCCCATTCTCCATGAATTATCTGCTGGACACTGGTGCCAAGATGACTAGTGAGGAGATTCAAAAGGTCACCAGGACATTCATGAGACCTGAGTGCCAGCCTACAGGGCCACCTCCTTATCTGGATGTCTACTTTACTGAAGTAGGCAGACTATTACTGGACATGATTGCTTATGTGCTGGGATACAGAACCAGCGAGCATGTGGATGAAACAATGCTGGTATTGCTAGCTGCTTACAGCCCAGGCCAACCCCCTGCCCGCAAATATAACTTTGCCAAGTTCATAGCTAACAAGATCCATGATCAGTTGGGCACAGTGGATAGACAGGGTGTCTTCAAGTACTCGGCCTATATCTATCACCTTTTCATGTACTATCAGTCTGAGGCTTTTCCATGCTACATCAAAAAGCTGGATTATAGAGGGGAAAGGAGATCTGTTATCTTCTGGACCTCTGTCTATCACAAAGTTTCAAATTCACCCTATTCCTATTGTGAATTTGTTGACCAATTTGTATACCCTGTCTCTTGCCTATTGATGAGGTCCCCTCCTCCCAGAATATCAACTGAGATACAGAAAGCTCTGCAGCTTTCCAAAAATTACAAAATAGGTGATTGGTACCTATACGAGAATCATACAGTCATCAGAGTCTATGGCTGTGAGCTCTGTCCATACAGGCTCCCAAAATATGTGCCTATGAGGTTATTTGCCTTGGAGTATTACAGGCAGTTGATTCAGTCTGACCTCACTCACTTCCACAGCTCCAAAAAGAAAGCCCACCTCAAGTTCAAACACCAGGTGGGCCCCTTCATCATGAATAAGAAAGAAGGATGGGAAGATGCTGACCTAATCCTCAAAGACAAATACAAGCTGTCATATAGTTTTCGGTGGGTCCCTTATGACCCTGAAGGCTTCATTACTGCTAGAAGAATCAAGTACAGGCTTCTAGGTTATAGGCATTGTAAATACCCACATATTGAAAGATATGCCAACCAGCAAGAATGGCAGCAGGGTACTCTAATTGAAAAACTAACTGAAGAAGAGACAATGTTAAAGAATGTCAAGGAACTTGAAAAAACTCTTGACCTAGACTCTGTGCAGCAGGTACCCTTCAAACGGCCTTATTCAGTAGGAGAAGGGACCTCGGCCTCAAGGACTGCACCAGTCACACAGGCACCTTCCACAGTAGCACCAGCTGCAGACAAAGGGAAAGGCATAATGGGTGCTGAAGATGAAACCGTGAAAGAAAAGTCTGCCCCTTCAAGTGAGTAGCCATAAGGGCGGCAACCAGAGCAGCAGCAAGAGCAGACTCCCCCTCCACAAACTGAGCCACCCACAGCTCCAATTTTGCAGAGCCCAGCACAAGAGGACATGGGTACGAAAAGAGCCAGAGAAGAGTCCACTCCTGCTAGTGGATCCTCCCAGCAACCCCAGACCAAGAGGCCAAGAGCTGATTCCCCGGAGGTAGAAGACATCACTGAAGAATTCCTTGACAGTTCAAGGAAAAACAGGGAGGGCAGCCAGCACACAGGTACAAGCTCCTTTCAGCAGGAGCAAGGATTACAACTTGGTTTGGAGGTGTCCTCCCCCTCACAGCAGAGCAAAAAGCCCAAAGGCACTAAGGACTTCTTCAAGTAAATAAAGGCACATAATGACCTGTTGAGGGTGGAGGTTTATAAACAATTTCTCAATGCCACACCAGCCCAAAAGGAAAGGCTAATGTCTGTGTATGACATTCAGGAGGAGAAAATGATCCTCAACCATTTCAAGCCTACAGTGCCCCATCCAAAATCAGCAGCAGATTATGTGAAGACAAGGGTGCAGGTCCTAGCCAAAGACATCCATCCCATGGACCAGATTGAACTCCACAAACAGACTGGAGAAATGGTCTATGCAACCTTGGTGGAGAGGGCAACCTTGGCCCATGAATTAAAGGAGTCACTCAAAAATACCAACACTCAGTTGGATTTTGAGAGAATGTCCTCCCTAGCCAAAGATAACAGAATAAAGTCACTTGAGGACATTATTGTTGACCTAGGGCATGATGCTAAGGATCCAAAGGGTGTAAGGGCCCTTATGAAGAAAAAGGAGGATGACCTCAATGCATTAAAGAAGAGGTTAAAGCTGCTACCCACAGAGCATCCTCAGACAACAGAGCTACAGAAGGAAAAGCAGGTCGATGAACAGCTAGACCTCATAATGCAGTTAAATCAGAAAATCCTTGAGTTGGAGAAAGAGCTTGAAGGGGCATTACAAGACAAACAGGGAGAATCCACATCCCAAGCCCCCCCAACTACTTCAACCACTGCAACAACTACAGAGCCATCAGTGGCTCCCACAACAGAAGCAGCAGCAACAGCAACAGCTCCAAGTTCCAGTGCTAGTGTGGAAGAATTAACCAAGGCCATTAAGGAAATGGAGCTCCAGGCAAATGAAATAAAGAAGGCCAAGGAAAAATTGGCAGAATTAGATGTCAAGTATGATAAATCGAAGATGACTGTGGCAGAACAAGGTAGAGAAATAAAGGCCCTAAAAGAAAAGATAAAGGCCTTGGAAAAGGAGCTGAATCTGGAAAGTGCCATGGCCGAAATAAGGAGAATTCTGTGGGCCAAAATTGGCCAATCCATCGATAAACAATGGAGGTCAATTAAAACCATACATGAGCAGATGGATTTAATTGGCCAAGCACAAACAGAGATTCAGAGGGCCAAAACAACACTGGGAGACAAGCCTGAACAGGCCAACAGAATGATAGATTTTTTGAATAGGCAAGAAAAGGAGGAACTGGCAGCCATTGGCATAGTCAACAGAACAGAGGCCGTCCTCACAGCCAAGAAAGTACTCACTCTCAGGAATTATGTACAGACTGTGGAGAGAAAGTGCTTTGAAATACAGGCTGAGGTGCATGAGTACCAACACAAGATGGCAGCACTGCAAGCAAAAGGACTGCCCAGCCTACTAAGCGGTACAGGAAAGCTGATCTCCCGAGATCAATTTGCTAACAGGATGGCAGCTTATATTGAAAATCAAATCACTGCATCTGCCAGTACCTCTCAGGAAACAGGGCCTCCAACAGGACAGAGCTTATATAATAAACTTGAAGGCCTGTTTTTTGTGGAGAGTGAGGTGAAGCACCTTTTTGAAATTCCTCCTAATTTTTACAGGTATACAGAGGCCGATGAAACTTTAATTAAGATTCGAAGACATCAAATGCCTAAGGAGGATTGGTGGCAGGCAATGCTTCAAATTTTGCCATGGTAGCCTCAGTTGCTCGGTCACTGCCATCTCTAGCTCACTAGAAGACAAACAGCAGAAAAAGGTTAGCATTTAAGGAAGCTGAAAAGTGACTCAGCACATGTACAACGACAGCTATGCCCAAAGGATAAGAAAAAACGCATATCTTTGACAGCGTATCCTCAGCCGACTCCAATAGCCACCAAGTCAACAGTCTCTCACCATTTTGACAGCTAAAGCACTGAGGAGTTATTACAGCATTAACTTCCTCAGCTACAACGCTCTAGGAGTTGGCGTAACATCAATGAGCCATTAACTCATTTCCTTGATATTTTTCATGTAAATTTTGTATATATACCCCCCTTAGTAATGTATAAAGGGTTGGTAATTTTCACTCTGAGGCAGACATACTGTACACTTTTCAGAATTGTCTAATACAAAGGGCTGGATTAGCTCAGTGATTTCCTGAAAATTTGATGTCTTGCTGATGACCTGCGTGCTGTTGCAGATTTCTTGTGCTGTCTGATGGAACAATAAGTCTTCTTAATCTCTGTTTTGTTTTCTTATGTTATTTCATCCTCATGTTTTCATCAAATCTAGCAATAGAGAAAAGGAATAGTACAGGACATGATTCATAACACCCTGTGCTCAGTCTTTTATTGCTGTAAATGTTTTCCTTCTGAATTAACCATGGACATGAAATCTTGAATGCTCATGTTTGCATTAATTCTATAAATGTAAATGTTATCTAGAAATTCTTAGTTGCTTCTAAATAATATTCTCACTTCTTTATATATCCTTTTATTGAAAGATTCTTAACTGCCTTTCATAAACTGAATACATCACACCTAATCAAAGTTCCAAAGCGTTGTTTCCCAGACAGTTATCCAGCTCTGCAGCATCACTATCATACATACATAGCACACCAGACAACTAAAGGACCACTGACTCCATGCCCAATGACCTATAACATTCTAGTGAGAACATATATATCTTGACTGAAACATTCTCCAACCAAATACAAAAACAAATCTTGAACATCATAACTAGCCTGAAATCTCAGAACAAATAGAGCTAAACCTTAAAGAGAGAGCCCTCTCTGATTACAGCCTGGCTAGAAGCTCCAATCCAAAGATTGGTTAGTGGTTACCCCGGCCGTATTCCCTTGGGAGTCAAAGGGAACAACCTGGGTGTTAACAACTTCTTCCACACATGCATTAAAAAACACTTCTTGTGGATATTTTAATGGTCCTTTTGGCGAAGGAACTACTTATCAAAGTATGGTGAAGGAACAAATTCTGTACCATGACTATTCCTTTCTTCATCAAACTTTGTTTTGACATCCACAGTAAACAATAGCCATGTCGAATAATTTGTCGTGAAATTTCTCTAGTTTTGCATGCTTTTAAAGTGTTTCACATCAAATTATGAAAGTTAAAATTCTAGTGCGGTGAAATTAGTATCTGAGTGGGGTAGTTGTGGAAGATTTGTTTAATGGAAGTTAAGGATTCCGATGTATGATGATTTTGGATTGCACGAAACCATTCATAGCTTGCCTTCATATAAATCTCATATTGGCCTGCCAATACACATATATGTTGACAGTGCTGGATATCGCCAACATACAGGGGGTCTCCCTGATGTGAAGTCCCAATTATACCTCACACCATTTGGAGTAGGAGCCACATCTGGAGTATCGGCCTGACCACTGTAACTGTAAGGTTTGCCTTGGTTTCAATGAATAACATAAGAGATTATATCCATAACCCACATTGTAAAATACCGATTGTAGTGTGTAAAAAAAGACTTTCATGAGGGGGGAGACAAAAGTGAGCCTCTAGAAGGAAGTAATAATACTAACCTAAGAGAGACACACGAGGAAAGAAATATTCGTTAGTTATCTAGTGAAATAGTTCACTTAGACACAACGATCATTAAACCACATACACCACACTTTCAATAAGATAAGTACCGAGGCCACTGAAATAGTTCAATTTCCTTAGTACATGTGAATGAAACATATATAGAAAACATCCAATGAAAATGTGTTGGCTCATTGAGCTTCTACTATGAGGTGAAAGATCCGAGTACACAGTTACAATGATGAAATACTAGTTCCAATAGTGGAACATTAAGTCACTTCTTACTTCTCCAAAGAATATTTTTCTCCTATTCCAAGTAGAGAATCCAAGACTAGATATCCAAATCTTAAGCCTCCAAAAGCCCCTTCCTTGAGTTATGAGGTTTCTTTTATAACAAGAGGAATGGTCTTTAATATCCTCATGAATTTTGGATTATCCTCATGACTCTTGGACTTCTAGTTTGTCCTTTCGAATTCTAAACAACTCTTGAAATTATAAATGACTTTTGGACTTTTATACAATCTTTGTCCATATATGACTACATGACTATGTTCCACATATGACTCTTGGACTTCCACACATTACATTTGTCCTTTTCTTAAAAATACATCATTACATTCCCCATGATGATGTGACATGACACATGGACACACATTGACCATTATGATGACACTTGTACAAGTTACAATTTGAAAATGATGACATGGAATTCATGACAAGGTGACAATGCCAAACTATCTTCCTTGCCGCTTCATCTTGAATTCTTGATCATAGTCTGACTTATGCTTCATCTTAATGAAATATCCACTTTGTTGCTCATCTTCTGATTCGAATAAAAAATGGCATACACCTATGCTATTCATCCTCCCATGGAATTTACCCATGGTATTGGGAGTGGAATCCACCCATGATATTCATCCACCCATGGTATTTACCCATGGTATTGTGAGTGGCATCCACCCATGGAATTTACCCGTGGTATTGCAAGTGGCATCCACCCATGGTATTCATTTACCCATAATATTTTCCCATGGTATTGTAAGTAGAATCCACCCTTGGTATTCATCCTCCCATGGTATTTACCCACTCATGGAATTTACCCATGATATTGTAAGTGACATCCACCCATGGAATTTACCTATGGTATTGTAACAAAAAAATGTTATAAGAAACAAGTCACATTTTGTAAAAGGACAGATTATCCACCACAATGTAGTTTTTACGATTATTCTTTGTTTTAATAAAAAAACATTTTCTTTGTGGTTTTGTTTATTGTGTGTTCTCCTCTTTTCTTCTGGAATTTCAATTTTTTAGACCTTGGCCCCCTGTCCCCCCCGCCCCCAAGATCCGGATTAGTGGTATCAGATTCAGGTTACGACTCCATGGGAATAAGGGTTTGAAGCATATTTCAGTTTCGAAATTTTGTAGCAATCTTTAAAAAACTTCATGTAAGTGCTACGACCTACACATATAATTATAGAAGGTGAAAAATAGCTTATTTGAAATTATTTTATGTTAGCTCAAATGGGTTTTTTATGGAATTTGATTTTGTTTCCCGGTTTGGGAGATATAAGCAATTAAAGTTACACATGTCTGGAACATTGCACAACCGTACACACTATGAGTTTCTGGAATTATTTTCTCACTCCACAGGTCATCAAAATTCATCTGCCTTACATCAATGGAAACATTTTTTCAATACCTCAAAAGGGTCTTTGACAGAATTTGATTTCATCACCTACAAAAAAAGTTATTAACAAAGTTGCAGCAAGAGGTCTATAATGTGAAAGAAGCCTTTACAACATCTCATTGGATAGGAGAATTTACTAGAGAAGCCACCATGCTTTTACCAAGTAGACTGAAAAACATCACAATTACGGTTCACCCACAAACTCAAGGTTATGGAACCACACAAAAACCTTGTCATCAAAGTCCATTTGCTTGACCACACACTATTAGTATCATAGTTGGTCACAAGCATTACATGGTATCTCTATCCTCAAATCTTCATTTTTCATGGTTACGGGTCATCCAAAAATCCACGCTTCATCGAAGTCCGTTTGCTAGGACGCACACTGTTAGTATCACATTTGGTCATAAGCATTACATGGTATCTCTATCCTCGGAACTTCGTTCATCATGGTTATGGGTTAACCACACCAAACCCTTCTCTTCAGTGGCTCTTCATATTCAAAAAAGGCTTCTTAGGAGGGAAATACAGTATTGGGGACCATTGCTTCTTAAGGAGGGAGGAATGACCTGAATGGAAAATTCCATCCAACCACGGTATTCATCCGCCCATGGAATTTACCCATGGTATTGTGAGTGACATCCACCCATGGTATTCATCCACCCATGGTATTTATCCACCCATGGAATTTAACCATGGTATTGTAAGTGGCATCCACCTGTGGTATTCATTCACCCATGGTATTGCAAGTGGCATTCACCCTTGGTATTCATCCTCCCATAGTATTTATCCATTCATGGAATTTACCCATGGTATTGTTAGTGAAATCCACCCACGGTATTTACCTGTGGTATTGTAACAAAAAAATGTTATAGGTAACAAGCCACATTTTGTAAAAGGACATGTTGTACACCACAATGTAGTTTTTACAGTTATTCTCTGTTTTAATAAAAACCATTTTCTTTGTGGTTTTATTTATTGTGTGTTCTCCTATTTTCTTCTGGAATTTAAATTTTTTATATCTTGGGGGCCTCTCCCAAGGATCCAACTCATCTTCTCCCTCCAAAGGGTCTTTGATCAATATCAGAATCCTGTGAGTCATCATACAATGCTTTCTTTCTGTCTCGGTCATTAACATGCATCATGTTCTCGTGATAACTCTCTTGGTGCTTCTTCTCTCTAGGTTTTTTTGATGCTTTCTCCTCGATATTTTCTCTCGAGAATCACCTTGTCATGCTCAGAAGGTACTCTTGCTAATGAAAGTTATTCATGACGAGGTGATATCAGCCTTAAAAACATCTATTTTGTCACTACTTGGCTCATGGAATGATCTGCTTATGATAGGTTTGTGAGAGGGTTAAAAGAAGAAGGCTTCATTAAGAGGGCATAGTCAAACTCATCAGTGGTTTAGGAGGGCTCCACTGTTCATTTTTACTATTCCATGCAATATGAGGAAGAGATCTCCTTGGTCTAGCGTAGTGAGGGAAGATGAAGGGACAAGGTTGAAAGCTTCACGCTTCAAGGTCACGCCATGTGCTCCAAAGAAAAGAGAGGAAAGCTTAAAAGTGCAGTTTGACCAGTCAAGGGTGAGGGGAGGCATCCTTCAACCTTCCCTACTATGCCATGCACTCAAAGGAATGGTCAAAGAAAGGCTTAGGGCACATGAGTGCATTGGGAAGGAGGGAAGGTGAAAGGTTATGCATCCAAGACTGTGCTATGCGCTCAAAGGGAAAGGAGACCTCTAGGAGATCGCAGTTTGGCTATTCAAAGGTAGCGAGGGGGCTTCCTTCAGCCTTCCCTACTACCCCATGTGCTCAAAGGAAGGGTTAAAGGAATGATTAGGGTGTATGAGTGCATTGGGAAGGACGGAAGGTGAAAGGTTCAACCTTTAGGACTAAGCTATGCACTCAAAGGGAAAGGAGGCTTCAAGGAGAGAAAATTTTTACTAGTAAAAGGGAGGGAGGAGGCTTCATTCAACCTTCCCTACTTTTCCATGCACTCTAGAGGAAGAGGTTAAGTCAAGCTTGGGCGTAGAGCGCATTGGGGAAGGGGGAAGGGTGAGGATTCAAACTTTGGGAGTACGACATGCGCTCAAAGGAAAAGGAGGCTTGAGAGAAAGCACAATTTCTTCAACAAGGGGTCACTTTTTCTTTGAATGCACTTTTTATCCCAACAGTGGGTGCTTGAACATTTGGAGTGCATTTTTCATTTAGGGATGCCATAGGGTTGAAGCCACTTTGCATAGGAGGGTTTTCACTACACTGGTAGGATAGGAGGATCTTTACATTGCACATTTTTCATCTGAAAAAGGGTGAAAGAGGTCCAGGATTATAGCTAGGAATGATCTTTGTACCATGTAGGGTAAAAGTGACCAAAATTTAGTGTAGTGAGTCAGTATGAGAAAGAAGGGTCAAGTGACTGCCCTTGGGAGAATAATAATGTGCAACATATTTGGGGTAATCTTGAGAGGGACTTATTGCATCGATATTTGGGAGTAGGATTGCATTATTTAGGCCTATGGATAGGTTGAGATCCACACTCAATAAGAGGACTAAAATCACAACTTGCACTAGGCTAAAGGACCAATAATGGCTCCAAAATGGATAAGTGTGGGATCAACAGAGTAAACGAGGGAGAATGCATAGAACATGAATCAATCTTGGATCACACACATAAAACCACCAATACAAGCCAAAAATATACACAAGACTCATGAATGACAATCACACCTCTAAACGACAACAAATAAACACTTATGTCTAAGTGCGACAGTTGAAACGACACATTACGACACTTAGAACACAAGTTACGACAACTATGACGTTTGTGACCGAACGATGCACTAAGCTATATGGATGTGTATAACACATATTCTAATGATATGTAATACCATCTAATGTAGAAGAGTGCACCAGAAATAAATTTGGTGATAGCAAAGTTGTGACACATGCAGGTGTGAAAATCACAAGAGTGACACCTGTATCATGAGGAAAACATAAGACCGCACTTGCAAAATGCGAACGACCTTGAAATAGAAACAAAGCTAAAGAAAATATAACATGAAAACTCCACTTATGAAAGTGAAAATAAGAAAAGCGACAACTGCGAATGTGGAAGCAACACTTGTGAAAGAGAAAATGCGCAAAAGACGACAGTTGAGAAAAATCTGCAATAACAATACAAACACAACCAAAGTGAGGGAGATTGTCGAAGAAAGTGCACACTAACTGCCATCATGAGTTGAACATCGCAAAAGCACCATCTTGATGGATGGTGCTATTCCTGTTCAAGCTTTCATAAAGGGAGTGTTCTCATGAAATCATCGAAGACTGTGCATGTGAGTGCAAGTGAATTGACAGTTTGAAACTAGTAAGAATACTTGAACGCTTTAAAAAAAATCAAATGATCATGGATTAACCATAGATTTATAGATCATAAGATCCTCAGTAGGCTCCAAAATTCAAGCGTGGGAAATTTTTTGCAAAGTGTTGATCGTAACATCAACAACACCAATTCTAGAATTATAGTTTCGGGTTTGTCTTCCACTTATTGCTACAATTGATAGTGGAGAGAACCTATTAACTACACACATTACTATTCTAACCAAATTATGGAGGTGGGCTTGGAAGCTGGTCATGGCCAACTGAGTTGGGACAATGATAAGCTCAACCCTATACCTCTTACACCAATTATGGTGGTCATGTGAGTTGAGATGGTAGGACCAACAATTGTGATCATTTTCATAAAGATTGTTTATAATGGAACTCTGTTCAATCACTTCCAATATTTATAAATTTTTTGAAATTCCTTTGAATTTTGATTTAGCTTAAGTTTTCTAATAATTTTTATCAACATTTATCAATTGTGGAAATATAATGTTTGTTATTGTTGGAAACAACATAACATTAATGATGCGTTAGATGTGTTTTTTTAATATATATTTTTAATCATAAGTTTGGCCCTTGAAATAAATTTAGATTGCATTGTAGATGATAAAGAATCGAAAATTTCTTATAGGATAGCTTGAACACAACATCTACCCACCTATGATTGAATGTGTTGACCAATGACCAATTTTCAAATAAGGAATTGAACACTTGAACTTGCATGTTAGGATATTCCGACACATAGGAAATAGTTAAGTATAACTTGGTCTAGTATAGAGTTAGGTAAAGTGTGTTTCTTTACTATGTACATTTTGTAACTTACAATCTGACGGTCACGATATGTAGTGATCCGACGGTTCATTCTCTCCTCGGTATTACCGACACTTGATTCGTGGCTTAACACCCGATTGGTCCATGATCTCTATTTAAAGAGCATGGAGGGTCATTTGTAGGTTAACCGTTCATGAGAGAAGCTTATGTAAATTTTCATTCTTTTACTAATAAATTGCCTGAAGTGGCCGCGTTGGCTCAGGCCATGGTCTGTTTCCCTCTTTGAGGGTTTTAACCACGTCAAAATACTGGTGTATTGATCTGTGATCTGTGTGTGAGCAGTGTCCTTTTGTGTTCTGTCTGAGGAACTTACCCTGTAAATTCCTACATGGTATCAGAGCTATTTGAGGGCCGCGTCCGTTGGTGATCCAAATCTGAAGCCGGTAGAATTGCATCCGACTGCCGTTTCCTAGATCTATTGTTTCTGACTACTTTCGAGTCGAGAGGACTGCTCTATTGTGTTGGGAGCATCTGTTCCAGTGAGGAACCTCTTTCGTTTCATGCGAAAAGGTTTCCGGTAGCCCTAGCTATGTCATTTTTAAGATCTGGAGGTATATAATGTTTATTTGCAGTTTACAGTTATTTTCTCTCTGTTTATTTCGGTTTTGGTTTATTTAGCTTTTTTTTATTACCGGATCTGAACCTTTCATTTCTGCGTATGCTCTTTGCCCTGCGACTCTATGTGATCTGGGCAAATCAGAAACAGAAAGGAAGGATTTTTCTCATGCGTATGTTCTTTTCCGCTGCTCCTTAGTGTGATCTCGGAAAATCAGAAACATTGAGGAAAATATTTAGTTTCCGGCTAAAGCTAACTTCGAGCCGCAAGGTTCGTTTTTTTTGTATGTCCGTATTGGGTTTTTTGTTTTTTGTTTTGTAGGGAAAGAGACCAAACCGAAAGATGAAGACAATGCAACTAAATGGGAAAATAGGCAAGACCAAGCACGTGGGTTGATAGGGATGTCTATTTCTCCAGATATTAGATTCCATATTGCAGAACTTGATACTCCTGATGAAGCAATGAAACAGATTACTAAAGTCTTTGGAATTAAAAATGAACTTAAAGCCCATCAACTTGAAAATGAATTGCTTACATTGGACCCTAATAATTTTTCTTGCATTGAAGATTTTTTGTCCAAGTTCAAGACCCTTAGACTTCTCTTGGAAGGTGTTAAGGTTAAGAAAGAAGATAGTAGCCTTATCTACTCCATTCTTACTAAGTTGGGACTAGCCTATTCTGTGTTTGTTTCCACCTTCCATTCTAGAAGAGAAGCCTTCATTTCTCAAGGACAAGCCTACAAGTCTCCTTCCTTTGATTCCTTTTGTGATTCTTTAATAAGAGAACAAGAAAAACTCTTACACCTTGGTCTTCTTCATCTTGGAAACTCTTCTAAGAAAGCGTTAGCGACCCAGCAACAACCAAATTCAAAGAATCCTAAGAATTTGTATCCTAAAAGGAATGGTCCTAAACCAAACAAGGGTCCTAAGCAGTTTCCGCCTCAAAATGAAAAATCATTTCAACAAAATGATAAGACAAATAAAAACAAAGGGAAGAAGACTGATAGACATTGCAACTTTTGTAATCGAGATGGCCACTTAGAATCCAAATGCTTTAAGAAGATGGAAGCCTTGGAAGCAGCAATGAAGAATCATAACATCCATTTGGAGCAATCTTCAACTTCAACTTCATCTTCAGGAATGGCACTTTCTGCATGTGGTTGTCAAGCATCTCGGTCTGGCTATGCACTAAATGTATCTTCTTCTTCTCATTCTCATGAGTGGCTCATTGATTCTGGAGCTTCTTATCACATGGCCAAAAACAAAGCCATGTTTTCTTCTTTAAATGATTGTAACACCAAAAATATATATGTTGGTGATGATAGATCTCTTAGTGTTGTAGGGACTGGAACTGTTCATATAGACAATGGTCAATTTAATGATGTATTATGTGTTCCAACCTTATCCTGCAACCTTCTATCTGTATATCAGATAACTCATTCAGGTGAAGGTAAAATCGTTGAATTTTCACCTCACGATGTTGTAATTAAGGACCTAAGAGATCCTAGACAGATTTTAGCTACTGGCATTGCTGATGATTCTACAAGGTTGTATAAGTTTCACAACTTTGGATCATCAAGTCTTCCCTCGATATTTGTTGATCATAATGATGAAGTGAGCAAACTTTGGCATGAGCGATTTGGTCACTTAAACTATCGCTCTCTTCAGAATCTATGTAAAGAAAATATGGTGACAGGTCTTCCAATGGTATCTTGTAGAGATGGTGTTTGTTTCGGATGTGTACTCGGAAAACATCATCGGGACAGTTTTGAAAAACGTGCCTCTTGGCACGCCTCAGCCCCTTTATAGCTCGTGCATAGTGATTTATGTGGTCCACTTCCAGTTGTTTCCTTCTTTGGCTACAAGTATTTCTTAACTTTCATTGATGATTTCTCCTGACGCACTTGGGTATACTTCTTAAAACTCAAGAGTGAAGTATTTAACATGTTCTTGGCCTTTAAGGCCTTTGCTGAAAAACAATCTGTACATCAAATTCTTAAGCTAAGATCTGATAATGGCGGAGAATATGTTAACAACAAATTCATCAACTTTTGCATTGAGAATGGAATTCAAATGCAACATACTGTTCCATATACTCCACAACAAAATGGTGTAGCTGAAAGGAAGAATCGCACCTTAAAGGAAATGGCTAATTGTATGCTTCAATCTAAAGGACTTAGTCTTAATTATTGGGCATAAGCAATTAACTGTGCAAATTACATAATAAATTGCACTCCTACTAAGGTTTTAAAGAATATCGCTCCAGAAGAAGCATGGAGCTCAATTAAACTAGATGTAAGTCACTTTCGTGTTTTTGGAAGTGAAGCATGGGCCCATATCCCAGATGAGAAACATAAAGCTTTAGAACCTAAGAGTGAAAAATGTATTTTTGTTGGATATTCTGAAGATGTCAAAGGATATAGACTTATTCCACTTAAGTCCAAAAATGTTATCATTAGAAGAGATGTAAAGTTTGCTGAAAATATATCGGCCTACGAGCCTAGTTCGGCGGATGTGCCACCTCTCCCTATCTCTTCTACTTTTGAAAATATTTCTTCTTCAGATGATGAAAGCGAGGATGAAAATCCTCCCCCACCTTCTCAGGATCCTCCTTCAGCTCCTCAGCTTCCAAAATGGGTCCGTGCTACTCGGGATGCAACAGGTGATCTTGCTGGTGATCCTACAGATCAGTGACGTACCCGTTCTCAGTTTGATAGAGCCTCTTCTTTACTGGCTCAAGCTTCAGTGAATTATGATCCTGACACCTTTGCAGAAGCTTTAGGCCATCCAGATTGGGAAGCAGCTATGAATGAAGAATATCATTCATTATTGGCAAATGATACATGGGATCCTGTTCCTCTACCAAAGGGACGAAAACTTGTTAGATGCAAATGGGTTTACAGAACCAAGTATGGACCAGATGGGAAAGTTGATAAACATAAAGCTCGTCTTGTTGCTAAGGGTTTTTCACAAGTTGAAGGCATTGACTACACTGAAACCTTCTCCCCTGTTGCCAAAATGAACTCTATCCGCCTTGTTCTTTCCCTTGCTGCCTCTTTCAAATGGGAAGTCCATCAGATGGATGTTAAATATGCCTTCTTGCATGGGGACTTGCATGAAGAAATCTATATGGAACAACCTATTGGCTTTATACAAACAGACTCCAGCCTTGTATGTCGGCTTAAGAAATCCCTTTATGGTCTCAAGCAAACTCCTCGAGCTTGGTATGCCAAAATGGATAACTTTCTTTTAGAAAATGGCTTTTCTAGGTGTCATTCTTACAATACTGTCTACACCAAGAAAGTGGGCAAGTCTCTTATCATTCTTGTTCTTTATGTTGATGATCTTATCCTGACTGGTAGTGATCCCAACCTTATAAACCATGTGAAGTCTAGCCTTAAAAGGAAGTTTGAAATGACAGACTTAGGACATTTACATTATTTTCTTGGTCTTCAAGTCTTGCAATCCAAGGAAGGTATTTCCCTTTCCAAGTCCAAGTATGCCTGTGATATTCTACGCCATTTTCACATGGAAGACTGTAAGCCAACCCCTTCTCCCTTTCAGTATGGAGTCAAACTTTCAGTCACTTGTACTTCTCCTGAAGTTGATGCTACCTTATACCGTCAACTTGTAGGAAAACTTTTGTATCTAACCCATACTTGTCCTGACCTTTCCTTTGCTGTTGGCCTTGTTGCTCAGTTTATGCAAAAGCCACATGAAAGTCATTGGAAAGCAGCTAAAAGAATACTTCGTTATGTTCGAGGTACAATTCATTTTGGGATTCATTACAAGTGCCGAAGCATCTCCTCTATTGGTTGGTTTCACTGATTCCGATTGGGCTGGTGACCCTGATGATCGGAAGTCTACTGCCGGTTATGTGTTCACTCTTGGTTCAGGACCTATTACATGGGCTTGCAAGAAACAAGGTGCCATTTCTCTTTCTTCAGCAGAAGCAGAGTATCGTGGTGCCGTAGAAGCTAGTAAGGAAGCCTTGTGGCTTCGTCAGATCCTGTCAGAGTTTGGCTTTCAGCAACAGCATCCGACTACACTTTGGTGTGATAATCAAAGTGTCAGTCCAACATTAGCGCAACAAACACATTGAACTGCACATGCACTTCATTAGAAAGCTCATTCACGACCATGTTCTTGAAGTGCAATATTGTTCAACAGATGATCGAGTTGCAGACATCTTTACAAAGGTTCTCACAGAGGCGAAGTTCACTAAACTTCGATTTATGGTTGGAGTTCATGAAGTTGTCACTAAGGGGGGATAGGCTCTAGTGCCTCCTTCCTTCTCCTATTGTGTCATATTTGTAAATCCTTCAATCCTATCCCAAGTTGTTCTTAAGGGGGGATGTTAGGATATTCCGACACATAGGAAATAGTTAAGTATAACTTGGTCTAGTATAGAGTTAGGTAAAGTGTGTTTCTTTACTATGTACATTTTGTAACTTACAATCTGACGGTCACGATATGTAGTGATCCGACGGTTCATTCTCTCCTCGGTATTACCGAAACTTGATCCGTGGCTTAACACCCGATTGGTCCATGATCTCTATTTAAAGAGCATGGAGGGTCATTTGTAGGTTAACCATTCATGAGAGAAGCTTATGTAAATTTTCATTCTTTTACTAATAAATTGCCTGAAGTGGCCGTGTTGGCTCAGGCCGTGGACTGTTTCCCTCTTTAAGGGTTTTAACCACGTCAAAATACTGGTGTATTGATCTGTGATCTGTGTGTGAGCGGTGTCCTTTGGTGTTCTGTCTGAGGAACTTACCCTGTAAATTCCTACATTGCATAAGGAATAGAACTTAAGGCTTATGAAATCACATCAGCTAGTCAAAGGGTGAGTCATCCTTCGAAACATCATGTTCATTGCATTTGTATATGTCATTAATGTTTAAAAATGTAACTAGTATCGATCGTCATAATTGAATTTGAGGCATGATGTAATGTATTTGTCAAAAGAAAGAAAAATGAATTTTACTATGAAAGAAAAATTATTTATTAAGCATGGGTTTCATGTTTTATTATTTTATTTTTATGTCAAATCCTCCATTGTAGGCTTCTAGGGTTTGTGTCAAGAGTCCTTTTCCTTTTTCATCATGTAAAATACCCTTCTTGGGCTTTATCAATCAATCAAGAAATAAATTTATTTTGATGTAAATTAGGTCATTTAGGCCTCCTCCACCAATTCGGCATCAAATAAGGAAAAGTCAACCTCATCAAGGGAATTAGACCTTAGAGATTCACTATATATTGGCAGCTATTTGACCTAATTTGAAGCACACACCAAGAAGTTCTATTTGCAGTAGATGGAAGCAAAAAAGAAGAGTGAAATTCCCAAGAAGAAGGATAAAACCCAAAGGAAGGAGAAGGAGACACTTATCTAGAAATAAGAAGTTGATTTTCTCTCTCTTATCTCGCATGTGTGAAGAAGATCAAGCTACATGAGGGTAGAAGTTGAAAACTTGAAGCTGGGCTGAATTTCTAAAGCAGTAGGGCCAAAATTTTGTCTTTGATGCAGTATTGACGCAATATTGTTATAGTTGATATTTGAATTTTGGAAGGACAATTTGAGGGATGACTTGGTGGAGGAGGAAGGTCTTTTGGCCTGGTCTCAAGTCTTAGATTGTATCAAGTTTGATTTGAGCCTATTAGTGAAGAGTTTGACCGAGTTTTCTCCTTATTAGGGGTTTTATCCCTAACTGAGTGCTTATATCTGGTGTCCTTGATCTTCATGTTTTGATTTGATGGTTGCTTGATGGAAAGAAGATAAAAATAATAACCTGAAGAAAGCTAATAAGAATACAAGAATATCACAAGTAATTGCCAAAATAAGAAAATCTTTCTACCTTTCTGCTTTTCTAATATGGTATCAAAGATAAGCTGAAAGAGTAAAGAAAAACACAACTTGAAGGTGTATTGAAAGAAGGATTAAGAAGGAAGGAATAAAGGAAGATAATTAAGGAAAGGATCATATAAGAAGAGAAATGCCTACTATCTATATCAAGTAAATGAGATATTATAAATTCTATGGAAACCTCAATGAAGACAAAGAAAAGGTAGAATGAGCTTCTAACTACAGGGCATGGAAGAAAGAGGATGGATCTTATTCTTGCTAAGCGTAAAGTTTTTGATTTTGTTATAGGAAAATTCAAGGAACCAATAGATGATACAGGAAAAGAAAAATACAAGGAAACTGACATATTGGCCATGAATTTGATTTTAGATGGAGTGAAGGACAATCTAATTCTATACATATTTAATATAGAATCTACAAAGGAGATGTATGAAGCCCTCTCCAAGTTGTTTACCATCAAGAACATTGGTAAGATATCTAGTCTCAAGAATGTACTAATAATAATAAAGATGATGAAAGATGACACTGTATCGTCATATTTTGTAAGGATTTATAGAATAAGAGATAAACTCCAAGCTATTGATGAAGTTGTACCAAAGAAAGAACTTGTGATTGTTGCACTACTAGGTCTACCAAAATCATGGAGCTCTTTTGCATCAAGAATTAGTAGTTAGAAATATACACCAACCTTTGAACAAATGTGGAATGCATGTAGTCAAGAAGAAGGTCGTATCTCATTATTAAGTTACAAGAAGGAGAATGAAGAAAACAACACTTCAAATGCCTACTCTGTTCATCACAAGAAGAAGGGAGTATACAAGAAGTTCAAAGGACCAAAGAAGAAGGTTTATCTATCAAAGAATGAATGCTACAATTGTCATAAGATGAGACACTACAAAAGTCAATAGCCTGAAAATCCAAGGAATAAGAAGAGAAAAACGGAACATGCATTAGGGGAATTTTGAGGTCTAAAATGGACCTCTTAAGAAAAATGTACAACCAAAATAAACTTTATCAGAACCAATAGGATTCAAGATGATGATGTCAACCATGGGGGATGATTCACCATTTTTGGAATAAAAATGTAAAAATATTAAAAAATAATAAAATAATAAAACTATTTTTTCAACTCATATTTTCAACTTATCTGCTTTAGGTTTTATTCAAATTTCAAGTGGGAGTGGTCATTGGATGTAAAATTTAATTCCTCATCCAAGGATTACCCATGTTTCATACTTTCTATGGACCCTGCTACATGAAAAATGAGAAATACATGAAAAAACATGATTGCATGAAAAATACATGCAATTAAGTTTTTTTCATGTATTTCTCATTAGCAGGGTCCATCGAAAGTATACAACATGGGTACTCCTTGGATGAAGAATCAAATTGTGCATCCAATGAGTGTTGCCACTCAAAATTTGAGTAAACCCATAGGGAGATAGGTTAAAAATACGAGTTGAAAAATAGTTTTTTCTTTTTTCCCTCTAAAATTTGATGATGTAATGTAATCTTATTTTATTATTTCCACTATTATTTTATAATTTCCTTAGGAGGCCCATTTTAGACCTCAAAATTCCCCTAATGCAACTGTTTCTGATGAAGCTTCACCCAAGAAAAATAAGACTGAAGAATTCGAAGTCAAAGACCTATTTTCTAAAGTCTCTCAAGGATATTATCTGTTACATATCCTTCTACTTTAAGTTTTGCAATGCTTTTTGATTTTTTAGAGTTCATAGATCTAACATATTTTGTTAGAAATTCTTGAAATTATTTTGATAAGTTACAGGGAGTCTTCACTATTTTACCAAAAGACAATTACACTTTTCTTTGATTCATTTCCTCAACACATATAGATTTGTTTGTATTTTATAGTCATAATATTTTATTTATATTTTCCTTATTAAGAAAGCTTGCAAAATACACAAAGTTTGTGGAGGAGACTTAAAATGAAAGAATTGAATCATGAAAGAATCTCTATTGCAAAGGAAGCATCTATTAGAAATATGATATCCTAAAAGGTTTGTTAAAGAACAACTCAAGGCATGTCTTAGAGTACAAGTTTTAGGTTTTATTCATACAAAAGGTATTATCATTTTCATTTGAAATTTTCTTTATATTACTAATAGTCTTATGTCCAGGGTTTAGAATCATAAAGATCCTTGTTAGGGTAATTAATCATTAGATTGAACCTACTCATTATATTGTCTCTTGTCATTTGTTCATTTTGTGAAAACCCTAACCCTTAGGGTTCACCATAAAACTATAGCCTTTTTAAGCTAAGTGTATGTCAATGTTAACATTGAAACACCAGTCAACTTAGGGGTTGTTGATAAAGTCTAGAACATATGATCAAACCCTATTCTTTAGAAGATTATGGTTTTGGTAATGTTGTGGTAAAAACCCCAGTCCTTTAGGGTTTTTTGTTAATATCTAGGTTATAAAATGAAACCCTAGATCTTTAGGGTTTGATGAGTTAGGGTTTATGACAAATCCCTTGTAGTATAAGATCATAGAAATGAAACTCTAGGTGTATGTGCTCTTGTATATGATCGAAACCCTAGCTTGGTCAAAATTGCTCTATATCTATTTTTTGAATTTGATGTTTGCATCTAGGGTTTACAATAAAATCTTAGTAAGATATTGATATAAGGAAACCATAGATATGAAATTATAGAATGATAACTTGATTATTATTCTTGTTTTAGTTTGATAGAATCTAGGGTTTGTAACAAAACCTTAGTAAAATCATATTGTTGAATCCTTAGATATGATTAGACTACTAACTTGCTTTTGTTGATGATATCTAAGACTTTAAGTATTGATGATGGAATCTAGGGTGTATAACGAAACACTAACAAGTTTTTGAAGTCCACAATGTAAAATATGTAACCTTTGTTGATTATGAACCTAAATAGGTTTATATATTTGATGTCTAAGGTTGATTGTTTGATGCTTCTATTGTAATGCCATGATTTTGATATAGATGAATTCATGCTTATGTATATTTGTATTTGGGTTGTACATGGTATTAAAGAATTGCAGGTACATAATCTTCAAGATGTTGAAGATGACTTGATAATAATGATAAGCATGATGAATAGAGGATGCTATAAGAATGACGAGGACTAAGATGACCTTGTTGCCATGATAAAGAATGAAATGAAGTTGACGTTTCTATGATGCTATAAAGGAAAGAAGTTGTTGATATCCCTAAGTTGATTCAGTAATGAGGTTGTATTTGGTGCTACTGAAGAAATGAAAGTAGAAAGTTTCTGACAATATGTATTTGAATAAATTTATGATGATATAATTAGCATCATAAAGATTGAGGACCCCGAAGGTTTTTGCTTACTTGTATATATATTTGAAGGTTTTTTACTAATTGGGCTTGTGTTTATACAGGTAAATCTCTCCATAAGGTTGAACACTTTGAAAGATGCTTGGATTTGTGGATATATTTGATTTATTTTATAGGGAGAGATGAAGCATATTGGGGCGATAATATGCTTTGAAGGAAATCTGGTTGGCCTATGTGTTGATGTCTAAATCCTGAAGTAGGGAGGGTGGTGTTAGTCTCGGAGATCCGACCTTGGATACAAACCTAGATCCCTTGGTTGGTGTTAGAGCTTAAAATCTAGATGGTACCTAGAGTGGCTAAAGCTTGAGTAAACTTTAGTCCCACCCAATTAGAGTACCCTGGTTATATATCTAATCTGTAGCACTGCATGTGCTATGACTCTTCATAGATCATATCATTTTTAGATCTTCCACATACCTCTATATATATAATTATGAATACCTCCCTAGTTAAGAGGAAGTGTTGAAAAATGTAACTAGTGTCAGCCTTCATAATTGTATTTGAGTCATGATGTAATGTATTTGTCAAAATAAAGAAAAAAGAATTTTACTATGAAAGAAATAATATTTATTAAGCATGGGTTTCATGATTTATTGTTTTATTTTTAGGTCAAATCCCTCATTGTAGGCTTCTAGGGTTTGTGTCAAGAGTCCTTGTCCTTTTCATCATGTAAAATACCCTTCTTGGGCTTTATCAATTAAGAAAGACATTTATTTTGATGTAAATTAGGTCATTTAGGCCTCCTCCACCAATTCAGCCTCAAAGAAGGAAAAGTCGGCCTCATCAAGGGAATTCGACCTTAGAGATTCACTATATATTAGCAACTATTTTACCTCATTTGAAGAACACACCAAGAAGTTCGATTTGTAGTAGTTGAAGCTGCAGGAGGGCCAAAGTTGCAGACTTGAAGTTAGGATGAAATTATGAAGTAGTAGGGCCAAAATTCTGTCTTTGATGCATTATTGTTGCAGTTGATCTTTGAAGTTTGGAAGGACAATTCGAGGTTTAATTTGATGGAGGAGGAAAGTATTTTGGTTTGGTCTAAGGTCTTGGATTTCCTCAAGTTTGATTTGAGTCTATTAGTGAAGAATTTGACTAGGTTTTCCCCTTCTTAGGAGTTTTAACACTGCTTGAGTGCCTATATCTAGTGTCCTTGATCTTCATGTTTCGATTTGATGATTACTTGATGGAAATAAGATAAAAAGAGGGACCTAAAGAAAGCTAATATGAATACAATAATATCACAAGTAATTGTCAACAAAAGAAAATCTCTGCCTTTCTGGTTTTCTAACAATTAAGCTTTCTTCCCCCATGTGGATGGATGGAGAGTTCAAAATCTTTAACCCAACCACACAAATGGAAATTAATACTTAACCTCGACAACCAACAATATAAGAGTAAGGTAAGGCATACAAAAGAGTCTATTGATAAATCAATTAAAAACAAATTACATTTGTCTCTTCATCAAGATATATCTTAAACCAAATATTCATGTAAATGTAAATATTATCAACACAATATGCAAATCTTATCAACACAGATATTAACTTACTAAGATATTAGATTTTGCAAATTGCATATATAAAATTCTTATTAAATTACTATTTTTTTTATGCTAGCAGAATAGGTAACATGATGGTTCTTGTATTTGCATGACACGGGGTCAATCCCTGAATGCTGCCACTATAACCTCTAGATGTAATCACACCACCCCCAAGCACGACGCACATATAAGACGAGGATTGAACTTGTGACATCCAAGTGACACAAATGCCTTAACAACGCGTTCACTGGTCAACAGGCTACCCCCTTGGAGGCTATTACATTATTACTATTAATAATAAACTTATCAACACATATATTATCAATGCAAACCTTTTAAATCAAAAAATAATAAATTTTACAAATTTAGAGTTATAATAATTATGAACAAGGTATGATAAATTCATACATTTTTGGATTTCATGATTAAAATGTTAAATTATTGATAATAAATTTCTGGTTAATATTAGGTTTATTTCATAATATATTTAAATATTGTCAATGCAAACATATTAAACATTGTTAAAGTAAAGACATGATTTGAAAATCAAACACTGGAAAAAATTTGCAGAATCCACACAATCCCTACTCAAACTCAAACCCTAGCGCGAGTGCCTCGAACTAAGATTGGAATTATTGATTAGCACATAATTTAGTTTCTGCCTAGGAGTTTCATGAGATTTATATATAAGAAAAATCATAGCCCAACAATCCACTGTGATCTTTAAATCAAAACGATCCACTGCAGTCTTTAAAATGATTCACTGTGATCTTTAAACTTAAAAGGAAGCATTAATGGTCGAGTACTAGAAATCCCTTGGTCGATCGATTTGGGAACTACATTGTAGGATCAATGTGCCTCGCACAGAGGAAGCAACAATCTGAGCAGCATGAGTGCTTGCCTAAAGGATCTTTGTCTCTCATTCCACTTATCTGAAATTCAATTAATCAAATACACTACACAACTCTGTGCATACCATTTCATGGGTTGATCACTTGGAATTTCAACCTGTAACTAAATTCTCTTAAGTAATAGATTAAAAAATCCAAGTGATAGAGAAGGCATTTGGATTCGACACTTAGCAGAAGACTTGGTCCATTAGTATGAATGCATGATAGCATGAATGCATACAACTCTACATGAGGAACTTGCAAAGCAACTTACACTGAAGATATATACTCATATATATGGAACGTGGTGATCTGATAATCAAAAGGACCCACGTTTATGAATTATTTGTAATAATGCTTTTATTTCGTTTTGCACTGGAAAGGTATGGTGGACCCTAGGGTAGAAATATTTATATATGTATTATTATTATTTTTTTTTTGGCACGAGGGGCGTTGTGTAGGGCTAAAAGAGACCCAAGCCCGAACAACATTGTGTGGGGCACGAGTGACACTTAGGCCCAATCAGCATTGTGCAAAGCCCGAATGAGGTCAAGGCCCAAACAACATTTTTGTGGGGGCACAAATGAGCAGTTGAACCCAGTGATCCTATAACCCCATGACATGTTTAGCTTCTCCTTATGCTATGTTTTCTTGGATATTTTTGAATGTAATTCAAACAAGTTTATCGAGTTTTGTTGGATGTTGTTTAATGTAATTCAAAATCTTCCCAACTAAGTTCAGTCATAAAAAATGATAAGATCATCTACATGGGTTTGAATCTTATTAAATTTTATTTTGTATAGTTTGAGGCTTATAAAATATATTAAATATAATATACTAGTAATCATTAATTTAAGCGACAACCATTAAGTTAAATTCATTTTTTCAGTATTACTCTAATGTAATTTAACCTAATTATTAATTAGCCAAAACCAAGAACTAATCGGCCCCATGCCGTCACTTGTCATTATCACATTATCATCAATGGTAGACGACATCTTAGCATTGATTGAGCGAAAAAAGTTGATAGTTTGGTTTAATTAAGAGAGAGATTTTTCGGCGAAAATCACATGGAAAATAATTTGTCGACGCGTTTCGAACCAACAAGTGTGGTTCATCGTCAGGACAAGTTGAAGAAACAGATCCAGCTAAGCAAGTTAAATAGGTTTTAACTTGCCTAGCTGGATCTGTTTCTTCAACTTGTCCTGACGATGAACCACACTTGTTGGTTCGAAACGCGTCGACAAATGATTTTCCATGTGATTTTCGCCGAAAAATCTCTCTCTTAATTGATATGGATCACAGAAGCCTGAACTCTAGTTTGGTTTACGTTAGGGAAACTAAACTATACAAATTCTCAAATCTTGTTATCACAACAAGATAATGAGATAGTTTGCTAGGTATATACAATGTCAAGTGGAAATGTTTTGATATTTTATTTTATGGATATATTTACATTGCAGAAACAAAGAAAAGAAAATTGATATATACATCTGGAGCATGATATTCATAGTGAAATGAATGATTAACATGTATTAAAGAAAAGAAAAATCAAACTTGAAATATAAGTGAGCTAGTCAGGATTCAAGGTCGAAACCTTGAAATCCTGTAGAGCATAAGTTGTGAAAAATAATGAATAAATTTAACAAAATATGAGAGGAATATATGAAAAATATTGTTAAAATAATAGCTAGATCTTAACAACAGGTCTCTGGGAAGACTATTGACCAGTTCTAAAACTCAAACTACTGCAATGTACGATACAACAATTAAGGAAATCTAATGAAATGGAAGAATGCCGATCCTTCAAGCAATTTGCATGAATGGGCAACTTGCTTTTTGCATAAAGATCACTATTAGCACTGATAAAATAAAAATCAGACCTTCCAAACAACAAGTAAATGATCAGAAAGAACATAAGATACCTTCAGAAATCCTTGAATAATTGAGGGAAATCACCTTAATTGGTCTCTCCTTTAGAGATAGAATTGTTGTCACCATCAAGACCAACTCTCTAGTTTACAAAGAGTAAAAATCAAAGGAATAAAGAACAAACTAGTTTTGCTATAACATACCTCTCTTCACAACTTTCTCTCCCCTTTTCCTTCATAGGCCTCTCCTCTTTTAAAAGAGGCCTCAAGTAGTTTTTATAGTTTTCAAATCAAATTAGTTATTTCTTGATTAGGGTCAAGAGGGGAGATTTTTAAAGGCTAACCTAAAATTTTTAAGGATTAGACACCAATAGGTGGGACCCTCATTACCATTCGACTATTCCTCATTATTTTCATGCATTAGATTTAAACCATCAATCTATTTATCTCATAAATGTTTGTCATATGTAAATATAACATAATCATGCCATGACTATAGTCCATCAAAAATAAATGCGCATCATGATATAAAGTCATCACATTGTAAATCCCAAAAAATAAAACCTTGTTCATCCTCATCTCATTTTTCTCCTCATATCATCACATAACTTAAAGTGGCGCTACCATAAATATACATATACTTGTTTCTCCAATATTTAAATAAAATAAAAAATGTAAAATTGTATCCAACAAACAATCTAGAAAATGATACGCCAACAACTAGTAAACAACAATATTCGCAAGAAGTAACTTGTGCCATCAATAGAAACACGACTAGTTTTCCTAAAAACTTATTACACACATGCATAAAACAATGTGGTAACATCCACTAACTTAAGAACAAGACCTTGAATTTTTTAAACAAAACATAATAGAAAACAACAGAAACAAGGGACAGGGAATGTGTATGTATTCATATAGTCAATCCCAACAGCAAGATAGAACGATCACATTGACTACATATTTTTCAAATGAAGTAATGATTTTCAAGGAGTCTTGAATGTATATATATGAAATAATAAATGGAACCCTAAATATGGATGTCGAAGTATTATTGATTTGATGGATCAATTTTATAATCAAATTTCAAAGTTGTCAAAATGGCTTGAAACCAGAATGACCGCTTAGATCTTGTCATTCTGAATTTGATGCAATTTGTTTCACACCGTATGCTTGCAGAAACACGTTCTGATCATTTTGAGAAACAACGAAAATTTAAGAAAGGGAGTTGCAGGATTACCCAGTCGGAAGTTCGTACATCTGACTAGCCTGTGACATGATATGTTGACTGGAATCTAGTGGCCAATGATGGATTGACACGTGGAAACTGACTATGTGCATGGTTGGTGAAATTTGATTGGTTGATGACATGGCAGATTTTTACTAGCTAATAGGCTGGTGAAGTGGCCAATGAAAGAGTGCCACATGGACCAACGAGTGGCTGCGATGTGGCCTCCTCTGGGTGGTCAAATTTTTATTAAGGGTGGAATTTCACTTCACGGGGATCGAAACCAAGATCTCATTCGAACTAGTTGAAGCTTGCACCAATGCACTACTTTGTTGGTTGATTAAACATCATGAAAACACCATTATATAAATGTTAAGTATGGCGTTGTTTGAGGTAGGCCGAGGCTAGCCCTAACCATGGTCACCGCGCCCACGAGAAGTAAGGGGCGGGACCAGGGGCCAGGGCTTAGCCCCAGTCCCATATACAGCCAAAATATTCGGTCCATAGGCATTAATGGACACATTAAGTGCCCCACAAATTACACCGGTGGTTATCTAAGATGTCACTCCGTTATCGATTTTTGGGGTGGATTTGTAGGATGGTTTGTAGACAGGTGCGATTTGTAGAACGAATAACAGAAAAAATTGGGGAGATGATAAATTTCTCAGTTTTTGGTCTTTTTGGGAGCAGAAATGGGCTAGACAGGGTTTTTTGATAGTTATGAAGCCATTGGAGCTATTGTTGAAGCCATTTGTGTTGTAGCCACAACCACCACCCTATTAAAACCTGTTATGGTAGCAAATTTGAATGGGTCCCCTAGAAGTTTGATCTTTCATTTCTCCGAATGATAACTCTTCGAATGATCTGTTTTATCTTAGGGATTTTAACTCTCCGCTGAGTCAAATCTTCAATTCTTAATGGTTAAGACCCCCCTGAATAAATCTCTGCGGCATGATTCATTTATAACCCAGTCTAGCCCTTCATTCATATCATTCATCAGGACTTTTTCAATCCTCATAAACCTTCATGGTGCTCTATGCCCACACATATAACCAACCCCCACTCTTTACTATGGGTATATATGGACTCAACCCTCAAAACCTTCTATCGCATCCTTATTTCTATATCAATGCTTTGATAATAGAAATACTATACAAATATGCATAACTTACCCTTTTTGCGCTTCCTCGGTCTTTACACATCTCTAGATGCATGCCTTCATTGCTTATCGCAATCGCTTGACCACTCCTCCATCACATATCACTTTTTGCATTAGTAAAGGGCTAAGGTCTATCTCCCATGAGTTACTACGATGCTATCAAGTCTCCGATTTCATTAGATATCGCAATTGACACTTTCAATGCTGATACATAAGGCGCACTGCGATACACCGGGCCCACCGGGATTATTAAACATAACACATATATTTTTCGGGTCCGCTTCCCCAATCACAAATCGCAATTGGCAAAGTTCAGTGTTTATACATAAAGCGCGATGTGATATGGCGGACTCGACATAATTATTAACCATGGCGCATATATTTTTCGGGTCCAGCCTATCACAAATCGCAATCGATGGAGCCCAAGGCTTATACATAAGGTAGGATGCGATATGGCGGACCCGTCGGGACTATTAAATGCAACTTATATATTTTCGGGTTTGGCCAATCGCAAATCGCAATCGGCAGTCGGAGAAAGTGAAGCAACATGCGATATGCGAAGGGGCGATGGCCAGACTCAACGATAATTATAGATCCGGGTGCATAGATTCGATAGAGTGAATGGTCCGCTTTTGAAGCATTGTGAAGCAATTCTTGAATAAAGATTAGTATTATGGGCAACGAGAATACGTGTTACAACAAGTTCAGTGGTTTAATAATTATAGTTGCTTTGCGTTGCGAGATTAAATAGAAACTATGACTGAATGAAAGGTTTATTTGTGGGCATGTTTGTCATATTTCTCATAATCATAGCTAATATGAACTATTTCTGTAGGCGAGGGCCAAGAGAAGAAAGGCGAGTTCGAGTGGACCCGGTAACGGATAAATGCACGATTTATATCAAGACGACACCTCTGCACCACCGATGTCGATATTGCAAAGGCATGCTCTGCAAGAAAGGGATACGAACCGACATAGTGCATAATGGAGACATGCTCTATGTCAAGAGGAAGCACTCATGACAACGCTGATACATTAAGATGTTATTATCTCCAAACACACCTTCAACCATGCCAGATGTGGGATGATGAGCGCAGTGTCTTCAGTTTCCTTTAGGAAGTAATAGGGAATAATGTCCGCTCAATATAGGTGTGAAGAGATGACACACAATCATTCTCTTTTAATCAACATCTATTCATTTCCCTAGGAAATGAAGTGCTCCAGCAGATATTCCCTCTATGTGTCAGCCGTTTCATCGATCGATTCTACGTCTGTATATTTTAATGTGTATATGGAAAAGAGCAGGAAGGTAGAAAGTCAGGGGGGGGGGGAGATGGAGGGTCAGTCTTTTTTGCATAAGTATTACCTCCAAAGATGGGTGAAGGACTTTTTTCTGGGCAAAACAACTTTTGATTTATTGTGCTAATAAAGAAGACTGTTTGGGTCAAGAAGGAGCCTTTTTCAGATTTATTTTCCTCTTCTTTCATGTGTTTAGAATCAGGGTGTTGTTGCTGGCATAAATATAAATGTGTTTTGTTTTGTGCATATTGATAACGATACAACTTATGACTAGTCTTGGTTATTTGAATGTAATTCTTTATCATGGTTAACTCATGAGCAGTCCCCGATTTGAAACTATATTAAACATCAGTTGCAAGTTTATTTGTAGGAACAAGAATGTGCATTCTTGTATGAATAATTAGATTGCAATTAAGCTTTAATACAACCTTGTTCATCTATGAACTTAGTAATTGATTCATTTGGACTTGGAATCTATATATGATGTTTAGTCTCTTTTATTATGCTCCTGCAGTATAGATTAGAATAGTTAATATTAGCATAAGTAGGTAGAATTAGTATAGATAGGAATTAATACATATAGGTTAGTTGTTCCTTTTGTTGATTTAATTGAAGTCTTCCTTCGGGGAGCAATCTTTCAACACCTATAACAGTTTACGGGATCCTTAAAACTCGTTGGAACTAGCCACTCCAAATGAAAGCAGATCTAATCGGCGTCTGTGAACGGGTTAGTTCCCCTTGCTGGCATAGCGAAAATTTTCCACGTCAACAAATTGGCGCTAGAAGGAGGGCCTGAACCACCGTCCACATCTTTTCAGGATTTCATCTATAAATGTTGCACATGGATTCAAAAAGATTAATGTATGGATCTTAAAGGTCGAAAAGATCCTTCCATACATTTGGAAGAGACTAATTTAGAAGAAGTAGAGATCCCTCTAAGTCCCGTGTTTGGGTCACCCAAAGAAGAGAGACCGTGGGAGTATCCTGTCACTTAGGAACAACCAGTCAAAGTACTTACTCGGGCTTACGCTCATTCCATATCTCAGCTCCCCATATTTCACTCTTTACCTATGACAACTAAAAGAAGGCCAAGGATCTTTACCATAAGTGAAGAGACATCTGCAGCCCCTTCTCTTGAAGATGTTATGCTAGAGTCCTTGAAAAGTATCGACAATACTTGGGAACAAATTCCTGAGGATCCCCCCTCTAAAGGTAATCCCTGGCTTGATTTGGAAAATCCTAACAAAGAACATCTCGAAGAAACCTTCAACTAGAATCTCCCTATCCATAATATGGCTAACGTTCCCCCTCTAGGTGGGAATCCGCCTCTACCGCCTCCTCCAGGTGGGAATCCACCTCTACCGCCTGCTCTAGGTGGGAATCAACCCCCACATCCTCCGGGAGAACTCCCTCCTTGGCTCGCTCATGATGCCATAGCAATACCTGGGCAGCAGCATGCCTTAACCAAGAACGCAGAAAGAGTAGTGCCTAAATTCGACCCTGAGTAGGGAGACACTACTGATAACCATATTCACTCTTTCTTCCTATCCATGCGCATGTTGGGGGTAGCTGATGAAGATGTGGTATGTCGCTTGTTCCCTTTTACTCTGATTGGTGCGACTTCCACATGGTACTTTAGCTTGAGAATAGGATCGATCACCTCATGGGGCGCCTTTCAGCAGGCCTTCTTAGACAAGTTTAGCGATGATAAGACGCCTGCGGCCTTAGTTTTAGAACTATCGCGTTTAAAAATGCAAACTAAAGAAAAGGTCAAGAATTTTAACATCCAGTTCAACACTTTGCTCAACAAAATCTCGGCTAACACTAGACCTACTGATGAGGTGCTCATGGAATTCTACATCACTGCTCTCCTTGTCCCTACTGTGATGTGGGTCAAGAGGAGTAACGCACAAACCTTACAAGGTGCTATTGATGAAGCAGTAAAAGTCGAGAACAAAATTATCAGTCTCACAACATGTCATCATACAACCGAAGAAAAGAAAGCCTCTCAGTCATCCAAGAAGAATAATGGGAGTGATAACAAAGTGGCTGAGATCAAAGAAAAGGATACCACAGATGTGGAAGGTTTGCATCGGATCATTAAGATATTGACAAACATAGTTATTGATATGAAAGGAATTCTAGAGAGAGTACAAGTGGGAATGGAGGAGATTATAACACCATAAAATCCTTCAAACCTTTCTATCGTAAGAAGACAGAAGGCGGTCATGGTCAACTTGCGTTGCCTGCTCCACCCAACGAAGAGAATTTAAATATGGAAGAGCTAGCTCTTATCAGATCGCTTCTTACCAAAGAAGAACCTATAGTAGAGTTGGAGCTAGAAAAAGAAGATGAGGAAGAGTACCAAGTAGAAGAGCCCTTGGATGAGGCATCTCAAGTCAATGTACTGTGGGATTTCTATACAAATGGGAATGATGACGACGAAGAAGATAGTACAACAGAAATCCACACTAATGAAATCCACACATGAAGTAAAGGGCCACTTGTGGGCATGATGAATCCTGTAGACCAAACAAAGAAAGATGTTTTCCCCTCAAAGGCATCCACTCCCAAGTTTCTTCTTGAGAAGAATAAACCTAATGGTGATTCCAAGAGCATGCCAGTCGTGAACTATCCAGAGAAAGATAATACATATCCAAATGCAACGAAGGCGACTCAAAATGGTAAACTCCCACCTAAGAACGAAAAAACGGTATGTTTACTCTGCCCTACCCTGTTTATAACATTGATTACAATATTGTAGATGATCTTAAGAAATCTCGAGCTAATATCACATACTTCAATTTGTTAAAGTTAATGCAGCAAAGGGATCTACTTTTGAAAGTTATGAATGAACAAAATTGCAAATCTCCCAGCAATCCGAGTAGCCAAACCAAGAAGTCGGCATCTAGACATGTTAGAACCCCTAGTAAAGCCCAAATGCCGTCATCCATGGAAGCCACTCTATCAAAAATGAATCGAATGCCTCAAGATGCTAGTGTAGCCATGATAAGAAGGAAATCAAAATCCATGACTCCACCTTTCCTTATCGCATTTGAAATCTTCAATATGAATGTATACAATTGCCTGGTAGATTTTGGTGCCTCGTCCACTGTTATGCCTTACGATCTTGCCAAAAGACTTCATGAAATGCCCGAGAAAACTGGAACTCGAATTATGCAACTGGACAAAATGAATGTGAAAGTAATTGGAGAATTGAAAGATGTGCTGATTTGGATGGCTGCCAAACCATAGTACACACAAGTCATTGACATAGTGGTAGTCGACATACCCGAGGCATATGGAATGCTGCATAGTAGGGACTGGTCAGCAAATCTGAATGGGTATTTCTCAACCGATTGGTCCCATCTCTTGTTGCCTCAGAAGGGAAAAGGTGATATGCTGAGAGTTGATCGAGAAAGATACATGAAGTATGTAGTGATAGAACTAAAAGACCCCAATAAACCTGTAATGTTTACCAACTCTATCCTTGGGAATTATAGTTTCGACGTTTGTGCCACAGAAACTTGTTTTGGAGAATTCCATGCAGAGATAGTTGAAGAAATTGCAATAAACACACGGTTGGAAGCTCTCCCCAGTATTTCGACTGATGAGCTACCTTGTAATATGGTAGATGATAGGGCCAATTTCGTAGAAGGCAGTTCATTTGATATAACATCAAATTCTATGTTTTGGACACTCTATTTTGATGACTCTAACTTCTTAGAAGGTGCAGGTGCTGGGAGCATTCTCATTGACCCGCAAGGGAACCAACATTTGATGGCCAACCGGTTGGAGTTCGCGTGCACCAACAACACGGCAGAATATGAAGGCTTGATACAAGGCTTGAAAAAGGCCATTGATATGAAGGTGAGAAATCTTAAAGCTTTTGGTGACTCACAGATAATTGTGGACCAGGTAAGGAAAAGGATACATTGCAATTCACCACACCTGGTAAGATACCAACATGAGGTATGGAGCTTAATTGACAGTTTTGATTCTTTTAATATCATACACATACCTCGATGGCAAAACCAAGATGCCGATATGATGACTGGTATGACTGCAAAAATTTTACCTGATCTTAAATTAAACAAGAATAAATATTATGTTGAATTGATTTTCATACCATCCGTACCTGATAACATCTCAAACTGGCAGGTATTTGAAGGTGACGAGCAAATCCTTGAGTTCCTAGATTGCGAGAAGACATTAAAAAATGCACTCACTGATGAAAAAGAGCATGACAGGCTTATGAATGAGAGTGAAGACAAGGTAATATATTTCATTGAAAAATTTATTATCAACAGGTTTGGCATCCTTGACGCTCTCATATTTGATAATGCTTCTCATTTTTTATCACTAAAATTGACTGAATTTGCACTATTACCCCCAGGGAAATGGAGTTGCAGAGTCATCAAACAAAAACCTCATCCGCATAATCCATAAATCTGTCGCCGACAACGAGAGGAATTGGCACAACACTCTAACAAATGCCCTTGGGCTGATAGGGTCACCCCAAAAGTAGCATTAGGAAATTCCCCATATTTCCTCATCTATGGACATGAAGCCATCTTGCCTCCCAATGTTACCCTTCCCTCTTTACAGCTCTCCCAAGCTTCTAGAGGGACCCCTTCAGCCTTCAAAAAAGGATCAACCAACTGGTGAGGTTGGAGGAATTGAGAGATAAAGCCATAAATAAATATATAAATCACCAAATGATTGTGGAGAGATGGTTTGATCGCCATCTGGCAGGAGATAAAGATTACCAAGTAGGAGAGCTAGTCTTGAAATGGGACAAGTTGAGTGAGCCAAAAGGTAAGCACACGAAATTCCAACACTTATGGCTAGGCCCGTTCCAAGTTGAGGAAAAAATTGGTCAGGGAACTTACAGATTGAAAACTTTACAGGGAGAAACTAAAAAACTCCCTGTTAATGGCCAACATCTTAAGAGATACTTCCAGTAGCCACCACATGGTGGTTACCTCCTGAGTAGGTTAGGATTCATTTTATTTTTGTTGTTAGCTTAAGTTATATTTTCGTCCCGTTCGTTCTTGTTTTTCTGCAAAGTTTATTTTCCTTCTGTTTTGAATTTCAGTCCTTTTCAGCCAATTGATTTCGGTCCTTCAGTCTCATTTTCACCTTTATAACTCTCTTCAGATTGCCCACATTCCCCACCGTCAACTTTTTGCCTCCCTCAGTAACCTGCTGATGAGTTTTCCAATCCTAAATTCATCGTTACCTTGCAAATCAAGCAAACTTTCAATGAGCCTATGTGAACTGGAAAATCAGCAGTGAAATTCAAATCAAAGCCACTCATTGGCATCTGTTGGGAACTAGGTAGTATCTGTTGATAACCTGGATACCTGGAGCATGTAGGGGCATATTTATAAAGCGAAAAATGTGTAACCACAACTGGACTGGCATGGCGGAACGCTGCATTTTAAAAATCCCATCCAGACCTAGCCTATACTTGTCTATGAGGTTTGCAGTCATTCTCCATTAGTTCCATCCACCACACTAAAATTTCCAATATCTGTCATCTACAAGTAAACCTACTCTCATAGGCTAAGCTCGCTGTCATATATCTTGTGGCAAATTTGATTGTGCCTTAGTCCTTGTGCCTGAAACTGGAAGGACTTATGTAAAAGAAAATGAAATGTTGAGTCCTTGTGCCGATCTGGAAGGACAGGTTGTTTGGGAAGCCGATTGGAGTAGGGACTGTTGCTGGACTCAGAGTACCGGTTGACACAGCAAGCCCAACCTTGCTTAAGCAGTTTAAAAATAAGGCATGATCCATGACTACGCCCCATTCAATCATACGAAAGTATAGCACTAATTTTTTTACATAAAGTGCAGATAAACATATCTACATCAAGTTTGATGAGCGATAAAGAGCTGAGGTACACACCTAAACAAGTATTGAAAGACCGATGATGGCCTCGAAAGGATTTTGAAAGTAGAAAATAGGTAAAGGAAGGCCAATAAATCCCATAATACGACCATTGGAGAATGCCTATCAAAACCCTATCAGTAAGTAGAAGCTATTTGTCTTTATCCCACCTAAATCTATTAATGCTGAAGTGGAACCAATGCCTATCCGCCTATACAGTTTTCATTTCAAGTTTATCTTAACACCCTGATGTTCTACTGATCCAAATTTTATTTGGTAACAGAGCTAACTGGTTCACCCAGCGGTTTGCCATTTGTTGTGGACACAACCACCACCCTATTAAAACCTGCTCTGGTAGAAAATTTGAATGGCTCCCCTAGAAGTCCGATCTTTCATTTCTCCAAATGATAACTCTCCAAATGATCTGTTTTATCCCAGGGATTTTAACTCTCTGCCGAGTCAAATCTTCAATTCTTAATGGTTAAGACCCCCCTGAATAAATCTCTGCGGCATGATTCATTTATAACCCAGTCTATCCCTTCATTCATATCCTTCATCAGGACTTTTTCAATCCTCATAAACCTTCATGGTGCTCTATGCCCACACATATAACCAACCCCCACTCTTTACTATAGGTGTATATGGACTCAACCCTCAAAACCTTCTATCGCGTCCTTATTTCTATATCAATGCTTTGATAATAGAAATACTATACAAATATGCATAACTTACCCTTTTCATGCTTCCTTGGTCTTTACACATCTCTCGATGCATGCCTTCATCGCTTATCGCAATTTCTTGACCACTCCTCCATTGCATATCACTTTTCGCATTGGTAAAGGGCTAAGGTCTATCTCCCATGAGTTACTGCGATGTTATCAAGTCTCCGATCGCATCGGATATTGCAATCGACACTTTCAATGCTGATACATAAGGCACACCGCGATACACCGGGCCCGCCCGAATTACTAAATATAACACATATATTTTTTGGGTCCGCTTCCCCAAGCACAAATCGCAATCGACAGAGTTCAATGTTTATGCATAAAGCGCGATGTGACATGGCGGACCCGCTGGAATTATTAACTGTGGCACATATATTTTTCGGGTCTGGCCTATCTCAAATCACAATTGGTGGAGCCCAAGGCTTATCCATAAGGCCCGATGCAATATGGTAGACCCACCGGGACTATTAAACGCAACTTATGTATTTTTGGGTCCAGCCAATCGCAAATCGCAATCAGCAGTCAGAGAAAGTGAAGCGACATGCGATATGCAAAGGGGCGATGAGTGGACCCGACGATAATTATAGATCCAGGTGTATAGTATTTGAAGTCTGGCCTTATGGTTTGGTTGCAGGTTTTCCCGTGTATTCCCATGTGTTCCAATAAAGTGTTGTGGTCTGGGTTTTTAAAAGAAAATCCGATAGAGTGAATGGTCCGCTTTTGAAGCATTGTCAAGCGATTCTTGAATAAAATTGAATATTATGGGCAACGAGAATACATGTTACAACAGGTTTAGGGGTTTAATAATTATAGTTGCTCTGCGTTGCGAGATTAACTAGAAACTGTGACTGAATGCAAGATTTGTTTGTGGGCATGTTTGTCATATTTCTCATAATCATAACTAATATGAACTATTTCTGTAGGCAAGGACCAAGAGAAGAAAGACAAGTTCAAGTGGACCCGGTAACGGATAAATGTGATTTATATCAAGATGACACCTCTGCACCACCGATGTTGATATTGCAAAGACATGCTTTGCAAGAAAGGGATACGAATCACCATAGTGCATAATGGAGGCACGCTCTATGTCAAGAGGAAGCACTCATGACAACGCTGATCCATCAAGATATTATTACCTCCAAACACACCTTCAACCATTCCAGATGTGGGATGATGAGCGCATTGTCTTTAGTTTCCTTTAGGAAATAATAGGGAATAATGTCCGCTCAATACGGGTGTGAAGAGATGACACACAATCATTCCCTTTTAATCAATATCTATTAATTTCCCCAGGAAATGAAGCGCTCCAGCAGATATGCCCTCTACGTGTCAGCCATTTCACTGATCGATTCTAGGTCTGTAGTCAGGGGGGAGATGGAGGGTCAGTCTTTTCTGCATAAGTATTAACTCCGAAGATGGGTGGAGGACTTTTCTTTGGGCAGAACAACTTTTGATTTATTGTGCTAATAAAGAAGACTGTTTGGGTCAAGGAGCCTTTTTCAGATTTATTTTCCTCTTCTTTCATGTGTTTAGAATCAGGGTGTTGTTGTTGGCATAAATATAATTGCGTTTTGTTTTGTGCAGATTGATAACGATACAACTTATGACTAGTCTTGGTTATTTGAATGTAATTCTTTATCATGGTTAACTCATGAGCGGTCCTCGATTCGAAACTATATTAAACATCAGTTGCAAGTTTATTTGTAGGAACATGAATGTGCATTCTTGTATGAATAATTAGATTGAAATTAAGCTTTAATACAACCTTGTTCATCTGTGAACTCAGTAATTGATTCATTTGGACTTGGAATCTATATATGATGTTTAATCTCTTTTATTATGCTCTTGCAGGATAGATTAGAATAGTTAAGATTAGCATAAGTAGGTAGAATTAGTATATATAGGACTTAATACATATAGGTTAGCTGTTTCTTTTGTTGATTTAACTGAAGTCTTCCTTCGGAGAGCAATCTTTCAACACCTATAACAGTTTATGGGATCCTTTAAAACCCGTTGGAACTAGCCACTCCAAACGAAAGCAGATATAATCGAGGCCTATGATCGGGTTAGTTCCCCTTGTTGGCATAGTGAAAATTCATCGCGTCAACAATTTGATCACTGTAACTTGATGTAAATACCATTTTATGAGCATAATGCAAGAGGCCAAACCAATGGAAGCTGAACCAGGAGATGTAGCCCAGAAGGGGTGAACTCCTTCATCATTTTGCTTTTTTGTGTTTGCTGTTATGGTGATGTTGTGTCATGTTTTCTGCAAATACTGAACTTTTAATTCATGTTTATGTGTTTAAGAATTTGACATAAGAGGCTTAAATACGATAATTTAGTCACTTGTAATTTATCATAATCCTCAAGCAGTTTCATATACAGATCAATTTGGTATCAGAGCTTAGGTTCTTTGTTGCTGTGAGTTTTTAATTTTTTTGCAAGTTTTTTTGATGCATACAAGGTTGAAGCTCAAGAGAGGAGAAGGGAAAATTGTGGTTGCAGGTCCTCAAGTTGGGACAAGGACAGGGAGAGCAAATTTGCCACAATCTCCACCACAAATTTCACCTCAAATTGTATCTGAAACTTCAACAAGCATGGCTCATGAAGGAGGGCCTGATAATATGTCAGAATATGAGAAGGATTTCAGAAAAAAACCATTCTTTGACATGAACCAAATGGTGAAAGTTCTCTATGAAGAGAGAAACACAATATTGAAAGGTGAGAGCTCCAAGCCTCCAAAGGGAGAGGGTTCTTTAGGAGGAAAAGGAGGAGAAGATGTTGTAGCTCCGATACCACTTGTTGTAGCTCTGATACCACTTGTTATAGATCTAACCCAGAAATATATGATAATAGCAATAAACCCATAAACAATAAGAGAGAAATAGATATAAATGCTTCTTTATTATCAAACCCTTAAGGTAGGGCAACACCATACATTCACTCCTTAAGGAAGGAGAGCACTCCACAAGCCATATGCCTGTTCATACAAGAATACTTCTCTTCATCTTCATATCCTTCCATGTGGAGTCTCTAGCCTCTATATAGTCCTCATACATATAATACCATGCATCATTACCATGGTTTCCTCATACCATCAACTAATACCATGGGCCCATTACATTATTATTAACTACTTGTGGTCCCTTACATGACATGGGTTAACCACCTTATTTATTACTATGGCCCATCCCATTATTACATTATTACCTTGGGTACCTCCCTTGGTACCCCATATTATCCCCCCTAGGTATATAACATTCCACCCCCCTAAGCATGTTTCGTCCCCAAAACATGGGAAGAACACAAATAATAAGATCTACTCAAAAGAGTAGTCCACTGATACAATGCACGTGCATCTAGCCATCCAAGAGAAAGGTGAACCCTCGATCTCGCTGGTGCCTCGCTCGCTTGAGATGGAAGTTGACCATGGCAACTCTTCTGTGTTGATGTGTAGTAGGTGGATCTAGGCTCCTTGCTATCCATCATACGGGGGTTGTTGTCCTTGTGGCTAGTTGGTTGCCATCTTGTTGGTTGTTTTCTTGCGGGGTGATGTGGGTGATGATATGTTGAAGTTTTAACCCACGGTGTCTTTTTCTTTAATTCACCCTGCTGTGGTGCCTGTTGTCGTGGCTTCTTTTCTAATATGACTTCAACCACTGAACCCTCGTCAGATGTGTCAGCACCTGTAACCTGTTCTGCTTCAGCCTCTGTTTGTGTTTGATTGTCGACCATCAACTGCTCATCATCTGATATGTCAGTCCCTTGAACATCTTCTGCTTCAGCCTCCATGTGCTCTACCTGTTTATGGATGGAAATATCCTGTAATGTAATTTTCTTCTTTTTATACCATAGCTTCAGGAATTTCTTCTGCACATTAATATTGATAGTACCCACGGATTCCATCCAAGGGTATCCCAAAACAACATCCATGTTATCCATATCTGAAGCATAAAAATCACCATGAAACACATACTTATCCATAGAAAGCTTCAAATCCTTATAGATTTGAACATCCTTATCATCAACCTCTGTATGTTCAATTTGTTTGGCTGGGACTTGCAATTTCTTTGCCAAGTTGACATTTATAAGATTTTGTTTGCAACTCGGATTGATAGACACAATGATTTTCTCCTTCTGAATCAATCCATGAACCTGCAATACAGAGATACCAGCCAAAAATAACCCTTTTGGTTCCTTGGTTTCCTTCTTTCCTGTAAAAATAAAAGCTTTGCTAGGTTGTGTGTCTGTCTGTGTGTGCTTATCCACAAGATTTGATTTACGGTCAAAGCGCTCTATAAGAGCTTTTTTGAAGGCATCCCAATTCTGAAAAGGTCCATTGCAACGCTGATGCCATTCCGCCCATTGCCATCGTTCATTGTCCAAGTACGTGGTCCCCACCATAAGCTTAGTCCAATCATCTAGGATATGATTCAATTTGAAATACTGCTCCATTTGTGCTAGCCATTTGGCTGGATGAGAGCCATCAAATTTATACAAGTCCATCACAAAAAAAAAATTGGCGAAAATTTGAAATTATCACAGTTTCGTCAATATTGCTCAGAATCCTTATTATAACCTATTTTTGGAAATGGAGCAACCATTCTGCATCTACCCATGTGATAGAAATCCTGATTCAGACACTGGAATTACAGATCTGCGCTGCTACTTTCCCGCCGTCACCCAAAATTTCTGAAAAAAGAGCTGATTTTAAATCAGCGATATCTCCCTCATCCGGACTCCGATTCGACTGATTTTTTTTTTGAAGTTGGGTATTTTTTCCCAAAGAATCTAGATCTGCAATTAGATTTTGCAGATCTTGTACTAGGACGTCTAGATCTGCGCCGCAAAATCGCTGCCCTGAAAATTGTCTGCAACCCCACTGATTTTTAAATCAGCGATATCTTCTTCATCCGGACTCCGATTCAACCGATTTTTTTTTTGAAATCGGCTATTTTTTCACCAGGAATACAGATCTGCAATTAGATTTTGCAGATCTTGCACCAAAATGTACAGATCTGATCTGCAATTTCGCCACCCAAAAATCCCTGCAAAAATAAAAAAAAAATTTCTCCACGGTTTGCCCAAGAAAGTGCTCTGATACCAATTGTTGTAGATCTGATAAGAAAATATAGCTCTGATACCAATTGTTGTAGATCTGATCCAAAATATATATGATAACAGAAATAAACCCAAGAAAGAACAAGATCAAAATAGATAGAAATGATTCTCTTTATTATCAAACCCTTAAGGTAGGGCAACACCATACATTCACTGCTTAAGAAAGGAGAGCACTCCACAAGCCATATGCCTGTTCATACAAGAATACTTCTCTTCATCTTCATATCCTTCCATGTGGATTCTCTAGCCTCTATATAGGCCTCATACATACAATACCATGCATCATTACCATGGTTTCCTCATACCATCAACTAATACCATGGGCCCATTACATTATTATTAACTACTTGTGGTCCCTTACATGACATGGGTTAACCACCTTATTTATTACTATGGCCCATCCCATTATTACATTATTACCTTAGGTACCTCCCTTGGTACCCCATATTATCCCCCCTAGGTAGATAATGTAATGGGCCCATGGTATTAGTTGATGGTATGAGGGAACCATGGTAATGACCCATGGTATTGTATGTATGAGGCCTATATAGAGGCTAGAGACTCCACATGGAGAGATATGAAGATGAAGAGAAGTATTATTGTATGAACATGCATATGGCTTGTGGAGTGCTCTCCTTCCTTAAGGAGTGAATGTATGGTGTTGCCCTACCTTAAGGGTTTTGATAATAAAGAGAATCATTTCTATCTATTTTGATCTTGTTCTTTCTTGGGTTTATTTCTGTTATCATATATCTTTTGGATCAGATCTACAACAAGTGGTATCAGAGCTATATTTTCTTATCAGATCTACAAAAATTGGTATCAGAGCACTTTCTTGGGCAAACCGTGGAGATTTTTTTTTTTTTTTTTTTAAATTTTTGCAGGGATTTTTGGGTGGCGAAATTGCAGATCAGATCTGTACATTTTGGTGCAATATTTGCAAAATCTAATTGCATATCTGTATTCCTGGTGAAAAAATAGCCGATTTAAAAAAAAAAATCGGTTGAATTGGAGTCCGGATGAAGAAGATATCGCTGATTTAAAAAATCAGTGGGGTTGTAGATAATTTTCAGGACAGCGAGTTTGCGGCGCAGATCTAGAAGTCTTGGTGCCAGATCTGCAAGATCTAATTGTAGATCTAGAATCTTTGTGAAAAAACACATGATTTCAAAAAAAAAATCAGTCGAATCGGAGTCCGGATGAGGGAGATATCGCTGAATTAAAATCAGCTCTTTTTGCAGAAATTTTGGGTGACGGCGGGAGAGTAGTAGCGCAGATCTGAAATTTCAAGTGTCTGGATCAAGATTTCTACCACATGGGCAGATGCAGAGTGGTTGTTCCATTTCTAAAAACAGGTTATAATAGAGATTCTGAGCAATATTGACGGATATGTGACCATTTCAATTTTTCACCAATATTTTTGTGATGGCGGGCCTAGATCGGAGTTCGAAGGACTTGTATAAATTTGACGGTTCTCACACGTCAACATGGCTAGCACAAATGGAGCAGTATTTCAGATTGAATCATATCCTAGATGATTGGACTAAGCTTAACGTGGGGACCATGTACCTGGACAATGAACGATGGCAATGGGCGGAATGGCATCAACGTTGCAAGGGACCTTTTCAGAATTGGGATGCCTTCAAAAAAGCTCTTATAGAGCGCTTTGACCGTAAATCAAATCTTGTGGATAAGCACACACAGACAGACACACAGCCTAGCAAAGCTTTTATCTTTACAGGAAAGAAGGAAACCAAGGAACCAAAAGGGTTATTTTTGGCTGGTATCTCTGTATTGCAGGGTCATGGATTGATTCAGAAGGAGAAAATCATTGTGTCTATCAATCCGAGTTGCAAACAAAATCTTATAAATGTCAACTGGGCAAAGAAATTGCAAGTCCCAGCAAAACAAATTGAACATACAGAGGTTGATGATAAGGATGTTCAAATCTATAAGGATTTGAAGCTTTCTATGGATAAGGTTGTCTACAACCCCACTGATTTTTAAATCAGCGATATCTTCTTCATCCGGACTCCGATTCAACCGATTTTTTTTTTTGAAATCGGCTATTTTTTCACCAGGAATACAGATCTACAATTAGATTTTGCAGATCTTGCACCAAAATGTACAGATCTGATCTGCAATTTCGCCACTAAAAAATCCCTGCAAAAAAAAAAAAAAAAATTCTCCACGGTTTGCCCAAGAAAGTGCTCTGATCCCAATTGTTGTAGCTCCGATACCACTTGTTGTAGCTCTGATACCAATTGTTATAGATCTAACCCAGAAATATATGATAATAGCAATAAACCCATAAAAAATAAGAGAGAAATAGATAGAAATGCTTCTTTATTATCAAACCCTTAAGGTAGGGCAACACCATACATTCACTCCTTAAGGAAGGAGAGCACTCCACAAGCCATATGCCTGTTCATACAAGAATACTTCTCTTCATCTTCATATCCTTCCATGTGGAGTCTCTAGCCTCTATATAGGCCTCATACATACAATACCATGCATCATTACCATGGTTTCCTCATACCATCAACTAATACCATGGGCCCATTACATTATTATTAACTACTTGTGGTCCCTTACATGACATGGGTTAACCACCTTATTTATTACTATGGCCCATCACATTATTACATTATTACCTTGGGTACCTCCCTTGGTACCCCATATTATCCCCCCTAAGTATATAACATTATTGTTGTAGCTCCGATACCACTTGTTGTAGCTCTGATACCACTTGTTATAGATCTAACCCAGAAATATATGATAATAACAATAAACCCATAAACAATAAGAGAGAAATAGATAGAAATGCTTCTTTATTATCAAAACCCTTATGGTAGGGCAACACCATACATTCACTCCTTAAGGAAGGAGAGCACTCCACAAGCCATATGACTGTTCATACAATAATTCTTCTCTTCATCTTCATATCTCTCCATGTGGAGTCTCTAGCCTCTATATAGGCCTCATACATACAATACCATGGGTCATTACCATGGTTTCCTCATACCATCCACTAATACCATGGGCCCATTACATTATTATTAACTACTTGTGGTCCCTTACATGACATGGGTTAACCACCTTAATTATTACTATGGCCCATCCCATTATTACATTATTACCTTGGGTACCTCCCTTGGTACCCCATATTATCCCCCCTAGGTATATAACATTTTGCTTTTTTGTGTTTGCTGTTATGGTGATGTTGTGTCATGTTTTCTGCAAATACTGAACTTTTAATTCATGTTTATGTGTTTAAGAATTTGACATAAGAGGCTTAAATACGATAATTTAGTCACTTGCAATTTATCATAATCCTCAAGCAGTTTCATATACAGATCAATTTGGTATCAGAGCTTAGGTTCTTTGTTGCTGTGAGTTTTTAATTTTTTTGCAAGTTTTTTTGATGCATACAAGGTTGAAGCTCAAGAGAGGAGAAGGGAAAATTGTGGTTGCAGGTCCTCAAGTTGGGACAAGGACAGGGAGAGCAAATTTGCCACAATCTCCACCACAAATTTCACCTCAAATTGTATCTGAAACTTCAACAAGCATGGCTCATGAAGGAGGGCCTGATAATATGTCAGAATATGAGAAGGATTTCAGAAAAAAACCATTCTTTGACATGAACCAAATGGTGAAAGTTCTCTATGAAGAGAGAAACACAATATTGAAAGGTGAGAGCTCCAAGCCTCCAAAGGGAGAGGGTTCTTTAGGAGGAAAAGGAGGAGAAGAGGACAAGCCTAAAAAAGGGAATGGTGACAAACCACCTTTGAAACCACTATTCTATTCATCTCCATCCTCACCACCATCTTCACCATATTCATCTTCCATAACAACCCTTCACAAACACCTCCACATTCTCCAAAGGGACATGGTAAAACTCCATTTTTGAAACTTGACATAAAGTTTTATTTGCCTATGTATGATGGAGAGGTAAATGCTAAAAGACTAGATAATTGGGTTCGTCAACTTGAAGTGTATTACATGATATAAAGGACCAAGGATGATGACACCAAGATTCATCTTGATTCACTAAGATTGGAAAGTGAAACTCTTATTTTATGGGAAGTCAAAACTCAAGAGGACATGAAAAATCATGGTAAGGTCTTAACCTCTTGGAATGATTTTGTTGTTGCATTGAGAAGACAATTTTACCCATTAGCATACATGCAGAAATCTATAATGGATTGGAAAAACTTTAGGCAAGAAAAAGGACAAAGTCTACAGAACTATACTCAAGAGTTTAGGATAAGAGCACTAATATTGGGTGTAGATTTTACATCTCAAGAAACTTTGTTAAAATATATTGGAGGTTTGCATAGTTACCTAAGACACACTATTCTCATGTTTAACCCCACAAATTTAGATGAAGTTTGTGTACAAGACACACATCTAGAAGCAAGAGGGAAACATGTTTCAGATGAGAAAAGTGAGAGTTCCCTTGAGTATGGAGAAAAAGGAAAGGGTAAGTATAAAGGAAAAGGGAAGAGGAATGCTTTCATCAATATGGAGAAATACAAACTCACATGTAAACACTATTCCAAATATGGGTATGATGAAGATCATTACTGGAAACTTCATCTAGAGATGAGACCCAACAAGCTTAAAAATAAGGAGAAGGAGAAAACAACTGCAATTATAGAACATGATTTAGGTTCTGATTCCAGAGATGAAAAAAAGATCACAACGATGGGTTTGAAAGGTAAGGACATAACAAGTACTAGTTCTTCAAGTTTTTCCAATGATACTCAAAATGAAGAAACAAGAATATATATTTTCCACATTAGAGTTATTTCAAAGCATACCAAAATTTACACACTATTTGATAGTGGTTCATAAGCAAATCTTATTTATGAAGAATCAGTCAAGAAGTTAAATCTAGAAACCATTCCACATCCAAGAACTTATCCTTTAGGTTGGATATGTAAGAATGAAAATTTGCAGGTGACAAGGAAGTGAATACTTATATTTGCAATCATTGCAAGCTTTCTTGATGAAGTTGGACTTGATGCAATCACTGCAAACTTTCTTGATGAAGTTGAACTTGATGAATCACTGCAAACTTTCTTAATGAAGTTGAACTTGATGTAGTTCCACTTGAAAATTCTCGTATTTTTTTGGGAAGCCCATATCTTTATGATAGGAGAGAAATATTTGATCACCATGAGAATAAGTATCACTTATTCAAGAATGGGATTGAGTACATAGTTAGAGCGCATCGTAAGAAGATGAGTTTGTCTCTTATGCATGTTGGACAAATGAAGAGAATTGTGAATGCTAGTCAGAATTTTGCTTTGTTAATGTTCAAGCATCAAGATGTTGTGAATGAGGCCTTCAAGGAGAAACATCAAATGTAAAATCTAATTTAATTGATGTTGCTAATAGGTGTGATAAGATGTTTTAGGAATCTAACATGTTGCCTCCTAAAAGAGGTAAACAAGATGAGGTAAAATTACAACATCATACATCATTGTTTAACATTGATGTGAACAAGATGCCAGTGTTAAAGAGTGCAAAGGTCAAAGAGTAAGTGCTAAATAAATTTGACAAATAGGGCATTGAGTCCAAAATTTATTCTTGTGGGTTTAAAAAAGTGTTGTTTTTGAAATGGGATAGTGCATGGCGATGGAGATCACATTTGGTAAAGAGTTGAGCCAAGCGCAAGGCAAGACAAGCTAAGCATCGTCATGTCGATAGTGTTCAAGGTCAGAAGAACTTGATGTTTTTTAAGTTTCATTTTATTGACGATCGAGGAGGAAATGTGTTTGTTTCTTCAAGGATAGCTTTCTATTCTGCATATTCTAGGAAATTGTAGCAAGATGGTATCTATGACAACATGACAAGGTCTCCAAAATCAAGGAAAATGATCAGTTTTCATGAAAAGCTCAAATTGTTAAATTCAAGCAAATTCTAGTGGGTTGAGATTGGAAGGGTGAGGGAGCTGTACCCTCATCTAATTGTTCAGTAATAAAGAGATTTTGGAGGTCCAAAAGCTTCCAGTGGGGAGGAATGATCCAATGGATAAATTTTATGCTCAAAATTCAAAGGTGTCAAAATGGATTGAAACTAGAACGATAATGTAGATCTCGTCGTTCTGAATCCGACGTAATTTGTTTCACAAAAAATGGACACCGTATGCTCCCAGAAACACATTATGATAATTTTGGGAAACAACTAAAATTTCAAAAAGGCAGTTGTAGGATTTCTCAGTCAGCAGTCTGCACAAATGACTAGGCCTACGACATGTCATGCCAATTGGACTCCGTTGGCCAATGGTGGATCGATACGTGGCTGCTGACTATGTGCATGGTTGGCGCAATTTGATTGGTTGATGACATGGTGAATTTTTACTAGATAATGGGCTGGTGATGTGGCCAATGAGAGAGCGCCACATGGCCTCCTTAGGGTGGGAAAAAGGGCAGAATTTCACTTCGCAGGGATCAAAACAAAGACCTCGTTCCAACTAGCTGAAGCCTGCACCAACGTGTTACCATGTTGCTTGATTAACCATTATGAAAACACCATTATATAAATGTTAAGTTTGGCGCTGTTTGGGGTGGACCGGGGCTAGCTCCAGCCCTGGTCACCACGCCCACGAGAAGTAAGGGGAGGGACCAAAGGCTAGGGTTTAGCCCCAACCCCATATACGGTTAAAATATTCGATCCATAGGCATTAATGGAAAAATTAAGTGTCCCACAAATTGTGCTTGCGTTTATCTAAGATGTCACTTTGTTAGCGATTTTTGGGGTGGATTTGTAGGACGGTTTGTAGAACGAATAGAAGAAAAACTTGGGGAGATGATAAATTTCTCAGGTTTTGGTCTATTTGGGAGCAGAAAGAGGCTAGACAAGGGTTTTTGATAGTTATGAAGCCATTGGAGCTATTGTTGAAGCCATTTGAGCACTATAAATTGATGTAAACACCATTTTTATGAGCATAATGAAAGAGGCCCATCCATTGGAAGCTGGACCAGGAGATGTAGCCCAGGAGGGGTGAACTCCATCATTTAGCTGTTTTGTGTTTGCTGTTATGGTGATGTTGTCTCATGTTTTCTGCAAAAACTAAACTTTTAATTCATGTTTATATGTTTAAGGATTTGACATAAGAGGCTTAAAAACCCTAATTTAATCACTTGAAATTTATCATAATCCTCAAGCAGTTTCATATACAGATCAGTTATGGGCCTTATGTGAATAACAAAATGTTTTCACTTAAATAAGATAACCAAATTATGATAAAACTATTAAAACGAGTTTATCGTAATGACATGAATGCAAAACTATAAGTGCCTTGGTATTTTTTTGATTTCTGATAAACCACTGTAGGGTTATTTCAATTGAGGGTGAAAAATACTTATCCGACATTGAAATTGAACTAAAAATTCCCATGAGGCATCATCATGGAAATTTGATTCAATGAGTAAATTATTCTAGAAAAACCTGTTGAAAACCACATAACCATGATTATATTTGAACCCTAATTATATTTGTTTAACGAATTCATTAACCAAAATATAGTTAGATTAATAACCATGGTCACTACAACTGAGGAATTAATTACATGTTAAAAAATATAAGCCCAAGGCTCCAAAAAATCAAAGGATTTAACTCATAATGCACAGGAAAGATGTCGTTGGAGCTAGGTAGAGACAACTGGGCAAAAATAATTCTCATGTTTGTAAAATAACAAATCGTTGCCAACCATGGGACTAACCACATTCATACATTTGCATGTAAAAATAAGAGGAGGGAACATAATATAGGAGAAAACTCAGAGCTGTTCACAGAGGAAACAAAACGAAACCATTTCAAACATACATGGTGTGCAAAGATGTTGCGATGGGGAATTAAATTCATGAACAATGGCCTTCAGTCCACATTATCCAACTCTAGACACAAACAAAAACCCTTAATGTCAACTAAAATCAATTTTCAGAGAAATGTAGGGTGCGAAATGGAAAGAATGGCAACATTGAGTTGTTTTTCAAATGATCAAGAAACAAAATTACTAACTTCAAGGTGGCGGAGTAAATGTAGGCGTGAAGGTCAGAGAAGCTCATTATGGAGTCTTAAATTGAAGATGTGTTAGCATGTGCCAACTGTATATGGTGAAGTAGTGGAATGTTGATGTGGATATACACTGTATAATAAGCTTACAATAAAGAAGAGATCTGTGGGGCTTGGAACAATAAAACACCCAATCAAATCTATGGAGGAGGGCCAACTAAACTTCCAACACATTTCATCCAATAGACCATAATACTTGTAATTAATGAATTCACATAATAAAAAAACATGCCATGCATGATACCATTTTTTGGTGAAAAAAAATTCACACAAAACAAAAATCCAATGGTACCTTTTCGACAGTGAGAGTTATACCACCCATTAGGACTTAATATTATACACCAAAAATATCAAGTCATTGTATTGATATGTGATGCCAATCAAACCAAAAATTAAATTCCTTTATAGACTGTCGGCATATGTTTACCTTAAATAATTTAGCATCCAAACCATTACATCTATACATAAAAAATGATGAATCTTTTCTATCGAAGACCTATCACCCAACATCACATAATAATATGTCATATGCATATAAATCGAAGTTGTGCGCTCATAATATGTTCATTCATTTTGAGAATCCTTAGCATATATTGTCTATGCCTTATGTGCATCGTTCAACCTTTCCAAAATGAACATAAACATGTATATCATAACCAAATAACACTCAAAGGCCATAAAAAATGATATCCAACCAAAATTTAGAGGTGATGCAACTTGGTTTCCAACCATAATTTTAACCTTATTTCAATTCTAGAGAGACACATAATATACATGTCTTCAAACATTTGTATGTAAGCCAATGATTATCCAATGAAGCATCTTTGACAGAGAGGCAAACTTGGTTTTAGAGGTAGTATCATTGTGGCCATTGATTTTTTTTTTTATGAGAGGAGTCCCACCTATTAGGTCTTTAATAGTCAATCAAATATAACTTGTAGGGTTAAGGATAGTTTTAATTTTAAATATGCAATATTTTGTGAATGAGATTAGCGTTAACTATCGTCAACATTGGCGACTTCACAGGGAGACTCGGAAAGTGAGCCAAGACTCAAAATCTTTGGTTGTGCGGAAAATAAGTGACTGCGTAGGAGTAGGTTGTAGGTTGTTCAAGGGAAAGGAAGCATTGACAACAAGAAATGGGAGTGACAAATAGAGCTTACAATGACTTATGTAGGTATAATAAGGTTTCACACTTAAAGGATTATCCCTGTAATGATAAGGAGGAAAATAACTTGGTTCCTCAGTAAGGGATCTTGCTATAAGAATGTCCTTTTTTCTTTAATAAAAATACAATGCTTAAAAGTTCAATGTAAGAAAACAAAATAACCATTTTCCCTTTATAAAAATTACTTGCCGAAGGATATGTTTCGAGTAAGATTTTTTTGACTATGAAAGCAAACAAGCAGTAGTAAATATAATCAATTTTTTCAAAAACATGAAATTTGCAGAAAATAGCTGTAAACAAAAATCAAGGCATTGTGGAAAACAAACTAAAACCAACAAAAATAAGATCAAACAGTGAACCATAATTAAAACTAGGGCAAAGCAAATGATTTTTTTTGGAGTTTATTATTATTATGATTTATTTTTTATATATGTACATGAGGAATTGTGATGGGCGTTGATACTCATACTGGGTGAAATTGTGCATAAAGGAATGCATCGTGAATCAAACATGAATAGTTCATGACTCGTTGGATGGAAGTTGGGAAAGGGTGATTAACGTGCCAACCAACCAAAGTATGTGGCTGCAACGATGGTTTAACGAAAAGCTAAAAGTATTGTTGGCTGTCACACATGATGTGCCAATCAACAAGTTTATTATTATTATTGTTATGATTTATTTTTTATATATGTACATGAGGAAATGTGATGGGCGTTGATACTCATACTGGGTGAAATTGTGCATAAAGGAATGCATCGTGAATCAAACATGAATAATTCATGACTCGTTGGATGGAAGTTGGGAAAGGGTGATTACTGTGACAACCAACCAACCAAAGTATGTGGCTGCAACAATGGTTTAACGAAAAGCTAAAAGTATTTTTGGCTGTCACACATGATGTGCCAACCAAAAAGTTTGTGTCAACAGTTGCATACCATAATGGGTAAGGAAGAGGATTCATGCGTATAATGCCCAAAATTTACATTGAAAAAATGATCATTGACATTATTCATATCGCAAAGAACCTCAGTCATTTCAAGTTTGAACCTTTCAAATTCAATTAGAACAATATCCATAACATTTGTTGGGTTGAAAATGGTCGATTTCCTTTCGAGTTCATCTAATAAAGTCTTGTCATCCATTTCAAGAATGTGAGAGGCCTTCCCAAGATCAAAAGGAGAGAGTTCTTTTTGAATTTGATTAAAAAATGACTCATTATCATTCATTTTAGGACAAGGGTTTTTGTCAGCGAGACTCGGCTCTTCACAAGCAAGAACTTCATCAAGAAGGAGTTCATTCAAGGATGAAGTGTCCTTCATATCATGGAAACACCCTTGGGAATTAGATTTTGAATCATCATCGTGTCGTACATGTCATATATATCACTATAAATAGAATAAATAAGGTCAAAACTAACCTTATGACCAAGGTATTTATCATATATGGGAGATTCATTAAAGAATAAATCTTCAATTATACCACACAAGCATTCTTTATGAACAAGGTTGGATCTATCTTCATGAGAATTGTAAAAAATATCATGGTAATCATCGTTAATATGCAAGGGATGAAAGGTGTTCTCAAGATCGGGAGCGAGAACCTCTTCATCAGAAGCTCAGAAAAAATATTGGTCATGCAGATCAAGAAAGGTATCCTCATCATCAATATTTGACACTTTGAGATCAAAGTACTCATAGATAACATCAACTTCATGATAAAGGAGTTCAAGATTGGCTTGAGGTTAAAATTGGTAATTTTGTTGAGAAATGTAAATAATATTGGTTTTAATAATTGTACTTGAGTCATGATGTATTTATAAAAAATAAATAAAAAGGAAATATATGCTAAAAGAAAAAATAAATATTTAAGCATGGGTTTCATGCTTTGTTTCTAGGTCAAAATCACCCATTAAGTGCTTTAGGGTTTGCATCTTGAGTCAAAATCTAAGTCATGATGTAAGATATCCTTCTTGGGCTCATTGTGTCAAAAAGAGAAAATTATTTTATGTAAAATAGTTAGCAATTCTCCACCACCAAGTCAACCTACCTTATTCTTCATGTCAGCCTAAATAGAGGAGGTTCAAACTACTATATATACCCATGTATTTGACCATTTGAGGAGTAGATTCAAGAAAGGTTTGATCTGAAACTAGAAGTGAGATAAAAGGGTAAGAAGGTTTTAATGGTAAGCCTTGAAAATATTATTTTCCTTCATATTGACCACACTCCTTTTGATATGGTTTCAAATAGTGGTTACAGTTTCAATCATATGCTTCTTTCTTGAAATGTTGGCAAGGGTTTCACTCTTGTGGATGGGGTTTCAAATAGTGGTCAAGCTTGACAAGGCTTGAATAACACAAGTAGTTTAGGATGAAAAACAAAAGCATTCTAAGGTAAAATAAATTGAGTAGAACAAAAAGCACAAAAGAATTACAAAGTAAAACAAAAGAAAAGACACAAGTATTATAGGGTAAAACAAGTCTACCACACGCTAGATTTGTTTCTAGCACAAACAAAAACATTAATGGAAAAAACAAATATAACATGCACTATATTTCTTTCTAATAAAAATACAAGCATTTCAAGTTAAACAAATCTAGTGCACCCTATATTTCCTTATAACAAAAGCAAAACCATTGCAGGGTAAAAACATCTAGCGCGTGGTATATTTCTTCAAACACAAACACAATCATTGTAAGGTAAAACAAATCTAGCACATATTAGATATTTTTTAGCACAAAAAAAACATTGTAATGTAAAATAAATCTAGCGCATGTTAAATTTGTTTGTAGTGTAATCCCAAGCATTGTAGGTTAAAGAAGATGTAGAGCATGTTAGATTTTTTTGTTTTTTAACACAAACAAAAGCAATGCAAGGTAAAATAGATTTATCGTGCGCTAGATTTGTTTTTGGCACAAATACAAGCATCGCAGGGTAAAACAAATCGAGCGCCCACTAGATTTGTTTCTAGCAAAAACACAAGCATTTTAGGGTAAAACAAACATAGTGTAAGGCGAAACACAAGAGCATTGTAGGGTAAAAAAAAGCACAAGCACAAGCATTGAAGGGTAAAAAAATATAGTGCACACTAGAATTGTTTCTAGCACAAACAAAAGCATTACAAGGCTAGAAACAAGTCTAGCATGTGTTAGATTTGTTTTTAGCAAAAACAAAAACATTGCAAACTAAAACAAATATAGTGCGCAAAAGATTTATTTCTAACACAAACACAAAAATTGTAAGGTAAAACAATTTTAACATGTGCTAGATTTCCCTCTAGCATAAACATATGCATTATAACATAAAACAAATCTAGCACATGCTAGATTTGTTTCTTGAAAAAACACAAGCATTTTAAGGTAAAAAAAATCTAGTGCAACTTATATTTCCTCCTAGAAAAAACACAACCATTTTAGGGTCAAATAAATATAGCATGTATGCTATATTTTCTTCCAGCACAAACACAAGCATTGCAAGGTAAAACAGATCTAGCGCACAGTAGATTTGTTTTTAGCAAAAAAAAAATCATAGCAAGGTAAAAAAAAATTCAATGCACTCTAGATTTGTTTGTAGCACAATCACAAGTATTGTAGGTTAAATTATATCTTGCATGCGTTAGTTTTTTGTTTTGTTTTGTTTTGTTTTCATCACAAAGAAAAGCATTGCAAGGGAAAACAAATTTAGTGCACACTAGATTTGTTTCTAGCACAAACATAAGCATTGTAGGGTCAAACAAGGCACCCACAATATTTTTTTCTAGAATAATCACAAGCATTGTAGGGTAACAAAAATCTAGTGTAAGCCAAAACACAAGAGCATAGGGTAAAACAAAAGCACAAACATAAGGATTTCATGGTAAAACAAATGTGGCGTGCACTATATTTGTTTTTAGCACAAACAAAAGCATTGTAGGGCGAGAAAAAAATCTAGCATGTGTTAGACTTATTTCTAGCATAAACACAAACATAGTAGGGTATAACAAATCTAGTGCACGTTAGATTTATTTCTAGCACAAACATAAGTAGTGTAAGCTAAAAAAAGTCTAACATGTGTTAGATTTGTTTTCAACACAAGAACAAGCATTACAAGGCAAAACAAATCTAAAGCACACTAGATTTGTTTGTAGCACAATCACAAACATTGTAGGTTAAAACAAACCTGACACACACTATATTTGTTTTTATCACAAACAAATGCATTATAGGGTTAAAAAATCTAACATGCACTATATTTGTTTCTAGGAAAAATATAAGCATTCCAAGGGTAAAATAAATCTACTGTCCATCTAACATAGACTTCTAAGTAGAATAAAATCTTCCTCACATAAGAAAATTAAAGTCAAAGGATGCTCTTGGAAATAGTCTCGTTGCATAGATCTCCTCATTTTGAATCTAGCATAATTTGAATGGGCTAAAATGGACTTCGGATGAAGAAGTTATTATGAAAAGAAATTTGCCCATTATCCTTAGAAGAGGAGGCAAATTCTTATAAAAGTGGACTTGAGGGCTCCTTAAAGAAAATCACATCGAAAAGGTTCAAAGGGAGGACTTAACCAAAGGTGGAAGGACTACCCGATAGTGATCTCCGATATGTCGCATTAGAGGAAGGCATTCATGTGATATCGGAACCCTGGGCAAGCGATTTGCGATTGCGATTGACGGATTGGCGGATCGGCGATTGGCACAGTCAAAGGGAAGTTGTATAGGCCTCGGGCTGTTGCGATTGCGAGATGCGATGGAACCGATCAATGATAACGCCGATGCGAGGGGGTAGATAGCGATATGCCGATGCAATGGGGCCAATAGCGATATGCGATGCGTAGATATCGACGATCGGTGGATCCCCAATATAAAGGCCCGTTGACATATGCGATTTGCGATCAGGGCACGGACCGGATAGAGTTATAGACGCGATTGCATAAATTTTGAAATTTGGAATTTCAGATTTTCTGTGTGTTTTCCGTGTATTGGATTTTTTGGCCATACGCAGCGCGATATGCGACATGTGATGGAAAGGCGGACCCGATAGGATTTTAAGCGTGATTACATATTATTTGAAGTTCGGTTAAATGTCTCATGATGTGATTTCCGTGCGTTTCCTTTGTATTCGGTTATGTTGCTATTTTCGGGATTATGACAGGGGGAAGGCCAAACGATCGGGTTCTCGTGCCCGCTGGTTCCTTTCCAATTGCAAACTGATTCTTTTGGGAAACAGTCGGGTTTCTAGGCATTAGAGGACTGTAACCAAATGGTTACAAATACACAGAGAACATAATTGACAGGGATTCACGCACAGGCCGACAAAAACACAGAAAGCACAAAGAGAGGATTCCCAGAGGCACAGGCAAAGGAATGCTTAGAGAGAGCTCAAAGGAGCTCGAGAAGCGCAGGGATGCTCAGTGAATACTCAGGAAGAGTAAGAGAATGCTGAGTGATGCGCAAAGGTAGTCTGCAGAGTGAGGAAGGTTCGGTGCAGTGTAAGAGTTGATCAGAGCCAAATAGAGAGCCCGAGAGCCACAAAGCTAGAGTGCTTGACAGAGAGAGCCACCAGAGGTTTGAGGCAGAGCCTCAGAGCCAAAGTGCTCAAAGAAAACTTCTAAGAGTAATGATGCTATAGTGAAGTTGTAAAACAACAAAGAGATCAAATGATCAAGCTATTGCTAATGTCCAAGCGTGCTGAAGACAGAAGAAGGAGCTACAGAGATAGTTAAGAGAATTCTGAGGGAGTTGGTGCAAGCTAGAGCTCAAGATAGCTCAGAGCGCTAATTGAAGGAGTCTAGTCCAGAGAAGCCTAGCTTTGTCTACAAAGTAAGGATAGCCAGGGGTAAGATGGTATTCTAAGCCCATAGGTATAGTTGTAAACCTATGGAGTTAAGTGTGGAACTTGTAAAAGAAGCATTACCATAATCCCAAAGAGCCTAATCAAGTTGATTAGTGCTCAAGGAGACGTAGCCCAAGATATCAGGGTGAGCTCCATATTATATTGTTTCCTCATGTGTTTGCTTATTTGCTACATTGTATTTACTGTTATGTGTGTTTTACATCAACATAAGCAAATGTACGTAAGCACTTGAACAGTCTAAAAAACAAACACAAGCATACACCTCTTTCAGCACTTTTAATTCCACAAATTATCAATCATAAGCATAGATCTTGGGAATATATAAGCTTTGGAGTGGGAGAGGTTCTTGTAAGCATGACAAGAAGCCTTTAGTGCCCCATTTCAGATCAGGTGGTATCAGAGCGAAGTTATACCAGAGTAGGTGGTATCATGAAGTAGGTGGCATCATGATGCTTTATTGATCAATGTAGGATGCTTGATTGATCAATGTAGGATGCTTGATTGACAAAGCAATCTATTTGCTTGCTTAACTTGAAACATGTTTAAACAATCGAGGACTGATTGTTTGATTGTTTGTAAACTGACTGTTGTTTGAGTTTGCAAAGGTTCAGGGAAAGCTGATGATAGCTAAGTCTAGGAGAGGACAAGAAGGAAGAAGGGTTGAAGGCATTCTCAATATCCAAAAGGACCTCAAAGAAATCCTTGAAGTACAAGAGGTTTGTTGCAAAAGGTTGCTTGAATAAGCTCTTTGTTAATCTTGTTTGAAGTTCTTTATTCATTTTCATAATGAAAACTTCTACAAGTGAGTCCTCAAATTCTTCTTTCTTCACAAGATTCTTTGATGAAGACAAGAAGCAAGACTTGTTCACCATGATGGATATGGTGAGAGAAATGTATGAGGATGGAAGGAAGAGCATCATACTTAGAAAGCAGTTGAATTCCATGAAGGAAGAGAAGCAGTTGCTTTATGAAAAATTACAGGAAATGGAGAGGCAACTTCAATTGCAAATATGAACCTGAAAAGGATGCATGAGTTGGAGACACAACTCCTTGTTACCAAATAAGCCTTAGACAAGTATTAGCTTGAAGAAGAGGTAAAAAATTCCTGTTTGTCTTCAAATTCTTCTAAGAATGAAAATTTTGTGAAGCAGATGTAACTTCACATTGGTTTGAGCTACCTTGGATCAATGATCAAGGCAGAGAAGTTCAAACTACCTTCTGTGATATTCTCAGTAGGAGTTCTGCATGAAGTCAAGGAGGAAGACAATTCTTCCCAGGAGGACAAGCACATCCAGAAAGGGAGTGTTCAAATGCCTTGGTTCAAAGGCACAATGCAAGGAAAGTGTATGGAGGCTGAAAGAAGAGGGTGAAGTACTCTCATTTACTGTTTAGATCAGTATATCAGTCATTTGGAGTCCAAAATATTTTTAGTGGGAAGGCGTGATCCAAAATGGATCTAACATAGATTTATAAGTTTAAAAATTTTCCTCATAGAGGAAAATTAAAGTCAAAGGATTCTCTTTGAAATAGTATCGTTGCATAGATCTCCTAATTCTGAATCTAATGCAATTTGAATGGGCTAAAATGGACTTTGGATGAAGAAGTTATTGTAAAAAGAAATTTGCCCATTATCCTTAGAAAGGAGGCAAATTCTTATAAAAGTGGACTTAAGGGCTCCTTAAAGAAAATCACATCAGAAAAGTTCAAAGGAAAGACTTAACCAAAGGTGGAAGGACTCCCCAATAGCGATCTCTGATATATCACATCGGAGGAAGGCCTTCATGCGATATCAGAACCCTGGGCAAGCGATTTGCGATTGCGATCGATGGATCGGTGATCGACATAGTCAAAGGGAAGTTGTATAGGCCTCGATCTGTTGTGATTGCAACATGCGATGGGGCCGATAGCGATACGCCGATGTGATGGGGCTGATAGCGATATGCGATGCGTCGATATCGGTGATCGATGGATCCCCAATATAAAGGGCCATTGACATATGTGGTTGCAATTTACAATTAGGGCATAGACCCGATAGAGTTATAGACACGATTGCATAAATTTTGAAATCCAGAATTTCAGATTTTCTGTGTATTGGGTTTTTTGGCCATACGCAGTGGAATATGTGACATGCGATGGAAAGGCAGACCCGATAGGATTTTAAGTGCGATTACATATTATTTGAAGTTTGGTTAAACGGCTCATGATGTGTTTTTCGTGCGTTTCCTGTGTATTCCGTTATATTGCTATTTTCGGGATTATGGCAAGGGGAAGGCCAAACGATCGGGATCCCGTGCCCGCCGGTTATTTTCCAATTGAAAACTGATTCTTTTGGGAACTAGTTGGGTTTCCAGGCATTAGAGGACTTTAACCAAATGTTTACAAATACACAAATAACAGAATTGACAGGGATTTGGGCAGAGACCGAGCAAAACACAAAAAGCACAGAGAAAGAGGATTCCCAGAGGCACAGGCAGAGGAACACTCAGAGAAGATGGAGAAGTCTAGGGATGCTCAGTGAATACTCAGAAAGAGTAAGAGAATGCTGAGTGATGCACAGAGGTAGTCTACAGAGTGAGGAGTGTTCGGTGCAATGTAATAGTTGATAAGAGCCAAAAAGAGACCCCGAGAGCCACAGAGCTAGAAAGCTTGACAGAGAGAGCCACCATAGGTTGGAGGCTTGACAAAGGCATAGCCACCAGAGGTTGGAGGAAGAGCCTTAGAGCCAAAGAGCTCAAAGCAGACTTCTAAGAGCCATGATGCTGTAGTGAAGTTGCAGAACAACAAAGAGATCAAATGATCAAGCTATTGATGATGTCTAAAGCATGTTGAAGACATAAGGAGGAGCTCCAGAGATAGTTAAGAGAATTCTAAGGGATTTGGTGCAAGCTAGAGCTCAAGGTAGCTTAGAGCGCTAATTGAAGGAGTCTAGTCCAGATAAGCCTAGATCTATCTACAGAGTAAGGACAACCAGGGGTAAGATGGTATTCTAAGCCCATAGGTACAGCTGTAAACCTATGGAGTTAAGTGTGGAACTTGTAAAAGAAGCATTACCATAATCCCAAAGAGCCTAATCAGGTTGATTAGTGCTCAAGGAGACATAGCCCAAGATATCAAGGTGAATTCCATATTATATTGTTGCCTCATGTGTTTGCTTATTTGCTGCATTGTATTTACTGTTATGTGTGTTTTACATCAGTATAAGCAAATGTACATAAGCACTTGAACAGTCAAAAAAACAAACACAAGCATACACCTCTTTTAAGCACTTTTAATTATGCAAATTATCAATCATAAGCATAGATCTTGGGAATATACAAGCTTTGGAGTGAGAGAGGTTCTTGTAAGCACGACAAGAAGCCTTTAGTGCCCCATTTCAGATCAGCCCACTATATTTGTTTCTAGCAAAAACACAAGCATTTTAGGGTAAAACAAATATGGTGTAAGGGAAAACACAAGAGCATTGTAGGGTAAAAGAAAAGCACATGCACAAGCATTGAAGGGTAAAGCAAATCTAGTGCACATTGGATTTGTTTCTAGCACAAACAAAAGCATTACAAGGCTAGAAACAAGTCTAGCATGTGTTAGATTTGTTTTTAGCAAACACAAAACATTGCAAACTAAAACAAATCTAGCGCGCACAAGATTTATTTCTAACACAAACACAAAAATATTAAGGTAAAACAATTTTAACATGTGCTAGATTTCCCTCTAGCATAAACATATGCATTATAACATAAAACAAATCTACCACATGCTAGATTTGTTTATAGAAAAAAACACAAGCATTTTAAGGTAAAAAAATCTAGCGCAACTTATATTTCCTCCTAGAAAAAACATAACCATTTCAGGGTCAAATAAATATAGCATGTATGCTATATTTTCTTCCAGCACAAACAAAAGCATTGCAAGGTAAAATAGATCTAGTGCACACTAGATTTGTTTTTATCAAAAAAAAATCATAGCAAGGTAAAAAATTCAATGCACTCTAGATTTGTTTGTAGCACAATCACAAGCATTTTAGGTTAAATTATATCTTGCATGCGTAAGTTTTTTTGTTTTGTTTTGTTTTCATAACAAAGAAAAGCATTGCAGGGGAAAACAAATTTAGTGCACACTAGATTTGTTTCTAGCACAAAAATAAGCATTGTAGGGTCAAACAAGGCACACACAATATTTTTTTCTAGCATAATCACAAGCATTGTAGGGTAACAAAAATCTAGTGTAAGCCAAAAAACAAGAGCATTGTAGGGTAAAACAAAAGCACAAACATAAGGATTTCATGGTAAAATAAATGTGGCGTGCACTATATTTGTTTTTAGCACAAAGAAAAGCATTGTAGGGCCAGAAACAAATCTAGCACGTGTTAGATTTATTTCTAGCATAAACAAAAACATAGTAGGGTATAACAAATCTAGTGCATGCTAGATTTATTTCGAGCACAAACTCAAGCATTGCAAGCTAAAACAAATCTAACATGTGTTAGATTTTTTTCCAACACAAAAACAAGCATTACAAGGCAAAACAAATCTCAAGCACACTAGATTTGTTTGTAGCACAATCACAAACATTGTAGGTTAAAACAAACCTGACACACACTGTATTTGTTTTTATCACAAACAAATGCATTGTAGGGTTAAAAAATCTAACATGCACTATATTTGTTTCTAGGAAAAATATAAGCATTGCAGGGGTAAAATAAATCTACTGTCCACTAGATTTGTTTCTAGCACAAACAAAAACATTGTAGGGTAAAACAAATCTAGTGTACGTAAAAACACAAAAACATTGCATGGTAAAAAAAGAACAAATACAAGCATTGCATGGTAAAAAAAGAACAAACACAAGCATTGTAGAGTATAATAAATCTAACATGTACTAGATTTGTTTCTAGAACAAACACCCACATTTAAAAGTAAACTAAATCTAATATGCCCTAGAATTCCTTCTAGCATAAACAAAAGCATTTTAAGGTAAAAGAAATTTAGCGTGCATTAGATTTATTTCTAGAAAAAACAAAAAACATTAAAAAATAAATAAAGCTAACACACTGTAAATTTCCTTCTAGCAAAAAAACAAGCATTTTTAGGGTAAAACAAATATAGCCTATGCTAGATATGTTTCTAGTACAAACACAAGTATTGCAAGGTAAAACAGATCTAACACATGTTAGATTTATTTTTATCTCAAAAGAAACCATTGAAACACAAAAAAATCTAGCACATGTTATATTTTTTTGGTAGCATAATCATAAGTAATGCAAGTTAAAATAAAGCTAGCATGGGCTACATTTTTTTGATCACAAACAAAATTAGTGTAGGGTAAAATAAATCTAATGTGTGCTAGATTTGTTTCTAGCATAAACACAAGCTTTGCATGGTTAAACAAATATAGCATCTGTTAGATTTGCTTCTAGCACAAACATAAGCATTGTAGTGTAAAATAAATCTAGTGTAATGAAAAACATGAGAATTGGAGGGTAAAATTAAAGTACAAACACAAGTATTATAGGATAAAATAAATATAGCACATGTTAGATTTGTTTCTAACAAACTAGAAACAAATCTACCATGCACTAGAATTGTTTCTAGCACAAACACCAATATTGCAAAGTAAAACAACTCTAACATGTGTTATGTTTCGCTTTAGCATAAACATATGCATTGCAATGTAAAACAAATCTACCACATGCTAGATTTATTTCTAGCATAAACATAAGCATTGCAAGGTAAAATGAATCTAGTGTGCACTGGATTTGTTTTTAAAACAAACACATGTATTACAAGGTAAAAAAATCTAACACATGTTAGATATTTTTTAAAAAACAAACCTAGCACACACTAGATTTATTTATAGCAAAAACACAAGAATTACATGGTAAAACAAATATAAGACCCACTAGATTTGTTTCTGGCAAAAATACAAACATTGTAGGGTAAAACAAATCTAATGTAAGGAAAAACACAAAATCATTGTAGGGTAAAACAAATATATTGCATATTAGATTTGTTTCTAGCACAAATAAAAGCATCGCAGGACTAGAAAAAATGTAGTGCATGTTAGATTTGTTTCTATTATAAAAAAAAACATTGGAGGGTAAAACAAATCTAGATTTGTTTATAGGATAAACAAAATCATTGCAAGGTAAAACTAATAAAGTGCGAACTATGTTTTTTTCCAACACAAACACCAACATTGCAAAGCAAAAAAAATTTAACATGCACTAGATTTCGTTCAAGCATAAACACATGCATTGCAAGGTAAAATAATTTTAGCACGTATTATATTTGTTTCTAACAAAAAAAAACATTGTAAGGTAAAACAGATCTAGCACACCCTAGATTTCCTTTTGGAAGAAACATAACTATTGCCACGTAAAACAAATCCAATGCATGCTAGATTTGTTTCCATCAAAAGCACACACATTGAGAGGTAAAATAGCTCTAGCACACACTTGATTTTTTTTAGCATAAAACAAACATTGCAAAGTAAAACAGATATAACAAACACTAGATTTGTTTGTAACATAAAGAACATTGTGGGTTAAAACAAATCTAGTGCACTATATTTGTTCTTAGCACAAAGAAAAACATTATAAGGTAAAATAAATATAACATGTTCTAGATTTGTTTATAGCACAAAAACAAGCGTTATATGGTCGCTCCCGCTAGTTTTATACCTAGCACAAAGACAAGCATTGTAGGGTAAAACAAATCTAGAGCATACTAGATTTATTTCTAGCACGAACATAAGCATCACAAGGTAAAATAAATCTAGTGCACATTAGATTTGTTTCCAACACAAGCAAAAGCATTGTAAGGAAATAAAATTCTAGCACGTGCTCAAGTTCCTTCCAACATAAAAACAAGCACTGCAAGGTAAAACAAATCTGATGCACACTAGATTTGTTTTAGTAAAAACACAAAAGCATTGCAGAGCTAGAAACAAATATACCACACACTAGATTTTTTTATAGAATAAATACAAAAATTGAAAATTAAAATAAATATAACATGTGTTAGATTTTCTTATAGCATAAACACAAGCATTACAAAGTTGCGCTACATTTGTTTCCAGCGCAAACACAAGCATTGCAAGGTAAAATAGATCTAGTGCACCCTAAATTTTATTGTAGTAGAAACACAAGCATTATAGGGTAAAATAAATCTACTTTATGACAGATTTGTTTCTATCACAAATACAAGCATTACATGGTGAAATAAATCTAACATTTTCTATATACCCTTGTATCACAAAAATAAGCATTGCAAGGTAAAACAAATCTAGCACACACTATGAATATAATGTCTTATTAGGTACTTATAACTTGTGTTGTTGTTTCTCTTAATTTTGAAATTTTAATTCTTTTTACAATCAAATATTTTATATGTTTATTATAGGAACAATTAAAAAAACAAAACTAACAAGTAGAATAATGTTAAAAGTGTGTGTGTCTATATGAATATATATATTAAAGGTGACTAATGTTTTTATTTTGTTATCAATGTTTTATTGAATATTATTATATTACAAAATTTGATCATACGAAGTATTATTGGAATTTGATTGAGGCATTGACATTCATTTCTCCAGGTCATATGAATATAATACAAGAGAAATATTGGCTCATTTGTAAATAGTGGAAAAAGTTATCGATGTAATTGTACTTTTTCAACAATATTTTCCTAGTAATATTTTAGCATGAATAAAGTTGTTGACTAGATTATCTATTATTGTTTTGCAACCAAAATAACTAAAAAGAAATTAGTTTTTTTAGAGTTAATTTTTTTTTTTTTTATTATAGCATTGATAATGATGCAACTAAAGGACATATTGAGAAAATTGGAAAGGACGTGGATTGCACAATGGAGAAAATTATTCTTGTTTTTACTACGCGTGAAAAGTTTTCTTGAATTATTTTTAAAGAGTAAATCTCTTGAAATTTCAATTTGAATTACAAATTTGGAGCAAACCACAACAAGAATTTTGAAAAAGTTGGTTTTAGAATCATCACAAGGTCGACTTGTGTTTAAATGTGGATTGCTTTAGATTGTAAATCACAAAAGGTACATACGGTCAATAACAATTCATAAAATGTTATACACACTAAATCATTAAGAAAATGTGTGTAAAATGCATACGCAATATGATGCAACTAATATTGTGATAGTGGATTGTTCACTTGAGAGGGTAAAAGAAAATCCAAAAGAAAATGTGCTTCTTGCTACTCCATTCATTAAAACGAACCAAGATGATAATTCGTTGATCAAGTTGCTATGGAAAATGTTGAATAAATTCAATAAAGAAACATATATGCGAGCTACTTTAAAGGATTTCCAATCATAATTAATAATAAACTTTCAAATGTCAAGTGTCTATTTCATGCATACATGTACATATACTATTTATAATATGAATTCTTGGTCATTATATGTATGACATGATGAATACTTATTGTATTATGAAACCTTTATTAGTTTAAGTTGATTTTTATTTTACAATGCCAATACATTACTAGAAATATTTTTTTTAATTTTTTTTTTTTTATTGCTAGTAAGATATTGTGTTAAGTCTTCTCATTCATAATTTTTTGTATTTTTAACTAAGGAGAGAAGACTTCTACACTTTGTGTAAATGGATTCCTGCTAAGGGCCTCCCCCCCCTTCCTCCCTTTCCCATTCTCCCTCTTTCTCCTCTCTCTTCTTGGGCTTGGAGTTTTGTTACCTTTGGCAAGAAAACCCTAATGGCTACGCCTTCCTAGGATGTCTTTATGGATGAAGAAATCACAACCTTCAACTCCCTGGTTGCTATTACGCTCAAGTTCCAGATGAAAAGCCCTTCTAGCTTTGTGAAAAAGGTGAAGGAGATTCCAAAGATTGAGATTCAGGCTCCTCAAGCTTTCTCTCGTGCCCTGCGGCTCACTGACTATGGCCTTATTGGTCAATTCATGGGCCTATGATACTCTCTGCATTGAGTTTGGTCTTGTTTAGAGAATATATAGAAGCCACTCATCAAGGAAGAGGTCATCTCGACTTTCTGTGGTAAAGGCTTCTACACTTTCTACTTTGAGAACATGTATGATTGTGATTTGGTCTTCAAGGGTGGTCCTTATTTCATGGGAGCCCAAGGTATATTTCTAGATAGGTGCAACCCCAACTTCAACTTAGACTTTGATGTTACTTATTCTATCCCAGTATGAGTGAAGCTCCCATAACTCCCCCTTTATTTCTAGAATGATGCAACCTTTTATCTGATCGAGAACTCTCTAGGGAATTATATCGATTTTACGAAGCCTAAGGATGGTCCCTTTGATTGTGAAAGGATTTGTGTGGAAGTCGACCTGGAAAAAGGGCTCCCTGCCACAGTTAATCTCTGTGTGGATAGCTAAGCACATGTCCAAGAAGTGGACTATGACCAACTTCCCTTCAAATGAAAACTTTGCCATGAATATGGGCATTTTGTTAATGATTTCCCAAAGTAGTAAGAAACAATGGATAATCAACAAGGATAAGTGAATGATCAATGGTTAAAAGTTAAAAGGAAAAAGGTAAACTCAAAGAAACAAAATGTGCTCGCTAAAAATGCTAAGGCTTCCCCCTAGAATGTTGGCCCGAGCCAAAGCATGCCTATCCCTCCCTTGGGGGCCTCCGTTCTGGTGGGAGGAGTTGGCAAGGATGCCAATCGATTTGCGACCTTGAAATATACTTAGGATAATGACAATCCTTCTCTTTCCCCAAGAGATGCTAGGCTCAGTGGTCCCAAGGCTGCTAAGCTTTCTTCGACCCTAACAAAGAAGAAAGACACCCCCCCAAGCCAAGCAACATCCAGCAACTCAGAAGATACCACAAAGGAAGAGGAAGATGAAGAAGAGTTCTTATCTTCTAAGGAATTGATGGGACCAGTAATACCAACGAGCTCAACCGACGAGAAATCATAAGGAATAGGGGATAGAGTTAAGGAAATAAAGGTAAGAATATTAGGACAAAAATAAAATAAAGATATAATGTTAGAAAACATGAAAAAAGATAAAGAGCTGGGATTTAAACACACCATCCCTCAACAGTTAGCATACTTGGGGTCCAAACAAGGAAAAAGAGGAATCATAGTAGGTTCAGTGAAAGGGATGTCCTCTTTAAAGAATAAATAATTAATATCAATTCCTGGAATTGTAGAGGTATGGGTTTTGGGAAAATAATAATGGAAGTGAAATCACTTATCCAAAAGGAAAGACCAGTAGTCACCCTCCTCCAGGAGACGAAGTTAGGTGAAGCATAAATCTCCTCCATCCACTCCAAAATTTGGGGGAAAAGTAGTATGGTAGCGGAAAGCTCGAGAGGTGCTTCGGGAGGCCTCTGCATGATGTGGAATCTCGCACAAATACATCTGGTAATATCTATAAAAAGAACCCACTGGATTGCAATTACCTCTAAAATTTTAGAGTTGCAACAAATATGTACTATAGTCAATGTATATATTCCTGTTCACTTTCGAGAGAAACAAGATTGTTGGAAGTCCTTGACAGAGCTGTAAAATTTTGATTACGGTCACAATCGTATCCTAGGAGGTGACTTTAATACATATATGGGAAAAAATGAGAAACGAGGAGGATCCATAGTTTGGGATGCCTCACATGAAAACATGAAGGATTTAATGCTCAATCTCAATCTTTTCAATGTCAAACTTTCCAAATTCCTCTATACATGGAATAATAAGCACTCTGGTCTGGGCCATAAAACTACTAGGCTTGACTGTTTCCTTGCTTTTGATAGTCTCCTTACTTTGAATCTATGTCTGAAATATTTTATCCTCCCTTGGTGCGGCTCGAAAAATTGACCTATTCACCTCCTCCTCTCTCCCACCCATAATCTTGGGCCTATCCCTTTATGATTCTCCTCCCTCTAGCTAGATTCCATGGGGTTCTCTGAGATGGTCTCTCTTTCTTGGTCGGTTTGGGTAGAGGGTAGCCCAATCTCTATTTGAGAATCTAAAATCAAATGGCTAAAAGGTGATATTAGAAGTTGGCTCAAGGAGAATAAAATTGAAAGGAAATATGCAATAAAGGATATGGAACAAAATCTAGCATCCATTTAGGGGAAAATTGAGGCTTCCCCAGTCACTCAGATTGGATTTTAAAAAGAAGCAGAAACATTCAAGGCCTTACATGCCCTTCTCAGATGAGTAGAAGAATATTGGAGGGTAAAATCTAGAAATACTTGGATTTCTATTTGGGAAAGGAACACATTTTTTTCATAAACAGGAAAAGTTCGGGGAAAGGAAAAACAACATATCCCAGATCTAGCATGGGGGGGGGGGGGAGAATCACTGATTTCAACTACATTAAGAAAGTTTCAGTGGAACATTTCTAGAATATTTATCAATAAGACTTCCAGATTGACCATGATTGTGTGGAATTCCTCTTAGAGAAATTCCCCTCCCTCGTTTCTACAGAAATGAATAACGCCTTTGATAGGGTGAAGCATAACTTCCTATCAAAGGTTCTGAAGAAAATGGGGTTTGATGCAACATTTACAAAGTGGATTTCTCTTTGCATATCTTTTCCTTTGATTGCTCCTCTAGTTAATAACTGAGTAGTGAGTTTTTCCAAAGCCTCTAGGGGCCTGAGGCAAGGTTGCTCCCTCTCCCCATATCTCTACATATTAATGGAGGATTCACTGAGTATAATATTGGAACATGATCGCTAAACCAATAAACTTCCAAACATCATATTTAAAGAGAAGATCAAAACTATCAACCACGGGCAGTTTGCGGATGACACTATACTGTTAGGTGGAGCCTCTATGGTGATTGCCAAATGATTCAAAGAAAATTTGGATAAGTTTCTCAATGCCCATGGAGGAGCTACAAATGACATCAAAAGTCACATTTACACTTGGAACATATCTCCTCAAAAAGCTAAAAAAATTGAAGAAATTATGGGATTCAAGACTGATCGGGATTGGAAGGACTTCAATTACCTAGGAATTCCAATCTTCCTAAGGCGAGTGGCTCCCTATGCCTGGTAGCAAGTCCTTGAAAAAATAAAAACCAAAATTGTGAATTGGGGAGGTATCTGGTTAAATAATGCGGGCATGACTATACTAGTGAAATCAGTGCTATCAACCATTCCTCTGTACCAATTCTCAGCTCTTCAAGAACCTAAGTATGTTTTGCACCAGCTTGGCATATATATTAGGAAATTTTTATGGGAGGGAGGGAAGCAGGACAATAAAAAATTCCACCTGGTAAACTGGAGGACTATTAGAGTGCCTAAATAGCATGGGGATATTGGTATCCAAGATCCCTCTCTGACCAATCTGGTTATGGGGGCCAAGCTTTTTTGGATCATGAAAATGAGGCCCAACCATTGGTGGGTGCATGTAATGAGAGAAAAATATTCCATTATCACAACAACAGGGAAGATTAAATTGAAACAACATAAGGGTCTCCTATTTGGAAGCTTGTCCATTCATATTCGACTCTAATTTTGAGTAATCTATGCAAAATTCTGGGGCAGGTTTGTTCGATCAACATCTGGTTGGACTCGATCTTGGTACACCCTCCCTTGGGTTTGGATCCCTCCATATCCCCTCTTAGGGATAATTTGTTGTAGGCTGAGGTCATCCACTTAGACCAAATATCCAATTGGAACATGCAGGGCCTTTGGGCTGGTTGGAAATTAGATAATATCCCGACTCAATTTATACCTATTTAGGATACACTAATTGAGAAATTGATTGGATGTTCCCTTCTTGCGCAATCAATGGAGGATAGTGGGGGTGTAATAGCTCCTCATACATGATTAGGGAAGGCTACTCCCATTTGATTTTCAACGACCAAATTCCCCCAAAGTCCACAATTTAGAGCAAAAGTATGGAAGACAAATGCAATTCCCAAAGTTAACTTCTTCTGATGGATGTGTTAACACTCAGGTTGTTCCCTTTGACTCCCAAGGGAATACGGCCGAGGTAACCACTAACCAATCTTTGGGTCACAGGTTCTAGCCTACCTATGACCAGAGAGGGCTCTCTCTTTGTGATTTAACTTTGTTTGTATAATATTTTAGGCTAGTTATGATGCTCAAGGTTTTGTTTTAAATTTTGCTGGATGATGATTTCAGTCAGAACAGATATATGTCTACAGGGTGATCTAAGCCATTGGGCATGGAGTCAGTGATGTTTAATTTCTTGATATGTCTGTGTTGATACAACAGTGATGCTACAGAGCCAGATAAGTGTCTAAGGAACAATTCTTTAAATCTGTAATTAGATGTGATGGAATCAGGGCGTGAAAGGCAACTAAGGATCTTTCAGTAAGCTGATATGGAGAACAATGGGAATATTACTCAGGAGCAATGAAGAATTCATGTATAACATTCATATTTATAGAATTGATACAAACATGAGCAATTAAGAATTCATGTTCATGATTAATTCTCAAGAAAACATTTTCAACAATAGAGATTGAATACAGGGTGTAATCAAACATATCCTGTACTATGCTTTTTCTCTATTGTTAGATTGGTGAAACATGCATATTATTCAAACAAACATAAGAAGATAAAACATAGATTAAGAAAACTTATTGTTCCATTAGACAGCACAGGAATTCTGCAACTGCACGCAGAGCATCATTGAGACATAAAGCATTCAAGAAAAACTGAAGCTTTTCCAGCCTTTTTCATTAGATCATCTGAAAATCTACAATATATTTGCCTTAGAGTGAAAATCACCAACCCCAAATACGTTGCCAGGGGAGGTATATATACAAAATTTACATCAGAAAATATCTAGCTGGTGAGTTAATGGCTCATTAATATTGTGCCAACTCCTGGAGGATTGTAGCTGAGAAAATAAATGATGTAGTAACTTCTTAGTGTATTAGCTGTTCAAAATGGTCAGAAAATGTTGACTTTGTGACCGATGGAGTCGGCTGAAGCCGTGCTGCCCAAAATTTGCACATTTCCTATGTTTTGGCTTGCTGTCGCTATCTTCATGCTAAGTCACCCTTTTCGGCTGCCTTTATGCTGCCCAGATTCTGCTTTTTGCCTTTGGCTGAGTTGAAGCTGACTAGGACCGACCAACTGAGATTACGGAGGCAAAATTTGTAGCATTGCCTGCCACCAATCCTCTTTGGGCAGTTGGTGTCTTCGGATTTTTACCAAGGTTTCATCTGCCTCTGTATACCTATAAAAATTTGGTGGAACCTCAAATAAGTGATTGATCTCATGTTCAATAAAAAATAGATTTTCAAGCTTGTCATAGAGGCCCTGCCCTGTTGGAGGCCCTGTTTCCTCAGAGGTACTGGCAGATGCAGTGATTTGATTTTCAATAAAATTTGTCATCCTGGTAGCATATTGCTCACGGGGGAGCAGTCTTCCTGTGCTGGTTAGTAGGCTGGGAAATCCCTTTTCTTGCAGTGCTCCCATTTTGAGCTTGTATTCATCCACCTCAGCCTGCATTTCATGACATTTTCTTTCTACAGTTTGTACAAAATTTCTGAGGGTGAGCACTTTTTTAGCTGTAAGGACAACATCTGTCCTGTTAATGATGTTCAGGGCTGCCAGTTCCTCCTTGGTCTAATTGTTGAGAAAATTTATCATTCTGTTGGCCTGCTCAGGCCTGTTACTTAGTACTATTCTGGCTTTCTGGCTCTCAATTTGTGCTTGGCCAATCAATTCCATTTGTTCATGCACTGTCTTGATTGACTTCCATTGTCTAGTAAGGGAGTGGTCAATCCGGGCCCACAAAATCCTCTTTATTTCTGCCAGAGTATTTTCAAGTTTGAGCTCTTTCTCTAAGGCCTTTATTTTGTCTTTGAGGGCCTTAATTTCTCTAGTCTGCTCTGCTACAATCATCTTTGATTTGTCATATTTAGCCTCCAGTTCTGCCAATTTTTCCTTGGCCTGCTTGATCTCGGTTGCCTGAAGTTCCAGATCTTTGATAACCTTTGTCAATTCATCCATGTTTAAGTTCGACTCAGGAGCTGTTGTTGTTGTTGCTGCTGCTTCCGTTGTTGCTGTAGTTGTTTCAGGGGTTACTGCTGCCTCTGTAGTGGTGGCAGTGGTTGAGGTAGTTTGAGGAGGTTGGGAGGTTGATTCTCCCTGTTTGTCTTGCAGTGCCCCTTCTAGCTCCTTCTCCAGATCAATAACTCTTTGATTCAGCTGCATTATTAGATCGAGTTGATCATCAGACTCCTTTTCCTTTTGCAATTCTGCTGTTTGAGGGTGCTCAGTGGGAAGCAGTTTTAGTCTTTTCCTCAATGCAGCAATATCATCTTCCTTCTTTTTCATGAGGGCCCTCACACCCTTTGGGTCCTTAGGATCATGTCCTAGGTCCACAATGATGTCCTCCAGTGTTTTAATCCTGTTGTCCTTGGCCGTGGAGGACATTCTCTCGAAATCTAGCTGAATGTTGGTGTTCTTCAGCGATTCTTTCAATTCATGGGCCATTGTGGCCCTGTCTACCAAGGTGGCATAGACCATTTCCCCCGTTTGCTTGTGCAGCTCTATCTGGTCCATGGGGTGAATGTCCTTTGCCATGACTTCCAACTTTGTTTTTACAAAATCTGCAGCTGAGTGAGGCTGCGGTACCTTGGGTTTGAAGTGGCTGAGGATTATCTTTTCCTCTTGTATATCATACACTGACATTAACCTCTCTTGTTTAGTTGGTGTTGCTTTGAGGAATTGCTTGTATACCTCCACTCTCAACAACTCATTTTGTGCCTTTATCTCTTTGAAGGAAGCCTTGGTGCTTGAAGGCTTCTTGCTCTGCTGAGTGGAGGAGGACACCTCCATGCCAAGCTGTAATCCTTGCTCTTGTTGGAAAGAGCTTGTAGTTGTTTGCTGACTGTCTCCTTTTTCTTTCCTTGGGCTCTCAAGGATCTCCTCGCTGATTTCTTCTATGACCGGGGAGTCAACCTTTTGCCTCTTGGCTTCAGGTAGCTGGGAGGATCCACTAGCAGGTGTGGACTCTTCTCTGTCCCGTTTCTTGCCCCTTTCCTCATGTGCAGGGGTCTGCAATGCAGGCACTGTTGGTGGTTCTGTTTGTGGTGGAGGGGTTTGATCTTGTTGTTGCCCAATTGAGGAGGCAGGCTTTTCTTTTACTATCTCTTCTTCAGCACCCATTATTCCCTTGCCCTTATCTGTGCCTGATGCTGCTGTAGATGGCGCCTGGGTGGCTGGTGCAGTTGTAGTAGTTGAGGTTCCTTCTCCAATTGGATGCGGCTGCTTGAAAATTACCTGCTGCACAGAATCTAAGTCAAGAGTTTTTTCCAAATCCTTGACATTTCTTTGCATTATTTCTTCTTGAGTTAGTTCCTCAATTAATGTGTCTTGCAACCATTCTTGCTGATTGGCATACTGCTCAATTTGTGGAATTTTACAGTGCTCATAGCCTAGCAGCCTGTACTTGACTCTTCTATCACTGATGAAGCCTTCAGGGTCATAAGGGACCCACCAGAAGCTTCTTGATAGCTTGTATTTATCTTTGAGGATTTGCTCAGCCTCTTGCCATCCCTCTTTTTTGTTCATGATAAAGGGGCCCAGGTGGTGTTTGAACTTGAGGTGGGCTTTCTTTTTGGCACTATGAAAGTGGGTGAGGTCAGAGTTAATAAGCTGCCTATAGTACTCCAGGGCAAACAGTCTCATTGGTACATATCTTGGGAGCCTATATGGACAGAGCTCGCAGCCATAAATTCTGATGACTGTATGATTTTGGTATAGGTACCAATCACCTATTTTATAATTTTTGGACAGCTGCAGAGTTTTCTGGATTTCAAATGACACTCTGGGAGGAGGGGATCTCATCAATAGGCAAGAGACCGGGTAGACAAATTGGTCAATAAATTCACAGTATGAATATGGTGAATCTTGGACTTGGTGGAAAACTGATGACCAGAAGATGACAGACCTTCTTTCTCCCCTAGAATCCAGCTTCTTGATAGGGCATTGAAAGGCCTCAGATTGATAATACATGAACAAGTGGTAGATATATGATGAATATTTGAATATACCCTCCCTGTCCACTTTGAAGAGTTGGTCATGTATCTTGTTGGCTATGAATTTAGCAAAGTTATATTTGTAAGCAGGAGGTTGGCCTGGGCTGTAAGCAGCTAATAACACCAGCACTGTCTCATCAACGTGCTCACTGGTTTTATAGCCCAACACATAGGAAATCATGTCAACCAGAAGTTGGCCTACATCAGTAAAATGGACATGCAAGAAAGGAGGTGGCCCTGTGGGCTGGCGGTCAGCTCTCATAAATGTCCTGGTGATCTTCTCAATGTCAGCAGTGGAAAGCTTGGCACCTGTATCCAGTAGATAGTTCATGGAGAAGGGAAACAGCAGCTGAGTTTGCTTGAAGTTGAGCATCTGGTTGATGGAGTCAGGAGTGATGTGGAAGAGTATGCTCCCAGATGGAGACTTGACAGCTCTGTGATTTGGATCATAATTCTCAGCACATAAGCGGATGATTTCTGGAAAAATGTTAACAGATGGGAGAAAATAGTGAGGCAGATTGGATTCCCATATCCCATATGTGTCATTGTTGCTCAAATAGTTGTCCCTCAATTCCCGGAAGGTCTGTAAATGGTTCCTGTCACCCACAAGGTCTTGGATGAGGTAATCTCTGTCAGCAAGAGGCATGGCCTCAAGCTCTTTGTTAGGTGGATTCATGGGGGCAACACTGAGAGCTGTGGGTGCAGCCATTGTATAGCCTTTAGGTGTTGTCTTTGGAATGCAGTTTCTGAATGTAACAGTGTGAATGTAATAGCTTGTAAATCTTTTTTAGAAGTTAGGTGGCAGACTGAATGCAGGTGATGCCAGATATATCTTCAAAGAGGAGTGAGTAGATTAAGCAGACTTGCCTCTGCTCTGCTCTGGTAAATTCACAAGGATTATGAACAGTGAGGATGAATTGCAGAGGGGGGGCAGGACTATAAGCTGGTGAAATGCAGTTCTTCAATTATATGCTCGGCAAAAGGGAACAATGCCGGGCAGTTGGAGGGCCAATTGCAAATTGAGGCCGAGAATGATTGTTCAACAGTGAATTTTGAACAAGGGGGCAATGTGGATTATTTTGGGCCAGCATTTACTGAATGACAATATTTAATTTAGGATTTACCAGGTATTTAGTGGAGAACTTTGCAGAGAAATGGCAAGAACACGGGCAAATAGGTAAATTTCGGCAAATACCTGGATAATTAGCGCCGAGAGCTGCCGGGTTGAGCAATGGATGGAGAATGTAGCTGAATTGGTAAGTAGCGGCGTCCCAAGCTTTGAATTCGTAGTGTGGAGGCAATTTTTGGAATAAACGAACAAAACGACTCCCTCTCTTTTCCAGCGAAAATGACAAAAACGGTTCAATTGCGCGTTTATAACGACAAATTCGGCACATATGGGTTTTGGCGCTTTTCCGCGATGACGTCATCAGCGGGGCCCGGGTACGGATGATGACGTGGGTGCTGAGTTGGAAGCCAGCGTGGCGGGACACGGTGGAGGGACGTGGGGGCGGCAAGATGGCGTGGAGGGCGACGTGGCGCGGTGGCGGGGGCTTTGGGTATGACGTAATCATGACGCGGGAGTGACGCGACAGGGGAGGCGGATTGCGGGAGGGCGGTTTCCGGTTTCCCCGCACCGCTATTGGGGAAAGGTGGTAATGGGGAGAGGGGCTCCGAACAACCCCGATGGCCGCCACGCGTCCAGCGTACGGGAGCAAAACCACCCGCTCCCCGGACGCTAAACCACGGCAGGTCCAGGACTGAGATTGACCGCCCACCTTTGGATTGGGGGCAGGGGAAGATCAGCGGCTGGCGGGCGCCCCGACCCAGCGTGCAAGTTTGGGTGGGGACCCGCCAAACAATAAAATAATATTTAAAAACTGTGGGTTTAGAACTTTGGGTTAGGAGGGTTTAATGGGTTTCAAAGCGCATAAGGGTTAATATGTCGGGGTTTAATCAAACATTTAACATTAGGTTTGAGCGCGGGGGGGGGGGGGGTTTCATAGGTTTTTTCGGGAAAATGGTAGGTGAGGGTTTAGTGTAGGCTATTAATCTAACCAGGGGTTAGAGTAATTCCCAAGTAAGGGTTGACTATAGTCCCTGATGGACTAATGTCTCCCATGAAAATGCTAATTAGCTATAATGCTAAAAGGGGGGGGATATTTATATATTTTCTGGGTTTTTTGCATAGAATGCTATAATAGTAGGGGGAGGGGTAGCACTTAGGGATTTATATAGTAAAATTAGAAATTAATATGGATTGGGGATGTGAGAGAGGAATAGAGAGCTAAGTTTAATGAGTAAACTTAGATTTAGAAGCAGATGGGAGTGAAGAATGATTTTACACAGGAAATGTGGCTTCTTTTCAGAGAGAGAGGTCACAACTTGACATGAAATTTACAAATGAGAAATGTAAGGAGGACTGTTTAGGCAGATCCTACAGTGCTCAAGGGGATGTTAGTAAGAAACTTCTGAAGGGGATGAGGGAAGTTAGTGATGGTTTGGTAGTTTGCCAAATAGGCCATTGCTCTTGCCTTTCTCCTACTGGTGAGATCATATGTGATTTTTCTCATGTCATATGCTTAGATCTTGTTTTCTGCAACCTTCAACTGCCTACCCTGCCTAATATGCCTAACATTCTTTCTTCCTTTGGATGGGTGCACTTAGCCTTGCAAACCCTGATAATTCTCTTTTCTTTTTGCTGTCCTCCTATCTAAGTCTACCCTTATGACTTCCAAGGGCCCAGATTAAGCAGTTGGGCTCCTTCCTTTCTCTATCCACCTAGTCATCTGTCAAGCTTGAACTGTTTGAGCAGGTACTTCCTCTCTAGTCTAAAACATGCAATTTAAAACATGGTATGGCCCAGCTTGAGCTGTTGGACCACCCATCAAAGTAGCAGTGGCATTTTGGATTAGCCACTTTCATGGTCTTTATTTGGGGTTCATTTCATTTATTTTTTCTTTGACCAGTTCATTTTCTTGCCTTTTGATTATTCTTTTAAGGCATACCCTCTTTACATTTTTTAACTGTCTGTTTCTTTCACAAAAATGGAACCTTAGTACCACGGAAGATGAACATTTTTTGGCACTTCCACTGTCAATCATGAGAAATGAAAACCTATTGGTATAGGAGGCTAACAGTGGCTCCACTTGGGGATGGCTTTTCCAGATGAAAAGCCAAGAACAGCAGGTCAGATTGCCTAATTTCTCCATTCTTGCTGCAGTCTGAATTTCTCTGTTGTTGGAGACTATTGACCAGGATCTTAGATACTTGCAGGCAGTACCCACTGAGCTGATTTGCTGTGAAGTTGCAGATCTGTTTTTTACCTGTTTCTCAGAATTTCTCCTCATCACCTTGATAGTTCCCCTGTGTTTTTCCTTGCTTTCTAATGCTAGGATCAAAACATATTCCAAAAAAGAAAATAGTGCAGCACCCTGGTCTTTCTCAAAATATGCTCCACTTGGTGCTTTATTTATCTGCTGTAAATGAAAATACTGGAAAATACAAATATTTATGTACAATATATGACTGTTCAGTGTTTGATCAAAGGGGGTCAAAATAATGCTTGAGCATTCTCCCATTGACTGGGCCTTCCTCAGTGTTTGAGCCATCCAAACTCCTTAGAAAATAGGTGTTGTTACCTTGTATAGCATAAATGACATAAGGTCCCTTCCATAAGAAATCAAACTTACCATGTTTGCCTTTGTCCTCCCTCCTGGAATCCCATCTTAACACTTTGTTTCCTATAAAGAAATCTTCAGCTTTGGTTCTTTTGTCAAATATTCTTTTGAGCTTTTCTTGCAGTACTTGGGTTCTTTGATAGACTTCCTCTCTCGTTTGCTGTAGGTGAATTGTCTGATTGATTCTTCTTTGAATGTCATTGGGCTCAGCTTGTATTTCTTGCAGCAACTTGATCACAGGAATTCCTAAAGATGAAGGAAACTTTGCTTCTAGCCCATAAACCAGTTCATATGGACTTATGCCAATTGATCTCTTGGTGGTTAGTCTGTCTGCCCACAAGGCATTGACCAACTTCTTATGCCAATTCTTTTTGTTTTCTTCCAAAACTTTCTTAATGATGTTGATGAGACTTTTATTGGAAGACTCGGCTAGGCCATTACCTTGAGGATAGTAGGCAGTGGAATGACCTAGGGTCATATGATACTTGTGACAAAAGTTGATCATTTTTTTGGATTTGAAAGCAGCAGCATTGTCTGTAATAATTTTATCTGGACAGCCAAACCTGGACAAGATGTTGGTTTCTAGGAATTGTATAATAATGGAGTCATTGGCTTGCCTACAAGGGATGGCTTCTATCCATTTGGTAAAATAGTCTGTGGCAGTGAGAATCCACCTATGCTGGCCAGAGGATGGAGGGTGAATTTCACCAATGAAGTCTAAACCCCATTGCTGGAATGGTCTCTCAGTTGAAACTGGTTTGAGTGGTAAAGGCAACAGCTTTCTCTTGCCCTCAAAAATTTGGCATTTGTGACAAGACATTACAAATTTCTTTACATCAGCAAACAAGGAGGGCCAATAAAATCCAGCCCTTAGGATTTTATCAGCTGTGGACTTCCAGTATAAGTGTCCTCCACAGTCACCTGCATGAAATTCTTTGAGGACATTGTCAGTTTCCTCTAATGTTAAGCAATTGAGTAAGATCCCTTCATGATTTCTCCAAAACAAAACACTGTCAATAATACAAAACTTTGATGCTTTCATTTTCAAGAATCTTTTCTTGGTTCTGGACAACCCTGGAGGAGCTTGCAGGTTTAATAATACAAAACATATATCAGCATACCAGGGAGATTGCATAAAGGCTTGGTTGATCTGTGGAGTCGCCATCTCCTGTTCGTCGTCCAGTTCATTAATGTCAAGGGCTTGAAAATTGGTTTCAGTCATTAGTTTAGCTAGACCTTGTCCTTTTATCAGTTTGGTAGGTTTAATCTCAATGTCATATTCTAAGATATTGGCAATCCACTTGCCCCTCTTGCCTTCAATTCCTTCTTGGGTTAGAATGTCTTTGACCACTGCATTAGGAACATAGGCAATTATATGAGAGTACAGGATATAGATTCTGAAGTCCTTGATGGCTTTTACCAATGCATAGGCTTGTTTTTCCATGATCTGATATTTCAAGGGAGCATCTCTAAGGGCTCTGCTAAAAAATGCAATGGGTTTTTCACAGCCCTGGTCATCTTTTTGTAGCAGAACAACAGCAATTGTGTGCTCAGATGCAAAAGAAAAAATGATAAAATCTTGATCAAATCTAGGGCTTGTTAGGACTGGTGTGTTTGTCAGTGCTCTTTTGATATCCTCAAAGGCTTGTCTAGCTTCCATGGTCCATTTGACCTTGGAATCCTTTTTCAGCATATTGTTTAACAGTCTTATGAGTTCAGCCAAATTGGGAATGAACCTCCTCAAGAAGTTGATTTTTCCTAGAAAGCTTTGTAGTTCTTTGATGTTTCTTGGATGTGGTACTTGTAGGATAGCTTGAATTCTGTCAGGATCAATCCTAATACCATCCTTTGAGATTATATGCCCCAGGAGTTTACCTTCCTCCAGCCCAAACAATGATTTCTTTGGGTTCAAAGATATGCCATATTTTCTACAAATTGTGAAAACCTGCCTCAAGTGTTCTTGATCTGATTTTGAAAAGGCGGTAAGATCATCAAGATAGACAACTAGGAAATCATGAATTTCCTTGGCGAAGGCAATATCCATTGCTCTTTGGAATGTGGCCCCTGCATTTTTAAGCCCAAAAGGCATTTTGACATATTTGAATGTTCCCCAAGGTGTTGTGAAGGCAGTTTTGTCTTGATCATCCGGGTGTACTAGAATCTGATTGAATCCTGAGAAACCATCTAGTAAGGAGATTCTAGAGGCTCCCACTACCCTTTGCAAGATATGATCCATTTTTGGTAAGGGGTAATGGTCTTTGAGAGAGACTTTGTTCAAATTTCTTAGGTCAACACACAATCTGATTTCCCCTGTCTTTTTCCTAGTAGGCACCAGGTTTGAAATCCACTCTGAGAATCTGATTGGGGCAATGATCCCTGCTTCATACATACGTTTAACCTCTTTTTCAATGAGGGGGAGGAGGACCGGATTGACTCTCCTAAGCTTTTGTTTGAAAGGCTTTTGATTTTCTTTTAAAGGTATAGTGTGCTGGATAACTGATGTATCATAAGACTTAAGGTCCTCATAGCTCCAGGCAAAGACATCTTGAAACTCTTTGAATAACTCAATGTATTTCAGTTTCTGCTCAGGTGGTAATGCTTTGGATAACTTAACCATTTTGGGATTTTCAGGAGTCCCAATGTTACAATCTTCTATTTCAGCATTCAATGGTTGCATTTTTGGTTTTCTTGAGACATCATTTGAATCAAACAGATCCTCCAAAGGGGTTAAACCTGTGGGCAAAAAATTATCTTTTAGCTCAATTACCTCTGCTTCTGTTTCAGCCATTTCCTCTCCATCTGGCTGTTTCAACTCCCGTATAGTTTCCTTGTCAAAGGTGGTAGGATGCAAAACTAGATTAGCTGTTTCAGCTGATATTTTCTGTGTAATTGTGCATGCCTGTGGTTGATCATCTCTAGTGCTAGTGTCAATGTTCATGCCGGAAAATTCTTCCTTTAAAGTGAGGAAGTTATTTATCTGTGTATTACTCTCGAAGACTTGCCAATTCTTGATGTTATCCGGAACTGAAGGTCTGTGTTTGATTTCAGCAGTAAACGTATGATTGGTTTTGAAAGGCAACTTACAAGTGCTGGCAAAGGTTGCCAAGCTGTGAGCATGTAGATTGAGTTCTCTGGAAATTTTAGTCAACTGTGTTTGTGAGAAGCTCTCAAGTACCTGAATAGCTGCTCCCTTATATGCTCTCAACCTTAGATCATTTGTGGTAAAGTTTCCTTTCATCTGTTGTATGATCAGATCTGAATCTCCTAAGATTGAGACTTTGGTTGCACCTAGATTTTTTATGAGTTTCAGACCTAACAGAAGGGCTTCATATTCAGCCATGTTGTTTGTGCATCGAAAGTTTAGTCTGTATGCATGGCCCTCAGCTTGGTCATTGTGCATATTATGGATCCAGACTCCTGCCCCAGCTCCTAACCTGTTTACAGAACCATCAAATTCTAAATACCATAAGGTTTCATGATCAAGATTTGGATTGAGATCACTAGAAAGTTGGATCATGGGTAGGTTGGTTTCTTGCAAGTTACTTGATACATCATGTTCCTTTGTCTTATCAGCTATACCCACAGTCCCTTGGTCTTTGAAAGCGCGTTGCTCATCTAACTCCTCTGTCTCTACTGTCATTAATAGTTCAGAATAAGCTTTGTTGCAGATGTCGGCATTGTAGAGAATAAATGAATCCATGTCAGAGTGTATTGAATAGATTGGGAAATTTTGGGGCTTCTCTTGACTGCTTACCACATATTTCATCAAAGTTTCACGGTATAATCTCTTTGGCTGCCCAAAGACTGAGATAGTTGCATAGGACATATCCAATTGCAAAGATCCTTGGAGTTTGGCCCCCCAGGATCTGGACAAGAGCATGCCATACTTAGGGGGTATGTCAGCTACCACTACATCCATCAAGATAGTTTTGGTTGGGTATTGAACCAGGGAAACACATAAATCTTTAATCAAGCCTAAGCACCTGACCTGGCTTGAATCAAATGAGAATAGATCTTTATAAGGTCTTGTGATGTCTAGGTCGAGTTTTTCCATTACAGATTTGGGCATTAAGTTGTGTGAGGCCCCAGAATCGAACATTGCATTATGTAGAACCTTATCATGAATGTTTAGACTGACATAGAAGGGTGGAACCCCTCCATTTTCTGTTTTTCCATTAACCTCAGGTCCGAACAGCAACTCTGGTTGGTCATCTAGGACATTCACAACATCTTTATTGTCTGATACTTGGAGTGACTTGTTAATCTGCTGTCTGTATATTTCATGTTTGGCTAATTCCGAAAGAGGAACTGATATCTTTAGCTTACTTATTTCTGTTTCCAAGTTAAAAGGTTTTTCCATTTGAATCTTGGCATTCAGTGCAACAGATTTTTCCCTTTCAGCTGGGTTGTCAGTGGTCTTTTGCTCATAGTTGGCTTGATTTTGAGTAAAACTGGTGCCATGTTTGTTTCCTGGGGGGGTATCTGCCCTTGTCTTTGACGGATGGGGTGGAGCTGGCTGGTTTTCAGAGGGCTGTTGTTCTGAGATGTCCTCCACAGTGACTTCTGTGGTAGGTGGGTTTGAGCTGCCAGCTGATTGTGGGAGAGTGGTATTATCATTGATCTTTTTTGACTGCTTATTGTCCTTTGGTTTGAGGGGTGTAGGTACATCTATCGTTCTAGTCCTTAGTTTGTACTGTTTGTGTACCTCATACACAGCTGCATCATAACCCTCTTTGAAATCAAATGATTCTCCTGACTTAGTGTGGTATTGATTGTCATTGTAAACCTCTTGATCTTCTTGTGTTAAGAAGACTTGATGTTCACTGTCCAGACCCATTAGGTTGATGTGAGGGTCCTCATTAGGTTCACTAGATGTGGAAGCCTCAGCATAGTTTTCTTGGAAAGGAGGTCTGACATGCTGGTCAGGATCAGTCCTTCCAACATTGGGACTTTGATTCTTTCTAAAGTTTGGGTTTCTAATATTGCTTGTTTGACCTTCCCATGATGATTTTCTTTCTATGGTTTCCACCCTGTCTCCAAGTCTGTCCATCCCTTTGATGATTGCATCTAGCTTTTGCTCAAATGATGAGGGTTCTTCTTTAAAAGTAGTTCTTCTTTCAGTCCTTGCCCGGTTTCTCTTAGCAATCAGATTTGCCTCTACACTTACAGCTATGTTTTGCATGTCTGCTAGGGTTGCAGGGGCTCTTTCTCTTAGTTGATATGCCATATCAGCATCAAACCCATCAGGGAACTTAATCAATGCTAAATCAGGTGGAGGCCTAAGATTTTGAGGAATGGCATTATAGATAGTGTTGAATCTAGTGCAATAGTCCAAGACAGTTTCTTGTGGGCCTCTCCTTATGGTGTCATATTCAGATAAAATGTGTAGAGGGTCCTTTTTCTTTTCCCATCTGTTCAGGAAGGACTGATAAAGGGCACCCGAATCAGCTATAGAATTTGCAGCCAGTGCCCTGAACCAAGTTCTTACTTCACCTGTCAGACTTTGCACGAAAATCTTCATTCTCACATCATCATCATCTATCTCATAATTTTCAAAGTAATCTTGCATTTTCTTGGTATGCTGTAAGGCAGTGTATGTACTGGTTCCATCAAAATAAGTAATCTTACTTTGGTAGTCCTGAGGCATGGCCCCAGGATTACCAGGTAACTGAAGGGGAGCATAACGATTAGCCATATTTGGAGGGATAAGTGGGACAACTGGTAGAAAGGGAACAACTGGAACAACAGGGACAACAATAGCAGTTTGTGTGTTGGGTGTAGACAATATGTTTTGTGAAGTGGATGATGAAGAGGGGGAAGAATGAGTTATATGAAGGTGGACTGATGGTTTAGCAGGGGTTGGAATAAAACTTTGCTGAACTGCCTCAGGGCTAGATTCAGGAGATTGTTCTGGTTCCTTCTGGTTCCTAAGAGTCTTATGGATCAAATTTGGATTGTCGAAAACAGGTGGAGGATTCGGGTCAGGATTTGACCTGGTGTGCCTAGTTCTCTTTTTAGGAGCCAGCTTCTGAACTTGCTTTTGGTATTTTTGAGAATATTTTTAGAACTGTTTAAGGAACCGTTCAAGTTTTTGGAACCACTGTCTAAAAACAGACAACAGTTGAAAAATACGCTCTGTCCCCAGTGGAGTCGCCAATTATGTTAACACTCAGGTTGTTCCCTTTGACTCCCAAGGGAATACGGCCGAGGTAACCACTAACCAATCTTTGGGTCACAGGTTCTAGCCTACCTATGACCAGAGAGGGCTCTCTCTTTGTGATTTAACTTTGTTTGTATAATATTTTAGGCTAGTTATGATGCTCAAGGTTTTGTTTTAAATTTTGCTGGATGATGATTTCAGTCAGAACAGATATATGTTTACAGGGTGATCTAGGCCATTGGGCATGGAGTCAGTGATGTTTAATTGCTTGATATGTCTGTGTTGATACAACAATGACAGAGCCAGATAAGTGTCTAAGGAACAATTCTTTAAATCTGTAATTGGATGTGATGGAATCAGGGCGTGAAAGGCAACTAAGGATCTTTCAGTAAGCTGATATGGAGAACAGTGGGAATATTACTTAGGAGCACTGAAGAATTCCTGTATAACATTCATATTTATAGAATTGATACAAACATGAGCAATTAAGAATTCATGTTCATGATTAATTCTGAAGAAAACATTTTCAACAACAGAGATTGAATACAGGGTGTAATCAAACATATCCTGTACTATTCTTTTTCTCTATTGTTAGATTGGTGAAACATGCATATGATTCAAACAAACATAAGAAGATAAAACATAGATTAAGAAAACTTATTGTTCCATTAGACAGCACAGGAATTCTGCAACAGCACGCAGAGCATCATTGAGACATCAAGCATTCAAGAAACACTGAGCTTTTCCAGCCTTTTTCATTAGATCATCTGAAAATATACAATATATTTGCCTTAGAGTGAAAATCACCAACCCCAAATACGTTGCCAGGGGAGGTATATATACAAAATTTACATCAGAAAATATCTAGCTGGTGAGTTAATGGCTCATTAATATTGTGCCAACTCCTGGAGGATTGTAGCTGAGAAAATAAATGCTGTAGTAACTTCTTAGTGTATTAGCTGTCCAAAATGGTCAGAGAATGTTGACTTTGTGACCGATGGAGTCGGCTGAAGCCGTGCTGCCCAAAATTTGCGCATTTCCTATGTTTTGGCTTGCTGTCACTGTCTTCATGCTGAGTCACCCTTTTCGGCTGCCTTGTATGCTGCCCAGATTCTGCTTTTTGCCTTTGGCTGAGTTGAAGCTGACTAGGACCGACCAACTGAGATTACTGAGGCAAAATTTGCAGCATTGCCTGCCACCAATCCTCTTTGGGCAGTTGGTGTCTTCGTATTTTTACCAAGGTTTCATCTGCCTCTGTATACCTATAAAAATTTGGTGGAACCTCAAATAAGTGATTGATCTCATGTTCAATAAAAAATAGATTTTCAAGCTTGTCATAGAGGCCCTGCCCTGTTGGAGGCCCTGTTTCCTCAGAGGTACTGGCGGATGCAGTGATTTGATTTTCAATAAAATTTGTCATCCTGGTAGCATATTGCTCACGGGGGAGCAGTCTTCCTGTGCTGGTTAGTAGGCTGGGCAATCCCTTTTCTTGCAGTGCTCCCATTTTGAGCTTGTATTCATCCACCTCAGCCTGCATTTCATGACATTTTCTTTCTACAGTTTGTACAAAATTTCTGAGGGTGAGCACTTTTTTAGCTGTAAGGACAACATCTGTCCTGTTAATGATGTTCAGGGCTGCCAGTTCCTCCTTGGTCTGATTGTTGAGAAAATTTATCATTCTGTTGGCCTGCTCAGGCCTGTTCCCTAGTACTGTTCTGGCTTTCTGGCTCTCAATTTGTGCTTGGCCAATCAATTCCATTTGTTCATGCACTGTCTTGATTGACTTCCATTGTCTAGTAAGGGAGTGGTCAATCCGGGCCCACAAAATCCTCTTTATTTCTGCCAGAGTATTTTCAAGTTTGAGCTCTTTCTCTAAGGCCTTTATTTTGTCTTTGAGGGCCTTAATTTCTCTAGTCTGCTCTGCTACAGTCATCTTTGATTTGTCATATTTAGCCTCCAGTTCTGCCAATTTTTCCTTGGCCTGCTTGATCTCGGTTGCCTGAAGTTCCAGATCTTTGATAACCTTTGTCAATTCATCCATGTTTAAGCTGGACTCAGGAGCTGTTGTTGTTGTTGCTGCTGCTTCCGTTGTTGCTGTAGTTGTTGCAGGGGTTACTGCTGCCTCTGTAGTGGTGGCAGTGGTTGAGGTAGTTTGAGGAGGTTGGGAGGTTGATTCTCCCTGTTTGTCTTGCAGTGCCCCTTCTAGCTCCTTCTCCAGATCAATAACTCTTTGATTCAGCTGCATTATTAGATCGAGTTGATCATCAGACTCCTTTTCCTTTTGCAATTTTGCTGTTTGAGGATGCTCAGTGGGAAGCAATTTTAGTCTTTTCCTCAATGCAGCAATATCATCTTCCTTCTTTTTCATGAGGGCCCTCACACCCTTTGGGTCCTTAGGATCATGTCCTAGGTCCACAATGATGTCCTCCAGTGTTTTAATCCTGTTGTCCTTGGCCGTGGAGGACATTCTCTCGAAATCTAGCTGAATGTTGGTGTTCTTCAGCGATTCTTTCAATTCATGGGCCATTGTGGCCCTGTCTACCAAGGTGGCATAGACCATTTCCCCCGTTTGCTTGTGCAGCTCTATCTGGTCCATGGGGTGAATGTCCTTTGCCATGACTTCCAGCTTTGTTTTTACAAAATCTGCAGCTGAGTGAGGCTGCGGTACCTTGGGTTTGAAGTGGCTGAGGATTATCTTTTCCTCTTGTATATCATACACTGACATTAACCTCTCTTGTTTAGTTGGTGTTGCTTTGAGGAATTGCTTGTATACCTCCACTCTCAACAGCTCATTTTGTGCCTTTATCTCTTTGAAGGAAGCCTTGGTGCTTGAAGGCTTCTTGCTCTGCTGAGTGGAGGAGGACACCTCCATGCCAAGCTGTAATCCTTGCTCTTGTTGAAAAGAGCTTGTAGTTTTGCTGACTGTCTCCTCTTTCTTTCCTTGGGCTCTCAAGGATTTCCTCGCTTATTTCTTCTATGACCGGGGAGTCAACCTTTTGCCTCTTGGCTTCAGGTAGCTGGGAGGATCCACTAGCAGGTGTGGACTCTTCTCTGTCCCGTTTCTTGCCCCTTTCCTCATGTGCAGGGGTCTGCAATGCAGGCACTGTTGGTGGTTCTGTTTGTGGTGGAGGGGTTTGATCTTGTTGCTGCCCAATTGAGGAGGCAGGCTTTTCTTTTACTATCTCTTCTTCAGCACCCATTATTCCCTTGCCCTTATCTGTGCCTGATGCTGCTGTAGATGGCGCCTGGGTGGCTGGTGCAGTTGTAGTAGTTGAGGTTCCTTCTCCAATTGGATGCGGCTGCTTGAAAATTACCTGCTGCACAGAATCTAAGTCAAGAGTTTTTTCCAAATCCTTGACATTTCTTTGCATTATTTCTTCTTGAGTTAGTTCCTCAATTAATTGGCATACTGCTCAATTTGTGGAATTTTACAGTGCTCATAGCCTAGCAGCCTGTACTTGACTCTTCTAGCACTGATGAAGCCTTCAGGGTCATAAGGGACCCACCAGAAGCTTCTTGATAGCTTGTATTTATCTTTGAGGATTTGCTCAGCCTCTTGCCATCCCTCTTTTTTGTTCATGATAAAGGGGCCCAGGTGGTGTTTGAACTTGAGGTGGGCTTTCTTTTTGGCACTATGAAAGTGGGTGAGGTCAGAGTTAATAAGCTGCCTATAGTACTCCAGGGCAAACAGTCTCATTGGTACATATCTTGGGAGCCTATATGGACAGAGCTCGCAGCCATAAATTCTGATGACTGTATGATTTTGGTATAGGTACCAATCACCTATTTTATAATTTTTGGACAGCTGCAGAGTTTTCTGGATTTCAAATGACACTCTGGGAGGAGGGGATCTCATCAATAGGCAAGAGACCGGGTAGACAAATTGGTCAATGAATTCACAGTATGAATATGGTGAATCTTGGACTTGGTGGAAAACTGATGACCAGAAGATGACAGACCTTCTTTCTCCCCTAGAATCCAGCTTCTTGATAGGGCATTGAAAGGCCTCAGATTGATAATACATGAACAAGTGGTAGATATATGATGAATATTTGAATATACCTTCCCTGTCCACTTTGAAGAGTTGGTCATGTATCTTGTTGGCTATGAATTTAGCAAAGTTATATTTGTAAGCAGGAGGTTGGCCCGGGCTGTAAGCAGCTAATAACACCAGCACTGTCTCATCAACGTGCTCACTGGTTTTATAGCCCAACACATAGGAAATCATGTCAACCAGAAGTTGGCCTACATCAGTAAAATGGACATGCAAGAAAGGAGGTGGCCCAGTGGGCTGGCGGTCAGCTCTCATAAATGTTCTGGTGATCTTCTCAATGTCAGCAGTGGAAAGCTTGGCACCTGTATCCAGTAGATAGTTCATGGAGAAGGGAAACAACAATTGAGTTTGCTTGAAGTTGAGCATCTGGTTGATGGAGTCAGGAGTGATGTGGAAGAGTATGCTCCCAGATGGAGACTTGACAACTCTGTGAGCTGGATCATAATTCTCAGCACATAAGCGGATGATTTCTGGAAAAATGTTAACAGATGGGAGAAAATAGTGAGGCAGATTGGATTCCCATATCCCATATGTGTCATTGTTGCTCAAATAGTTGTCCCTCAATTCTCGGAAGGTCTGTAAATGGTTCCTGTCACCCACAAGGTCTTGGATGAGGTAATCTCTGTCAGCAAGAGGCATGGCCTCAAGCTCTTTGTTAGGTGGATTCATGGGGGCAACACTGAGAGCTGTGGGTGCAGCCATTGTATAGCCTTTAGGTGTTGTCTTGGGAATGCAATTTCTGAATGTAACAGTGTGAATGTAATAGCTTGTAAATCTTTTTTAGAAGTTAGGTGGCAGATTGAATGCAGGTGATGCCAGATATATCTTCAAAGAGGAGTGAGTAGATTAAGCAGACTTGCCTCTGCTCTGCTCTGGTAAATTCACAAGGATTATGAACAGTGAGGATGAATTGCAGAGGGGGAACAGGACTATAAGCTGGTGAAATGCAGTTCTTCAATTATATGCTCGGCAAAAGGGAACAATGCCGGGCAGTTGGCGGGCCAATTGCAAATTGAGGTCGAGAATGATGGTTCAACAGTGAATTTTGAACAAGGGGGCAATGTGGATTATTTTGGGCCAGCATTTACTGAATGACAATATTTAATTTAGGATTTACCAGGTATTTAGTGGAGAACTTTGCAGAGAAATGGCAAGAACACGGGCAAATAGGTAAATTTCGGCAAATACCTGGATAATTAGCGCCGAGAGCTGCCGGGTTGAGCAATGGATGGAGAATGTAGCTGAATTGGTAAGTAGCGGCGTCCCAAGCTTTGAATTCGTAGTGTGGAGGCAATTTTTGGAATAAACGAACAGAACGACTCCCTCTCTTTTCCAGCGAAAATGACAAAAACGGTTCAATTACGCGTTTATAACGACAAATTCGGCACATATGGGTTTTGGCGCTTTTCCGCGATGACGTCAGCATGACGTCATCAGCGGGGCCCGGGTACGGATGATGACGTGGGTGCTGAGTTGGAAGCCAGCGTGGCGGGACACGGTGGAGGGACGTGGGGGCGGCAAGATGGCGTGGAGGGCGACGTGGCGCGGTGGCGGGGGCTTTGGGTATGACGTAATCATGACGCGGGAGTGACGCGACAGGGGAGGCGGATTGCGGGAGGGCGGTTTCCGGTTTCCCCGCACCGCTATAGGGGAAAGGTGGTAATGGGGAGAGGGGCTCCGAACAACCCCGATGGTCGCCACGCGTCCAGCGTACGGGAGCAAAACCACCCGCTCCCGGGACGCTAAACCACGTCAGGTCCAGGACTGAGATTGACCGCCCACATTTGGATTAGGGGCAGGGGAAGATTAGTGGCTGGCGGGCGCCCCGACCCAGCGTGCAAGTTTGGGTGGGGACCCGCCAAACAATAAAATAATATTTAAAAACTGTGGGTTTAGAACTTTGGGTTAGGAGGGTTTAATGGGTTTCAAAGCACATAAGGGTTAATATGTCGGGGTTTAATCAAACATTTAACATTAGGTTTGAGCGCGGGGGGGGGGGGGGGGGGGGGGGGGTTTCATAGGTTTTTTCGGGAAAATGGTAGGTGAGGGTTTAGTGTAGGCTATTAATCTAACCAGGGGTTAGAGTAATTCCCAAGTGAGGGTTGACTATAGTCCCTGATGGACTAATGTCTCCCATGAAAATGCTAATTAGCTATAATTCTAAAAGGGGGGGGATATTTATATATTTTTCTGGGTTTTTTGCATAGAATGCTATAATAGTAGGGGGAGGGGTAGCACTTAGGGATTTATATAGTAAAATTAGAAATTAATATGTATTGGGGATGTGAGAGAGGAATAGAGAGATAAGTTTAATGAGTAAACTTAGATTTAGAAGCAGATGGGAGTGAAGAATGATTTTACACAGGAAATGTGTCTTCTTTTCAGAGAGAGAGGTCACAACTTGACATGAAATTTACAAATGAGAAATGTAAGGAGGACTGTTTAGGCAGATCCTACAGTGCTCAAGGGGATGTTAGTAAGAAACTTCTGAAGGGGATGAGGGAAGTTAGTGATGATTTGGTAGTTCGCCAAATAGGCCATTTCTCTTGCCTTTCTCCTACTGGTGAGATCATATGTGATTTTTCTCATGTCATATGCTTAGATCTTGTTTTCTGCAACCTTCAACTGCCTACCCTGCCTAATATGCCTAACATTCTTTCTTCCTTTGGATGGGTGCACTTAGCCTTGCAAACCTTGATAATTCTCTTTTCTTTTTGCTGTCCTCCTATCTAAGTCTACCCTTATGACTTCCAAGGGCCTAGATTAAGCAGTTGGGCTCCTTCCTTTCTCTATCCACGTAGTCATCTGTCAATCTTGAGCTGTTTGAGCAGGTACTTCCTCTCTAGTCTAAAACATGCAATTTAAAACATGGTATGGCCCAGCTTGAGCTGTTGGACCACCCATCAAAGTAGCAGTGGCATTTTGGATTAGCCACTCTCATGGTCTTTATTTGGGGTTCATTTCATTTATTTTTTCTTTGACCAGTTCATTTTCTTGCCTTTTGATTATTCTTTTAAGGCATACCCTCTTTACATTTTTTAACTATCTATTTCTTTCACAAAAATGGAACCTTAATACCAAGGAAGATGAACATTTTTTGGCACTTCCACTGTCAATCATGAGAAATGAAAACCTATTGGTATAGGAGGCTAACAGGATGCTCTCCCATACAAGAATTCTCACTACCAAGAATATTTAGAAAAGGGGTTTTATTGGCCCCTCCCATTGCCTCCTTTGTGAGAACTCAGAGGAAAGCATCCCCCATATTTTTCTTAGGTGTCCTTTCTCAAGATCGGTTCGCTGTATGGTGCTTGACCCACTTTTCCCCGAAACGAATTGGCCATCCGATATCCTCTTCTTTTTTCCCTCTTGGCCCATATTTTACGCAGGATCCCTTCAGGCCAAAATATCCTTTAAATACCTATGGATTACCCTCCCCAAGTATGTTTGGTAACACATCTAGTTATCTTGAAACAAGGCGATCTTTAGTTCTTCTTCCCCCCTGTCAGGTGCACCGCCCTCTTGTTTTGAATTCCATTGACCTTCAGTGGATCCTTCTCTCGACTCTATAGAATCAACTTTGCTTTATCCTTGGGCTAGGCCCTCGTCCTCCTTGTCTCCATTGAAAATCTCTCCCCTTTGCCCTTCTTGGATCCTCCGTCTGTCCAATGAGATTTATGAAAGGAAGAAAAACTCTAATTCTTGAATTCTCCAATTTTATGGTACCTCAAAAATAAATCCTCTGGTGGTAGGAGGGGGAGGGATTATCATTACTCCTGAAGGAATAATTGTTGATCATTATTCATGGGGCTTGGGAAGGAAGACCAATACCAAGAAGAAGCTTATGGTTTATATCTTAGCCTCCTTTTAGCACAACAAAAGGGAATTAAGTAAATGAAAGTTTTGGGTGATTCATTCTTGGTCCTAAAGCACATGAGCTCCAACTCTCTAGCCTAGAATAAAGAGCTCAATTAGATCCTAAAAAGAGCCCTTGGTATGCTCCCTCCCTTTGAGAAACTGTATTTTTTTCACATTCTAAGAGGCCTTAATAAGGAAGCGGATACACAAGCCAATATGGCATGCCAAATGAAAGAAGGTCATAACATGGTCAACGAAATTGAAGGTTATTTTCCCATCCCTTAAGTATTTGAATGAATGTCTCAAATTTGATGTTAAAATTCTACTCTTCCTCCAAGAATATTTTCCTAAAGTCTCACCCTCCCTCCCTCTCCTTGGGCGAGCTCATCCTCGCTCCCCATTTTCTCTTCACCCTCCCCACCACCTCCACAACATTCTTTACCTCACCCCCCTGACCTCCCTCTCCCATCATTCCCCCTGATATCCACATCATCTTCCTTGCCTCCAGCTCATCTTTCCACTCTAAACCCCCCTGTGTTCCCCCCCGCCCTCACATCATTTGATTTATACCCTCCCTCATCCCTCGACATGAGGTTGTAATCTTGGGCATGCAAGGCCACTTGGCGTGGTGGATATGTTAAGTGTGGGAATGCCTTAGTCCTTCCATTGTATCAAGGTCCATTGCCTGAAGAAACAAAAAAACTCCATGCGAAACCCCTTAGAGAGCGAGCCAAATTTAATTAGCCTGGTTTGGATAATATGGATCACTCGCTTGAAGGTTTGAATGTGTGATATGAAGGTTTTTCAAGAGAGTAGGGTAATAATGGAATATTAGAGGGATCCCGGAGATAAGTAGGCCACCTCTCAATGCCACTTGAATCTCCTGTCTGGATCGCTCTATAAATTGTTGGAAAAATGTTTGAAACTTTGCATTCTAAATGTGTCCGACTCAGTCTAGTGGGTCATGGGAGATAGGTTTCTTTGGCAAGGTAATCATGGAATATTAGTGGGATCCCAAAGATAAGTAGGCCACCTCTCAATGCCACCTGAATGTCTTGTCTAGATCCCTCTATAAATTGTTGGATAAATGTTTGAAACTTTGCATTTTGAATGTGTCTGACTCAGTCTAGTGGGTCATGGGAGATAGGTTTCTTTGGTAGGGTCTGGGCTGTCAATGGATGGTCTCAGTGGTTGGGGGAGGCTCATCCCCCTAGTATGGTGAGAGTCACTCACATGTTATTCTAGTTGGGTCAGGAGATAGCAATTGGAACAAGAATTTTGTTATGGCCCACTATGAAAGGTCCCACAATTTTGTTGTAGCTACTATCCTTTCGTGTCAATTATCTCACTGTGAAAGGCCCCACAGTCTCACTGTGTCAATTGTCTCTCTGTGTGAAAGGCATCATTGTGTCAATTTTCATGGATTATGACTCCTGGGGGTGCCTCTGCCCATGCTCAGGCAGGGTGGCTAGCCGCACTGAATTTTATTGGGAAAATATCCTCGTTTGACTCTTTATCCCCTCCTTCCTGTGGTGTATGGAAAGGGAACACATGGAATTGTGAGCGGTATGGACGAATTGCAAGAACTTGTTCAACATTAGAGGATCGATGCATATGAAATGCAGAAGATGAATGTCGATAAAAGGGGGAAAATCTGACAGCTGGAGGACGAAGTCGATCCTCTTAGAAATAAGATTGAAGATCTCCAAATTTAGTTGGTTATGCAACACTCTAAGCTAATAGAAGAAATCATTGGCTTCTATCTCAACTGTCCAACCAACCCAAAGGATTAGTATGCCTCATCATGTCTGTTAAAAATGTCTAGTTTTAAATGTATTTTGCTATTATCGTAGTACTGTAAAGTCTACACTAGTATATTAGTAGCCACTCAGTTGTTTTTTGTAATTTTGAAGGAAAATTAGGCTTAGATAGTCAGTCTGCAACTTATGAAGCCTATCAATGGCAATGTACTGAAATTGTAAATATCTCATTTTTAACCACGACTGGGTGCATATTAATATATATACAATACTTTTTCCTATTAGAAAAAGATATCATGTTAATGACAATTATTTATTTAAATGGTTGTTTAATGTGTTGATATCAAAGTTTCCTAGTTTATAGAAATTTAAAAAGTTGATTAGATTATATGTAGAAACTATTAGATAATTGGTCCGCTTGCTTGATTTGGACCATTGCAATTATTTTTTTTAGTTGTGGTTTACCTTATCATTGGAGCTCTTAAAAATTAGTGATTTGAATTATGGTTCACTGTGTTCTTATAAATTCACTTTCTCCATAAAAGTTAAAAAACTATATTAGGTTGTATGTAGCACCAACAATACAAAATCTTGCACTAAAATAGACACCAAAAGCAACTAAGGGATATACTCTAAAAAATACTAATTAATTAATTGATATGTTTGAAATTTAAAAATGTAATAGGTTTTATGTGGAAATTAACATATAATTAGTTTGTTTCTTTGAATTGGACCATTTTATTTATATTTGTCAATTGTGATTAAATAAATAATTCTAACTCTTAAGATCAACTATTTAAATGGTAGTTCAATCTATCCATGTAATACTTGTTCCATACAAATTAAATAAGTGTATTAGGTTGTATGTATTAAATCATTGCAGGATAAAAGAAAGTGCTAGATTTATTTGTAGCACAACCAAAACATATTTGGATAAAACAAATCTAGAGCACACCTGATTTGTTTCTATAAAAAACAAAAGCATTGTAGGTTAAAACAAATCTAGCGAGCACTACATTTGTTTGTAGCACAAACAAAAACATTGTAAGGTAAAATAAATCTAGTGTAAGGAAAAACACAAAAACATTGGTGGGTAAAACACATGCACAAAAAAAAACATTGTAGGGTAAAACAAAACACAAACACAAGCATTGGAGGGTAAAACAAAAACACAAACACAAGCATTGGAGGGTAAAACAAATATAGTGTGCATTAAATTTGTTTATAGTAAAAACAAAAGTATTAATAGGTAAAACAATTCTAGCGTGTGTTAGATTTGTTTCTAGCACAAACACCAACATTGCAAAATAAAACAAGTCTATCATGCACTAGATTTCCTTCGATCATTGACATAAGCATTGCAAGGTTAAAACAAATTGAGCACATACTAGATTTGTTTCTAACACAGACACAAGCATTTCAAGGTAAAACAAATCTTGCGAAATAAAAATGTTATAGGGCAAAGGAAATGTAGCACATGCTAGATTTCCTTCTTGCATGAACAAAACTACATTGCATGGTGAAACAAATCTAGCGCGTGGTAGATTTGTTTCACCATGTAATGTGGTTTTATTTGTGCAAGAATGAAATGTAGCATGTGCTACATTTATTTTTCCTATAAAAGTTCATTATTCTTATTTATTTTATTACAAATATAATGATCAAAACAATCATATTTTTATAATTCATATTTTCTTGAATAAGTAGAAAATTCGGTAATAATTTCTTAATTTTATTTTAAGAAATCATGGACTATGAAGCCAAAGAAAATTCAAAGGAAGTATCTAAGGGAGAACAAATTTCAAGAAATATACCATCAACATATTCTTTTAATGGTATGGAATTTTCAAAATTAGTTGGTACTGAGCTGCAAATGGTTATGTATTAAGTGAATAAATGAATGTTGATTAATGAAGTTTGAGCTATCATTTTCTTATAGTGAACTTGCATATGGTTTGAAATTCCTTGTTCTTATGCATATTTGTGAAATGAAATGTTGTAAAAGATGATTTCATAATATCTTTTAACTTATGATTTTTTAATTCATTTAAAATTGTCATATATTTCTGTACAAATGTTTTCAGATTCTAAGGACTATGGTGCAAGTGAGATTCCAAAGACATCATGAATTATTATTGTATTTTATAGGCTTTATTAATTTAAGTTGACTTGTATTTCATGATACCAATACATTAATAGAAATATAATATTTATATTTTTTTATTGCTAGTAAGATATTGTGTTAATGAAAATTATTGATTTAAATGGTTGTTTAATGTGTTCATATCAAAATTTCTTAGTTTATATAAATTTAAAAAATGGATCAGATTGTATGTAGAAATTATTAGATAATTGGTCTATTTGATTGATTAGTACCATTGTGTTTATTTTATAGTTGTGGTTTACCTTGTCATTAGACCTCTTAAAAATTAATGAATTGAAGGATGGTTCATTGTGTTATTATAACTTATCCTTTTCCATAAAAGTTAAAAAACTATATTAGGTTGTACATAAAACCAAAAATAGAAGTACATATTGTACTAAAATAAGAACCAAAGGCAACTAAGGGATATAATCTAGAAAATAATATATAATTAATTAACGTGTTTAAAATTTAAAAAATGTAATAGGTTTTATGTAGGAATTAACATATAATTAGTTTGCTTTCTTGAATTGGACCATTGTACTCATTTGTCAATTGCGCTTAAAAAAACACTTCTAACTCTTAAAATCAATCATCTAGATGGTGGGTGAATCTATTCATGTAATACTTGTTCCATACAAATTAAATAAATGTATTAGGTTTTATGTATAAACTAGACATGTCATTAATTTTTTTCACTTGAATGGGCCACCGTCACGGTGTTTACTATTTCCATTTAACTCGTAAAATTAACTTTGTGACAAATGGAAAGAATTCACAATATATGCTAACATTATTTTTTAAATGCTTTGAAGTGTTAGGCTTTGGTGTTCTTAAGTAATGAAGTGTTGAAGGGGATATATATTAACGTCATATATGTGGTTGCAGTGCATATGCAGATGGGAATTAATATAAGTCAAAATATGTTGTTGATCTTTGAAATGGAAGGAGTATACTTCCAATCATACATTGGAGATGAACAATTTTTTCATATTAAAAGAGAACTAGATTAGTGGTTTGGTGATAGGTACTAATTTTTAGGCCTTCTTATCCAGAAGTATTAAAATATTGCTTAAAAAATTATGATGTTGCAATATGGACATTAGATGTCACTGAAAAGTACATCTGATAAGTACTCGAAAATCAAATATTGAAGTAGGGGAATTTAAATTCATATGGGACAGGTCTCATTTCCATTTGGAAACAAAAACGAAAGCAAAGAAAACAATACAATTCTATGAGAAAAAAAATCAATGATGTGTGGCTTCAATATGGAGATAAATAAGAAGAATCCTGACGATGAACCACACTTGTTGGTTCGAAAGGCGTCGAAAAATGAAATACGATGTGATTTACACTGAAAAATCTTCTCAATACTTGATATGGATCACAGAAGCCTAAATTCAACAATAAAATGTATTGGTAATTGATACAACAAAGCATCCTTATCAATTCATTGGATATTGGTCAAACCGCATCTTAATAAAAGCCCATACAAGACAAGAGCAAGATAATTGTCTTATGAAGGTTTTATTTCCATTTCTTAAGACACTTCATCATATCAACAAGAAATGTGAGTACATTTAAACGTTCAATAGAACATTTATTTCATTGTAATGGATGAAGACAATTTTTTGAATAAATTTTCTGGCAAGAGCATTCCAATTTTTCAATGCAACTTGGACATACAATTTTTGAATCAATTTGTATGATCTTTTATCTTTTTAGAACAATATGGGAATTGAAAATTACATTAATATACGTTATTATCATTATCGTTATTATTTATAATCATCTTTGCATTCAAGGCTTTATGTTTCTATTGTGCGTGTGTATGTGTATTTTAATGTGCATTCTTAAATGTGTTATTTTTCATTAAAATCATATTATATGATCCATTGAGAAAAAAAGTTATTTTTATTGATTTCTATTTAGTTATATTCATTGATAATCATATATAATTGTGAAATGTGAATTTTGAAATAATGATCAATGTAAATAAAGGTACAACTCTTACTAAAAAATTATAGGTAATTTAGCTGTTAAATGTTATCTACACTATTCAGGCTAATAGGAAATGGAGCATTGGTAATGTGCCATAGGTGAATGATTTGGAAATTTTGAAGTAGAAGATATATGATTTCTCAATATATAATTTTTGGTAGATTTATGTATACTTAAATCATTTAACATTTATAATTGCAATCATATCATATTGGAAATCAACAAGGCACAAAATCACTTGCTGAATTTTAATTTCTTATTAAGCACATTAATATGAGTCTATAAATGTGATATATAATTTTAAAGATCAAACTACATTGTAAAGAAATTTTCATTTCTTAAAAAGACATATAATTAATTGATAATGACTGTTAAGTGGAGTATTAAGGTTTCATTGAACATGTATCATAGATGATTTATGTCTTTGAACTTTTTGAATGGTAAGGAATTTCATTTCATTGTCCAATGATAACTTTTTATAAATTTGTATTTTTAAATAAAATGAAATTATATCATATGAGCCAACAAAGCATACAATTATGTTATGAAATTTTATATATTTATAGTGATTAATATGAGTGCATTAATGTGATATATAATAGCCATAAATTATAAATCATTTCTTCCAAAAAAAATATTAGAATTTATTGATAATAAGTGTTAAGTAAACTATTTAGACTAGTGGGAAATGAGACATTGATCAGTGACATCAAATCATTTAAATTTTAAGGAATTGGATTTTCAACTTTCTATCTTAGATGTGCTCTTAAATCAATTATTTTTGTATGCAATCATCTCATATGAGTCAATAGATCAAAAATCCATTTATTGACTTTTTTTTTTTTTTCTATCATGTGGTTTAATAAAAGTTTATAAATGTGACATCATTATTTTTGAAATCAAACCTTGAATGTAAAACAAAATGTTTTTCAAAATAAAACATGGAATAATTAATTGATAATGACTGTTAAGTGAAATATTTAGGGTTATTCAAAAGATGTGTCATAAATTGATATCTTTAAACAATTTGCATTATATGGCATTTGATTTTCCAATCCAAATCAACAATATCTAAAGTTCCATTCTTAAATAAATTGTTTCTAATAGAAATAATGTGATAGAAACCAACAACACATTAACCTATTTATTGAATTTTATTTAGTTATATGCATTGATACACATTTATATTTGTATTACACTATTGAAATTATTTAAGATCTTAATGTAAGTAAAGATGTAAATTTTTAGAAAAATCTACATCTTTTTAACTATGTATTACTAAACCAATTACTTATATATGCAATCATCTCATATAAGTCATAGGTTAGGAAGCCATTTATTCACTTTTATATTCCTATAGTGTGTTTTGATATCAGTGCATAAATGTGACATTGTCGTTTTCGAAATAAAAATCCATGTAAAATAAAATGATTTTCCTAATAAAACATGGAATAGTTAAATAATGAGTTCTAAGCGGATTATTCAGTCTCATTCAAGAGATGAGCCATAAATGGATGTTTTAAAACATTTTGCACACAATTGATTTTCCCATCCATATTAACATTGTGTAAATTTAAACAATTATTTATAGTTGATATAATCTCATAGAAGCCAACAAACCATGAAACTATTTATTGAATTCTCTTTAGTTATATGTTTCCATAATACATGTTTATAGATGTAATGCATTATTGAAATAAAGCTCTTAATGCAAGTAAATATACAAGTTTTACAAAATAAATAATTTAGAATTAATTGATAATGCATTTTAAATGGCCTATTTCAATTTTTAGTCCATAATTTTTTCTAACTATGTATTCTTGAATCAATAACTCGTATTTTCAATCATCTCATATAAGACAATAAGTCAAAATTCATTAATTGACTTATTTCCTACCATGTAATTTAATATGAGTGTATAAATTTGACAATATTGTTTTTGAAATAAAACTCCATGTAAAACAAAATGTTTTCCCAATATTAAAACATGGAATAATTAAGTGATAATGAATGTTAAGTGGAGTTTCTAGGCTCTTTCAAGAGAAGGGTCACAAATGGATCTCTTTAGACTTTTTGCATCATTATTACAACATTTTTTTTTGGCAAAATACAATTAATTGATAATGAATGCTAAAAAGTTTTTAAACAAATTATATTTATTTGATAATTATTTCTAAGTGGTATGAACCTCCTCTTGGTGAATTCCAAAGAAATTAAGGGAAATTTCCAAAGGAACTAAGGGAACCTAAAATTTTTACCATAAAAAACATATTTTTCTTAGCAACTTTTTAGTAGACTAGTTTCAATGCAAAATTTGCAAGGGAGGCACTCGCCAAATCTTACATTGACATCCTCACAATGCCATCATATTTTTAATCAACTCCCCCTTGGGTTGTGGGAAACTTAGGGGTGAGATTCATTAGGCACAAGACATCAAGGAATCTGAGTCTATTATCCATAACCATTAGAGGAAATTTCAGCCTAAAAGTGGTCTCCTAAGGAAAAATAATAAAATAATAGTTAAAATAATAAAATAAGATTTATGAATTTTGGAGAGAAAAGAAGAAAACTATTTTTTTAATTGTTTTTTTGGTTTATCTCCTGGTAGGTTTACTCAAATTTCAAGTGTCGAGACTTGTTGTATGCAAAATTAAATTTCACATCCAACAATTACCTGTTATGCATACTTTTGAGAAGACCCACATTCATAAAAAATGAAGATACATTAAAAAATGTGTTGAACAAGATTTTATTTTATTTTTATTTTATTTATTTATTTATATATATATATTTTTTATGTATCTTCAATTTTTATCATTGTGGTTATTCTAAAAAATATGCATAATGGGTACTCATTGGATTTGGAATTTAACTCTGCATCTAATGAGTGTCTACACTTGAAATTTGAGTAAACCTATAATGAGATAAGTCAAAAATACAATTAAAAAAATAGTTTTTCTTCTTTTCCATCCAAAATATTTACATGTACCTCTTTTTAAAATTAAAGAATTTTGATTGGTTTACATATTATGACATGGAAATTACATGAAAATTTCATGGGAACTTTTAGGCTAAAACTTCCTCTAATGTATAATATCATTCTTTGATGTTATACATACTAATATTATTTAATTGATTCCTACTAATAACTTCTTCCCCATCCCTACTGTGTATTGATATTGTTATGCCTAGCAGTCCCATGTTTGACCTATTCATGGCCATTAATTTATTTGACATTGCTAACAATATTTTTATCTTATCTTATCTTAAGTTAATATGATGATTGCATTGAGAAGTGTTATATGGCCTTGTATGGTAGGACCCCACAAACATTTACACTCCTAAATGTCAATGTTTACTAGGATATGGGGAGGTATTCATTTAATTTTCAGATAATAGACTAGTTAAGATACGTTTGAGTTTGTCATTTGATGGGTTTACTGATGGTGGTTTATAATCCCATGATATAGCCGATAATATTTGCGTATGATATTTGGTACGATGAAGCCTATTTAAAGGCTTAAGGAAATTCATTATGAAATGTAAGTGTACTAAATTATATCCACCTTAACTTTGGAATTGATCCCTTTTGATGCTTGGTATAACTGTATATAAGATGGATTTATGCTAGTTTAGAAAATAATTAATGTTAAGAAGTTTTTGTGTTATTTTTTATTCTTAAAAGAATACATTTAAACATTTTATGAGTCTTATGTAGTATTTTCTCTTGTCAACTATAAAATGTTATCAACCTCCTAAATTATATAATAAAATATGTTACTCAATGAAAATAAAATTATTATTATTACCTTAAATGAAAATTGTTATGGTAACAAACATATTGGTATAATTATATCATTAAATAAAATTTATGGACACTTTAAAATAGTGCCAACCTTCTACTGAAATAGTAACTCAATACAACCAATGTGGTATTTACTGTTAGGCCCCTATACTACTAGTGTAACCCCTTATTGTTATTAGTAAAACCCCCTTATTATATTGCTATACCCATGTAGTCCCCATATTGTTACTATTGTGTCCCATAGAAGCCCACTATTGTTATTATTGTGCCCTTAAATTATTATTGTTATGTCGGCTCTGATTATATTATGACTCCTTAGACTCCTATATATAGAAAGGAGGTCTTTTCATTTGTATCATCCAAGAATTATTCATTTGTGTAATGTAAATGAGGTTGCCCCCTCAAAGAGGCTTATTTATAAGGCATTCATCTAGCTTTTCTATCTTTTTGTGAGCTGGTTTCATAACATTTGGTATCAGAGCTTTGGATTCTAGGATTTTGCTGCTCCAAATAGGTCATCGGGGCATTTTCACTATAAATATTTTTCTGCAATGTTTCAGAAGTGGAAAAAAAAACCATTTGAGAAGAAATCGCGTTAAACCTCAGTTCGAATTTCAGACTTTTTTGCGTAATATTTGAGGAGATATGGTCTAAGGAAGTTGGTCTTTTTGCAGACTCTTGAATTACATTCCAAATAGGTGACTTGGGGAAAATAGTCATAACTTTTGTTTTGAGCATCAGATTGAAATTTCGCAAGAAGTTATAGAAAGAGGACGGACTGTAGTTTCCTGTGTATATTTTTCAGATCCTAAGGTCAAAACAGTGACACATGGAACTTCATACAAGTTCACTTTTCTAAAAAGGTATATAATCAGGTCATCTTGGGAGATTGTGCATAACTATTTATTGGAGAATCTAAATTTGATCAGACTGGTGGCATTGGAAAGAGGACGTGAAGGGCTACTGAAGATCATAATTTTAGAACTTAAATATATGAAAGTATAGAGTTATAGTCGTTTCAAGATCGAGCTCCTAAAATCAAGAAAAAGCGAGATGAGGAAGTTTGATGGCAAGGATCCGGTAAATTGGATACTATAGATGGATAAATATTTTGATCTACATGGTGTACCACTATTACAAAAGGTATGTATTGCATCTTCATATTTAGAACAAGATCAATTTTTATGGTATAAAGGGCTTTGTTCTCATAAACGACTTGTTACATGGTTAATTTTCAAGAAGGAAATTATAGCACATTATGAGAATACAAAGAGCAACACCTCCTTTAGAGCAACACCACAACAATTGGAAGAAAAAAGAGAAAAAGGGCTTTGTTACAAAGTGGAAAGCGTAATTACAGCAACAAGGAATTCTACCCCTCACAACTATAAAGATGGAAGTGTTGTTTTTCTTAGCCTTCCACAACCTACAAGGGTTACACCACAACAATTGGAAGAAAAAAGAGAAAAATGGCTTTGTTACAATTGTGATAGAAAATGCGCTAAAGGTCATAAGTGTGCTGAAAAGAAATTATTTTACATAGAGTATGAAGAGGAGGAAGAAAAGGATCAAGAAACATCAAAAGAAGAGGATATACACCATGACCCAATCCTAGAGAAAGAAGAAATGAATCTAACCACATCTTGTAAAGCATTGGCAAGAATTATGTTAGGTCCCTATAATAGTAGTGATGCCCCCATTAATATTGTAGTTGTATCCCTTATTAATATTGTCGTGCCCTTATTGTCCCCATATTTTTATTACTGTGCCCTATAGAATTCCTCTATTGTTTTTTTTTTTCTATGTTAAGACTAACCTAAGTACCCACGGGGGATTTTGAATCGGTGACCTATCGCAAGGAGTGTCTTAACAAGGCACCCATTCACCGTCAATCCAAAGCCCCGTGGGCAGAATTCCTCTATTGTTATTTTTGTGCCTTTATATTATTATTGTTAGGTCGGCTTGGTTATATTGTGACCCCTTAGACTCCTATATATAGAAATGAGGTTTTGTCATTTGAATCATCCAAGAATTGTTCACTTATGTAATGTAAAGGAGGTTGCCCCATCGAAGATGCTGAATTCTAAGGCGTTGATCTATATTTTCTATATTTTTGTGAGCTGGTTTCATAACATTTGGTATCATAGCTTAGGATTCTAGGGTTTCGCTGCTCCAAATAGGTCATCGTGGCATTTTCGCTATAGCTTTTTTACTTTTTTTTTTTGTGACATTTTAGAAGCGAAAAAAAGCCCATTTTAGACGAATCGCACTGAACCTCGGGTTCAAATTTCAGAGCTTTTCGCCTATATTTGTAGAGATATGATATGAGGAAGTTGGTCTTTTTGCAGACTCCTGAACTACATTCCAAATAGGTGACCTAGGGAAAATCGTCATAACTTTATCTCTGAGCATTGGATTGAAATTTTGTAAGAAGGTACAGAAAGAGGACGGACTGGAGTTTCTTATATATATTTTTCAGAGCCAAAGGTTGAAACAGTGACACGTGGAACTTCATACAAGTTCGCTCTTCTGGAAAGGTATATAATCAGGTCATCTTGGGAGATTGTGCATAAATCTTCCTTGGAGAATCCAATTTGGATCAGACTGGTGGCATTGGAAAGAGGACACAGAAGGCTACTACAGATCACAATTTCAGGACTGGATGATCCGAAATTACAGAGATACATCAGATTCAATATCAAGCTCCTATAAAGTGAAAAAATGTGTGTAGTGTTTTTTTAAATTTTTGCATAAGCTTGGTTTGAAAAATTAGTTTGAAGGAATTCAAAGGGCATAGTAAAGCATTATTATTTGTAATTGATACCCCGAGGAAAGAAAATGCAAACACCTAGTAAGCAACCTGAAAGCTCTAGCATGACTCATGAAGAAGAGGAAGAAATGCAACATGATATATCAAAATTACGAGACTAGGTGCAACAAGTGTCACTTGCATAAAAAGTAACAGAATCTAAGATGGATGGTTTAAAGAAAGATGTAGAAGCTAAGATGGATTGTTTAAAGAAAGATGTAGAAGCTAAGATGGATTGTTTAAAGAAAGGCACAAAAGTTAATATGGATGGCATGGAAGCTAAGATGAATGGCATGGACGCTAAAATAGATGGCATGGATGATAAGATGGAAGAATTGAAGATAAATATGAATAAGTTGCTACAAGAAATGGTCACTAATGGTGAAAGGGTAGTAAAGGAAACTCATGATGAGAACAAAAGAAATGTTAATCATGATTTCATAGACTCTAATGTTGGATCGAAGACCCACCATATTCCAAAAATCGATATGAGGAAGTTTGATGGCAAGGATCTCGCAACATGGATATTACAGATGGAGAAATTTTTCTATCTCAATAATGTGAAAAACACACAAAAGCTATGTATTGCAACTTTATATTTGGAACCAAATCAGTTTGTATGGTATCAATGGCTTTGCTCTCGTAAACAAATTATCACTTGGGCAATTTTTACGAAATAATTGACAGCAAATTATGAGGATACAAAAAGCAACACTTTTTTAGCCAATAGATAAATCTCAAAAAAAGGGTTCAATAATGGAACACATTGAGGAGTTCCAAAAATTGAACATAAGGGTAAAAAATATTCCAGAGGAGCATATGATTGATGTGTTCATAGGGAATTTAAAGGATAATATCCAACATGACGTTCGCCTTTGGGAACCTGATTCATTAGATAAGGCATTCATGTTAGCAAGCAAAATTGAAAGCAAAAATATCGTAACCAGGAAGCATACCACTCACAACTATAAAGATGGAAGTGTTATTGCCCCTAGCCTTCCACAACCTATAAGGTTGACACCACAACAATTGGAAGAAAAAAAAGCAAAAGGGCTTTGTTACAGTTGTGATAGCAAATACACTAAAGGTCATAAGTGTGTTGAGAAGAAATTATTCTACATAGATTGTCAAGAGGAAGAAGAAAAGGAGCAAGAATTGTCAAAAGAAGAGGATATACTCCAGGAACAAAGCCTAGATAAAGAAGAAATGAATCCGACCATATCTTGTAATGCATTGGCTGGAATTACCACTCCTCAAACCATCGGGATAGAAGGACAAATCAAGAAGAAAAAGGTAATAGTGTTGATTGATTCATGAAGTACCCACAATTTTATTCATTGTAAGATAGCAAAAGAATTGAATTGCTTCCTATATCCAGCACCAGAGTGTCAAGTGATGGTTGCAAATGGAGGAACGATAAATTGCTCTGTAAAGTGCCATAATATCAAGATATCCATGGGAGAATATGTATTGAAAAGCCCAATGCTTTCCATTCCAATGGGAGGTTCTGATGTTGTACTAGGAGTCCAATGGCTACAATCCTTGGGTACAATAGCTTTTAACTTTCAAGAACTTTTCATGAAATTTTATGCCGAAGGAAAGGAAGTTGAATTAAGGGGTATTGCAGGGAAACCGGGAAAGATAATAAGCTCTAACGGTATGACAAAGCTTCTAAAAAAGGAACAACGAGGTGTAATTGCACAATTATGTTCGCTAGATGTTTCCACATTGAATTAATCTATTGCTCCAAATCTCCAAAAAGTCTTGGACAATCATCCCAAGGTATTTGAGACTCCCAAAGGTCTCCCACCTATTCGTGATCATGATCATGCTATTCGTTTGATTCCAGGAAGTCTTCCTCCAAACATCAGGCCGTACATATATACCTATGCCCAAAAGAGTGAAATTGAACGTATGGTTGCAGAAATGCTTGAGGCTGGTATAATTCAACCTAGCCAAAGTTCTTTCTCTACTCCAGTAGTATTGGTGCACAAGAAGGATGGATCATGGCGCATGTGTCCGGATTATAGGGAGCTCAACAAGCTCACTATTAAAGAATTCCTGTCATTGATGAATTATTGGATGAATTGCATGGATCAATTTACTTCACCAAGTTAGATCTTCATTCAGGATATCATCAAATCAGAATGAAGACTCAAGACATTACGAAAAAAACATTTTAGAACTCATGAGGGTCACTATGAGTTTTTGGTCATGCCTTTTGGCCTTACCAATGCACCTTCTACATTTCAAGGTTTGATGAATTCCATTTTCAAACCCTTAAATTTGTGTTAGTATTTTTTGATGATATACTAATCTACAACAAGTCTTGGAAGGATCATGTTGAACACGTTGACAGGGTGCTACAACTATTATGCAAAAAGATCCAAATGTTTCTTTGGAGTACAAGAGGTGGAATATCTGGGTCATATTGTATATCATGAAGGAGTTAAGGTAGACCCTAGCAAAATTAAAGCCATTAAGGAATGGGAAATCCCCACATCCATAAAGCATTTGCGAGGATTTCTCGGGTTGACAGGGTATTATCACAAGTTTGTTAAGAATTATGGGAAAATAGCAACACCTCTAACAACGTTATTCAATAAAGATGCATTTTTATGGACTCCAAAAGCAACAAAGGCCTTTGAAGATCTTAAAGAGGCAATGTGCCAAGTACTGGTCTTAGCTACACTAGACTTCTCAAAAACCTTTATTGTGGAATGTGATGCTTCCGGGAATGGAATTGGTACTTTTTTAATGCAAGATGAAAGACCCATTGCTTTCAAAAGTCGTCTAATCAAGGGAAAGTATTTACACAAAGTTATTTATGAGAAGGACATGTTGGCAATACTACATGCACTTAAGACATGGCGACCCTACCTAATGGGAAGAGACTTCAAGGTAAAAACAGATCATGATAGCCTTAAATAATTTTTAGAACAAATATTATCCTCTGAAGAACAACAAAAATGGGTCAAAAAGATGTTGGGTTATGACTTTGAAATCATATACAAAAAAGGGAAGCAAAAAGTTGTGGTAGATGCACTCTCAAGAAAGGATGAGGATGTGGAAGCATTCTTGTGCGCCATTTCTATTATCCAACCAGATTGGATAAACGAAGCAAGGGAGAAATGGAAGAATGATGAAGAAGTGTGGGAACTTATTCGAAAGTTACAACAAGATTCTAGTACATCTGATACATTTAGCTGGAGAAATGATTCGTTATGGTACAAAGATCGCTTATACCTCTGTAAGAATTCCCAACTCAAACAAAAGATTCTTTTGGAATTGCATGCTTCTCCCTTAGGAGGGCACTTAGGATTTTTAAAAACTTACCACAGGGTTAAGAAGGAATTTTTTTGGGATGGCCTTAAATCGGATATTCAAAACTTTGTGGCGGAATGTTTGGTATGCCAACAAAATAAAGCTGAAACAATTAAGACACCGGGTCTATTACAACCTTTATCCATTCCATGCCAACGTTGGGAGGAGGTTTCAATGGATTTTATCACAGGTTTACCCAAGTCCGAGGGAAAGAGTGTCATCATGGTGGTAATTGACAGACTTACCAAGTATGCACACTTTTGTGCATTATCACATCCATTTAAAGCCAGTATAGTTTCTATGGCATTTATGGAAACAATTCAAAAGCTACATGGAAACCCAAAAATTATTGTAAGTGACAGAGATCCCATTTTTACAGGAAATTTTTGCATAGAATTATTTTCTTGTCTTGGTACTCAGTTACCCGTAGCTCATCTTATCATCCTCAATTTGATGGGAAAACGGAGATTGTAAACAAATGTTTGGAAGGATATATTCGTTGCTTTATATCTGATAAACAGACACAATGGGTCAAATGGTTGCCTCTGGCTGAATGGTGGTATAACACTTCCTTCCATAATGCAACAAAAATGACCCCATTTATGGCACTTTATGGATATCAGCCACCATCCATCACATCATATTTAAGAGAAAATTCTAAGGTTCAAGTAGTGGAACATCACATCGAGCATCAACAACAAGTTCTCCAGCTCTTAAAGGATAGCCTCGTGTTGGCACAGAATAGAGTGAAACAACAGGCATATCAACATCGCAGTGAAAGAAGTTTTGATGTAGGTGATTGGGTATTCCTACGGCTACAACCATATAAACAAATGTCCCTCAAGCAAGCTAAGAAGGATAACAAATTGTCACCAAAGTATTATGATCTGTACAAGGTGTTGCAAAATATTGGTATTATGGCATACAAATTGGAGCTTCCTGTAGCTTCTCGAGTGCACCCAGTTTTCCATGTTTCTTGTTTAAAGAAGGTTATGGGCGACAAGCTCCCAGTTCAAACAATATTGCTAGAACTTGACGAGGAAGGAAAAATTATATTGGAATCGGAAGCAGTCATAGAAACAAGAACTGGACAACTACGAAATTGATCCATTTTAGAGTATCTCATCAAGTGGAAGAGCTTATCCGCTGAAGATTCCACATGGAAGGATGAAAATTTTATACACAAGCATCCAGAACTACTCAAGCGTTGAGGACAACACTTTTTTTGAAGGAGAGGGGCATGTTAGGTCCCTATAATACTAGTGATGCCCCCATTAATATTGTAGTTGTATCCCTTATTAATATTGTTGTGCCTCTATTGTCTCCATATTATTATTACCGTGCCTTATAGAATCCCTCTATTGTTATTTTTGTGCCTTTATATTATTATTGTTAGGTAGGCTTGGTTATATTGTGACCCCTTAGACTCCTATATATAGAAAGGCGGTTTTGTCATTTGAATCATCCAAGAATTGTTCATCTATGTAATGTAAAGGAGGTTGCCCCCTTGAAGAGGCTGAATTCTAAGGCGTTGATCTTTCTTTTCTATCTTTTTGTGAGTTGGTTTCATAACAAATTACCTCAAATCCTCAAGATAGAAGGACATATCAAGAAGAAAAATGTTCAAGAAGTGAAAGATCACATCAAGAAAGAAGAAATGAATCCAACCATATCTTATAATGCATTGGCCAGAATTACCACTCCTCAAACTATCCAGATAGAATGACATATCAAGAAAAAAAATGTTCAAGAAGTGAAAGATCACATCGAGCATCAAGAAATGAATCCGACCATATCTTGTAAAGCATTGGAATAAATTACCACTCCTTAAACTATCAAGATAGAAGGACATATCAAAAAGAAAAAGGTTCAAGCAGTGAAAGATCACATCGATCATCAACAACAATTTCTCCAACTTTTAAAGGATAACGCCACTTTGGTGCAAAATCGAATGAAACAATAGGTAGATCAACATCGTAGTGAAAAATGTTTTGATGTAGGTGATTGGGTATTTTTACTGCTACATCTCAAGCAAGCTATTTATGAGAAGGAAATGTTGGCAATACTACTTGCACTTAAGAAATGGTGACCTTACCGAATGGGAAGACACTTCAAGGTAAAAATGGATCATGATAGTCTTAAATACTTTTTAGAACAACTATTATCTTTAGAAGAATAGAAAAATGGGTCACAAATATGTTGGGTTATGACTTTGACATCATCTATAGAAAAGGGAAGCAAAATTTTGTTGCAGATGCACTCTTAAGAAAGGATAAGGATGTGGAAGCATTATTTTGTGCTATTTCTATTATCCAACCAGATTGGATAAATGAAGAAAGGGATGAATGGAAGAAGGATGAAGAAGTGTGGCCACTCATTCAAAAGTTGCAGAAGATCCCAATTCAAACAATATTGCCAGAACCTGAAGAGGAAGGGAAAATCATATCAGAACCTAGAGCAGTCACAGAAACAAGGACTCGACAGCTATGAAATCGATCAATTTTAGAGTATATCATCAAGTGGAAGAACTTACCCGCTGAAGATTCCACATGGGAGGACAAGAATTTTATATAGAAGCATCAAGAACTACTCAAGCGTTGAGGACAACACTTTTTGAAGGAGAGGGGAATGTTAGGCCCCTATACTACTAGTGTAACCCCTTATTGTTATTAGTAAAACCCCCTTATTATATTGCTATTCATGTAGTCCCCATATTGTTACTATTGTGCCCCATAGAAGCCCACTATTGTTATTATTGTGCCCTTACATTATTATTGTTATGTTGGCTCTGATTATATTATGACCCCTTAGACTCCTATGTATAGAAAGGAGGTCTTTTCATTTGTATCATCCAAGAATTGTTCATTTGTGTAATGTAAAGGAGGTTGCCCCCTCGAAGAGGCTTATTTCTAAGGCGTTCATCTAGCTTTTCTATCTTTTTGTGAACTGGTTTCATAACATTTACTATATCAAATAATAATTAAATTGGTTAATAATACTAATATACAATATATTTTTATCATAAAATAATATTAATCAACTTTTTAATAGGAACCATAAATATTATTAAAAGAAATAATCTAAGGAGTCCAAGATTAAGACATCAAATATTTAATGAGTCCATGATAATTGTATCACAAAAAATGGTGAATATATTCAAAGTAGTGAATAACTAGTTTTGAAACATAATTTACCTAAGGCTCTAAATTCTATATCCATTGAATAATTCCAAATTTAATGAAATATTTTTGTTGTTGAAGTCATTGTAATAGATGTTTTCCAATTTAATTTAATGTGTTGCTTGTTTCCCTCCATCGATGGTAATAGTCTGAGGAAGCAGGGATGAAGACTCCAATATTTGACTTCTACAAACATATCAAGTTTTTATTGTCTAAGTCTAGGTTATTTGGTTTCATGTTGAACAAAATCTAGATCTGAGATCCAACTATTTCTAATAGGAGTCGGCCAATAGTGCCTCTTTGATATTCAAAAGTATGTATAAATTGTATAACTCAACTTTTGGCCAAACTAGTGAGAACAAGGAGATGTTGCTCAGAATTATCACTCCTCAACTGGGTAAACTTATGATGTAAAGACTGTTGAATTAATACAACCTATGTGCTAGGATTTTATTTAAATCTATGAGTTATATTGTTATGCATGATTAATTTTCTGTATCTGTAAATTATCTCTTTAATCCGAGTGTGAGATCTAGTCTGGTAAGGGCCCACGAGCCAAACTGCACAACCCGTTGTATATCATCTATAGAGTTAATGTGTGTGTGGAACATGATTAAATAATTGTTGTAGATTTGATTTTAAACACAGTATGGATTTGTCTATCGATCCTGTAGTATCACAATACTCTCATACTAAATATTTCTATTTCAGCTTGCAATAATTTTGAAAATATATGAGTTGGACTTGAATATTTATTTTGTCAATGAAACACATAATTATTTTGTTTTAAATGATTGCAGAGGTTCTGGATCTATCATATTCTTGCATGAGGTTTTCAATTTTGACTTAAAACTGTTAGATCTAGTTCTATCTCGATTAGTCATTCTTTAATCTGGGTGGTCATTCTCGCACATTTGATTTTATTCATGCTCATGACTTGAGTACATTTCTGGGTTGATTGTCGAACATTTAAAAGGTTGTGGTTTGGGGTAAAGACTGATTACTTTTACATGTGATATCTTTATTGTTATCGGTCAGAAAAACCCGTTATCTGTAACTTAGGTCGCTTCGGGTTGAAGTCAATTGGTTGTGACAAGCTTAATCTTGTTGTGTGAATTGTTGTGGATGAAATACTTCTCTAAGTCTCGATGTTTTGTCTATATTATTGATCATTGTGGATGAAAAACTACTTGGCATGGTTCTGAGTGACTATGATCCATATAAAAAATTGAAGCATTCACTGTTCGTTTATTTGAGCAAATGAAGGTGATCTCACTCAAAACGTATTCTTGCATTCTTGAATTTGTCGATCTGGGTTAAGTTTAAGGTTAGGGTTATTTTTCCAGTACATGCATTATACTGAGTGCATGCATCAAAGAAAAGAAATGTATTATTTATAATTATTTTGTTAAGAGAATGAGATTGTGGTTTGTAATTAATATTGTGTGTTTTATTCCGTCTACTGAGAGTTGTGAAAATATTGTTGTAAGTGAGAATTATTTCATGAAAGTGTGCTAGTAGTTTGATTGATTGGTGTTTGATCAGAACTTGAAACACACTCGAAACAACAATGATAAATTCTATTTGTTGGGATGTCAATACACATGCATTTGTATACATAGGGTATGTATGGTTTAAAGATTGATGAGATGTATTTGCAGGAAAACTTTTAATCAATGCATGTGATGAATTGAAACACAAAGTTAGATGTGTGAATGGATTCCAGTTAATTTATTTTGTTTGACTGGTTATGGCTTTGAGAGTTTTTTCCAAATTGAACAATGTAAACTTTGAGACGGGAACTATAAAATCAAAATGAGAACTCTACCCAAAAAACCCCGAAAAAACATGAAAAACAGTGCTAAAAACGAAAAGTGTGTATACTAGAATGATGGTACTTTTTTAGGGTTAATTTTGAACATGTTTTAAAAATGGCAGTGAGAATGAATTTTTTGTGCAAAAATTGTGCAAAAAACAACCTGAAAATGAAAAGTGTTAATAATGGAACGATGGATTTTTTTTTATTTTAGGGTCAATTTCCAACATTTAAAAAAAATGCCAGTAAAACCAAATTTTTATGTGCAAAAATTGTGCAAAAAACACCCTCAAAATGAAAAGTGTTGATGCTGGAATAACACTTCTTTTTTTTTGGGTAAATTTTCAACATTTTGAAATAATGGTGTAAAATATTTTGTTATGACTCCGAAAAACATTAAAATTTCAAAAAATAATGAAAACATAAAATTAAAAATAAAAACAATGAAAAAAACACAAAAAAAATACCAAAACGTAAATAAAAATATATATTAAAAACAAAACATAAAATTGAAAACAAAGAATTAATCATAAAACTGTAAAAATATAAGAATTAAAAAATTAAAAAAATTTAAAGAAATAAATAATAAGAAAAACATATTTTCAAAAAAATTACATTTTTTTTTAATGTGGTAAACCATAAAAAAATTTGAAAAAAAAATAAAAAATAAAAAATACTATAAAATTAAGTAAAAATAGGAAATTTAAAAAAAACATTAAGAAAAACTAAAAGGATAAAATAAAATTAAAAACAAACTAGATTAAAAAATAGAAAAATAACAAAAAAACGAAAAAAAATAAAAAACTACAAAAATAAAAACATTTTCAAAAAACCATAAAAAACAAAAATATGCTGAAATTAAAAATAAAATAAAAACCCGAAAAATAATTAAAATTAAAAAAAAAATACATATTTTCAAATTAAAAAATAAAATTAAAAAAACATTTAAAATTATATATATATATATATATATATATATATATATATATATATATATATATATATAGTTTGATTTAAAAAAAAACATTTCAAATTTTATATTAAAAAATTTAAAATTTGGATTTGACAATGTTTTAAAATTTGGATTTAAAAAAAACATTAAAATTAAAAAAAGCTAAATATATTTTTGATATTTTTTAAAATAACATTTAAAATATATATAAAATTAAAAAAACATTATAAAACTACAAAAAACTTCCACAGAGGCTTGAAAACCAACATTATATATATATATATATCTATATATATATATATATATAACAAAATTTACTTTTATTTAAAAAAATAATTTTATCGGCCACCGCCCACACGAGCGGCTGGACGGTGGCTATTTGATTGCGAGAATCAAATAGCCACTTCCCGGCCACCCCCACGGGCGGTTGGGCAGTGGCTATCCGATTCTAAGAATCAGATAGCCACCACTCAATGGTGTGTGGGGCTAGCCGAGTGGTGGTTATCTGTGGGGGCGGCCGAGTGGTGGCTATCTGATTCTGAGAATCAGATAACCACCACCAGGGCACCCCACAGGCGGCTGAGTGGTGGCTATTCAATTCCGAGATTCGGATAGCCACCGCCCAACCGCCCGTGGGGGAGGCCGAGAAGTGGCTATTCGATTCTCGGAATCAAATAGCCACCGCCCGACCGCTCGTGGGGGCGGTGGCCGATAAAATTGTTTTTTTTACATAAAAAATATTTTTTGTTAAATATGTTTATTGTATTTAAAAAAACAAAAATCATTTTTTATTTAGAAAAAACAATTTTATCAGCCACCGCCCCCACGAGCGGCCGGGTGGTGGCTATTTGATTTTGAGAATCGAATAGCCACTTCCCGGCCACTCCCACGGGCGGTTGGGTGGTGGCTATCCGATTCTCGGAATCGGATAGCCACCACTCAGCCGTCTGTGGGGGTGGCTGGGTGGTGGTTATCCGATTCTCAGAATCGGATAGGCACCACTCGGCCGCCTGTGGGGGCGGACGAGCGGTGGCTATTCGATTCTGAAAATTGGATATCCACCTTAAGGGCGGTCAGGGCGTGGTTATCTGATTCTGAGAATCGGATAGCCATCGCCTGACCGCCGATGGGGGTGGTTATCCGTTTCTCAGAATCGAATAGCCATCGCCCGGATGCCCGTGGGGGTGGCTATCCAATTCTCAGAATCAAATAGCCATCGCCCAGTTGCCCATGAGGGTGGCTATTCGATTCTGGGAATTAGATAGCCACCGCCCAGTTGCCCATGGGGGTGGCTATTCGATTCTGGGAATCGGATAGCCACTGCTTAGCCACTCGTGGGGGTGGTCGGGAGGTGGCTATCTAATTCTCAGAATCAGATGGACATCGCTCGACCACCCATGGGGGTGTCTGGGCGGTGGCTATCCGATTTTGAGAATTGGATAGCCGCCCCCACGGGTAGTCGGGTGGTGGTTATATGATTCCGAGAATTGGATAGCCACCTCCTGACCGCCGATGGGGGTGGCTATCCGATTCTCGGAATCGGATAGCCATCGCTCGACCGCCCATGAGGGCGTGGCCCTGTGTCACGCCCCCACACCTGCGGTAGTCTTTCAACCGCTTATGGCAAGGTGCAGCACCACCGAACACTTTCTTTTCACCAATACTTATGTTCATGGACTACACCTTAACATTCGATAGTGAGTTTATTTTTCATTACCAAGTATTATCTTTATCCTTTATACAGATGAAAACCCATACATATTCATCATCAACAACAATTAACACACATACAATTGCACAACAGTATAAAGGGAGGGGCAACTCCCTGCAATATGAGTCTGCTCGAATCAATATATATAATTTTCTTTTATAAGTACAAGTTAGATCTTCGGAAACCCCAAATTTACACTTAGCCAAACTTCCAACTTCGGCAAACTCGGTTGCCCATCTCTTCGGCACCTCCGAACGGTTGCCGCACGACTCACCAACCCTTCATTCACCTCGTCGCACAATCGTGTTATTTTCCCAACTTGGGCGCGCCTCGTCGTAACCAAGTCGCCACACACAGGCGCCTCCGCACGAGTCACACCTCCGTTCACAACTCAAACACTTCATCGTTTCCACCATTTCGTCATGCACGGCGTGCCCTACCCAGGTCGCTCGTCTGCACGATCCTTCGTTTCAGTGTACACGGCGCGCCCTCGCATGGCCGCCCATCCACACGTACACCTGCGCCTTCACTTAAACTCGTTCACCCGAGTCGCCACACGACTTCACCCAGGTTGCCCGACGACCTCACCCGGTTCGCCCGAACGACTTCACCTGGGTCGCCTGATGACCTCACCCGGCTCGCCCGAACGACTTCACCTGGGTCACCCGACGACCTCGCCCGGTTCGCCTGAACGACCTCACCCGAGTTTTCTGCCCGACAACCTCGCTCGAGTTTTCTGCCAGACGTCCTTGCCCGAGTTTTGCTTGAACGACCTCGCCCGAGTTTGCCCTCACCCGAGTTTCCTGCACGAGTTTCTTGCAAGCGTTTTTTGCCCGAGTTTCTCACCCGAGTTTTTCACCCGAGTTTTTCACCCGAATTTTCTGAACGAGTTTTTCACCTGAGTTCCGCCCATCGCGCAGGCTCATCCATGCACCACATAACTCCTTGTTCGAACTCGTGTTGATCGAATGATGCCTTTGCCTCCACAAATGCACACCAATATATACAGGTGGGTGGCGGGTTATGTCACCCGGCCGACCCACGCCTAACGCCCAAGCCAACTCGTTCAACATGTTGCCTTCACCCGAGTGGAGGGTCGGCCCACCCAACTCGTGGGACCACCCTCTCAACTCACCCAACATTGTATAAACAAGTATCAATAGTACTTACATCATCATGATGAGGCTCCTCCATGTGAGTATTCCCATCCATCCATGTCTGCAAACTACACAATCTTGGTCCAACTTGATCAATCTCAAGTTCATCCTCCATCATGGTCATATCTGCAAGATCTTCAATCATCATGGCTTCCTCTTCCTTGCTAGCACAATCTGCAACTTCATCTTGCTCCATTGCCCAACCAAGTTGAAGAAGTTCGTCTTCAACATTCTTTTCCAAGACTTCAAGCTTATCTCAAATCCAGGGGTTCTCTTCTTTCACCCGCTTCAACCTGTATAAGGTAAGCAAGAGATTCCCTTCACATTCTTCCAAACCTGCAATATCTTGTTGTTCAGCTTGGCCCAAGCACTAAGCTTCACCTCTGCTAAACCTGTTTCACCATTCACTTGAATCACCCTGATATTCCACTTGTCATCTGCAAAGCTTGAACTTCCTTTCAAGTCTTCGGTCTTCATAGAATCAGCCCCTTGATTCAGTTCACCAGCTTCACCAAGTTCCCTGCAACCATGAACCGGCTCTTGTTCCACTTGTATGTGAAACCAGCTTCCTTCACCTGCAAGTACCTGCTTCCACTGTCACCAACTGTCAAGTGCATCCACATCTGCTACTTCATCACGTACCAGCTCCCTGGCACTAGCTCTGATACTACCTGTCACGAAGTGATAGTGGGATCAACATCTTCCGCAAATCCCCTTTGCACTTCACCAGGTTTCTTACAAAACCTAGACCAGCTCTGATACCAATTGTCACACCCCCACACCTACGGTAGTCTTTCAACCGCTTATGGCGAGGTGCGACACCACCGAACACTTTCTTTTCACCAATACTTATGTTCATGCACTACACCTTAACATTCGATACTTAGTCTTTCTTTTCACCAATACTTATGTTCATGCACTACACCTTAACATTCGATACTTAGTTTATTTTTCATTACCAAGTATTATCTTTATCCTTTATACAGATGAAAACCCATACATATTCATCATCAATAGCAATTAACACATATAGAATTTGCACAACAGTATAAAGGGAGGGGCAACTCCCTGCAATATGAGTTTGCTCGAATCAATATATATAATTTTCTTTTATAAGTAGAAGTTAAATCTTGGGAAACCCCAAATTTACACTTAGCCAAATTTCCAACTTCGGCAAACTTGGTTGCCCAGCTTGTCGGCGCCTCCACACGGTTGCCGCACGACTCACCAACCCTTCGTTCACCTTGTCGCACGATCGTGTTGTTTTCCCAACTTGGGCACACCTCGTTGTAACTAAGTCACCACATACGGGTGCCTCTTCACGAGTCACCCCTCTGTTCACAACTCCAACACTTCACCGTTTCCACCGTTTCGTCGTGCACGGTGCGCCCTACCCGGGTCGTCTGTCCACACGATCCTTCGTTTCGGCGTGCACGATGCACCCTCGCTTGGCCGCCCGTCCACACATCCACCCGCGCCTTCTCCCGAACTTGTTCACCCGAGTTGCCACACGACTTCACCCAGGTCGCCCAACGACCTCACCCAGTTCGCTCAAACAACTTCACTCGGGTTGCGCGAAGACCTCACCCGGCTCGCCCGAACGACTTCACCCGGGTCGCATGACGACCTCGCCCCGTTCGCTCGAACGACCTCACCCGAGTTTTCTACACGACGACCTCACCCGAGTTTTCTACCCGACGACCTTGCCCGAGTTTTGCCTGAACGACCTCGCCTGAGTTCGCCCTCGCTCAAGTTTCCTGCATGAGTTTCTTGCATGAGTTTTTCGCCTAAGTTTCTCACCCGAGTTTTTCACCCGACTTTTCTGAACGAGTTTTTCACCCGAGTTCCACCCGTCGTGCGGGCTCATCCACGCACTGCAAAACTCCTTGTTCGAATCTGTGTTGATCGAATGATGCCTTTGCCTCCACAAACACACACCAATATATATGGGCGGGTGGCGGGTTGTGTCACCTGGCAGACCCACGCCGAACGCCCACGCTGACTCGTTCAACATGTTGCCTTCGCTCGAGTGGAGGGTCGGCCCACCCAACTCATGGGACCGCCCTCTCAACTCACCCAACATCGTATAAACTCGTCTCCAAGACATTTCACATGCATTCGTTCATGTCTCCTTCACACGGTGGAGTCGCCCTGCCCGTCGCACGGACCGCAGGTCCTTACACCCTGGGTGGCGAAGCTACGTGCAGATATATTTTTTAAAGTTTTAATCATAAATATATGTTTTTTAAAGTTTTAAATGTTTTTTTTTTTTTTTTAATTGAAAATATATGTTGTTGTTGTTGTTTTTTTTTTTTTTTTAAAGGTTAAAAAAAAATCATATATATATATATAATTTAAAATGTGTGTGTTTTATTTATTTATTTATTTTTTTGAGTATATTTTGTTTTTTTATGTTTTTTTTTAAATGTTTTTAATCTTGATTTTAATAGTTTTTTAGATTTTTATTGGCTTTCTTTTTCTTTTTCTTTTTTTAATCTAGTTTGTTTTTTATTTTATTTATTTATTTATTTTTTTGTAGTTTTTTGTTAATTCTTTTAATTTTTTTTTCTATTTTTAGTTACTTAATTTTATAGTTTTTTTAATATTTTTTTGTTTTTTTTTCCAACACACACACACGCACATACATTTTATGTTTTTTTTTTTTGTTGTCTTATATATATATATCTATTTTTTTTTGTTGTCTTATATATATATATATATATATATATATATATATATATATATATATTTTTTTTTTTGTTGTCTTATATATATATATATATATATTTTTTTTTTTTTGTTGTGTTATATATATATATATATATTTTTTTTTAAATTTGACATATAAAATTTAAAGTGTCAAAATTTGTTAAATTTAGAAAATAATTATTTACATTTCATACATTAGAAAATTTAAAGTCAAAAAATAGGTCTTTTAAAAAAAGGGCCTGATGCAGAATCACCACTTTTTTAAATCAACATGCATATTACTAACATTCTAAAACGTAATGTACATAAAAAAATTTGAAGTGCCAAAAACTATGCTCTAAAAAAAATATGTGTATTTTGCATCCCCCCTTTTGAAAATCGGGTCACTCTTTTGCTATCTCTACGAAATGGGGAACAATATCAATTCCTGTTTGAAAGTTTACATTGTTATTGAATGTTATTGGTAATTTAGTTATTTTTTTAATAAGTACCTCTCTCTTTTTGTAGACAAGAGTGATCAAAGGAGTGAAATTTCAAGTAGATATCTAGTGTTAAGTTTATAGGGTGAAGAAATTGTTCATGATTTTATTTGATACAATGAGGTCAAATAGGGTATATAGAGTCTGTATGGTACATATAGTCTTGCACCTCGAAGTTGATGATTTTAGATTGAAAAAAAATTTGTTGAGTTAAATACAAACCACTACTGCAACAAACAAGCACCCTAGTAATATGGAAGTTTGAGCTAAGGGTACAGGTGCTACGTGTTCTCACACCATTCCCAAATAAGAAAGCTCATGTAAAGAAATAGATATGCATAGAATGATTTTAGATTGAAAAAACGATTGTTGAGTTAAATGCAAACCACTACTGCAACAAACAAGCACCCTAGTAATATGGAAGTTTGAGCTAAGGGTAAAGGTGCTGCGTGTTCTCACACCATTCCCAAATAAGAAAGCTCATGTAAAGAAATAGATATGCATAGAATGTGAATATGGGCAAAAGTGCAGAGGTCAAAGGAAGTTGAGTGTAAAAGATGCAAAGAGAGATCTATTGTGTAATGTTTTCACTCACTGCAAAATGTGTTTTCAGTTGCCCAAAGTGCAAAAGGGAAGTGAAATATGAAACCATATTCCAAGCCACATAAGCTATCAAAACTAAATCAAGCCCTCTGCATTGGATAGTGCTTGGAATAAGCTTTCCAACGGTATGTAGAGGCCCAAAAATGGACTTCTGGATCAGAAGGTATGGCTTATTGAAGATCAGGGGTTTTGTTGCCTTCGAAATGAAGAAGAAGAGCATATTAGAGGTCTGGGAGCATATCACAAATCGCAAATCAGAGGATCAGGCAACATGGAATATCAGAGGTTCCAGCGACATGCTATATCGACAATCACACGTTAGGGTCACATTGCATATTGGAAATCACACTTCATAATGTCATGGCCTATCGGTGCATTGCGCATTAAGGTTCCGATAAATCAAAGGTCTAGGTTGAAATCGACGATTGATGATCACAACAACGCAAGACATGTCGGAAATCAAAAATTGGTGATCTTAAATTGATCACTATGATGGAATTGCGGGAAAATAATACCAATGGTGTTAAAATGCGGGGAAAGGCCGAAAATCATTTAATAAAGAAATTCAACGCAAAACCAAATTCAGGCAAGCCTTTTCTCTCTCCTCCATGGGGCCACGTGGAAAAGTATTATTAGATCCAGTAAAGACACCGTGGTGCTGATGTTAGCATGACGTGGTAGTATGGAGGATATGTGGCATATAGATTCAAATTATTGAGGGGTCATAAGCGACCAAAACAGGGTGACAAGTGTCACCACTTCCAAGATGACACATGGCAGAGGATGACATCACATAGGATATCATAAATCAGGGTTTACAGGTTGAGGCATGTTGTTACATCAAAGTTAAAACCTAGATTGTGATCTGAAGATAAACGAGCTCCGATACAGGGGCTATCCCATAGTCACATAAAGAATCAAAGGAACCAAGGGTTAGGCGCGGAAGGTGATCAACAATCGACAATCAACAAAGCCTGATATTGCCTCACTCCAAGTTAAATCCTTGATTTGAAAACACCGATTGAGGAGCTCTGATATAGTGGCTGATCCCCAGGTCACAACCCTTAGTCCTATGATGAAGAAATATGGAAAAGGGATAAACCAAAGGGGGCCGAGGAGCATCAGAACTCGCTGTTTGTAATGTCCTCTAGAATAAAAGTCCTGATGTAGTAATGTTTCGATAGCGTGGTACATAGCTTTGAAGGCATATGGGTCGGAAACTGAGGCATTAATGAGGGCATGGAGCAGTTGGAAACTGATATGGGTTGATCCTATGGAAGCCTGTGTAATAAGAAACCAAGGACTATATTGGTCGCATAAATGAATTCGACTACTTCTCTGCACATCTTCAGAGAGTAAATGAAGGTATGGGGACTCAAAAAGACTTATTGCCTCAACGTGGAGCTCTACTCAGTCATAAATGTAAAGGACTATCTAGACAAAATCTGCTTCTACTCTGTGACAAGCAAACACAGTTGATCGCTACCAACTCTAGAGAGTGGTTAAGCCAAACAATTAAGACGAAAGTGACATGAACCAGCAGAGCAGGTAGAGGGACACATTATGGCAGAGACGTGACGTGATCAGGGGCCTTCATAGGAGCCACAAAACAATATTTTCCTCCATCAGCATTCAATTTCCTTTGTTTCTATTTTTCTGTAATTTCTACTATTTTTTAATTTCTATGTATTTTTAAGAAAGAAATCAATCCTTTAGAATCATTTTAGGCAGTAGAGATATCACAAGTCGAGACACCTAGTTAATCAGACAACTGGCCCTTGGTTGAGATGTTTTATAAATATTGATTCAAATCCCCCTTATCTGTATAAATAGGGGGGAGAAACACTTCATTGTCGACTTTATCATGGGTTTTTAGAGAAGAATAAGTCATCCTTCCCATTACTCCCTACCTACCAGCCAAATATATTACTTACGAGCATGCATGAATAGCAGAGCTAGCTCAAGTAATAAAAAGTACTAAATTAGTAAGTAGTTGGATCACATCAATAGGTCATTTATGTCTGTAATCATCATTCCATCTGTTTGTGCCAAGTGGTGAGTTGATAGCAGTAGGTCGTCAACTAAAGTAATCTAGTAGGCTACTTCTAAAGTTTAGAAGTTCTAGAATTCCGCACCCACAGTGGTCCAAATTCTATGATTCCACTTTGGTCCTAATTGCCTGTTCATGAGGGACTAGAGCAATACACCGCTGAATGTAATGTACTAGTTATTTGGACCCTTCAAGTATTAATGAAACTATTATGATGATTCCAAGCAGATCAATGTGCAGTATGTTTCCTCTTTGTAAATCTCATTTCATATGTGTTTTTCTTTCTATAAAATGGTGTAATGAAGTTGTCGATTTCTCTTTGATTCATGGATTTATCTAGGCTGCTAAATAAAAAATAATACCTCTGTATAAGACAAATTTACTTGTGTTATTCGATTAACCTGCAGTACCTATATGAGCATAGATTTACTCATGCTATTTGGTGATAAAGGTACCCATGAGGTATATGGCATGAAACATTAATTAGCACTCCATTATTTCTGCCATTTCACCTCTTTAGTCTTCCATACTTCTGCTAGAATATTGTTGCTTAGGATTTTGTCTTGTTTACAACCCTACGCACCAAATTCCATCCTTTCTTTCCTCCTCTTCACTTTACTACAACACAAATATTAAAGCTGCCTGTTGCTGTGTGTTGGCCATTAGAACAAGGCATTCCTCTTTGAGATCAACCCGATTCATCCCCTGAGCATTTGGATCCATTTATTGGCTTTAGTCTACCTTGATGAAGGGCTATTGAACCAAGCCCCTTTTATTCTCTTTTTCAAACTTCGTGACAATTGGAGTGCAACATATTTCCTCAATAATCTCAAATGTACTCTTCTATCTAAGATGTCCTAGGCACTAGTCTACAATAACCTCAGAGAATGTCTCTAGGAAACTTTCTATATCTCCTGAAGCACTTGTGCTACATGTGCTAGAAAAAGCGACAACATATTTCTAGCGTCGTTGCAGGGGAATGGATATATATATATATATATATATATATATATATATATATTTTATTTTTTATCTGGGTGCGACAAATATTTACATTTCCTGTAAGGTCCCACCTTACCAACCATAAATATTATAGAGAAGTAATGGTCACATTGAATACTATTACTCAATTTTTATTTTTATTTTATTTTTGTTTTACTCTTAATATGACTAACTTAGCTATCATGTAATCAAGTTCCTTCAACTATTTCAATGTAAGAATATAACATAAGAAGTCAGGGATACATTTCCCTTAAGACCAATTCCAAAACACATTTCCTGTCTTTAAAAGATCATAACATGTGCTCTTTTCATACTTGTACATGAGCTCTAAGTAAGAGTGGAAATAAATTCTACCATAATTCTATGTGCGAACATTAAGCTAGATCAACCTATTTGATTTCCTAGGTTATGCTAAATAAGCTTCATTTATTGACTCTTGATATCATAACCACAAAAGCATTATACTTATTTTACAAAAATCACATATAAGTGTATGAGAATTAACTTACCTATAGCATGGTAACTAAGGGAAGAATATGTCTCTCTTTATCAATAAATCTAATAAATATGATATGTTTATGAAATAGAATCACAAAATATATTGACTCAACAACATTTCCAAATTCATCAATTAAAATTCCCAATCCCAATTGTTTAGGCAATTCTGCAATCATGAGAATTATATAATGAATATTGAAACAAAAGCAATCGCTGTTACTAATCCAGAAGCATGTCATTCTTCAAAAAGTGTCATGTAAAACAATGAAACTGCATAAATTGGGCACAAGTGGTTGTTTTCTATAGTCATTGAAGCACAAGAATGCACCCATGAACACATGCAACTTAGACAAAACTTATTATGCTCACTTGCACAAAATCCTATAGAAAGTCACTATAAAATTGTTTCCAACAACCCCCCTTTTTAATGAAAGATTTAGATAATAAAAGTAACAACAATCCTATTCTCTATTCACACTTCAACAAATTATTAAATTAATTTTCATGTTCATACCAAAAACTTGTAGACATAAGAAACTACATCCATCAAATAATCTATTCATAAATTTCTAGTACATAAAAGCTACGGTAAGTAGGACTTTTACTCTAACAATTTACATGCACAAAAACTATAGCCATTCATGTCTTTTGACAAGCACTTTCCATGATGGTAAGTAGGACCTTTACTGTAACAATTTATATCCACAAAAACTACAACTATTCGTGTCTTTTGACAAACACTTTGCATGACGATAAGTACAAATTTTACTACAACAATTTATATGCACAAAAACTACAACCATTCATGTTTTTTGACAAACACTTTGCAAACATGCAATCTACAACCATTGAGACATTTTGACAAACACTTTGCAAGCATGCAATCTACGACCATTGAGGCATTTTGCCAAACACTTGGCAACAATGAATTTGAGATTCTTCTTCAACCAAGCGTAGAAAATTCAGAAATTGAAATTTCAAATGTTGGTATCTTAAAAAAGGAACTAAACAATCTTAGTTTTTCATCAAAAACTCGAAAACAAACACATATAATTGACAACAACAATCTGTAAAATTGCTCAGATTTTCGATCTGGGTTCTGTAAAGTATTTTTTTTGGAATCAAATAGGGGGTTAAATGGCCAAAGGCATGGATACCCCTTGATGTTGAGCAGAAAAGTAACAAAATGTTTCAAAGATGTGATTTATTAAAACAACAACAACAAAAACATTCCTACTATCTCATTTATCACTTTGTCAAACACTTAGTGTGCAAAATTCATCTACAACTGTACATGGAGAAAAAAATAACTCAAATTTATGATAATATGGTATTGTAGTCAACTCATGGCAAACTGCAACGGACAAAAATGCATTATAAAAAGAACGTAAAACTTTGGCAATACATTATTGTTTTAATCCTCCTGCATGTACATTCTCAACTACAACTGGCATTCATTATTGGGTAGATCATAAATAAATATGTAAATATCTCATAAGCATTCACAAGTAGCAATTTCCAATGAATTTTAAAGTTCTACAACACTTTTAAATTAATAATAAACTAAAATTTCAAGAATGCTTATGAACATACCTAACAGTGTATTTATACAATTCCAAAAAGATGGGAATATGCTCCAGCTCCAATGAGATTGTGCTCCTGCTCCAATATCCTTACCAACTCATTGTGAACCATCCGATTTTCCTCCCAACCATATCCAGGGAGAACTTCTCCCCCTGGAACCCCCGAGTTGTAAGAGCTCACAAACAATACCAAAATATAGCAGTAGAGAGATATCCAAGGCAAGCTGAGGAAGATAAGTTTCACTTCCTCCCAACACCACTCATGGTTAGCTCCACCAGGTAGAGCTACATAGTAATTTAGATTAGTAATTTCAAAATCATTTCAAAAGCAATTGGTTACTCTCCAAGTCTCTCACTCTCATAATATTTTTCAAATCTCTCCAACTATTGGTATCGCAATGCACCTCCCCCCCCCTAAGTGAGAATACATGAGACACATATATAGGAGGAGCAAAAAATTCTTGTCATAAAGTAGGAGTAATATTCATGCATTGTATTCCATTTAGAGGAGTGTAACTCATGCCATTAAGGAGAGGTATGCATGCCTTAGTTAAGGATAATGTAACTTATGCATTAAAGTGATCCGGACTTAAACATGAACGCAACAAATTACAGAGATAACCATAAACACAGATATGCAGCGGAAATAATACTTCATTTCATTAATGTAAAATACTGAAATATGCTTACAAACAGTAATGGAAATAAACCGGCTAGGGCGATGGTAGCTTATCTCTGAGAAGAGATGTGGTGACTACATGCCTCTGAACTGTGTTAAAATGAGGCTCGAAGGCCTATTTATTGTTTAGAAACAATGGAAAACCCTTCACAACCCAAAACCTAACCCTAGAAGATGAAACGTCAAATTGTGGGCCCCATTTGGGTAAATTGGTACATCAATTTCCTGGGGTCGTAACTTTGGCATACGATCTCCGTTTGACGTGTACGATAGCTCGTTAGAAAGATCTAGCTGAGCAATATCACTTTAGGAAGGGAAACATCGGTCCATGGACCCATGTTGCCCCCAGATTTCCCAAAAAACGTCGTTTAGGGCCTCAAAACGGCTCCAGAAGTTCAGGACCCGAAACACTGCTAAAAATAGTAAACTGTGCTACAATTTAGGAAACTGAAAAGACTGAAAGAGATAATTGTGGGGCTCCAAATGGGATAGATGGGTGGCCACCAACATCCACCTGGATCATTCCTCCCCCCTTAGGAAGCAATGGTCCCCATTGCGTTGAGTTCCTCCCTGAGATGAGGAAGCTTCGTCTGAGCTGGGTCTCTAGTGAGCTGTTTTGCAATCTCTGATGTGTCCAGTAATGGTGGGAAGCATGGTCGATGATGGTCCACATTGAACACTTGGTGCAAGTGAAGGAATGGAGGAATGTTGTTCTCCAAAGCATTGTTTCCCATAGCCTTGGTGATGCCGTAAGGACCATGTCGGTGTGGTCTGAGTTTCTGATGGGTTCTGGTAAGGCGTTCTCTTTGCAGATGTAACCAAACTTTGTCGCCCACCTGAAACTTGTGTGGTACCCCTGTGGGTGAGGAGAAGTTGTTCCTGTGTTCTGTCATGACCGTATCCCTTTGCTGTTGCTACTGTGTGGAGGAAACCTTTGCGGGGGTCATGGATGTAGCAATGATCTTCCCCTTACTTTGGGAGTGAACCAGACAGAAAATGAATTTCCTAGTCTGGGAGATGAGCTTGCTGCCTTTCTTGGCAGTGATCAAAGAGGTGGCAGTAGGTGGGGCTACCTCTGGTATCTTGTATAATGAATTATTCAAAGAAATAATGACAGCACGAGGCCTTGAATCATACACAGCATGTCGCCTCCACAAGTATGGCTGGCCTAATAGTGCATCACAAACATCAAGAGGTGTAACATCACATAAGACACCGGGTTTGACATTTTTGTCGAAATGCCAAAAGACGGGGTTTGACATTTTTGTTGAAAAGAGCTTAAAGAAGACTTCTTTGTAGTGGAGTCGCCATTTTGTTACCGGGAAAAGTGTCTATTTAGAACTGCTCTATCCCACTAAGGTGTGACAGTTGCCTTAGAAACAAACAGAGAAAAACTACTTTTGTATTTCCTTTATGAACTATAGATAGAGAGGAATAGGAAGAACCAACTTGTGTCTTGCGCTAATCCTTTGATCCAATCCCTCTCTTCTTTGACAGTCTCCAGCTACCTGCTCCCTTACTTGCCCAGCTTCACCAAGTACCTGTAAGATCATAGAGGAAGAACACTATACAAAGAAATGGATCTATATTCATAAACAACTTAGGATCAGATTTAAGTTAACCATACAAATGTAACAAGCATCAATGATACAAAAGCATGGAGGAAAAACTCAAATAGTTTTTATTGATAAACAAGAAAAGATCCAGGAAGAGTTACAACCGATGGTTCCTGACCCAGTATCAACCTCCCAGCAAAGAAGCCCCTCTTCACCTCCAACAAAGCATAGATCACCCAATACTCTGATGTTTGTCTCAAAACCAACAACAATTCCTTACAATATGCAAAATTCTAGCCTCTGGATCTCTGGGATGAGGGATCCATATATAGATATGTGTAAGGAGGATGAGTCAGCTTGTGATTTGATTAGTGTCTTCTCTCTGTCAGTTCTTGCTTCCACTTGGAGACTGAAGGCCTCTTACTCATCCTTGGTCGAATTCAGTGAGGCAAGTGTCACAGGAGAAGATTCTGGAAGCTTCCATTGTCTCTCCACCTCGCGGAATGACACTGCCATTTGTCATTTCTTGCCCAACGCACCCTCACAGTGTATTTAGGTGCATTGCAACACACCTAGCCAGTGTATTTAGGTGCAATGCAACGCACCTAGCCAGTGGAGCAGCTGAAATGATCCTGTTTTGACTTATTCTGAGCAGTTTCAGGTGGAGAACTTCTGGGAGAAGCTGTAATCTGTTGACCTTGTTCCTTTAGGGGTTAGAACAACACTTTTAGGGACTTAGGAGCCCTTGGTTTATGGACATTTCAGGCTTGGAGTTGTAAGGCACAAAAATGTCTATAACAGTTGCCCCCTAAAGTATGCGGCCGTTAACCTTTTGGTGTCGGGTGAAATGCTTTATTACGAGGATCCGAAGTTCTTTCAATGTTGGGAGGAGACCTGTAATAAGATACAATATAATACATTATCTTCATACTATTTTCATGATCTAGCTGAGGTGGGCATTCCCATGCTCAGCTTTATAAATTCATTTTCATGTACATAGGATATAAAATCGTCTGAGTGTAGACTGATGATTCTGATAGAGCCATCATCCTTTTGGTAGGATGATTATCTGTGCTGCAATGCTGTACATTTAATGTCTTTATTTCCCTGGATATATATCGCAGCTCGGATGGATGAAACTAGATCCGGGGTCTTCAATCTCGTCCGATCTTCACTCGAAGTACAAGTCGATCCATGTGAGAAATGTTCTGAAGTCGAACATGGAAAGACATCACTTGATTACCAATCAATGATGTAAACTGTTAACAAGCGCGAGAGGGATCACCGATAATGATAATGATCCTCAAGGTACTGCAGTACAATTCACGTGGTGTGAATAAAGGACTTGGCATCAAACACCACGCAAAATCTTTCGGTCGAAGGTCATTGATGTAAACCTGTCGCCGGAAGTGAGAAACTTGCCATTGAGGCATGCAAGCTTCACAGTACTGAATGGGGTGTTCCTAGACCAACTTCTTGGATAATGAGCTGATGTCGACAAGAAGTGATCTGTCAAAGGAGGGCCTTAATGAATCCCACATCAATGACACGGAACAGAGCAAATGATTTTGATGGAGGTGAAAACGATCTGATGATATAATGTTCAGGGTGGCGGTCATGAAAGAATGGAGTATAATGTATGGTAGTGGGTGAGACACAGGTGGCTTCTCTGGATGACTTCTCTTGAACATGTCGGCGACACTGATGTGATGGATTGGTAGCATTAACCCAAAATGTGGATGGTATGGTGTGACCATGGCGATGTGACCGGTGAATGAAACAACCCAACCCGACTTGAACACGGAGTGGAAGTGTCATGTTCAAGAGCGACTTGCTACCAATAAAGATTCTTTGAGTTTTCTTCCCAATTTTCCCCAGTCATTGCTGACCAGTACCTCTTTATTTTTTTCAAGCTTGAGGAGGATAAAATATACTTGTTCTATAATTTTCCCTTCGGGCAAACCCATCGCTATGTTTTAACGAGCCTAGCGATAGTGAAACTCGTTCTCGTCTAAAGACAAGTTTGTCGCTATTAATCTTTTTAACGAGTTTAACGACAAAGATAACTCGGTCCTTTTCAATTTTAGAGAGTCACAAAAGGTACGTAAAGGTAACTCCAAAATTCCTTTTTCGTCATCTAATCCCTTAAGTCCGAAAAAGTATAAAACAATACAGAAGGGATGAATTTTTGATAGTTTTAACAAGTCGAACAAAACAAGCGCTTGATCTTTTTGTGTAACAATCCCTCAGGTCCAAAAAGATAAAAATCTAGAGGAGGGATAGCACTTCCTGTCCCTTTAACGAGCTGGAAGGCCAAGGACTCGGCAATCTTTTCATATTTTACAAGTCAGTTGAAAAGAGCTTAAAGAAGACTCGTCTTTTGAGGAACCAGTGATAAAACGGGTAGCAGCTGATTCCAGGTAAGGTTTGGAATTTTCCAATCATGGCAGTGTCACAAGGATGGCTAGTGAAATCACTCTTCGCAGCTGTTCCTCAAAATGGGTAAGCAATCAAATGGAGGTGAATGATCGGCCAATGAAAAAGTGGAGGTGACAGTGCAAACACGACCAAGGCTTTAATGGCTGAAGTACTACATTCACGGTTGTTATTTACCGGGGAATAGTTCATTTTTTAACGAGCTTAAACGTGGGTGGAAACATTTGCTCATGTCTTATGTTTATTTTTTAATGAGCTTGAACTATGTGCTAAAACTGCTCGATGCGGGTTTATTTTTTAACGAGCTTGAACCTTGCGGTAACACTGCTCGATTAGATGGTCTTGTTTTGATTTTACCATAAATGGCTTTGTCCTTTCAAAGATCGTACTGTATTTTCAACTGCTTCATCAAACTAGTAAGAAATGAACAATATTTGCTTGAAAACGAGTTAAAACGCTAATATTTTACTTTGAACTACGTAAAAGTAATGAAAAAGTGTTTTTTACCTCTCATTTTACCATTTCATTTGAACTTGGTTTGTTGGAGCTTTGGAGGTGCTTTTCCCCTTCGATTTTCATCAGTTGATTTCAGGAGATTCTGTGGACGATTCTCGGCGCCGTTTGGACTAGGTAGGAGCTAAACATGAGTTCTTTCATTTCATGGTTTCCATTTTGCATTTTGAGCTTGATTCCTAGCTTTTCTAAGCCCCTGGGGTTTAAGGAACTTGTTCTGCCATCAACGCACTCTCAGTGTATCGAAACCTGCGTTGAATGTTGGCCTGTCTAATGGCTGTCTGACATTCAACGCAGCTAGAACATTTCTGCAGGTGCGTTGGGCGCAAAAAGGGAATTTGATGCACAATTTTTGATGGAATTTTTGTCTGTTTCTCACCAAAATCAGGACTTAACTCCTCTCTTGTTTGTTTTTCAGAGATCTTTGTCCAGTAAGATGACCATTACATGGCGAGAACGTGAGCATGAAGAAGAGGACATGCTTGCCCTACATGATCCAGTTACAGTGAACGCGCTGCGGAATTGTGGCTTGCTGAAGTTCTTCCGCATTTCTAGCATGAGACAGCAGATCAACTTACTGCAGTATTTGCTCGATGCTTGGGATCCTACCAATCAAGTTTTCCAGATCAGGGGCAAATCTATCCCCTTGAATGTAGTAGACATCTATTTCTTGACTGGCTTGTCGAGGCGGGGTGCCCCCATCTCTTTGTCAGGTTCGGCTCGAGGAGGAGATTCTGTGAGAGATTATGTCCGCCGGTACTGCAGAGAAGGATCTCAGCCGAGTAAAGATGACAAGATCATCATCCGTGATGTCACTGACAGGTCCCTTAGGACTATTCTGTTTACTTTTGGTAGGATGGCCGGTGGTGCGTCTCTTCATGTAGCCAATCGATCTTATATGCAACATGCCTTGGAATGCCTCCAACCGAAGGTGTTCAACTGGTGCGACGCAATACTTCTTGTGATGAAAGAACAACTGACCAAGATAAAGAGCGGGAGGTTGAAGAAATTTGGGTATGGTTCTATTTTGACCGCCTTTGCCTTGGAGAAGATACCACTGATGTAGCCGCAATACATTGCACTCAATTTACCTTCTCCTACTAAACCACGTATGTAGAGATGGGTTGACCATATGTCTAGGCATGCTAGTCAGTCTTAGATTTCATTTTTTGATACCTTCTTCAGGTGGTTTGATCGTCAGGAGATGGTTTATTCTGAGTATCCATACGCTGGCATGGACTTCCGGGGTGATCCAGATTTAGTACTGCCGGATGGCGAGCAGTGGGGCGCCATTGGTAAAATCTTTGACCATATTGCTGTTTATCGTTTTTTGTTTATAATGTCCTTGTGCTTTATTCTATCAAGACTTTAATCAAACTCATGTGTACATTCAGATGTTGGCCCCATTCGCCCAGTAGTTCACCTGAGAGTACCAGCTGCTGCCCCAGCAGGAGAGGTCGTCGGAAGGGCTATTCTTCGTGACCTTGATGTGGCCGAGACTCTCACAACATTACAAGAGTAGGTTGAGGGCCTCACTCTCGGTATTCCAGATGTGAGGACCGACGAGCTACCTTTGCGGTTAAAGCGGCATACTACTGGTGTGCCCAGACGATGGACTCGTCTCTTACGCATGATCACACAGGCTGTGACTTGCTATCACGAGCATCATTAGACTAGGGTGCCCCCTAGAATTTTGAGTTTTTGGGTCGTTTGACCGATTTTGTCTTGGTTACAGAACATTATGTGTAAACCATAAATAGTTATATGTATTTTTGATTTTCGGAGTTTTATTTTGGTTGAGCTACATGATCCACATGCAAAACATGTGTTTCTTTTTATAAATGTTGTAAATGTCTATCTAACACATAGTTTGCTAATGAGTTAGTTAATGTGTTTAAGTTTATGGAAATATGTTGATATTGAATAAGATCAAATTGTCTTTCCAAAATCTTAACCCTTAGGAACATGCGATAAATAGCTGGGTTTCAGACGGAATATATACCATTGAGTTGTAGTATTACGAGTTGTGAGTCTAGCCTGACAATTAGTTGGCGTATACCATGAGTGATGGCATCATAGAGAAGTTCTATCAATGCGCTATACTCAGCGATGTTGTTCGTTGATCGACCAACACATACACCTCTGAAACTTACTAACTCGCCGCTTGGATCAAAAATGGCCGAGGCTGCGGAGGACAGGTTCCGCGAACTACGACTCGCTCCGTCGGCATATCCAACACATGACTCCAATAGGTTTGACATCTGCAATAAATGTAAAAAGTGGATTAATTGACCAAAATAAACACTTTAGCGAAAACAAAAACATAACAAAAGCATACAGGTTACCACTACGCATAGTAACGCTTGAGGTACAACCCATTACGGGGTTGCGCCAGTGGAATTCCGTCATAATCCATTAACTCGTAGGCTCCTTTTGCTAACATTCGTTTAACAATATAGGGGCCCATCCATAAAGACTTAAATTTACCTGCTCCCAATTTATCGGATTCTTGGTCATAAAGCAAGACCAAGTCACCTTCTGAGAAGACACGGGGTTTGACATTTTTGTCGAACTGCGCCTTGAATCATTTCTTATGGGCTTCGTTAGCCAAGGCGGCGTCACAATGGGTTTCATCCAATTGGATTAATTCCAAGAAACGAGCCTCTTCTTCTGAAGTTCCGGGGAGGAGATCAATTGCAAGTTTGAGAGACGAGATTTCACACTGGATTGGTAAGACTGCTTCCAGGCCATATACCAGTTGGAAGGGTGTGAACCCGGTTGCATTCCTTACCGATGTTCGGTAAGCCCACAAAGCTGAGTACATGATTAGGTGCCATCTTATTTTGTGAACTCCGATCATCCTTTGCAGCATGCGTTTCAAGACCTTGCTGATTGCTTCAACTTGTCCGTTGGCTTGCGGATAATATGGAGTAGAGCTGTCGTGAGACAACCTTAGTTTGGCAGCTAATTCGACCATCATGTGCTTGCAAAAATGTGATCCATGATCTGTGACTATAGCCTGTGGTACGCCGAATCTGGCGACTACATGATTGAAAAAGAAGAGGGCAGCTGTTTCACCAGTATTATCTAATGTAGGCATCGCCTCGGCCCATTTGGTAAAATAGTCAACTGCGACTATGATATACCCATGCCCCCCGGTCGAGGTGGGGTTACATGTCATGAAATCGATGCCCCATTTGGCAAATGGCCCAACAACAACTATTGGCTGTAGAGGTGCGGGTGGTCTTCTGGTTTTGCTATCAAAAATTTGACAAGCATGGCAACTTCTGACTGCAGTTATGCAATCTTTGAACATTGTTGGCCAGAAGTATCCTGCTCGTAAAATTTTTTGTGCTGTAGCATATCCAGATTGATGCCCCCCACACGCGCCTGAATGACACTCATTCAGGACTTTTTCGGCCTCCTCGTGGGTGAGGCACCTTCTCAGAACTGTATCGATACCGCGACGGTAAAGTGTATCACCGACGATCATGTAGTCTTTTGCTTGGTATCGAATACATTTTTGTTCAGAGTGGGAGGTGTTTGGCCTAATTTTTTGGGTTTGGAGATAAATGATTATATCCCCATACCACTCATTTCTTGTAGATATCAGAAACAAACTTTCATCCACGATTGATTCTTCGGATGTTTCATCGTTGGATGACGATGGGAGATCGCACAATAATTCTGCGAAAACTAGAGCTTTCTTTGACTTGGATTTTACAAATTCCAGATCAAACCCTTGTAGGATTGCTATCCATTTTGAGTATTTGCCCACTAGCAACTGTCGCGACAATATATAAGTCATGGGGTTGCAATCTGACATAATGGTAGTTTTTCGAAAGAGGACATAGTGTCGAAATCTCTGTATCGCTTGAACAGCTGCAAGCGCTAGCTTTTCAACGTAAGAATATTTGCTCTCTGTATCATTTAAGTTTTTACTTAAATAATATATAAGATGCTCAATTCCATCGACTTCTTGAACTAAAACCATTGCAATGGTCGTATCTGCTGCAGCCAGATACAGGTTAAAATCTCTTTGATAATCAGGGGCGTACATTAATGATGCTTTCATTATGGAATCTTTTAAAGCATCAAAGGAAGCTTGCGCAACCTGATCCCATACAAAGGGTACCTCCTTTTTCAAAAGACGTGTATGACCTTTAGCAAGTTCGACGTAATTTCGAATGAACCTCCTCAGAAAGTTTGCTTTACCTTGGAGTTTCTGAATCTGAAGCAAATTCGAAGGTGGAGGCAAATTTATGATTGCCTGGACCTTACAGGGGTCGAGACGAATCCCATCCTTGGAGACTACAAAGCCAAGTAAACGACCAGAACTGACGCAAAATACACATTTGTGCGGATTGAGTCGTATCTTGTAGTGTCGGAAACGTAGAAATATCGCTCTTAAATGCTGCGGATGATCAGTCCGCTTTCGCGAATGAGCCGGAAGGTTGTCGAGGTATGGTTGAACGATGTTTTTGATGTCATGGAAGGCATAATTCATTGCCCTTCTGAAACGTCGCCCCTGCGTTCTTTAAACCAAAGGGTAATTTTCGATATGCGAATGTGCCCCACGGACAAATAAATGCAGTCTTTGACTGGTCCTGTGGGCGGATATTTATTTGATTATACCCGGAGAATCCATCCATGAATGAAAAGATTTTGCATCCAGCGCATTCATCAATTATCTAGTCAATGAAGGGTGTAGGGTAGTTGTCTTTTGGACAAGCTTGATTTACATCCCTATAATCGACGCACACTCTAATTGTCCCTTGTTTTTCAATAACAGGGACAATATTCGATACCCAATCGGTTAGAGGAACCGGGTAGATGAAACCAACATGGAGAAGTTTTTCAACTTCTGCCTTAATGGCAGCGGCTTTTTTGGGGTGCACCTGCCGTAGCCGTTGTCGTACTGGTTTGACATCTGGATACATCTTAATTTCGTGTTCAACGATACTTGAGTCAATGCCTGGCATTTCACTGTATGACCAAGCAAAGACATCTCTGAATTCGCGAAAAAGAGCGTTATATATTTCTAGTTCTGAAGGAGAATAGCATTTGCCAACATAAATATTCTCTACAACATCTGTTTTGGTCGAGATATTTATGGCTGTAGTCTCTTTAATGTTGGACAAGTTTTGCTCGAAATCCACCGTATTTACAGTATTTGACAGAAAATCAAAGATTGAAGGATGATAAAGGTCATTTTGAGTATCTTCTCCACAATCCGGAAGAAGAGAACGATGGTGGGAATCATTCCATGGTGCTCCTTCAATTACCATAGATTGGACAATTCCTTCGTCGGTGACATGCACTCGTGACCAAGGATCTGAAGGAGTACCATATTCTTTAGACCTATCTATCCAAACGCTTGATGAGCGTTGATTTGGGTTTGCCTCCCATGCTAGGAACATTGATTGCTATAATATTTCTATTGGGCTTGGGGGCAAAACCACTACATGATCCATGTCGATATCGTTTTCTGAGATCTTTATAGAAGATATCATGTTGCAGGTTCCTATCGATGCTACTTCCACCAGATTGATTGGAGGTGGAAAAGCAAAAGTTCCCATTAGTATAGGATCTTTTAGTAGGCCTACTCCGATATTCTGAAGCGAATGGGGGCTTCCATGGATCATGGGAATGCTTCCAGTAACTTGAGAACCATTGGGGAGGAAGTTTTGTTGATCGACGATTATAATCCCTCCTTGAAAGGGAAATGCAATCTTTCTAAAATAGGTCGACACAACAGCTGCCATGGCATATATCCATGGTCTTCCTAATAGGATGTTGTAATCAAGATTCCCATCGATGACTTCAACATCTATTTCTACCGTTTTCCCTCCTAGTTCAACTTTCAAGTTATTTAGGATACCATATGGGGTATATGACCTTCCGTCGAATGCTTTTAATGTCGTCGAAGATCGCAACAAGGTTGGAGATCCTAAAGTTTTCCAGCAACTCATCGACATAATGCATGTAGATGCCCCCTCATCAATAATTGTTCGATGAACAGTTTTGTTGAGGGCTTTCACTTGAACAAGGAAAGCTAGTTGAGCTGGTAACTGAGGATCGTATCCTTTATGATCGAAGGATACAAGATTTGAATCCTTTGGGTCAATCCCACCAATTGCCAATAATAAAGCCTGCCTTTGGGATGGGCAATTTTGTAGTACTTCAAGAGTCGACATAGCGGATAGCGATTGGGCCAAATCTTCCACTATATTATAATGCTGCGCCGCTCTAGCGCGGGGATTAAATGTCGACTTGTGTACTACTCCCTTTGGCGGTTTTATCGTCAATTCAGGGATGGTGGGTAGCACAACTTCTGTCGAAGTTGTTGTCGAACTACTTGGTTGATCTTTATCCTTGTTGTTCGACAGCTGTGGATTCCCATAATATTTGTTCCTTGTCGATATCAAAGCATCATTTTGCTGTTTTGAAACCGACAACATTAGCACTTGAGACGGGGAAGCATTTCCACTCTCAACCAGATTTGTTCTTGGATTTGGAAACGGATCAGTTAACACTGCAGAGGTTTTCGAATTCTTGAAGAATTTCTTAAGCTCAACTCTGTGTGGACAATCTGAGGTCCGATGATCCTCATCGCATATTAAGCATGGATTTTTTGATTTCCTATTTCCAGGGGGGTTTGAAGAAGATTTTTCAGGTGATGATTCATCCTGTTTCTTCTTCTTCCCTTTGCCTTTCTTCTTGCTTCCTGGTTGTTTGGTTTCTTTGCCTTTATTGGTCGATACGGCATTTACTTCCGAAGCAAGAAGTTCATCTTTTGCATTTTGACCTGAAATCTTACGGGCCTTTTTGGATGTAGCCTTTGTTGATTTCGTGTCTATCGTGCCAATCACGCCATCGCCGACATGAGAGTCATTGTTTGATTTAGGAGGAGGAAAAATTGAGAATTCCGGTCTAGGGGCGTCAGGTATTTTATCGTAGAGCGTGCCAGACTGAGTGTAAATCAAGTCCAGATATTGTGCACGAGCGATAACTTGCTCTTCTGTTACAACTCCCCCCTTTGCCACATCTTCCGTGATGGAAGGCAGTAATGACTTGATAAACCATTCAGCTAAGAGCTGATCGGGGACGTACGTTTTTACCATCCTACGACGACGTCCCCACTCATGTATATGATCAGATATGTGAGTGGCCGTTGTCTGTTTGAAGTTGGTAAGAAGTTCTGTTCCCGTTTTGTACCTTATTGGTAATTGAAAATGGGTTAAAAAGGTTGTGGCTAAGGTACTGAAGTTGTCGAACGAAGCTCTAGGCAATTCAATGTACCATTTTGCCGCTGGACCCGTTAACGTCCTCTGAAAGAGGCGAAGTCTTATCGAATCATCATTTAGGGTGTTTGATGAACACCATAGATGAAAGGTCATCACGTGATTCGATGGATCTTCACCCGGATTTCCATTAAATTTAGGAATATCTGATGGAAGTTTATGCGAAATCGCTGGCCACCAAGGGGCGTAAGCAAATGGATCGTTTGTTAATCGATTTAAATTAGGTAACTCTAAGGTTGCCACAAAGGGTAACTGTTGATTCAGGTTAGGTGAAGCATACCCAGGATAAGATGGGATTGCCTGAGCAGTTGGTCTTTGCATACCGGCATAATGCATTTGATGCTGGTATGTTTGGTAAGGTTGGTGGACATGACCATTGTAAAATGGTTGATTTTGACTGTTTTGAATGTACGACTGTCCACTGTTCGCAAAGATTTGCTGCTCAGAACCTTGGTATACTTGTTGGAATTGCGGTTGTTGGTATTGCACCAGCCATGGTTGTGAAGCCATGTGTTGTTGCGCGATACTAACCGTTTGACCAAGGTGAGGGGTAATTGTACCCGTCTGGACCTGTGTCGCTCCACTAGTCAGTGATTGTGGTTGAGTCGCAGGGTCAAGGGGCTGTTGCATTACAACCTGAGAAACCTGAGGTTGGCATACAACAGGCGGCGTTTGGACTTGCGACACCGTCACAATAGCTGGCGTGGTTGGGATATTCGACATAGGTACGCATTGTTGCATTGAGTACACAACTCTTGGTTGTTGAGGTAGTATAGGTACCCAACCACTTGAGGTAATTCCAGTATAACCTGAATGTTGTTGTGAACTCCCGTATGGATATCCTCTTGGAGGGGATAATGAAAGGGTATACTGTCCCCCATACGGTGGCAATCCAGAACTCAAGGGAATTGTTTGCCCTTGGGGACCGGACTGCCCAAATTGACCTCCAAATGGATCAATTTGTTGAGACTCAACATAAGAGTTTCCGGGTATTATTCTGGATGAACAAACAGAAACGGACCATACTGTCGAAATAGCCCCTGAGTGGGCTCCTTCTAGCGGTTGAGAGCTATTTGGGACAGATGGTATACCGGCGAACATTGTCGGAGTGATAGCAGGGAGTTCTGCCGTCGCTGTGTCAGATGACACAGTCCTAGATGTTGACAGTTGTTCAGACATTTGTAGTCTATCCAAAAGATTACCTAGCGATTCTACAGGAGCTTCTGCTGGTGGTAGACTAACTTCTGATGAAGAAGGATATAGAGTGATCCCGACTCCAAAGTGCGTTGGAGTATTTGTTTGAGGATCTTCTACAATTTCTTCTATTGCAATCAGACTTGGTGGAAGGGGAAGACCGCCAGGTCCGTAAAATATTTCTGGTGCCGAAGAAGGTGTGAAATCGGCAGGGACAGATGTCTGAAGAGTAAGACTCCCCGAACCGGTTGTAGATGGAACTAGTTCAGTAACACAAGTGTTTATTCTCAAACTAGGATCAGTATCACTGTCCTTCTGTGGCTGTTGAACTTCTTCTGTAGAGGCAGGGATTCCAGAAATGTTTGGAGTAACCGGAGTCTCTGATGTCGTTGGAACACTTGTTCTAACTTTGATAGGAGATTTGGAACCGGTTAAATGAGTTCGCTTTGTCTGTACTGGTTTCGATTCCGGAGACAAATACGATTGACTCGTAAGCCTTCGCAAACGACGGGGTTTCAATTGACTTTCTTCCACGATTGCGGATTACTCGATCAACTAAAATAAAGGGAAGGTATGTTTCCAAATTAAATGAATTTTAGACGCTTTGACACAACTTGTTTTTTCAGTTTTTAAGAGTCGAGAAAAAACAAAAGATGACTCTAGTCTCCTTCGATTTTTAATGAGCCTGAAGTGACAAGTGCTCAGATGGACCTTTTCCGTTAAGGAGTCTGAAAAGGAACGAAAGGGACTGCTCTGGAGATCTAGGTAGAGGGAGTACCAAACCAATCGCAAAACTGCAGAATACTTCTTACGGTATGGCAGTCAATCTTCCCGAATGCTGTGTTCAATGCATTGCGATCGATAGGGCGGCAGACACGGCTTCCTATGGATAAAGGATTTAAGCCTATAGGGGTCTCCCAAAATATACTCGACGGTACGTGGGAGCACAAGTCCGTACTGGCACTTATCGTCTCAAAGTGGAGGAATCACCCAACCATCAGTGAGGACAACAGTTACTAGGCTTTACGACGCCGGAATACGTCTCTAGCCTAGACCTCTAAATGTTGTGCGTTAAGTTCCAAAGCGTTGTTAGATTCATTGAATTTATTTTAAGTTGATCTTGCTTATGAAGTTTTCCTTTTGGGTTCACCACGGGATGTAGATGTAATTCCTAAAATGCAATCTAAAGATGATAAACAAACTTTTATCTCTTTTGTGCAATGAAAATCCTAGCTACTAGAGGAAAAGAAAGACACAATCTTTTCACAAAGAGCAAAGAGCACACTGTAAATGCACTTTCCTAAATCAAGCCAAACAGACTGTCTATATGCAAATGCACATGCATGTATTTGTTTTCGACTTTCTTAGTATTGATGCTAAAAAGAAAGTTGATGTACAAATCTGAATTTTCTTTCAAGCGACAAACACAAACAAGCTTCTTTTCGAAATCAAAAGATAGAGACGATTACGACACTTTACGATTTTGAAATGAACACTCGTTTTGACACTAGAAAATCACAAATTCAGACCAAAGGCAATAGTAACAGTATAATCGACCATCAACAGCAATCAAATTTTCTCCTATGATCGAAATCGACACTTGCGACAGATCCAAATCAAAGGACGACAGTACGACTATTCTACTTTTTCAATGGAAAACTGTAAACGACTCAACAAACACACAAAAACATCTACAGTTCTTTTGTACAAAGGAGGCGGAATAACAACAAGGAAAAGGGGTTTTAAACAGACATATACTGATCACAGGCAGCAAAATTCAGAGATAGAACTGGAGAAATGAAGCACAAGAACCGCAGCTGCACAGGGCTAGTCTGATCAGCGCACCTGTAACACAGAGAAACTGCGTTGCAGTGCAGGTTGCCCTTTCGGGAAGTGCGCTGAAATTCAGGATCTCTTAACAGTACCTGCGCTGGGCCAGAAATGAGAATCTGTCCAGGTTCTGGGTCACAGTTTGCAGTTCAGTCTTTGGTTTTTGGCCGAGTAAAAGCAATTAGTAATGCACAATCAGGGGTAGATCTAAGGAGGGTCTAAGAGCTATCACAAGGGCAATCAGATAGTTTGTGAATCAGCTGTTCAAATCATAAATAGATCCAGTGAATGGATTGAAGCAGCATATGTCTACTTTGCATTTGTTATGGCAAATGCAGTTCGAATGCTACTTATAAGTTTATGAAACAAACAACAAAGAGATACACAAACAAACTAATTAGACATTCTCCCCAGCGGAGTCGCCATTTTGTTACCGGGAAAAGTGTCTATTTAGAACTGCTCTATCCCACTAAGGTGTGACAACTGCCTTAGAAACAAACAGAGAAAAACTACTTTTGTATTTCCTTTATGAACTATAGATAGAGAGGAATAGGAAGAACCAACCCGTGTCTTGCGCTAATCCTTTGATCCAATCCCTCTCTTCTTTGACAGTCTCCAGCTACCTGCTCCCTTACTTGCCCAGCTTCACCAAGTACCTGTAAGATCACAAAGGAAGAACACTATACAAAGAAATGGATCTATATTCATAAACAACTTAGGATCAGATTTAAGTTAACCATACAAATGTAACAAGCATCAATGATACTAAAGCATGGAGGAAAAACTCAAATAGTTTTTATTGATAAACAAGAAAAGATCCAGGAAGAGTTACAACCGATGGTTCCTGACCCAACATCAACCTCCCAGAAAAGAAGCCCCTCTTCACCTCCAACAAAGCATAGATCACCTAATACTCTGATGTTTGTCTCAAAACCAACAGCAATTCCTTACAATATGCAAAATTCCAGCCTCTGGATCTCTGGGATGAGGGATCCATATATAGATATGTGTAAGGAGGATGAGTCAACTTGTGATTTGATTAGTGTCTTCTCTCTATCAGTTCTTGCTTCCACTTGGAGACTGAAGGCCTCTTACTCATCCTTGGTCGAATTCAGTGAGGCAAGTGTCACAGGAGAAGATTCTGGAAGCTTCCATTGTCTCTCCACCTCGTGGAATGACACTGCCATTTGTCATTTCTCGCCCAATGCACCCTCACAGTGTATTTAGGTGCATTGCAACGCACCTAGCTAGTGTATTTAGGTGCAATGCAATGCACCTAGCCAGTGGAGCAGCTGAAATGATCCTGTTTTGACTTATTCTGAGCAGTTTCAGGTGGAGAACTTCTGGGAGAAGCTGTAATCTGTTGACCTTGTTCCTTTAGGGGTTAGAAAAACACTTTTAGGGACTTAGGAGCCCTTGGTTTATGGACATTTCAGGCTTGGAGTTGTAAGGCACAAAAATGTCTATAACAGGGAGATGAGCTTGCTGCCTTTCTTGGCAGTGATCAAAGAGGTGGCAGTAGGTGGGGCTACCTCTGGTATCTTGTATAATGAATTATTCAAAGAAATAATGACAGCACGAGGCCTTGAATCATACACAGCATGTCGCCTCCACAAGTATGGCTGGCCTAATAGTACATCACAAACATCAAGAGGTTTAACATCACATAATACCTCGTCTGTGAAGGGCTTGATGCCGTAGGGAAGGTGGCACTTCTAGCGAAATTTGAGATCTCGTCCTTCATGAAGCCACCTGATACTGTACGGCTGTGGGTGTGGTGTAGTCGGTAGGCGCAACCGCTTCACAACCTCAGCTGAAATAAGGTTCTTTTGGCTTCCGCTATCAACAATGAATTGAAGCGGTGAACCCTTCACCCACATCTGTGAGTGGAAAAGACGCTCCCCCTCCTCTGGGTCTTTGGGCTCATTCTTCTGGATCTTAGCAGTGGCAACAGTGGCACTGGGATCCGCATCAATGATATACTTCCCTTTACCATTCTCCTTGTCGGGTTCTAGCTCAGGGTCGGAACATGCATTTGATTCGGAAGCCTTCAACTTGGCCACCAGTGACTGCTTGGTCCGACACTCACTTGTGTTATGAGTGGGACTCTTGTGGAACTCATACCACTTTTCTGTGTCCTTTTTCGACTTCGTGGTGTTGTTCTTTTCTTGCGGCTTCGACAGGTTGTCTTGGGTCACCCTGCCTTGGCTTTGTGCTTTAGTCTTCGGATTTGCAGGTCTAAAGTCTCACTTTTTCTGTTTGAACTTTTGCTCTATTTTGATAGCGTATCGGTATGCTGTACTGAGTGAGGAGATGTTCAAGAACTCCATCTCTTCCTGGATGTATCTGTGTAGGTAGCCATGGTATTTGAGTACCAGATGCAGCTCAGAATCTTTGATACCCAACTGTGTGCGAAGGGTATGAAAAATGTTTGTGAACTCCGGCACATCTTGGTCTCGTCCCTGCCGTAGTGTGGTCCATTTGATGTAGTTGTCCTCGTAGCTTTTGACATGGTAGTACTGCTCCTTGACGACATCCTGGAATGAATCCCAAGTGGGTGCAGCTGAAAATAGTGAGCCTGTGCTCTCATCCTTCTGCTTGCATTAGGTTTCCCACCAGTCCTTGACGTGGGGGGCTGCTTTAAGAAGAGCGAAAACAATCTTTTCCCGACTCGAAAATTCATGAACAAAAAAATACCCATCTAGCAGATTTAACCATTTATCTACAACATTCACATCTATTTTACCCTCGAAGATGGGGATTTCAAAATTGACTTGTACCTTAAAGGGCGTGGCGTTTCCAGAGTAGCTGCTGGAAGTCGATCCGTCGCCTCTAGGTAGTCGCTGAAGGATTTGCGCAAAGCTATCCATCATCGCGTCCCTTTGTTGCTCGAGGGCTTCTTCGAGCAAGATTTTGATAGGATATCCTGCCCCCTCATCTTGCTTCTCATCCACCATGGGAGGCCATTGGGATTTGCGAGGCTGGTCTTGCAAAGGTTCGACCAGTTCAAGCCCTAAATCCTTATATCCCGACCTCGTTGGGGACATGCAAAGAAAAAGAAAGAAAAAGCAAACCGCTCTGATACCACTGATCCGGACTTAAACAGGAATGCAACAAATTACAGAGATAACCATAAACACAGATATGCAGCGGAAATAATACTTCATTTCATTAATGTAAAATACTGAAATATGCTTACAAACAGTAATGGAAATAAACCGGCTAGGGCGATGGTAGCTTATCTCTGAGAAGAGATGTGGTGGCTACATGCCTCTGAACTGCGTTACAATGAGGCTCGAAGGCCTATTTATTGTTGAGAAACAATGGAAAACCCTTCACATCCCAAAACCTAACCCTAGAAGATGAAACGCCAAATTGTGGGCCCCATTTGGGTAAATTGGTACATCAATTTCCCGGGGTGATAACTTTGGCATACGATCTACATTTGACGCGTACGATAGCTCATTAGAAAGATCTACCTGAGCACTACCACTTTGGGAAGGGCAACATCGGTCCATGGACCCATGTTGCCCCCAGATTTCCCAAAAAACATCGTTTAGGGCCTCAAAACGGCTTCGGAAGTTTAGGACCCGAAAAAATGCTAAAAATAGTAAACTGTGCTACAATTTAGGAAACTGAAAAGACTGAAAGAGACAGTTGTCGGGGTCCAAATGGGATAGGTGGGTGGCCACCAACATCCACCTGGATCATAAAGAGAGTGTAAGAGGAATCTTTTATGACATGTCTTTAATGAGTTGAAGAGCAATATGCCATTCTTTGATGAGTGCATAAAATAGAGTGTAATGTATTATTAAAAGAGAGATATTTACATAGAGCCATGAGAGTCATCAAGGAGAGAGGTGTGAAGTAATTGAGGAGATGAAGGTGACTTGTAATTATCATTTAATAATATCATAGTCTCATAAAAGATAATAATAATATTAATAATATGGAGGATTAATTCGAGATTGAATGATTAGGATTGATTAATGATAAGTGAAGTGATTTTCATTCAACTATACTTGATTGAAAATTTATGTAAGGTGATTTACCATTTTTAGAAAGTGATGCTTGAGATGCTAGACATGATTTTCTATTTTTAGAAAGTCACTCTAGGATTGTTAGAAAAGAGGTTTTATTAAGGAAATTCATCCCTGAGCTTCCCATGAGCGGTATTTTTCTTCTAGAGAATAGGGATTCCGTACCCCTATTGCATGCATTGTAACGACACATCTAAATTGATCCCTTATATAAAGTTTTAAACTTTATAATAAAACAAATGTGATGACATTTAAACAAAAAAACATGTTAGGTTTTATAAATATAATTAAACTTTATAAACATATATAAGTTAAATTTTATAAAATATATAATTAAACTTTATAATATATATATATTAAATTTTATAAAATATATAATTGAACTTTATAATATAAATTTTATAAAATATATAATGGAACTTTATAATATATATAAATTTAAATGTTATAAAATATATAACTGAACGTTATAAACATACATAATCTAAAAGCGTAAACAAAACTATATGCTAAAGCATACCTAAAATCATTACAGGACCCTTTAAAAGGGGGCGCGTCCAACCAACTGAAAATTGATAACAGAGCGTACTTGCCAGGAAAATATCTGAGGGCTTAAATTGCATGGAAGGCGTGTCGAGTCAAGGGAAGGCAGTGGCTGCAGGTAGGAGGGCGGCCACCGCCAGGCCCGTAGATAAACCTGGTAGCCTAGATCGAGAGTGGGGGGGAAAAACCAGAGAGGAGCAGAAGAGAACCAGAAGCAGAAATTCACCAGGAGAAAACTAGGAGAAGATAATTATCCATTGGAAGAGCTTTAAGCTGTCTAAGGTTCTGAGCACGGAGGGACAAAGAGATTCTGTTGAGAAGATTTCTGGATTGAGCAGCTAGGTTTGCTTAGTCTGGTTGGGTGGTATTGGTCTCCCAGAGATTGGATCGAAATAGCCACGACATCACCAGCAGAATCACCAGTTCAGTAGCAGAATCAACAACAGTTAAGGTAAGTACAAATTTAATTCTTCAGGTTTTCTGTATTTCAGATTACGGACACTACATATGGTATCAGAGCCCGTCGTTCAAACCCTGCGACCTCACAGGCCCTACGCTGGTGTAAATTTTGTGGTTAAATTCAGCTGGGTAAAATTGTCCATTTTGAAGCTTGATTTTGTGAAGATTGATGAAATTTCTAACCTATTTGGTACTGGTATTGCTTCCATAATGCAATTTCAAACCCCTGTCCTTGTGACCAAGGAAATTTTATTAAATAAATTGTTGCTTTACTCCTGCATTCGCTTCCTACGCCCGTGACAGTTCAATTATTTATCGGAATTCAATTCTATTCGTCGGGGTTTTCTTTCTTTCTTTCAATGATTCTTCTCTGACATTTATCTGGTTTATGAGGTTTTGAAACAAGCTGCGGCAAACAATTCTTCAAAGTGTTAAAAAAAATAATAATGATATTCAAGAGCTCAAATTTCGATGAAAAGATGTTTGAAATTCAAAAATAAAGTGAATAGGAAGCCTGGAAATTGCCATAATTGGTGTTTCTATTCCAGCGAATGATGAAATCTCTGCAGTAATCATCGGCACAAGGGCCGAATAAATCTGTAGTGATCGATGCGTAACCGCTGTAATCGATTTCCCGCGGTGGTATCCATGACGATTCGCATGCTATCCATTGTCGTTTAAACGATATGGTGACTAAGGAGCAACTTAGTGGAGCCGCCTTTTTCCGTCGCTTTGGGTATCTAAAATGAAATCGAAACGTGCTAAATTGAGCTCTAGGAGTCGTTCTGGATGTTACTGTGGTAAAAAAAAATTTCTTTAACGCTCTATAGTCCCGTTTTTTTTTTCCGGTACAGCTCGTCGGGGTTACTTTAAGTCAAGGGACACTACATATGGTAGTGTAAAGACCATAACTGAAACCATGTGTAAAGACCATAACTGAAAAAATTCTTCAGGTTTAACAACTGAAAGGTCAAAGACCTGTTCTTAGCTTATCAACTTCTGAAGCTAATTCTTAATTTTAGATCCCAGTTTAGCGCCAACGCCACTCTTAGTGTTAATAAAGACCACAAGAGGAGCCTCCGATGACTTTTCTTGTCCATTGCATTTGTGACGCCTTTCATCATACACAAATACTTTTGAGCGAACGGCCTCGGCTATGGCAATTCTCAGATAATTAGGAATCACAGTATGCCTGCGTAATTCTTGTGTGTTTATGTTCCATGCCAGCAAACAAAGACCTCTCGGAGGCTCCATTATAGGGAATTTGATGGCCGTTTTGTCGAGCTCGGCATTTTGCTTTCTGTTAACATCCGCAGTAGTAGAAGCTCCGGCATGTGATTCCGTCATGGCACTAACAACCCTAGACGGGAGGTCGTCGAACAAGGCTCAATTTTATGAGAGCTAAGAGATTAACATGATATTAACTCTTCGACATGTCCCTTGGATCGTATTGACTAATCTCTTGGTTATCATATTTTACTCGACGGCATGTAAAATAATTATGAGATTTACAGCGATGATTAAATAACAATTAAATCATACGATAAGCACAGTTCGTATGACGTTGCTCTCCACTTCTCTCCTGCATTAGCTCCAAATTATTTGCAAAATAAATGCACACACAGTTACTTTGGCTAGCACGTAATGGATCAATTGAATTTTTCTGAGTACTGAAATGAATTTTCATAAAATTAAATTTCTATTTAACCACCACTAAAGAAGAAGCAAAGCAAACAAAAGGGGCATGATCAAATTCAGTGGAATCTCAATAAAATTGGATTGTGATGCATCATAAAAGATTTTTAGTCATTCAAAGCTATGATATAGGAGAAATATCCTCACCGTCCTCGTTCTCCAGTTTCATTGTGTCATTCAAGAATGAACAAATCATACTTCAAAACCAAAACCATTTCCTACCAATACACGCCTTGGAATAATTTATATTATGGCTATCTTAGTTTCTCAGTTTTATTCCTGTCTTGATACTGGTAATGAATGATCATGTTCACACTTCAAATCATATGCACCATTTCAGCAGAAATTTTCCAATTTCATTATATTTCTTCCTTCAAAGCTGATTTTTCTCATCTGAAGCTGCTCTCTTGATTTTTTGATTGCTGCTCTTCTCTTGGGTTCTAAAATTTCATACCAGAGCAACAGGTGCCTGTTGATAGCATGACTCCATCTGACACTATCGAAATGGACACGAAATATGTGATCATTATAGGTTGGGCACCTTGATCCTAGCATGATAGTTGTTTATATAGAATCGATTGAATTTCATGCTAGAATAATTAGCATAGAAATAAACATGTGTCTGAGACTCTCAGACACTCATTTATTTGAGATTGTATGACAGCTTTGAACTTGCATGCCTGTATCATTTTACATGGTTACGATATACATGTGCGGATAGTCCATCACACACCAAGATATAGATATACGTTGACATGGACATTATTCTAGAACGTATACTAAACTACTGCATCCCCTAGTTACACTACGAGCTCAATCTTTGACAGAATAACTTCCAGAAAATTATTTACAAGCTGAATTGGTGCAAAATTATGAAAATCGAGAAAAGCCTTAGTATGGTTTGCAGTTAACAGTACTGAAAACATGCAAGGATCAATAGTAAGTTTGACAGGAGAAATATAGAGTTAGTTAGTTACTCTCTATGGGCTCTAAACAATGTCAAGAAGCTGAACCTACACAGAAACATAATGGAAGGCCATAAGGTGTCTCGACATTTATGTTAAAATTCGGCTTCAATCTATCCCACTAAATCACTGAACCAGTTATTTAAAGAAAAACAATATAATATCTTATCCTGAGTACCCATACACTTTTGCATTATTCATATTAGGATAGAATACCCTGCATTAGGACAAGGAGGTCGCGAGACCACCCTCCTTGACCTTGGTACCAGTAAGATCCGCCTAGCGGGTAAAAATAGCAAAACTATACCCGTTTATGAATGTGATGTTGCAAAAGGAAATTGTGTGTCAAAAATTCGGTTATCCACCTCAAATTTTTACAGAATTTTATTATATGTTCAGGGACCATCACAATGGTGAGGACGTATGAGCGATGATGACGTGATCCGGCAGCATCACCACCATTAATGCCGCCACTGTCGCCATCATCATCCCCATCACCAGCGTCACCGCCAAGACCATCATCAACATCAATCGCCCCAACGCCAGAGTTGACTGTGATAATGAATTCTTTGGAAGCCTTATTAGAAACATTAAAAGAATCAACTAAGGCCAAAACCAAAGGGGAATTTTAACATGTAGCCACCAGTTCAGCGGAACCAAATGATTTTGAGCCCAGAAGATCGAGAGAAGACATTTCTAGGGAGCTTCGGAAAATTAGACTCCTAGAATTCTCAAGAGGTCGAGTAGGTGAATGCGCTGAAGCATGGTTGGAAGGAATGAACCGATGCTTTAGGTTAAGATAATATTCGCCTTTAGCAAAGACAAAAATTGCCGTGTTTCAACTAAAGGAAAGTGCCTTGATTTGGTGGGGAAATCTGGAAAAGCAGCTGCACCTTACATCGGATAATGTCCCTTGGGAACTATTTGAGGAAAGGTTCCGCGCAAAGTATTTGCCTCCATACTTCCAACAACAGCAAGCCAGAGCCTTCCATACGTTAATTCAGGGAAATAAAATGGTGGAAGAATACGAAATAAGGTTTATGGAACTTGTAAAATACATTCACTACTTAGATTCTGATGAACGTCAAGCTGAACGCTTCATATTTGGGTTAAATCCTCGCATAAGAGCCTTGGTAAGCATGTGGAAACCCTCATCAGTAGCTGAGGCAGTCGAATGTGGTCATTATGCAGAAGAGCACCTTGGAATAAAAAAAGATATGGGGCCAGCAGGGCCTTTACAACCAGGGTTTCCAGGGAAGGCTCCCCGGAACTTTTTCAGAGGAGGTAGCTCGAGGCCACCTTACGGTAACAGGTTTACCCCAAGTATGGGGACAAGATTTCCCATGGCAGTAAACACTATAGCTGCGGAATCGTCCAACACCAGACCATGGGCATCGCGAGGGACTACCGGTAGAGGAAGGAGTGCGAGAGGAATCAACATGGGAGGACGCGGCTCGTTCTCTAGAAATTCACACCTTGATTCAAGAGGATCAGCGCAGCTCAATTGTTGGGGATGTGGGGGGCCGAATTTTCAGCGTGACTGCCCAGAAGCTTCATCGAATATATTTCATAGGACTGGGAAGGAGCCGATATCAGCCAATCAAAGTAATCATAGAATTCATGCAGTAGTCAACCACGACCAAGCAGCCCATCAATCCACTGTAGTGGAATCTTCAGGTATTATCAATGGCATAAAACTCAAAATCTTATTTGATACTGGTGCCACAGATAGTTTCATTTCGTCATATGCATTAAACAAATGTGGGTTGGCAGCTCGTAGACAAAATGATTTCCACCAAGTGGAAATGGCCTCAGGAGAACTCCAAAACGTGGGCTTGAGTGTGGATCAATGCAAAATTGACCTAGGGGTCTGTTCGACTAAACTAAAAGTCTATGTCACAGCCTTAGGAACGTATGATCTTATCATAGGTATGGATTGGCTGGAAGCTCACCAAGCTTGGGTGGACTGTTATGGAAAAAGGATTCTGGGCATAAACGACGAGGGAGAAGTAATCCAAATTCAAGGAATCAAGAGGGAAGTTTCTTTACGCTACATTTCGGCAATGCAGGTGAAGCGTTGTTTAAGAAAGGGTTGTCAGGCTTATGCAATTCACGAATTAAGCCAAGAAAAAGGGCCATCCTTAGAACAATATCGGTATTAGCCGAGTTCCCAGATGTATTTCCAAAGGAACTGCCTGGATTACCCTCGGTAAGAGAATTGGATCTCACTATTGAATTAAAGCCAGGTACCCAACCGATCTCAAAAACGCCTTATAGAATGACAGCTCCAGAACTTCAGGAATTGCAAATCCAGTTGAAGGAACTACTTGATATAGGGCATATTCGGCCCAATACCTCACCTTGGGGCGCTCCTGTAATTTTTGTGAAGAAGAAAGATGGATCCTTAAGATTATGCATAGACTATCGAGACTTGAATCGAGCTACAATAAAGAATCAATACCCTATGTCGTGAATCGATGATCTTTTCGATCAAATGAAAGGAGTTGCTGTCTTTTCAAAAATTGATCTTCGATCAGGGTATCATCAGCTAAGGATTTCTGAAAATGATATCTCTAAGACTGCATTCCGGACATGTTTTGGGCACTACTGTGGTACCATTTGGGTTAACAAATGCGCCAGCCGTATTCATGAATCTTATGAACAGTGTTTTCCATCAATATCTTGATAAATTTGTACAAGTCTTTTTAGATGATATTCTCATCTATTCCAAGAATGAAGAAGAGCATGAAGATCATTTGCGGATAGTATTGTCCTGCCTTAGAGAACTTCAGTTATATGGAAAACTATCCAAGTGTTCTTTTTTTCAGGAAAAGATTCATTATTTGGGTCACATCATATCAGGTGAAGGGATTTCAGTAGATCCTGAGAAGGTAAAAGCGATCATGGAATGGCCAATACCGAAAAATGCACATGAGATTCGAAGCTTTATGGGTTTAGCAGGTTATTACCGGAGATTTGTGGAGGAATTCTCCAAAATCGCAAAGCCAATCACAACCCTTCATTGTAAAGGTGTTAAGTATGAGTGGACCGAGGAATGTAATAAAGCATTCTCTGAACTCAAAAGACTACTCACTAGTGCACCAATCCTAAGAGTCCCGGATATGGGCAAAGACTTTACGGTATGTACTGATGCATCCAAGCAAGGGCTGGGTGCAATATTGATGCAGGATAAGGGAGTGATAGCTTATGCTTCCAGAAAGCTAAAACCTCATGAAGAACTCTATGCTACTCACGATTTAGAATTGGCCGCTGTAATGCTAGCTTTAAATATTTGGAGACACTATCTGGTGGGACGAAATTTTACACTTAAAAGTGACCATCAAAGTCTACAATATTTGTTCGCCCAAAGAGACTTAAATGCCAGGCAAAGACGATGGAGTGAATTCCTAAGTGAATATGACTTCGGAATATCATATATTAAGGGAAAAGAAAATGTAGTAGCCGATGCTTTAAGCAGGAGACCTCAGATATTTTCTCTCATACCCATTAAAGTGGACTTAAGACAACGAGTACTGGATCGTCTTATAAAAGACAGCTGGTATTTAAAGGTGAGAGCAAGTCTTGAGGGAATTAAGGCAAAAGAATCTAAATTTGAGGGTTATGAATTAGAAAACGATGGGATCCTACGATTCCATGGAAGGATGTACATTCCTGATGATAAAGATCTTCGAGATACCATCCTTGGGGAAGCCCACAAAGCAGTATATTGTGCTCATCCTGGAGTAGGGAAAATATATGTGGATACCAAGAAACTCTTCTTTTGGGCAGGCATGAAGCGTGATATCACTCAATTTGTTGCAAAATGTTTGGAATGTCAGCAAGTAAAGGCAGATCATTGTCACCCAGCGGGCCTCTTACAACCCCACGACATTCCTATGTCTAAATGGGAGACCATTTCTATGGATTTTATCACTGGACTACCTCTTACTTCTCAAAGACACAATGCCATTCTGGTAGTGGTGGATAAATTAACAAAAAGCGCCCATTTCATCCCGGTAAGAGATACTTATGATGTTGCTGACGTAGCTCGAGTATTCATAAATGAAATTATCAGATTTCATGGAGTACCTAAGAAGATTATATCCAATAGAGATTCGTGATTCACTTCCAGATTCTGGACTTGCATGCAGACAACCTTAGGTACTCAGCTAAATTTAAGCACTGCTTACCATCCTGAGACTGATGGGCAAACTGAAAGAGTAAATCAAGTACTTGAAGACATGTTGCGAATGTATGTAATGGATCAGCAATCACACTGGGAAAAGTATTTACCCTTAGTCGAATTCGCATACAACAACAGTTACCACAGTTTGATTGGGATGCCTCCATTTGAAGCTTTATATGGTTGACCTTGCAGAACACCGTTAAGTTGGGACAGGTTAGAAGATCGAGTGATAATAGGACCAGAATTAATCCATGAAATGGAAGCGCAGGTCAGACAGATTAGACAACGATTAAAGGAAGCCCAGGATAGACAAAAGAGTTATGCTGATGCTCACCGAACTGATAGGAAGTATGAAGTAGGGGATCAGGTCTTCGTCCGCATCAAACCAAATAAAAGTACTATTCGATTCAGAAAAGGGACAAAGTTGTCACCCCGATTTATAGGACCATTTAAAGTCGTGGAAAGAGTTGGACCTGTTGCCTATCGTCTTGCCCTGCCACCTCACCTGCATAGAATTCATAATGTATTTCATGTTTCTGTATTAAGAAATTATATAGCTGATCTATCTCATAACATCCAGTGGAAAGAATTGCAGGTATCAGACGAGGGAGTCATAACGGTCGAACCATTACGTATACTGGAACGTAGAGTTCGACAGCTGAGGAACCGTCTGGTGGACCAAGTTAAGGTGCAATGGGACAAGTATAGTCTTGGATCAGCAACTTGGGAGAATACAGAGGACATATGTCAGAGATACCCTAATTTATGTCCATTTTGAAGAACTTTACACTATGTTTAGTATATATTTACTTCACTACAATCGGAGACTCAGAAAATTTTTGAATGATTATGGATAAACATGAAACTTTATGGCATAATATATGTTTAAATTCCTGCTGGTACATGGATACCAAAACAATATATGTGGTTCATTTTACTAAGTTATAGTTGTTAAAGTAAAGACATTTATTTATTTTTTTTGTCAAATATGATCAATGAGATAGAAATCAGGAAGTGAATACATTCTAGGTGAACGTCAAAAGACATGCATGGAATATGGCAAAATATGTTATGCTGTAGTGTCATATGTGAATAATACATGAGTTATTTTGAATATGCTGATGCACATTTTACAAATGCATGGGTAAGTGTATGATTGCAGGTAAATGATCCAATTTCCGAGATGACCACGTGATGACAGAACCTCAGAACAATTAAAGCTCAAAGTGATTCTATGATAGGGTAGTAGCCCTAATTTTACTGGGAGGGGTGGAGGTGTTACCCACCGTTTATCCTCTGAACCCTGGAGTCATGGGAGGACTGTGCGAGTCACGCTCCCCTAGACGTGTGATGATGACTGCCAGATGCCTACTGAGAATCAGGTCGGTATAGCCGACGCTGTCACCTTAGTGTTTATGAATGGTTAGGTCAGTAAAATTGACGCCATGGCATACTCCAGTAGAGGACGGATAGGATGGGAGTAGAAGATATGAGGAAGGATAGGATGATTTTGAATAGCTTGGGGACCTGGATAGAAAAAGGTCATGTCCTTTAAAACCTTGAACCTAAAACTCTAAACTTCGGGACGAAGTTTTCAGAAGGGGGGGTGTATGTAACGACCCATCTAAATTGATCCCTTATATAAAGTTTTAAACTTTATAATAAAACAAATGTGATGAAATTTAAACAAAAAAATATGTTAGGTTTTATAAATATAATTAAACCTTATAAACATATATAAGTTAAATTTTATAAAATATATAATTAAAGTTTATAATATATATATTAAATTTTATAAAATATATAATTGAACTTTATAATATAAATTTTATAAAATATATAATGGAACTTTATAATATATATAAATTTAAATGTTATAAAATATATAACTGAACGTTATAAACATACATAATCTAAAATCGTAAACAAAACTATATGCTAAAACATACCTAAAATCATTACAGGACCCTTTAAAAGGGGGCGCGTCCAACCAACTAAAAATTGATAAGAGAGCGTACTTGCCAGGAAAATATCTGAGGGCTTAAATTGCATGGAAGGCGTGTCGAGTCAAGGGAAGGTGGTGGCTGCAGGTAGGAGGGCGGCCACCACTAGGCCCGTAGATAAAACCGGCAGCTTGGATCGAGAGTGGGGGGGGGGGGGGAAACTAGAGAGGAGCAGAAGAGAACCAGAAGCAGAAATTCACCAGGAGAAAACCAGGAGAAGATAATTATCCATTGGAAGAGCTTTAAGCCGTCTGAGGTTCTGGGCACGGAGGGACAGAGAGCTTATGTTGAGAATCTTTCTGGAATGAGCAGCTAGGTTTGCTCAGTCTGGTTGGGTGGTATTGGTCTCCCAGAGATTGGATCGAAATAGCCACAACATCACCAGCTGAATCACCAGTTCAGTAGCAAAATCAGCAGCAGTTAAGGTAAGTACAAATTTAATTCTTCAGGTTTTCTGTATTTCAGATTACGAACACTACATGCATCTTCGTGCCTTAGTAGATTGAGGATGCCACACCTTGATCTACTCTAAAGATACAAGATTCCACACCTTGATCTTTTTAATATTCAGGACTCCATGCCCTAAACATTTTATTATAGATACAAGACTCCACATTTTTATCTTTCATGGATTTAGGACTCCACACCCTAATTTCCATGGATTTTCATCTACTCTACTTTGAAACTCCATGCTCCACCTTAAGGTACTGATTGTGAGCTCATACCCATCTGATGGTTCGTTGGTAAGGCCTTGTTCCAAGACCCACACACATCAAAATCTCATAGATCAAAGGAATCAATGAATTTCATAATTAACTTATTCACGTTTTACCAAAGATTGTGCATGACTTCCACAACCATTTTGGTTCTAGAGAAATGAATTCCGTAGCCATTTAAAATTTGAACATCCTTGTTTGAAAATAACCACATTCCATATCACATCCTGCTCAATACAGGATTAAGCATATAAAATCATAAAAATCATGTATCATGACTTCCACAATCATTTATAATTTGAGAATCTTTGTTTGCAAATAACTATGTACCTGCCACATCTTGCTCATTACAAGATTAAACATATATAATCATATAAATCATGCATCATCCATAAATCATAATTAACCATATGTTCCACATAACCATGATCATCCATGGGTTTATGTGTCTCCATCCTGAATCAAAATCCATGTCAAACACATATTTCCAAACTAAGATACTAAAAGAGAAAACATCGATAATATGTTCTTAACCAAAATAAATTCTCATACACACAACCATAGATATTATCCTAAGCACACAACAATTAGGTGACCCAAACTAGGTCTATAGCATATAATCATGTACATAAGTTTCTCGCACATAATATTATATCATTATATCAAAATCACCCTCTTTAAGTGTCATCAAAGATATCTCACCAAGAAGGGACATTACATTCCCTCTGTTAGGTGAGCAAGGGAAGTGTGGGTTGAAGATCTCTCACCTTAGCAACTGCACTGTCTGAATTTCATTATAAACACCTTAGGGACTCCACTGTCTGAATATTACTTGTAAACACTCTGGCGACTACACTGTCAAGACATGGAAGAGATAAAAGAAGTGATAGATGACTTAATAAAGAACTCCTTATATAGACCGATAAAACTGAAGTTATAAAGTATAAACCTTTGATGACAATATTCCTCTTTCTCTCATGAAGAACAAGAAGTCATGACACATGAAGAAGAGGAGGATGATCTTTATGAAACAATAAATGATAATGAGATGGATGATTGCTGCAAGGAGTTCTTTGATTTCATGATGGCTCATCTGCACAAGATAAATGTTCTTCGGTCATCTATAATGAGATCAAGGGGATTTCCTCCGAAGAGCCTCCCAGGCCAGCTGACAAGGGGAAGGGGCCTTTAGATCCAAATTATTTTAAAATCAAAGTCCTTAAAGAAGAGAAGTCACCCTCCCCTATAGAAATTTTGAATAATAAACACATATTCAACAGAGATTATCCTGATCATGCACTATTGCGGAATACATGCACAATACATAAGCTCCTCTACGTTGATCAACAATTTAGCAGCATAAAAAACAATGAAACATCAATAGCATGCACACATTAACACAATATGTAACCCGAGGAAGCTTACAGCTAAGAACCCCACACTATCTGTATATTAATGATTGAGAACATGTAACATTACATAGTACAATACTCCTCTCAAGTATCCAACACTATCTCCACCTGTTACACACAAACCAGCTCAGACCTGAACAAGTCACAGGTTCAAATCTTGTCCACTGCTTTGCCTGCCTCTATTGCGTAAACCTGCTGAGAATCACTCACCCTGGAAATCACGTGAGCACAGGCTATTCTACTGGGCAAATCAACGCAATACTCATTGGCATACTCAATACATTTTCTTGTGCAAATCCTCATGCACAACTATAGTCACAACTGATCGCAATCTCAACCACTAACACCTGTCCCTGTTGAACTGTACATGCACTGACATACAACTGAGTTAACTGATGTATTATTTAGTTGCTTTATGAGTTAATAATTAGTTTAACAACTCATCATTAGTCTATTTGCAGTTAGACTAATTACAACTAGTTTAACCAAGGCAAACTGAACACAACTCCATCAACTCCACAATCAACTCCACCAAACTCAACTGCTTGAGTTCTAACTGAAGTCCTGCATGCAACAACTCAACTGACCTACAAAGAAAGTGTATTTCCTTCTGACAACTGCATGTGCCACATCTGTAGCTCAAACTGAAGTGCTCCAAGAGAATAAGATAAAGTTGATAGTCTAAACATTATTATGAGACAATAATATTTGACTTTTCTATTTTTGACTGGCAGTCTAAAAATAGATTTTGATCACTCCTGCTGTGATCCAAAAATAGAAGTCCATCTATTTTTCCCAACATGACCAATCATCCATAAACAACATTCTGCAGCTCATAGACCATGATCCATTTGTCTAAAAATAGACTTTGCACCATAATTTGCTTGCGGGCCCACTTAGTGAAGGTGACTCCTTTCCACTAAGCTCCATCATCTTGTTGCATTCTCAACACTCCCTCTCAACAAGATATGGATTATCAGCAACCCCTATCCTGCCTCGGTGGTATTCGAATTTTCTCCTGGTGAGTGCCTTCGTCAAGATATCAACATCCTGATCCTCCGTTGGAATGTATGGAAGTAACATGATTCTCTGCTGCACACAATCTCTGATATGATGGTACCTGATGTCAATATGCTTAGATCTATCATGAAATACAGGATTAGCCGAGAGTTTAATGCAACTCTGGTTATCACAGTAAATCACAATAGGATCCAAGTGAGAACCGAACAAACCGACCAGGATCTTCCTCATCCATATAGCCTCGCATGCAGCCAAACTTTCTGCCATATACTCGGCCTCTGTTGAACTGAGTGCCACAGATCTCTGCTTCCTGCTGTACCAAGAAACTGCTGTCGACCTGATACTGAAGACCCCTCCCGACGTGCTCTTTCTGTCTGTTGGGCTCCCTGCCCAATCTGCATCCGTGAAGCCACATAGATTCACCTCATCCTCTTGTATGTACCACAAACCATATCCCGATGTGCCTCTCAAATAATGCAATACATGCTTGCCCACCTTCCAGAAGAGCTTGGTAGGCTTAACCATAGCTTGTGAAAGCTGGTTCACTGCATAGCATATATCAGGTCGTGTATTGACCAGATACATAAGCGACCCCACCAACTGTCGATAAACAGTGGCATCCACTTCTTCTACCGAAGTGGCATCCTCCTTCCTCCAACCTCCAGGAAGAGGAGTATCAACAGGCTTGCAGCCATGCATGTTGAACTTCTCCAGTATCTCCCGAGCATACTTACCCTGAGAAACGAACAATCCACCACTGCACTGCCAAATTTCCAATCCCAGGAAATAATGAAGGAGGCCCAAGTCCTTCATCTCAAACTCCTTAGCAATATCATCCTTGCATGAAAGTATCAACAACTCATCACCCGTTAGAATCAAATCATCAACATAAAGTACAATGATAAGCAACTTACCCTCCACCACAATCTGGTATAGGTTAGGATCCGCCTCACTCTTGGAGAATCCAAGTCCGGTGAAATAACTGTCTATCCATGTGTACCAAGCATGTGGTTCTTGTTTCAACCCATACAACGCTCTCTTGAGCCCGCACACATGCGACTCGCTACTGAAGATCTAAAAACCTTCGGGCTGCTCAATGTACACCTCCTCCTTAATGACTCCGTTGAGGAACGTAGTCTTCACATCCATCTGATGAATGTGCCATCCCATCTGCGCTGAGAGAGCAAGAATCGTCCGTATGGAAGAATACCTTGTAACATGTGCAAAGGTATCCTCATAATCGATCCCCTCTATCTGTGAAAAGCCTCGGGCAACAAATGTTACCTTGTACTTCTCCACACTCCCGTCAGCTGCCTGCTTAACTTTGTAGATCCATTTCAAACCCAACACTGATTTCCCTTCCGGTCTAAGAACAATCTCCCATGCACTATTTCTGACAATTGAATCATACTCTTCCACCATGGTGTCTACCCATGTGGGATCCTCCACAGCTTCCTCGAAATAGGATGGCTCAGTCACAACACATTTTCTCATAAGAGCCATGTATCTAGTGTACTGATCAGGTGACTGTCTCTGCCTGCGTTGGGTTGTAGGTGGTCCTACAACTTTCTCTGCATCTTGAGCCAGTCGCTCAGCTTCTGTCAAGTGCTTTCGCCCTCTGATGGTTGGCGCTGCATGAGTGGTCTCTTCCACTCCATGAACCTCGTCCTGTGGCTGATGCACGTCCTGAAGCTCATCTTTAGGAACTAATAGCTCCTCATCTGCATGCAAGTGTAGCTCCCTCTCAAGCGAACACTTCATGGCTTTCTCCTCCTAAAATTTTATATCCCATTGCACAACAATTTTACCACTGCCTGGCAAATATACACGATAGTTGTGGGGCGTATCAGTGTACCCCAAAAATATCCCAACCTCTACGGTCGGCTCCAACTTCTTCCTGGCATCCTTCGTCACATGCATGTAAACGTTAGCACCAAAAATCCTTAAACGAGAAAGATCAGGCTTCTTACCAGAATAAGCCTCCTCGAGTGTACTCATGCCAAGTATCCTGTGAGGACAACGGTTTTGCACATAAACTGCTATATTGCATGCTTCCACCCACAAGTGAAGGGGTAGGCCCTGATCATGCAACATCACCCGTGCAGCACCCACGATCGTTCTGTTCTTCCGCTTAGCAACCCCGTTCTGCTGTGGGTTATGGGGAGCTATGAGCTCTCTTGTAATCCCTTCTACTTTACAGAAATCCTTGAACTCACCAGAGATGTATTCACCACCATTATCGCTCCTAAGAACTTTCACCTTCTTCCCTGATTCCTTCTCGACCAGTGCTTTGAATTCACAGAACTTTGAATATGTCTCGCTCTTCTTCTGCATGAAGAAGATCCAGCACTTACGAGAGAAATCATCAACAAAAATCACATAATACCTGTGTTTTGCTGTCGAAGCTACTGAGAAAGGTCCACACACATCTGTGTGAATTCTCTCAAGGATCGTCGTGGAACAACTATCCTTCTCGTGAAAGGTGGCTTTTACAAACTTTCCCAAAGTACACCCCTTGCACTGATCTGACTGCGCAAGAGTGCCTTTAGGAAGCCCTGTAGTGATTTGCTGCAGTATCTTCAAGGTTCCATGGTGAAGGTGACCCAATCTTCTGTGCCACAGCTCGCCATCATTCCGGCTCACCAATCCTTTTGCCTTGCATGCCATTGCTGCGCATCCATCTACATGCACCTGATAAAGGTTCCTCACTTGTACCGTATCTTCCGGGTTTCTCCAGTTGTCTTACTGTGCAGGAAAGCCTTTCCCTTGCTGAAAACAACATCATATCCCTTGTCTTCTAACATCGCCACAGAGATAAGATTCTTCTTCAATCCTGGAACATACATCACTTCCTTCAATACGAAGGGTTTACCAGACTCCCTCTCAAAGGAAATGGTACTGATACTGGTCGTACTATATCTACCATCATCGCCCATCTTGATGTGCACTCCAAGATCTTTGTCCTCCAGATCAGAAAAAAAATCTCGATCTCCTGTCATGTGAAAAGATTCACCACACTCCAAGAACCACACCGATCCCATCACACTTGAAACCAAGCATGCGATCAATGAAAAATAAAGCTCAAACTGCGAGGCTAGAGCCTCCCCTGCTGCAGATCTAGCAGCTTGCTTGTTCTTCTTCTTCTGCGGACAATTAGTGGCATAGTGTCCGTGCTGGTGACAGTGAAAACACTTCACTTTGGACATGTCCTACTTCTTGCCTTTCGCACCAGAATGAGAAGCTTTCTTGCTCTTCCCTTTCTTTGCTTTGGTAGCCAAAGCGCAATTTTCTTCATCAGTTCCCTTTGATGAAGATCCGTCCCTGGTACTCCGCCTGATATCCTCCTGCACAAGATCTGACCACGGTCTCTCCCATCTTGGAAATTTCTCCCGACCATTGACAGAGTCCTGAGAGGAATGCCAACTCTTCAGAAGACCAAGGAGAGCCAAGCTCACCAAGTCCTCATCATCAACAGTAACCCCCACACTTCCCAGCTCATCTCGACACTGAGTGAACTTTGTGAGATAATTGGGCATACTGTCACCCTTCTCGCATTTGATGTTTCTGAGTTTATCTTTGAGCGCCATCTTCCTATGATCGTTCTTGATTTGGAATAGATATGTCAAAGCTTTCCACATCAAGTATGGAGAAGCCTTACCATGAAGGCTAGACACAATGTGATCCTTCACGCCCTCCAACAGAATCCTTTGACACTTTGCTGTCTTCTTTTGCCAAGCCTCAGTTGCGGTAGCGTCAGTAGGCTTTGGGACCTCAGCCTCTATGAACTCCTTCAGCCCATTATCATCTAATACGGCCTCCATCCTATCCTTCCATGCAATATAGTTCGAGCTGCCCTCAAAAGCATACTCCAATCGCAATCTGTTGAAAGACATTGCAACGTTGACACTAAGAAAACACTGCTGCAAATTCGAATTCCACCAGCTCCAAACTCAACCGCCTCGGATCTAAGATTCATGAGAACAAAGTATTTCTCGTACAGAGATTGATTGTATGGGATTTTACTGGATATCTCACCTTCCAAAGGAAGGATGAATCCAGAGGCTACCTGGCCCGATTACAGACTCTGCCTGAAGAAATAAGATGTAAACACTTCCTGAATAGTAGATCTGATGATCAACAACTCCGATACCATGTAGAAATTTTGAATAATAAAAACATATTCAACAGAGATTATCCTGATCATGCACTATTGCGGAATACATGCACAATACATAAGCTCCTCTACGTTGATCAACAATTTAGCAGCATCAAAAACAATGAAACATCAATAACATGCACACATTAACACAATATGTAACCCGGGGAAAGCTTACAGCTGAAAACCCCACACTATCTATATATTAATGATTAAGAACATGTAACATTACATAGTACAATACTCCTCTCAAGTATCCAGCACTATCTCCACCTGTTACACACAAACCAGCTGAGACCTGAACAAGTCACATGTTCAAATCTTGTCCACTGCTTTGCCTGCCTCTATTGTATAAACCTGCTGAGAATCACTCACCCTGGAAATCAGGTGAGCACAGGCTATTCTATTGGGCAAATCAACGCAATACTCATTGGCATACTCAATAGCAATCTCAACCACTAACACCTGTCCCTGTTGAACTATACATGCACTGACATGCAACTGAGTTAATTGATGTATTATTTAGTTGCTTTATGAGTTAATAATTAGTTTAACAACTCATCATTAGTCTATTTTCAGTTAGACTAATTACAAGTAGTTTAACCAAGTCAAACTGAACACAACTCCATCAACTCCACAATCAACTCCACCAAACTCAACTGCTTGATTTCTAACTAACGTCCTACATGCAACAACTCAACTGAACCACAAAGAAAGCGTATTTCCTTTTGACAACTGCATGTGCCACATCTGTAGCTCAAACTGAAGTGCTCCAAGAGAATAAGATAAAGTTTATAGTCTAAATATTATTATGAGACAATAATATTTGACTTTTCTAATTTTGACTGCCAGTCTAAAAATAGACTTTCATCACTCCTGCTGTGATCCAAAAATAGAAGTCCATATATTTTTCCCAACATGACCAATCATCCATAAACAACATTCTGCAGCTCATAGACCATGATCCATATGTCTAAAAATAGACATAGTCTAAAAATAGACTTTGCGCCATAATTTGCCTACGGGCCCACTTAGTGAAGGCGACTCCTTTCCACTAAGCTCCATCATCTTGTTGCATTCTCAACATCTCCTGGCCCATCTGTGAAAAAGGAAAAGAGACAAGTAGTGTTTGTGGCTACCCTAATCAAGAGGATATTTTTCAGTAGAATTTTCAAGAAAATGAGGTAGTTGCAATTTTCTCTCGTCACTTCTACGACCCAGTAACTGACTACATGACAACATTCCTTGATTAGCAACAGATGTCATCCCCAGGGTATGTTTCAAAAATTTTGTCTACAGATTTTTCATGGTGAATGCCTATTTTAGTCCCTGATTTTCAAGAACACATCCAAATTAGATGGTTCATGGAGGAAATCAAAAGAAATGAGCCTCGAATATCTATTTGGGGGTAGTGGTGTATACCTATTTTAGTTGTTGACTCCCAACAACATAATGACATAAGGTCCAGTACTCTGATGCTGGGATGGTGTAATTGGAGGGTTGAACTCACTTAGGTGAAATGATGCCCTATACGTAAGTAGGAATTGTATATAAATAAGCTCACTAGTTGAGCATTTACTTTCCAGTTGGTAGAATTTATTTTTCTACATTTTAGTTTGACATGGAAAGGACTCTCTACAAATAAAGTTTCCGGGAGATATTCTAGTTACACAAGTTCATTATATTTTTAACTCCATGTCCAATGGTGAAGGCTACTGGTCTGTAGGTTCTCAGCACCTTGCCAGGAAGGCACTTGTTGAAATTTCTAAGTATTACCCTTTATAATTTTTTTTTCTATATTCTCTAGTTTATTTTTCCTACTTGTTTTAATTACTAAAAATTTATTTAATCATATAAATACTGAAATAAACACAATATAGTCTCAACCATCTACAGATCAACAACTGAAAGAAATAGACAAACACACAAGGGATACCATTATTTTTGGACAATCGTCTCTAGAAAAATCCAACTTGGGAAAATTTTTGCGGCAGTTCTAAGGGTTTTATTATTAAGAAACTTTTATTGAGTACACTAGGTGCCAAATGGGCTCACTCGACAAAGAAAATAATATGGCAGTAATACCTCTCTTTGAAAGCAGATATTTTGAAAGTTTGCTCCACGAAACCCTCTCCAACACCTCTCTCAGGCTCAACATCAGCCCTTTGAGGCTCTACGCAGCCTCTCTGGCCCTTTGCGTCACTTCTATAGCCTCTGTGTCAATCACGCAGGCCCTTCTAGCCTCTGCACAATCACTATTGGCCTCTTCATGGCTCCTTCTAGCTCTGTGTCTGCCTCTCTGCCTCTTTGTTGGTCTTCCGACACTATCTCTGCCTCTCTACCTTGCACTCACTACCCCTCACTACAAATCTAATCACTGGTTCGATTCTCTCAGCAAACCCCACTCTAGAAAATCGAACTGAATGATCACTTTGGTGTATCTCCAACTGACCCTCAAGCCTCCTCTTATACTTTTTTTGTTGAGTCTTCAACGACTGCGATTACATCTCTAATCAACGGCTAAGATTAGATTTGGTGGATCCATGTAATTTAGAACCTTCTAACCCAATTTTATATTAATACCCATTAATATTTTTGTTTTCCTAAGTTTAAACTTAGGAACCCATTAAAAATATTAATCATTTTAATATCTCCTTCACCGGACAGAATTTCCCCAAACCATTTCTAGGTCTTTGATATCTCATGTGGTTTAGCCTCTCCACTAATTTCCATGCCTAGAGCACATCTGATGCTACCTCAAATAAACAGCCCCTGTTAGCTAGGAATGTGCTCTAGTAATACTCCACCACTGAGCATCACCCTGATTATACGACACCAATACCTATGCTGATGCTAGGCATTCCTGCCCAACATCCTATAAACCGGTGCATCCACTACTGCTGCCCATGGCTCTACCACTGCCACTGATAAATTTGTACTACAACTCCCTTTGCATCCATGTTGCTGGCAGTCCTTCTTCCCAACACTTCATCTGCACTACAACCCTCTCTCATCATGTTGCATCGTGCTGCCCATAGCACTACCATTGCTACTGCTACACTGTAACTTAGTTATTGAGATGATGGTAACTGATCTACCCAACTACTGACATCCTTGTCAGGTTAGAAACACTCCTGATGCTGCAACTCTCTCTGTAGCTATCCTGTGCTGCTTGTGCTGCCACTATTCTGCTGTAACACCTCTGTGCCTCTCGCACTACTACAAACGCCTCTGTGCCTTCCTGCACTGTTGCAACCTTCTTTGTGCCTCTCGCACTGCTACAACCCTCTCTGTGTTTCCAGGGACTACTGCACTCTAGTACTCTCTGTTGCTTCATCCACATCTGCATCTACCTGTCGGGTGTGTAGCTTGATTATCTTTTGTATTCAAAGGTATCGCTGCATTGGACCTCAGTTCGTAATGGGGCAGCAACGTCGCCTGTAAAATATTTGCTGCAGGGGGGGCCTTGTAAAATGTTGTATTTTCATAGTCAATCTGGGTCATTGATTAGGCAGAGATATGACAATAGAAGTTATGTTTAATTTAGGGTTTTTTGCCCTAGAAGGCAACCCCTCACTATATATGAGGGAATTGTAATGCATCTATGTAGATCTATATTTTGAGTGAGGAAGAGAGAGGAGATTTGTTGGGTCCCTATAATACTAGTGATTACCCTATTACTATTGTAGTTATACCCCTTATTTATATTGTTGTGCCCCTATTACCCCCCTTATTTATATTGTTGTGCCCCTATTACCCCCATATTGTTATTTCTGTGCCCCATAGAATCCCTCTATTGTTATTTTTGTGGCTTTATATTATTATTGTTAGGTCAGCTAGATTATATTGTGACTCCTTAGACTGCTATATATAGAAAGGAGGTTTTGTCATTTGAATCATCCAAGAATTGTTCATTTATGTAATGTGAAGGAGGTTGCCCCCTAGAAGAGGCTGAATTCTAAGGCGTTGATCTATCTTTTCTATCTTTTCTTGAGCTGGTTTCATAACATTTGGTATCAGAGCTTTGGATTCTAGGGTTTCGCTACTCCAAACAGATCATCGTGGCATTTTCGCTATAACTTTTTTTTTCTGTGATGTTTCAGAAGTTGCAAAAAAAAACCCATTTGAGAAGAAAACACACTGAACCTTGGGTCCGAATTTCAGAGCTTTTTGCACGATATTTTCGAAGATATGATCTGAGGAAGTTGGTCTTTTTGCAGACTCCTGAATTACATTCAAAACAGGTGACCTGGGGAAAATCGTCATAACTTTCTGTCTGAGGATCGGATTGAAATTTCGTAAGAAGGTACAGAAAGAGAACAAACTGTAGTTTCTTGTATGCATTTTTCAGATCCATAGGTCGAAACAATGACTCGTGGCACGTCGCACAAGTTTGCTCTATTGAACTAGTCTATAAGCAAGTCACTGTGGGAGATTTCGCATAACTCTTCCTTGGAGAAACCAATTTGGGTCAGACTTGTGGCATTGGAAAGAGGACTCAGAAGGCTACTACAGGTCAAAATTTCAGAACTGAATGATCCGAAATTACAGAGATACATCAGATTCAATATCAGGCTTCTATAAAGTGAAAAAAGGTGTGTAGTTTTTTTTTTAAATTTTTGCATAAGCTTGGTTTGAAGGAATTCAAAGGGCATAGTAAAGCATTATTATCGGTAACTGATGCCCCGAGGAAAGAAAATGCAAACACCTAGTAAGGAACCTGAAATCTCTAGCATGACTCATGAGAATAAAAGAAATGTTAATCATGATTCCATAGATGCTAATGTTGGATCGAAGACTCACCATATTCCAAAAATCGATATGAGGAAGTTTGATGGCAAGGATCCTACCACATGGATATTACAGATGGAGCAATTCTTCGATCTCAATAATGTGCAAAACACACAAAAGGTACGTATGGCAACTGTATATTTGGAACCAAATCAGTTTGTATGGTATCAATGGCTTTGCTCTCATAAACAATTTATCACTTGGGCAATTTTTACGGAAGAATTGATAGCACATTATGAGGATACAAAAAGCAACACTTTTTTTAGCCAATTGATAAGTCTCAAACAAAAGGGTTCAGTAATGGAGCACATTGAGGAGTTCCAAAAATTGAAAATAAGGGTAAAAGATATTCTAGAGGAGCATAGGGTTGATGTGTTCATAGGGTCTTTAAAGGATAATATCCAACATGATGTTCGCCTTTGGGAACCTGATTCATTAGAGAAGGCATTCAGGTTAGCAAGAAAAATGGAAAGCAAAATTATGGCAACTAGGAAGCATACCACTCACAACTATAAAGATGGAAGTGTTGTTGCCCCTAGTCTTCCACAACCTATAAGGTTGACACCACAAAATTGGAAGAAAAAAGAGCAAAAGGGCTTTGTTACAGTTGTGATAGAAAATACACTAAAGGTCATAAGTGTGCTGAGAAGAAATTATTCTACATAGATTGTGAAGAGGAAGAAGAAAAGGAGCAAGAAAGGTCAAAAGAAGAGGATATACTCCAGGAACAAAGCCTAGATGAAGAACAATTAAATCCGACCATATCTTGTAATGCATTGGCGGGAATTACCACTCTTCAAACCATAAAGATAGAAGGAAAAATCAAGAAGAAAAAGGTAATAGTGTTGATTGATTCAGGAAGCACCCACAATTTTATTCATTGTAGGGTAGCAAAAGAATTGAATTGCTTCCTATATCCAGCACCAGAGTGTCAAGTGATGATTGCAAATGGAGGAACAATAAATTGCTCTGGAAGGTGCCATAATATCAAGCTATCCATGGGAGAATATGTATTGACTAGCCCAATGCTTTCCATTCCAATGGGAGGTGCTGATGTTGTACTAGGAGTCCAATGGCTACAATCCTTGGGTACAATAGCTTTTAATTTTCAAGAAATTTTCATCAAATTTTCTACGGAAGGAAAGGAAGTTGAATTAAGGGGTATTGCAGGGAAACCAGGAAAGATAATCAGCTCTAATGGTATGACAAAGCTTCTAAAAAAGGAGCAAAGAGGTGTAATTGCACAATTATGTTCGCTAGATGTTTCCACATCGGAATCATCTATTTCTCGAGATCTCCAAAAAGTCCTGGACAATCATTCCAAGGTATTTGAGACTCCCAAAGGTCTCCCACCTATGCATTATCATGATCATGCTATTCATCTGATTCGAGGAAGTGTTCCTTCAAACATCAGGTCGTACAGATATCCCTATGTCCAAAAAAGTGAAATTGAACGTATGGTTGCAGAAATGCTAGAGGCTGGTATAATTCAACCGAGTCAAAGTTCTTTCTCTGCTCCAGTAGTATTGGTGCACAAGAAGGATGGATCTGGCGCATGTGTCCGGATTATAGGGAGCTCAACAAGCTCACTATTAAAGATAAGTTCCCCATTCCTGTCATTGATGAATTACTGGATGAATTGCATGGATCAATTTACTTCACCAAGTTGGATCTTCGTTCGGGATATCATCAAATCAGAATGAAGATTGAAGACATTCCGAAAACAACATTTAGAACTCATGAGGGTCATTATGAATTTTTGGTCATGCCTTTTGGCCTTACCAATGCACCTTCAACATTTCAAGGTTTGATGAATTCAATTTTCAAACCATTCCTTAGAAAATTTGTGTTAGTATTTTTTGATGATATACTAATCTACAGCAAGTCTTGGAAGGATCATGTTGAACATGTTGACAGGGTGTTACAACTATTGGAGGAGAAACAATTATATGCAAAAAGATCCAAATGTTTCTTTGGAGTCCAGGAGGTGGAATATTTGGGTCATATTGTATCTCATGAAGGAGTTAAGGTAGACCCTAGCAAAATTAAAGCCATTAAGGAATGGAAAATCCCCACATCCATAAAGCATCTGCGAGGATTTCTTGGGTTGAAAGGGTATTATCGCAAGTTTGTTAAGAATTATGGGAGAATAGTAGCACCTCTAACAACATTATTGAAGAAAGATGCATTTTCATGGACTCCGGAAGCAACGAAGGCCTTTGAACATCTTAAAGAGGCAATGTGCCAAGCACCGGTCTTAGCTACACCAGACTTCACAAAAACCTTTATTGTGGAATGTGATGCTTCAGGAAATGGAATTGGTGCTGTTCTAATGCAAGATGAAAGACCCATTGCTTTTGAAAGTCGTCCAATCAAGGGAAAGTTTTTAAGCAAAGCTATTTATGAGAAGGAAATGTTGGCAATACTCCATGCACTTAAGAAATGGCGACCCTACCTAATGGGAAGACACTTCAAGGTAAAAATGGATCATGATAGCCTTAAATACTTTTTAGAACAAAGATTATCCTCTGAAGAGCAACAAAAGTGGGTCACAAAGATGTTGGGTTATGACTTTGAAATCATCTACAAAAAAGGGAAGCAAAATGTGGTGGCAGATGCACTCTCAAGAAAGGATGAGGATGTGGAAGCATTGTTGTGCGCCATTTTTATTATCCAACCAGATTGGATAAATGAAGCAAGGGAGGAATGGAAGAATGACGAAGAAGTTTGGGCACTTATTCGAAAGCTACAACAAGATTCCAGTACGTCTGATACATTTAGCTGGAAAAATGATTCGTTATGGTACAAAGATCGCTTATACCTCTGTAAGAATTCCCAGCTAAAACAAAAGATTCTTATGGAATTGCACACTTCTCCCTTAGGAGGGCACTCAGGATTTTTAAAAACTTACCACAGGGTTAAGAAGGAATTTTTTTGGGATGGCCTTAAATCAGATATTCAAAAGTTTGTGGCAGAATGTTTGTTTTGCCAACAAAATAAAGTTGAAACAATTAAGACACCGGGTCTACTACAACCTTTATCCATTCCAAGCCAACGTTGGGAGGAGGTTTCAATGGATTTTATCACAGGTTTACCCAAGTCTGAGGGAAAAAGTGTCATCATGGTGGTAGTTGATAGACTTACCAAGTATGCACACTTTTGTGCATTATCACATCCATTTAAAGCCAGTACAGTTTCTACTGCATTTATGGAAACAATTCCAAAGCTACATGGAAACCCAAAGATTATTGTAAGTGACAGAGATCCCATTTTCACTGGAAATTTTTGGACAGAATTATTTTCTTGTCTTGGTACTCAGTTAGCTCATAGCTCGTCTTATCATCCTCAATCTGATGGGAAAACTGAGATAGTAAACAAATGTTTGGAAGGATATCTTCGTTGCTTTGTATCTGATAAACAGACACAATGGGTCAAATGGTTGCCTCTGGCTGAATGGTGGTATAACACTTCCTTCCATACAGCAACAAAAATGACCCCATTTATGGCACTTTATGGGTATCAACCACCATCCATCACATCATATTTAAGAGAAAATTCTAAGGTTCAGGTAGTGGAACATCACATCGAACATCAACAACAAGTCCTCCAACTCTTAAAGGATAAACTCGTGTTGGCACAAAATAGAATGAAACAACAGGCAGCTCAACATCGCAGTGAAAGAAGTTTTGATGTAGGTGATTTGGTATTCCTACGGCTACAACCATATAAGCAAATGTCCCTAAAGCAAGCTAAGAAGGATAATAAATTATCACCAAAGTATTATGGTCCGTACAAGGTGTTGCAAAAGATTGGTACTATGGCATACAAATTGGAGCTTCCTGCAGCTTCTCGATTGCACCCAGTTTTCCATGTTTCATGTTTAAAGAAGGTTATAGGCGACAAGCTCCCAGTTCAAACAATATTGCCAGAACTTGACGAGGAAGGAAAAATTATAATGGAACAGGAAGCAGTCACAGAAACAAGAACTCGATAGCTACAAAATCGATCAATTTCGGAGTATCTTATCAAGTGGAAGAACTTATCCGTTGAAGATTCCACATGGGAGGATGAGAATTTTATGCAGAAGTATCCAGAACTACTCAAGCGTTGAGGACAACACTTTTTTGAAGGAGAGGGGCATGTTGGGTCCCTATAATACTAGTGATTACCCCATTACTATTGTAGTTATACCCCTTATTTATATTGTTGTGCCCCTATTACCCCATATTGTTATTTCTGTGCCCCATAGAATCCCTCTATTGTTATTTTTGTGGCTTTATATTATTATTGTTAGGTCGGTTGGATTATATTGTGACTCCTTAGACTCCTATATATAGAAAGGAGGTTTTGTCATTTGAATCATCCAAGAACTGTTCATTTATGTAATGTAAAGGAGGTTGCCTCCTCGAAGAGGCTGAATTCTAAGGCGTTGATCTATCTTTTCTATCTTTTCTTGAGCTGGTTTCATAACAAGATTGATAGCGAAGAGGGAACTACAATGGATCTGCTATAAGTTGTATCTCTTCAGTTTGCTGGATAATATAAAAGGAAGGACTGGTTATTTCTCTACGGACGTAGATCAAACTAGGTGAACCACATATATCTGTGTTTATATTTCTGCAATATTTTATATGTTCCATTGCTCTGTAATATATAATTTTCTAACAACTGGTATCAGAGCCAAAGGTCTATTTGGTTGATAAAATTATAGGAGAGAAGGGTTCCTGGTTTGAGTGGGAGAAATGGCGGAAGATGGTAGGTTTAGGGTTGAAAAATTTAACGGCCAAAACTACCAGCTATGGAAGATTATCTATATCAGAGAGATCTGTACCAACAATTGAGCAGAAAGGCAAAGAAGCCGACAAGTATGACAGACAAAATGGGATATTCTCGACAGAAAGGCACTTAGAACAATACGACTGTGCCTAGCAGCGTCGGTAGTGTTTAATATTTCAAAGGAAACGACGACAGAGGGTTTAATGTTGACATTGGCTAAAATATATGAAAAAACCTCAGCCTCAAATAAGGTATTTCTTATGAAGCATTTATTTAATATGAAAATGACAGAAGGTGGATTTGTTGCTGATCATTTAAATGAATTTAATACAGTTACCAGTCAGTTAAGTTCTGTAGGGGTAATTTTGATGATGAAGTTAAGGGTCTGTTATTTCTGTGCTCATTGCCAGAAAGTTGGAATGGTTTAGTTATGGCCATTAGTAACTCTGTCTTTGGATCTAGTACTTTAAAGTTTGATGATGTTTTCGGTGCAATCCTTAGCGAGGAAATGCAACGGAAAAGCTCTGGTGTGACCTCAGGTAATGCTTTCACTGCAGAGACTAGGGAAAGAAAAATGGAAAGAGGAAAGAGCCCTAGATATCATAGTAAGTCAAGAAAAGGCAAATCCAAGTCTAGATCGGGGATAGTGTGCTATAAATATAGGAAGAAAGGACACCTGAAGAAAGACTGCAAGTCTCGGAAGGGAAAAGAAGGAGACACGCAGTAAGAAAATAATCATGAAGCGAATGTAATAGATGATGTGTTGCAAGATGCTTTGATTATTTCTTTAGAAAATATTATTGATGCCTGGGAGGTAGATTCAAGGGCCTCATTCCATGCCACAGCTGATAGGAAACATTTTCATGACTATTTTCAAGGAGATTTTGGACAGGTTCGATTGGGTGATGATAAACCCTGTAAAATCATTAGAATGGGTACAATTTTCATAAAACAACAGAATGGAAATTGAAGGCTATTGAAGGAGGTAAGACATGTTCCAGATCTGAAGACAAATATTATTTCAACAAGGCAGTTAGGAGGTGAAGGCTATGTGACTACTTTTACAGATAAAACCTGGAAGGTCACTAAAGGATCCATAGTAATAGAAAAAGGAGAAAAGGTTGGTGAATTATATTTATGCAATGGTATTTCTAATTCTGTTAATGCTTTAACCTCTACAAGAGAAGATATGACATTGTGGCATCATAGGCTTAGGCACATGAGTGAGAAGGGGATGCAAATTCTTCTCTCAAGAAATTTGTTGCCAGGTTTGAATCATGTTGATTTAAAATTCTATGAGAATTGTGTTTATGGAAAACATAAGAGAGCTAGATTCGTTAGAGTTGGGAAATAAAATAAGAGTGAAAAATTAGAGCTTGTGCATATAGATATATGGGGACCTGCTCAGGTATCATCTCTCGGTGGATCTCGTTATTATGTTACTTTTATTGATGATGCAACCAGAAAAACCTGGATTTATTGTATTCGAAATAAATATGATGTATTTGATACTTTCAAGAAATTGAAAGCTTTGGTTGAAAATGAGATAGGAAAAAGGTTGAAGTGTCTCAGATCAGACAGTGAAGGTGAATATTGCAGCAAAGAGTTTGATAGGTATTATTCAGAGAATGGAATTCACAGAGAAAAGACAGTTCCAGGAACACCACAAGGAAATGGTGTGTCAGAAAGGATGAACAGGACAATCATGGAGCATGCAAGGTGCATGAGATTGCATGCAGGATTGTCTTTACAATTTTGCGCAGATGCTGTAGATACTGCTATTTATCTAATAAACATAGGGCCTTCAAGTTGCTTGGATGGTGGTATTCCAGAGGAGGCATGGACAAGTAAAAAGGTAAACTACTCTTTTTTAAAGATTTTTGGTTGTGAAGCCTTTGTCCACATTAATAAAGAAAATAGAACAAAGCTTGAGGCAAAATCAAAGAAATGTACCTTTATTGGATATGGTGTTAATGATTTTGGTTATCGCTTTTATGATTATGAAAAACACAAAATCATTAGGAGAAGAGATGTCATATTCAATGAAAAGGTTTTGTATAAGGATCAACTACAGGAAAAGAAACAGGAAAAAGAAAATATAGAATACACAGTGCTTGACGAGATCACAGAAAAAGTGATGGTGCCTAAAAATCATAATGATTAACATCTAGAACAACAACCACAATAGGAACAAGCACCTCAAACACCTGAAAGTGGTGTTAGAAGATCTACCAAGATAAGTAGACCCCCTGGATGATACTGTCCTTCATTATATTATGTATTGCTGACTAATTCTGGTGAACCAGAATGTTATGAAGAAGCAGTACAGGTAGAAACCATGAAGAAGTGGGAGCAAGCCATGAAAGAAGAGATGGAATCCTTAGCACATAAGCAGATTTGGGACTTAGTCAGGTTGCCTATAGGTAAAACAACATTTCAAAATAAATGGGTTTACAAGTTTAAGGAAGAAGATGGAGGTAGAAAAAGGTATAAAGCTAGACTTGTGGTGAAAGGGTTTTCATAGAAAAAGGGTATAGACTTTGATGAGATATTTTCTCTTGTTGTTAAAATGACTTCAATCAGAACTATTTTAAGTCTAGTAGCAACTGAAGATTTTCATCTTGAGCAGTTAGATGTAAAGACAACCTTTCTCCATGGGGATTTGGAGGAAGAGATATATATGTAGCAGCCACAAAGATATGAGGTAAAAGGAAAGGAGAAACTAGTGTGCAGGTTGAAGAAGAGCTTGTATAGCTTAAAACAGGCTCCAAGGTAGTGGAATCTAAAATTTGACAGGTTTATGTCTGAACAAGGTTATACTAGATGTCACTCTGATCATTGTGTTTATCTCAAAAGGAAAAATGATGGCAGCTATATTACATTGTTATTGTATGTAGATGACATGCTTGTTGCAGGTTCTAAAATGCAGGAAATAAATGTGCTCAAAATAAAATTGGCGAACTCATTTGCAATGAAGGACTTGGGTGCTGCAAAGCAAATCCTTGGTATGAGAATAACTAGAGATAGGAAGAATCGCAAATTAACATTGTCTCAAAGTGAGTACATAGAAAAGGTGTTGAAAAGGTTTAATATGCAGAATGCAAAACTAGTTAGTATACCTTTGGCTAGCCATTTCAAATTAAGTAAGGAGGAGTGTCCCAAGACTCAAGAAGAAATGGCTCATATGTCTAAAGTCCATATGCATCAACAATTGGAAGCTTAATGTATACAATGGTCCGCACGAGGCCTGATATTTGACATGCAGTGGGTGTCGTAAACAAGTACATGAAAATCCAGGAAAAGAACATTGGATGGCGGTGAAGTGGATTCTCAGATATTTGAGAGGTACCACAAATCAAGCATTATGCTTTGGTGGTTCAAACATTGATGTACATGGATATGTTGATGCAAATATGTCGGGTGATAGAGATAACAGGAGGAACACAACATGGTATGTGTTTATTGTAGGTGGAACAACTATCAGTTGGGTCTCAAAACTGCAAAGTGTTTTTTCACTCTCAACAGCAGAAGCAAAGTATGTTGTTGCTACAGAGGCTAGTAAAGAAATGATTTGGTTAAAAAGGTTTCTAGATGAATTGGGTAAGAAGTAGGAGTTGGGCAAGTTATACAGTGATAGCCAGAGTGCCATACATCTTGCAAAGAACTCTTTATTTCATTCCAAGAATAAACATATACAGCTCAAGTACCATTTCATACGGTCAGCATTGGAAGATGGACAGTTGAAGCTAGAAAAGATACACACTAGCCAAAATCCTACAGATATGTTAACAAAAGTTGTAACCAGGGAGAAACTAAGAATCTGCTCAGTTTCAATTGGTCTTCAAGTATGATGCAGAAGATGAGAAACAACTAGGTCCAAAGTGGAGTCATTGTTCAGCAAATGAAGCAGTGGTGTATTTGCTATGATCAGTCTCCAAGTGGGAGATTGTTTGGTGTGGAGCCTGATTATCTTATGTATTCAAAGGTATCGCCGCATTGAACCCCAATTCATAATGGGGTGGCAATGTCGCTTGTAAAATATTCGTTGTAGGGGGGGTCTAACGACGACCTTTAGGAGCCGCCCCTTGGCGAGGGGATCGAGGGTAGTGCCCCTGAAGCTAAAAATAGATGTAAAATTTCCTTGTAAAATGTTGTAATTTTGTAGTCAATCTGGGTCATTCATTAGGCGGAGATTTGATGGTAGAAGTTATGTTTAATTTAGGGTTTTTTTCCCTAGAAGTCAACCCCTCGCTGTATATGAGGGAATTGTATTGCGCCTATGTAGATCTGTATTCTGAGTGAGGAAGAGAGAGGAGATTGAGAGCAAAGAGGGAATTATAACGATTCTACTGTAGGTTGTATCTCTTTAGTTTGATGGATAATATAAAAGGAAGGTGTTATAGACATTTTTGTGCATTACATCACTGAGCATGAAATGTCAATAATCAAGGGATCCAAAGTCCCTAAACATGTTGTTCCTACCCCTAGAGGAACAAGGCCAGCAAACCACAGCAATTCACAGAAGTTCTCCACCTGAAAACACTCAAAAACAGGCCAATTCTGGATCATGTCAACTGCTCCACTGAGCATCTGCGCTGAATGTCAACTGCTCCACTGTCTACCTGCGTTGAATGTCAACTGCAACAAAGGCTACCTGCGCTGAGCGTAACTGGACAAGTGGTAGGCTCATTTCTCAAGGTGTCAATGCCCAGGAAGCTTCCAAAATGACACTTGCATCAGGGAATTCGACTGGTGATGAGTAAGAGGTTCCAAATCTCCAAGTGGAAGCAAGAACCTCCAAGTGGACTCAAGAACTGAGAGAGGGAGAGGACACTAGTCACTTCTCAAGCTGACTCATCCTCTCTCCAAAACTCCTATATATAGATCTCTCCTCAATGAGATCAGGAGGCTGGAATGTTGTGATTGCAAAGAATTGCTGTTGGTTTGTGGTTGGATCATTGGGTGTTTATGCTTTGAAAGGGGTTGAAGAAGGAATTCCATTCTGTTGGGAAGGAGATGCTGGGTTGGAGCCCTATGGGTTGTATCTCTTCCTGAACCTTGTTATCAATCAATAAAGCTTCTTGGTTCTTTCCTATATGCTGGTGTATTTTGTATGATTTGCATTAGTATATTTGATTTAATTCTAATCCTGAATCATTTATGAATATGTACATTTGCCTTTGTGTTGTTTCCTTCTCTTGTCGCAAGTAGCTGTTCTCTTGTCACAGGTAGCTGTTCTCTTGTGATCTTGTGGAAATCAAGTAGCTGTTCTCTTGAGCAAGCGAGGAGGCAAGTAGCTGTGGACACCCAAAGAGAAGAGGATCTAGATCGAGGGACAACCAGAAGACAACGGTAAGTCTACCAATCTCCCCTCTTTCACATTTCATAAAGGAAGAAACCGAAGTAGCTGTATTCGTTTGTTGCTAAGGTACTGTCACACCTTAGGTGGATAGGATCGTCCTGCATAGGCATTTTTCCCCACAACAGAAGGACTGGCTATTTCTCCGTGGACGTAGCCTAAACTGGGTGAACCACATATATCAATGTCTCTCTTGTTTTATACATTTTCTGTGCTTATATTTCTGCAATATTTTATGTGTTCCATTGCTCTGTAATATACACTTTTCTAACACTACTGACATTCACCATCCTGCTATTGTCACTTCGGGGCTCCCGTAGTCGGATATGATCCAAGAGTTTGGGTACCTCAAGGATCCTGCCCCACAGATCCTGTAGTCCTATTGACTACAACTCAATGTCTCCCCACCTCTTCTCTAGAGGTACATGAGCACTCATGGCACAATCGTTATCATCCTCTACCTCCTTTTCCGCCTTCACTGGCGTTGCCTTGGAGTTAGACAACTCTCCCTTATTCTTCTTCCTCGGACATTGGTTTGCATAATGGCCTTGTTCCCCATAGTTGAAGCACTTTATCTTGGAGAGGTCCTTTTTCTTCCTCTTCCCCTATTGCCCCACAGATGCCAGAGTTGCATCCTCTTCCTCTTCTTTCTTGAACCGAGCTCCTTTTCTACTACTTCCCGCCTTGGTCAGCTTTCTGATCTCTTCTTAACAAAGAGCTGCCCACATTTCTTCCCAATTTGGAAGATGCTCTCTGCCCAAAATTCTTTGGACAAATGTCTCCCACTCCTCAAAGATTACATTCAGGGAGGTTCTCACCATTAACTCCTAATTTGGCGTGGCCCCCATGGAAGTTAGTTGGTGCCAAATCTCCTTCAACCTACTGAGGAAGTGATCTACCTGCTCCTCCTTCTACATCTGATACGACCACAGATGATTTTCCAATAGCATATTCCTCTGTACGGAAGTACCCTAATACAATGTCATCAAGGTTTCCCACATCTCCTTTGCCGTATGCTTCTCGACAATATATTGAACTACATGATCCTTGACCCCATCAAGGATTATTCATTTCACCTTGGCCATCGCATCCTCATACCTTTCGTTATCAACTGGGTCAACTGGGATAGCCACTATTCTCAAGGTGAAGGCCTTGATGTGATGTCTATCTAGAACATACAGGATCCTGGCCTTCCAAATGACAAAGTTAGATGCCTTGTCCAACTTGTCCTGATCCCTCAGTCCATTTATGGCCATCTCTCTGCTCTTCTCGACTCCTCTGAGTCTCTACTTCCCTCTTGGAAGTTCTCTCTTTGACTCCCTTTGAGTCTCGATTTCCATCTTGGAAATCCTTCTTCCAAACTCTGAATCACACCTCTTCGATCTCCTTTGCTCCTGCAACACTGATCTGGATTTCTTGGCTAGAAATCCGCCTAGGTAGTGACTCCCTTCTACCTTGGTTCTGTCCCGTTAGGTACTATTCTGCCTCAATAAAAAAACATCCCACCAACTCCATGCTTCACAATCTTCCTATAGCTTCATATGCCCCATCAAATAAAGAATTGAGCCTCTAAGCTCCGCACAATCCCGACAGTGGCTAAATCGCTCCACTAACCAACTACGTCACACCTGCTTGGCTGAGGAGGATGACATGGCTCTTCGTGAGCCTATTTCGCCTCTCACTGCTTCTGCGCTGGCCCCTTCTATGGCTCGGATTGATGACGCAAGCCCTCTACGTCGACCCTTCTCTGCTTATTTCTACTTAGGAAAAACTTCTGTTACTCAGGACAACTATTTCTACTGCAAATTCTCTGATTCAAATGGTGCCTTCAGCTCTCCTGCGATCTGTAATCCTCTGATACCATGTTGAAATTTCTAAGTATTACCCGTTAGAAATTTTTCTCTATTCTCTGGTTTATTTCTCTTACTTGTTTTAATTACTAACAGGTTATTTAATTATATAAATATTGAAATAAACACAATACAATCTCAACCATCTACATATCAACAACTCAAAGAAATAGAAAAACACATGAGGGACACCATTATTTTTGGACAATCGTCCTTAGAAAAACTCAACTTGGAAAAAACAGTGTAGCAATTCTGAGGGTTTTATTATTAAGAAATTTTTCTTGAGTGCACTAGGTGCCAAACTGGCTCACTCGACAGAGAAAATAATATGGCAGTAATACCTCTCTTTGAAAGCAGATATTCTAAAAGTTTGCTCCACGAATCCCTCTCCAACACCTCTCTGAGACTCAATGTCAACCCTCCTGGCGTTTGCATCAACCCTCTGAGGCTTTGTGCAGCCTCTCTAATCCTTTGCATCACTGCTACAACCTCTACGTCAATCACCCATGCCCTTCTGGCCCCTGCGCAATCACTGCTGACCTCTCCATAGCTCCCTCTAGCTCTGTGTCTACCTCTCTGCCTTTGTGCTGGTCTTCCGACACTATCTCTGGCTCTCTGCCTTGCCCTCAATTCCCCTCACTACAACTCTGATCACTGGTTTGATTCTCTAAGCAAACCCCACTCCAGAAAATCGAACTGACTGATCACTATGGTGTATCTCGAACTGACCCTCAAGCCTCCTCTTATACTTTTTCTTTTGAGTCTTCAACAACTGAGATTACATCTCTAATCAAAGACTAAGATTAGATTTGGTTTGATCCATGTAATTTAGAACCTTCTAAATTAATTTTATATTAATACCCATTAATATTTTTATTTTCCTACGTTCAGACTTAGGAACCCATAAAAAATATTAATTATTTTAATATCTCCTTCACCAGGCAGAATTTCCCGAAACCATTTTTGGTTCTTGGGATCTCATGTTCTTTAGCCTCTCCACCAATTTTCATGGCTATATCACATCCGATGCTACCCAAAATCAACAACACTATCCCCAGTTGGAGCCAATGTTGTCATTCACTGCAAAATGTGTTTTCAATTGCCCAAAGTGCAAAAGAGCAATGAAGTATGGAGCCATCCTCCAAGCCACATAAGCTTTAAAAGCTAAATTATACCCTCTTCATTGGATAGTGCTTGGAATAAGCTTTCCAATGGTATGTAGAGGCCCAATAATGGACTTCTGTATCAGAAGATATGGCCTGTTGAAGTTTAGGGGTTTTGTTTCCTTTGAAATGAAGGAGAAGAGCATATCAAATGTCTGGGAGCATATCGCAAATCAAAAATCAAAGGATCAGGAAGCATGTCATATCAGAGGTTCCAGTGACATGTTATATTGACAGTTGCACATTAGGGTCGCATCACATATTGATGATTGCACTTCGTAACATCATGGCCTATTGACACATCGCGCATTAAGGTTCTGATAAATCAGAGGTTTGGGTTAAAATCAGCAATCACAACAGCACAAGACATGTTGGCAATCGACAATCGATGATCTTAAAGTGATCACTATGAAGAAATTACGGGAAAATAACGCTGATGGTGTTAAAATGCAGGGAAAGGCTGAAAAGCATTTAACAAATAAATTCAATGCAAAACAAAGTTCAGGCAAGCCTTTTCTCTCTCCTCCAGGGGTGACGTGGCAAAGTATTATTGGATCTGGTAAAGACACAATGGCGCTGATGTCAGCATGATGTGGTAGTACGACGAACACATGGCATGTAGGTTCAACGTGTTGAGGGGTCATAAGGGGCCAAAATAGGGTGAAACATGTCACCACTCCCAAGGTGACACGTGGCACAGGATGACATCACATCGGAGATCGTAAGTCGGTGTTTGCAGGTTGAGGCATGTTGTTACATCAAAGTTAAAACATTGATTAGGAACCGCTAATAAAGGGGTTGGCCCACAGTCACATAAAGAGCCAAAGGAATGAAAGGCTAAGCGCGGAAGGTGGTTGGTGATCGACAATCGGCGAAGCCTGATATCACCTCGGTCCAAGTTAAATCCCCAATTTGAAAATGTTGACTGAGCAGCTTGGATATAAAGGCTAACCCCCAAGTCACAACCCTCAGTTCTATGATGAAGAAATACTGAAAGGGGCTAAACCAAAGGGGCCAAGGAGCATCAAAACTTGCTATTTGTAACATCCCCTAGAATAAAAGTCCTGATGTAGTAATGTTCTGATAGCATGGTACAAATCTTTGAAGGCGTATGGGTCGGCGCCTGAGGCATTGAATTAGGGCACAAAGTAGTGGGTAATTGATATGGGTTGATCCTATGGAAGTCTATGTAACAAGAAACCAAGGGCTACATGGGCCGTATAAATGAATTTGACTACTTTGCTGCACGTCTTTGGAGAGTAAATGAAGGCATGGGGACTTAGGAAGACTTAATGCCTCAGCGTGGAGCTCCACTCAGTCATAAATGTAAAGGACTGCCTGGAAAAGCTTTTCTTCTTCTCTGTGACAAGAAAACATAGTCTATTGCTACCAACTCCAGAGAGTGGTGAAGCCAGAGAGTTAAGACGAAAGCGACAAGAACCAAAAGAGAAACTAGAGGGACACATTGTGGCAGAGACGTGGCCCGATCAGGGGCCTTCATAGGAACTGTAGAACGATATTTTCCTCCATCATTATTCAGTTTCCTTTGTTTCTATTTTTCTGTAATTTCTATTATTTTGTAATTTTTATGTATTTTTAAGAAACAAATGAAATACTTTAGAAGAATTTTGGGTAGCAGAGATATCGCACGCCGAAACAACTATTCAATTGAACAGCTGGCCCTTGGATGAGATATTTTATAAATTTTGATTCAAAGCCCCCCATTCTCTGTATAAATAGGGGGAAGAAACACTTAGAAGAGGTTTTGGAATTCTGCACCCCGAGTGGTCCAAATTCTGTGATTCCACTTTGGTTCTAATTGCCTGTTCGTGAGGGACTAGAGTGATACATTGCTGAATGTAATGGATTGGTTAATTACACCCTTCAAGTATTAATGAAACTATTCTAATGATTCCAAGCAGATCAATGCACAATATGTTTCCTCTTTGTAAATCTCATTTCATATGTGTTTTTATTTGTATGAAATAGTGTAATGAAGTTGTCGGTTTCTATTTGATTCATGGATTTATCTGTGCTGCTAAATAGAGAATAGTACCTGTGTATAAGACATATTTACTTGTGTTAGTCTATAACCTACAATACCTGTGTACAAGATAGATTTACTTGTGTTATTCGATTAACTTGCAGTACCTGTATGAGCACATATTTACTCATGCTATTTGGTGATAAAGGTACCCATGAGGTATATGGCATGAAACCTTAATTAGTGCTCCAATGTTTCTGCCATTGCACCTCTTTAGTCTTCCATGCTTCTGCCAGAATATTGTTGCTTAGGATTTTATCTTGTTTACAAACCTATGCATTGAATTCCCTCCTTCCTTTCCTCCTCTTCACTTTACTACAACACTAATATTAAAGCTATCTGTTGTTGTGTGTTGGCCATCAGAACAAGACATTCCTCTTTGAGATCAACCCGATTCATCCCCTGAGAATTTGGATCCATGCATTGGCTTGAGTCTACCTTGATGAGGCTATTGAACCAAGCCCCTTTTATTCTCTTTTTCAAACTTCGCGACAATTGGAGTGCAACATAATTCCTGAGATAATCTCAAATGCACTCTTCTATATAAGATGCCCTAGGAACTATTCTACAATCAACCAAGAGGCTATCTCTAGGAAGCTTTTTATATCTCCTGAAGCACTTTTACTATAGGAGCTAGAAAAAGAAACAACATGTAACATAAGAAATAAATCTAGGCTGAAGGAGAATTGTGGATATCTAGTGAGTAAAAGACAAACCAAAAATCATTATTTGGTGTGAATAGAGTGTGACATGTTGATCTAGTCAAGAATATCGTGTGATAAAAAAGTCCATGGGTTAATACCATGGATTGATGCCCATGTTAAAAAAGGGACCAAAATCTATAAAAGCAGAGGAAAAAACTTAAAGAGTGCTAAGCTTGTATGTATGAAATATACAATTAGTCAAAGGAAGAATGCAAAAGTTATTTGAGGAGAATGGCTGAGTTTGAGTATAGGTTGTGAGCCTGCAAGAAACAAAATTCTCCAATAGACCAAGAAAATAAAAATTCAGCATGGGAGGAGAGAAGAATGACAGTAAAGATAAGAGAGATAAAGTAGGGCTCATAATATTCTGAATGCAAATTTGAGTTGCTGCTGGCTTGAGAGTAGAAGAGAGAATGAGTGATTTGAACATATCATATTTGGATTGGAGGAGATGTGGTGTAGAATATAATAGAGTGTCGTATAACATGTGAGAAGTTTGAGCTTTAAATGATAAATGTGAGATCAAAATCATCAAAGTGAATAACTAAATATATTAGTTTGTAGATATGAGATTCGATTGAAGCAGAGAAAATTTTACCAGATTGCAAAGTGAAGTGTGATGAAAATGAACTAACTGGAGTGTGAGTAGTACAAGGTTTAGAACAATGAAGAGGTTAAATAAGTATGAATATGTAAAGACTAAATAATGTTCCCATGTCTATAAGTTTGAGAAAGTGATGAAAGAGGGATTTTATAGGCAAAGAATGCCTTCACACCACCTCATAGGAGTATCCTTCAGGTTGGTGCCTGTAAAGTGCAGGGGTTAGTGCCTCCCTAAGCTTGGTCATGAATTCAAGAGATGAATGTCTCTTCTCGTTGGTGCTAGTAAAGTTGATGTAACAATAGGTTGGAGCTTACAACAATATTATGACATAAATTTTGTGGTTTTCTCCCACCATGCATTTCCACTTACATTTACTGTTCCTATGCATTGTTTATCTGATTGTTTGTTGAATGGTTTAGGTTGTTTTATATTTTCAATACTATTAAAATATGCCATTATACTAATTCACGCTCCTGCTCTCAGTATAATCATAATTCTAACATATTAAATATCTATAAGAAGCTCTCACTATAATCATAATTCTAACATATTAAATGTCTATAAGAAAATATATACAACAAGTTGGTTTTGAATAGTTTTGAAGGTAAATTGGATAAAAAAAATTGAATAAAGAGGAAATGAATAAAATTATAGAATTATACCATTTTTTTTAGTAAAACATGCTTGAACCTCATAATTTCTTGTCTAAAAGAAAATAAATTTTAGGACATTCAAGTGAAGGAAAAATTATACCATAAATTACAAATTGAAATACCTATACAATAAATAAAAAATTGAAACAACTTGTTTCATAGAAGAAAAGAGGTTGGGTAGAATGATTGAGCATAAATATAAGTTAATTCATGTTAAGGTTATCTTTGATGACTATAAATATTTATAGTAAAATTCCAATTTTAAAATGGTAAAATATTTATAAATGAAGGCCTTATTCCATAAGACCAACCTAGATTAAGAAATGAAGTTCAAAAGTTAAAGAAGCCATGGAAGAAGGAAATTGCGAATAATTTTCAATATAAAAAATATTATTAGGGATACAAACAAAAACTATAATAATAAATAAGAATTTGGTGCACTCCAAATCCTCTATTGGAATTGTCATGGCTTTCCATGGAATAAAGGACCTATATTAAATTGTATCTTGAGTGAAATTGATATTATAGTAGTTGTTTAAACTTAGGAGCACCAAGAGCTTGAGGTACCTAACATGGAAGGTTTGTCTCATGGTTAGTATGGAACAAGCGATCCTACTACCATTGAGAGATTGGAGGTATAACTTATTACATTAATAGGAACAATTACCCTCATATTATAATTCATAAGAAAGACCCTTTCAATTGGTGCATTTGGATGGAAATAGTTGATATTATTGTTAACAAGATTTATATAGAGATATGCCATTTTGTGCTTATTAATTCTACTTGTTTAAGAAAACAGAAAAAATAATATAGATAAAAATTGTCCTTACAATAGCTTAGAACATGATATTCATAGTTTGAAAAATGAAGGAAATATTCTCTTGCTAGAAGACTTTAATGTTAGAACAATAACTAGTCAAGTTATTATTTTACACAATGATTGTGGCTCTAATCCTCTATGGTTATAAGAGGACCTTGTTTTAGCTGGCAATTATAAAAGAAAGTATCAAGAGTTGGTTGAAATTTTTATTAAAACTAAGCTAATCAAGCTTTTTAGTTCTTAAGATCTAATTATTTGCAATAGTCTAATGAAGTGGCTGAAATCCAACTAGATGACTTGTATTCATGGGCTTGGCCATAGTGTTTTGGATTATGTGACATCTAATATGATATTTATGTATATAAAAAAATAGTAAATTGAACATTTTAAATGAATATAAGCTCAATTTTGATAATAGAAACCCTAACTTTAAAGTTTGTTATCCCTAAACTACCTATGGAAGAGAATTATTATAATTAAAAAAACACAATTTTAACAAAAATAAAGATGATATATTCTTCAAAGTATTGAAATGATAAATTAAATCTCATATTAAACAATGAAAATATTAAATACATTTATCATAATTTTACAACCACTCTTTCTACTTCCATTAACATGTTATTGATCAAGGTGTTGAGTAAAAAAGAAAATAAAATGATCAAACCTTGTTATGATAAAGAGTGTAAGATTGCTATAAAAATTACTAGTGATTATTCTAATTAGTCCTTAAAATCCAACAACATAAATAGATACAAAGTCCTAATTAAAATGAAAAAAGTTGCTCCATAAATAGAAAGAAAGAGAAACTTTTGTACCTATCTAAGCTAGATCATAAGAAATTTTAGAGGCAAATTCTGACTCGTGTATATATATATGATTCTATTTTGGGATCAAAATTACTAGCTGAAATATATTTATGAGTTCCTTGATGCCATGGACAAAATTCAAACCCTTGTTACATAGAAAGAAATCTTTTATAGAAGACATAGACTTTGTGGTTAAGCATCTCAACAAGAGGAGAAGTAAAGGATATAAAGGGCATCAAGCAAAAATATTAAAAGTTGAAGTGTTTATCCTCACCCTTGAGATCCATAAGCTTTTCAAATTAATAGTCAATTAGGACTTCCTTAAACCCGATACTGAAATCCTAGTTATACCTATTTTAAAAGGCGAGATAAAAAAATCCCTCAAATTATAATACCATTATGACTAACCCACTTTCAAACAACTTATATTGAATTATTTTGAAAAGAAAGATCAACGTATCGCTATAAAGCTGCAAAAAATGTGTTAAAGGCCATGCTCGATCAAGAGCTATCATCCAGTTATGGACCACATTTTTATGCCTAGGATCGTTATAGGAGTAAATTGCAATAACAAAAACAATCTCTTAGGTTTTCTCAACTTGATTCTAGACAATATAGTCATTATCATTACACTAATGATATGTTCTCATGGTGATGTGTCCTTACGATCTCGACAAGCAACTAAAAATTCTCAAGGATTTTTTTTTTTCCTAGTATGAGTATGCTTGTTAACATTGATAGAACAAATGTTATGATAATTAAATACAAGAAGATCAATTACACTAATGATTTCTTGTATAACAACAACAACTTGGTAGAATTGACTTCATACAAATATCTTGGAACCAATTTTTATCACAAACTTAACTCAAACTATATCATTGAGAAAATACAAAATAGAGGGTGGGAAGCTTATTATAGACTTGAAGTATTTTTTAATCAATAGATCTTTGTCTATGAGATAAGAAAAAACTTCTTCTTGAGACTGCCATTACTCCTGTCATCATATATAATTGTAAATTTTGGAAGTGTAACATATTTGGAGAATCTTGTAGGAAGATAGAGAAAATATAAAAATGCTTTTATACTTATAATATCAAAATTAAAGGTGTTACACCCTATACTATCTTTTTCATAGAAGTGAGTCTTCCTCCATTGGGAGCTCAAATATGACTCGGTATAAGGTATACCCGAGGTATAAGAACAAGATAAACAATATGGATAACAAAAGACTTTGTAATATTGCTTCAAACTCTAACCAAAATCTACTATGGTGGTTGACATAAAATTGTCACTCGCTAACTAAAGCAATGGAGAGTAAAGGAAGAGGTAGCTCTATAACTTTATATGTTAGGGAATAAATATAAAAGATATTTATATGTTATGACTAGATTAAGGAAGAAAACCAACATATTTAAAATAAGAACAAACTCTCATAACATCCATATTGAAATATGAATTTGGATGGTTCCTAAAATATCAAGGGTTGAAATCTATAACTTTATATGTTGGGGAATAAATATAAAAGATATTTATATGTTATGACTAGATTAAGGAAGAAAATCAACATTTTTAAAATAAGAACAAACTCTAATAAAGTCCATATTGAAATATGACTTTGGATGGTTCCTAAAATATCAAGGGTTGAAAGAATTTGTCATTTTCTTTTTCTTGAGCATAGTTATAGTGGGCTCACACATGCAAAGGGGACAACCTAACATGCCATGAGCATAACCTTGATGGACCCAAGGAGAATTGAACCCACTCCGCATGATAAAGTGCCAACGACTTGGGGAGGGGCTTCAACTAACTCAGCGACCCATCAAGGCCAATAATTTGTCATCTTTATGACATTAAAAAGTTAGAAATCAAAAACATTTTATTTTAGTGTTTTTGATATACCCACATCAAATCACATTTTTTTACAATACTCACACTTACCTTAAATTACCTTGGAAAATATATTATTAATTTTTACTACTTTTTAACTCACCAAAAACCATAAGAACACTTCTTTAAAAATATCAAGTAGGTGATATAACATTGGACATTAAAAATATCAAGTAGGTGATATAACGTTGGACATTGACAAAGTGGCGTTTAGTGTTTTGTGACAAAGTGATCTGTTCCTTTCGAACAGTACTTATTGATATTCTGGAAGCCATGGAATATTTATTGGTTTGAGTTTCTCAAAATTTGATTATCAGATAAATTTACTTCAGATTTTCTTTACCAGTGTGTGAAAATAATGTTTGAATTCTAAACCAACCTAAAGACATGAGAGAGCACCAAATTTAGAAACCATCCTCCACTTTTGAATCTGACCAGAATCACCACTCTGTCGGTATTATTTGAAAAAACATTTAGGATTTACATTGTATTTGCGAGTAATAATTGAGAAATCAAACATCTATAACCTTCACCGTTTACATTGTAATTTCCAGCATTAATATATAAAATGAAACATCTATGACATTCACGTTTAGCATTGTATTTTCTATGACTAAAGAAAGATTTCAAAAAATAAATACACAAAGCAATTTTGGACATTGCTATAAATCAAATGTTTGCATTCAACCGAGCTTACATTTATGCTTGCAAGGATTCTCGACAGCCCCTGTGCAAGACAAAGCTCATTCACCAAATACTTTACCCCAAAATTTTCCGTGAAAAATTTGTAGAGTCTGCACAATAGCTATTGACTGAAATTCCTAATTAACCCTCTCGTCTGGTAATTTTTCATCATCACCTTCTTCGAATTAACAAAGATTACTTGATGCGGAAGATGTTAGTTCACTATATATATATATATATATATATATATATATATATATATATATATATATATATTAAAAAGTTAGTTATATATATTAAAAAACTATTCATAGTAAATTTAATATTATTGGTTAGTGCAAAAATATTACATATTTTATTAATTTATATAAAATTTTATTTTGTAGAGATTTTTAAAAACTTGAGTTTAATTTGTTTAATTTAAAGAATTGAAGTGTTATGAGATAATTTTTAAGGGGTTGAACCTATTTATATAATCAAAATTATATTTTTTTTCAATAAAAAAAATTGTCTTGTCATTAATAAAAAGAAAGCACATTTGCTAAGATTTCCATACATTTTCTCTTGGATTTTGATGTCTGTAACAATAAATATTCCTACCATATTTCAGTGACAAAAATAGACACTTAGATTTCCCATACATATTCCATAGTATTCATAATGTAAGAGTACTGTTGTATTCTACCCATTCTTAATTACAAAAAAGAAATGAACTTGTCTAGAAGTCCTTGTTTATCAACAAAAATGATGTCACTAGCATATGAAAGAACAACATTTTATCATAAAAAATTAGGGAATGAATTCCCTATATGGAGTTGATATTCATGCACATATGTGGCCAAATGATACTTACTTGTCTTTGAGTTGATATCCCTCTTTGAAAGAAGATTAGCTATGTGTTCTCTGTATATGTGTGGGAATGTAATGCTCTGAAAATTGCTTGTGAGGATTCTGATGCGGCTCATAGAGTTGGATAGAATGTTGGGACTGAAGAGATTGTAATCTTTGATGCTCTTGGCATCTCCATTTCCAAGGATTTTTTTTACTATTTTGTAAAGTTGAAGGCACTCGATAGTACAATGATCTCAGTTTACAATGGGATAGAATGTGGGGATTGAAGAGATTGTAATCTTTGACATAATCTATGATGCTCTTGGCATCTCCATGTCCAAGGATTTTTTTTTACTATTTTGTAAAATTGAGGGCACTCCATAGTACAATGATCTCAGTTCTTCTGTTTATCCCATAATGTCCTTTCCACCAGAAATGGTAGTATCCCCCGTACAACGCCACATCCACATCTTCTTTATTGACTTGCCTCACAGCGACATCTTCTCAAAAATACATTTTACACAATAAAAAAAATCACATTCTTTCTTCAAATTTAAATATATAGCAAATTTCAAAAAACTATATATATATTCCAAATACTTATCCTGTATCACTCTCACATTTCCAATACAAAGTCCAAATTTACAGCAATTTTTTCAAAGTGGCTAGCTGTAGGAGTCGTTGGGAGAGAACATGCCATTTTGTTGTCAGTCATAAAAACCACCATAACTTTCATGAGAAAGTTTTACCATAACTTGTTTTTGTAGCATTCATAACTTTCATTCAATCATGAGAAAGTTTTACAATAACTTGGTTTTTAAGCATTCATTCATTTTATAGCTGGCTGGAAACTATTCAAATATCATCACTACTTCAGGCACAATAACAGATGTCAAAGAGGAAAGAGACTAATATCCAAACCCCTCCACATGAGAAGAGAGGAAATACATATAACAGAGCAAAACTGAAGAGAAACAAATTCTTAATCAAAGACTCTCAGAAAAAACCCCAAAAAACAGGAACAAGGGTAAAGACTCACCCTAGGTTGATGATGAGCATCTCGCCGCGTGATCGACGAGTAATGGGTGGCTTACTGATTATAGTGAAGCGCACTGTGGTCGATGAGAGAGATGTAACATAAGGCTTATTAAATTGTATTTCTTTCCAATCCTACCCATTTCAATCAACCTCAACCACAACACCACACCCGCCACGTTACAATGAACAGTCGCAAATTCATTATGGCACAAGTCCATCACAGAGAGGTTTGATCTCTGGAAAAACTTTACAGCTTTATAAATCAGAGTATCAGTTAGTTATATGGTATTCATGAAAAAAGTATGCTCAACAGCAAGAAGGTTAGTGCTGTGATGGTCACGAAAATGACATGCTCCAACACGCTAAATACATGATCAGACGATAACGCGTTTGGCATCAATAGTTCTGCTACCATTACATTCAAATCACAATCACATGATTTTAAATGGAGCAGTAACAAATATCTTTTAAAATATTTTGGCAGGTTCCATTGGAATTTGCTGGAGAATCGTTTGTGGTTATGGAAATTCATTATTAATATTATCAAATACATGCTCAACGTCTTTTTAGTTCATCCAGTGTTGGAGTATCGTGTTAATATCATGTTATTACTTGAAGGTGTTCTCGTTATTTCTTCATACGTTCTCATTTTGTTTTTTTCAATATTGAAAATAAATAAAATATTTTATTTTTTAAAATAAAAATATAATCTCTAAAGTATAATTATATTAAATGTTTATAAAATATATTAATGATTAAATTAACTAATTTATTTCACCCCTCAATTATATATAAATAATAATAATGGTCTCATCCAAAATGAATTGAGAATTTTTCCTTATAATTAAAATTAATATTATATAACATTAATTAAATAAAATTTAAAATACTAATAATAATAATAATATTTTAATGAGTTTTATATAAAATTAACAGACAATTTTGTTAAAAAATAAAAAACATCATAAACATAGGTAACAATTTACTATTTTAATAATTAGGAATTTCTAATCACAATTATAAATTAGATAATTAATTAATTTAAATTTATAAATTTTGTTGTGATTGGTGCATTGTTAAGGTCTTCCTAAATGTTAAATTATTAGTTCAATTCTAGACAGAGTGTTATTTTTAAACACGATCATGATATAACCTCACCAATATCTTTTATATATAATTATAATTTTCATAATTATTAATATTTTATAAACATATCAATTAAATTAATAAATTTAATTAAACACAAATACGTGTAATTTGATTTTAAACAATTATAAAAATTTCAATTTATTTTCTTTGCTATATATATAGATTAAATTTAAAAAAATGATTAAAATAATAAAAATATTATATTTTATAACAAAAATATAAAATCTTCCTTATCATGAGTATAACTATGATTAAAGCACTCATTAACTCCTTGTTTTCAAAACCCATAGGTGTCCCATGCACTTTACCTCGAAGCAAAGGTTATAATGTGGACAAGAGTAAGAGACATCTAGTTTCCAATTCCCTTAGTCTACAAAATAATAAGATGTTTTTTGATATTATTAAAATAGATATGAATACAAAATATTAATTATTTATACTTTTTTAATAATCTACATTAAAAATATGAATTATTTATAATTTTTAAAAAATTCACATGAGAGTTGTCAAAGTAATTAAAAGAATTAATTTATTTGATAGTGAAGCAAGGTTTGGGTAAGCTTTGTGTATAAAACTTTATTGTACCTATTTTTAAGAGTGAGAATATGATCTGGATTGGATTATCATATTATTTTTCGTACATATTGAAGCTTTTATAGCGGAAAAAGTGGAGGAATTAGCTCATAAGACTACTTTTATTAATGGGACCAAGTTTGGAGAATTGAGACTTGAAAACTTCTAGGAGTAATTTGAGGCATCAAATGACATTTTTTATGGTAAAAATTAGCCGATTAATGGTGCATATTCTTATGCTATTGTAAACACAGATAGATTTCCAATAATGAAAGATTCACCTCAATTTGAGTTTATATGCTAAATTTATGTCACTTGGAAGTTGACCTTCTTGTTTTGACCACCATGATTCAAGAGGATGCCATGTTAGCCCCCATTAATAATGGAAAATAGACTAACCATGTGATCTTAATGAAGAAGATTATGGAAGATCTAACATTGCATCTATAACTAATAGTTGAAGGAGTCAAACTTAACCAGTAATAGACTATCGGGTTGTGTTATAACCAAGCCACTAGAAGGAAAATGGGTTCCATTCTATTTGAGTGCATTTATTCCATAGATGATAAAATTAGGTGAGAGTTGATAGGGAGACAAAAAAAAAATAGAGGATTTGTACATTGCAGTAGCCCATTGGCCAAAGGCCTCACTTCTTTGTACTTTGATCCATTTTCCATTTAGGGAAAGAAAGTAGAGTGACCTCATTTTATAGCTAGGTTTTCTCCCAAAAGGGTTTCCTAGGTTATCACTTGTGTCATTTTGTGGTTAATGAGTTTATTTTTGTATTCTCTATTTTCTACACAATTTTAACTTGCATACACAATAAACAATGATTAACCTATCTCAAAATCTAAGGAGAAATAAATCCCTATAATGTAGATTTCACATTTTCTAATATATTTTAGTACATATCTTGTGATAAAATATCTAGTGGAATATCCATGGTAGTTTACAAATAAAGATAATATTATTCACTTTAAGTATACAACCATTATTATTAGCAACATTTTAGTCAAGTTGTATGGGCTTATCTTGGAAAAGAGGATTTTCCTTTGACTTAACTCCATGGTAAAAGAGTAAAAGGAAACACTAGTCTTATGATGTATCATTCACCATAAATTATCTTATTATTCCTAGGATAATTGTATCGGAATACCAAAATAATAATAATCAATTTCTTTTTTAGTTTTATTGACTTTAGAAAATATTTTGACATTGACACTATTCCTAAAATAAATCTATAGAAGAGGCTAGAAGACATAATGTTTCCTCTTGAGTTGAGGGTTGTTGTGAAAATGTTGTACAAGAATGTTATTTCCAAGCTTAGGACCATTAAGGGTTGGTCAAAAGAAATTAAATCCAATATTGGAGTCAAGCTAGGGTCTCCCTTATCCCCTACATTTTTGGCATATACTGTCATAATGTTGGTAAATTTATATTTATGACTTATATTCCACATGTGACTAAAAATTCAAGTGGTACAAGTAACGTATTATGAATATTTATTTTGATTAATAAAAGAGAAAAAATGTTTGTGTATTATTATTCTTGAAAATATATTGAAGGCTATCATGTGAGGCATTAGATTCCTAATTGTAAGGAAAACAATTGGATTCAGTTATTCCCAAGAAGGGGGCATCAACAAAAAAATAAAAAACCTCCATTATTACCACAATTGAACTATCGACTGAGCATACCACCATGAAAAATATATGACTAGAGAAAAATGTCATGGGTGGAACTGAAATAAAGAGGACTAGAGGAGATAAAGGCAATCATGTTAAAAGAAAGGGACAGTGGGAGAGAGAGATTGTCCTTAAACAAAGAAAATAGTAGGATGATGTTAAGGGTTAAAGAGGTGTAAATTGAAAAAGAATCAATGATTTGTTCTCATGGCAGGAAATAGTAGAGCTTGGGGGGTGTTGACAGTGATGGAAATCCATCAACCAAGGGGATCTCCTTGATATGAAGTCCCAACTAGACCTCACACTATTTGGTGTAGGAGTTCCATCCAGTATAAAGACCCAGTTGCCATATACTTAGAGACCTGCCTTGGGTCTAGCTGTTAGCACATGAGAGTGTTACGCTGGTATCTTCAAATAGAAAGGTAAGTGTTCTTAGTGAGTACATAATGTAATTGTGTCACAGTCCTCTTACTACAAAAGGGGGGAGAAAAGTGAGCCTCTAAGTGAGAGGTAATAGTACCACCTAGGAAGAGACACATGAAAACTAGGAAGGTATGTCCATCATCCAACAAAATAGTCCACAACGACCGCGACAATTGTTAAAACCAAAGTACAAGGGAATACCTATCCACCATCCAACGGAGTAGTCCACAATGGATGTGACGGTCGTTATAACCAGTAAGTGAGGAAGGTTTGTCTAGTATCCTATGGAGTAATCCACAAGGATGAGACAACAATGATAACCAATACAACACAGTCCTAACAAGGTAAGTAATAAAAAAACCGAAATGGTTCAATTGTCTTAGTACATGTGAAACAAACATGAAGTATTTACAAACATCCACAAAACATGCATGAAAGCATGTCAGCCTGAACAAGCTTCTGTATTAAGCAAAATTTCCAAGACACATATGTACATCATACATCACTAGCCCCAGTAGTGGGGCATTCGAGCCACTGCTTGCTACTCAAAGAATTGGCTGAAAAATCTCTATGCTTCGTGGGAGGAGCCAAGGTGAAAAGTCCTTGCTAATAAAATGGGATGGGTATATATAGCCAAGGGTGATGCTTGACCTTTGTGACTCTTGGACTACCCTCATGACCATTCAGATTCCTATGACTTTTCAACTGACATGACTCTTCATATTCATTGTGTGTCCATTGAACTTTCACTTTAAAATACATTCGATTACAACAGATATGGCCCATAGTAGTGATGTGGCCTTGACAACTCATGACACAACTTGACATGACACTGTTGAGATGGATTGGTTGGTTATAGCGGTAATGTCAAGCAGTTGTTGCTACTGAATGATGGATATGTTCTTGTATGCGCTTTCTCTTCTTCCTCGCATAGCTTGATGCTACAGGGTCGTCAATGATATTGGTATTGTAAGATGGTTGCATGCATGTGTTCCCTTCACTTGTTCTTTGGTGAACTTGTTTTGTCCATCCAGCTACAAATAAGTCTTATAACATGTTTTCTCCTTCTCCATCTTGTTCTTCGTCTCGCCATGATATATCAGTGTACCTATTCCTGCAATTCACTCATGATGAAACGACATCAAATCCAAACCCTCATAGTCTAATATGATGAATTATTTTCCATGGACTAGGCCCATGACATATGAAAGACTAGGGAAGAGGGCCCAGTAATTGCACACAACACAGTTCTAGGTTATAGGGAGGGAGATTGGTCACTGAGACTACCTAGAGCACAACTTAGGCTTGACTGAGAAACTCCGAGGAATAATCTTCAATGTTAGGGAAAACTGCGTAGTGGCCACTAAGAGGCATGATTGTGAAGTTGAGGTCACCAATGGTACCAGCTAGCTAGATCAAGTGGTTCGCTAGTTGTTCACGCCGAGAAAGGAAGTTGGGGATTGCACCGAGACAACTAGCGAACCACCAACAACAGATGATGAGAGGCCCTCATCGGTTCTTTTCAAATCGACAGAGGAGGTAAAAGATGTTGATTTCCTTTCAGTTTCCTCTTCACATAGTATGATTTCTATTGGGTGTTTGGAGATCCCAATTATAGGGACAAACATGAGGCTCCTTACCAGGATGAGGCATAAGGAGGAAAAATAACTTGGTGTTAATAACCAAGGCATAACTAAACCTTTGGAGGTTGTGCATAAACATCGATTTGCAGGTGTGGGATACACTAAAGGAGAATGATCGAAGGTGTTAGATTCTTCTGAGAGATTGTTGATATTGCTGAGGAAAGAGAATGATGAGAACACATCCCCATCACCCCATGGTACTACCCATGGCAGGGAAAGAGCTGAGGCAAGTTCTTATCACCATAATGACACTAGAGACGAAAAGGAAAGGTATAACCAATTTCGATATTCGAATGGTCATTTCGATTATAATCATGTTGTTAATGATGAGCGTAAAACATGGCATCGAAAAACATGCACCTTTTGTGGATTACATAACCATACATTTTCTAAGTGTTGGAAAATAATGGCAGCACACAAAAGGATGAGGCGTGAAAGACCCTTTGAAAAGCAGGTAAAGAAACATGTTAAGTAGGTTTGGAGGAAGAATGTCTATTGCAGTGATTGCGATAGAGGTGGCCATCAACGAGCCACATGTTGGAGGCTCCATCCAGAGCAGCGCCTTAAAGATAAAGCGTTTGCGCATGAACCAGGTGAAACAATTATTCGACAAGAAAAAACACCACAGGGGGATGAACCATTCACATTGATAAGTGAAAAATGGTTTCTATATATGTTAGCTTCTCATGCTCGTGCTTTTGTAAATCATTTGTTGCATTTCAAAATGTAAAAGTGATGATGCTTCCATCACTTGTTAAGAAACAATGATGTCTGGTCTTATTTTGTGTTGCATTTTACGCTCTGAAAGAGATGTTGTGTTTCCATCACTTGTTAAGGGAACAATAGTGTTTGGCCTTACATTTGTAAATCATGTGTTGCAGTGATGATGTGTTTTCCATCACTTGTTGAAGCAAAAATGATATGTTGGCCTTGTTTCATAGCTAGGGTATTGTGTCCATCTTGATGTAAACTTGACCGTCGAGTATGTGTTATAAACTCGTGGCAAGTGTGGGACGCTTGGGTCATTAGTTTGTCATGAAATTCAAACATGTAATTTTCAAAACAACGTACTATAGGTTGCAGAGGTTGTAGGTGTTGACTCATCCCTTAAGGCTTTGAAGAACAAGGGTGAAGGAGATGGAAGCGAGACATTTTAGAATGCTTGTGATGCGGACAAGGTACATAGAAGTTGCACATTATTTTTCATGCTTTTGGATGACCAAAAGCTCCCCAGTGGGGAGGATTGATCCAAGTGGCTCCAGAGACACACACATGACAAAGAGGGCTTATGAAAGCTAAAAAATCAAAGTGTTTGGATTATGCTCAAATTAGGTTCATATTAAATATCCCATCGTCATGATTGTGATGGTGTGAACGGTTCGTCAATCCGAGTCTGGATGAGGAAGATAGAGGTAGTCAAAGTTTTGGTTGACTTTTGCTGACTAGGCAGGTTAAGGGAGACACAATTTGGAATTTTTCCAGCAGACGGAATCTGGCCAACTCCAGCCAGATTCTGGACGAAATTTTCGCCTCGTTAAAATGACTCCTTTGATCAAAAATCCGAATTTTCAAAAAAGCTTCATTATTTTATAAAATATAAAAAATAAAAAAAATAAATAAATATATGTTTTGGGTGGTGGGCCACCAAACCTGCCACCCCCTCAACAACCCCATATTACGACATAATTAAAAGGGCCTCGTGGGAGTTGAACCCATGACCAATAGGAGGGCTGGCCCCGCCCACGCGGTGGCCCTAGGTTGAATCCATATGAACCATCGTACAAACTTAACAACGACCCAAACAATTAATGCATGAACCAAGTAAATAACAACGCCATTTTGCTGCGGAGGTTATGGGGGCGGGCTGCCCAATGCGGACCTGATCCCCCCAAAAATAACATACATGCGGGTTGTAAAAATGGTAATGCATTAAAATGGGAGGGGTGGGGATTAACCACCCGACCCATCCTCAACTAATGGCTAATATTACCATCACACCAAACGACTTCTTTGATTTATTCGCCCTCGAAACTTATATATACCTTCATTTCAGCAGTGCACTGAGGCAGGATGGAGGAACTAGGAACGGGCATGGAAATCGAGATGACATTATTTTTTTAATTAATTTATTGTAGGTGGAACCATGACTGAGTGAAATTTCCAGGAGGGTGAAATTTTTGCAGTGTCCAAATTGGACAAACTTTATGTTGATCTTACACCTCTCAGCGACATGAACTCGATGGCGCAGTCAGTTTCCTAATCTGAGCAGCCGATTTGCAGAGGACCCAGAGGAGGGAATCTTTGAGGAATCTAGGGGGAATGTAAAAGATTCCTTGAGCCCCAGATTCTCACTTTCTCAGAATTCAGAAATTTGACAGTTGATTTTGCACTATTCGATGCCAAAAATCTGATGGTGTGTTCAGATTTTCCATTTGCTCATTCTATTTTTCGGCCACTTTTCTAAGTGGAGTGCAGGTGTCAGCATTCATGTGTGAGCAACCATTTCCATGAGATTCGACGCCACAAGATTCGACGTGTGACCGGCTTCAGCATTTTGACATCCGCTTCTTCAGATGGCCCCGTTATGTGAGGTATATGCAGTGTATTCATGCACTTCTTTTGCTATGCATTGCGTTGCACAGATCCTTATTTGATGTTTCATGTGGGATCTTGTTTTCATAATTGCTTCATGATTCTTGCTTGATGTGATGCAGAATCGTCTGTGTGATGTACTTGTTGTCATGATTCATCATGTTGCGTTTTGAGATCTCTTTGTTGTATGTTGATGGAATAATCATGTTGTCATCATGTATGATTGCATTGAAATCCCTTTTATTCCATGTCGGCGAGATGTTCGTTATCATCATGCATGAGTTTGTGTCATACTGAGAGGAGTCCTTTTGACTAAGAGTTCCTGTAGTGGAACATCTCTTGGAGCCACTCCTACGTGAGAGAATTTTCCTTGTATGATAGCGACATCACCTCTTATGTACATCATCACTATTGACAACACTTAATGTAGCGACCTACACCATCTTGACACCGGGGCCCGAAGACGTAGTCCCTCCTGGACGAACTCCGTTATCAATGGATTATGTTTTCATGTGCTGATGATTGTCATGTTCCTCTTCTTTACAGCATGCAGATGTATTCATCAATGTTCTTTTAAAAATCCAATTTAACACATCACGAAAGTAAAAGGTCTTGGAAGGGTCCTTTGTCACACCCGGACCTAGATCAGGGAGGAAAAACAGGTTCAGGTCTTTATGCATTGTGGGATTCAAGTAGGTGGGGAGGAGGCTTGATGACTAATCTTGTGTAGTGTGGAGTTCAGGTCATGATTTGAGGTAGTTTCTATGTAATTATGGGAAGGAAGGTAGATTGCTCACTTCTGGAATTGCACAATGAAACTGTCCTCAGAGGAAGCCTCATGTACTGCATAGTTCCAGGTAGTTGAGCAACACCATTGAGGGCTAAGACTAAGCAATGTAGCTCAGTTAGGATATGGTGAAGTGGAGTTGTTCAGTTGGAAGGATTTTCAAGAAAATGGCTAAGTGTGAGAGGCAAGTGAACTTGTGAGGAGTCGACATTGTGATCACACACTTAGCATACTTCAAAACCATGACAACATAGACCATCAGGACAACAAGACAAATCATTTCCCTCTGTGAGACTGTCTAGAGTTAAACGTGACAAGTGCGACACTTGGGATAGACCTTTGGACAACTGTGACAACACTTGTATGACTGTGCTTACAAATTTGTATATGAGTGCGATAAATGTTTCCATGGCTAGGAAAAATTCAATACACAAAGACCAACCTTCACGGTCACTAGAAAGGTTCGAAAACATGGCATAACAACCAAACATGTAAACAGACGATAATTGATCCAACAAGTGAAAGGGAGCAAGAAACATAGGGGAAACACATGGAATATATTTCAGTGCTTGCAACCATGCATATCATTGAAGACATAATTATATGACAATGACAAGAAGTCATTCAAGATACACTAAGGGGTTTATTTAAAAACATGTGCTTTGTTTTCCATACCTACCCTCCAAAGGGTTATGCATCAAATTGAGTCTTCATGTTGTCCTGATCTTCTATCATACCCTGGGTTCCTTGGTTTGCTTATATTTCTCCTCAGATCCTTGAGTGTCATCTAGCATATCATACTTCTTCGTGGCCCCTAAGAGACACAATTGCACAATTTCACGGGAAATGATTGCTCTAGGATGAGGCCATGGGAAGACACATCTGCACAGTTTTAGGATGCAAGGTAGACTAGGAAGTTGAGGGACAAAACTGTGTAGTATTAGGATGTAAGTCAATGCTGCGGTATGAGGCCCTCGGAGGACACATTTGCGCAACTTCAGGTTGCAAGGCAGGTTGGGCAGTTGAGGGAAAAAACTATGCAGTTTTATGATGCAAGGCATTGTTGCAGGATGAGGCCCTAGGAGGACACATCTGTACAGTTTCAGGATGCAAGGTGAACTGGGAAGCTAAAATGCCTTGGGGACAAAATTGTGTAATTTCTAGAGACAATGGGTTCCCTCTAAGGGAAGGAAACTAGAGGAAACCACTGCATAGGTTTGAATGCTAAGGGAGGTTGGGCTTTCTATGCATTCTGTAGTTCTAGAAGGCAAGGGAAAATCTTGAGGGTTACATATGTGAAGTGCGCGGTTCAGGAAAGCATGAGGGTAGGTTGCGAGGGAAACTCCATAATTTAGCTAAGTGTGGTATTAGTGGAACTGATGTGAAAAATGATAGAACTTGACTCTGATCACACACTTGAACACTTAGTGATACAACATAGACCATCTAGAACATATAACACATACTTCACTTAATGCAAGAAACTTTGTGGAAACTTAAGACAAGTGCAACTTTGATGATAGAGTTTGGGAGGATAAAGGCGACACTTGTAAGTAAGAGCATGTGAAATGAGTGTGAAAGATGTCTATGTGGTGAGGACAATCCATTCTCACAAAGATTTCCCCTTGAATCAAAACAAATTTCCCTTTTCATAACAAGCGATAATCCCCATGCCTAAAGACGACACATACTATATAAAGGTAAAAGTGTGAACAACTCTTACGATCAAATAGGGAAGCTTGAGATCATCAGGTTACCAAATAAGTGACTAAGGAACGATTGATCACAAGATCTACAATAGGCTCTGAAATTTAAGTATAGGAAAAACTTTTGGAGGTTGTTGCAATCGCTACAACACTTGGTGACACACTGGTTAAATACCAACTTATCTGTCTAGGTTCGTTTTAGTGTGAGACCTTGGTCCTTCACGGAGTATTGATTCATTATATAGATTACTTTGCCTTACCCACTTAGCCCATGGGCAGCCATGGTCCCCTTTGTACCTTCTCAGTTGAACACAACATAAGATTCAACAAAATCTTAGTGTTTCAAATTGGGAAGGGTAGTTTAGCTCGCGAGCTTAAGTATTTTAGAGTATAGTTTTCATCTATGGTGTTTCTCCAGTGCTAGCAGGCCTAGACAGTACCCCAACGATGTCATGCAGGAACACAAACATTTCTCCGCTGCTAGCGAGCCTGGACAATACCCCAATGGAGTTGCTTGCTTCACCTCTCTCGCAGGAAGCCTTTCTCTTCTTTCACCTTTGCTATTTTTTTGTTTTTGTTTTTTAAAGAGAATTGTGCATAGGTACTTATTTGTTTTTGGGGCAGAAGAGGGATACTGACTTATTGAGAGCAGGAGAGGTTATTCCTTCAGAGAAGCATATAAATGCCTCTAATTTCGGTTTTCTCATTTAGTTTTTTCTTCTTCTCCATCTATACTAGTTGGATAACCTTGAAAACACCAAATCAGAAAACTCAGTATAGGCATGAGGTTCCTAGACTGGACATGGGTTCATGGTTGGACAAAAATTCTCCTTACAAATAGAGCATATTTTCCGTCAAGACATCATCAGCCAAAATTTACAACCAAACACAAAGAAGACAAACACAAGACTAGCCAAGGGCCATAGTGTCACATGAATCTTTGAACTTCAGTCACATACAGATTCAGAAACTAGGACCCTGTAAGGAAAAACACTGATTTGTGTAATGGAAATGAAAGGAAAAATCAACAAGGAAGAAAAAAAAAGAATAAAGAAAGAAGACATAGAACCAAGAAACAAAATCAAAAGGAAAGAGAAAAAAATGACCAAAGGAAACATGATGTAAAACTAGAATAAGAAAATCAGGATGCACTACGAGTACAAAATGAGTGCAAGGAAGAGAAAACTAAGATGCAACTAATCCTACTCCTGACATAAAAACTAGAAGTTCAGGGTCACGTAAAATGAAATTTCCAGTGAAGCCACCACGATTGTTCCTAACCTGCATCCACAAAGATATGAATGATTAAAACAGATAAAAGGTGATGTGCAACATGAGGTATAAAAACTTGAAAAAATTGCACAAGGGAGGGAAGGTCTTGCTTGTGGGCAAAAAGAAATGTCACAACCACTACTTTACCCAATCCCCTTTTCAACAAACCTCGGAAGCCTCTTGCGAGTGTGTCCTCATATGCGCTGATATTCTTAGCAAGCGAGAGGAAGGATTGAAACTTGCTGCCTACAACAAAGCCTTCCAAGTAAGATTATTTCAACCATTCAATGATTGGATCATAAAATTCATGATGGTTGTCTTGAAAGCCTCATGATCTTTGAAAGGATGGATTTTCAATTCGAGAGACAGGATCACGATGGGAATCTTGTATGGGAAGATGAATATGATCATTCTCAATAGTCATGCTAAGATAGTGAGGAATTACCATAACCATACTAAAGTGCTTCACTTGCTTGACAAAAATATGAAGAGAGAGATGTTAAATAATGAATATTAGAGAGCATGAAGCAAATTTCATTGGATGTGCTGATGGGAAAATGATAAGATGAATGTCAGACACCCAAGCTAGTTGGTTAGATGGGTGGATTGAAAAATCAGATTCCTAGTTTGCAATGAACACATAAAAATCCATTTGAACAATCTTGCAAATGCTTAGAACAATGAAACAATGTTTGCTGTGAGCTAGATATAACAAACCACCTTCGTGCAACTGGTGACCAATTGTGCAAGAATCATTGTCATCACAAAAATTTAAAAATGATGCTAGCACCGTGAATGCGTGAAACGAATTAAGGCATGGTGGATGGAGAGGAAATTGATTCGTGTGATCGCTTGTGTGTTCATCATCACCCAAGGATATTTCTAATGTGACGAGAGGACAAATTTGTATTACAAGATTCACAAGAAGACCGAGGAGCTGACCATTAAGGGAGAAATTCGATAAGAATGATTATCGACAAAGATAATCTTTGAGATGATCAAATTCACAATCTCATGATATCACGAGAGATGGACATCCCCAACTTGAGTTTGATGTAATATATTTTCATGAAGATGAATAGAAGTACAAAATATTTGTGAATTTGGTTCTACATGAAATTTTGAAACTTTGAAGATCACACCCGAAATAACAAACATTTTTTACATGGGAATCCACATTGACTGAAACCATGTAGATAGACAAATTGTGAATGAGAAACCATATATGATTTGGTTTGTTGGGCCTACCAGAGTCATGAAGTCCTGACATAACCATCAACGGATGTTGAAGTGCCTCGACTCCCTGGCATGTACCGAAACTTTCCTGAATTGTAGAATCAAATTTTGAAGATTGAACGAGATTATGCATGGCTTGAGGGTGGGTGTTGTTGCTAATTTCAAAATTTCTCTACGAATGCTAGCCATCTCTGTCACATGTTTCACCATATTTTTCATCTTCAACAACAATTAGATTGCGCAATTAAAGAGGCTTTTATGATGGTACATCCAAAGATAAATGAATTGGTGAGCTCACATGAGCAAGCTGATTTGATGAATTGTCTTCATGCAAAAGAAGGGATGATAGGGAATGAGAAGGATACTCTATGAGTAGACTATTTACAATTTTTTCATGGACAACCTCACCACCTTGTTTTAATTGAGGATATAACTCATCAGATGAAGAAGCAAGAGAACATGGAGTATCTTCACCACATGTAGATGCGTTACGAATGGTAGGACGCAAGGGAAAGTAAGGTGAAGAGGAATTTTCGATATGAACATCTTCTTTTATTGAATAAAATTCCATATTTGAGTTAGATTCTTCATGAGAAACTGGAAGATCACATGATATGCTTGGGCATTCATCATGACATATGGAAGCATGGGAGTGATTACTGCCCAAGACTGGGGGTTGGTTGAAAGGATTGATTGGACTATATTTTCCACTGAGATTAGTAGATTGAGAATCATTCAAGAATGGAAAATTGTTGTTTTGATGTGGACAACTTTAAAATAGAGAGGAAGAATTGATAGTGTCCTCACCTTCCTACTCCTCTACTCGCGTAATGTGACTACCTTGCACCTGATCGCAATTTGAGCCAAAAACTTGAGAATAAAGAGGATGTGAAAAACTAGATGGTGAAGTAGATTGACCAAGTGAGTCATGGTACAATGAGTCATGATGTGGAGAATATAGAGGAGAACAAAAATCTGGATCAGTCTTGATATTGGAGTTGTGAATGGTGACATACTCTTGCGGAATGGAGGAGTGAATCTTTGTTGTAGGCTTCTTGAGCCATTATGGAATTTACTCCATTGAAGTGTGAGACATATGAGAAGGTGGGTTGAGGACTTGATTCACATATTTCTCAGCTTCATGATCATCGCAAGGGGTCACCCACATCAGGACTAGAAAAGGATGAGGACAAGGAATAAATGGGGTGGTGGGCTCCTCCTCTACAGTTTGAGGTGCTTCATGATCCACAAGAGTTGGGGAGGAATGGAAATAAAGAGGTTCACCATATTGGGAGACATGAAGCAAGCGTTTAAACTCTCGTCTCATGAAATCAGAGCTAAAAAATTTATCAGGAATTTCACAACAGATGTGAAGGAACTGATTAGAAAAGTCCTAATCTGATTCGTGAGGCTCCATTCTTAAACGATAGATTTTTTCATAGGCATCTCATTTGTTGTACTTAACGAAATATTTAACCATCATCCCAGAAAGCTGATTGAATGAACTAATAGAAGAAATAGGTAATGTATGACACCATTTTTTAACATGACCTTTGAATGTGAGAGTGAGTAATATAGCCCAGAAATCTTCAAAATTTATTTGGTGACGATGACAAAGAGTCATAACTTGAAGTAGATGCACATGAAAAGGTGATTCGTCCTCACCACTGAACTTCAACTCGAATAAGTCATGAATAACTTCTGCAAGGACAGTAAAATTAAGATTTTTAGAAAAACATCTCGGGATTATGATGTTAGGAAGAGACATTTTAAATCAGAGATTCAAACTAGATTCTATAAGCACAACCTATTATCTGGCCCTCCTTTTAGTGCCATTTTATTGATGGTGCTTGAAATCCATCAACTAAGGGTATCTCCACAATATGAAGTCCCAACTAGACCTCACATTGTTTGGTGTAGGAGTCCCATCCGGTATAAAGGCCCGGTTGCCATATACTTAGGGATCTGCCTTGGCTCTAGCTGTCAACACATGAGAGTGTTATGTTGGTATCTTGAAACATCAAGGTAAGTGTGACTGGTGAGTGCGTAATGTAATTGTGTCAAGGTTCTCTTACTACAAAAGGGGGGATAAAAGTGAGCCTCTAAGTAAGAGGTAATAGTACCACCAAGGAAGAAACACACTCGAACCAGGAAGGTCTAGCTAGCATCCAGAGGAATAGTCCACAACGATCGCCGCAGTCATTAAAAACAAAGTACATGGGAACACTCGTCCACCATCTAGTGAAGTAGTCCACAATGGATGTGACAACCGTTATAACCAATAAGCGAGGAAGGTCTGTTTAGTATCTTGTGGAGCAGTTTTGGGAGGAAAAGAAGGTTCAAGTATCTGTGCATTGTGGGGTTCTAGCAGGCAGGGAGGAGGCTTGATGATTGATCTTGTGAAGTGCACAGTTCAAGTTGGGATTTGAGGTAGTTTCTGCGTAATTCTAGGAATGAAGACAGACTGCTTATTTCTGGGATTGCACAGTGAAATTGTCCTAGGAAGCAACCTCAAGCACTGCACAGTTCTAGGTAGTAGAGAATCATCGTTGAGGGCTGAGACTATGAAATGCAGCTCAATCGAGGTTTGGTGAAGTGGATTTTTTCAGTTGGAAGGAATTTCAGGAAAATGTCTAAGTCTGAGAGGAAAGTGAACTTGTGAGGACTCCACATTGTGATCACACACTTAACATACTTTGAAAACATGATAACATAGATCACTGGGACAACAAGACAAAGCATTTCCCTCTATGATATTGTCTAGATTTAAAAGTGACAAGTGCGATACTTGGGATAAACCTTTAGACGATTGGGACAACACTTATGTGACAGTGTGTTATGAAACAAGCTCACAAAAATATAGAAAAGAGAGATAAACGCCTTAGAACTCATCCTCTTTGAGGGGAACCTCCTTTACATCACACAAATGAACAATTATTGGATGATACAAATGACAAGACCTCCTTTCTGTATATAGGAGTCTAAGGGGTCATAATATGATCAGAGCCGACATAACAATAATAATGTAAGGCCGCAATAATAACAATAGTGGGCTTCTATGGGGCACAATAATAACAATGTGGGGATTACATGGGCACAATAAGGGGGTTGTACTAATAACAATAAGGGGTTACACTAGTAGTATAAGAACCTAACATGTCCCTCTCCTTCAAAAAGTGTTGTCCTCAACGCTTGAGTAGTTCTTGATGCTTCTGTATAAAATTCTTGTCCTCCCATGTGGAATCTTCAGTGAGTAAGTTCTTCCACTTGATGAGATACTCTGAGATTGATCAATTTTGTAGCTGTCAGGTTCTTGTTTTTATGACTGCTCCAAGTTCCAATATGATTTTTCCTTCCTCGTCAAGTTCTGCCAATATTGTTTGAACTGGGATCTTATCCAATTTTTGAATGAGTGGCCACACTTCTTTTTCCTTCTTCCATTCATCCCTTTATTTGTTTATCCAATCTGGTAGGATAATAGAAATAGCACAAAACAATGCTTCCACATCCTCATCCTTCTTGAGAGTGCATCTGTAACAACATTTTGCTTCCCTTTTTTGTAGATGATTTCAAAGTCATAACCCAACATATTTGTGACCCATTTTTTTGTTCTTCTAAAGACAATCTTTGTTCTAAAAAATATTTAATACTATCATGTTCCATTTTTACCTTGAAGTGTCTTCCCATTAGGTAAGGGTGTCATTTCTTAAGTGCATGTAGTATTGCCAACATTTCCTTCTCATAAATAGCTTGCTTGATATGTAGTCGTAAAAATACCCAATTGCCTACATCAAAATTTCTTTCACTGCAATGTTGATCCACTTGTTGTTTCATTCGATTATGCACTAAAGTGGCATTATCCTCTAAAAGTTGGAGAACTTGTTGTTGATTCTCGATGTGATCTTTCACTGCTTGAATCTTTTTCTTCTTGCTATGTCCTTCTATCTTGAGAGTTTGAGGAGTGGTAATTTCTTCCAATGCATTACAAGATATGGTTGGATTAATTTCTTGATGCTCGATGTGATCTTTCACTTCTTGAACATTTTTCTTCTTGATATGTCCTTCTATCTTGATAGTTTGAGGAGTGGTAATTCCGGCCAATGAATTACAAGATATGGTCATATTCATTTCTTCTTTCTCGATGTGATCTTTCACTTCTTGAACTGTTTTCTTCTTGATATGCCCTTCTATCTAGAGATTTTGAGGAGTGGTAATTCTTTCCAATTCTTTACAAGATATGGTCGGATTCATTTCTTCTTTATCTCGGGATGGTTCTTGGTGTATATCTTCTTCTTTTGATTTTTCTTGATCCTTTTATTCCTCCTCTTCATAATATATGTAAAATAATTTCTTCTCAGCACACTTATGACCATTAGTGCATTTGTTATCACAATTGTAACAAAGAATTTTTGCTCTTTTTTCTTCGAATTGTTGTGGTGTCAACCTTGTAGGTGGTGGAAGGCTAGGTGAAACAACATTTCCATCTTTATAGTTGTGAGGGGTAGACTTCCTTGATGCCATAATTTTTCTTTTCACTATTCTTGCCAACCTGAATGCCTTCTCCAATGAATCAGGTTCCCAAAGATGAACCTCATGTTGAATGTTATCCTTTAAAGTCCCTATGGAGAAATCAATCATCTACTTCTTTGGAATATCATTTTCCCTTATATTCAATTTTTGAAATTCCTCAACGTGCTCTACCATTGAACACTTTTGTTTGATATTTATCAATTGGCTAAATAAGGTGTTCCTCTTTGTATCCTCATAATGTGCTATCATTTCCTCCATGAAAAGTGACCACGTAACAAGTGGTTTACGAGAAAAAAGCCCTTTATACCATAAAAATTGATCTGGTTCTAAATAATTAGATGAAATACATACCTTTTGTAACAGTGGTAAACCATGTAGATCAAAATAGTTCTCCATCTGTAGTATCCAATTTACCGGATCCTTGCCATCAGACTTCCTCATCTCGCTTTTTCTTGATTTTAGGAGCTCGATCTTCAAACGACTGTAACTCTGCAATTGCAAATATCTAAGTTCTAGAATTTCAACCTATAATAGCCATATGAGTCCTCTTTCTAACTCCACAAGTCTGATCGTAATGTTATTCCCAATCTCCCGCGATGCCTAATTATACCCAAACAAAATACAGTCTGTCCTTTTTCTGCAACTTCTTAGGAAATTTCAATCTGATGCTCAGAGAGAAAGTTATGATGATTTTCCCAAGGTCACCTATTTAGGATGTAATTCGGGAGTCTGCAAAAACCCTAAATTCCTCAGATCATATATCCGAAAATATAGCGAGACAAGATCTAAAATTCGGACCCGAGGTTCAGACCGCTTTCTTCTCAAACAAGTTTTTTTAGCTTCTGAAACGTAGTAGCGAAAATTCCACGATGAACTATTTTAGATGAAATTATGGAGCTTGAAAATATCCTATCTTCGTCAAATCATATCTCTGAAAATATCCTATCTTCGTCAAATCATATCTCTGAAAACCTTTATTGTGGAATGTGATGCTTCAGGAAATGGAATTGGTGCTGTTCTAATGCAAGATGAAAGACCCATTGCTTTTGAAAGTCATCTAATCAAGGGAAAGTTTTTAAGCAAAGCTATTTATGAGAAGGAAATGTTGGCAATACTCCATGCACTTAAGAAATGGCGACCCTACCTAATGGGAAGACACTTCAAGGTAAAAATGGATCATGATAGCCTTAAATACTTTTTAGAACAAAGATTATCCTCTAAAGAGCAACAAAAGTGGGTCACAAAGATGTTGGGTTATGACTTTGAAATCATATACAAAAAAGGGAAGCAAAATGTGGTGGCAGATGCACTCTCAAGAAAGGATGAGGATGTGGAAGCATTGTTGTGCGCCATTTTTATTATCCAACCAGATTGGATAAATGAAGCAAGGGAGGAATGGAAGAATGACGAAGAAGTTTGGGCACTTATTCGAAAGCTACAACAAGATTCCAGTACGTCTAATACATTTAGCTGGCAAAATGATTCGTTATGGTACAAACATCGCTTATACCTCTGTAAGAATTCCCAGCTAAAACAAAAGATTCTTATGGAATTGCACACTTCTCCCGTAGGAAGGCACTCAGGATTTTTAAAAACTTAACACAGGGTTAAGAAGGAATTTTTTTGGGATGGCCTTAAATCAGATATTCAAAAGTTTGTGGCGGAATGTTTGTTTTGCCAACAAAATAAAGTTGAAACAATTAAGACACCGGGTCTACTACAACCTTTATCCATTCCAAGCCAACGTTGGGAGGAGGTTTCAATGGATTTTATCACAGGTTTACCCAAGTCTGAGGGAAAAAGTGTCATCATGGTGGTAGTTGATAGACTTACCAAGTATGCACACTTTTGTGCATTATCACGTCCATTTAAAGCTAGTACAGTTTCTACTGCATTTATGGAAACAATTCCAAAGCTACATGGAAACCCAAAGATTATTGTAAGTGACAGAGATCCCATTTTCACTGGAAATTTTTGGATAGAATTATTTTCTTGTCTTGGTACTCAGTTAGCTCATAGCACGTCTTATCATCCTCAATATGATGGGAAAACTGAGATAGTAAACAAATGTTTGGAAGGATATCTTCGTTGCTTTGTATCTGATAAACAGACACAATGGGTCAAATGGTTGCCTCTGGCTGAATGGTGGTATAACACTTCCTTCCATACAGCGACAAAAATGACCCCATTTATGGCACTTTATGGGTATCAACCACCATCCATCACATCATATTTAAGAGAAAATTCTAAGGTTCAGGTAGTGGAACATCACATCGAACATCAACAACAAGTCCTCCAACTCTTAAAGGATAAACTCGTGTTGGCACAAAATAGAATGAAACAACAGGCAGCTCAACATCGCAGTGAAAGAAGTTTTGATGTAGGTGATTGGGTATTCCTACGGCTACAACCATATAAGCAAATGTCCCTAAAGCAAGCTAAGAAGGATAATAAATTATCACCAAAGTATTATGGTCCGTACAAGGTGTTGCAAAAGATTGGTACTATGGCATACAAATTGGAGCTTCCTACAGCTTTTCGATTGCACCCAATTTTCCATGTTTCATGTTTAAAGAAGGTTATAGGCGACAAGCTCCCAGTTCAAACAATATTGCCAGAACTTGACGAGGAAGGAAAAATTATAATGGAACAGGAAGCAGTCACAGAAACAAGAACTCGATAGCTACAAAATCGATCAATTTCAGAGTATCTTATCAAGTGGAAGAACTTATCCGTTGAAGATTCCACATGGGAGGATGAGAATTTTATGCAGAAGTATCCAGAACTACTCAAGCGTTGAGGACAACACTTTTTTGAAGGAGAGGGGCATGTTGGGTCCCTATAATACTAGTGATTACCCCATTACTATTGTAGTTATACCCCTTATTTATATTGTTGTGCCCCTATTACCCCATATTGTTATTTCTGTGCCCCATAGAATCCCTCTATTGTTATTTTTGTGGCTTTATATTATTATTGTTAAGTCGGCTGGATTATATTGTGACTCCTTAGACTCATATATATAGAAAGGAGGTTTTGTCATTTGAATCATCCAAGAACTGTTCATTTATGTAATGTAAAGGAGGTTGCCTCCTCGAAGAGGCTGAATTCTAAGGCGTTGATCTATCTTTTCTTGAGCTGGTTTCATAACAAAATTGATAGCAAAGAGGGAACTACAATGGATCTGCTATAAGTTGTATCTCTTCAGTTTGCTGGATAATATAAAAGGAAGGACTGGTCGTTTCTCTACGGACGTAGATCAAACTAGGTGAACCACATATATCTGTGTTTATATTTCTGCAATATTTTATATGTTCCATTGCTCTGTAATATATAATTTTCTAACAACTGGTATCAGAGCCAAAGGTCTATTTGGTTGATAAAATTATAGGAGAGAAGGGTTCCTGGTTTGAGTGGGAGAAATGGCGGAAGATGGTAGGTTTAGGGTTGAAAAATTTAATGGCCAAAACTACCAACTATGGAAGATGCAGATGGAAGGTTATCTGTATCAGAGAGATCTGTACCAACAATTGAGTAGAAAGGCAAAGAAGCCGACAAGTATGATAGACAAAATGGGATATTCTCGACAGAAAGGCACTTAGAACAATACGACTGTGCCTAGCGGCATCGGTAGTGTTTAATATTTCAAAGGAAACGACGACAGAGGGTTTGATGTTGACATTGGCTAAACTATATGAAAAAACCTCAGCCTCAAATAAGGTATTTCTTATGAAGCATTTATTTAATATGAAAATGACAGAAGGTGGATCTGTTGCTGATCATTTAAATGAATTTAATACAGTTACCAGTCAGTTAAGTTCTGTAGGGGTAATTTTGATGATGAAGTTAAGGGTCTGTTATTTCTGTGCTCATTGCCAGAAAGTTGGAATGGTTTAGTTATGGCCATTAGTAACTCTGTCTTTGGATCTAGTACTTTAAAGTTTGATGATGTTTTCTGTGCAATCCTTAGCGAGGAAATGCAACAGAAAAGCTCTGGTGTGACATCAGGTAATGCTTTGACTGCAGAGACTAGGAAAGAAAAATGGAAAGAGGAAAGAGCCCTAGATATCATAGTAAGTCAAGAAAAGGCAAATCCAAGTCTAGATCGGGGATAGTGTGCTATAAATATAGGAAGAAAGGACACCTGAAGAAAGACTGCAAGTCTCGGAAGGGAAAAGAAGGAGACACACAGTAAGAAAATAATCATGAAGCGAATGTAATAGGTGATGTGTTGCAAGATGCTTTGATTATTTCTTTAGAAAATATTATTGATGCCTGGGAGGTAGATTCAAGGGCCTCATTCCATGCCACACCTGATAGGAAACATTTTCATGACTATTTTCAAGGAGATTTTGGACAGGTTCGATTGGGTGATGATAAACCCTGTAAAATCATTAGAATGGGTACAATTTTCATAAAACAACAGAATGGAAATTGAAGGCTATTGAAGGAGGTAAGACATGTTCCAGATCTGAAGACAAATATTATTTCAACAGGGCAGTTAGGAGGTGAAGGCCATGTGACTACTTTTACAGATAAAACCTGGAAGGTCACTAAAGGATCCATAGTAATAGAAAAAGGAGAAAAGGTTGGTGAATTATATTTATGCAATGGTATTTCTAATTCTGTTAATGCTTTAACCTCTACAAGAGAAGATACGACATTGTGGCATCATAGGCTTAGGCACATGAGTGAGAAGGGGATGCAAATTCTTCTCTCAAGAAATTTGTTGCCAGGTTTGAATCATGTTGATTTAAAATTCTATGAGAATTGTGTTTATGGAAAACATAAGAGAGCTAGATTCGTTAGAGTTGGGAAATAAAATAAGAGTGAAAAATTAGAGCTTGTGCATATAGATATATGGGGACCTGCTCAGGTATCATCTCTCGGTGGATGTCTTTATTATGTTACTTTTATTGATGATGCAACCAGAAAACCTGGATTTATTGTATTCGAAATAAATCTGATGTATTTGATACTTTCAAGAAATTGAAAGCTTTGGTTGAAAATGAGATAGGAAAAAGGTTGAAGTGTCTCAGATCAGACAGTGAAGGTGAATATTGCAGCAAAGAGTTTGATAGGTATTATTCAGAGAATGGAATTCACAGAGAAAAGACAGTTCCAGGAACACCACAAGGAAATGGTGTGTCAGAAAGGATGAACATGACAATCATGGAGCATGCAAGGTGCATGAGATTGCATGCAGGATTGTCTTTACAATTTTGCGCAGATGCTGTAGATACTGCTATTTATCTAATAAACATAGGGCCTTCAAGTTGCTTGGATGGTGGTATTCCAGAGGAGGCATGGACAAGTAAAAAGGTAAACTACTCTTTTTTAAAGATTTTTGGTTGTGAAGCCTTTGTCCACATTAATAAAGAAAATAGAACAAAGCTTGAGGCAAAATCAAAGAAATGTACCTTTATTGGATATGGTGTTAATGATTTTGGTTATCGCTTTTATGATTATGAAAAACACAAAATCATTAGGAGAAGAGATGTCATATTCAATGAAAAGGTTTTGTATAAGGATCAGCTACAGGAAAAGAAACAGGAAAAAGAAAATAGAGAATACACAGTGCTTGACGAGATCACAGAAAAAGTGATGGTGCCTAAAAATCATAATGATTAACATCTAGAACAACAACCACAATAGGAACAAGCACCTCAAACACCTGAAAGTGGTGTTAGAAGATCTACCAGGATAAGTAGACCCCCTAGATGATACTGTCCTTCATTATATTATGTATTGCTGACTAATTCTGGTGAACCAGAATGTTATGAAGAAGCAGTACAGGTAGAAACCATGAAGAAGTGGGAGCAAGCCATGAAAGAAGAGATGGAATCCTTAGCACATAAGCAGATTTGGGACTTAGTCAGGTTGCCTGTAGGTAAAACAACATTTCAAAATAAATGGGTTTACAAGTTTAAGGAAGAAGATGGAGGTAGAAAAAGGTATAAAGCTAGACTTGTGGTGAAAGGGTTTTCATAGAAAAAGGGTATAGACTTTGATGAGATATTTTCTCTTGTTGTTAAAATGACTTCAATCAGAACTATTTTAAGTCTAGTAGCAACTGAAGATTTTGATCTTGAGCAGTTAGATGTAAAGACAACCTTTCTCCATGGGGATTTGGAGGAAGAGATATATATGTAGCAGCCACAAAGATATGAGGTAAAAGGAAAGGAGAAACTAGTGTGCAGGTTGAAGAAGAGCTTGTATAACTTAAAACAGGCTCCAAGGTAGTGGTATCTAAAATTTGACAGGTTTATGTCTGAACAAGGTTATACTAGATGTCACTCTGATCATTGTGTTTATCTCAAAAGGAAAAATGATGGCAGCTATATTACATTGTTATTGTATGTAGATGACATGCTTGTTGCAGGTTCTAAAATGCAGGAAATAAATGTGCTCAAAATAAAATTGGCGAACTCATTTGCAATGAAGGACTTGGGTGCTGCAAAGCAAATCCTTGGTATGAGAATAACTAGAGATAGGAAGAATCGCAAATTAACATTGTCTCAAAGTGAGTACATAGAAAAGGTGTTGAAAAGGTTTAATATGCAGAATGCAAAACTAGTTAGTATACCTTTGGCTAGCCATTTCAAATTAAGTAAGGAGGAGTGTCCCAAGACTCAAGAAGAAATGGCTCATATGTCTAAAGTTCCATATGCATCAACAATTGGAAGCTTATTGTATACAATGGTCCGCACGAGGCCTGATATTTGACATGCAGTGGGTGTCGTAAACAAGTACATGAAAATCCAGGAAAAGAACATTGGATGGCGGTGAAGTGGATTCTCAGATATTTGAGAGGTACCACAAATCAAGCATTATGCTTTGGTGGTTCAAACATTGATGTACATGGATATGTTGATGCAAATATGGCGGGTGATAGAGATAACAGGAGGAGCACAACATGGTATGTGTTTATTGTAGGTGGAACAACTATCAGTTGGGTCTCAAAACTGCAAAGTGTTTTTGAACTCTCAACAACAGAAGCAGAGTATGTTGTTGCTATAGAGGCTAGTAAAGAAATGTTTTGGTTAAAAAGGTTTCTAGATGAATTGGGTAAGAAGTAGGAGTTGGGCAAGTTATACAGTGATAGCCAGAGTGCCATACATCTTGCAAAGAACTCTTTATTTCATTCCAAGAATAAACATATACAGCTCAAGTACCATTTCATACGGTCAGCATTGGAAGATGGACAATTGAAGCTAGAAAAGATACACACTAGCCAAAATACTACAGATATGTTAACAAAAGTTGTAACCAGGGAGAAACTGAGAATCTGCTCAGTTTCAATTGGTCTTCAAGTATGATGCAGAAGATGAGAAACAACTAGGTCCAAAGTGGAGTCATTGTTTAGCAAATGAAGCAGTGGTGTATTTGCTATGATCAGTCTCCAAGTGGGAGATTGTTTGGTGTGGAGCCTGATTATCTTATGTATTCAAAGGTATCGCCGCATTGAACCCCAATTCATAATGGGGCGGCAACGTCGCTTGTAAAATATTCGTTGCAGGGGGGTCTAGGGGGGTCTAACGACGACCTTTAGGAGCCGCCCCTTGGCGAGGGGATCGAGGGTAGTGCCCCTGAAGCTAAAAATAGATGTAAAATTTCCTTGTAAAATGTTGTAATTTTGTAGTCAATCTGGGTCGTTCATTAGGTGGAGATTTGATGGTAGAAGTTATGTTTAATTTAGGGTTTTTTTCCCTAGAAGTCAACCCCTCGCTATATATGAGGGAATTGTATTGCGCCTATGTAGATCTGTATTCTGAGTGAGGAAGAGAGAGGAGATTGAGAGCGAAGAGGGAATTATAACGGATCTACTGTAGGTTGTATCTCTTTAGTTTGATGGATAATATAAAAGGAAGGACTGGCTATTTCTCCGTGGACGTAGCCTAAACTGGGTGAACCACATATATCAATGTCTCTCTTGTTTTATACATTTTCTGTGCTTATATTTCTGCAATATTTTATGTGTTCCATTGCTCTGTAATATACACTTTTCTAACACTACTGACATTCACCATCCTGCTATTGTTACTTCGGGGCTCCCGTAGTCGGATATGATCCAAGAGTTTGGGTACCTCAAGGATCCTGCCCCACAGATCCTGTAGTCCTATTGACTACAACTCAATGTCTCCCCACCTCTTCTCTAGAGGTACATGAGCACTCATGGCACAATTGTCATCATCTTCTACCTCCTTTTCCGCCTTCACTGGCGTTTCCTTGGAGTTAGACAACTCTCCCTTATTCTTCTTCCTCGGACATTGGTTTGCATAATGGCCTTGTTCCCCATAGTTGAAGCACTTTATCTTGGAGAGGTCCTTTTTCTTCCTCTTCCCCTATTGCCCCACAGATGCCAGAGTTGCATCCTCTTCCTCTTCTTTCTTGAACCGAGCTCTTTTTCTACTACTTCCTGCCTTGGTCAGCTTTCTGATCTCTTCTTAATAAAGAGCTGCCCACATTTCTTCCCAATTTGGAAGATGCTCTCTGCCCAAAATTCTTTGGACAAATGTCTCCCACTCCTCAAAGATTACATTCAGGGAGGTTCTCACCATTAACTCCTAATTTGGCGTGGCCCCCATGGAAGTTAGTTGGTACCAAATCTCCTTCAACCTACTGAGGAAGTGATCTACCTGCTCCTCCTTCTACATCTGATACGACCACAGATGATTTTCCAATAGCATCTTCCTCTGTATGGAAGTACCCTAATACAATGTCATCAAGGTTTCCCACATCTCCTTTGCCGTATGATTCTCGACAATATATTGAACTACATGATCCTTGACCCCATCAAGGATTATTCATTTCACCTTGGCCATCGCATCCTCATACCTTTCGTTATCAGTTGGGTCAACTGGGATAGCCACTATTCTCAAGGTGAAGGCCTTGATGTGATGTCTATCTAGAACATACAGGATCCTGGCCTTCCAAATGACAAAGTTGGATGCCTTGTCCAACTTGTCCTGATCCCTCAGTCCATTTATGGCCATCTCTTTGCTCTTCTCGACTCCTCTGAGTCTCTACTTCCCTCTTGGAAGTTCTCTCTTTGACTCCCTTTGAGTCTCGATTTCCATATTGGAAATCCTTCTTCCAAACTCTGAATCACACCTCTTCGATCTCCTTTGCTCTTGCAACACTGATCTGGATTTCTTGTCTAGAAATCTGCCTAGGTAGCGACTCCCTTCTACCTTGGTTCTGTCCCGTTAAGTACTATTCTGCCTCAATAAAAAAAAATCCCACCAACTCCATGCTTCATAATCTTCCTATAGCTTCATATGCCCCATCAAATAAAGAATTGAGCCTCTAAGCTCCGCACAATCCCGACAGTGGCTAAATCGCTCCTCTTAACCAACTACGTCACACCTACTTGGCTGAGGAGGATGACATGGCTCTTCGTGAGCCTATTTCGCCTCTCACTGCTTCTGCGCTGGCCCCTTCTATGGCTCGGATTGATGATGCAAGCCCTCTACGTCGACCCTTCTCTGCTTATTTCTACTTAGGAAAAACTTCTGTCACTCAGGACAACTATTTCTACTGCAAATTCTCTGATTCAAATGGTGCCTTCAGCTCTCCTGTGATCTGTAATCCTCTGATACCATGTTGAAATTTCTAAGTATTACCCGTTAGAAATTTTTCTCTATTCTCTGGTTTATTTCTCTTACTTGTTTTAATTACTAACAGGTTATTTAATTATATAAATATTGAAATAAACACAATACAATCTCAACCATCTACATATCAACAACTCAAAGAAATAGAAAAACACATGAGGGACACCATTATTTTTGGACAATCGTCCTTAGAAAAACTCAACTTGGAAAAAACAATGTAGCAATTCTGAGGGTTTTATTATTAAGAAATTTTTCTTGAGTGCACTAGGTGCCAAACTGGCTCACTCGACAGAGAAAATAATATGGCAGTAATACCTCTCTTCGAAAGCAGATATTCTAAAAGTTTGCTCCACGAATCCCTCTCCAACACCTCTCTGAGACTCAATGTCAACACTCTTGGCGTTTGCATCAACCCTCTGAGGCTTTGTACAGCCTCTCTAATCCTTTGCATCACTGCTACAACCTCTACGTCAATCACCCATGCCCTTCTCGCCTCTGCGCAATCACTGCTGACCTCTCCATAGCTCCCTCTAGCTCTGTGTCTACCTCTCTGCCTTTGTGCTGGTCTTCTGACACTATCTCTGGCTCTCTGCCTTGTCCTCAATTCCCCTCACTACAACTCTGATCACTGGTTTGATTCTCTCAGCAAACCCCACTCCAGAAAATCGAACTGACTGATCACTATGGTGTATCTCGAACTGACCCTCAAGCCTCCTCTTATACTTTTTCTTTTGAGTCTTCAACAACTGAGATTACATCTCTAATCAAAGACTAAGATTAGATTTGGTTTGATCCATGTAATTTAGAACCTTCTAACCTAATTTTATATCAATACCCATTAATATTTTTATTTTCCTACATTCAGACTTAGGAACCCATAAAAAATATTAATTATTTTAATATCTCCTTCACCAGGCAGAATTTCCCGAAACCATTTCTGGTTCTTGGGATCTCATGTTCTTTAGCCTCTCCACCAATTTTCATGGCTATATCACATCCGATGCTACCCAAAATCAACAACATTATCCCCAGTTGGAGCCAATGTTGTCATTCACTGCAAAATGTGTTTTCAATTGCCCAAAGTGCAAAAGAGCAGTGAAGTATGGAGCCATCCTCCAAGCCACATAAGCTTTAAAAGCTAAATTATACCCTCTTCATTGGATAGTTCTTGGAATAAGCTTTCCAATGGTATGTAGAGGCCCAATAATGGACTTCTGTATCAGAAGATATGGCCTGTTGAAGTTTAGGGGTTTTGTTTCCTTTGAAATGAAGGAGAAGAGCATATCAAATGTCTGGGAGCATATCGCAAATCAAAAATCAAAGGATCAGGAAGCATGTCATATCAGAGGTTCCAGTGACATGTTATATTGACAGTTTCACATTAGGGTCGCATCGCATATTGATGATTGCACTTCGTAACATCATGGCCTATTGACACATCGCGCATTAAGGTTCTGATAATCAGAGGTTTGGGTTAAAATCAGCAATCACAACAGCACAAGACATATTGGCAATCGACAATTGATGATCTTAAAGTGATCACTATGAAGAAATTACGGGAAAATAACGCTGATGGTGTTAAAATGCAGGGAAAGGCTGAAAAGCATTTAACAAATAAATTCAATGCAAAACAAAGTTCAGGCAAGCCTTTTCTCTCTCCTCCAGGGGTGACGTGGCAAAGTATTATTGGATCTGGTAAAGACACAATGGCGCTGATGTCAGCATGATGTGGTAGTACGACGAACACATGGCATGCAGATTCAACGTGTTGAGGGGTCATAAGGGGCCAAAATAGGGTGAAACATGTCACCACTCCCAAGGTGACACGTGGCACAGGATGACATCACATCGAAGATCGCAAATCGGTGTTTGCAGGTTGAGGCATGTTGTTACATCAAAGTTAAAACATTGATTACGATCCCCTAATAAAGGGGCTGGCCCACAGTCACATAAAGAGCCAAAGGAATGAAAGGCTAAGCGCGGAAGGTGGTTGGTGATCGACAATCGGCGAAGCCTGATATCACCTCAGTCCAAGCTAAATCCCCAATTTGAAAATGTTGACTGAGCAGCTTGGATATAAAGGCTAACCCCCAAGTCACAACCCTCAGTTCTATGATGAAGAAATACTGAAAGGGGCTAAACCAAAGGGGCCAAGGAGCATCAAAACTTGCTATTTGTAACATCCCCTAGAATAAAAGTCCTGATGTAGTAATGTTCTGATAGCGTGGTACAAATATTTGAAGGCGTATGGGTCGGCGCCTGAGGCATTGAATTAGGGCACAAAGTAGTGGGTAATTGATATGGGTTGATCCTATGGAAGTCTATGTAACAAGAAACCAAGGGCTACATGGGCCTTATAAATGAATTTGACTACTTTGCTGCATGTCTTTGGAGAGTAAATGAAGGCATGGGGACTTAGGAAGACTTAATGCCTCAGCGTGGAGCTCCACTCAGTCATAAATGTAAAGGACTGCCTGGAAAAGCTTTTCTTCTTCTCCATGACAAGAAAACATAGTCTATTGCTACCAACTTCAGAGAATGGTGAAGCCAGAGAGTTAAGACGAAAGCGACAAGAACCAAAAGAGAAACTAGAGGGACACATTGTGGCAGAGACGTGGCCCGATCAGGGGCCTTCATAGGAACTGTAGAACGATATTTTCCTCCATCATTATTCAGTTTCCTTTGTTTCTATTTTTCTGTAATTTCTATTATTTTGTAATTTTTATGTATTTTTAAGAAACAAATCAAATACTTTAGAAGAATTTTGGGTAGCAGAGATATCGCACGCCGAAACAACTATTCAATTGAACAGCTGGCCCTTGGATGAGATATTTTATAAATTTTGATTCAAAGCCCCCCATTCTCTGTATAAATAGGGGGAAGAAACACTTAGAAGAGGTTTTGGAATTCTGCACCCCGAGTGGTCCAAATTCTGTGATTCCACTTTGGTTCTAATTGCCTGTTCGTGAGGGACTAGAGTGATACATTGCTGAATGTAATGGATTGGTTAATTACACCCTTCAAGTATTAATGAAACTATTCTATTGATTCCAAGCAGATCAATGCACAATATGTTTCCTCTTTGTAAATCTCATTTCATATGTGTTTTTATTTGTATGAAATAGTGTAATGAAGTTGTCGGTTTCTATTTGATTCATGGATTTATCTGTGCTGCTAAATAGAGAATAGTACCTGTGTATAAGACATATTTACTTGTGTTAGTCTATAACCTACAATACCTGTGTACAAGATAGATTTACTTGTGTTATTCGATTAACTTGCAGTACCTGTATGAGCACATATTTACTCATGCTATTTGGTGATAAAGGTACCCATGAGGTATATGGAATGAAACCTTAATTAGTGCTCCAATGTTTCTGCCATTGCACCTCTTTAGTCTTCCATGCTTCTGCCAGAATATTGTTGCTTAGGATTTTATCTTGTTTACAAACCTATGCATTGAATTCCCTCCTTCCTTTCCTCCTCTTCACTTTACTACAACACTAATATTAAAGCTATCTTTTGTTGTGTGTTGGCCATCAGAACAAGACATTCCTCTTTGAGATCAACCCGATTCATCCCCTGAGAATTTGGATCCATGCATTGGCTTGAGTCTACCTTGATGAGGCTATTGAACCAAGCCCCTTTTATTCTCTTTTTCAAACTTCGCGACAATTGGAGTGCAACATAATTCCTGAGATAATCTCAAATGCACTCTTCTATCTAAGATGCCCTAGGAACTAGTCTACAATCAACCAAGAGGCTATCTGCAGGAAGCTTTTTATATCTCCTGAAGCACTTTTACTACAGGAGCTAGAAAAAGAAACAACATGTAACATAAGAAATAAATCTAGGCTGAAGGAGAATTGTGGATATCTAGTGAGTAAAAGACAAACCAAAAATCATTATTTGGTGTGAATAGAGTGTGACATGTTGATCTAGTCAAGAATATCGTGTGATAAAAAAGTCCATGGGTTAATACCATGGATTGATGCCCATGTTAAAAAAGGGACCAAAATCTATAAAAGCAGAGGAAAAAACTTAAAGAGTGCTAAGCTTGTATGTATGAAATATACAATTAGTCAAAGGAAGAATGCAAAAGTTATTTGAGGAGAATGGCTGAGTTTGAGTATAGGTTGTGAGCCTGCAAGAAACAAAATTCTCCAATAGACCAAGAAAATAAAAATTCAGCATGGGAGGAGAGAAGAATGACAGTAAAGATAAGAGAGATAAAGTAGGGCTCATAATATTCTGAATGCAAATTTGAGTTGCTGCTGGCTTGAGAGTAGAAGAGAGAATGAGTGATTTGAACATATCATATTTGGATTGGAGGAGATGTGGTGTAGAATATAATAGAGTGTCGTATAACATGTGAGAAGTTTGAGCTTTAAATGATAAGTGTGAGATCAAAATCATCAAAGTGAATAACTAAATATAATAGTTTGTAGATATGAGATTCGATTGAAGCAGAGAAAATTTTACCAGATTGCAAAGTGAAGTGTGATGAAAATGAACTAACTGGAGTGTGAGTAGTACAAGGTTTATAACAATGAAGAGGTTAAATAAGTATGAATATGTAAAGACTAAATAATGTTCCCATGTCTATAAGTTTGAGAAAGTGATGAAAGAGGGATTTTATAGGCAAAGAATGCCTTCACACCACCTCATAGGAGTATCCTTCAGGTTGGTTCTTGTAAAGTGCAGGGGTTAGTGCCTCCCTAAGCTTGGTCATGAATTCAAGAGATGAATGTCTCTTCTCGTTGGTGCTAGTAAAGTTGATGTAACAATAGGTTGGAGCTTACAACAATATTATGACATAAATTTTGTGGTTTTCTCCCGCCATGCATTTCCACTTACATTTACTGTTCCTATGCATTGTTTATATGATTGTTTGTTCAATGGTTTAGGTTGTTTTATATTTTCAATACTATTAAAATATGACATTATACTAATTCACGCTCCCGCTCTCAGTATAATCATAATTCTAACATATTAAATATCTATAAGAAGCTCTCATTATAATCATAATTCTAACATATTAAATGTCTATAAGAAAATATATACAACAAGTTGGTTTTGAATAGTTTTGAAGGTAAATTGGATAAAAAAAATTGAATAAAGAGGAAATGAATAAAATTATAGAATTATACCATTTTTTTTAGTAAAACATGCTTGAACCTCATAATTTCTTGTCTAAAAGAGAATAAATTTTAGGACATTCAAGCGAAGGAAAAATTATACCATAAATTACAAATTGAAATACCTATACAATAAATAAAAAATTGAAACAACTTGTTTCATAGAAGAAAAGAGGTTGGGTAGAATGATTGAGCATAAATATAAATTAATTCATGTTAAGGTTATCTTTGATGACTATAAATATTTATAGTAAAATTCCAATTTTAAAATGGTAAAATATTTATAAATGAAGGCCTTATTCCATAAGACCAACCTAGATTAAGAAATGAAGTTCAAAAGTTAAAGAAGCCATGGAAGAAGGAAATTGCGAATAATTTTCAATATAAAAAATATTATTAGGGATACAAACAAAAACTATAATAATAAATAAGAATTTGGTGCACTCCAAATCCTCTATTGGAATTGTCATGGCTTTCCATGGAATAAAGGACCTATATTAAATTGTATCTTGAGTGAAATTGATATTATAGTAGTTGTTTAAACTTAGGAGCACCAAGAGCTTGAGGTACCTAACATGGAAGGTTTGTCTCATGGTTAGTATGGAACAAGCGATCCTACTACCATTGAGAGATTGGAGGTATAACTTATTACATCAATAGGAACAATTACCCTCATATTATAATTCATAAGAAAGACCCTTTCAATTGGTGCATTTGGATGGAAATAGTTGATATTATTGTTAACAAGATTTATATAGAGATATGCCATTTTGTGCTTATTAATTCTACTTGTTTAAGAAAACAAAAAAAATAATATAGATAAAAATTGTCCTTACAATAGCTTAGAACATGATATTCATAGTTTGAAAAATGAAGGAAATATTCTCTTGCTAGAAGACTTTAATGTTAGAACAATAACTAGTCAAGTTATTATTTTACACAATGATTGTGGCTCTAATCCTCTATGGTTATAAGAGGACCTTGTTTTAGCTGGCAATTATAAAAGAAAGTATCAAGAGTTGGTTGAAATTTTTATTAAAACTAAGCTAATCAAGCTTTTTAGTTCTTAAGATCTAATTATTTGCAATAGTCTAATGAAGTGGCTGAAATCCAACTAGATGACTTGTATTCATGGGCTTGGCCATAGTGTTTTGGATTATGTGACATCTAATATGATATTTATGTATATAAAAAAATAGTAAATTGAACATTTTAAATGAATATAAGCTCAATTTTGATAATAGAATTTTAACCCTAACTTTAAAGTTTGTTATCCGTAAACTACCTATGGAAGAGAATTATTATAATTAAAAAAACACAATTTTAACAAAAATAAATATGATATATTTTTCAAAGTATTGAAATGATAAATTAAATCTCATATTAAACAATGAAAATATTAAATACATTTATCATAATTTTACAACCACTCTTTCTACTTCCATTAACATGTTATTGATCAAGGTGTTGAGTAAAAAAGAAAATAAAATGATCAAACCTTGTTATGATAAAGAGTGTAAGATTGCTATAAAAATTACTAGTGATTATTCTAATTAGTCCTTAAAATCCAACAACATAAATAGATACAAAGTCCTAATTAAAATGAAAAAAGTTGCTCCATAAATAGAAAGAAAGAGAAACTTTTGTACCTATCTAAGCTAGATCATAAGAAATTTTAGAGGCAAATTCTGACTCGTGTATATATATATATGATTCTATTTTGGGATCAAAATTACTAGCTGAAATATATTTATGAGTTCCTTGATGCCATGGACAAAATTCAAACCCTTGTTACATAGAAAGAAATCTTTTATAGAAGACATAGACTTTGTGGTTAAGCATCTCAAAAAGAGGAGAAGTAAAGGATATAAAGGACATCAAGCAAAAATATTAAAAGTTGAAGTGTTTATCCTCACCCTTGAGATCCATAAGCTTTTCAAATTAATAGTCAATTAGGACTTCCTTAAACCCGATACTGAAATCCTAGTTATACCTATTTTAAAAGGCGAGATAAAAAAATCCCTCAAATTATAATACCATTATGACTAACCCACTTTCAAACAACTTATATTGAATTATTTTGAAAAGAAAGATCAACGTATCGCTATAAAGCTGCAAAAAATGTGTTAAAGGCCATGCTCGATCAAGAGCTATCATTCAGTTATGGACCACATTTTTATGCCTAGGATCATTATAGGAGTAAATTGCAATAACAAAAACAATCTCTTAGGTTTTCTCAACTTGATTCTAGACAATATAGTCATTATCATTACACTAATGATATGTTCTCATGGTGATGTGTCCTTACGATCTCGACAAGCAACTAAAAATTCTCAAGGATTTTTTTTTTTTCCTAGTATGAGTATGCTTGTTAACATTGATAGAACAAATGTTATGATAATTAAATACAAGAAGATCAATTACACTAATGATTTCTTGTATAACAACAACAACTTGGTAGAATTGACTTCATACAAATATCTTGGAACCAATTTTTATCACAAACTTAACTCGAACTATATCATTGAGAAAATACAAAATAGAGGGTGGGAAGCTTATTATAGACTTGAAGTATTTTTTAATCAATAGATCTTTGTCTATGAGATAAGAAAAAACTTCTTCTTGAGACTGCCATTACTCCTGTCATCGTATATAATTGTAAATTTTGGAAGTGTAACATATTTGGAGAATCTTGTAGGAAGATAGAGAAAATATAAAAATGCTTTTATACTTATAATATCAAAATTAAAGGTGTTACACCCTATACTATCTTTTTCATAGAAGTGAGTCTTCCTCCATTGGGAGCTCAAATATGACTTGGTATAAGGTATACCCGAGGTATAAGAACAAGATAAACAATATGGATAACAAAAGACTTTGTAATATTGCTTCAAACTCTAACCAAAATCTACTATGGTGGTTGACATAAAATTGTCACTCCCTAACTAAAGCAATGGAGAGTAAAGGAAGATGTAGCTCTATAACTTTATATGTTAGGGAATAAATATAAAAGATATTTATATGTTATGACTAGATTAAGGAAGAAAACCAACATATTTAAAATAAGAACAAACTCTCATAACATCCATATTGAAATATGACTTTGGATGGTTCCTAAAATATCAAGGGTTGAAATCTATAACTTTATATGTTGGGGAATAAATATAAAAGATATTTATATGTTATGACTAGATTAAGGAAGAAAACCAACATTTTTAAAATAAGAACAAACTCTAATAAAGTCCATATTGAAATATGACTTTGGATGGTTCCTAAAATATCAAGGGTTGAAAGAATTTGTCATTTTTTTTTTCTTGAGCATAGTTATAGTGGGCTCACACATGCAAAGGGGACAACCTAACATGCCATGAGCATAACCTTGATGGACCCAAGGAGAATTGAACTCACTCCGCATGACAAAGTGCCAACGACTTGGGGAGGGACTTCAACTAACTCAGCGACCCATCAAGGCCAATAATTTGTCATCTTTATGACATTAAAAAGTTAGAAATCAAAAACATTTTATTTTAGTGTTTTTGATATACCCACATCAAATCACATTTTTTTACAATACTCACACTTACCTTAAATTACCTTGGAAAATATATTATTAATTTTTACTACTTTTTAACTCACCAAAAACCATAAGAACACTTCTTTAAAAATATCAAGTAGGTGATATAACATTGGACATTAAAAATATCAAGTAGGTGATATAACGTTGGACATTGACAAAGTGGCGTTTAGTGTTTTGTGACAAAGTGGTCTGTTCCTTTTGAACAGTACTTATTGATATTCTGGAAGCCATGGAATATTTATTGGTTTGAGTTTCTCAAAATTTGATCATCAGATAAATTTACTTCATATTTTCTTTACTAGTGTGTGAAAATAATGTTTGAATTCTAAACCAACCTAAAGACATGAGAGAGCACCAAATTTAGAAACCATCCTCCACTTTTGAATCTGACCAGAATCACCACTCTGTCGGTATTATTTGAAAAAACATTTAGGATTTACATTGTATTTGCGAGTAATAATTGAGAAATCAAACATCTATAACCTTCACCGTTTACATTGTAATTTCCAGCATTAATATATAAAATGAAACATCTATGACATTCACGTTTAGCATTGTATTTTCTATGACTAAAGAAAGATTTCAAAAAATAAATACACAAAACAATTTTGGACATTGCTATAAATCAAATGTTTGCATTCAACCGAGCTTACATTTATGCTTGCAAGGATTCTCAACAGCCCCTGTGCAAGACAAAGCTCATTCACCAAATACTTTACCCCAAAATTTTCCGTGAAAAATTTGTAGAGTCTTCACAATAGCTATTGACTGAAATTCCTAATTAACCCTCTCGTCTTGTAATTTTTCATCATCACCTTCTTCGAATTAACAAAGATTACTTGATGCGAAAGATGTTAGTTCACTCTCTAACTACCATATATATAAATATATATTAAAAAGTTAGTTATATATATTAAAAAATTAGTTATAGTAAATTTAATATTATTGGTTAGTGCTAAAACATTATATATATATTTTTTATTATTTTTAATTAAAATTTTATTTTGTAGAGATTTTTAAAAACTTGAGTTTAATTTGTTTAATTTAAAGAATTTAAGTGTTATGAGATAATTTTTAAGGGGTTGAACCTATTTATATATTCAAAATTATTTTTTTTTTCAATAAAAAAATTTGTCTTTTCATTAATAAAAAGAAAGTACATTTGCTAAGATTTCCATACATTTTCTCTTGGATTTTGCTCTCTATAACAATAAATATTCCTACCATACTTTAGTGACAAAAATAGACACTTAGATTTCCCATACATATTTCATAGTATTCATAAGTTCCCTATCTTATCTCTAAGAGTACTAAGAGTACTACTGTATTCTACCCATTCTTAGTTACAAAAAAGAAATGAGCTTCAGGTCTACAAGTTCTTGTTTATCAACAAAATGATGTCACTAGCATATGAAAGAACAACATTTTATCATAAAAAATTAGGGAATGAATTCCCTATATGGAGTTGATACTCCATCTGTCATGCACATATGTCACCAAATGATACTTACTTGTCTTTGAGTTGATATCCCTCTTTGAAAGAAGATCAGCTATGTGTTCTCTGTATATGTGTGAGAACGTAATGCTCTGAAAATTGCTTGTGAGGATTCTGATGCGGCTTATAGAATTGGATAGAATGTCGGGATTGAAGAGATTGTAATCTTTGACATAATCTATGATGCTCTTGGCATCTCCATGTCCAAGGATTTTTTTTACTATTTTATAAAGTGTAAGGCACTCCATAGTACAATGATCTCAATTTACAGTGAGATAGAATGTGGGGACTGAAGAGATTGTAATCTTTGACATAATCTATGATGCTGTTGGCATCTCCATGTCCAATTTTTTTTTTTTACTATTTTATAAAGTTGAAAGCACTACATAGTACAATGATCTCAGTTCTTCTGTTTATCCCCTGACATGCTCCAACACGCTAAATACATGATCAGACGATAACACGTTTGGCATCAATAGTTCTGCTACCGTTACATTCAAATCACAATCACATGATTTTAAATGGAGCAGTAACAAATATCTTTTAAAATATTTTGGCAGGTGCCATTGGAATTTGCTAGAGAATCGTTTGTGGTTATTAATATTATCAAATACATGCTCAACGTCTTTTTAGTTCATCCAGTGTTCGAGTATCGTGTTAATATCATGTTATTACTTGAAGGTGTTTTCATTATTTCTCCCATACGTTCTCTTTTTGTTTTTTTCAATACTGAAAATAAATAAAATATTTTATTTTTTAAAATAAAAATAGAATCTCTAAGTATAATTATATTAAATGTTTATAAAATATATTAATGATTAAACTAATTAATTTATTTCACCCCTCAATTATATATAAATAATAATAATGGTCTCATCCAAAATGAATTGAGAATTTTTCCTTATAATTAAAATTAATATTATATAACATTAATTAAATAAGATTTAAAATACTAATATTAATAATAATATTTTAATGAGTTTTATATAAAACTAATAGACAATTTTGTTAAAAAATAAAAAACATCATAAATATAGGTAACAATTTACTATTTTAATAATTAGGAATTTCTAATCACAATTATAAATTAGATAATTAATTAATTTAAATTTAAAAATTTTGTTGTGATTGGTGCATTGTTAAGGTATTTCTAAATGTTAAATTATTAGTTCAGTTCTAAACAGAGTGTTATTTTTAAACATGATCATGATATAACCTCACCAATATATATATATATATATATATATATATATATATATATATATATATATATAATTTTCATAATTATTAATATTTTATAAACATATCAATTAAATTAATAAATTTAATTAAACACAAATATGTGTAATTTGATTTTAAACAATTATAAAGATTTCAATCTATTTTCTTTGCTATATATATATATATATATATATATATATATATATATATATATATATATAAATTAAATTTAAAAAAATGATTAAAATAATAAAATATTATATTTTATAATAAAAATATAAAATCTTTCTTATGATGAGTATAACTATGATTAAAGCACTCATTAACTCCTTGATTTCAAAACCTATAGGTGTCCCATGCACTTTACCTCCAAGCAGAGGTTATAGTGTGGACAAGAGTAAGAGACATCTAGTTTCCAGTTCCTCTAGTCTAAAAAATAATAAGATGTTTTTTGATATTACTAAAATAGATATGAATACAACATATTAATTATTTATAATTTTTTAATAATCTACATTAAAAATATGAATACAAAATATTAATTATTTATCATTTTTTTTAAAATTCACATTAGAATTGTGAAAGTAATTAAAAGAAGTAATTTATTTGATAGTGAAGCAAGGTTTTGGTAAGATTCGTGTATAGAACTTTATTATACCTATTTTTAAGAGTGAGAATATGATCTCGATTGGATTATTATATTATTTTTCGTACATATTGAAGCTTTTATAGTGGAAAAAGTGGAGGAATTAGCTCATAAGACTACTTTTATTGATGGGACCAAGTTTGGAGAATTGGGACTTGAAAACTTCTAGGAGTAATTTGAGGCATCAAATGGCATTTTTATGGTAAAAATTAGCCGATTAATGGTGCATATTCTTATGCTATTGTAAACACAGATAGATTTCCAATAATGCAAGATTCACCTCAATTTGAATTTATATGCTAAATTTATGTCACTTGGAAGTTGACCTTCTTGTTTTGACCACCATGATTCAAGAGGATGCCATGTTAGCCCCCATTATTAAGGGAAAATAGACTAACCATGTGATCTTAATGAAGAAGATTATGAAAGATCTAACATTGCATCTATAACTAATAGTTGAAGGAGTCAAACTTAACCAGTAGTAGACTATCGGGTTGTGTTATAACCAAGCCACTAGGAGGAAAATGGGTTCCATTCTATTTGAGTGCATTTATTCCATAGATGATAAAATTAGGTGAGAGTTGATAGGGAGACAAAAAAAAAAATAGAGGATTTGTACATTGCAGTAGCCCATTGGCCAAAGGCCTCACTTCTTTGTACTTGGATCCATTTTCCATTTAGAGAAAGAATGCAGAGTGACCTCATTTTATAGCTAGGTTTTCTCCCAAAATGGTTTCTTAGGTTATCACTTGTGTCATTTTGTGGTTAATGAGTTTATTTTTGTATTCTCTATTTTCTACACAATTTTAACTTGCATACACAATAAACAATGATTAACCTATCTCAAAATCTAAGGAGAAATAAATCCTTATAATGTAGATTTCACATTTTCTAATATATTTTAGTAGATATGTTGTGATAAACTATCTAGTGGAATATCCACGGTAGTTTACAAATCAAAATAATATTATTCACTTTAAGTATACAACCATTATTATTAGCAACATTTTAGTCAAGTTGTATGGGCTTATCTTGGAAAAGAGGATTTTCCTTTGACTTGAACTCCATGCTAAAAGAGTAAAAGGAAACACTAGTCTTATGATATATCATTCACCATAAGTTATCTTATTATTCCTAGGATAATTGTATTGGAATACCAAAATAATAAAACTAATCAATTTCTTTTTTAGTTTTATTGACTTCAGAAAATATTTTGACATTGACACTATTCCTAAAATAAATCTATAGAAGAGGCTAGAAGACATAATGTTTCCTCTTGAGTTGAGGGTTGTTGTGAAAATGTTGCACAAGAATGTTATTTCCAAGCTTAGGACCATTAAGGATTGGTCAAAATAAATTAAATGCAATATTGGAGTCAAGCTAGGGTCGCCCTTATCCCCTACATTTTTGGAATTGTTACACAAAATATTGTCACCATGACTTTCTGATGTCAGTGTGAGTCTATCACCACTCATACTGCCCTCCTTTGCAAGTCTCAAACCTTAGCTCTTCATGTCAAGCCTTAAAAATTTGAGAAATTCCTTGAAAATCTCTAAAACTCTGGTTCCGCACTTTCTCTTAGTGTTACCTGCGGACCTTCCCGCTCTGTCTCTAAAGGAGTGGGTGCGGACCCCTGTAAAAGTAAAAAAGGTGCAAGTTTATTATTAAAAAATCATTTTGGATTAATTCTGTATGCTTCTAGAAGGAATCTTGAGGTGGCAAGTTCGCTCCCAGGTGGTTCATGCATCCCATAACTAAAGGATCTAGCCCCTTGATGAGAGGAGCTTATCCCTTTGAAGGAGGACTCTATCCCTTTGAAGGTGGACCTGGTAACTTCCCTCCTCTGCATTATAAATTAAGGCATTGGGCTGGTTGCTAGGGAGGTTGAAAGCTGAATATTTTTGAGGGTAAATGTTGTTGGAATTTAGACTTCCTATTTGAGCTTGAGAGGAGAGATTACATACCTTTTGGCTTCTTTGGGAAGAGAGTGAAACTTGTCAAAGTAGAGGAGATTCTTGCTGGACCCTGGGAGGAGCTTGTACAACATCAAGGCACCATGGTTGTAAAGTTCTTCTTTGTTTAAAGTTAATACAATCAGATTCATTTTTCTCAATAAATTGTCTTCTATGGTTTATTTCATGAATTCCTTGATCATCATGATAAATATGGTTTATTATATTGGCTATGTAGGTGTTATTTGATGTGTGTCTGTTTATGTTTGCAGGTTCTTTAAAAGGGAGCTCATTTGGACGAACGAAGCATGGCTTCCACAAACTAGCACTGGACTTGAGGTAGGGTCTGAAAAATCTCTTGGATTTTATTTATAAATCGCAATATTTAGAGAAAGATAGAATTTGTTTGGTTTTCTTGTCGCTAGATATCCATAGATACTAGAGAGATCGGTCTTGTCCGCAAGAACGATTTATCCGTCAGAGACACTAATTATGAAAAGTACTCCTTGATCGTAATGGTCAAGCAGTTCTCTCAAGTATTATTTTATACTTTTTCGAGCTTGGGAGACACAAATTTACGAAAAAGGACAACCATGGAGTTTTCTTAAGTTTTTCTTCCGACTCCCTAAAATTGAAAAACGCCGAGTTTCTCCTATACTGGACTCGTTAAAATTTAACAGTAAAGGACCTGTTCAATTACAAACAAGAACAGACCACTCCTTCTTAGGGTTCGAATTTAAACTAAGTTGGACTCATCCGAAGGATGAGCTTATAATCAAGCAAATGTTATCCTCCTCAAACTTGTCAAAAATAAAGAGGTACTTGCCAGAAATGGTGGGGGAAAAAGAGAAAAATGAACCTGTTTTTCATACTTTGTGTCTCAGAAAAACATTTAACCCCTCTTGAACACGACACTTTTTGTTCACCTAGGTTGGGAAATCCATTGCCTAACAGTTAATCAAACCATATTGAAAGTCTTCAGCCGGTTTCTTTGGGTCAATTGTCACCAAACCATCTGCAGTGTTGTTATGTGTTTAAGAGGTCAGTGAAAATAAACCATTCATTTGCAAATATCTGTCATCCATCTTGACCATCCCTGAGTCAGTCCTTGCAACTATATTTCTTCAAACTTGATCTATGATTTCGTGTTGTGGGCTTGCCTACAACGGATCACTTTCTATCGACTTCAGCTCATTATCTAGAAAGATGATCTTGAAATCATCAGTACCTTGGGATCTACATGCCTCAATGGTAGGTTTCTCGCCTTCGATGATAGGTTGCATCATTGACCTTCGATCCAAGGATTCCGTGACATGTTCGACATCAACTCATCTATTCACATTTCATGGATTGTACTGAGTACTTTGAGAGCCATTGACATTAATGGTGGTTTCTCTCACACTTGTTAACAATTTACATCATTGACTGGTAATCAAGTGGTTTCTACCATGTTCGACTTCGACACATTCATTCACATGGATAGAATCATACTATTTCGGGAAGTAGAAATCAAGACCCTGGATCTAGTTTCCACCATCCAGGCTGCGAGGAATTTTGTATTCATTATAAAGTGGACTATTCATAAATAGATGGTTGCATCCATACTGTGTCTACATGTGTCTATACTTGTGATGTATTGCAAGATCATTCCTATATCAAAGCAGTTTAGTTAGTTTTCTAGTCAGTTTTGATATGAGTATGGGAATGCCTACCACAGCGATGATATGATCTCATATATATATTTTGTATTGAATGTTTTTACAGGTTCCAACCAGGCTCTCCACAAGATGATCCTTGAAATGATAAAGTACTTCACTATTCTTAGATGATAAATGAAATCCTCATCTACTACAGACTTCGCACTTTAGGTGGCAATCTGTTACACAAAATATTGTCACCATTACTTTCTACTACAGACTTCGCACTTTAGGTGGCAATCTGTTACACAAAATATTGTCACCATGACTTTCTGCAGTAAGTGTGAGTCTATCACCACTCATACTGTCCTCCTTTACAAGTCTCAAACCTCAGCGCTTCATGTCAAGCCTTAAAAATGAGAGAAAGTTCTTGAAAATCTCTAAAACTCTGGTTCCGCACTTTCTCTTAGTGTTACCTACGAACCTGCCCGCTCTGTCTCTAAAGGAGTGGGTGCGGACCCCTGTAAAAGTAAAAAAGGCGCAAGTTTATTATTAAAAACTCACTTTGGATTAATTTTGGATGCTTCTAGAAGGAATCTTGAGGTGGCAAGTTCGCTCCCAGGTGGTTCATGCATCCCATAACTAAAGAAGCTAACCCCTTGATGAGAGGAGCTTATCCCTTTGAAGGAGGACTCTATCCCTTTGAAGGTGGACCTGGTAACTTCCCTCCTCTGCACTATAAATTAAGGCATTGGGCTGGTTGCTAGGGAGGTTGAAAGCTGAATATTTTTAAGGGTAAATGCTGTTGGAATTTAGACTTCCTATTTGAGCTTGAGAGGAGAGATTACATACCTTTTGGCTTCTTTGGGAAGAGAGTGAAACTTGTCAAAGTAGAGGAGATTCTTGCTGGACCCTGGGAGGAGCTTGTACAACATCAAGGCACCAAGGTTGTAAAGTTCTTCTTCGTTTAAAGTTAATACAATCAGATTCATTTTTCTCAATAAATTGTATTCTATGGTTTATTTCATGAGTTCCTTGATCATCATGATAAATATGGTTTAATATATTGGCTATGTAGGTGTTATTTGATGTGTGTCTGTTTGTGTTTGCAGGTTCTTTAAAAGGGAGCTCATTTGGACGAACGGAGCGTGGCTTCCACAAACTAGCACTGGACTTGAGGTGGGGTCTGAAACATCTCTTGGCTTTTATTTATAAATCGCAATATTTAGAGAAAGATAGAATTTCTTTGGTTTGCTTGTTGCTAGATATCCATAGATACTAGGGAGATCGGTCTTGTCCACAAGAACGATTTATCCACCCGACAGGCATATACTGTGATAATGTTGGTAAATTTATATTTATGACTTATATTCCACATGTGACTGAAAATTCAAGTGGTACAAGTAATCTATTGTGAATATTTATTTTGATTAATAAAAGAGAAAAAATGTTTGTGTATTATTATTCTTGAAAATATATTGAAGGCTATCATGTGAGGTATCAGATTCCTAATTGTAAGGAAAACAATTGGATACAGTTATTCCCAAGAAGGGGGCATGAACAAAAAAATAAAAAACCTCCATTATTACCACAATTGAACTATTGACTGAGCATACCACCATGAAAAATACATGACTGGAGAAAAATGTCATGGGTGGCACTGAAATAAAGAGGACTAGAGGATATAAAGGCAATCAAGTTAAAATAAAGGGACAGTGGGAGAGAGTGATTGTCCTTAAACAAAGAAATTAGCAGGATGATGTTAAGGGTTAAAGAGGTGTAAATTGAAAAAGAATCAATCATTTGTTCTCATGGCAGGAAATAGTAGAGCTTGGGGGGCGTTGACAGTGATGGAAATCCGTCAACCAAGGGGATCTCCCTGATATGAAGTCCCAACTAGACCTCACACCATTTGGTGTAGGAGTCCCATGCAGTATAAAGACCCAGTTGCCATATACTTAGAGATCTGCCTTGGGTCTAGCTATCAACACATGAGAGTGTTACGCTGGTATCTTCAAATAGAAAGGTAAGTGTTCTTAGTGAGTACATAATGTAATTGTGTCACAATTCTCTTACTACAAAAGGGGGGAGAAAAGTGAGCCTCTAAGTGAGAGGTAATAGTACCATCCAGAAAGAGACACATGCAAACTAGGAAGGTATGTCCATCATCCAACAAAATAGTCCACAACGACCGCGACAATCGTTAAAACCAAAGTACAAGGGAATACCTATCCACCATCCAACAGAGTAGTCCACAATGGATGTGACGGTCATTATAACCAGTAAGCGAGGAAGGTCTGTCTAGTATCCTGTGGAGTATTCCACAAGGATGAGACAACAATGATAACCAATACAACACATTCCTAACAAGGTAAGTAATAAAACAACTGAAATAGTTCAATTGTCTTAGTACATGTGAAACAAACATTAAGTATTTACAAACATCTACAAAACATGCATGAAAACATGTCGGTCTGAACAAGCTTATGTATTAAGAAAAATTTCCAAGACACATATGTACATCATACATCACTAGCCCCAGTAGTGGGGCATTGGAGCCACTCCTTGCTCCTCAAAGAATTGGCTGAAAACTCTCTATGCTTTGTGGGAGGAGCCAAGGTGAAAAGTCCTTGCTAATACAATGGGATGGGTATATATAGCCAAGGGTGATGCTTGACCTTTGTGACTCTTGGACTACCCTCATGACCATTCAGATTCCTATGACTTTTCAACTGACATGACTCTTCATCTTCATTGTGTGTCCATTGAACTTTCACTTTAAACTACATTCGGTTACAACAAATATGGCCCATAGTAGTGATGTGGCCTTGACAACTCATGACACAACTTGACATGACACTGTTGACATGGATTGGCTGGCTACAGCGGTAATGTCAAGCAGAGTTTGCCGCTGAGTGATGGATATGTTCTTGGATGTGCTTTCTCTTCTCCTTCGCATAGCTTGATGCTGCAGGGTCTTCAATGATATTGGTATTATAAGATGGTTGCATGCATGTGTTCCCTTCGCTTGTTCTTTGGTGAACTTGTTTTGTCCATCCAGCTACAAATAAGTCTTATAGTATGTTTTCTCCTTCTCCATATTGTTTTTCGTCTCGCCATGATATATCAATGTACCTATTCCTGCAATTCACTCATGATGAGACGACATCAAATCCAAACCCTCATAGTCTAAGATGATGAATTATTTTCCATGGACTAGGCCCATGGCATATGAAAGACTAGGGAAGAGGGCCCAGTAACTACGCATAGCACAGTTCCAGGTTACAGGGAGGGAGATTGGTTGCTGAGACTACCTAGTGCACAACTTAGGCTTGACTAAGAAACTCTGGGGAATAATCTTCAATGTCAGGGAAAACTACGCAGTGGCCACTAAGAGGCATGATTGTGAAGTTGAGGTCACCAGTGGTACCAGCTAGTTGGATCAAGTGGTTCCCTAGCTTTTCACACCAAGAAAGGAAGTTGGGGAATGTGCCGAGACAACTAACGAACCACCAACAACAAATGATGAGAGGCCCTCATTAGTTCTTTCCAAATCGACAGAGGAGGTAAAATATGTTGATTTCCTTTCAGTTTCATCTTCACATAGTATGATTTCTATTGGGTATTTGGAGATCCCAATTACTGGGACAAACATGAGGCTCCTTACTAGGATGAGGCATAAGGAGGAAAAAGAACTTGGTGTTAATAACCAAGGCATAACTAAACCTTTGGAGGTTGTGCATAAACATCGATTTGCAGGTGTGGGATACACCAAAGGGGAATGATCGAAGGTGTTAGATTCTTCTGAGAGATTGTTGAAATCGTCGAGGAAAGAGAATGATAAGAACACATCCCCATCACCCCATGGCAGTGCCCATGGCAGGGAAAGAGCCGAGGCAAGTTCTTATCACCATAATGACACTAGATACGACAAGGAAAGGTATAACCAATTTCGATATTCGAATGGTAATTTTGATTATAATCATGTTGTTAATGATGAGCGTAAAACATGGCATCAAAAAACATGCACCTTTTGTGGATTACATAACCATACATTTTCTAAGTGTTGGAAAATAATGGCAGCACACAAAAGGATGAGGCATGAAATACCCTGTCGAAAGCAGGTAAAGAAACATGTTAAGCAGGGTTGGAGGAAGAATGTCTATTGCAGTCATTGCGACAGAGGTGGCCATCAACGAGCCACATGTTGGAGGCTCCATCCAGAGAAGCGCCTTAAAGATAAAGTGTCCGTGCATGAACCAGGTGAAACAATTGTTCGACAAGAAAAACCACAACAGGGGGATGAACCATTCGCATCAATAAGTGAAAAATGGTTTCGAGATATGTTAGCTTGTCATGGTCGTGCTTTTGTAAGTCATTTATTGCATTTTAAAATGTAAAAGTGATGACGTTTCCATCACTTGTTAAGAAACAATGATGTCTAGTCTTATTTTGTGTTGCATTTTACACTCTGAAAGTGATGTTGTGTTTCCATAACTTGGCAAGGGAACAATAGTGTTTGGCCTTACATTTGTAAATCACGTGTTGCAGTGATCATGTGTTTTCCATCGCTTGTTGAAGCAAAAATGATATGTTGGCCTTGTTTCATAGCTAGGGTATTGTGTCCATCTTGATGTAAACTTGACCATCGAGTATGTGTTATAAACTCGTGGCAAGTGTGGGACGCTTGGGTCATTAGCTGGTCATGAAAGTCAAACATGTAATTTGTGAAACAATGTACTATAGGTTGCAGAGGTTGCAAGTGTTGACTCATCACTTAAGGCTCCAAAGAACAAGGGTGAAGGAGATGGAAGCGAGACCTTTCAGAACGCTTGTGATGCGGACAAGGTACATAGAAGTTGCACATTATTTTTCATGCTTTTGGAGGACCAAAAGCTCCTCAGTGGGGAGGATTGAGCCAAGTGACTCCAGAGACAAACACAAGACAAAGAGGGCTTATGAAAGTTCAAAAATCAAAGTGTTTGGATTATACTCAAACCAGGTTCATATTAAATATCTCATCGTCATGATTGTGATGGTGTGAACGGTTTGTCAATCCAAGTTCGGATGAGGAAGATAGAGGTGGTCAAACTTTTGGTTGACTTTTGCTGACTAGGCAGGTTAAGGGAGACGCAATTTGGAATTTTTCTGGTAGACAGAATCCGGCCAACTCTGGCCAGATTCCGGACGAAATTTTCACCTCGTTAAAATCACTGCTTCAATAAAAAATCTGAATTTTTAAAAAAGCTTCATTATTTTATAAAATATAAAAATTAAAAAAAAAAATATATGTTTTGGGTGTTGGGCCACCAACCCCGCCACCCCCTCAACAACCCCATATTATGACATAATTAAAAGGGGCTGGTGGGAGTTGAACCCACGATCAGCGAGAGGGCCGACCCTGCCCACTCGGTGGCCCCACGTTGAATCCATATGAACCATCGTACAAACTTAAGAATGACCCAAACAATTAATGCATGAACCAAGTAAATAATAACACCATTTTTCTGCGGAGGTTATGGGGGCGGGCCGCCCAATGCAGACCCGATCCCCCCAAAAATAACATACATGTGGGTTGTAAAAATGGTAATGCATCAAAATGGGAGGGGCGAGGATTAACCACTCGACCCATCCTCAACTAATGGCTAATATTACCATCACACCAAATGACTTCTTTGGTTTATCCGCCCTCGAAACTTATGTATACCTTCATTTCACCAGTGCACTGAGGTAGGATGGAGGAACTAGGAGCGAGCATGGAAATCAAGACAAAATTATTTTTTTAATTAATTTATTGTAGGTGGAACCATGACTGAGTGAAATTTCCAGGAGGTTGAAATTTTTGCAATGTCCAAATTGGACAAAATTTATGTTGATCTTACACCTCTCAGCAACATGAACCTGATGGCGCAGTCAGTTTCCTGATCTGAGTAGCCAATTTGCAGAGGTCCCGGAGGAGGGAATCTTTGAGGAATCGAGGGGGAATCTAAAAGATTCCTTGAGCTCCAGATTCTCACTTTCTCAGAATTCAGAAATTTGACAATCGATTTTGCACTATTCGATGCAAAAAATCTGATGGTGTGTTCAAATTTTCCATTTTCTCATTGTATTTTTCAGCCACTTTTCTAAGTGGAGTGTAGGTGTCATCATTCATGTGTGAGCAACCATTTCCATGAGATTTGATGCCGCAAGATTCGACGTGTGACCAGCTTCAGCAGTTTGACATCCGCTTCTTTAGATGGCCCCTTGATGTGAGGTATATGTAGTGTATTCATGTACTTCTTTTGCTATGCATTGCGTTGCACAGATCCCTATTTGATGTTTGATGTGGGATCTTGTTTTCATAATTGCTTCATGATTCCTGCTTGATGTGATGCGGAATCATCTGTGTGATGTACTTGTTGTCATGATTCATCATGTTGTGTTTTGAGATCCCTTTGTTGTATGTTGATGGAATACTCATGTTGTCATCATGTATGATTGCATTGAAATCCCTTTTATGCCATGTCGGCGAGATGTTCCTTATCATCATGCATGGGTTTGTGTCATACTGATAGGAGTCCTTTTGACTAAGAGTTCCTGTAGTGGAACATCTCTTGGAGCCACTCCTACTTGAGAGAATTTTCCTTGTATGATAGCGGCATCACCTCTTATGTACATCATCACTATTGACAACACTTAATGCAGTAACCTACACCATCTTGACACCAGGGCCCGCAGACGTAGTCCCTCCTAGACGAACTCCGTTATCAATGGATTATGTTTTCATGTGCTGATGATTGTCATGTTCCTCTTATTTACAGCATGCAGATGTATTCATCAATGTTATTTTAAAAATCCAATTTAACACATCACGAAAGTAAAAGGTCTTGGAAGGGTCCTTTGTCACACCGGGACTTGGATCAGGGAGGAAAAATAGGTTCAAGTCTCTATGCATTGTGGGGTTCCAGTAGGTAGGGAGGAGGCTTGATGACTAATCTTGTGTAGTGTGTAGTTCAGGTCATGATTGGAGGTAGTTTCTATGTAATTATGGGAAGGAAGGTAGATTGCTCACTTCTGGAATTTCACAATGAAACTGTCCTGGGGGGAAGCCTCATGTACTGCACAGTTCCAGGTAGTTGAGAAACACCATTGAGGGCTAAGACTACACAATGCAGCTCAGTTAGGATATGGTGAAGTGGAGTTGTTCAGTTGGAAGGATTTTCAAGAAAATGGCGAAGTGTAGGAGGCAAGTGAACTTGTGAGGAGTCGACATTGTGATCACACACTTAGCATACTTTAGAACCATGACAACATAGACCATTGGGACAACAAGACAAAGCATTTCCCTTTGTGAGACTGTCTAGAGTTAAAAGCAACAAGTGCGACACTTGGGATAGACCTTTGGACAACCGTGACAACACTTGTGTGACTGTGCTTACAAATTTGTAGATGAGTGTGATAGATGTTTCCATGGCTAGGAAAGCTTGTATACACAAAGACCAACCTTCACGGTCACTAGAAAGGTTCGAAAACATGGCATAACAACCAAACATGTAAACAGACGATAATTGATCCAACAAGTGAAAGGTAGCAAGAAACATAGGGGAAACACATGGAATAAATTTCAGTGCTTGCAACCATGCATATCATTGAAGACATAATTATATGACAATGACAGGAAGTCCTTCAAGCTACACTAAGGGGTTTATTTCAAAACATTTGCTTTGTTTTCCATTCCTACCCTCCAAAGGGTTATGCATCAAATTGAATCTTCATGCTGTCCTAATCTTCTATCATACCTTGGGTTCCTTGGTCTGCTTATATTTCACCTCAGATCCTTGAGATTCATCTAGAATGTCATCCTTCTTCGTGGCCCCTAAGAGACACAATTGTGCAATTTCACAGGAAATGATTGCTGTAGGATGAGGCTATGGGAAGACACATCTGCACAGTTTTAGGATGCAAGGTAGACTAAGAAGTTGAGGGACAAAACTGTGTAGTATTAGGATGTAAGACAATGCTGTGATATGAGGCCCTGGGAGGACACAATTGCGTAATTTCAGGTTGCAAGGCAAGCTGGGAAGTTGAGGGACAAAACTATGCAGTTTTATGATGCAAGGCACTGTTGCGGGATGGGGCCTTGGGAGGACACGTCTATACAGTTTCAGGATGAAAGGTGAACTGGGAAGCTAAAATGCCTTGGGGACAAAATTATGCTCTAGAGACAATGGGTTCCCGCTAAGGGAAGGACACTAGAGGAAACCACTGCATAGTTTTGAATGCTAAGGGAGGTTGGACTTTCTATGCATTGTGCAGTTCTAGCATGCAAGGGAAAATCTTGAGGGTTACATATATGAAGTGTGTGGTTCAGGAAAGTTGGATGAGGCTAGGTTGCGAGGGAAACTCCATAATTTAGCTAAGTGTGGTATTAGTGGAACTGATGTGAAAAATGATAGAACTTGACTACGATCACACACTTGAACACTTAGTGATATAACATAGACCATCTAGAACATATAACTCATGCTTCACTTAATGCAAGAACCTTTGTGGAAACTTACGACAAGTGCAACTCCGATGATAGAGTTTGGGAGGATAAAGGCGAAACTTGTAAGTAAGAGTGTGTGAAATGAGTTTGAAATATGTCTATGTGGTGAGGAAAACCCATTCTCACAAAGATTTCCCCTTGAAGCAAAACGAATTTCCCTTTGCATAACAAGCGATAATCCCCATGCCCAAAGACAACACATACTATATAAAGGTAAAAGTGTGAACAACTCTTACGATCAAAGAGGGAAGCTTGAGATCATCAAGTTACCAAATAAGTGACTAAGGAACGATCGATCACAAGATCTACAATAGGCTCTAAGATTTAAGTATAGGAAAAAATTTTGGAGGTTGTTGCAACCGCTACAACACTTGGTGACACACTGGTTGAATACCAACTTATTTTTCTAGGTTCATTTAGTGCGAGACCTTGGTCCTTCACGAAATATTGATTCATCATATAGATTACTTTGTCTTCCCCACTTAGCCCATGGGCAACCATGGTCCGCTTTGTACCTTCTCAGTTGAACACAACATAAGATTCAACCAAATCGAAGTGTTTCAAATTGGGAAGGGTAGTTTAGCTCGTGAGCTTAAGTATTTTAGAGTATAGTTTTCATCTATGGTGTTTCTCCAGTGCCAGCAGGCCTAGACAGTACCCCAATGGTGTCATGCAGGAACACAAACATTTCTCCACTGCTAGCGAGCATGGAAAATACCCTAATGGAGTTTCTTGCTTCACCTCTCTTGCAGGAAGCCTTTCTCTTCTTTCACCTTTGCTATTTTTTGTTTTTGTTTTTTAAAGAGAATTGTGCATAGGTACTTATTTATTTTTGGGGCAGAAGAGGGATATTGACTTATTGAGAGCAGGAGAGGTTGTTCCTTTAGAGAAGCATATAAATGCCTCTAATTTCGGTCTTCTCGTTTAGATTTTTCCCCTTCTCCATTTATACTAGTTGGATAACCTTGAAAACACCAAATTAGAAAACTCAGTATAGGCATGAGGTTCCTAGACTGGACATGCGTTTATGGTTGGACAAAAAATCTCCTTACAAATAGATCATATTTTCTGTCAAGACATCATCAACCAAAATTTACAACCAAACACAAAGAATACAAACACAAGACTAGCCAAGGGCCATAGTGTCACATGAATCTTTGAACTTTAGTCACATACACATTCAGAAACTAGGACCCTGTAAGGAAAAACACTGATTTGCGTAATGGAAATGAAAGGAAAATTTAAAAAGGAAGAAAAAAAAGAAAAAAGAAAGAAGACACAGAACCAAGAAACAAAATCAAAAGGAAAGAGAACAAAATGACCAAAGGAAACATGATGTAAAACTAGAATAAGAAAATCAGGATGCACTACGAGTACAAAATGAGTGCAAGGAAGAGAAAACTAAGATGCAACTAATCCTACTCATAACATAACAACTAGTAGGTCAGGGTCATATAAAATGAAATTTCCAGTGAAGCCACCGTGATTGTTCCTGACCTGCATCCACAAAGATATGACTGATTAAAACAGATAAAAGGTGATGTGCAACCTAAGGTATAAAAACTTGAAAAAATTTCACAAGGGAGGGAAGGTCTTGCTTGTGGGCAGAAAGAAATGTCACAACCACTACTTTACCCAATCGACATTCTTACCTCTCTGATGGATACCCCTTTTCAAAAAACCTCGGAAGCCTCTTGCGAGTGTGTCCTCATATGCACCGATATTCTTAGCAAGCGAGAGGAAGGATTGAAACTTGCTGCCTACAACAAAGCCTTCCAAGTAAGATTATTTCAACCATTCAATGATTGGATCATAAAATTCATGATGGATATCTTGAAAGCCTCATGATCTTTGAAAGGATGGATTTTCGATTCGAGAGACAAGATCACGATGGGAATCTTGTATGGGAAGATGAATATGATCATTCTCAATAGTCATGCTAAGATAGTGAGGAATTACCATAACCATGAGCCACAACTAAAGTGCTTCACTTGCTTGACAAAATTATGAAGAGAGAGATGTTAAACAATGAATATTAGAGAGAATGAAGCAAATTTCATTGGATGTGCTGATGGGAAAATGATAAGATGAATGTCAGACACCCAAGCTAATTGGTTAGATGGGCGGATTGAAACATAGATTCCTAATTTGCAATGAACACATAAAAATCCATTTGAACAATCTTGAAAATGCTTAGAACAATGAAACCATGTTTGCTGTGAGCTAGATATAACAAACCAACTTCGTGCAACTGGTGACCAATTCTGCAAGAATCATTGTCATCACAAGAATTTAAAAATGATGTTAGCACCATGACTGCGTGAAACGAGTTAAGGCATGGCGGATGGAGAGGAAATTGATTCGTGTGGTAGCTTGTGTGTTCATCATCACCCAGGGATATTTCTAATGTGATGAGAGGAGAAATTTGTAGTACACGATTCACAACAAGACCGAGGAGCTGACCATTAAGGGCGAAATTCGATAAGAATGATTATCGACAAAGATAATCTTTGAGATGATCAAATTCGCAATCCCATGATATCACGAGAGATGGACAACCCCAACTTGAGTTTGATGTCATATATTTTCATGAAGATGAATGAAGTACAACATATTTATGAATTTGGTTGTACATGAAATTTTGAAAATTTGAAAGATCACACCCGGGTCATGAAGTCCTGACATAACCATCAACGAACGTTGAAGTGCCTCGACTCCCTGGCATGTCCCGAAACTTTCCTGAATTCTAGAATCAAATTTTGTAGATTGAACGAGATTATGCATGGCTTGAGGGTGGGTGCTGTTGCTAATTTCAAAATTTCTCTACGAATGGTAGCCATCTCTGTCACATGTTTCACCATATTTTTCATCTTCAACAACAATTAGATTGCTCAATTAAAGAAGCTGTTCTGATCATACATCCAAAGATAAATGAATTGGTGAGCTCACATGAGCAAGCTGATTTGATGAATTGTCTTCATGCAAAAGAAGGGATGATAGGGAATGGGAAGGATACTCTATGAGTAGACTATTTACGATTTTTTCATGGACAACCTCACCAGCTTGTTTCAATTGAGGATATGACTCATCAGATGAAGAAGCAAGAGAACATGGATTATCTTCGCCGCATGTAGATGCGTTGCGAATGGTAGGACGCAAGGGAAAGTAAGGTGAAGAGGAATTTTTGATATGAACATATTCTTTTATTGAAGAAAATTCCATATCTGAGTTAGATTCTTCATGAGAAACTGGAAGATCACATGATATGCTTGGGCGTTCATCACAACATATGGAAGCATGGGAGTGATTACTGCCCAAGACTGGGGGTTGATTGAAAGGATTGATTGGACTATATTTTCCACCGAGATTAGTAGATTGAGAATTGTTCAAGAATGGAAAATTGTTGTTTTGATGCGGACAATTTTAAAATAGAGAGGAAGAATTGATAGTGTCCTCACCTTTCTACTCCTCTACCCGCGTAATGTGACTACCTTGCACTTGATTGCAATTTGAGCCAAAAACTTGAGAATCAAGAGGATGTGAAAAACTGGATGGTGAAGTAGATTGACCAAGTGAGTCATGGTACAATGAGTCATGATGTGGAGAATATAGAGGAGAACAAAAATTTGGTTCAGTCTTGATATTGGAGTTGTGAATGGTGACATCCTCTTGCAGAATGGAGGAGTGAATCTTTGTTGTAAGCTTCCTGAGCCATTATGGAATTTACTCCATTGAAGTGTGAGACATATGAGAAGATGGGTTGAGGACTTCATTCAGAAATTTCGTAGCTTCATGGTCATCGCAAGGGGTCACCCACTTCAAGACTAGAAAAGGAGGAGGACAAGGAATAAATGGGGTGGTGGGCCCCTCCTCTGCAATTTGAGGTGCTTCATGATCCACAAGAGTTGGGGAGGAATGGAAATAAGTAGGTTCACCATATTGGGAGACATGAAGCAAGCGTATAAAATCTTGTCTCATGAAATTCGAGCTAAAAAATTTATCAGGAATTTCACAACAGATGTGAAGGAACTAATTAGCAAAGTCCTAATCTAATTCATGAGGCTCCATTCTTAAACGATATATTTTTTTCATAGACATCTCATTTTTTGTACTTATCAAAATCTTTAACCATCATCTCGGAAAGCTGATTGAATGAACTGATAGAAGAAATAGGTAATGTATGACACCATTTTTTAACACGACCTTTGAATGTGAGAGCGAGTAATATATCCTAGACATCTTCAAAATTTATTTGGTGATGATGACAAAGAGTCATAACTTGAAGTAGATGCACATGAAAAGGTGATTCATCATCACCATTGAACTTCAACTCGAAGAAGTCATGAATAACTTCTGCAGGGATGGTAAAATTAGGATTTCTAGAAAAACATCTCGAGATTATGATGTTAGGAAGAACCATTTTAAATCAGAGATTCAAACTAGACTCTATGAGCACAACCTGTTATCCAGCCCTCCTTTTAGTGCCATTTTATTGATGGTTCTTGAAATCCATCAACTAAGGGTATCTCCCCAATATGAAGTCCCAACTAGACCTCACACCGTTTGGTGTAGGAGTCCCATCCAGTATAAAGGCACGGTTGCCATATGCTTAGGGATCTGCCTTAGCTCTAGCTGTCAACACATGAGATTGTTATGTTGGTATATTCAAACATCAAGGTAAGTGTGACTGGTGAGTGCGTAATGTAACTGTGTCAAGGTTCTCTTACTACAAAAGGGGGGAGAAAAGTGAGCCTCTAAGTAAGAGGTAATAGTACCACCAAGGAAGAGACACACTCGAACTAGGAAGGTCTAGCTAGCATCTAGAGGAATAGTCCACAACGGTCGTTGAAAGTCATTAAAACCAAAGTAAATGGGAACACTCGTCCACCACCTAGTGAAGTAGTCCACAATGGATGTGATAACCATTATAACCAGTAAGTGAGGAAGGTCTGTCTAATATCATGTGGAGAAGTTCTGGGAGGAAAAGAAGGTTCAAGTATCTATGCATTGTGGGGTTCTAGCATGCAGGGAGGAGGCTTTATAATTGATCTTGCGAAGTGGATAGTTCAAGTTGGGATTTGAGGTAGTTTCTGCACAATTCTAGGAATGAAGACAAACTGCTCATTTATGGGATTGCACAGTGAAATTGTCCTGGGAGGAAAACTCAAGCACTTTACAGTTCTAGGTAGTAGAGAAGCATCATTGAGGGCTGGGACTATGAAATGCAGCTCAATCGAGGTTTGGTGAAGTGGATTTGTTCAGTTGGAAGGAATTTCAGGAAAATGTCTAAGTGTGGGAGGAAAGTGAACTTGTGAGGACTCCACATTGTGATCACACACTTAACATACTTTGAAAACATGATAACATAGACCACTGGGACAACAAGACAAACAATTTCCCTCTATGATATTGTCTATATTTAAAAGTGACAAGTGCGACACTTGGGATAGACCTTTGGACGATTGGGACAACACTTATGTGATAGTGTGTTATGAAACAAGCTCACAAAAATATAGAAAAGAGAGATAAACACCTTAGAATTCAGCCTCTTTGAGGGGGAAACCTCCTTTACATTACACAAATGAACAATTATTGGATGATACAAATTACATGACCTCCTTTCTATATATAGGAGTCAAAGGGGTCATAATATAATCAGAGCCAACATAACAATAATAATGTAAGGCCACAATAATAACAATAGTGGGCTTCTATGGGGCACAATAATAACAATATGGGGACTACATGGGCACAATAAGGGGGTTGTACTAATAACAATAAGGGGTTACACTAGTAGTATAGGGACCTAACATGTCCCTCTTCTTCAAAAAGTGTTGTCCTCAACGCTTGAGTAGTTATTGATGCTTCTGTATAAAATTCTTGTCCTCCCATATGGAATCTTCAGCGAGTAAGTTATTCCACTTGATGAGATACTCTAAAATTGATCGATTTTGTAGTTGTCGGTTTCTTTTTTCTGTGACTGCTTCAAGTTCCAATATGATTTTTCCTTCCTCGTCTAGTTATGCCAATATTGTTTGAACTGGGATCTTCTACAATTTTTGAATGAGTGGCCACACTTCTCTGTCCTTCTTCCATTCATCCCTTTCATTGTTTATCCAATCTGGTAGGATAATAGAAATAGCACAAAGCAATGCTTCCACATCCTCATCCTTCTTGAGAGTGCATCTGCAACAACATTTTGCTGCCCTTTTTTGTAGATGATTTCAAAGTCATAACCCAACATATTTGTGACCCATTTTTTTTGTTCTTCTAAAGATAATCTTTGTTCTAAAAAATATTTAAGACTATCATGTTCCATTTTTACCTTGAAGTGTCTTCCCATTAGGTAAGGGCACCATTTCTTAAGTGCATGTAGTATTAACAACATTTCCTTCTCATAAATAGCTTGCTTGAGATGTAGTCGTAAAAATACCCAATCACCTACATCAAAATTTCTTTCACTGCGATGTTGATCTGCTTGTTGTTTCATTCGATTCTGCACTAAAGTGGCATTATCCTCTAAAAGTTGGAGAACTTGTTGATTCTCGATGTGATCTTTCACTACTTGAATCTTTTTCTTCTTGCTATGTACTTCTATCTTAAGAGTTTGAGGAGTGGTAATTTCTTCCAATGCATTACAAGATATGGTTGGATTCATTTCTTGATGCTCAATGTGATCTTTCACTTCTTGAACATTTTTCTTCTTGATAAGTCCTTCTATCTTGATAGTTTGAGGAGTGGTAATTCCGGCCAATGAATTATAAGATATGGTCGGATTCATTTCTTCTTTCTCGATATGATCTTTCACTTCTTGAACCATTTTCTTCTTGATATGCCCTTCTATCTTGAGATTTTGAGGAGTGGTAATTCTTGCCAATTCTTTACAAGATATGGTCGGATTCATTTCTTCTTTCTTTGGGGCTGGTTCGTGGTGTATATCTTCTTTTGATTTTTCTTGATCCTTTTCTTCCTCCTCTTCATAATATATGTAAAATAATTTCTTCTCAGCACACATATGACCATTAGTGCATTTGTTTTCACAATTGTAACAAAGCCTTTTTTCTCTTTTTTCACCGAATTGTTGTGGTGTCAACCTTGTAGGTTGTGGAAGGCTAGGTGAAACAACACTTCCATCTTTATAGTTGTGAGGGGTAGACTTCCTTGTTGCCATAATTTTTCTTTTCACTTTTCTTGCCAACCTGAATGCCTTCTCTAATGAATCAGGTTCCCAAAGATGAACCTCATGTTGAATGTTAGCCTTTAAAGTCCCTATGGAGACATCAATCCTCTACTTCTCTGGAATATCATTTTTCCTTATATTCAATTTTTGAAATTCCTCAATGTGCTCTGCCATTGAACACTTTTGTTTGATATTTATCAATTGGCTAAAGAAGGTGTTTCTCTTTGTATCCTCATAATGTGCTATCATTTCCTCCATGAAAATTGACCACGTAACAAGTGGTTTATGAGAACAAAGCCCTTTATACCATAAAAATTGATCCGGTTCTAAATAATTAGATGAAATACATACCTTTTGTAATAGTGGTACACCATGTAGATAAAAATATTTCTCCATCTGTAGTATCCAATTTACCAGATCCTTGCCATCAGACTTCCTCATCTCGCTTTTTCTTGATTTTAGGAGCTCGATATTCAAACGATTGTAACTCTGTAATTGCGAATCTCTAAGTTCTGAAATTTCAACCTATAATAACCTTCGGAGTCCTCTTTTTAACTCCACAAGTCTGATCGTAATTTTATTCTTGAATAAAGATTTATTCGCAATCTCCCGCGATGCCTAATTATAGACTAGTTCAATTGAGTAAACTTGTACAACGTGCCACGTGTCACTGTTTCAACCTTAGGTTTTGAAAATTATACCCAAAAAAAATACAGTTTGTCCTTTTTCTGCAACCTCTTACGAAATTTCAATCTGATGCTCAGAGAGAAAGTTATGACGATTTTCCCTAGGAATTCAGGAGTCTACAAAAACCCTAAATTCCTCAGATCATATATCCAAAAATATAGCAAGACAAGATCTAAAATTCGGAGCCCAGGTTTAGACTGATTTCTTCTCAAACGGGTTTTTTTTAGCTTCTGAAATGTAGTAGCGAAAATTCCATGATGAACTGGTTTAGATGAAATTATGGAGCTTAAAAATATCCTATCTTCCTCAGATCATATCTCTAAAAATGTAGCGATAAAAGACCCGAAATTCGGACTCGAAGTTCAGAATGATGTCATATCAAATTAGTTTTTTGGGTAGCTTCTGAAATGTCACAGAAAAAAGTTATAGCGAAAATTCCACGATAACCTGTTTGGAGTAGCAAAACCCTAAAATCCAAAGCTCTGATACCAAATGTTATGAAACCAGCTCGCAAAAAGATAGAAAAGAGAGATAAACGCCTTAAAATTCAGCCTCTTCGAGGGGAAACCTCCTTTAAATTACACAAATGAACAATTATTGGATGATACAAATGACAAGACGTCCTTTCTATATATAGGAGTCTAAGGGGTCATAATATAATCAGAGCCGACATAATAATAATAATGTAAGGGCACAATAATAACAATAGTGGGCTTCTATGGGGCACAATAATAACAATATGGGGACTACATGGGCACAATAAGGGGGTTGTACTAATAACAATAAGGTTTACACTAGTAGTATAGGGACCTAACATAGTGCTTATAACTCTTAGTATGAGTGCAATAGATGTTTCCATGGCTAGGAAAACTTGTATACAAAAAGGCCAAAACAGCCTTCAAGGTCACTAGAGTTGTTCACAAACATGACATAACAACCGAACATGTCAACATACGACAATTGATAGAACAAGAGCAAGGGAGCAAGACACATAATGGAAACACATGGAATGACTTTTAGTGCTTGCAACCATGCATTTGTTGAATACAAAATGATATGACAATGATAAAAAATCCTTCAAGCTACACTAAGAGGTGTATTTCAAAAGGTGTGCTTTGTTTTCCATACCTTCCCTGCAAAGGTTTATGCATCATATGGACTCTCCATCTGGTCCCAATCTTCTATCATACCTTGGGTTCCTTGGTCTCTTTATCTTTCTCCTCAACTCCTTGAGAGTCATGTAACATGTCATCCTTCTTTGTGTCCCTTGAGAGACATAATTGTGTTGTTTCATTGGGCAGTGACTATTGCAGGATGAGGTCTTGGGAGGACACATTTGTGTAGTTTCAGGATGCAAGGTAGACTGGGCAACTGAGAGACAAAAATAGGCAGATTTAGGATGCAAGGAACTACTGCGGGATGAGGCCTTGGGAGGACACATCTGCGTAGTTTCAAGATGGAAGTGAGACTGGGAAGATGAGGGACAAAACTGCATAGTCTTAGGATGCAAGACACTACTGCGGGTTGAGGCCCTGGGAGGACACATCTATGCAGTTTCAAGATGCAAGATGAACTAGGAAGATGAAATGCCGAAGGAACAAAACTGTGTAGTTTGTGGAGACAACGGGTTCCAGATGAGGGAAGGACGCTGGAGGAAACTAATGTGAAATTTTGAATGCTAAGGGAGGTTGGGCTTTCTATGCATTGCGTAGTTCCAGTAGGAAAGGGAAAAGCTTGAGGGTTACATATGCGAAGTACGTGGTTCAGGAAATCTGGATGAGGCTAGGTTTCTAGTGAAACTCCTGAATTTGGCTAAGTGTGGGATCACTAGACATGATGTGAACAGTGATAGAACTTGACTACGATCACACACTTGAACACTTAATGATATAACATAGACCATCTAGAACATATAACACATACTTTCCTTAATGCAACAACCTTTATGGTAACTTATGACAAGTGCGACTCTGATGATAGAATTTGGAAGGATAAAGGTGACACTTGTGTAAGAGTGTGTTAAATGAGTGTGAAACATGTCTATGTGGTGAGGAAAACCCATTCTCACAAATATTTCCCCTTGAAGAAAAACAAATTCCCCTTTGCATAACAAACGATAATCCCCATGCCCAAAGATGACACATACAATATAAAGGTAAAAGAGTGAACAACTCTTAAGTTTGAAGAGGAAGCTTGAGATCATCAGCTTACCAAATAAGTGACTAAGGAACGATTGATCACAAGATCCAGAGTAGGCTCTGAAATTTAAGTGCAGGCCAAAATTTTGGAGGGTATTGTAGCTGCTACAACAAGGGGAACTACTAAGAAATAAAGTTCATGGTTGGGAGGAACATGACAACCTTTAATCTATTTCCAAGAAACTTTTAGATAGGTACACAAATCTGTGTCATGAATGAATGAATATAATTCTGTTATGATTATAGGTGTTTTTATTTATATTAATGGGAAGGAATGTCTAAACTTTACTAATATTTTGTAAATAAAATGTGTATGGATTTGTATGTATCTATGAGTTCTTTTGTGCAGGAAAAACTAGTTGTTACAGGTCTAGAGTAAACATTCCTCTATTGGAGGAACTCGAAAAGAAGGAAACCCTAACCAAGAACTAATCTTAATAATTACTATACAAGTGAAATATGAAAAGTAAGATAAGGGGGTTTGGAATGAAACATAGATTATCTCAGGTAGAATTGGAAACTAGAAATTATAAGAAATATGGTCCTTTAAATTCCTTCAAACTAATTTTTCAAACCAACTTATGCAAAATTTTAAAAAGGCTACACACCTTTTTTGGCTTTGTAGGAGCTTAATATTGAATCTGTTGTATCTCTGTAATTTCAAATCTCTAAGGTATGAAATTTCGTCTTGTGGTAGTCCTCTGAGTCCTCATTCCAACCATGCAAGTTTGATTACAATTGGATTCTCCAATAAAGAGTTATTTTAAATCTCCCATGATGACCTGATTATAGATTGGTTCAGTAGAGAGAATTTGTACGAAGTGCCACGTGTCACTATTTCAACCTTCAGACTTGAAGCCAATACACAAAAAACTATAGTCCGTACTATTTCTGTACCATTTTACAAAATTTCAATCTGATACTCAAAGATAAAATTAGGACGATGTTCCCCAGGTCACCTGTTTGAGATATAATTCAGGAGCCTGCAAAAACCCTTGCTTCCTTGGATCATATCTCCGAAAATATAGTGAGACAAGATCTGAAATTTGGACCCAAGGTGAATCAAGATTTTGGTTAAAATGGGTTGTAATGTTAGCATTTGAAACATTGTAGAAAAAGCTTTATAGCGAAAATTCCACGATGACCTGTTTGAAGCAGCGAAACCATCGAATCCAAAGCTTTGATACCAATTGTTATGCAACCACCTCACAAAATAGAAGAAAAGATAGAGAAATGACTTCAAAATCATTCTCTTCAAGGGGAAACCTACTTTACATTACAAAAATGAAAAATTCTTGGATGATACAAATGACAAGACCTCCTTTCTATATATAGGAGTCTAAGGGGTCGCAATATAATCAAAGCCGAAATAACAATAATAATGTAAGGGCATAACAATAACAATAGTGAGATTTTATGGGGCACAATAATAACAATATGAGGACAACATGGGCACAACAATAACAATAAGGGGCTACAATGACAATAATTATAAGGGGTTACACTAGTATTATAGCGACCTAAACAAAATGAAGGAAATATTCTCTTGCTAGGAGACACACTAACTAGTCAAGTTGTTATTTTAAGCAATGATTGTGGCTCTAATCCTTAGATGGTTATATGAAGACCTTGTTTTAACTAGAAGTTATAAAAGAAAATATCAAGAGTTGGTTGATTTTTTTTTTTAAACTAAGCTAATAAAAAAAATAGTAAATTGAACATTTTAAATGAATATAAGCTCAATTTTGATAATAGAACTTTAACCCTAACTTTAAACTTTGTTATCCCTAAACTATCTATGGAAGAGAATTATTATAATTAGAAAAACACAATTTTAACAAAAATAAACACGATATATTTTTCAAAGGATTGAAATGATAAATTAAATCTCATATTAAATAATGAAAATATTAAATACATTTATCATAATTTTACAACCACTCTTTCTACTTCCATTAACATGTTATTGATCAAGGTGTTGAGTAAAAAAGAAAATAAAATGATCAACCCTTGCTATGATAAAGAGTGTAAGATTGCTATAAAAATTACTAGTGATGATTCTAATTAGTCCTTAAAATCCAACAACATAAATAGATACAAATTCCTAATTAAAATGAAAAAAGTTGCTCCATAAATAGAAAGAAAGAGAAGCTTTTGTACCTATCTAAGCTAGATCATAAGAAATTTTAGAGGCAAATTCTGACTTATATATATATATATATATATATATATATATAATTCTATTTTGGGATCAAAAGTACTACCTTAAATGTATTTATGAGTTCCTTGATGCCATGGACAAATTTCAAACCCTTGTTACACAGAAAGAAATCTTTTATAGAAGACATAGACTTTGTGGTTAAGCATCTCAACAAGAGGAGAAGTTAAGGATATAAAGGATATCAAGCAAAAATATTAAAAGTTGAGGTGTTTATCCTCACCCTTGAGATCCATAAGCTTTTCAAATTAATAGTCAATTAGGACTTCCTTAAACCTAATACTGAAATCCTAGTTATACCTATTTTAAAAGGCGAGATAAAAAAAATCCCTTGAACTATAATACCGTTATGACTAACCCAATTTCAAACAACTTATATTGAATTATTTTGAAAAGGAAGATCATTGTATCGCTATAAAGCCGCAAAAAATGTGTTAAAGGCCATGCTTGATCAAGAGCTATCATTCGGTTACGGACCACATTTTTATGCCAAGGATCATTATAGGAGTAAATTAAATTCTCTTAAGTTTTCTCAACTTGATTCTAGACAATATAGTCATTATCCTTGCACTAATGATATGTTCTCATGGTGATGTGTCCTTATGATCTGGACAAACAACTAAAAATTCTCAAGGATTTTTTTTTTTTCTCTAGTATGAGTATGCTTGTTAACATTGATAGAACAAATGTTATGATAGTTAAATACAAGAAGATTAGTTACACTAATAATTTATTGTATAACAACAACAACTTGGTAGAATTGACTTCATACAAATATCTTGGAACCAATTTTTATCAAAAACTTAACTGGAACTATATCATTGAGAAAATACAAAATAGAGGGTGGTGAGCTTTTTATAGACTTGAAGCATTTTTAATCAATAGATCTTTGGCTATGAGATAAGAAGAAACTTCTTCTTGAGACTACCATTACTCCTGTCATCGTATATAATTGTAAATTTTGGAAGTGTAACATATCTGGAGAATCTTGTAGGAAGATAGAGAAAATATAAAAATGTTTTTATACTTATAATATCAAAATTAAAGGTGCTACACCCTATACTATCTTTCTCATAGAAGTGAGTCTTCCTCCGTTGGGGGCTCAAATATGACTTGGTATAAGGTATACTTGAGGTATAAGAACAAGATAAACAATATGGATAACAAAAGACTTTGTAAGATTGCTTCAAACTCTAACCAAATCTACTATGGTGGTTGACATAAAATTGTCACTTCCTGACTAAAGCAATGGAGAGTAAAGGAAGAGGTAGCTCTATAACTTTATATGTTAGGGAATAAATATAAAAGATATTTATATGTTATGACTAGATTAAGGAAGAAAACGAACATATTTAAAATAAGAACAAACTCTCATAAAGTCCATATTGAAATAAGACTTTGGATGGTTCCTAAAATATCAAGGGTTGAACTCTATAACTTTATATGTTGGGCAATAAATATAAAAGATATTTATATGTTATGACTAGATTAAGGAAGAAAACCAACATTTTTAGAATAAGAACAAACTCTAATAAATTCCATATTAAAATATGACTTTGGATGGTTCCTAAAATATCAAGGGTTGAAAGAATTTGTCAATTTTTTTTTGTTGAGCATAGTTATAGTGGGCTCACACATGCAAAGGGGACAATCTAACATGCCATGAACATAACCTTGATGGACCTAAGGAGAATCGAACCCACTCCGCATGACAAAGTGCCAACGACTTGGGGAGGGGCTTCAACTAACTCAACTACCCATCAAGGCGAATAATTTGTCATCTTTATGACATTAAAAAGTTAGAAATCAAAAAAAAATTATTGTTTTTGATATACCCACATCAAATCACAATTTTTTACAATACTCAAACTTACCTTAAATTACCTTGGAAAATACTTATTATTAATTTTTACTACTTTTTAACTCACCAAAAACCATAAGAACACTTCTTTAAAAATATCAAGTAGGTGATATAATGTTGGACATTAAAAATATCAAATAGGTGATATAAAGTTGGACATTGAGAAAGTGGCATTTAGTGTTTTGTGACAAAATGGTCTGTTCCTTTCGAACAATACTTAATGATATTCTAGAAGCCATGGAATATTTAATGGTTTGAGTTTCTCAAAATTTGTTCATCAGATAAATTTACTTCATATTTTATTTACTAGTGTGTGAAAATAATGTTCGAACTCTAAACCAACTTAAAGACATGAGAGAACACCAAATTTAGAAACCATCCTCTACTTTTGAATCCGACCAGAATCACCACTCTCTCGGCATTATTTGAAAAAACATTTAGGATTTACATTGTATTTGCGAGTAATAATTGAGAATTCAAACATCTATAACCTTTTTCGTTTACATTGTAGTTTCCAGCATTAATATATAAAACTAAACGTCTATGACATTCACGTTTGGCATTGTATTTTCTACGACTAAACAAAGATTTCAAAAAACAAATACATAGAACAATTTTGGACATCGCTATAAATCAAATGTTTACATTCAACCGAGTTTACATTTCTGCTTGCAAGGATTCTTGAGAGCACCTCTCTAGGACAAAGCTCATTCACCAAATACTTTACCCCAAAATTTTCCGTGAAAAATTTGTAGAGTCTGCACAATAGCTATTGACTGAAATTCCTAATTAACCCTCTCGTCTGGTAATTTTTCATCATCACCTTCTTCGAATTAACAAAGATTACTTGATGCGGAAGATGTTAGTTCACTATATATATATATATATATATATATATATATATATATATATATTAAAAAGTTAGTTATATATATTAAAAAACTATTCATAGTAAATTTAATATTATTGGTTAGTGCAAAAATATTACATATTTTATTAATTTATATAAAATTTTATTTTGTAGAGATTTTTAAAAACTTGAGTTTAATTTGTTTAATTTAAAGAATTGAAGTGTTATGAGATAATTTTTAAGGGGTTGAACCTATTTATATAATCAAAATTATATTTTTTTTCAATAAAAAAAATTGTCTTGTCATTAATAAAAAGAAAGCACATTTGCTAAGATTTCCATACATTTTCTCTTGGATTTTGATGTCTGTAACAATAAATATTCCTACCATATTTCAGTGACAAAAATAGACACTTAGATTTCCCATACATATTCCATAGTATTCATAATGTAAGAGTACTGTTGTATTCTACCCATTCTTAATTACAAAAAAGAAATGAACTTGTCTAGAAGTCCTTGTTTATCAACAAAAATGATGTCACTAGCATATGAAAGAACAACATTTTATCATAAAAAATTAGGGAATGAATTCCCTATATGGAGTTGATATTCATGCACATATGTGGCCAAATGATACTTACTTGTCTTTGAGTTGATATCCCTCTTTGAAAGAAGATCAGCTACGTGTTCTCTGTATATGTGTGAGAACGTAATGCTTTGAAAATTGCTTGTGAGGATTCTGATGCAGCTCATAGAGTTGGATAGAATTTCGGGACTGAAGAGATTGTAATCTTTGACATAATCTATGATGCTCTTGGCATCTCCATGTCCAAGGAATTTTTTTTTTACTATTTTGTAAAGTTGAAGGCACTCCATAGTACAATGATCTCAGTTTACAATCGGATAGAATGTGGGGATTGAAGAGATTGTAATCTTTGACATAATCTATGATGCTCTTGGCATCTCCATGTCCAAGGATTTTTTTTTACTATTTTGTAAAATTGAGGGCACTCCATAGTACAATGATCTCAGTTCTTCTGTTTATCCCATAATGTCCTTTCCACCAGAAATGGTAGTATCCCCGGTACAACGCCACATCCACATCTTCTTTATTGACTTGCCTCACAGCGACATCTTCTCAAAAATACATTTTACACAATAAAAAAAATCACATTCTTTCTTCAAATTTAAATATATAGCAAATTTCAAAAAACTATATATATATTCCAAATACTTATCCTGTATCACTCTCGCATTTCCAATACAAAGTCCAAATTTACAGCAATTTTTTCAAAGTGGCTAGCTGTAGGAGTCGTTGGGAGAGAACATGCCATTTTGTTGTCAGTCATAAAAACCACCATAACTTTCATGAGAAAGTTTTACCATAACTTGTTTTTGTAGCATTCATAACTTTCATTCAATCATGAGAAAGTTTTACAATAACTTGGTTTTTAATCATTCATTCATTTTATAGCTGGCTGGAAACTATTCAAATATCATCACTACTTCAGGCACAATAACAGATGTCAAAAAGGAAAGAGACTGATATCCAAACCCCTCCACATGAGAAGAGAGGAAATACATATAACAGAGCAAAACTGAAGAGAAACAAATTCTTAATCAAAGACTCTCAGAAAAAATCCCAAAAAACAGGAACAAGGGTAAAGACTCACCCTAGGTTGATGATGAGCATCTCGCCGCGTGATCGACGAGTAATGGGTGGCTTACTGATTATAGTGATGAGCACTGTGGTCGATGAGAGAGATGTAACATAAGGCTTATTAAATTGTATTTCTTTCCAATCCTACCCATTTCAATCAACCTCAACCAGAACACCACACCCGCCACGTTACAATGAACCGTCGCAAACTCATTGTGGCACAACTCCATCACAGAGAGGTTTGATCTCTGGAAAAACTTGACAGCTTTATATAAATCAGAGTATCAGTTAGTTATATGGTATTCATGAAAAAAGTATGCTCAACAGCAAGAAGGTTAGTGCTGTGGTGGTCACGAAAATGACATGCTCCAACACGCTAAATACATGATCAGACGATAACGCGTTTGGCATCAATAGTTCTGCTACCATTACATTCAAATCACAATCACATGATTTTAAATGGAGCAGTAACAAATATCTTTTAAAATATTTTGGCAGGTGCCATTGGAATTTGCTGGAGAATCGTTTGTGGTTATGGAAATTCATTATTAATATTATCAAATACATGCTCAACGTCTTTTTAGTTCATCCAGTGTTCGAGTATCGTGTTAATATCATGTTATTACTTGAAGGTGTTCTCGTTATTTCTTCCCTACGTTCTCATTTTGTTTTTTTCAATATTGAAAATAAATAAAATATTTTATTTTTTAAAATAAAAATATAATTAATTATATTAAATGTTTATAAAATATATTAATGATTAAACTAATTAATTTATTTCACCCCTCAATTATGTATAAATAATAATAATGGTCTCATCCAAAATGAATTGAGAATTTTTCTTAATAATTAAAATTAATATTATATAACATTAATTAAATAAGATTTAAAATACTAATACTAATAATATTTTAATGAGTTTTATATAAAATTAATAGACAATTTTGTTAAAAAATAAAAAACATCATAAACATAGGTAACAATTTACTATTTTAATAATTAGGAATTTCTAATCACAATTATAAATTAGATAATTAATTAATTTAAATTTATAAATTTTATTGTGATTAGTGCATTTTTAAGGTATTCCTAAATGTTAAATTATTAGTTCAATTCTAGACAGAGTGTTATTTTTAAACACGATCATGATATAACCTCACCAATATCTTTTATATATAATTATAATTTTCATAATTATTAATATTTTATAAACATATCAATTAAATTAATAAATTCAATTAAACACAAATATGTGTAATTTGATTTTAAACAATTATAAAATTTTCAATCTATTTTCTTTGCTATATATATATATATATATATATATAAATTAAATTTAAAAAAATGATTAAAATAATAAAAATATTATATTTTATAATAAAAATATAAAATCTTCCTTATCATGAGTATAACTATGATTAAAGCACTCATTAACTCCTTGATTTCAAAACCCATAGGTGTCCCATGCACTTTACCTCCAAGCAGAGGTTATAATGTGGACAAGAATAAGAGACATCTAGTTTCCAATTCCCTTAGTCTACAAAATAATAAGATGTTTTTTGATATTATTAAAATAGATATGAATACAAAATATTAATTATTTATAATTTTTTAATAATCTACATTAAAAATATGAATACAAAATATGAATTATTTATAATTTTTAAAAAGTTCACATGAGAGTTGTCAAAGTAATTAAAAGAATTAATTTATTTGATAGTGAACCAAGGTTTGGGTAAGCTTTGTGTATAAAACTTTATTGTACCTATTTTTAAGAGTGAGAATATGATCTGGATTGGATTATTATATTATTTTTTGTACATATTGAAGCTTTTATAGCGGAAAAAGTGGAGGAATTAGCTCATAAGACTACTTTTATTAATGGGACCAAGTTTGGAGAATTGAGACTTGAAAACTTCTAGGAGTAATTTGAGGCATCAAATGACATTTTTTATGGTAAAAATTTGCCGATTAATGGTGCATATTCTTATGCTATTGTAAACACAGATAGATTTCCAATAATGCAAGATTCACCTCAATTTGAGTTTATATGCTAAATTTATGTCACTTGGAAGTTGACCTTCTTGTTTTGACCACCATGATTCAAGAGGATGCCATGTTAGCCCCCATTAATAATGGAAAATAGACTAACCATGTGATCTTAATGAAGAAGATTATGGAAGATCTAACATTGCATCTATAACTAATAGTTGAAGGAGTCAAACTTAACCAGTAGTAGACTATCGGGTTGTGTTATAGCCAAGCCACTAGGAGGAAAATGGGTTCCATTCTATTTGAGTGCATTTATTCCATAGATGATAAAATTAGGTGAGAGTTGATAGGGAGACAAAAAAAAATAGAGGATTTGTACATTGCAGTAGCCCATTGGCCAAAGGCCTCACTTCTTTGTACTTGGATCCATTTTCCATTTAAAGAAAGAAAGCAGAGTGACCTCATTTTATAGCTAGGTTTTCTCCCAAAAGGGTTTCCTAGGTTATCACTTGTGTCATTTTGTGGTTAATGAGTTTATTTTTGTATTCTCTATTTTCTACACAATTTTAACTTTCATACACAATAAACAATGATTAAACTATCTCAAAATCTAAGGAGAAATAAATCCTTATAATGTAGTTTTCACATTTTCTAATATATTTTAGTAGATATGTTGTGATGAACTATCTAGTGGAATATCCACGGTAGTTTACAAATCAAGATAATATTATTCACTTTAAGTATACAACCATTATTATTAGCAACATTTTAGTCAAGTTGTATGGGCTTATCTTGGAAAAGAGGATTTTCCTTTGACTTGAACTCCATGCTAAAAGAGTAAAAGGCAACACTAGTCTTATGATATATCATTCACCATAAGTTATCTTATTATTCCTAGGATAATTATATTGGAATACCAAAATAATAGAACTAATCAATTTCTTTTTTAGTTTTATTGACTTTAGAAAATATTTTGACATTGACACTATTCCTAAAATAAATCTATAGAAGAGGCTAGAAGACATAATGTTTCCTCTTGAGTTGAGGGTTGTTGTGAAAATGTTGTACAAAAATGTTATTTCCAAGCTTAGGACCATTAAGGGTTGGTCAAAAGAAATTAAATGCAATATTGGAGTCAAGCTAGGGTCTCCCTTATCCCCTACATTTTTTGCATATACTGTGATAATGTTGGTAAATTTATATTTATGACTTATATTCCACATGTGACTGAAAATTGAAGTGGTACAAGTAATGTATTGTGAATATTTATTTTGATTAATAAAATAGAAAAAGTGTTTGTGTATTATTATTCTTGAAAATATATTGAAGGATATCATATGAGGTATTATATTCCTAATTGTAAGGAAAACAATTGGATTCAGTTATTGCCAAGAAGGGGACATGAACAAAAAAATAAAAAACCTCCATTATTACCACAATTGAACTATCGACTGAGCATACCACCATAAAAAATACATGACTAGAGAAAAATGTCATGGGTGGAACTGAAATAAAGAGGACTAGAGGAGATAAAGGCAATCAAGTTAAAAGAAAGGGACAGTGGGAGAGAGAGATTGTCCTTAAACAAAGAAATTAGCAGGATGATGTTAAGGGTTAAATAGGTGTAAATTGAAAAAGAATCAATGATTTGTTCTCATGGTAGGAAATAATAGAGCTTGGGGGGTGTTGATAGTGATGGAAATCCATCAACCAAGGGGATCTCCCCGATATGAAGTCCCAACTAGACCTCACACCATTTGGTGTAGGAATCCCATCCAGTATAAAGACCCAGTTGCCATATACTTAGAGATCTGCCTTGGGTCTAGCTGTCAGCACATGAGAGTGTTACGTTGGTATCTTCAAATAGAAAGGTAAGTGTTCTTAGTGAGTACGTAATGTAATTGTGTCATAGTTCTCTTACTACAAATGGGGGGAGAAAAGTGAGCCTCTAAGTGAGAGGTAATAGTACCACCCAGGAAGAGACACATGCAAACTAGGAAGGTATGTCCATCATCCAACAAAATAGTCCACAATTACCGTGACAATCGTTAAAACCAAAGTACAAGGGAATACCTATCCACCATCCAACGGAGTAGTCCACGATGGATGTGACGGTCATTATAACCAGTAAGCGAGGAAGGTCTGCCTAGTATCCCGTGGAGTATTCCACAAGGATGAGACAACAATGATAACCAATGCAACACATTCCTAACAAGGTAAGTAATAAAACAACTGAAATAGTTCAATTGTCTTAGTACATGTGAAACAAACATGAAGTATTTACAAACATCCACAAAACATGCATGAAAATATGTCGGCCTGAACAAGCTTCTATATTTTAAGCAAAATTTCCAAGACACATATGTACATCATACATCACTAGCCCCAGTAGTGGGGCATTGGAGCCACTCCTTGCTCCTCAAAGAATTGGCTGAAAACTCTATGCTTCATGGAAGGAGCCAAGGTGAAAAGTCCTTGCTAATACAATGGGATGGGTATATATAGCCAAGGGTGATTCTTGACCTTTGTGACTCTTGGACTACCCTCATGACCATTCAGATTCCTATGACTTTTCAAATGACATGAATCTTCATATTCATTGTGTGTCCATTGAACTTTCACTTTAAACTACATTCGGTTACAATAGATATAGCCCATAGTAGTGATGTGGCCTTGACAACTCATGACACAACTTGACATGACACTGTTGAGATGGATTGGCTTGTTATAGCGGTAATGTCAAGCAGTTGTTGCTACTGAGTGATGGATATGTTCTTGGATGCGCTTTCTCTTCTCCTTTGCATAGCTTGATGCCGCAGGGTCTTCAATGATATTGGTATTCTAAGATGGTTGCATGCATGTGTTCCCTTCCCTTGTTCTTTGGTGAACTTGTTTTGTCCATCCAGCTACAAATAAGTCTTATAGCATGTTTTCTCCTTCTCCATATTTTTCTTCGTCTCACCATGATATATTAGTGTACCTATTCCTGCAATTCACTCATGATGAGATGACATCAAATCCAAACCATCATAGTCTAAGATGATGAATTATTTTCCATGGACTAGGCCCATGACATATGAAAGACTAGGGAAGAGGGCCCAGTAACTGCGCACAACACAGTTCCAGGTTACAGGGAGGGAGATTGGTCACTGAGACTACTTAGAGTGCAACTTAGGCTTGATTGAGAAACTCCGGGGAATAATCTTCAATGTCAGGGAAAACTGCACAGTGGCCACTAAGAGGCATGATTGTGAAGTTGAGGTCATGAGTGGTACCAGCTAGCTGGATCAAATGGTTCGCTAGCTGTTCACGCTGAGAAAGGAAGTTGGGGAATGCACCGAGACAGCTAGCGAACCACCAACAATAGATGATGAGAGGACCTCATTAGTTCTTTCCAAATCAACAGAGGAGGTAAAAGATGTTGATTTCCTTTCAGTTTCGTCTTCACATAATATGATTTCTATTGGGTATTTGGAGATCCAAATTACAGGGACAAACATTAGGCTCCTTACTAGGATGAGGCATAAGGAGGAAAAAAGAACTTGGTGTTAATAACCAAGGCATAACTAAACCTTTGGAGGTTGTGCATAAACATCGATTTGCAAGCGTGGGATACAACAAAGCAGAATGATCGAAGGTGTTAGATTCTTCTGAGAGATTGTCCAAAATCATCAAGGAAAGAGAATGATGAGAACACATCCCCATCACCCCATGGCAGTACCCATGGCAGGGAAAGAGCTGAGGCAAGTTATTATCACCATAATGACACTAGAGACGACAAGGAAAGGTATAACCAATTTCGATATTCGAATGGTCATTTCGAGTATAATCATGTTGTTAATGATGAGCGTAAAACATGGCATCGAAAAACATGCACCTTTTGTGGATTACATAACCATAAATTTTCTAAGTGTTGGAAAGTAATGGCAACACACAAAAGGATGAGGCGTGAAAGACCCTTTGAAAAGCAGGTAAAGAAACATGTTAAGTAGGTTTGGAGGAAGAATGTCTATTGCAGTCATTGCGATAGAGGTGGCCATCAACGAGCCACATGTTGGAGGCTCCATCCAGAGCAGTGCCTTAAAGATAAAGCGTATGTGCATGAACCAGGTGAAAAAATTGTTCGACAAGAAAAACCACCACAGGGGGATGAACCATTCACATTGATAAGTGAAAAATGGTTTCTAGATATGTTAGCTTGTCATGGTCGTGCTTTTGTAAATCATTTGTTTCATTTTAAAATGTAAAAGTGATGACGCTTCCATCACTTGTTAAGAAACAATGATGTCTGGTCTTATTTTGTGTTGCATTTTACGCTCTGAAAGAGATGTTGTGTTCCATCACTTGTCAAGGGAACAATAGTGTTTGGCCTTACATTTGTAAATCATGTGTTGCAGTGATGATGTGTTTTCCATCACTTGTTGAAGCAAAAATGATATGTTGGCCTTGTTTCATAGCTAGGGTATTGTGTCCATCTTGATGTAAACTTGATCGTCGAGTATGTGTTATAAACTCGTGGCAAGTGTGGGACGCTTGGGTCATTAGTTGGTCATTTAATTCAAACATGTAATTTGCGAAACAACGTACTATAGGTTGCAGAGGTTGTAGGTGTTGACTCATCGCTTAAGGCTTCGAAGAACAAGGGTGAAGGAGATGGAAGCGAGACCTTTTAGAATGCTTGTGATGCGGACAAGGTACATAGAAGTTGCACATTATTTTTCATGCTTTTGGAGGACCAAAAGCTCCTCAGTGGGGAGGATTGATCCAAGTGGCTCCAGAGACACAGACGACAAAGAGGGCTTATGAAAGCTCAAAAATCAAAGTGTTTGGATTATGCTCAAACTAGGTTCATATTAAATATCTCATAGTCATGATTGCGATGGTGTGAACGGTTCGTCAATCTAAGTCTGGATGAGGAAGATAGAGGTAGTCAAAGTTTTGGTTGACTTTTGTTGACTAGGCAGGTTAAGGGAGACACAATTTGGACTTTTTCCGGTTGACGGAATCCGGCCAACTCCAGCCAGATTCCGGACGAAATTTTTGCCTCGTTAAAATGACTCCTTCGATAAAAAATCCGAATTTTCAAAAAAGCTTCATTATTTTATAAAATATAAAAATTAAAAAAAATAAATAAATATATGTTTTGGGTGGTGGGCCACCAACCCCGCCACCCCCTCAACAACCCCATATTATGACATAATTAAAAGGGCCTCGTGGGAGTTGAACCCATGACCAACGGGAGGGCTGGCCCCGCCCACGCGGTGGCCCTAGGTTGAATCCATATGAACCATCGTACAAACTTAAAAACGGCCCAAACAATTGCATGAACCAAGTAAATAACAATGGCATTTTGCTGCGGAGGTTATGGGGGCGGGCTGCCCAATGCGGACCTGATCCCCCAAAAAATAACATACATGCGGGTTGTAAAAATGGTAATGCATTAAAATGGGAGGGGTGGGGATTAACCACCTGACCCATCCTCAACTAATGGCTAATATTACCATCACACCAAACGACTTCTTTGGTTTATTCGCCCTAGAAACTTATATATACCTTCATTTCAGCAGTGCGCTGAGGCAAGATGGAAGAACTAGGAGCGGGCATGGAAATCGAGATGACGTTATTTTTTTAATTAATTTATTGTAGGTGAAACCATGACTGAGTGAAATTTCTAGGAGGGTGAAATTTTTGCAGTGTCCAAATTGGACAAAATTTATGTTGATCTTACACCTCTCGGCGACATGAACTCGATGGCACAGTCAGTTTCCTGATCTGAGCAGCCGATTTGCAGAGGTCCCAGAGAAGGGAATCTTTGAGGAAACGAGGGGGAATGTAAAAGATTCCTTGAGCCCGAGATTCTCACTTTCTCAGAATTTAGAAATTTGACAGTTGATTTTGCACTATTCGATGCCAAAAATCTGATGGTGTGTTCAGATTTTCCATTTTCTCATTCTATTTTTCGGCCACTTTTCTAAGTGGAGTGCAGGTGTCATCATTCATGTGTGAGCAACCATTTCCATGAGATTCGACCCCGCAAGGTTCGACGTGCGACCAACTTCAGCAGTTTGACATCCGCTTCTTCAGATGGCCCCTTTATGTGAGGTATATGCAGTGTATTCATGCACTTCTTTTGCTATGCATTGCGTTGCATAGATCCATTTTTGATGTTTCATGTGGGATCTTGTTTTCATAATTGCTTCATGATTCCTGCTTGATGTGATGCGGAATCATCTGTGTGATGTACTTGTTGTCATGATTCATCATGTTGCGTTTTGAGATCCCTTTGTTGTATGTTGATGGAATACTCATGTTGTCATCATGTACGATTGCATTGAAATCCCTTTTATGCCATGTCGGCGAGATGTTCGTTATCATCATGCATGAGTTTGTGTCATACTGATAGGAGTCCTTTTGACTAAGAGTTCCTGTAGTGGAACATCTCTTGGAGCCACTACTATGTGAGAGAATTTTCCTTGTATGATAGTGGCATCACCTCTTATGTACATCATCACTATTGACAACACTTAATGCAACGACCTACACCATCTTGACACCAGGGCCCGAAGATGTAGTCCCTCCTGGACGAACTCCGTTATCAATGGATTATGTTTTCATGTGCTGATGATTGTCATGTTCCTCTTCTTTACAACATGCAGATGTATTCATCAATGTTCTTTTAAAAATCCAATTTAACACATCACTAAAGTAAAAGGTCTTAGAAGGGTCCTTTGTCACACCCGGACCTAGATCAGGGAGGAAAAACAGGTTCAGGTCTTTATGCATTGTGGGATTCCCGTAGGTGGGGAGGAGGCTTGATGACTAATCTTGTGTAGTGTGGAGTTCAGGTCATGATTTGAGGTAGTTTCTATGTAATTATGGGAAGGAAGGTAGATTGCTCACTTCTGGAATTGCACAATGAAACTGTCCTAGGGAAGCCTCATGTACTGCATAGTTCTAGGTAGTTGAGCAACACCATTGAGGGCTAAGACTAAGCAATGCAGCTCAGTTAGGATATGGTGAAGTGGAGTTGTTCAGTTGGAAGGATTTTCAAGAAAATGGCTAAGTGTGGGAGGCAAGTGAACTTGTGAGGAGTCGACATTGTGATCACACACTTAGCATACTTCAAAACCATGACAACATAGACCATCAGGACAACAAGACAAAGCATTTCCCTCTGTGAGACTGTCTAGAGTTAAAAGCGACAAGTGCGACACTTGGGATAGACCTTTGGACAACTGTGACAACACTTGTATGACTGTGCTTACAAATTTGTATATGAGTGCGATAAATGTTTCCATGGCTAGGAAAACTTGTATACACAAAGACCAACCTTCACTGTCACTAGAAAGGATAAAAAACATGGCATAACAACGAAACATGTAAACAGACGATAATTGATCCAATAAGTGAAAGGGAGCAAGAAACATAGGGGAAACACATGGAATATAGTTCAGTGCTTGCAACGATGCATATCATTGAAGACATAATTATATGACAATGACAAGAAGTCCTTCAAGCTACACTAAGGGGTTTATTTAAAAACATGTACTTTGTTTTCCATACCTACCCTCCAAAGGGTTATGCATCAAATTGAGTCTTCATGCTGTCCTGATCTTCTATCATACCTTGGGTTCCTTGGTTTGCTTATATTTCTCCTCAGATCCTTGAGAGTCATCTAGCATGTCATCCTTCTTCATGGCCTCTAAGAGACACAATTGCACAATTTCACGGGAAATGATTTCTCTAGGATGAGGCCATGGGAAGACACATCTGCACAGTTTTAGGATGCAAGGTAGACTAGGAAGTTGAGGGACAAAACTGTGTAGTATTAGGATGTAAGTCAATGCTGCGGTATGAGGCCCTCAGAGGACACATTTGCGCAACTTTAGGTTGCAAGGCAGGTTGGGCAGTTGAGGGAAAAAACTATGTAGTTTTATGATGCAAGGCATTGTTGCAGGATGAGGCCTTAGGAGGGCACATCTGTATAGTTTCAAGATGCAAGGTGAACTGGGAAGCTAAAATGCCTTGGGGACAAAATTGTGTAATTTCTAGAGACAATGGGTTCCCTCTAAGGGAAGGACACTAGAGGAAACCACTGCATAGGTTTGAATGCTAAGGGAGGTTGGGCTTTCTATGCATTGTGTAGTTCTAGAAGGCAAGGGAAAATCTTCAGGGTTACATATGTGAAGTGCGTGGTTCAGGAAAGCTGGATGAGGGTAGGTTGCAAGGGAAACTCCATAATTTAGCTAAGTGTGGTATTAGTGGAACTGATGTGAAAAATGATAGAACTTGACTACGATCACACACTTGAACACTTAGTGATACAACATAGACCATCTAGAACATATAACACATACTTCACTTAATGTAAGAAACTTTGTGGAAACTTAAGACAAGTGCAACTCTGATGATAGAGTTTGGGAGGATAAAGGCGACACTTGTAAGTAAGAGCGTGTGAAATGAGTGTGAAAGATGTCTATGTGGTGAGGACAATCCATTCTCACAAAGATTTCCCCTTGAATCAAAACAAATTTCCCTTTGCATAACAAGCGATAATCCCCATGCCCAAAGACGACACATACTATATAAAGGTAAAAGTGTGAACAACTCTTACGATCAAAGAGGGAAGCTTGAGATCATCAGGTTACCAAATAAGTGACTAAGGAATGATTGATCACAAGATCTACAATAGGCTCTGAAATTTAAGTATAGGAAAAACTTTTGGAGGTTGTTGCAATCGCTACAACACTTGGTGACACACTGGTTGAATACCAACTTATTTGTCTAGGTTCATTTTAATGCGAGACCTTGGTCCTTCACGGAGTATTGATTCATCATATAGATTACTTTGTCTTCCCCACTTAGCCCATGGGCAGCCATGGTCCCCTTTGTACCTTCTCAGTTGAACACAACATAAGATTCAACAAAATCGAAGTGTTTCAAATTGGGAAGGGTAGTTTAGCTCGCGAGCTTAAGTATTTTAGAGTATAGTTTTCATCTATGGTGTTTCTCCAGTGCTAGCAGGCCTAGACAGTACCCCAACGGTGTCATGCAGGAACACAAACATTTCTCCGCTACTAGCGAGCCTGGACAATACCCCAATGGAGTTGCTTGCTTGACCTCTCTCCCAGGAAGCCTTTCTCTTCTTTCACCTTTGCTATTTTTTTGTTTTTTTTTTTTAAAGAGAATTGTGCATAGGTACTTATTTATTTTTGGGGTAGAAGAGGGATACTGACTTATTGAGAGCAGGAGAGGTTGTTCCTTCAGAGAAGCATATAAATGCCTCTAATTTCGGTTTTCTCATTTAGATTTTTCCCCTTATCCATCTATACTAGTTGGATAACCTTGAAAACACCAAATCAGAAAACTCAGTATAGGCATGAGGTTCCTAGATTGGACATGGGTTCATGGTTGGACAAAAAATCTCCTTACAAACAGAGCATATTTTCTGTCAAGACATGATCAGCCAAAATTTACAACCAAACACAAAGAAGACAAACACAAGACTAGCCAAGGGTCATAGTGTCACATGAATCTTTGAACTTCAGTCACATACAGATTCAGAAACTAGGACCCTGTAAGGAAAAACACTGATTTGTGTAATGGAAATGAAAGGAAAAATCAACAAGGAAGAAAAAAAAGAAAAAAGAAAGAAGACAGAGAACCAAGAAACAAAATCAAAAGGAAAGAGAAAAAAATGACCAAAGGAAACATGATGTAAAACTAGAATAAGAAAATCAGGATGCACTACGAGTACAAAATGAGTGCAAGGAAGAGAAAACTAAGATGCAACTAATCCTACTCCTAACATAACAACTAGAAGGTTAGGGTCACGTAAAATGAAATTTCCAATGAAGCCACCACGATTGTTCCTAACCTGCATCCACAAAGATATGAATGATTAAAACAGATAAAAGATGATGTGCAACATAAGGTATAAAGACTTGAAAAAATTGCACAAGGGAGGGAAGGTCTTGCTTGTGGGCAGAAAGAAATGTCACAACCACTACTTTACCCAATCCACATTCTTACCTCTCTGATGGATACCCCTTTTCAACAAACCTCGGAAGCCTCTTGCGAGTGTGTCCTCATATGCACTGATATTCTTAGCAAGCGAGAGGAAGGATTGAAACTTGCTGCCTACAACAAAGCTTTCCAAGTAAGATTATTTCAACCATTCAATGATTGGATCATAAAATTCATGATGGCTGTCTTGAAAGCCTCATGATCTTTGAAAGGATGGATTTTCAATTCGAGAGATAGGATCACGATGGGAATCTTGTATGGGAAGATGAATATGATCATTCTCAATAGTCATGCTAAGATAGTGAGGAATTACCATAACCATGATCCACAACTAAAGTGCTTCACTTGCTTGACAAAAATATGAAGAGAGAGATGTTAAATAATGAATATTAGAGAGCGTGAAGCAAATTTCATTGGATGTGCTGATGGGAAAATGATAAGATGAATGTCAGACACCCAAGCTAGTTGGTTAGATGGGTGGATTGAAACATCAGATTCCTAGTTTGCAATGAACACATAAAAATCCATTTGAACAATCTTGCAAATGCTTAGAACAATGAAACCATGTTTGCTGTGAGATAGATATAACAAACCACCTTCGTGCAACTGGTGACCAATTGCGCAAGAATCATTGTCATCACAAAAATTTAAAAATGATGCTAGCACCATGAATGCGTGAAACGAATTAAGGCATGGTGGATGGAGAGGAAATTGATTCGTGTGATCGCTTTTGTGTTCATCATCACCCAAGGATATTTCTAATGTGACGAGAGGACAAATTTGTATTACAAGATTCACAAGAAGACCGAGGAGCTGACCATTAAGGGAGAAATTCGATAAGAATGATTATCGACAAAGATAATCTTTGAGATGATCAAATTCACAATCCCATGATATCACGAGAGATGGACATCCCCAACTTGAGTTTGATGTAATATATTTTCATGAAGATGAATAGAAGTACAAAATATTTGTGAATTTGGTTCTACATGAAATTTTGAAACTTTGAAAGATCACACCCGAAATAACAAACATTTTTTACACGGGAATCCACATCGACTGAAACCATGTAGATAGACAAATTGTGAATGGGAAACCATATATGATTTGGTTTGTTGGGCCTACCAGAGTCATGAAGTCCTGACATAACCATCAACGGATGTTGAAGTGCCTCGACTCCCTGGCATGTACCGAAACTTTCCTGAATTGTAGAATCAAAATTTGAAGATTGAACGAGATTATGCATGGCTTGAGGGTGGGTGTTGTTGCTAATTTCAAAATTTCTCTATGAATGGTAGCCATCTCTGTCACATGTTTCGCCATATTTTTCATCTTCAACAACAATTAGATTGTGCAATTAAAGAGGCTTTTCTGATGGTACATCCAAAGATAAATGAATTGGTGAGCTCACATGAGCAAGCTGATTTGATGAATTGTCTTCATGCAAAAGAAGGGATGATAGGGAATGGGAAGGATACTCTATGAGTAGACTATTTACAATTTTTTCATGGACAACCTCACCACCTTGTTTTAATTGAGGATATAACTCATCAGATGAAGAAGCAAGAGAACATGGAGTATCTTCACCGCATGTAGATGCGTTACGAATGGTAGGACGGAAGGGAAAGTAAGGTGAAGAGGAATTTTCGATATGAACATCTTCTTTTATTGAAGAAAATTCCATATTTGAGTTAGATTCTTCATGAGAAACTGGAAGATCACATGATATGCTTGGGCATTCATCATGACATATGGAAGCATGGGAGTGATTACAGCCCAAGACTGGGGGTTGGTTGAAAGGATTGATTGGACTATATTTTCCACCGAGATTAGTAGATTGAGAATCGTTCAAGAATGGAAAATTGTTGTTTTGATGTGGACAATTTTAAAATAGAGAGGAAGAATTGATAGTGTCCTCACCTTCCTACTCCTCTACCCGCGTAATGTGACTACCTTGCACCTGATCGCAATTTGAGCCAAAAACTTGAGAATAAAGAGGATGTGAAAAACTGGATGGTGAAGTAGATTGACCAAGTGAGTCATGATACAATGAGTCATGATGTGGAGAATATAGAGGAGAACAAAAATCTGGATCAATCTTGATATTGGAGTTGTGAATGGTGACATACTCTTGCGGAATGGAGGAGTGAATCTTTGTTGTAGGCTTCCTGAGCCATTATGGAATTTACTCCATTGAAGTGTGAGACATATGAGAAGGTGGGTTGAGGACTTGATTCACAGATTTCTCAGCTTCATGATCATCGCAAGGGGTCACCCACATCAGGACTAGAAAAGGAGGAGGACAAGGAATAAATGGGGTGGTGGGCTCCTCCTCTGCAATTTGAGGTGCTTCATGATCCACAATATTTGGGGAGGAATGGAAATAAGGAGGTTCACCATATTGGGAGACATGAAGCAAGCGTCTAAACTCTCGTCTCATGAAATCAGAGCTAAAAAATTTATCAGGAATTTCACAACAGATGTGAAGGAACTGATTAGAAAAGTCCTAATCTGATTCGTGAGGCTCCATTCTTAAACGGTAGATTTTTTCATAGACATCTCATTTGTTGTACTTATCGAAATATTTAACCATCATCCCAGAAAGCTGATTGAATGAACCGATAGAAGAAATAGGTAATGTATGACACCATTTTTTAACATGACCTTTGAATGTGAGAGTGAGTAATATAGCCCAGACATCTTCAAAATTTATTTGGTGATAATGACAAAGAGTCATAACTTGAAGTAGATGCACATGAAAAGGTGATTCATCCTCACCACTGAACTTCAACTCGAATAAGTCATGAATAACTTCTGCAGGGATGGTAAAATTAAGATTTTTAGAAAAACATCTTGGGATTATGATGTTAGGAAGAGCCATTTTAAATCAGAGATTCAAACTAGATTCTATGAGCACAACCTGTTATCTGGCCCTCCTTTTAGTGCCATTTTATTGATGGTGCTTGAAATCCATCAACTAAGGGTATCTCCACAATATGAAGTCCCAACTAGACCTCACACTGTTTGGTGTAGGAGTCCCATCCGGTATAAAGGCCCGGTTGCCATATACTTAGGGATCTGCCTTGGCTCTAGCTGTCAACACATGAGAGTGTTATGTTGGTATCTTCAAACATCAAGGTAAGTGTGACCGGTGAGTGTGTAATGTAATTGTGTCAAGGTTCTCTTACTACAAAAGGGGGGATAAAAGTGAGCCTATAAGTAAGAGGTAATAGTACCACCAAGGAAGAGACACACTCGAACCAGGAAGGTCTAGCTAGCATCCAGAGGAATAGTCCACAACGGTCGCCGCAGTCATTAAAACCAAAGTACATGGGAACACTCGTCCACCATCTAGTGAAGTAGTCCACAATGGATGTGACAACCATTATAACTAGTAAGCGAGGAAGGTCTGTTTAGTATCCTGTGGAGCAGTTTTGGGAGGAAAAGAAGGTTCAAGTATCTATGCATTGTGGGGTTCTAGCAAGCAGGGAGGAGGCTTGATGATTGATCTTGTGAAGTGCACAGTTCAAGTTGGGATTTGAGGTAGTTTCTGCGTAATTCTAGGAATGAAGACAGACTGCTTATTTCTGGGATTGCACAGTGAAATTGTCCTGGGAGGCAACCTCAAGCACTGCACAGTTCTAGGTAGTAGAGAATCATCATTGAGGGCCGAGACTATGAAATGCAGCTCAATCGAGGTTTGGTGAAGTGGATTTTTTCAGTTGGAAGGAATTTCAGGAAAATGTCTAAGTGTGAGAGGAAATTGAACTTATGAGGACTCCACATTGTGATCACACACTTAACATACTTTGAAAACATGATAACATAGATCACTGGGATAACAAGACAAAGCATTTCCCTCTATGATATTGTCTAGATTTAAAAGTGACAAGTGCGACACTTGGGATAGACCTTTAGACGATAGGGACAACACTTATGTGACAGTGTGTTATGAAACAAGCTCACAAAAATATAGAAAAGAGAGATAAAAGCCTTAGAACTCAGCCTCTTTGAGGGGGAAACCTCCTTTACATTACGCAAATGAACAATTATTGGATGATACAAATGACAAGACCTCCTTTCTATATATAGGAGTCTAAGGGGTCATAATGTGATTAGAGCCGACATAACAATAATAAGGTAAGGCCACAATAATAACAATAGTGGGCTTCTATGGGGCACAATAATAATAATATGGGGATTACATGGGCACAATAAGGGGGTTGTAGTAATAACAATAAGGGGTTACACTAGTAGTATAGGGACCTAACATGTCCCTCTCCTTCAAAAAATGTTGTCCTCAACGCTTGAGTAGTTATTGATGCTTTTGTATAGACTTCTTGTCCTCCCATGTGGAATCTTCAGCGAGTAAGTTCTTCCACTTGATGAGATACTCTGAGATTGATCAATTTCGTAGTTGTCAGGTTCTTGTTTTTATGACTGCTCCAAGTTCCAATATGATTTTTCCTTCCTCGTCAAGTTCTGCCAATATTGTTTGAATTGGGATCTTCTGCAATTTTTGAATGAGTGGCCACACTTCTTTTTCCTTCTTCCATTCATCGCTTTCTTTGTTTATCCAATCTAGTAGGACAATAGAAATAACACAAAACAATGCTTCCACATCCTCATCCTTCTTGAGAGTGCATCTGCAACAACATTTTGCTGCCCTTTTTTGTAGATGATTTCAAAGTCATAACCCAACATATTTGTGACCCATTTTTTTGTTCTTCTAAAGACAATCTTTGTTCTAAAAAATATTTAAGACTATCATGTTCCATTTTTAACTTGAAGTGTCTTCCCATTAGGTAAGGGCGCCATTTCTTAAGTGCATGTAGTATTGCCAACATTTCCTTCTCATAAATAGCTTGCTTGATATGTAGTCGTAAAAATACCCAATCGCCTACATCAAAATTTCTTTCACTGCGATGTTGATCCACTTGTTGTTTCATTTGATTATGCACTAAAGTGGCATTATCCTCTAAAAGTTGGAGAACTTGTTGTTGATTCTCGATGTGATCTTTCACTGCTTGAATCTTTTTCTTCTTGCTATGTCCTTCTATCTTGAGAGTTTGAGGAGTGGTAATTTCTTCCAATGCATTACAAGATATGGTTGGATTCATTTCTTGATGCTCGATGTGATCTTTCACTTCTTGAACATTTTTCTTCTTGATATGTCCTTCTATCTTGATAGTTTGAGGAGTGGTAATTCCGACCAATGAATTACAAGATATGGTCGGATTCATTTCTTCTTTCTCGATGTGATCTTTCACTTCTTGAACTGTTTTCTTCTTGATATGCCCTTCTATCTAGAGATTTTGAGGAGTGGTAATTCTTTCCAATTCTTTACAAGATATGGTCGGATTCATTTCTTCTTTATCTGGGTTTGGTTCTTGGTGTATATCTTCTTCTTTTGATTTTTCTTGATCCTTTTATTCCTCCTCTTCATAATATATGTAAAATAATTTATTCTCAGCACACTTATGACCATTAGTGCATTTGTTATCACAATTGTAACAAAGAATTTTTGCTCTTTTTTCTTCGAATTGTTGTGGTGTCAACCTTGTAGGTTGTGGAAGGCTAGGTGAAACAACATTTCCATCTTTATAGTTGTGAGGGGTAGGCTTCCTTGTTGCCATAATTTTTCTTTTCACTATTCTTGCCAACCTGAATGCCTTCTCCAATGAATCAGGTTCCCAAAGATGAACCTCATGTTGAATGTTATCCTTTAAAGTCCCTATGGAGAAATCAATCATCTACTTCTTTGGAATATCATTTTCCCTTATATTCAATTTTTGAAATTCCTCAATGTGCTCTACCATTGAACGCTTTTGTTTGATATTTATCAATTGGCTAAAGAAGGTGTTTCTCTTTGTATCCTCATAATGTGCTATCATTTCCTCCATGAAAATTGACCACGTAACAAGTGGTTTACGAGAAAAAAGCCCTTTATACCATAAAAATTGATCTGGTTCTAAATAATTAGATGAAATACATACCTTTTGTAACAGTGGTAAACCATGTAGATCAAAATAGTTCTCCATCTGTAGTATCCAATTTACTGGATGCTTGCCATCAGATTTCCTCATCTCGCTTTTTCTTGATTTTAGGAGCTCGATCTTCAAACGACTGTAACTCTGTAATTGAAAATCTCTAAGTTCTGGAATTTCAGCCTATAATAGCCTTCTGAGTCCTCTTTCTAACTCCACAAGTCTGATCGTAATGTTATTCCCAATCTCCTGCGATGCCTAATTATAGACTAGTTCAATAGAGTCAACTTGTACAACATGCCACGTGTCACTGTTTCAACCTTAGGTTTTGAAAATTATACCCAAACAAAATACAGTCTGTCCTTTTTCTGCAAATTCTTATGAAATTTCAATATGATGCTCAGAGAGAAAGTTAGGATGATTTTCCCAAGGTCACCTATTTAGGATGTAATTCGGGAGTCTGCAAAAACCCTAAATTCCTCAGATCATATATCCGAAAATATAGCGAGACAAGATCTAAAATTCGGACCCGAGGTTCAGACCGCTTTCTTCTCAAACAATTTTTTTTAGCTTCTGAAACGTAATAGCGAAAATTCCACGATGAACTATTTTAGATGAAATTATGGAGCTTGAAAATATCCTATCTTCCTCAGATCATATCTCTGAAGATATAGCGATAAAAGACCCGAAATTCGAAATCGAAGTTCAGAATGATGTCATATCAAATGGGTTTTTTGTGTAGCTTCTGAAATGTCGTAGACAAAAACTTATAGCGAAAATGCCATGATAATCTGTGTGGAGCAGCGAAACCCTAGAATCTAAAGCTCTGATACCAAATGTTATGAAACCAGCTCACAAAAGGATAGAAAAGAGAGATAACACCTTAGAATTCAGCCTCTTTGAGGGGGCAAACTCCTTTACATTACACAAATGAAAAATTATTGGATGATACAAATGACAAGACCTCCTTTCTACATATAGGAGTTTAAGGGGTCATAATATAATCAGAGCCGACATAACAATAATAATGTAAGGGCACAATAATAACAATAGTGGGCTTCTATGGGGCACAATAATAACAATATGGGGACTACATGGGCACAATAAGGGGGTTGTACTAATAACAATAAGGGTTTACACTAGTAGTATAGGGACCTAACATAGTGCTTACAACTCTTTGTATGAGTGCGATAGATGTTTCCATGGCTAGGAAAACTTGTATACAGAAAGGCCAAAAAACCTTCAAGGTCACTAGAATTGTTCACAAACATGACATAACAACCAAACATGTCAACATACGACAATTGATACAACAAGAGAAAGGGAGTAAGACACATAATGGAAACACATGGAATGACTTTTAGTGCTTGCAACCATGCATTTTGTTGAATACAGAATGATATGACAATGATAAACAATCCTTCAAGCTACACTAAGAGGTGTATTTCAAAATATGTGCTTTGTTTTCCATACCTTCCCTCCAAAGGTTTATGCATCATATGGATTATTCATGTGGTCCCAATCTTCTATCATACCTTGGGTTCCTTGGTCTATTTATCTTTCTCCTCAGCTCCTTTAGAGTCATCTAACATGTCATCCTTCTTCGTGTCCCTTGAGAGACAAAATTGTGTTGTTTCAGTGGGCAATGACTGTTACAGGATGAGGCTGTGGGAGGACACATTTGTGTAGTTTCATGATGCAAGGTAGACTAGGCAACTGAGGGACAAAACTATGCAGATTTAGGATGCAAGGAACTACTGCGGGATGAGGCCTTGGGAGGACACATCAGCGTAGTTTCAAGATGGAAGGGAGACTGGGAAGCTGAGGGACAAAACTGCATAGTCTTAGGATGCAAGGCACTACTGCGGGTTGAGGCCTTGGGAGGACACATCTATGCAGTTTTAGGATGCAAGATGAACTGGGCAGATGAAATGCCTAAGGAACAAAACTACGTAGTTTGTGGAGACAATGTGTTCCGGATGAGGGAAGGACGCTGGAGGAAACCAATGTGAAATTTTGAATGCTAAGGGAGGTTGGGCTTTCTATGCATTGCGTAGTTCCAGTAGGAAAGGGAAAATCTTGAGGGTTACATATGCGAAGTACATGGTTCAGGAAAGTTGGACGAGGCTAGGTTGCTAGTGAAACTCCTGAATTTGGCTAAGTATGGGATCACTAGAAATGATGTGAATATTGATAAAACTTGACTACGATCACACAATTGAACACTTAATGATATAACATAGACCATCCAGAACATATAACACATACTTCCCTTAATGCAACAACCTTTATGGTAACTTATGACAAGTGTGACTCTGATGATAGAATTTGGAAGGATAAAGGTGACACTTGTGTAAGAGTGTGTTAAATGAGTGTGAAACATGTCTATGTGGTGAGGAAAACCCATTCTCACAAATATTTCCCCTTGAAGCAAAACAAATTACCCTTTGCATAACAAACGATAATCCCCATGCCCAAAGATGACACATACAATATAAAGGTAAAAGTGTGAACAACTCTTAAGTTTGAAGAGGGAAGCTTGAGATCATCAGCTTACCAAATAAGTGACTAAGGAATGATTGATCACAAGATCCAGAGTAGGCTCCGAAATTTAAGTACAGGCCAAAATTTTGGAGGGTATTACAGCCGCTAAAACAAGGGGAACTACTAAGAAATAAAGTTCATGGTTGGGAGGAACATGACAACCTTTAATCTATTTCTAAGAAACTTTTACATATGTACACAAATCTGTGTCATGAATGAATGAATATAATTCTGTTATGATTATAGGTGTTTTTATTTATATTAAAGGGAAGGAATGTCTAAACTTTACTAATATTTTGTAAATAAAATGTGTATGGATTTGTATGTATCTATGAGTTCTTTTGTGCAGGAAAAACTAGTTGTTACAGGTCTAGAAGAAACATTCCTCTATTGGAGGAACTCGAAAAGAAGGAAACCCTAACCAAGAACTAATCTTAATAATTACTATACAAGTGAAATATGAAAAGTAACTGAAATATAGATGATCTCACGTAGAATTGGAAACTAGAAATTATAAGAAACATGGTCCTTTAAATTCCTTCAAACTAATTTTTCAAACCAACTTATGCAAAATTTTAAAAAGGCTACACACCTTTTTTGGCTTTGTAGGAGCTCGATATTGAATCTGTTGTATCTCTGTAATTTCAAATCTCCAAGGTATGAAATTTCGTCCTGTGGTAGTCCTCTGAGTCCTCATTCCAACCACGCAAGTCTGATTACAATTATATTCTCCAATAAAGAGTTATTTTAAATCTCCCATGATGACCTGATTATAGATTGGTTCAGTAGAGAGAACTTGTATGAAGTGCCACATGTCACTATTTTGACCTCTAGACTTGAAGCCAATACACAAAAACTATAGTTCGTACTATTTTTGTACCATTTTACAAAATTTCAATCTGATACTCAAAGATAAAATTAGGGCGATGTTCCCCAGGTCACCTATTTGAGATATAATTCAAGAGCCTGCAAAAACCCTTGCTTCCTTGGATCATATCTCTGAAAATATAGCGAGACAAGATCTAAAATTTGGACCTAAGGTGAATCAAGCTTTTGGTTAAAATGGGTTGTAATGTTAGCATTTGAAACATTGTAGAAAAATCTTTATAGCGAAAATTCCACGATGACCCATTTGAAGCAGTGAAACTCTCGAATCCAAAGCTCTGATACCAATTGTTATGCAACCACCTCACAAAATAGAAGAAAAGATAGAGAAACGACTTCAAAATTAGTCTCTTCAAGGGGAAACCTAATTTACATTACAAAAATGAAAAATTCTTGGATGATACAAATGACAAGACCTCCTTTCTATATATAGGAGTCTAAGGGGTCACAATATAATCAAAGCCAAAATAACAATAATAATGTAAGGGCATAACAATAACAATAGTGAGATTCTATGGGGCACAATAATAACAATATGAGGACAACATGGGCACAACAATAACAATAGGGGCTACATTGACAATAATAATAAGGGATTACACTAGTATTATAGGGACCTAAAAAAAATGAAGGAAATATTCTCTTGCTAGGAGACACACTAACTAGTCAAGTTATTATTTTAAGCAATGATTGTGGCTCTAATCCTTAGATGCTTATATGAGGACCTTGTTTTAACTAGAAGTTATAAAAGAAAATATCAAGAGTTGGTTGAATTCTTTTTTGAGACTAAGCTAATCAAGTTTTTTAGTTCTTAAGATTTAATTATTTGCAATGGGCTTTTGAAGTGGCTAAAATCCAACTTGATGACTTGTATTCATGCGCTTGGTCATAGTTTTTTGGATTATGTGACATCTAATATGATATTTATGTATATAATAAAATAGTAAATTGAACATTTTAAATAAATATAAGATCAATTTTGATAATAGAACTTTAAACCTAGCTTTAAACTTTTTTATCCATAAAATATGTAACAACCCTTGTGAAAATTCCATGTAATAAAAGTTAATAAAGGAAAAATAAAACCATGGTTAAGGGACACTTATTCCAAGATGAATTTTGGGTAAAGATATCCTAGTGGACATTAGTGGATGTGTTTTGGCTAAGGAAAATTGGCAAAGGCTAAGACAAAGGCATTAAAGAAAAAAAAGCATTTTTGGCACATTTATTTATGAAAATAAAGGAAAATAGGAGAAAAAGAAGGTGAAAGGTCACAAGTTGCATGTGAGGAGGAAATTGAAGGAAAATAATGGAAAATGAAGAAAATAAGTCTCATTAATAAAAAGGATTCTGAGGATCAGTTGGTAACCTTTTGTTAGTTCAAGTTTAGAGCTCTCTCATTATTTTCTCTCTCACTCTCACTCTTGGTCACTTTGAGTTTTCTTGGAGCACTCTAGCTTTGGAGAAAGGAAGGAAAAACAAGTAAAAGGAAAGGAAGGAAAGAAATGATCAAGGAAAGGAAAGCAAGATCAAGAAATCTCAGCATGAATACATGCAGGTAACCTTTTTCATGTGTGATTTCCTAGCTAGTTTGGACATGCATGGCTTTGCATGTTGGTGTATGGTTCTCTTGCTATCGGTGGCATGGTTTTTCTGGGTTGTGATAGAGGTTTTCAGCCTAGCCTTTCCTTTTTCCAGATGCCATGGTGTTGGGATGTTTATTTCGGTTTTTTAGCCTTGGTTTGTTGGATGGATTTCAAAATATGAGGTGGAGGTGGTATCAAGTTCCATTCCCAAAGGCCTAGGAATCCCTTGACTAGTTTTGGCAGGATACATAGTAAAGACTGAGGGAGATGTCTCGGTTTAGGGCCTAACGATACGGGTTTGGATTGCGGTAAAGCCCGATAGACAACGAGACAGAAAATTCCTCAAGGATAGTGATGGATTCTTGATGGAAGTCCAAGTTTTGTTCGGTTGTGATCAAAGCACCGGTTTTGGTGTGATCACAGTTTGATGAGGGTGGAGGTGGTTTAACCTACGGATCTCTTGGTTGTTTTCGGATTGGTTGTTCTATGAGATCACACATTCATGCTAGAATATGGCACGGGGGTGACTGGATGAAAGAGAGATTTGGTTCAGCCATGTCTATGGTAAGGTGGTACGTGGAAGTCTCGAACCTGGTCGAACTTACCTATGATTAATAAAAGCTAACTTCTCTTACTTTTTCACTGATTTATATGTGGATTTAATGGCTATCTTATCTTTTATATTTAGATGGATTTATGTTGGTTATAAGCATGGTTAAATGACTAGTTCATGTCATGGTTATATCATGTATTTACTTGTAGCTATTAAATGGATGGATGCAAGACCTAATTGATGATGTAGTAGTTCAATGGAGAAGGAGGCGATACTTCTGGTCATGCTTCGTGAGTTTTTAGTCATTTATGCTATGTCTTGTATCCAAGACCTGTAGGTTGCATTGATTCCAAGTGTTTGAGAGAATGTCAGTCTCGGTTGGGGATGCTCAGGTGTAGTCTTGAAGTTGATTTTTATTGATCAACATTGTTGTCATGTCTTTAATAAATTTTGAAGGTTGTAGCAAGTTCTGAGTAGAGGCTGGGATTCTGGGCTAGAAAAGTGGCTTAAATCCCGGGGTCGCTGGCACATAACTAGAAATTTTAGTTCATAGTCACTAGCAGCTAGGCCTGTGAGAGCGAATTTAGGTTGCTGGTTGCTCCCTTACCCATAAAATGAGAATGAATATGACATAAGAGATCTAAAATAACAATGAGACCCAAGGACAGGTTGTCTAAGTGGCTGACTTGTCTCCTGAGGGTTCTATTGATGATGTTGGATGACTGTGTGTGATGTTCTGTCGATTCCACTTCCTTAAGTCACATAGGAGGTCGAATACGATCATAGTAGCCTCTCGTGTCATGTTTACCCCACTTGACATGGTTACTTTGGGTAGACCTGGGAGGGGGTGTTATGAAATACCTGTGGAAGAGAATTATTATAATAAAAAAACTTAATTTTCACAAAAATAAAGATGATATATTTTTTCAAAGGATTTAAATAATGAATTAATCTCATATTAAATAATGAAAATATTGAAGACATTTATCATAATCTTACAACCATCCTTTCTACTTCCATTAACATGTTATTGATCAAGGTGTTGAGTAAAAAAGAAAATAGAATGATCAACCCTTGCTATGATAAAGAGTGTAAGATTGCTACAAAAATTACTAGTGATTATTCTAATTAGTCCTTAAAATCCAACAGCATAATTATATACAAAGTCCTAATTAAAATGAAAAAATCTACTGTATAAATAGAAAGAAATAGAATCTTTTGCATCTATCTAAGCTAGATCATAAGAAATTTTAGAGGCAGATTCTAACTCGTAAAAAAAAATATGATTCTCTTTCGGGATCAAAATTACTACCTTAAATATATTTATGAGTTCCTTGATGCCATTGAAAAAATTCAAACCCTTGTTACATAGAAAAAAATCTTTTATAGAAGACATAGAGTTTAGGTTTAAGCATCTCAACAAGAGGGGAAGTTAAGGATATAAAGGATATCAAGCAAAAATCGTAAAAATTGAAGTGTTTATCCTCACCCCTCACATCCATAAGATGTTCAAATTAATAGTCAATTAGGACTTAAACTCGAAACTGAAATCTTAGTTATACCTATTTTTCAAACGTGAGATAAAAATAATCCCTCAAATTATAGTACCATTATGACTAACCCAATTTCAAACAAATTATGTTGAATTATATTGGAAAGGAAGATCAGTGTATCACTAGAAAGCCATAAAAAAGTGTTAAAGGCCATGCTATATCAAGAGCTATCATTCACTTGTGGACCACATTTTATGGATAAGATCATTATAGGAGTAAATTGCAATAATTAAACCAATCTCTTAGTTTTTCTCAACTGGATTCTAGACAATATAGTCATTATCCTTACACTGATGATAATGTTCTCATGGTGATGTGTCCTTGTGATCTAGACAAACAACTAAAAATTCTCAAGGATTTTTTTTTCTCTTGTATGAGTATGCCTGTTAACATTGATAGAACAAATGTTATGATAATTAAATCCAAGAAGATAATTACACTAATAATTTCATGTATGACAACAACAACTTGGCATAATTGACTTCATATAAATATCTTGGAATCAATTTTTATCACAAGCTTAACTAGAACTATACCATTGAGAAAATAATAAATAGAGGGTGGAAAGCTTATTGTAGACTTGAAGATTTTTTTAATCAATAGATCTTTGACTATGAGATAAGAAGAAACTTCATCTTGAGACTGTCATTACTCCTGTCATCTTTAATAATTGTAAAGTTTGTAGGTGTAACATATCTAGAAAATCTTGTAGAAAGATAGAGAAAATCTAAAAATGTTTTTATACTTATAATATCAAAATTAAAGGTGGTACACCTTATACTATATTTTTCATAGGAGTGAGTCTTCCTCCATTGGGAGCTCAAATATGACTTGGTATAAGGTATACCTAAGGTACAAAAACAAGATAAACAACATGGATAACAAAAGACTTCCTAAGATTGCTTCAAACTCTAACCAAAATCTACTATGGTGGTTGACATAAAAATGTCACTTCCTCACTAAAGCATTGGAGAGTAAAGGAAGAGGCAAATTTATAACTTTATATGTTGGGGAATAAATATGAAAGATATTTATATGTTATGACTAGATTAAGGAAGAAAACCAACAATTTTAAAATAAGAACAAACTCTCATAAAGTCCATATTGAAATATGAATTTTGATGGTTCCTAAAATACCAAGGGTTGAAATCTATAACTTTATATGTTGGGGAGTAAATATAAAAAAATTTATATGTTATGAATAGATTAAGAAAGAAAACCAACATTTTAAAAATAAGAATGAACAAACTCTAATAAAATCCATATTGAAATATGACTTTGGATGATTCCTAAAATATCAAGGGTTGAAAGAATTTATCATTTTTTTTCTTCAGCGTAGTTATAGTGGGCCCACACATGCAAAGGGGACAACCTAGCATGCCATGAGCATAACGTTGATGGACCCAAAAAGAATTGAACTCACTCAGCATGACAAAGTGCTAAAGACTTGGGGAGGGGGCTTCAACTAACTCCGCTACCCATCAAGGCCAATAATTTGTCATCTTTATAACATAAAAAATTAGAAATCAAAAGCATTTTAGTTTAATATTTTTGATATACCCACATCAAATCACAATTTTTTACCATACTCACACTTAGCTTAAATTAGAAAATATTTATTATTAATTTTTACTACTTTTTAACTCATCGAAAACCATATAAGAATGCTTCTTTAAAAATATCAAGTAGGTGATATAACGTTGGACATTAAAAATGTCAAGTAAGTGATATAACGTTGGATGTTGACAAAGTGGCGTTTAGTGTTTGGTGACAAAGTGGTTTGTTCTTTTCAAACAATATTTAATGGTATTCTGGAAGCCATAGAATATTTAATGGTTTGAGTTTCTTTACCAGTGTGTGAAAATAATGTTTGAACTCTAAACCAACCTAAAGACACTAGAGAGTGCCAAATTTAGAAACCATCCTCCACTTGAGAGCCCCTCTCCAGGACAAAGCTCATTCACCAAATACTTTACCCCAAAATGTTCTGTGAAAAATTTGTAGAGTCTACACAATAGCTAAATTCCTAATTAACCCTCTCGTCTTGTAATTTTTCATCATCACCTTCTTCCGATTAACAAAGATTACTTGATGCAGAAGATGTTAGTTTTCTCTCTAACTACCACACACACACACATACACACACACACACACACACACACACACACACACGTATATATATATATATATATATATATATATATATATATATATATATATATATATATATATTTTATTTTTTTTCCCGTAGAAAAAGTCGTAATTTCTATTAGATCATAAGAAATTACATTCTGTAGATGCCTAAGCATATGCATAATGAGGCTGGCCGCCTCCCGGATAGTAGCAAGAAGAACACAGTTTGACTACAACCATGTACAAGTAGCACAGAAACCAGTTTTTGCCTCCACGCAGGGAGTTACGGATCTCAGATGGATGTTGTATCATAATACAAAGAGGGAGGGAAATTATGATTTTCTCCCCTTTTTCTTCTCAACCTTTCGCCACTCTCCTTGAGTTGGAGAGGATGAAATAAGGACTAGAGAGGAATCCTCCACAGTACAAGGCGCGTCCTTATCTGAATCAGAGTGTTCTGGAGAGTGATGTCTTTTAGCCCTGCTAGTGTCCTCAAGAACTGGATTTTTCTTCGACAAAGAGGCCAACATTCCCTGAGCTGCCAAAATCTCTGATTCTGGCGACATGTGAACTTGATTAGGTGCTATGGGGGAGGAAGCCGCGGCTTCGCCCCCAATTGGATCATCGTCATGTTCAGGTGGAGGGTTGTCTGCCTCCTCGTCTTCTGTTTCTTCTTCTGGGTTCTCTGTGTGTTGCCAGCCTCTTGGTTTTTTTGCTTGTTTCTTGTTCCTTCTGTTTTCCCTTTTGGCTTGAGGACAGTTATTACGGAGATGACCTGTCTGTTGACAGCCTCGGCATCTGAAGGCCGTGTTTTCGTAATCTAGTGGTTGTTTCCACTGGGAGTTGTTATGGATCAAAATGATGCTGTCAGGTAGCCCTTGACTGAGGTCAACTTCGACACAGATTCTGGCAAAAGTATGAATGCATCTAGCAATTCTTTCGACATCTTGCTTGATGTATTTGCCTATTGCATTCCCCATTGCTTCAAAAACTTTGGGAAGCCAAAAGTGAAGCGGGAGATTATGTAACCTGACCTAGACCGGCATTTTGGAGACCACCATAGAGGAGGGGTCAAATCCCGGAAACCAGGGGGTCGTAAAGAGCCCTGCATTGCCCCAGAACCATGGCCCCTCATGGAGGACATGGTCTTTTTCCTCAACTGAGTCGAATTTTACAATAAAAAAACCTTTGGAGCATAAAAGGATGTCACAGTTTGGTGTCCATGTGGAAAAGATCCAATGCCGTAAAGCATCTGTTTTAGGCCAAAAGCCATTGAATCTACAAATGACTGCCAAAGAAGAGAAATCAACATGAAAGTTGTTTACCTCCGGCATATCGATTGTCAGAACTGGATTCTGCTTACTTTGCTCCACTATATAAGGACCAGGCAGATCTTGTGGTGGTGCTGGCTTGTTGGTGGCTTCCCCTTTTCCTTTGACAACATCCTTGAACGAACCTGTGCCCTTTGAGCTAGATCCAAAGCTTCCTCCTCTCAGCCTCATACTCAGAAAAATTGTTGAATCTCTCACTACTCCATAATGCTGCACTGTAAATTTTTCCTGTAAAATGTGTCCTACATAGACCAAGCTCAACAGACTTGCTGATATGCCTAATAATTCTTAAATTTCGTCCTTTAAGTTTTTTATCAGCATCCCTGTTCTTATTTGCTTGCAGATTGTATTCCCTGACAGGGTTCTGATGAAGATTTGAATCGCTTCAAGACCGGAATCCTTTATTGCTAATTTTGTTTTTTGCCTGGCTCCTTCTGCTAGTTGATTCTCCAGCACAAGAAGGGGAGCAGGCTTGCCATGGTCGATTCTCCGGCATTCATTTAAAGTATCTGGAGGACCTGCAGGAGACAGGGAGCCCTGGACCTCTCGACGAAAAGGGATCTTGGAAAGGGGAGTCCAGGGCTTTAATTTTTCGCTGCCGAGATGGAAACCACCCAAATCTGCGCTACAGAGAACAGAGGAGCCTCAAACCACAGGGAATCTAGACCCAAGCTCCCGCCCCATACTTGGTCTTCAACCAAGCCATTTAAAAACAGCCATAGAGCGGAAAATCAGACCCGTGGCATACCGAAAGGGGGCAGAGGAACCGGCAACCACCTCTTTTTCCTATAGACGCAGATAGAGCTACCTAGCCAGGGCAAGACACCCGCGGAGGAGGGTGCATCAACCCGAGACTGGGTAAGGACCGATTGATTTGAAACAAAAAACCCAGGACAATGAGGAAAGGTTTCCAGAGCCGCCTTGAGAAAAACGACCTGTGCCAAGAAGGGGGGGAGAACCTCCGGTCTCTGTTTACTTTGATTCAAACCATGATACTCCTTTCCAGCAAAGGATTCGGGCCAAAACCAGAGGGTAGCATCGAGCTCTGAGAAACCAACGGCCAGGCACCAAGCCGTTCCAGAACAATGCTGATCTTTGGGGCCAGCGGCGACACAGAACGGACCTTCTGAAACCCTAAACTCACGAACACCCGCCATCGCTCTCACCACATCATTCTTTTGAACAAGTTAATATAATTCAAATAGCTTATTCTATATATATATATATATATTAAAAAGTTAGTTATAGTAAATTTAATATTATTGGTTAGTGCTAAAGTATTATATATTTTTTTTGATTAATTTTAATTAAAATTCTATTTTGTAGAGATTTTTAAAAACTTGAGTTTAATTTATTTAATTTAAAGAATTTGAGTGTTATGAGATAATTTTAAGGTGCTGAATCTATTTATATATTTAAAATTATATTTTTTTCCGATAAAAAAATGTAGTCTTTTCATTAATAAAAAAAAAGTACATTTGGTAAAATTTCATACATTTTCTCTTGGATTTTGTTGTCTGTAACAATAAGTATTCCTACCATACTTCAGTGACAAAAATAGAGACTTAGATTTCCGATACGTATTCCATAGTATTCATAGGTTCCCTATCTTATCTTAAGAGTACACTGTATTCTACCCAGTTACAAAAAAGAAATCAGCTTCAGGTCTACAAGTTCTTGTTTATCAACAAAAAGGATGTCACCAACATATGAAAAACAACATTTTATCATCAAAAATTAGGGAATGAATTCCCTATATGGAGTTGATACTCCCAGCATTCATAAGTCTGTCCTACACATGTCACAAAACCATACTTGTCTTTGAGTTGATACCCTGTTTTGAAAGAAGATCAACTACCTGGGTTTGTTCTGTATGTGTGAGAACGTAATGCTCTGAAAATTGCTTGTCATGATTCTGATGGGGCTCATAGAGTTGGATAGAATGTGGGGACTGAAGAGAATGTAATTTTTGACCTAATCTATGATGTTGTTGGCATATCCATGTCCAAGGATGTTTCTTTACCATTTTGCAAAGTTGAGGACACCCCATAGTGCAATGATCTCAGTTCTTGTGTTTATCCCATAACCTCTCTTTCACCAGAAATAGTAAGATCGCCCTGACAATGCCACATCCACATCTTCTTTATTGACTTGCCCCACAGCGGCATCTTCTCAAAAATACATTTTAAACAAAAAAAATCACATTCTTTCTTCAAATTTCTAGCAAATTTCAAAAAACTATATATACATTCCAAATCAGAATATCAGTTAGTTATGGTATTATGAAAAAAGTATGCTCAACAGCAAGAATGTTAGTGTTGTGGTGGTCACGAAAATGACATACTCCAACACACCAAATACATGATCAGACGATAACACGTTTGGCATCAATAGTTCTGCTACCGTTACGTTCAAATCACAATCACATGATTTTAAATGGAGTAATAGAAATATCTTTTAAAATATTTTTGGCAGGTGCCATTGGAATTTGCTAGAGAATCGTTTGTGGTTATGGAAATTCATTATTAATATTATCAAATACATGCTCAATGTTTTTTAGTTCATCCAGTGTTGGATTATCGTGTTAATATCATGTTATTACTTTGAAGGTGTTTTCATTATTTCTTCAATACGTTCACTTTTTGTGTTTTTTCAATATTGAAAATAAATCAAATATTTTATTTTTTAAAATAAAAATATAATCATTAAAGTATAATTATATTAAATGTTTATAAAAAATATTAATGTCTAAACTAATTAATTCATTTCACCCCTCAATTATATATAAATAATAATAATGGTCTCATCCAAAATGAATGGAGAATTTTTTCTTATAATTAAAATTAATATTATATAATATTAATTAAATAAGATTTAAAATAATAATAATAATATTTTTTTTATCAGTTCTATATAAAAGTAATGGACAGTTTTATTAAAAAATAAAAATCATCATAAATATAGGTAACAATTTACTATTTTGATAATTAGGAATTTCTAATCACAATTATAAATTAGATAATTAATTAATTTAAATTTGTACATTTTATTGTGATTGGTGCATTGTTAAGGTATTATGAAATGTTAAATTATTGGTTCAATCCTAGACAAAGTGTTATTTTTAAACATGATCATGATATATCCTCACCTATATATATATATATATATATATATATATATATATATATAATTTTCACAATTATTAATATTTTATAAGCATATCAATTAAATCAATAAATTTAATTAAACAAAAATATGTGTAATTTGACTTTAAACAGTTAAAAATTTCAATCTATTTTCTTTGTTTTTTTTTCTTTATATTTTTCTTAAATTTAAATTAAAGAAAATAAAAAAAATGGTTAAAACAATAAAAATATTTACGCCGTAAGGCGTTCCCTTTGAAATTAACTGCCCTCTCAAATTACGTGTACATTTGTGAACCTTTGATTTAGGTGTTAGACGATTAAAATATTTTGAGCCATCAGATTGATCCGATATTAAGTTAGTTATGACCTCATAGATGATATCGTTTTGCGAGGGTCAGATTGTTTATCACGAGGTGTGAAGAATTGTTTATCAGGAGCTGTGCAGATGTGCTCGAGTTCTTTGAATCCATGGGTTTCAAGTTCCCTAACTGTAAGGGCATGGCAGATTTCTTGCAGGAAATAAGTAATTGTTTATCAGGCGCTGTGAAGATGTGTTCGAGTTCTTTGAATCCATGGGTTTCAAGTGCGCTAACCATAAGGGCGGGGCATATTTCTTGCAGGAAGTAAGTAAAGTGACAATACACTGTTCTTGATCAATTCTGATTGTTCTTGTTATGCATGTTACTTCGAAAAAAGATCAACAACAATACTGGGCATTTCACTGTCCATCCGCCATTGCCTTATCCTTGCATTATCTGATTGTTCTTGTTATGCAGGTTACTTCGAAAAAAGATCAGCAGCAATACTGGGCGTTTTTCACTGTCCATCAGCCATTGCCTTATCCTTGCATTATCTGGACTTCAACTTCATAGGTCCTCTTTATTCAGGGTCCCAAATACATTTGAACTGGCCCATTTGCATCTTGCAAATTCATAGGCCCTGTTTCTTCAGGGTCCCGAATACATTTGAACTGGCCCATTGGCATCTTGCAGGAAAGAAGAACAAATACCACGGTGACCAGTTCCGTTGGGTAAGTACCATATCCCTATTAGTGTAGTATTTTATTAGGTTTCTTCTCGGCATTTCATTAGAGTTTTGGTTCTTGTTTAGAAGAATAAGTACCATGGTGGCCAACAAAGTTCTTTTTGGGTAAGTATTGGGGTTTTTTCTCGGCATTTCATTAGAGCGAGGGTTATAATTCCTTAATCGTGGAATACAGAGAAGAAGTGCATGCATTGATTATTCCATTGATTGATAAATATAATATGGATGGGGTACAACACACGCACTCAATTTACCTCAATTGGGTGCCATCACCAGTCACAAGTGGGGAACAAGAAGTTTCACACCGTTGACCAAGCTTCCATATCCATATGATAATATGGCACAGTCTATATGCAAAGGGAAGTGATTTCTTCTCACTAAGAAAGCCAATAAATAGATCATGCCTAGAATAACTATGTTCAACTCTGTTTTGTCAGAAGTAGTGGACCCTTGTGCCTTACTCTTTGAAGACAAAAAGGACTTAAGAAATCAGTTTAGGGAAATTAAAATCTCAGCAAGCTTGATACATGAATATATAACTGGATGTGTTTCACTCTCGTATATGTCAATAAATAGATCATGCCTAGAATAACTATGTTCAACTCTGTTTTGTCAGAAGTAGTGGATCCTTGTGCCTTACTCTTTTAGGACAAAAAGGACTTAAGAAATCAGTTCAGGGAAATTAAAATCTCAACAAGCCTGAGACATGAATATATAACTGGCTGTGTTTCACTCTCATATACGTCAATAAATAGATCATGCCTAGCATAACTATGTTCAGCTTTGTTTTGTCAGAAGTAGTGGATCCTTGTGCTTACTCTTTGACGACAAAAAGGACTTAAGAAATCAGTTCAGGGAAATTAAAATCTCAGCAAGCCTGATACATGAATATATAACTGGATGTGTTTCACTCTCGTATATGTCAATAAATAGATCATGCCTAGCATAACTATGTTCAACTCTGTTTTGTCAAAAGTAGTGGATCCTTGTGCTTACTCTTTGAGGACAAAAAGGACTTAAGAAATCAGTTCAAGGAAATTAAAATCTCAGCAAGCCTGATACATGAATATATAACTGGATGTGTTTTACTCTCGTATACTTCAATAAATAGATCATGCCTAGCATAACTATGTTTAGCTCTGTTTTGTCAGAAGTAATGGATCCTTGTGCTTACTCTTTGAGAACAAAAAGGACTTAAGAATTCAGTTAAGGGAAATTAAAATCTCAGCAAGCCTGATACATGAATATATAACTGGATGTGTTTCACTCTCGTATACGTCAATAAATAGATCATTCCTAGCATAACTATGTTCAGCTCTGTTTTGTCAGAAGTAGTGGATCCTTGTGCTTACTCTTTGAGGACAAAAAGGACTTAAGAAATCAGTTCAGGGCAATTAAAATCTTAGCAAGCCTGATACATGAATATATAACTAGATGTGTTTCACTCTCGTATATGTTAATAAATAAACCATGCCTAACATAACTATGTTCAAATCTATTTTGTCAGAAGTAGTCGATCCTTGTGCCTTACTCTTTGAGGAAAACAAGGACTTAAGAAATCAGTTCAAGGAAATTAAAATCTCAGCAAGCCTGATAGATGAATATATAACTGGATGTGGTTCACTCTCATATACGTCAATAAATAGATCATTCCTAGCATAACTATGTTCAACTCTGTTTTGTCAGAAGTAGTGGATCCTTGTGCTTACTCTTTGAGGAAAAAAATACATAAGAAATTAGTTTAGGGAAATTAAAGTCTCAGCAAGCCTCATACATGAATATATAACTAAATCTGTTCTACTCTCATATACATCAATAAATAGATCATGCCTAGCATAACTATGTTTTGCTCTGTTTTATCAGAAGTAGTGTATGCTTGTGCTTACTCTTTGAGGACAAAAAGGACTTAAGAAATCAATTCAGGGAAAATAAAATCTCAGCAAGCCTGATACATGAATATATAACTGGATGTGTTTCACTCTCATATACATGTTTCCCAAAAACGAAATGTTTAGGGACAAAAAGTGTATTTGGTGAGGCTTTGCCCACAACTAAGAGGTAAGACTATATCCACGCATATTGGGGCTACCAAAAGATTTCAGGTAGGTAAGCAGTATGCTGATTCTCAGAGATGTACATCTGGGATGGTAACTTGCACCATATCCATGAATCATATCCATACTCACATTGAGGTCAACTGGGTACCTAGTTGATGTAGTGCAGCGATCTATGCATACACTGTTCATGGGAAGAACTTGTAAGGGATGTGTAAGGTATTATGTTTTTTCTGCGGTTAGTGTTGATCCTGTTATGGACAATTATAAACTTTTTAGCCTCCCTGTCTTAGGGACTACATATATGCATTGATATTAGTATGTTCTTGATGCAAGTTTCACATACAGGAAGGAAGGCCTATGGCATATTCCATTACTGGCAATGTGAGGAAGAACCACGAATCTGGCACATTAAAAACACCCAAGAGAACGATCCAATGTGTCAAGGGAACTCAATATTTAGACAATTACCCTATATGTGTCCTCCTTGGTACCTGATCTAGCAGAGGTTATATTTTACCAATCTACTTCCATAAGTCCAACAAAATAACTATTTTATACTTCATGACACTTGTGATTCAAAAGCTTAATATTAGTAGATGCAGAAAATCAATAGAGAATTTATAGGTGCATTATTTCTGCTTATATTGTATTGCAGATTTCTTATCTGCTGAATCATATTTAACCCGTACTCTTTATATCATGGTAGTTTTTATTTCTAAGGTAAGTTAGGTCTTCATGGCTGTGGAGATAACTTTCATATGTGGTCATCCTGCAATGTCACTCCTAAATATTGAAATAAAATAGTCTCAGTTAGACTTAATAGTAAATACTATGCTTAAAGCCACAATCCCTTGAAGAAATTTAGAACAAAACATGCAACAAGTTTTCAACATCATGGTAATGACTCATCATTGAATCACAATCATGCAGAGACATTTCACACATGCTAAAGGTTTCCCAATCAATATGTATATATATAATAAAATATAATGAATCAAGCATGATAGGGTGGAAAATACTAGCACAACTTAAATTTGGCCAATGTAAGGATTCCAATGCAATCCTTTAGCACAGGCTCACATTATTTCATGAATCCAAAGCAATGAACAACCCAAGCCCCAAAACTGACTCAGGAAAGTCAGTGCACAAATAAACACAAAAATACCCTCTTTATAATGCTAGTTCTCCATAGAACCTAAAACTAACAAGGCATATGCATCCAGTTCTCCTCCTAGATATAGGTACCAAATGTCCAAAACTCTAGAAGCACTTCCTGTGACCAATAGAGGGGCCAGACTCATCATATTTTGATTTGAAATCCACATCTGCAATACACATCACAAGTGCATATTTTTAGGTGAATCCAAAACTTTTTCCTTGATAAAATTAAGAAGCGATAAACCAGATACAATATGCAAAATGAAGCGACTGGCAATTGTAGTTGTATTACATACCTGCTGGAAAGTACTGAGAGAAGCCAAAATAGACCCTCCAATCCAAACACTGTATTTTCTTTCTGGAGGTCCCACCACCTTAATCTTCATGTTACTGGGAGCCAGTGAAGTAATTTCCTTACTCATTCGATCTGCAATCCCTGGAAACATTGTGGAACCGCCACTGAGCACAATATTCCCATACAAGTCTTTACGAATATCCACATCACACTTCATAATAGAATTGTAAGTAGTCTCATGGACTCCAACTGCTTCCATTCCTATTAAAGATGGATGGAACAACACTTTGGCACATCTGAACCGTTCTGCACCGATGGTGATTACCTGGCCATCAGGAAGCTCATAGCTCTTTTCCAGTGAAGAGCTAGATTTTGTAGTCTCCATCTCCTGTTCAAAATCTAGAGATACATAGGCTAATTTCTCCTTCATATCTCGGACAATCTCACGCTCTGCGGTGGTGGTGAAGGTATGCCCATGTTCTATAAGAATCTTCATCAATGCATCCGTCAGATCATGCCCAACAAGGTCCAGTTTGAGTATTACATGAGGCAAAGTGTATCCCTCATAAATTGGGACAGTGTGTGACACCATTACAAGAATCAAGCACAAATATTGCAAAGGAAATGCCGTAAGGAATAAATTCGTAAAAATTAGTAAACAAAATGTCATTCAGAGTTAGAATGAATTGTTCTTTTGCATGAAAACAAATTATGACTTGGACCAATCATATTGAAAGAATACATCACAAAAATCAACATGTAATAAGACTCTGGTCTCTTAGTGCAGTGGTGCATTTGGAGGGTTAGTGCAGTGATGCATTTGGGGGGTTTGTGCTATTTTAACAGGAGCAAATTGTTTAATGCGACTCATTGAGTTGGATTGCAACATTTTTTTGCATGAAGCAAGTTGTGACAATGTTACGAGTGGTAAAAAAAAATAAAAATCATGGAGTTTAGGATTTATCATAATTAATGTTTCAAAAAACTTCAGATATAAAAAACATTTAGGCATTGGAGCAAATTGTTTACTCTGACTCGTTGAGTTGGATTGCAACATTGTTGTTGCATGAAGAAAGTTGTAACAATGTTAAGAGTGGTAAAAAAAAAAAATTCTTTGAGTGCAAGATTTATCATAATTAATGTTTCAGAAAGATTTAGATATAGAAAACACTTAGGCTTGGAAACACACAATATGAGAAGAAAAATCACAGAGATTCAGCTACTTTGACCTCTTGGGCAACTATATCTTCTAGCTCTATAGTACAAAGTGTTTCTATGCATTCAGCATGACAGGTATCAGCTTATGTTCCACGCACCAATTTTAATTCATTTCATATTTGAGGACATCTTTTTCAATTTTCAAAAAAAATTTCAAAAGTTCAACATTGTGTGTATTACTGTAATCTGCATTGTGTCTATTACTGTAATCTCACCTTTCAGAAGTGCTTAGGATTCTCAGTCAGAATGTATTTTTTTAATACTTACAAGTACCTGGATGTACAATTCTCCTCAGTCTCTTAGAGATCAGTCAGATTGTATAAGAGCAAGTTTTGTAGTTTTTTGATACCTACATATAGATGGATGTACACTTCTTCCAGCATAAGAGACCAAAAGGCAGCTACAACAATATTGAATAACAAAAGAGTAAATATTTCTGTGTGAAAAAATATAGAAAACACTTAGGCAGTGGATCCTCGAAGATTATTACCCTCTAAAAATCTTTTATACAAATGAACAGGCCCATGTGAATTGTTGGGAGTGATAATATTGTTGGGTTGTAGGATTTACTTGGATTAGCATTTTCAAAACCTTGGCCAATTAGAAAAATCAAGATGTTCTCAACAAGTTGATGCTAATGGAGTAGTATTGGGAGTGAATAAGTGTAGGGAATGGTAAAATTTTGAAAACTTTAGGATTATGGCAATCCACGGGCCCACATGAATCATCAAGAGTGGTAACTTGTTTTTGAAAATTGTTATATTACAACGGTAAGTTGGCATTGACTTGTAGGATTATAAAGGAGGTAGTTGCCTGTTCTTTTTTTTTTTTGTAGGAAAGAAAAAACCAATGGGCCTTTGTATTAAAAATATAAAGACTCTTTACAAATGACATTAATATTCAGCATATCTAGTGTCTTTAACTGTAACACAAAAATAAACATATATTCCATTTTTGTAACAAAATACGTATGGATTGGTCACAAAGTTATTGTTGCATGAATTGAATGGTGACTTGAGAATGACCTCATTTCAATAGGTCCATGTGAATCAAGTGCCAAGAGTGGTGAGTTCTATGTTGGTAGTAACTTTTACAGTTATAACATACTTATGAATTGTTCTGTTACATGAAAACAAATTATGACTTGGACCAATCATATTGAAAAAATACCTCACAAAAATCAACATGTAATAAGACTCTGGCCTCTTAGTGCCGTGATGCATTTGGAGGGTTTGTGCTATTTCAACGGGAGAAAATTGTTTAATGTGACTTGTTGAGTTGGATTGCAACATTGTTGTTGCATGAAGCTCATTGAGTTGGATTGCAACATTGTTGTTGCATGAAGCAAGTTGTGACAATGTTAGAAGTGGTAAATAAAATTAAATTTCATGGAGTGCAGGATTTATCATAATTAATGTTTCAAAAAACTTTAGATATAAAAAACATTTAGGCATTGGAACAAATTGTTTAATGTGACTCGTTGAGTTCGATTGCAACATTGTTGTTGCATGAAGCAAGTTGTGACAATGTTAAGAGTCATAAAAAAATCGTTGAGTTGGATTGCAACATTGTTGTTGCATGAAGCAAGTTGTGACAATGTTAAGAGTCATAAAAAAAAAATCGTTGAGTTGGATTGCAACATTGTTGTTGCATGAAGCAAGTTGTGACAATGTTAAGATTGGTAAAAAAAAAAAAAAATCGTTGAGTGCAAGATTTATCATAATTAACGTTTTAGAAAGATTTAGATATAGAAAACACTTAGGCTTGGAAACACAGAGTAGGAGAAGCAAAATCACACAGATTCAGCTACTCTGACCTCTTGGGCAAATACATCTTCCAGATCTACAGTACAAAGTGTTTCTATGCATTCAGCATCACAGGTATCAGCTTATGTTCCAGGCATCAATTTTAATTCATTTCAAATTTGAGGACATCTTTTTCAATTTTCAAAATCTTTTTGAAAAGTTCAGCATTGTGTCTATTACTATAATCTCCATTGTGTCTATTACTGTAATCTCAGCTTTCAAAGGTGCTTAGGATTCTCAGTCAGAATATATTTTTTTTAATACCTACAAGTAGCTGGATGTACAACTCTCCTCAATCTCTTAGAGATCATTCAGATTGTACACAGTGATTACAAACAAGTTCTGCAGTTTTTTGATACCTACAAATAGATGGATTTACTGTTCTTCCAGCATAAGAGACCAAAAGGCAGCTACAACAAAGTTGAATAACAAAAGAGAAAATATTTATGTGTGAAAAAATATAGAACACTTAGGTAGTGGATCCTCGAAGATTATTACCCTCTAAAAATATTTTACACCAATGAACAACTGATGTGAATTGTTGGGAGTGATAATATTGTTGGGTTGCAGAATTTACTTGGATTAGCATTTTCAAAAGTCTATGGAGAGCTATAATTCTCCAAAAATACATTTCTCATGCATCGATATTGGATTGTATAAGGTCCCCATGGAAATCTATCAAGAATGTTTGAAGTCAGTGGAAAGCTTGGGTGCTAGGTTTTGCTGCGAATGGATATTTTCTAACTGAGTAAGTTGGTAACAAGGAAAATGGGAGGATAGGATCTAGATCCTATTATGGGGTGTGGAGATCAAAATTTCTTAAATCAAATCTGAAAAACCATGTTCATGAAAATGGATTTATACACTTCATCAGGTTGTAGACCATTGACAACAAATGTATGGCAACGGGAATTGAAATCAACCCCATATTTGGGCATAGATGCGGCCCAGTCTAAAAATTGGTGAATGTCTCTGAATGAGATGAAAAGAATTTATGTTAGAATTTGAGATGAAGAGGACTCTCTGATGTGTGCAAATAATAAGGCTACAAGAATATATAAATAAAAAATGGGATATGAAGCTTTAATTGATCCAATTGGTCTAAATGATATGTGGTCGTGGTCTATAAATCTGGAAAATAAAACTGGAAAATAGAGGACCCATAGAAAACAATAATTTTTATCTATCTAGCACTTACGTAAAAGGTCCTAACTTGGGACAGTTCAGAGAAAAGAGGGAGACAAGGCCTCAGTAATTGTATGTCATGTACAAGGGAAACAAAATCTATTCCTCATTTATTCATCTACTACTCATATGGTCCACATTTGTGGAAACATATCAAGAAATTGACTACAATAAATATCTGGAGGGGATTCACAATGGAAGAATGTCTTCAAGACTTGTATCCAGAGAAGGATCTAAGAGAATATAGAGCAATTCCATGTTTAACCTTATAGGGTATATCATTGTCAAGAAATGCTCAAATTTTTTAAAGAACCCAAATTCCTACTTTCCAGATATACAATAAGCTCTGTGGACTTTATCTAGGATGCAAAGTGTCTACGAAAGTCAAACATCATTGATAGTCCAAAAGCCAAGACCCACATGATATGAACGGTGAAGATGGAATTCCGAGTAGTATCTCCAAGGATCACTTCATCAAGTACAAGGCTTGCCTGGGCACTCGAACAAACAATTTTGCAGAATTGAAGGCTCTTCACATATTATTAAAGCTATAATGGATATCATGAGGTTGCAAATATTCAGGGATTCTTCTTTGGTCATAAAATGGATGAATTATGAGATACATATTCATTGTTAATTGGATGATTTGGCGAGGCAAATAAAGAAGGCTGCATTCAGGTTTATCTCTTTCACAAATGTTTCTCATTATTATAACATGCTAGTAGATGCACACTACCAAAACAAGCAGAATGGGTTCAAGCTGGATTTAGTTTGCCAGAAGAATAAAAAAGGTAACTTGACACAAACAGGTACATCTATTTTTAGCAGAATATCTATTTCCTGAAACCATATATATATATATGGTCCTTTGTGGTTTTTGAGAAGTCATATGAATTCATATTTTTGTACAAGCTGACACTTGAAAGTATCAATTCTCAGGACTCTAGAATGAGAAAATATTCTGTTTTTACATATGGATTTTTTTTTGAGAAAATATTCAAAGAAATATATGAGAGAAACTCAAATCCCAGTGTTCCATGTTAGGTGACTTAGGTCGAAATACATTGAGACAAAAACCTTGGCCAATTAGAAAAATCAAGATGTTCTCAACAAGCTGATGCGAATGGAGTATTATTGTGAGTGAATAAGTGTAGGGAATGGTAAAATTTTGAAAACTTTAGGATTATGGCAATCCACGGGCCCACATGAATCATAAAGAGTGGTAACTTGTTTTTGAAAATTGTTATACTATAACAATAAGTTGGCATTGAATTGTAGGATTATAAAGAAGGTAGTTGCTTGTTCTTTTTTGTTTTACCTCATTGGAGGTAAGAATTACGTTCTGTTCCAGAGTTGTCAGCTCGCTCCCTATAAAATAAAATAAAAATCTTATTGTTGCTTCAGCGTGTCCTTATGTTTTCTTTTTATCTCAATTGTCTTCTCTCTGGCACCTGCCTATACAAAATTCATTTCCAGCGTTAGCTCAATGGATAGAATATAGACCCCCCATGGAACTTGAATGCTTTGGGTGCCATAAATGAAACCCAAAAACTGCTGAAGTTTTTCTGAATGAATAATACTCCTTGAGTTAGTGCAACTTATAACTCTTAGAAGGATCAATTCAACACAATTATCTGTGGAAATGGACATAAGAGATCCAAAATTAAGGGCTAAAAAGGGATGGAATAATAAAAAAGTGTACTAGTGGTTCGTCCACTTGCATACACAGAAAGTATTGCTTGGATTGAAGTGTATATTTGCAGCTCTTTCATGTTTGTTAATTATTAAAGTTGCTACTCAATCCAGTCTCTGTAGGACAAGTTGTGGTGGCTTACCCATCCAATATCCTTTTCGCGTTGATGATGGGTGTGGGAGTCTTGAAAATAGATCATTGCTTGTGTGCACCATAAGGACACCCACAGGGAGATATATTTTGAATAACATCACTCCTTGGAAAAATCACAGATAGTGTATGGAAATTGTCACACAGAATAAGCCATGATGTTGTCGAGAATAACATGTTGTTAAAAATTAAGTACCTTATTCTTCAAATGATCAATGTATTATCCAAAGTTATATTGTTCTAGAATCTATTAGTTCCGACGATGTTTAAAGTACTCTTCATTGTGATTGTCTTTTTATTTCTGGTGTTAATAATAGTTTGTATCTTATACCAGGAAGGTCAGACTTTTATAACTTTCTAGGTCTGGTTTTTATCTCAAGCCTTTTAAGAGTCTTTTCATTAGTTTAAAAAATATGTTGTAATGTTGTTGTAGAGTCCTCTGTTACCAGAAAGTTGATCGATAGACTGGTTTTTGGTTCTGTTCACCAAATCACTCTGCACTTACACTCAGCCTGTATAAGAAGTTGCATGTTTTTTTTTTTTTTTTTTTTTTTTTTTTAATTATTTATTTATTTATTTTATTTTATTTTTTTATATTGAGAACATATTGAGAACTTAAATGATATCTACTTAAAACTTGAGAGTCAATATTATGTTTGGTGGTTCAATAAATCCCTGTAATTTTCATTCAACCAGTTTTCATAACTTTATTTGATTCACAATTTTTGAAACTTTTCTGACAACTTAAGGAGTCTGGGAAACTATTTGCAGGGTTAGAAATACTAGCTTTCCCATGCAATCAGTTTGGTGGACAAGAACGAGGTGATAATGCTCAAATTGCAGAAGTGGCCTACACTCGCTTTAAAGCAGAGTTTCCCATATTCAACAAGGTCTTCATCTTCTGATCTTTATACCATCTTGGATTTCTTCTCTCTTTATGCTAGAGGATTCATTTAAAGTTTAAACTTAACCAGTCCATCTGGTTGCTTCATTGGATCCTTGGTGTTAAGTAGAAATTTTGTGATGTAGGTAAAAATTAATGGTAGCAATGCAACGCCTTTCTAAAAGTTCTTGAAGTCAAGCAAAGGTGGCCTTTTTGGTGATGGAATAAAGTGGAACTTCTCTAAGTTTCTGGTGGACAAAGATGGGAATGTTGTAGAACGATATGCACCCACTACGTCTCCATTGAGTATCAAAATCTTGGAAAAACTCTCTTTGTTAGTTCCATGTATCATATATGAAGATCCTTGCTATCACTAGCTCACTATATAATTACTTTGGTGCAAACTTGTTTTTGTGTGCACCAATGACACCAAACTTGAACTAAGGACACCCATAGGGAGATATCTTGTGAAGGACATCACTAATTGGAAAAAGCAAAGAGGTTGTATGCAAATTGGCACACAAAATAAGCCAAAATAACCCGCTGTTAAAAATTAAGTACCTATTCTTCAAATCGATCTCTTCTTTACATTGATGATGCAATAAACCATGACCTCCAGGGTGATATAAGGCCTATGTTGCATCATATACAAATGCATAATAGCATCATATTTTAATTTGTATCGACCTTTCCAGTCATAAGGCCTATGTTGCATCATCTACAAATGCAGAATAGCATCAGATTTGAATTTGTATTGACCTTGCGAGTAATATGCATGACATTGTATTGACCTTGCGAGTAATATGCATGACATTGTAGTAAAGTTTTTTTTTACTTCGGTCACCAATAATCCCCACTAGAACACAACCCATCCTTGAAATGATACAGTTGGCATCTCTCACAATAATTTCTCATCCAACAATTTTGGAAATTAGCTTGGTAGCAGTGTGGCAATCTTCAACATACATGCCCATTTTTATATTAGGGTACATTAGGCCAGATTCACTTCATGGAAAGTTAATTTCACCATATCACTCTACAATTACACTCAGCTTGTATAAGAAGTCGCATGTTTTTTTATATTGAGAACATATTGAGAACTTAAATGATATCTACTTAAAACTTGAGAATCAATATTATGTTGGGTGGTTCAATAAATCCCTTTAATTTTCATTCAACCAGTTTTCAGAACTTTATTTGATTCATAGCTTTTGAAACTTTTCTAACCACTTAAGGAGTCCGGGAAACTATTTGAAGAGTTTCAATGCTTCAACACTGTACTCATTCTTGGTACACATACCAATCATCCCGTCTATAGTAAAACATCTCTCTCAACCATTTTATCAAATATATGACATGTATTATCTATTCTTCCAAACTTGGAATAGAAGTTCAAAAGCTCAGTCCCACTTCAAATAACATACGAATGAATCTCAGATTTGATTAGGGTGAATATTTTTGAACTTATATTTAAGTTTTATTGGAATTATTTTAAGTTTTATTGGAATTATTTTAAAGCTGAAGATGTTAGTTATTAGTAGAATATACTTGTTTAAACTGTTACAATTCTTTTGAAGTTATATTTTTGTTTTACTGGAATATTCTAAAGATGCTACTTATTACAAGAATATACCTCGGATTTGATTAGGGTGGATATTTTTGAATTTAGATTTAAGTTTAATGGAATTATTTTAAAGCTGAAGATATTAGTTATTACTATAATATACTTGTTTAAATTGTTACAATATTGGACCTAGGTCGCGAAGATAATGACATTTATCTTAATAATCCATACTACATATCAATAACTAAATACATGTTATCAATCATTATACTCACTAAAATTATATTTATAATTAAATTCAACAACTTAAAATTAAAATTTTCTAAATTTCTAATCAAATTTTAAATCTTTCAAAACTCTACCCAAAAAATTGCAAAATTTTACAATATTGTATCAAAAATTACAAAATCTATCTTACATTGACAATTTTGAAATTTTGTTTTTTAACAAATAAATTTCTCTATATTATGTTTATTTATTATGGTATTGAGATGAATCTTCTAATATATAAATTATTGTTGAAATATTTATTATTTTGTTTTTTAACAAATAATTTTTTCTATATTATGTTTATTTATTAGGGTATTTAGATTAATTTTCTAATATAGAAATTACTGTTCAAATATTTATTATTAGAAATTATTGTTGAAATATTTATTTTTAAAAATAAACCTAACAACTTAAAACCACTTGCATGTCAAGCTCAATTCCATAATAAAAACTTAGATTATATGTTAATTTAAATTTCAATTCCTTAATGAAAACTTAGATTATATGTCAATTTCAATTCCACAATTGACAATTCCATAATAATAGCTTAGATTATTACTTGCATGTCAATTTCAATTCCATAATAAAAACTTATATTATATGTTAATTTCAATTTCAATTCCATAATGAAAACTTAGATTATATTTCAATTTCAATTTCACAATTGACAATTCCATAATAATAGCTTAGACTATATGTCAATTTCAATTCCGCAATAAGAGCTTAGCTTAAAAGTCAATTTCAATTCCACAAACAATTCAAAAAATTGCCTCAAGAGCTAGGTGATAAGAGCTTAGCTTAAAAGTCAATTTCAATTCCACAAACAATTCAAAAAATTGCCTCAAGAGCTAGGTGATAAGAGCTTAGCTTAAAAGTCAATTTCAATTTCACAAACAATTCAAAAAAATGCCTCAAGAGCTAGGTGATAAGAGATTATCTTAAAAGTCAATTTCAATTCCACAAACAATTCAAAAAATTGTCTCAAGAGCTAGGTGATAAGAGCTTAGCTTAAAAGTCAATTTCAATTCCACAAACAATTCAAAAAATTGCCTCAAGAGCTAGGTGATATGGTAAATACTTTGCAGGAAGTAGACCTTTCGAGTTGCCAATATATTATATGGCATGATTCTTCTTAAATTTTTTCCTTCTATATGTCATGATTCTTCTTAAATTAGCTTAAAAATCAATTTCAATTCCACAAACAAGTCAAAAAATTGCCTCAAGAGCTAGGTGATATGGTAAATAGTTTGCTTGAAGTAGACCTTTCAAGTTGCCAATATATTATATGCCATGATTCTTCTTAAATTTTTTATATTCAGTGATCTTTTATATGTCATGCTTCTTCTTAAATTATGTATGGCATGATTCTTCTTAAATTTATGCCTTACGACGTTTCCTTTGCAACTTCTGGTGCAATTGCTAGTATATTTTATAATAAAAATATAAAATCTTTCTTATGATGAGTATAACTATGTGCGAATGGGGCACGATTAAAACACTCATTAACTCCTTGTATAATGGTTATGTTCAAAACCGGGTAGGTGTCCCACCCACTTTACCTCCAAGTAGAGGTTACATTTGTTGGACAAGAGTAAGAGACATCTAGTTTCCAGTTCCTATGGTCCAAAAAATAATAAGATGTTTTTTTATATTACTAAAATAGATATGAATACAAAATATTAATTATTTTTAATTTTTTAATAATTCACATTAAAAATAGAGTTGTAAAAGTAATTAAAATAGTTAACTTATTTGATAGTGAAGCAAGGCTTTGGTAAGCCTTGTATATAAAACTTTATTGTACCTATTTTTAAGAGTGAGAATATGATCTGGATTATTATATTATTTTTCGTCTATATTGAAGTTTTTATAGTGGAAAAAGTGGAGGAATTAGCTCATAAGACTATTTTTATTGATGGGACCGAGTTTGGAGAATCGGGGCTTGAAAACTTCTAGGAGTAATTTGAGGAATAAAATGACATTTTTAATGGTAAAAATTTGCTGATTATTGGTGCATATTCTTATGCTATTGTAAACACAGATAGATTTCTAATAATGCAAGATTCACCTCAATTTGAGTTTATATGCTAAATTTATGTCACTTGGAAGTTGGCCTTCTTGTTTTGACCACCATGATTCAAGAGGATGCCATGTTAGCCCCCATTAATAATGGAAAATAGACTAACCATGTGATCTTAATGAAGAAGATTATGGAAGATCTAACATTGCATCTATAGCTAATAGTTGAAGGAGTCAAACTTAACCAACAGTAGACTATCGATTTGTGTTATAACCAAGCCACTAGGAGGAAAATGGGTTCAATTGTATTTGAGTGCATTTATTCCATAGATGAGCAAATTAGTTGAGAGTATATAGGGAGGAAGAAAAAATAGAGGATTTGTACATTGAATTAGTCCATTGGCCAAAGGCCTCACTTCTTTGTACTTGGATCCATTTTCCATTTAGAGAAAGAAAGAAGAGCGACCTCATTTTATAACTATGTTTTCTCCCAAAAGAGTTTCCCAGGTTATCGCTTGTGTCATTTTGTGGTTAGTGAGTTTATTTTTGTATTCTATAATTTCTACACAATTTTAATTTGCATACACAACAAATAATGATTAACCTATCTCAAAATCTAAGGAGAAATAAATCCTCATAGTGTAGATTTCACATTTTCTAATATATTTTAGTAGATATGTTGTGATAAACTATCTAGTGGAATATCCACGGTAGTTTACAAATCAAGATAAAATTATTCACTTTAAGTATACAACCATTATTATTAGCAACATTTTAGTCAAGTTGTATGGGCTTATCTTGGAAAAGAGGATTAGCCTTTGGCTTGAACTCCATGGTAAAAGAGTAAAAGGCAAAGCTAGTCTTAGGATATATCTTTCAACCATAAGTTATCTTATTACTCCTAGGATAATTGTATTGGAATACCAAAATAATAAAACTAATCACTTTCTTTTTTAGTTTTATTGACTTTAGAAAATATTTTGACATTGACACTATTCCTAAAACAAATCTATAGAAGAGGCTAGAATACATAATGTTTCCTCTTGAGTTGAGGGTTGTTGTAAAAATGTTGTACAAGAATGTTATTTTCAAGCTTAGGACAATTAAGGGTTGGTCAAAAGAAATTAAATACAATATTGGAGTAAGTTAGGGTCTCCCTTATCCCCTACATTTTTGGCATATACTGTGATACCATTGGCAAATTTATCTTTATGACTTATATTCCACATGTGACTGAAAATTCAAGTGGTACAAGAAATGTATTGTGAATATTTATTTCGATTAATAAAAGAGAAAAATTGTTTGTGTATTATTATTCTTGAAAATATATTGAAGGCTATCATGTGAGGTATTAGATTCCTAATTGTAAGGAAAACAATTGGATTCAGTTATTCCCAAGAAGGGGGCATGAACAAAAAAATAAAAAACCTCCATTTTTACCACAATTGAACTATCGACTGAGCATACCACCATGAAAAATACATGACTAGAGAAAAATGTCTTAGGTGGAACTGAAATAAAGAGGACTAGAGGAGATAAAGGTAGTCAAGTTAGAAGAAAGGGACAATCGGAGAGAGATATTGTCCTTAAACAAAGAAATTAGCATGATGATGCTAAGGGTTAAAGAGGTGTAAATTGAAAAAGAATTAATGATTTGTTCTCTTGCCATGAAAGAGTAGAGCTTGGGGGGTGTTGATAGTGATGGCAATCCATCAACCAAGGGGATCACCCCGATATGAAGTCCCAACTAGACCTCACACCATTTGGTGTAGGAGTCCCATCTAGTATAAAGGCCCAATTGCCATATACGTAGAGATTTGCCTTGGGTCTAGCTGTCGGCACATGAGAGTGTTACACTAGTATCTTCAAATAGAAATGTAAGTGTGCTTGGTGAGTACGTAATGTAATTGTGTCATAGTTCTCTTACTGCCTAAGGAGGGAGAAAAGTGAGCCTCTAAGTGAGAGGTAATAGTAACACCCAAGAAGAGACACATGCAAACTAGGAAGGTATGTCCATCATCCAATAGAATAGTCCACAATGACCACGGTAATTGTTAAAACCAAAGGACAAGGGAATACCTATCCACAATCTAACGGAGTAGTCCACAATGGATGTGACGGTCGTTATAACCAGTAAGCGAGGAAGGTCTGTCTAGTATCCTGTGGAGTAGTCCATAAGGATGAGACAATAGTGATAACCAATACAACACATTCCTAACAAGGTAAGTGATAAAACAACCAAATAGTTCAATTGTCTTAGTAAATGTGAAACAAACATGAATTAAAAATTCCGAAAGAATAGTCTTATAAACATCCACAAAACATGCATGAAAACGTGTTGGCCTAAACAAGGTTTCGTATTAAGCAAAATTTCCAAGACCCATGTACATCATACATCACTAGCCCCAGTAATGGGGCATTGGAGCCACTCCTTGCTCCTCAAAGAATTGACTGAAAACTCTCTAGGCTTCGTGGGAGGAGCCAAGGTGAAAAGTCCTTGCTAATACAATGGGAGGGGTATATATAGCCAAGGGTGATGCTTGAACCTTGTGACTCTTGGACTACCCTCATGACCATTCAAATTCCTCTGACTTTTCAACTAACATGATTCTTCATCTTCATTGTGTTTCCATTGAACATTCACTTTAAATTACATTCGGTTACAATAGATATGGCCCATAGTAGTGATGTGGCCTTGACAACTCATGAGACAACTTGACATGACACTGCTGACATGGATTGGCTAGTTGTAGCAGAAATGTCAAGCAATTGTTGCTGTTGAGTTATGGATATGTTCTTAGATGCACTTTCTCTTCTCCTCCACATAGCTTGATGCTGTAGGGTCTTCAATGATATTGGTATTGTAAGATGGTTGGATGCATGTGTTCCCTTTTCTTGTTCTTTGGTGAAATTTTTTTGTCCATCCAGCTACAAATAAGTCTTCTAGCATGTTTTCTCCTTCTCCATCTCTTTCTTCGTCTCGCCATGATAAATTAGTGTACCTATTCCTGCAATTCACTCATGATGAGATGACATCAAATCCAAACCCTCATAGTCTAAGATGATGCATTATTTTCCGTGGACCAGGCCCATGACATATGAAAGACTAGGGAAGAGGCACCAGTAACTATGCATTGCGCAGTTCCAAGTGACAAGGAGGGAGATTGGTCACTACGACTACCTAGAGCGCAACTTAGGCTTGACTGAGGAACTCCGAGGAATAATCTTAATTGTTAGGGAAAACTACACAGTGGCCACTAGGAGGCAGGATCGTGTAGTTGAGGTCACCAGTGGTAGCTACAAGGTGGGAACCTTGGGCACATTGATGCAGTTTTCTGAGGGAAGAAAAAATGGGTAGCAGAAATACCAGAGAGGACAATTATGTGTAGTCTTTGAGAGCAATGAGTCCTGGATGAGGGAAGACATTGGGAGGACACCTTTGCACAATTATGGGAGGAAAAATAGGTTTAGGTCTCCATGCATTGTGGGGTTCCAGTAGGCAGGGAGGAGGCTTGATGACTGATCTTGTGAAGTGCACAGTTCAGGTCATGATTTGAGGTAGTTTCTACGCAATTATGGGAAGGAAGGCAAATTGCTCACTTTTGGGATTGAACAGTGCAACTGTCCTGGGGGGAGGCCTCGTGTACTGCACAGTTCCAGGCAGTTGAGCAACACCATTGAGGTCTGAGACTGCGCAATGCAGCTCAATTAGGATATGGTGAAGTGGAGTTGTTCAGTTCAAAGGATTTTCAGGAAAATGGCTAAGTGTGGGAGGCAAGTGAACTTCTGAGGAGTCGACATTGTGATCACACACTTAGCATACTTTGAAACCATGACAACATAGACCATCGAGGCAACAAGACAAAGCATTTCCCTCTGTGAGGCTATCTAGAGTTAAAAGAAATAAGTGTGACACTTGGGATAGACTTTGGACAACTGTGATGACATTTGTGTGACTGTGCTTACAACTTTATGTACGAGTGCGATAAATGTTTCCATGGCCAGGAAAACTTCTATACACAAAGACCAAACTTCACGGTCATAAGAAAGGTTCGAAAAAATGGCATAAAAACCAAACATGTAAATAGACGAAAATTGATCCAACAAGTGAAAGGGAGAAAGAAACGTAGGGGAAACACATGACAATGATAGAATTATATGACAATGATAAGAAGTCCTTCAAGCTACACTATGAGGTGTATTTCAAAAGATGTGCTTTGTTTTCCATACATACCCTCCAAAGGGTTATGCATCAAATTGAGTCTTCATGCTGTCCCGATCTTCTATCATAGCTTGGGTTCCTTGGTCTACTTATATTTCTGCTCAGATCCTTGAGAGTCATCTAGCATGTCATCCTTCTTTGTGGCCCCTAAGAGACACAATTCCGCAATTTGACAAGAAATTATTGCTCTAGGATGAGGCCGTGGGAAAACACATCTGTGTAGTTTTAGGATGCAAGGTAGACTAGGAAGTTGAGGGATAAAACTGTGTAGTTTTAAGATGCAAGTCAATGCTGCGGTATGAGGCCCTCGGACGACACATTTCGCAATTTCAGGTTGCAAGGCAGGTTGGGAAGATGAGGGACAAAAATGTGTAGTTATATGATGCAAGGAACTGTTGTAGGATGAGGCCCTCGGAGGACACATTTGTGCAGTTTTAGGATGCAAGGTGAACTGGGAAGCTAAAATTCCTAGGGGACAAAAATGTGCAATTTCTAGAGACAATGGGTTCCCACTAAGGGAAGGACACTAGAGGAAACCATTGCATAGTTTTGAATGCTAAGGGAGGTTGGGCTTTTTGTGCATTGTGCAATTTGAGTAGGCAAGGGAAAATCTTGAGGGTTACATATGTGAAGTGCACGGTTTTGGAAAGTTGGACGAGGCTAGGTTGCTAGGGAAAATCCATAATTTGGCTAAGTGTGGGATCAGTGGAATTGATGTGAAAAATGATAGAACTTGAATATGATCACACAATTTAACACTTAGTGATACAACATAGACCATCTAGAACATATAACACATACTTCGCTTAATGCAAGAACCTTTGTGGAAAATTACGACAAGTGCAACTCTGATGATAAACTTTGGGAGGATAAAGGTGACACTTGTAATTAAGAGTGTGAAATATGTCTATGTGGTGAGGACAACCCATTCTCACAAATATTTCCCCTTGAAGCAAAACGAATTTCCCTTTGCATAACAAGCGATAATACCCATGCCCAAAGATGACACATACTATATAAAGGTAAAAGCGTGAACGACTCTTAAGATCAAAGAGGGAAGCTTGAGATCATCAGGTTACCAAATAAGTGACTAAGGAACGATCGATCACAAGATCCACAATAGGCTCCAAAATTTTGGAGGTTGTTGTAACCGCTATAACATTTGGTGACACACTGGTCGAATAACAACTTATTTGTCTAGGTTCGTTTTAGTGTAGGACCTTGGTCCTTTAGGGAGTATTGATTCATCATATAGAATACTTTGTCTTCCCCACTTATCCCATGGGCAGACATGGTCCCATTTGTACCTTCTCAATTGAACACAACACAAGATTCAACCAAATAGAAGTGTTTCAAATTGTGAAGGGTATTTTAGCTTGCGAGCTTAAGAATTTTAGAGTATAGTTTTCATCTATGGTGTTTCTTCGCTGCCAGCAGGCCTGGACAGTGGCCCAACGGAGTCACGTAGGAGCACAAACATTTATCCACTGCCAACGATCTTGGACAATAGCCTAATGGAGTTGCTTGCATCACCTCTCTCGCAGGAAGCCTTTCTCTCCTTTCGCCTTTGTTATTTTTTTTTTTGTTTTGTTTTTTAAAGAGAATTGTGCTTAGGCACTTATTTATTTTTGGGGTGGAAGAGGGATACTGACTTATTGAGAGCAAGAGAGGTTGTTCCTTTAGAGAATCATATAAAGGCCTCTAATTTATATTTTCTCATTTATATTTTTCCCCTTCTCCATTTATACTAGTTGGATAACCTTGAAAAAACCAAAGAAGAAAACTCAGTATAGGCATGACGTTCCTAGACTGGACATGGGTTCATGGTTGGACAAAAAATCTCCTTACAAACAGATCATATTTTCCATCAAGACATCATCGACCAAAATTTACAACCAAACATAAAGAAGATGAACACAAGACTAGCCAAGGGTCGTAGTATCACATGAATCTTTGAACTTCAACCACATACACGTTTAGGAACCAGGACCCTATAAGGAAAAACACTTATTTGTGTAATGGAAATGAAAGGAAAAATCAACAAGGAAGAAAACAAAGAAAAAAGAAAGAAGACACAGAACCAAGAAACAAAATCAAAAGGAAAGAGAACAAAATGACCAAAGGAAACATGATGTAAAACTAGAATAACAAAATTAAGATGCACTACGAGTACAAAATGAGTGTAAGGAAGAGAAAAATAAGATGAAACTAATCCTACTCCTAACATAACAATCAGAAGGTCAGGGTCACGTAAAATGAAATTTCCAGTGAAGCCACCGTGATTGTTCCTGACTTGCATCCACAAAGATATGAATTATTAAAATAGATAAAAGGTGATGAACAACATAAGGTATAAAAACTTGAAAAACTTGCACAAGGGAGGGAAGGTCTTTCTTGTGGGTAGAAAGAAATGTCACAACCACTACTTTTACCCAATCCACATTCTTACTTCTTTGATGGATACCCCTTTTCAACAAACCTCGGAAGCCTCTTGCGAGTGTGTCCTCATATGCACCGATATTCTTAGCAAGCGCGAGGAAGGATTGAAACTTGCTGCCTACAACAAAGCCTTCCAAGTAAGATTATTTCAACCACTCAATGATTAGATCATAAAATTCATGATGGCTGTCTTGAAAGCCTCGTGATCTTTGACAGGATGAATTTTTTATTTGAGAGACAGGATCACGATGGGAATATTGTATGGGAAGATGAATATGATCATTCTCAACAGTCATGCAAAGATAGTGAGGAATTACCATAACCATCAGCGAAGGCTGAAGTACTTCACTTGCTTGAAAAAAATATGAAGAGAGATGTTAAATAATGAAGATTAGAGAGCATGAAGCAAATGTTAATGGATGTGCTGATGGGAAAATGATAAGATGAATGACAGACACCCAATATAATTGGTTAGATGGGTGGATTGAAACATCAGATTCCTAGTTTGCAATGAACACATAAAAATCCATTTGAACAATCTTGCAAATGCTCTGAACAATCAAACCATGTTTGCTGTGAGCTAGATATAACAAACCACCTTTGTGCAATTGGTGACCAATTGTGCAAGCATCATGGTCATCACAAGAATTTAAAAATGATGTTAGCACTGTGAATGTGTGAAACGAGTTGAGGCATGGCGGATGGAGAGGAACTTGATTCGTGTGATAGCTTGTGTGTTCATCATCACCTAGGGATATTTCTAATGTGACGAGAGGACAAATTTGTAGTACAAGATTCACAAGAAGACCGAGGAGCTGACCATTAAGGGAAAAATTCGATAAGAATGATTATCGACAAAGATAATCTTTGAGATGATCAACTTCACAATCCCATGCTATCACGAGAGATGGACACTCCAACCTGAGTTTGATGTAATATATTTTCATGAAGATGAATGAAGTACAACATATTTGTGAATTCGGTCATACATGAATTTTTGAAAATTTGAAAGATCACACCTGGAATAACAAACATCTTTTACATGGGAATCCACATCGACTGAAACCATGCAGATAGACAAATTGTGCATGAGAAACCATATCTAATTTGGTTTTGGGGGCTTACCAGAGTCATGAAGTCCTGGAATAACCATCAACAGACATTGAAGTGCCTCGATTCCCTGGCATGTCCCGAAACTTTCCTAAATTGTAGAATAACATTTTGAAGATTGAACTAGATTATGCATGCTTGAGGGTGGGTGCTATTGCTAATTTCAAAATTTCTCTACAGATGGTAGCCATCTCTTTCACAGGTTTCACCATATTTTTTAGCTTCAACAATAATCAAATTGCTCAATTGAGGAGGCTCTTTTGATGGTACATCCAAAGATAAATGAATTGGTGAGCTCGCATGAGAAAGTTGATTTGATGAATTTTCTTCATGCAAAAGAAGGGATGATAGGGAATGGGAAGGATACTCTATGAGTATACTATTTACAATTTTTTCATGGACAACCTCACCACCTTGTGTCAATTGAGGATGTAACTCATCAGATGAAGAAGCAAGAGAACATGGAGTATCTTTGTCGCATGTAGATGCGTTGTGAATAGTAGGACACAAGGGAAAGTGAGGTGAAGAGGAATTTTCGATATGAACATCTTCTTTTATTGAAGAAAATTCCATATCTGAGTTAGATTCTTCATGAGAAATCAGAAGATCACATGATATGCTTGGGTGTGCATCACAACATATGGAAGCATGGGAGTGATTACTACCCAAGATTGGGGGTTGATTGAAAGGCTTGGTTGGACTATATTTTCCACCGAGATTAGTAGATTGAGAATCATTCAAGAATTGAAACTCATTGTTTTGATGCAAAAAAAATTAAAATAGAGAGGAAGAATTGATAGTGTCCTCACCTTCGTACTCCTCTACCTGTGTAATGTGACTACCTTGCACCTGATCCAAATTTGAGCCAAAAACTTGAGAATAAAGAGGATGTGAAAAATTGGATGGTGAAGTTGATTTATCAAGTGAGTCATGGTACAATGAGTCATGATGTGGAGAATATAGAGGGGAACAAAAATCTAGATCAGTCTTGATATTGGAGCTGTGAACAGTGACATACTCTTTCGGAATAGAGGAGTGAATCTTTGTTGTAGGCTTGCTTAGCCATTATGGCATTTACTCCATTGAAGTATGAGACAAATGAGAAGATGGGATGAGGACTTGATTCACATATTTCTTAGCTTCATGATCATCAGAAGGGGGCACCCACATCAAGACCGGAAAAGGAGGAGGACAAGAAATAAACGGGGTGGTGGGCTCCTCCTCTATAATTTGAGGTGCTTCATAATCCAAAAGAGTTGGTGAGAAAGGGAAATCAAAAGGTTCACCGTATTGGGAGATATGAAGCAAGCGTGTAAACTCTTGTCTCATGAAATCCAAACTCAAAAATTTATTAGGAATTTCACGATAGATGTGAAGGAACTGATCAACAAAGTCCTCATCTGATTTGTGAGGCTCCATTCTTAAACGATGGATTTTTTCATGGACATATTGGTGGTTGTACTTATCGAAAGCTTTAACCATCATCTCGGAAAGCTGACTGAATGAATCGATAGAAGAAATAGGTAATGTATGGCACCATCTTTTAACACGACCTTTGAATGTGAGGGTGAGTAATATAGCCCAAACATCTTCAGACTTTATTTGGAGTGGCGACAAAGAGTCATAACTTGAAGTAGATGCACATGAAAAGGTGATTCATCCTCACCACTGAACTTCAACTCGAAGAATTCATGAATAACTTCTGCAGGGATGGTAAAATTAATATTTTTAGAAAAACATCTTTATATTATGATGTTAGGAATAGCCATTTTAAATCAGAGATTCAAACTAGACTTCATGGGCACAACCTGTTGTCTGGCCCTCCTTTTGATGCCATTTTATTGATGGTGCTTGAAATCCATCAGCTAAGGGTATCTCCACGATATGAAGTCCCAACTAGACCTCACACCGTTTGGTGTAGGAGTCCCATTCAGTGTAAAGCCCCAGATGCCATATAATTAGGGATCTACCTCGGCTCTAGCTGTCAACACATGAGAGTGTTACGTTGGTATCTTCAAACATCAAGGTAAGTGTCCTGGTGAGTGTGTAATATAACTATGTCAATGTTCTCTTACTGCAAAAGGGGGGAGAAAAGTGAACCTCTAAGTATGAGGTAATAGTACCACCCAGGAAGAGACACACTCAAACCAAGAAGGTCTAGCTAGCATCCAACGAAATAGTCCACAATGGACGCCGATAGTTGTTAAAACCAAATTACATGGGAATACTCATCCACAATCTAGTGAAGTAGTCCACAATGGATGTGACAACCGCTATAACCAGTAAGTGAGGAAGGTTTGTCTAGTATCCTGTGGAGTAGTCCACAAGGATGAGATATCAGTGATAACCAATACAATAAGATCCCAACAAGGTAAGTACTAAAACAACTGAAATAGTTCAATTGTCTTATTACATGTGAAAAAAACATGAATTATAATTGCTAAAAGAATAGTATTACAAACATCCACAAAACATGCATGAAAATGAGCTCGCCTGAACATGCTTCTGTATTAAGAAAAAGTTCCAAGACACATATGTATATCATACATCACTAGCTCCAGTAGTGGGACATTAGAGCCACTCCTTGCTCCTCAAAGAATTGATTGATAACCCTCTATTCTTCGTGGGAGGAGCCAAGGTGAAAATTCCTTGCTCATACAATGGGATGCATATATATAGCCAAGGGTGATGCTTGACCCTTGTGACTCTTGGAATTCCCTCATGACTGTCCAAATTCCTATGAATTTTCAACTAACATGACTCTTCATCTTCATTGTGTGTCCTTTGGACTTTCACTTTACATTACATTCGGTTACAACAAATATGGCCCATAGGAGTGATGTGGTCTCGACAATGCATGACACAACTTGACATGAAACTGCTGAGATGGACTGGATGGCTATGGTGGAAATGTCAAGCTACTGTTGCTGTTGAGTGATGATGTATTCTTGGATGCACTTTCTCTTCTCATCCGCATAGCTTGATGTTGTGGGGTCTTCAGTGATCTTGGTATTGTAAGATGGTTGCATGCATGTGTTCCCTTCACTTTTCTTTGATGAGATTATTTCGTGTATCCAGCTGTAAATGATTCTTCTAGCATGTTTGTTCCCTCTCCATCTCCTTCGTCATCTCTCCATGATATATCAGTGTACTTGTTCTTGCAATTCACCCATGATGGGACGACATCAAATCCAAAACCTCGTAGTCTTAGATGATGCATTGTTTTCCATGGACCAGGCCCAAGACAGATGATAGGCTGGGGAAGAGGGCCCAGTAACTGCACATTGTACAGTTCGAGGTGACAGGGAGGGAGACTTCTCACTGAGACTGTGCAACTCATAGCTTAGGCTTGACTGAGGAACTCTAGGGCACAATCTTCACTGTCATGGAAAATGCATAGTGGCCACTAGGAGGCAGGATTGTGGAGTTGAGGTCACCAGTGGAAGCTACAAGGTGGGACCCTGGGGCACCTCTACATAGTTTTATGAGGGAAGACAAGACATGGCTGCAGAGGGACCAAAGAGGACAATTTTGTGCAGTTTTTGGGAGTAGTGAGTTCTCACTGAGGGAAGACAATAGGAGGTAACCTCTGCACAATTCTGGGAGGAAAAGAAGGTTCAGGTGTCTATGCATTGTGGGGTTCCAATAGGTAAGGAGGAGGCTTGATGATTGATCTTGCGAAGTGTGCAGTTCAGGTTGGGATTTGAGCAGTTTCTGAGCAATTCTGGGAATGAAGGTAGACCATGCATTTATGGGATTGCACAGTGCAATTATCCTAGGAAGTAGCCTCAAGCACTGTGCAATTACATGCAGCAGAGAAGCATCACTAAGTTTTGAGACTATGAAATGTAGCTTAGTCGAGGTCTGGTGAAGTGGATTGGTTCAGTTGGAGGGAATTTCAGGAAAATGTCTAAGTGTGGGAGGTAAGTGAACTTGTGAGGACTTGACATTGTGATCACACACTTAACATACTTTGAAAACATGATAACATAGACCACTAGGACAAAAAGATAAAGCATTTCCCTCTATGATATTGTCTAGAGTTAAAAGCGACAAGTGCGACACTTGGGATAGACCTTTGGACGATCGAGACAACACTTATGTGATAGTGCTCACAACCTTTTGTATGAGTGTGATAGATGTTTCCATGGCTAGTAAAAATTGTATATAGAAAGACCAGAACAACCTTCGAGGTCACTAGAATTGTTCACAAACATGACATAACAACCAAACATGTCAACATACGACGATTGATACAACAAGAGAAAGGGAGCAAGACACATAATGGAAACACATGGAATGACTTTTACTGGTTGCAACCATGCATTTTGTTGAATACAAAATGATATGACAATGATAAACAATACTTCAAGCTACACTAAGAGGTGTATTTCAAAAGATGTTCTTTGTTTTCCATACCTTCCCTCCAAAGGTTTATGCATCAGATGGATTCTTCATGTGGTCCTGATCTTCTATCATACCTTGGGTTCCTTGGTCTCTTTATCTTTCTCCTCAGCACCTTGAATGTCATCTAACATGTCATGCTTCTTCATGACCCTTGAGACACATAATTGTGTTGTTTCATTAGGCAGTGACTGTTGTAGAATGAGGCCATGGAAGGACACATTTGTGCAGTTTCAGGGTCCAAGGCAGACTAGGCAACAAAGGGACAAAACTGTGCATTTTTAGGATGTAAGGAACTACTGCAGGATGAGGCCTTGGGAGGACACATCTGCGCAGTTTCAGGATGCACGGGAGACTGGGGAGTTGAGCGAAAAAACTATGTAATCTTAGGATGCAAGGCACTACTATGGGATGAGGCCCTGACAGGACACATTTGCGTAGTTTCAGGATGCAAGATGAACTAGGCAACTAAAATGCCTAAGGGACAAAACTGCGTAGTTTGTGGAGACAACAATTTCTGGATGAGGGAAGGATGCTAGAGGAAACCGATGTGAAATTTTGAATGCTAAGGGAGGTTGGGATTTCTACGCATTGCGTAGTTCTAGTAGGAAAGGGAAAATCTTGAGGGTTACATATGCGAAGTATGTGGTTCAGGAAAGCTAGATGAGGCTAGGTTGCTAGTGAAACTCCAGAATTTGGCCAAGTATGGGATCACTGGAAATGATGTGAACAGTGATAGAATTTGACTACGATCACACACTTGAAAACTTAGTGATACAACATAGACCATCTAGAACATATAAAACATACTTCGCTTAATGCACAACCTTTATGGTAACTTATGACAAGTGCGGCTCTAATGATAAACTTTGGAAGGATAAAGGTGACCCTTGTGTAAGAGTGTGTTAAATGAGTGTGAAACATGTCTATGTGGTGAGGAAAAAACCCATTCTCACAAATATTTCCCCTTGAAGCAAAACAAATTTCCCTTTTCATAACAAGCGATAATCCCCATGCCCAAAGATGACACATACAATATAAAGGTAAAAGTGTGAACAACTCTTACGATTGAAGAGGGAAGCTTGAGATCATCAACTTACTAAATAAGCGACTAAGGAATGACTGATCACAAGATCCACAGTAGGCTCCAAAATTTTAGTATAGGCCAAAATTTTGGGGGGTGTGCAGTCACTACAACAAGGGGAACTACTAAGAAACATAGTTTATGGTTGGGAGGAACCTAACAACCTTTAATCTATTTCGAAGAAACTTTTAGATATGTACACGAATTTGTGTCATGAATGAATGAATATAATTCTATTATGATTATAGGTGTTTTTATTTATATTAAAGGAAAGGAATGTCTAAACTTTACTAATATTTTGTAAATAAAATGTGTATGGATTTGTGTGTATCTATGAGTTCTTTTGTGTGGGAAAAACTAGTTGTTACAGGTCTAGAGTACACATTAATCTATTAGCGGAACTCGGAAAGAAGGAAACCCTAACCAAGAACTAATCTTAATAATTACTATACAAGTGAAATATGAAAATTAAGATAAGGGAGTTTTGACTGAAATATAGACTCTCTCAGGTAGAATTGGAAACTAGAAATTATAAGAAATATGGTCATTTAAATTCCTTCATACTATTTTTTCAAACCAACTTATGCAAAATTTTAAAAAGAATACACACCTTTTTTTGGCTTTGTAAGAGCTCGATATTGAATCTGTTGTATCTCTGTAATTTCGGATCTCCACGGTATGAAATTTCGTCCTTTGGTAGCCCTCTGAGTCCTCATTCCAACCACTCAAGTCTGATCATAATTGGTTTCTCCAAGAAAGTGTTATTTTAAATCTCCCACGATGACCTGATTATAGATTGGTTTAGTAGAGCGAACTTGTACAAAGTGCCACATGTCACTATTCTGACCTTTGGACTTGAAACCAATACACAAAAGACTATATTCTGTACTCTTTCTATACCATTTTACAAAATTTCAATCTGATACTCAAAGATAAAATTAGGACGATGTTCCCCAGGTCACCTATTTGAGATATAATTTGGGAGCTTTCAAAAACCCTAGCTTCCTTGGATCATATCTCCGAAAATATAGCGAGAAAAGATTTAAAATTTGGACCCAAGGTGAATCAAGCTTTCAACTAAAATGGGTTGTAATGTTAGCATTTGAAATGTAGTAGAAAAAAATTTATAGCAAAAATTCCACAATGACCCGTTTGAAGCATCGAAACCATTGAATCCAAAGCTCTGATACCAATTGTTATGCAACCACCTCACAAAATAGAAGAAAAGATAGAGAAACAACTTCAAATTTAGACTCTTCGAGGGGGAAACCTCCTTTACATTACACAAATGAAAAATTCTTGGATGATACAAATGACAAGACCTCCTTTCAATATATAGGAGTCTAAGGGATCACACTATAGTCAAAGCCGACATAACAATAATAATGTAAGGGAACAACAATAACAATAGTGAGCTTCTAGGGGGAACAATAATAACAATATGGGGACAATATAGCACAAAATGGGCACAAAAATAATGATAAATGGCTACAACAAAAATAATAATAAGGGATTACACTAGTATTATAGGGACTGTTGGTTTGAGGGGGCCTGACACAGGTTCAAAGTTAATTAGCCAAAAAAATCCCTTTACTACTGGGCCTTTCGGCAATAGTGCACGGAGCGTGGACTAAGGTCTCACTCGAAGTAGTATGGGGGGATGCTGGAACCAATTTTCCACATCGTTGAGATGTCTGAGGGGTCTATTTAGTCCAACTGTGGATACCTTTGTGCAGGTCACTTCACGCACTACCCTGACCTACGACACTCTCGCTATCTGTTATTATCGCCTTCGGGCAACCCTAACCAGGGGTTGAGGTGCTTTCACGCTGCTAAAGCAGTGATCTACGCTACTTTCCCAAGTTAGATAGCAGATCTTACATATCTTCTTATAACAGTTAGTTATCTTCGTGTAAATAGATACTTTTTCTTATATTCACTTTATCAACACATTCATATAAGTCCGCACATCATATAAACAATAGAAATGTAATTTATATCTGATACATTCAATGCAAAAAACAAGAAAAAGATACACAGAAATGATGTAAAACTTCTCTTTATTACTTCTCCAAAGGTTATAGACTTGACTCACCCTACGCACTCAGCTACAGGGGTCCGCACACTCCACTGCGAACTACTAGGCCTCTGTGCACTCAGCTGCAGAGCCTTCCCCTACTCTACAACCCAAAGACTGAACTCTACACTTCAGAAAAGACTCAATTCTCCCTCGTTCATTCATGACTCTACTTCTATTCTTATCTTTACAACTTAGAAACTCCCTCTATTTATACAATCCCATGGTCCCTATACCATGGGTGGATTTCTAATGCCGACATTACATTACAAAAATGAGGGCAAACAACCTTATGACTCATTTGCAATCTTCATGCTTTGTGCCCACAAAAAGTGGAGTCTTTACATTGGATTTGGTCAAAATATGGGCTTTAAGCCCCAAAACTTGCCTTAGGGGATCCCGCGCCCAACATACCCCCAACACAAACATCATGACTCGCCCTCGAGTCACTCTGTCGGTGTGGAGATCTTTGTGTGGGGACCTCCCAACTCTGTCTGAATTACTACAAGATTGGAAACACAGTGAGTAGCTTCCTGTTGTATCTCCTGCACGCGCTATTCAGAGACCGTTGTAGTTGAACTGCTTCCTTGTATTTTCTCTTGTGTTCCTTGCATCATCACGAGCTTTGATTCGATCGAGGTTGTAATGATGAATGCCTCATCGATCCAAGGTTAGACGCGCGCTTTCAAAATTGCTTCGTTATGTCGTGCTATGTTTACCTGCTCCTTAAGCGCTTTGGCTTGTTGCATCCGCGCGAGCCTCTATGTAAGGACCACCGTCTGCGCGGTCCCTTTTATATCATCATGCTATTGCTGCAACTTGCGCACCTCTATTTCTAAGCACTGTATGTTCACGTCTTCCTGCAGAGTGGTGAGGACCTCAAATGACTCTTCCAACATTTTGGTGTAGTCCTTCACTGCACTGTTGATCTCCTTGTTATCGGGAAATCTAGTGTCTATGCAGAGCTGCTAGTCCCACTAAGGCTGGTAGCTACCTTGGAAACAAACAAACTAAAACCGCTTTCGTTTTCCTTTATGAGAAGTAGATAAGAGGGGAAAAAAGGAGACCAACCTCTATCTTGCGCTTGGTTCCTTGCTTAATTCCTCTCCCTTCTGATAGACCTTTTCCACTTGCTTCCTCGTTTACCAAGTTTCAAAGAGTACCTCTAGAATCAAAGCAGCATAACACTATCCAAGAACAGAGATCTACTATCATAAACAATATAGGACCAGATATATATTGACCACACAAATGCATATATCATTAATCATACAAGAATGTGGAGGAAAACTCGAATAGCTTTATTAATAATCAAGAATAGAAAAGAGGATTACAACCAATTGTTCTGACCCAGTGTCATCCTCTCAACAAGAAAGCCCTTCTTCACCTCATGAAAAGCTTAGATCACCCAACACTATGATGTTACACCAAGAAACCAACAGCACTTCCTTACAAGATACAAAATTCCAACCCCTGGATCTCTGGGATGAGGGATCCATATATAGATGTTTGCAAGGGGGGTGAGTCAGCTTTTGAGATTTGATTAGTGTCCTCTCTCTGATAGTTCTTGATTCCACTTGGGGATTGATGATCTCTTACTCATCCCTGGGCGAATGCAGAGGGGCAAGTGTCACAGGAGAACTTTCTGGAAGATTCCATGATCCTCTACCTCATAGATTGACCCTTCCATTTGTCCACTCTCTCCCATTGCACCCCATAGAAGGGATTTTCAGTATGCATCACACCTCCCATGCGCATGTAGGTGGGATGCATCACACTTCGACCATGGATCAGGTGAGATGGTCCAATTTTGACCAGTTCTAAGTAGTTTTTCATGGAGAACTTCTGGGAGATGATGTAATCAGCTGACCTTGTTCTTTTAGGGGTTGGAACAACACTTTTAGGGACTTAAGAGCCCTTAGTTTATGGACATTTATGATTGGGGTTGCAGTGCCCAAAAATGTCTATAACAGTTGCCCCCTAAAGCATGAGGTCGTTAAATTTTTTTTTTTTTGATGTCGGGTGAAATGCTTTATCATGAGGATCTGAAGTTTTTTCGAGCTGGAAGGAGACCTGTAATAAGATACAATACAATAAATTATCTTCATAATATTTTCATGATCTAGCTGAGGCGGGCATTCCCATGCTCAGCTTTATAAATTCATTTTCATGTACATAAGACAGACAATCGTCTGTGTGCAGACTGATGATTCTGGTAGAGCCATCATCCCTTAGATTGGATGATTATCTGTGCAGCAATGATGTACATTTGATGTCTTTATTTTCCTGAATATATATCGCAGCCTGGATGGATGAAACTAGATCCAGGGTCTTCAATCTCGTTCGATCTTCACTCAAAGTACAAGTCGATCCATGTGAGAGATGTTCTGGAGTCGAACATGGAAAGACATCGCCTGATTACCAGCTAATGATACAAGCTGTTAACAGGCGCGAGAGGAATCACCGATAATGATGATGACCCTCAAGGTACTACAGTACAATTCATGTGGTGTGAATAAGGGACTTGGCGTCAAACACCACGCAAAATCTTTCGATCGAAGGCCATTGTTGTAAACCTGTCGCCGGAAGTGAGAAACTTGCCATTGAGGCATGCAAGCTTCAAAGTACTGAAAGGGTTGTTCCTAGGTCGACTTCCTAGATAATGAGCTGATGTTGACAAGAAGCGATCTATCATAGGAGGGCCTTAGTGAATCCCACATCAATGACACAGAACGGAGAAAATGATTTTAATGGAGGTGAAAATGATCTGCTGACATAAGGTTCAGGGTGGCGGTCATGAAAGAATGGAGCGTAAATGTATTGCAGTGGATGAGACATAGGTGAATTCTCTGAGCGACTTCTCTTGAACATATCGGCGACACTGACATGATGGATTGGTAGCGTTAACCCCAAATATGGATGGTGTGATGGACCAATGGTGATATGACCAGTGAACAAAACAACCCAACCCGACTTGGATACGGAATTAAAGTGTCATGTTCAAGAGCGACTTGCTACCAATAAAGTTTCTTCAAGTTTTCTTCCCAATTTTTCCCTAGTCATTGCTGACCAGTACCTCTTTATTTTTGTCAAGCTTGAGGAGGATAACATATGCTTGTTCTATAATTTACCCTTCAGGCAAACCCATCGCTATGTTTTAACGAGCCTAGTGATAGTGAAACTCGTTCTTGTCTGTATGGACAAGTTTGTCGCTATTCGGTTTTAACGAGTTTAACGACAAAGATAACTCGGTCCTTTTCAAGTTTAGAGAGTCTGAAAAAGGGATGTAAAGAAACTCCAATAATCCTTTTTTGTCATATAATCCCTTGAGTCCGAAAAAGTATAAAACAATACAAAAGGGATGAATTTTCGGTACTTTTAACGAGCCGAACAAAACAAGCGCTCGATCGTTTTGTGTAATAATCCCTCAAGTCCAAAAGGATTAAAATATAAAGGAGGGATAACACTTCTGGTCACTTTAACGAGCTGGAGAGGCCAATTACTCGGCAATATTTTCATATTTTACGAGTCAGTTGAAAAGAGCTTAAAGGAGACTCGCTTTTTGAGGAACGAGTGATAAATTTGGGTAGCAGCTAATTCCAGGTAAAGTTTGGAATTTTCCAATCACGGCAGTGTCACAAGGATGGCTAACAGGATCACTCTTCACAGCTATTCCTCAAAAGGGTAAACAATCAAATGGAGGTGAACGATCAGCCAATACAGAGTGGAGGTGATGATGAGAACACGACCAAGGCTTCAAAGGCTGATGATATTACATTCACGATGGTTATTTACTGGAAATTGGTTCATTTTTTAATGAGATTAAACTCTGGGGGAACATTTGCTCATTGCTTATGCTTATTTTTTTAACGAACTTGAATTCCACGTTAAAACTGCTCGATCTAGTCATATAATAAGGATGTCTCATTTAAAATGGCATTTTTTCAAAGCTTTGCCCCGCATCCTTTCTTTATGCAAGTTAGGAAACGACCAATCCTACGAGTTTAAAGGGTTAGAGGACCTACAGATTTAAAAAATAAATGGTCACTCTTCGCTTGCATGCCAAAAGGTTCACATGGCCTCGGTATAGCGAAAAATTTCCGGGTTACCAAAGACTATTCTATCCATACTTCAGACAAAACACTTCCTCGGCGATGTCTACCGAAATAAACAAAGGTGAGTGGTGCAACTGGCTCCACTCACATAACTTTGACGAAGGAATCTTATTCCATTCTAATCTCGTAAACTAGTCATATATCCTTCGCGGAAACCTACTCTATACCCAAGGTTTTCCTATCGAAACAGGCCAGGGTGCATGCCCCCTGGGTTTCAGTCATGTCCTCTGAATCACTCGTGCTCATCAGGGGGACGGACTGGGGATTGATAAGACATTCCTTGCGTGAAAAGACCATTCAGGGATGGTATTCGACTATTTTCTATGTGTGAACTAGGGAATGGAAGCTGGTCTACGAGCTTGACCACTCTTCCTTCATGCAGAAAACACATTACTCTAAAGAGTGAGGAGACAATGGCTCCCATGCAATAAATATAGTCACGTCTGAGGAGTAGATTATAATCCCGGTGTCCTTGGACTACCATTACATTCATGTGAATGATTTTCCTTCTCAATGCTATCGACACATTGGGAAGGATCCCTAATGGTCGACTGGTTCCTTTGTCAAAGCCTATTAGATTTCTCATTTCAGGCAAAAGCGATGGCGAACCAAGCGCTTTCCAAGCAGTTGAGGAAAGGATACTCACAGAAGCCCCTTCATTTATGATGGTACCAGCCATGACCATTCTATATTTTTGAGCAATGGTTCGAAATGGTACACTAGCCGGTAAATGGGGTCTGCCTAGCAGATTCCAATCGAAGGAAACAACTAGGTTGCTTGGAGGTGGGAATGAATAGATGACCGGATACGACTCTGACGAACTTCCTTCCCACGGTAAAGGAACGGGTAGACTGCCCCCATGTTTTTCGGAGTCTGTGCTTACGAAGAGAATTTGAACGGTTTCATTCTTGTTCTCTCTAGTGACTGTATCATCTGAGGATGGACCTTTTGAAGGAAAGACTGGGTCAACTACCGCCTCGACCTTTTGAATTTCGTCTGGTGTGGATTCAGAGGGTTCGTCTTTAATGATAGACGCTTCAGCCGACCACAATGGCGTGTCAGCCGGATTTTTAACTAGTGACAGACTCGGCAAGAGTTTCTTATATCCAGGAGGAAGCTGTAACGGTGAAACCGGATGGTCGTCCAAAACTATTTTAGCTTCATCTAAGAAGGGACAACGGTGGACGGCGTGATCGCCTTCACACAGTTTACAAGGAAATTTACATTTTCCTTTTTGTCCAAGGGCTTCACTTTCACTAGTTGACGGTGTATTCTCAACATGATCATCAAAGTTTGAAGACACCGGATTGTGCAAACGAGGAGACCAGTCCCTTAGGATCCGAGGGATGCAAGGAAAATCTCGATGATAGTGATCTCCTTTGCAAATGACACATGGCGATTTAGGCCTGGACGGTGCAGTGTGTGGATTTTCGCTAGATGATGCCCGGTTGCCCCTTTTCACCTTTGGCTCCTTCTTCTTCCTTTCTTTCTTCTTCTTCTCCTTCTTCTTCTCAGTTACTTGATTTTTAGCTTTACCAGCTTCATCAAGCAAATAGGAAGGAGGAGAGGGAGAATTGGACGAAGTAGAAGGTTTGGGGGTAACTCTCGTATCATTTAGTTGCTAACTTGATTGTTTAGGAATCATGGTGTTCTAAACGACAGAGGTCGAGAAGAGCCATACGGGCAAGCTGATTGTCAATCCTGGAAGCGACAATGTGGCCATATGGGGTGCACCAACATCTCCCAAAGAGGAGAAAGGATTAGGATTTCCTCCAAGGGGGAATCCTTGGTTGGTGGACTCCATTTTTCTCAACCTAAGACCAATGTAGGAAAGGTGATGTTTATTCCAATTAAAATATATTTTATATGCTTTGACACAACTTATTTTTTCAATTTTTAAGAGTCGAGAAAAAACAAAAGATGACTCTAGTCGCCTTTGATTTTTAATGAGCCTGAAGTGACAAGTGCTCAGATGGACCTTTTCCTTTAAGGAGTCTGAAAAGGAATGAAAGAGACTACTCTGGAAATCTAGACAGAGGGATTACCAAACCAATCGCAAAACTGCAGAATACTTTTTACGGTACGGCAGTCAATCTTCCCGAATGCTGTGTTCAGTGCATTGCGATCGATAGGGCGGCAGACACGGCTTCCTATGGATAAAGGATAAAGCCTATTTTGGTCTCCCAATATATACTCGATGGTACGTGGGAGCACAAGTCCGTACTGGCACTTATCGTCTCAAAGTGGAGGAATCGCCCAACCAGCAATGAAAACAACAGTTACCAGGATTTACGACACCGGAATACGTCTCTAGCCTAGAATTCTAAATGTTGTGCGTTAGGTTCCAAAGCATTTTTAGATTCATTAAATTTATTTTACAGTTGATCTTGCTTAAGAAATTTTCCTTTCAGGTTCACCGCGTGATGTAGATATACAATTCCTAAAATGCAATCTAAGATGATAAACAATCATTTAATATTCTTTTTGCAATGAAAACCCTAGCTACTAAGGAAAGAGAGACGATATTATTTCAACATAGGGCAGAGAGCACACACTATATGCACTGTCCTAAATCAAACCAACAAATAGTCTAAATGCAAATGCACATGAATGTATTTGTTTTCAGCCTTCTTAATGTGTGAATGATAAAAATAAAGCTAAGCGCAAATCTGAATTATTTTTCAAAGCGACATTAATAACAAGTTTCTTTTCAAGACAAAATGAAGACAATGACGACACTTCGTTATTTGGAATTGAAAACTTGTTTTCGACACTTGAAAAACTACTAATTCAAATCAAATACAAGAGTAATAGTGTAATCAACTCTCAAGAACAATCGGATTCTCTTCTATGACTGAAAACAACACTTGCGACACTTCCAAATCAAGAAACGACAGCTCAATTACGCTACTTCTTTGTAAAAGAGAACTAAAAATGGATCACAATACATGAAAACATTTACAGTTCTTTGCACAATAGAGGCGGAATAATGGCAAGGAAGGGGGTTTCCAACAAAGGTATACTGACTACAGACAGCAAAACTCCTGAATAGAGTTGAAAAGAGTGAAAAAACCAAAGTCTGAAGGCAAAATTAGCCCTTTTTGATCAGCGCACCTATTACACAGGGATTCCAGTATGCATCCCACCTACAACACACGGGAAGTGCGATGCATACTGAGATCCTCGAAGAGAGGGTGCGATGGTACAGTGTGAGACTTTTGATCCAGTTCTTGATCACAATTTACAGCACAGTTCAGGGATTTAGGCCGAGCAAGTGATAATCAGTAAATAAATCACAGGGGTAGATCTAAGGAGGTTACTAGAGCCACCACAAGGGCAATTAGAGAGCTTGTAAATCGATTGTTCAGTTCATAAACAAAACCCGGAGATAGACTGAAGCAGCATTGATCTACTTTGCAATTGCATAGAAAATGCAGTTCGAAGGCTAGCTAGCTTGACTTCAGGCTCCATCTGTAAGTTTATAAAGCAAACAAATATAGACACACAAACAATCTATTCGCTCCCCAGTGGAGTCGCCATTTTGTTATCGGGAAATCTAGTTTCTATTCAGAGCTACTAGTCCCACTAAGGCTGGTAGCTACCTTAGAAACAAACAAACTAAAACCACTTTCATTTTCCTTTATGAGAAGTAGATAAGAGGGGAACAAAGGAGACCAACCTCTGTCTTGCGCTTGGTTCCTTGCTTGATTCCTCTCCCTTCTAATAGACCTTTGCCACTTGCTTCCTCGTTTACCCAGCTTCAAAGAGTACCTGTAGAATCAAAGAAACATAACACTATCCAAGAACAGAGATCTACTATCATAAACAATATAGGACCAGATATATATTGACCACACAAATGCATATATCATCAATCATACAAGAATGTGGAGGAAAACTCGAATAGCTTTATTAATAATCAAGAATAGCAAAGATGATTACAACCAATTATTCTGACCCAACGTCATCCTCTCAGCAAGAAAGCCCTTCTTCACCTCATGAAAAGCTTAGATCACCCAACACTATGATGTTACACCAAGAAACCAACAGCACTTCCTTACAAGATACAAAATTCCAGCCCCTAGATCTCTGGGATGAGGGATCCATATATAGATGTTTGCAAGGGGGGTGAGTCAGCTTTTGATATTTGATCAGTGTCCTCTCTCTGATAGTTCTTGATTCCACTTGGAGATTGATGATCTCTTACTCATCCCTGGGCGAATGCAGAGAGGCAAGTGTCACAGGAGAAGTTTCTGGAAGATTCCATGATCCTCCACCTCACAGATTGACCCTGCCATTTGTCCACTCTCTCCCATCGCACCCCATAGAAGGGCTTTTTAGCATGCATCGCACCTCCCGTGTGCATTTAGGTGGTATGCAGCGCACTTTGACCATGGAGCAGGTGAGATGGTCCATTTTTGACCAGTTCTAAGTAGTTTTTCATGGAGAACTTCTGGGAGATGATGTAATCAGCTGACCTTGTTCTTTTAGGGGTTGGAACAACACTTTTAGGGACTTAAGAGCCCTTGGTTTATGGACATTTATGATTGGGGTTGCAGTGCCCAAAAATGTCTATAACACTCATCCATCCTCGATGTAATGGTGTTGGCACGCTGTTCCCTCACCTTTGGAGGATTTGAAGGCTGCACCTTTAATCGCAGCTCTACTATATAAAGGTTCAGCTCTAGTTGAACCTTAGCTATCTCTTCTCGTACCTCACGCACCCCTGATGCTAACCTCTAAATGCACGCCACTGCTGGTGCCTTCGCTGGGATGACCAACTTAGGGACCATCTGGCAGGCCTCCTCAACCACCTGCACCATCTACTGGTTCTACACCGCTACCTCATCGTGTTGTAGGCTCAGTTCTTCCATATTAATTTTCTACTCGCTCAACACCTGTAGTGCGAGGCCCTCCCTAGCCCGCAGTTCTGCGGTCACTCCGTCCTGCAATACATAGACTGTCTCCTAAGGGAGCGTAACAATGTTGATCTCTACTCCCTTCAACGCACTGGCTGTAGGCCTATTGATCTCACTCTGTAACTAGTGCTCCCTCTAGTAGCACTATGGTGTTGGTCATGCGGATGCGCAACATTTCCTTAGTTGCAGCCATTCCTACCGTAAGGCTTGTCGAGAGAGTACCAGCTTGAGGGGTATGCACCTGCAACTCCTATATCTGTGCCCGGAGGGCCCCCAACACAATTTGATTCTCCTCCGCGAGCTACTGGAGGGCCTTTGTGGTGACGTCGCGCACCGTCTCCCCTATATCATGGATATCTCCTTTGGTGAGGGTGATCGGGTTGAAAGAAGTCTTAGAAGATTTCGACTTCTTTTGCAGCCCCACCTACTCTCTTAGGCACTGGCGCTTCAACTATGTAGATGATGTTTCTGGGTTTGTGCCATATTCCTTTGTCTCAGGCTCTTTCTCAAGGGAGGGTGACTTATGGTCCTCATGCTCCTTCTCTGCTTCCTGTTGCTGCTACCTCTTTTCTTCTCTTCTCTTCCAATTGTGTCATCTATAGTTTTGCCTCCTTCTTCCGTTGTGCAGCATACTTTTCTGTTTCTATCATGGAGATGGATGGAGCACACCACTTCGATGGCCACGACTCAAGCACAGCGAATATAACATCGTCCGTGGTTAGGTACAGTAGTTCATTCCACTTCTTCATACGGTCCTTGCGGGCCCTGATGTACATATGATGGAAGTTCGCCTTGAACTCTGTGAAGCTTTGTAGAATATTATAGATAGTGGGCGATAACCACGACTTGTGGTTAATCCCCATTCTGATGTTCATCTCCATGAACACCCAAAATATCTTACTGTCTCGGATCCTTTGCGCATCTTTAGTGGCCCACAGTGAAGTGTACTTCGCTGCCTCCAGAAGATCTCACGTAATCGTGGGGAACTGGCTGTCCTCAGGCAACTCCTAAGCTACAAACACTATCGACTACAAAAGCCATGCATAGTGGAAGGTATTCCCTTGTTCTTGTACCTCGTGTTAATTCTTGAGGAGCTCCTTGCATAGGTACTCTGACCAGCTAAATTGGATGCCCTCTACACACTGCGCGACATGTACTACCACTGACACAGACACTTCATCCACGTGACATTTCCACATAACCTTGCCAGCCAATATCTGGGTCGCAACTTTGACTACCTTATTGTTGATACTGGAGATCATGTGTCCTCTCTTTTTCTTCTCCATCTTGAATTTTTCCTTCATGGCTTCTGCGATGGCCAAGTCAGTGCTCTTACCCTCTGAAATATCCGCTCAGTCCTCCCCTTGCAAGGGAGTCAGGTAATTCTATGAACTAGGTGGTCTATGATGGGGATGGGCTCCTCCATCTACAAACACACATCATGCACCAGGCAGAGCAGCTGCCTGATGACAAAGATAGTTACTGGGGCATGATGGTAATGTGGTAACTAGAGCAAGTTCAACAACCCTACTTTCTCTACTCCGCGCAACCACTTGTGCAGCTCCAACTCTACGACTCCCGCCACAGTGTTTTTCTTCAGCTTCATGAGCTGTGTGGTTGCCAAGTGTAAGAAATTTTCATGGTCTATGAGATCCTAGTCTTCAAAATTTAGACTCGGCACTCATCCTAAGTGAGCTCCTTCAAAAATGATATTGTCAGGTAGCAGCAGAGTCTGCAGAGAGCTCTTGCTCTCATCTAGGTCCTTGGGCACTCTTGCCTTTCCCTTCCATGGAGGAACATACACGGGCAGCTTGGTTAGAGGTTTTGCGTCCTTGGTTTCCACTTCCATGTATTTGTCCTCCTCCTCTTCGACAAGGATTTCCTCAAGGTCTTCCTCCTCTTCATCAGTTTCCAAATTAACTGCTTTCCCCTTTTCTTCTGTGGGCAGTCTAGTTTGCAACAGGTTTCTAAGGGACACACGCACTGATACCATGGGCTGCTTATCTTTCTTGGGTATTGGTGTGCACGGTGATTTAGGGAATTCCATGACTATCCCAATGCTCTCAAGGGCATCTCCTATTGTCATGGCCTGTGCGGCCTCTTCAGCAGTCATTTCCCTGATATCCATGGCTTCCTCTGATGTGGTCATACTGTTGTTCCAAAAATCTCTCAATGACTTAGGTAAGTGCTCAAACAACACCTTTGACTTCAAAACACCAAATATATCTAGGTTCATAGATCTCTGGGCGCACAATAGCTCAATTCTCAAATGGCCAAGTGTTATTTGTTGGGTAGCCCTTTGCAATTTATAATGTCTTTTAAATTAAAATTCGACCATTCCCCCCAAATTCGGTTCATTCATGCTTCCTTCGTAGCAAATTTTCCCAAATCTAGTCGATAAAGGCTGCCTTAAATGCCTGCAACCCGCTACATTTGGTATCAAACCAAGCATCACATCATGAATAGTGACTATAACAGTCACTTTCCAGCCAACCCGCATGGCATCGCAACTACCCTTACGCTGTCGCAGACCCTGTTACACCTCACTACTACGTGCAACCCTGACATTGCGCAGCTCCTGGGTAGAGTAGTTTATAGTCCCGCACCTCCTTTCAACTACCTAGAGTGCTAAGACTGTGCTTCCCATGGCTAGTTAGGTGGTCAAGCCACCTGTATACAACTTCAATCGATCATCAATCACTTTTCCTGGGAAAAGTCCACCTTTTAACTTTACTATCTACATCGAGCACTTTACCATTTGCATCACGCCCCCATCAATGACCCCTTTAGTAATATACAACCCGATCCAAGACATCACATTGATAAAATCTTGGTGGTAGTCCCCAAAGTTGTCAATGTGATCGTGCACATCCTGTTTTATCACTACAATTTTCTTATCAATAAAGTCCTTCTTTATTCCTTCCTCAAGCTTCTTGACTTCTGATTCCACCATGGCACTTTTCTCCCTCAATCGAAATCTTTCATTCATGAGTGCTTGGAGCCTAAGACCACCTTGTTGAATCTCCTCATCAGGTCCCAAGTGTTCTTCTTTGTTCAGCTGCGTGATCCCTTCTTCCAAGGCTCCATGATTCGTCATATCTGTTGGCGTTGCTATGCACAAACTAGCCACGTAGACTCCATCGGCATTACATCGTTCACTCCATAGGCCAGCCTAGAAGATGTATGTTTCATCAGTTTCTTGCACATCACCCTATAAACCCATGAAATTGCTAGTACGTGTAGGTCCCAATCACTTTGTTGTGCATTATATACCTTGTTCAGCGCTCCACACACCTCGTTAAATGCTTCCGCATGGATAACCTTCTGCGTGCTCGTTCTCTCCACGCTTTGTCGTTCCAACTTGAGGAACCATTTGCGCATTTGCCCCCCCAACAGAGGCTTATTGACCATATTTCCCAACATGAATCTCATGTGCACTCCCATAGGTTGTTTACAATATGCTTGTACCCACCTGGATAGTTGTGCGTGCGGACCATCCTGTCCTTTATATTTATCTGCCCATCACACTCTAGGCTTCCCAAACCATGTGTGCATCATTCTTCTACATTCGCGCCAATCCTCGAAGCTCCCTTTGTGTGTACCCCACCACCTCGTAGGTGTAGCGTGCAATACCTAATTCAAGGCCTGGAAACATTTCTTTTCTGGCACGTCCCTTTCAAACTTGTTTAGGAAAGTATCTACCTCACTTAACCCATCATAAGTAGGAAGATCCCTCACTTCTGTCGATACACAGCGCAATGATCTTGTCATCATATTACAGTTCAGTGTGGTTACCTCATGTAACCGGTTTTTCCATCAATCTATCTCCTCATCCGAGTCTAAAGTGCAAGAGCTTTCACGCTCCCATGATATTCGTCCATCCGCTGTGGGATTTACCCAGTCTAGCTCTCGTGCGGTTATTTTGTAGATGCATTCCAAATCATCATCACTTTCATAATCATGCACTGGCTATGTATAGTGGGATCCCTCAGTAGGGTCCAAAGGTATAACTATGCGTAGAGACTTCTTCTCAAAAATAATTTTGTGCTTCTTTAGATTAATCACCCCGTTCATGTTAATGGCCCAATCAATTCCTAAGAGCGCGGGGTAGGGATTTTTGTCATCAACAATCTTTATCACTTCAAATTATTCTAGCACACTCGCTCCCTCAATATCCACGGTGATTCCTCACAATCAACCCATGGGTATTATCTTATGTTGGTTCACCATTTGCAGCTGAACAAGAGACCATTGCAGTGTAGGCCTCCCCATGTGCTCCCATGTCTACTTCGGAAGAACGTTCATGTCTGATCCTAAATCCAGAATTACTTTGTCCATCTCATAATCTCCAATCTCTGTAGTTAGCCTCATTTCTCTCCCTGTCCTAGTCCTGTGTTTTCCAATCTTCCAGACTATGTGTGGTTCTCCTGGCATGGTCCCAATGCATCTGTTAATGAGTTCCTACAATACTTGTACAACCTTACTGTCACGCAGTAGCTTCATGCATGTTTCCAAGAATGTCGTAATCATAGATGGGTCCATTTCCAACTCCGGTCTATCTTTGCTTTCTGAAGTGGAAGCATTAGAGAAGCTCTTCTTAGCTTCCATGAAGGTTTCCTTAACGTGCTCTAGATCTGTTACACAAAATATTGTCACCATGACTTTATGCAGACAGTGTGAGTCTATCACCACTCATACTATCCTCCTTTGCAAGTCTCAAACCTCAGCTCTTCATGTCAAGCCTTAAAAATGAGAGAAAGTCTTTGAAAAGCTTTAAAACTCTGGTTCCACACTTTCTCTTATCATTACCTGCAGTACCGCACCCCTTGGTCATGTTACCTGCGGACATGCTCGCTCTGTCTCTAAAGGAGTGGGTGCGGACCCCTGTAAAAGTCAAAAAGGCACAAGTTTATTCTTAAAAACTCACTTTGAATTAATTCTGGACGCTTCTAGAAGGAATCTTGACGTGGTTGGTTCGCTCCTAGGTGGTTCATGCATCCCATAACTAAAGGAGCTAACCCCTTGATGAGAGGAGCTTATCCCTTTGAACGAGGAATCTATCCCTTTGAAGGTGGACCTGGTAACTTCCCTCCTCTGCACTATAAATTGAGGCATTGGGCTAGTTGCTGGAGAGGTTGAAAGCTGAACATTTTTGAGGGTAAATGATGTTGGAATTTAGACTTCCTAATTGACCTTGAGAGGAGAAATTACATACCTTTTGGCTTCTTTGGGAAGAGAGTGAAACTTTTCAAAGTAGAGGAGATTCTTGCTGGACCCTGGGAGGAGCTTGTACAACATCAAGGCACCAAGGTTGTAAAGTTCCTCTTTGTTTAAAGTTAATACAATCAGATTCATTTTTCTCAATAAATTGTCTTATATGGTTTATTTCATGAATTCCTTGATCATCATGATAAATATGGTTTATTATATTGGCTATGCAGGGGTTATTTGATGTGTGCATGTTTGTGTTTGCAGGTTCTTTAAAAGGGAACTCATTTGGATCAATGGAGCGTGGCTTCCACAAACTAGCACTGGACTTGAGGTAGGGTCTGAAACATCTCTTGGTTTTTATTTATAAATCGAAATATTTAGAGAAAGATAGAATTTCTTTGGTTTGCTTGTCGCTAGATATCCATATATACTAGGGAGATCTGTCTTGTCTGCAAGAATGATTTATCCGCCCGACAAAATGGCGACTCCACTGGGGACTTGAATTTTGGTTTTTTTCCTTTGCTTTTACTTTGACTTGAGAAACTTTTTCTTGGTTTCTGGTTTTTGCTTGATGTGTGTGGGATTGGGTAGGTTCTTTATATTTTGAATTACTTTTTGTTTTTCACGCTTTTGGAAGAGGGTCACACTCTCTGTTTGTAACATAGTGCGGACATCCCCGCACTTTTGCTTTACACACAGAGCGGTACTGCACCTGGTTATACTGGGAGCCTACGGACCCTGTCAAAATTTTGAAAAACTTAAAATCTTTTCATTCAGTCACCTTAGGATTTGTTTATGTGTTTTAGCCTCTGCCCAGATCTTCACATGTTTTGTCAAGAACTTTTTGTAGGTAGATTTCATTGGCATTTAGGTTTTAGGTGAATTTCTAGAAGTTTTGTGTGCCTGGCTTGATTTTCATTTGGTCTTTGTAGTAGCCCAGAGCTTAGAAGCCTTAGAAACCTCATATTACCTTGGTTTTTGCTGGTCTTCTTTATGAGTCTGACCGATTGGTAAAATCTGCCATTGGTGAGGAATACATCTCGTTTTTCTCTTTGCGAAGCTTCGAAAGAACTTGTTTTGAAAGTTTTGGATTTCATTTTTAAAAAAGAAAACAAAAGCTGGTTTTTTTTTCATTAATTTGTTATTCTGAACAAGTTAGTCCTTAGTTTGCTGATAAATACGTAAAACATCCTTGAAAAGAAATTTTGTAAGCTTTTACTTCAATTAGATTTTTAGAATTTATAGATCTTAAGATGAGATCTTTTAATAGTTTTGAGTATTTTATAAAAATTAAAAAGAAATCTCTTTTGAAAAGGTTTGTTTTTCTGGTAGTTTTTGATTGTTGAAAAAGAAAAAGGATTTTTTCGCAAGCATAATTAGTAGTCTCGTTTTTGAGTTAATTGAAAAAGACAAAAAGTTCTTCTTTTTATTTGTTTGTTAAGGAAATATTTGTTTTTTCAAGCATTTGCATTCTCAACTCTTTCTTTAGCTAGAAATTCGTTGAAGAAAAAGGATTGTTTATCATCTTAAGTGCATTTTTTAGTGTTGTGGAGTCGAGTCTTCAGACCATAATGTTTCATCTCCACACCTTTTGACTTAAGAAACAACCGTAAAAATAACACTTAAAGTAAAATCTATCTAGCAATCTTTTTATTTCTATGGTTCTTTATCACTTAGGCTAGTATCTTGGAGTAGGGAGTAATTAACTCTCCAAGATAGTAAAAACAAACAAGTAGTTGTATCTTGCAGTAGGATATAGATTCCAATTGTTACATCTATGCTCTGGGACGCTCCTCTTAAAGGAGTCAAGCACGAGATCGTATTCGAACCAGTGGGGTAACCAATCCTTCCTCATTGGGAATGATAAAAGATATACACGTATTAAAAACGGTAAACCTCGGATTAACCATTTTCGAGGAGCCTGGGGTCACTTGTTGGTAAACCTTGGATTATGTCAAGGTGCCTTCAAGGGGATTGATCTTGCTACTCTGCCCTTGCATGTGTGTCGGATCACAGACTATTCCCCCAGGTATATTTATTTCTGTTGGTAACCATAGTGACAATAATCTATAGGATTATTTCCTAAGGTGGCGGTGGAGGGAAGATCCCACTGTACCTGGAGCAGACGTCGACTAGACTCACTTGGATTTTCTGGGGGGTTCTCTTCACTCGAGACGGTTTAGTGGAGAAACTTGTGCCAGTCTATTAATTAAGCAGGTTGTCGGGGTAACTGTTCCAACCGCCATTTCTGTATTGAATTTTGTGGCGTTGGATTTCATCACCAACTAGTGTTTTCGGTACGGAAAGTTATTGTTGTGTGTGGTTTGACCTCCTAGATTCTTTAGGTGTGTGATTCAAATTGTTTGGTTCTTTAGAGACTTTAGGTGGTTTTCATTGAGATTTTTCTTTATTTGCGTGTGAAGTAATTAAAATTTTTAATCGTGGCTGAATTATCGAGGCAGTCCCGTAGACTTCAGGGCCAACCTCCTGAGTTTTCACCAAGCCAGCTTGAAGGGCTATGAACCCCTGTAACTCCTAGTGATAGTAGAGTTGGGTCACCAGAAGAAGGAGAATCTTCTTTAGTTGTGCATCTTGATTATCAAATTCAAACACCAGAGTATATTATTGAACCTATTTCATTTTCCAATGTTACTGGTAGTTTTTCTTCTACTAGTGAGTTAGCCGAGGAACCTGAAATTTCTGAACCTGAAACTGAACCTGCTGCTACTCCATCATCATGATTTGCCTCTCCAACTTCCATTGGTCCTCGTTCACCCAAGGTAGAAAGAGTCATTACCCAAAATCTTCCTTCTGGACTTATTGCCATTGAAGAACTTGTTGCTCCGGAAGAAGGTATACCTATCCCTGAAAATCAACCAGCTATAGAACTTAGGGAGCGTGAATCGATCTTTTACAGTCCACCTAGGAGGGATGCTTGGTATCTTTCATTGACCAATTTTTTGGAAAACCCGGGACTAAGTTTTTCACCACCTCGCATTCCTTTTCATCCAACACCTAGAGGTTATTATCCTCCTTTGAATATGTCGAGACAGTCATCCATGTTTTCTCAATCTCCAGAAACATTTTTATATGGTAGTCCTTCTGTTCCCTCTAGGTATCAGTCACTTACTGGTACTTTTTCGGGAGCATCTCCTCAACCTGTTGAACAAGGGTTATTAACTGGTAATAACAGAACTAAGCCATTGAGTGTAGAAGATATTCTTATGATGTCAAGTACCATTCCAAATCCGCAACCTCAAGGAGGTCAGTCACCGCCTGGGGGGCAACCTCAAGGTCCTCAATTATCACCTCGGGGGCAACCTCAAGGTACCCAATTACCGCCTGGGGGGCAACCTCAAGGACAGTACATACCTTCGGGACAGTACATTCCTCAAGGTCAACCCCAGACTCAGTATGTACCTCAAGGTCAACCCCAGTATCAATATATACCTCAAGGTCAACACCAGCATCAGTACATGCCTCAAGGTTATCAACCTCAAGGTCAGTACCCAACCCAAGGTTTCCAACCACCTTCAAGTCAATCATTTGTCCAAGGAGCTGGAAATGTACCTTTGAATTATCAACCCTACCCTCAACCCGATTATGGTCCTCAATATGCTCAACCTTCTATGGGTCCATACCCCAGAATGAATATAGTGTGGGATCCATCTCAAACTCAACAAATCTTGCAACGGAATGTGCATTTGTCATCTCAATCTGGACAACCCTTGGTTTCTGGTTCAACCCAGCAACCTGTCCAGCATATTATTCAAACTTCTGTGCCTTCAGTAGTTTCTTAGCCTGGGCCTAGTTCACCTTGAACTCCGCCTCAAACGACTGCGACAATTGTTGCAACATCTGTTCCATCTACCCCACCTACTTCTGGAGTATCGGTAGCTCCAGTTTCTACTGTTCCTACATCAATTCCTCAAGCATCTTTACCTCAGTCTGGACCTACAATTCGGACTTCGGTTCAAATGCCTGTAAGACAGTCTGGTCCAAGTACGGTTGTCACAAGTCAACCTCAATTTACTTATCAACCATATCAAGGACAATACCAATTCGGTCCTGCTGTGCAAAACCCAGTCTATCAGTATCAACCGTACCCTGGGTATACTTATCAACAACCTCAACAACCCCAGTACAGTCTGGTTAATCCTGGTTTTCCGGGAGGATATAATATCCCAAATGCAATTCCAATTCCAAGTTATCTAGGATATCCTCCTCCTAGGGCTGGTCTTATGACCCAGAGTTCTCGTGACCCTAATCATCAGTTACCATTCATTGCAACTTTGGACTTGCCTGATTTGTCGCGCCTTACGAACGATCTGATTAATTATCTTCCGTTTTGGCCGCCAATGCCGAATAAGTTGCCCAGTGACATCCCAAAGTTTGAAGGTAAATCAGGAGAGGATCCGTCGAACCATGTGATGACTTATCACCTCTGGTGTGCATCTAACTCCATTTTAGATGATTCAATTCGTTTACGTCTTTTTCAACGCACTCTAATTGGTCTTGCGGCCAAGTGGTACATTGAGTTACCGCGAGCCACTTTTTATAACTTTAGTCAGCTAGCTACTTCATTCTTAACTCATTTTCAGTTGCCTGTCAGATATGACAATGGCACGGAATTATTAACTTCATTAAAACAGTCAATGTCCACTTATATTTCAGATCAAATTCATGAATGGAGACGTCGACGGAGTTTAGTGAAAGTTCTTATTCCAGATCAGATCTTAGCAGAATGGTTTGTTAAATCATTATTACCTAAAAAGACTGAGGATGTAGCTAAGGTAGGAGTCGTTACTGAAGAGCAAGTAATTTCTCAAGCTCAGTACCTTGACCTCGTTTATACGCAGTCGGGTACGTTACATGAGAAAATCCCCGACCTTCCTAAACAAAATCAAATAACTGCAGCTCCTTCAGGGTCTCATGCCGCTGATGGTATGATTGGTTCAGTTAACACCAAAAGTAAGAAGAAATCTTCCAAGAATTCTTCTCCTATCATAACTTTACCAGATTCCCCGACAGGAGACTCTTCCGCGGAAATTTCTGCCGATATTCATGTCGTAGAGTCATCTACGGCCAAATAAAAAACCGGCGGTAAAAAGAAGGGGAAGAAGAAAAATAAATTAGATAAAAATTCGAAAGAGAATCCAGAAAATATGGAATCTACTGATGAGAAACGTAAACCTCGTTATCCTTGTCTCATTTGTGACGAAGAACATTTTACAAGAGATTGCCCTCATCGCGCTGAGGTTGTGAAAATCGTCAAAGGTTCTCAAACGCCCGCTGTCTTGAAGGATCCGTTTCCTAGTCAAGACAGTAAGATGATAGGTTCTTCCTCAAATGCCTCAGAAGAACCCATAATGATGATGTCCCATGTTAGGATTGCGACATGATCACATGATTATGGAATTCAAAGTCCTGTTGGTGGTAAGGAAGCAGAATCTTCTAATTTGAATCCATCAACTTCAACTCCTGGTTCCGATCCGCTACAGATCGAGAAACCTAACCGAGACTTGGTAATCAAACCGCCCACTAAGGTTATACTTCGAAAGTCAGCTTTCAATCCACATGCGAGAGCTTCTCGGAACTATAACATTGTTGAAGTTTTAGCTTTTCACCTTCAACAATGTCGGCTTTGGAGGTGCTGCAATCATGTCCAGCACAACGTAAATTACTATTGTCAGCTATAGGAGCTGTTGATATTCAGGACTCAAACCTTACAATCTTCGATTTAGAAAATAGTACACCTCGCTTACCTTATCAAATGGCTTTCCAGATACCAGTGTTAGTCAAAAATAGACCTTGCTATAGGACTGTAATTGATGAGGGAGCTTCAACGTGTATTATGTCGATCCATTATTCGAGATCACTTGGTTCTCCTACACTTAATCAATCCCCGATGATTCTAAAGGCTTTTGATGGCCGTGGGTTCCATCCTTTTGGCATTCTACAGGATTTACCTATAGGGGTTGAAGGCAAAACTGTTAATCTAGATGTAGAAGTGGTTGATGCCCCTCTAGATTACAACCTTCTCTTGGGTCGTAGTTGGTCTTATGCTATGACTACTGTTATTTCATCAGTCTTTCGGCTTATAAAGTTTCCTCATAATAGAAAGATCATAACTATAGATCAGCTAACTTATTTTTTCATCCGACCCAGCCTGTTCTGAAAGTATCCAACATGTCGGCAAAACAACTATCCCTTATAAGGAGGTTGGAGTAGGATTAGTTAAAGATTCTGGTTTACTAGGAAAATTTTCCTTTCCTCCTCCTAACGTATCGCCTTCTACTGCAACCATTCATATGATTTCATCAGACACAAATGTTTATGATGATCCTTGGATCGTACCTTCCGAATCTGAGATGGATTCATTTGGTGATGCTATGCCTTTGAGTCCTTATGAAATTGCGTATCAGGTCGTACAATCGTTTTCTGACCCTTCTTCAACCAAAATTGATCTAATGAATGTGATCCATGAAGAAGCACGTTCAACATCAAACTCAGATTCAATAAAATTTTCTGAACTTGTTCACACTGATGAGCAGGTTCGTGAAAACTTGTCTGTTGATGATTTACCATGGGAAGATCTTCTTCATAGATCTTTGTTTTTACCTGAGATTGATCATTTTGAAAATGATTTTTCATCTATTTTTACGACTGATTATGTCAAGGAACCATATAATCCATTTCAAAATCTTGATTCTGAGTTAAATTTGGGAAATATTTCTCGAACATTTCCTATTGACATCTTAGTTAAACCTGGAATTGTTAAAAACATTCATATAGGTGCCTCCTGTACGGAAGATGAATTTCAAACATATAAGGCCCTATTTCAGGAATTCCGCGACATGTTTTCCTGGTCATATGAAGAAATGCCAGGAATTGACCTAGCAATTGTTGTTCATGAAATCAAAACTTACCCGGATGCTAAACCCGTCCGGCAACATTTGCGTCAGATCCACCCGCGAAAGGCTGCTACAATTAAAGCAGAAGTTGAGAAATTGCTTAAAGCAAGTTTCATTTATCCAATTCCCTTAACGGATTGGGTATCGAATATTGTTCCTGTTAACAAAAAGCAAGGAACAATAAGAATATGTATCGATTATAGGGATAGTGATCGAGCTTGTCCAAAAGACAATTATCCAACTCCCTATATTGATCAAATCATTGATGATTGTGCCGGTAGGGAAATATTCTCCTTTATGGATGGTTTTTCTGGTTATAATCAAATCAACATTCTACCTGCTGATCAACCAAAAACGACTTTCATTTGTCCATGGGGGACATTTTCTTATTGAAAATTACCTTTTGGGCTTAATAACGCCGGTGCAACTTTTAAAAGAGCCATGTCTTACGCATCTCATGACATCAAGCACATTGTGTAACCCTATCTCGATGATTTACCTGCTCATTCATTACGTAGAGCCGATCATCTCATTCATTTACGAGCAATCTTTATGAGATGTAGGCATTATCGAATTAGGTTGAATCCACACAAATGTGTTTTCTGTATAGAAACGGGTCGGTTACTGGGATTTGTTGTTTCAAAAGCCGACATTCGTGTCGATCCCTCGAAGGTTGAAGGTATTGTCAAATTGCCTCCTCCTTCGACTCTTCGCCAACTCCAAATTTTGCAAGGGAAGCAAACTTTTTACGTCGATTCATTCCTAACTACGCGAGATCACAAAGGGTTTTACCAGGTTGTTGAAACATAATACTCCATTCTTTTGGGATGAGATAGCTAACAAATCTTTTGATGCATTAAAACACGCGTTGACTACTTCTTATATCTCGTCGCCTCTCATTCCACCATTGGAATGGTGTTAGTTCAGGAAGATGAATTCGGTAGTGAACATGTGATTTATTACTTTAGTCAAACTTTGAATCCAACTGAGCTAAAATATTCACATGTGGAGAAATTGGCCTTGGCAGTTGTTCAAGCTGTCCAACAATTTCATCATTACATTTTACTACACAAAACTACTGTAATTTCCGACTGTAACCCTATGATCTATATTTTGACCAAACAATTGCTAGGGGGCAAGTATTCCAAATGGATTGTAATCCTGTAGGAATTTGAATTGGAATTTGAAAAATCTAAGTCAAAGAAATCATTAGTTTTTGTGGAGTTGATGTGTGACTTCCCGCGTGTTGATACTGAAACTGTGGCAGAAGAGCCCATTGCGGACGAATCCTTGTTTCTAATCAACACTCTTGATCCATGGTATGGAGATATCATAGTTTATCTCCAAACCCAATCCTTTCGGCCTGAAATTTTAAGATCTTAGCATCGGAAAATACGATTCCAATCCCAACAATTCAAAATTATTGGAGATACACTTTATCGTCATGGGGTGGACTCTATTTTCCGACGTTGTTTAACTCATGAGGAAGCTAAAAGGGTTCTAAATGACTGTCGCTCTGGAGCATGTGGCGGTCATATGTCTAGGTTTGCCACAGCCCAAAAGATATTGCGCGTTGGCTATTTTTGGCCGTCTTTGTTTACAGATTGTATTAACGCGGTCCGAAAATACCACAACTGCCAAATATTTGATCGAAAGATGCGCGCTCCACCTGCTCCTCTCCACCCTATAATTGCCGTTGGTCCTTATGCAAAATGGGGTATCGATTTTATTACATGTAACCCTCACTCGGCTGGGGGGCATGCGTATATCATCCTTGCGGTAGATTATTTTACCTAGTGGGCCGAGGCGATGCCTACATTTTCGGCAAACGGCAAAACTGCTATGATTTTCATTTTCAATCATATAATTGCTAGGTTTGGTGTTCCACAAGTGATTATCACTGATCATGGGTGTCATTTTCAAAATATTATGATGACTGAACTAACAGATCAACTTGGCTTGCGTCACAATAGTTAAACTCCATATTACCCACAGGACAATGGTCTGGTTGAAGCCATCAACAAAGTTCTAGTTATTATGATCCGACGAATCGTTGGGATTCATAGGTCGAATTGGCATAACATGTTATTTTCAGCGCTTTGGGCGTATCGAACCTCAGTAAAAACATCAACTAGTTTCACTCCTTTCCAACTAGTTTACGGTTTGGAAGCTGTGTTACCCATTGAATGCGAAATCCCATCATTGCAAATGGCCATAGAATTACTTCCAGCCACTTCCGAAGAGGAGAAACATTTGTTGTACTTGGCTCAGCTAGATGAGAATCGATGTGATGCTGCACTAGCAATTGAAGCTCATGCCAAACGTATTAAAGCTCAGTATGATCGAAATGTTACACCTTGTAATTTTTCGGAAGGAGACCTAGTCTTATTGTACGATCAAGCAAATGATAAGTTAGGCACTGGAAAATTCGTACCCGTGTGGCATGGTCCTTATGTTATTAAGCGAAAGCTGGAAAAAGGGGCCTATGAATTGGTAGACTTTGACAGAGTCTCTTTAGGTAAACCCAGAAATGGTCTTTACCTGAAGAGATATTATGCTTAAATCTGGGTGTGGAGATTTTAGTTAGGTTAGTTTTCTTTCTAGCTGATGTGTTTTAGATTAGAAAAGTGTGCTTAGTTTAGAGAGTGTTTTTTCATTATTCCTGCTTATCTTGATTTTACTCTTGCTATTGCAGATGTTGACGTCTCTCCAAACATACATTGGTTTCGCTGATGGTGCTTGTCGCAATACACGGAACATTTCTTCCACAACTTGGGTTATCTATTCGTCCTACGATGAGTTGGTATCTATGCATGGGGTAAGCCTCAGTCAAACAACGAACAACATTGCAGAGTATAGTGTAGTGATTGAGTTATTATCTAAATCCATCTCATTTGGGATTTGGAGTTTGATTGTGAGGTTAGATTCTGAACTCGTTGTATTGCAGCTTAATAGAGTTTATGCCATTAGAAATCCAGTGTTATTGAGATTATTTTTGAGAGTTCGTCTCTTGGAACGTGAATTTGACTATATTGAATATCATCATATTCCAAGATATTTAAATACATTAGCAGATGCAATTGCTTCTCGAATGTTAAGTAGACATTCGCAATAATCAAACAGTAAATTTAAAAACATTTCATAACATGTTTTACAAGATAGCCAGTAATAGTGATATAGCATAGCATAGAAGTGTGTCAATATATACATCGTCTTCAATCATAGGTTGAAAAACACCTTATGATTGGCAAAAATGATAGTGCAAAAAGAAAAAATGTCATATGAGTCTACAAAAGGTGATCATCCTATCACTGGTGATGATCTCGATAAGAAACCACTGCACGGGCCACCCTACAAAGGAACCTCCTCAGAGGTCCTGGGACCCCAATCACATAGCATTGTAGCCTAAGAGGAATGTCATCTATGCTAGTCTCTAGAATGTCTGTTGTCAAATGCTCTAGATGGTTTTCCAATTCAGCCAAGGTCTCTGTAGATTCGTCCCGTGGGGCTGGTGCTGCTACAGCTGGTTGTTTCCTCTCATAGGGCCAGAGAGTGGCTGGTCGCCGTGGACCTACATCTGCATTTGAAACTTTTTGCTATCAGTTTTGAGACGATCTAAAAAAAAAAATTAGAAAATGTTGAAAATGATTTTACCTGAGTCATCCCATTGCTCTCCTGGTGGAAGAGCCATGTCTGGGTCACCATGATAATCCATCCCAGCATAAGGAAAATCTTGAATCGTGAAAACTTGGTTCTCCAACCAATGAAAATACTCAGGAGGAAATCGAACAACCTCTGAACCCTCCTCAGGATGACGGGCCATAACTGCAACCCAACGCATCAGCTTGGGCTCTCGGGGAAGTCTAGCTTCAACGGAAAGATGCTGTGGGACCAACATTGGGACCCTCTCTAGACCAAAACTCACAACTAAGAAACCATATCCAAAGTTTTTCAGTTGTCCGTTCTTGGCTCTAGTCAGTTGGCCTTTTACATTAGCCAACACAGCTTCGCACCAGTTGAAGACGGTGCCTCAAAAGCAGTCTACTGCCATCCGCATTTGGGATCCAGTGGCCATATGTAGTGTTGCGCTTCCGCAGAGTTTGGTGACAGTAAATGCAATCACTTTGAGTTCAGGACGGGAGATGGTTTTGATATCAATCCCTTTGTCCTTGGTTTGGTCGTTACAAAACTCTAGTCGGAGGCTATCGACAGACTGGCCACCTAGCCTAGTCCCAAATAGATTTAATTGTTCACCTCTCTTAGGCAAACCAGTCAAAAAGTAAATTTCCTCTGGCTCCATTTCAATCTGGTGGCCACCAATAATGAAACACTAGTCCTGTATATTCCACTTGTCTACCAGCCACTACAAAAAGTCTACTTGGGCCCTCATGCCAGGTATGGCCCAGAATTTAAATAAACCGCATGCCTTTAATGCATCAATTGAAGGTTGATGATTGATTGCGGCGAGGTCCAAATCCTCGTGCTCCCGTTCCCGCCAGCTAAGCATAATGTATACCCTACATTCAAAGAAAAGGTGGTTTAGAATATTTTAAATCGAAGTTTTTGGGCAAAATTTGAAGAATATGGAATTTTAGAACACATGTCGCGGGGACCGCACCCTCTAAGTTAGAGACAGTGCGTAGGTCGCACTCTACCTAAATAGTGGGTGCGGGCCCCTGACTCTTTTCTACATACGAAAAAGTCGGGGTCCATAGGTTTCGCATGCTTCGCCTGCGGACCCCCGCGAGCGGGTTTTTAAACAAATTTCTTCCTAAAAAATAAAAATAATAAACCAAAAAGCAAATATCAAACGGTTGAAATGCAAGAGTAAGGTGATGTGGATTACCTGGAGGTGACGGTGTTCTATTCCAATAGATGGATTTTCCGCAATCTTCACGGGAAGTTTCTTACCAAAAGCTCTCTTTTCTCACTCTGAAGTCAAACGGTAAAAATGAATTTACAAAAGCCCTTTTTATAAGCTTTTTTGAATAAATGAATTTTTATTTTGTTTATTTTCACTTTAAATAGGTGACTTTTGAAGCATTTTTATTTATTTTAAAAAGGTATGAATAATGTTTGAGTTTTTGTGCAGGATAACAGATTTTCCAGGCAAAATTGATCACTTTCGACGAAAAACATTAGAGTCACCTTTAAGCTCTTTTCTGACTCCTAAAATATGAAAAGATTGCCGAGTTTTTCTTTTTAAGCTCGTTAAAACGGAACTAAAAAGACGGTCCACTTACAGCTCTTTTCTGACCATATAAACACGAAAAGATTGCCAGATTTTTCTCGTTTCAAATTCGATATTGGTTATAAAACGACGTGTCATTGATCACTTTTTTACTTTTTCAGATCAGAGACATTAATTATGAAAAGTACTCCTTGATCGTAATGGTCAAGTGGTTCTCTCAAGTATTATTTTATACTTTTTCGAGCTTGGGAGACACAAATTTATGAAAAAGGACAACCATAGAGTTTTCTTAAGTTTTTCTTCCGACTCCCTAAAATTGAAAAACACTGAGTTTCTCCTATACTGGACTCATTAAAACTTAACAGTAAAGGACCTGTTCAATTACAAACAGGAGCGGACCACTCCTTCTTAGGGTTCGAATTTAAACTAAGTTGGACTCATCCGAAGGATGAGCTTATAATCAAGCAAATGTTATCCTCCTCAAGGTTGTAAAAAATAAAGAGGTACTTGCCAGAAATGTTGGGGGAAAAGAGAGAAAAATGAACCTGTTTGTCATACTTTGTGTCTCAGAAAAATGTTTAACCACTCTTGAACACGACACTTTTTGTTCACCTGGGTTGGGAAATCCTTTGCCTAACAGTTAATCAAACCATATTGAAAGTATTCAGTTGGTTTCTGGGTATTAGCTTTGGGTCAATTGTCACCAAACCATCTGCAGTGTCATTATGTGTTCAAGAGGTCAGTGCAAATAAACCATTCATCTACAAAATATCTGTCATGCATCTTGACCATCCCTGAGTCAGTCCTTACAACTATATTTCTTCAAACTTGATCTATGATTTCGTGTTGTGGGCTTGCCTACGACGGATCGCTTTCTATCGACTTCAGCTCATTATCTAGAAAGATGATCTAGAAACCGTTAGTACCTTGGGATCTACATGCCTCAATGGCAGGTTTCTCACCTTCGATGATAGGTTGCATCATTGACCTTCGATCAAAGGATTCCCTGACATGTTTGACATCAACTCATCTATTCACATTTCATGGATTGTACTGAGTACTTTGAGAGCCACTAACATTACTGGTGGTTTCTCTCACACTTGTTAACAGTTTATGTTTAGTCAATTTAGTGTTATCTAAATTGCTAGTATTAATTGTCAACCCAGGGCTCGTAAGCTGATGAAGTGAAGGTGTACTATATGTACTTAAGCAACCTCTTAGAGTTTTTTTTATCGTTGGGGGTGTTGTTTGTGGTTAATTTATCTTCCTAAGATGGAGTGGTGATTTATAAACAGATGAGTGATAGTGTGTGTGGAGTGAATCCTAAATGAGTGAGAGTGTGTGATTAGTGATCTCTAACTACTTGCTTGAAAGGAAATGCTTGAAAGAAATAAATAACTTGAAATAACTTGAAAGCAAAGAACCACTTCCAATGGCACTAGACACCATTCATGCTGCTGCAAATAAAAGAAAAGAAAGTCACTTTTAAAACCAAAGATAATGATTATCTCTCCCTAACTCCCTGCTTCAAACACATAGTGCTGTGTAAAGCATGATTAGGAAGTAGCTCAAGTTGAGTTAGAAAAGTGATTAAAAATGAGAAAAATCTACTTTAAAGACTAGTGATAACGTTTTTCTCTTTCTAACTCTCTACTTCTGCCATATGTACTATGCAAAGTATGATTAGAAAGTAGTGAAAGATTAGTCTAAAAAACACTCAAAGCCAACTGCAAGTTAGTGGTATTTTGATCCTTAAAAGATAACAATTTATGATAAAAGATCATTCATGTGTTAGCAGAACTTTGAGAAATAAGACTAAAAATCAGCTATAAAAACAAAGGCAGCAACTTGAACCTGTCAACTTCAAATACCATTAGTTTGTAAAGCAAATACACAAACATAAAAACAAATCCCGGGCTAAAAACCTGCAAGGAAATAATACTGATCAGCTTGAAAGAAAAGAAATCAAATAAATCAAACTATACATGTTTAAAGAAATGCTGAATGAGAAAATAAAGAAATGCTGAACATAAAATACTTTACAGAGGCTAACATGAACAGGGGCCCTCCATTCATTCAGCCACAAGAAGACTTAAGGAACTGAAAGCTTCAAAACAACACTGTTTCTATTGCTCCATTTTCATAAATGTACAAAACAGAGTGCTAGAATAGCACTATAAAAACAGAGTTTACAAATGCTCTTAAAATTATCACAAGTTCATAAAGTATAGCAGCTAAAAAGTAAAATAAGCATACGCAGACGCAAGTATATATAGGCATCTGAAGGATGGCCTAACACGTACAGCTAATAACTAAAAAACAACTAACTGTAATGCGTATTTAAGGTTCATTGACACATCATAAGGCTGCGTGATGAGCTGGAGGTTCTGTCGTCATGGGCAATGAATCCAGTGTTGGATCATGTCCCCTACCACCTGCAAAATGCGGACAAGTCACTATTTGAGCTGACGTGACCTAACAGCTTACAATCACCGTTAAGCTGTCTTTATTTGACCGTAACTTGACCAGTTTTGACCGGAGGTACAGATGACGTGAATGGCTGAAAAAATGGCACAGGAACCTCGAGCACGTTGATACCTAAGTGCCCATGTGGCTCATTTGGCAAACTGACACGTGGAACCTTGAGTTTAACAAAAAGGCTGCGGGATCATCAGATGGCTGTGGAATCGCTGAATGGCTGCGGGATTGCCAGACAGCTGCAGAATTCCTGCAAGTATGTCAAAATCTAAACAAAACAGTCACCCATTAGCAAAACTCACTTGATCATGCTTAATGACACCTAATGTAATGATCTGGGTGGTTTTACAGTGAAAATGCGGCAAAAGTGAAGAAAAGCTGAGGAAAAACTGAGGGAAATGGTAGACAAGTAGGTGTAAAGTAGAGGCTCTACATACCCCCACTACGAGGGTATTGCATGTCCTCATGCAATGAAAACACAGCTCAATCCACCTGCTGGGATGCCTCTGCTAAGACATCCAATCTCCTCTTCTTCCTATGTGTGGAGACATTGACTTTTGGTCTCTTGAACATGCATCTGAATTTCAAATTGATTAAGGCTCTGTTTAGCCTTCTACATTTCTTCTTGAGTCTCCTGTTTTTCTTCTGCCACATGCCCATGTGAAGCATGGTGTTATCTTGGACCATTTTGTCAATATCAGCTTGCTGCTTCATTTTTTCATTTTCCTGCTTAATGTGGCGATTTAGCACCTCAAGTTCATAGATCTCTTGTTTGAGTATGTCTATTTGCTGCTCATGAGGTATGATATTACTTGGGCCAGCAGTGTTCTGCTCCAATGTTTCAAAATAGTTGTACACCTCTTGCTGAGCTGGGTCAACCATTGGTGACTTCCTTGGACTGTGTTCATGCTCAATTTCAGTTTCAAACTCCGGCTGAAATGGACTGTCCTCCCTTGGAGGAGTAGCTGCATCACGTTGTGGACTATCCTCAAGGTCTGATTTTATAGCACCCTTCTCAGGTGTGCTTAGATCAATGAAAAGTGTCCTTGTGGCTCTCCCTTTATTCTGCAATCTGCTGCTCCTTCTTACAGTGGCAACACTCTGTGTTTCTTTTTGTGCCTTTTTCCTTGGTTTCTGCACTTTTACTTTCTTGGAAAGGGCAGTTTTTTCATGGAGTTTGGCCAACCTTTGTGCTAAGGGCTGACTATCTTCCTCACTAGAATTCTCTAGAGTCTGATAAGTTTCTTGAACTATGGATTTTCCCTTGTCTTGCTTTTGTTTCTTCCTATCTTCTTTTCTCTTCTGGGCAGCTTCTTGGGCAAGTTCTGAGAGGGTTTGTGTGATAATCCCTTGAGCTATTGGATCACTGTCCACAGTAGGTTCAGGCTCAATCTCATGTTCAGAATGATGTACTTCAGTTTCCTCTTCAATCTGTCCTTCGACAGTTCCCTCTAAGATATCAGTTTCAGGGGTATCCTCTTTTCTTTTTCTTCTACTTTTTCTAGGCACAGAGGTTTCTCCAGCTTCTTCAAAATGATTTCTCACAAGGAATTTCTCCCAGGTGTCTCGTTTTGCTTTTAATTGTTCCTCCACTAACATCTTAACAAGACTATGATGACAGAGATGTGCTTCAATGTTTCGTGGATTCCTTTGGGCCATGGAACACATTTTTCTAAGGCTTTGGAATAGAAAGTAGGGAAGATTTATATCATGTTCTCCTTGAAATTGCAGCATAACTTTACCATGATAAACATATAAGACCCCAAATCTCCCTTCACAAGTGAAAAATTTTTGTACTAACAACAGTAAAATTTTCCATTCTTCCTTAACATAAGTGACAGGAATTCCTTTTGTGAAGACACTGGTATCCATACCTGGGTTTTTTAAAATCTGCTTCCATTGTTGATCTTGAACTGACCGGTTTTTAAACCACCTTTCTCCGGTTTGTGGGAGAGATGTAGCTTGTGCTATGCTGCCCTCGCTGACTGCAAACGTTAAATCACCCACCTCCACTTGACTGTCTTTATCTCTGAATGACCTTGCAAAGGCCTTTGTAACCTCCTTGTGGTAGCCTTTAAATTTCTTGATGCACTGTAGCCAGTTGGCTTTCTGCAACGCCTCCTTAACTTGAGGATATGCTTCCGGGAATTTTGAACCTTCTGGTTCAGCCCTTAAAAGTTTCCCCATTGACTCTACGGCTCTGTTCTAAAACACGACTTCAATGGTGGCTTTACACAGTAAATTCTCGGCTCTGTTCAGAATTTTGTGGAAAAGAGGTTGTATGGTTTCAGCAATAGCCTTAGACACAGTGAATTCACGGCTTGAACATCGTGAAATGGTGGATTAACAGCTTTAACACAGTGGAACGGTGGCTTAGCAGTCGTAATACAACCGTAACATACGTTCACTGGTTATATGTATTCACTGTTTCTCAGAATTAGCAGAGAGGAAAAAACAGAGTATGGTTTATGGAGGCAACGTAGTGAGTGGAACGGAATGAAGGAAATGAGAGAATGGAATAGCGTGAAATGGAGTGTTATGAGCGTAGGAGGGTTTCGAAATAATGAATGGAAACGGCTAGATCCTTAGATTTCAGCTGTAGGTTTACACATGGCTGTGGGATGAGGACTTAGAGAGTCGTAGTACATTAGGCTACGTCACTAGGGTACGAAAGCCTTAATGACAGAAGCAGCTGTAAGTGATTTTCAAAATCGTGGTAATCAAGGACTGATAGACTTGGGAGATACGTGGATATATGGTCGCATGGTAGGGAAAATGGGTAATCATTACAATTAGTGGCAAAAAGACATAACCCAAAAAACTTTGCGTAATGAAATAACTGTAAGTTTAAGATTTAAAACATACCTCAGATCCGCGTTTGGTTTGCTTTTTGATGATTTGCCACTAACCCTTTGTCAAATTATTGCTGTTACATGACTCTTTCCTCCTTGTTATTGATGATTTTTGAACTGTAAAAATTTCTCAAACAGACTGTGTTTCTTTGTGCAGGTGCAGAGGGCTGCGGAAAGGCTAAACGACTGCAGAATTGCCAAATAGCTGCGGGAACTGCAATGGTGTCCTCCAGCTGCACAAAATAACCTTAGTTGCCTAAAAAAAACCTTTATTAATGAAATGAAATGGAATGAATGGATGAATGGGTGGAAAGCAGTGAGGTGAAGTGAGAATGGTTAGATGGAATAAGATGGTGAAATGGAATGGATGAAATGGCGAAATGAGATGAAAGAGAGAGAGATTTTTTTTTTTGGAAAACATGAGGTGTCAGGTGACCCTGATTTTCACCTCAGGTTTTCTGCATGAGACTGCCAATCAGAGATTGGTTTTCAGGCTCATACATTTATTCTTTTTTTTTTTTTTTTTATTGAAATTGAAAGAAACAGAGATTAGGCTGATGGAGGAGAAGAATTCTTCTCCACCAACCTCATTTCAGAATCGCCTTGGAACAACTTAACAAACTCCTCTTTTGAGAGTGGCTTGTGGTAAACTTTCAACCGGTGGCCATTCACAATAAAGGGAGTTTGAAGTTCATCAATAGTCTTCACTCTAACTGCTCCATTATTAAAGACTTCATCAATCTCATATGGCCCAAGCCAATGAGTTTGAAATTTTCCTTTGAAGTCCTTAAATTTGGAATCAAACAAGAGTGCCCAATCACCCTTTTGAAACTTCTTTTCTTTGATATGTCGATCATGCCATTTGATTCTTTGGTGCTGAACTAGATCGGTCCTTAGAATTGCATCTTGCCTCATTTCATCTAGTTCATTTAACTGGTCCATTCTGTGCTTCTGGGCTTCTGATAAGCTCATCCCCAATTGAACTGCTGTCTTGAAGGTCTTGATTTGGAACTCAATGGGGAACAGGACTTCCTTCCCATAAACAAGTTCATAGGGAGAATGTCCTGTGGTGTTCCTCCATGTAGTTCTATAGGCCCATAAGGCTTCAGGAAGCCTTTCCGCCCAATCTCTTCTATGAAGATGAACAGTCTTTGTGATGATGCTTTCAAGAACTTTATTTGTAGATTCTACTTGACCATTCGCTTGCGGATGGTATGGAGTAGATGTTCTATGCTTGATCTTATACTCCTCCATCAGCTTCTCCATCATCCTTGATGTAAATTGGCTCCCCTGATCTGTTACAATTTCTCTTGGGACACCAAAACGAGTGAAAATATCCTCAAAAAGAAATTGAACAACTGAATTTTCAGTAGCAGAAGTCAATGCTTTAGCTTCTACCCACTTAGTAACATAATCAGTACAAACCAATATATATCTCTTTTGCTTGGATGGCGGATTAATTGGTCCAACAAAATCTAGAGCCCATTTCTCGAAGGGTTCGATGCATACCTGTGGCTGTAGTGGCATTTCATTTGAAAGAGTTGGTCTCCCAACTCTCTGACAACTGTCACACCTTCTAACATATTACTTTGCATCCTTAAAGAGAGAAGGCCAATAATATCCTAAAGAAAAGATTTTATAGGCTGTCCTCTTATCCGCAAAGTGTCCGCCACAAGGTTCGTCATGACATGCCTTAAGGATGTCAGGCATTTCATCCTCCCGTACACATCTTCTGATCATACAATCTGGCCCTGTTCTGAACAATTCATTAGAAATCCAAGAATAATGTGAACTCTCCTGAATGATTTTCCTTTTCTCATTAGGAAATAAATGTAAAGGTAGCTTTCCAGTAACTAAATAATTAGCAATATCAGCATACCAAGGAGTTTTGGTAGTTACTGCAAACAAATACTCATCTGGAAATTTATCCTCTACAGGGGAATCCTCATTAGTGTTTTGGATTCTAGACAAGAAATCAGCTACTGTGTTCTGTTTACCTGGTCGATCTAACACAGTTATGTTGAATTCTTGTAAAAGCAAAAGCCATCTTGTAACTCTACCATTAGTGACTGGTTTGTTCATGAGGTATCTAATGGCAGAGTGATCAGTGTGGACAAAGGTTTCATAGCCGGTTATATAATGTCTAAACTTGTTTATCGCATGAACAACGGCTAGAAATTCCTTTTCAGTAACAGTGTAATTTAACTCAGTAGGAGTCAAATTCTTACTTGTGTAATAAATGGCATAAGGGATCAAATCCTTTTGTCCCAAAACAGCTCCTAAAGCTGTATCTGAAGCATCATTAGAAATGTGGAAAGGGAGTTTCCAATTTGGACCCCTTAGAATGGGTGCTTCAGATATTCTAATCTTTAAAGCTTCAAAGGCAGATTGACATTCAGGATCCCACTTAAATTCACAATCTTTAGTAAGGAGTTTGAAAAGAGGGGATGCTATCTTAGTGAAGTTTTCAATAAATCTTCTGTAATAACCAGTAAACCCAAGAAAACTTCTAACATCTCTTTGGCAATTTGGAACAGGTAACTTAGAGATGACTTCGACTTTAGATCTATCAACTTTGATTCCATCTCCTGAAATATGATGTCCTAAAACAATCCCTTCAGTAAACATCATAAAACACTTTTCATGACTTAAAGAAAGATTTGTTTCCTTACATCTTACCAGTACTTTTTCCAAATTTGCCAAAGCTTCTTCAAATGTATTACCATAAACTGTGAAATCGTCCATGTATACCTCTACACAATCATGAATCAGATCTGAAAAGATTCCTAGTACAACCCTTTGAAATGTAGCGGGTGCATTGCACAATCCAAAAGGGAGTACTCGGTAGGAAAAAGTTCCCCAAGGACAAGTAAATGTGGTTTTGTCTTGATCTTCAAGTGCTACCTGAATTTGGTTGTAACCACTAAAACCATCCAAGAATGAGAAATACTTTTTACCTGCTAAAGTGTCTAGTACCTAATCAATAAAAGGTAGAGGGAAATGATCCTTTAAGGTTGCCTTGTTCAATTCTCGATAATCAATGCAAACTCTCCATTTACCATTCTTTTTGGGCACTATAACCAAGGGAGAAACCCATTGGCTATCTGAAATGGGGTAAATGAAGTTTACCTTGAGCAATTTCTGAAGTTCTTCTTTCACAATTTCCCTAAGATTTGGATTCATCCGTCTTTGTGGCTGCCTAATAGGTCTGCTGTTTTCTTCAATATAAATGTGATGAATACAAGTCTTAGGGTCGATTCCTTTCATGTCAGTGTATTCCCATGCAAAGGCAGTGGAATGTTTTTGCAACAGTTTAGTTAATTCTTCTTGTTGTGGTCTTTCCAAGTTCTTGTTAATGTTTAATGTTTTTCCTGGAAAGATTTCAACTGTAGAACTACCAAACTCTTCCATTGCGAAGAGAGACATCTGTCTAGAGGAGAGATATTCAATGTCTGCATCTAACTGAAACTGTGTAGAGTCATATTCTAAAGGTGTCTCAAAATTTTCTAATGTATTTAGAATTTGACTGTCCTCACTAATCTCAGAGATGGTTAGAACAGGTTGAAGAGTATCCTCATCATCGATCCACTCATCTTCTCCTATTTCTGTTATTGCCTTTGCGGGAGGATACAAGTTGAATTTCTTGGTAGAATTACCATCTGATATATACATGTCCCCAGACCTACAACTTATAAAAGCATCAGCTGTGGCCAGCCAAGGTCTTCCTAAAATAAGAGGATGTCCTCCTAGATTGTTCTTGGGGGTTAAAATCATAAAATCAACTGGATACTCCCAAGAGTCTAGTGAGACTGGAATATCTTCCAATACACCATCAGGTTTGATGATGGATCTATCTGCAATTTGCAGCAAAGTAGGTGTAAAGAGAAGGTTAGGAAGCTTTAACTGATCCATGGTCTGTCTACTCATGATGTTGATAGCGGCTCCTAAGTCAATCAAGGTATTTGGGATTTCAACCCCATTAATATGAGTTTTAACAATAGGGCTACCGGGATCCACATACTTTTGCATGGTAATCTTACCCATCATAATGTATGCAATTTTCCCAACTAGATGTATCCTTTTGGTATCTCTGGTTTTCTTTCCTGTTTTTTTTCAAACTCAACTCCTTTATTGTCTTTGCTAGGATGGGAATTTCCTTAATGGATGTTAACAAGGGAATCTTGATACATACATTTTTCAATTCATCTAGAAAGTTGTAGTCAGGCAACCAAATTTGTTTTTCCACCGCCTGGTCAATTTGTAACCTTTCAGGGAAAGGCGGTGTAGTTGAAGATGTAGGTTGCTCAACTAAGGGAGTTGATTCTTTTTCTTTTTCTTGAATGTTTGGATTTTGAAGGGATGCTTAAGAACCCTTATTAGCTTTAAGAGATTCTTCCTCAAAAATGCTTGGCTGTTGAACACTTGTAGAAGGTTGATCTAGGATTCTACCTGATCTGAGTTGTACTTCATTGAGAGGAACAACCATATAGGTAGGGAATGGTTGACCTTCCATCACATAAGCATTTTGAGGATTCCTATTATTTGGATTGGGTAATGGCTGAGAGGGAAGTTGATTTGGCTTCTGCTGGGAGAGTTGAGAATTTTGATTTTGTGGAGGAGGTTGTTGTTGTTGAGGGTATGGCAATGATAATTGTTGACCTTGATTTGGAAGTTGGGGAGCTTGCTGATTCTGAAATGATGGAGGATATTGATAGAATTGAGCAAATCTCGCATAAGGATTTTGCATGCTTTGCAACCATGCTTGAAAAGCATTTTGTGGTTGAGGCCAAGGTTGTTGCCAAGGGTTCCAATTTGGTTGGGATTGAGAATTCATAGAGTTGTTAAACCCTTGATTCTGTTGTCCTTGCCAAGGTCTCCTTGCAATAAAACAAAGAGATTCAAGCGTACTTGGATCTTCTTGAAAGACTGATTTGAGCCCAGGGATTGAAGGACAATCCTTGGTCTCATGGGTTTCTGAGCAAATTACACATGTTTCCACAACTTGTGCTTCCAAGGGACATTCCCTTAAAGCATGCTTCTTTCTACACTTCGGGCAAAAGATAGTCATAGCCTCAGCTTCTGCTTTTTGTTTATTTTGAATCTTAAGGGTATCAATTTGTTCACTAAGACTCCCTAAGATGTCAGTTTTAAATTCATCAAGCATATTACCGATTTCAGCCCTACTCACTGATCCTGTTGCAGATTTATTTGCCCTAAGGAGAGAAGGATCTCTAGGCCCTTTTTGAGTTTTTGATTTGCCCCTTGAGAGATGGATACAAAGTTCTGCTATATCATTGAGAGAAAGTTGAGAAATATCCCCTTTCCCCATCATGTTTAAGATATCTATCCATTCATCCCTAATGGCTTTTAATAAGAGGGCTTTTAAGGTCTCTTCATCCAAGGTACTCATTTTTGCTCTTTTTAAGTTATATTGAAATCTCTCAAGTAAATCTTCTAAGCTCTCATCTTCTTTTTGCATCATTTTAAAAACCTCGTCCTTGTGATTAGTAGGCATACAATAGTCCAAATACCTATCCAAAAAGGTTTGTTTCATTTCATCCCAAGTCCTAATGGATTGAGTAAGTAACCCCATGAACCATTTTAAAGCTTGATCTTTTAATGTTGATGGGAACAGCTTGAGTTTCTGAGTATCATCCAGATAGTCATAGGTTTGACACACAACTTCAAATTCAAACAAGAATGTTTCAGGGTCCTCAGTTCTTAACCCATGAAAATTTGGGAGGACGGATGGTGATATGTTTTTCATGGTGGCTCGGGAATCCTTATTAACAATGGGAAACCCAAATGAGTTATCCCCATCTCTATTTCCTCCAATGGGACCTCTACCTCCTCTATTATTATTGTTATTTCCTCCTCCTCCTCTACCTCTACCTTTACCACCTCCTTCTTCCTCTGCCATGATGATTCTCCTAGGGATTTCAAAATCTTCTGGTTCCTCTACAAAGGGTGAATGAGAAGAGATTTCTCCTTCTTCTTCAGGTGAGTCTATTTCCTCAATTACAATTGGTTTTCCTGTAGGAGAAAGAGAAGAGTCTCTTCCTGGTTCAAACTCAATAGAAGGTGTAGGAGAGTCAACTCTTGGCTCTTGAATTCCAGGAATTCTAGGACTAGGAGTTTCGGTTGGAGATAAGGGAGGTGTCTCTTGTCTATCTCTTGAAGTAGATGGACTTGTAAAAATTGAACTTCGAGCTCTAGCTAAAAACCTTCCCCTAGAATCTCTAGCTCTATGCATGTCATTTTTTATTTTATCTTCAAGTCAAGTTAATAGTTCTTTTTCTGATCTTCCAGGTCACTCTAGGTGCAAGAAGAGAGCATACTCAAGAAACTATTAAATCAATAACTTTCTCCTTTCGGATCCTCCAGATCACTTTGAAGTGCAAGAGGAGAGCATACTTAGATAGGCTATTAACTTCTTTTCTTGAAATTTTATGTTTTTTTTTTTTTTTTCAGAATATGGCTACTTAATTTCACTTCCCCGGCAACGGCGCCAAAATGTTTAGTCAATTTAGTGTTATCTAAATTGCTAGTATTAATTGTCAACCCGGGGCTCGTAAGCTGATGAAGTGAAGGTGTACTATATGTACTTAAGCAACCTCTTAGAGTTTTTTTTATCGTTGGGGGTGTTGTTTGTGGTTAATTTATCTTCCTAAGATGGAGTGGTGATTTATAAACAGATGAGTGATAGTGTGTGTGGAGTGAATCCTAAATGAGTGAGAGTGTGTGATTAGTGATCTCTAACTACTTGCTTGAAAGGAAATGCTTGAAAGAAATAAATAACTTGAAATAACTTGAAAGCAAAGAACCACTTCCAATGGCACTAGACACCATTCATGCTGCTGCAAATAAAAGAAAAGAAAGTCACTTTTAAAACCAAAGATAATGATTATCTCTCCCTAACTCCCTACTTCAAACACATAGTGCTGTGTAAAGCACGATTAGGAAGTAGCTCAAGTTGAGTTAGAAAAGTGATTAAAAATGAGAAAAATCTACTTTAAAGACTAGTGATAACGTTTTGCTCTTTCTAACTCTCTACTTCTGCCATATGTACTATGCAAAGTATGATTAGAAAGTAGTGAAAGATTAGTCTAAAAAGCACTCAAAGCCAACTGCAAGTTAGTGGTATTCTGATCCTTAAAAGATAACAATTTATGATAAAAGATCATTCATGTGTTAGCAGAACTTTGAGAAATAAGACTAAAAATCAGCTATAAAAACAAAGGCAGCAACTTGAACCTGTCAACTTCAAATACCATTAGTTTGTAAAGCAAATACACAAACATAAAAACAAATCCCGGGCTAAAAACCTGCAAGGAAATAATACTGATCAGCTTGAAAGAAAAGAAATCAAATAAATCAAACTATACATGTTTAAAGAAATGCTGAATGAGAAAATAAAGAAATGTTGAACATAAAATACTTTACAGAGGCTAACATGAACAGGGGCCCTCCATTCATTCAGCCACAAGAAGACTTAAGGAACTGAAAGCTTCAAAACAGCACTGTTTCTATTGCTCCATTTTCAGAAATGTACAAAACAGAGTGATAGAACAGCACTATAAAAACAGAGTTTACAAATGCTCTTAAAATTATCACAAGTTCAGAAAGTACAGCAGCTAAAAAGTAAAATAAGCGTACGCAGACGCAAGTATATATAGGCATCTGAAGGATGGCCTAACACGTACAGCTAATAACTAAAAAACAACTAACTGTAATGCGTATTTAAGGTTCATTGACACATCATAAGGCTGCGTGGATGAGTTGGAGGTTCTGTCGTCATGGGCAATGAATCCAGTGTTGGATCATGTCCCCTACCACCTGCAAAACGCGGACAAGTCACCGTTTGAGCTGACGTGACCTAACAGCTTACAATCACCGTTAAGCTGCCTTTATTTGACCGTAACTTGACTAGTTTTGACCGGAGGTACAGATGACGTGAATGGCTGAAAAAATGGCACAGGAACCTCGAGCACGTTGATACCTAAGTGCCCATGTGGCTCATTTGGCAAACTGACACGTGGAACCTTGAGTTTAACAAAAAGGCTGCGGGATCATCAGATGGCTGCGGAATCGCTGAATGGCTGCAGGATTGCCAGACAGCTGCGGAATTCCTGCAAGTATGTCAAAATCTAAACAAAACAGTCACCCATTAGCAAAACTCACTTGATCATGCTTAATGACACCTAATGTAATGATCTGGGTGGTTTTACAGTGAAAATGAGGCAAAAGTGAAGAAAAGCTGAGGAAAAACTGAGGGAAATGGTAGACAAGTAGGTGTAAAGTAGAGGCTCTACAGTTTACATCACTGACTGGTAATCAAGTGGTTTCTACCATGTTCGACTTCGACGCATTCATTCACATGGATAGAATCATACTATTTCGGGAAGTAGAAATCAAGACCCTGGATCTAGTTTCCACCATCCAGGTTACGAGGAATTTTGTATTCATTATACAGTGGACTATTCATAAATAGATGGCTGCACCCATACTGTGTCTATACTTGTGATGTATTACAAGATCATTCCTATATCAGAGCAGTTTAGTTAGTTTTCTAGTCAGTTTTGATCTGAGTATGGGAATGCCTACCTTAGCGATGATATGATCTCATATATATATTTTGTACTGAATGTTTTTACAGGTTCCAACCAGGCTCTCCACGAGATGATCCTTGAAATGATAAAGTACTTCACTCTTCTTAGATGATAAATGAAATCCTCATCTACTACAAACTTCGCACTTTAGGGGGCAATCTGTTAAACAAAATATTGTCACCATGACTTTTTGCAGTCAGTGTGAGTCTATCACCACTCATACTGTCCTCCTTTGCAAGTCTCAAACCTCAGCTCTTCATGTCAAGCCTTAAAAATGAGAGAAAGTCTTTGAAAAGCTCTAAAACTCTGGTTCCGCACTTTCTCTTACCATTACCTACAGTCCTGCACCCCTTGGTCATGTTACTTGTGGACATGCCCGCTCTGTCTCTAAAGGAGTGGGTGCAGACCCCTGTAAAAGTAAAAAATGCGCAATTTTATTCTTAAAAACTCACTTTGAGTTAATTCTGGACGCTTCTAGAAGGAATCTTGACATGGTTGGTTCGCTCCTAGGTGGTTCATGCATCCCATAACTAAAGGAGCTAACCCCTTGATGAGAGGAGCTTATCCCTTTGAAGGTGGACCTGGTAACTTCCCTCCTTTGCACTATAAATTGAGGCATTGGGCTGGTTGCTGGAGAGGTTGAAAGCTGAACATTTTTTAGGGTAAATGCTGTTGGAATTTAGACTTCCTAATTGAGCTTGAGATGAGAGATTACATACCTTTTGGCTTCTTTGGGAAGAGAGTGAAACTTGTCAAAGTAGAGGAGATTCTTGCTGGACCCTGGGAGGAGCTTGTACAACATCAAGGCACCAAGGTTGTAAAGTTCTTCTTTGTTTAAAGTTAATACAATCAGATTCATTTTTCTCAATAAATTGTCTTATATGGTTTATTTCATGAATTCCTTGATCATCATGATAAATATGGTTTATTATATTGGCTATGCAGGTGTTATTTGATATGTGCATGTTTGTGTTTGCAGGTTCTTTAAAAGGGAGATCATTTGGATCAATGGAGCGTGGATTCCACAAACTAGCACTAGACTTGAGGTAGGGTCTGAAAAGTCTCTTGGTTTTTATTTATAAATCGAAATATTTAGAGAAAGATAGAAGTTGTTTGGTTTGCTTATCGCTAGATATCCATAGATACTAGGGAGATCAGTCTTGTCCGCAAGAACGATTTATCCGCCCGACAAGATCAAACTTTTCTCTTTCATCAAAGCCTTGCAAACCCAAGTACTATCTTCAAGCTGTTTGCCTTTATCATCTCCTATTGTCATTCCACTTTGGGGCACAATGTTCACATTTAGATCTTCCTTGCGTAGCTCAGACATCATCATCTGCAGGTTCTGAGTCTGGGGAGGTGGCAGCGCTCCATTGTCGTGTATCCTAGCTATCGACGTAGTACAATCCTTCATCTCATGATCAAACAATGTACAATACGGACATGATGGGCACGTTGGATTCGTACAATCATGGGCATAATGTCTTGTCCCTCTGCAATAGTAGCATATCGGCTCTCTGCGACCTCTTCCACGTCCTCCTCCACCTCGACCTCATCCATGCCCTTGAAATCTAGTTCGCACCACTCCTATGTTTGGGTCTAGGGGTTGCGTTTCGGCCTGAACTCTGTAGGTGGGAGTTCTATCCATCATTAGCTCATAGCTTCTACAAGTGTGTTCATTGTGTCCAACCGATCTACAAAAATTACAAAACAACTGTTGTGAATTCTGCGTGTACTTCTGTAACAAATGGCAGTTGTCCATAGCATGCTTTCCTCCTATTTGATAAATCATGCACCACAAGGCAGGTGTTGCACTAGATCTTGCTTGTGCTTCCGAACTTAACGATATCTATCCTCCTCCCACGAGGTAATTCACAAACACAAGGTAGTGGTCCTTATCATGACCTTGACCCTTGCATTTTATGCACCACACCTGTTAGGCCCCTATACTACTAGTGTAACCCCTTATTGTTATTAGTACAACCCACTTATTATATTTATGTACCCATGTAGTGCCCATATTGTTGCTATTATGCCCCATAGAAGCCCACTATTGTTATTATTGTGCCCTTACATTATTATTGTTATGTTGGCTCTGATTATGTTATGATCCCTTAGACTCCTATATATAGAAAGGAGGTCATTTCATTTGTATCATCCAAGAATTGTTCATTTATATAATGTAAAGGAGGTTTCCCCCTCGAAGAGGCTGAATTCTAAGGCGTTGATCTATCTTTTCTATCTTTTCTTGAGCTGGTTTCATAACATTTGGTATCAGAGCTTTGGATTCTAGGGTTTCACTGCTCCAAATTGGTCACCGTGGCATTTTCGCTATAACTTATTTTCTGCGATGTTTCAGAAGCTAAAAAAAAACCCCATTTGAGAAGAAATCACACTAAAGCTCGGGTCCAAATTCCATAGCTTTTCACACTATATTTGCGGAGATATGATCTGAGGAAGTTGGTCTTTTTGCAGACTCCTGAATTACATTCCAAACAGGTGACCTGGGGAAATTCGTCATAACTTTCGCTCTGAGCATTGGATTAAAATTTCGTAAAAAGGTACATAAAGAGGACGGACTGTAATTTCTTGTAGATATTTTTCAGAGCTAAAGGTCGAAACAGCGACACGTGGCACTTCATACAAGTTCGCTCTTCTGGAAAGGTCTATAATAAGGTCATCTTGGGAGATTGTACATAACTATTTCTTGGAGAATTCAATTTGGATCAGACTAGTGGCATTGGAAAGAGGACACAGAGGGCTACTACAAGTCACAATTTCAGAACTTAAAGATCCGAAACTACAAAGTTACAGTCATTTCAAGATCGAGCTCCTAAAATCAAGAAAAAACAAGATGAGGAAGTTTGATGGTAGGGATCCAGTAAATTGGATACTTCAGATGGAGCAATACTTTGATCTACATGGTGTACCACTGTTACAAAAGGTATGTATTGCATCTTCATATTTAGAACCGAATCAATTTTTATGGTATGAAGGGCTTTGTTCTTGTAAACAACTTGTTACGTGGTCAATTTTCATGGAGGAAATGATAGCACATTATGAGGATACAAAGAGCAACATCTTCTTTAGAGCAACACCACAGCAATTGGAAAGAGTAAAATGGCTTTGTGACATAGTGGAAAGAAAAATTATGGAAACCAGGAAGCATACCCCTCACAACTATAAAGATGGAAGTGTTGTTTCTCCTAGCCTTCCACAACCTACAAGGGTTACACCACAACAATTGGAAGAAAAAAGAGAAAAAGGGCTTTGTTACAATTGTTATAGCAAATGCACTAAAGGTCATAAGTGTGCTGAGAAGAAATTATTTTACATAGAATATGAAGAGGAGGAAGAAAATGATCAAGAAACATCAAAAGAAGAAGATATACGCCAGGACCCCACCCCAGAGAAAGAAGAAATGAATCAGACCATATCTTGTAAAGCATTGGCAGGAATTATCATTCCTCAAACTCTCAAGATAGAAGGATATATCAAGAAGAAAAAGGTGCAAGAAGTGAAAGATCACATCGAGAAAGAAGAATTGAATCCAACCATATCTTGTAATTCATTGGTCGAAATTACCACTCCTCAAACTATCAAGATAGAAGGACATATCAAGAAGTGAAAGATCACATCGAGCATCAAGAAATGAAGCTGACCATATCTTGTAAAGGATTGGAAGAACTTACCACTCCTCAAACTCTAGAGATAGAAGGACATATCAAGAAGAAAAAGGTTCAAGCAGTGAAAGATCACATCAAGCATCAACAACAAGTTCTCCAAATTTTAAAGGATAACACCACTTCGATGCAAAATCAAATGAAACAACAGGTAGATCAACATCGTAGTGAAAAATGTTTTGATGTAGGTGATTGGGTATTTTTACTGCTACATCTCAAGCAAGCTATTTATGAGAAGGAAATGTTGGCAATACTACATGCACTTAGAAAATGGCGACCTTACTGAATGGGAAGACTCTTCAAGGATGAGGATGTGGAAGCATTGTTTTGTGCTATTTCTATTATGCAACCAGATTGGATAAACGAAGTATGGGATGAATGGAAGAAGGATGAAGAAATATGGCCACTTATTCAAAAGTTGCAAAAGATCCCAATTCAAACAATATTTCCAGAAATTGAGAGGAAGGAAAAATCATATTGGAACCTGGAACAGTCACAGAAACAAGAACCCAACAGCTACGAAATTGATCAATTTCAGAGTATCTCATCAAGTGGAAGAACTTACCTGCTAAAGATTCCACATGGGAGGACAAGAATTTTATACAGAAGCATCAAGAACTACTCAAGCGTTGAGGACAACGCTTTTTGAAGGAGAGGGGCATGTTAGACCCCTATACTACTAGTGTAACCCCTTATTGTTATTAGTACAACCCACTTATTATATTGATGTACCCATGTAGTGCCCATATTGTTACTATTGTGCCCCATAGAAGCCCACTACTGTTATTATTGTGCCCTTACATTATTATTGTTATGTCGACTCTGATTATGTTATGACCCCTTAGACTCCTATATATAGGAATGAGGTCTTTTCATTTGTATCATCCAAGAATTGTTCATTTATGTAATGTAAAGGAGGTTGCCCCCTCGAAGAGGCTGAATTCTAAGGCGTTGATCTATCTTTTCTATCTTTTCTTGAGCTGGTTTCACAACAACACCTCTTCGCACACTTCTGGTCGGGCCGTCCTATCCTGTTTCAGACTCTGCATCTCAAGGCATAAGTTTTTCAACTGTGCGTGGATTTGCTAAACTCCCAAGTTAGGATCCTGCATCGGGGTCTCAAGCAGCCTCATCACGATCTCCAAGGCCTCTGCCTGAGTCGTTAACCTCTGTTGTGATAACACGTTCCTCAAATGTGGTGTTAGCGATGCTACAAACCATTCACAGCGTTGTCAATTCGTTAAAGTCATATTAGCTTCGTGAATCGTACACTTCAATCTCTGATCCAACTCCCAAGGAGTCTCGCCTGGTAGCATTGTGATCTCTTTGAATCCAATGATCGACTGTGCTTCTGACTCCGGTCTGCTAAATTCTCTATTTAACGCAATTTGGATATCCACGATTCCCGCATTCAGATTGTCATTAGAATGCTTAATATACCAGGTTAGCGTGCGATCTTGCATAGCGCTAACCAACATCGCTTTCCTTATATTATCATTTGTAACTCCCTGCGCTTCCCATACAACTCTCATCACAAACCAAAACTGGTTTGGATCTTCATTTCCTACTCCCTTGAACATAAAAAACTTTATTGCGCTTGCCATATTGAATTGCGGTGGCGGTGGAGGTGGTATGGGTGAAGATGGAGGTGAAGGCGGTGAAATTGGTGGTGGTGTGGGTAGGGGTGGTATGTGCAAAAATCTCTTTCTTATCAAATGGATCGCACTTCGCGGCGAGACCTTCATGATCTCTTCCTCGTCCCCTCGTGGAGGTGAAATCAAAGGGCTATTCTTTGGTCCCTTACTTCCTTCGTTTCTGTAGCTTTTTCCACTTCGCGTAGCTCCGGACATCAAGGTAATTGCATAACCCTCTTTTCACATAATAGCATTTTAATCCAAGTATTCAGAGACTTTACATACTTACCTCGTGGTCCTTTGATAAAGTGTCACTTTGCCTTGCTGTAGCTAACTGAAGTATCTACCGTGAACTTCGTAATGAATCCTCCTATAATCCGATCGAGCTAGTGATCAACAACACATGCGATATTATCCTCTAATGCTTCCAATCTGTGCACCAACTCTGGGGTCCACACAATAGGATTGTCGAGTTTCAACCTTCATTAGCTATCTACTAGCTTCACGATCCACTTGTACAGCTCAGTAGGGAAAGATGCGAAAAATATTTCGTGGATCTCTGTGTACAGGTAGCAGTCTAATCACTATTATTTTGTCAATAATGGTTTCCTGTTCTCCTACACTGCGAACTCGTGAATTCTTCTATCCAACCAACCTTGAATTTCTTTCTTAGTTGGATTCTAATGATATAACATCAGACATCTCCATGCAGATTCAACGAAACCATTTGTTGGCTTGAGGGGGCCTGACCCGGGTTCGTAGTTAATTAACCAAACAAATCCCTTTACTACTGGCCCTTTCGGTAATAGCCTACAGAGTGCGGATTACGGTCTCACACGAAGCAGTATAAGGGGATGTTGGAACCAAGTTTCCGCACCCTTGAGATGTCTGAGGGGTCGATTTAGTCCAACTGTGAATACCTCCGCGCAGGTCACTTCATGCACTACCCTGACCTGCGACACCCTTGCGATCTGTTATTATCGCCTTCGCGCAAAACTAACTAGGGGCTAAGGTGCTTTCGCGCTGCTAAAACAATGATCTGCATTAATTTCCCAAGTTATACCACGGATCTTACTTATCTTCTTATAACAATTAGTTATCTTCACGTAAACAGATACTTTATCTTATATTCACTTTATCAACACATTCATATAAGTTCACACATCATATAAACAATAAAAATGCAATTTATATTCAATACATTCAATGCACAAAATAGGGAAAAGATGCACAAAATAGGGAAAAGATACACAAAAATGATGTAAAACTTCTCTTTATTACTCCTCCAAAGGTTACAAACTTGACTGACCCTATGCATTCAGCAGCAGGGGTCCGCACACTCAGCTGTGGACTACTAGGCCTCTACACACTCAACTCCAGAGCCTTCCCCTACACTATGACCCAAAGACTCAACTCTACACTTCAGACTCAATTCTCCCTCATTCATTCATGACTCTAGTTCTATTATTCTCTTTACAACTTAGAGGTTCACTTTATTTATGCAATCCCATGTTCCGCGGACCATGGGTAGATTTCTAAAGCCGACATTACATTACAAAAATGAGGGTGGACAACCCTATGACTCTTTTACAATCTTCACGCTCCGCACCCACAAAATGCGGAGTTTTTACATTGGATTTGGTCAAAATCTGGGCTTTAAACCCCAAAACTTGCCTTGGGGGATCCCTTGCCCAACAAGGATGATCCAGGTGGATCTTCAAGAACACATAGGACAAAGAGGGCTTATGGAGGCTCAAAAATCAAAGTCATCAGAATGACTTCGACCCAGGACCAGATCGTAGATCTCGTCAACCTGATCACAGAGGTGCGAACGGTTTGTCAAATTGAGCTTGTATGCGAAAGATAAAGCTCTTCAAAGTTTGACATGACAAGGGAAAAAGCGGGACCCAAAGTGTGCCACATGGCATCCCAGTTAGCAAATGGGACCCACATGACAGCCCATCAACCACTAACACATGACAGTTCATCATTAACCTACTAAACCTGCACGAGCGACAAAAATCATTTTTAATTATAACCATACAACAAAAATAATTTTAATATAGTTATTAAATAACTATATATAAAACTACATAAAAACGAATTAGAACAAATCCTCAAAAAGTTAATATATAATTTTTGTTATATTAAATTATAATAAACTCCCCAACAAAAAAACAACAACAAATAAGTTAATATACAATTTTTGTTATATTAAATTATAATAAACCCCCCCAACAAAAAAACAACAACAACAACGTATAGCAAATACGTGGCAAGGTCAAAGAGGTTATGGAGATATATTATGGCTGTAAAACCATATCACCAAGCCCATATAAAACAACGTATGGTGGTTACAATGCATATGAAAAAGGTTAATACATATCCCAATAAACGTTGCATAGGGTAAAGTTGGGTAAGTTATAACCGTTGCAATTAAAGCCAACGCATGCCGTATTAAGTTATGGTTATGATACGACCTAACTACGAAATGTTGACCAGCGGTGGGGCTTGGGTAAGGCGGCCACATATGTGGTCCCGCCGCCCAAAGCCACCACGTATACCACCGAAAACAATGAACTTCCCGCAATAAAATCGAACTGCCACCCATTTAATGCATGGCGGTTAGGAAGGGGTTGTACGGGCCTGTCCCAGTGATCAAATTTGAAGGGTTGGTCTTAATTTTATTTGGAAGGGCATAGGGGAGGGTCGCCAATACATGTGCGCCCTCCCCGCCACATCATAATACCACGCATCAACCCACATGGCTCCGGTACGACACCTGTCCACCGTGGAGCTGGCCGTGTGGGCTATCACCTCGAACATTAAAACACCTCCTTCGTGCCATTTACTAGGTTGGTCTGGGCTCATTTCGACGATGTTCCATTTTCCCTTTGTCTTTCTGCTCGGGGCCGGTAGTTGGGCGAAGCCCCCCGCCGAAGATGGCGCGGGACGGCCCTATAACCTGCGCGCATGGTGGTTAGAACGTGTGCTGGGGAAATGGTGTGTTCGGTTGACAGGGTTTGTATTGTTGCGCGCAGAGTCGTTTATTCGTGTGTTGGAGCGAAGGTTTGATGGAGTTTCTGGGTTTCTGGCTGGGACAGCGGTTCTGCTTTTCTTGTGCTTTTCCGCCTGGATTTCTTGGTCGTTCTGGAATGCAAGCTGTTTAACATGGAATGTCGGTTGTTTAGCGTTTCTCTGGTGGTGGTCTTATCAGGCGATTTTATTGTTTGGGGAGGAGTCGGTCGCCATTCTACTGAGCTTGAGGTAACATAGCATTTTTAGGGTTTAGCTTTGCTGTTTTTGTTGTTTTTGTGATCTCTAATGGCTTCTAATGGCTTTTTTCTTCCTGTTGCAGGTGTTGCAGGTGTGGAAAAGGACGTTGCAGGTGTGGAGAAGGTCTGGCGAGCTGTGGGGAAGGTGGGGGAGGTCGGCGACCATCCATGGCCTGTAACCGGTAGGATTTTTAATCCTACCAGCTTTACTCTGTGTTTTTCAACACAAGCATCTCTAACAGGATATTTTGTGAACTTTCTATGGCATTTTATGGCAGTATTTTGAGCAATTTTTTGAGGGTTTAGGGTTTTAGGCATTCTATGGCATTCAGTTTTTGCTGTTTTAGCCTGTTTTAGCCCTCAAAACGCTCTGTAGCTGCTCTCCCCTGACTTGCATAGCCGACCCCGAGCAGAAAGACAAAGGGAAAATGGAACATCGCCGAAATGAGCCCAGACCAACTTTCGAAACTCTCTATAGCTGCTCTCAATTGCCTTGTTACTGTGTTTGCTTTATAGATAAAAACGCTGCATTTTTATTGTCCCTGCTATTGTATCTTTTTCATTTGGCATATGAGGGTTTCTCTTTTCTTTCATAGAGTTCTGAGTGCTCTGCTTCGTGCTATTGTTTGTTTTATATTCGACTGATCGGAGGGGAAGGCTCTTCTAAAGCCTCACTAAACCCTTACGAAGCTTCTTCGCAGACTTGCTACTCAGGTTGCTCTCTGGGCTACAGTGTTGTATGGAAGCCGTGGACATTTGTATGGACTTTGTATGGAAGCCGTGGACATTTTACGACCTTAATCACAGTTATACTGTTAATTTATTTATGGTTTCTTGAAGTCATAACTGTTATCTTGTTTCCTTCTATGAAAGTCTTATTCCGAATTTTACACACAAGTTGCATTCTCTATTATTTAAATTGACTTGGGCTACAGTGTTGTATGGAAGCCGTGGACATTTGTATGGACATTTGTATGGAAGCCGTGGACATTTTACGACCTTAATCACAGTTATACTGTTAATTTATTTATGGTTTCTTGAAGTCATAACTGTTAGCTTGTTTCCTTCTATGAAAGTCTTATTCCGAATTTTACACACAAGTTGCATTCTCTATTATTTAAATTGACTTCTCTGGATACTGTTTGAACGCTACTATTCTTGATTTACTCATTGTAGAATATTATGATTTCCTTATGCTGTAAAACCTTGCATAGTGCTAAGTTTTTGAGATCGTTTTCACTTGTGACGGTGCATCTCTATTTGAAGGTTATTTTGTTTTTACAGCTGATGAGTTTATAAGTTAAGAAATGGGTAGGGTTTACTGTTTTATGAACAAAGCTTCTACTCTTTTATTTCCTTTTAATATCGCTCAGCTTTTACTAGCAAATATAGGATTAAATCCTTGTCAGGGTTTTGTTAGAGTTTTGTCAGGGTTTTGTTAGAGTTTCCTTGTCAGGGTTTTGTTAGAGTTGAAATGCTCGATAATGCATGCAGAGAGATTGACCGTTCTTCATGAAGAAATAGGTTCGATATCTGCTTGAGTCGGAGTGTTGGTGTTTTCAACTTGTAACTCCAGTGTCTCTCAGTAGTTATGTCTTCGGTCAGGTCTTGAGTGGGCATATCAATTTGGAACAATTTCTGTTTTTTACACCTATGACCTGGAGCATATTTTTCATCACAATTATAGGAGAGTCCATTTCTTTGGTGGTCTGCAATTTGTGTTGGAGACAACCTTTGTACTTCCAAGGGATGTGTAGGAATTGTGCTAAGTTGGAATATTTGATTCTGCAAACAGATTTCTATGCACTTTTGAAACTTTTCTTCCTAGTTGCTTGGGGAACAGGGATATAAGGAGTGCAGAGCTATCGGGAGAGGAGAATGTGTTGATAATAGTGATATATTTGTAGGGTGCTGGTGTCCATTGTAGCTGTTGAATTGTCTAGATTGTGTACCTCTGAATGTAAATTTCTTGTAATATGTGAAAAGAATATTGAATCAAAACCCTCCTTGACCCGTATATAGCACATGACCTATTGAAATTTTAAGTTTATGGAGTCGGTATAATCTCTATTCCAAAAAACATAATTATTGTTGCTTAGTTGCCATGCATTAGATACTGTGAACACTCTTATCAAGAGCCAATTCAATCCCTTTAAGAATGGCATGTGCTTCTGCCTGATTGTTGATCTTTCCTAAGGTTCATTCAAATTTCAAACTTTATTTATCTCCAACGTTGATGAGAATACCCACAATTGCAGTTACCCTGGATTTCCTTTCGGTACACTGATTTCCTTTGAATCTCTCTTATTTTTGCAATGCCTAGTTTTGTGCAGGGAAGTTTAAATTACAGGAAAGCTTAACATGCTGTAGATTTTGAGCTCTGAAGCAATTTTGTGGGATTTTTGTATACCTACTGCTTTGAAATTTCCTTCTTACATGTATTAGAGGCAATTCATAATTTTTCTGTACCGTAATACACTGTTATAGATCAATATTAACTCCAGAACTCATAAGTGTAAAAAGGGATCTAAAGAAACAGAGACATGATTCTCTTGATGCTTAAAATATCCCATCTTAAGACGGGTCTACGCTGGTTTATATTTTGTAGATTTATAAATTATTGTAATTTTATTTTTATTTAGTTTTTATAATAATTTAGCTATTTTTAATTTTCCATTTTTACTCCAATTCTTTTTTCCCCCTCTAAGAAGGATGTTGTAACTTTGCGTCAATTATAACAATTCATTAGTTAACCAAACAATTGTCATATGTGAATCACTCATATTGTCAAACAATTGATCTACTCATGAAGGAAAATGAAAAAGGTGAATAGGTGCTTAGAAAAGAATTAATGACTAAGCCACAATTCGTCATATAGCTCATTAGGTTACTGTGCACCCAAATTTCTCTATCTTTTGGAAAGTTGATGTAACAAGATGGAACAATATGATTCTCATAGTTGTTCATCAACTGATTTGATTAATTTAGATACTTCCATCATTTTTACTGGCACATATAAAAACACATGCTCTCTATAAGTTGGGCATACTCCACGGTGGACAGGTGTCGTACCGGAGCCATGTGGGTTGACGCGTGGTAAACTGACGTGGCGGGGAGGGCGCACATGTATTGGCGACCCTTCCCTAGGTGATTGATAAAAATCATAACTATGTTCTTTATTGTATTTCTAGTTTCCAGCAATGTAAAGTTCTTATTCATTCTAATTCAATCAATAACATGCTAAGTATAGAGTTCCTTACTACTAGTGCCTCGTACATTAGAAGCGAGCAGGAGGTGTTTGTAATTGTGAGTGTAGACTTCTATTCAGTGTTAAGTGATTGTAAACTTGCCCAACACTGTCATCACATTATAACGGTCCACTTATTGGAGCCATAAGTGAGTTTAGAGCTTTGTACAGTGCGCACAGAATAACTTATAGAAATAGTTTTATCATAATTAATATTTTACAGAAAGACATATTCCATTGAAAATTTCTTATCAACACACAGTTAGGTTGCCACAAGAAATCACTACTAGGTTGTAAGCCAAAATGTTGCTGTGCCAAGAAAAAGATACAATCCATCCAAAATCCACATCATAATGTGGTTAGAACCGAAAACATATGACACCCCTATTCTTTATGGCCCTGAGAATCTTGAGTGCCAAAACTCCCCGAGTTACCTTCTTGAGCCAGGTAGGTTGGCCTACCAGTCAAGGGCTGATTAGGAAATGGTTGATTGTTGCCATATGATTGATTCCAATTTGCAGCTTCCAACCATGGAGGTATTGAGTACCCATACCTCACATTTGCACTACTGACCCCTGCATTAAGTGGAGGTGTGTAATGAGCATACAGAGAATTGACACCAGCTCTGGTAGGAACAAGGCAAGTGGGTAAACCCTCGGTTTGATAGTGGGGCACTTGAATGTTTATGAGATCTTGGAATAATGGTGTATTATCTGCAATGGAGTCCAATGAGTTTGAAATAATCCTAGTTTCATCAGCTATTCTTGTATCATTGATCATCCCTTGTTCCTTTTCAAGCATTTGTTGTGCCTTTCGTTTTTCCTTTTCCTGTCTTGCCATTTGCTTTTGTTGGTCCTTAACTTGCCTTGCTTTATCTCTTTCAATCCTTTCTTCTGCTCGCTATTGTGCTGCAACAATCCTTGCTGCCTTCTTCTCCTTGACCATATCCTTCTTTTTCTGTTTTAATTCTTGCATTTCAAGTTTATTTTTTTCTGACTCAACTAACAGGTTTATATAGTCCTCTGAGGTGAGTAGCTGTGAGCTTCGGCCCAGACGAAGACTACCCGGTGCACCTTGCGTTTTTCTCATTGATACTCTCTCTACTGGTAGCTTTAGGAACCGTCCAAGTGTCTTCTCCACCCCTTCCACCTGCATGTCATTGCTTGGTACTTCCCTTTCAGTATCTGTTGGAACTGATTGAACCATATCATTATCTTCATTTGATGCCTCATTATGTCCTTCATCTTCTTCCATTGATCTATTGTCCACAAAAAAATGAACAATTTCACTGTTCAATTCTGCTGGTTGTGAGGGCATGTTCATGCTTTCTTCATTGGTTGCTGAGACACTATGTGCATTCAAATTGATCATTGCTTCTGCTAGCCATGAAGGTGGGGTTACTTGGCTTGGCAATATCAATTGGTCATTGTCAACTGCATGTTGAACAATATCATTAGCAATATCAGCGACAAGAATTTGATGTTCTTGAGTTGGTGGAACAATCTCCATGTTACTAGGAATTTGTTCATTGTTATATTGTGTTTCACATACAGTTTCATCATCTTCAGCATATAACTGTCCTTGAGACAGGGAAATCATATTACCAGCTGCAACAACATCATCTTGGTCATCTACTTCTTGCACTTCAACACATGTTTGGACATTCCCTTCTTCCTGACCATCCACATGAAACGCTTGGCTACAACCAGTATCATGCATAAGAGCATCATAGTTCAGTGGCCAGATTCCTGTCCTCCTAAAGCCAGCCTTGATATTTGATGGTGTCAAAGCCCTTTTAAAAGCTTTACTTGCAAGCTCTGCTAGCTCAAACCTTTTCACCTCAACCCCTGGATTCTTTGCCATCCATGCAGCACGCTCCGACCTGAAATAGTTCTTGAAAGGGCCAAACACACTAACATCAAGGGGTTGCAGCCTATGAGTGGTATGAGCGGGCAATGTCAATAGGTCGATGCCTAAATTGTTTTCTTCCTCAATTGTTTGTACAGCCATGTGGCTCCCATGGCCATCTAATATCAAAAGGTGTCTGTTATTAGGCGAGATGCCACCTGGTACCGATGCAGCAAAGTGAAAAAGCCAACTTAGAAACAGTTCTTTAGTCATCCATGCATGGGGATGTGCAGCCATGCATGCACCTGGTTCACAGTTCTGTATATAGTTTTTCAGTTGATTTTTACCTTTGAATAGATAAAATCCTGGGATTGAAGTACCAATTGCATTAACACAACATAAAATAGTTATCCACTCCCTGCTCTTGGGCAAAATCTTTGGCACATTTCGGCTCCCTCTCTTGGCAATTACCCGCATGCCACAATTCCTCCCTGCCTGTAAACCTGTTTCATCACAGTTCCATATATGGTCTGCTCCATAAGAATGTTTATCATAAGCACTAGAAAGTGTGTCATAGAATTTTTGCACAACTGCAGGGCGCAAATTTAATGCTCTGTCTCTGTCAAGGCCCTCAGCAGTACGCAATACAAGTTCTGGATGCCTTTTTTTAAACCCAAACCACCATGATTTACCAGGAAACCCATCTTTGAATGGGTTTGGCCTCCCTTGACAGATTTGAGCAACTGTTGATTTGAGTTGTATCAACTCTAGCCCATGTCCCAGTTGGGCCATCTCTTTACACCACTCAACCACCTCGGCCTCCTCATCCTCAGTCATAACTGTAAGAGGCCCTCTACGTTTTGTATGAGTCAGTCCATTTATCCAATAATGTATTGACGAGGGAGGAATACCATGTTTTTTTGCAGATGCCCGAACTGAGTATCCATTAAACTCTATGTCGTCAATTGCAACTAACATTTGTTCTTTTGTCCATCCTCTTATAGCACTGATCTTTTTAGTTGAGCTTGCCCCTTGGACTGTTGATGATGGTGGTTCTGTGGTTGATGGTGTGTTAACATCAGTGGCTGTCACATGGTCATATTCAACAATGTTCCCTGGTGCATTGTTGGCATCGACATCAGCTGGCCTGTCATCATCAGACGAAGTGCATCGTAGCTGCGCACCCCTTGTCACTCTCCTGCCACTTCTCCTTGTACGAGCAGAGTAACTTCCTTTTGCCATAGATGCAACAACCTGTAAAATTATTGCATGCATTTAGACATTAGAATATATGTTAAATTATGCTTTATCACTTCTGCAAAAATTACTTTTCCTCTATTACAGGAAATTATCAAAACATTTTGGATACAGAGCTTGTTACAGGAAATTATCAAATGTGAAGGAGATACGTGCTACTAAAATAGTTACACTTCCTCCATACAAATATGTTATTTTCCATTTTTATTAGGCTAAAAAGAAGTGTGGGTGGGGAACTGATTGTCAGTTTGCTCACTCAGAAGAAGAACTTCAAAAGGGTCAGCAAGTATTTTCTATTTTTGGTCAGAAACTAGAAACAATTTATCGCAATGCAATAAGTTCCAACATTTATGACGAGGTAAATAATTATAAAATCAAGTTGTCCATGCATTATGAGAAAAAGGGAACCTATTCAAATGGGTTGAAGTGCAAATTTTCCCATGGACACAATGAGCTTAGGCCTTTAGGTCACAGATTCATGCAACAATTTGTCCTAACAAAGCATTTTTTTTCAACGTTGTCAAAGAAAGACTCAATTTGTTGATTTTGTCCTGATAGAGCATTTGTTTTCAGCTGTCAAAGAAAGACTCAGTTTTTTGATATTTAACAAGGATCGAATTTGTAACTTTTTTGGCCATGAATATTTCACTGAGATTGTGTGTTGAATTTCAATTTGATAAGAGATGAAATATTTCAGAACAAATATTATTCTATAGTTGCTAACAATTTGAGGATATTTAATGCTATTCCTAATTTGCTCTACATTTTTGGAATTAAAAAATCTTGGTCTTTGATTCCTTCTACTTGTTTACCCATGATCAAATTGTATTACCAATTGAAAATTATGTTACCCACATTTTTCATTTTTTCAGTAAGGACAAAACATTTTGGATACAGAGCTTGTTACATTATGATTCTATGGTCTCCCAGGTGTCATAGACAATTGGTTTTACTTCAGTTTAATTGAGTTTCATTGCAGTCATTTATTTTTTATATTTTTTCATATAATTTATTTACTTATTTTGAATATTGTGAAGAACAATCTCTGCTCCAAGATTTCTCTCCATTATCTGTGACTTAATTTACAGTGCTGAATTATGTAAATCCCCATTCCTTTGGTCCAACTTTTACAACTCTGTATGGCTCGGGCTCTCCATACCCTAAGGTCTCGAGCTCAACGAGGTGAAAAGATATGAAGGCCAATAAGACTGTCATCTGCTATGTTACTTATAATTGTGTTTTCTCATTATCTAAAATCTTACAGTCATCTAATCCAATAAAGAGAAATGGTCATCTGCTCGGGCTTCAATTCTAAGAAACCATTCCCCAGTTCTATGGTCCATTCATCAGTAGTATAAATTCACTTATTTGCAGTCTTTCGACTCAATATCAAAATGTTTGCTTTCTCAATAGCTTCATGCTTTTGAAAATATGTGAAAAATATGTGAAAAATTACTAAGTTTATCAGAGTCATTAAAGTTACAATTCGTTTTTGTTCTATGTTTTAACTCATCCATGTTCACTCGGATCTTGTCACTTCTGAATTGCCCAAAATCGGATGGTTCACACTAGGAGTACAGTTTGACATCGGCTGGCATTCTTTCTTTTACAATAACCTTTCCTTCTTTCTGACAGGAGGTCTTATAATAATATAGTTGTCGACCAGTAAAGTAAGTCAAGCAAGCCAGTTCGGTAGCTGTCCAATGGGCAAAGGCTTCTTTCTTTAGAGTGTTGCCCGCCCCCTTCTTCATTCATTCATTTAGGCCCGACTAGGAGTGGATCCAGGGAACCTGGCTCGGGAACAGCTTCTTACTAGTAGGGGCTAATCACAGTAAGAGAGTCCAATCTCTGAAATAGAGCTTAGTCTCTCCCCATAGTAGTATACTAGTAAAAGGCGTAGATTATGACTTGATCCAATAGAGTCAGAACACCTTTATATCTAAAAGAAATGGTGCTCGATGAAACGATCCAGATTCCACACTATGCTGTGGGCTGGGGGGAGAGCTGCTCTGCGAAGCTAGGCGTTTAGTGTTCTTATGGAGGAACCATAGAACCCAAGCCATAATAATCGCTCAATTCCTGTAAGCTAAGGTTCAAGGTTCAATTCCTGTTAGGTAAACAAGCTATCGCTCAATTCCTGTAAGCTAAGGTTCAAGGTTCAATTCCTGTTAGGTAAACAAGCTATGACTACAGTACTAGCATGACATACGTGACATTTGGACATACGTAACATTTGTGATATGTAAGTTGTAATCCCTATGAAGTTGATGATCGAATAATTCGTGTAAGCTAACCTTCAATTCCTGTAAGGTAAGAAACCTGTGACATTGATGCTAGAACACATACATAAACTCTGTATAAAAAAGGTTAACTGTAACTGTATAGGTTAACTGTCACCACCCTATGGACAGAACTGTAATGTAAGAAATCTGATAAATGAATGGAAAGAACTGTAATGTAAGAAATCTGATAAATGAAAACAATGAAAACAGAACTATAAGAAGAATGAGTTGTAATTCATATATCTGATAAATGAAAACAATGAAAACAGAACTGTAAGAAGAATGAGTTGTAATTCATATAACTGACTTGAATATATTGGCTACTGTTTTGTGATGTTGTCTTGAAGTTTGCTGAATAGTTTGAAAGCATAAGATGCAACTTCAACAATGGGTGGACTTCTTTTATAGTTTTGGGGACTTGATTTTAATTGGTGGACATGGATGCACATGGATTGCAATGGCTTCATTTTGAATGTGTGGTATGGATTTAATTTGCTGTGATCTAATGGTTGGGAATTGTTTATTTGTTGATCCATGTGCTTTGATCTATTTTAATGAGAAATAGAGTGAGTTGGGTGTCATTTATTGCAGTTATTGGGTCTGGGTGTCATTTATTGAACAAAGTGGATTTAATTGTTATTGGGTTGGGTGTCATTTATTGAACAAATTGGATTTAATTGTTATTGGGTTGGGTGTCATTTATTGAACATAGGGTGTTTAGTTGTTGAACAACACAGCAGTTATGGCTGACATACATTCCTTTTGTTATGTGCAGGTAGGCATATTTATTTGGGATGCAAAGTTCCAGTTCTGATGAGTGGGGGTTGAAGTGACTGCTGTTTTGTACTTCTGGAATAGACCAGTTTGGAAGCTTTTATGGCTCTAGCTGTTTTCTACTTGGGTCAATATGTTTTGCAATATTAAATAGTTAAATACTATTTATGGACAGTTGTGGGCCCAGTCAATATATGGGTGATTTTTGGACATAATTTAAAACTTATTTATACATAATGTTATTTATTTCTGTTTAAATTTTGGTTTCAAAAGTCTTAATCACTGGTGGTTTGGTGGGACCAGTATTATATCAACTACTGGTCCCTGCACAAAATTAGGAATCTCTCCCCTATATTTATCTAATTTTTCAAAGATGAAAAGTTAAAAAAAATTGTACTTCTATTACCAAGTGTATATTAAATAAACCCTTTATAAAAAAAATGCCAAAATGAAATAGTGTCCTAAATCTTTAAAATTTAAAATGTGGCTACATTAAAACACTATAAAATTTCAGTAGAACTTAGTAAATAGGCAAACACTTTTCTCAAATTCTATTGAAAAAAGTAAACATATGTTTTTTCTATTCATTAGATGATCTTCAAAAGTATTTGAATTTACATCATTGAAAATATAAATCTATTTGCACAATGGAAAAGGTTGTTTTAGTTTCCATTTGTTTCTAATTTATATTGTCTATTTTTTTCAGCGTGAAGCAATTTAAAGCAAACCAAAGAAACAAATATATAGCTTTGACAACCAAGGGAATTGAGCTTTTCTCTTAACATTGCTAACACTATCAACAAACTTTCATCTCCATTAAAAACTTCAAGCTCTATAGATTCAAAAATTTATATAATTAATAAGAAAGTTTTCTATATCTAATAGGGAAATATTGTAATATGTAATACACATCTACAATGTTGTTGTTGTATGGCTTGGTTGGTCGTTTTTCTTCTTCTTTGAAAATGGTTTTCAAATTTGGTCCTTACAATGAATTCAATCTTGGTTGATGTCTTTTTCTAATAATGCGGTTTCTTTTTGTTGATGTTTTTTTCTAATAATATGGTTTCTTTTAGTTAACAATGTCATTTAATTTTTCTATGCTTTCAACATCTCCTTAAAGACCCTTCATAGTAGAAGCTACATGGACAACCACATGCACTCCTTATTTCCTAGATGCTCAATGGAGAGAATGAAGTGGGAGACACAATATTAGTTGTATGGATAGCTATTGGCATTCTATATCTTTTGGGAACACCAATAGAGGAAAAATAAGGTTAAGTTGTAACCCTATAAGAAGACCAATCTTCAGTTGTATGGTTATTAATAGAGTCATGGAGTTTCATTTTAACACTTGAGAGTTCTCCCTAGTTTAAAACTCTACATAATTTTATGGGAAGCACACTTATTATTTCTCAATTTTTTTATAGTATTAATTTGTATGTTTTCAAAAACTAGAGAGTTAATAAAGAAAAACGCTTTTAAGATAAGAGAAGAAATACGGGGTTTTAAATAAAGCTTGATTTTATAAATGATACGCTTAATAGTAAGCTTGATTACAGTAAGTTCAAATGGCAGCAATGCTAGGATTTTGTAAGCGTTCTGGTTGCCAGCCACAAAATCATCTAAAAATAGAAAAGAGATGGTAGTAGTTATTTATGATAGTATAAAAAACGTTCGTGAATCACTAAGCGTAGTTACCACCATCTAATGGGGTAATTTCATAATTGAACAATCTTGTCTGAATGGTTGGTTGACAAGAAAGATTTTTTTTTTTGCAAATTAAGAAAGAAAATGAAGATATAAGAGAAAATGTCTATATTTATGATGTAAAAATGTCAATACTATCACTTTAATCTATTTTTAAGATCGATAAAATTACATCTTTATAATCTATTTCATTTATTACTATAAATGAAAATTTATTCATTTATACCCTCTAGTGCCTTTGATCATGGAGAAGCAGAAAGTACATTCACTATCCACAACTTGGCTAGCCTAAAGTTTGGTACTTTAGGAATGATATTTTCATCCAGGAGGATGTTTTTGGGTTTTATGTCACAATGAAGAACCTAGTGCAGGCATTCCTTGTGCAAGTACCCGATGCCTCTCGTCATGCCTAATGTATCAGGTAAGTAGATGGTAGTAGTTATTTATAGGATGAAAAAAAAGGTTTGTGAATCACTAATCGTAGTTATCACTATCTAATGGGGTAATCTCATATTTGAACAATCTTGTGTTAATGGTGGGCTGAGAAGAAAGAATAAAATTTTACAAATTAAGGAAGGAAAATGGAGGTACCACAGAAAATGTATGTGGTTATGACGTAAAATGATCAATATTGTCACTTTAATCTATTTAAGCGCATGACAAGTATGAAAAATATCGTTTCAAATGATGAATTGCATACCTGTTGAAGGCCATTGATTGGGACTGTGAAATCACTTTCCTTTATCGACACTAGCTTCATAAGCTTCATAACTCCCCTTCCAATCCCTTAGAAAAACGAATATATGAAAAATTACGAAGCAAAATACTTCAAAGGATTGATTCTTGAGAGTTGAGTGTAACCTCGATGGTTCTCATTCTGCAACAATTTCATCGTTTCCTCCTCTGGAAGGGAAAAATCCACCGAAATCTTCATCGATGCCATGATGGATGATATAAAAAAACATCTAGAATCCACACATGACTATATAAAGATCAATCAACCATTCCATACATAATAATTTTAATTGGTTCTGCCTAAATCAATGAACTAAATGAAAATCCAGGGAAATGAAAGTTGAAAATTAAAACTGAGAGTTAAAAATACCTTGCAAACTTGTGTTGCACTCGTCGTAAGGTTGGGATTGGAAAGATCAATGCAGGCAAGATTCACAGGGTCAGAGCAATCTACCTTAGTCATCGTGAATTCTTTGTCTTTTATCATTTGTTTCTTCTGAATCTTTGATACCTTCAAAAGATGCCGTTGGTTCACATATACCAATAGATAACTACTTCTCCTCTGCTATTAATGAATGCGAGAAAACCCTATGTTATCAATGCAGAACAATCTACCTCAGTGATCGTGAATTCTTTGTCTTTTCTCATTTGTTTCTTCTGAATCTTTGATACCTTCAAAAGATGCCCTTGGTTCTCATATACCAATAGATAACTACTTCTCCTCTGCTATTAATGAATGCAAAAAAACCCTATGTTATCAATGAATGTGAACAGAAACCTCAGATCACTATTGCCAACTCTATAAGTGTTGCCATTGTGGCTGATAGCCTAGGAATGCATGAACAACCTCCATTACGTCCCATTGCACTTTCTTTAGTGTTTCCAGAACCTCGTGCAGAATTTAAAGTGTTACATCAGTCCGAGAACTGGAATTTTTTGAAATGTCCTACAAACAAGCAACCCTTCATAGGGCATTTTATAATATTATTTAAATTTTTAAAAAAACTTGTAAAAATCAAAATTTAAATTTCTTTTGATTAGTAAATTTTGTTGAACACTTCTCTTATGTGCTAGAGGGCTTTAGAAGGGCTGTGATGTGTTCAAATTTGAACACTGGCCCGCCCCCCATCAATGTAAAAAAAAATATAATATATGGATTTTTGGTTGGGTGTTGGTTAGGTTTTTTTAAACATGGTAAAAGCATATTTGTGGAGGAGCAAGATTTGACTTCCTAACCTCCTTCACACTATTTTAATACTTTACCAATCCATCCAAACCAATTTCTTGGTAACTCCACCAAGAATATTATATAAATTACCCAGAGCAGGGGAGGAGAAGCATTGCACGAATTTTGAGATAGGAGCTGGCACACAAATCGAAGCAGTTTAATAATTTTTTAATGTAGTGATTATGAATTTTGCAGGATGGCAAAATTTTCAACTTCTCAGAAATTGACATATTTTATATGGATTTTACACCTCGTTGCCACGAACACGATGGCGCTATCCATTTTTCAATATGAGTTCTACATCTTCCAGTCATTTCTAGAATGCATGCGGAACCATGAATTCAGCAAAAAAATAGGCAGCGGAACCATGATTTCAACAAAAAAATAAGCAGCGGAACCATGAGCCATGAAATTTTCCCACGGAGGTAAAATTTCACTTTGTTAGAATATGGTCGAGTTTATACTTGTTTTTCATGGTTTTTCGCAGGGATCCTAATGCTGAAATCATATTTGACATCTGAGCAGCGGATTTTCAGCTCATACCAGAAAAAAAATCTTTGAGGAATCCTGAAGCAATCTAAAAGATTCCTTGAGCTCTGAATTTTCAAATTCTTTGAATTCAGATTTTGGACAGTCATTTCAGCACTACTCGATGCCACAAATCTAATAGTGTATTCAGATTTGTCTTTCGCTCATTTATCCTTTCAGTCACTTTTCTAAGTGCCAATATAGATGCCCATCTTCATGTGCGAACAATCTTCTTCTTGTGATCGATGTTTCAGCAAGCTTCAACACTTTGACAACCTTTGCTTTAGATGGTCCTTGGTGGTGAGGTATATGATGTGTTCATGTACTTCTTATTTCTGCATTATGTTGTATAGATCCATGATTCACGATTGATGCAGGATCTTGTTTATTTCATGTTGTCATGATTCCTTGCTTTATGTTATGCAGAATCTTTCGATGTGATGTAATTTCTATCATAAATCTTTATGTTATGCTTTGAGATCCCTTGTTGTATGTTGCTGGGATACTCTTGATGTTTCCATGCATGTGTTTTTCTTTGACATCCCATTTGTGTCATGTTGGCAGGATGCGCACCATGCTTGTTTTGTCTCATACTGATAGGAGTCTTTTGATTGAGAGTTCTAGCTGTGGAACATCTCTTAGAGCCACTCTTGCGTGAGGGCATTCTTCCTTGTATGATCGAGACATCATCTCTATGTACATCATCTTTATGACAACACATAATGCAGCGGCCTACACCATCTTGACACCGGGGCCCGGAGACGTAGTCTCTCCTGTACGAACTCTATTATCAATGGCTTTTGTTTTCATGTGCTGATGATTGTTATGTTCCTCTTCCTTGAACTCTGCAGCTGTATTTGTTAATGTTCTTTTAAAAGCAATTTTAACACATCACGAAAGTAAAAGGTCTTGGAAAGGTCCTTCTTCACACCCAGAGGTGGATCAAGTGGTATTAGAGCAGGTCTTTACGTGTATGTGAATTGCAGTGTGAACAATGGAACCTGCAGTGACAGAGAATGGAAGAGCAATGTATGAGACCATGGTCAACATTTCCAAGAGAGTGGAAATCATGTATGAAACTCTACAGAAAGAGACAGAGGAAAATGAGCGATTGCAGCTTCAGTTGCAAGCCACAGAGAAGGCCATGGATGAATTGAAACAAAACAAACATAATCTTCAAATAAAGAACGATGAATTGAAGATGCATCTACATGAAGAGAAAGAGGAAAAAAAAAGTTTGCTACGACATCTACAAGCAAAAGATGAGGCCTTGGAAAAGATGCAGTGTGACTCATGTGAGGTAAAAAGTATTTCTTCTTCATGTATGTCTCCTGATGATGATTTCACTATGTTTGAAAATCACACCACAAGAATTAGCTCCAAATTGTTGAAGAGAATGGGGTATGAAGGAAAAGGTTTGGGCATTAATGGCCAAGGCATTGTTAACTCCATCAAAGTAGAGGAATTACATCGTCAGGCAGGACTTGGGTATGTCAGGAAAGAAGTTGGGGAATGCAATCTACCAACAACAAATGATGAGCAGCCCTCATTCTTCCTTTCCAAATCAAAAGAGAAGGTAAAAGATATTGATTTCCTTTCGATTTCACCCTCACATAATATTATGTCTGTTGGAGATTTGGAGATCCCCATTACAGGGACAAACATGAGGCTCCTTACAAAGATGAGGCACGAGGAGAAAGAACTTGGTGTTAATAACCAAGGCATCACTCAACCTTTGGAGGTTGTGCATGAACCTCGAATTGCAGGCTCGAGGTACACTAAAGGAGAGTGCTCAAAGGTGTCAAAGTTGTCCGAGACTTCGTCGAGGAAAGAGAATGATGGGAAAGCATCTCCATCATCCCAGGGTAGTTCCCATTACAGGGAGAGAGCTAGGGCAAGCTCTCATCGCGATGCTGACATCAGAAACAACAAAGGAAGGTATAATCATTTTCGATCTTCAAATGTTCATTTTGGTTATGATCATGTTGTTAATAATGAACGAAGACAAAGGCATTGAAAACATGCACTTTTTGTGGTTTACCTAACCATACCTTTTCCAAGTGTTGGAAAAGAATGGCAACATTCGTGAGGCGTGAAAGACCCCCTCAACAATATGAAAAGAAACAGGTTAAGCAGGTATGGAGGAAGAAAACCTATTGTAGTCATTGTGACAGAAATGGTCATCAAAGAGCCACTTGTTGGAGGCTCCATCCAGAGTAGCACCTTAAAGACAAAACGTCAGTGTGTGAACCAAGAAAAGCATTTGTTCGACAAGCAAAACCACCTCAAGGAGGTGACCCATTCACATTGATTAGTGAAAAAAGGTTTCTAGACATGTTGTCATTTCATGGTCATTCTTTTGTAAATCATTTGTTGCATTTTAAAGTGTAAAAGTGATGTGTTTTCCATCACTTGGTCAGTAACAATGATGTTTGGTCATGTTTGAGTCATATTTTGAATTGCATGTTAAAACTCTAAAAGTGATGTTATGTTTCCATCACTTGTCAAAACAATCGTGTCTGGCTGTACGTATGTAAACCATGTGTTGCAGTGATGAGGTGTTTTCCATCACTTTTTGAAGCAACAATGATATGTTGGCCTTGTTGTCATATATGGAGTATTACATCCATCTTATTGTAAACTTGAACACCGAGGATGTGTTATAAACTCGTGGCAAGTATGGGACGTTTGGATCTTTAGTTTGGTCATTTCATTCAAAGCATGTCATTTGCAAGCAATGTTGTACAGGTTGCAGAAGTAGCAGGTGTCGGCTCATCACTTAAGGCTCTGGAGGACAAAGGTGAAGGAGATGGAAGCAGGACCTTTTCAGGATGCTTATGATACAAACAAGGTATAGGGAAAGTTTCAGATTATTCTACATGCTTTTGGAGGACCAAAAGCTCCTCAGTGGGGAGGATTGATCTAGGTAATCTTCAAGAACACATAGGACAAAGAGGGCTTATGGAGGCTCAAAAATCAAAGTCATTATAATGATTTTGACATAGGACAGATCGTAGGTCTCATCGACCTGATCACAGAGGTGTGAACGGTTTGTCAAACCGAGCTCGTATGCGAAAGATAGAGCTCTTCAAAGTTTGACATGACAAGGGAAAAAGTGGGGCCCACAATGTGCCACATGGCATCCCAATGAGCAAGTGGGACCGACATGGCAGCCCATCAGCCACTGACACATGGCAGTTCATCATTGGTCTCCTAAACCTGCACAAATGACAAAAATCATTTTTGGTTATAACCATTAAACAAGTATAGTTATTAAAATAACTATATATAAAACTACATAAAAACAATTGATAACCAATCATTTTATATATATTAACTAAAGTCAAAAAGTTAATATATAATTTTTGTTATATTAAATTATAACAAACTCCAAAAAAAAAAAAAAAAAACAACTTATAGCAAATACTTGGCAAGGTCAAAGAGGTTATGGAAATATATTATGGTTGTAAAACCATATCACCAAGCCCATATAAAACAACGTATGGTGGTTACAACGCATACGAAAAAGGTTAATACATATCCCAATAAACGTTGCATATGGTAAAGTTGGGTAAGTTATAACCGTTGCAATTAAAACCAACACATGCCGTATTAAGTTATGGTTATGATACAGCGAATCCTAATTCCACTGCTATTGCAAAGTTAATGCCCCTTGACATGCGGGGGCGATAGCCAGATATAACACATGTCATTTTTTTTCCTGTAGTCATCACGGCGCGCGTTATATCTGGCTATCACCCCCGCATGTCGGGGGCATTAACTTTGCAATAGAGGTGGAATTAGGATTCGCCGTTATGATACGGCCTAACTACGGAATGTTGACTAGCGGTGGGACTTGGGTAAGGCGGCCACATATGTGGTCCCGCCACCCAAAGCCACCACGTATACCACCGAAAACAATGAACTGCCCGCAATAAAATCGAACTGCCACCCATTTAATGCATGGCGGTTGGGAAGGGGTTGGTGTGGTCCCGTGAGGTACGGGCCCGCGCCCCATCAATGGTAAAAAAAATATAATATGTGGATTTTTGGTTAGTGTTGGTTAGTTTTTTTAAACATGGTAAAAGTATATTTGTGGAGGAGGAGACATGACCTCTTAACCTCATCGACACTATTTTAATGTCTTTACCAATCCACCCAAACCAATTTTTTGGTAACTCCACAGGAATATTATATAAATTCAATCTTTTATCCAGAGTAGGGGAAGAGAAGAACTGCACAAATTTCGAGATGGGGGCTCGCATGTAAATCGAGGTAGTGTAATAATTTGTTAATGCAGAAATTACGAATTTTCCGTGAGGGCAAAATTTTCAACTTCTTCGAAATTGACAAGTTTTATATGGATTTTACACTTCTCGTCGCCACGAACATGATGACACTATCCATTTTTCAATCTGAGTTCTGTATCTTCCAGTCATTTCTAGAATGCATGCGGAACCATGATTTCAACGAAAAAATAGGTAGTGGAACCATGAGCCATGAAATTTTCCCATGGAGGTAAAATTTCACTTTGTCAGAATATGGTCAAGTTTATACCTTTTTTTCATGGTTTTTCAGAGGGATCCTAATGGTGAAATCAGATTTGACATCTGAGCAGTGGATTTTCAGCTCATACCTGAAATAGAATCTTTGAGGAATCCCGAGGGAATCTAGAAGATTCCTTGAGCTCCGAATTTTCAAATTCTTAGAATTTAGATTTTGGATAGTTGTTTCAGCACTACTCAACGCCACAAATCTGATTGTGTACTCAGATTTGTCTTTCTCTCATTTATCCTTTCAGTCACTTTTCTAAGTGCCAGTGTAGATGCCCATCTTCATGTGCGAACAATCTTCTTCTTGTGATTGATGTTGTGCGATCGATGTTTCAGCAACCTTCAACACTTTGACAATCTTTGCTTCAGATGGCCCTTGGTGGTGAGGTATATGATGTATTCATGTACTTCTTATTTCTGCATTATGTTGTACAGATCCATGATTGATGATTGATGCAGGATCTTGTTTATTTCATGTTGTCATGATTCCTTGCTTTATGTTATGCAAAATCTTTCTATGTGATGTACTTTCTATCATAACTCTTTATGTTATGCTTTGAGATCCCTTGTTATATGTTGTTGGGATACTCTTGATGTTGCCATGCATGTGTTTTTCTTTGACGTCCCTTTTGTTCCATGTTGGCGGGATGCGCACCATGCTTGTTTTGTGTCATACTAATAGGAGTATTTTGATTGAGAGTTCTAGCTGTGGAACATCTCTTAGAGCCACTCCTGCGTGAGGGCATTCTTCCTTGTATGATCGAGACATCATCTCTATGTACATCATCTTTATTGACAACACATAATGCAGCGACCTACACCATCTTAACACCAGGGCCCAGAGACGTAGTCCCTCTTAGACGAACTCCATTATCAACTGCTTTTGTTTTCATGTGCTGATGATTGTTATGTTCCTCTTCCTTGAAGTCTGTCGTTGTATTTGTTAATGTTCTTTTAAAAGCAATTTTAACACATCACGAAAGTAAAAGGTCATTCTTCACACTCGGACCTGGATCAAAGGACCTAACAAAAGATGAAGGAAATATTCTCTTGCTAGGAGACACACTAACTAGTTAAGTTATTATTTTAAGCAATGATTGTGGCTCTAATCCTTAGATGGCTATATGAGGACCTTGTTTTAACTAGAAGTTATAAAAGAAAATATCAAGTGTTGGTTAAATTTTTTTTTGAAACTAAGCTAATCAAGATTTATAGTTCTTAAGATTTAATTATTTGCAATGGTCTTTTGAAGTGGCTAAAATCGAACTTGATGACTTGTATTCATGGGCTTGGTCATAGTTTTTGTATTATGTGACATCTAATATGATATTTATTTATATAATAAAACATTTTAAATAAATATAAGATCAATTTTGTTAATAGAAATTTAAACCTAACTTTAAGCTTTGTTATCCATAAAATATGTAACAAGCCTCGTGAAAATTCCATGTAATAAAAGTTAATAAAGGAAAAATAAAACCATGGTTAAGGGACACTTATTCCAAGATGAATGTTGGACAAAGATATCCTAGTGGACATCAATGGATGTGTTCTGGCTAAGGAAAATTGGCAAAAGCTAAGACAAAGGCATTAAAAGGAAAAAAAGAAATTTTGGCACATTTATTTATGAAAATAAAAGAAAATAGGAGAAAAGGAAGGTGAAAGGTCACAGGTTGTATGTGAGGAGGAAATTGAAGGAAATAATGGAAAATGAAGAAAATAAGTCTCATTAATAAAAAGGATTCCAAGGATCAGTTGATAACCTTTTTTCAGTTCAAGTTTAGAGCTCTCTCATTATTTTCTCTCACACTCTCACTCTTGGTCACTTCGAGTTTTCTTGGAGCACTTTAGCTTTGGAGAAAGGAAGGAAAAACAAGTTAAAGGAAAGGAATGAAAGAAATGATCAAGGAAAGGAAAGTAGGATCAAGAAACCTTAGCATGAATACTTGCAGGTAACCTTTGGCATGTGTGATTTCCTAGCTGGTTTGGACATGCATGGCTTTAAATGTTGGTGTATGGTTCTCTTGCTGTCAGTGGCATGGTTTTTCCAGGTTGTGATAGTGGTTTTCAGCCTAGCCTTTCATTTTTCTGGATGCCATGGTGTTGGGATTTTTATTTCGGTTTTTGAGATTTGGTTTGTTGGATGGATTTCAAAATCTGAGGTAGAGGTGATATCAAGTTCCATTCCCAAAGGCCTAGGAATCCCTTGACTAGTTTTGGCGGGATACATAGTAAAGACTGAGGGAAATGTCTCGGTTTAGGGCCTAATGCTCCGTGTTTGGATTGCAGTAAACCCTAAGAGACAATGAGACATAAAATTCCTCAAGGATAGTGATGGATTCTTGATGGAAGTACAAGTTTTGTTCGGTTGTGATCGGAGCACCGGTTTTGGTGTGATCACAATTTGATGAGGGTGGAGGTGGTTTAATCTCTGAATTCAGTTGGTTGTTTTTGGATTGGTTGTTCCATGAGATCCCTCATTCATGCTTGGAATATGGCACGGGGGTGATTGGATGAAAGAGAGATTTGGTTCAGCCATGTCTATGGTCGGGTGGTACATGGAAGTCTCGAACCTGGTTAGATTTACCTATGATTAATAAAAGCTAAATTCTCTTACTTTTGCACTGATTTATATGTGGGTTTAATGGCTATCTTATCTTTGATATTTGCATGGATTTATGTTGGTTATAAGCATGGTTAAATGACTAGTTCATGTCATGGTTATATCATGTATTTACTTGTAACTGTTAAATGGATGGATGCAAGACCTAATCGATGATGTAGTAGTTCAATGGAGAAGGAGGTGATCCTTTTGGTCATGCTTCGTGAGTTTTTAGTCATTTATGCTTTGTCTTGTATGCTAGACCTGTAGGTTGCATTGATTCCAAGTGTTTGACAGAATGTCAGTCCCGGTTGGGGATGTTCAAGCCTCGTCTTGAGGTTGATTTTTATTTATTAACATTGTTATCATGTCTTTGATAACTTCTAAAGGTTGTAGCAAGTTCTGAGCAGAGGCTGGGATTTTGGGCTAGAAAAGTGGCTTAAATCCCGGGGTCGCTGGCACATAACTAGAAATTTTAGTTCATAGTCACTGGCAGTCAAGCTCGTGAGAGAAAATTTAGGTTGTTGGTTGCTCCCTTACCCATAAATTGAAATGACTATGGCCTAAGAGATCTAAAATAATAGTGAGACCCAGGGATAGGTTGTCTAAGTGGTTGGCTTGTCTCCTAAGGGTTCTGTTGATGATGTTGGATGACTGTGTGTGATGTTCCGTCGATTCCACTTCCTTAAGGTCACATAGTAGGTCGAATATGATCATAGTAGCCTCTCATTTCATGTTTACCCTACTTGATATGGTTACTTTGGGTAGACCTTGGAGGGGGTTGTTAACACCCAGGTTGTTCCCTATGACTCCCAAGGGAATACGGCCGGGGTAACCACTAACCAATCTTTGGATCACTGTTTCTAGCCAAACTGTGATCAGAGAGGGCTCTCTCTTTATGATTTGTAACTGTTTATGATAGGGTTTTAGGCTAGCTATTATGCACTGGTTTTTGTTTATGTTTTGGTTGAAGAATTTCTTACAGATCTCTTGTGATGTGATATTTAGAGAGTCAAGTATCATTGGGCAATGGAGTCTGTGGCTGTAGGTGTCTAGAAACCTTGAGATGAACCGGTGAAACTTACAGGGCCATTTGGATGTTTCATAGAACAAATTTTGATTAATAACAGGAAACAGGTAAGACAAACAATGAAAGCATTCAAGAATTTTCACTCGTTGTTAACTGTTCCCACCAAACTGGTTATGAGAAAAGACGGATGTCACAGGGGCAAGCTTGAATCCCTGGGAATGTCTATCACAGCGAAAGATATAGATTCAAAGTGCAGCAACTAAGAATTACACTTCTGTTACTATATCTGAGGAAAACATGGATAATAGCTCAGTTTGAGTTCAGGGTAATCATGGATTAAGTCCTGGAACTATTCTTCTACTTTGCTATTAAGTGTAAAATATCTGAACGATAAAAGAGAACAAAAGACTCGAAAACATGTAATACAGAGATTTGAGAAAACTTATTGTTTTATGAAACACTCTGGAATCCTGCAACATTCACCATTCATCACAACGCATCAAAGTACACCAAGCTTTGGAAATTCCATCCTCCTTTTGTATTATTTCTCTGAGAATTTTTACAGCAAGCGAGAGCTCTTCAAAGGAAAATTACAACAACCCTTTGCTCTATCATGCGCAGGGGTTTATATAGAAATGAGTATACAAAATATCTCAGGCATTGAGTTATCTGAGAGAGAGAAAATATCTTCGGTAGTGTTCAGAAAGTACGCAGGGAGTTATTACAACATTAAATGCAGAGTAAATGCCCTTTATGTCTGTCAGATGACTGTTTTGACTTTAAGGAGTCACTGAGTCGGTTACATTACTATGTATCGATCTGTAGGTACGCATTTACTTTTGCCTGCGCAATGAATTTCTCGGCTTTGCCAGCTGCGTTTGTCTTTCCTGCTTTGTTGGCTGCTCCATCTGCTGAGTTGGCTCAGCTTTGACTTTATGATGCCTGCTGATTTTGCTGACTGTTCTTTCTATCAGAATTTATAGAAAAAACAGAAATTAATGCATGGCTTAATGTTTACAAAATTCTCTGGATGGCATCTGTCCACCATTCCTGTGTAGGGAGCTGATGCTTGAGGATGGCCTGCATTGTTTCTTCAGCTTCTGTATACTTGAAAAAGTTGGGGGCTACATCAAATAGATGATTCATTTCATTCATTATAAAAATTAGATGTTCTATCTTACCATAGAAAATCTGTCCTGTGATAGGCCCTGTATCTTCTGAGGTGCTGGCTTTCTCATTTACCTGTGATGAGGCAAAAACATTCACTCTCTTGGCATATTCTTCATGAGTGAATAATCTCCCTCCATTGTTCAGCAAGCTAGGGAGTCCTTTACTTTCCAATACCCGAAACTTCTCAAAGAACCTGTTTACCTCAGTTTGCATATCCTGGGTTCTTCTGTCTAAGGTTTGCATCAGATTTCTAAGAGTAAGAACCCTCTTGATCATTTGGATAGTATCAGTTCTGTTTGCGATCCCCATGATGGTCAACTGAGAACTGGTCTTATGATTGAGCACATTGATCATTTTGGTTGCAATTTCAGGCATGTTTCCCAACAAGGCCCTTGATGTTCTGATTTCCCTCTGTGCTTTAGGAATGAGCTCCAGTTGCTCATGGATTGTCTCAATGTATGACCACTGGTTATTGATGGACTTACCAATATTGGACCATATCATTGCTCTGATTTCGGCTATGATTTTATCTAGCTGTAGCTCTTTCTCAAGCTCCTTGATTTTGTCTTTAAGAGCTTTGATTTCTTTGGCCTTCTCTCCTACTTCTCTTTTTGTTTTGTCATGCCTTTCATTCACCTTGGCCAGCTGCTCCTTAGTTTCATTTAGCTGCATCATTTGTGCTTCTAAAGCTTGTATTTCGCTTTTTAGCTTTTGCATGTCTAAGCTCTGATCTGTGCTGGTGGGTGCTGCTGAAGTAGATGTGGCTGGTTGTTGAACCTGCTGAGGTGGAGGTGCAGTAGTAGGAGCAGTCTCTTCAAGATTAATGACCTGTGGAGGGGGCTGAGATGTTTGCCCCTCTTGTGCTTGTGTTGATGATCCTTTCAGAGGTGCTTGTGTGGCCTCATATTGCCCCAATTTTTCTTGTACCTGCAAAAGTTCTTTGTAAACAGAAATTAATAGAGCAGTGGAATCCTGCTCATACCTTTGTTTTGCCACTTCATCGGTCTGTGGATGGATAGTGGCTGGAAGTTTGACCTTCTTCCTTAGTGCAGCCATATCAGCATCTCTGATTTTTAAGATCTCTTGTATCCCTTTAATATCATTGGGATTGTGCCCAATCTCTATGATGATTTCTTCCAGGGTTTTGATCCTGTTGTCTTTGGCCTGAGAAGAGGCTCTCTCTAGCTCCAGCTGGGAAGCCGTAGCATTCAGACTGCTTGTTAACTTGTAGTTGTCCAAGGTCTTATCGGCCAATGAAGCATACACCATTTCCCCTGTTTGTTTATGCAACTCAATTTTGTCCATGGGGTGTATGTCTTTGGCAAGGACCTCTAAATTGGTCCTGAGATAATCAGCAGAAGACTGTGGCTTGAGTGCCGTAGGCATAAAATGACTCAATGTCAGTTTGCCCTCACCTACATCAAAAGCAGACATGAGTCTCTGCTGATTGGAAGGAGCCATGTTAAGTAGGTGATTGTATAATTGAACTTTGATTGGGTCACTCCTTCTCTTAATGTCTATGAACTGCTGCTTTATGCTCACTCTTTCCTCTTTCTGCTGGCTGGAGGAGGTGACTTCCCCTCCCATTGTCCTGTCTAGTTCCTGCTGGGAGGAACTTGCTGAAATTTCTTGACTTGGTGGGCCCATGCCCGATGCCTCTCGGATGGCTATATCCTCTTCTGGAAAATCGTTGAGTCTTTGCCTTTTCTCTCCTTGATTGATAGAGGATGTCAGGGGAGTTTCTCTTTCCCTTTTCCTCAAGAGAAATGTGTCCTCCTTTTGAGGGGTTTGGAGGACCGAGGCATCAAATGTAGAGTCTTGCCTTGTAGGCATGACTTGTTCAGTGGTCTGAGGAGTATCCACTGTTTCCTTTTGCTGGGCAGGCGGCTCCTGCCCTTGTTTTTCTTGCTGCTGTTCCTCTTGCTGTCCTATGTCTTCCTGCTGCTGTTCCTGCTGTTGCTCTTGCTCTGCCTCCATTTGCTTTTCCTTTCCTTTTTCTGAGACTTTTCCAGCAACCTTTGTAGTTTGCTGTGGAGTAGTTGAAGAGGAGGCTGCTGCTCCAATTTGTGTGCTCGGCAGTGAGGGGACCTGTGCATAAAACTCAAGGTTAGCCATCTTCTTTTGATTGTTCAGAGCTCTTTGATCAAGCTCTTTTTGAGTTATATCTTCTTCTAGAGTTCCCCTTTTCCACTTGCTTTGATTGGCATATTTTTCAATTTTGGGGAGGCTATGATGACCGTAAGCAGACAGTTTATATTTGAGTCTCCTCATTGTGATGAAGTTGTTGGGATCATAGGGTTTCCATATAAAACTGTACTTCAAACCAAATCCCCCCAGTATTCTATCTGCCTCCTTCCACCCTTCATCCCTTTCATTGTAGACTAAATGGCCAAGTTGGCTCTTGATTTTCAGCTGTGCTTTCTTGCCTCTGCCTGAGAAGTGGAACATATCCACATAGCCAAACTGCCTGAAGTATTCTAAGGCAAATAGCCTCATGGGCACAAATTTGGGTAGTCTAAATGGGGGTAACTCACACCCATATATTCTGATGACGGTGTGGTGTTGGTAAAGATACCAGTCCCCAATACTGTATACTTTTGACAAATGTAGGCACCTTTTCATGTCCTCTGTCAGTCTAGGAGGAGGTGAACCAATCAGTAGAGTCAAGGCTGGATGGATGAAGAGATCAATAAACTCACAGTAGGTATATGGAGAGTAGCATGATACATGGAAAACAGATGTCCAATATACTACTGATCTCAGATTGCCCTGTGCATCTACTCTCTTTATTGGGAAGGAGAATTTATCATGCTGGAAGTATATGAGCAGATGATATAGGTAGGAGGTGTACCTAAACACTCTTTCTCTTGGCAAATTCATCAACTGTTCATGCATTTTGTCTGATATGTATGTTGCATAATCATAGTGGATTGGTTTCCTTCCTGGGGAGAACATAAGCATCATTTGTATAACTGTTTCATCAATATGTTCTATTGAATCATATCCCAGGATGGGACTGATCATGTCAACCAGGTCTTGGCCCAATTGATTGAGGTAAACGCAGTTGATGGGAGGAATCTGCAAAGTGTCAGCTTTGATGAAGAGCTGGTTGACCTTAGTGATTTGGGCCTCTGTGGTTTTGGCTCCCTGTACTATTAAATCAGCTAGTGACAGAGGGACCAACTTATGCTCTGTCTGGAATTGCAACATCTCCCTGATGGCTTCAGGGGTAATGAGGAACAGGATTGAACCTTCAGCATCTAGCACTGCTCTTTGGGATGCATCATAGTGTTCAGCAACTATGTGCACAAGCTCAGGGAATTGATTAACCTGAGGAAGTTTGAATATTGGGAGGAATGACTCCCAAATTCCCAGGATGTCTGTCCCCCTCTCGTGTTTGATCTTTATCTCGTTTAATATTTGCAGATGGAACCTGCTTCTGCTCATCATTTCCTCTGTTATCTTGTAGTCCAGGTCTGCCAATGCTCTGGTGTCAAATGTTCTATTAGGAACATTCAGGGGAGCCACATTGAGGGCTATGGGAGCTACAGGGGGGTCCATGATTTTCTTTTGCAAATTTTACTCTTACTCAGGGGCTGTGTTACTATGCAGAGTAGCAACAGCAAAGTTTCTTTGTAGAGGGATGGAAATGCAAGTGGGAGGTAAATGCAGGGTGTGCAGCAGTTGAAATGCTGTTTTTGTAATTAAGAGCGAAGCTTAGCCCTTTTTTGGCACCTTTCAATGTTAAAAATTGGTTTTAAATGCGCCTGCCACGATTGCGCAGACAGGGCCTGGTTTCTTAGCAGAATGCCACTGGGAAAGGCTCGGCTGGTGTTTTTCGAAGTGATAATTGGAACTTCAAGGCTTTGCTGAGGAATTCAGTGGTGAATTTCTGATTTTCGGCTTTCTTTAAGCTCTCTAAGGCGTTAAATAGATAATTGCAGGCGCACAGAGGATGAATGATGAGGAATACCTGGTAAAACAACGCGCAGAGGTCGTGACCGCAGGTTGAACTGGTGCGCTGGAGGTCTTCTGGTCAGTTTAGCAGGTTGGTAGACAATTTGGACGTTGTTTGCATGCAGAGCAGAGTAACGATGATCACGCAAAATGACCAAAAAACGCGAAATTTTGGGTGAAATAGACCTTTTTACGCTTTTGGCGCGAATATGTGCTGACGTCAGCATGACGTCATAGGGTGGGGTCAAGGTCGGATGACGTCATGCTGACGTCATCAGGTGACGTGGCGCTGTCTGGTTGGTACACGGTGGCGGTGACATGGCAGGACAGGTGGACCAATGGGAGGGACAGGGAGGTCGACGGGGCAGCGTACCTGGGTGACGGGGCGGTGACGCGTTGCTGACGCGGGTAGGCGGGATGAGGAAATCCGGAAACCAGCAGTGGTTTCATATCGCACCGCCTCCTGTACGGGGTGGTATCGGTCAGTAGTACCTCCGACGTACGGTGGTGAGGGCACGTATCAGTGGGATGACGTCCTCCAAATACGGACGTCGGGAGATATCTATCGGTCATCGGATGGGCTCCGACGTCACGATGATCGTTAGATCTACGGACTTTGATCGGACGGCGGGCGCGAGGCAGATGTGACGGGAGGTTAGTACAGGTATCGGTCAGACGTCGGAAGGGGTCCAACGCGATCAGGGCCGTCGGATCTGTAGGCCCTTGATCTAATGGTGGTCGGGGAGGTGACATGTGTGGAATATACGGATGAGGGCGGAGACAAATAAACCATGCTTTTGAGCGCTTTTCTAATGTATTTCGATAAAAACAATTATACGCGCCAACCTTGGCTAACAGGCGGAAAGTGGGTTTTATGCTCTTTTGGCTCTTTGAAGCGGGTAAGGTGGGGTTTAGGGCCCTTTTTAAAGGTTTTATGTGCAAAAAAAGGGGGGAGATAGAGGAACTGGCTTATGAGGAAAAGGGGTATTTGGCATAGGTTTATCAATATGACCTGATGTCATTTGATTCCTGACTTGTAACTTTATTGGCTATAATGCCAAGGGGGTGGGTATTTATAAGAGTTTGGGATTTATACACCTTGGTGTTAGTAATATTAGGGGAATAGGCGATATGAGGATTTATACAATAGAATTAGTGTTAATATGAATGAAGGGAGCAAATGAAGGGAATCTTACTGAGTTTATATGAAAGTGATTTAGTTTTGAGAGTAGATCAAAATGAAAAGATCTTAGACAAGAAATGTGGCTTCTGAATTACTAGAACCACCATAAAACCATGATCTCTCTCCATAAATCTCAGCTGAAAGAAAGGGAGTGTTAGTAATGGAATAAAGGGGAAGAGGGAAGTTAGTCATGCTCCTGCTGTAGTCTTTTACTTTGCTGCCCATCATCACCATTCCTGCAATGATAGGACTCACTTTCTGCGACCCCAACTACCTACCCAGCTGCTTGCCTAGCATTTTTTGTTTCTCCTTGGAGGGTGCACTTGGACTTGCAAACCCTTACTTGCCTTTTCTTTTCTTTGGCTTTTTCTTTATTCTTTTCTCTATCTATTTCTACCCTTGTCTCTTCCAAGGTCCCAGATTAAACTGTTGGGAACCTTTGCTTCTCTACCTAAACTGCTTGTCTGCCAAGATTAGGCTGTTTGGACAGACTTCTTTCTCTATTCTATAACACAAAATTGAAATATGGCATGATCCAGATTAGACTGTTGAATCATCCACAAAATTGAAATAAGGTCCTCAATACTTGAAACACTTTACCCAGCTCTTGCTTTCTAGGAAATATGGGATCTTTGGGATACCAAAGCAGAGCATATTTGGCCTTTCTCTTGCCCATCATGAAATATGAAACCTATTGGTATAGGTATCCAACAGTGGCTCCACATGGGGATGGTTTTTCTTTTGAAAGACCAAGAACAGCAGGTCAGATTGCCTTGTTCCTTGACTGCCCATCTTTGTCTTTGAAATGTGCTGCATGAATGTGTCAAAATAGTGTGTTTCTCTTTTGGGAGACCTCTGATTCTATTTTCCTTTTACTGCTTGGTAAATTACTTGGGAAAACTGCTTTTTACAATCTAAAACAGAAAACAATATGTACATCTGCATATATACAAAGAGTCTTTAGGTTCCACTCATGGGGAATAATCAAAGTAGTGCTTCAGCATCCTGCCATTTACAGGACCTTCATCCAAGTCAGTTTCAGTAAGACTTTTGAGGAAATAAGTGTTGTTACCTTGTACTGCTTGGACAGCAAATGGTCCTTTCCATAAAGAGTCAAACTTTCCATGTTTCCCTTTCTCTTCTCTTCTTGCATCCCACTTTAGCACTTTGTCCCCTACATTGAAATCTTCTGCTTTGGTTCTTCTATCAAAGGCCTTTTTCAGTTTCTCTTGTAGTATCTGCACTCTGCTGAAGACTTGTTCTCTGGTCTGCTGTAAACAAATTATCTGGTTAATCCTTCTTTGCATGTCATTTGGCTCTGCTTGGCTTTCTTGTAGAAGTTTCATAACCAGCACTCCCAGTGATGAAGGAAATCTGGCCTCTAATCCATAGACTAACTCATATGGGCTGATCCCAATTGATCTTTTAGTTGTTAGTCTGTCTGCCCATAAGGCATTTATTAGTTTCTTATGCCAGTTCTTTTTGTTCTCTTCCAGCACTTTCTTTATGATATTTATCAAAGTTTTGTTTGATGATTCAGCAAGGCCATTTCCTTGAGGATAGTAAGCTGTAGAATGGCCCAAAGTAATGTGAAATTTATGGCAGAAGTTTACCATCTTTTGGATCTGAAGGCAGCAGCATTGTCTGTTATTATCTTGTCTGGGCAGCCAAATCTAGCCAGTATATTGTTTTCCAAAAACTGAATGATTACTGAATCATTTGCTTGTCTGCATGGGGCAGCTTCAATCCACTTGGTGAAGTAGTCTGTTGCTGTTAGAATCCATCTGTGTTGCCCTGAAGATGAGGGATGAATTTCCCCAATGAAATCCAAGCCCCATTGTTGAAAAGGTCTCTCTGTTGCAATGGGCTTCAAAGGAAGTGGCAGCAGCTGTCTTTTGCCTTCAAACAGTTGGCATTTGTGGCATGAGGCTGTGAATTTCTTCACATCAGAGAACATAGTAGGCCAGTAATAACCAGCCCTCAATATCTTGTCCACAGTGGACTTCCAGTACAAATGTCCACCACAGTCTCCCGCATGGAAGTCTTGCATGATTTTGTTAGTTTCATTCTCTATTAGACAGTGCAGCAAAATACCTTCATGGTTTTTCCACAGTAGATTTTCATCCATCACACAAAATCTAGATGTTTTCATTTTTAGGAATCTACACTTAGTTCTGGACAGTCCTGGGGGAGCACACAGGTTTTGTAACACATAACAGATATCAGAGTACCAAGGAGATTGTTCAAAGGCTACATTGATCTTTGGAGTCGCCAGCTCTGTTTCACTGTCCAGTTGGTTGATGTCTAAGGCTTGGAAATTTGCTTCTGTCATTAATTTGGCCAAACCTTGCCCTTTTATCAGCTTTGTAGGCTTTATTTCAATGTCAAATTCTAGTATATTGGCAATCCATTTTCCTCTCCTACCCTCTAAGTTTTCTTGGGTGAGAATGTCTTTGACAATAGGACTTGGTACATAAGCCACAACATGGGAGTAGAGAATGTAAATCCTAAAGTCTTTAATAGCTTTGATCAAGGCATAGGCTTGTTTTTCCATTATTTGGTACTTTAGGGGAGCATCTCTAAGAGCTCTGCTGAAAAAGGCAATAGGTTTCTCATTCCCTTGGTCATCTTTCTGTAATAAAACAGCAGCAATAGTATGTTGGGAGGCAAAGGAGAAAATGATGAAGTCTCTGTCAAACTGCGGATTGGTTAACACTGGGGTTTGAGTCAGGGCCAACTTTATACTTTCAAAGGCTTGTTTTGCTTCAACAGTCCATTTGACCTTTGAATCTTTCTTTAGCATATTGTTTAGTAATCTGATTAACTCTGCTAAATTTGGGATAAACCTTCTTAAAAAGTTGATTTTTCCTAAGAATCCTTGCAGCTCCTTGACATTCCTTGGGTGAGGCATTTGTAGGATAGCTTGTATCCTATCTGGATCAATTCTTATGCCATTTTTTGAAATAATATGCCCTAGAAGTTTCCCTTCTTCCAAGCCAAATAGTGACTTCTTGGGGTTTAAGGAAATACCATATTTCCTGCATGTTATGAAAATCTGTCTCAAATGTTTCAAGTGTTCTTGGTCAGATTTTGAAAAGGGTGTTAGATCATCTAAGTAAATCACCAAGAAGTCATGAATCTCTTTTGCAAAAGCAATGTCCATTGCTCTCTGAAATGTTGCCCCTGCATTTTTCAATCCAAAGGGCATTTTCACATACTTGAAAGTGCCCCATGGGGTAGTAAATGCAGTTTTGTCTTGATCATCAGGGTGTACCAGGATTTGATTGAAACCTGAGAAACCATCCAGCAATGATATCCTTGAAGCTCCTACTACTCTTTGAAGAATGTGATCCATTTTGGGTAAGGGGTAGTTGTCTTTGAGTGACACTTGGTTCAAATTCCTTAAGTCTACACAAAGTCTAATCTCACCAGTTTTCTTTCTTGTAGGGACCAAATTTGAAATCCACTCAGAAAACCTGATTGGTGCTATGATACCAGCTTTGAACATTTTCTGTAATTCCTTTTCAATGGAAGGAAGGAGCACAGGATTGATTCTTCTCAATTTCTGTTTGAATGGTTTTTGATTAGGCTTGAGGGGAATGGTATGCTGGATAACAGAGGTATCATAAGACTTCAAGTCCTCATAACCCCAAGCAAAGACATCTTGGAACTCTTTAAAGAGATCAATATATTTGGGTTTTTGATCAGGGGGCAAAGCAGCAGATAGCTTTATTATTTTAGGCTTGTCAGTGGTACCAATGTTACATTCTTCAATTGTTGCATCTAATGGCTGCATCTTTGGTTTCCTGGGGACATCATTTGAGTCAAAAATGTCCTCTAGTGGGGTAAGGCCTGCTGGAAGGAGATTGTCTTTGAGTTGTATGATTTCATCTTCAGCGTTGCTCACCTCTTCACAGTCAATTTGGTGTATTTGCTGAATGTTTTCTTTGTTGAAAATGGTTGGACTGAGTAATTGTTTGGCTGTTCTAGGTGACATTGGGTGGGCAGACTGTTGAAACTGTAATTGTGATTGACTTGCTCCATCAAACATTTGTGATTGACTTGCTGTCTCAAGGTCAATATTTAATCCTGTAAACTCTTGTTGCAAGGTTAAAAAGTTGTTTATTTGCATGTCATTCTCAAATACTTGCCACTCTTTGACATTGTTTGGAATAGAAGGCCTATATTTGACCTCTGCCGTGAAACAATTGTTGGGTTCTAATGGGAATTTAAAGGTGCTGGCAAATGTTGCCAAGCTGTGTGCATGGAGATTGTGGCCCCTTGGAATTTTTGTGATAACAAACTCGGAGAAAGTCTCTAATATTTCAATTACAGCAGACCTATAGGACCTCAATCTTTTGTCATTGGTAACAAAATTTCCTTTCACTTGTTGAATCACTAGATCAGAGTCTCCCATGATGGAGAGTTTAGGGGCTTGTAGTGATTTTGCTACTTTTAGGCCCAACAGCAGAGCTTCATATTCTGCTATGTTGTTAGTGCATCTAAACTTTAATCTGAAAGCCCTGCCTTCTGCATAGCCTTTCTCTTTGTTATGTATCCATACTCCAGCCCCTGCCCCTAACTTGTTAACTGAGCCATCAAACTCTAGGACCCACAGAATGTCTTGCTGAACGGGAGATTTAAAGTTCTGTTCATGGGATGGCAATGTGAGCATGAGTTGAGGTTTCTTTTCCCATTCGTTTCCTAGGATAATTTCATCATTTGTTTGACAATCTTTGACAATTAGAGGAGGGTTTATGTGTATTGTTGGGCTGATTGAAGTTTGGCAGGTGCTACTTGTTTGATCAATGTTTTGTTCTTGTATGAGTGTTTCGGTCTTAATATCATTGTTTGAGAGGCTTGCGCTGTCATTGAAGAGGATGAAGGAGTCTATGTCCGAATGGACAGCATATATTGGAAAATTTTGAGGCTTTTCTTCACTGCTGACCATATACTTCATGAGTGTTTCCCTATAAAGTCTTTTTGGTTGCCCAAAGACAGAGATGGTTGCATATGACATATCTAATTGCAGGGAGCCTTGGAGCTTGGCTCCCCATGATCTTGATAAGAGCATCCCGTATTTGGGTGGGATATCAGCAATTACCACATCCATTAGTATGGTTTTGTTGGGAAATTGAACCAGGGACACACATAAATCTTTTATTAGGCCCAAACATTTGACTTGACTAGAATCAAAGGAAAACAGGTCTTTGTATGGTCTTGTTATATCCAAGTTTAATCTTTCCATGACAGCTTTTGGCATAAGGTTGTGAGAGGCACCTGAGTCAAACATTGCATTATGCAGTATTTTATCATGAACATGCAGGCTGAGATAAAAAGGTAAAACCCCTGTGACTACTGTTTTTCCATCTACCTCTGGGCCAAATAGTAATTCTGGAGTGTCATCTAGCACATTTACATCATCTTTGCTATTGGTGAGCTGTAGGGATTTCTTTATCTGTTGCTTGTATATGTCATGCTTAGCTAGCTCTGAAAGGGGAATTGCTATTTTTAACTTGCCAATCTCTGCTCCTAGGTCAAAGGGTTTGTCAACTTGGATTTTAGAGTCACGGATAGCAGTCCTTTCTCTGTTCATTAAATCTTCTTGTTGGATTTCATCTTGATTTTGGAACCTGCCCCTCATACCCATGTCTTGAGGGGTAATGTTCGGATTTGGGTGGGAGGATGAGGCCGCCGTGGGCTGTTGTAGTGGGGACAGTAATTCAGTGACTTCCTCAACCACTACTTCTTTTGTAGGCAAGTCTGTTTTGTTATTAGGTTCAGTGACTAAGGTTTCTTTAGATTGTTGTTTCTCCTTTATCTTTTCAGGCTGATTTACATTTACAGTCCGACTTCTTAGTTTGTATTGTTTATGGACTTCATAGACAGCAGTGTCATACCCTTGTTTAAAGTCAAAGGATTCTCCTGATTTTGTTTGGAATGCGTTGCTTTCATCCTCCTCATGGTCTTCTTGTGTTAAGAAAACATGGCTTTTGCCATCCAGACCCATTAAGTTGATTTCAGGATCTTCATTGAGCTGATTGGCTGAGGAAGTTTCTGCATAGTTTTCCTGAAAAGGGGGTCTGATGTCTTGGTCTGCACTTGTTTTTCCTATGTTTGGGTTCTGCGTTCTCCTAAAATTTGGGTTTCTAGGAGGATTGCTTTGTGGTGTCTCCCATGATGACTTTCTTTCAACTGATTCCACTCTTTCACCCAGTCTCTTCATGCTGTTTAGTATTGCATCCAACTTTTGATCAAGGCCTGAGGGCTCTTCTCTGAAGCCAGCCTTCTTTTCCAGCTTTGCCCTGTTTCTCTTGGCAATTAGGTTGGCTTCTACAGTGACTGCAACTCTTTGAGCTTCTGCAAGGGTTGGAGGATCTCTTTCTTTCAGCTGATAGGCCATATCAGAGTCAAAACCGTCAGGGAAGTTATACAGGGCCAAATCAGGAGGGGGCCTTAAGTTCTGGGGGATGGCATTATATACATTGTTAAACCTAGCACAATATTCCAAGACTGTTTCTTGGGGACCTCTTTTGATAGTGTTATATTCACCGAGTATGTGTAGAGGATCTTTCTTCTTCTCCCATCTGTTGGTAAACTCTTGGTACAGGAACTCAGGGGTTGCAATGGAATTTGCATTCAGGGATCTAAACCAAGTTCTGACATCCCCGGTTAAGCTTTGAACAAAAATTCTCATCCTGACACTGTCATCATCTATTTCAAAGGTCTCAAAGTGATCTTGCATCTTCTTAGCATGCTGGACAGCTGTCAAAGGGCCATTGGAGTCAAAAAATGAGATTTTGGTTTGGTAGTCTTGAGGTAGAGCCGGTGCATTGGCTGGTATCTGCAAAGGTGCATATCTGTTAGCCATGTTTATGGGGTTTATAGGGTTAATAGGAACAAATGGGACAGCTGGGATTACAGGTGTAACAGTGGTAACAAGCGGGAAACTGGTTGAAAGAATGTGTGCAGATGGTGAAGATAGGAGAGGAGGGCTTTGAGGTGTTGATGATGAACTGGGGGAATTAGGTGTGGAACGGAAAAGGACTTTGCAAGGAGTTGGAATGAGGATAGGTTGGTCTAAACTTATATGTGAATCAGCAGGCTTCTCCTGCTTTTGCTGTCTCCTTATGTTCTTTGGAATGAGATTTGGGTTATCCACAATGATGGGTTGATCAGGATCAGGGTTTGCCCTAGTGTGCCTTGGGTTTCTTTTGGGAGCCAGCTTCTACGTATTCTTTTAGAACTTTATACAGGAGGGTTAATATGTACAAGGACTAGGTAAGAATTCTGGAATGACTATATATGTTTCAAAGCTAGGATGAAGATTCCCTAGTTAGCTCCTCCCTAAAGCTGTCCCTGTGTTTACAGAAACAGTCATAAGGCCTCTTGGCTAGTTTCAGGCTTGATGGTAGCTTTGGAAGATAGATAGTATTTAAAAAACTTATAAGAAGTCCCCAGTGGAGTCGCCAATTATGTTAACACCCAGGTTGTTCCCTATGACTCCCAAGGGAATACGGCCGGGGTAACCACTAACCAATCTTTGGATCACTGTTTCTAGCCAAACTGTGATCAGAGAGGGCTCTCTCTTTATGATTTGTAACTGTTTATGATAGGGTTTTAGGCTAGCTATTATGCACTGGTTTTTGTTTATGTTTTGGTTGAAGAATTTCTTACAGATCTCTTGTGATGTGATATTCAGAGAGTCAAGTATCATTGGGCAATGGAGTCTGTGGCTGTAGGTGTCTAGAAACCTTGAGATGAACCGTGAAACTTACAGGGCCATTTGGATGTTTCATAGAACAAATTTTGATTAATAACAGGAAACAGGTAAGACAAACAATGAAAGCATTCAAGAATTTTCACTCGTTGTTAACTGTTCCCACCAAACTGGTTATGAGAAAAGACGGATGTCACAGGGGCAAGCTTGAATCCCTGGGAATGTCTATCACAGCGAAAGATATAGATTCAAAGTGCAGCAACTAAGAATTACACTTCTGTTACTATATCTGAGGAAAACATGGATAATAGCTCAGTTTGAGTTCAGGGTAATCATGGATTAAGTCATGGAACTATTCTTCTACTTTGCTATTAAGTGTAAAATATCTGAACGATAAAAGAGAACAAAAGACTCGAAAACATGTAATACAGAGATTTGAGAAAACTTATTGTTTTATGAAACACTCTGGAATCCTGCAACATTCACCATTCATCACAACGCATCAAAGTACACCAAGCTTTGGAACTTCCATCCTCCTTTTGTATTATTTCTCTGAGAATTTTTATAGCAAGCGAGAGCTCTTCAAAGGAAAATTACAACAACCCTTTGCTCTATCATGCGCAGGGGTTTATATAGAAATGAGTATACAAAATATCTCAGGCATTGAGTTATCTGAGAGAGAGAAAATATCTTCGGTAGTGTTCAGAAAGTACGCAGGGAGTTATTACAACATTAAATGCAGAGTAAATGCCCTTTATGTCTGTCAGATGACTGTTTTGACTTTAAGGAGTCACTGAGTCGGTTACATTACTATGTATCGATCTGTAGGTACGCATTTACTTTTGCCTGCGCAATGAATTTCTCGGCTTTGCCAGCTGCGTTTGTCTTTCCTGCTTTGTTGGCTGCTCCATCTGCTGAGTTGGCTCAGCTTTGACTTTATGATGCCTGCTGATTTTGCTGACTGTTCTTTCTATCAGAATTTATAGAAAAAACAGAAATTAATGCATGGCTTAATGTTTACAAAATTCTCTGGATGGCATCTGTCCACCATTCCTGTGTAGGGAGCTGATGCTTGAGGATGGCCTGCATTGTTTCTTCAGCTTCTGTATACTTGAAAAAGTTGGGGGCTACATCAAATAGATAATTCATTTCATTCATTATAAAAATTAGATGTTCTATCTTACCATAGAAAATCTGTCCTGTGATAGGCCCTGTATCTTCTGAGGTGCTGGCTTTCTCATTTACCTGTGATGAGGCAAAAACATTCACTCTCTTGGCATATTCTTCATGAGTGAATAATCTCCCTCCATTGTTCAGCAAGCTAGGGAGTCCTTTACTTTCCAATACCCGAAACTTCTCAAAGAACCTGTTTACCTCAGTTTGCATATCCTGGGTTCTTCTGTCTAAGGTTTGCATCAGATTTCTAAGAGTAAGAACCCTCTTGATCATTTGGATAGTATCAGTTCTGTTTGCGATCCCCATGATGGTCAACTGAGAACTGGTCTTATGATTGAGCACATTGATCATTTTGGTTGCAATTTCAGGCATGTTTCCCAACAAGGCCCTTGATGTTCTGATTTCCCTCTGTGCTTTAGGAATGAGCTCCAGTTGCTCATGGATTGTCTCAATGTATGACCACTGGTTATTGATGGACTTACCAATATTGGACCATATCATTGCTCTGATTTCGGCTATGATTTTATCTAGCTGTAGCTCTTTCTCAAGCTCCTTGATTTTGTCTTTAAGAGCTTTGATTTCTTTGGCCTTCTCTCCTACTTCTCTTTTTGTTTTGTCATGCCTTTCATTCACCTTGGCCAGCTGCTCCTTAGTTTCATTTAGCTGCATCATTTGTGCTTCTAAAGCTTGTATTTCGCTTTTTAGCTTTTGCATGTCTAAGCTCTGATCTGTGCTGGTGGGTGCTGCTGAAGTAGATGTGGCTGGTTGTTGAACCTGCTGAGGTGGAGGTGCAGTAGTAGGAGCAGTCTCTTCAAGATTAATGACCTGTGGAGGGGGCTGAGATGTTTGCCCCTCTTGTGCTTGTGTTGATGATCCTTTCAGAGGTGCTTGTGTGGCCTCATATTGCCCCAATTTTTCTTGTACCTGCAAAAGTTCTTTGTAAACAGAAATTAATAGAGCAGTGGAATCCTGCTCATACCTTTGTTTTGCCACTTCATCGGTCTGTGGATGGATAGTGGCTGGAAGTTTGACCTTCTTCCTTAGTGCATCCATATCAGCATCTCTGATTTTTAAGATCTCTTGTATCCCTTTAATATCATTGGGATTGTGCCCAATCTCTATGATGATTTCTTCCAGGGTTTTGATCCTGTTGTCTTTGGCCTGAGAAGAGGCTCTCTCTAGCTCCAGCTGGGAAGCCGTAGCATTCAGACTGCTTGTTAACTTGTAGTTGTCCAAGGTCTTATCGGCCAATGAAGCATACACCATTTCCCCTGTTTGTTTATGCAACTCAATTTTGTCCATGGGGTGTATGTCTTTGGCAAGGACCTCTAAATTGGTCCTGAGATAATCAGCAGAAGACTGTGGCTTGAGTGCCGTAGGCATAAAATGACTCAATGTCAGTTTGCCCTCACCTACATCAAAAGCAGACATGAGTCTCTGCTGATTGGAAGGAGCCATGTTAAGTAGGTGATTGTATAATTGAACTTTGATTGGGTCACTCCTTCTCTTAATGTCTATGAACTGCTGCTTTATGCTCACTCTTTCCTCTTTCTGCTGGCTGGAGGAGGTGACTTCCCCTCCCATTGTCCTGTCTAGTTCCTGCTGGGAGGAACTTGCTGAAATTTCTTGACTTGGTGGGCCCATGCCCGATGCCTCTCGGATGGCTATATCCTCTTCTGGAAAATCGTTGAGTCTTTGCCTTTTCTCTCCTTGATTGATAGAGGATGTCAGGGGAGTTTCTCTTTCCCTTTTCCTCAAGAGAAATGTGTCCTCCTTTTGAGGGGTTTGGAGGACCGAGGCATCAAATGTAGAGTCTTGCCTTGTAGGCATGACTTGTTCAGTGGTCTGAGGAGTATCCACTGTTTCCTTTTGCTGGGCAGGCGGCTCCTGCCCTTGTTTTTCTTGCTGCTGTTCCTCTTGCTGTCCTATGTCTTCCTGCTGCTGTTCCTGCTGTTGCTCTTGCTCTGCCTCCATTTGCTTTTCCTTTCCTTTTTCTGAGACTTTTCCAGCAACCTTTGTAGTTTGCTGTGGAGTAGTTGAAGAGGAGGCTGCTGCTCCAATTTGTGTGCTCGGCAGTGAGGGGACCTGTGCATAAAACTCAAGGTCAGCCATCTTCTTTTGATTGTTCAGAGCTCTTTGATCAAGCTCTTTTTGAGTTACATCTTCTTCTAGAGTTCCCCTTTTCCACTTGCTTTGATTGGCATATTTTTCAATTTTGGGGAGGCTATGATGACCGTAAGCAGACAGTTTATATTTGAGTCTCCTCATTGTGATGAAGTTGTTGGGATCATAGGGTTTCCATATAAAACTGTACTTCAAACCAAATCCCCCCAGTATTCTATCTGCCTCCTTCCACCCTTCATCCCTTTCATTGTAGACTAAATGGCCAAGTTGGCTCTTGATTTTCAGCTGTGCTTTCTTGCCTCTGCCTGAGAAGTGGAACATATCCACATAGCCAAACTGCCTGAAGTATTCTAAGGCAAATAGCCTCATGGGCACAAATTTGGGTAGTCTAAATGGGGGTAACTCACACCCATATATTCTGATGACGGTGTGGTGTTGGTAAAGATACCAGTCCCCAATACTGTATACTTTTGACAAATGTAGGCACCTTTTCATGTCCTCTGTCAGTCTAGGAGGAGGTGAACCAATCAGTAGAGTCAAGGCTGGATGGATGAAGAGATCAATAAACTCACAGTAGGTATATGGAGAGTAGCATGATACATGGAAAACAGATGTCCAATATACTACTGATCTCAGATTGCCCTGTGCATCTACTCTCTTTATTGGGAAGGAGAATTTATCATGCTGGAAGTATATGAGCAGATGATATAGGTAGGAGGTGTACCTAAACACTCTTTCTCTTGGCAAATTCATCAACTGTTCATGCATTTTGTCTGATATGTATGTTGCATAATCATAGTGGATTGGTTTCCTTCCTGGGGAGAACATAAGCATCATTTGTATAACTGTTTCATCAATATGTTCTATTGAATCATATCCCAGGATGGGACTGATCATGTCAACCAGGTCTTGGCCCAATTGATTGAGGTAAACGCAGTTGATGGGAGGAATCTGCAAAGTGTCAGCTTTGATGAAGAGCTGGTTGACCTTAGTGATTTGGGCCTCTGTGGTTTTGGCTCCCTGTACTATTAAATCAGCTAGTGACAGAGGGACCAACTTATGCTCTGTCTGGAATTGCAACATCTCCCTGATGGCTTCAGGGGTAATGAGGAACAGGATTGAACCTTCAGCATCTAGCACTGCTCTTTGGGATGCATCATAGTGTTCAGCAACTATGTGCACAAGCTCAGGGAATTGATTAACCTGAGGAAGTTTGAATATTGGGAGGAATGACTCCCAAATTCCCAGGATGTCTGTCCCCCTCTCGTGTTTGATCTTTATCTCGTTTAATATTTGCAGATGGAACCTGCTTCTGCTCATCATTTCCTCTGTTATCTTGTAGTCCAGGTCTGCCAATGCTCTGGTGTCAAATGTTCTATTAGGAACATTCAGGGGAGCCACATTGAGGGCTATGGGAGCTACAGGGGGGTCCATGATTTTCTTTTGCAAATTTTACTCTTACTCAGGGGCTGTGTTACTATGCAGAGTAGCAACAGCAAAGTTTCTTTGTAGAGGGATGGAAATGCAAGTGGGAGGTAAATGCAGGGTGTGCAGCAGTTGAAATGCTGTTTTTGTAATTAAGAGCGAAGCTTAGCCCTTTTTTGGCACCTTTCAATGTTAAAAATTGGTTTTAAATGCGCCTGCCACGATTGCGCAGACAGGGCCTGGTTTCTTAGCAGAATGCCACTGGGAAAGGCTCGGCTGGTGTTTTTCGAAGTGATAATTGGAACTTCAAGGCTTTGCTGAGGAATTCAGTGGTGAATTTCTGATTTTCGGCTTTCTTTAAGCTCTCTAAGGCGTTAAATAGATAATTGCAGGCGCACAGAGGATGAATGATGAGGAATACCTGGTAAAACAACGCGCAGAGGTCGTGACCGCAGGTTGAACTGGTGCGCTGGAGGTCTTCTGGTCAGTTTAGCAGGTTGGTAGACAATTTGGACGTTGTTTGCATGCAGAGCAGAGTAACGATGATCACGCAAAATGACCAAAAAACGCGAAATTTTGGGTGAAATAGACCTTTTTACGCTTTTGGCGCGAATATGTGCTGACGTCAGCATGACGTCATAGGGTGGGGTCAAGGTCGGATGACGTCATGCTGACGTCATCAGGTGACGTGGCGCTGTCTGGTTGGTACACGGTGGCGGTGACATGGCAGGACAGGTGGACCAATGGGAGGGACAGGGAGGTCGACGGGGCAGCGTACCTGGGTGACGGGGCGGTGACGCGTTGCTGACGCGGGTAGGCGGGATGAGGAAATCCGGAAACCAGCAGTGGTTTCATATCGCACCGCCTCCTGTACGGGGTGGTATCGGTCAGTAGTACCTCCGACGTACGGTGGTGAGGGCACGTATCAGTGGGATGACGTCCTCCAAATACGGACGTCGGGAGATATCTATCGGTCATCGGATGGGCTCCGACGTCACGATGATCGTTAGATCTACGGACTTTGATCGGACGGCGGGCGCGAGGCAGATGTGACGGGAGGTTAGTACAGGTATCGGTCAGACGTCGGAAGGGGTCCAACGCGATCAGGGCCGTCGGATCTGTAGGCCCTTGATCTAATGGTGGTCGGGGAGGTGACATGTGTGGAATATACGGATGAGGGCGGAGACAAATAAACCATGCTTTTGAGCGCTTTTCTAATGTATTTCGATAAAAACAATTATACGCGCCAACCTTGGCTAACAGGCGGAAAGTGGGTTTTATGCTCTTTTGGCTCTTTGAAGCGGGTAAGGTGGGGTTTAGGGCCCTTTTTAAAGGTTTTATGTGCAAAAAAAGGGGGGAGATAGAGGAACTGGCTTATGAGGAAAAGGGGTATTTGGCATAGGTTTATCAATATGACCTGATGTCATTTGATTCCTGACTTGTAACTTTATTGGCTATAATGCCAAGGGGGTGGGTATTTATAAGAGTTTGGGATTTATACACCTTGGTGTTAGTAATATTAGGGGAATAGGCGATATGAGGATTTATACAATAGAATTAGTGTTAATATGAATGAAGGGAGCAAATGAAGGGAATCTTACTGAGTTTATATGAAAGTGATTTAGTTTTGAGAGTAGATCAAAATGAAAAGATCTTAGACAAGAAATGTGGCTTCTGAATAACTAGAACCACCATAAAACCATGATCTCTCTCCATAAATCTCAGCTGAAAGAAAGGGAGTGTTAGTAATGGAATAAAGGGGAAGAGGGAAGTTAGTCATGCTCCTGCTGTAGTCTTTTACTTTGCTGCCCATCATCACCATTCCTGCAATGATAGGACTCACTTTCTGCGACCCCAACTACCTACCCAGCTGCTTGCCTAGCATTTTTTGTTTCTCCTTGGAGGGTGCACTTGGACTTGCAAACCCTTACTTGCCTTTTCTTTTCTTTGGCTTTTTCTTTATTCTTTTCTCTATCTATTTCTACCCTTGTCTCTTCCAAGGTCCCAGATTAAACTGTTGGGAACCTTTGCTTCTCTACCTAAACTGCTTGTCTGCCAAGATTAGGCTGTTTGGACAGACTTCTTTCTCTATTCTATAACACAAAATTGAAATATGGCATGATCCAGATTAGACTGTTGAATCATCCACAAAATTGAAATAAGGTCCTCAATACTTGAAACACTTTACCCAGCTCTTGCTTTCTAGGAAATATGGGATCTTTGGGATACCAAAGCAGAGCATATTTGGCCTTTCTCTTGCCCATCATGAAATATGAAACCTATTGGTATAGGTATCCAACAGGGGTGTTACAAAATACCTATGGAAGAGAATTATTATAATAAAAAAAATTAATTTTAACCAAAATAAAGATGATATATTTTTTTAAAAGATTTAAATAAAGAATTAAATCTCATATTAAATAATGAAATTATTGAAGACATTTATCATAATTTTACAACCATCCTTTCTACTTCCATTAACATGTTATTTATCAAGGTGTTGAGTAAAAAATAAAATAGAATGATCAACCCTTGCTATGCTAAAGAGTGTAAGATTGCTACAAAAATTACTAGTGATTATTCTATTTAGTCCTTAAAATCCAACAACATAAATATATACAAAGTCTTAATTAAAATGAAAAAATCTATTGTATAAATAGAAAGAAAGAGAAGCTTTTTCATCTATCTAAGCTAGATCATAAGAAATTTTTGAGGCAAATTCTGACTCGTAAAAAAAATATGATTATATTTCGGGATCAAAATTACTACCTTAAATATATTTATGAGTTCCTTGATGCCATTGAAAAAATTCAAACCCTTGTTACATAGAAAAAAATCTTTTATAGAAGACATAGAGTTTAGGGTTAAGCATCTCGACAAGAGGGGAAGTTAAGGATATAAAGGATATCAAGCAAAAATTGCAAAAATTGAAGTGTTTATCCTCACTCCTCACATCCGTAATATGTTCAAATTAATAGTCAATTAGGACTTCCTTAAACCCGAAACTGAAATCTTAGTTATACCTATTTTTCAAAAGTGAGATAAAAATAATCCCTCGAATTATAGTACCATTATGACTAACCCAATTTCAAAAAAATTATATTGAATTATTTTGGAAAGGAAGATCAATGTATCACTAGAAAGACACAAAAAAGTGTTAAAGGCCATGTTAGATAAAGAGCTATCATTCAATTATGGACCACATTTTTGTGACTAGGATCATATAGGAGTAAATTGCAATAATAAAAGTAATCTCTTAGTTTTTCTCAATTGGGTTCTAGACAATATAGTCATTATCCTTACACTAATGATATTGCTCTCATGGTGATGTGTCCTTATGATCTGGAAAAACAACTAAAAATTCTTAAGGATTTTTTTACTCTTGTATGAGTATGCTTGTTAACATTGATATAACAAATGTTATGATAATTAAATCCAAGAAGATAAATTGCACTAATAATTTCATGTATGACAACAAAAACTTGGCAGAATTGACTTCATATAAATATCTTGGAATCAATTTTTATCATAAGCTTAACTGGAACTATACCATTGAGAAAATAATAAATAGAGGGTGGGAAGCTTATTGTAGACTTGAAGAATTTTTTAATCAATAGATCTTTGGCTACGAGATAAGAAGAAACTTCATCTTGAGACTCATTATTCCTGTCATCTTTTATAATTGTAAAGTTTGGAGGTGTAACATATCTAGAAAATCTTGTGAAAAGATAGAGAAAATCTAAAAATGTTTTTATACTTATAATATCAAAATTAAAGGTGGTACACCTTATACTATCTTTTTCATAGAAGCGAGTCTTCCTCCATTGGGAGCTCAAATATGACTTGGTATAAGGTATACCTGAGGTACAAAAACAAGATAAACAACATGGATAACAAAAGACTTCTTAAGATTGCTTCAAACTCTAACCAAAATCTACTATGGTGGTTGACATAAAAAATGTCACTTCCTGACTAAAGCATTGGAGAGTAAAGGAAGAGGTAACTCTATAACTTTATATGTTGGGGAATAAATATAAAAGATATTTATATGTTATGACTAGATTAAGCAAGAAAACCAACAGTTTTAGAATAAGAACAAACTCTCATAAAGTCCATATTGAAATATGACTTTTGATGGTTCCTAAAATATCAAGGGTTGAAATCTATAACTTTATATGTTGGGGAATAAATATAAAAGATATTTATATGTTATGACTAGATTAAGGAAGAAAACCAACATTTTTAGAATAAGAACAAACTCTCATAAATTCCATATTGAAATATGACTTCGGATGGTTCATAAAATATCAATGGTTGAAATAATTTGTCATCTTTTTTTCTTGAGATTAGTTATAGTGGGCCCACACATGCAAAGGGGTCAACCTAGTGTGCCATGAGCATAACCTTGATGGATCCAAGGAGGATTGAACCCACTTAGCATGACAAAGGGCTAGAGACTTGGGGAGGGTGCTTCATCTAACTCCTCTACACATCAAGACCAATAATTTGTCATCTTTATGACATTAAAAAGTTAGAAATCAAAAACATTTTATTTTAGTGTTTTTGATATACCCACATCAAATAACAATTTTTTATAATACTCACACTTACCTTAAATTACCTTAAATCACAGTTTGAAAATATTTATTACTTTTTACTAATTTTTAACTCATCAAAAACCATAAGAACACTTCTTTAAAAATACCAAGTAGGTGATATAACGTTGGACATTGACAAAGTGGCGTTTAGTGTTTTGTGACAAAGTGGTTTGTTCCTTTCAAACAATACTTAACGATATTCTGGAAGCCATGGAATATTTCATGGTTTGAGTTTCTCAAAATTTGATCATCATATAAATTTACTTCAGCTTTTTTGAACAGTACTTAATGATATTCTGGAAGCCATGGAATATCTAATGGTTTGAGTTTCTCAAAATTTGATCGAACTCTAAATTTACTTTGGATTTTCTTTACTAGTGTGTGAAAATAATGTTAGAACTCTAAACCAGCCTAAAGACATGAGAGAGCACCAAATTTAGAAACCTTCCTCCAATTTTGAATCCGACCAGAATCACCACTCTCTCAGCATTATTTGAAAAAACATTTAGGACTTACATTGTATTTGCGAGTAATAATTGAGAATTCAAACATCTATAACCTTCACTGTTTACATTGTAGTTTCCAACATTAATATATAAAATGAAACATCTTTGACATTCACGTTTGGCATTGTATTTTCTACGACTAAACAAAGATTTCAAAAAATAAATTAAAAAACAATTTTGGACATTGATATAAATCAAATGTTTGCATTCAACTGAGCTTGCTTGCAAGGATTTTGGAGAGCCCCTCTCCAGGACAAAGCTCATTCACCAAATACTTTACCCCAACATGTTCCTTGAAAAATTTGTAGGCTATTGACTAAAATTCCTAATTAACCCTCTCGTCTTGTAATTTCTCATCATCTCCTTCTTTGGATTAACCAAGAGTACTTGATGCGGAAGATGTTAGTTCACTATCTAACTACCATATATATATATATTAAAAGTTATAGTAAATTTAATATTATATATTAAAAGTTAGTTATAGTAAATTTAATATTATTGGTTAATGGTAAAGAATTATATTTTTTTTATTAGTTTTAATTAAAATTCCATTTTGAAGAGATTTTTAAAAATTTGAATTTAATTTGTTTAATCTAAAGAATTTAAGTGTTATGAGATAATTTTTAAGGTGCTGAACTTATTTATATATTCAAAATTATATATTTTTTTCAATAAAAAAATGTAGTCTTTTCATTAATAAAAAGAAAGTATATTTGCTAAGATTTCCATACACTTTCTCTTGAATTTTGCTGTTTGTAACAATAAATATTCATACCATATTTCAGTGACAAAAATAGACACTAGACACTTGGATTTCCCATACATATTCCATAGTCTTCATAGGTTCCTTATCTTATGTGTAAGAGTACTACTGTATTCTACCCATTCTTAGTTACAAAAAAGAAATCAGCTTCAGGTCTATAAGTTCTTGTTTATCAACAAAAATGATGTCACCAACATATGAAAAAACACCATTTTATCATAAAAAAATTAGGAAATGAATTCCCTATATGGAGTTCTTAGTTAGAAAAAAGAAATCAGCTTCAGGTCTACAAGTTCTTGTTTATCAACAAGATGATGTCACCAACATATGAAAAACAACATTTTATCATTAAAAAATTAGGAAATGAATTCCCTATATGGAGTTCTTAGTTACAAAAAAGAAATTAGCTTCAAGTCTACAAGTTCTTGTTTATCAACAAAAATGATGTCACCAACATATGAAAAACAACATTTTATCATAAAAGAATTAGGAAATGAATTCCCTATATGAAGTTATTAGTTACAAAAAAGAAATCAGCTTCAGGTCTACAAGTTCTTGTTTATCAACAAGAATGATGTCACCAACATATGAAAAACACCATTTTATCATAAAAAAAATTAGGAAATGAATTCCCTATATGGAGTTCTTAGTTACAAAAAAGAAATCAGCTTCAAGTCTACAAGTTCTTGTTTATCAACAAAAATGATGTCACCAACATATGAAAAACAACATTTTATCATAAAAAAAATTAGGAAATGAATTCCCTATATGGAGTTCTTAGTTACAAAAAAGAAATTAGCTTCAAGTCTACAAGTTCTTGTTTATCAACAAAAATGATGTCACCAACATATGAAAAACAACATTTAAAAGAATTAGGAAATGAATTCCCTATATAAAGTTCTTAGTTACAAAAAAGAAATCAGCTTCAGGTCTACAAGTTATTGTTTATCAACAAAAATGATGTCACCAACATATGAAAAACAACATTTTATCATAAAAAATTAGGAAATGAATTCCCTATATGGAGTTCTTAGTTACAAAAAAGAAATCGGCTTCAGTTCTACAAGTTCTTGTTTATTAACAAAAATGATGTCACCAACATATGAAAACCAACATTTTCATAAAAAAATTAGGAAATGAATTCCCTATATGGAGTTCTTAGTTACAAAAAGGAAATCAGCTTCAGGTCTACAAGTTCTTGTTTATCAACAAAAATGATGTCTAAAAGTTGATACCCGGTTTTGAAAGAAGATAGCTACCTGGGTTTTTCTCTGTATATGTGTGAGAAAGTAATGCTTTGAAAATTGCTTGTCACGATTCTTATGCAGTTCATAGAGTTGGATAGAATGCGAGACTAAAGGGAATGTAATATTTGACTTAATTTATGATGTTCTTGGCATATCTATGTCCAAGGATGTTTCTCTACCATTCTGCAAAATTGAAGACACTCCATAGTGAAATGATTTCACTTCTTTTGTTTGTCCCATAACCTTCCTTCCACCAGAAATAGTAATATCGCCTTGACAACGCCACATCCACATCTTCTTTATTGACTTGCGCCGCAACCACATCTTCTCAAAAATACATTTTAAATAACAAAAAAATCACATTCTTTGATCTCTGGAAAAACTTTACAGCTGCTTTATATAAAGTATCAAGTTAGTTATATGGAATTCTTGAAAAATGTATGCTCAGCTGCAAAATAATCATGAGTTTTGTGCTGCTCTAAAATCATGCGATGAAACAAGAAAGTTACTGCTATGGTGGTCACGAAAATGACATGTTCCAACACCAATTCTGCGACCGTCACATTCAAATCACAATCACATGTTTTTAAATGGTGCAGTAAGAAATATTCGATCTTTGAAAAAAAATGGCAAGTGCTATTGGAATTTACTAGAGAATCGTTTGTGGATATAGAAATGTAGTTTTTCATTATTAATATCGTCAAATACATGTTCATTTTTTTGGTTCATTTAGATTATACAATATTAATACTTAATATCATGTTATTACTCGAAGTTGTTTTCTTTGATAGTTCAGAATATTATTTCTTCCCTATGTTCTCTTTTTGTTTTTTCAATATTGAAAATAAATAAAATATTTATTTTTCAATAAAATATAATTATTTAATGTTTATAAAATAGTAATAATAATAAAAAATATAAAATATTTTAATAATTAAATCAATTATTTTATTTCATTTCTTAATTATATATAAATAATAATTGAATGTTTAAATTTTATTTTTTTTTCTTAAATTAATCTTATATAATATTAACTAATAACATTTAAAATAATAATAATAATAATATTTTTTTAGTGGGTTTTACATAAAAGTAATTGAGAGTTTTGTTTTAGCCGCAATGGTTAGTTCAATTGGTCAAAATGAGTGCCTCGCCATCGGGAGGTCACAGGGTCTATTCTCCCCGAAGCCCTTAGGGTCAGACCTAGCTAGTGGGCTGTGGGTTAGATTCCCTTCGGGGTTGATCAACCCAGATTTCCCTTCGGGGTTGATTAGCCTAGATTTTTCCATGGACGTAGCGCCACCCATTGACCAGGGTGTCCGTGAACCACAGCGAAAAAAAAAATAAAAAATTGAGAGTTTTGTTTTGTCTTATTTTAAATGAAGTGAATTTATAATATTTTATTGTTAACAAAAAGTTTAATTATGATACAATTTTGAATTTATTATATGATAAGGAAAATCAAATATTTTAAAATGGAAACTTTTATTTTCAAAAATCTTAAAAAATTTACCAAATAAAAAACATTATAAACACTGGTTATATTTTACTATTTTGATAACTAGAAACTTCTAATCACAATTATAAATTAGATAATTAATTAATTTGAATTTATAATTTTTATTGTGATTGGTGCAGAATTCCTAGATTTTAAGTTACTTGTTCAATTTTTGGCAGAGTGTTATTCTTGGATTATGATGTAGCCTCACCAATACTGAACTTTAATATATATTTAATTTTCACAATTGTTAATAATTTATAAGCATATCAATTAAATTAAAAAAATTAATTAAACAAAAATATCTGTAATTTGATTCTAAACAAATTTTTTCCACTGGAAAAATCCGTAATTTTCATTATGATAGAGAAAATTACATATTGTATATGCAGTAGCATATGCGGTATCAGTGCCGTCAATCAAAATCTACCACGCAGGGTGATCAGGCTGTTTAAACAAAAAGTTGTTTGTATTGTTAGTTTAGCAGTCTAGCTATAGTCGCTTGTACATGACCACGCAGGGTCCGTTATCAAAAAGATTTACAATAAGATTTTATATATCAAAAAGATTTACAAAAATTTTCAGATCTTGAACATTTAATCGTTTGCTATGATCAGGGACTATTGTCCCTCTGATATCGTTGATCTATATACGGCCTGTGGTAATAGCAGTACTCCTCAGTCCCTCGCTGCTCCAATACTAACCATTCTCCTCTGGGAAGTAGCGCGGCCTCCTTGGATAATTGATCAGCGCTGCAGTTATATTCCCTGTATATGTGGATACAAGATATATGGTTAAAAGCAGCCTTGAAAGTATGTGTTTCATACAATATGTTGCTAAATGTGTGAATGTGACATATTGTAGAATGATTGAACCAGTTTACAACAATCTTTGAATCCCCAAGTATGTTAAGATTTAAACACTGATGTCCCAGAGAGAAATGTAATAGGTGTCGTAGGGTCATGAGTTCTGCAAAATTGTTTGAGCCCACACCGAGCCCCAGTTTTACTTTGTAACTGTGGTGTTCGTTGATATGGAGAACGAAACCACCCCCACAGCCGTTTTGATTCGCGGCCCCATCGAAGAAAGCCCAAGGTATTGATTTGTCTATGATGGGGGGTGGTTGTATGCGCCTCTCCCTAGGGGGATTAGGGTCGGGCAGTTCAAGGTATGCGGAAATAATGCCGGCTTCCGTTCGAGGCCAACACACAGCCAAGTTATCAAAGATATATCTGTTCCGGGCCTTCCAAATATGCCAAAAGACCACTACGGGAAGGTTCAGTAATTTTGATCCCGGATGTCTACGATTCCAATCTTCCCATGCACTTTGTATATCGTCACCGGTCCAAGACCCAGAAAAACCAATAGATGTGGAAATGTTTTGCCAGAGAGTGCGGGTTGCTGTGCAATGTAGGAAGAGGTGTACAGTTGATTCCGATGCCTCTTTGCACAGAATACACCAAGATGGTCCATATATCGCTCTATGGGTAAGATGCTCTCCCGTGGGAACAATATCCTTAAGAACACACCAGAAAAAAAGTCTGGTACGAGGGGGTGCAGTAAGCTTCCAAATATCACGCCACCAGTGCAATGTCAAGTCCGGTTTTTTATGCTGAATGAGGGAACAATATCCAGGCTTTGGCGTGTATGTACCATTATCTGCCAAACACCATATTAGTTCATCAGGCCCCTGTTTGATGCGGATATGCAATTCAGTCAATGCTGAGGTATATTCTAGCCACTCCTGATGCCATTGAGGGGGGAGATCAAGTTGAAGGGCCGACTTCCATGCCTGTGAGAAGATATCTGTGTTCTGTTGATCGGCGATGTGTGCAAAAACCTTGATCCCTCGTGCATGAAGGTGCCTGATAAGATCTCTACTAAGTAGGTGTCTGCCTCCACTTCCTATCCACGGATCTTGTCCAATCCTTCCCATCATTCCATCATTGATTCTCCAAACCAAATTGTCTCGTATGAGGGGGAGGGATTGTAGCAGTGCCTTCCATACCGAAGAGCATCCCGATACCTGCCATGATGGTAGTCTGATCCAGTCCATTAAGCTCTGAGGCCAAATGTATTTTTGGTATGATATTTGTGCCCAAAGATTCTGGCTTGTCATCAGTGACCAGCCCATTTTTGCAGCAAGTGCTTGGGCGAAGAGGGGAAGGTCCTTGAGCCCCCATCTGCCCCATTTCCTTGGTAGGGCTATCTTTTGCCAGCTTATCCAGGCAAATAACCTTTTGTCCTGGTTGCCATTCCAGAGGTATCTGTTACAGAGTTGTTTTAACCGCCCTAGGATGTTCCGCGGAATCCATGCAAGTGCCATCCAGAAGACCGAAGTGGCCTCCAAGACAGATTTGATAAGCACTAGTCTGCCTGCCCTTGATAAGTATCTGAAGCTCCATATAGTGAGTCTCTTCTCCAACTTTGTAACCAGCCAAACCCAATCAACAATTCTTTGGCAAGTTGGTTTTAGCCAGTACCCCAGATATTTTAGGCCCCTATCCAGGGGGTGAATGTTGTAGGGAAAAGCCTGTTGAGCAAAATGTGATTCCTGTACAGATGTACGAGTGAAAGTGATAGTGGATTTAGTATGATTTGCGAGCATACCTATAGTGGAGGAAAAGAGAAGAAGAATCTTGGAAAAAGTTTGGGTATCCCGTATGCTTCCATCCAACAGAATGAGAACATCGTCCACAAATAGAAGATGTGTGAGAGAGCAATCATCTGAGATCCGGAGACCACCGATATCGCCATTCCTTTTTGCAGAGGCTATGAGCCGACTAAGACCTTCCATGACTATCAGGAAGAGAAGAGGAGACAGAGGGCATCCTTGCCTCAGTCCCCTTTCAGAGTGAAAGAAGGGTGAGGCCGAGCCATTGATGAGAATACTGAAGGAGGGAGATGTAATACAGGCCATAATCCAAGTGATGTATGAGTGAGGGAAACCCAGATGAATAAGAAGCATTTTGATATAGAGCCAACTGACACGATTGAAAGCTTTGGATAAGTCAATCTTGAGAATGATGCTCTTGAGATGCTTGGACCAGATAGAATGGATGGCTTCTTGCGCCGAACCAATGGCTTCATGAATCTGTCTGGATTCGAGGAAAGCAAATTGTTGAGGGGCAATATGTCTGGAGAGAATCGGTCTGAGACGGTTTGCAATGGTCTTAGAAATGATCTTGTATAGACAGTTGCACAAAGAGATAGGTCTATAATCATCAAATGAAGAATGGGAGTCAGATTTTGGGATGAGAGCTATGAAGGTCGAGTTGATGGCGTTGTAGATGGATCCCATAGTTCTGCTCTCCTCCACGACATTCAGAAGATCCTGCCCCAGGATTTCGTAAAATGCTAGATAGAATTCAATGGTCCATCCATCCGGGCCTGGACTCTTATCTTTTTTGAACCATTTTAAAATACCTTCTAGCTCCCCAGAAGTAACCAGAGCATTAAGCTCTTCAACATCATCCTCATCAACAAATATCGGAAAATGTCTCGCTATATTGATAATATCAGGAAGATTTGTTTCATGAGGGCATTTGTAGAGATTTCTAAAATGAGTAATGCCAAGGTGGGCAAGCTTATTAAAGGAGTCAGCCATGTCTCCCTCAGGAGTGGGGAGTTTCCAAATGGTGTTGGACACCTTTCGACCTTTGGCATAACTGTAAAAAAACTTCGAATTATCGTCCCCTGCTTGTATCCAAATAGCTCTACTCCTCAATCACTGGGATTCTTCGCGCTCCTTTAGGATTTTAGCCTTCTGGTTTTCCAATTCTATCAGTCGACCCTTGTCCTCAGCTGTGATGAAACCCAGGCCCCATTCATCCAGTAGTGCGCTCAACTCTGATTCGATATGAGAGAGTTGAGAGGTTTCCCGAGCATGTTTATCCTTGGCCCATTTAATGGAGAGGTGCTTGATCTCAGAGGGGTTTTTGCAGAATCCTTTTGCAAGTGATTCTGTTCCATCAATGGGATGTGTATTCCAATATTCTGAGATCATCTTAATATATGACAGGTCCCTTAGCCAAATGTGATTGAATTTGAAAGGGGATTTTGGTTTCTTAAATGGCTCCTGGATTTCCAGATATATAGGTGTGTGATCCGATATGCCTCCTGAGCCCACCCATTGCTTGTAATGATGCAACTGTTGAAGGAGTGAATCTTTCATGATGAATCTGTCAAGTCTGCAAGCCAATGCTGCATCGCCCACCCTCCTGTTCCTCCAGGTAGGAAGGAGTTTATGCATGGGGATATCCACAAAATTTGTCTGCTCTAGAAGATTAGTCATATAATCTGTGATAGAGTCGATTTGTGCCGCCGATCCCCATGATTCCCTGAATCCTAATGAAAAGTTGAGATCACCTTCGATTATGGTCTGCCCCGCATCCATGAGGGAGAGATGTAAGAGACGCTGCCAAAATTTTTCTCTTTGATTACACGGGGCGTATACATTCACTAGCCTGAGATGCATGCCCAGATCAGTGGTGAAAAAATCCAGACCCAGATAACCGCCCCCCCCCCCAAGTAGCTTCAACCTTAATAGAGTGAGGGTTAACTCTAATGGCCAGACCACCGGATCGACCAGCAGCATCGAGGGCTACGAAGGACCAACCCGGGGTTAAGGATTGAAAGGATTGAGAGATTTGTTCAGCCGAGCAAAGAGTTTCTTGTAGCAGAATGATATCAATAGGTTCAGTCTCTATGAGTTGCTTTATGGCTAGTTTCTTGGAGGCACTAGCCAGCCCCTTGTAGTTATAAGATAAACACTTCATGGTGGAACACTGCGAGGGGTATATCCTGCTCTAAGGACCCCGTCTATGGTGGATTAACGACCAGAGACAACCTCCACCCCTGCTTTCTTAATAGCCTTTGAGAGATCTGTTTTTCTGCCTCTGGTAGGCAGGGGGCCAACACTCGGCACAGAGATGCCAAGACCAGACTGGTGGGCCGACAGATCTTTGGAATGAGATCTAGACCGAAGGAAGTATGGATGAGGGGGGGAGACCTCGGAGGATGGATGGGGGGAGGAAGATGAGGAGGGTGAGAGCAAGGAGGGACCAGTGGTGGTGATGAGGGGGGGGGGATGTCATTGAACAATGAGCCATTTACGTTTGGAAAGAGGCACCGAAATCATTAATAATATGATCAATAATAGAGAGAGGAGGGTTCAGAGGAGTACCCGAGGCTGTTACAGCTTCAGCTGCCGAGCGAGCCCTGGTCATCGGCGGCGAGGAGTGCCTGAGTCCAGGGTCGACTGCTGGTGAGGATGCCACCGGAGACTGCCCAGTAGGAATGGGGCGCGAGGAGACCGGTGAGGCAGCCCTGGAAGGTGCAGGAGTGATCTTTGGGGAGTCTTCAGCTTTTCTATTGAGTGGGCAATCTTTGTAGAGATGCCCGACCTTATGGCATCGCCTGCAGTGGAACGAGACCCCCTCATAATCTAGTATCTGAACTCTGATGTATCTCCCCCACTGAAGAGTGATCTTTTCCTCCAGCCCTTCGCGTGTGTCCAGGTGAACCAATATACGCGCAAGGGTCCTGCTTCTTGATTCCACAAACGTGCGGTCATGATCAAGGTATGTACCCAGTGCATTACCAATCCTGATGAAAACTTCTTCACCCCAGAACTGTAGTGGAAGACCCGGCAGGCACACCCAAATCGGTCCAGCTCCAATTTGTTCGCGTTCTGGGTCAAATAGAGGACTCCACCTCTTGAGGAGTACCGGGGCCATTTCAATGTGCCAGTACCTGGCCAGTACCAGGTCCGTATAACTCTCCTTTGAGAAATGTAAAGAGAACCAGCCTCTTGGTAATATATGGACTTCCGGCAGATCGATAAGCAAACCTCCCCAAATCTCCTTCACCCATTGAGTCAGCCTTTTTGCCGAATATGCTCTGCCCCTGACATGCCCTACCAGCACAGTGTTTGCCATGATAGCAAACTCGCCTATTGCCGAGGTCTCACCGAACCTTATGGTGATATCCTTTGAGGTAGCCTTGATGCACTTCGACTTCCTTTTGCTGGTACGGGGTGCAGACGGATGGTCCACTAGGGGGTTTGGTACACCTTCCAGAGGAAAAGGTTTATCAGGTTTAACCTTGACTGCAGGGGTTTCGAAACACCCGGATGGTCGAGTTCCTACATAGGAGGTAGGCGCCGCGGCAGAGACCGGAGGGATGATAGAAGGTGTAGTAAAGAAGGAAGAGGAAAGCGGGTCAAAAGAGGGCGAGGGAGGGGTGTGTGAGGATAAAATATGAAGGGTGCCCGGGGAGAGGGGAGGGACTTCGAAATTAGGGGAGTCGATAGGGTGAGACCCGATGAGGGGAGGGACAGAGCTGTGCCGCGGAAGGGAAACAACGGGAGGTCGGTGAGATGATTCCGGGCCAGCAAACGGCGAAGACGATACAACCGGAGGGGCAGGAGTGAACCTAGGGTTGTCAAAGATGACTCTGTCCGGGAAAGGCTCCTCAGTGTAATCAACCGCTTCCATATCCATAGTATCGTCCATCCTGTCCACAGGTCGAGATTCCAAAAGCGACGGGTGTAGACTGCTACGCTGTACAGTGCGCCTTGAAGAGACCGTGACGGTATTCTGCAGAGGTCAGGTAGAAACCCTAGGTTAACCTAGGCCTTCACGAGCGCGCCCGATGAGCTCCATCCTCCGAAAGCCCCTTCCAAATCTCCAATTTGATTCTAAACAATTATAAAAATTTCAATCTATTTTCTTTATATTTTTAAAATTAAAATAATAATAAAAAATTATGGTATTGTAACAAAGTTTATTGGGAGATGTGGTAAAGTGAGGTTGAATATTAATGATTAAAAATTTGATTACATGTTATTTTTTAAATGTATATATGTTTAACTTGTATATTAATTATTTTATAAATAATAATAATAATAATTTACAATTTAATTAATTTTTGTAAATTTAAATTAATTAAAATAGAAGGTTAAAAAGATAAAATATTATATTTTATGATAAAAATATAAAATTTTCCCATGACGAGTATAACTATTTGTGAATGAGTGCACCATTAAAGCACTCATTAACTCCTTGTATAATGGTTCAAAACCCTGTCCCATCCACTTGACCTCCAAGTAGAGGTTATAGTGGTTGGATAAGAGTAAGAGACATCTAGGGGAGAGATTCCTAATGTTGTGCAGGGACCAGTAGTTGATATAATACTGGTCCCACCAAACCACCAGTGATTAAGACTTTTGAAACCAAAATTTAAACAGAAATAAATAACATTATGTATAAATAAGTTTTAAATTATGTCCAAAAATCACCCATATATTGACTGGGCCCACAACTGTCCATAAATAGTATTTAACTATTTAATATTGCAAAACATATTGACCCAAGTAGAAAACAGCTAGAGCCATAAAAGCTTCCAAACTGGTCTATTCCAGAAGTACAAAACAGCAGTCACTTCAACCCCCACTCATCAGAACTGGAACTTTGCATCCCAAATAAATATGCCTACCTGCACATAACAAAAGGAATGTATGTCAGCCATAACTGTTGTGTTGTTCAACAACTAAACACCCTATGTTCAATAAATGACACCCAACCCAATAACAATTAAATCCAATTTGTTCAATAAATGACACCCAACCCAATAACAATTAAATCCACTTTGTTCAATAAATGACACCCAGACGCAATAACTGCAATAAATGACACCCAACTCACTCTATTTCTCATTAAAATAGATCAAAGCACATGGATCAACAAATAAACAATTCCCAACCATTAGATCACAGCAAATTAAATCCATACCACACATTCAAAATGAAGCCATTGCAATCCATGTGCATCCATGTCCACCAATTAAAATCAAGTCCCCAAAACTATAAAAGAAGTCCACCCACTGTTGAAGTTGCATCTTATGCTTTCAAACTATTCAGCAAACTTCAAGACAACATCACAAAACAGTAGCCAATATATTCAAGTCAGTTATATGAATTACAACTCATTCTTCTTACAATTCTGTTTTCATTGTTTTCATTTATCAGATATATGAATTACAACTCATTCTTCTTACAGTTCTGTTTTCATTGTTTTCATTTATCAGATTTCTTACATTACAGTTCTTTCCATTCATTTATCAGATTTCCTACATTACAGTTCTGTCCATAGGGTGGTGACAGTTAACCTATACAGTTATAGTTAACCTTTTTTATACAGAGTTTATGTATGTGTTCTAGCATCAATGTCACAGGTTGCTTACCTTACAGGAATTGAAGGTTAGCTTACACGAATTATTCGATCATCAACTTCATAGGGATTACAACTTACATATCACAAATGTTACGTATGTCCAAATGTCACGTATGTCGTGCTAGTACTGTAGTCATAGCTTGTTTACCTAACAGGAATTGAACCTTGAACCTTAACTTACAGGAATTGAGTGATAGCTTGTTTACCTAACAGGAATTGAACCTTGAACCTTAGCTTACAGGAATTGAGCGATTATTATGGCTTGGGTTCTATGGTTCCTCCATAAGAACACTGAACACCTAGCTTCGCAGAGCAGCTCTCCCCCTAGCCCACAGCATAGTGTGGAATCTGGATCGTTTCATCGAACACCATTTCTTTTAGATATAAAGGTGTTCTGACTCTATTGGATCAAGTCATAATCTACGCCTTTTACTAGTATACTACTATGGGGAGAGACTAAGCTCTATTTCAGAGATTGGACTCTCTTACTGTGATTAGCCCCTAATAGTAAGAAGCTGTTCCCGAGCCAGGTTCCCTGGATCCACTCCTAGTCGGGCCTAAATGAATGAATGAAGAAGGGGGCGGGCAGCACTCTAAAGAAAGAAGCCTTTGCCCGTTGGACAGCTACCGAACTGGCTTGCTTGACTTACTTTACTGGTCGACAACTATATTATTATAAGACCTCCTGTCAGAAAGAAGGAAAGGTTATTGTAAAAGAAAGAATGCCAGCCGATGTCAAACTGTACTCCTAGTGTGAACCATCTGATTTTGGGCAATTCAGAAGTGACAAGATCCAAGTGAACATGGATGAGTTAAAACATAGAACAAAAACGATTTGTAACTTTAATGACTCTGATAAACTTAGTAATTTTTCACATATTTTTCACATATTTTCAGAAGCATGAAGCTATTGAGAAAGCAAACATTTTGATATTGAGTCGAAAGACTGCAAATAAGTGAATTTATACTACTGATGAATGGACCATAGAACTGGGGAATGGTTTCTTAGAATTGAAGCCCGAGCAGATGACCATTTCTCTTTATTGGATTAGATGACTGTAAGATTTTAGATAATGAGAAAACACAATTATAAGCAACATAGCAGATGACAGTCTTATTGGCCTTCATATCTTTTCACCTCGTTGAGCTCGAGACCTTAGGGTATGGAGAGCCCGAGCCATACGGAGTTGTAAAAGTTGGACCAAAGGAATGGGGATTTACATAATTCAGCACTGTAAATTAAGTCACAGATAATGGAGAGAAATCTTGGAGCAGAGATTGTTCTTCACAATATTCAAAATAAGTAAATAAATTATATGAAAAAATATAAAAAATAAATGACTGCAATGAAACTCAATTAAACTGAAGTAAAACCAATTGTCTATGACACCTGGGAGACCATAGAATCATAATGTAACAAGCTCTGTATCCAAAATGTTTTGTCCTTACTGAAAAAATGAAAAATGTGGGTAACATAATTTTCAATTGGTAATAGAATTTGATCATGGGTAAACAAGTAGAAGGAATCAAAGACCAAGATTTTTTAATTCCAAAAATGTAGAGCAAATTAGGAATAGCATTAAATATCCTCAAATTGTTAGCAACTATAGAATAATATTTGTTCTGAAATATTTCATCTCTTATCAAATTGAAATTCAACACACAATCTCAGTGAAATATTCATGGCCAAAAAAGTTACAAATTCGATCCTTGTTAAATATCAAAAAACTGAGTCTTTCTTTGACAGCTGAAAACAAATGCTCTATCAGGACAAAATCAACAAATTGAGTCTTTCTTTGACAACGTTGAAAAAAAATGCTTTGTTAGGACAAATTGTTGCATGAATCTGTGACCTAAAGGCCTAAGCTCATTGTGTCCATGGGAAAATTTGCACTTCAACCCATTTGAATAGGTTCCCTTTTTCTCATAATGCATGGACAACTTGATTTTATAATTATTTACCTCGTCATAAATGTTGGAACTTATTGCATTGCCATAAATTGTTTCTAGTTTCTGACCAAAAATAGAAAATACTTGCTAACCCTTTTGAAGTTCTTCTTCTGAGTGAGCAAACTGACAATCAGTTCCCCACCCACACTTCTTTTTAGCCTAATAAAAATGGAAAAAAACATATTTGTATGGAGGAAGTGTAACTATTTTAGTAGCACGTATCTCCTTCACATTTGATAATTTCCTGTAACAAGCTCTGTATCCAAAATGTTTTGATAATTTCCTGTAATAGAGGAAAAGTAATTTTTGCAGAAGTAATAAAGCATAATTTAACATATATTCTAATGTCTAAATGCATGCAATAATTTTACAGGTTGTTGCATCTATGGCAAAGGGAAGTTACTCTGTTCGTACAAGGAGAAGTGGCAGGAGAGTGACAAGGGGTGCGCAGCTGCGATGCACTTCGTCTGATGATGACAGGCCAGCTGATGTCGATGCCAGCAATGCACCAGGGAACATTGTTGAAGATGACCATGTGACAGCCGCTGATGTTAACACACCATCAGCCACAGAACCACCATCAACAACAGTCCAAGGGGCAAGCTCAACTAAAAATATCAGTGCTATAAGAGGATGGACAAAAGAACAAATGTTAGTTGCAATTGACGACATAGAGTTTAATGGATACTCAGTTCGGGCATCTGCAAAAAACCATGGTATTCCTCCCTCGTCAATACATTATTGGATAAATGGACTGACTCATACAAAACGTAGAGGGCCTCTTATAGTTATGACTGAGGATGAGGAGGCCGAGGTGGTTGAGTGGTGTAAAGAGATGGCCCAACTGGGACATGGGCTAGAGTTGATACAACTCAAATCAACAGTTGCTCAAATCTGTCAAGGGAGGCCAAACCCATTCAAAGATGGGTTTCCTGGTAAATCATGGTGGTTTGGGTTTAAAAAAAGGCATCCAGAACTTGTATTGCGTACTGCTGAGGGCCTTGACAGAGACAGAGCATTAAATTTGCGCCCTGCAGTTGTGAAAAAATTCTATGACACACTTTCTAGTGCTTATGATAAACATTCTTATGGAGCAGACCATATATGGAACTGTGATGAAACAGGTTTACAGGCAGGGAGGAATTGTGGCATGCAGGTAATTGCCAAGAGAGGGAGCCGAAATGTGCCAAAGATTTTGCCCAAGAGCAGGGAGTGGATAACTATTTTATGTTGTGTTAATGCAATTGGTACTTCAATCCCAGGATTTTATCTATTCAAAGGTAAAAATCAACTGAAAAACTATATACAGAACTGTGAACCAGGTGCATGCATGGCTGCACATCCCCATGCATGGATGACTAAAGAACTGTTTCTAAGTTGGCTTTTTCACTTTGCTGCATCGGTACCAGGTGGCGTCTCGCCTAATAACAGACACCTTTTGATATTAGATGGCCATGGGAGCCACATGGCTGTACAAACAATTGAGGAAGCAAACAATTTAGGCATCGACCTGTTGACATTGCCCGCTCATACCACTCATAGGCTGCAACCCCTTGATGTTAGTGTGTTTAGCCCTTTCAAGAACTATTTCAGGTCGGAGCGTGCTGCATGGATGGCAAAGAATCCAGGGGTTGAGGTGAAAAGGTTTGAGCTAGCAGAGCTTGCAAGTAAAGCTTTCAAAAGGGCTTTGACACCATCAAATATCAAGGCTGGCTTTAGGAGGACAGGAATCTGGCCACTGAACTATGATGCTCTTATGCATGATACTGGTTGTAGCCAAGCGTTTCATGTGGATGGTCAGGAAGAAGGGAATGTCCAAACATGTGTTGAAGTGCAAGAAGTAGATGACCAAGATGATGTTGTTGCAGCTGGTAATATGATTTCCCTATCTCAAGGACAGTTATATGCTGAAGATGATGAAACTGTATGAAACACAATATAACAATGAACAAATTCCTAGTAACATGGAGATTGTTCCACCAACTCAAGAACATCAAATTCCTGTCGCTGATATTGCTAATGATATTGTTGAACATGCAGTTGACAATGACCAATTGACATTGCCAAGCCAAGTAACCCCACCTTCATGGCTAGCAGAAGCAATGATCAATTTGAATGCACATAGTGTCTCAACAACCAATGAAGAAAGCATGAACATGCCCTCACAACCAGCAGAATTGAACAGTGAAATTGTTCATTTTTTTGTGGACAATAGATCAATGGAAGAAGATGAAGGACATAATGAGGCATCAAATGAAGATAATGATATGGTTCAATCAGTTCCAACAGATACTGAAAGGGAAGTACCAAGCAATGACATGCAGGTGGAAGGGGTGGAGAAGACACTTGGACGGTTCCTAAAGCTACCAGTAGAGAGAGTATCAATGAGAAAAACGCAAGGTGCACCGGGTAGTCTTCGTCTGGGCCGAAGCTCACAGCTACTCAGCTCAGAGGACTATATAAACCTGTTAGTTGAGTCAGAAAAAAAGAAACTTGAAATGCAAGAATTAAAACAGAAAAAGAAGGATATGGTCAAGGAGAAGAAGGCAGCAAGGATTGTTGCAGCACAACAGCGAGCAGAAGAAAGGATTGAAAGAGATAAAGCAAGGCAAGTTAAGGACCAACAAAAGCAAATGGCAAGACAGGAAAAGGAAAAATGAAAGGCACAACAAATGCTTGAAAAGGAACAAGGGATGATCAACGATACAAGAATAGCTGATGAAACTAGGATTATTTCAAACTCATTGGACTCCATTGCAGATAATACACCATTATTCCAAGATCTCATAAACATTCAAGTGCCCCACTATCAAACCGAGGGTTTACCCACTTGCCTTGTTCCTACCAGAGCTGGTGTCAATTCTCTGTATGCTCATTACACACCTCCACTTAATGCAGGGGTCAGTAGTGCAAATGTGAGGTATGGGTACTCAATACCTCCATGGTTGGAAGCTGCAAATTGGAATCAATCATATGGCAACAATCAACCATTTCCTAATCAGCCCTTGACTGGTAGGCCAACCTACCTGGTTCAAGAAGGTAACTCGGGGAGTTTTGGCACTCAAGATTCTCAGGGCCATAAAGAATAGGGGTGTCATATGTTTTCGGTTCTAACCACATTATGATGTGGATTTTGGATGGATTGTATCTTTTTCTTGGCACAACAACATTTTGGCTTACAACCTAGTAGTGATTTCTTGTGGCAACCTAACTGTGTGTTGATAAGAAATTTTCAATGGAATATGTCTTTCTGTAAAATATTAATTATGATAAAACTATTTCTATAAGTTATTCTGTGCGCACTGTACAAAGCTCTAAACTCACTTATGGCTCCAATAAGTGGACCGTTATAATGTGATGACAGTGCTGGGCAAGTTTACAATCACTTAACACTGAATAGAAGTCTACACTCACAATTAGAAACACCTCCTGCTCGCTTCTAATGTACGAGGCACTAGTAGTAAGGAACTCTATACTTAGCATGTTATTGATTGAATTAGAATGAATAAGAACTTTACATTGCTGGAAACTAGAAATACAATAAAGAACATAGTTATGATTTTTATCAATCACCTAGGGAAGGGTCGCCAATACATGTGCGCCCTCCCCGCCACGTCAGTTTACCACGCGTCAACCCACATGGCTCCGGTACGACACCTGTCCACCGTGGAGTATGCCCAACTTATAGAGAGCATGTGTTTTTATATGTGCCAGTAAAAATGATGGAAGTATCTAAATTAATCAAATCAGTTGATGAACAACTATGAGAATCATATTGTTCCATCTTGTTACATCAACTTTCCAAAAGATAGAGAAATTTGGGTGCACAGTAACCTAATCAGCTATATGACGAATTGTGGCTTAGTCATTAATTCTTTTCTAAGCACCTATTCACCTTTTTCATTTTCCTTCATGAGTAGATCAATTGTTTGACAATATGAGTGATTCACATATGACAATTGTTTGGTTAACTAATGAATTGTTATAATTGACGCAAAGTTACAACAGCCTTCTTCGAGGGGGAAAAAAGAATTGGAGTAAAAATGGAAAATTAAAAATAGCTAAATTATTATAAAAACTAAATAAAAATAAAATTACAATAATTTATAAATCTACAAAATATAAACCAGCGTAGACCCATCTTAAGATGGGATCTTTTAAGCATCAAGAGAATCATGTCTCTGTTTCTTTAGATCCCTTTTTACACTTATGAGTTCTGGAGTTAATATTGATCTATAACAGTGTATTACGGTACAGAAAAATTATGAATTGCCTCTAATACATGTAAGAAGGAAATTCCAAAGCAGTAGGTATACAAAAATCCCACAAAATTGCTTCAGAGCTCAAAATCTACAGCATGTTAAGCTTTCCTGTAATTTAAACTTCCCTGCACAAAACTAGGCATTGCAAAAATAAGAGAGATTCAAAGGAAATCAGTGTACCGAAAGGAAATCCAGGGTAACTGCAATTGTGGGTCTTCTCATCAACGCTGGAGATAAATAAAGTTTAAAATTTGAATGAACCTTAGGAAAGATCAACAATCAGGCAGAAGCACATGCCATTCTTAAAGGGATTGAATTGGCTCTTGATAAGAGTGTTCACAGTATCTAATGCATGGCAACTAAGCAACAATAATTATGTTTTTTGGAATAGAGATTATACCGACTCCATAAATTTAAAATTTCAGTAGGTCATGTGCTATATACGGGTCAAGGAGGGTTTTGATTCAATATTCTTTTCACATATTACAAGAAATTTACATTCAGAGGTACACAATCTAGACAATTCAACAGCTACAATGGACACCAGCACCCTACAAATATATCACTATTATCAACACATTCTCCTCTCCCGATAGCTCTGCACTCCTTATATCCCTGTTCCCTAAGCAACTAGGAAGAAAAGTTTCAAAAGTGCATAGAAATCTGTTTGCAGAATCAAATATTCCAACTTAGCACAATTCCTACACATCCCTTGGAAGTACAAAGGTTGTCTCCAACACAAATGGCAGACCACCAAAGAAATGGACTCTCCTATAATTGTGATGAAAAATATGCTCCAGGTCATAGGTGTAAAAAACAGAAATTGTTCCAAATTGATATGCCCACTCAAGACCTGACCGAAGACATAACTACTGAGAGACACTGGAGTTACAAGTTGAAAACACCAACACTCCGACTCAAGCAGATATCGAACCTATTTCTTCATGAAGAACGGTCAATCTCTTTGCATGCATTATCGGGCATTTCAACTCTAACAAAACCCTGACAAGGAAACTCTAACAAAACCCTGACAAAACTCTAACAAAACCCTGACAAGGATTTAATCCTATAAAGTTTGCTAGTAAAATCTGAGCGATATTAAAAGGAAATAAAAGAGTAGAAGCTTTGTTCATAAAACAGTAAACCCTACCCATTTCTTAACTTATAAACTCATCAGCTGTAAAAACAAAATAACCTTCAAATAGAGATGCACCGTCACAAGTGAAAACAATCTCAAAAACTTAGCACTATGCAAGGTTTTACAGCATAAGGAAATCATAATATTCTACAATGAGTAAATCAAGAATAGTAGCGTTCAAACAGTATCCAGAGAAGTCAATTTAAATAATAGAGAATGCAACTTGTGTGTAAAATTCGGAATAAGACTTTCATAGAAGGAAACAAGCTAACAGTTATGACTTCAAGAAACCATAAATAAATTAACAGTATAACTGTGATTAAGGTCGTAAAATGTCCACGGCTTCCATAAAAATGTCCATACAAATGTCCACGGCTTCCATACAACACTGTAGCCCAAGTCAATTTAAATAATAGAGAATGCAACTTGTGTGTAAAATTCGGAATAAGACTTTCATAGAAGGAAACAAGATAACAGTTATGACTTCAAGAAACCATAAATAAATTAACAGTATAACTGTGATTAAGGTCGTAAAATGTCCACGGCTTCCATACAAAGTCCATACAAATGTCCACGGCTTCCATACAACACTGTAGCCCAGAGAGCAACCTGAGTAGCAAGTCTGCGAAGAAGCTTCGTAAGGGTTTAGTGAGGCTTTAGAAGAGCCTTCCCCTCCGAGCAGTCGAATATAAAACAAACAATAGCACGAAGCAGAGCACTCAGAACTCTATGAAAGAAAAGAGAAACCCTCATATGCCAAATGAAAAAGATACAATAGCAGGGACAATAAAAATGCAGCGTTTTTATCTATAAAGCAAACACAGTAACAAGGAAATTGAGAGCAGCTACAGAGAGTTTCGAAAGTTGGTCTGGGCTCATTTCGGCGATGTTCCATTTTCCCTTTGTCTTTCTGCTCGAGGCCGGCTATGCAAGTCAGGGGAGAGCAGCTACAGAGCGTTTTGAGGGCTAAAACAGGCTAAAACAGCAAAAACAGAATGCCATAGAATGCCTAAAACCCTAAACCCTAAAACAACAAAAATGCCATAGAATGCCTAAAACCCTAAACCCTCAAAAAATTGCTCAAAATACTGCCATAAAATGCCATAGAAAGTTCACAAAATATCCTGTTAGAGATGCTTGTGTTGAAAAACACAGAGTAAAGCTGGTAGGATTAAAAATCCTACCGGTTACAGGCCATGGATGGTCGCCGACCTCCCCCACCTTCCCCACAGCTCGCCAGACCTTCTCCACACCTGCAACGTCCTTTTCCACACCTGCAACAGGAAGAAAAAAGCCATTAGAAGCCATTAGAGATCACAAAAACAACAAAAACAGCAGAGCTAAACCCTAAAAATGCTATGTTACCTCAAGCTCAGTAGAATGGCGACCGACTCCTCCCCAAACAACAAAATCGCCTGATAAGACCACCACCAGAGAAACGCTAAACAACCGGCATTCCATGTTAAACAGCTTGCATTCCAGAACGACCAAGAAATCCAGGCGGAAAAGCACAAGAAAAGCAGAACCGCTGTCCCAGCCAGAAACCCAGAAACTCCATCAAACCTTCGCACCAGCACACGAATAAACGACTCTGTGCGCAACAATACAAACCCTGTCAACCGAACACACCATTCCCCCAGCACACGTTCTAACCACCATGCGCGCAGGTTATAGGGCCATCCCGCGCCATCTTCGGCGGGGGGCTTCGCCCAACTACCGGCCCCGAGCAGAAAGACAAAGGGAAAATGGAACATCGTCGAAATGAGCCCAGACCAACCTAGTAAATGGCGCGAAGGAGGTGTTTTAATGTTCGAGGTGATAGCCCACACGACCAGCTCCACGGTGGACAGGTGTCGTACCGGAGCCATGTGGGTTGACGCGTGGTATTATGACGTGGCGGGGAGGGCGCACATGTATTGGCGACCCTCCCCTAGTTTCCATTTCCTCTTGTCCAAAAAATAATAAGATGTTTTTTAATATTACTAAAATAGATATAAATACAAAATATTAATTATTTATAATTTTTTAATAATCCAAATAAAAAAAAAAGTTGTGAAAGTAATTAAAAAAGTTAACTTATTTGATAGTGAAACAAGGATTTGGTAAGCCTTGTATATAGAACCTTATTGTACCTATCTTTAAGAGTGAGGATATGATCTGGATTAAATTATTATATTATTTTTCGTCCATCTTGAAGCTTTTATAGTGGAAACAGTGGAGGAATGAACTCACAAGACTATTTTTATTGACGGGACCAGTTTGGAGAAATGGGGCTTGAAAAATTCCAAGAGTAATTTGAGGCATCAAATGGCATTTTTATGGTAAAAAATTGTCAATTAATGGCGCATATTCTTATGCTATTATAAACACAGATAAATTTCCAATAATGCAATATTCACCTCAATTTGAGTTTATATCCTAAATTTATGTCACTTGGAAGTTGACCTTTTTGTTTTGACCATCATGATTCAAGAGGATGCCATGTTAGCCCCCATTAATAATGGAAAATAGACTAACCATGTGATTTTAATGAAAAAGATTATGGAAGATATGACATTTCATCTATAGTTAAGAGTTGAAGGAGTCAAACTTAACCAGTAGTAGACTATTAGGTTGTGTTATAACTAAGCCACTAGGAGGAACATGGGTTTCATTCTATTTGAGTGCATTTATTCCATTAAGAAGATTAGTTGAGAGTAGATAGGGAGATAGAAAAAATAAAGGATTTGTACATTGTAGTAGCCTGTTGGCCAAAGACTTCACTTCTTTGTACTTGCATCCATTTTCCATTTAGAGAAAGAAAGCAGAGAGGCCTCACTTTATAGCTAGGTTTTCTCCCAAAATGGTTTCCTCGGTTATCACTTGTGTCGTTTTGTGGTTAGTGAGTTTATTTTTCTATTCTCTATTTTCTACATAATTTTAAAATGCATGCATACACAACAAACAATGATTAACATATCTTGAAATCTAAAGAGAAATAAATCTTCATAGTGTAGGTTTCATATTTTCCAATATATTTTAGTAGACCTATTCTGATAAACTATCTAGTGAATATCCATGATAGTTTATAGATCAAGATAAAATTATTCACTTTAAGTATACAACCATTATTATTAGCCACATTTTAGTCAAGTTGTATGGGCTTCTTTTGAAAAAGAGGATTAACCTCTGTCTCAAAGTCCATGGTAAAAGAGTTAAATGAAAAGCTAGGTTTAGGATATATCATTCAACCATAAGTCATCTTATTACTCCTAGGATAATTGCATTGGAATGCCAAAATAATAAGACTAATCACCTTTTTTTTTAGTTTTATTGACATTAGAAAATATTCCGACATTAACACCATTCCTAAAACAAATCTATTGAAGAGACTAGAAGACATAATGATTCCTCTTGAGTTGAGAGTTGTTGTGACAATGTTGTACAAGAATTTTGTTTCCAAGATTAGGATCATTAAGGGTTGGTCAAAAGAAATTAAATGCAATAATGGAGTCAAGATAGGGTCTCCCTTATTCCTTACATTTTTTGCATATACTGTGATACCCTTGGTAAATTTATCTTTATGACTTATATTCCACATGTGACTGAAAATTCTAGTGGTACAAATAATGTATTGTGACATTGTGAATATTTATTTTGATTAACAAAAGAGAGAAAAATTGTTCACTCGTCTTGTAATTTTTCATCATCACCTTCTTCGGATTAACCAAGAGTACTTGATGCGGAAGATGTTAGTTCACTATCTAACTACCATATGTATATATTAAAAGTTATAGTAAATTTAATATTATATATTAAAAGTTAGTTATAGTAAATTTAATATTATTGGTTAATGGTAAAGAATTATATTTTTTTATTATTAGTTTTAATTAAAATTTCATTTTGTAGATATTTTAAAAAATTTGAATTTAATTTGTTTAATCTAAAGAATTTAATTGTTATGAGATAATTTTTAAGTTGCTGAACCTCTATATATATATATATATATATATATTTCAATAAAAAATTAGCCTTTTCATTAATAAAAAGAAAGTACATTTGCTAGGATTTCCATACATTTTCTCTTGAATTTTACTATTTGTAATAATAAATATTCATACCATATTCCAGTGAAAAAAATAGACACTTGGATTTCCCATACATATTCCATAGTCTTCATAGGTTCCTTATCTTATGTGTAAGAGTACTACTGTATTCTATCCATTCTTAGTTACAAAAAAGAAATCAGCTTGGTCTACAAGTTCTTGTTTATCAAGAAAAATGATGTCACCAACATATGAAAAACATCATTTTATCATAAAAATATTAGGAAATGAATTCCCTATATGGAGTTCTTAGTTAGAAAAAAGAAATTAGCTTCAGGTCTACAAGTTCTTGTTTATCAACAAAAATGATGTCACCAACATATGAAAAACAATATTTTATCATAAAAGAAATTAGGAAATGAATTCCCTATATGGAGTTGATACTCCCTGCACATGTGTCGCGAAACGATATTGTCTTTGAGTTGATATCTCGTTTTGAAAGAAGATAGCTACCTGGGTTTTTTCTCTGTATATGTGTGAGAAAGTAATGCTTTGAAAATTGCTTGTCACCATTCTTATGCACTTCATAGAGTTGGATAGAATGTGGGACTGAAGAGAATGTAACATTTGACTTAATTTATGATGTTCTTGGCATCTCTATGTTCAACGATGTTTCTCTACCATTTTGCAAAGTTGAAGACACTCCATAATGTAATGATCTCACTTCCTCTGTTTGTCCCATAACCTCCCTTCCACTAGAAATATCGCCATCCACATCTTCTTTATTGACTTGAGCCACAACCGCATCTTCTCAAAAATACATTTTTTTTTCTCGGCAAAGACTAATATCTATTAACTTAAAATAAAAATATTTTTACAAGTAATCAAGGCCTCAGAAGATTCATGAGGCCTCTGTACACAGCAAGTTCGCCTCAGAATGGAAGGATTCTGAGCATAGGTGCTACAAAAAACTACATAATAGAAGAACATGTCAAAGAAGGACCAGTAGATAAGAAGATTGTGCATGAGAGCATAGAAGCGAGTAGCCATTGCGAGTCTGACTGTAAAAACATTGCCCCTGCCCTGGAACTGAGCAAAAACTTCAAGCTGACGGAATTGAGCCATGTGTGTTATCAATGAAACCTGGAAACAATCATCTGCTTGACAGACAAAAAGCAAAATGAACCAGAACAATGCCGTGTGGCCTTAGTCTTTCTTGCCCTCGCCAGAGGTCTTCTCTTCTGTTCGACGGTCACTAGCCAAACACAGAACTTCATTGCTGGCCTTATCGTCCTCAGGGATCGAAATTGGGCGATTAGAGTCATTCAGAGCTCCATCCCCCTCAGCAGGGAAATTTCCTACATGGGGCAGAGTAATTCTTGGGCTGTCAATATGGCCTGGCTGATCCACCAGAACTTTCTCGGGGCTACCCATGGTCAACTGCTGCTCGCTGCTCTGAGAGGGTTCCGAAGTGATACAGGCCAGAGGATGGATCTAGTTTTGTTCCTTGGAGAGAATTATGGTGATATGGGCAGAGATCAGAGTTCTATTGAGGTTGTTCTGGAATTTAAAATGGGTGGTCTGAAAAGCATTGTTTGGGATAGGCCTACGAACAGGGCTAGAGGGTTGCACATTATGGAGGGAGATTAGCAGGTGAGTGATCAGGGTTATCAGAGCTACTGGCAGTAGGCCGAGAGCCATCATCGTAATTCCCTCTGGGTCTCTTCCTGCCGGACCATATTGAGGAGCAAAAGAAGGGCTACGAAAACAACAGAAACAGTAGAGAGAGCAATTGAAAAACAAAATGCGTGAGCAGAGAAGGATGAGTGAGCTGCTTAACCCTGAGACATGCCTGCAGCTTGCGAGGCGTGCCTCTGAGAAAGAGGACCCTCTTACTTCCCGGAGCTTTCGATGACCAAAACTTAGAACCAGAAAAATTGAAACACACCATGAGAGGGAAGAGACGGGTGGTAATGAATATAACCATCCTTGCTATGCTTCGAACCAAGTAGACCATAAATGCGCAGACACCACAGTCTCTGTCAAAATGCTGATCATCCATTTTACTGTCAAAATGCTGATCATCCATTTTACTTAAGGTGAAGGTCTGGGGAACCTCGCTGCTCTGCAGCATGCAGTACGCGGTATTAACAGTTGGCATCAGAGCCATTTATGACAGCAGTATCACCCGCATCCCAGGCTCAAAAATACATTTTAAATAACAATAAAAAATCTATTTAATCTAATTTATCTTTAATATTTTATATATTAAAGAAATATAGCAAATTTCTTCTGAATTGACAACAATTTTTTCAAAGTGGCTGTAAGAGTTGTTGGGAGAGAACCTTTTATTTTGTTATCAATCATGAGAACCCCATAACTTTCATTCAATCATGACAAAGTTTTACAATGACTTCATTATAGCGGGCTGGAAACTATTCAAATATCATCACTACTTCAGGCACAAAAACAGATGTCAAAGAGGAAAGAGACTAATATCGAAACCCCTCCACAAGAGAAGAGAGCAAATACATATAACAGAGAAAAACTGGAGAAACAAATTCTTAATCAAAGACTGTAAGAAAAAACCCCAAAAAACAGGAGCAAGAGTAAAGAATCACCCTAGGTTGATGATCAGGACATCGCCACGTGAATGAGTGGCTTACTGATTATAGTGATGAGCACCATGGTCGATGAGAGAGAGGTAACATAAGGCTTATTAAATTGTATTTCTTTCCAATCCTACCCATTTCAATCAACCTCAACCAGAACACCACACCCGCCACGTTACAATGAACAGTCGCAAACTCACTGTGGCACAAGTCCATCACAGAGAGGTTTGATCTCTGGAAAAACTTTACAGCTTTATATAAAGTATCAAGTTAGTTATATGGAATTCATGAAAAATGTATGCTCAGCTGCAAAATAATCATGAGCTTCATGTTGCAGTAAAATCATGCGATGAAACAAGAAGGTTAGTGCTATGGTGGTCACGAAAATGACATGCTCCAACACGCCAAATACATTCAAATCACAATCACATGATTTTAAATGGAGCAGTAACAAATATGGTTTAAAATATTTTGGCAGGTGCCATTGGAATTTGCTAGAGAATCGTTTGTGGTTATGGAAATTCATTATTAATATTATCAAATACATGCTCAACGTTTTTTTAGTTCATTTAGATTATACAGTATTGCTAAGTCCTCTCATACTCCACCAGTGTTGAGTATCGTGTTAATATCAGTGTTGGAGTATTGTGTTAATATCATGTTATTACTTGAAGGTGTTTTCATTATTTCTTCCCTACGTTCTCTTTTTGTATTTTTCAATATTGAAAATAAATAAAATATTTTATTTTTTAAAAATAAAAATATAATTTCTAAAGTATAATTATAGTAAATGTTTATAAAATATATTAATGATTAAACTAATTAATTTATTTCACCCTTCAATTATATATAAATAATAATAATTGTCTCTTCCAAAATGAATTGAGAAATTTTCCTTATAATTAAAATTAATACTATATAACATTAATTAAATAAGATTTAAAATAATAATACTAATAATATTTTAATGAGTTTTATATAAAGTAATAGACAATTTTGTTAAAAAATAAAAGGTAATAATTTACTATTTTAATAATTAGGAATTTCTAATCACAATTATAAATCAGATAATTAATTAATTTAAATTTATAAATTTTATTGTAATTGGTGTAATATTAAGATATTCTTAGATGTTAAATTATTAGTTCAATTCTAGACAGAGTGTTATTTTTAGACATGATCATGATACAACCTCACCAATATCTTATTTATATATATATATATATATATATATATATATATATATATATATATATATATATATATATATATATAATTTTCATAATTATTAATATTTTATAAACATATCAATTAAATTAATAAATTTAATTAAACACAAATATGAGTAATTCCATATATAAATTTAAATTAAATTTTAAAAAAATATTAAAATAATAAAAATATTATATTTTATAATAAAAATATAAAATCTTCCTTATGATGAGTATAATTATCTGTGGGGGCACGATTAAAGCTCTCATTAACTCCTTGATTTCAAAACCCGTAAGCGTCCCACGTCCCAGCAAAGGTTATAGTGTGGACAAGAGTAAGAGACATCTAGTTTCTAGTTCTTCTAGTCTAAAAAATAATAAGATGTTTTTTGATATTACTAAAATAGATATGAATACAAAATATTAATTATTTATAATTTTTTAATAATCTACATTAAAAATATGAAAACAAAATATTAATTATTTATAATTTTTTTAAATCCACATTAAAATAGAATTGTGAAAGTAATTAAAAGAATTAATTTATTTGACAGTGAAGCAAGGTTTTGGTAAGCTTTGTGTATAAAAATTTAGTGTACCAATTTTCAAGAGTGAGAATATGATCTGGATTGGATTATTATATTAATTTTCATACATATTGAAGCTTTTATAGTGGAAAAAGTGGAGGAATTAGCTCGTAAGACTATTTTTATTGATGGGACCAAGTTTGGAGAATTGGGACTTGAAAACTTCTAGGAGTAATTTGAGGCATCAAATGACATTTTCTATGGTAAAAATTAGCCGATTAATGGTGCATATTCTTATGCTATTGTAAACACAGATAGATTTCAAGTAATGCAAGATTCACCTCAGTTTGAGTTTATATGCTAAATTTATGTCATTTGGAAGTTGACCTTCTTGTTTTGACCATCATGATTCAAGAGGATGCCATGTTAGCTCCCATTAATATTGGAAAATAGACTAACCATGTGATCTTAATGAAGAAGATTATGGAAGATCTAACATTGCATCTATAACTAATAGTTGAAGGAGTCCAACTTAACCAGTAGTAGACCATCGGGTTGTGTTATAACCAAGCTACTAGGAGGAAAATGGGTTCCATTCTATTTGAGTGCATTTATTCCATAGATGAGAAAATTAGTTGAGAGTTGATAGGGAGACAAAAAAAAATAGAGGATTTGTACATTGCAGTAGCCCATTGGCCAAAGGCCTCACTTCTTTGTACTTGGATCCATTTTCCATTTAGAGAAAGAAAGCAGAGTGACCTCATTTTATAGCTAGGTTTTCTCCCAAAAGGGTTTCCTAGGTTATCACTTGTGTCATTTTGTGGTTAATGAGTTTATTTTTGTATTCTCTATTTTCTACACAATTTTAACTTGCATACACAACAAACAATGATTAACCTATCTCAAAATTTAAGGAGAAATAAATCCTCATAGTGTAGATTTCACATTTTCTAATATATTTTAATAGATATGTTGTGATAAACTATCTAGTGGAATATCCACAGTAGTTTACAAATCAAGATAATATTATTCACTTTAAGTATACAACCATTATTATTAGCAACATTTTAGTCAAGTTGTATGGACTTATCTTGGAAATGAGGATTTTCCTTTGACTTGAACTCCATGGTAAAAGAGTAAAAGGCAAAGCTAGTCTTATGATATATCATTCACCATAAGTTATCTTATTATTCCTAGGATAATTGTATTGGAATACCAAAATAATAAAACTAATCACTTCCTTTTTCAGTTTTATTGACTTTAGAAAATATTTTGACATTGACACTATTCCTAAAACAATTCTATAGAAGAGGCTAGAAGACATAATGTTTCCTCTTGAGTTGAGGGTTGTTGTGAAAATGTTGTACAAGAATGTTATTTCCAAGCTTAGGACCATTAAGGCTTGGTCAAAAGAAATTAAATGCAATATTGGAATCAAGCTAGGGTCTCCCTTATCCCCTACATTTTTGGCATACACTGTGATAACGTTGGTAAATTATGACTTATATTCCACATGTGACTGAAAATTCAAGTGGTACAAGTAATGTATTGTGAATATTTATTTTGATTAATAAAAGAGAAAAAATGTTTGTGTATTATTATTCTTGAAAATATATTGAAGGCTATCACGTGAGGTATTAGATTCCTAATTGTAAGGAAAACAATTGGATTCAGTTATTCCCAAGAAGGGGGCATGAACAGAAAAATAAAAAACCTCCATTATTACCACAATTGAACTATCGGCTGAGCATACCACCATGAAAAATACATGGCTAGAGAAAAATGTCATGGGTGGAACTCAAATAAAGATGACTAGAGGAGATAAAGGCAATCAAGTTAAAAGAAAGGGACAATGGGAGAGAGATATTGTCCTTAAACAAAGAAATTAGCAGGATGATGTTAAGGGTTAAAGAGGTGTAAATTGAAAAAGAATCAATGATTTGTTCTCATGGCAGGAAATAGTAGAGCTTGGGGGGTGTTGATAGTGATGGAAATCCGTCAACCAAGGGGATCTCCCCAAGATGAAGTCCCAACTAGACCTCACACCATTTGCTGTAGGAGTCCCATCCAGTATAAAGACCCACTCCTTGCTTCTCAAAGAATTGGCTGAAAACTTTATGCTTCCTGGGAGGAACCAAGGTGAAAAGCCCTTGCTAATACAATGGGATGGGTATATATAGCCAAGGGTGATGCTTGACCTTTGTGACTCTTGGACTACCCTCATGACCATTCGAATTCCTATGACTTTTCAACTGACATGACTCTTCATCTTCATTGTGTGTCCATTGAACTTTCACTTTAAATTACATTTGGTTACAACAGATATGGCCCATAGTAGTGATGTGGCCTTGACAACTCATGACACAACTTGACATAACACTGTTGACATGGATTGGCTGGTTATAGTGGTAATGTCAAGCAGTTGTTGTTGTTGAGTGATGGATATGTTCTTGGATGTGCTTTCTCTTCTCCTTCACATAGCTTCATGCTGCAGGGTCTTCAATGATATTGGTATTGTAAGATGGTTGCATGCATGTGTTCCATTCGATTATTCTTTGGTGAACTTGTTTTTTCCATCCAGCTACAAATAAGTCTTCTAGCATGTTTTCTCCTTTTCCATCTCATTCTTCATCTCGCCATGACATATCAGTGTACTTGTTACTACAATTCACTCATGATGAGATGACATCAAATCCAAACCCTCATAGTCTAAGATGATGAACTATTTTCCATGGACTAGGCCCATGACATATGAAAGACTAGGGAAGAGGGCCCAGTAACTGCGCACAACACAGTTCCAGGTTATAGGGAGGGAGATTGGTCACTGAGACTACCTAGAGCGCAACTTCGGCTTGACTGAGAAACTCTGGGGAATAATATTCATTGTCAGGGAAAACTACGCAGTGGCCACTAGGAGGCATGATTGTGCAGTTGAGGTCACCAGTGGTGGCTACAAGGTGGGAACCTAGGGCACATCTATGCAGTTTTCTAAGGGAAGACAAGACAGGGTAGCAAAAAGTACCAGAGAGGACAATTCTGTGTAGTTTTTTGGAGCAGTGAGTCCCGGCTGAGGGAAGACATTGGGAGGTCACCTTTGTGCAATTATGGGAGTGATCTAGGTGGCTCCAGAGACACACACAGGACAAAGAGGGCTTATGAAAGCTCAAAAATCAATGTATTTGTATTATGCTCAAACTAAGTTCATATTAAAGATATCGTTGTCGTGATCATGGTGGTGCAAATGGTTCGTCAATACAAGTCTAGATGAGGAAGATAGAGGAAATCAAAGTTGATAAAGGCAAGATGGAGGAACCAGGAGCGGGCAAGGAAATCAAGATGGAATTACTTTTTTAATTAATTTATTGCAGGTGGAACCATGATTGAGCGAAATTTCCAGGAGGGTGAAATTTTACAGTGTCCAAATTGGAAAAACTTTATGTCGATCTTACACCTCTTAGCGACAAGAACCCGATGGTGCAGTCAGTTTCTTGATTTGAGCAGCCAATTTGCAGAGGTCCCGGAGGAGGGAATCTTGTAGGAATCTAAAATATTCCTTGAGCTCCAAATTCTCACTTTCTCAGAATTCAGAAATTTGACAGTCGATTTTGTACTATTCGATGCCATAAATCTGATGGTGTGTTCAAATTTTCCATTTGCTCATTCTATTTTTTGGCCACTTTTCTAAGTGGAGTGTAGGTGTCAGAATTCATGCAAGAGCAGCCATTTCCATGAGATTCAACACCGCAAGATTCGACGTGCGACCAACTTCAGCAGTTTGACATCCGCTTCTTCAGATGGCCCTTGGATGTGAGGTATATGTAGTGTGTTCATGTACTTCTTTTGCTATGCATTGTGCTACACATATCCCTGTTTAATGTTTGATGTGGGATCTTGTTTTCATACTTGCTTCATGATTCCTGCTTGATGTGACGCAAAATCATCTGCGTGATGTACTTGTTGTCATGATTCATCATGTTGTGTTTTGATATCCCTTTGTTGTATGTTGATGGGATACTCATGTTGTCATCATGTATGATTGCATTGAAATCCCTTTTATGCCATGTCGACGGGATGTTCCTTATCATCATGCATGAGTTTGTGTCATACTGATAGAAGTCCTTCTGAATGAGAGTTCCTGTAGTTGAACATATCTTAGAGCCACTTCTGCGTGAGGGCATTTTCCTTGTATGATAGTGACATCACCTCTTATGTACATCATCACTATTGACAACACTTAATGCAATGGCCTACACCATCTTGACACCAGGGCCCGGAGACATAGTCCCTCCTAGACGAACTCCGTTATCAACAACTTATGTTTTCATGTGCTGATGATTTTCATGTTCCTGTTCTTTACAACATGTAGATATATTCATTAATGTTCTTTTAAAAATGAAATTTAACACATCACAAAAGTAAAAGGTCTTGGAAGGGTCCTTTGTCACACCCGAACTTGGATCAAGTGGTATCAGAGTAGTCTTTCCATGGATGTGAATTGCAAGCGTGAACAATGGAATGTACAACGATATAGGATGAAAAAGTGATGTATGAGACCATGCTCAAAATTTCCAAAAGGGTGGAAATAATGTATGAAACTCTACAAAAAGAGACAGAGGAAAAGGAGTTATTGCAGCTTTAGTTGCGAGCCACAGAAGAGGCCATGGAATAATTGAAGCACAAAAAACATAATCTTCAAACAGAGAACGCTAAATTGAAGATGATTTTACATGAAGAGAAAGAGGAGAAACATAGTTTTCTACGATAGCTACAAGCAAAGGATGAGGCCTTAGAAAATCTACAGCATGACCCATGTGAGGTAAAATGTAATTCTTAGAATTCATGTATCTTTCTTGATGATGATTTCATTGTTTTTGAAAATCATACCACAGGAATTGGCTCCAAACTATTGAAGAGAATGTGGTATGAAGGAAAATGCTTGGGAATTAATGGCCAAGGCATTGTCAACCCCATCAAAGTAGAAGAATTACCCTGTCAAACAGGACTTGGGTATGCCAGAAAGGAAGTTGGGGAATGTGCCGAGACAGCTAGCGAACCACCAACAATAGATGATGAGAGGCCCTCATCAATTCTTTCCAAATTGATAGAGGAGGTAAAATATGTTTATTTCCTTTCAATTTCATCTTCACATAGTATGATTTCTATTGGATATTTGAAGATCCCAATTACAGGGTCAAACATGAGGCTCCTTACCAGGATGAGGCATAAGGAGGAAAAAAAACTTGGTGTTAATAACCAAGGCATAACTCAACGTTTGGAGGTTTTGCATAAACATCGATTTGTAGGCGTGGGATACATCAAAGGAGAATGATCAAAGGTGTCAGATTCTTCTTAGAGATCATCGAAATTGTCGAGGAAAGAGAATGATGGGAACACATCCCCATCACCCCATGGCAGGGAAAGAGTTGAGGCAAGTTCTTATCACCATAATGACACTAGAGATGGCAAGGAAAGGTATAACCAGTTTTGATATTCGAATGGTCATTTCGATTATAATCATGTTGTTAATGATGAGAGTAAAACATGGCATCAAAAAACATGCACCTTTCGTGGATTACATAACCATACAATTTCTAAGTGTTGGAAAATAATGGCAGCACACAAAAGGATGAGGCGTGAAAGACCCTTTCAATAGCAGGTAAAGAAACATGTTAAGCAGGTCTGGAGGAGGAAGATCTATTGTAGTCATTGCGACAGAAGTGGCCATCAAAGAGCCACATGTTGGAGGCTCCATCCATAGCAGCGCCTTAAAGACAAAGCGTTTGTGCATGAACCAGGTGAAACAATTGTTTGACAAGCAAAACCACCACAGGGGGATGAACCATTCACATCGATAAGTGAAAAATGGTTTCTAGATATCTTAACTTGTCATGGTCATGCTTTTGTAAATCATTTGTTGCATTTTAAAATGTAAAAGTGATGATGTTTCCATCACGAAACAATGATGTCTGGTCTTATTTTGTGTTGCATTTTACACTCTGAAAGTGATGTTGTGTTTCCATCACTTGTCAAGGGAACAATAGTGTTTGGCCTTACATTTGTAAATCATGTGTTGCAGTGATGATGTGTTTTCCATCACTTGTGGAAGCAAAAATGATATGTTGCCGATATGTTGGCCTTGTTTCATAGCTAGGGTATTGTGTCCATCTTGATGTAAACTTGACCATCGAGTATGTGTTATAAACTCATGGCAAGTGTGGGACGCTTGGGTCATTAGTTGGTCATGAAAAGTCAAACATGTAATTTGCAAAACAATGTACTATAGGTTGCAGGTGTCGACTCATCGCTTAAGGATCCGAAGAACAAGGGTGAAGGAGATGGAAGTGAGACCTTTCAAAATGCTTGTGATGTGGACAAGGTACATAGAAGTTGCAGATTATTTTTCATGCTTTTGGAGGACCAAAAGCTCCTCAGTGGGGAGGATTGATCCAAGTGGCTCTAGAGACACACACAGGACAAAGAGGGCTTATGAAAGCTCAAAAATCAAAGTGTTTGGATTATGCTCAAAATAGGTTCATATTAAATATCTCGTCGTTGTGATCGCAGCGGTGCAAATGGTTCATCAATACGAGTCCAGATGAGGAAGATAGAGGCAATCAAAGTTTTGGTTGACTTTTGTTGACTAGGCAAGTTAAGGGAGACACAGTTTGGACTTTTTCTGGCAGACGAAATCTGGCCAAATCCGGCCAGTTCCGGACAAAATTTTGGCCTCGTTAAAATTACTCCTTCGATCAAAAATCCAAATTTTCAAGAAAGCTTCATTATTTTATATAATATAAAAATTAAAATAAATAAATAAATATATGTTTTGGGTGGTGGGCCACCAACCTCGCCACCCCCTCAACAACTCCATATTATGACATAATTAAAAGGGGCCGGTGGGAGTTGAACCCACGATCGGCGGGAGGGTCGGCCCTACCCATGCGGTGGCCCCACGTTGAATCCATATGAACCATTATACAAACTTAACGACAATCCAAACAATTGATGCATGAACCAAGTAAATAGCAACACCATTTTGCTGTAGAGGTTATGGGGGCGGGCCGCCCAATGCAGACCCAACCCCCCAAAACGGTAATGCATTAAAATGGGAGGGGCGGGGATTAACCACCTGACCCATCCTCAACTAATGGCTAATATTACCATCACACCAAATGACTTCTTTGGTTTATCTGCCCTCGAAACTTATATATAACTTCATTTCACCAGTGCACTGAGTCAGGATGGAGGAGCTAGGAGCGGGCATGGAAATCGAGATGACATTATTTTTTGATTAATATATTGTAGGTGGAACCATGATTGAGCGAAATTTCCAGGAGGTTGAAAGTTTTGCATTGTCCAAATCGGACAAACTTTATGTTGATATTACACCTCTTAACGAGATGAATCCGATGGCACAGTCAGTTTCCTGATCTGAGCAGCCGATTTGCAGAGGTCCTGGAGGAGGGAATCTTTGAGGAATCGAGGGGGAATCTAAAATATTCCTTGAGCCCCAGATTCTCACTTTCTCAGAATTCTAAAATTTGTTAGTCGATTTTGTACTATTCAATGCCAAAAATCTGATGGTGTGTTCAAATTTTCCATTTACTCATTCTATTATTCAGCCACTTTTCTAAGTGGAGTGCAGGTGTCATCATTCATGTGTGAGAAACCATCAACCATTTCCATGAGATTCGACGCTGCAAGATTCAACGTGTGACCAGCTTTAGCAGTTTGACATCCGCTTCTTTAGATGGCCCCTTGATGTGAGGTATATGCAGTGTATTGATGTACTTATTTTGCTATGCATTGTGCTGCACAGATCCTTGTTTGATGTTTGATGTGGGATCTTGTTTTCATACTTGCTTCACGATTCCTGCTTGATGTGATGCGAAATCATCTGTGTGATGTACTTGTTGTCTTGATTCGTCATGTTGTGTTTTGAGATCCCTTTGTTGTGCGTTGATGGAATACTCATGTTGTCATCATGTATGATTGCATTGAAATACCTTTTATGCCATGTTGGCAGGATGTTCCATATCATCACGCACGAGTTTGTGTCATACTGATAGGATTCCTTTTGACTGAGAGTTCCTGCAGTGGAACATCTCTTGGAGCCACTCCTACGTGAGGGAATTTTCCTTGTATGATAGCACAACACCTCCTATGTACATCATCACTATTGACAACACTTAATGCAGCGGCCTACACCATATTAACACCGAGGCTTAGAGACGTAGTCCCTCCTAGACGAACTCCGTTATGAATGGATTATGTTTTCATGTGCTGATGATTGTCATGTTCCTCTTCTTTACATCATGCAGATGTATTCATTAATGTTCTTTTAAAAATGAAATTTAACACATCATGAAAGTAAAAGGTCTTGGAAGGGTCCTTTGTCACACCCGAACCTGGATCAGGGCAGAAAAATAGGTTCAGGTCTCTATGCATTGTGGGGTTCCAGTAGGTAGGGAGGAGGCTTGATGACTAATCTTGTGTAGTGTGTAGTTTAGGTCATGATTTGAGGTAGTTTCTATGCAATTATGGGAAGGAAGGTAGATTGCTCACTTTTGGGATTGCACAATGAAATTGTCCTGGGGGGAAGCCTCATGTACTGCATAGTTCCAGGCAGATGAGCAACACCATTGAGGGCTGAGATTGCACAATGTAGCTCAGTTAGGATATGGTGAAGTGGAGTTGTTCAGTTGGAAGGATTTTCAAGAAAATGGCTAAGTGTGGGAGAAAAGTTGAGGAGTTGACATTGTGATCACACACTTAGCATACATTGAAACCATGACAACATAGACCATCAGGACAACAAGTGAAACCATTTCCCTCTGTGAGACTGTCTAGAGTTAAAAGCGACAAGTGTGACACTTGGGATAGACCTTTGGACTACTGTGACAACACTTGTGTGTCTGTGCTTACAACTTTGTATATGAGTGCGATAGATGTTTCCATGGCTAGGAAAACTTATTTACACAAAGACCAACCTTCACGGTCACTAGAAAGGTTTGAAAACATGGCATAACAACCAAACATGTAAACAAATGATAATTGATCCAACAAGTGAAAGGGAGCAAGAAACGTAGGGGAAACACATGGAATAAATTTCAGTGCTTGCAACCATGCATATCATTGAAGACATAATTATATGACAATGAAAGGAAGTCCTTCAAGCTACACTAAGGGGTTTATTTCAAAACACGTGCTTTATTTTCCATACCTACCCTCCAAAGGGTTATGCATCAAATTGAGTCTTCATGCTGTCTTGATATTCTATCATAGCTTGGGTTCCTTGGTCTGCTTATATTTCTCCTCAGATCCTTGAGAGTCATCTAGCATGCCATCCTTCTTCCTGGCCCTTAAGAGACACAATTGCGCAATTTCACAGGAAATGATTGCTCTAGGATGAGGCCATGGGAAGACACATCTGCGCAGTTTTAGGATGCAAGGTAGACTAGGAAGTTGAGGGACAAAACTGTGTAGTTTTAGGATGTAAGTCAATGCTGTGGTATGAGGCCCTGGGAGGACACAATTGAGCAATTTCAGGTTGCAAGGTAGGCTGGGTAGCTGAGGGACAAAACTATGCAGCTTTATGATGCAAGGCATTGTTGCAGGATGAGGCCCTCGGAGGACACATCTGTACAGTTTCAGGATGCAAGGTGAACTGGGAAGCTAAAATGCCTTGGGGACAAAACTATGCAATTTCTAGAGACAATGGGTTCCCGCTAAGGGAAGGAAACTAGAGGAAACCACTGCATAGTTTTGAATTCTAAGGGAGGTTGGGATTTCTATGCATTGTGCAGTTCCAACACGTAAGGGAAAATCTTGAGGGTTATATATGTGAAGTGTGCGGTTTAGGAAAGCTGGATGAGGCTAGGTTGCTAGGGAAACTCCATAATTTGGCTAAGTGTGGGATTAGTGGAATTGATGTGAAAAATGATAGAACTTGACTACGATCTCACACTTGAACACTTAGTGATACAACATAGACCATTTAGAACATATAACACATACTTCACTTAATGCAAGAACCTTTGTGGAAACTTACAATAAGTGCAACTCCGAGGATAGAGTTTGGGATGATAAAGGTGAAACTTGTAAGTAAGAGTGTGTGAAATGAGTGTGAAATATGTCTATGTGGTGAGGACAACCCATTCTCACAAAGATTTCCCCTTGAAGAAAAACAAATTTCCCTTTGCATAACAAGTGATAATCTCCATGCCCAAAGACGACACATACTATATAAAGGTAAAAGCGTGAATAACTCTTAAGATCAAAAAGGGAAGCTTGAGATCATCAGGTTACCAAATAAGTGACTAAGGAACAATCGATCACAAGCTCTACAATAGGCTCCGAAATTTAAGTATAGGACAAAATTTTGGAGGTTGTTGCAACTGCTACAACACTTGGTGACACATTGGTTGAATACCAACTTATTTGTCTAGGTTCATTTGAGTGCGAGACCTTGGTCCTTCAGGGAGTATTGATTCATCATATAGATTACTTTGTCTTCCCCACTTAGCCCATGGGCATCCATGGTCCCCTTTGTACCTTCTCAGTTGAATACAACATAAGATTCAACCAAATCGAAGTGTTTAAAATTGGGAAGGGTAGTTTAGCTCGCGAGCTTAAGTATTTTAGAGTATAGTTTTCATCTATGGTGTTTCTCCGATGCCAGCAGCCCAATGGTGTCATGCAGGAACACAAACATTTCTCCACTACCAGTGAGCCTAGACAATACCCCAATGGAGTTGCTTGCTTCACCTCTCTCGCAGGAAGCCTTTCTCTTCTTCGCCTTTGCTATTTTTTTGTTTCTATTTTTTAAAGAGAATTGTGCATAGGCACTTATTTATTTTTGGGGCAGAAGAGGGATACCAACTTATTAAGAGCAGAAGAGGTTGTTCCTTTAGAGAAACATATAAATGCCTCTAATTTTGGTTTTCTCATTTAGATTTTTCACCTTCTCCATTTATACTAGTTGGATAACCTTGAAAACGCCAAATCAGAAAACTCAGTATAGGCATGAGGTTCCTAGACTAGACATGGGTTCATGGTTGGACAAAAAATATCCTTACAAACAGATCATCTGTCAAGACATCATCAGCCAAAATTTACAACCAAACACAAGACTAGCCAAGGGCCGTAGTGTCACATGAATCTTTGAACTTCAGTCACATACACATTCAGAAATTTGGACCCTGTAAGGAAAAACACTGATTTGGGTAATGGAAATGAAAGGAAAAATCAACAAGGAAGAAAAAAGGAAAAAGAAAGAAGACATAGAACCAAGAAACAAAAACAAAAGGAACGAGAACAAAATGACCAAAGGAAACATGATGTAAAACTAGAATAAGAAAATCAGGATGCACTACGAGTACAAAATGAGTGCAAGGAAGAGAAAACTAAGATGCAACTAATCCTACTCCTGACATAAAAACTAGAAGGTTAGGGTCATGTAAAATGAAATTTCTAGTGAAGCCACCGTGATTGTTCCCGACCTGCATCCACGAAGATATGAATGATTAAAACAGATAAAAGGTGATGTGCAACATAAGGTATAAAAACTTGAAAAAATTGCACAAGGGAGGGAAGATCTTGCTTGTGGGCAGAAAGAAATGTCACAACCACTACTTTACCCAATCCACATTCTTACCTCTTTGATAGATACCCCTTTTCAACAAACCTTGGAAGCCTCTTGCGAGTGTGTCCTCATATGCACCGATATTCTTAGCAAGCGCGAGGAAGGATTGAAACTTGCTACCTACAACAAAGCCTTCCAAGTAAGATTATTTCAACCATTCAATGATTGGATCATAAAATTCATGATGGCTGTCTTGAAAGCCTCGTGATCTTTGAAAGGATGGATTTTCTGTTCGAGAGACAAGATCATGATGGGAATCTTGTATGGGAAGATGAATATGATCATTGTCAACAGTCATGCTAAGACAGTGAGGAATTACCATAACCATGAGCCACAACTGAAGTGCTTCACTTGCTTGACAAAAATATGAAGAGAGAGATGTTAAAAAATGAAGATTAGAGAGAGTGAAGCAAATTTCATTGGATGTGCTAATGGGAAAATGATAAGATGAATGCCAGACACCCAAGCTAATTGGTTAGATGAGCGGATTGAAACATCAGATTCCCAGTTTGCAATGAACACATAAAATCCATTTGAACAATCTTGCAAATGCTTAGAAAAATCAAACCATGTTTGCTATGAGCTAGATATAACAAACCACCTTCGTGCAACTCATGACCAATTGTGCAAGAATCATTGTCATCATAAGAATTTAAAAATGATGCTAGCACCGTGAATGTGTGAAATGACTTAAGGCATGGTGAATGGAGAGGAAATTGATTTGTGTGATAGATTGTGTGTTCATCATTGCCTAGGGATATTTCTGGTGTGACAAGAGGACAAATTTGTAGTACAAGATTCATAAGAAGACCAAGGAGCTGAATATTAAGGGCGAACTTTGATAAGAATGATTCTCGACAAAGATAACCTTTGAGATGATCAAATTCACAATCCCATGATATCACGAGATATGGACATCCCCAACTTGAGTTTGATGTAATATATTTTCATGAAGATGAATGAAGTACAACATATTTGTGAATTTGGTCATACATGAAATTTTGAAAATTTGAAAGATCACACTCGGAATAACAAACTTTTTTACACGAGAATCCACATCGACTGAAACCATGTAGATAGACAAATTGTGAATGAGAAACCATATCTGATTTGGTTTGGGGGGGCCTACCAGAGTCATGAAGTCCTTGTTGGGTTGTTTTATATTATTTCCACGTAGTTAACAGGGGGTTTGAAGGGCACCCGTAACCCCACCTATGGTTTTGTGCATGATTTTTGCACATGTTTTTTGGACGCGATGGTTTTCTGTCCATGGTATTGGACGAGATGGTTTTTAGTCCATGGTATTGGATGCGATGGTTTTTCGGTCCATGGTATTGGATGCTTCGGCATGTATAAATATGTATTGTAACATTGAAAGGAACATAATGAAAAATCAAGCTGGTCGTCCCGGTTTTGGGATCTAGGGAAAAATCTCTGTGTATATGTGTTTTATGTGTTATGCTCTCGCATTGTTTATTTTATGTGTTTTAGAATTCGTATGCAGGTAATTTCTGTACAGGGTTAAAACCTACATTTGGTATTAGAGCTGTTTTGGCTTCAAGGGGCCGCCTTTGTTGCTGATGGGTTTCACTCGGGCCTGTGGTAGACCCTATTCAGTGGGAGAACTGCAAGATCGATTCTGGTGGTGAAAGAAGATGGCGAGTCATGGAAAGATAGAGATCAAGAAATTTAATGGTCAGAGTTTTGAGTTGTGGAAACTGAAGATGGAGGATCTATTGGTGGATAAAGACCAGTGGATCACGGTAGATTCTGGAACTAAACTGACGGGATTGCCTGATGAAGAATGGAAGAAGTTGGATCGGAAGGCAAAGAGTATAATTCGATTGTGTGTCTCAGATTCAATATTGCTGAATGTATTAGGGGAAGCTACGGCAAAGGCTTTGTGGGACAAGTTAGGGACTTTGTACTACTCTAAGTCTCTGGTGAATAATCTGTTCCTGCGGAAAATGTTGTATAACATGAGGATGAAATATGTAGACTCAGTGACAAAGCATCTGAATGCATTTAATACTGTAGTAAGTCAGTTAGCATCTGTTGATATTAAAATTTCAGATGAAGATAAGTGCATCAGTCTATTGTGTTCTCTACCAGATTCGTGGGATAGTCTGGTTATTGCAATAGGTAGCAATTCAACTGCCTTGCATTTTGATGAAATAGACTCATCCTTGCTGACGGAGGAGATGAGATGGAAAAATATGGAGAGCCAAAATGGTGATTCCTTGTTTGTACGAGGGCGAACCCAGAACAAAAACAAAAATAAGTCATCAAGTGGGAGATCTAAATCTAAAGGGAGATCTAAATCTCCAGAAAACCTGTAAAGGTGGTGTGCTGGAAATGTGGAATGGAAGGGCACTACAAAAGGAACTGTAAATATAAAGCTCCTGACAAAGGAAAGGGATCTGATTAGGCTCCTTCTGCAGAGGCGAAAACCACCTCAAATGAAGGTGGGGATGTGTACTTGGCATCTTCAAGTACACGTGTAGATCATGAGGCATGGTTGATTGACTCAGGTGCATCCTTTCACTTCACTCCCCATAGAGAGTGGTTCTACGAGTATGAGAAATATGATGGTGTTGATGTCTTCTTGGGGGATGACAGGAAGGCTAGAATCATTGGTCGCAGAAAAGTAAAGTTGAAGTTGCAATGTGGAAGGGTTAGAATGCTTCCAGGTGTTCTCCATATTCCTGCATTAGCCAGAAATCTGATTTTTGTTAGCAAGATGGATGATGCAGGTGTAAAAACAGTGTTCGAGAAGGATACCTGCAAGATGGTTTCAGGAGCACTGGTATTGATGCGGGGAGTTCGGATTGGAACTCTGTACAAGCTGCAAGGTAGCACTATTATTGATGGGTGCAATAGTTATGTGGTTACTGAAAGTGGAGTAGAAAATCTAGTGGTCTCTGGAGAGAAGACCATGCTATGGCATCAAAGGCTTGGACATATTGCAAAAAAGGGCCTTCGGATACTTCATGGTAAAGGTATGGTAGAAGGTATGAGTAATAGCTCATTGGATTTTGATTTCTGTGAAAATTGTGTATATGGGAAGCAAAATCGGGTGAGTTTCCCCTCTGGTAGTAAGAGGGTGAAACATATATTAGAACTTGTGCACAGTGATATGTTTGGACCTGTGAAGGTTCCATCACTGGGTAAGTCTATGTTCTGTGTATCATTTATAGATGACTTCTCCAAGAATACATGGATATATTTCCTTAATATGAAATTTTAAGTCTTTGACAGGTTTAAAGAATTTAAGCCTCTAGTGGAAAACTAGATAGAGAAGAAGATAAAGGTGCTGAGGATAGATAACGGTGGAGAGTTTTGTAGTAAGGAATTTGAAGAATTCTGTAAGAAGTGTGGTATATACTCCATATACACCTCAGCAAAATGGAGTTGCAAAAAGAATGAATAAGATGTTGATGGAAAGGGAAAGAAGCATGCTCAATGGTGCTAGGTTAGGACAGGAATTCTAGGCAGAGGCGGTGGATAATGCATGTTACCTGGTCAATAGGTCACTTTCATCAGCGTTGGAGGATAAGACTCCACAAGAGGTGTGGACTGGTAAGTAACCACCTCTTTCACATCTGAGGGTATTTGGATGTGATGCATATGTATATGTTCCAAAAGGGAAACGAACCAAGTTGGATAGTAAATCTGAAAAGTGCATCTTTATTGGGTATACAGATGGTTTAAAGGGTTATAAGCTTTGGAACCCAGTAACAAGGAAGGTTGTGTACAACCAAGATGTGGTGTTCAGAGAGGTGAAAGATGTTATTAAACGTGAAGTCCAACCAAAAGAACCTGAGAAGATAGAGTTTGAGCTAAAGGAGGAAGAATCAAACTCTACAACAAAGGAGGAATCAGAAGATGAAGAGCCACAAACTCCAGCTGTGAGAAGATTAGTTTGAGAAAGAAGGAAGCCTGAAAGGTATAGTCCATCTACTTTTTGTCCCAAGACACAAGAAGAGGAAGAGGACATGTCCCGTGTTCCATATGCAAGTGCAGTCGGTAACCTGATGTATGCAATGGTCTGTACTAGACCAGACATTGCACATGCAGTGGGAGTATTGAGCAGGTTTATGTCAAAACCAGGAAAGGAGCATTGGACAACAGTGAAACGAGTTTTCAGGTATTTGCGTGCCACTAGTGATTATGGTTTGTGCTACCAAGGAAGACCAGGATTGGACAAAGTGTTGGATATTCGTGGCTATGTTGATGCAGACTGGGCTGGAGATCTTGATCAGAGAAGAACTACAAGTGGGTATGTGTTTAACCTATTTGGAGGTGTAGTCAGCTGGATGAGTAAGAAACAATCTGTAGTGGCACTATCAACTACAGAGGCAGAGTACATGGCAGCCACTCATGCAAGCAAGGAAGTAGTTTGGTTGCAGAGATTGTGCTCAAGTATGGGGTTAGTACAAGAAGTTATAAGGATAGACTGTGACAACCAAAGTGCAATTTTCTTGGCAAAGAACCCTGCATATCATTCAAAGACAAAGCACATTGATGTTTAGTATCAGTTTGTGAGGGATATGATAGAAGACAAAAAGGTGTTGCTAGTAAAGGTGGACACATCGAAGAATACTCAAATGCATTGACAAAATTTGTGAGCTCCAAGAATTTCTCTTGGTGTAGAGAGACAATGGGAATTTCAGGGCTGGGAAAATGAGTAAGCTCTCTTGTGGCCCCTTGTGGAAAGAAAACAACAAGTGGGAGAATGTTGGGTTGTGTTATATTCTTTCCACATAGTTAATGTTGGGTCCCTATAATACTAGTGATTACCCCATTACTATTGTAGTTGTATCCCTTATTAATACTGTTGTGCCCCTATTGTCCCCAAATTTTTATTACTGTGCCCCATAAAATCCGTCTATTGTTATTTTTGTGGCTTTATATTATTATTGTTAGGTCGGCAGGATTATACTGTGACTCCTTAGACTCCTATATATAGAAAGGAGGTTTTGTCATTTGAATCATCCAAGAATTGTTCATTTATGTAATGTAAAGGAGGTTGCCCCCTCGAAGAGGCTGAATTCTAAGGTTTTGATCTATCTTTTCTATCTTTTTCTTGAGCTGGTTTCATAACATTTGGTATCAGAGCTTTGGATTCTAGGGTTTTGCTGCTCCAAATTGGTCATCGGGCATTTTCGCTATAAATATTTTCTGTGACGTTTCAGAAGCAAAAAAAAAACCCATTTGAGAAGAAATCATGCTAAATCTCGGATCCAAAATTTAGAGATTTTTGCGCTGTATATGCAGAGATATGATATGAGGAAGTTGGTATTTTTGCAGACTCCTGAATTACATTCCAAACATGTGACCTGGGGAAAATCATCATAAGTTTCTCTCTGAGCATCGGATTGAAATTTCGTAAGAAGGTACAGAAAGAGGACGAAATGTAGTTTCTTGTCTATATTTTTCAGAGCCAAAGGTCGAAACAGTGATTCGTGGAATGTCGTACAAGTTCGCTCTACCGAACTAGTCTATAATCATGTCACTATGGGAGATTTCGGATAACTCTTCCTTGGAGAATCCAATTTGGATCAGATTGGTGGCATTGGAAAAATGACACAGAGGGCTACTGTAGGTTGCAATTTTAGAACTGAATGATTCGAAAATACAGAGATACATCAAAGGCAATATCGAGCTCCTACAAAGTGAAAAAAGGTGTAGATTTTTTTTAATTTTTGCTTAAGCTTGGTTTGAAAATTTATTTTGAACGAATTCAAAGGGCATAGTAGAGCATTATTATCGGTAACTGATGCCCTGAGGAAAGAAAATGCAAATACCTAGTAAGCAACCTGAAAGCTCTAGCATGACTCATGAGGAAGAGGAAAAAATGCTACATGATATATCAAAATTATAAGACCAAGTGCAACAAGTGTCACTTGCACAAAAGCTAATAGAAGCTAAGATAAATGGCGTGGAGTCTAAGATAAAGGGCGTGGGAGCTAAGATGGATGATTTGAAGATAGATTTGAAAAGAGATTTGAAGAGAGACATGGTAGATTTGAAGACAGACATGGCAGATTTGAAGATATATTTGACAAATTTTCTACAAGAAATACTTACTAATGGTGAAAAGGTAGTAAAGGAAACTCTTGATGCAAACAAAAGAAATGTTAATCATGATTTCATAGACTCTAATGTGGGATCGAAGGCCCACCATATTCAAAAAATTGATATGAGGAAGTTTGATGGCAAGGATCCCACAACATAGATATTACAGATGGAGCAATTTTTCGATTACAATAATGTGCAAAACACACAAAAGGTACGTATTGCAACTTTATATTTGGAACCAAATCAGTTTGTATGGTATCAATGGCTTTTCTCTCGTAAACAAATTATCACTTGGGCAATTTTTACGGAAGAATTGACAGCACATTATGAGGATACAAAAAGCAACACTTTTTTTAGCCAATTGATAAGTCTCAAACAAAAGGGTTCAATAATGGAGCACCTTGAGGAGTTCCAAAAATTGAACATAAGGGTAAAAAATATTCTAGAGGAGCATAGGATTGATGTGTTCATAGGGACTTTAAAGGATAATATCCAACTTGATGTTTGCCTTTGGGAACCTGATTCATTAGAGAAGACATTCAGGTTAGCAAGAAAAATGGAAAGCAAAATTATGGCAACCAGGAAGCATACCACTCACAACTATAAATATGGAAGTGTTGTTGCCCCTAGTCTTCTACATACTAAAACGTTGACACCACAACAATTGAATGAAAAAAGAGCAAAAGGGATTTGTTACAGTTGTGATAGCAAATACACTAAAGGTCATAAGTGTGCTAAGAAGAAATTATTCTACATAGATTGTGAAGAGGAAGAAGAAAAGGAGCAAGAAAGGTCAAAAGAAGAGGATATACTCCAGGAACAAAGCCTAGAAAAAGAAGAAATGAATCCGACCATATATTGTAATGCATTGGCGGGAATTACCACTCCTCAAACAATTAAGATAGAAGGACAAATCAAGAATAAAAAGGTATAGTGTTGATTGATTCAGGAAGTACCCACAATTTTGTTCATTGTAAGGTAGCAAAAGAATTGAATTTCTTCTTATATCCAGCACCAGAGTTTCAAGTGATGGTTGCAGATGGGGGAACAATAAATTGCTCTGGAAAGTGCCATAATATCAAGCTATCCATGGGATAATATGTATTGAGTAGCCCAATGCTTTCCATTCCAATGGGAGGTGCTGATGTTGTACTAGGAGTCCAATGGCTACAATCCTTAGGTACAATATCTTTTAATTTTCAAGAACTTTTCATGAAATTTTTTGTGGAAGGAAAGGAAGTTGAATTAAGGGGTATTGTAGGGAACCCGAGAAAGATAATCGACTCTAACTGTATGACAAAGCTTCTAAAAAAGGAACAAAGAGGTGTAATTGCACAATTATGTTTGCTAGATGTTTCCACATTGGAATCACCTATTTCTCAAGATCTCCAAAAAGTATTGGACAATCATTCTAATGTATTTGAGACTCCCAAAGGTCTCCCACCTATTCGTGATCATGATCATGCTATTCATCTGATTCCAGGAAGTGTTCCTCCAAACATCAGGCCGTACAGATATCCCTAAGCCCAAAAGAGTGAAATTGAACTTATGGTTGCAGAAATGCTAGAGGTTGGTATAATTCAACTGAGTCAAAGTTATTTCTCTGCTCCAGTAGTATTGGTGCATAAGAATGATGGATCCTGGTGCATGTGTCCGGATTGTAGGGAGCTCAACAAGCTCACTATTAAAGAAAAGTTTCCCATTCCTGTCATTGATGAATTACTGGATGAATTGCATGGATCAATTTACTGCACCTAGTTGGATCTTCATTCAGGATATCATCAAATCAGAATGAAGATTGAAGACATTTTGAAAAAAACATTTAGAACTCATGAGGGACATTATGAATTTTTGGTCATGCCTTTTGGCCTTACCAATGCACCTTCAACATTTCAAGGTTTGATGAATTCCATTTTCAAACCATTCCTTAGAAAATTTGTGTTAGTATTTTTTGATGATATACTAATCTACAACAAGTCTTGGAAGGATCATGTTGAACATGTTGACAGGGTGTTACAACTATTGGAGGAGAAACAATTATATGCAAAAAGATACAAATGTTTCTTTGGAGTACAAGAGGTGGAATATCTGGGTCGTATTGTATTTCATGAAGGAGTTAAGGTAGACCCTAGCAAAATTAAAGCCATTAAGGAATGGAAATTCCCCACATCCATAAAGCATCTACGAGGATTTCTTGGGTTGACAGGGTATTATCGAAAGTTTGTTAAGAATTATGGGAGAATAGCAGCACCTCTAACAACATTATTGAAGAAAGATGCATTTTCATGGACTCTAGAAGCAGCAAAGGCCTTCGAAAATCTTAAAGAGGCAATGTGCCAAAAACCCGTCTTAGCTACACCGGACTTCACAAAAACCTTTATTGTGGAATGTGATGCTTTAGGAAATGGAATTGGTGCTGTTTTAATGCAAGAAGAAAGACCCATTGCTTTTGAAAGTTGTCCAATCAAGGGAAATTTTTTACACAAAGCTATTTATGAGAAGGAAATGTTGGCAGTACTCCATGCACTAAAGAAATGGCGACCCTACCTAATGGGAAGACACTTCAAGGTAAAAACTGATCATGATAGCCCTAAATACTTTTTAGAACAAAGATTATCCTCTGAAGAGCAACAAAAGTGGGTCACAAAGATGTTGGGTTATAACTTTGAAATCATCTACAAAAAAGGGAAGCAAAATGTGGAGGCAGATGCACTCTCAAGAAAGGATGAGGATGTGGAAGCATTGTTGTGCACCATTTCTATTATCCAACTAGATTGGATAAACGAAGCAAGGGAGGAATGGAATAATGACGAAGAGGTGTGGGCACTTATTCGAAAGTTACAACAAGATTCCAGTATGTCTGATACATTTAGTTGGCAAAATGATTCGTTATGGTACAAAGATCGCTTATACCTCTGTAAGAATTCCTAGCTAAAACAAAAGATTCTTATGGAATTTCACACTTCTCCATTAGGAGGGCACTCAGGATTTTTAAAAACTTACCACAGGGTTAAGAAGGAATTTTTTTGGGATGGTCTTAAATCGGATATTCAAAAGTTTGTGGCGGAATGTTTGGTTTGCCAACAAAATAAAGTTGAAACAATTAAGACATCGGGTCTATTACAACCTTTATCCATTCCAAGCCAACATTGGGAGGAGGTTTCAATGGATTTTATCATAGGTTTACCCAAGTCTGAGGGAAAGAGTGTCATCATGGTGGTAGTTGACAAAAATACCAAGTATGCACACTTTTGTGCATTGTCACATACATTTAAAGCCAGTATAGTTTCTACTACATTTATGGAAACAATTCAAAAGATACATGGAAACCCAAATATTATTGTAAGTGACATAGATCCCATTTTCACTGGAAATTTTTGGACATAATTATTTTCTTGCCTTGGTACTCAGTTAGCTCATAGCTCATCTTATCATCCTCAATCTGATGGGCAAACTGAGATAGTAAACAAATGTTTGGAAGGATATATTTTTTGCTTTGTATCTGATAAACAGACACAATGGGTCAAATGGTTGCCTCTGGCTGAATGGCGGTATAACACTTCCTTCCATACAGGAACAAAAATGACCCCATTTATGGCACTTTATAGATATCAGCCACCATCCATCACATCATATTTAAGAGAAAGTTCTAAGGTTCAAGCAATGGAACATCACATTGAACATCAACAACAAGTCCTCCAACTCTTAAAGGATAACCTCGTGTTGGCACAAAATAGAATGAAACAACAGGTAGATCAACATCGCAACAAAAGAAGTTTTGATGTAGGTGATTGGGTATTCCTACAGCTACAACCATATAAGAAAATGTCCCTCAAGCAAGCTAAGAAGGATAATAAATTATCACCAAAGTATTATGGTCCGTATAAGGTATTGAAAAAGATTGGTACTATGGCATACAAATTGGAGCTTCCTATAGCTTCTCGATTGCACCCAGTTTTCCATGTTTCATGTTTAAAGAAGGTTATAGGCGACAAGCTCCCAGTTCAAACAATATTGCCAAAACTTGACAAGGAAGGAAAAATTATATTGGAACCGGAAGCAGTCACAGAAACAAGAACTCGACAGCTACAAAATCGATCAATTTCGGAGTATCTTATCAAGTGGATGAACTTATCTACTGAAAATTCCACATGGGAGGATGATAATTTTATATAGAAGCATCTTGAACTACTCAAGCATTGAGGACAACACTTTTTTGAGGAGAGGTGCATGTTGGGTCCCTATAATACTAGTGATTAGCCCATTACTATTGTAGTTGTATCGCTTATTAATATTGTTGTGCCCCTATTGTCCCCATATTGTTATTACTGTGCCCCATAGAATCCCTCTATTGTTATTTTTGTGGATTTATATTATTATTGTTAGGTCGGTTGGGTTATATTGTGACTCCTTAGACTCTTATATATAGAAAGGAGGTTTTTTCATTTGAATCATCCAAGAATTTTTCATTTATGTAATGTAAAGGAGGTTGTGTTATGAAACCAGCTCAAGAAAAGATAGAAAATAAAGATCAACGCCTTAGAATTCAGCCTCTTTGAGGGGGAAACCTCCTTTACATTACATAAATGAACAATTCTTGGATGATACAAATGACAAAACCTCCTTTCTATATATAGGAGTCTAAGGAGTCACAATATAATCCATCCGACCTAACAATAATAATATAAAGCCACAAAAATAACAATAGAGGGATTCTATGGGGCACATAAATAACAATATGGGGGTAATAGGGGCACAACAATATAAATAAGGGGTATAACTACAATAGTAATGGGGTAATCACTAGTATTATAGGGACCCAACATGCCCCTGTCTTTGAAAAAAGTGTTGTCCTCAACGCTTGAGTAGTTCTGGATACTTCTGCATAAAATTTTCATCCTCCCATGTGGAATCTTCAGCAGATAAGTTCTTCCACTTGATAAGATACTCTGAAATTGATCGATTTCGTAGCTGTCGAGTTCTTGTTTTTGTGACTGCTTCCGGTTCCAATATAATTTTTCCTTCCTCGTCAAGTTCTGGCAATATTGTTTAAACTGGGAGCTTGTCGCCTATAACCTTTTTTAAACATGAAACATGGAAAACTGGGTGCAATCGAGAAGCTGCAGGAAGCTCCAATTTGTATGCCATAGTACCAATCTTTTGCAACACCTTGTACGGACCATAATACTTTGGTGATAATTTATTATCCTTCTTAGCTTGCTTTAGGGACATTTGCTTATATGGTTGTAGCCGTAGGAATACCCAATCACCTACATCAAAACTTCTTTCACTGCGATGTTGATTTTCCTGTTGCTTCATTCTGTTTTGTGCCAACACGAGGTTATCCTTTAAGAGTTGGAGGACTTGTTGTTGATGTTCGATGTGATGTTCCACTGCCTGAACCTTAGAATTTTCTCTTAAATATGATGTGATGGATGGTGGTTGGTACCCATAAAGTGCCATAAATGGGGTCATTTTTGTTGCTGTATGGAAGGAAGTGTTATACCACCATTCAACCAGAGGCAACCATTTGACCCATTGTGTCTGTTTATCAGATACAAAGCAACGAAGATATCCTTCCAAACATTTTTTTACTATCTCAGTTTGCCCATCAGATTGAGGATGATAAGATGAGCTATGAGCTAACTGAGTACCAAGACAAGAAAATAATTTTGTCCAAAAATTTCCAGTGAAAATGGGATCTCTGTCACTTACAATAATCTTTGGGTTTCCATGTAGCTTTTGAACTGTTTCCATAAATGCAGTAGAAACTGTACTGGCTTTAAATGGATGTGATAATGCACAAAAGTGTGCATACTTGGTAAGTCTGTCAACTACCACCATGATGACGCTCTTTCCCTCAGACTTGGGTAAACCTGTGATAAAATCCATTGAAACCTCCTCCCAACGTTGGCTTGGAATGGATAAAGGTTGTAATAGACCCGGTGTCTTAATTGTTTCAAATTTATTTTGTTGGCAAACCAAACATTCCGCCACAAACTTTTGAATATCTGATTTAAGGCCATCCCAAAAAAATTCCTTCTTAACCCTGTGGTAAGTTTTTAAAAATCCTGAGTGCCCTCCTAAGGGAGAAGTGTGCAATTCCATAAGAATCTTTTGTTTTAGCTGGGAATTCTTACAGAGGTATAAGTGATCTTTGTACCATAATGAATCATTTTGCCAACTAAATGTATCAGAAGTACTGGAATCTTGTTGTAGCTTTCGAATAAGTGCCCACACTTCTTCGTCATTCTTCCATTCCTCCTTTGCTTCATTTATCCAATCTGGTTGGATAATAGAAATGGCACACAACAATGCTTCCATATCCTCATCCTTTCTTGAGAGTGCATCTGCCACCACATTTTGCTTCCCTTTTTTGTAGATGATTTCAAAGTCATAACCCAACATCTTTGTGACCCACTTTTGTTGCTCTTCAGAGGATAATCTTTGTTCTAAAAAGTATTTAAGGCTATCATGATCTGTTTTTACCTTGAAGTGTCTTCCCATTAGGTAGGGTCGCCATTTCTTAAGTGCATGGAGTATTGCCAACATTTCCTTCTCATAAATAGCTTTGCTTAAAAACTTTCCCTTGATTGGACAACTTTCAAAAGCAATGGGTCTTTCATCTTGCATTAGAATAGCACCAATTCCATTTCCTGAAGCATCACATTCCACAATAAAGTTTTTTGTGAAGTCCGGTGTAGCTAAGACCGGTGCTTGGCACATTGCCTCTTTAAGATGTTTAAAGGCCTTTGTTGCTTCCAGAGTCCATGAAAATGAATCTTTCTTCAATAATGTTGTTAGAGGTGCTGCTATTCTCCCATAATTCTTAACGAATTTGCGATAATACCCTGTCAACCCAAGAAATCCTCGCAGATGCTTTATCGATGTGGGGATTTTCCATTCCTGAATGGCTTTAATTTTGTTAGGGTCTACCTTAACTCCTTCATGAGATACAATATGACCCAAATATTCCACCTCCTGGACTCCAAAGAAACATTTGGATCTTTTTGCATATAATTGTTTCTCCTCCAATAGTTGTAGCACCCTGTCAACATGTTCAACATGATCCTTCCAAGACTTGTTGTAGATTAGTATATCATCAAAAAATACTAACACAAATTTTCTAAGGAATGGTTTGAAAATTGAATTCATCAAACCTTGAAATGTTGAAGGTGCATTGGTAAGGCCAAAAGGCATGACCAAAAATTCATAATGACCCTGATGAGTTCTAAATGCTGCTTTCGAAATGTCTTCTATCTTCATTCTGATTTGATGATATCCTGAACGAAGATCCAACTTGGTGAAGTAAATTGATCCATGCAATTCATGCAGTAATTCATCAATGACAGGAATGGGGAACTTATCTTTAATAGTGAGCTTGTTGAGCTCCCTATAATCTGGACACATGCGCCATGATCCATCCTTCTTGTGCACCAATACTACTGGAGCTGAGAAAGAACTTTGACTCGGTTGAATTATACCAGCCTCTAGCATTTCTGCAACCATACGTTCAATTTCACTTTTTTGGACATAGGTATATCTGTACGGCCTGATGTTTGGAGGAACACTTCCTGGAATCAGATGAATAGCATGATCATGATCACGCATAGGTGGGAGACCTTTGGGAGTCTCAAATACCTTGGAATGATTGTCCAGGACTTTTTGGAGATCTGGAGAAATAGATGATTCCAATGTGGAAACATCTAGCGAACATAATTGTGTAATTACACCTCTTTGCTCCTTTTTTAGAAGCTTTGTCATGCCATTAGAGCTGATTATTTTTCCTCGTTTCCCTACAATACCCCTTAATTCAACTTCCTTTCCTTCCACAGAAAATTTCATGAAAAGTTCTTGAAAATTAAAAGCTATTGTACCCAAGGATTGTAGCCATTGGACTCCTAGTACAACATCAGCACCTCCCATTGGAATGGAAAGCATTGGGCTAGTCAATACATATTCTCCCATGGATAGCTTGATATTATGGAACTTTCCAGAACAATTTATTGTTCCTCCATTTGCAATCATCACTTGACACTCTGGTGCTGGATATAGGAAGCAATTCAATTCTTTTGCTACCCTACAATGAATAAAATTGTGGGTGCTTCCTGAATCAATCAACACTATTACCTTTTTCTTCTTGATTTGTCCTTCTATCTTGATGGTTTGAGGAGTGGTAATTCCCGCCAATGCATTACAAGATATGGTCGGATTTATTTGTTCTTCATCTAGGCTTTGTTCCTGGAATATATCCTCTTCTTTTGACCTTTCTTGATCCTTTTCTTCTTCCTCTTCACAATCTATGTAGAATAATTTCTTCTCAGCACACTTATGACCTTTTGTGTAAATGCTATCACAATTGTAACAAAGCTCTTTTTCTCTTTTCTCTTCCAATTGTTGTGGTGTCAACCTTGTAGGTTGTGGAAGACTATGGGCAACAACACTTCCGTCTTTATAGTTGTGAATGGTATGCTTCCTAGTTGCCATAATTTTGCTTTCCATTTTTCTTGCTAACCTGAATGCCTTCTCTAATGAATCAGGTTCCCAAAGGCGAACATCACGTTGGACATTATCCTTTAAAGACCCTATGAACACATCAATCCTATGCTGCTCTGGAATATCTTTTACCCTTATGTTCAATTTTTGGAACTCCTCAATGTGCTCCATTATTGAACGCTTTTGTTTGAGACTTATCAATTGGCTAAAAAAAGTGTTGCTTTTTGTATCCTCATAATGTGCTATCAATTCTTCCGTAAAAATTGCCCAAGTGATAAATTGTTTACGAGAGCAAAGCCATTGATACCATACAAACTGATTTGGTTCCAAATATAAAGTTGCCATACGTACCTTTTGTGTGTTTTGCACATTATTGAGATCGAAGAACTGCTCCATCTGTAATATCCATGTGGCGGGATCCTTGCCATCAAACTTCCTCATATCGATTTTTGGAATATGGTGGGTCTTCGATCCAACATTAGAGTCTATGGAATCATGATTAACATTTCTTTTGTTCACATCATGAGTTTCCTTTACAACCTTTTCACCATTAGTAAGTATTTCTTGTAGAAAATTTGTCAAATCTGTCTTCAAATCTGTCCTCAAATCTGTCTTCAGATCATCCATCTTAGCTTCCATGCCCTTTATCTTAGATTCCATGCCATTTATCTTAGCATCTGTTAGCTTTTGTGAGCGTTACATTTGTTGCACTTGTTCTTGTAATTTTGATATATCATGTAGCATTTCTTCCTCTTCTTCATGAGTCATGCTAGAGCTTTCAGGTTCCTTACTAGGTGTTTTCATTTTCTTTCCTCGGGGCATCAGTTATCGATAATAATGCTTTACTATGCCCTTTGAATTCCTTCAAACCAAGCTTATGCAAAAATTTAAAAAAAAAACACACACCGTTTTTTACTTTGTAGAAGCCTGATATTGAATCTAATGTATCTCTGTAATTTCGAATCATCCAGTTCTAAAATTGTGACCTGTAGTAGCCTTCTATGTCCTCTTTCCAATGCCACTAGTCTGATCCAAATTGGATTCTCAAAGAAAGATTTATGCACAATCTCCCGCAGTGACCTGATTATAGACTAGTTCAGTAGAGCGAACTTGTATGAAGTGCCACATGTCACTGTTTCAACCTTAGACTCTGAAAAATATATAAACGAAAACAACAGTCCGTCCTCTTTCTGCACCTTCTTACGAAATTTCAATCTGATTCTCAGAAAGAAGGTTATGATGATTTTCCCCAGGTCACCTGTTTTGAGTGTAATTCAGGAGTTTGCAAAAAGACCAACTTCCTCAGATCATATCTCCAAAAATATCACGTGAAAAGCTCTAACATTCACACCCAAGGTTCAGCGTGATTTCTTCTCAAATGGGTTTTGTTTTCGACTTCTGAAATGTCACCGAAAAAAGGTTATAGCGAAAATTCCACGATGACCTGTTTGGAGCAGCGAAACCCTAGAATCCAAAGCTCTGATACCAAATGTTATGAAACCAGCTCAAGAAAAGATAGAAAAGAAAGATCAACGCCTTAGAATTCAGCCTCTTCGAGGGGGCAACCTCCTTTATATTACATAAATGAACAATTCTTGGATGATACAAATGAAAAAACCTCCTTTCTATATATAGGTGTCTAAGGAGTCACAATATAATCCAGCCGACCTAACAATAATAATATAAAGCCACAAAAATAACAATAGAGGGATTCTATGGGGCACATAAATAACAATATGGGGGTAATAGGGGCACAAAAATATAAATAAGGGGTATAACTACAATAGTAATGGGGTAATCACTAGTATTATAGGGACCCAACAGGTTGCCCCCTCGAAGAGGCTGAATTCTAAGGCATTGATCTATCTTTTCTATCTTTTTCTTGAGCTGGTTTCATAACAGTTAACAGGGGGTTTGAAGGGCACCTGTAACCCCACTTTATGGGGTCGGGGGTAGTGCCCTGGAAAATTTTGGTTTTGGACCCTATGTTAGGTTGGGTGGACACACCTATGGTTTTGTGCATGATTTTCGCACATGTTTTTTGGACGCGATTGTTTTCGGTCCATGGTATTGGACGCAATGGTTTTCGGTCCATGGTATTGGACGCAATGGTTTTTTGGTCCATGTTATTGGATGCTTTGGCATGTATAAATATGTATTTTAGCATTGAAAGGAACATAATGAAAAATCAAGCTGGTAGTCCCCGTTTTGGGATCTAGGGGAAACTCTCTGTGTATATGTGTTTTATCTGTTATGCTCTTGCATTGTTTATTTTATGTGTTTTAGAATTTGTATGCAGGTAATTTCTGTACGGGGTTAGAACCTACATTTGGTATCAGAGCTGTTTTGGCTTCAAGGGGCTGCCTTTGTTGCTGAGGGGTTTCACTCGGGCCTGTGGTAGACCATGTTCAGTGGAAGATCTGCAAGATCGATTTTGGTGGTGAAAGAAGATGGCGAGTAGTGGAAAGATAGAGATCGAGAAATTTAATGGTCAGAGTTTTGAGTTGTGGAAACTGAAGATGGAGGATCTGTTGGTGGATAAAGAGTAGTGGATCGCAGTAGATCCGTGTACTAAACCAACGAGAGTGTCTGATGAAGAATGGAAGAAGTTGGATTGGAAGGAAAAGAGCACAATTCAATTGTGTGTCTCAGATTCAGTATTGCTGAATGTATCAGGGGAAGCTACGGCAAAGGCTTTGTGGGACAAGTTAGGAACTTTGTACCACTCTAAGTCTGGTGAATAATCTGCTCCTGCGGAAAAAGCTGTATAACATGAGGATGAAAGATGGAGACTCAGTGACAAAGCATCTGAATGCATTTAATACTGTGGTAAGTCAGTTAGCATCTGTTGATATTAAAATTTTAGATGAAGATAAGTGCATCAATCTATTGTGTTCTCTACCAGATTTGTGGGATAGTCTGGTTATTGCAATAGGTAGAAATGCAACCGCCTTGCATTTTGATGAAATAGACTCATCCTTGCTAACGGAGGAGATGAGATGGAAAAATATGGAGAGCCAAAATGGTGATGCCTTGTCTGTACGAGGGCGAACCCAGAACAGAACAAAAATAAGTCATCAAGTGGGAGATCTAAATCTAAAGGGAGATCTAAATCTCCAAGAAAACTTGTAAAGGTGGTGTGCTAGAAATGTGGAAAGGAAGGGCACTACAAAAGGGACTGTAAATCTAAAGCTCCTGACAAAGGAAAGGGATTTGATGAGGCTCCTTCTGTAGAGGTGAAAACCACCTCAGATGAAGGTGGGGATGTGTACTTTCCTTGTTGAAGTACACATGTAGATCATGAGGCATGGTTGCTTGACTCAGGTGCATCCTTTCACTTCACTCCCCATAGAGAGTGGTTCTACTGTATAAGAAATATGATGGTGGTGATGTATTCTTGGGGGATGACAGGAAGGCTAGAATCGTTGGTCGCAGAAAAGTAAAGTTGAAGTTGCAATGTGTAAGGGTTAGAACACTTCCAGGTGTTCTACATATTTTTGCATTAGCCAGAAATCTAATTTCTGTTAGCAAGCTGGATGATGCAGGTGTAAAAAAAATGTTCAAGAAGGATACCTGGAAGATGGTTCCAGGAGCACTGGTATTGATGCGGGGAGTTCGGATTGGAACTCTGTACAAGCTGCAAGGTAGCACTATTATTGATCGGTGCAATAGTTGTGTGGTTCCTGAAAGTGGAGTAGAAAATCTAGTGGTCTCTGGAAAGAAGACCATGCTGTGGCATCAAAGGCTTGGACATATTGGAGAAAAGGGCCCCTATTGTCCCCATATTGTTATTACTGTGCCCCATAGAATCTGTCTATTGTTATTTTTGTGGATTTATATTATTATTGTTAGGTCGGCTGGATTATATTGCGATTCCTTAGACTCTTATATATAGAAAGGAGGTTTTGTCATTTGAATCATCCAAGAATTGTTCATTTATGTAATGTAAAGGAGGTTTCCCCCTCGAAGAGGCTGAATTCTAAGGCGTTGATCTATCTTTTCTATCTTTTTCTTGAGCTGGTTTCATAACATTTGGTATCAGAGGCTTGGATTCTAGGCTTTCGCTTCTCCAATTTGTCATCGTGGCATTTTCTCCATAACTTTTTTTTGCGACATTTCAGAAGCAAAAAAAAAAACCCATTTGAGAAGAAATCACTCTGAACCTCAGATCCAAACTTCAAAGCTTTTTGCACTATATTTAGGGAGATATGATCTGAGGAAGTTGGTCTTTTTACAAACTCCTGAATTACATTCCAAACAGGTGACCTGGGGAAAATCGTCATAAGTTTCTCTCTGAGCATCAGATTGAAATTTCGTAAGAAGGTACAGAAAGAGGACAGAATGTAGTTTCTTGTGTATATTTTTCAGAGCCAAAGGTCGAAACAGTGGCTCGTGGCACGTCATACAAGTTCGCTCTACTGAACTAGTCTATAATCATGTCACTATGGGAGATTTCGCATAACTCTTCCTTGGAGAATCCAATTTGGATGAGAGTGGTGGTATTGGAAAGAGGACACAGAGGGCTACTGTAGGTCACATTTACGGAGATATGATCTGAGGAAGTTGGTCTTTTTACAAACTCTTGAATTACATTCCAAACAGGTGACCTGGGGAAAATCGTCATAAGTTTCTCTCTGAGCATCAGATTGGAATTTCGTAAGAAGATATAGAAAGAGGACATACTATAGTTTCTTGTGTATATTTTTCAGAGCCAAAGGTCAAAACAGTAGCTCATGGCACGTCATACAAGTTCGCTCTACTGAACTAGTCTATAATCATGTCACTATGGGAGATTTCGCATAACTCTTCCTTGGAGAATCCAATTTGGATGAGAGTGGTGGTATTGGAAAGAGGACACAAAGGGATACTATAGGTCACATTTTCAGAACTGAATGATTCGAAAGTATAGAGATACATCAGAGGCAATATCGAGCTCCTACAAAGTGAAAAAAGGTGTGTAGATTTTTTTAAATTTTTGCTTAAGCTTGGTTTGAAAATTTATTTTGAAGGAATTCAAACGGCATATTAGAGCATTATTATATGTAACTGATGCCCCAAGGAAAGAAAATGCAAACACCTAGTAAGCAACCTGAAAGCTCTAGCATGACTCATGAAGAAGAGGAAGAAATGCTACATGATATATCAAAATTACAAGGCCAAGTGCAACAAGTGTCAGTTGCACAAAAGCTAACAGAAGCTAAGATAAATGGCGTGGAATCTAAGATAAAGGGCATGGAGGTTAAGATGGATAGTTGAAGATAGATTTGAAAACAGATTTGAACAGAGACATGGCAGATTTGAAGACAGATTTGACAAATTTTCTACAAGAAGTACTTACTAATGGTGAAAAGGTAGTAAAGGAAACTCTTGATGCAAAAAAAAGAAATGTTAATCATGATTTCATAGGCTCTAATGTGGGATCGAAGACCCACCATATTCCAAAAATCGATATGAAGAAGTTTGATTGCAAGGATCCCGCAACATGGATATTACAGATGGAGCAATTTTTCGATCTCAATAATTTGCAAAAGACACAAAAGGTAAGTATTGCAACTTTCTATTTGGAACCAAATCAATTTGTATGGTATCAATGGCTTTGCTCTCGTAAACAAATTATCACTTGGGAACTTTTTACGGAAGAATTGACAACACATTATGAGGATACAAAAAGCAACACATTTTTTAGCCAATTGATAAGTCTCAAACAAAAGGGTTCAATAATGGAGCACATTGAGGAGTTCCAAAAATTGAACATAAGGGTAAAAAATATTCGAGAGGAGCATAGGATTGATGTGTTCATAGGGACTTTAAAGGATAATATCCAATATGATGTTCGCCTTTGGGAACCTAATTCATTAGAGAAGACACTCATGTTAGCAAGAAAAATGGAAAGCAAAATTATGGCAACCAGGAAGCATACCACTCACAACTATAAAGATGGAAGTGTTGTTGCCCCTAGTCTTCCACAACCTATAAGGTTGACACCACAACAATTGGAAGAAAAAAGAGAAAAAGGGCTTTGTTACAGTTGAGATAGCAAATACACTAAAGGTCATAAATGTGCTAAGAAGAAATTATTCTACATAGATTGTAAAGAGGAAGAATAAAAGGAGCAAGAAAGGTCAAAAGAAGATGATATACTCCAGGAACAAAGCCTAGATAAAGAAGAAATGAATCGAACCATATCTTGTAATGCATTGGTGGGAATTACCACTCAAACAATTAAGACAGAAGGACAAATCAAGAAGAAAAAGGTAATAGTGTTGATTGATTCAGGAAGTACCCACAATTTTATTCATTGTAAGGTAGCAAAAGAATTGAATTGCTTTTTATATCCAGCACCAGAGTGTCAAGTGATGGTTGCAAATGGAGGAACAATAAATTGCTCTGGAAAGTGCCATAATATCAAGCTATCCATAGGAGAATATGTATTGACTAGCCCAATGCTTTCCATTCCAATGGGAGGTGATGATGTTGTACTAGGAGTCTAATGGCTACAATCCTTGGGTACAATATCTTTTAATTTTCAAGAACTTTTCGTGAAATGTTTTGTGGAAGGAAAGGAAGGTGAATTACGGGGTATTGCAGGGAAACCAATAAAGATAATCGGCTCTAACAGTATGACAAAGCTTCTAAAAAAGGAACAAAGAGGTGTAAATGCACAATTATGTTTGCTAGGTGTTTCCACATTGGAATCATATATTTCTCAAGATCTCCAAAAAGTATTGGACAATCATTCCAAGGTATTTGAGAATCCCAAAGGTCTCCCACCTATTCGTGATCATGATCATTCTATTCATCTGATTCTAGGAAGTGTTCCTCCAAACATCAGGCCGTACAGATATCCCTAAGCCCAAAAGAGTGAAATTGAACGTATGGTTGCAGAAATGCTAGAGGCTGGTATAATTCAACCAAGTCAAAGTTCTTTGTCTGCTCCAGTAGTATTGGTGCACAAGAATGATGGATCATGGCACATGTGTCCGGATTATAGGGAGCTCAACAAGCTCACTATTAAAGATAAGTTTCCCATTCTTGTCATTGATGAATTATTGGATGAATTGCATGGATCAATTTATTTCACCAAGTTGGATCTTCGTTTAGGATATCATCAAATCAGAATGAAGACATTTCGAAAACAACATTTAGAACTCATGAGGGTCATTATGAATTTTTGGTCATGCCTTTTGGCCTTACCAATGCATCTTCAACATTTAAAGGTTTGGTGAATTCCATTTTCAAACCATTCCTTAGAAAATTTGTGTTAGTATTTTTTGATGATATACTAATCTACAATAAGTCTTGGAAGGATCATATTGAACATGTTGACAGGGTGCTACAACTATTGGAGGAGAAACAATTATATGCAAAAAGATCCAAATGTTTCTTTGGAGAACAAGAGGTGGAATATTTGGGTCATATTGTATCTCATGAAGGAGTTAAGGTAGACCCTAGCAAAATTAAAGCCATTAAGGAATGGAAAATCCCCACATCCATAAAGCATCTGCGAGGATTTCTTGGGCTGATAGGGTATTATCGCAAGTTTGTTAAGAATTATGGGAGAATAGCAGCACCTCTAACAACATTATTGAAGAAAGATGCATTTTCATGGAATCTAGAAGCAACAAAGGCCATCGAACATCTTAAAGAGGCAATGTGCCAAGCACCGGTCTTAGCTACACCGGACTTCACAAAAGCTTTTATTTTGGAATGTGATGCTTCAGGAAATGGAATTGGTGTTGTTTTAATGCAAGAAGAAAGACCCATTGCTTTTGAAATTCGTCCAATCAAGGGAAAGTTTTTACACAAAGCTATTTATAAGAAGGAAATGTTGGCAATACTCCATGCACTTAAGAAATGGCGACCCTACCTAATGGGAAGACACTTCAAGGTAAAAATGGATCATGATAGCCTTAAATACTTTTTAGAACTAAGATTATCCTCTGAAGAGCAACAAAGGTGGGTCACAAAGATGTTGGGTTATGACTTTGAAATCATCTACAAAAAAGGGAAGCAAAATGTGGTGGCAGATGCACTCTCAAGAAAGGATGAGGATGTGGAAGCATTGTTGTGCGCCATTTCTATTATCCAACTAGATTGGATAAATGAAGCAAGGGAGGAATGGAAGAATGACGAAGAAGTGTGGGCACTTATTCGAAAGTTACAACAAGATTCCAGTATGTCTGAGACATTTAGTTGGCAAAATGATTCGTTATGGTACGAAGATCGCTTATACCTCTGTAAGAATTCCCAGCTAAAACAAAAGATTCTTATGGAATTGCACACTTCCCCCTTAGGAGGGCACTCAGGATTTTTAAAAACTTACCACAGGGTTAAGAAGGAGATTTTTTGGGATGGTCTTAAATCGGATATTCAAAAGTTTGCGGCAGAATGTTTGATTTGCCAACAAAATAAAGTTGAAACAATTAAGACACTGGGTCTATTACAACCTTTATCCATTCCAAGCCAACATTGGGAGGAGGTTTCAATGGATTTTATCACAGGTTTACCCAAGTCTGAGGGAAAGAGTGTCCCCATGGTGGTAGTTGATAGACTTACCAAGTATGCACAGTTTTGTGCATTATCACATCCATTTAAAGCCAATACAGTTTGTACTACATTTATGGAGACAATTCAAAAGCTACATGGAAACCCAAAGATTATTGTAAGTGACATAGATCCCATTTTCACTGGAAATTTTTGGACATAATTATTTTCTTGTCTTGGTACTCAGTTAGCTCATAGCTCATCTTATCATCCTCAATCTGATGGGCAAACTGAGATAGTAAACAAATGTTTGGAAGGATATCATTTTTGCTTTGTATCTGATAAACAGACACAATGGGTCAAATGGTTGCCTCTGGCTAAATGGCAGTATAACACTTCCTTCCATTCAACAACAAAAATGACCCCATTTATGGCACTTTATAGATATTAGCCACCATCCATCACATCATATTTAAGAGAAACTTCTAAGGTTCAAGCAGTGGAACATCACATCGAACATCAACAACAAGTCCTCCAACTCTTAAAGGATAACCTCATGTTGGCACATAATAGAATGAAACAACAGGCAGATCAACATCGCAGCAAAAAAAGTTTTGATGTAGGTGATTGGGTATTCCTACAGCTACAACCATATAAGCAAATTTCTCTCAAGCAAGCTAAGAAGGATAATAAATTATCACCAAAGTATTATGGTCCGTACAAGGTGTTGCAAAAGATTGGTACTATGGCATACAAATTGGAGCTTCTTGCAGCTTCTCGATTGCACCCAGTTTTCCATGTTTCATGTTTAAATAAGGTTATAGGCGACAAGCTCCCAGTTCAAACAATATTGCCAGAAATTGACAAGGAAGGAAAAATTATATTGGAACCGGAAGCAGTCACAGAAACAAGAACTCGACAACTACAAAATCGATCAATTTCGGAGTATCTTATCAAGTGGAGGAACTTATCTGCTGAAGATTCCACATGGGAGGATGAGAATTTTATATAGAAGCAGCCTGAACTACTCAAGCATTGAGGAAAACACTTTTTTTAAGGAGAGGGGCATGTTGGGTCCATAGAATACTAGCGATTAGCCCATTACTATTGTAGTTGTATACCTTATTAATATTGTTGTGCCCCTATTGTCCCCATATTGTTATTACTGTGCCCCATAGAATCCCTCTATTGTTATTTTTGTGGCTTTATATTATTATTGTTAGGTCGACTAGGTTATATTGTGACTCCTTAGACTCCTATATATAGAAAGGAGGTTTTTTCCTTTGAATCATCCAAGAATTGTTCATTTATGTAATGTAAAGGAGGTTTCCCCCTCGAAGAAGTTGAATTCTAAGGCGTTGATCTATCTTTTCTATCTTTTTCTTGAGCTGGTTTCAATACAGTTAACAGGGGGTTTGAAGGGCACCTGTAACCCCACTTTATGGGGTGAGGGGTAGTGCCCTGGAAAATTTTGGTTTTGGACCCTATGTTAGGTTGGGCAGACCCACCTATGGTATTTTGCATGATTTCGCACATGTTTTTTGGACGCGATTGTTTTCGGTCCATGGTATTAGACGCGATGGTTTTCGGTCCATCATATTGGACGCGATGGTTTTTGGGTCCATGGTATTGGATGCTTCAGCATGTATAAATATGTATTCTAACGTTGAAAGGAACATAATGAAAATCAAGTTGGTAGTCTCGGTTTTGGGATCTAGGGGAAAATCACTGTGTATATGTGTTTTATGTGTTATGCTCTCGCATTGTTTATTTTATGTGTTTTAGAATTCGTATGCAGGTAATTTCTGTATGGGGTTAAAACCTACATTTGGTATAAGAGTTGTTTTGGCTTCAAGGGGCCACCTTTGTTGTTGAGGGGTTTCACTCGTGCCTGTGGTAGACATTGTTCAGTGGGAGATTTGCAAGATCGATTCTGGTGGTGAAAGAAGATGGCAAGTAGTGGAAAGATAGAGATCGAGAAATTTAATGGTTAGAGTTTTGAGTTGTGGAAATTGAAGATGGAGTATCTGTTGGTGGATAAAGACCAGTGGATCATGGTAGATCCGGGTACTAAACCAATGAGAGTGTCTGATGAATAATGGAAGAAGTTGGATCGGAAGGCAAAGAGCACAATTCGATTGTGTGTCTCAGATTCGGTATTGCTGAATGTATCAGGGGAAGCTACGTCAAAGGCTTTGTGGGACAAGTTAGGGACTTTGTACCACTCTAAGTCTCTGGTGAATAATCTGTTCCTGCGGAAAAAGCTATATAACATGAGGATGAAAGATGGAGACTCAGTGACAAAGCATCTGAATGCATTTAATACTGTGGAAAGTCAATTAGCATCTGTTGATATTAAAATTTCAGATGAAGATAAGTGCATCAGTCTGTTGTGTTCTCTACCAGATTTGTGGGATAGTCTGGTTATTACAATAGGTAGCAATGCAACTACCTTGCATTTTGATGAAATAAACTCATCCTTGCTGATGGAGGAGATGAGATGGAAAAATATGGAGAGCCAAAATGGTGATGCCTTGTCTGTACGAGGGCGAACCCAGAACAGAAACAAAAATAAGTCATCAAGTGGGAGATCTAAATCTAAAGGGAGATCTAAATCTCTAGGAAAACTTGTAGAGGTGGTGTGCTAGAAATGTGGAAAGGAAGGGCACTACAAAAGGGACTGTAAATCTAAAGCTCCTGAAAAAGGAAAGGGATCTGATGAGGCTCCTTCTACAGAGGCGAAAACCACCTCAGATGAAGGTTGGGATGTGTACTTGGCTTCTTCAAGTACACGTGTAGATCATGAGGCATGGTTGATTGACTCAGGTGCATCCTTTCACTTCACTTGCCATAGAGAGTGGTTCTACGAGTATGAGAAATATGATGGTGGTGATGTCTTCTTGGGGTATGACAGGAAGGCTAGAATTGTTGGTCGCAGAAAAGTAAAGTTGAAGTTGTAATTTGGAAGGGTTAGAATGCTTCCAGGTGTTCTACATATTCCTGCATTAGCTAGAAATCTGATTTCTGTTAGTAGGCTGGATGATGCAGGTGTAAAAACAGTGTTTGAGAAGGATACTTGCAAGATGGTTCCGGGAGCACTGGTATTGATGCGGGCAGTTCGCATTGGAACTCTCTACAAGCTGCAAGGTAGAACTGTTATTGATGGGTGCAATAGTTGTGTGGTTCCTAAAGTGGAGAAGAAAATCTAGTGGTCTCTAGAGAGAAGACCATGCCGTGGCATCAAAGGCTTGGACATATTGGAGAAAAGATCCTTCGGATACTTCATGGTAAAGGTATGGTAGAATGTATGGGTAATAGCTCTCTGGATTTTGATTTCTGTGAAAATTGTGTATATGGGAAGCAGAATCAGGTGAGTTTCCCCTCTGGTAGTAAGAAGGTGAAACATATATTAGAACTTGTGCACAGTGATGTGTTTGGACCTGTGAAGGTTCCATCACTGGGTAAGTCTATGTACTATGTATCATTTATAGATGACTTCTCAAAGAATACATGGATATATTTCCTTAAGAAGAAATTTGAAGTCTTTGACAGGTTTAAAGAATTTAAGCCTCTAGTGGAAAACCAGATAGAGAATAAGATAAAAGTGCTGAGGATAGGTAACTGTGGAGAGTTTTGTAGTAAGGAATTTGAGGAATTCTGTAAGAAGTTTGGTATAGCACAGCAGAAGACTACTCCATATACACCTCAGCAAAATGGAGTTGCAAAAAGAATGAATAAAACGTTGATGGAAAGAGAAAGAAGAATGCTTAGTGATGCCGAGTTAGGACAAAAATTCTGGGCAGAGGCGGTGGATACTACATGTTACCTGGTCAATAGGTCACCTTCATTAGCGTTGGAGGATAAGATTCCACAAGAGGTATGGACTGGTAAGAAACCCTCTCTTTCACATCTGAGGGTATTTGGATGTGATGCATATGTACGTGTTCCAAAAGGGAAACGAACCAAGTTGGATAGTAAATCTAAAAAGTGCATCTTTATTAGGTATAAGGATGGTTTAAAGGGTTATAAGCTTTGGAACCTAGTAACAAGGAAGGTTGTGTACAACCGAGATGTGGTGTTCAGAGAGGTGAAAGATGTTATTAAACGTGAAGTCCAACCAAAGGAACCTGAGAAGATAGAGTTTGAGCTAAAGGAGGAAGAATCAAACTCTACAACAAAGGAGGAATCAGAAGATGAAGAGCCACAAACTCCGGTTGTGAGAAGATTAGTTTGAGAAAGAAGGCAGCCTGAAAGGTATAGTCCATCTACTTTCTATTCAAATTTTTCTTTATCTATTACTGACGATGATCCCAGAACTGTGAAGGAAGCAGTAGATTTGGAGGATGGAAAACTTTGGAAAGAGGCCATGGTTGATGAAGTGGCATCTTTGCACAAAAATAGGGCTTGGGATCTGGTGGAGTTGCCAGCTGGAAGGAAACCCATTGGCAGCAAATGGGTGTTCAAAAAGAAGACAAATGCTGAAGGAAAAATGGAGAAATACAAAGCTTGGTTGGTAGCAAAAGGTTATTCCCAGGTGTCGGGAATTGATTTTGGTGATATTTTTTCTCCTGTTGCCAGGGTAACTTCTATTAGATTACTTTATCTCTTGCTGCTGCTTTTGATTTTGAGGTATAACAGATGGATGTGAAGACAACATTTATTCACAGGGATCTAGAAGAGGAAATCTACATGAAGCAACCTGAAGACTTTGCAGCGAAGGTAAGAAAGAACTCATATGCAAGTTAAAGAAGTCTTTGTATGGGTTAAAACAATGACCAAGGATGTGGTATCGGAAATTTGATACACTTATATGGGGACTGGGCTTTACCAGAAGCAAAGCAGATCACTGTGTGTATTTTAAATTAATTGGTGACCGTTTTATTTATCTGGTCTTGTATGTGGATGATATGTTGCTGGTTGGAAATGACAAAGAAATTATCCATGATTTTAAGACCCAATTGTCCTCCAAATTCGACATGAAAGATCTTGGTGCCGCAAACTATATTTTGGGCATGGAAATTAAAAGAGATCGGGCAAAGAGGAAGCTCTGGTTAAACAAGAGGAAGTATGTTGAGACAATACGGTAGAGGTTTAATATGCAGGATAGTAAACCGATGAAGGTTCCTATTCTTTTAGGTGTGAGGTTATCTGTTGAAAAATGTCCCAAGACACAAGAAGAGGAAGAGGACATGTCCCATGTTCCATATGCAAGTGCAGTCGGTAACCTGATGTATGCAATGGTCTATACTAGACTAGACATTGCACATGCAGTGGGAGTATTGAGTAGGTTTATGTCAAAACCAGGAAAGGAGCATTGGACAACAGTGAAGCGGGTTTTCAGGTATTTGCGTGGCACTAGTGATTATGGTCTGTGCTACCAAGGAAGACTAGGATTGGACAAAGTGTTGGATATTCGTGGCTTTGTTGATGCAGACTGGGTTGGAGATCTGGATTAGAGAAGATCTACAAGTGGATATGTGTTTAACCTATTTGGAGGTGCAGTCAGTTGGATGAGTAAGAAACAATCTGTAGTGGCACTATGAAATATAGAGGCAGAATACATGACAGCCACTCATGCAAGCAAGGAAGTAGTTTGGTTGCAAAGATTATGTTCAAGTATGGGGTTAGTACAGGAAGCTATAAGGATAGACTGTGACAGCCAAAGTGAAATTTTCTTGGCAAAGAACCTTGCATATCATTCAAAGACAAAGCACATTGATGTTTAGTATCACTTTGTGAGGGATATGATAGAAGACAAAAAGGTGTTGCTGGTAAAGGTGGACACATTGAAGAATACTGCAGATGCATTGACAAAATTTGTGAGCTCTGAGAATTTCTCTTGGTGTAGAGAGACAATAAGCGTTTCAGGGTTGGGAAAATGACTAAGCTTTCTTGTGGCCCCCTGTGGAAAGAAAACAACAAGTAGGAGAATGTTGGGTTGTGTTATATTCTTTCCACATAGTTAATGTTGTGTCCATATAATACTAGTGATTACCCCATTACTATTGTAGTTGTATCCCTTATTAATACTATTGTGCCCCTATTGTCCCCATATTGTTATTACTGTGCCCCATAGAATCCCTCTATTGTTATTTTTGTGGCTTTATATTATTATTGTTAGGTCGGCTAGATTATATTGTGACTCCTTAGACTCCTATATATAGAAAGGAGGTTTTGTCATTTGAATCATCCAAGAATTTTTCATTTATGTAATGTAAAGGAGATTTCCCCCTCGAAGACGCTGAATTCTAAGGCGTTGATCTATCTTCTCTATCTTTTTCTTGAGCTGGTTTCGTAACATTTGGTATCAGAACCTTGGATTCTAGGGTTTCACTGCGCCAAATTGGTCATTGTGGCATTTTCACTATAACTTTTTTCTTCGATGTTTCAGAAGAAAAAAAAAACCAATTTGAGAAGAAATTGCGCTGAACCTCGGGTCCAAACTTCAGAGTTTTTTGCGCTATAGATGTAGAGATATGATATGAGGAAGTTGGTCTTTTTGCAGACTCCTGAATTACATTCCAAACAGGTGACCTGGGGAAAATCGTCATAAGTTTTTCTCTGGGCATCAGATTGAAATTTCGTAAGAAGGTACAGAAAGAGGACGGAATGTAGTTTCTTGTGTATATTTTTCAGAGCCAAAGGTCGAAACAGTGGCTCGTGGCACGTCATACAAGTTCGCTCTACTGAACTAGTCTATAATCATGTCACTATGGGAGATTTCGCATAACTCTTCCTTGGAGAATCCAATTTGGATGAGAGTGGTGGTATTGGAAAGAGGACACAGAGGGCTACTGTAGGTCACATTTTCAGAATTGAATGATTCGAAAGTATAGAGATACATCAGAGGCAATATCGAGCTCCTACAAAGTGAAAAAAGGTGTGTAGATTTTTTTAAATTTTTTCTTAAGCTTGGTTTGAAAATTTATTTTGAAGGAATTCAAACGGCATAGTAGAGCATTATTATCTGTAACTGATGCCCCGAGGAAAGAAAATGCAAACACCTAGTAAGCAACCTGAAAGCTCTAGCATGACTCATGAAGAAGAGGAAGAAATGCTACATGATATATCAAAATTACAAGACCAAGTGCAACAAGTGTCACTTGCACAAAAGCTAACAGAAGCTAAGATAAATGGCGTGAAATCTAAGATAAAGGGCATGGAAGCTAAGATGGATGATTTGAAGATAGATTTGAAAATAGATTTGAAGACAAACATGGTAGATTTGAAGACAGATTTGAAAAATTTTATACAAGAAATACTTACTAATGGTGAAAAGGTAGTAAAGGAAACTCTTGATGCGAACAAAAGAAATGTTAATAATGATTTCATAGACTCTAATGTGGGATCGAAGACCCACCATATTCCAAAAATTGATATGAGGAAGTTTGATGGCATGGATCCCGCAACATGGATATTACAGATGGAGCAATTTTTCGATCTCAATAATGTGCAAAACACACAAAAGGTAAGTATTGCAACTTTATATTTGGAACCAAATTAGTTTGTATGGTATCAATGGATTTGCTCTTGTAAATAAATTATTACTTGGGCAATTTTTACGGAAGAATTGACAACACATTATGTGGATACAAAAAGAAACACTTTTTTTAGCAAATTGATAAGTCTCAAACAAAAGGGTTCAATAGTGGAGCACATTGAGGAGTTCCAAAAATTGAACATAAGGGTAAAAAATATTCTAGAGGAGCGTAGGAATGATGTGTTCATAGGGACTTTAAAGGATAATATCCAACATGATGTTTGCCTTTGGGAACCTGATTCATTAGAGAATGAATTTAGGTTAGCAAGAAAAATGGAAAGCAAAATTATGGCAACTAGGAAGCATACCGCTCACAAATATAAAGATGGAAGTGTTGTTGCCCCTAGTCTTCCACAACCTATAAGGTTGACAACACAACAATTGGAAGAAAAAAGAGCAAAAGGGCTTTGTTACAGTTGTGATAGCAGATACACTAAAGGTCATAAGTGTGCTAGGAAGAAATTATTCTACATAGATTGTGAAGAGGAAGAAGAAAAGGAGTAAGAAAGGTCAAAAGAAGAGGATATACTCCAGGAACAAAGCCTAGATAAAGAAGAAATGAATTCGACCATATCTTGTAATGCATTGGTGGGAATTACCACTCCTCAAACAATTAATATAGAAGGACAAATCAAGAAGAAAAAGGTAATAGTGTTGATTGATTCAGGAAGTACCCACAATTTTATTCATTGTAAGGTAGCAAAAGAATTGAATTTCTTCTTATATCCAGCATCAGCGTGTCAAGTGATGGTTGCAAATGGAGGAACAATAAATTGCTATGAAAAGTTCCATAATATCAAGCTATCCATGGGAGAATATGTATTGAGTAGCCCAATGCTTTCCATTCCAATGGGAGGTGCTGATGTTGTACTAGGAGTCCAATGGCTACAATCCTTGGGTACAATGTCTTTTAATTTTCAAGAACCTTCCATGAAATTTTTTGTGGAAGGAAAGGAAGCTGAATTAAGGGGTATTGCAGGGAAACCGGGAAAGATAATCAGCTCTAACTGTATGACAAAGCTTCTAAAAAAGGAACAAAGAGGTGTGATTGCACAATTATGTTCGCTAGATGTTTCCACATTGGAATCATCTATTTCTCAAGATCTCCAAAAAGTATTGGACAATCATTCCAAGGTATTTGAGACTCCCAAAGGTCTCCCACCTATTCGTGATCATGATCATGCTATTCATCTGATTCCAGGAAGTGTTCCTCCAAACATAAGGCCGTACAGATATCCCTATGCCCAAAAGAGTGAAATTGAATGTATGGTTGCAGAAATGCTAGAGGCTGGTATAATTCAACTGAGTCAAAATTCTTTCTCTACTACAGTAGTATTGGCGCACAAGAATGATGGACCGTGGCGCATGTGTCCAGATTATAGGGAGCTCAACAAGCTCACTTTAAAGATAAGTTTCCCATTCCTATCATTGATGATTTACTGGATGAATTGCATAGATCAATTTACTTCACCAAGTTGGATCTTCGTTCAGGATATCATCAAATCAGAATGAAGACTGAATAAATTTAAAAAAAAACATTTAGAACTCATGAGGGTCATTATGAATTTTTGGTCATGCCTTTTGGCCTTACCAATGCACCTTCAACATTTCAAGGTTTGATGAATTCCATTTTCAAACCATTCCTTAGAAAATTTGTGTTAGTATTTTTTGATGATATACTAATCTACAGCAAGTATTGGAAGGATCATGTTAAAGATGTTGACAGGGTGCTACAACTATTGGAGGAGAAACAATTATATGCAAAAAGATTCAAATGTTTCTTTGGAGTACAAGAGGTGGAATATTTGGGTCATATTGTATCTCATGAACGAGTTAAGGTAGACCCTAGCAAAGTTAAAGCCATTAAGGAATGGAAAATCCCCACATCCATAAAGCATCTGCGAGGATTTCTTGGGTTGACAGGGTATTATCGCAAGTTTGTTAAAATTATGGAGAATAACAGCACCTCTAACAACATTATTGAAGAAAGATGCATTTTCACGGACTCTAGAAGCAACAAAGGCCTTTGAACATCTTAAAGAGGCAATGTGCCAAGCACCGGTCTTAGCTACACCAGACTTCACAAAAACCTTTATTGTGGAATGTGATGCTTCAGGAAATGGAATTGGTGCTATTTTAATGCAAGAAGAAAGACCCATTGATTTTGAAAGTCATCCAATCAAGGGAAAGTTTTTACACAAAGCTATTTATGAGAAGTAAATGTTGGCAATACTCCATGCACTTAAGAAATGGCGACCCTACCTAATGGGAAGACACTTCAAGGTAAAAATGGATCATGATAGCCTTAAATACTTTTTAGAACAAAGATTATACTCTGAAGAGCAACAAAAGTGCGTCACAAAGATGTTGGGTTATGACTTTGAAATCATCTACAAAAAAGGGAAGCAAAATGTGGTGGCAGATGCACTCTCAAGAAAGGATGAGGATGTGGAAGCATTGTTGTGCGCCATTTCTATTATCCAAGCCGATTGGATAAACAAAGCAAGGAAGGAATGGAAGAATGACGAAGAAGTGTGGGCACTTATTCGAAAGTTACAACAAGATTCCAGTATGTCTGATACATTTAGTTGGAAAAATGATTCATTATGGTACAAAGATCTCTTATACCTCTTTAATAATTCCCAGCTAAAACAAAATATTCTTATGGAATTGCACACTTCTCCCTTAGGAGGGCACTCAGGATTTTTAAAAACTTACCACAGGGTTAAGAAGGAATTTTTTTGGGATGGCCTTAAATCGGATATTCAAAAGTTTGTGGCGGAATGTTTGGTTTGCCAACAAAATAAAGTTGAAACAATTAAGGCACCGGGTCTATTACAACCTTTATCCATTCCAAGCCAACATTGGGAGGAGGTTTCAATGGATTTTATCACAGGTTTAACCAAGTCTGAGGGAAAGAGTGTCATCATAGTGGTGGTTGACAAACTTACCAAGTATGCACACTTTTGTGCATTATCACATCCATTTAAAGCCAATATAGTTTCTACTACATTTATGGAAACAATTCAAAAGCTACATGGAAACCCAAAGATTATTGTAAGTGACATAGATCCCATTTTCACTGGAAATTTTTGGACATAATTATTTTCTTATCTTGGTACTCAGTTAGCTCATAGCTCATCTTATCATCCTCAATCTGATGGGAAAACTGAGATAGTAAACAAATGTTTGGAAGGATATCTTTTTTTCTTTGTATCTGATAAACAGACACAATGGGTCAAATGGTTGCCTCTGGCTGAATGGAAGTATAACACTTCCTTCCATTCAACAACAAAAATGACCCCATTTATGGCACTTTATAGATATCAGCCACCATCCATCACATCATATTTAAGAGAAACTTCTAAGGTTCAAGCAGTGGAACATTACATCGAACATCAACAACAAGTCCTCCAACTCTTAAAGGATAACCTCGTGTTGGCACATTCAAATCAACATCGCAACAAAAGAAGTTCTGATGTAGGTGATTAGGTATTCCCACAGCTACAACCATATAAGCAAATGTCCCTCAATAAAGCTAAGAAGGATAATAAATTATCACCAAAGTATTATGGTCTATACAAGGTGTTGCAAAAGATTGGTACTATGGCATACAAATTGGAGCTTCTTGCAGCTTCTCGATTGCACCCAATTTTCCATGTTTCATGTTTAAAGAAGGTTATAGGCGACAAGCTCCCAGTTCAAACAATATTGCCAGAACTTGACAAGGAAGGAAAAATTATATTGGAACCAGAAGCAGTCACAGAAACAAGAACTCAACAGCTACAAAATCAATCGATTTCAGAGTATCTTATCAAGTGGAAAAACTTATCTGCTAAAGATTCCACATGGGAGGATGAGAATTTTATAGAGAAGCATCCTGAACTACTCAAGCATTGAGAACAACACTTTTTTGAAGGAGAGGGGCATGTTGGGTCCTTATAATACTAATGATTAGCTCATTACTATTGCAGTTGTATCCCTTATTAATATTGTTGTGCCCCTATTGTCCCCATATTGTTATTACTGTGCCCCATAGAATCCCTCTATTTTTATTTTTGTGGCTTTATATTATTATTGTTAGGTCGACTGGGTTATATTGTGACTCCTTAGACTCCTATATATAGAAAGGAGGTTTTTTCATTTGAATCATCCAAGAATTGTTCATTTATGTAATGTAAAGGAGGTTGCCCCCTCGAAGAGGTTGAATTCTAAGGCGTTGATCTATCTTTTCTACCTTTTTCTTTGAGCTAGTTTCATAACAGTTAATAGGGGGTTTGAAGGGAACCTATAACCCCACTTTATGGGGTCCAGGGCAGTGCCCTGGAAAATTTTGGTTTTGGACCCTATGTTAGGTTGGGCGGACCCATCTATGGTTTTATGCATGATTTTCACACATGTTTTTTGAATGCGATGGTTTTTGATCCATGGTATTGGATGCGATGGTTTTCGGTCCATGGTATTGGACGCGATGGTTTTTTGGTCCATGGTATTGGATGCTTTGGCATGTATAAATATGTATTGTAACATTGAAAGGAACATAATGAAAAATCAAGCTGGTAGTCCCGGTTTTTGGATCCAGGGGAAAATCTCTATGTATATGTGTTTTATGTGTTATGCTCTCACATTGTTTATTTTATGTGTTTTAGAATTCGTATGCAGGTAATTTCTGTACGGGGTTAAAACCTACAGTCCTGACATAACGATCAACGAACGTTGAAGTGCCTCGACTCCCTAGCATGTCCCAAAACGTTCCTGAATTGTAGATTCACATTTTGAAGATTGAACGAGATAATGCATGGCTTGATGGTGGGTGTTGTTGCTAATTTCAAAATTCTCTACGGGTGATAGCCATCTCTATCACATGTTTCACCATATTTTTCATCTTCAACAACAATCAAATTGCTCAATTGAAGAGGATGTTTTGATGGTACATCCAAAGATAAATGAATTGGTGAGCTCGAATGAGCAAGCTGATTTGATGAATTGTCTTCATGCAAAATAAGGGGTGATAGGGAATGGGAAGGATACTCTATGAGTAGACTATTTACAATTATTTCATGGGAAACCTCACCACCTTGTTTCAATTGAGGATATAACTCTTCAGATGAAGAAGCAACAGAACATGGAGTATCTTCGCCGCATGTAGATGCGTTGCGAATGGTAGGACGCACGGGAAAGTAAGGTGAAGAGGAATTCTTGATATGAACATCTTCTTTTATTGAATAAAATTCAATATCTGAGTTAGATTCTTCATGAGAAACTGGAAGATCACATGATATGCTTGGGCGTTCATCATGACATATGGAAGCATGGGAGTGATTACTGCGCAAGACTGGGGGTTGATTGAAAGGATTGATTGGACTATATTTTCCATTGAGATTAATTAGATTGAGAGTCATTAAGAATGGAAAATCGTTGTTTTGATGCGGAAAATTTTAAAATAGAGAGGAAGAATTGATAGTGTCCTCACCTTCCTACTCCTCTACCCATGTAATGTGACTACCTTGCACTTGATTTCAATTTGAGACAGAATCCTTGATAATCAAGAGGATGTGAAAAACTGGATGGTGAAGTAGATTGACCAAGTGAGTCATGGTACAATGAGTCATGATGTGGAGAATATAGAGGAGAACAAAAGTCTGGATCAGTCTTGATATTGGAGTTGTGAATGGTGACATCCTCTTATGGAATGGAGGAGTGAATCTTTGTTGTAGGCTTCCTGAGCCATTATGGAATTTACTCCATTGAAGCTTGAGACATATGAGAAGATGGGCTGAGGACTTGATTCATAGAATTCTCAGCTTCATGATCATCACAAGGGGTCACCCACATCAGTATTGGAAAAGGAGGAGGACAAGGAATAAATGGGGTGGTGGGCTCCACCTCTGCAATTTGAGGTGCTTCATGATCCACAAGAGTTGGGGAGGAATGGAAATCAGGAGGTTCACCATATTAGGAGACATGAAGCAAGCGTCTAAACTCTTGTCTCATGAAATTTGAGCTAAAAAGTTTATCAAGAATTTCACAACAGATGTGAAGGAACTGATTAACAAAGTCTTATTCTGATTCGTGAGGCTCCATTCTTAAATGATAGATTTTTTCACAGACATCTCGTTTGTTGTACCAATCGAAATCTTTAACCATCATCTCAGAACGCCGACTGAATGAACTGATAGAAGAAATAGGTAATGTATGACACCATTTTTTAACACGACCTTCGAATGTGAGAGTGAGTAATATAGCCCAGACATATTCAAAAGTTATTTGGTGATGATGACAAAGAGTCATAACTTGAAGTAGAAGCACATGAAAAGGTGATTCATCCTCACCACTAAACTTCAACTCGAAGAAGTCATGAATAACTTCTGTATGGATGGTAGAATTAAGATTTTTAGAAAAACATCTCGGGATTATGATGTTAGGAAGAGCCATTTTAAATCAGAGATTCAAACTAGACTGTATGAGCACAACCTATTATCTGGCCCTCCTTTTAGTGCCATTTTATTGATGGTGCTTGAAATCCATTAACTAAGGGTATCTCCCCAATATGAAGTCCCAACTAGACCTCACACTGTTTGGTGTAGGAGTCCCATTCAGTATAAAGGCTCAATTGCCATATACTTAGGGATCTGCCTTAGATCTAGCTATCAATACATGAGAGTGTTACATTGGTATCTTCAAACATCAAGGTAAGTGTGACTGGTGAGTGCGTAGTGTAACTGTGTCAAGGTTCTTTTACTACAAAAGGGTGGAGAAAAGTGAGCCTCTAAGTAAGAGGTAATAGTACCACCAAGGAAGAGACAAACTTGAACTAGGAAGGTCTAGCTAGCATCTAGAGGAATAGTCCACAATGGTCGCTAATAGTCATTAAAACCAAAGTACATGGGAACACTCGTCCACAATCTAGTGAAGTAGTCCACAATGGATGTGACAACCATTATAACCAGTAAACGAGGAAGGTCTGTTTAGTATCCTGTGGAGCAATTCTGGGAGGAAAAAAAGGTTCAAGTGTCTGTGCATTGTGGGGTTCTAGCAGGCAAGGAGGAGGCTTGATGATTGATCTTTCGAAGTGCGTAGTTCAAGTTGGGATTTGAGGTAGTTTCTGCGCAATTCTGAGAATAAAGGCAGACTGCTCATTTTTGGGATTGCATAGTGAAATTGTCCTGGGAGGTAGCCTCAAGCAACGCATAGTTCTAGGTAGCAGAGAAGCATCATTGAGGGATGAGACTATGAAATGTAGCTCAATCGAGGTTTGGTGAAGTGGTTTTGTTCAGTTGGAAGGAATTTCAGGAAAATGTCTAAGTGTGGGAGGAAAGTGAACTTGTGAGGACTCCACATTGTGATCACACACTTAACATACTTTGAAAACATGATAACATAAACCACTGGGAAAACAAGACAAAGAATTTCCCTCTATGATATTGTCTAGAGTTAAAAGCGATAAGTGCAACACTTGGGATAGACCTTTAGACGACTGGAACAACACTTATGTGATAGTGCGTTATGAAACCAGCTCACAAAAAGATAGAAAAGAGAGATAAATGCCTTAGAACTCAACCTCTTCGAGGGGGAAACCTCCTTTAAATTACACAAATGAACAATTATTGGATGATACAAATGACGAGACCTCATTTCTATATATAAGAGTCTAAGGGGTCATAATATAATCAAAGCCGACATAACAATAATAATGTAAGGGTACAATAATAATAATAGTGGGCTTCTATGGGGCACAATAATCAATATGGGGACTACATGGGCACAATAAGGGGGTTGTACTAATAACAATAAGGGGTTACACTAGTAGTATAGGGACCTAACATAGTGCTTACAACTCTTTGTATGAGTGCAATAGTTGTTTCCATGGCTAGGACAACTTGTATACAGAAAGGCCAAAACAACCTTCAAGGTCACTAGAATTGTTCACAAACATGACATAACAACCAAACATGTCAATATATGACAATTGAAACAATAAGAGAAAGGGAGCAAGAAACATAATGGAAACACATGGAATGACTTTTAGTGCTTGCAACTATGCATTTTGTTGAATACAAAATGATATGACAATGATAAACAATCCTTCAAGCTACACTAAGAGATGTATTTCAAAATATGTGCTTTGTTTTCCATACCTTCCCTCCAAAGGTTTATGCATCAAATGGACTCTTCATGTGGTCCCAATCATCTATCCTACATTGGGTTCCTTGGTCTGTTTATCTTTCTCCTAATCTCCTTGAGATTCGTCTAACATGTCATTCTTCTTCGTGTCCCTTGAGAGACATAATTGTGTTGTTTTAGTGGACAGTGATTGTTACAGGATGAGGCCCTGGGAGGACACATTTGTGTAGTTTCAGGATGCAAGGCAGCCTGGGCAACTGAGGGACAAAACTATGTAGATTTAGGATGCAAGGAACTATTGCGGGATGAGGCCTTGGGAGGACACATCTGCGCAGTTTCAGGATGGGAGGGAGACTGGGAAGCTGAGGGACAAAATTGCATAGTCTTAGGATGTAAGGAACTACTACAGGATGAGGCCCTGGGAGGACACATCTATGCAGTTTCAGGATGCAAGATGAACTGGGCAAATGAAATGCCTAGGGGACAAAACTGTGTAGTTTGTGGAGACAATGGGTTCGAGATGAGGGAAGGACACTGGAGGAAACCAATGTGAAATTTTGAATGCTAAGGGAGGTTGGGCTTTCTATGCATTGCGTAGTTCCAGTAGGAAAGGCAAAAGTTTGAGGGTTACATATGCGAAGTACGTGGTTCAGGAAAGCTGGACGAGGCTAGGTTGTTAGTGAAACTCCTGAATTTGGCTAAGTATGGGATCACTAGAAATGATGTGAACAGTGATAGAACTTGAATATGATCACACACTTGAACTCTTAATGATACAACATAGACTATCCAGAACATATAACACATACTTCCCTTAATGCAATAACCTTTATGGTAACTTATGACAAGTGCGACTCTGATGATAGAATTTGGAAGGATAAAGGTGACAATTGTGAAGGAGTGTGTTAAATGAGTGTGAAACATGTCTATGTGGTGAGGAAAACCCATTCTCACAAATATTTACCCTTGAAGCAAAAAAAATTCACCTTTGCATAACAAACGATAATCCCCATGCCCAAAGATGACACATACAATATAAAGGTAAAAGTGTGAACAACTCTTAAGTTTGAAGAAGGAAGCTTGAGATCATCAACTTACCAAATAAGTGACTAAGGAATGATCGATCACAAGATCCAGAGTAGGCTCCGAAATTTAAGTATAGGCCAAAATTTTTGAGGGTATTGCAGCTGCTACAACAAGGGGAACTAATAAGAAATATAATTCATGGTTTGGAGGAACATGACAACCTTTAATCTATTTCCAAGAAACTTTTAGATAGGTACACGAATTTGTGTCATGAATGAATGAATATAATTATGTTATGATTATAGATGTTTTTATTTATATTAAAGGGAAGGAATGTCTAAACTTTACTAATATTTTGTAAATAAAATGTGTATGGATTTGTATGTATCTATGAGTTCTTTTGTGCAGGAAAAACTAGTTGTTACAGGTCTAGAGTAAACATTCCTCTATTGGAGGAACTTGGAAAGAAGGAAACCCTAACTAAGAGCTAATCTTAGTAATTACTATACAAGTGAAATATGAAAAGTAAGATAAGGGGGTTTAGACCGAAATATAGATTATTTAAGGTAGAATTGGAAACTAGAAATCATAAGAAATATGGTCCTTTAAATTCCTTCAAACTAATTTTTCAAACCAACTTATGCAAAATTTTAAAAAGGCTACACACCTTTTTTGGCTTTGTAGGAGCTTGATATTGAATCTGTTGTATCTCTGTAATTTCAGATCTCCAAGGTATGAAATTTCTTCTTGTGGTAGCCCTCTGAGTCCTCATTCCAACCACACAAGTATGATTACAATTGGATTCTCCAAGAAAGAGTTATTTTAAATCTCCCATGATGACCTGATTATAGATTGGTTCAGTAGAGCGAACTTGTATGAAGTGCCACATGTCACTATTCTGACCTTTGGACTTGAAGCCAATATACAAAAAACTATAGTCCGTACTCTTTCTGTACCATTTTACAAAATTTCAATATGATACTCAAAGATAAAATTAGGACGATGTTCCCCAGGTCACCTGTTTGAGATATAATTCAGGAGCCTGCAAAAACCCTTGCTTCCTTGGATCATATCTCCAAAAATATAGCGAGACAAGATCTGAAATTTGGATCCAAGGTGAATCAAGATTTTGGTCAAAATGGACTCTAATGTTAGTGTTTGAAATGTTGTAGAAAAACTTTATAACGAAAATTCCACGATGACCCGTTTGAAGCAGTAAAACCCTCGAATCCAAAGCTCTGATAATAATTGTTATGCAACAACCTCAAAAAATAGAAGAAAAGATAGAGAAATGACTTCAAAATCAGTCTCTTCAAGGGCAAACCTACTTTACATTACAAAAATGAAAAATTCTTGGATGATGCAAATGACAAGACCTCCTTTCTATATATAGGAGTCTAAGGGGTCACAATATAGTCAAAGCCGAAATAACAATAATAATGTAAGGGCACAACAATAACAATAGTGAGATTCTATGGGGCACAATAATAACAATATGAGGACAACATGGGCACAAAAATAACAATAAGGGGCTACAATGACAATAATAATAAGGGATTATGTTACAGAGAAAATTGTCTACACAGAACTTCTTATCCCACTAAGGTGTGGTAGCTACCTTAGAAACAAACAAAGTAAAGCTACTTTTGTTTTTCCTTTATGAAATATAGATGAGAGAAGAACAAAGAAGACCAACCTCTGTCTTGCGCTAATCTCCTAGTTCGATTCCTCTCTCTCTTGATAGTCTTTCACTACTTGCTCCTTTGTACGCCTAGCTTCACAGAGTACCTGTAAGATCACAGTAGCATAGCACTATACAAGAACATGGATCTATAATCATAAACAATCTAGGATCAGATGTAAATTGACCATACAAATGCATAAAACATAAATGACACAAGAGTATGGAGGAAAACTTGAATAGCTTTTATTGATAAACAAGAAAGAGCCAAGGGAGTTACAACTAGTTGTTCTGACCCAGCATCATCCTCTCAGCAAGTAAGCCCTTCTTCACTTCATACAAAGCTTAGATCACCCAACACTTATGATGTTGTCTCAAGAAACCAACAACAATTCCTTACAATATGTAAAATTCCAGCCTGTAACCTCCTAGATCTCTGGGATGAGAGATCTATATATAGATATTTGTAGAGGTGTGAGTTAGCTCTGGGTTTTTGATTAGTGTCTTCTCTCTTATAGTTCTTGATTTCACTTGGAGATCTCATTGATCTCTTACTCATCCTTGGGCGATTTTGAGAGGCAAGTGTCACAGGAGAAGTTTCTGGAAGATTCCATGATCATCCACCTCGCAAACTGTCTCTGCCACTTGTCTTTTCTCGTCCATCACACCCCATAGAAGGGATTTTTGAAATGCAACACACTTCCTGTGTGTACAAGGTGAGATGCATCGCACCTTGGCCATGGTGCAAGTGAAATGATCCAGTTTTGACCAGTTCTGAGTAGTTTTTCATGGAGAACTTCTGGGAGATGATGTAATCAGTTGACCTTGTTATTTTAGGGGTTGTAACAACACCTTTAGGGACTTAGGAGCCCTTAGTTTATGGACATTTATGCTTGGGGTTGTAGTGCCAAAAATGTCTATAACAGTTGCCCCCTAAAACATGAGGTGGTTAATCTTTTTGATGTCGGGTGAAATGATTTATCATGAGGATCTGAAGTTCTTTCAAGCTGGAAGGAGACCTGTAATAAGATACAATACAATACATTATCTTCATAATATTTTCATGATCTAGCTGAGGCGGGCATTCCCATGCTCAACTTTATAAATTCATTTTCCATGTACATGAGACAGACAATCGTCTGAGTGTATACTGATGATTCTGGTAGAGCCATCATCCCTTTGATTAGATGATTATCTGTGCAACAATGATGTAAATTTGATGTCTTTATTTCCTTGAATATATATCACAGCCCGGATGGATGAAACTAGATCCGGGGTCTTCAATCTCGTTCGATCTTCACTCGAAGTACAAGTCGATCCATGTGAGAGATGTTCTAGAGTCAAACATGGAAAGACATTGCCTGATTACCAGCCAATGATGTAAGTTGTTAACAGGTGCGAGAGGAATCACCGATAATGATAATGACCCTCAAGGTACTGCAGTACAATTCACGTGGTGTGAATAAAGGACTTGGCGTCGAACACCACGCAAAATCTTTCGGTCGAAGGTCATTGATGTAAACCTGTCGCCGGAAGTGAGAAACTTGCCATTGAGGCATGCAAGCTTCAAAGTACTGAACGGGGTGTTCCTAGATCGACTTCTTGGATAATGAGCTGATTTCAACAAGAAGCGATCCGTCACAGGAGGGCCTTAATGAATCCCACATCAATGACATGGAACGGAGCAAATGATTTTAATGGAGGTGAAAACGATCTGATGACATAAGGTTCAGGGTGGCGGTCATGAAAGAATGGAGTGTAAATGTATTGTAGCAGGTGAGACACAGGTGAATTCTCTGAATGACTTCTCTTGAACATATCGGCGACACTGACGTGATGGATTGGTAGCATTAACCCCAAATGTGGATGGTGTGATGGGACCATGGTGATGTGACCGGTGAATGAACAACCCAACCCGACTTGGATGCGGAGTGAAAGTGTCATGTTCAAGAGAGACTTGCTACCAACAAAGTTTCTTCAAGTTTTCTTCCCAATTTTTCCCCAGTCATTGCTGACCAGTACCTCTTTATTTTTTTCAAGCTTGAGGAGGATAACATATGCTTGTTCTATAATTTTCCCTTCGGGCAAACCCACCGCTATGTTTTAACGAGCCTAGCGATAATGAAACTCATTCTTGTCTACTATGGACAAGTTTGTTGCTATTAAGTTTTAACGAGTTTAACGACAAAGATAACTCGGTCCTTTTCAATTTTAGAGAGTCTGAAAAGGGATGTAAAGGAAACTCCAAAAATCCTTTTTCGTCATCTAATCCCTTAGGTTTGAAAAAGTATAAAACAATACAGAAGGGATGAATTTTCGGTACTTTTAACGAGCCGAACAAAACAAGCGCTCGATCTTTTTGTGTAATAATCCCTCAGGTCCAAAAAGATTAAAATCTAGAGGAGGGACAGAACTTCCGGTCACTTTAACGAGCTGGAGAGGCCAATGGCTCGGCAATCTTTCCATATTTTACGAGTCAGTTGAAAAGAGCTTAAAGGAGACTCGTCTTTGAGGAACGAGTGATAAATTCGAGTAGCAGCTGATTCTAGGTAAGGTTTGGAATTTTCCAATCACGGTAGTGTTACAAGGATGGCTAGCAGGATCACTCTTCGCAGCTGTTCCTCAAAAGGGGTAAACAATCAAATGGGGGTGAATGATCGGCCAATACAGAGTGGAGGTGATGATGGGAACACGACCAAGGCTTTAAAGGCTGAAGTACTACATTCACGATGATTATTTATCGGAAATTGGTTCATTTTTTATTGAGCTTAAACACTGGGGGAAACATTTGCTCATTGCTTATGTTTATTTTTTAACGAGCATGAAGTCCACGTTAAAACTGCTCGAGGCGGGTTTATTTTTTAACGAGCTTGAACCCTGGTAACACTGCTTATGATAAGTTTGCATGCCCCCAGCATAATAACGCAAATCGAGGTGCCTGCCCCCCAAGCTGCATTGTATTCAACTTGGTGGTTGGAATGAAGGTTTACCTTCGAGATCTTCGAAAGACTCGACTTTGATTTTACGAGATTGTAATCAAAGACTTGATTTGGAAAAGGAGTCATTTCATTTTTTAATGAGGTTGACACAGTAAAAGAACTATCCTCATGACTCCTTGTTTCATTTTTTTAGCGAGGTCGACACGAGATAAGAACCATCCTCGAAATCCACCATATTTACAGTATTTGATGGAAAATCAAAAGCTGATGGATGATTAAGGTTGCTGGAATAATCTTCGTGGTAATCCGGAAGATGGGAGCGATGGTGGTAATCTTCCCATGGTGCCTCTCCTATCATCATTGATTGAATGATTCCTTTGTCTGTAGAATGTACATGCGACCAAGGATCTAAAGAGGTGCCATATTCCTTAGACCTATCTATCCAAACACTCGATGAGCATTGATTTGGGTTTGCCCCCCAGGCCAAGAAAATTGATTGCTATAATATTTCTAAAATGGCGATGATCCATGCTGACAAAATGTTTAGGAATCTTCTGAATCCATTAGATATAGAAGATTTCATATTGCAGGTTCCCACTGTGGCCACTTCCGCCAAATTACTCGGAGGCGGTATGGCAAAAGTACCCATTAAGGCAGGGTCTTTTAGGAGGCCTACTCCAATATTTTGAAGCGAATGATTGCTTCCATGGATCATTGGAATGCTTCCCGTAACTTGTGAAGTTTTGGGGAGAAATGTTTGTTGGTCGACGATTGTAATTCTTCCTTAGAAGGGAAATGCAATCTTCCTGAAGTAGGTCGACACAACTGCGGCCATGGCATATATCCAGGGCCTTCCTAGTAGGATGCTGTAATCGAGGTTTCTGTCGATTACTTCAACATCAATTTCTACTGTTTTTCCCCCTAGTTCAACTTGCAAGTTACTTAAAATCCCGTATGGAGTGTATGATCATCCATCAAATGCTTTTAACGTCGTTGATGATCTTGACAAGGGGGTGAGCCCAAATTTTTCCAGTAACTCATTGACATAATACATGTAGATGCCCCCTCATCAATAATTGTTCGATGAACAGTTTTGTTGAGGGCTTTCACTTGAATAAGGAAAGCTAGTTGAGCTGGTAACTGAGGGTCATATCCTTTATGATCAAAGGCCACAATATTGGAATCCATTGGGCCAATCCCACCTATTGTTGATAGTAAAGTTTGCTTTTGGGAGGGGCAATTTTGCGATACCTCAAGTGTCGACATAGCGGACGGCGATTAGGCCAGGTCCTCTATTGTATTATAATTCTGTGCTACTTTTGCATGAGGATTAAATGTCGACTTGTGTACTACTCCCTTTGGCAACTTTATCATTGGTTGAGGAATGATGGGTGGCACAACTACGGTCAAAGTTGTTGTCGAACTACTAGGTTGTTCATTAGCCTTGTTATTCGACAGCTGTGGATTCCCATAATCTTTATTCCTTGTCAAAGCATCATTTTGCTACTTTGAGATAGACAACATAAGCACTTGGGATCGAGAAGCATTTTGATTAGCAACCAGTTTGGTTCCCGGGTTTGGAAATGGATCAGTCAATACTGCTGAGGTTTTTGAACTCTTAAAGAGTTTCTTAACTTCAGCTTTATGTGGACAATCTCTCGTCCAATGATCCTCATCGCATATATGACACCTCGCAGGGGGTTTCCTTTGCCCATAAGGGTTTGCAGAAGATTTTTCAAGAGATGACTCATCCTGCTTCTTTTTTCTCCCTTTATTTTTCTTCTTGCCCCCTGGTTGCTTCAGTTGTTTGCCCTTGTCGGTCGACACGGCATTTACCTCTGAGGCGAGAAGTTCTTCATTTGCATTTTGATTAGAAATCTTATGGGCTTTCTTAGATGTAGCCTTTGTCGATTTCGTGCTTGTCGTACCTATTACGCCATCAACGATATGAGAGTCTTTGTTTGATTTAGGAGGGGGAGGAACGAAAAATTCCGGTCTAGGAGCATTAGGTATTTTATCGTAGAGCGTGCCAAACTGAGTATAGATCAAGTCTAGATATTGTGCACGAGCAATAACTTTCTCTTCAGTGACGACTCCTCCCTTTGCCACATCTTCCGTAATAGAAGGTAACAATGAATTAATAAACCATTCAGCTAACAACTGATCAGGAACATATGTTTTCACCATTCTACGACGACGTCACCACTCATGAATATGATCAGATATGTGAGTGGCCATTGTCTGTTTGAAATTGGTAAGAAGCTCTGTTCCTGTTTCGTACCTTATTGGTAACTGAAAATGGGTTAAAAAGGTTGTGGCTACAGTACCGAAGTTATCAAACGAAGCTCTAGGTAATTCGATATACCATTTTGCTGCCGGACCAGTTAACGTCCTCTAAAAAAGGCGAAGCCTAATTGAATCATCGTTTAGAGTGTTAGATGAACACCGCAGATGAAATGTCATCATATGATTCGACGAGTATTCACCCGGATTTCCATTAAATCTAGGAATATTTGACGGAAATTTATGCGGAATCGCCGGCCACCAAGGGGCATAAGCAATTGGATCATTCGTCAGTCGGTTTAGATCTGGTAATTCTAGAGTTGCTACAAAGGGCAACTGTTGATTTAGGTTAGGCGAAGCATACCCAGGATAAGATGGAATCGCCTGAGCAATGGGTCTTTGCATACCAGCATAAAGTATTTGATGCTGGTAACTTTGATAAGGTTGATGGGCATAACCATTATAGTATGGTTGTTAATAACTACTTTGGAAATGCAGTTACCCATTACTTACAAAGACTTGTTGCTCAAGTCCTTGATATGATTGCTGGAATTGCAGTTGTTGAGATTGAACTAGCCCTGGTTGTTGGACCATTTGTTGTTGTCCAATACTGGATGATTGACCAAGATGAGGAGTCATAGTATTTGTTTGAGCCTGAGTCACTCCAGATAAGGAGGCACTAACCTGAGGTTGTGATTGAGTCGTTGAGACAAGAGGCTGTTGTATTGCAACCTAAGAAACTTGGGGTTGACATACAACAAGTAGCGCTTATACTTGTGATGCAGTCATCATAGCAGATATAGTGGGAATATTCGACACAGGGTGGACTAGTTGCATTGAATATACAACCCTTGGTTGTTGAGGCAGTATTGGTACCCAACCACTGGATGTAATTCCAGTTTGACCTAAACTTTGTTGTAAACTCCCATATGGTTGTTCTCCGGGAGGGAATAATGAAAAGGCATATTGCCCTCCATATGGTGGCAATCCAGTACTTAAAGGGTAGATTGGCCTTTGAAGACAAATTGGATCAATTTGTTGAGTTTCAACATAAGAAATACCAGATGATAATCCGGATGAAGAAATAGGAACCGACCATGTCATCGAAACAGTCCCTGATTGGACTCTAGCTTGTTTTTGATAACTTACCGGGACAGATGGTATACCAGTGAACATTGTTGGAGTAGCAGCAGGAGGTTCTGCTGCTGCTGCATCAGATGACACAGTCCTAGACGTCGATGGTTGTTCAGACATATATAGTCTATCCAAAATATTTCCTAGCGATTCTACAAGAACTTGCGATGAAGAGAGACTAACTTATAAGACCAACGAGGGAACAATGACGTTATTACGATTAAAATAAATTTTAGACGCTTTGACACAACTTGTTTTTTCAATTTTAAAGAGTCGAGAAAAAACAAAAGATGACTCTAGTCGCCTTTGATTTTTAATGAGCCTGAAGTGACAAGTGCTCAGATGGACCTTTTCTGTTAAGGATTCTGAAAAGGAACGAAAGGGACTGCTCTGGAAATGTAGGTAGAGGGATTACCAAACCAATCGCAAAACTGCAGAATACTTTTTACAGTACGGCAGTCAATCTTCCCGAATGCTGTGTTCAGTGCATTGCGATCGATAGGGCGGCAGACACGGCTTCCTTTGGATAAAGGATTAAGCCTATTGTGGTCTCCCAAAATATACTCGACGGTATGTGGGAGCACAAGTCCATACTGGCACTTATCGTCTCAAAGTGGAGGAATCACCCAACCATCAGTGAAAACAACAGTTACTAGGCTTTACGACGCCGGAATATGTCTCTAGCCTAGACTTCTAGATGTTGTGCGTTAGGTTCCAAAGCGTTGTTAGAGTCATTAAATTTATTTTATAGTTGATCTTTCTTAAGAAATTTTCCTTTCAGGTTCACCGCGAGATGTAGATATACAATTCCTAAAATGCACCTAAGATGATAAACAATCTTTTATCTTCTTTGTGCAATGAAAATCCTAGCTACTAAGAAAAGGGAGACAATATTCTTTCACAAAGAGCAAAGAGCACACACTAGATGCACTGTCCTAAATCAAACCAATCAAACAGTCTAAATGAAAATGCACATGCATGTATTTGTTTTCGGCGTTCTTAGTATGTGAATGGTAAAAAGAAAGCTAATGCACAAATCTCAATTACTTTTCAAGCGACAATTACTAACAAGTTTCTTTTCGAAATCAGAAATGGAGACAATCACAACACTTTATGATTCAGAAATGAATACTTGCTTTCGACACTAGAAAAACTACAAATTTAGACCAAATACAGTAGTAAGAGGGTAATCGACTATCAATAGCAACCAAACTCTTTCCTATGACTGAAAACGACACTTGCGACACTTTCAAATCAAAGGACGACAATACGATTACGTTACTTTTTGCAAAGGAGAACTGAAAATGACTCAACAAATACACAAAAACATTTACAGTTCTTTTGCACAAAGGAGGCAGAATAACAACAAGGAAAAGGGGTTTCAAACAGAGATATACTGATTACAGGCAGCAAAATTCATGAATAGAACTGAAAAGAATGAATCACAGAAACCAAAACTGAACAATGCCTAGTCTGATCAGCGCACCTGTAACACAGGGAATTTGAAATGCAGCGCACCTACTACACTCGGGAAGTGCGCTGAATTTCAGATTCATAGAACAGTACCTGCACTGGGCCAGAGACGAGACTTTGCTTGGGTTCTGGGTCACAGTTTGCAGTTCAGTTCATGGGTTTTGGCCGAGCAAATGGTAATCAGTAATGCAACAATTAGGGGTAGATCTAAGGAGGTTCTAAGAGCTACCACGAGGGCAATCAGAGAGTTTGTGAATCAGTTGTTTAAGTCATAAACAAATCCTGGAGATTGACTGAAGCGACATTTATCTACTTTGCATTTGCATAGCAAATGCAGTTCGAAAGCTACCTGGCTCGACTTCAGGCTCCATCTGTAAGTTTATAAAATAAACAACAAGGAAGATAAAAAAACAAACTAATTCGTCCCCAGTGGAGTCGCCATTTTGTTACAGGGAAAAGTGTCTACACAGAACTGCTTATCCCACTAAGGTGTGGTAGCTACCTTAGAAACAAACAAAGTAAAGCTACTTTTGTTTTTCCTTTATGAAATATAGATGAGAGAAGAACAAAGAAGACAAACCTCTGTCTTGCGCTAATCTCCTAGTTCGATTCCTCTCTCTCTTGATAGTCTTTCGCTACTTGCTCCTTTGTATGACTAGCTTCACAGAGTACCTGTAAGATCACATTAGCATAGCACTATACAAGAACATGGATATATAATCATAAACAATCTAGGATCAGATGTAAATTGACCATACAAATGCATAAAACATAAATGACACAAGAGTATGGAGGAAAACTTGAATAGCTTTTATTGATAAACAAGAAAGAGCCAAGGGAGTTACAACCAGTTGTTCTGACCCAGCATCATCCTCTCAGCAAGTAAGCTCTTCTTCACCTCATACAAAGCTGAGATCACCCAACACTTATGATGTTGTCTCAAGAAACCAACAGCAATTCCTTACAATATGCAAAATTCCAGCCTGTAACCTCTTGGATCTCTGGGATGAGAGATCTATATATAGATATTTGCAGAGGTGTGAGTCAGCTCTAGGTTTTTGATTAGTGTCTTCTCTCTGATAGTTCTTGATTCCACTTGGAGATCTCATTGATCTCTTACTCATCCTTGGGCGATTTTGAGAGGCAAGTGTCACAGGAGAAGTTTCTGGAAGATTCCATGATCATCTGCCTTGCAAACTGTCTCCACCACTTGGCTTTTCTCGTCCATTGCACCCCATAGAAGGGATTTTTGAAATGCAACGCACTTCCCGTGTGTACAAGGTGAGATGCATCGCACCCTGGCCATGGAGCAAGTGAAATGATCCAGTTTTGACCAGTTCTGAGTAGTTTTTCATGGAGAATTTCTGGGAGATGATGTAATCAGTTGACCTTGTTCTTTTAGGGGTTGTAAAAACACCTTTAGGGACTTAGGAGCCCTTAGTTTATGGACATTTATGCTTGGGGTTGTAGTGCCCAAAAATTTCTATAACAGATTACACTAGTATTATAGGGACCCAACAAAAAATGAAGGAAAAATTCTCTTGCTAGGAGACATAATAACTAGTCAAGTTATTATTTTAAGCAATGATTGTGGCTCTAATCCTTAGATGGTTATATGAGGACCTTGTTTTAACTAGAAGTTATAAAAGAAAATATCAAGAGTTGGTTGATTTTTTTTTTGAAACTAAGCTAATCAAGATTTTTAGTTCTTAAGACCTAATTATTTGCAATGGGTTTTTGAAGTGGCTAAAATCCAACTTGATGACTTGTATTCATGGGCTTGGTCATAGTTTTTTGGATTATGTGACATCTAATATTATATTTATGTATATAATAAAATATTAAATTGAACATTTTAAATAAATATAAGATCAATTTTGATATTAGAACTTTAAACCTAGCTTTAAACTTTGCTATCCATAAAATATGTAACAACCCTTGTGAAGATTAGAAAAATAAAACCATGGTTAAGGGACACTTATTCCAAGATGAGTGTTGGGCAAGATATCCTAGTGGACATTAGTGGATGTGTTTTGGCTAAGGAAAAATGGCAAAGGCTAAGACAAAGGCATTAAAAGGAAAAAAACATTTTTGGCACATTTATTTATGAAAATAAAGGAAAATAGGAGAAAAAGAAGGTGAAAGGTCACAAGTTGCATGTGAGGAGGAAATTGAAGGAAAATAATGGAAAATGAAGAAAATAAGTCTCATTAATAAAAAGGATTCTGAGGATCAATTGGTAACCTTTTTTCAGTTCAAGTTTAGAGCTCTCTCATTATTTTCTCTCTCACTCTCACTCTTGGTCACTTTGAGTTTTCTTGGAGCACTCTAGCTTTGGAGAAAGGAAGGAAACACAAGTAAAAGGAAAGGAAGGAAAGAAATGATCAAGGAAAGGAAGGCAAGATCAAGGAATCTCAGCATGAATACTTGCAGGTAACCTTTTGCATGTGTGATTTCCTAGCTAGTTTGGACATGCATGGCTTTGCATGTTGGTGTATGGTTCTCTTCCTATCGGTGGCATGGTTTTTCCAAGTTGTGATAGAGGTTTTCAGCCTACCATTTCATTTTTATGGATGCCATGGTGTTGGGATGTTTATTTCAAATTTTTAGCTTTGGTTTGTCGGATGGATTTCAGAATCTGAGGCAGAGGTGGTATCAAGTTCCATTCCCAAAGGCCTAGGAATCCCTTGACTATTTTTGGCAGGATACACAGTAAATACTGAGGGAGATGTCTTGGTTTAGGGCCCAATGATACGGGTTTGGATTGCGGTAAAGCCTGAGAGACAACAAGACAGAAAATTCCTCAAAGAGAGTGATGGATTCTTGATGGAAGTCCAAGTTTTGTTCAGTTGTGATCGGTGCACCGGTTTTCGTGTGATCACAGTTTGATGAGGGTGGAGGTGGTTTAACCTCCAGATTCTCTTGGTTGTTCTATGAGATTACACATTCATGCTGGAATATGGCATGGGGGTGACTGGATGAAAGAGAGATTTGGTTTAGCCATGTCTATAGTAAGGTGGTACATGGAAGTCTTGAACTTGGTCGAACTTACCTATGATTAATAAAAGCTAACTTCTCTTACTTTTTCACTGATTTATATGTGGATTTAATTGCTATCTTATCTTTTACATTTAGATGGATTTATGTTGGTTATAAGCATGGTTAAATGACTAGTTCATGTCATGGTTATATCATGTATTTACTTGTAACTATTAAATGGATGGATGCAAGACCTAATTGATGATGTAGTAGTTCAATGGAGAAGGAGGTGATACTTCTAGTCATGCTTTGTGAGTTTTTAGTCATTTATGCTCTGTCTTGTATCCTAGACCTGTAGGTTGCATTGATTCCAAGTGTTTGAGAGAATGTCAGTCCCGGTTGGGGATGCTAAATCATAGTCTTGAGGTTGATTTTTATTGATCAACATTGTTTTCATGTCTTTAATAAATTCTAAAGGTTGTAGCAAGTTGTGGGTAGAGGCTGGGATTCTGGACTAGAAAAGTGGCTTAAATCCCGGGGTCGGTGGCACGTAACTAGAAATTTTAGTTCATAGTCACTGGTATCCAGGCCTGTGAGAGCGAATTTAGGTTGCTAGTTGCTCCCTTACCCATAAAATGAGAATGAACATGGCATAAGAGATTTAAAATAACAGTGAGACCCAAGGACAGGCTGTCGAAGTGGCTGACTTGTCTCCTGAGGGTTCTGTTGACGATGTTGGATGATTGTGCGTGATGTTCTGTCGATTCCACTTCCTTAAGGTCACATAAGAGGTCAAATATGATCATAGTAGCCTCTCGTGTCATGTTTACCCCGCTTGACATGGTTACTTTGGGTAGACCTGGGAGGGGGTGTTACAAAATACCTATGGAAGATAATTATTATAATAAAAAAACTTAATTTTAACAAAAATAAAGATGATATATTTTTTCAACGGATTTAAATAATGAATTAAATCTCATATTAAATAATGAATATTGAAGACATTTATCATAATTTTACAACCATCCTTTCTACTTCCATTAACATGTTATTGATCAAGGTGTTGAGTAAAAAAGAAAATAGAATGATCAACCCTTGCTATGATAAAGAGTGTAAGATTGCTACAAAAATTACTAGTGATTATTCTAATTAGTCCTTAAAATCCAACAACATAAATATATACAATGTCCTAATTAAAATGAAAAAATCTATTGTATAAATAGAAAGAAAGAGAATCTTTTGCATCTATCTAAGCTATATCATGAGAATTTTTAGAGACAAATTGTAACTCGTAAAAAAAAATATGATTCTCTTTCGGGTTCAAAATTACTACCTTAAATATATTTATGAGTTCCTTGATGCCATTGAAAAAATTCAAACCCTTGTTACAGAGGAAAAAATATTTTATAGAAGACATAGAGTTTAGGTTTAAGCATCTCAACAAGACGGGAAGTTAAGGATATAAAGGATATCAAGCAAAAATTGTAAAAATTGAAGTGTTTATCCTCACCCCTCACATCCATAAGATGTTCAATTTAATAGTCAATTAGGACTTCCTTAAACCCGAAACTGAAATCTTAGTTATACCTATTTTTCAAAGGTGAGATAAAAAGAAATCCTCGAATTATAGTACCATTATGACTAACCCAATTTCAAACAAATTATATTGAATTATTTTGGAAAGGAAGATCAATGTATTGCTAGAAAGCCACAAAAAATTGTTAAAGGCCATGCTAGATCAAGAGCTATGATTCAATTGTGGACCACATTTTTATGGATAGGATCATTATAGGAGTAAATTGCAATAATAAAACCAATCTCTTAGTTTTTCTCAACTGGATTCTAGACAATATAGTCATTACCCTTACACTAATTATATTGTTCTCATGGTGATGTGTCCTTATGATCTAGATAAACAACTAAAAATTCTCAAGGATTTTTTTTTTCTCTTGTATGAGTACACCTATTAACATTGATAGAACAAATGTTATGATGATTAAATCCAAGTAGATAAATTACACTAATAGTTTCTTGTATGACAACAACAACTTGGCAGAATTGACTTCATATAAATATCTTGGAATCAATTTTTATCACAAGCTTAACTAGAACTATACCATTTAGAAAATAATAAATAGAGGGTGGAAAGCTTATTTTAGACTTGAAGATTTTTTAATCAATAGATCTTTGGCTATGAGATAAGAAGAAAATTCATCTTGGGTCTATCATTACTCCTGTCATCTTTTATAATTGTAAAGGTTGGAGGTGTAACATATCTAGAAAATCTTGTAGAAAGATAGAGAAAATCTAAGAATGTTTTTATACTTATAATATCAAAATTAAAGGTGGTACACATTATACTATCTTTTATAGGAGTGAGTCTTACTCCATTGGGAGCTCAAATATGACTTGGTATAAGGTATACCTGAGGTACAAAAAGAATATAAACAACATGGATAACAAAAGACTTCCTAAGATTGCTTCAAACTCTAACAAAAATCTACTATGGTGGTTGACATAAAAATGTCACTTTCTCACTAAAGCATTGGAGAGTAAAGGAAAAGGTAGCTCTATAACTTTATGTTATGAAACTAGCTCACAAAAAGATAGAAAAGATAGATGAACACCTTAGAATTCAGCCTCTTCGATGGGGAAACCTCCTTTACATTACACAAATGAATAATTCTTGGATGATTCAAATAACAAAACCTCTTTTCTATATATAGGAGTCTAAGGAGTCACAATATAACCAAGCTAACCTAACAATAATGATATAAAGGCACAAAAATAACAATAGAGGGATTCTATGGGGCATAATAATAACAATATGGGGACAATAGGGGCACAACTATATTAATAAGGGATACAACTACAATATTCATGGGGGCATCACTAGTATTATAGGGACCTAAAATGCCCCTCTCCTTCAAAAAAGTGTTGTCCTAAACGCTTGGGTAGTTCTGGATGCTTCTGTAAAAATTCTCATCCTCCCATGTGGAATCTTCAGCGGATAAGTTCTTCCACTTGATGAGATACTCTGAAATGGATCGATTTTATAGTTGTCGAGTTCTTGTTTCTATGACTGCTTCCGGTTCCAATATAATTTTTCCTTCCTTGTCAAGTTCTAGAAATATTGTTTGAACTAGGAGATTGTCGCCTATAACCTTCTTTAAACATGAAACATGGAAAAATGGGTGCACTCGAGAAGCTGTAGGAAGCTCCAATTTGTATGCCATAGTACTAATATTTTGCAACACCTTGTATGGACCATAATACTTTGGTGACAATTTGTTATAGTTATTAGCTTGCTTGAGGGACATTTGTTTATATGGTTGTAGTCATAGGAATACCCAATCACCTACATCAAAACTTCTTTCACTGCAATGTTGATCTGCCTGTTGTTTCATTCTATTTTGCGCCAACACGAGGTTATCCTTTAAGAGTTGGAGAACTTGTTGTTGATGCTCGATGTGATGTTCCACTGCTTGAACCTTAGAATTTTCTCTTAAATATGATGTGATGGATGGTGGCTAATATCCATAAAGTGCCATAAATGGGGTCATTTTTGTTGCAGTATGGAAGGAAGTGTTATACCACCATTCAGCTAGAGGCAACCATTTGACCCATTGTGTCTGTTTATCAGATACAAAGCAACGAAGATATCCTTCCAAACATTTGTTTACTATGTCCGTTTTCCCATCAGATTGAGGATGATAAGATGAGCTATGAGATAACTGAGTACCGAGACAAGAAAATAATTCTATCCAAAAATTTCCTGTAAAAATGGGATCTCTGTCACTTACAATAATCTTTGGGTTTCCATGTAGCTTTTGAATTGTTTCCATAAATGTCGTAGAAACTGTACTGGCTTTAAATGGATGTGATAATTCACAAAAGTGTGCATACTTGGTAAGTCTATCAACTACCACCATGATGACACTCCTTCCCTCAGACTTGGCTAAACCTGTGATAAAATCCATTGAAACCTCCTCCCAACGTTGGCTTGGAATGGATAAAGGTTGTAATAGACCTGGTGTCTTAATTGTTTCAACTTTATTTTGTTGGCATACCAAACATTCAACCACAAACTATTGAATATCTTATTTAAGGCCATCCCAAAAAAATTCCTTCTTAACTCTGTGGTAAGTTTTTAAAAATCCTTAGTGCTCTCCTAAGGGAGAAGTGTGCGATTCCAGAAGAATCTTTTGTTTGAGTTGGAAATTCTTACAGAGGTATAAGCAATCTTTGTACCATAACGAATCACTTTTCCAGCTAAATGTATCAAATGTACTGGAATCATGTTCTAACTTTTGAATAAGTTCCCACACTTCATCATCATTATTCCATTCCTCCCTTGCTTCGTTTATCCAATTTGGTTTGACAATAGAAATGACGCACAACAATGCTTCCACATCCTCATCCTTTCTTGAGAGTGCATCTGCCACAACATTTTGCTTCCATTTTCTGTATATGATTTCAAAGTCATAACCCAAGATGTGACCCATTTTTGTTGTTCTTCAGAGGATAATCTTTGTTCTAAAAAGTATTTAAGGCTATCATGATCCGTTTTTACCTTGACGTGTCTTCCCATTAGGTAGGGTCACCATTTCTTAAGTGCATGTAGTATTGCCAACATTTCCTTCTCACAAATAGCTTTATGTAAATACTTTCCCTTGATTAGACGACTTTCAAAAGTAATGGGTCTTTCATCTTGCATTAAAATAGCACCAATTCCATTTCCAGAAGCATCACATTCCACAATAAAGGTTTTTGTGAAGTCTGGTGTAGCTAAGACCGGTGCTTGGCACATTTCCTCTTTAAGATATTCAAAGGCCTTTGTTGCTTCTGGAGTCCATGAAAATGCATCTTTCTTCAACAATGTTGTTAGAGGTGCTGCTATTTTCCCATAATTCTTAACAAACTTGCGATAATACCCTGTCAACCCGAGAAATCCTCGCAAATGCTTTATGGATGTGGGGATTTCCCATTCCTTAATTGCTTTAATTTTGCTAGAGTCTACCTTAACTCCTTCATGAGATACAATATGACCCAGATATTCCACCTCTTGTACTCCAAAGAAACATTTGGATCTTTTTGCATATAATTGTTTCTCCTCCAATAGTTGTAGCACCCTATCAACGTGTTCAACTTGATCCTTCCAAGACTTGCTGTAGATTAGTATATCATCAAAAAATACTAACACAAATTTTCTAAGGAAGGGTTTGAAAATGGAATTCATCAAACCTTGAAATGTAGAAGGTGCATTGGTAAGGTCAAAAGGCATGACCAAAAACTCATAGTGACCCGCATGAGTTCTAAATGCTGTTTTCGGAATGTCTTGATTCTTCATTCTGATTTGATGATATCTTGAATGAAGATCTAACGTGGTGAAGTAAATTGATCCATGCAATTGATCCAATAATTCATCAATGACAGGAATGGGAAACTTATCTTTAATAATGAGCTTGTTGAGCTCCCTATAATCTGGACACATGCACCATGATCCATCCTTCTTGTGCACCAATACTACTGGAGCAGAGAAAGAACATTGGCAAGGTTGAATTATACCAGCCTCAAGCATTCCTGCAACCATACGTTCAATTTCACTCTTTTGGGCATAGGGATATCTGTACGGCCTGATGTTTGGAGGAACACTTCCTGGAATCAAATGAATAACATGATCATGATCACGAATAGGTGGGAGATTGGGAGTATCAAATACCTTGCAATGATTGTCCAAGACTTTTTGGAGATCTGGAGAAATAGATGATTTTTATGTGGAAACATCTAACGAACATAATTTTGCAATTACATCTTGTTGTTCCCTTTTTAGAAGCTTTGTCATACCGTTAAAGCTTATTATCTTTCCTGGTTTCCTTGCAATATGCCTTAATTCAACTTCCTTTCCTTCTGCATAAAATTTCATGAAAATTTCTTGAAAGTTAAAAGCTATTGTACCCAAGGATTGTAGCCATTGGACTCCTAGTACAACATCAGCACCTCCCATTGGAATGGAAAGCATTGGGATTTTCAATACATATTCTCCAATGGATAGCTTGATATTATGGCACTTTCGAGAGCAATTTATCATTCCTCCATTTGCAACCATCACTTGGAACTCTGGTGCTGGATATAGGAAGCAATTCAATTCTTTTGCTATCTTACAATGAATAAAATTGTGGGTACTTCCTGAATCAATCAACACTATTACCTTTTTCTTCTTGATTTGTCCTTCTATCTTGATGGTTTGAGGAGTGGTAATTCCAGCCAATGCATTACAAGATATGTTCAGATTCATTTCTTCTTTATCTAAGCTTTTTTCCTGGAGTATATTCTCTTCATTTGACATTTCTTGCTCCTTTTCTTCTTCCTCTTCACAATCTATGTAGAATAATTTCTTCTCAGCACACTTATGACCTTTAGTGTATTTGCTATCACAACTGTAACAAAGCCCTTTTGATTTTTTTTCTTCCAATTGTTGTGGTGTCAACCTTATAGGTTGTGGAAGGCTAGGGGCAACAACACTTCCATATTTATAGTTGTGGGTGGTATGCTACCTGGTAGCCATAATTTTTCTTTCCATTTTTCTTTCTAACCTAAATGCCTTCTCTAATGAATCAGGTTCCCAAAGGCGAACATCATGTTGGATATTATCCTTTAAAGTCCCTATGAACACATCAATCCTATGCTCCTCTAGAATATTTTTACCCTTATGTTCAATTTTTGGAACTCCTCAATGTGCTCCATTATTGAACACTTTTGTTTGAGACTTATTAATTTTCTAAAAAAAGTGTTGCTTTTTGTATCCTCATAATGTGCTGTCAATTCTTCCATAAAAATTGCCCAAGTGATAATTTGTTTACGAGAGCAAATCCATTGATACCATACAAACTGATTTGGTTCCAAATATAAAGTTGCAATATGTACCTTTTGTGTGTTTTGCACATTATTGAGATTGAAAAATTGCTCCATCTGTAATATCCATGTTGTGGGATCCTTGCCATCAAACTTCCTCATATCGATTTTTGGAATATGGTGGGTCTTCAATCCAACATTAGAGTCTATGGAATCACGATTAACATTTCTTTTGTTCTCATCGTGAGTTTCATTTACTACCCTTTCACCATTAGTGACCATTTCTTGTAGCAACTTATTCAACTTTATCTTCACTTCTTCCATATTATCATCCATGCCATCCATTTTAGCATCCATGCCATTCATCTTAGTGTCCATGCCATCCATCTTAGCTTATACACCTTTATTTAAACCATCCAACTTAGATTCTGTTACTTTTTGTGCAAGTGACACTTGTTGCACTTGGTCTCGTAATTTTGATATATCATGTTGTATTTCTTCTTCTTCATGAGTCATGCTAGAGATTTCAGGTTGCTTACTAGGTGTTTGCATTTTCTTTCCTTGGGGCATCAATTACCGATAATAATGCTTTACTATGCCCTTTGAATTCCTTCAAACTAATTTTTCAAACCAAGCTTATGCAAAAATTTAAATAAAAACTACACACATTTTTTTTACTTTGTAGGAGCTTGATATTGAATCTGATGTATCTCTATAATTTCGGATCACCCAATTTTGAAATTATGACCTGTAGTAGCCCTCTACATCCTCTTTCTAATGCCACCGGTCCGATCCAAATTGGATTCTCCAAGGAAGAGTTATGCACAATCTACCAAGATGACCTAATTATAGACCTTTCCAAAAGAGAAAACTTGTATGAAGTGCCACGTGGCACTGTTTCAACCTCTGGCTCTGAAAAATATATACAAGAAACTACAGTCCATCCTCTTTCTGTACCTTCTTACGAAATTTTAGTCCGATGCTCAGAGAGAAATTTATGAAGATTTTCCCCAGGTCACCTGTTTGGAATGTAATTCAGGAGTCTGCAAAAAGACCAACTTCCTTAGATCATATCTCCACATGTATAGAGTGAAAAGCTTTGAAATTGAGATCAGAGGTTCAGTGTGATTTCGTCTCAAATGGGGTTTTTTTTCCGCTTCTGAAACATCATAGAAAAAAGTTATAGCGAAAATTCCACCATGACCTATTTGGAGCAGTGAAACCCTAGAATCCAAAGCTCTGATACCAAATGTTCTGAAACCAGCTCACAAAAAGATAGAAAAGATAGATGAATGCCTTAGAATTTAGCCTCTTTGAGGGGGAAACCTCCTTTACATTACATAAATGAATAATTCTTGGATGATTCAAATGAAAAAACCTCCTATCTATAAATAGGAGTCTAAGGAGTCACAATCTAACCAAGCCGACCCAACAATAATAATATAAAGGCAAAAAAATAACAATAGAAGGATTCTATGGGGCACAATAATAACAATATGGGGCCAATAGGGGCACAACTATATTAATAAGGGATAAAATTAATGGGGGCATCACTAGTATTATAGGGACCTAACACTTTATATGTTGGGGAATAAATATAAAAGATATTTATATGTTATGACTAGATTAAGGAAGAAAACCAACAATTTTAAAATAAGAACAAACTCTCATAAAGTCCATATTGAAATATGAATTTTGATGGTTCTAAAATACCAAGGGTTGAAATCTATAACTTTATATGCTGGGAATAAATATAAAAGATATTTATATGTTATGACTAGATTAAGAAAGAAAACCAACATTTTAAAAATAAGAACAAACCCTAATAAAATCAATATTTAAATATGACTTTGGATGATTCCTAAAATATAAAGGGTTGAAAGAATTTGTCATTTTTTTTTCTTGAGCATAGTTATAGTGGGCCCACACATGCAAAGGGGACAACGTAGCATGCCATGAGCATAACGTTGATGGACCCAAAAAGAATTGAACCCACTCTGCATGAGAAAGTGCCAAAAACTTGGGGAGGGGGCTTCAACTAATTCTGATACCCATCAAGGCCGATAATTTGTCATCTTTATAACATTAAAAAATTAGAAATCAAAAACATTTTATTTTAATGTTTTTGATATACCGACATCAAATCACAATTGTTTACCATACTCACACTTACCTTAAACCAAAAAATATTTATTATTAATTTTTACTACTTTTTAACTCATTAGAAACCATATAAGAATGCTTCTTTAAAAATATCAAGTAGGTGATATAACATTGGACATTAAAAATATCAAGTAGGTGATATAACATTGGACATTAAAAATATCAAGTAGGTGATATAATATTGGACGTTGACAAAGTGGCATTTAGTGTTTGGTGACAAAGTGGTTTGTTCCTTTCGAACAATATTTAATGGTATTCTGGAAGCCATGGAATATTTAATGGTTTGAGTTTCTCAAAATTTGATCATGAGATAAATTTACTTCAGATTTTCTTTACCAGTGTGTGAAAATAATGTTTGAACTCTAAACCAACCTAAAGACACAAGAGAGCACCAAATTTAGAAACCATCCTCCACTTTTGAATCCGACCAGAATCACCACTCTGTCGGCATTATTTGAAAAAACAATTAGGATTTACATTGTATTTGTGAGTAATAATTGAGAAATCAAACATCTATAACCTTCATCATTTACAATGTAGTTTCCAGCATTAATATATAAAATGAAACATCTACGACATTCACATTTGGCATTTCATTTTCTACGAATAAACAAAGATTTTAAAAAATAAATACATAAAACACTTTTGGACATTGCTATAAATCAAATGTTTGCATTCAACAGAGCTTACATTTCTGCTTGCAAGGATTCTCAAGAGCCCCTCTCCAGGACAAAGCTCATTCACCAAATACTTTACCCCAAAATGTTCTATGAAAAATTTGTAGAGTCTGGACAATAGCTATTGATGAATTCCTAATTAACCCTCTTGTCTTGTAATTTTTCATCATCACCTTCTTCGGATTAACAAAGAGTACTTGATGCAGAAGATGTTAGTTCACTCTCTAACTACCTTATATCTATATCTATATATATAAATAAATAAATAAATATATATATATATATATATATATATATATATATATATATATATATATATATAAAGTTAGTTATAGTAAATTTAATATTATTGATTAGTGATAAATCATTTTGTAGAGATTTTTAAAAATTTGAGTTTAATTTGTTTAATCTAAAGAATTTAAGTGTTATGAGATAATTTTTAAGGTGTTGAATTCATTTATAGATTCAAAATTATATATTTTTTTCAATAAAAAAATTGTTGTCGAGAAAGTATATTTGCTAAGATTTCCACACATTTTCTCAATAAGTATTCCTACCATTCTTCAGTGACAAAAATAGACACTTAGATTTTACATACATATTCCATAGTATTCATAGGTTCCCTATCTTATCTGTAAGAGTACTACCGTATTCTACCCATTCTTAGTTACAAAAAAGAAATCAGCTTCAGGTCTACAAGTTCTTGTTTATCAACAAAAATGATGTCACCAACATATGAAAAACAACATTTTATCATAAAAAATTAGGGCATGAATTCCCTATACGGAGTTGATACTCCCCGATTCATAAGTGTGTCCTACACATATGTCACAAAAAAATACTTTACTTACTTGTCTTTGAGTTGATACCTTGTTTTGAAAGAAGATCAGCTACCTGGGTTTATTCTCTGTATATGTGTGATACTTGGGTTTGTTCTCTGTATATGTGTGAGAACGTAATGCTCTAAAAATTGTTTGTCATGATTGTGATGTGGCTCATAGAGTTGGATAGAATGTGGGGACCAAAGAGACTGTAATCTTTGACGTAATCTATGATGCTCTTGGCATCTCCATGTCCAAGGATGTTTATCTACCATTTTGCAAAGTTGAAGACACCCCATAGTGCAGTGATCTTAGTTTTTCTGTTAGTCCCATAACTTCCCTTCCACCAGAAATAGTAGTATTGTTCGAACAACGCCACATCCACATCTTCTTTATTGACTTATGGCACATCGACATCTTCTCAAAAATACATTTTAAACAACAACAAAAATCACTATCTTTCTTCAAATTTCTAATAAAAAAATCTATTTAAGTCTTTAATATTTTATATATTAATAAATATATAGCAAATTTCCAAAAACTATATATACATTCCAAATGCTTGTCCTATATCACTCTCAAATTTCCAATACAAAGTCCAAATTGACAGCAATTTTTTCAAAATGGCTGTAGGAGTCGTTGGGAGAGAACATTCCATTTTGTTTTCAATCATGAGAACCACCATAACTTTCACTCAATCATGAGAAAGTTTTATAATCACTTGTTTCTGTAGCATTCATTAATTATAGCTGGTTGGAAACTATTCAAATATCATCAGTACTTCACTCACAAAAACAGATTTCAAAGAGGAAAGAGACTAATAACAAAACCCCTCCATAGGAGAAGAGAGGAAATACATATAACAGAGGAAAAGTGAAGAGAAACAAATTATTAATGAAAGACTGTCAGAAGAAACCCAAAAAAACAAGAGCAGGAGGAAAGAATCACCCTAGGTTGATGATCAGCATCTCTCCACGTAATTGATGAATTCTGGTGGCTTACTGAATATAGTGATTTGCACCCTCTTGGATCAAAGAGAGGTAACATAAAACTTATTAAATTGTACTTCTTTTGAATCCTACCCATTTCAATCAACCTCAACCAGAGCACCACACCCACCACATTACATTGAGCAGTCGCAAACTCATTATAGCACAAATCCATCACATAAAGAGAGGTTCGATCTCTGGAAAAACTTTATAGCTTTATTAGCTATATGGTATTCATGAAAAATGTATGCTCAGCAGCAAAATAATCATGAGCTTCATGCTGCACTAAAATCATGTGAAACAAGAAGGTTAGTGTTGTGGTGGTCAAGAAAATGACATGCTCCCACACACCAAATACATGATCAGATGATAACATGTTTGACATCAATAGTTCTGTGACCATTATATTCAAATTGTTAGACCAGAGCATACATAACACACAACAGATTTATACTCAGAGACTTAGATGGAAATAGAAAAGAATATTTTCAGAGACAGGCAAATGGAGAAATAACATGATTACTCAATCAGAAACAACAGAATAGATAAAACAATCATTGGAGAACAGAAATTACTTTGCATTATGTAATAGGCCTGGACCTTGGCTTACTTTCCTTGGCCAGAGAAATTACAAATTTATAGAGGTAGAGGAAGGATCTAGATTCCTGTATGTGATTAAGATGGAGATCTGGAATCATCTAGAAACTAATGGCGGTGTGGAGATCTAGAAAGATTTGGTCTAGAAGGATCTAGAATCCTGCATGAATTTTGCTTCACACTTAAAATTCTCCCACTTGAAGCCAAATAAGAGTCATCAAGTCATATTGAGTCCTACCATGTCTCTACATAACTCATGTTTATTTCGTGGTAGAATCTTAGTGAGCATATCAGCAAGGTTCCTATCTGTATGGATCTTTTCCAAGATAATTGTTCTTCCTCCAACACATGGCAGATCCAATGGTACCTTAAGTCAATTTGCTTGGTTTTTGAATGAAATGCTCGGTTTTTCGCCAAGTGAATGGCACTCTGACTATCACAATATAACACATACTTGTCCTACTTTATTCCTATCTCTCCTAAGAATCGCTACATCCACAACATCTCTTTACAAGCTTCTTTTGTAGCTATGTACTCTGCTTTTGTTGTAGAGAGGGCTACTATTCTTTGTAGCCTTGACACCCAAGATACTGCTGCACCTGCAAATGTATACAAATAACCTGTAGTGGACTTTCTAGTATCCATATCTCCAGCCATATCCACATCTGTAAATCCTTCAAGCACAGTCTCATCATGACCAGAATATAAACAATAATGACTAGTATCCTTGAGATACCTCAAAATCCATTTTATTGCTTGCCAATGTTGTTTTCCTGGATTGGCAAGGAACCTACTCACTACTCCCACTGAATATGCAATATTTGGTCATGTGCATACTATGGCATACATCAGACTGTCAACTGTTGAAGCATAAGGAATCTTTCTCATCTCTTCTTTCTCCTTGTCATTACTAGGACATAATTCATTACTCATCTTGAAGTGGGCTGCAAGGGGTGTACCAACTGGCTTGGCATCCTTCATATTAAACCTGTCAAGCACCTTCTTGATATATTTTTCTTGTGACAACCACAACCTTTTGTTTTTCCTGTCATGCATAATTTGCATGCCCAATATCTGTTATGCTGGTCCCAAATCCTTCATTGCAAATTTGCTACCCAAATCTTTCTTCAATCTATTGATCTTATTCTTATCATACCCAACAATCAACATGTCATCCACATATAACAATAATATGATATAATTTCCTTGATCGTACCTCTTGATATAGACACAATGGTCAGCTTCCAACCTCTGAAAACCATGTTCCAACATGAATGAATCAAATTTGTTTTACCATTTTCGAGGTACCTGTTTCAACCCATAGAGACTCTTCTTCAACCTACAAACAAGGCCTTCTTTTCCTTTTTCTATGAAGCCTTCTGGCTGCTCCATATAAATTTCTTCCTCCAATTCACCATGAAGGAATGCAGTTTTTACATCTAATTGTTCACATTCTAGGTCTAAAGTAGCAACTAGACCAAGAATGACTCTAATGGATGACATTTTAACAACAGGTGAGAAAATTTCAGTGAAGTGAATACCTTCTTTTTGGGCAAAACCTTTCACCACCAGCCTTGCTTTATACCTCTCCTTCTTTTCGTCATCTTCATGCTTAATATTGTACACCCATTTGTTTTGTAGAGCCTTTCTACCTTTTTGGAGGTTTACCAACTCCCAAGTTTTATTTTCCCGCAAACAATTCATTTCTTCTTCCAATGCTTTCTTCCATTCTTTATTGTGCTCGACTTTACAAGCTTCTTGAAAATAATTAGGTTCACCTTCATGATTCAAAAAAATATAGTTTGAAGGAGGATACCTTTGTGAAGGATTATGAGGCCTAGAAGATCAGCGAACCAACTGTGGTGGTGCAATATCAGGTTGAATCTCTTGTAAAGGTTCCTCCAAGATTCCTTCTTCTTGTTGTTCTTCATGCTCCTGAATTTGCTATTCATTTTCTTGTATTGGTGGTGTGTTTTCCTGCTGCTCTTCAAACATGTCAATAACCTTCTTGACCTCCAACTCACCTACAGTCCTCTTGAAAATTTTTGACTCATTAAATATAATATCCCCGCTTCTAATAATTTTATGTTTGACTGGATCCCATAGACGATAACCAAAATCTTCATCCACATATCCCAAAAAAATTCATTTCATAGATTTATCACCTAGCTTAGTCCTATTTTCTTTTGGAATATGTACGAATGCTTCACATCCAAAGGTTTTCAAGTCAGAATAATTCAAATTATTACCAGTCCAAACTTCTTCAGGGATACCGCCATCCAATTCTGTAGTTGGAGATCTATTTATGAGGTAGCAAGTGGTCCTGATTGCTTCAGCCCAAAAATTCTTCTCCAAACCAGAATTGGACAACATATTTCACACCTTTTCCATAATGGTGTGATTCATCCTTTCTGTGACACCATTTTGTTGAGGAGTACCAGGCACAATCTTCTCATGCTTTATGCCAAACCTATTACAATATTCCTTAAATGCATTTGAGCAATATTCTCCACCATTATCTGTTCTTAAACACTTTAGTAATTTGTTAGTCTCTCTTTCAACATCAACATGGAATTTTTGAAATATTACAAACACTTCACTTTTATTTTTCATAGGATATGCCCAAACCTTCTAGGATGCATCATCTATAAATATTACAAAATATGATGCTCCTCCTAATGATTTGATGTTAATAGGCCCAAACAGATCCGAGTGTACCAATTCTAACACATTTTTCTTTCTGTCATGGCCACCTCTAAGGAATGAAACCCTTCTTTGTCTACCATATATACAATTCTCCCAAAGATCAAGATTGTAGGGTTTCAAACCTGGCAATAAATTTTTACCAATAAGGATTTTTAAGCCCTTCTCGCTCATGTGACCCAAACGCTTATGCCACAGATTTGCTGAATTTCCTTCTTTTGTGACAACAGCGAAATCTGATTTTCCTATCAATGTCTTCAATGTGTATAATGTTCCTGTCTTAGGTCCTTTGGCCACAACCAATGCATCTTTGCTAATTTTCCAGCCTCCTTTTCCAAAGCTTGTCGAATAGCCTTCATCATCCAGTTGTCCTATAGAGATTAAACTCATGCACATTTTTGGTACATGCCTGACCTGTTTCAACAATATATCTTGTCCATCTTTCATCTGATCTGGACATCTCCCACTTCAACAATACTGCAAAACTGATTATTCCCAAAATGCACTCTACCATAATATCCAGGATTATATGAAACAAAACTATCTTTGCATGGGGTTACATGGTGATATGCCCAGAGTCAAGGATCCAATCAAAGCTACTGCTAGATGTATATACACATGCATCCACTACTGAAATAGTAAATAACACATCACCATCTGTGGCTATAGCAATAGTCTCACATTCATTTGTGCTGGATGACTTGTGATTTGTACTGGACAGTCTCTGATCCTTTTGTCCTTTCTTCTAGAATCGACATTCTTTCTTCATGTGCCCGGGTTTGCCACAATGAAAGCAGATGATTCTACCTCTCCTTGATTTTGATCGGCCTCTCGATCTTGATCGCCCTTGCCAGCCTCGATCCATTCTCCTACCACAATCAGCTAGAGCTAGAGCCTCTCCTCCCTAGTTTTTCACAATTGAATTGCGTCGCAACTCCTCATTCATTAAACTACTGCTAACATCATCAAACTTCAGGGTCCCTGCAGTTTTTGAAGTGCTCATAGCTATAATTAAATTTTCCCATCTATCTGGCATAGAACACATTAGAAAAATAACTCTAATTTCATCATCTAAAACGATTTTAAGAGAGGTAAGCTGATTAGTAATAATATTAAATGCATTCAAGTGCTCAACAACTGAAGCACCCTCCTTCATTTTGAGATTATAAAGTTTCTTCATCAAAAACACTTTGTTTCATGCCGTGTTCTTCTCATATATATCATGGAGCTTCTTCCATAATTCTTCTACCGTCTTTTCTCTGGACACATTGAAATAAACATTCTTTTCTAAATATGGGCGGATTGTTGCAATTGCCTTTCTATCTAGCTTATTCCACTCTTTATTTGTCTTCGATAAGGGTTTCATTGTTGTGCCCTGAATCAGAAAATATTGATCCTTTAAAATCAGTATATCCTCCATCTGTGATTTCCATAGGTAAAAATTAGCCCCGCTCAACTTCTCCATATCTGTAACTGTTGTCTCCATTTTCAATCAAATTTAAGCCCCAAAACACAAAAACTCCACTTAAAAATAAAACTTTAATTATTACTCGTTAAAATTTAGTAATAATGACCTTCCTCTTTTTGAAATACCCTTTTCAAAATTCCTTCTCCTTTTAAAATATACTTTTTAAAATTCCAACATATAATTATATATGTTTCATAATAAATATAAAAAACATATATAATGTTTTAACCTTTTCACATTTCACACATAATTTGAGAAAAAACTTGACGTATACGCGCAAGCTTGATGTAAAAAAAAAAACTTACGAACACCACATTTCAACTCCAATCTCCACGGATCTCCATGTTTCAAACTCCAGCAACACGTTTCAACATAGGTCCACGACCTTGTTTTTCTTGCAGCAACTGTCTTTTAGTTCCAGCATTCCTCAGCTATTTCTTGGACAGATCCTTCAACAACTCCAGGGTAACAACCAACATTTTAACAAACGATGCCAGAGTAAGGCGATGGCACTAAGTGGCTTGCAAAGTGGATATTCGACCCTAGCTCCGATACCAGTTGTTAGATCAGAGCAGCAAGAAATATCTTTTAAAATATTTTGTTAGGTGCTATTGGAATTTGCTAGAGAATCGTTTGTGGATATGGAAATTCATTATTAATATTATCAAATATATTCTTGACGTTTTTTTAAGTTCATTTAGATTATACAATATTATTAAGTCCTCTCATACTCCACTAGTGTTAGAGTATCGTGTTAATATCATGTTATTACTTGAAGTTGTTTTCTTTCATAGTTCAGAATATTATTTCTTCCGTATGTTCTTGAAAATAAATAAAATATTTTAGTTTTTTAATAAAAATATAATTATATTAAATGTGTATAAAATAATAATAATAATAAAATATATTAATGATTAAATCAATTAATTTATTTCACTTCTAAATTATATCTAAATAATAATAATTGAATGTCAAAATTTTATAGAGAAAATTTTCTTATAATTAAAATTAAAATATATAATATTAGTTAAATGATATTTGAATGTAAAGGAAGTGGAGGATTCAATTGGGCATATCCTGTAATAATAACGAGCTCTGCAAGAATTCTCAGCACCAGGCGCGGAGGACTTTTATAACGAGCCATTTGCTGTGACTAGAAACACGTGGGTTTTTACTTTTGGATTTGCGGTCAATCCAATCCGGGGCAAGTGCGATCTGCAGTCAGGTTTGTTGATATCAGGTGCACACATTCCTTATCTTTTTCTAATACATATTTGCTCATATATTTTCAAGTATGAATATTTCACCACAGCTACCAAAGATTACCAAAGGCAGACCTAGCATAGTTACTCTACAAGGCTTTTATGAGTATATAGAGTCTTTAGAGAAACGTAGAGAAGAAAGAGAAGTCAAACTACAAAAAGAGTTAGAAGCCATGCTGGAAAATAAATTTGCATCTCTTGAAGACACGATCCAAAAACAAATAGAAAATAAAATAGAACTATTGGAGAATAAAATGGTGGCAATGGAGACTAGGTTGCAGGTCATAGAAAAACAAAACCAAGATACTAACCAAACATCCTAGCAAGGAGATGCTGATACTTTAGAGAATCTTAAAATGAAGGACATGATTAAAGAACTAGAAGAAAAAGTTAATAGTCGCCTCACCCTAAATAATGTGGTATATAAATTAGATATCAAACCAATTAAAGATGAAATGAAAAAGTTAATAGAATTAGACCATGAGCATAACAAAAGGGCCTTGAACCTTATAATCTTCGGTTTAAAAGAGGAGGTAGATGAGAATACTTTAGCCATAGCCCAAACAGAATTACATAATAGATTACAAATTGAAACAACGTGTCTCACAAAAGTAACAAGGTTGGGGAAATTAACTGAGAATAAAGGAAGACTGATCCGAATAAAGGTGAGCTCTACTGATCATAAGTATGACATACTTAGTAAAACCTCAAGTCTAAAAGGAACAGGAATATTCATAAACGAAGTTCTCATTCCAGAAGATCAAGCAGAATTAAGAAAGGAGGTTCAAAAGGTAAAAGAAGATAGGAAGGAAGGAAAATGGACAATAATCAGAAATAGAAAAGCCTTTATTCGAGATAGAAACCAAAAAGATAGTAATAAATAGCAATTCAAGATGCTCCAGATTCTTTCTTGGAACTGCCGGGGTTTTCCATGGAACAAAGGGCCCAAGCTAAGTTGGATCTCAAATGATGTTGATATTATTTTGCTTGTTGAAACTTGGGAGCACGAAGAATCTAAGGTCCCTAACATAGATGGCTTTATGCAATGGTCTACCTGGAACAAGCGATCCTCCCGTAGAGGCATTGGGGGAATAGCTTGTTACATTAAGTAGAACATCTCCCCCCATGCTAGGATTTATAAAAATGGCCCTTACAACCAATATAATTGGATAGAGATCACTGACATTAATAATAAAAATACCTACATAGCAATATGTTATTCCCCCCCATCAATTCTAACTTCTATAAGAAAAATAATCTAGATAAAAATAGTCCTTACAATGGTTTAGAGAATGATATTTCTAGCCTCAGGAATGAAGGTAATATCATTTTAATAGGTTCCTTTAATGCTAAAACTTCAAGCAACCAAGCTATTATTCTAAGCAATCATTTCAACCCTAATCCTCTTTTGTTAGATGAGGACCCTACTCTGGCTAGTAGGTACAAAAGGAGCTCTAAAGACCTCGGGGATAATTTGTTTGGGTCGAAGCTAGTAAAGCTCTGTAGTGTTCAAGATCTCATAATTTGCAAAGGTCTAAAGAAGTGGCCCAACTCTAGCCAGATGACTTGCATCCATGGGCTTGGTAGCAACATGGCAGATTATGTTATTTCCGATCTCCTTTATACAACGAAATAATAAATTTTGACATCTTAAACAACCATGAGCTTGACTTTGATCATAGGCCTTTACTTATAACTCTGAATTTTGTCATGCATAGAGATTCTATAGAAAATAATCCTTATAGCCAAAAGAACTTAATATTTGATAGAAATAAAAAAGATTTCTTTCTAAATGAATTAAAAACTAAATTGCTTCCTTTATCTAGTATAGACAACATAGAAGACCTCTATCATACTTTTACTATAACCCTCTCATATTCTATTAACAAGTTCTCAATTGAAGTTTCAAATAATAAAAGAAATTGCAAAACCAACCCATGGTATGACAAAGATTGTAAAAGTGCGAGGAGAGCAATTAAGGAAGTTGTTGATGAATTTCTTAAAATGGGCAAGATAAAAATATACAAATCCCTAACCAAAAGGAAAAAGAGGCAGTACATTCGTAAAAGATAAGAGAATCTCTTACACCTCTCTAAGGTAGCTCCTATGAACTTTTGGAGGCAAATTCTGAATAGGAAAACTAAAGATAATATTAAAATTTCTTTACACGATTGGAATATTTATCTTAAAAAGCTTTATGAATCTCCAAATGTCATGAATAACTTTGAAACCCTGCTCACAACGAAATAATTTTTCTCATTAGAAGACATTGATTTTGGGGTTAATCGCCTGGCAAATGGGAAAGCTAAGGACATTGAAGGTTACCAGGAAGAAATCCTAAAAATTGGAGTTCCTGTCCTCACCCCCCACATTCACAAGATTTTCAATCAAGCAGTCAAGCAAGGGTTCCCTAAACCATGGACTGAGAGCCTCATTATCCCTATTTTTAAAAGTGGGGATACATATAACCCCTCTAATTATTGGACGATTATGATCAACCCTCTCTTAGCCAAATTATATGGTATTATTTTGGAAAATAAGTTGAGCATATGGCTTGAAAGTGAAGGTAAGTAGGCTAAAGGCCAAGCGGGTTTTAGAAGGCATCACTCAACAATAGACCACCTCATTATGTTTAGGATCATTGTGGAGGAATCTCGTAATGATAAATCAAATCTCTTTTGTTGCTTTTTGGACTTTAGAAAGGCTTTCGATACAGCTCCTAGAAACAACCTTTGGAATAGATTAGAAGAGCTAAAGTTCCTTTTGAGTTGAGAGCTACCGCTATAAGGTTATACGAGAATGTAATTGCCAAGCTAAAAAGCAATGAGGGGTGGTCGAAAGATATTAAATGTAATATCAGAGTTAAATAAGGTTGCCCCCTCTCCCCTACCCTATTTGGCATTTACATCGACAAGCTTGAAGGGTATTTTAAAGAGGAAGTAGGATGTGATGGCACGATCTTAGCTAGGATAGTCATCATCCTTCTTCTTTATGCTGACGATATTGTTCTTCTTGCAAGGTGCCCATCTGATCCTGATAAACAACTCAGGCTTCTTAATGATTTCTGCTCTACCATGGGTATGACTATTAACACTGACAAAACAAAAGTTATGATTATCAAATCCAAGGACACTTACGCTAATTTTATTTATGACAATAACAACTTGGAGGAAGTGTATTCTTACAAGTACCTAGGAATTGATATTCATCACAAGATCAACTGGAACTATAACATTGAGAAAAGGATTAATGGGGGTGGAAAGATTATTTTGGTCTTGAAAATAATTGTAAAACAAAAAACCTTGTAATGTGGATAAAAAGAAGTTCTTCTTTGAAACTTTAGTCACTCCTGCTATCTTATACAGATGTGAGGTCTGGGGTTGTAGCATCTCTAGAGAATCCTAGAGAAAGATTGAGCAAATCCAGAAGTGTTTTATAACATATAACTTGAAAATTAAAAGCAACACACCCTATCCTATTCTCCTTATATAAGTAGGTCTATCCCCTATCAAGAGCCTAGCTATGACTAGGCTTCTGGCATACAAGCACAAACTCAATAACATAGGAGACCATATACTTCCTAAGCTAGCTTTAAATTCTAGCCAAAACCACCTAAGGCTCAAGTGGGGGTGGTATAAAGACACGAGGGCCTAGTTAAACCATTGGGAGATCAACATGAATGATGCTTTGCAAAACATTAATAACATTAAAAATATTGTTACTTCTAAGTTCAAAGAAAAAATGTGGTGTGAGAAATATTTAGCAGCTAAAAGAAAATTAAGTTATTATAAGAAGGTCATTAACCCCACACTATAAGATCAAAAGTATCTCTCTGTTTTAACTAGCTCAAAGAAGAAAATTAATATAACGAAGATTAGAACGAACTCTCATGAGCTCCATAGTGAAACAGGTCGTTGGGAAGTTCCTAAAACACCATGGATGGAAAGGATCTGCCATCTCTATGAGAATAGGAACATCGAGGATGAAAACCACTTTCTCTTAGAGTGCTCCATGTACAACCACATTAGATCTCAGTTTCATAATCTCTGTCACAATACTGACCTTCCTAGCCTTTTACAATGTCAAAATTATAGTGAGCTCGGGAGGCTTCTCTCCAAGCTTTTTGAGCATAGAAATAAAATCTCAAATCAAACTAAATAATTTGTTTCTTTAGGTCCAATAGACCAAAGTTTGGTCTCAGTGGACGTTAACCATCATCAACATCATCATCATCATCAATAATAATAATAATATTTTTTTTAATGAGTTTTATATAAAACCAATAGATAGTTTTGTTTTGTCTCTTTTTGTTTTATTTTTTAAAATAAAGTGAATATATAATATTTTATGGTTAACAAAAAGTTTACTTATGATGCAGCCCTCAATTTATTATATGATAAGGAAAATTAAATATTTTAAAAAGAAAATATTTTTATTTTTATTTTTAAAAAAATTACAAAATAAAAAACATCTTAAACATGAGTAACAATTTACTATTCTGGTAACGAGGAATTCTTAATCACAATTATAAATTAGATAACTATTTAATTTAATTGTTAAGGTATTCCTAGATTTTAATGTTATAGCCTCACCAATAGAACCCCCCCCCCCCCCCCCCCCCCCCCCCCCCCCACCATACACACACACACATATATATCAAAATTATTAATAATTTATAAGTATATCAATTAAATTAATAAATTTAATTAAACAAAAAGATGTGTAATTTTATTTTAAACAATTATAAAAAAATTCAATCTTTTTTCTTTGTTTTTTATTTTTTCTTTATATCTATATCTATATATATATATATATTTATATTTTAATTTAATTAATAAATAAATATAAAAAAAAAAGTTAAAACAATAAAAATATAATATTTTACATGATAAAAATATAAAATCTTCTTATGATGAGCATAACTATTTGTGAATGGGTGCACCATTATGGCACTCATTAACTCCTTGTATAATGGTTAGATGTTCAAAACCCAGTAGGTGTCCCACCCACTTGACCTCCAAGTAGAGGTTATTGTGGTTGGACAAGAGTAAGAGACATCTAGTTTCCAATTCCTCTAGTCCAAAAAATAATAAGATGTTTTTTAATATTACTAAAATAGATATAAATACAAAATATTAATTATTTATAATTTTTTAATAATCCACATTAAAAATAAAATTGTGAAAGAAATTAAAACAATTAACTTATTTGATAGTGAAGCAAGGCTTTAGTAAGCCTTGTATACAGAACCTTATTGTCCATATCTTTAAGAGTACGAATATGATCTGAATTGGATTATTATATCATTTTTCATCCATATTGAAGCTTTTATAGTGGAAAAAGTGGAGGAATTAACTCATAAGACTATTTTTATTGATGGGAACCAGTTTGGAGAATTGGGGCTTGAAAACTTCTAGGAGTAATTTGAGGCATCAAATGACATTTTTTACAGTAAAAATTTGCTGATTAAGGGCACATATTCGTATGCTATTGTAAACACAAATAGATTTCTGATAATGCAATATTCACTTCAATTTGGGTTTATATAAAAAATTTATGTCGCTTGGAAGTTGACCTTCTTGTTTTGACCACCATGATTCAAGATGATGCCATGTTAGCCCCCATTAATAATGAAAAATAGACTAACCATGTGATCTTAATGAAGAAGATTATGGAATATGTGACATTGCATCTATAGTTAAGAGTTGAAGGAGTCAAACTTAACCAATGGTAGACTATCGAGTTGTGTTATAACTAAGCCACTAGGAGGAAAAGGGGTTCCATTCTATTTGAGTGCATTTATTTTATAGATGAGCCAATCAGTTGAGAATAGATAGGGATACATAAAAAATAGAGGATTTGTACATTGTAGTAGTCCATTTGCCAAAGGCCTCACTCTTTTGTACTTGCATCCATTTTCCATTTAGAGAAAGAAAGCAGAGCGACCTTACTTTATAGCCAGGTTTTCTCCCAAAAGTGTTTCCTAGGTTATCACTTGTGTCATTTTGTGATTAGTGAGTGTATTTTTATATTCTCTATTTTCTACATAATTTTAATTTGCATGCATACACAATAAACAATGATTAACATATCTAGAAATCTAAGGAAAAATAAATCCTCATAGTGTAGATTTCAGATTTTCTAATATATTTTAGTAGATCTGTTGTGATAAACTATTTAGTGGAATATCCACGGTAGTTTACAGATAAAGATAAAATTATTCACTTTAAGTATACAACCATTATTATTAGCGACATTTTAGTCAAGTTGTATGGGATTATTTTGGAAAAGAGGATTAACCTTTGGCTTGAACTCCATGGTAAAAGAGTTAAAGGAAAATCTAGGATTAGGATATATCATTTAACCATAAGTTAGCTTATTACTCCTAGGATATTTGTACTGAAATGCCAAAATAATAAAACTAATCACTTTTTTTTTTAGTTTTATTGACTTTAGAAAATATTTTGACATTGACACCATTCCTAAAACAAATCTATAGAAGAGGCTAGAAAGCATAATGGTTCCTCTTGCGTTGAGGGTTGTTGTGACAATGTTGTACAAGAATGTCATTTCCAAGCTTACGACCATTAAGGGTTGGCCAAAAGAAATTAATTGCAATATTGGAGTCAAGCTAGGGTCTCCCTTATCCCCTATATTTTTGGCATATACTATGATACCCTTGGTAAATTTATATTTATGACTTATATTCCACATGTGACTCAAAACTCAAGTGGTACAAGTAATGTATTATGACATTGTGAATATTTATTTTGATTAATAAAAGAGAGAAAAATTGTCTGTGTATTATTATTCTTGAAAATATATTGAAGGCTAGCATGTGAGGTATCAGATTCCTAATTGTAAGGAAAACAATTGGATTCATTTATGCCCAAGAAGGGGGCATGAACAAAAAAATAAAAATCCTCCATTTTTACCACAATTGGACTATCAGCTGAGCATACCACCATGAAAAATACATGATTGGAGAAAAATGTCACCGGTGGAATTGAAATAAAGAGGACTGAAGGAGACAAGGGCAACCATGTTAAAAGAAAGGGACAATGGGAGAGAGAGATTGTACTTAAATAAAGAAATTAGCGGGATGGTACTAAGGGTTAAAGAGGTGTAAACTGAAAAAGAATTAATGATTTGTTCTCATGGCAGGAAGGAGTAGAGCTTGAGGGGTGTTGACGGTGTTGGAAATCCATCAACCAAGGGGATCTACTCGATATGAAGTCTCAACTAAACCTCACACCACTTGGTGTAGGAGTCTCACTGAGTATAAAGGCCCAATTTCCATATACTTAGAGATTTTCCTTAGCTCTAGGTGTCACCACATGAGAGTGTTACGTTGGTATCTTCAAACAACAAGGTAAGTGTGCTTAGTGAGTGCGTAATGTAACTATGTCAAGATTCTCTTACTACAAAAGGGGGGAGAAAAGTGAGCCTCTAAGTGAGAGGTAATAGTACCACCCAGGAAGAGACACATGCGGACCAAGAAGGTCTGTCTAACATCCAATGAAATAGTCCATAGCAGACATGACAGTCGTTAAAACCAAAGTACAAGGGAAGACCCATCCACCATCCAATAGAGTAGTCCACAACATATGTGATAGTCGTTATAACGAGCAAGTGAGGAAGGTCTGTCTAGTATCCTGTGGAGTAGTCCAAAAGGATGAGACAACAATGATAACCAATACGACACATTCCCAACAAGGTAAGTACTAAGACAACTGAAATAGTTCAACTATCTTAGTACATGTGAAACAAACATGAATTACAAATGCCGAAATAATAGTCTTACAAACATCCACAAAACATGCATGAAAACGTGCTGGCTTGAACAAGCTTCTTTATTAAGAAAAACTTCCAAGACACAAATCTACATCATACATCACTAGCCCCATTAGTGGGACATTGGAGCCACTCCTTGCTTCTCAAATGACTGACTGAAAATCCTCTATACTTTGTGGGAGGAGCCAAGGTGGAAATTACTTTCTCATACAATGGGAGGGGTATATATAGCCAAGGGTGATGCTTGACCCTTATGACTCTTGGACTGCCCTCATGACCATTCATCTTCCCATGACTTTTCAACTGACATGACTCTTCATCTTCACTGTGTGTCCATTGAAATTTCACTTTACATTACATTCGGTTACAACAAATATGGCCCATAGTAGTGATGTGGCCTCGAAAACTCATGACACAACTTGACATGATAGTGTGGACATGGATTGGCTAGTTGATAATGTCAAATTATTGTTGTTGCTGAGTGACGGGTGTGTTCTTGGATGTGCTTTCTCTTTTCCTCTGCATAGCTTGATGCTGCAAGGTATTCAATGATCTTGGCCTTGTAAGATTGTTGCATTCATGTGTTCCCTTTGCTTATTCTTTGATGAGGTTCTTTCATCCATTCAGCTGCAAATAAGTATTCTAGCATGTTTTATCCTTGTCCATATCATTCATCCTCTCTCCATGATCTATCTATGTACCTGTTCCTACAATTCACTCATGACGAGACGACATCAAAGCCAAAAGCTCCTCGTTTAAGATGATGCATTGTTTTCTATGGACCGGGCTCGGGACAGATGATAGGCTAGGGAAGAGGGCTCAGTAACTACACAATATGCAGTTCCAGGTGATAGGGAGAGAGATTAGTCATTGAGATTGTGCAGAGCACAACTTAGGCTTGACTGAGGAACTCATGGGCACAGTCTTCACTGTCAGGGAAAATTGGGTAGTAGCCACTAGGAGGAAGGATTGTGCACTTAAGGTCACCAATGGCAGCTACAAGGTGGGACACTAGGGCACCTCTGCATAGTTTTCTTAGGGAAAAAAAGACAGGGCAATAGAGGGACCAGAGAGAAAATTTTTGTGCAGGTTTTGGGAGCAGTGGGTCCCGGTTGAGGGAAGACACTAGGAGGAAACCTCTGTGTAGTTTTGGGAGGAAAAGAAAGTTCAGGTCTCTATGAATTGTGGGGTTCCAATAGGCAGGGAGGAGGCTTGATGACTGATCTTGTGAAATGCGCAGTTCAGGTCAGGCTTTCGGGTAGTTTCTGCCCAATTCTGGGAAGGAAGGTAGACTGCTCACTTCTCAGATTTCATAGTGCAACTATCTTGGGGGGTAGCCTCAAGCACTGCATAGATCTAGACAAAAGAGAAACATCACTCAAGGCTAAGACTACACAACGTAGCTCAGTTGAGGTCTAGTGAAGTGGAGTTGTTCAGTCAGAATGATTTGCAAGAAAATGGCCAAGTGTGGGAGGCAAGTGAACTTGTGAGGTCTTGACATTGTGATCACACACTTAGCATACTTCGATAACATGATAACATAGATCATCAGGAAAAAAAAACAAAGTATTTCCCTCTATGAGAGTGTCTGGAGTTAAAAGCGACAAGGGCGACACTTGGGATAGACCTTTGGACAACTATGACAACACTTGTGTGACAATGCTTACAACTTTGTGTATGAGTGCAATAAATGTTTCCACGGCTAGGAAAACTTGTATAGACAAAGACCAACCTTCAAGGTCACCATAACGGTTCGAAAACAGGACATAACAACCAAACATGTCAATAGATGACAATTGATCCAACAAGAGAAAGGGAGCAAGACACATAGGATAAACACATGGAATGACTTTCAATGCTTGCAACCATGCATGTCATTGAATACAAAATGATATGAAAATGATAATCAGTCCTTCAAGCTACACTAAGAGGTGTATTTGAAAATATGTGATTTGTTTTCCATACCTACCCTCCAAAGGGTTATGCATTAGATGGAATCTTCATGTTGTCCCGATCTTCTATCATACCTTGGGTTCCTTGGTCTTCTTGTCTTTCTCCTTAGCTCCTTGAGAGTCATTTAGCATGATGTTATCCTTCTTCGAGGCCCTTGAGAGACACAATTGTGTAGTTTCATTAGGTAGTGACTATTGTAGGATGAAGCCCTCAGAGGACACACCTGTGTAGTTTTAGGATGCAAGGAAAACTGGGCCGCTGAGGGACAAAATTGCGCAGTTTTAGGATGCAAGGAACTACTACAGGAGGACGCACTGAGAGGACACATTTGCATAGTTTCAAGAGGAAAATCATACTAAGTAGCTGAGGGACAAAACTACACAGTTCGAGGATGCAAAGCATTGTTGTGGAATGAGGCTCTAGGAGGAAACATCTGCTCAGTTTTAGCATGGAAGGAATTACTGCAGGATGAGGCCCTAGTAGGACACATCTACACAGTTTCAGGATGCAAGGCGAACTGGGCAGCTGAAATGCCCGAGGGACAAAACTACACAGTTTCTGGAGATAACAGGTTTTGAATGAGGGAAGGACAATCGAGGAAACCATTTCATAGTTTTGAATGCTAAGGGAGCTGGGATTTTGTGCATTGAAAAGTTTCAACAGGGAAGGGAAAATATTGAGGATTACATATGCGAAGTGCGTGATTCAGAAAAGATGGATGAAGCTAGGTTGCTAGGGAACCTCCATAATTTGGCTAATTGTGGGATGAATAGAACTGATGTGAATAGTGATAGAACTTGACTACGATCACACATTTGAACACTTAGTGATACAACATAGACCATCTACAATATATAATAGGTAATTCGCTTAATGCAACAACCTTTGTGGAAACTTACGACAAGTGCAGTTCTGATGATAGACTTTGGAAAGATAAAGGAGACACTTGTGTAAGAGTGTTGAAATGAGTGTGAAACATGTCTATGTGTTGAGGAAAATCCATTCTCACAAAGATTTCTCCTTAAGAAAAACAAATTTCCCTTTGCATAACAAGCAATAATCCCCATGCCCAAAGATGACACATACTATATAAAGATAAAAGCATGAACGACTCTTAAGATTGAAGAGGGAAGCTTGAGATCATCAACTTACCAAATAAGTGACTAAGGAACGATAAATCACAGGATCCACAATAGGCTCTGAAATGTAAGTATAGGCCAAAATTTTGGAGGGTGTTGCAGTCGCTACAACATGGGGAACTACTAAGAAACATAGTTCGTGGTTGGGAGGAACCTACCTTTAATCTATTTCCAGGAAAATTTTAGAAAGCACATGAATCTGTGTCATGAATGAATGAATGTAGTTCTATTATGATTATAAGTGGTTTTTTTTTTTTTTTTTTTTAATATTAAAGGGAAGGAATGTCTAAATTTTAATAATGTTTTGTAAATAAATTGTGTATGGATTTGTATGTATCTATGAGTTGTTTTGTGCAGGAAAAAACTGGTTATTACATGTTTAGAGTAAAAATTCCTCTAATGGAGGAAATGGGAAAGAAGGAAACCCTAACCAAGAACTAATCTTAATAATTACTCTACAAGTGAAATATGAAAAGTAAGATAAAAGGGTTTTGACTGAAATACAGATTATCTAAGGTAGAATTGGAAACTAGAAATTATAAGAAATATGGTTAAAAACAATAAACCCCATTGTCATATAGAACTTAGATTATTTGCATACTTTAGTAGAAGATAATTACAGTAAAATAGTAAATAAATTTATGCCCATGTTAGTATGTTACAAGCTAAAAAACTAGAATTTTGTTGATTGGCTACTAGGCAGAAAGTCTCGTGCAAGACAGTGATAGAGCCTCAGGAAGAATTATTTTAGTAGATTTCTACGGCAAGAGTTCACCAGGGCTCTGGCCTAAGTTTGTGTTTCTTCTTTGAAAAAAAGAAAATAAAAGTAAATAATAACCATATTATCTATTCAAGTATAGAGGCCCCAAATATGCATACATCTGAATGTACATTACATTTTAGAGTCTACAAGGATACCCTAACATGCACACATGGAGGAAAAAAGAAAAAAAAATATTAATAATATTGGAAACCATTGTTGTAGCTACTATGCCATGAACAATAAATAAAATAAATTATGTAAATTGCTCTTCTTGAAAATAGAAGGAAAGATTGCATCATTAGGGCGCAAGTTGGTTGTAACTCTGTCTTATAGTATGAAAGATAAATTAAGAAAACGAGGGGTAAGAACCCTTAATTAAAAGTCAATATACATGGGTCTATTTTTGTGCCTCACATCCGCCGCCATTTTTAAGAAAACCCTCAATATATTTCATAAGAGTATCACTGAAAAAAATCCTAGCCCATTATGTTGGAGCCGAAGATGGCATCAAAACTTGTGGAAGGGTATCAATAAATAAGTACTCGAAGAGTTGAAGTGTGAATACGATTTTTTTGCAGGAAATTAATCCAAAATCATGCTTCAAGATAAACACTAGTTCAATCGCAAACTAACCTCTGGACACAAGAAGGACTTAGTTCGTCTTTAAAAATTATTAATAGAAACTCTTATTAAAATGTTGTTAAAATTTTAATATAACCAAACTCTCACCTTATAGAGGACAGGTGTAGACCTCCACTCCTTATGTCTTTACAGTGGGAGAAGCATCGAACAGAGGAAAAAAAAAGTAAAAGAAAAAGAATATATATATCTATATATATATATATATATATATATATATATATATATATATATATATATATATATATATAAACAAGCACATAAAAACCCCTCAAAGAAGGAATTAATTCAGGGTTTTAGTTCAAATTGAATTATGGGAAAAATGCCATGAAGGATGGGTAGCATGGTCATGAAAATTTGACAAAGGGTGGATGTCGTGCTGAAACTATCCGAGCAAACAAAATTTAACTTGCAAGATAACACCAAGCCATGAGATTAGAATATGTATTGAGTGACAATTTAACCCAAATATGAAGAATATGTATACTTTAGCAAAGAGAATGAATAAATAGAATTAGAAGGTCAAATTATGAGACCTAACATGGCAATTATGTTTTAGCAGGAATGCAATCTTCATTCTCATAAAACTATCAACATGGTAATCAAACTACAGTTTCAAACCTTCGAAGGCTAAAAGAGAAACCTTTTTCCTTACCAAAAATCCATGTGGTTGAAAAGCTTAGATCTCAACCTATGCAAAGCCCAAATGAGGTCAATGTGGTAGGATACCAGGGGTAGGTAGTTGCCATAACAATGAAAATACCATCCCCATTATCGATCAAAACAAGTAAATAATCATTGTTAAAGTATGACACTTGTATAAGGTTTTGTCATACCTCATGAATCTCCTTTCCATGTAAACTATTTTCACATTGACGACTGGCTAACTAACCTCCATGTGTAGTCCAATTCCATGAGGGTTTCAAGATCTAGAACTTCCATCCCACAACATCGAGTATATATATTTCAACACAAAGACTTAACAAAAAAGCTATATATGCACACATATATAATGGGTAGACTTGGTCATTCAAGATCAAACATTACAATTATAGGTGTGTAGATTATGTATCAATCTATGGATATATTGTAGTTTGAAATGGTATATGGTAAGTGTGTCAAGGGGTTGTCAAAGTGTAATAATAAGAAAGAAAAATATAAATGACAAGGCCTCCCCTCCTTAGATTGCGAGGAGATTCTTGTTGAATTAATGGCATGCCAAAGCTTTAGTATTAAAACTTATTAAAAAGAAAGAAGAGACATTGTGCATTAGGAGATAATTGAGTCAAGTTGGATAAAAGAAAAAAATGTAGAGATCATTATATTGTTACTTAAGGTAGGATAAACCGGATTTTAGGATGGAAATCAATGAGATACTTTCCCTCTGCATGTAAAATTAAAAGATCATCTTATTGATATGGCTATAATACATGTATTAAAAAAAGATATTGTTTAATATATGGTAATTCTTAGTTATTTACTCATAAAAATTGGAGGGATGTTAAATATACATTGATAAGCTAGAAGAGTGTTTAGATGATGCAAGTTACGTTGGCCCCATGCTCACTGCTATGGTCGTAACTCTTCTCCTTTATGATGACAATATTGTTATTTTCTTAAAGGAACCATTAAAATCTTCGAAAACAACTCAAAATCCTCCAAGATTTTTGCTTGATGTAACAACGCTGGTTAAAAATACATGTAAATATAAAAATATAAGAACACAGTCATGGGACACATATTCCAAGATTAATGGTGGGAAAACAACCTAGTGGGCATTCATTTTGGTTATTATGGCTAAGGAAATTGGCAAAGGAAATGATAAAAGCTTTGGAAAGGAAAAATGGAATTTTTGGCACATTAATTTATGAAAATAATGGAAAATAGGATAAAAGGAAGGTGAAAGGTCACAAGTTGCATGTGAGGAGGGAAATGAAGGAAAATAATGGAAAATAAAGAAAATAGAGACCTCATTGATAAATGGTATTCTAATGATTAGTTGGCAGGCTTTTTTCAGTTCAATTTTGGAACTCTCATTCTATTCTCTCTCTCTCATACTCTTAGACAAGGCAAGGTCTAGACTCATGTACAACATGCCGCTTCCATAAGTATGGTTTTCCTAATAATGCATCACAAAATTCAGTAGGATAAACATCACATAATACCTCATATATGAAGGGCTTGATGTTGCTGGGAAGGTGACATTGTTGGCTGACACAGAGATTTTGTCCTTGGTGAAGCCACTCGATGGTGTATGACTACAGATGTGATGTAGTCAATAGACCTAACTACTTCACGATCTCTATTGAAATGAGGTTCTTTTGGCTCTTGCTGTTGAAAATGAAATGAAATGGAGAACCCTTCACCCACATCTATGTGTGGAGGTGGCATTCCCCCTCCTCTAGATCTTTAGGCTCATTCTTCTGGATCTTGGTGGTGGCCATGGTGGAACTGGGCTCTGCGTCAATTATATGCTTCCCTTTGTCATTCCCCTTGTCAATTTATGACTCATATTTAGAACACATGTTTGATTCAGAAGCCTTCAACTCAGCCACTAGTGACTGCTTAACCCGACACTCACTTGCGTTGTGAGTGGAGCTCTTATGGAACCCATAACATTTTCATGTTTCCTTATTTTTCATGAGGGTGTTTTTATTTACTTACCAATTTAATGCCTAGGTTTCCCCTCGTTGGATTTGTCCTTTTTCCTGCGGTTTGGGGGCACCTTTCCCTTGCTTCAGATTCACAGATTTAAAGCCTTTCTTCTTCTGTTTAAACTTCTACTCAATATTGATAGTGTATTAGCACGTCGTGCCGAGTGAGGATATGTCTAGGAACTCCATCTCATCTTGAATGTATCTGCATAGACAACTGCAATACTTGAGTACTAAATTTCACTCAAAATCCTTGATACCCAACTTTGTGCGAAGGGTATGAAAAAATTAGTAAATTACAGCATGTCTTGGTCCCTTCCCTACCGTAGGATTGTCCACTTTATGTATTTATCCTCATAGCTCCCGACAGGGCAGTGGTACTCCTTGTGGTGTCCCGCAATGAATTCCAAGTGGGTGTGATTGAAAATAGTGAGGGTGTATTTTTTTTCCTTCTTTTCGTAGAAGGTCTCCCACTAGTTCTTGAAGTGGGGGGGTGGCTTTGAGAAGTGCAAAAATAATCTTTTCTTGGCTGGAAAAATCATGAAAAAAAATCCTTCTAGAAGATTTAACCATTTATCTACCACCTCTGCATTTATCTAAATTTCAAATATGGCGATGTCAAAGTTAACTTGTACCTTAAAGGGTGTGGCACTTCCAGAGTGGCTTTTGGAGAAAGATGTGTCACCTTTGGGTAGGTGTTGAAGGATCTGGGAAAAGTTGTCCATCATCGCATTTGTTTGAGAGCTTCTTCGAGCAATATTTTGAAAGGATATCCTACCCCTCACATTTCTTCTCTTTCATCATGGCAGACCATTGGGATTTACAAGGCTGGTCTTACAAACGTTCGACTAGTTCGAGCCCTAACTCCCTATATCTTGACCTCGCTGGGGACATGAAAAGAAAAACAGAGAAAGAGAAGACCACTTTAATACCACTGATCCAAACTTAAATTGGAATGCAAAAAATAACATATATAACCATAAATATAGAGATGCACCAACAATAACACTTCATTTCATTAATATCAAATACTGAAGTATGCTCTCAAACAAAATGGAAATAAACTAGCTCGGGCGATGGTATCTTATCTATGAGAAGTGATGTGGCGGATATATTCCTCTAAAATGTGTTACAATGAGTCTCAAGGGCCTATTTATTACTGAACAACAATGGAAAACCCTAAACAATCAAAACCCTAACCCCATGAAATGGAACGCGAAGAGTTTGTGGGCCTCATTGGGGTTAATTAGGCAACCAACTTCCCAGGGTCCTAACTTGGTAATATTATCTCCCTTTGGCACGTACAATACCTTGTTGGAAATATCTCTCTAAGTACTAAGGGATTTACGGTTCTACGAAAATGGGTCTATTGCAGACCTCAAGAAAACGTCGTATAGGGGGTCAAAACTGCTAAAAATAGTAAATGTTGTAATAAACAAGGAAACAGATGAAAGTGACTCGAGGTCAAGTTGGAATAGGTGGGTGGCCACCAATATCCACCTGGATCAATCCTCCCTCCATAGGAAGCAATGGTTCCCATTGTGTGTAGATTCTCCATGAGGTGAGGAAATTTATGTTGAACCTAGTCCCTGGTGAACCACTTGCCCTGGTGGAGGAGTTGGCCTCCTTTGATAACTCGATATAGTTGGATCCTTTGTTGGTGAGTGTTATTGATCTATGTATCCATGATATGATCAATTTCGACATGTTCCATGGAATTTGGGTTTAGCTTTATTTGTGTGATTTGTTCTGCAATGTCGGGTGTGTCTAGCAATAGTGGAAAGTATGGCCGAAGGTGGTCAACATTGAACACTGGGTGTAGACCAAGGAACATTGGAATGATAATATCAAAGGAATTGTCCCTTAAAACCTTGGTGATGGTGTATGGCCCATATTGGAGAGGATGTAGCCTCCAGTGGGGTCTAGCGAGGAGCTCCTTCTGTAAATGTAGTCAAACTCTATCGCCCACCTACAACTTGTGCGACACCCAATGTTGATCATGGTGGTGCTTGTACTTAACGTTGGCTCTGTCCAATATATCATGGACCTTTTGACGGATGTGTTGAATGCACTCAATGAAGTTGTTAGCCCTGTCGACTTCAGATTGGACATGAGTTGAATTTGTCTGAGTAGCTACAGATGGTATGACCACATCAATGGGACATTATGGTTGAAATCCTAGCCCTAACTGAAAGATGCTGTGACCCATTGAGCTATGGAGAGCTCTGTTGTAATTGTGATTGAAATAAGGTAGGCTTTCATCTCATGTGCATGGATGCTTCGAGTTGTACATGTGTAGAATGTGTACGCTCATCCTGTTGACGACCTCTGTTTTGCCATCAGTTTGGGGATGGAAAGTCATGGACTTAGTAAATTTGTATCCAACATCGACCAAAGAATTGAGCAAAATGCACTTAGGAATCCACTATCCTAATATGAGACAATGGAATATGGGATCCAAAGTGTGCCCACACTTACACAAAAGAAGAGCTTAACATTGGCCTGATGTGATACTCTTCTTGTAAGCCGCCATAATGGCTATCTTAGAGAATCTATTGATGACAATGAAAACACATTCGCTATCATGCTTAGTATAAGGGAGGTATGACATGTAATCCATGGAGATGGATTCCCAAGGTCGACTAGGAGTATATAGGCCTTGCTTCTTGATGGCTAGTTTGGCAATGGTACAGGCAGTGCAAGATTTAATGTGCCTCCAAACATCTTGACAAAGGTTCGGCCAATAAAAATACTTCTACAAGACTGCCACTGTTTTCTCTACCTTAAAATATCCAATGACCTGACTGTAGTGTTCTTCCAAAATCATCTTGGCACGCTCGCTTGAATGAACACAAACATATCCTAGGTGGCCTAACAGTGCATCTTGGAGGCTAAAATTTGGAACTTTCTTACCTTCCAGGAGTGTTTGATATGTGCTACCGAATTTTGGATCGCTCTCGTAATGATGCAGCCACCCCGAAGTCTCGTACCCTCTGTTTAGTAAATTTAGTGTCCTAAATTGCTTGCATAAATTATCAACCGAGATTTGTAAGCTGATGAAGTGTAGTGCACTATATGTGCTTATTTAACCCTTCCTACTTCATTGTTTTGTATTTTTATATTGTTTTGGGGGTTTCTATTCTTTGATTCCTAACGATGTACAATCTAAACTATGAGAAACTAAATCTAAACTTTCTAAAAGTGAACCAAGAGCTTAAAACTAGTCAAAATCTAATTTAAAAGAAAGAAAAATAGAGCATCCATCCTATCTTGTCATTAATCCTAAGTCATGAATCTAATTCTTAAAATTAAAGGGTGAATTTGTAATGCATGTTGAAATAAAAATAGAGAATGAAATCAATTGTGAAAGATAACCCTCTTGAGATGGAATACAAGCAACTTTTTGTACTTTATGATCTAGAGAACTAAATGAAAACATTCAAAAGGTAACTGATTGATTTCAACCATTGTGTGTAGTGAATGTTTAACCCTTTAGTTTAGGATGGGTATCAACTTGAAATGGTGATTAAAAACATCATTAACGCAATGTATTGACAATATGAACTAGAAAATAAATAACAAAACAGTGAGTAAACTAGTCAACAATGCATTCTCATTACTTCAACCTTACTCTGTTTAGAAACAAAATCATTTCCTTTCATGAAATGTGTTGGAGAAACAAGACTGCACAATTGAGTTTTAACATTATGCTATTGATCAAAATTAAAGGAAATCAACCTAAGTTAGAAATACTACTAAAAGCAAATGGTGAAATTAAAATTAAACAGAAAATGAATGGAAAGAAAACTACCTTCAGTGTAGGGTCCCTCTGCAACTGACTGGGTTGAGCTGCTAACTAATTGAAAATGCTCTTTTAAACTATCATTGGTCAACACATGATTTTATATTATAGACAAAAACAAAGTCCAAAAAACAGAGCTGAAAGTCTAAACTTAATACATCAAATGCTTCAAACCCCGCTCGGTTCTGTACAACCAGTATTTAAAAGGAAGTAATCATAACTGTCTTTGAGGAAAATTAGCTACAGGTGGCCTCTATGTATTACACAAGACTGCGTAAATTTCTGATCAGCTACAGGTGACTTGAATTTGAGCGAGATGTTTACAACAGAACCATTAACATAGGTGGCTGATTTGAGCTAATGCTCCAACATAAACATTGGATTTATTGATTAACCACGAAAGAGTAGACAAAGAGTCTTGTTGCTTCGGGTATCATATGTTTGACTCCACCTTTGACTACGATCTTGAGCTTGCTTTCTTATCGATTTGGGCTAAGTGACTAGGATAGAATCCATGTGGGGACAATTCTAGAGATGCCCATGTGGTTGGTTTCTTCATTTGACACCTGGAACCTGCTAGACCATGGAAGTAGCTACGAAATACATAGTTAGCTACATAATAGGTTGTGTTTTGTAGCTAATTTGCAAAAAATTATTCAAATAGAAAAAACATAAAAATAGAACATGTCAATTATTTAATACCCTCCTTAAGACAAAACCTATCAATTATCATTGATGGGGATTTGTAATCTTATGGAAAAGCAAGGCAAAGAAGTGAGAAAAGCTGTCAAGGAGAGGGTAATTCTGAGGTTCAACACCCTCAAGAGTCAAGAACAGTGATCAACGCCGTGACTACAGGTCGGTTGTGCTAGTCTGCAACATTATTGGTGATATCCTTCTTGTACTAAATGTTCAAATCAAATTGTAGCATTTATGTGGACCATTTTTGATGGTGAACGTTTTGCAACTTCCCTTGTGTCTATATGAACTGCAAGGGTCGGTGGTATGTGTGGTGACCATTTCCTTCCTCAGCATGTAATGCTTCCATTGACGACAGACCTACATAATGAAATACATTTCTTTTTCATAGGTGGGATAATTTCAGACTCTGCCTTAAAGTGTCTCACTATGGTAAGCCACTGGATGCCCCTACTGAGTAAGAACTACACCAATAGCATAGTCAGAGGCTTCTGTCTCAACCTAAAATGGTTGTTGTAGGTCTGGTAATGTGAGTTCTAGTTCAGATCATAGGCGTTGCTTCAACTTGGAAAACACCTTCTGTTGTGTTTTGGACCAAAGAGTTTTGGTTTCGATACACCCTTATTGACTTGACTTAGAGGCCAAGTGATATGAGAGAACCCTAACACAAACTTGTGGTAGAAATTGACAAGGCCAAGAAATCTGTGGAGCTCTGTTAGAGTGGTTGGGGTTAGCACATATAGAATGACATGTCTCTTGGCTGGGTCCACATGTGCACCATCTTGATCAACGATGTACCATAGATATTGAACTTGAGTCATTCTAAAAGTTCATTTCTCCAGTTGGCACACAGTTTGATAGGCATGTGGTGATAACTGGACATCAATTCAATATTGTTGAAATATCCCCTCGCCCCTTGAGATGGTCCAGAAGGTCATCAATCCATGGGATTGGGTACCTATTCTAGACAATGATCTTTTTTAGTGCTTGATAGTCAATACATAGTGTCTAGGTTCCATCCTTCTTTTGAACCAATATAATCAGGCTCCCATAAGGTGATGAGCTTGGTTTGATGTGACATTCTACAACATCTCCTGAATCTTCCACTTGATCTCATCGTTCTCCAGAACAAAGCATTGATAGATTAGTCCATTGGGTAGTGACACCACCGGGGTCAGATCGATGGAGTTCTTGACCTGACCATGCAAATGTACCCTCATATGTGAGGCAAAAATGTCCCTGTACTCCTCCATGACCTTGTCCATCTATTGCTGCTGTGTGGTGGAGCCATATTTGGAAGCTGTGGCCACAATATTCTTCTTTCCTTAGGGTGTATCATAAGGAAATCAAATTTCCTAGTGTGTGAAATAATCTTACTGCATTTCTTTGTAGAGATCAAAGAGGTGACAGTAGGTGGGGCTACCTCTGGTATCCTGTATTACTTATTGCCCAAATTAATAATCATGGAGCAAGGTCTAGACTCATAAACAACATACCTCTTCCACAAGTATTGTTTTCCTAACAATACATCACAAAACTCAAGAGGAGAAACATTACACAACACCTCATCCATGATGGGCTTGATGTTATAGGGAAGGAAACACTGTTGGCTGATGTGAAGGTCTCATCCTTGGTGAAGCCACTTGATAGTGTATAAATGCAGATGGCTATAGTCGGTAGATCCAACCACTTCACAACCTCTACTTGAAATGAGGTTCTTTTGTATCTCGTTGCCAACAATGAACTACTACGGAGAACCCTTCAACCACATCTATCAGGGGAAGAGGTCTTCCCCCTCCTCTAGATCTTCATGCTCATTCTTCTCGATATTGGTGGTGGCCATAGGGGCATTAGGCTCTGCATCAATTATTTTCTTCCCTTTATCATTCCCCTTGTCAGGTTCTAACTCAAAGTCAGAACATGCATCTGATTCAGAAGCCTTTAGCTTGGCCAACAATGACTGCTTTACCCGACACTCATTTGTGTTGTGAGTGGATCTCTTATGGAGCTCACACCATTTTCCCATGTCCTTCTTTGTCTTCAAGGTGTTGTTCATTTCCTACAGCTTCAACAGGTTGTCCTGGGTCGGCCCACCTTATTTTTTCCTTTACTTTGCGGTTTATGGCCGCCTTTCCCTTGCTTCATATTCACAGATCTAGAGTATTGCTTCTTCTATTTAAACTTCTACTCGATCTTGACAGTGTATTGGTACATTGTGTCGAGCGAGGATATGTCTAGGAGATCTATCTCATACTGGATGTATCTATGAAACTACCATGGTACTTGAGTAACAAATGTCATTAAGAATCATTGATACCCAAATTTGTGCGAAGGGTAAGAAAAAGATTGGTAAACTTTGGGACATCTTGGTCCCTTCCCTATTATAGTGTGGTCCAATTTATTTATTTATCCTCATAACTCCCAATAGGGTATTACTGCTCCTTAATGGAATCATGAAATGAATTCCAAGTGGGTGCGACTGAAAATAGTGAGGGTGTACTTTCGTCAATCTTCTCACAGTAGGTTTCCCACCAGTTCTTGACATGGGGGGCGACTTTAGGAAGTACAAAGTAATCCTTTCCTGGTTGGAAAAATCATGAAAAAAAAATATCCTTCTAGAATATTCTTATATTCTTATGCACGATTAATTTTATGTCTCTGTAAGTTATCTCTTTAATCCAGCTATGAGAGCTTGTTTGGTAAGGTCCCACCCGCCCATCTCCATAACCCATTGTATATCATCTGTAGAGTTAATGTGTGTGTGCAATGTGATTGAAGCATTGTTGTAGATTTGATTTAAGACATGGTGTGGATTTCCTATTGATCCTTTGGTATTTCATTGCTCTCATATTGAAGATTTATATTTCATGTTTGAAATAGTTTTGTGAATATATGAGTTGGAATTGAATCTTTATTTTGTCAATGAAACACACAATTATTTTTGTTTAAATGATTGCAGAGGTTCTAGACCTATCATATTATTTCATGAGGGTTTCGATTTTGACCTAAGACTATTAGATTTGGTTCTATCTCAATTAGTCATTCATTGATCTAGGTGTTTGTTCTAACACATTTTTTTTATTCATGTTCATGACTTGAGTACCTTTCTAGGTTTACTGTCGAACATTTCAATGATCTGAATGATTTCAAATGATCAAGGAATGATATGGAGGATCCAAAATATGCTCAAAGTTTCAGAAATGCTCAAAACTCAAAGTTGTCAGATTCTTTTGAAATTAGCTTAATTGCATAGATTTCATCATTTTGAATCCAATACAGCTTGAATGAGAGAAATCTGACTTCGTATGAAAAAGTTATGCAAATTCAAAGTTCAGGTCCAAGCAAGGTAAAAAGTCAAAGGTCAATTGGTGAAAGTGAAAGTCAACGATCAGGGTTCCAACAGTCAAAGATCAACTTAGGGTTCCAGTGGTCAGTCTTCTAGGCTCATGGTTCTGATCAACACGTGGTGCTTCTAGAGCGTGACAAGTCTCGTTATGTGGTTGGTTGATTTTGGACCAATCTTGAGGTGACACGTGGCCTTGTAGGATTGGTCAAAAGTTTGTTAGGAAAACCAACGGACTGGACAGGATTTGATCCCGCAACCTCTCAACAACAAATTCGATGCTTTAACATTATGCCATTACTTTGGTCCTTGTTTAACATACCCCACCACTTATTGTTAAAGGGTATGCATTATCCAAATGCATAAAAAAGGTGGAGCTTGCCATTGTTGGTGGCTCCACCATATATCATTTACCCTCCTCCAATTAACAAACTCTTCTGCTAAATCTAAATTCAACTAATGACATATTTTAATGCGACATATATTAAAGTATGGTGGAGGGATAAGGTTATGTGAGTTGTTATAATGTGGATATGGTGATAAACATAAAAAATATTGTTATGATATCTTATCACACCACCATAGTGGGGAGGTCAGGATTTGACCCCTCGACCTCTCAAATTTTGTTATAAAAGTTTTCCATCATGCTACAAGAGGGACAAGTGAAGTATTAGTGTAGCAAGGGGTTTTTATCTAGTGATAGAACATCGGGACAACAAAACTTTGGAGAGACATTCCAGGGAAACCAGGAAGCCTTTTTAAAATCCAAAAGCTGCTACAAGATCCAGAGATAAAGAAGAATACAAAATAGTCAGTTTGGATTGTAGTTGAAGCATTTTTATATGTAATTTTGATGATTTTTGAAAATTTTAATAAAAATGCCTCCCCATTAAAGACCAGGACCAAAGAGGAAGGCTTGAAGAACTCCGTTATCAACGTGATGGTGTCATTTTCTCTTGTGTACTTCATTATTGATGTTTATGTTGCTGCAATTTTCCTTTCAAGTTTCCTATGATAGTTAAATTGACCTCTTTTTTATGGCGGTTTTTAATTACATGCATGCAATTTTAAAAATTTAATAAACCAATATCAATTTCAATCGGGATTTCAGATCAATGGGTATCAGAGCAGTTATTGATAGTTTGGTTTAAGTGTGCATGATCACCACGAGCAAGTCAAGACGTGGTGAAGGAGAAGTTGTTGAAGGAGATACAAAAGTTGGCTTCAGAAGAAGGAAAACTCAAGGAGAAGAGATGGTTGAAGAAGGAAGAGGCGATCATACTTTTGGATCTAATGTAGGCTTTGTGGATTCTTTCATGACCTTGTGAGCCATGGTTGAGGAGATGTACCATGAGTTCAAATAGGTGAAAAAGGAACAAAAACCAAAAGATGAGGAATCCAAGGCATCACACCCTAACAAGACTAAAGATGAGGGACCATCTAATTTAGGTAAAAAAATAGAAACTGACGATGATAAGAAATATCCAATTTATTATCTTTTTGGTGGTCAACCTGAATCATGTTCTCCAAAACCTTTGCTAAATTGTATGTGAAATTCGACTTACCGTTTATAATGGTGAAATCAATGCTGAGAAACTTGATAACTGGATTAAATGGATGGAGGTGTATTGTAGTGTGCAGTAGATTTTTGACAATGTGGTCAAGGTTTGATTGGCTTCACTTAGTTTAGAAGTTACCACACTCATATGGTGGAAGAGTAAGTTACAATGTGGGACTCAACAAATTGGTAAGATTTTTCATCATGGAGTGATTTTGTTTCTCCACTTAGAAAGAAATTCTACCCTTTGGGATAAGCCTTAATATAATGACAAAGTCTTAAACTTAAGAAAGGACAATCAGTTAAAGAATACACAGATAAATTTAGCAAGAAGACATTAATGCTTGATATTCCCTTACATACACAAGAAACACTAATGAAATATATAGGAGGATTACCTAAATACATTTGTAATACTGTATTCATCTTTAGTCTTACTAACCTAGATGAAGTAGATTTTCAAGCAACTTAGTAACTTACATTGAAGAAGGAAAAATTAGAGTTGTTGTATCATCATAATCATCATACAAAAAAGATGGCAAAGGCAAGGGAAAAGCCAACATGAAAAATACCATTACGATGGAAGAGGAAAAAATCTCTTGAAGGAATTGCAAGAAGGAAGGGAATGATGAAGAACATTGATGGCAACTACACCCTGAAAAGTGACCAAAGTGGTTTAAAGGAAAGAAGGGTAACAAAAACATTGGAGCAACAATAGTGTCAACATATTTGGGTTCATAACTAGGTGATGATGCTCAAATTGTAGTAGGTTTTGTAGGTAAATCTGATGATGGTAATGATTGTCATAGTTCATGTGATATAGAAAAATGCAAATGATTTAATATCAGGGTCATTATGAAGCATACCAAGATCGACACTTTTTTAGATAACGAGTCTCAAGCTAATCTAATTTACGAGGAATTGGTTAAGTAGCTAGGATTAAAAACTAAAAAGCATCGTAGACCTTACACAGCAAATGGGATGAGCAAAAACCATAAATTTCCAGCAACTAAGCAATGTATCTTACAATTTGCAATCACGTCTCAATTTGTGGATAAGGTCATATGTGATGTAGTGCCACTAGATGGATGTGGAATGGTCTTAGGTAGCCCTTAGTTATATGGTTGAAAGGAAATTTTCTACAAGGAGCAAAATCAATATCATTTGTTTAAAAGATGAATTGGATATATTGTGCATTCTCATCCTATAAAGTCAAAAAAATATTTTCAAATAGTGGAACGGTTAAAGAGGGAAGCTTATGCAAGTAAAACTATGTTTGTACCATTGATGACACCTAAGAATAAAATAACTAAAAAAATTAAAAATGGTGGTTAAGGAATCTGAAATTGTACAAGTATCATTACATGATAAGTTGAGTTGTGTTCCAGTTATGAAGGGTTAACAGGGTAAAATTTCATTTATGTCAGTATGTTTAGTGTAGTTATTCATATTGTTTATATTCAACAACATGTGGTTGATAACAACAAACATGGATGTAGATATGGATGGAAAATGGAACAATGTGCTTTGCAATTTTTATGTTGTATTGATGATTGTGTGGGGAAGTAACATGTACAGAGTCAAAACAGGTTGGCCCAAAGATACCAGGTAGGTGGAGAGACATTGTCTTCACCTTCAAACAATATAGACAACCTTTTTGTGGTCCAAAAGCTCTTAATGGGGAGAAATGATCTAAATGATCCAAAATGATCAAGGAGTGATATGGAGGTTCCAAAAATATGCTCAAAGTTCCCGAAAATGCTCAAAACAAAAGTTATCAGATACTTTTGAAACCAACTTCATTGCGTATATTTTGTCATTCTAAATCCAACTCAAATTGAACAGGAGAAATTCGACTTCATATGAAGAAGTTATGAAAATTAAAAGTTTAGGTCTAAGTAGGGGAAAAAGTCCAAGGTCAAATTTTCAAAGTCAAAGTCAATGATCAGGGTTCCGCAGTCAATGGTCAACTTAGAGTTCTAGAGGTAAGGGTTCCAGGGTCATAGTTCTGACTGACACGTGGTGTTTCCAAAGCTTGACAAGTGTCATTGCATGGTTGGTTGATTTTGGACCAATCAAAGGTGACATGTGGCCTTGTAGACTGGTCAAAATTTGGTCATGGTTCTAGACAACATGTGGTGCTTCTAGAGACTGACAAGTTTCATTGCATGGTTGGTTGATTTTGGAGCAATCTTGAGGTGACACGTGGCCCTATCGGAGGGCAACAAATGACCCTGTAGGACTGGCAAAAAATTTGTTAGGAAAATCGACAAACTGGATTAGATTTGATCCCATGACCTCTTGACAAAAAATCTAATGCTTTACTTTTATACCACTACTTTGGTCCTTGTTTAAAATACCCCACCATATAATTTTAAAGGGTATGCATTATCCAAATGCGTAAAAAAAAGGCAGAGCCCACTATTGTTAGTGGCTCCACCATATATATTATCCTCCTCCAATTAACAAACTCCGCCACTAAATCTTAATTCAACCAACGACATATTTTAATGCGACATATATTAAAGTATGGTGGAGGGATAAGGTTATGCAGGTCATTATAGTGTGGATATGGTGATAAACGTAATTATTGTTATGATATCATATCACACCACCACGACAGGGAGGTCGCGATTTGATCCCCTAACCTCTCACATTTTGTTATAAAAATTTTCCATTATGCTATAGGAGGGACAAGTGAAATATTAGTGCAGCAAGGGGTTTTTATCTAGTGACAGACTATCGAGATAACAAAAATTTGGAAATGCATTCTAGGCAAACGAGGAAGCCTTTTTCAAATCCGAAAGTTGATACATGATCCAGAGACAGAGCATAATACAACATAGCTAGTTTGGATTGTAGTTGAAGAATTTTTATATGTACTTTTGATGATTTTTGAAGATTTTAATAAAAATGCCTCCCCATTAAAGATCGGGCTGAGAGAGGTAGCCTTGAAGATAGACGAACTCCGTTATCAATGTGCTGGTGTCATTTTCTCTTGTCTACTTCATTATTGATGTTTATTTTTCTGCAATTTTCCTTTCAATTTTCCTATTATGGTTAAATTGAGCTCTTTTTAATGGTGGTTTTTAATTATATGCATACACTTTTAAAAATTTAATAAACTAGTGTCAATTTCGATCGGGATTTCAGAGCATTCAAAGGTTTTGATTTGGGGTAAAGACTGATTACTTTTACATGTGATAGCTTTATTGTTATTGGTTGGGATAACCCATTATATGTAACTTGGGTCACCTTGTGCTGAAGTCGATTGGTTGTGACAAGATTAATTTTGTTGTGTGTACTGTTGTGGATGAACAACTGCTCTAAGGCTCAATGATTTCTCTATGTTATTGATCACTATTCTACACTCAAATTTTAATCCCTTATTAATTTTTCCCTATGCTCCATCATGACATGTATTGACATCATTTTGAGTGATTATGATCCATATAACAAATTGAAACATTGAATGTTCCTTTGCTTGAGTAGATGAAGGTGATCTCACTTAAAATTTATTCTTGCCATTCTTGAATTTGTTGGTATGGGTTAATTTCAGGGTTAGGGTTCTTTTTTCAATACATACATTATATTGAGTGCAAGCATCATAATGAGTGCAAGCATCAAAGAAGAGGAAAACACCTAAAGAGCGCTAAGCTTGTATGTATGTGTTGTTTCTACGACAAACACCCTCCAAAATCTTACGTACACTGGAATTTTGGAGCCTACTGTGGATCTTGTGATCGGTCATTCCATAGTCACTTCTTGGTTAGCTAATGCTTTTTGAGCTCCTTTCATGGATTATAAGTGTTTAAGTCACTTTCTCACACATGCTCAGTGTGTAAAAATCCATGAGCACATTATTTTATGCAATCTTGAACAAGCATAACACGTTCCATCAATACTGTGCTTGTGCGATGCCCAATCCATGTCGACAATAAATGTTTACTAGTATCGACAGTCCCTCACTTTGTTTACAATCATACTTCTATTTTGGTGAGTTTCTCCAACTTTTGATTTTGCACACTTTCACCATCACAAGTGTTGTTTTCATGTTTATGACTATCGCTTTCGCTTTCTCTACCTTTGATTAGTGTCATTTTCATGTTATCTTTGCCCTGACATGTGTTTTTTCACTGTCATTCACATATCACAAGTATCATTCGCACTCTTACTTTCATATAGCAAGTGTCATATTTTGACAAGGGAATTGCCACTTATCATGTGAAGTGGAGTTTTCGTTTGTTTCAAGGGGAAATATTTGTGATGATGAGTTGTTATTATCATGAAGGGATGTTTGATAATCATTTCCAAAGTTTCACACACTCTTACACAAGTGTGATCATTGTCATCGTAAAGTGTATCTTTAGTGTCGTACTTGACGAAGTTGTTAGAAAGGTTGTCACACTAAAGGTAGTATGTGTTCATGTGTTCCAGATGATACATGTCGTGTTTTCAAGTGTTTAATTGTGTTATCACAGTCAAGTCCTATCGCTGTTCACATCAGTTTCACTTATCCCACACTTAGCCAAATTTCAGAAAATTCCCAGCAACTTAGCCTCATCTAAACTTTCTGAACTCATTGTGTATATCCAGTCCTCAAGCTGCAACCTTTCCTCTTGAAACTATGTAATGTGCAGTTTCTGCCTCCAAGGAATTTCCACTACACAGTTTCAGTGCTCGAGCCCAACCCTCTAGCTCTAAAATTGTGCAATTCAACCCTCCAAGCTAGCCCCAACTGCACACTGCACAATCTTTGAGCTCAAGCTCAACCCTGATCTCTTGAAATGTGTAACTGTGCAATCACAAAGACTTATTTCTATCCTAGAACTACACAGTTGGATGAAACTATGCAAAGTCCCTAAGCTTGGCTCCCTAAGTTCCCCAAATGTGTAATCTCTTGCTCAATCCAAGCCTGAACTATGTGTTGTGTAGTCTCAAGGCTCAAGCCTAACCCTTGACTTAGTGAGTTGCATAAATACGTAGTAATTGAGCCGCTCCCTTGGCCTACCACCTAGTTCCATCTCAGTTAGTGGATCATCATGCAACATCTTAGACTAGGGATTTATAGGACTGATGCCATCTTTTCATGAGTGCATTTAAGATGTAGGAACTCTATCATGCTTTGGAAAGATGATGAAGAAGGAGATGGAGAAGGAGGACATGCTAAAAGAAACCTAAGGAGCTGAGGAGAAAGGATGATCATTAGGTAAGAAGACGAAAGAACATTGGATTACAAAAGAAGACCAAAGATTGGGACTGCACAAAGACTCGATCTGATTCACAACCCTTTGGAGTGTATATACAAAGAAAAAATCATATCTCGCATAAAGATGAATCATTATACGTCTCTTATTCAGGACAAAAAGAAAGAAGCATCAAGAAGGACATCTTTGCACTACCACATCATCATGCGGTCCATGTCATCAGTATCATGTGATGTCCCGTCATGAGTCATCATATGCCGCATCATTATTGTGAATTATTTAATTATCTATTCAAAATGTATTGTAAATTGGAAGTCCAAAGGACATGTTCAATGTATGAAGAGTCATGTAAATTCGAAAATTCATAGGAATTCAAACAATCATGAGGGTATTCAAAGGGTCACAAGGAAGGTGAAGCATCAACTCTTAGTTATATATACACCCTCATGAGAAAATAATTTTACTCACATTGGATCCTCCCTCAAGGAATTAAAGAGATAGACTAGTTCTTTTGGGGAGAGAGGAGTGACTCGAATGCTCCACTATTGGAGCTAGTAGTGTTCATTATATACATATGCCTAGGAAATTTTACTTAATATATGAATCCTGCTGGTGAACATGTTCTTCATGCATGGATTATGAATATTTATAAGATTATTTTGTGAATGTTTGTAGTTTATGTTTGTTTTGACCTATGCTAAAGTAGTTGAACTATTTTCATTGTTTTAGTGCTTATCATATTGAGAATGTGTTGCTGATAGTTAGAGCCAAGGAAAATCTATAAGAATATATGGCAACCAGGACGATACTCTGGATGGGGTTCCGATTCCAAATAGTATGAGGTATAATTGGGACTTCACATCGGCAAGACCCCATTGGTTGACATATTTCTAGCACTTTCAAACAAATAGTGCTAGAAGGAGGTCCAAATGACATGTTATGCCCATTGAATCTTCTTTGAATCTCTTATTCAAAATGGCCCTTCCCCAAACCATAATCATGAGATGTTTTTCTAAAGAGATTAATCTTACTATCCAAATTTAAGAGCGAAATTTTTTCATAACCTGTCTTAATTTAAGTTTGATGGCAAGGACGAATTGACTCTTCAAAAAAATTTGTTTCAAGTTGTTCGATTTTTCCTTTCTAATGGAATATATTGCAAGGATGTTATGGTTAGATTTCTCACCCTCACATTTGAAGGTCGTGTTAAGAGATGGTATCATACATTACTTGTTTCTTTGATCCATTCATTCGACCAGATTGTGAAGGAGATTATGATAGATCATTTGATAGGTATAATTACCAAGATGTTCTTAAAAGAATTAATCAACTAAGAATGAATCCTAATTAATTAATTGGGGATTTCCATTATCGTTTCCTTCAACTTTGCTATGAATTTACTAAAGAAAATACAGGTTGGGATTTATTTAAACAAAATTTCAAGTTTTTGGTTCATATCTTTTTGCACAACAAATCCAAACCACCTGATGTTTCTTCTTCCCCAACTCTTGTAAACTATAAGACACCCCTAATTTCAGAGGAGGAACCTGCTATTCCTTTTTTTCCTTTTCCTCCTTCTCCAGTTTCGATGAGGGTGCCTCCTTGAGATGATAATAAAGTTAGGAGACATTCTAATCAAATTCGTAATCCATCTCCTCATTCTTCTTCCACTTGTCATGACTCAAGTTCAATGGAGGAAATCCCAAAATGGCTCATGAAGCCCATGGTGAATACTAACTCCTCCATTCCGCAAGATGATGTTACTATTCATAACTCTAGTCTTTAATCTGATCTAGATTTCTATTATCCTCTATCATCTACATGCCATGAATCTTTGTATCGTGATCTACCTTACCAATCTGCTCCACCAACTAGTTTTTCACACTCTCTTGATTTTCAAGTTGCTGGTTCAAATTGTGATTAGATTCAAGGCAGTCAAATTAGAAAAGTAGAGGAGTAGGAAGGTGAAGATGCTTTCAATCTTTCTTCTCTTTTTGAAAATCCTCCATGTCAAAAAATGCACTTCCATCCTTTGATGATTCCTAATTTGCTAATCTCGGTAGTGAATAAAATTCAATCAATTCTTTCAATCAATCCATAGCCTTGGGAAACAATCATGTAGATTTTCCTGTAGATTCACAAGCTCATGTAATATACTAAAAGAAGAAGCAAAAATCTACATCTACTTTCAAATAGTGGAAGCTAATAGATTGATGAAAATGATATGAACAAGAAGTAGACAAATCAATGGCACATAGCACAAAATTTTTTTCTAGGAAATTCATTGCTCAAAACCGCGCCTATTTGTATTGCATTAATAAAAAATATGAGTGAAGATACAAATATTGTTCTCACTAGAACAATTCCACACAAGTATGCTCAACTCTTTACCTCACAATCCCGCTATTAGCCAACACTTAGCCAATTTCCAATGCCTGCCAAGCACCTATTTCCTTGCACAATTCCTAGGATGAATAGCAAATATTTAAAGGGAATTCATGCTTTCAAAATTGCACAACCCTAATTAGGTCCTCTTCCTGATTGCATGCATGATATTTATGACTCAGTAAATCAAACAACCAATAGTACAATGTCCCTGCACTCTAGTCTCAATTGGGTCCTTCTCAAAACTCACATGCATGAGTTTCTGATGAGTGAATCTTCAGTTATCTGGAGTAGCACTTTTGGATGCACCATTGCACTAACTGACTACTAATCATCTACTAGTTCAACAAATAGTTAGAAATAATTTAACTAAGTATAACTCAGGAAGCTGCGTCATCCAATTACAACTCAATCTAAACTCATATTGGACCCCTAAAATTTACGGAGAACATATACATGACTTCCAAAAGACTTCCAACTCGAAATTCCTAAGCTATTTAAGTTAATTAAACTTAATTAACTATTTACAAGTTGTTATGAGAATATAATTCAATTTTAATTCATTTTTTAATTCAAGGGAAAATTAAACTCGAATTTCTTGTTGCCATTTTTTTAACACTCCCTCTCAACAAGAAAACGATTATTTGCTACCCGGATCCTGTCTCAATGAAACTCGAATTTATATCTTGAAAATGACTTTGTCAAAATGTCAACATCATGCTCCTCCATGTAAATGTACTCTAACAACATGATCTGCCTCAATACATAATCCCATAAATGATGATATCAGATATCAATGTGCTTGAACCTATCATAAAAAAACTGAATTTTTAGAGAGATTGATACAACTCTGATTATAACAGTAAATCACCATCAGATCCATCTACTGACCAAACATACCAATGGGGATCTTCCTCATCTAAATGGCCTCACATGATGCCTGGCTCGCAGCCATGTACTCTACCTTTTCCGAACTGAGTGCAACTAATCTTTGTTTCCTACTATACCAAGAAACTGCCGCTGATGCAATATTGAAAATCCCTCGTGATGTGATTTTTTGGTCGGATGGAATCCCTGCCCAATCTGCATCTATGAAGCCTTGAAGCTTCACTCCCTCTGTTTGTCTGTACCATAATTCGTACTGAGTAGTTTCCTTGAGGTATATCAATACATGCTTTTCCGCCTTCCAATACAACTTGGTAGGCCTAACCATTACCTGAATCAACTAGTTAACTGCATAGCATAAATCCGGTCATGTGTTCACCAAGTACATGAATGAACCCACAAGTTGTCTGTAAATAGTAGCTTCCACTACCTCTCCTGAGGTAGCATCCCCCTTCCTTTAGTTACTAGCTAGAGGAGTCTCCATAGGCTTGTAGCTGTCCATGTAAAACCTCCTAAGTATCTCATTGGCATACTTGCCTTGAGATATAAACAAATCCCCATCACCCTTCCATACTTACATGCTCAAAAAGTAATGCATGAGCCCCAAGCCCTTCATCTCAGAATCTCTTGCAAGGTCCTCCTTGCAATATTTGATGAGCTAATCATCACCTGTAAATATGATATTGTTAAGATATAAGTACAATGATCAAAGATTTACCTTCCACTACTATATGGTATAGGTTTTCATCTGCTTCACTCTTCATGAAACCTACCCCGGTGAAGTATCTGCCTATCTTTGTGTACCAAGAATGAGGTGCTTGATTCAACCCATACAACGCTCTCTTGAGTTGACACCCATGTGATTAACGGTCAAAGGTTTCAAAACCTTTAGGTTGGTCTATGTACACCTCTTCCTCAATCGTGTCATTAAGGAAGGTTGTCTTTAAATCCATCTGATGTATCTTCCAACACATCTTCGATGATAGTGCCAATATAGATCTGATTGACGAGTACCTTACAACAGGTGCAAAGGTCTCATCATTGTCAATCCCCTCTATTTGTGAAAATCCAGGGGCCACAAATATAGCCTTATCCACACGACCATCTGTAGCTTACTTTACCTTGTAAAGCCAACGGAAGCTCATCATGGACTTATCCTTCGGTCTTGAGACCACATACCAAACACTATTACGAACGATGGAGTCGTATTTCTACAACATGGCATCAACCCAAATCAACTGCTGCACTGCTTCCTCAAAGGAAGATGGCTCTATCACAACAAATCTGCTCATAAGAGCCATGTATCCAGTGTACCTGTCAGGTGACCTCCTATATTTGCATTGTGATTTGGGTTCTCCCACATTCTCTCTAGCATCGGACAATAATCTATCTGCCTCTCTGGTGCATTTTCTCCCATCTCTGGAAGACTTTGCCTGAGTGGATGTATTGACTTCGGATCCTCTACATGTGGCTGCTCCACATCAGTCTGAGGCTCCTCAACCTTAGGAGCTAAAATCTCCTCAAACGCATGTAGTTGAAGCTCTCTCTCAAGAGAAAGTCGCATGGCTTTCTCCTCATCGAATTTGACATCCTTGCGAACCACTATCATCTTGCTGGTTGGCAAGTACACCAGATAGTTGTGGGGTGTATCAGTGTACCCCACAAATATCCCCAAATCTACTAGAAACTCAAGCTTCTTCTGTGCATGTTTAGTCACATGGAAATACATCGATGACCCAAAAATCCTGAAGTGACCAACATCTGGCCTCTTACCGGAATAAGCCTCCTCTAGTGTCTTCATCCCAAGTATATAATGCGGCTACAGTTATGAATGTAAACCGCTGTGTTGCATGCCTCAACCCACAAGTGTAGTGGGAGACCCTGATCATGCAACATCACCCTCTCTACCCTACTATGATTTTGTTCCTCCTCTCGGTCACCCCATTCTACTGGGGGTTATGGGGTGCCTTCAACTCCTGTTTAATCCCTTCCACTGCACAAAAGTTATTAAACTCATTTTAGACATGCCCACGACCATTATCATTCCATAGAGCTTTAGCCTTCTTGCTCGACTCTTTATCCACCAATTATTTAAACTCACAAAACTTTTTGAAGGTTTGATCCTTTTTCTGCATGAAAAATATCCAACATTTTCAGGAAATGTCATAAAAAAATATAATATAATACCTATGATTTCCCATGGATGCTGTCGAGAATGGTCCACACACATCTGAATGGACTCACTCCAAAATGGGCTCTGCTTGACTGTCTCCGTTGTGAAAGGAAGACCTAGTGTATTTACCCAAATTAAACCCCTTACATGTATCAACTTACTCTAGTGTACCTTTGGAAAATTGGTGGAGATCTGCTGCATGATATTTAAATCCCCATGATGCAAGTGACCAAATCGCCTATGCCACAACTCACCAATGTCTCAGATCTACACCATATCTACTTTCATGCTCAAAGCAACACAATCCTCTAGCTCTAGCTTATAGATATTCTTTGCCCGAATCCCTATCTTCTTTACTTGACCCGTGGCCAAGTGTCGAAGGAACACCTTTCCTTTTGTGAAGATCACATCATAGCCTCTATCCTCAAGCTTGGCAACAAATACTAAGTTCTTCTTAAGCCCGGGCACATACATAACATTCTTCAAGGTGAGTGGGGCCCCATGCTCCCTCTAAAAAGTAATCATGCCCAATCCAATAGCACTATACCTCGCGACGTCACCCATCTCAATATGCATCTGGATATCTTTGTCCTCTAGGTCACTGAATAACTCATTGTCACTAGTCATGTAGAATGAAGATCCATTGTCTAAGTACCGTACACTTCCAACCATTTATGACACCATGCATGCAATGAGAGAAAATTCCAATTCGAATTGAGAGGCCAAAGCCTCACCCACCGCTCCTCTTGAGGACTTATTCTTTAACTTCTTGAGTGGATAATTTGTAGCAAAATGGCCCAGCTCGTGACAACAAAAGCACTTAAATTTCAACATGTCTTTCTTCTTACCTGCATGGAAAGAATTTTATTTGGAATGGAAATATTTTCCTTTACCCTTCTTCAACTTAATCGTTAAGGCACAGTTCTCTTCATCACCAGTCTTTAATGAAGAGCCATCCCTGGTGTTCCTTCTGATCTCCTCCTGCATCAAATATGACCATAGTTGTTCCCAACCTGACAGCTTCTCCCGATAATTGATAGAGTCCTGATAACTATGCCAAGAGTCATAGAACTGAAAGACTCACCATATCATCCTTGGAAACAATGATTCCAACACTTCTAAGTTTATCATGACACTGAGTGAACTTGGTCAAGTATTTTGGAATAGTCTCAACTTTATCCATTTTGATTTTTCTCAGTTTGTCTTTCAGTGCCAATTTCCTTTGGTCATTTCTATTCCGATACAAGTTCATCAATGATTTCCACATAACATACAGAGTTTCCTTACCATGGAGACTCAAGACAATGTGGTCTCAAACTACCTCAAGGATTATCCACCTCACCTTTGCCACACACTTCTTTCATTCAACCAGATTCTATGCATCCAATGCTGCTAGCTTAGGAATGTCTTCATCAACGAATTCCTTCAAGACATTATCCTCCAACACAACCTCCATTCTAGCCCTCCAGGCTATATAATTGGAGCCTCCTTCCAAGGCATACTTGAGCTACAAACCATAGAAAACCATCTGTCGATCCTGAAGTATGTATTGAAAATTCAAATTTCACCTATAACCCAAAACACAAAACTTCAAAACCTCCTCTAGTATACTGTTTTCAGCTTTGATATCATGTAGATTTTCCTATAGATTCACAAGCTCATGTAATCTACTAAAACAAGAGACAATAATATACGTCTACTTTCATCTAACGGAAGCCAATAGATCGATGAAAACAATATGAACAAGAAGAAGACAAATCAACGACACATAACACAATAATTTTTTTCTAGGGAAAGCCACTGCTCAAAACCCTGCCTATCTTTATTGAATTAATTAGAAATATGAGTGAAGATACAAATCTTGTTCTCACTAGAAAAATTCTGCACAAGTATGCTCAATTCTCTACCTCACAAGCCCGCTTTTAGCCAACACTTAGCCAGTTTCCACTGCCTGCCAAGCCCCTATTTCATTGCGAAAATCCTAGGATGAATAGCCTATATTTAAAGGGAATTCATGCTTCCAAAAGTGCACAATCCTAAATAGGTCCTCTTCTTGATTGCATGAATGATATTTACAACTTAGTAAATCACACAACTGATAATACATTGTCCCTGCACTTTAGTCTCAACTGGGTCTTTCTCAAAACTGCCATACACGAGTTTCAGATGAGTAAATCTTCAGTTACCTAGAGTAGCACTTGTGGATGCATGAGTGCACTAACTGATAGTCTGCTAATCCTCTAATAGTTCAACAAACAATTAGAATTATTTTAACTGACCATAACTTAGTAAACTGAATTATCTAATTACAAATCAATCTAAACTCATATTAGACCCATAAAATTTAGGTAGAACACATACATGACTTCCAAAAGACATCCAATTCGAATTTACTAAGCTAATTAAGTTAATTAAACTTAATTAAGTATTTACAAGCTGCTATGGGAATAGAATTCAATTTTAATTCATATTTTAATTCAAGGACAAATTAAAATGGAATTGTTATGTGTGGAGCATCATTGTTCAGAGGTCTTTGTTTCAGCCGGATTTATACCCTAGGAAGTTTGGACACCCCTTCACGTAGGGGGGTGCGGGAGGGACATGTCCCCCCCATGGGGGTCCGGGGGAGTCGATCCCCCCCGGCTGGGGAGTCCGAGGGCCAGCAGTTCCCCGAAGCTAAAAACAGATGTAAATTTGCCTTGTAAAAGTATAGTAATTTCTAGTCAATCTAGGCCGTTCATTAAGCGGATGATTTGATGGTAGAACTTATGTTTAGTTTAGGTTCTTTTTTTTTTTGGCCTTAGAAGACAACCCCTCTCTTTGTATGAGGGCATTGTATTTGAGGCTGTGAAATAGATGTGTATTCTCCGAGCGAGAAGCAGAGAGGTGAGACTGTGAGAGAAAACAGAGGATATTACAGTGGATCTGTTGTAGGTTATGTCTCTTCATTTTACTGGATAATAGAAAGGAAGGACTAGCTGTTCAGGGTGGATGTAGCCCAAACTTGGTGAACCACGTATATCTATGTCTCTCTTGTTTTATGCATTTTCTGTGTTTATATTTCTGCAATATTTTATGTGTTCCATTGCTACGTAATATATAATTTTCTAACAACTGGTATCAGAGCCGAAGGTCTATTTGGCTGATAAACTCACAGGAAAGAAGGCTTCCTCGTTCGAGTGGGAGCAATGGCGGAAGATGGTAACTTTAGGGTTGAGAAATTTAATGGCCAAAATTTTTTGCTGCGGAAGATGTAGATGGAAGATTATATGTATTAGAAAGATCTATACCTACCATTGGGCAGAAAAGAAAAGATGCTGACGGGTATGACAGATGAAGAATGGAACCTTCTCAATAGAAAGGCACTCAGAATAGTATGGTTGTGCCTCGCAGTGTTGGTCGCCTTCAACATTTTGAAAGAAACAACGACAGAGGGTATACATCCGGAGAAACTATATGAAAAATCCTCAGCCTCAAACAAGGTATTTCTTATGAAACGGTTATCTAATATGAAGATGTCGGAAGGTGGATCTGTTGCAGACCATTTAAATGATTTTAATACTGTTACAGGTCAGTTATGTTCTGTAGGGGTAAACTTTGATGATGAAGTTAGAGCTCTGTTATTCCTGTGCTCATTACTAGAAAATTGGAATGGTTTAGCAATGGCCATTAGTAACTCTATTTTTGGATCTATTACTTTAAAGTTTGATGATGTTGTTGGTGCTATCCTTAGCGAGGAAATGCAACAAAAAAGCTCTGGTGAGACATCAGGTAATGCTTTGAGTGCAAAGTTTAGGGGAAGAAAAATGGAAAGAGGAAAGAGCTCAGGATATCACAGTAAATCAAGGAAAGGCAGATCTAAGTCCAGATCGGGGATAGTGTGTTGGAAATGTGGAAAGAAAGGACACCTAAAGAAGGACTGTAGATCTCGGAAGGGAAAAGAAGGAGATGCATAGCAAGAAAACAATCATGAAGCAAATGTGACAGGTGAGGTGTTACAAGATGCTTTGATTCTTTCTTTCGAAAAGATTATTGATTCCTGGGTTGTAGATTCAGGGGCCTCATTCCATGCCACACCTGATAAGAAATACTTTCATGAATACATTCAAGGAGATTTTGGACAAGTTCATTTGGGTGATGATAAACCCTGTAAAATTGTTGGAATGGGTAAGGTTCTTGTAAAACAGCAGAATGGAAACCAATGGCTACTAAAGGAGGTAAGGCATGTTCCAGATCTAAAGAAAAATCTAATTTCAACAGGGCAGTTAGGCAGTGAAGGTTGTGTGACAACTTTCACAGATAAAGCTTGGAAGGTCACCAAAGGAGCCCTGGTAATAGCAAAAGGCGAAAAGGTTGGTACATTGTATTTATGCAATGGTATTTCTAACTCTATTAATGCTTTAACTTCCAAAGGAGCAGATGCAACATTATGGCATCATAGGCTTGGACAAATGAATGAAAAGGGGATGAAGATTCTTCACTCAAGGAATTTGTTGTTGGGTTTGAAGAATGTTGATTTAGACTTCTGTGATTTATGGAAAACAGAAGAGAGTCAGATTTCTCAGAGTTGGGAAAGAAAAGAAGAGCGAAAAATTAGAGCTTGTGCATACATATGTATGGGGACCTGCTTAGGTATCATCTCTTAGTGGCTCTTGTTATTATGTTACTTTTATTGATGATGCATAAAAACTTGGATTTATTGTATTAAGAATAAATCTGATGTATTTGATACTTTCAAGAAATGGAAAGCTTTGGTTGAGATTGAGTTAGGAAATAAATTGAAGTGTCTTAGATCAGACAATGGAGGTGAATATTGCAGGAAAGAGTTTGATAGGTACTGTTCAGAGCATGGAATTCATAGAGAGAAGACAGTTCCAAGAACACCACAAGAAAATGGTGTGTCAAAAAGGATGAACAGAACAATCATGGAGCGTGCAAGGTGCATGAGATTGCATGCAAGATTGCCTTTACAGTTTTGGGAAGATGTTGTAGATATTGTTGTTTATCTAATAAACAGAGGGCCTTCAAGTTCCTTGGATGGTGGTGTTCCAGAGGAAGCATGGATAGGTAAAAAGGTAAATTACTCTTTTTAAAGCCTTTTGGTTGTGAGGCCTTTGTCCATATTGATAAAGAAAATAGAACAAAGCTTGAGGCAAAGTCAAAGAAATGTACCTTTATTGGATATGGTGTTAATGATTTTGGTTATCGCTTGTATGATTATGAAAATCACAAAATCATTAGGAGTAGAGATGTAATATTCAATGAAAAGGTCTTGTATAAGAATCAATTGCATGAAAAGAAACAGGAAAAAGAAAACAAGGAATACGCAGTCCTTCATGAAATCAATAAAAAAGTAAAGGTGCCTCAAAATAATAATAATCAACAACCACAACAACAACAACCACCACAATAGCAACAGGCACCCCCAAACACCTGAAAGTGGTGTTAGAATATCTACCATGATAAGTAAACCCCCTTAACGATACTCTCCTTCATTATAATATTTATTGTTGACTGGTTCCGGTGAACCCAAATGTTATGAAGAAGCAATGTAGGTTGAAAGCAGGAAGAAGTGGGAGCTAGCCATGGAAGAAGAGATGGACTCCTTAATGCATAACCAGACTTGGGACTTTGTCAAGTTGCCTGCAGGTAAAACTACATTGCAGAATAAATGGGTTTATAGGCTGAAGGAAGAAGATGGAGGAAAACAGAGGTATAAATATAGACTTGTGGTGAAGGGGTTTGCACAGAAGAAAGGTATTGATTTTGATGAAATATTTTCTCCTGTTGTTAAAATGACTTCAATCAAAACTATTTTAAGTCTAGTAGTAGCTGAAGATTTGCATCTTGAGCAGTTAGATGTGAAGAAAACCTTTCTCCATGGGGATTTGGAGGAAGAGATATATATGCAGCAGCCACAAGGATATGAGGTAAAAGGGAAGGGAAACTAGTGTGCAGGTTGAAGAAGAGCTTGTATGGCTTAAAACAGGCTTCAAGGCAGTGGTATCTAAAATTGGACAAGTTTATGTCTGGACAAGATTATACTAGATGTCACTATGATCATTGTGTTTATCTAAAAAAAAAAAAATGATGGCAACTATATTATATTGTTATTATATGCAGATGACATGCTTGTTGTAGGGTCTAACATGCAGGAAATAGATGTGCTCAAAAGAAAATTAGAAAATTCATTTGCAATGAAGGATTTGGGAGTTGCAAAACAAATCCTTGGTATGAGAATAACTAGAGACAGGAAAAATCGTAAATTAACATTGTCTCAGAATGAGTACATACAAAAGGTGTTGAAAAGATTTAATATGCACAATGCAAAACCAGTTAGTACACCTTTTGCTAGCCATTTCAAACTTAGTAAGGAAATGTGCCCAAAGACCCAAGAAGACATGGATTATATGTCTAAAGTTCCATATGCATCAGTAGTTTGAAGCTTAATGTATGCAATGGTCTGCACAAGGCCTGATATTGCACATGCAGTGGGAGTTGTAAGCAGGTACATGAACAATCCAGGAAAGGAACATTGGATGGCAGTGAAATGGATTCTCATATATTTGAAAGGTACCACAAATCAAGCATTATGCTTTGGTGGTTCAAACATTTCCCTACAGGGATATGTTGATGCAGATATGGCAGGTGACAGAGATAACAGGAGGAGCACTACAGGATATGTATTTACTGTTGGTGGAACAATTGTCAGTTGGGTTTCAAAAATCCAAAGTGTTGTTGCACTTTCAACAATAGAAGCATAGTATGTTGCTGCTACAGAGGCTAGTAAAGAAATTATTTGGTTACAAAGGCTTATGGGTGAATTGGGTAAGGAGCATGATATGGGCACGTTATACACTGATAGCCAAAGTGCCATTCATCTTGCAAAGAACTCAGCATTTCATTCCAGGAATAAACACATACAACTCAAGTACCATTTCATATGATCAGTGTTGGAATATGGAGACTTGAAGCTGGAAAAGATACACACTAGCTACAATCCTGCAGATATGCCAACAAAAGTTGTAACCAGGGAGAAATTGAGAACATGCTCAATTTTAGTTGGTCTTCAAGGATGACTATGAAGATAAGAAACAGCCAGGTCCAAAGAGGAGTCATTGTCCAGCAAATGAAGCAGCTGTGGAGTTGCTACAATCATTCTCCAAGTGGGAGATTGTTGTGTGTGGAGCATGATTGTTCAAAGGTCTTTGTTTCAGCCGGATGTATACCTCGGGAAGTTTGTACACCCTCCACGTGGGGGGGTGCGGGAGGGCCGATCCCCCTCGGCTGGGGGGTCCGGGGGCCAATAGTCCCTCGGTGGGGGCTCGGGGGCAGCGCCCCCGACGCTAAAAATAGATGTAAATTTGCCTTGTAAAAGTATAGTAATTTATAGTCAATCTGGGCTATTCATTAGGCGGATGATATGATGGTAGAACTATGTTTAGTTTAGGTTTTTTTTTTTCCCTAGAAGGCAACCCCTCTCTTTGTATGAGGGCATTGTATTTGAGACTGTGTAATAGATGTGTATTCTCTGAGCGAGAAGCAGAGAGGTTAGACTGTGAGAGAAAATAGAGGATATTATAGCGGATCTGTTGTAGGTTGTGTCTCTTCATTTTGTTGGATAATAGAAAGGAAGTACTGCCTGTTCGAGGTGGACGTAGCCCAAACTAGGTGAACCACGTATATCTATGTCTCTCTTTTTTTATGCATTTTCTGTCTTTATATTTCTGCAATATTTTATGTGTTCCATTGCTCCGTAATATATAATTTTCTAACAGGAATTTCTTGTTGCAATTTCTTAACAAATCATTTTGATGATGATGACTTTGTTGATGTATGTGATCACAAATGCGTAGATGCATAATCTGATGTTTTAATTTCTCATGAAGACATTACTTTAGATCTAGAATCTGATTCAGTCAAAGAATATTTCCTTACCGAAACTTCCTCTTCATCTCACTATCCCTTATGCTCTACTATTTTTGATGCATCTACTAGCGACGAAGATAATCTATGCTCCTCAAGTTTTTCATCTGATGAGTTAAATTCTCAATTGAACAAGGTAGTGAGATTATCCATGATGAAAATGAAAACAATAAAATCATTGGGTACTCTTTCCATCTCTCATCATCTCTTGTCTTGCATGAAGACAAGTCTCCAAATCAACTTGCTCATGGAATTTCACCGATTCATACATCTTCAGATTTGTGATCAGATGAATCATTTAACTTGAGTAATATGGTTGTTGAAGTCGAAAAATCTAGTCAAACCAGTGGCAAATATGGTTTCCATCCAATGAGAAGTGCTCTATTGAAACCATTGGTAGCGGTCATCTTCACATCATGCACGCTTGGTTAAATTTTCAAGATGCGATTTTACAATCCTTGAAAGTTTCGGGACTTGTCAGGAATTCAAGGCACTTAAAATTTTGTTGATGGTTATTTCAGGATCTCACAACTCTCTTCAGATCCCCGAACTAAGTTAGATCTAGTTTCTTTCTCACAATCCTTCTCTTTGCATGGTTTCACTCAAATAGAATTTTTTTATGAAGGATATTTGGTATTTCGGATGTAATCTTTCGAACTTTCAAGATTTTGTTTCTAATCAGATTCAAGAATCTTCTCTAGTTGATCCATTTCATGCAAATATCTTGCATCAAAATCGGGTTTGGATTGTGTATCTCTCCTAAATTCATGGAATTGCAAAGTTTGTCATTTCGAAGACTATCTTTGTCCAAATAAATCATGCCCATTAGATTCATCTCATAATATTCAACTCCTATTTTTTCTTGAGAATGTTATATTACAAATATTTCCGTTCATTGCACCTAAAATCCTCTTGAGTGATAATGAATGCACGAGTTATTGCGTGAATGAAATTTTTCTTCGTTCACTATGTACTTACTAGTCTCATGTGTTTGTTGCATTGACATCCCTTCTAAAATATTTCGATGATCAATATTCTTGTAAAGTTTGTCACCAATTATAGGAAAATGGTATGTCACCCTTTGGCCTGTGAGGAAGTTGGTTCAATTGTTCAGAGCATTCAAAGAGTTGTTTAAATTGATTTATCTTTGTTAATTACAAACTAGGAATATGATGCTTTAATCAACCCACCTGATCATTATTCTATCTCTGATGACTATCATTCAACTTATCATTTTCCCACCAACACATACAATGAAAATTGTTTTACATCCTTTGATATTTATGGTTCAACATTTCACTATTCGAATACTTGATTAGCAATTGAGGCATTTTAGCCTTCATTGATGGTTATGTTAGATCCGTAATTTCTTGACATGACTGCTGAATATGATCAGATCTATTTTCCCTCACAAGATTATCATCCTAATCTAATGCCTCTAATTGAAAATTCAAATATTTGTGGATTTTCAAGAAGATTATCATGAATTTTACGATCCAATCGTTGAATGGTTGGAAAAATCTTACCTGGAAAGCTATGTCACAAATAACAAGTTTCGATCTTTCCTCACACTTGCTAGGGAGTTTGGTGTAGATGGAGACACATCTGCGAGAAGCTTCTGAGGTTTGTTGAATGATTGTTATCATAGAGAGGGCAAGAATGTAAACTAGCCTGAAATAGAGGCGATGGCCTATCTTTCTGCTGACAGGAAAGACCTTCAAATTTTTGTGCAAGTTATTCAAGTTCTTATCTTTTCTATTGCACATTACTTATATATATTTTAATTTTTCTTATCTTTGTGGATGTAGGTCGAGAACAACTATTGTGGCTACACTATACATTCCATTATACATGGCCCCAACCTTCTAGCTGGTTAATTTTGGAGTAGATCTAGGTGAAATTTAGTCTACCTACATATTCATCTTGCATTTGTTTCCTGTAGTTTGTCTTATGTTTTCTAGTTTTTGTTTCGCATCATGTTTTTCTTTAGCCAATTTCTGTCTTGTATTCTGGTTTTGTTTCCTTGTTGTGTGTTATCTTTTCTTTCATTTTTTTGACAATGCATGAAGATGCTCTATTGGCTCAAAGGGAATGTGGAAAAATAGAAAAGGACTTTGTAACACTGCAAAATTTGGCTAACTCTCTGTCCTTCTTCCTTGTTTTGGTTACATCTTTTGGTTGATGATGTTCCAATGGAAAATATGGTCCTTTCTTTAAGAAATCCTTGTGTTGAACCATGACCTCCATGTCTATTATGGAAACCTCATGTGATCATACTTCTATTTTGGTGATTTTCTCCAACTGTTGCTTTTGGACACTTTCACTGTTGCAAGTGTTGTTTTCATGTTTATGACTGTTGCTTTTGCTTTCTTTCCCTTTGATTGGTATTGTTTTCATGTTACATTTTCCCCAGCATGTGACTTTTTCACTGCTGCTCGCATATCGCAAGTATCATTCACACTCTTATTTTTACATAGCAAGTGTCTGCTTTTGGCGTGGGAATTGTTACTTATCATGTAAAGTGGAGTTTTAGTTTATTTCAAGGGGAATATTTGTGATGTTGATTTGTTATTATATATCATGAAGGCATGTTTCACACTCATTTCCAATTTTTCACGCACTGTTGCACAAGTGTCATCATTGTCAACGCAAAGTGTATCTTTAGTGTCACACTTGTTGTAAGTTGTTGTAAAGGTTGTCACACTAAGGGAAGTATGTATTCATGTGTTCCAAATGATCTATGTTGTGTCATAACGTGTCCAAGTGTGTGATCAAAATCAAGTCCTATCACTGTTCACATGATCAGTTTCATTGATCCAACACAACCAAATTTTGGAAAATTCCCAGCAACTTAGCCTCATTCAACCTTCCTAAACTGCACATTATGTAGTCCTAGCCCTCAAGATAGAACCTTGCATCTTAACATTGCGCAATGTGTAATTATTACCTCCAAGGACTATCCACTATGTATTTTCAGTGCTCAATCCCAAGCCTTGGCCTCTAAAATTGCAGAGTTCAACCCCCCAACCTGGCCCAAACTACGTGCTGTGCAATCTCTGAAAGCAAGCTCAACTGTGAGATATTGAAATGTGCAATCATAAGGCCTGATTTACCTCCTAAAACTACACAATTGGCTAAAAAAGCGCAAAACCCATCATCCTGGCTCCCTGAACTCCCCAACTACATAATCTCTTTGCTTAGTCCAAGCCTGAACAACACATTGCTCAAGGCTCAAGCCTAACCCTTAATTGCCTGATTTACACAACTATGTAGTCATTGAGACTCTCCTTGGCCTACCACCTGACTTCGGCTTAGTCTGTGGATCATCATGCGACATCTTAGATTAGGGGTTTATCGGACTGATGTCATCTTGGCATGAGTGGATTGTAGATGCTGGATGTCTATCATGCTATGGCAAGATGATGAAAAAGGAGATGGAGAAGGAGAAGATGGTAAAAGATACCTAAGGAGCTTAGGAGAAAGGACGATCATCATACAAGAAGTTGACAGAACATTGGATTACAACATAAGGCCAAAGATCAAGACTGCACGAAGGCTCCATATGATTCATAGCCCTTTGGAGGGTAGATTCGAAGAAAAAATCATATCTCATATAAAGATGAAGGATTGGATACATCTCTTATTCAAGATAGAAAGAAAGAAGCAACAAGAAGGATAGCTTGGCACTACCACACCATGATGCAATCCTTGTCATCAGTGTCATGTCATGTCCTATAATGAGTCGTCATATGCCACATCATTATTGTGAATTATGTAATTATTTATTCAAAATGTATAGTAAAGTGGAAGTCCAAAGGACACGTTCAGAATATGAAGAGTCATGTAAATTCGAAAAGTCATAAGAAGTCAAATAGTCATGAGGGTAGTCAAATAGTCACAAGGAAGGTGAAGCATCCCCTCTTAGTTATGTATACACCCTCATTGTATGAGAAAAGGAATTTTCTCACATTGGCTCCTCCTGCAAGGCATTGGACAGACATTCTAGTTCTTTTGTGGAGCAAGGAGTAGCTCCAATGCTCCACTATTAGAGCTAGTGGTGTTCATTGTATACATGTGTGCAAGAACTTTTACTTAATATATGAAGTCTGATGATCAACACGTTCTTCATGCATGGATTATGAATATTTGTACGATTGTTTTGTGAATGTTTGTAGTTCATGTTTGTTTTCACCGGTGCTAAAGTATTTGAACTATTATGGTTGTTTTAGTGCTTATCATCTTGAGAATGTGTTATAATGGTTTTTATGACTGTCACATCTTTGTGGACTAATTTGGTGGATGTTACATATATCCTTCTTGATAAAGTTGGTTACATGACTGTCACATCTTGTTGGACTATTCCACTGGATGTTAGATGGATTCTTCTTGTTCGTGTGTGTTTCTACTAGGGTGGTTCTATACCTCTCTCTTAGAGGCTCACCTTCCTTCCTCTTTGTAGTAAAAGAACCTTAGCACACCTATGATCAAACACTCACTAGGCACACTCACTTGCTTTTCGAAAGTACATATGTATCTCTCTCTCTTGCTGATAGTTAGAGCTAAGGAAAATCTATAAAAATATATGGAAACTAGGCTAATACTCCAGATGGGGATCCTATTCCAAATGGTGTGAGGTCTAATTGGGAATTTTCCTTGGGGAGACCCTCTTGGTTGATGTATTTCCAGCACCGTCAACAATATGAAAAATACAATAAGTTGAAGGAAGAATATGAAATTTAGTTAAGGAGAATGTTTGAGTTTGAGTATAGGTTGTGAGCCTGCAAGAAAAAATATTCTCCAAAATACCAAGGAAAATTCAGCATGGGAGGAGAGAGAAATGACAATAGAGGTAAGAGAGATAAAGTAGGGCTCATAATATTCTGAATGCAGATTTGAGTTGCAACTGACTTGGGAGTAGAAGAGAGAATGAGTGATTTGAACATATCAAATTTGGATTGGGGGAGATGTGGTGTAGAACATAATAGATTATCGTATAATATGTGAGAAGTATGAGCTTGAAATGATAAGTGAGAGATCAAAATCAAGAAACTAAAGAACTGAATATATTATTTTGTGGATATGACATTTGGTTGAGGCAGAGAAAATCTTACGAGATTGCAGAGTGAAGTGTGATGACATTGAGGTAAATTGAGTGTGAGTTGTACAAGGTTTAGAACAATGAAGAGGTTAAATAAGTATGAGTATGTAAAGACTAAAGAATGAGCCCATGGCTCTGAGTTTGAAAAAATGATGAAAGAAGGATTTGACAGGCAAAGAATGCCCTCACATCACCTTATAGGAGTATCCTTCAGGTAGGTGCATGTAAAGTTTAGGATTCAGTTCCTCCTTAAGCTTGGTGCATATGAATTCATGAGATGGTTGTCTATTCTCTATGGTGCTAGTAAAGTTAATGTAACAATAGGTTGGAGCTTACAACAATATTCTAACAAAAATTTTGTGGTTTTCTCCCTCCATGCATTTCCACTTACATCTAGTGTTCCTATGCATTGCTTATATGATTGTTTGTTTAATGGTTTAGGTTGTTTTATATTTTCAACACTATCAAAATATACCATTATACTAATTCACAACCCCTCTCTCAATTTAATCATAATACTAACATATTAAATATCTATAAGAAAATCTATATAATAAGTTGGGTTTGAATAGTTTACAAGGTAAATTGCATAACAAATTGAATAAAGAGGAAATGTATAAAATTATAGAATTATACCATTTATTTTGTAAAACATCTTTGAACCTCATAATTTTTGGTCTAAAATAAAATAAATTTTAGGACATTCTAGTGAAAGAAAAACTATACCATAAATTACAAACTGAAAGAACTATACAATAAATTAAAAATTGAAACAACTTGTTTCATAAAAGAAAAGAGTTTGGGTAGAATGATTGGGAATAAATATAATTTAATTCATGTTAAATTTATCTTTGATGACCATATATATTAATAATAAAATTCCAAGTTTAAAATGGTAAAATATTTATAAATGAAGGCCTTGTTCCATAAGACCAATCTAGATTAAGAAATCAAGTTCAAAAGGTAAAGAAGCCATGGAAGAAGGAAATTGTCAAGAATTTGCAATATGAAAGATATTATTAGGGATACAAACCAAAAATATAACAATAAATAATAATTTTGGGCTCTCCATGTCCTCTATTGGAATTGTCATGGCTTTCCATGCAGTAAAGGACCTATATTAAATTGGATCTTGAGTGAAATCGATATTATAGTAATTGTTTAAACTTAGGAGCATAAAGAACTTGAGGTAACTAGCATGGAATAATCTGAAAATAAGATCTTAGATTAATGTTAAGGTATTACAGACTCATGTGTAGGATTTTCCTATATTACTTAGTGAAACGGATCGAAAAGATTGCGAATAATATAGATAATGAGCAGTTAGAGAAACATAATAGACACACACACATAACACAACAAATAATCAAGGAGTTCACTAAAAACTCTTGGGTTATGTCTCCTGGTCTAGCTTTCAGTGGTGACCTCTCTATTATGTCTTCAAGAGAAGAGTTTTTACAAATGTGAGCTCAAACTGAGTCTCAACAAAACATGAACAAACAATAGGGTTTTGCTTGATTTCCTCAAGTTTTTCTGAGTACATAGACTCTCCCTCTCACTCTTTGTCTCTATTTTCTCTCTGTCTCAACACTGCCTCCCTCTGCCTCTGACATTGAGTGGCTTTTAAGCCTATCGACGCTTGTCTGTTTGTTTTCCCTTTCGGGCTCTTTGGCTCCTGGCATCTGTCCGCTCAAATTCCCATTGAGCATTAATCAATCATGGTGTAACGTCTTCAGGTATGGTGGCCACTTGTTTTTAAATGGAAGGGACCATCGGCGCGTTTGAAATCCCAAAACAGTCATTTCTCTGTTTACATAAAGAAATACACAGAAACACTGAAAAATTCACCAAAATGCCTTTTATCGGACTTGAAATATTATTGAATCCACCCTAAACTCCATCGGGTCTGCCTTTATATTGCTATTGCAAGTCGCTAGTTGTGGGTTCCTTTGTATTTGGGTTTATAACGAAAAACATCAAATATGCAAGATAACCCAACAAATTGCTCCATATTAGACTTCAAAATATATCATATCACATTCATAAACCCTTTCGGGTCCGGCTATATCGCATGTTGCATATCCCTTTTAACTTCCAATCACCAATTGTGCTGATTGGCCTCATCGGCTATCGATACATCATTATCCCATGGTTGCTGACCTTCTTGGCATCACCCCTTACAAAGCTGCGATGTGATATTGTGATGTGATATATCGCAATTGCATATCGCCAATCCTTCAAACCATGGGCTATGTCCATCTGTGTATGCATATGAGTGATGCGATATTGCGTGAGTAGATCTGGACCATTGATCTGCACGCTTGATCAACAGTCCTTGTTTAATCGCGCTTGATTGCTATCGTGATTTCCATAAGGCCACTTCTGATTAACTTTGCTTGCCACCTTCGATTGCGATATGCCGATTAGATCTAGACCGTTGATCGGCCAGATCTGACGGTTCCTCTGCGATGTTTCTCAAGCTTCCGATAGACTCCGTTTTCACCATTTCTTCATGTTTTTGCCGTCCGATAGTGTTTTCCACCATTCTTGAAGGTTTATCCTTTGCGATAGTGTTTAAGTATTGAAAGATATAGAGGTTTTTAGGATCCATTTTGGATCATGGAAGGCTTTTATGATGGTTAGTATGGAACAAGTGATCCTACTACCACTAAGGGATTGGAGGCATATCTTATTACATCAATAGGAACATTTAGGCTCACATTAGCATTCGTAAGAAAGACCCCTTCAATTGGTGCATTTAGATGGAAATAGTTTATATTAATGTTAAGAAGATTTATATAGAAATATGTCATTTTATGCTTATTATTTCTACATGTTTTAGAAAATAGAAAAAATACTATAGATAAAAATTGTCCTTACAATAGCTTAGAACATGATATTCATAGTAATTTGAAAAATGAAGGAAATATTCTCTCTCTAGGAGACTTTAATGTCAGAACAATAACTACTCAAGTTATTATTTTAAGAAAGCAATGATTGTGGCTCTCATCCTCTATGGCTATATGAGGACCTAGTTTTAGCTAGCAATTATAAAAGAAAATATCAAGAGTTGGTTGAAATTTTTGTTGAAACTAAGCTAATCGAGATTTTTAGTTCTTAAGATCTAATTATTTGCAATGGTCTTTTGAAGTGGCTAAAATCCAACTAGATGACTTGTATTCATGGGCTTGGTCATAGCGTTTTGGATTATGTGACATCTAATATGATATTTATGTATATAATAAAATAGTAAATTGAATGTTTTAAATGAATATAAGCTCAATTTTGATAATTGAAATTTAACCCTAACTTTAAACTTTGTTATCCATAAAATACCTATGGAAGATAATTAGTATAATAAAAAAACTTAATTTTAACAAAAATCAAGATGATATATTTTTTCAAAGGATTTAGATAATAAATTAAATCTCATACTAAATAATGAAAATATTGAAGACATTTATCATAATTTTAAAACCACCCTTTCTACTTCCATTAACATGTTATTGTCAAGGTGCTGAGAATGATAAACCCTTGCTATGATAAAGAGTGTAAGATTGCTAGAAAAATTACTAGTGAATATTCTAATTAGTCCTTAAAATCCAACAACATAAATCGATACAAAGTCCTAACTAAAATAAAAAAATTACTACATAAATAGAAGAAAGAGAATCTTTTGCACCTATCTAAGCTAGATCATAAAAAAATTACACGCAAACTCTAACTCTTAAATTAAAAAAAATAAAATAAAGCGATATGATTCTCTTTTGGGATCAAAATTACTACCTTAAATATAGTTATGAGTTCCCTGATGCCATGGACAAAATTCAAACCCTTGTTACATATAAATAAATATTTTATAGAAGACATGGAGTTTGGGGTTAAGCATCGCAACAAGAGGGGAAGTTAAGGATATAAAGGATATGAAGCAAAAATATTAAAACTTGAATTGTTTATCCTGACTCTTCACATCCATAAGATTTTCAAATTAATAATCAATTAGGACTTCCTTAAACCTGATACTGAAATCCTAGGTATACCTACTTTTAAAATATGAGATACAAGCAATCTGTAAAATTATAGTACCATTATAACTAACCAAATTTCAAACAACTTGTATTGATTGTGAGATGATTTCATCAAAATCACATAGAGAATCATTTTTCGACGCATTTTGAACCAAATAGTGTGGTTCATCGTCAGGACAAGTTGAGGAACAAATCTGAGCGATTCGTTAAATAGAGCATGCAGGTCCTTCAACGGCTATATGAACGTGCAACGGTTAAAAAGACCCTTAATAGTTATCATATATATATATATATATATATATATATATATATATATATATATATATATTATTTATTTATTTATTTACAGTAATATTATTATATTAACCATTAGTAATATTATTTTTTTTCCCGTAGAAAAAAGTCGTAATTTTATTCATATTGATAAAATTACATTTTGTAGATGCATGAGGCATATTCAGATGGTTGTTCCTGTAATGACAGGCAGCAAACAGAGAAAAAAACACAAAATAGCAGATGACTGTTCCTGTAATGACAGGAAGCTACAGAAATAGAGAAAAAAAGAAAAAAAATGTTCCAGCAAGACTAAACTTTTCTACCCTTCTTCTTCTCCACCCGTCGCCAACCACCAGTGTCGGGAGTGGGTGTAATAATAGCTAGCTGATTTTCCATTGGGATCAGTTGAAGTTCTTTGTCAGATTCTGAGCCCTCTGATCCATGGGTTCGTTTGATGCCGCTTATTTCCATTTGTGGCTCTTGTTGCAGATCTGAAATGTGCGGCCCCAAATGAGTAGTTGGGGAATTCTCTTCCTGAGTATATGTCTATCTCATTTGAGTATCAAGTTCTGTTTGGTTCTCTGTAGGCTCCACATTTATGTCTTCTTCTTCCAATGGGTCGGTGTGCTGCCAGCCTTTGGGTTTTTTCTATCATTTCTTGGTTCTCTTGGGGTCCTTTCGAGCAAATGGGCAATCATATTGAAGGTGACCTATTTGCATGCATCCCCTGCACTAGAACGCTATGTTCTCATAGTCGAGCTGTTGTATCCATTGAGAATTATTGAAATTCAGCGTGATGTGGTCAGGTAGCCCCTGACTCAAATCCACTTCTACACATATTCTGGCAAATGTAAATATTCCCCTGATAGCTCTGTCTTCATCCATTTTTAGGAATTTCCCCAGGGAATTCCCAATAGCAGCTAATACTTTGTGATGCCAAAAGTGTAGAGGGAGACCATGTAGCCTTACCCATACAGGCATCGTTGAGACTTTCATTGTATTGGCATCGAAATCAGAAAACCAGGGGGTGAGGAAGAGGCCAGCACTGCCCCAGAACCAAGGCCCCTGATTGATAATGTTGTCTCGTTCTTGTTCTGTGTTAAATCTAACTATGAAGTACCCTTTGGGGCATAGGTAAATTTCACAGTTTGTTGTCCATGTTGTAAAGATCCACTGGTGCAGGGCATCTGATTTTGGCCAGAACCCATTAAATCTACAAATAACTGCATTTTTAGATAAATCAGAGTGTAGACTAGTTACCTCTGGCATAGATACTAGTAGCGTTGGTGATTCTGGCTTTTGTTCAACAATGTAGGGTCCTGGTAACTCTGATGGTGGTGCTGCTTTATTTTTCATTTTTTCCTTCCCTTTCACTGCATCCCGAAAGGAACCTGTATTTTTAGAGCTGGTTCCAGTGCTTCCGCCACGGAGTTGGAGATTTAAAATAATGGTTGAATCTTTGGCGATGCCGTAGTGCTAGAGAGTTTGGTTGTCCTGCATACTGTATCCTGAATATATAAGGTTTTGATATTGTGTTGGGGTTCCAAGGTGTCCCTGGATTTCCTTTTTTAACGCATGGATGCTCATTCCCTTACTGAGCCGCATGCAAAAATGTTTGCCCTCAATTGATTTGATGAAAATCTGGATCAGATCTGCGTCCATACGGAGTAAATCGGTCTTGTGGAGACCTCGCTTTGTTGGATCTGGCCGACTGGGAAGTAGTGGCGAAATATTTTGTTCAGCCCTCATCCGCACAGCCGTTCCCGGCCAGTTCATTTCTCCCTTGTCTTTATGCACGATTATAAGATCTGAATCAGGGTGGGTTTGCAGATCTGGGCGGTGACGGGCTGCATCGTCCACTCCATGTCCAGTTATAATGGGTTCAGACGGCACACGGTAGGATAAACCCTGAGGCAGATAAGGTGAACACACCCGTGGCCTATGTGAAGATCGATCTGCCACCGGGGACCGATCAGCCACAGGGGTTTTGCTGTCCGGCTCGCTGCGGAGCCAATTCCTTGTCAGTGTGCTCGATTCCAGTAGTCCTGCACCCGATTTCCTGAGGGGGCGACCTGTGAACACACCCCCATCGCTGATCTGCTGTGCAACGGCGGTGCTGAGGAGTCCAGAAACCCTAGCCATCTCCTCTCTGCTTATGATATGTCCCATTAGTAATATTATTATATTAATTTCAAGCTAATATTACTATATTAATTTTAAATTAATATTATTAATAATATGAATATTATTATCAATAATATTGAATTATTTTGGAAAGGACGATCAATTTATTGCTAGAAAGCCACAAAAAAAGTGTTAAAGGCTATGCTAGAACAAGATCTATCATTCACTTATGGACCACATTTTTATGCCTAGGATCATTGTAGGAGTAAGTTGTAATAATAAAATCAATGTCTTATGTTTCTTAACTTGATTATATACAATATAGTAATTATCCTTACACTAATGATATTGTTCTCATGGTGATGTGTCCTTATGATCTGGACAAACAACTAAAAATTCTCAAGGATTTTTTTCTCTAGTATAAATATGCTTGTTAACATTGATAGAACAAATGTTATGATAATGAAATCCAAGAAGATGAGTTACACTAATAATTTCTTGTATGACAACAACAATTTGGCAGAATTGACTTCATACAAATATCTTGGAATCAATTTTTATCACAAGCTTAATTGGAACTATATCATTGAGAAAATAATAAATAGAAGGTGAGAAGCTTATTATAAACTTGAAGAATTTTTTAATCAACAGATCTTTGGATATGAGATAAGAAGAAACTTACTTCATCTTGAGATTGTCATTACTCCCATCATCTTATATAATTGTGAAGTTTGGAGGTGTAACATATCTGGAGAATCTTGTAGAAATATAGAGAAAATCTAAAAATGTTTTTATACTTATAATATCAAAATTAGAGGTGGTACACCCTAAACTATATTTTTCATATAAGTGAGCCTTCGTCCATTGAGAGCTCAAATATGACTTGGTATAAGGTATATCTGAGATATAAGAACAAAATAAACAAAATGGATAACAAAAAACTTCTTAAGATTGCTTCAAACTCTAACCAAAATCTACTATGGTGGTTGACATAAAAATGTCACTTCCTGACTCAAGCATTGGAGAGTAAAGGAAGAGGTAACTCTATAACTTTATATGTTGGGGAATAAATATAAAAGATATTTATATGTTATGAGTAGATTAAGGAAGAAAACCAATAGTTTTAAAATAAGAACAAACTCTCATAAAGTCCATATTGAAATATGACTTTTGATGGTTCCTAAAATATCAAGGCTTTAAATGTATAACTTTATATGTTGGGGAATAAACAAAAACGATATTTATATGTTATGACTAGATTAAGGAAGAAAGACAACATTTTTAAAATGAGAACAAGCTCTCATAAAGCCCATATTGAAATATGACTTTAGATGGTTCCTAAAATATCAAGAGTTGAAAGAATTTGTCATTTTTTTTCGTAAGCATAGTTATAGTGGGCCCACACATGCAAAAAGGTTAACCTAGCATGCCATGAGCATAACCTTAATGGACCCAAGGATAATTGAGCTCACTCTGCATGACGAAGGGCTAGAGACTTGGGGAGCAGGCTTCAACTAACTCCACTACCCATCAAGGCCAACAATTTTGTCATCTTTATAACATTAAAGAATAAAAAATAAAAACATTTTATTTTAGTGTTTTTGATATACCCACGTCAAATCACAGTATTTTACAATACTCACACTCACATTAAAACACAAATCACAGTTTGAAAATATTTATTATTAATTTTTACTACTTTTTAACTCATCATAAACTATAAGAACACTTCTTTAAAAATATCAAGTAGGTGTTGTAACGTCGAACATTGACAAAGTGGAATTTAGTGTTTTGTTTTAGTGTTTTGTGAGAAAGTGGTCTGTTCCTTTCGAAAAATACTTAATGATATTATGGAAGCCATGGAATATTTAATGGTTTGAGTTTCTCAAAATTTGATCATTAGATAAATTTACTTTAGATTTTCTTTACTAGTGTGTGAAAATAATGTTCGAACTCTAAACCAACCTAAAGACATGAGAGAGCACCAATTTAGAAACCATCCTCCAATTTTGAATCTGACCAGAATCATCACTCTGTCGACATTAATTGATAAAACATTTAGAATTTACATTGTATTTGCGAGTAATAATGGATAAATCAAACATATATAACCTTCACCATTTACATTGTAGTTTCCAGCCTTAATATATAAAATGAAACATCTATGAAATTCACTTTTGGCATTGTATTTTCTACAACTAAACAAAGATTTCAAAAAATAAATACATAAAACAATTTTGGACATTTCTATAAATCACATGTTTGCATTCAACTGAGCTTACATTTCTTGCTTGCAAGGATTCTGGAGAGCCCCTCTCGAGGACAAAGCTCATTCACCAAATACTTTACCCCAAAATGTTCTGCGAAAAATTTGTAGGCTATTGACTAAAATTCGTAATTAACTCTCTCGTCTTGAAATTTTTCATCATCAGCTTCTTCGGATTAACCAAGAGTACTTGATGCGGAAGATGTTAGTTCACTATCTAACTACCATATATATATTAAAAGTTATAGTAAATTTAATATTATATAATAAAAGTTAGTTATAGTAAGTTTAATATTATTGGTTAATGGTAAAGAATTATATTTTTTTTATTAGTTTTAATTAAAATTTCATTTTGTAGAAATTTTTAAAAATTTGAATTTAATTTGTTTAATCTAAAGAATTTAAGTGATATGAGATAATTTTTAAGGTGTTGAACGTATTTATAAATTCAAAATTATATTTTTTTCAATAAAATTTGTAGTTTTTTTCATTAATAAAAAGAAAGTACATTTGCTAAGATTTCCATACGTTTTCTCTTGAATTTTATTGTTTGTAACAATAAATATTCATACCATATTTCAGTGACAAAAATAGACACTTGGATTTCCCATACATATTCCATATTGTCTTCATAGGCTCCTTATCTTATGTGTAAGAGTACTATTGTATTCTACCCATTCTTAATTACAAAAAAGAAATAAGCTTGGTCTACAAGTTCTTTTTTATCAACAAAAATGATGCCACCAACATATTAAAAACAACATTTTATCATAAAAAAATTAGGAAATGAATTCCCTATATGTTGTTCTTAGTTACAAAAAAGAAATCAGCTTTAGGTCTACAAGTTCTTGTTTATCAACAAAAATGATGTCACCAACATATGAGAAACAACATTTTATCATAAAAAAATTAGGAAATGAATTCCCTATATGGAGTTGATACTCCCTGCACATGTGTTGCGAAACGATATTGTCTTTGAGTTGATACCCCATTTTGAAAGAAGATAGCTACCTAGGTTTTTTCTATGTATATGTGTGAGAAAGTAATGCTTTGAAAATTGCTTGTCACAGTTCTTATGCAGTTCATAGAGTTGGATAGAATGTGGGACTGAAGAGAATGTAATATTTGACTTAATTTAGGATGTTCTTGGCATCTCTATGTTCAAGGATGTTTCTCTACCATTTTGCAAAGTTGAAGACACTCCATAATGCAATGATCTCACTTCTTTTGTTTGTCCCATAACCTCCCTTCCACCATAAATAATAATATCACCATCCACATCTTATTTATTGACTTGAGCCACAACCATATCCTCTCAAAAATACATTTTAAATAACAATAAAAATATATATTTAATTTAATTTATCTTTAATATTTTATATATTAAAAAATATATAGCAAATTTCTTCCAAATTGACAACAATTTTTTCAAAGTCGCTTGAACATTCCATTTTGTTATCAATCATGGGAACCCCATAACTTTCATTCAATCATGAGAAAGTTTTACAATGACTTCATTATAACTGGCTGGAAACTATTCAAATATTATCACTGCTTCAGGCCCAAAAACAGATGTCAATGAGGAAAGAGACTAATATCGAAACCCCTCCACAGGAGAAGAGAGAAAATACATATAACAGAGCAAAATTGGAGAAACAAATTCTTAATCAAAGACCATAAGAAAAACCCACAAAAATAGGAGCACCCTAGGTTCATAATCAAAACATCGCCACGTGATCGACGAGTAATGAGTGACTTACTGATTATAGTGATGAGCACCGTCTTCGATGAGAGAGAGGTAACATAAGGCTTACTAAATTGTATTTCTTTCCAATCCTACCCATTTCAATCAACCTCAAGCAGAACACCACACCCGCCACGTTACAATGAACAGTCGCAAACTCACTGTGGCACAAGTCCATCACAGAGAGGTTTGATCTCTGGAAAAACTTTACAGCTTTATATAAAGTATCAAGTTAGTTATATGGAATTCATGAAAAATGTATGCTCAGCTGCAAAATAATCATGAGCTTCATGTTGCAGTAAAATCATGCGATGAAACAAGAAGGTTAGTGCTATGGTGGTCACAAAAATGACCTGCTCCAACACCAAATACATGATCACACCAAAACATGTTTGGCATCAACAGTTCTGCGACCGTTAATTCAAATCACAATCACATGTTTTTAAGTGGTGCAGTAAGAAATATTCGATCTTTGAAAAAAATTGGCAGGTGGTAATTGAATTTGCTAGAGAATCATTTGTGGATATATAAATGTAGTTTTTTTATTAATATTATCAAATACATGTTCATTTTTTTTGGTTCATTTAGATTATACAATATTAATACTTAATATCATGTTATTACTCGAAGCTGTTTTCTTTCATAGTTCAGAATATTATTTCTTCCCTATGTTCTCTTTTGGCTTTTTCAATATTGAAAATAAATAAAATATTTATTTTTCAATAAAATATAGTTATTTAATATTTATAAAATAATAATAATAATAAAATATAAAAAATATATTATCAATTATTTTATTTCATTTCTCAATTATATATAAATAATATTGGAATGTTTAAATTTTATTATTAAAAATGAATTAAGAAAATTTGGTTAAAATTAATCTTATATAATATTAACTAATAACATTTAAAATAATAACAACAACAATAATAATAATAATAATATTTTTTTAATGGGTTTTATAATAACATTTAAAATAATAATAATAATAATAATAATTATAATAATAATATTTCTTTAATGGGTTTTATATAAAAGTAGTTGAAAGTTTTGTTTTGTCTTATTTTAAATAAAGTGAATCTATAATATTTTATTGTTAACAAAAAGTTTAATTATGATACAATCTTGAATTTATTATATGATAAGGAAAATAGAATATTTTAAAATGAAAATTTTTATTTTCAAAATTTTAAAAAATTTACCAAATAAAAAACATCATAAACACTCGTTATAATTTACTATTTTGATAACTAGAAACTTCTAATCACAATTATAAATTAGATAATTAATTAATTTAAATTTATAATTTTTATTGTGATTGGTGCAGAATTCCTAGATGTTAAATTACTGGTTCAATTTCCGGCACAGTGTTATTCTTGGGTTATGATATAGCCTCACCAATATTGGACTTTAATATATATTTAATTTTCACAATTGTTAATAATTTATAAGCATATCAATTAAATTAAAAAATTTAATTAAACAAAAATATGTGTAATTTGATTTTAAACAACTATAAAATTTTCAATCTATTTTCTTTATATTTTTTAAATTAAAATAATAATAAAAAGATTATGGTATTGTAACAAAGTTTATTGGGAGATGTGGTAAAGTGAGGTTGAATATTAATGATTAAAAATTTAATTACATGTTATTTTTAAATGTATATATGTTTAACTTGTATATTAACTATTTTATAAATAATAATAATAATAATATTTACAATTTAATTAATTTTTCTAAATTTAAATTAATTAAAAAAGAAGGTTAAAAAAATAAAAATATTATATTTTATGATAAAAATATAAAATTTTCCCATGATGTGTATAACTATTTGTGAATGACTGCACCATTAAGGCACTCATTAACTCCTTGTATAATGGTTCAATAACCTATCCCACCCACTTGACCTCCAAGTAGAGGTTATAGTGGTTGAATAAGAGTAAGAGACATCTAATTTCCAATTCCTCTTGTCCAAAAAATAATAAGATGTTTTTTAATATTACTAAAATAGATATAAATACAAAATATTAATTATTTATAATTTTTTTAATAATCCAAATCAAAAATAAAGTTGTGAAAGTAATTAAAAAAATTAACTTATTTGATAGTGAAACAAGGATTTGGTAAGCCTTGTATATAGAACCTTATTGTACCTATCTTTAAGAGTGAGGATATGATCTGGATTAAATTATTATATTATTTTTCGTCCATCTTGAAGCTTTTATAGTGGAAACAGTGGAGGAATTAACTCACAAGACTATTTTTATTGACGGGACCAGTTTGGAGAAATGGGGCTTGAAAACTTCCAAGAGTAATTTGTGGCATCAAATGACATTTTTTACGGTAAAAAATTGCCAATTAATGGCGCATATTCTTATGCTATTATAAACATAGATAAATTTCCAATAATACAAGATTCACCTCAATTTGAGTTTATATGCTAAATTTATGTCACTTGGAAGTTGACCTTCTTGTTTTGACCATCATGGTTCAAGAGGATGCCATGTTAGCCCCCATTAATAATGGAAAATAGACTAACCATGTGATCTTAATGAAAAATATTATGGAAGATCTGATAAGAGTTGAAGGAGTCAAACTTAACCAGCAGTAGACTATTAGGTTGTGTTATAACTAGGACACTAGGAGGAAAATGGGTTTCATTCTATTTGAGTTCATTTATACCATAGATAAGAAGATTATTTGAGAGTAGATAGGGAGATAGAAAAAAAAGGATTTGTACATTGTAGTAGCCCATTGGCCAAAGGCTTCACTTCTTTGTACTTGCATCCATTTTCCATTTAGAAAAAGAAAGCAGAGAGGCCTCACTTTATGGCTAGGTTTTCTCCCAAAATTGTTTCCTAGGTTATCACTTGTGTCTTTTTGTGGTTAGTGAGTTTATTTTTCTATTCTCTATTTTCTACATAATTTTAAAATGCATGCATACACAACAAACAATGATTAACATATCTCGAAATCTAAAGAGAAATAAATCTTCATAGAGTAGATTTCATATTTTCTAATATATTTTAGTAGAGCTATTGTGATAAACTATCTAGTGGAATATCCAAGGCAGTTTATAGATCAAGATAAAATTATTCACTTTAAGTATACAACCATTATTATTAGCCACATTTTAGTCAAGTTGTATGGGCTTATTTTGGAAAAGAGGATTAACCTTTGTCTTAAAGTCCATGGTAAAAGAGTTAAATGAAAATCTAGGTTTAGGATATATCATTCAACCATAAGTCATCTTATTACTCCTAGGATAATTGTATTGGAATACCAAAATAATAAACTAATCACTTTTTTTTAGTTTTATTGACATTAGAAAATATTTCGACATTGACACCATTCCTAAAAAAAATATATTGAAGAGGCTAGAAGACATAATGGTTCCTCTGGAGTTGAGGGTTGTTGTGACAATGTTGTACAAGAATTTTACTTCGAATATTAGAACCATTAAGCGTTGGTCAAAAGAAATTAAATGCAATAATGGAGTCAAGATAGGGTCTCCCTTATTCCTTACATTTTTGGCATATACTGTGATACCCTTGGTAAATTTATCTTTATGACTTATATTCCACATGTGACTGAAAATTCAAGTGGTACAAGTAATGTATTGTGACACTGTGAATATTTATTTTGATTAAAAAAAGAGAGAATTCTTGAAAATATATTGAAGGCTATAATGTGAGGTATTAGATTCCTAATTGTAAGGAAAACAATTGGATTCAATTATGCCCAAGAAGGGGGCATGAACAAAAAAATAAAAATGCTCCATTTTTACCACAATTGAACTATCAACTGAGCATACCACCATGAAAAATACATGACTGGAGAAAAATGTCATGGGTGGAACTGAACTAAAGAGGAATGCAGGAGATAAAGGCAGTCAGATTAAAAGAAAGGTACAATGGGAGAGAGAGACTGTCCTTAAACAAAGAAATTAGCAGGATGCTGCTAAGGGTTAAAGAGGTGTAAACTGGAAAAAAATTAATGATTTGTTCTCCTGGCAGGAAGAAGTAGAGCTTGGCGGGTGTTAACGGTGCTGGAAATCCATCAATCAAGGGGATCTCTCTGATATGAAGTCCCAATTAGACCTCACATTGTTTGGTGTAGAAGTCCCATCCGGTATAAAGGCCCAATTTCCATATACTTAGAGATCTTCCTTGGATCTAGCTATCAACATATGAGAGTGTTACACGAGTATCTTCAAAATACAAGGTAAGTGTGCCTCGAGAGTGCGTAATGTAACTGTGTCAAGGTTATCCTACTAAAAAATGGGGGAGAAAAGTAAGCCTCTAAGTGAGAGGTAATAGTACCACCCAAGAAGAGACACATGTGAACTAGGAAGGTCTGTCCAAAATCTAGCAGAATAGTCCACAACGGACACGACAACCATTAAAAACAAAGTGCAAGGGATGATCTAGGTCGATATTGGTGGCCACCCGCCAAGTCCACTTGGATCCCCACCATGGTTTCTTTCAGATTTTCAGTTTCCTTAATTGTAGCACAATTTACTATTTTTAGCAGTTTTTCAGGTCCTAAACTTCTGGAGCTGTTTTGAGGCCCTAAATGACGTTTCTTGGGAAATCTGGGAGCAACATTGATCCATTGACCAATGTTTCTCTTACTAAAGTTGTAGTTCTCGGATAGATCTTTATAACGAGATATTGTATGTGTCAAACAGAGATCGTATGCCAAAGTTACGACCCCGGGAAGTTGATGTACCAATTTACCCAAACGGGGTCCACAGTTTGGTGTTTCATTTTCTAGGGTTAGGTTTTTGGATGTTTAGGGTTTTCCATTATTTCTCACAATAAATAGGCATTCGAGCCTCATTGTAACACAATTCAGAGGCATGTAGCCACCACTTCTCTTCTCAGAGATAAGCTACCATCGCCCTAGCTATTTATTTCCATTTTCTGTTTGTAAGCATATCTCAGTATTTTACATTAATGAAATGAAGTATTATTTCCACTGCATCTTTGTGTTTATGGTTATCTCTATAATTTGTTGCGTTCCTGTTTAAATCCGGATCAGTGGTATCAGAGCGGTCTGCCTTTTCTCTATTTTTCTTTGCATGTCCCCTACGAGGTCGGGATATAAGGAGTTAGGGCTTGAACTGGTCGAACCTTAGCAAGACCAACCTTCCAAAACCCGACGGCCTCCCATGGCAGATGAAAAGAAAGATGAGGGGGCAGGAGATCCTATCAAAATATTGCTCGAAGAATCCCTTGAATGACAAATGAATGCGATGATGGACAACTTTTCCCAGATCCTTCAGCAACTACCCAGGGGCGACGCATCGGCTTCCCACAGCTACTCTGGAAATGCCACACCGTTTAAGGTACAAGTTAATTTTGAAATCCCCATATTCGAGGGTCAGATAGACGCAGATGTTGTCGATAAATGGTTAAATCTGCTAGAGGGTTATTTTTCTGTTCATGATTTTTCCAGTCGGGAAAAGATTATTTTCACTCTTCTCAAAGTAGCCCCCCAAGTAAAGGACTGGTGGGAAACCTACTACGAGCAGAAGGATGAAAATACCGGCTCACTGTTTTCAGCCACACCCACCTAGAATTCATTCCAAGATGCAATCAAGAAGTAGTACTACCCTGTTGGAAGCTATGAGGATCAATACATAAAGTGGACCACGCTGTGACAGGGAAGGGACCAAGACATGCCAGAGTTTACCAGTATTTTCCATACCCTTCGCACAAAGCTGGGTATAAAAGATTCGGAGCAGCATTTGATACTCAAATACTGTAGTTGCCTACACAAGTACATCCAGGAAGAAATAGAATTCCTGAACATCTCCTCGCTCAGCAAGGCATACCGATATGCCATCAAGGTCGAGCAAAAGATTAAATAGAAGAAGGGAGACTTTGGATCTGCAAATCCGAAGCAAGGGAAAGGTGCCCCCAACCCACAAAACAAAGGACAAAGCCAAGGCGGGGTGGCCCAAGACAAATCGCCAAAGCTGCAAGCAAAGAACAATGCCGCAAAGCTGAAAAAGGACATGGGAAAATGGTGTGAGTTCCATAAGAGCTCTACTCGCAACAAAAGTGAGTGTCGGGCCAAGCAGTCACTGGTGGCTGAGCTAAAGGTTTCAGAATCAAATGCATGTTCCGACTTTGAGTCAGAACTCGGCAAAGGGAAGCAGATTATCGATGCGGAGCCCAATGCCACCGTTGCCACCATGAAGATCTAGAAAGAGGAACCCGAAGATCCAGAGGAGGAGGAGCGCCTCTTCCACTCCCAGATGTGGGTAAAGGGATCCCCGTTGCAGTTCATTGTTGACAACGGAAGCCAAAAGAACCTCATTTCGACAGAGGTCATGAAGCGGCTGGGCTTACTGACCACAACACATCCACAACTGTACACAATCAGGTGGCTTCACCAAGGATGGGATCTTCACGTGAGCCAGCAGTGTTGCCTTCCATACAATATCAAGCCCTTCACGGATGAGGTATTGTGTGACATTTCTCCCCTTGAAGTTTGTGATGTATTATTAGGAGAACCATACTTTTGGAAGCGACATACTGTGTATGAATCAAGGCCCCATGCTGTTATTATTACTTTGGGAAATAAGTTGTACAGGATACTGGAGGTAGCACCGCCTACTGTCATCTCTTTGGTTAATGCAAAACAATGCAGTAAACTCATTTCCAAAACCGAGATTTTTTTTTTCCTAATGATACACCCTTAAGAAAAGAAGAAGACGGTGGCCACGACCTCCACACCGGGCCCCTCCGCATGACAACTACAGATGGACAAGGTTGTAGAGGAGTACGAGGATATCTTCACCTCCCTCGCAGGGGTTCCTCTGCACTATCAGGTCAAGCACTCCATCGATCTAATCCTAGGTGCACCACTGCCCAATGGACCAATCTATCGGTGCTCCGTTATGGAGAACAATGAAATCAAGAGGCTGATTCAGGAGTTGCTATAGAAAGGTCACATCCGTCTGAGTTCCGCCCTATGGGAGCCCGATCGTGTTGGTACAGAAGAAGGATGGGACTTGGAGACTTTGTATTGACTATCGAGCGCTGAACAAGATCACTATCCATAATAGGTACCCGATCCCATGGATTGATGACCTCCTGGACCAACTGAAGGGGGGAAAATATTTTAGCAAGATCGATTTGAAGTCAGGTTATCACCAGGTACCAATTGAACCATCCAATCTATGGAAGACTGCCTTCAAAGCCAAGGAGGGCCTTTTCGAATGGTTGGTTATGCCTTTCAGATTGATGAATGATCGGGCAACCTTCATGAGGCTAATGGATGACATCTTGTGACCATTCACCAACTCATTTGTAGTGGTATACTTGGATGACATCTTGATCTTCAGCCAGAGTTGGGAAGAGCATATCCACCACATCCGACAGGTTCTCCAAACACTGCGGCAACACAAGTTATGTACCAATTTGGAGAAATGCACTTTTGGCATGACCTAGGTGCAGTATCTGGGATACATTATCACTGAACAGGGGGTGCATGTGGATCCAACCAAGATCCAAGTCATTCGGGATTCGCCCTCTCTAACCACTCTAACGGAGCTCCACAGCTTTCTAGGCCTTGCCAACTTCTACCGTAAGTTCATGTTGGGATTTTCTCATGTCACTTGGCCCTTGAGTCAAGTCACCAAGGGAGGAGTGAAAGAAAAATTCTTTTGGTCTGAATCTCAACAGAAGGCATTCAAAAAGTTGAAATATCAACTCTGCTCAGCACCAATGCTCGTATTGCCAGACTTGCAACAACCATTTGGGGTCGAGATAGATGCCTTTGACTATGCTATTGGGGTAGTCCTTACTCAACACAAGCATCTAGTGGCATATCAGAGTGAGACACTTTCTGACACAGTCCAAAAGTATCCCACTTATGACAAATAAATGTATTCCATTGTGTAGGCCTGTCGACAATGGAAACATTGCATTTTGGGGAAGGAAATGGTCATGCACATAGACCACCGACCCCTCCAGTTCATACAGACCCAAGGGAAATTGCAAAATGATCGTCATCAGAAGTGGTCCACATACCTACAATAGTTCCATTTGAATATAAAGTATAAGAAGGGCAGCAACAATAATGTTGTAGATTGTCTTAGTTGGCCACCGATCATGTCATTAACCACCGTGCTCAACTTTTGTGGGCATGAGACTGCTGATTGGCCACTTCTCTACAAAAGTGACCCAAAATTTGGCCACACATACCAAAGACTCTTGGAGGGTCGGCATGTTCTAGATTTTCACCTCCATGATGCCCTGTTATGCCACCTGGGTCACCTTTGTGTTCCTTCAAGCGAGCGTGCCAAGATGATTTGGGAAGCACACTATAGTCAGGCTACTAGGCATTTCGGGGTCGAGAAAACGATGGCAGTATTGCAGAAGTATTTCCATTGGCTGAATCTTCGACATGATGTCGGGAAGTACATCAGATCATGCACTGCCTATGCCATCACCAAACCGACAGTCAAGAAGCAAGGCCTCTATACCCCGCTGCCTACTCCTAGTCGACCTTGGGAATCCATCTCCATGGATTACATGTCAGGCCTTCCTTCCACTAAGCATGGAAATGACTGCGTATTTGTGGTCATCGGTAGGTTCTCGAAGATGGCCATTCTAGCGGCCTGCAAGAAGAATGTCACAGTAGAAGCCACTGCTAAACTCTTCTTTGAACAAGTGTGGGTACACTTTGGGATCCCACAATCTATCATCTCAGATCAGGACAACAGGTTCCTTAGTACATTTTGGTCCAGTATCTGGTCGATGCTGGACACCAAACTCACTAAGTCCATAGCCTTCCATCCTCAAACTGATGGCCAGACAGAGGTTGTCAACAGGATGATTGTACACATTTTGCGCATGTACAACTCAAAGCATCCATGCACATGGGACGAGAGCCTCCCCTATGTTCAGCATAACTACAACTGGGCTCTCCATAGCTCGACTGGATACAACCCTTTTCAGGTGGGCTTGGGATTCCAATTACTATGTCCCATTGATGTGGCCATGCCATTTGCAGCTACTCACATAGGTTTTGCTCATGTCCAGTTCGAAACAGATAAGGAAAATAGCTTCATTGAGCACATCCAATATATTCGCCAGCAAGTCCATGACATTCTGGAGAAATCAAATGCCAAGAACAAGCAGTGACACGATCAACATCGGGTGCCACATAAGTTCTAGGTGGGCGAAAAAGTCTGGTTGCATTTGCAAAAGGAACGCCTTACCAGAGCCTATCGGAAACTCAAACCACTCCGATATGGTCATTACACCATTACCAAGGTTGTGCGAGACAATGCATTTGAGCTCAACATTCCCCCATTCCTTGGTCTACACTGAGTGTTCAATGTGGACCGCCTTCTGGCATACTTTCCACCATTACTAGACACATCTGACATTGCAGAACAACTCACACCCACAGAGCTAAATCCAAATTACATGGAACAAGCTGCAACTGATCGGATCATGGACACACAGATAAAGCACACTCGCCAGTAGAACATCCAACTTTATTGAGTTGTCAAAGCATGCCAACTCCTTCACCAGGGCAAGTGGCTCACTAGGGACCAAGTTCAGCAGAAGTTTCCTCATCTCATTGAGGAACTCAACGCAATGGGGACCATTTCTTCCTAAGGGGGGAGGAATGATCGAGGTGGATATTGGTGGCCACCCACCAAGTCCACTTGGACCCCCACCATGGGTTCTTTTAAATTTTCAGTTTCCTTAATTGTAGCATAGTTTACTATTTTTAGCAGTTTTTCGGGTCCTGAACTTCCGGAGCCATTTTATGGCCCTAAACGAAATTGTACGCGTCAAACGAAGATCGTATGCCAAATTTACTACCTCGGGAAGTTGATATACCAATTTACCTAAACGGGGCCCACAGTTTGGCGTTTCATTTTCTAGGGTTAGGTTTTTGGATGTTTAGGGTTTTCCATTATTTCTCAACAATAAATAGGCCCTCGAGCCTCATTGTAACACAGTTCAGAGGCATGTAGCCACCACATCTCTTCTCAGAGATAAGCTACCAATGCCCTAGCTATTTATTTCCATTTATTGTTTGTAAGCATATCTCAGCATTTTACATTAATGAAATGAAGTATTATTTCCACTGCATCTTTGTGTTTATGGTTATCTTTGTAATTTGTTGTGTTCCTGTTTAAATCCGGATCAAGGGAAGACCCATCCACCATCCAACATAGTAGTCCACAATGGATGTGACAATTTTTATAAACAATAAGTGAAGAAGGTCTGTCTAGTATCCTGCAGCAGTAGTTGACAAGGATGAGACATCCATGTTAACCAATACAACACATTCCCAACAAGGTAAGTACTAAAACAACCAAAATAGTTTAAATGTCTTAGTACATGTGAAACAAACATGAATTACAAAAGCCAAAAGAATAGTATTACAAACATCCAAAAAACATGCATGAAAACATATTGGCCTGAGGAATTTTTAATCACAATTATAAATTAGATAATTAATTAGTTTAACTATTAAAGTATTCCTAGATTTTAAAGTCACTAGTTCAATTCCCCACCGAGTGTTATTCTTAGACATGATCATAATATATCTTCATCAATAAGCAGATATATATATATGTATATATATATATATATATATATATATATATATATATATATATATATATATATATATATATATATATATAGATATATATATATATATATATATATATATATCACAATTAATAAAAGATGTTTAATTTTATTTTAAATAATTATAAAAATTTCAATCTATTTTCTCTCTCTCTCTCTCTCTCTCTCTCTCTCTCTCTCTCTATATATATATATATATATATATATATATATATTAATTTAATTTAATTAAAAAATAAATAAATAAATAAAGTTAAAACAATAAAAATATAATATTTTATGATAAAAATATAAAATCTTCTTATGATGAGTATAACTATTTGTGAATGGGTGCACCATTATGGCACTCATTAACTCCTTGTATAATGGTTATATGTTCAAAACCCAGTAGGTGTCCCACCCACTTGACCTCCAAGTAGAGGTTATAGTGGTTGGACAAGAGTAAGAGACATCTAGTTTCCAATTCCTCTAGTCTAAAAAATAATAAGATGTTTTTTAATATTACTAAAATAGATATAAATACAAAATATTAATTATTTATAATTTTTTACTAATCCACATTAAAAATAAAATTGTGAAAATAATTAAAAGAATTAACTTATTTGATAGTGAAGCAAGGATTTGGTAAGCCTTGTATATAGAACCTTATTGTACATATCTTTAAAGTGCGCATATGATCTGAATTGGATTATTATATCATTTTTCATCCATATTGAAGCTTTTATAGTGGAAAAAGTGGAGGAATTAACTCATAAGAATATTTTTATTGATGGGACCCAATTTGGAGAATTGGGGCTTGAAAACTTCTAGGAGTAATTTGAGGCATCAAATGACATTTTTTACGGTAAAAATTTGCCGATTAATGATGCATATTCTTATGCTATTGTAAACACAGATAGATTTCTGATAATGCAAGATTCACTTCAATTTGGGTTTAAATGCTAAATTTGTGTCGCTTGGAAGTTGACCTTCTTGTTTTGACCACCATGATTCAAGATGATGCCATGTTAGCCCCCATTAATAATGGAAAATAGACTAACCATGTGATCTTAATGAAGAATATTATGGAAGATGTGACATTGCATATATAGTTAAGAGTTCAAGGAGTCAAACTTAACCAGTAGTAGACTATCGGGTTGTGTTATAACCAAGCCACTAGGAGGAAAAGGGGTTCCATTCTATTTGAGTGCATTTATTCTATAGATGAGCCAATTAGTTGAGAGTAGATAGGGAGACATAAAAAATAGAGGATTTGTACATTGTAGTAGCCCATTTGCCAAAGGCCTCACCTTTTTGTACTTGCATCCAATTTCCATTTAGAGAAAGAAAGCAGAGTGACCTCACTTTATAGCTAGTTTTTCTCCCAAAAGGGTTTCCCTAGTTATCACTTGTGTTGTGGTTAGTGAGTTTATTTTTCTATTCTCTATTTTCTACATAATTTTAATTTGCATGTATACACAATAAACAGTGATTAACATATCTAGAAATCTAAGGAAAAATAAATCCTCAGAGTGTAGATTTCAGATTTTCTAATATATTTTAGTAGATTTGTTGTGAGAAACTATCTAGTGGAATACCCACGGTAGTTTACAGATCAAGATAAAATTATTCACTTTAAGTATACAGCCATTATTATTAGCCACATTTTAGTCAAGTTGTATGGGATTATTTTGGAAAAGAGGATTAACCTTTGGCTTGAACTCCATGGTAAAAGAGTTAAAGGAAAATATAGGTTTAGGATATATCATTTAACCATAAGTCATCTTATTACTCCTAGGATAATTGTATTGGAATGCCAAAATAATAAAACTAATCACATTTTTTTTATAGTTTTATTGACTTTAGAAAATATTTTGACATTGACACCATTCCTAAAACAAATCTATAGAAGAGGCTAGAAGACATAATGGTTCCTCTTGTGTTGAGGGTTGTTGTGACAATGTTGTACAAGAATGTTATTTCCAAGCTTACGATCGTTAAGGGTTGGTCAAAAGAAATTAATTGCAATATTGGAGTCAAGCTAGGGTCTCCCTTATCCCCTATATTTTTGGCATATACTATGATACCCTTGGTAAATTTATCTTTATGACTTATATTCCACATGTGACTGAAAACTCAAGTGGTACAAGTAATATATTGTGAAATTGTGAATATTTATTTTGATTAATAAAAGAGAGAAAAATTGTTTGTGTATTATTATTCTTGAAAATATATTGAAGGCTATCATGTGAGGTATCAGATTCCTAATTGTAAGGAAAACAATTGGATTCAGTTATGCCTAAGAAGGGGGCATGAACAAAAAAATAAAAATCCTCCATTTTTACCACAATTGAACTATCAGCTCAGAATACCACCATGAAAAATACATGACTGGAGAAAAATGTCATCGGTGAAACTGAAATAAAGAGGACTGAAGGAGATAAAGGCAACTAGGTTAAAAGAAAGGGACAATGGGAGAGAGAGACTGTCCTTAAATAAAGAAATTAGCGGGATGGTGCTAAGGGTTAAAGAGCTGTACATTGAAAAAGAATTAATGATTTGTTCTCCTAGAAGGAAGGAGTAGAGCCTGGGGGGTGTTGATGGTGCTGGAAATCCATCAACCAAGGTGATATCCTCGATATAAAATCTCAACTAAACCTCAAACCATTTGGTGTAGGAGTCCCACCGAGTATAAAGGCCCAATTTCCATATACTTAGAGATTTTCCTTAGTTCTAGGTGTCACCACATGAGATTGTTATGCTGGTATCTTCAAACAACAAAGTAAGTGTGCCTGGTGAGTGTGTAATGTAACTATGTCAAGGTTATCTTACTACAAAAGGGGGGAGAAAATTGAGCCTCTAAGTGAGAGGTAATAGTACGACCGAGGAAGAGACACACACGAACCAAGAAGGTCTGTCTAAAATCCAATGAAATAGTCCATAGCAGACATGACAATCATTAAAACCAAAGTACAAGGGAAGACCCATCCACCATCCAATAGAGTAGTCCACAACAGATGTGATAGTCGTTATAACCAGCAAACGAGGAAGGTCTGTCTAGTATCCTGTGGAGTAGTCCAAAAGGATGAGACAACAATGATAATCAATACAACACATTCCCAACAAGGTAAGTACTAAAACGACTGAAATGGTTCAACTGTCTTAGTACATGTGAAACAAACATGAATTACAAATGCCAAAATAATAGTCTTACAAACATCCACAAAATATGCATGACAACGTGCTGGCTTGAACATGACTCTTTATTAAGAAAAAGTTCTGAGACACATATGTACATCATACATCACTAGCCCCATTAGTGGGACATTGGAGCCACTCTTTGCTCCTAAAATAACTAACTGAAAAATCTCTATGCTTCATGGGAGGAGCCAAGGTGAAAATTCCTTGCTCATACAATGGGAGGGGTATATATAGCCAAGGGTGATGCTTGACCCTTGTGACTCTTGGACTACCCTCATGACCATTCAACTTCCTATGACTTTTCAACTGACATGACTCTTCATCTTCATTGTGTGTCCATTGGACTTTCACTTTACATTACATTCGGTTACAACAAATATGGCCCATAGTAGTGATGTGGCCTTGAAAACTCATGACACAACTTGACATGACACCATGGACATGGATTAGCTAGTTGGCATTGCCAAGCTGTTGTTGCTTCTGAGTGATGGATGTGTTCTTGGATGTGCTTTCTCTTCTCCTCTGCATAGCTTAATGCTGCAGGTTATTCAATGATCTTGGCCTTATAATATGGTTGCATTCATGTGTTCCCTTCTCTTATTCTTTGATGAGGTTCTTTCATCCATCCAGTTGCAAATAAGTCTTCTAGCATTTTTTCTCCTTGTCCATCTCATTCGTCGTCTAGCCATGATCTATTCATGTACATGTTCCTACAATTCACTCATGATGGGACTACATCAAAGCCAAAACCTCCTCATTTAAGATGATGCATTGTTTTACATGGACCAGGCTCGAGATAGATGATAGGCTGGGGAAGAGGGCCTAGTAACTACATAATGTTCAATTCCTGGTGATAGGGAGGGAGACTAGTCACTGAGACTGCACAGAGTGCAACTTAGGCTTGACTGAGGAACTCTGGGGCACAATCTTCGCTATCAGGGAAAATTGCGTAGTAGTTACTAGGAGGAAGGATTGCCACTTAAGGTTACCCATGGCAGTTACAAGGTGGGACACTGGGGCACCTCTGCATAGTTTTTTGAGGGAAAACAACAGTGTAGTAGAGGGACCAGAGAGAAAAGTTTTGTGCAGTTTTTGGGAGCAGTGAATCCCGGTTGAGGGAAGACACTAGGAGTACATAGTTCTAGGATGAAAAGAAAGTTCAGGTCTCTACAGATTGTGGGGTTCCAATAGGCAGGGAGAAGGCTTGATGATTGATCTTGTGAAGTGCACAGTGCAGGTCGGGCTTTCGGGTAGTTTCTACGCAATTTTGGGAAGGAAGGTAGACTGCTCACTTCTCAGATTTCATAGTGCAACTATCCTGGGGGGTAGTCTCAAGCCCTGCATAGATCCAGGTAGCAAAGAAACATCACTTAGGGATGAGACTGTGTAATGTAGCTCAGTCAGGGTTTGGTGAAGTGGAGTTGTTCAGTCAGAAGGATTTTCAAGAAAATGGCTAGGTGTGGGAGACAAGTGAATTTGTGAGGACTCGACATTGTGATCACACACTTAGCATACTTTGACAACATGATAACATAGATCATCGGGAAAAAAAGACAAAGCATCTCCCTTTATGAGACTGTCTGGAGTTAAAAGCGACAAGTGCAACACTTGGGATAGACCTTTGGTAAACTATGACAACACTTGTGTGACAATGCTTACGACTTTGTGTATGAGTGTCATAAATGTTTCCATGGGTAGGAAAACTTGTATAGACAAAGACCAACCTTCAAGGTCACTAGAATGGTTCGAAAACATGACATAACAACCAAACATGTCAATAGATGACAATTGATTCAACAAGTGAAAGGGAGCAAGACACATAGGATAAACACATGGAACGACTTTCAATGCTTGCAACCATCCATGTCATTGAATACAAAATGATATGAAAATGATAGCCAGTCCTTCAAGCTACACTAAGAGGTGTATTTGAAAATATGTACTCTGTTTTCCATACCTACCCTCCAAAGGGTTATGCATTAGATGGAATCTTCATGCGGTCCCGATCTTCTATTATACCTTGGGTTCCTTGGTCTACTTATCTTTCTCCTTGGCTCCTTGAGAGTCATCTAGCATGTCATCCTTCTTTGAGGCCCTTGAGAGACACAATTGTGTAGTTTCATTAGGTAGTGACTACTGCGGGATGAGGCCCTCGGAGGACACATCTCCATAGTTTAATGATGCAAGGAAAACTGGGCAACTGAGGGAAAAAATTGCGCAGTTTTAGGATGCAAGGAACTATTATAGGATGAGGCCCTGAGAGGACACATCTGCACAGTTTCAGGATTCAAGGCATACTAGGTAGGTGAGGGACAAAACTGCACAGTTTTAGGATGCAAGGCATTGCTGCGGGATGAGGCTCTAGGAGGAAACATCTACTCAGTTTCAGGATGCAAGGTAGACTGGGTAGCTTGGGGAAAAAATTACATAGTTTTAGGATGAAAGGCACTATTGTGGGATGAGGCCCTGAGAGGACACATCTGCACAGTTTTAGGATGCAAGGTGAATTGGGCAGCTGAAATTCCTGAGGGACAAAACTACACAGTTTTTGGAGACAACAGGTTTCGAATGAGGGAAGGACAATTGAGGAAAACACTGCTTAGTTTCGAATGCTAAGGGAGCTGGGAGTTTTGTGCATTGCAAAGTTTCAATAGGGAAGGGAAAAGCTTGAGGTTTACTTATGCGAAGTGTGCGATTCAAGAAAGTTGGATGAAGCTAGGTTGCTAGGGAAACTCCATGATTTGGCTAAGTGTGGGATCAACGGAATTGATGTGAATAGTGATAGAAATTGACTATATCACACACTTGAACACTTAGTGATACAACATAGACCATCCAGAATATATAACAGATAATTCTCTTAATGCAACAACCTTTATGGCAACTTAGGACAATTGCGGTTCTGATGATAGTCTTTGGAAGGATAAAGGATACACTTGTGTAAGAGTGTGTGAAATGAGTGTGAAACATGTCTATGTGTTGAGGAAAACCCATTCTCACAAAGATTTCCCCTTAAGAAAAACAAATTTCCCTTTGCATAACAAGCAATAATCCCCATGCCCAAAGATGACAGATACTATATAAAGATAAAAGAGTGAATGACTCTTAAGATCGAAGAGGGAAGCTTGAGATCAACTTGCCAAATAAGTGACTAAGGAACTATCGATCACAAGATCCACGGTAGGCTCCGAAATGTAAGTATAGGCCAAAATTTTAGAAGGTGTTGCAGTCGCTACAACACGGGGAACTACTAAGAAACATAGTTCATGGTTGGGAGGAACATACCTTTAATCTATTTCTAGGAAACTTTTATAAAGTACATGAATTTGTGTCATGAATGAATGAATATAGTTCTATTATGATTATAAGTGTTTTTTTTTTTTTTTTATATATATTAAAGGGAAGTAATGTCTAAAATTTAATAATATTTTGTAAATAAAATTTGTATGGATTTCTATGTATCTATGAGTTCTTTTGTGCAGGAAAAACTGGTTATTACAAGTCTAGAGTAAAAATCCCTCTAATGGAGGAACTGAGAAAGAAGGAAACCCTAACCAAGAAATAATCTTAATAATTACTATACAAGTGAAATATGAAATGTAAGATAAGAGGGTTTTGACTGAAATACAGATTATATAAGGTAGAATTGGAAACTAGAAATTATAAGAAATATGGTTAAAAACAATAAACCCCATTGTCATATAGAACTTAGATCATTTGCATACTTTAGTAGAAGATAATTACAGTAAAATAGTAAATAAATTTATGCCCATGTTAGTATGTTACAAGCTAAAAAACTAGAATTTTTTCGATTGGCTACTGGGCAAAAAGTCTCATGCAAGACAGTAATAGAGCCTCAGGAAGAATTATTTTAGTAGATTTCCATGACAAGAGTTCACCAGGCCTCTGGCCTAAGTTTGTGTTTCTTCTTTTACAAAAAATAAAATAAAAGTAAATAATAACCATATTATCTATTCAAGTATAGAGGCCCCAGCTATGCATACATCTGAATATATATTACATTTTAGAGTCTACAAGGATACCCTAACATGCACGCATGGAGAAAAAAGGAAAAAGAAATATTAATAATATTGGAAATCATTGTTGTAGCTACTATGCGATCTATAATAAATAAAATAAATTATGTAAATTTCTCTTCTTGAAAATAGAAAGAAAGATTGCATCATTAGGGCACAAATCGATTGTAACTATGTCTTATAGTATGAAAAGATAAATTAAGAAAAGGAGGGGTAAGAACCCTTAATTAAAAGTGAATATACATGGGTCTATTTTGGTGCCTGACATCTGCCGCCATTTTGAAGAAAACCCTCCATATATTTCATAAGAGTATCACTGAAAAAAATCCTAGTCAATTAACGGGATCTTCGTCACACTCTAACTACAACAACGTGATCAAAATTAAGTTGGAGCTGGAGATGGCATCAAAACTTGTGGAAGGGTATCAATAGATAAGTACTTGAAGAGTTGAAGTGTGAATACGATTTTTTTGTAGGAAAAATTAATCCAAAATCATGCCTCAAGATAAACACTAGTTCGATGGCAAACTGACATCTCAACACAAGAAGGAATCAGTTATGAATACATTCTAGCGGATAAGCAACCTGGAACGAAAATGGCAGACTAGGGCTTCTGACAAACCCTTACACGATGCAGAGACAGAGCAAGCAACCTCTCCGGTCCATGGAGTACTACTACCAGTGCAGGTTTGGCGCATCTGGTAGCCCAAACTGATGAACACTATGATGGGGGAGGCATCAGTGCCTCCCCCCAAAGACCCCAACAATGGAGATCGGCCACTTGAAGGCGGAACTGAGAAGATTTCAAATGAGAATGCAGAGAAGCCAATGGTACAACCTGCACAACAGCAGGAGAAGAATGCCCTAGTGGATCTGGAAAAATAAATAGGAAATACCCCTATAGCATCTGAGCAACTCAAGAAGGCATCATCATCCACCTGCAAACCCATTGCAGTAGAACAACCCAAGATTGAGCTCCCCAGTCACAGAATCAATGCACAAATACAATACATGAAATACCATGCACTGATAGGCAAATTTATAGGCTACTGGCCAACTGAAAAATCTCTGCAAGGCTAGATTACCTCAAAGTGGAAGCCCAAAGGACATGTTACCCTACAGCTAGGCCCCAAAGGCTTCTTCATAGCCATCTTTAACTCAATTGAAGACAAAAATCGTGTCCTAGATGGAGGACCCTATTTCTTTAACGCAACAGGTCTCTATCTATGAGACTGGGTAGAAAGATTCAATCCAGAAAATGAAGACTTCAGTTGGGCACCAGTTTGGATCCACATGTACTCCTTACTGCTGGAATACTGGGATGAAGAATCACTTAAGGCCTTGGTAATGGATTAGGAGAGCTCATAAAGATAGCAGAGGAAACAAAGCTTCGCCAGTACAACTCTTATGCTCGTATCTTTGTTTACGTGAAACTAGGCAAGGCACTCAAAGACTCGTTAAGTCTCCTTCAAGATGACTTTCAATGGATTCAACCCATATACTATGAACATGTACCTTTCAGATGCAGGAGGTGCCATGCCCATGGAAACCTATTCCGTGATTGTCCTTTAAACACTCCTCCTAAATCCACTGACAATGGGGGAAAGTCTGATCTAGAAGGGTTTACTAAAGTGGCCAGTAGATAGAAGCATACCAAAAAACCTCCGACAACACCAAAAAATGTTATTCCATCATCCAATGTGCCATCCTCAAGCAATAGCTTTGACATTTTTTCAAACCTAGATATGCCTGAATCAGATCCCCCCTCAATAGCTAAGACAACCTTTGCTCCTTCCACCAAACTGTTTTCTGCACCTATTTATAATGAAGCCAGTCAACCATCGAAAGTTAACACCTCTGATCCGCAAGCAACAACCACGCAACACATCCCAAACCGTGATCATCACAAAGCCCTATGGTCCGATAAAGTAATGGACATTGATAATTTGTTGACAGACCCTCTTCAGTTAATACCCCACATGGAGGACAACAGTCAACAAATTTTAATGGAAGAAGAACCTGAAAGCTTTGATCTAGGTGATATAGACATTTTCAGTCTAGAACAAGCTTGCAAGAAGAAAGAGTTTGACACAATACCAGATAGGCAACTTGAAAATCTGGAAGTAGTACTCTCAACAGTGTATCAACACAGCACACTGGGAATACAACAAGGAGGTAAATGGGATGGGAAACATATCAACAAATATGGGAAGAAGAGAGGGAGAAAGACAGATCTACAGCGCACCATCCTTATTGGGGAAATGCTAGTGGAGTTCGGAAGATGCTCCAAGTTGACTAAATACTATCGTTCCTTACCTACAGGTCAACCATGAAGCTCATCTCATGGAATGTCAGAGGACTTAACAGTCCTGGGAAATACAGAATGATAAAGAACATGATTAAGCAAGAACAACCACACATTGTATTCATGCAGGAAACAAAATGTAATACTAGTACTTTAGCTTCCATATTATCCAAAGCCTGGGCGGGATGTCAGGCTGTCACAGTAGACACAACAGGTGCTTCGGGAGGGCTTTCCATAGCATGGAATACTCAGCACGTCTCCCTAACAAATTTCCATGCTTCACACTATTTTATACAAGAAACCTTTCACCTCATTGGAACCAACATACATGGCCACTTGACAAATTTATACTTCCCTCAAGATACAATGCAAAAGAGCATGTTGCTAAAAACGTTGGAAATTCTCAATTCTACAAGAACTTATCCTCTTTGGATCACAGGTGGTGACTTCAACATGATCACTCGGCTGGAGGAAAAACTCGGAGGCAGAAGGAAGTTGGACAATGAAAGCAATAGCTTCAAAGAATACATTCAAAACAACTGGATAATTGACTTACCATTTGATAATGGTACTTACACATCGAATAATAAACGGACAGGTGCTCAACAAATTTCCTCCAGGTTGGATAGATATATAATCTCAGACAACTCTATTCATTTAGTTGGTGATATATGCGCCTCCATACTCCCCATTGCTAGCTCGGATCATTGGCCTATTTCCTTGCAATGGACGAATCCTATAAATTCAAATAGGAAACCATTTAAATTTGAAGCTTTTTGGCTCACTCACCCTGATTTGAAAAATATGGTCAAATCAGCGTGGGAGAGCTTCATTCCCAATGGCGGCTCAACTATGTACAAATTCCAGTAGAGATTGAAGCACATCAAAAGGCAAATCAAGACTTGGAATTACACTACATTCGGCAATATATTTCAAGAGCAAAAAGTCCTCGAGCAAAGTATGAAAGAGCTACAGCAGAAGATCATTACAGGAGGCAGAACAAAGGAACTAGCAAGGCAAGAACAAGTTCTACTAACACAATTGGAAGAAAGAAGGAAACAAGAGGAAATGCTCTGGAAACAAAAGTCAAGAATCAGATGGCTAAAATAAGGTGAAAGAAATACCAAATTCTTTCACCATACAACTATTCAAAGAATAATGAATAATACCATCTCGCATATTCAAAATCCACAAGGAGACAGAATGGAGAAACAAGAAGATATCGAGAAAGAGCTCACTAATCACTTCAAAATAGTACATCAAGAGCCGCCTATAGATAGATAGCCTGCAATAAAAAAAATACTTTAGCATATTCCTAGAATTATAACAGAGGAGCATAATCATCTTTTGCTAAGACCGTCACTCTGACGGAGGTAGAATAGGCTTCAAATCAATTGAAAGCTAGGAAAGCTCCAAGACCTGATGGTTTCACCTATAACTTTTACCATCACTTTTGGGACTTAATCAAAGTAGAAGTCTAGAATGTGGTAGAAGAATCCTGAGCTATGCATTGGCTACTTCCCTCTCTCAATGCGACATTCATCGAACTCATTCCCAAAGAAGCTCAGCCAAGCACTCCAGAGAAGTTTATGCTCATTACACTATGCAATGTCATATACAAGATCATCTCGAAAGTAATTTCCAATCACCTCAAACCGCTTTTTCCTCTACTCATTTCAAAGGAACAATCTGGATATGTTGAAGGACATCAAATCTTGGACAACATTATTCTGACTCATGAAATCATCCATTCCTTAAAGAGAAACAAACAGGCATGTATGCTTCTGAAAATCGATCTCTCTAAAGCCTTTGACAAACTTAGTTGGTCCTATATAAAACATATGCTGACTGCCTTCGGATTTATTCCGACTTGGGTTAGATGGCTTATGATTCTCATAACCTCCCCCCTCTGCTCTGTTCTAGTTAATGGAATCCCCTCCAAACCCTACTCCCCTTCTAGAGGACTCTGTCAAGGTGACCCATTATCCCCATTCCTCTTTATTATTATGGCAGAAGGTCTGGGTCGACTTATAAAGCAGGCTATTCAATCTCATGACCTTAGAGGCATCTATGTACATGGAACCTCTGCGATCACACATCAACAATTTGTTGATTACAATATCCTTTTTGGACATCTCTCTGTCAGTGAAGCCCGGACCTACAAAGGTCCTCTAGAAACTTTTTCGAAAGCCTCTGGAACCACTATAAACACTACCAAATCAAAAATATTCTTTTTCCATACTCCTGTAGCCACTCAAAGAATGATAGCCAGAATCATTGGATTCTCTCAAGCCAAACTCCCATCTCATTGTTTGGGCGATCCTATGATAGACTCAGCCTTAAAGCATGCCTCCTGGCAACAACTTATTGAGAAAATTGAAAGTCACTTATCATCATGGACATACAAAACTCTCAACATGGCAAGTAGGCTCGTCCTAATAAAGGCAGTCTTACAATCCATGCCCCTTTATCTCTTCTCGATTCTTGCTACTCCGAAATGGGTGCTAAAGAAAATCAAAACTTTGCAACGCAACTTCTTATGGGATCCACAGGGCAAAACAAAAAATGGGCATTACTAAAATGGGACATGGTTTGCACACCTAAGAAGGAGGGAGGTCTAGGATTACGTGAATCGCAACATAGCAACACATTAATGGGAGCATGAATATGGTGGCAATGGGTTTCAAGCACACAGAAGTCATGGGTACAACTCTGGACTGCAAAATATGCAAACAATTGTCTGCAACAAGAGCTGATAAGAATAAGTATCACAACTATAGAATCCCTAATCTAGAATGCGGAAAAACAACACAGAGAGATCATACAAAAGCATAGCTTTTGGGAGATACACAAAGGGAGAACTGCGAGTTTTTGGATGGATTCTGGGCAACAGAGACAAAAAATTGTAGAACTTATACCTTGCACAAATCACAATGGAAACAACATCAACTAGATGGACCATGTAGCACAATTCTGGCCTCACAGAACCAATTAGGGCTTCAGGCAATGGAAACCTACTGCACAGATAACACAGCAAGAAACTGAAGCTTATAACTTGGAGTTACACAAAGAACTCACCAGCATAAGAATCAGATACAATACTAGAAAAGATGTTCTAAGATGGGGATATACACCGAAAGGAGTATACACAAAAAAAGAACCCTACCATTTGATGCTCCAAACACAGGAACCAGTTGATCCTACTTGGAATCAAATATGGACTACAGGGATATGTTAAAAAATATCTACTTTCACATGGCTGCTATATCATCAAAGAATTCTCACTTGGGACAATTTAATCAAGAGAGGATTCCAAGGACCCTCCTACTGTCCTGATTTTCAAAACCATGAAGAAAATATTCAGCGCCTCATGGATTCCTGCCACATGGCTAACCAGTTATGGGAAATACTTACTTTCTGATGTCAGCGACCATGTAGAATCTTAGGGTATATAAAGGGCACCATCTGCAACTGAACTCCAGAGCCTTATAACAGAAAAATTCTCAATAAGCTATGGACAATTCTGCCGGGCTTCATTTTCTGGACAATTTGGAAGGAACGAAACAAAAGAATTTTGAAAAACCAAAGAACTACTTTAAAGATCATATGGACCAACCTATGTAAGAATATTTAGGAAACACTAGCTCTCCAACAATGGAGTGCTGAGGACTTTCCCACCCAGGCACAGGAATAGAGCATATGGGAAAATTGGAACTTCAAGCTCCAGCAAGTACAACTTGATCCCAATAGACTAAGCACTATCACCAAGCAACTCTCACATTGGAATCCCCCCCCAAAAAAGGTGATAAAGCTAAATTTTGATGGGGCCTCCAAGGGCAACCCAGGTAAAGCAGGACATGGTTGCATATTCAGAGATCATGAAGGCCAAACTTTGCTAATTTAATTCGGCTCCATTGGTTGGGACACGAACAATTCCACAGAAATGGAAGGAATATGGCAAGGTATGAACTTAGCACACTAACACAATTTTCATCCCATCATAATAGAGGGGGACTCCCAAATTCTAATAAATATGGTCACTCAAATACAACTAGGAAGCACTGCTTCAAGAGTTGCTAAAAGATGGAGATTAGTGGCCAGGCTTGAACTAATAGAGAAATGGATGAAAAATAGGAGAGCAACCACATTTATTCATGTCAAAAGGGACAACAACAAGGTAGCAGATCTCTTGGAGAATATACGAGTTGAACAGGATCAAGTCCTATATTCCAGCACAATCAACATTCTAAATGATCAATCTCAATTGCAAGCTTGCACTGACCTGGTGCACAAGGACACCCATCTCCCGGATGCGGGTGACAATTAAGGATAGTAAGGTGGCTGCCAACTATGTTGGCATAAGGCGAGACTACATGGCCTCCCGTAGGCTAGCATAGTGGTCCAAAAATGGAATTTACAATCACCATAAATGCAACTTATGTGAGCACTGCCTCCAATCTGTTAACCGCCATCAACCTCGGCTCACTGCAAACATGAATTCTTTGGAGAATTTCACCTCTGCCTTTGCCTATCAACCTCTATAAACTCTTCCTTTGCAATGCCTCTGCCCTTAAGCCGCTTCTGTACTCGGCTCCCGCACAACCACAGGGAGACACTGCCACCTCCTTTGCTGTATTAATTTTGGGCCAGGCATTCACTTCACCCATAGCCTGGACTGTCATTTTATCCTCCCTTCGGCCTTGGCTGCTCATCCCTCTACTGAGCAGTCCACAAGCTCCATTGTGTCATTGCACCCCATTCTGCCCAAGTCAGGAAGAAATTTGGATATGCCTGCAGACAGAATGGTGCAACACCATATGCGCAGTCGCAGGGGTGGGAGCCGAGGGGGCCTGAGTCACCCCCAACGCTCTCCTGCTTTGAATACCACTTCCTCTATGGCTGAGAAAATACCAGGTCGTTATCCAAATACGCGCAGTGGAAGAGGTCATCGCCACTTGGTGGCCTCTGCCTCGCCTCCCAGCAGCCTCCCCTCCATTTCTGCCCCGACTCCTAGAGGCACTCCACCCATTCCGCCATTGCATTCCCAGAACGCCCAATTCACCTTCCGCTCTACCTTGAACAAGCCCCTTATCATGGCCACCATAACCATACTCTTTCACGAGGAGGAGCAGATCACTGGAGAACAAGCCACCAAGGTTGGTGGATGCACCAATGTAATTGAGGAGCAAGGAATGATGAGGAATGGCAGCACCAGGGAAATGGGAGCATTGAACATTGCTGGTGATGGGCGCACCATAGTAGGGTGCAGCCACACCAAAGCCAACCCGAAATTGGCTTAGACGAGTGGAGCTAGGAGCAAAAAACAAGACACGTAGGGAAGGAGGTGAATGAGGCTCAGCATACAAACTGGGTAATGGACGAATATTGTTCTCTTGTCAAGGAAGAACACTTGGCATTGCAGGCTGGCAACACAGAGACCTCGCCTCTGGCAGGTGGTGACATGGAGGAGTACAGGTGCTTCATCGTGGAGGAACACCCCCCGTTGCCACCACGTCCCTAGCATGCCACCCGATGCCGCGTGTCCACCTATTTTTCTACCACCTTGCTGCCACTCAGCGCACCACACGACCGCCACACAGTCTGCCACTCAGCATGCCACGTATCTCAGGTTTTTTGGGACTATGTTTTTTAGCTTTTTTTTCGATGGGGTTTCAGTGAAAAATCTATGAGTTTTCAGCATTTTAGTTTGTTTTTTTTGTCTCATTAGATACAATCATACCAAACTGGATTCTTTGATGGTTTCCCCTACGTGGGCAATAAGCTAATTCTCTGAACTCTTTACTGTTACGGACTAGTTTTCCTTCTGGGCAGTTCAGATCTAGACTTTGCTTGTTTTTTCCATTCCTCTGGCATGGTTAAGTACAAGCTCTGGTCTTAGTGTATGATATCTTTTTTTCATTAATAGAATTAGTATAACTTAGAAAAAAAAATGTTGTGAAAATTTTGAGATAACCAAATTCTCACCTTATAGAGGACAGGTGTAGACCTCCACTCCTTCAGTCTTTATAGTGGGAGAAGCATCAAACTGAGGAAAAAAAAAAATAAAAATAAAAAGAAAAAGAAAAAGAAATATATATATATATATAAACCCTTCAAAGAAGGAATTAATTCAGGGTTTTAGTTCGAATTGAATTATGGGGAAAATGCCATGAAGGATGGGTAGTATGGTCACGAAATTTGACAAAGGGTGGATGTCCTGCTGAAACTCTCCGACAAAACCAAAGTTAACTTGCAACATAACACTAATCCATGAGATTAGAATATGTATTCAATGATAATTTAACACAAATATGAAGAATATGTACATTTTAGCAAAGAGAATGAATAAATAGAATGAGAAGGTCAAATTATGAGACCTAACGTGGCAATTATGTTTTAGCAAGAATTCAATCTTCATTCTCATAAAAATGTCAACATGGTAATTGAACTACGGTTTCAAACCTTCGAAGGCTAAAAGAAAAACCTTTTTCCTTACCAAAAATCCATGTGGTTGCAATGCTCAGATCTCAACCAACGGAAAGCCCAAATGAGCTCAACGTGGTGGGATACTGAGGGTAGGTAGTTACCATAACAATGAAAATACCATCCCCATTATCGATCAAAACAAGCAAATAATCATTGTTAAAGTATGACACTTGTATAAGGTTCTGTCAGACCTCATGAACTCCCTTTCCATGTAAACTATTTTCACATTGACGACTCACTAACTAACCTCCATGTGTAGTCCAATGCCACGAGGGTTTCAAGATCTAGAACTTCCATCCCACAACATTGAGTATATATATTTCAACGCAAAGACTTAACAAAAAATTTACATATGCAAACATATATTATGGGTAGACTTGGTCGTTCAAGATCAAACATTACGAATAAAGGTGTGTATATTATGTATAAATCTATGGTTATATTGCAGTTTGAAATGGTACATGGTAATGTGACAAGGGGTTGTCAAAGTGTAATAATAAGAAAGAAAAATATAAATGATAAGGCCTCCCCTCCTTAGATTGGGAGGAGATTCTTGTTGAATTAATGGTATACCAAAGCTTTAGTATTAAAAATTATTAAAAAAAGGAACATGAGGAGATAATTGAGCCAAGTTAGATAAAATAAAAAATTTGCAGTGATCATTATATTGTTACTTAAAGGAGGATAATCCGGATTTGAGGATGGAAATAAATGAGATACTTTCCCTCTGCATGTAAAATTAAAAGATCATCTTAGTGATATGGCTATAATACATGTATTAAAAAAAATTATTGTTTAATATATGGTAATTCTTAGTTATTTACTCATAAAAATTGGAGGCATCTTAAATATACATTGATAAGCTAGAAGAGTGTTTAGATGATGCAAGTTGTGTTGGCCCCATGCTCACTGGTATGGTCATAACTCTTCTCCTTTATGATGACAATATTGCTATTTTAGTAAAGGAACCATTAAAATCTTTGAAAACAACTCAAAATCCTCCAAGATTTTTTCTCCATGTCACAACCCTAGTTAAAAATCCATGTAAATATAAAAATATAAGACCACAGTCATGGGACACGTATTCTAAGATGAATGGTGGGAAAGCAACCTAGTGGGTGTTCATTTTGGTTATTATGGCTAAGGAAATTGGCAAAGGCAATGATAAAAGCTTTGGAAAGGAAAAATGGAAATTTTGGCACATTAATTTATAAAAATAATGGAAATTAGGAGAAAAGGAAGGTGAAAGGTCACAGGTTGCATGTGAGGAGGGAAATGAAGGAAAATAATGGAAAATAATGGAAAATAAAGAAAATAGAGACCTCATTGACAAAAAGTATTCTAATGATTAGTTGGCAAACTTTTGTCACTGCAATTTTGGAACTCTCATTCTATTCTCTCTCTCTCATACTCTTAGACAGGGCAAGGTCTAGACTCATGTACAACATGCCACTTCCATAAGTATGGCTTTCCTAATAATACATCACAAAATTCAGTAGGAGAAACATCACATAGTACCTTATCTGTGAAGGGCTTGATGTTGTTGGGAAGGTGACATTGTTGGCTGACACGAAGATTTTGTCCTTGGTGAAGCCACTCGATGGTGTATGACTACAGATGTGTTGTAGTCGATAGACCTAGCTACTTCACAATCTCTGCTGAAATGAGGTTCTTTTGGCTCTTGCTATTGAAAATGAAATGAAACGGAGAACCCTTCACCCACATCTATGTGTGGAGGTGGCATTCCCCCTCCTCTAGATCTTTAGGCTGATTCTTCTAGATCTTGGTGGTGGCCATGGTGGCACTGGGCTCTGCGTCAATTATATGCTTACCTTTGTCATTCCCCTTGTCAAGTTATGACTCATATTTAGAACATGTGTATGATTCAGAACCCTTCAACTCAGCCACTAGTGACTGCTTAACTCGACACTCACTTGCATTGTGAGTGGAGCTCTTATGGAACTCACAACATATTCCTGTTTCCTTCTTTTTCTTGAGGGTTTTTTTATTTACTTAGCAATTCAATGGGTTGTCCTGGGTTTCCCCTCCTTGGATTTGTCCTTTCTCTATAGTTTTGGGGCGCCTTTCCCTTAATTTAGATTCACAGATTTAAAGCCTTGCTTCTTCTGTCTAAACTTCTACTCAATATTGATAGTGTATTGGCACGCTGTGCCGAGGGAGGAGATGTCCAGGATCTCCATCTCATCTTGTATGTATCTGTGTAGACAACTGCAATACTTGAGTACCAAATTTCGCTCAAAATCCTTGATACTCAACTTTGTGTGAAGGGTATGAAAAAGTTAGTAAACTCCAATATGTCTTGGTCCCTTCCCTACCGTAGGATTGTCCACTTTATATATTTATCCTCATAGCTTCTGACCAGGTAGTGGTACTCCTTGTGGTGTCTTAGAACGAATTCCAAGTGGGTGCCGCTGAAAATAGTGAGGATGTATTTTTTTCCTTCTTTTCATAGAAGGTTTCCCACCAGTTCTTGAAGTGGGGGTGTGGCTTTGAGAAGTGAAGAAATAATCTTTTCCCGGTAGGAAAAATCATGAAAAAAATTCCTTCTAGAATATTTAACCATTTATCTACGGTCTCTGCATTTATTTGACATTCAAATATGAGGATGTCAAAGTTAACTTGTACCTTAAAGGGTGTGGTGCTTCCAGAGTGGCTATTGGAAAAAGATGTGTCGCCTTTGGGTAGGCGCTGAAGGATCTGGGAAAAGTTTTCCATCATCATATTCCTTTATCGTTTGAGAGCTTCTTCGAGCAATATTTTGAAAGGATCTCCTGCCCCTCATACATCAAGTTACAACAGATATGGCCGATAGTAGTGATGTGGCATCGACAACTCATGACACAACTTGACATGACACTACTAGCATGGCCTGGTTGGCTGTGGTGGAAATGTAAAGATGTTGTTGTTACTCAGTGATGGATGTGTTCTTGGATGCACTTTCTCTTCTCCTCCACATAGCTTAATGTTGCAGGGTCTTCAATGATCTTGGTCTCGTAATATGGTTGCATGCATGTGTTCCCTTCACTTGTTCTTTAATGAGCTTCTTTCGTACATCCAACCATAAATAAGTCTTCTAGCATGTTTTCTCCTTCTCCATCTCATTTGTCGTCTCAACGTGATTTATCAGTGTACCTATTCCTGCAATTCACTCATGATGGGATGACATCAAATCCTAAACCTCCTATTCTAAGATGATGCATTATTTTCCATGGGTCATGCCCAAGACAGATGACAGATTGGGGAAGAGGGCCCAGTAATTGTGCACTATGCAATTCTAGGTGACAGGGAGGGAAACTGGTCATGAATACTATGCAGAGTGCATCTCGGGATTGGCTGAGGAACTCCGGGACACAATCTTCACCATCAGGGAAAACTGCGTAGTGGCCACTAGGAGGTAGGATTGTGTAGTTGAGGTCACTAGTGGTAGTTACACGGTGGGACCCTGGGGCATCTCTGTGCAATTTTATGAGGGAAGAAAAGACAAAGCAGCAGAGGGACCAGAGAGGATAGTTCTGTGTAGGTTTTGGGAGCAGTGAGTCCCAATCGAGGGAAGACATTGGGAGGACACCTCTAGGTAGTTCTAGGAGGAAAAGTGTTAGAAAATTATATATTACGGAGCAATGGAACACATAAAATATTGCGGAAATATAAACATAGAGAACGCACAAAACAAGAGAGATATATGTGGTTCACCCAGTTTGGGCTACGTCCACCCCGAACAGCCAGTCCTTCCTTTCTATTATCCAGCAAAATGAAGAGACACAACCTACAGCAAATCCGCTGTAATATCCTTTGTTTTCTCTCACAGTCTCACCTCTCTGTTTCTTGCTCACAGAATACACGTCTATATCTCAGCCTCCAATACAATGCCCTCATACAAAGAGATGGGTTGCCTTCTAGGGAAAAAAACCCTAAACTAAACATAAGTTCTACCGTCAGATCATCTGCCTAATGAACGGCCCAGATTGACTAGAAATTACTATACTTTTACAAGGCAATTTCACATTTGTTTTTAGCTTCGGGGGCACTGCCCCCGAGCCCCCGCTGGGGGACCGCTGGCCCCCGAACCCCCCAGCCGGGGGGATCAGCCCCCCCGGACCCCCGCGGGGGGGACAAGTCCCCCCCGCACCCCCCCTGCGTGGATGGGTGTACAAACTTCCTGGGGTATACATCCGGCTGAAACAAAGACCTCTGAAAAATCATACTCCACACACAAACAAAAAGCAGGTTTACTTCTTTGTGTATTGAGGGGTTCCAGTAGGAAACGGGGAGGATTAATGACTGATCTTGTGAAGTGCGCAGTTTAGGTTGAGATTTGAGGCACTTTATGCGTAATTCTAGGAAGGAAGGCAGACTCCTCACTTCTGGGATTACACATTGCAACTATCCTGGGGGCAGCCTCAAGCATTGCACAATTATGGGAAATAGAGCAGCATCATTGAGAGATGAGATTGCATTGTAGCTTAGTTGGGGTCTAGTGAAGTGGAGTTGTTCAGTCTGAAGGATTTTAAGGAATATGGCTAAGTGTGGGAGACAAGTGAACTTGTGAGGACTTGACATTGTGATCACACACTTAGCAAACTTCGACAACATGAAAACATAGAACACTAGGACAATAAGACAAAGTATTTCCCCCTGTGAGATTGTATAGAGTTAAAAGTGACAAGTGTGACTCTTGGGATAGACCTTTGGACGACTATGATAACACTTGTGTTACAAATCTTACAAATTTATTTATGAGTGCGATAGATGTTTCCATGGCTGGGACAACTTGTATACACAAATACCAACCTTCAAGGTCACTAGAATGGTTCACAAACATGACATAAAAACCAAACATGTCAATAGAAGACAATTGATCCAACAAGCAAAAGGGAGAAAGACATGTAGGGTAAAGACATGGAATGAATTTCAGTGCTTACAACCATGCATGCCATTGAACACAAAATGATATGACAATGATAAACAATCCTTCAAGCTACACTAAGAGGTGCATTTCAAAATATATGCTTTGTTTTCCATACCTACCCTCCAAAGGGTTAAGCATCAGGTGGAGTCTTCATGCAACCTCGATCTTCTATCATACCTTGGGTTCCTTGGTCTTCTTATCTTTCTCCTCAACTCCTTGAGAGCCAACTAGCATATCATCCTTCTTCGTGGCCCTGAGCGATATAATTGCACAATTTCAGTGGGAAATGAATGCTGCGGGATGAGGCCCTGAGAGGGAACATTGCGTAGTCTCAGGATGCAAGGAAGACTGGGCACCTGAGGGACAAAACTGCGTTGTTTTAGGATGCAAGGCACTGCTGTGGGATGAGGCCCTGGGAGGACACATTTGCACAGTTTCAGGATGTAAGGTAGAATGGGAAACTTAGGGAAAAAATGTGTAGTTTTAGGATGCAAGGCGAATTGGGCAACTAAAATTCCTAAGGGACAAACTACATAGTTTCTGGAGACAACGGGTTTCAACTGAGGGAAGGACACTGGAGGAAAGCACTGCGCATTTTTTAATGCTAAGGAAGGCTTGGATTTCTTCACATTGCGAAGTTCTAGTAGGAAATGGAAAATCTTGAGGGCTACATATGCGAAGTGCGTGGTTCAAGAAAGCTAGATGAGGCTAGGTTGCTAGGGAAACTCTGGAATTTGGCTAAGTCTGGGATCAATGGAATTGATGTGAATTGTGATAGAACATGACTACGATCACAGAATTGAACTCTTAGTGATACACCATAGACCATCTAGAACAGATAACACATACTTCGCTTAATGCAAAAACCTTTGTGGCAACTTACGGAAAGTGCGACTCTGATGATATACTTTGGGAGGATAAATGTGACACTTATGTAAGAGTGTGTGAAATGAGTGTGAAACATGTCTATGTGGTGAGGGCAAACCATTCTCATGAAGATTTCCCCTTGAAGCAAAACAAATTTCCCTTTGCCTAACAAGCGATAATCCCCATGGCCAAAGATGACACAAACTATATAAAGATAAAAGTGTGAATGAATCTTAAGATCGAAGAGGGAAGCTTGAGATCATCATCTTACCAAATAAGTGACTAAGGAATGCTTGATCATAGGATCCATAGTAGGCTCCAAAATTTAAGTATAAGCCAAAATATTGGAGGGTGTTGCAGTTGCTACAATAGGGGGGACTACTAAGAAACGTAGTTCACGGTTGGGAGGAACATAATAACCTTTAATCTATTTCTAGGAAAATTTTCAATAAGTAAATGAATCTGTGTCCTCAATAAATGAATATAATTCTATTATGATTATAAGTGTTTTTGTTTATATTAAAGGGAAGGAATGTCTAAACTTTACTAGTATTCTGTAAATAAAATGCGTATGGATTTGTATGTATCTATGAGTTCTTTTGTGTGTGAAAAACTAGTTGTTACAGGTCTAGAGTAAACATTCCTCTATTGGAGGAACTAGGAAAGAATGAAACCCTAACCAAAAACTAATCTTAATAATTACTATACAAGTGAAATATGAAAATTAAGATAAGATGGTTTTTACTGAAATACAAATTATCTCAGGTAGAATTAGAAACTAGAAATGATAAGAAATATGGTTAAAAACAATAAATCCCGTTTTCATATAGAACTTAGTTCATTTCCATACTTTAGTAGAAGATAATTACAGTAAAATAGTAGATAAATTTTATTCCTAGGTTAGTACGTTACCGGCCAAAAACTAGAATTTTGTCGACTGGATATTGGGAAAGAAGTCCCAGGAAAGACAATAATAAGGCCTCAGGAAGAATTTTAGTAGATTCCCATGACAGGAGTTCACGAGGCCTCTGACCTATGTTTATGTTTATGATTTTACAAAAAAGAAAATAAAAATAAACAATTACCATATTATCTATTCAAGTATATAGGCACAACTATGCATAAATCGGAATGTACATTACATTTTACAGTCTACAAGGGATACTCTAGCATGTATACATGGAGCAAAAAAGAAATGGGAATATTAATAATATGGGAAACCATTGTTGTAGTTATTATATCATGTACAATAAATAAAATAAATTATGTAAATTTCTCTTCTTGAAAATAGAACATGGTAATCGAACTACAGTTTCAAACCTTCGAAGGCTAAAAGAAAAACCTTTTTCCTTACCAAAAATCCATGTGGTTGCAACGCTCAGATCTCAACCAGCGGAAAGCCCAACGTGGTGGGATACCAGGGGTAGGTAGTTACCCTAACAATGCAAATACCATCCCCATTATCAATCCAAACAAGTAAATAATCATCGTTAGAGCTATATGACACTTGTATAAGGTTCTGTGAGACCTCATGAACCCCACTTTCCATGTAAACTATTTTCACATTGACGACTCACTAACTAACCTCCATGTGTAGTCCAATGCCACGAGGGTTTCAAGATCTAGAACTTCCATCCCACAACATTGAGTACACATATTTCAACGCAAAGACTTAACAAAAAAGTTATTTATGCAAACATATATTATGGGTAGACTTGGTCGTTCAAGATCAAACATTATGAATATAGGTGTGTATATTATGTATAAATCTATGGTTATATTGCAGTTTGAAATGGTACATGGTAATGTGACAAGGGGTTGTCAAAGTGTAATAATAAGAAAGAAAATATAAATGACAAGGCCTCCCCTCCTTAGATTGGGAGGAGATTCTTGTTGAATTAATGGTTTGCCAAAGCTTTAGTATTAAAACTTATTAAAAAAAACATTAGGAGATAATTGAGCCAAGTTGAGATATTGTTACTTAAAGTAGGATAAACAGGATTTGAGGATGGAAATAAATGAGATAATGTCCCTCTGCATGTAAAATTAAAAGATCATCTTATTGATATGGCTATAATACATATATTAAAAAAATTATTGTTTAATAATAGGTAATTCTTAGTTATTTACTCATAAAAATTGGAGGGATGTTAAATATACATTGATAAGCTAGAAGAGTGTTTAGATGATGCAAGTTGTGTTGGATCCATGCTCACTGGTATGGTCATAACTCTTCTCCTTTATGATGATAATATTGTTATTTTAGAAAAGGAACCATTAAAATCTTGGAAAACAACTCAAAATCTTCCAACATTTTTGCTCCATGTAACAACCTTGGTTAAAAATCCATGTAAATATAAAAATATAAGACCACGGTCATGGGACACGTATTCCAAGATGAATGGTCAGAAAACAACCTAGTGGGCATTCATTTCAGTTATTATGGCTAAGGAAATTGACAAAGGCAATGATAAAAGCTTTGGAAAGGAAAAATGACATTTTTGGCACATTTATTTATGAAAATAATGGAAATTAAGAGAAAAGGAAGGTGAAAGGTCACAGGTTGCATGTGAGGAGGAAAATGAAGGAAAAAAAAAGAAAATAGAGACCTCATTGATAAAAAGTATTCTAATGATTAGTTGGCAAGCTTTTGTCAGTTCAATTTTGGAACTCTCATTCTATTCTCTCTCTCATATTCTTAGATAGGGCAAGGTCTAGACTCATGTACAACATGCCGCTTCCATAAGTATGGTATTCCTCATAATAAATCACAAAATTCAGTAGGAGAAAGATCGCATAGTACCTCATCTATGAAGGGCTTGATGTTGTTGGGAAGGTGATAGTATTGGTTGACGTGAAGATTTTGTCCTTGGTGAAGCCACTTGATGGTGTATGACTACAGATGTGCTGTAGTCAGTAGACCTAGCTACTTCACAATCTCTGCTGAAATGAGGTTCTTTTGGCTCCTATTGTCGAAAATGAAATGAAATGGAGAACCCTTCACCCACATCTGTGTGTGGAGGTGGCATTCCCCCTCCTCTAGATCTTTAGGCTCATTCTTCTGGATCTTGGTGGTGGCCATGGTGGCATTAGGCTTTGCATCAATTATATGCTTCCCTTTGTTATTCCCCATGTCAAGTTATGACTCATATTTAAAACAAGTGTTTGATTATGAAGCCTCAACTCGGCCACTAGTGATTGCTTAACCCGACACTCACTTGCATTGTGAGTGGAGCTCTTATGGAACTCACAACATTTTCCTATTTCCTCTTTGTCTTGAGGGTTTTTTTATTTACTTACCAATTCAATGGGTTGTCCTAGGTTGCCCCTCCTTGGATTTTTCCTTTGCTCTGTGGTTTGGGGGCGCCTTTCCCTTAATTTAGATTCACAGATTTAAAGCCTTGTTTCTTTTGTTTAAACTTCTACTCAATATTGATAGTGTATTGGCACACTGTGCCGAGTGAGGATATGTCCAGGAACTCCATCTCATCTTGTATGTATCTGCGTAGACAACCGCAATACTTGAGTACCAAATTTTGCTCAAAATCCTTGATACCAAACTTTGTTCAAAGGGTATGAAAAAATTATTAAACTCTAGCATGTCTTGGTCCCTTCACTACCATAGGATTGTTCACTTTATGTATTTATCCTCATAGCTCATGAAAGGGTAGTGGTACTCCTTGTGGTGTCCCGGAACGAATTCCAAGTGGGTGCTGTTGAAAATAGTGAGGGTGTATTTTTTTCCTTCTTTTCGCAGAAGGTTTCCCACCAGTTCTTGAAGTGGGGTGTGACTTTGTGAAGTGCAAAAATAATCTTTTCCCCGCTTGAAAAATCATGAAAACAAAAATCCTTCTAGAAGATTTAACCATTTATCTATGGTCTTCACATTTATCTGACCTTCAAATATGGGGACGTCAAAGTTAACTTGTATCTTAAAGGGTGTGGTGCTTCCAGAGTGGTTGTTGGCAAAAGATGTGTCACCTTTGGGTAGGCACTGAAGGATCTGGGAAAAGTTGTCCATCATCGCATTCCTTTGTTGTTTGGGAGCTTATTCGAGCGATATTTTGAAAGGATCTCCTACCCCTCGTATTTCTTCTCTTTCTTCATGGCAAACCGTTGGCATTTACAAGGCTGGTCTTACAAACCTTCGACTAGTTCGAGCCGTAACTCCTTATATCTTGACCTCGTTGGGGACATACAAAGAAAAACAGAGAAAGGGAAGACCACTCTGATTCCACTGATCCAAACTTAAACTGGAGTGAAAAAAATAACATATATAATCATAAATATAGAGATGCACCAACAATAACACTTCATTTCATTAATATCAAATATTGAAATATGCTCTCAAACAAAATGGAAATAAACTAGCTCGAGCAATGGTATCTTATCTATGAGAAGAGATGTGGCAGATATGTTCCTCTAAAATGTGTTACAATGAGTCTCAAGGGCCTATTTATTATTGAACAACAAGGGAAAACCCTAAACAACCAAAAAACTAGCCCCATGAAATAGAACATGAAGAGTTTGTGGGCCTCGTTGGGGTTAATTAGGCAACCAACTTCCCAGGGTCATAACTTGGTAATATTATCTCCCTTTGGCACGTATGATACCTTTTTGGAAATATCTCTCTGAGTACTAAGGGATTTGCGGTTCTACGAAAATGGGTCTACTGCAGACCTCAAAAAAATGTCATTTAGGGGGTCAAAACTGCTTCGGTAGTTCAAGACCCGAAAACTGCTAAAAATAGTAAATGTTGCAATAAACAAGGAAATGGATGAAAGCGAATCGAGGTCAAGTTGGAATAGGTGGGTGGCCACCAATATCCACCTGGATCAATCCTCCCTCCATAGGAAGTAATGGTTTCCATTGTGTGCAGAGCCTCCATGAGGTGAGGAAATTTATGTTGAACCTAGTCCTTGGTGAACCACTTGCCCTGGTGGAGGAGTTGGCCTCCTTTGACAACTCGATATAGTTGGATCCTTTGTTGGTGAGTGTTATTGATATGTGTATCCATGATATGTTCAGTTTTGGCATGTTCCATAGAATTTTAGTTTAGCTTTATTGGTGTGAGTTGTTCTGCAATGTCGGATGTGTCTAGCAATAGTGGAAAGTATGGCCGAAGGTGGTCAACATTGAACACTGGGTGTAGACCAAGGAACATTGGAATGATAATATCGAAGGAATTGTCCCCTACAACCTTGGTGATGGTGTATGGCCCATATTGGAGAGGGTGTAGCTTCCGGTGGGGTCTAGTGAGGAGCTCCTTTTGTAAATGTAGTCAAAATCTATCGCCCACATAGAACTTGTGTGACACCCGATGCTGATCATGGCGGTGCTTGTACTTAACATTGGCTCTGTCCAATATATCATGGACCTTCTGACGGATGTGTTGAATGCACTCAATGAAGCTGTTAGCCCTGTCGACTTCAAACTGGACATGAGCTGAATTTGTCTAAGTAGCTACAAATGGTATGACCACATCAATGGGACATTATGGTTGAAATCCTAGCCTTACCTAAAAGTGGCTATGGCCCATTGAGCTATGCAGAGCTCTATTGTAGATGTGATTGACATAAGGGAGGCTTTGATCCCATGTGCATGGATGCTTCGAGTTGTACATGTGTAGAATGTGTACGCTCATCCTGTTGACGACCTCTATTTTTCCATCAGTTTCGGGATGGAAAGTCGTGGACTTAGTAAATTTGTATCCAACATTGACCAAAGAATTGAGCAAAATGCACTTAGGAATCCACTATCCCGATATGAGACAATGGAATATGGGATCCCAAGTGTGCCCACACTCACTCAAAGGAGAGCTTAACATTGGCCTTTGATGTGATACTCTTCTTGTAAGCTGCCATAATAGCCATCTTAGAGAATCTGTTGACAACCATGAAAACACATTCGTTGTCATGCTTAGTATAAGGGAGGTCTGACATGTAATCCATGGAGATGGATTCCCAAGGTCAACTAGGAGTAGGGAAAGGAGTATATAGGCCTTGCTTCTTGATGGCTAGTTTGGCAATGGTGCAGGCAGTGCAGGATTTAATGCGCCTCCAAACATCTTGACGAAGGTTCGGCCAATAAAAATACTTCTGCAGTACTGCCACTGTTGTCTCTACCTCGAAATATCCAATGACCTGACTATAGTGTGCTTCCAAAATCATATTGGCATGCTCACTTGAATGAACACAAATGCATCCTAAGTGGCCTAACAGTGCATCTTGGAGGCTAAAATTTGGAACTTTCTTACCTTCCAGGAGTGTTTGATATGTGCTACCAAATTTTGGATCACTCTTGTAAAGATGCAGACACCCCGAAGTCTCGTACCCTTTGTTTAGTCAATTTAGTGTCCTAAATTGCTTGCATAAATTATCAACCGAGGTTTGTAAGATGATGAAGTGTAGTGCACTATATGTGCTTAGTTAACCCTTCCTACTTCGTTGTTTTGTATTTTTATATTGTTTTGGGGGTTTCTATTCTTTGATTCCTAACGATGTACAATCTAAACTATGAGAAACTAAATCTAAGCTTCCTAAAGGTGAACCAAGAGCTTAAAACTAGTCAAAATCTAATTTAAAAGAAGGAAAAACAGAGCATTCGTTCGATCTTGTCATTAATCCTAATTCATGAATCTAATTCTTAAAATTAAAAGGTGAAGTTGTAATGCATATTGAAATAAATACAGAGAATGAAATCCACTGAAGTACTTCTAGTTACTCTAAACTTCAATTTTGAAAGATAACCCTCTTGAGATGGAACACAAGCAGCTTTTTGTACTTTATGATCTAGAGAACTAAATGAAACCATTCAGAAGGTAATTGATTGATTTCAACCATTGTGTGAAGTGAATGTTTAGCCATTTAGTTTAGGATGGGTATCAATTTGAAATGGTGATTAAAAACATCATTAATGCAGTGTATTGACAATATGAACTAGAAAATAAATAACGAAACAATGAGTAAACAAGTCAACAATGCATTCTCATTACTTCAACCTTACTCTGTTTAGAAACAAAATCATTTCCTTTCATGAAATGTGTTGGAGAAACAAGACTCCACAATTGAGTTTTAACATTGTGCTGTTGATCAAAACTAAAAGAAATCAACCTAAGTTAGAAATACTACTAAAAGAAAATGGTGAAATTAAAACTAAACAGAAAACAAATTTAAAGAAAACCTCCTTCAATGCAGGGTCCCTCTGCAACTAACTGGCTTGAACTGCTAAATAATTGAAAATTCTCTTTTAAACGATCATTAGTCAACACAAGATTTTATATTATAGACAGGAATGAAGTCCAAAAAAACAGAGCTGAAAGTCTGAACTTAATACATCAAATTCTTCGAACCCCCCTCGATTTTGTATAACCAGTATTTAAAAGGAAAGAATCATAAATGTCTTTGAGGAAAACTAGCTACAGGTGGCCTATATGTATTACAACAAGACTACGTAAATGTCTGATCAACTACAGGTGGCTTGAATTTGAGTGAGATGTTTGCAACAAAACCGTTAACATAGGTGGTTGATCCGAGTTGATGCTCCAATAGAACCGTTGGATTTCTTGATTAACCATGAAAGAGTAGACGAAGAGTCTTATTGCTTCCGGGTATCATATGTTTGACTCCACCTTTGACTACGATCTTGAGCTTGCTTTCTTATCGATCTAGGCTGAGTGACTAAGATAAAATCCATGTGGAGACAATTCTAGAGATGCCCATGTGTCCGGTTTCTTCATTTGACACTTGGAACGTGCCAGACCATGGAAGTAGCTACAGAATACACAGTTAGCTGTAGAATAGGCTACATTTTGTAGCTAATTTGCAAAAATTTGTTCAAATAGCAAAAACATAAAAATATAACATGTCAATCATTTAATGTCCTCCTTAAGACAAAACCTATCAGTTATCATTGATGGGGATCTATAATCTTATGGAAAATAAAGGGAAAGAAGTGAAAAAAGCTGTTAAGGAGAGGGTAATTCTGCAGTTCAACACCCTCATGAGTCGAGCATAGTGATCAATGCCATGACTGGGGGTCGATTGAGCTAGTCTGCAACATTATTGGTGCTGCCCTTCTTGTACTAAATGTTCAAATCAAATTGTTGCATTTATGTGGACCATTTTTTATGGTGAGAATTTTGCAACTTCCCTTGTGTCTGTATGAACTGCAAGGGTCGGTGGTATGTGTGGTGACCATTCCCTTCCTTAGCATGTAATGCTTCCATTGACGACAGATCTACATAATGAAATACATTTCTTTTTCATAGGTGGGATAATTTCAGACTCTGTCTTAAAGTGTCTCACTATGGTAAGCCATTGGATGCCCCTGCTGAGTAAGAACTACACCAATACCATAGTCAGAGGCTTCTGTCTCAATCTAAAATGGTTGTTGTAGGTCTGGTAATGTGAGTTCTAGTTTAGATTAGAGGCGCTGCTTCAACCTAGAAAACACCTTCTGTTGTGTTTCGGACCAAAGAACTTTGGTTTCGATACACCCTTATTGACTTGACTTAGAGGCCAAGTGATATGAGAGAACCCTAACACAAACCTGTGGTAGAAATTGACAAGGCCAAGAAATCTGTGGAGCTCTATTAGAGTGGTTGGGGTTAGCACATATCGAATGACTTGTATCTTGGCTAGGTCCACATGCGCACCATGCTGATCAATGATTTACCATAGATATTGAACTTGGGTCATTCCAAAAGTGCATTTCTCTAGATTGGCACACAGTTTGATAGGCACGTGGTGATAACCGAACATCAAGTCAATCTTGCTGAAATATCCCCCCCCTTGAGATGGTCCAGAAGGTCATCAATCCGTGGGATTGGGTACCTATTCCAAACAATGATCTTTTTTAGTGCTCGATAGTCAATATAGAGTCTCTAGGTTCCATTCTTCTTCAGTAACAATATAATCAGGCTCCCATAGGGTGATGAGCTTGGCTTGATGTGCCATTCTGCAACAGCTCCTGAATCTTCCATTTGATCTCATCATTCTCTAGAACAGAGTGTTGATAGATCAGTCCATTGGGTAGCAGCGCGATCGGGGTCAGATCGATGGAGTTCTTGACCTGGCCATGCAAATGTACCCTCATATGTGAGGCAAAAATTTCCCTATACTCCTCCATGACCTTGCCCAGCTACTACTGCCGTGTGGTGGAGCCATATTTGGAAGCTGTGGCCACAATATTCTTCTTTCCCTTAGGGCGTATCATAAGGAAATCAAATTTCCTAGTGTGTGAAATAATCTTACTGCATTTCTTTGCAGAGATCAAAAGAGATGACGATAGGCGGGCCTACCTTCGGTATCCTGTACAACTTATTGCCCAAATTAATAATCATAGAGCAAGGTCTAGACTCATATACAACATACCTCTTCCACAAGTATTGTTGTCCTAACAATACATCACAAAAATCAAGAGGAGAAACATTATGCAATACCTCATCCATGATGGGCTTGATGTTATAGGGAAGGAAACATTTTTGGCTGATGCGAAGATCTCATACTTGGTGAAGCCACCCGATGGTGTATGAATGTAGATGTGCTATAGTTGGCAAACCCAACCACTTCACAACCTCTGCTGAAATGAGGTTCTTTTGGATCTCGCTGCCAACAATGAACTGCTACAGAGAACCCTTCAAGCACATCTATGAGGGGAAGAGGTCTTCCCCCTCGTCTAGATCTTCAAGCTCATTCTTCTCAATCTTGGTGGTGGACATAGGGGCATTAGGCTCTGCATCAATTATTTTCTTCCATTTATCATTCCCCTTGTCAGGTTCTAACTCAAAGTCGGAACATGCAACTGATTTAGAATCCTTCAGCTCGGCCAACAGTGACTTCTTGGCCCGACACTTACTTGTGTTGTGAGTGGATCTCTTATGGAGCTCACACCATTTTCCCATGTCCTTCTTTGTCTTCAAGGTGTTGTTTGCTTCCTGCAGCTTCAATAGGTTGTCCTGGGTTGCCCCACCTTAGCTTTTTCCTTTACTTTGTGGTTTGGGGCCACCTTTCCCTTGCTTCAGATTCATAGATCCAGAGTATCGCTTCTTCTATTTAAACTTCTTCTCAATCTTGCCAGTATATTGGTACATCATGCCGAGCAAGGATATGTCCAGGATCTCCATCTCATACTGGATGTATCTATGTAGACTGCCATGGTACTTGAGTAACAAATGTCGTTAAGAATCCTTGATACCCAAATTTGTGCGAAGGGTAAGAAAAAGATTGGAAAACTTTGGCACATCTTTGTCCCTTCCCTATTGTAGTGTGGTCCAATTTATATATTTATCCTCATAACTCCCAACAGGGTACTATTGCTCCTTAATGGCATCATGAAACGAATTCCAAGTGGGTGCGGCTGAAGAATAGTGAGGGTGTACTTTCATCCATCTTCTCACAGTAGGTTTCCCACCAGTCCTTGACATGGGGGGTGACTTTAAGAAGTGAAAAAGTAATCTTTTCCTAGTTGGAAAAATCATGAACATAAAAATATTCTTCTAGCATATTGTTATAGTGTTATATTATTATGCATGATTATTTTTATGTCTTTGTAAGTTATCTCTTTAATCCGACTGTGAGAGTTTGTTTGGTAAGGTGCCACCATCCCATCTCCACAACCCGTTGTCACTACAACAAAACCCTATGATTAGCGTCCCTTTTTTCTTCCTTTTTTGCATCTAGAGCCCATTTTTGGTACTATTTGTGTCCGTTTATAAAATATGGTGCAAAAATTGATGCAAAGTTTGCACCAAGTCTTACACCAAGTTTAACACCAGGTATTGCAATAGGTTTTGTATCAGGTTTTACACCAGGTTTTACGCCAAGTTTTATGCCAAGTTTTGTGCCATCCTTTGCACCATGTTTTGCATCGAGTTTGGCACCTAATTTTGTTTCACCAGCTTTTGTATCATTTATTGCATCCACTTTTTGCGCCTACACTTGCATCAACTTTTTCATCATCTCTTGCATCCTCTTTTGCATCATTTTTTAAATTATTTTTTGCATCCATTTTTACATCATTTTTTGCATCCCCTTTGCGTCAAGATTTGCATCAGGTTTTGTGTCGCATATTGTATCTACTTTTGCATCTAATTTTGTTGCATCAACTTTTGCATAATATTTTTCATCCATTGTTGCACCCATGTTTACATCCACTTTTGCATCACTTTTTGCATCTTATTTTTCATCTTCATTTGCTTCTTTTTTTGCATCTATCATTACATCCACTTTTGTTGTGACACTATTTGTACCATGTTTTGTACTTACTGTTGTACCCATGTTTGCTTCCAATTTTGCATCCATCTTCGCATCCACTTTTGCATCAAAATATTGCATCTATTTTTGCATCCACTTTTGTGTTGGGTTTTGCATCTCATTTTGTATCATCTTTTGCATCTACTTCCATTGCATCCATATTTTTCATCCAATTTTGTTTCTTCTTTTGCACCCATGTTTGCATCCACTTTTTCATCCCTTATTGCATCTTGTCTTGCATCCAAGTTTGCATATTTTTTGTGTTTTTTATTACATCCACTTTTGTTGTGCCATATCTTGTGCCTATCATTGAAACCTACATTTTATTCCAATTTTGCATTCACATTTGCATCCTCTTTTGTGTCCAAGTTTGCATCAAATAATTTTTCTGTTTTTTGCATCCCATTTTGCATCTACTTTTACATCCACTTTTGATGTGTTCAATTTTGAATCTAATTTTGTTTCCACTATTGCACCCATGTTTGTTCCATGTTTACATCCATTTTTTAATCCTATTTTGCCTCCTTTCTGCATCCAAGTTTGTGTCTTTGGGTTCATTGTTGTATCCACATTTTTTTCACAACTGAATTCATGCTAAGTTTTATGCCTACTATTACACCCATGTTTTCTTCCACCTTTTCATCCATGTTTGCATCCTATTTTGTGTCCAAGTTTGCATCAACTATTGCATCTATTTTTTCATCCACTTTTGTGTCAATTTTTTTTGTCTTGTTTTGCATCTACTTATGTTGTGTCCACTCTTCGTATAATTTTAGGTCTATTGTTGCCCCCATTTTCTTTAACTTTTGCATCCATTTTCCAACTCTCATATATTTTTTGCATTGATGATATTTCTTATAACATTAAAAATTATGAACAACTGATGACAATGTCAATAATTATGATGACGATGATAATGAAGATGATGACGATGAAATGAATTGTGATTATTATGATAATCAAAATGATTATAAAGATGATGGGGGTTATAATGACAATGATGATGGAGATGCTAATGACCTTGGAAAATCTTTCCAATTTTTAAATGTTGTCTTAGTCATAATCATAATCATTATCTTTAGAGTCATCTTCCAAATCATCATCATTTGGTCATCATTATCATTATTTTCATCTTGGTAATCATCAACAACAATAATGTCATGAATGATGATTATGATGTTCTTGACGAAGTTGACAACAGTGATGATAGAAATTACATAAATTATGATGATGGGGATGATGAAAATTATAATGATGATGATAATGGTAGTGGTGATGATGATCATCGATCATCTCTAAAAAATAAAGTTGTCATTTCTCTTGCATATATCATGTGTCCTAAAAACCCTTTTTGAGAACTCATAATATTTTTTGGGTTGATGATATTTCTTACGACACCTATAATTATGAACAATTGATGAGAATGTCCATAATCATGATGATGATGATGACGACATGAATGGTGATTATGACTATAATGCAATGATGAGATTGATGGTGGTGATGATGATGATAATGAAGATGACGACACTCCGTCTAAGCTAGGGAGATACTCATAATGAGACAAAAAAGTACTCTCAAGTTGAAATATTCATATAAGAAGGGATCTGGATTGATAAGCATCAAAAATGATTTAAATCATCATACCCAACATTGTCAAAATAGAAAGGCCTTGACTAACAAGTTATATATCTCCATCAAATCATAACACAATGTTGGGAGGCATAAATTTGGACACCACTGCCTCTTTAGGCACTTACCACACTAGGATGTTCATCAGGCATGTCCTCACATGATTATTTCCTAATCCACTGTCATAATATTTGACGCCAGGAAATGTCGATCCTCATGACTATTCTTATCTTGGATTAATGTACTTGACTTATGGTGGTTAGTCCTAGTCAAAGCACAAATTCTCAAAGAATATTGGTCCCAGATGTTTATCTAATCCACCATCCTCCCTATTGGTGTCTTTAGTAGGCTTACGACTATTAGTCTCAGCCATCGTACATGATAAATGGATAATATGGTGTCCATTCTCACTCCCTCTCAACCAAGGAGGAGACATCCACAAGCATAAGTGTTTCTTAAGAATACCCATCATTTTCATTGGGAATAACATCATTAATTTGTTTTCATTGCATGATGCCCTTATGATTAAGCATTCATAGATTTGTGGGAAAATATTTCCCCTTTTTGTCATCTGTGATTGAAGAAAATCAAAAAGTGAAAGACAAAATCATTAAATATACACTATAATGATTTATCTAAGTCTAAACTCTAAGGTTAAAGTGAAAATTTATGTAAACATTATATCTATGAGTAGTTAAAAAGTTATGAAAACCTTATTCCCTAAGTCCTTTATATAAGAAAAATAAAAAGAAAGAAAAATAAGGCCCAATGAATGGTAACTCATGTATTGATACCCTCTTTGGAAAACATATGAATATATACACTCCTAGTCAGACTTGATCACATGTTTGTGATGGTTAAATCATGAAGTCCTCTTTTCCACTTAATTTTCACTGCATCATTTAAGCACCTAATTGAGGATCTAGGTAATTTTTCTTGCCTAAGGGTTTCATGTCTACTCTTGGTTTACTTATGTTACACTACAGTCAATCATGTGACAGAGTGAAATACTTAAGTTTGTGGAGTTATTAGAATAGTGTATTAAGTTAGTCACCACACACACATGTATTGCATGTCATTGAACCACATGTGTGGGTTGGAGACTCATTTCTTAAGAGATTTAATGGATACTACTTTAGGGCCTTGATGGTATATCTTACAAAATCTCTTGGTAAACATTGTGATTCATCCTTTCTGTTCCTTGAGACACTTGATAATATTGAACTCACTCCCAATAATCCACAGAGATGAGGAGTATAAATTACTTGTGCTGGAAATAGAATTGAGAAATAGAGGTTTTCCATTTGTGATATTGGATTCATAGACATTGGATACATGGTAGTAGTCCTCGTTGTCAATTAACTAAAATTATATTGTCATAATGTGAAAAGAGGTAAACGTAATCAATCACTACTACTTGGAAATTCCTCCCCCATTTTCTAATTGTATGAGGTAGAACCTCACTTAATATTTTTATTTCTTATATCAACATTACTGACGGGTGCTTTCCATACCATTTTTCTTTTAGGAGATTTCTTTTCCTTTACTATTGAGGTCCCTCATGTTCCAAGAGACTATTTTCATGGAGAATTTACATAGAAAGGAAGTATAATGTGACTAAAAAAACATGTTCCAAGATTTAAGTTATTGGACAATGCCACTTAATGACTCCTATATTTCCTTAACCTGGGACTAAATGGTGAACTTGATAGCCTAAAGGGAAATTAACCAATGAAAATCTCAAAAAGATGTGACTTTTGAATTTATCACATAAAAGTTAATATACTAAAAAAAACATCCATAAAAATTTCATCAATCAATGAATCTTTAAAAAAAATATCCAAAACAATTTCATCAAGCAGTGAAGCATTACATTATAAATTACAATCTATAAACCTTTTGGTAACTTTTTGCTAAACCATGTTCAAAACCAACATATTTAATACTAATATTTAACAATAATATGGAAAATAACACATTTTCATAAATTAAATAACATGGTATAACTCCTAAGAAATGTCACTACCATAAACTAAAAAGCACGCAACTAATGGGAGTGGCCACTCAAGGCCACCATAAGACAATAAATCTATTAAGACAAGGAGTAATGGGGAAAGAAATCTACAAAGGTCAAAGGCAAACCTATTTTAACTTTATTGTTTTATTAGGTGCAAGTGGAACATCTCAATATATAATGAAGAGAAGAATTAATTTTATTGCATTAAGAAAACCCAAGCACATTCTATAACTTAGCAAGGAAGAGATGTATAATACCCATCTCAGTGACACAACACATGGAATTAAGTTACTATTTTATATATAATTTAAACTTATATCATAAAATCACAAATTTAGCATGAATGGATGCTTAAAATCCATTTTTATAAAAAGAAAATATAATTTTTGTTATAAAAAATAACCAGGAACTAAATATATTCTATTAGAAAATAAAAACATACTAAACTGAATATATATTAACAAAAAAGAACTAAACTTAAGCAATTTTTTTTTTTTTTTTAATTTAAAATATTTTTTTGAATTCTTTTAAACACTTCCCTCCATTCTAAGAAGCAAAAATAATAATAGAAATAAGGACGGACCAAAAATATTCCTTTCCTTGGTAAGTGTTTCCCACCATTCATTCCACTCGCTCGAGTTATTTCATGAAACAGAGATAAGTGTTATTTCACACTCTTTTGGCAAAGCCTATTGAGATTCTCTTATGATATATCTATTCCTTGATGGAGTCCTTGATATATTGATGAAGTTTTGATTTCTTGGAGATTAATTAGAGCAAAGAAAACATGAGTACTCTTAATTCCTAGTTCAATGCCTCTAATGGTGGACACAAGGCAAGGGAGGGGTTGCTATCGTGGTCATAACTCCAAGTTCATTGTCTCTAATGGTGGACGAGGCAAGGGAGGGGGTTGTGGTCATGGTCGTGGTCATGGAGTTTTCTATTTTACATTATATTTAGGGAGTTCAAAGCAATTTGAATGGAATCATTGTCGTCACTAGGTATAATGGATTAAGTGTGATAATGGATAAAATGAAGTAATTATTTGTGAGCATTTTTTCTTGAATGAACATTAGGATCCATCTTATTATAGAGAAAAGTACATGCATTAAAAACAACTCAATATTTCATGTGACATTCATATTGTATGCGACTTATTTTTCATTAAAAACAATTTACTTTTTCATGTGACATTCTTTTTTTGTTAAAATTTCTTCTATTTCTAATCTGAATTACAATTATAATTTGAAATAAAGCTTCCAATAAATATTAATTTACCAATTCTGCATGGAAATCATAAGAAACATTCACAATATAATATGACGAACAAATAGGTACCTACTTCATATGGATTAAAAAATGCTTCTACTACTTAATGTGAATTACAAGTGTAATCTTAGTTGGATTTCCAATATATCTTAAGCCATATCTTCATTTTATTTTTAGTACTATTAAATTTTATTATGTCCTACCTCATTTTATTGTTAGAATTGTAATAAAAATATGCATTTTGCTATAGAATTAGTACTAACATGTAATATTGTTTTTTTCTAGAACGCTATAGGTAAGGACCACGAAGATGATGATATAGACTATGCTTAGATTACATCATATATCAGAGATGATGATGATGATGAGGATGGTGATTGTTATAGACATTTTTGTGCCTAACAGCATGGAGCATGAAATGTCAATAATCTGAGGGATCCAAAGTCCCTAAACATGTTGTTCTTACCCTTAGAGGAACAAGGTCTGCAAACCACAGCACTGAGAATCAGTTCTCCACCCAAAAACACTCAAAAACAGGCTATTTCTGGATCATGTCAGCTGCTCCACTGAGCATCTGCACTGAATGTCAACTGCTCCTCCTTGTACCTGCGCTGAAGGTCAAAACTAATGAAGGCTACCTGCGCTGGGCGAGATTGGCCAAGTGGCACAGTCATTCTGCAAGGTGTCAACTGCCCAGGAAGCTTCCAAACTGACACTTGGTTCAAGGAATTCGCCCTATGATGAGTAAGAAGGTCTTGATCTCCAAGTGGAAGCAAGATTCTCCAAGTGGACTCAAGAACTAAAGATTAACTAAAGTGGGAGAGGACACAAGTCAGCTTCAGGCCAGTCTCAAGATGACTCATCCTTTCTCCAAATATCCTATATATAGAGCTCTCTCATGAGGTCTAGGGAGGCTGGAATTTTGTGCAAGTAAGGAAGTGCTGTTGGTTTGTGTATAGAACTATTGGGTGTTTTGCTTGAAGGAGGTGAAGAGGAGATTTCTTTCAGCTGGGAGGTGTTGCTGGATTGGGCCCATTGTGGTTGTAACTCTCTCAGAACTTTACTTCTATTATCAATAAAGTATTTGAGGTTCTTCTACATGCATGTGTCTTTATGATGAATAGATGCTTGTATATTTGATTTATGCTAATCCTATAATCGATTATGGATGTATGCTTCTTGTAGTTTCCTCTTCTTGTGCTTTTACAGGATCTGTGTGTAGCTGGGCCGGTGAAAGGGCGAGGAGCTAGGATCAAGCAGCAAGGAGTGAAGACTGGATCGACTATTAGCGCAAGATAATGGTTAGTAGATCATCCTTTTATTCCCTCTCTCATCTCATAAAGAAGACACTTTGAATAGCTTTGCATTCAGTTGTTGCTGAAGTACTATCACCTTCAGAGTGGGATAGAGGCATTCTGCATTAGATACTTTTCCCCACAACAAATTGGCGACTCCGCTGGGGATCGTATCTTGTTGGTTTGTTGTGTTTCTTGCTATTCATTTCATAAACAAAGGGAGTACCGAATCGAACTGTGTTTGAATCCATCAAACACAAAGTAGAGGGCAGCTACTCTAGCTCAGTTTCTGGGCAAGTTTATGATTTGAAGAGCTGATCCACAAGGACTCTAAATAAGCTCTTAGTGATAGCTTTTCATCCTCCTTTACATCCCTTAGTGTGTCCTTGACTGATAGCTTCTGATTTGAGAAAAAACTGTGAATTTTTTAGCAATCTATGACCCAGAAACCAAGACGGACGAAAGTCTCGTTCTTCATTGCAGGCTGTACAAAGGCAGTCTGCATTTCAGCGCAGTTCCCGAAGGGGCTACCTACGCTGAAGGTCAAACAGGCAGTGTTACACCTGCGCTGGACCAGTCTTGGCTTGAGTTACTGAGGTTTCCTGCTGTGTCTTGCCTTGTTTTCACTATTGTTTTTGCTGTTTGTTACCAGTCAGTGGGCCTATCTGAAACCATCTTCCTTTGTCATTATTCCGCCTCAGTTGTATAAAGAAACTGTATTTGTTCTTTTGTATTTCTTGTGTCATTTACAGTTTCCCATAACGAAAGTGAACCAGTCTTGCATTGACCTCTTAGATCTAGACCTGTGATTAAGTGTCGTTCTGATCTTAAGAGTTAGTTTATTTGTTGTTCATAGATGATTGAGTTTGTCGCTTTCGTTATATGCTTTGAATTTATATATTTCTAAGTGTCGAAACAAGTGAATCGTAAGGTATCTTTTGATTTTGGACAAACTTGTTTGCTTTCGCTTGAAATTGAATTCGAAATTATACAACAGCTTTCTTTTTGTATTTCATCAAACATTAAGGAAGAGAAAAGAAATACTTGCATCTTTGCATTTTGCATTAAGTTTGTATGTTGATTTAGGGGAAAAGTGCATTAGCGAGTGCTCTTTGATCTGTGTGAAAAGGATTTTATCTCTCTTTCCCTCAGTAGTTAAGATTTTCATAAGTCGAAAAGATTTGAAAAGCTTGCTTCTCATCTTAGACTGCATTTAGGAATTTGTATCAATACATCTCGTGGTGAACCTTGAAAGGCAAACTTTAAAAAGATCAACTTAAAATATATTGAATGAACCTAACAATGCTTTGAAACATAACGCAAACATCTAGAGGTCTAAGCTAGAGACGTGTTCCGACGTCGTTAAACATAGTGACTGTCGATCTCGACGAAGGTGGGTGATTCCTCCTGAGAGTCGGTGGCACTAATACGGACTTGTGCTCCCACGTACCATCGCGTATATATTGGGAGACCCCTATAGGAATAAAGCCTTTATCCAATAGGAAACCGTGTCGGCCGCCCTACTGATTGCAATGCAGTGAACACAGCATTCACGAAGATCGACCACTCGTACCGTAAAACGTATTCTGTGGTTTTGCGAAAGGTTTGGCACACCCTCTGCCTAGATCTCTAGAGCAGTTTCTTTTGGCCTTTTTCAAAGTCTATAACTGAAAAAGACCAACCGAGCATTTGTCACTTCGGGCTCATTAATACATCGAAGGAGACTAGAGTCATCTTTAGCTTTTTCTCGACTCTTAAAAAGTGAAAAAGCAAGTTGTGTCTAAAAGCGTCTAATAAAATTCATTCAATTCGGAAACACAAATTTCCCCTTTTAATATTTTAGTTGATCGAGTAATCCGCAATCGTGGAAGAAAGTCAATTGAAAATCCGTCGTTCGCGGAGGCTTGCGAGTCAACCGTCTTTGTCCCCGGAATCGAAAACAGTACGGGCAAAGCGAACTCGTTTAACCGGGTCAAAATCTCCTGTGAAAGTTAGGACAAGTGTTCCTACTACATCCGAGGTTCCGGTTACTCCTAACATTTCTGGAAACCCTGCCTCTATAGAAGAAGTTCAACAGCCACATAAGGACAGTAATACTGATCCTAGTCTGGGGGCAAATACTTGTTTAACTGAACCAGTTCCATCTGTAACCAGTCCAGAAAGTTTTGTTCCCCAAACAACTTTCACTGTCGAAGCAACCCCTTCTTCGGCACCAGAAATATTTTACGGACCTGACGGTCTTCCTCTTCCACCGGGTTTGATTGCGATAGAGGAAATTGCAGAGGATCCGCAAGCAAGTACTCCAACTCATTTTGGAGTCGGGGTCACTCTATTTCCTTCATCAGAAGTTAATCCACCACAAGTGGAAGTCCCTGTAGAATCGCTAGGCAATCTATTGGATAGACTTAAAATGTCTGAACAACTGTCATCATCTAGGACTGTGTCAAATGACACAGCGACAGCAGAAGCCCCTGCCGTCACTCCAACGATGTTTGCCGGCATACCAGCTGTCCCAACTAGCCCTCAACAACTAGAAGGAGTCCACCAAGGGACTATGTCGACAGTATGGTCTGTTCCAGTTTGTTCATCCGGAGTAATACCCGGTAATTCTTATGTTGAAACTCGACAGATTGATCCTCATGGAGGTCAGTTTGGGCCATCTAGTCCTCAAGGACTAACAATCCCTCTGAGTTCCGGATTGCTACCATATGGGGGGCAGTATGCCCTTTCATTACCTCCTCCAGGAGGATATCCATATGGCAGTTCTCAACAGTATCCAGGTTATCTGGAATTGCATCAAGTAGTTGGGTACCTATGCTACCTCAACAACCAAGGATTGTATATTCTATGCAACAGTGTGTACCTGTGACGAATATCCCAACCACACCGGCTATTGTAACTGTGTCTCAGGTTCAAGCGATACCTGTTACATGTCAACCTCAGATTTCTCAGGTTGTAATGCAACAGTCACTTGACCATGGGTCACAACCACAATCGCCAACTGGTGGGGCGACACAAGTACAAACGGGTGCACTTACCCCACACCTTGGTCCAATGGTTAGCATGGCGCAACAGAACATGGCGTCACAACCATGGCTTGTACAATACCAACAACCGCAGTTCCAGCAAGTGTACCAAGGTTCTGAGTAGCAGATCTTTGCGAACAGTGGACAACCGTATATCCAAAACGGTCAAAACCAACCACTTTACAGTGGTCAAGTCCACCAACCGTATCAATTATACCAACATCAATTACATTATGCTGGTATGCAAAGACCCACTGCTCAAGCGATTCCATCGTACCCTGGTTACGCTTCGCCTAACCTGAATCAACAGTTACCATTCGTGGCAACTTTAGAGTTACCCGATTTACACCGTTTAACAAACGATCCGATTGCTTATGCCCCTTGGTGGCCAGCGATTCCTCATAAACTTCCATCTGACATTCCTAAATTCAATAGAAATCCAGGTGAAGACCCATCGAATCACGTGATGACTTTTCATCTGTGGTGTTCGTCGAACACCCTTAACGACGATTCGATAAGACTTCGCCTTTTTCAGAGGACATTGACAGGTCCAGCGGCTAAATGGTATATTGAATTGCCAAGAGCCTCTTTCGGCAATTTTAGTTCCCTAGCCACGACTTTCTTAACCCACTTTCAATTACCGATAAGGTATGAAACGGGAACAGAAATATTAACCAACTTCAAACAGACAACTGCTACCCATATATCTGATCATATACATGAGTGGCGTCGTCGTCGTAGGATGGTGAAAACATATGTTCCCGATCAGCTATTAGCTGAATGGTTTATAAAGTCGCTACTTCCGGCTATTACAGAAGATGTGGCCAAGGGGGGAGTCGTGACGGAGGAGCAAGTTATTGCTCGTGCACAGTATTTGGACTTGGTGTATACCCAGTCCGGCACACTCTATGACAAAATACCTGACGCCCCTAGACCGGAATTTTCAATTCCTCCCCCTCCTAAATCAAATAGTGACTCTCATGCCGGTGATGGCGTGATTGGCACCGCAAACATGAAATCGATAAAGGCTTCCGCAAAGAAAGCCCGTAAGAATTCGGATCAAAATGCAAAAGCAGATATTCTTGCTTCGGAAGTAAATGCCGTATCGGAAGATAAGGGCAAAGAAACCAATCAACCAGGAAGCAAGAAGAAAAATCAAAACAAAGGGAAGAAGAAGAAACAGGGTGAGTCATCCCCTGGAAAAGATTCTTCAAACCCTCCTGTCAAAGGGAAACAAAATTATCCATGTCTAATATGCGATGATAAGGATCATTACACAAAGAATTGCCCATTCAAAGCTGAGTTAAAGAGGTTCTTTAAAAGTTCCCAAACATCAGCTGTGTTAACTGATCCATTTCCCAACCGAGGTCAAAATCTGGTTGATAGTGGAAATTCTTCCCCGTCACAAGTTCTTATGTTGTCGGTTTCAAAACAGCAGAATGATGCTTTGATTTCGACAAGGAACAAAGATTATGGAAATCCTCAGGTGTCGAACGAAAAGGGTAAAGATCAACCAAGTAGCTCGACAACAACTTCGACAGAAGTTACACCCACCATCCCTGAATTAACAATAAAACCGCCAAAAGGTGTAGTACATAAGTCGACATTTAATCCTCGCGCCAGAGCGGCACAACATTATAATATAGTGGAAGATTTGGCCCAATCGCCATCCGCTATGTCGACCCTTGAAGTGCTGCAAAATTGTCCAACCCAAAGGCAGGAATTGCTATCAGCAATTGGTGGAGTGGATCCTAAGGATTCAAATCTGGTATCCTTTGATCACAAGGGATATGATCCTCAGTTACCAGCTCAATTAGCTTTCCTTATTCAAGTGAAAGCCCTCAACAAAACTGTTCACAGAACGATAATTGATGAGGGGGCATCGACATGTATTATGTCGATGAGCTGCTGGAAAACTTTAGGATCTCCAACCTTGTCTCGATCACCGACAACATTAAAAGCTTTCGACGGAAGGACTTATACCCCTTACGGTATCCTTAATAACTTAAAAGTTGAACTAGGAGGAAAAACAGTAGAAATTGATGTAGAAGTCATTGATGGAAATCTTGACTACAACATCCTACTGGGTAGACCATGGATTTATGCCATGGCAGCTGTCGTGTCGACTTATTTTAGGAAGATCGCATTCCCGTTTGAAGGAGGGATTACGATCGTCGACCAACAGAATTTCCTCCCTAATGGTTCACAAGTTACAGGAAGCATTCCCATGATCCATGAGAGTAACCATTCAATTCAAGATATCGGAGTAGGATTATTGAAAGACCCCACATTGATGGGAACTTTCGCGCTACCACCTCCTATTTATATAGGAAACGTACCGTTTGTAGCAACCTGCAACATGATATCTTCCACGAAGGTCAACATGGATCATTCAATGGTTTTTCCCCCAAGCCCTTTAGAAATATTGTAGCAATCAATGTTTCAAGCATGGGAGGCGAGCCGAAATCAACGCTCGTCAAGCGTTTGGGTAGATAGATCTAGAGAATATGGAACCCCATTAGATCCTTGGTCGAAAGTACATGGGACAGACGAAGGAATCTTACAATCAATGATGATTGAGGGGGCGCCATGGAATGATCACCACCATCGTTCCCTTCTTCCGGAATATGAAGAAGATACTCAAAGTGACCTTTATCACCCTTCAGTATTTGAATTCCTAACGAATACTATAAATATGGTGGATTCCGAGCGAAACCTATCCAATATTGAGGAGACTATAGCCATAAATATCTCGACTAAAACAGATGTTGTAGAGAATATTTATGTCGGCAAAGGTTGTTCCCCTTCAGAACTGGAAATATATAACGCTCTTTTTCGCGAATTTAGAGATGTCTTTGCATGGTCATATGATGAAATGCCAGGCATTGACTCGAGTATCGTTGAACATGAAATTAAAATGTATCCTGATGTCAAACCAGTAAGGCAACGACTTCGGCAAGTGCACCCGAAGAAAGCCGCTGCCATTAAGGCGGAAGTTGAAAAACTCCTCCATGCTGGGTTCATCTACCCGGTTCCTCTAACCGATTGGGTATCGAATATTGTCCCTGTTATGAAAAAACAAGGGACGATAAGAGTGTGTGTTGATTATAGGGATGTAAACCAAGCTTGTCCAAAGGACAACTACCCTACACCCTTCATCGACCAGATAATTGATGAATGCGCCGGATGTGAAATCTTTTCATTTATGGATGGATTTTCCGGGTATAATCGAATAAATATCCGCCCACAGGACCAGTCAAAGACTGCATTTATTTGTCCGTGGGGCACATTCGCTTATCGAAAATTACCCTTTGGTTTAAAGAACGCAGGGGCGACGTTTCAGAGGGCGATGAATTATGCCTTCCATGACATCAAGAACATTGTTCAACCTTATCTCGACGATCTTCCGGCTCATTCGCGAAAGCGGACTGATCATCCGCAGCATTTAAGAGCGATATTTCTACGTTGCCGACACTACAAGATAAGACTCAATCCGCACAAATGTGTGTTTTTCGTCAGTTCTGGTCGTTTACTTGGCTTTGTAGTCTCTAAGGATGGGATTCGTCTCGACCCCTGTAAGGTTCAGGCAATCATTAATTTGCCTCCACCTTCAAATTTGCTTCAGATTCAGAAACTCCAAGGGAAAGCAAACTTTCTGAGGAGGTTCATTCCAAATTACACAGAACTTGCTAAAGGTTATACTCGTTTATTGAAAAAGGATGTACCTTTTGTCTGGGACCAAGTAGCGCAAGCTTCTTTTGATGCTCTGAAAGATTGTCTAGTAAAAGCATCATTAATGTACGCCCCGGACTATCAAAGAGATTTTAACCTGTATCTAGATGCAGCAGATACAACCATTGTGATGGTTTTAGTACAAGAAATCGATGGAATTGAACATCCTATCTATTATTTAAGTAAAAACTTAAACGATACAGAAAGTAAATATTCTTATGTTGAAAAACTAGTGCTTGCAGCTGTTCAAGCGATTCAAAGGTTTCGACATTATGTCCTCTTTCGGAAAACTACCATCCTGTCAGATTGCAACCCCATGACTTACATACTATCGCGACAGTTGCTGGGGGGCAAATATTCAAAATGGATAGCGATCCTTCAAGAGTTTGATCTGGAATTTGTAAAATCCAAATCAAAGAAAGCTCTAGTTTTCACAGAATTATTATGCGATCTCCCATCGTTGTCCAACGATGAAACATCGGAAGAGTCAATCGTGGACGAAAGTTTGTTTCTGATATCTGTAAGTGATGAGTGGTATGGAGATATCATAGTTTATCTCCAAACCCAAAAGTTCAGGCCTAACACCTCTCGCTCCGAACAAAAACGTATACGATACCAAGCAAAAGACTACATGATCGTCGGTGATACACTTTACCATCGTGGTGTCGATACAGTTCTGAGGAGGTGCCTTACCCATGAGGAGGCCGAAAAAGCCCTGAATGATTGTCATTCAGGTGCGTGTGGGGGGCATCAGTCTGGATATGCAACAACACAAAGAATCCTACGAGCAGGATACTTCTGGCCAACCATGTTCAAAGATTGCATAACAGCAATCAGAAGTTGCCATGCTTGTCAAATCTTTGATAGCAAAACCAGACGACCACCCGCACCCTTGCAGCCTATAGTTGCTGTTGGGCCCTTCGCCAAGTGGGGCATCGATTTCATGCAATGTAACCCCACCTCGACCGGGGGGCATGGGTATATAATAGTCGCTGTCGACTATTTTACCAAATGGGCCGAGGCGATGCCTACATTGGATAACACTGGTGAAACAACTGCACTTTTCTTTTTCAATCATGTAGTCGCCAGGTTCGGCGTACCACAAGCTATAGTTACAGATCATGGATCGCATTTTCGCAATCACATGATGGTCGAATTAGCTGCCAAGCTAGGGCTATCTCACGACAGCTCTACCCGATATTATCCGCAAGCCAACGGACAAGTTGAGGCAATCAACAAGGTCCTGAAGCGTATGTTGCAAAGGATGATCGGGGTTCATAAAAGAAGATGGCACCTAATCCTGTATTCAGCTTTGTGGGCTTACCGAACCTCGGTAAAGAATGCAACTGGGTTCACGCCTTTTCAATTGGTGTATGGCCTGGAAGCAGTCTTGCCGATCCAGTGCGAAATTTCGTCACTTAAACTCGCGATCGACCTCCTCCCCGGAACTTCAGAGGAAGAGGCTCGTTTCTTGGAATTAATCCAGTTGGATGAAACCCGTCGTGATGCCGCTTTGGCTAACGAGGCCCATAAGAAACGAGTCAAGGCTCAGTTCGACAAAAATGTCAAACCCCGTGTCTTCTCAGAAGGTGATTTGGTCTTGCTTTATGACCAAGAATCCGATAAATTGGGAGCAGGTAAATTCAAGTCCTTATGGATGGGCCCCTATATTGTTAAAAGGGTGTTAGCAAAAGGAGCCTACGAGTTAATGGATTACGATGGAATTCCACTGGCGCAGCCCCGCAACGGGTTGTACCTCAAGCGTTACTATGCTTAAATAGTAACCTGCATGCTTTTGTTGTATTTTGTTTTCGCTAAAGTATTTGTTCTGGTCGAGTGATCTTCCTTTTTCATTGATGGCAGATGTCAAACCTTATGGAGACATGTGTTGGATATGCCGACGGAGCGAGTCGTAGTTCGCGGAACCTGTCCTCCGCAGCCTGGGCCATTTTTGATCCAAGCGGCGAGTTAGTAAGTTTCAGAGGTGTATGTATTCGGCAATCAACGAACAACATCGTTGAGTACAGCGCGTTGATAGAACTACTCTCTGATGCCATCACACGTGGCATACGCCGACTAATTGTCAGGCTAGACTCACAGCTCGTCATACTACAACTCAATGGTATATATTCTGTTCGCAATCCAGCTATTTATCGCATGTTCCTAAGGGTTAAGATCTTGGAAAGGCGATTTGATTCAATTCAATATCAACATATTTCAAGAAATTTAAACACATTAACCGACTCATTAGCAAACTATGTGTTAGATAGACATTTGCAACATTTATAAAAAAGGGCACATCATCCAAGATTCTACATATAGATCACGTAAATCAACCAGAATAAAATCCGAAAATCAAAATACATAAGCTGTTTATATAAGTTCATACATAATGTTCTGTAACCAAGACAAAATTGGTCATGTGACCTGAAAACTCAAAAAGATGCTAGGGGGCACCCTAGCCTAGTGGTGCTCATGATAGTACGTCACGGCTTGTGCAATCATGCGCAAGAGACGAGTCCATCGTCTAGGCACACCAATGGTGTGACGCTGCATCTGTAAAGGTAACTCGTCGATCTGTACATCCGGAAGGCCACGAGTAAGGCTCTCAACCTGCTCCTGCACAGCTGTAAGGGTCTCAGTGTCGTCGAGATCGCGGATAACGACTCTCCTAGCAGGCTCCCCTGCTGGGGCAGCAGCTGGCAATCTCGGACGAACTGATGGACGAACAGGACCAATATCTGCATGCACCCAAGAGTACAATTAAAAGTCTTGATAGAATAAAGCACAGCAACGTTATGAACAAGAACAATAAATAGTAATGTGGTCAAAGAGTTTACCAATAGCACCCCACTGCTCGCCATCCGGTAGAACCAAATCCGGATCACCTCGGAAATCCATACCCACATATGGATACTCAGAAAACGCCATCTCCTGGCGCTCGAACCACCTAAAGAAGGCCTCAGTGAAAGTAATCTGAGGTTGACCTGCATGCCTAGACATGTGGTCAACCCACCTCTGCATGCGTGGCTCGGTCGGAGAGGGCAAGTCAAGTATGATGTACTGAGGCTGCATCAGTGGGATTTTCTCCAAGGAAAAGGCAGTCAGAATAGAACCAAATCCAAAGTTCTTCAGCTTCCCATCCTTTATCTTGGTCAATTGACTTTTCATCTGAACAAGTACTGCATCACACCAGTTGAATACTTTCGGTTGGAGACACTCCAAGGCGTGCTGCATATAAGACCTGTTGGCAACATGTAAAGCTGCGCTACCGGCCATCCTACCAATAGTAAACAGAATGGACCTGAGAGCCCAATCAGTAATCTCGCGGATAACAATCTTGCCGTCTCTGCTCAGCTGAGAACCTTCCCTGCAATACTGGCGGACATAATCTCTGGTGGAATCAGTCCCCCGGGCCGTACCTGATAAGGAAACGAAGGCACCACGTCTTGACAACCCAGTCAAGAAGTACATGTCCTCTATGGTCAAGGGGATGGTCTTCCCCCTAATCTGGAACACTTGGTTAATAGGATCCCAAGCATCAAGCATATACTGCAGTAAAGAAATTTGTGCTCTCATACTAGAGATCCGGAAGAACTTCGGCAGGCCACAGTTCCGCAGCGCGTTCACCGTGACCAGGTCAAGGAGGGCAATCATGTCCTCCTCTTCATGTTCTCATTCTCGCCATGTAAGGGACATTTTGCTCAAGTCACCTTGCAAAGCAAACAAGAGAGAGAATGAGTTCCTGTTTTGATGAAAAACTGGCGAAAAAATCATCAAAAATAACCTCAAAACTCAGTCCTTTTGAGCCCAGCGCAGGCAAGAAGTCTCCCACTTGCGCTGAGGGTCAGGCTGCCTTGAGGCAGCTTGACCTTCAGCGCAGGTTTCGAAAGGGAAACCTGCGCTGATCCTAGGGCGCCCTGGCAAAACCCCAGGGGCTCAGAAAGACTGGAAAACAGGCAAAAAAACAGGAAAAGGAAACCATGAAAAGAAAGAGCTAGGGTTCAGCTCCTACCTGGTCCAGACGGCGCAGAAAATCGTCCGCAAAATCTCCCGGAATCAGCTAGTGAAAATCAAGGGGGAAGAGGCACCTCCAGAGCTCCAACAAACCAAATGCAAATGAAATGGTAAATGAGAGGTAAAAACACCTTTTAATGGCTTTTTACATAGTACAAAGTGAAATATTAGGGTTATAATCTCATTTTCATGCAAATATTATCCATTTCTAACATAGTTTGTTGCAGCAATTGAAAAATACAGTACTACATTTGAAAAGAGAGAAGCTAGTAATGATAAAAAAATCAAAAATTTGACCACAAATCGAGCAGTTTTACCGCGGAATTTATGCTCGTTAAAAAATAGAAAAGCGTGAGCAAGGGTTCCACCAGAGTTCAAGCTCATTAAAAAATGAACCTATCCCGGTAAATAACCATTGTGATCGTAAATTTATTAGCCATAAAAGCCTTGGTCGTGTTTACACCTGCCACCTCCATTCCGTTTGGCCGATCATTCACCCCCATATGATTGTTTACCCATTTTGAGGAACAACTGCGAAAAGTGATTTCACTTAGCCATCCTTGTGACACTGCCGTGATTGGAAAATTCCAACCTGCACCTGGAATCTTCTGCTATCCCTGTTTATCACTCGTTCCTCAAAAGACGAGTCTTCTTTGAGCTCTTTTCATCTGACTCGTAAAATATGAAAAGTTTGTCGAGTTTTGGCCTTCCAGCTCGTTAAAAGGACCGGAAGAGCTATCCCTCCTCTAGATTTTAATCTTTTTGGACCTGAGGGATTATTGCACAAAAAGGTCGAGCGCTTGTTTTATTCGGCTCATTAAAGTTATCGAAAATTCATCCCTTTTGTATTGTTTTATACTTTTTCGGACTTAAGGGATTAGATGACGAAAAAGGAATTGTGGAGTTAACTTTCTGTACCTTTTCAGACTCTCTAAAAATGAAAAGGACCGAGTTGTCTTTGTCGCTAGACTCGTTAAAATGATTAAATAGCGACAAACTTGTCTTTAGACGAGAACGAGTTTCCCTATCGCTAGGCTCGTTAAAACATAGCGATGGGCTTGCCCGAAGGGCAGGTTATAGAACAAGCATATGTTATCCTCCTCAAGCTTGACAAAAATAAAGAGGTACTGGTCAGAAATGACTGGGGAAAAATTGGGAGAACCTCAAAGCTTTGATGGTAGCAAGTCACTCTTGAACATGACACTTTGTCCTCCGTATCACATCGGGTTGGGTTGTTTCATTCACCGGTCTCATCACCATGGTCTTCGCCAAACCATCCATATTTGGGGTAATGCTACCGATCCATCACATCAGTGTCGTTATATGTTCAAGAGATGTGTTCAGAAAGAGTCAACCATGTCCCATCCACTGCCATACATTATCCTTCCTCCACCCATGATCGCCACCCTGAATCATATTTCACAGATTGTTTTCACCTCCACTAAAGTCATTAGCTCCGTTCCGTGTCACTGATGTGGGATTCATTAAGGCCCTCCTTTGACGGATCGCTTCTTGTCGACTTCAGCTCATTATCCAAGAAGTTGATCTAGGAACACCCCCCCAGTACTTTGAAGCTTGCATGCCTCAATGGCAAGCTTCTCACTTCCGGCGACAGGTATACATCAAAGACCTTCGACTAGAAGATTTTGCGTGGTGTTCGACGCCAAGTCCTTTATTCACACCACGTGAATTGTACTGTAGTACCTTGAGGGTCATTGTCATTATTGGTGATTCCTCTCGCGCTTGTTAACGGTTTACATTATTGACCGGTAATCAAGCGATGTCTTTCCATGTTCGACTTCAGCGAAATTCTCACATGGACCGACTTGTACTTAGAGTGAAGATCGAACGAGATTGAAGACCCCGGATCTAGTTTCATCCATCCGGGCTGCGATATATATTCAGGAAATATAAAAACATTTGATATGTACATCATTGCAGCAGATGATCATCCTACTCAAAGGATGATAATTTCAGCAGAGAATTATCAGTCTATAATCAGACGATCCTCTGTTATGTGTACCAAAATGAATTTATAAAGCTGAGCATGGGAATGCCCGCCTCAGCTAGATCATGAAAGCAGAATGAAAAATAATGTATTGTATTGTATTTTATTGCAGGGCACCTCTCAGAGATTGAATGAACTTCGGATCCTCCTAATAAAGCATTTCACCCGATAAACGACCTCATACTTTAGGGGGCAACTGTTATAGAAATTTTTGTGCCTAACAGCATGGAGCATGAAATGTCAATAATCTGAGGGATCCAAAGTCCCTAAACATGTTGTTCTTACCCTTAGAGGAACAAGGTCTGCAAACCACAGCACTGAGAATCAGTTCTCCACCCAAAAACACTCAAAAACAGGCTATTTCTGGATCATGTCAGCTGCTCCACTGAGCATCTGTGCTGAATGTCAACTGCTCCTCCTTGTACCTGCGCTGAAGGTCAAAACTAATGAAGGCTACCTGCGTTGGGCGAGATTGGCCAAGTGGCACAGTCATTCTGCAAGGTGTCAACTGCCCAGGAAGCTTCCAAACTGACACTTGGTTCAAGGAATTCGCCCTATGATGAGTAAGAAGGTCTTGATCTCCAAGTGGAAGCAAGATTCTCCAAGTGGACTCAAGAACTGAAGATTAACTAAAGTGGGAGAGGACACAAGTCAGCTTCAGGCCAGTCTAAAGATGACTCATCCTTTCTCCAAATCTCCTATATATAGAGCTCTCTCATGAGGTCTAGGGAGGCTGGAATTTTGTGCAAGGAAGTGTTGTTGGTTTGTGTATAGAACTATTGGGTGTTTTGCTTGAAGGAGGTGAAGACGAGATTTCTTTCAGCTGGGAGGTGTTGCTGGATTGGGCCCATTGTGGTTGTAACTCTCTCAGAACTTTACTTCTATTATCAATAAAGTATTTGAGGTTCTTCTACATGCATGTGTCTTTATGATGAATAGATGCTTGTATATTTGATTTATGCTAATCCTATAATCGATTATGGATGTATGCTTCTTGTAGTTTCCTCTTCTTGTGCTTTTACAGGATCTGTGTGTAGCTGGGCCGGTGAAAGGGCGAGGAGCTAGGAGCAAGCAGCAAGGAGTGAAGACTGGATCGACTATTAGCGCAAGATAACGGTTAGTAGATCATCCTTTTCTTCCCTCTCTCATCTCATAAAGAAGAAACTTTGAATAGCTTTGCATTTAGTTGTTGCTGAAGTACTATCACCTTCAGAGTGGGATAGAGGCATTCTGCATTAGATACTTTTCCCCACAACAGTGATGGTATTGGTGAAGATTATGTGGATGATATTATCAGGATGGTCAGGATGATGATCATGGAAATGATCATGAGGATGAGCTTGGCTATGATTTTCGTGGTGCTAGCTAGCCATGCGTTATTTTTTATATTTAGTTGGATGTCTTAATATGGTAATCATACATTTGAATTTTAGTTTATTTGAATAATGATGATGTTAGTATCGGTACTATCTTGTTACCTTGTGAATATGTTGAAAATTGTTTATAATTTTTTTATGAAGAATTATTGTGTATGATGAGATTCCTATTTTTTTATGGATGTTGTGAATTTACCTTAGCATAATGATATCTATGAAACATTTCTATTTGGTAATCTTAAATTGTATTTTAGTTGATTCGATTAAATATGATGATGATATTATCATTTTTATCTTATTCTTTTATGTATATATTGAAAATTATCCACATTATTTTGATGGAGAATTATTGTGTATGATGATATTACTATCTTTTGATGGATGTTGTGAATTTACCTTAGAATAATGGTGTTCATGAAATATTTTGATACGATAATCACGCATTTGAATCTTAGTTGATTTGATTAAGGATGATGAGGATATTATTAGTATTATCTTGTTACTTTATATATGTGTTGAAACCTGTCAATGTTTTTTTATGGAGAACAATTATGTATGATGACATTACTAACTTTGGATGTCATGTTGTGAATTTACCCTGGAATAATGATATCTGCGATAATTGTTGATTTAGTAGTAATATATTCATATTGAAATTTGTTTTTTTTTTTGACAATAACGGTTAAATTTTATTTAGGGCGGAAAACTAGCTGCCGCATGCTCTTACAATACAGCGGTGACAGAGAAAGAGTCTCGAGGAGAGCTGTTTGGATTTGCTGTCAACGAAGCCAGAAGGCAGATCACCGAGAAAGGTTCACCTCTCTTTCAGAATATTACCAGTCAGCCAGGTGATCAGAATCAGGGGATTGATCGCTTCGCCTACTTTGACATGAAGTCCCTCAGAGCTGATTGATGTGCTGTAGGACAGGGCGGAGCATCGCACAAGGGCCAGAGGACTTCCCTGGGCAATTCCTGTTCGTGCAATACATAAGAGCAGCGGTGCTATTGATTGGTGGAAGATAATGGTTATCCACGTCTACTTTGGAGAGGCTGCTACTGTAACGGAGGAGCTCCATCGCAGGGCCCAATTTTTGCATCGCACAGAGATTGCAGCCTTTCGGAGATGAGAAGCTTTGGTAATGATGAAAACGGCCTTCAGATTTGAGAGCAGAGTAAAGGTCAAAACTGGAACTGAGATGCCATCTTGAAGGTCCTTTGTGGGCTCTTGAAAAACAGGTCATCGACAGGAAACAGAGGCCATTGAAAGGAAGACTAACAGAGAATGAGAACAGGCCTGAGACCACCGTTTTAAATAGTTTGAATATACATTGAGGTGAGATCCCGTAGAGCAGGGTATTGAGGAGAAAAGAGATAGCCCTAAGATCAATTAGGATAGGAAGTCCGGCCAGCAGAAACATTAAGGAATGGAGCAGGAGGATTCGATCGAATTGACCACTAGAGATCTCCGTTTATAGAGGGAGCCAAGATTGGCCTCCATATCAGCTTGAGAGTTGAGATTCCTTAAAATGTGGAAGAAGGAGATTTTACTGAACTTGGGCAATAATAGCCGGATTTTTTTGATTATAGTGGCTAAATGAACCTGATGGGGGGTCTTATGATAGATCAACGCCTGGATCATAAGTCTAGAATCTCCAAAGACAGAAAGAGAGAGGATATTTCTATTAATCGCCAGATTCAGCCCCTGCCACAGTGCGAGAGCCTCCGCTCTGTTGTTGGTTTCGGTTCCCAGACCCAGTGGAACCGCAATTCCGGTGAACCTCCAGGTCACAGTAGAACCCCACCACTGCCAGCAACCCCATGGTTTCCTTTAGAGGCCCCGTCGAAGAATAAACAATGATCATCCAGGGCCAATCTCCACTTAATAAACTCGAGTTCCTCCAGCCTAATCTCCCAGTTGGCATGGGCGAATGGAGGAGGAATGGACCTTTCCTTCAGATTTGGAACCAGTTCTTTAATCCATTGCTCCTCCTCTTTGACCAGACTCATTTCATTCCTTGGGGAAGTATTGGCTTCCAAAGCCTCACCCAGCAAAGCTTTGATTTTAGAAATAACTCTTATAGAAGTGCAGCTTTCTCCTCGGAAAATTCTATTATTCCTTTCCAACCACAGCTTCCAGCAGATGAATTTAGGGATCCACATCCAACTTGTTTTAAGAAGACTTTTTTTTGTAAGGCAGAAGGGAGATAAACTGGCCCAAGTTCGGAGCAGAGAAGGAATGCTATCTGGGAGATCAAGTTTAGCTGGACCTAACATCAGTACTCCCCTCCAGACTACTTGAGCAAAGGGGCAAAGCAGCAGCAGGTGATTGACAGTTTCTTCATCAGACAAGCAAAGGGGGCATCTGGAAGGCCCTTCCATCCCTCGTCTACGCAAATTATCTCTGGTAAGAATGCTTTGGTGTGCAACAGTCCAACAGAAGAAGTCAATTTTGGGGAGAGAGGGGAAATCCCATATAAATTTCCATTGAGCTGGGTTAGGAGGAGCATATGGGACAGCCATAATTCTTTTATAACCTTCGGAAGCAGTGTAAGAGCCTGAGAGGGAGCCCTAGCCTCTTTTGTCTTTAGTAGTGGCCTTTGATGGAGATTTTCCTTGAAGCAGATCTAACAGTAAAGAAGCTTCCCCCTGCAGCATAAGGGGGACCTCCCCCAGATTCCAACAATCCCAGATTCTATCAGGAGCATCCTTCCAGTTCGATATATCCCACAGAGTGTACAAATTGCAGGACTGAAGCCAATCTTTGATGTTTGCTAGACCTTCCACTTGGTTCAAAGGTTGATCACCCAGAATCGAGTCTTCCCCGATTTTGATTTTTCTCCCATTATCAGGGATCCAATAAAGATAATGGCTGAATTGCTCCCTAGGAGAACTGCAAAGATTGAAGATCAGGGATCCTTTTAAAGATCTTGGGGGCTTATCCAAGCATCTCAAGCATTGCCCTTGGAAGTATTTCTTCCAAATGACTCTTTTACTCCAGCTAGATTTTCCAGAGACTAAATTCCACAGGATCTTGGATCCCAAAGCAAGGTTTTGAGCAGCCAAGTTACGCAGGTGGAGGCCTCCTTCCAGAAGTGGTCTCTTGAGAGTTTCCCAATTCACTAAATGGAGCCTTCTATCATTGTTGTTCCCACCTTCCCACAGGAATCTTCTCAACAGACTGTCCATTTTACTGAGAAAGGTTTTGGGGGCAAGGAGAACAGAGTTTTGATATAGAGGCATACTTATAAGGACCGATTTCATAAGGATGACTTTCCCTGCATTATTCAGCCAAGAGGCTCCCCAAGCTTGGATTCTATTCTTTATCTTATCGAGCAGTGGCAGCCAATGAGCAACTTTAGGCTTAGATTTGAAGATTGGGATCCCGAGGTATTTAAATGACTCCCAATTTCGAATTCCATCCATTTCTAAAAGCCTTGCAATATCTGACAGCTCCTTGATCGAGCAGTTCCAGCCATAGATAGAGCATTTTCGATAGTTAATTTTGCTGCCCGAGAACAACCTGTAAATGTCCAGCTCCTTCTTGAAGGATCTGGCAGAGATTATGCTGGCTCCTCCAAGCAGCAAGGTGTCATCGGCGAACTGGGCATGATTAATGTCTTTCACCTTGTGAGTAGTTCTGAGGCCAGGCAGGGTTTGATTCTGCTGATTATGATCGAGTTGGAAACTAAGCACCGAGGCCTGAACAGCATAGAGGAGAGGAGACAAAGGACATCCTTGTCTAAGGCCCCTAGAGGCTTGGAAGAAGTCAGTAGAACGGCCATTGACCAGTGGCGCGATCCATGGTGAGGCAATACAGGCTTTCACCCAGTTTATGAAGTCTGTTGAAAAGCCTAACTTCTTCATCACAATGAACAAAAATTCATGTCTCACCCTATCAAATGCGTTAGCCAGATCGAGCTTAATCACCATACCTTTCTCGTTTCTTTGGCAACTAGAGTGAACTGCTTCTTGCACCAGCACAATGTTGTCCAATATCTTTCTTCCTTTTATGAATCCACCTTGATTTTCAGGGATGATGTCTGGCAGTATGTTTTTAAGCCTGTTGGCAATTATTTTGGAGACCAGCTTATAACTGGAATTGCACAGGGATATGGGCCTAAATCTGCTGAAGTCTGAGGCGCCTTTCTCTTTTGGGATCAAGGTGAGAAAGGCTGAATTGATGCCACCGCCCAGCTTTACACAGTTCTGGGACTTTCTGACCATTCTCAATAGATCTTTTTTTGTTGTTGACCAGCAAGTCAATAGAAACCTGACAGAGAACCCATCTGGGCTTGGGGCTTTATCAGGCTCCATGCAGTCCAGAACTTTCTTAAGCTCGTCCATACTGATCGGAGATGTCAACATGGCATTATTCGATTCCTGAACGCACTTGGGAATTAATTCAATCAGGTAGGCATGAGGATCAATAGGTGGTTCTTCAGGAGCCGAATAAAGATCTTGGAAGGAGTAAGCAGCTCTCTTAATTCCATCGAAATCCTTAACCATAGTGTTTTGGTAATGTATCTCAGAAACTGATTTGAAAATCTTTCGAGCTTCGGCTTGCTTATGAAAGAAGCTGGTGTTTTTATCTCCGGACTGCAACCATAGATTCCTAGACTTTTTTCGCCAAAATTATTCCTCCTCCCTGCTAGATCTATGAACCCCTTTTTGAAGCTCGACTTCTTTTTGGAGAAGACTTTGAGATACAGGACTGTGCTCCATATCTAATTGATGAGCAGCAAGACTGTTTAGAGTTTCTTTTCTTTTGGTAGTAGGGGTTTTCAATCTTTTAGCCCACTCCTTAAGGTTTCTTTTTAGGCCCCTGATTTTCTCTTCCCACACAAAGAAAGGAGAACCATGGATAGGCCTATTCCAGGATTCAGAAACCACCTCTTGGAATCCTTCTTGCTGAATCCACAGAGGACTGAAACGAAAAGGAATGGGGCCTAGGTTACCATCCAAGGAAAGCTCGAGGAGGATGGGCTTATGATCAGAAGTGAGATTTGGAAGAATTTTAGAAGAGGCCATAAAGCCACATGTCAGGAAAGTAGAGTGGACAAGGAATCTATCCAAACGGGCAGCAATGTGATTGGGGGCTAATATTTTGTTGGACCAGGTGTATTTACCTGAAGATGGTTTAATATCCTCCAGATCCCAACCCAGCATTATATCTTCAACCCATTCTCTGGTAGGGTCCCTAACAATGGAGCCTCCCTTTTTCTCATCAAGAGCTAGGATGACATTCAGGTCACCTGCAATAATGATATTTCCAGGAGGATGGGCTTATGATCAGAAGTGAGATTTGGAAGAATTTTAGAAGAGGCCATAAAGCCGCATGTCAGGAAAGTAGAGTGGACAAGGAATCTATCCAAACGGGAAGCAATGTGATTGGGGGCTAATCTTTTGTTGGACCAGGTGTATTTACCTGAAGATGGTTTAATATCCTCCAGATCCCAACCCAGCATTATATCTTCAACCCATTCTCTGGTAGGGTCCCTGACAATGGAGCCTCCCTTTTTCTCATCAAGAGCTAGGATGACATTCAGGTCACCTGCAATAATGATATTTCCAGGATTTTTCTCTAAAAGAAATGAATGAAGCGAGGTCCAACAAATTTTTTTCTCGCCTGGCATTACAGGAGCATAAACATTAAACATACTTACTTGTTGACCAGAATCTTTGTGGAGGAGCTGAGTGAAAAGCCAGTGGGGACTGCTTTTTTCTTGAATAAGATCATATATGGCGCTGTTCCAAAAGGTGGCTATTCCACCAGAAGCGCCTCTTGCACTAACCGCTCTTCCATGACATTTTTGCCAAAAAGCTTTACTAGATTGGAGGAGAAGAAGATCCTCCAGTTTTGTCTCCTCGATGAGGAGGATTTCAGGCGAGTATATTCTCACTATATCTTTCAAGGCTTCCTCTTTCAACCTGCTACCTAAACCTCTACAGTTCCAGGAGACGTATTTCATTATTTACTGACTTGGGGGGTTGAGGCTCCTATTGGAGCCCTGTTACTCTTGCGCCCAGGTCTGGTATTCATCATTCCTTTGAGGGTTTTTTGGGAACCTTGGAGGACATCTATATAAGTTTTTTCCTCTCTCTGTTTCTTCTTGGATTTCCGCTCCCTAGTCGTCTTGATAGGAGTGACTAGCGAGTTATCAGTTTTGGAATCTCTCTCTTCTGATTCTCCCTCAGAGTCGGAGGCTAGACTGATGTGCTCTTCATTGCCTTCATTTCCCCTCTGACAATCATCAACTGGTGGAACAGTTGATTCGACTTCATTTTCTTTCACTTGCTTCACCTTATTTTCTGTTTCCTCTTGGGTCTCCATGACATCCACCTTTTCTCCTGAGGAGGAGCCATCTTTAGAAGCAGCAGCGGCTTTTGAATTAATTTGTGGCTTCCCCAATGGAACGGAATTGTTCTGCCCCGGGGGCTTTGGAACAGCCTTTCCCTTTTTGATTTCTTTCCATCCTTCTTCTTCAACCGTGTTCCCTATTGGAGCTTTTGGGCAGTTTCGCTGGAAGTGTCCATGCTCATGACAGGTTCGGCATTTGAAAGGCAACTGCTCGTAGTCCAGCTTCTGGTAATGCTGCCATTCTCCAACTGTAAGTTTGACCGCTTCTGGCAGACCGGCTTCCAGATCGACTTCCACACAGATTCTAGCGCATGTATATTGGCCCTTGTGATCAGCTTTGTCAATGAAACGACCCAGCCCATTACCAATCTTCTGCAGGGATTGATAGCTCCAGCAGTGTATCGGGAGATTAGGTAGTCGAACCCAGACCGGCGCCTCCTTAGGGACATCGACAGAGGGATCGAAGTCAGGGCTCCATTTGTTAAGATACAGTCCCTGATTTCCCATAAAATACGGCCCGTTTCTGAACACCAGATCACGATCTTCTTTGGTGGTAAATTCAAAAATGAAATAGCCTCGTCCCACAGCATAACAAATCACGTTGTTTTTCAGCTGAGGTCTCCAGTTTCGCTGAATCCAATCGTCCGTGGTTTTAGTGGAAGGCCAGCGGCCCATAAACTGCCCTACCAGGCCTCTGTCAGCCAGAGCAAGAGCGATTTTAATCGGTTGTTCCTCTGGGAGTGCAATCTCTGGTATTTCTTCGAGCTTTTTTATGAATTTCGGCACTTCAGAAGTATGTCGTTTCTTCCCTTTCTGCGTTAAGAGTCTACGGAATGCTTCTTCAGTGGATGATGGAGGGGTGGGAGCGGACTCCCCACCCCCAGGCCTGCTCATGGCAGCGTCCAAGCTTGACGGCGGCTGCAGACCTAATCCCGACTCTGCAGTTCAGAGCAGAGCACGCGCGAGAATCTACCCTTCTTGAAAATTGTTAATGATTTTTTGATGGAGAATTATTATATATGAGGATACTGCTATATTTTTTATGAATGTTGTCAATTACCCTTATATTTGTTTACAAATACTAAGTTATGAATTTGAATTGTGATATATTCTTAAATGTGTTATACATGAAAATACCTACTCATCATCTTGGAGGAGAATACTATGTTGTTGGTTGAAATACCCCTTTCTCCTAAACTATATAAGCCTATAATACAAGTTATGTACCATGAGGACCACAGTATCCTAGTCTATAATAAGTTGTCCCCTTCATCTAACTTTTGTTACCAAAATAATAACCACCTAAGAAAAAATTAAGAAACTAATAAAATAATGCCATGTAGACAATTTTTTAATATATCATTTTTATTATTCTTTTACCAAAATTACCCAAATAAATGTCACATTTATGAAAATAACTGTATATGTATTTTATATTTAAATTAATATATTAACACAACATTTAATAAAATTTAAATCAAAAAAGCAAATTCAAAATTTAAAAGAAATTTAAATTACCCAAATAAACGTCACTTTTATAAAAAATAACCATCTACATGTATTTTATATTGAAATTAATTTATTAACACAAAATTTAAGAAAATTTAAATTTAAATTTATTTATTTAACAAGCCATGATTTACCCTTCATTAAAAATATTCTAGATATTCTAACTTTTATAGATTAAGATATTAATTTTATTTTTAATATTTAATATAGTTTTGGGTCACTTGGGCTGATAAATTAGGTAAGTTATATTATTAAAAACAATTCACTGCATAGTCACACCTATATGTCTTTTAAATTTTAAAGGATTTTGATTGGCTTACACATTATGACATGGAAATTCAATGTTAACATTTTAAAATGAAAATTCCTCTAATGTGAGGGAAAAAGCTCAAATTAACTACAATTTGACACTCTTGTTCACTTTCAGAAACTCATATGGTGGAATGTGATCTCTTTATCCTCATCTTTAGAATTTTCCTAAAAGATAAAAGCATACAAAAGTGGGAAAGAGCCATAAAGCATGGGGAAGCTTTTTCGAAAGCACAAAAGCATCTAAAAAGTGCAAAATGTCATTTTTATATGAGGAAACATTATTCACCCAAAAGCTTTTTCCAAAATTGAAATGATGAGGAAATTGGGAAATCTTCATAGCCTTCGCTTTCCTATATATTGGAGGCTTGGCCATTTTGGACATCTGAAATCTATATTGAGAGGGAGAGTTTTGGAGCTAGGAGTTGGGGGAGGTGTTGTATGGTTGTAACTTTCCTCCAACTCCTTTATTAATATAGATTATTCGTTCTTCCTTCCATATGCTACTATTCATTCTTTACTTATCCTATTTAACTAATGAATGTATGGGATTTTGGTTTATATTTATTTATTCAGTAATATTTATATGTTTATGATAGTTTAAACTATCAAGATATTATGTTGTGAAGTTTTCTTTGTTCTCTCTCTTGTGTGTAGGACCAAGATTTGGAGCTATCTAGGAGAACTTCGCAGCTACACTAAAAACTCCAACAAGACCTACATGCGAGGACTCACATGAATTCATTCTTCTTTTCTTAATCTATACTCTACATCTTGATCTACTAAGAATCTTGAGCCCTAGAACAACCTTTATCTTAGTCAGTCTATCTTAGGTTTCTAGGATAAACTGAGAGGGTTTTATGTTCATCTAACGGTGCATTAAATCCTACAGCAAAATGATATTTAGAAATTGTAATATATTTCACTATGTAATAAAATTAGTAAAATGGAAGCAAAAGTAAAACTCTAAACAAGAAGCCAAAAGTGGATGTAACCATCGATGCAAAATTGGGAGTAGAATTGGATGTTAAACTAGCCATTAAAACAAGATGCAAACAATGATACAAAAAGGGTTTTAAAGTAGAATTAAAAAAGGGTGTAAAACTAGACATAAAGAAGGGAACAAAATAGGGCATACAAAAAGATACCAAATTGGGCACAAACAAGGATGTAAAAATGGACACCAAAATGAGGATGCAAATAATGGTGTAAAATTAGGATGAAAAATTGGGTGCAAAAAGGATGTAAGAAAAGACACAAAACAAGAAGCAAAATGGGACTAAAAAATGGTGAAACTAAGGATGCCAAAAATGATGCATAACTAGATGAAAATTCAGACTAAAATATAGGTGCAAAATGAGATGCAAATGTGGACACAAAATGTGGCATAAAAAAGGATGCAAATTTGGATGCCAAAAAGGATGCAAAATTAGAAACCAAAAAGGATGCAAGATTGGACATAAAAAGTGGTGAAAATTTGGACATTAAAGTAGAAAAAAATGGTGCGAAAATGGGCATAAAATGGCTCAAATTTGGATGCAACATTGGATGCAAAATGAGGTGCAACAAATGATTCAAAACTTGGTGCAAAAACAAATGCAAACCTAGACAGAAAAAATGGCTCAAAATTGAACGTAGCATTAGACACAAAATGGGATTCAAAGGTGGATGCAACACATGGTCCAACATAGGGTGAAAATTTAGATGCTCAAAAGGATGCAAAATTGGATGCAAGAAATGTTGTTAAAAATGATGTTAAATTGGATGCAACAAATGATGCAAAATTAGGTGCAAAATAGGATGCAAAAAAGGGAGACAAATGAAACGAAAAAGTGGATGAAAAAATGGTGCAAAAATGGATGAAAATTTTGGCACTAAATCAGATTCAACATATGGTGCAAAATTAGATGCAAAAAATGGTGTAAAAAAAGGCAGAAAAAATGATGCAAAAATATATGTAAAAATAAGAACAAAATTAGAAGCAAAAAATGGCATAAGACTACATGCAAAAACTGTCACAAACTCGATGCCAAAAAAGGGACTAAATCAGATGAAAAAGATGGTGTAAAACTCGATCCAAATCACGACACAAAAATAGAAGCAAAGAATGGCACAAAACAAGAAGCAAAAAATGATGCAAAAATAGATGCAAAAAATGGCACAAAACTAGAAGCAAAACCTGTTGTAAAACCAAATGAAAATCTTGATGCAAAATATGGTGCAAAATATAATGCAAAATTTGGTGTAAAAAGAAGATGCAAAAAAGGATGCTTTAAAAATTGTGCAATAGAGCTAGATTTAGCGCCGGGCTGATCATCCCAATGGAGAGAAAAATACACTAAAATCATCTATAGAGTTAATGTGTGTGTGTAATGTGATTGAAGCCTTGTTGTAGATTTGATTTAAAACATGGTGTGAATTTGTCTGTTGATCCTTTGATATTGCATTACTCTCATATTGAAGATTCATATTTCATGTTTGCAATAGTTTTGTGAATATATGAGTTGGAATTGAATCTTTATTTTGTCAATGCAATACACAATTATTTTCTTGCAAAGGTTTTGGATCTATCATATTATTTCATGAGGTTTTCAATTTTGACCTAAAACTATTAGATTTGGTTCTATCTCAATTCGTCATTCATTGATCTAGGTGTTTGTTCTCGTACAATTTTTTTTTATTCATGTTCATGACTTGAGTACCTTTTTGGGTTTACTGTCGAACATTTCAATGATTTGAATGATTTGAAATGATCAAGGAATGATATGGAGGATCCAAAATATGATCAAAGTTTCAGAAAATGCTCAAAACTCAAAGTTGTCAGATTCTTTTTGAAACTAGCTTAATTGCATAGATTTCATCATTTTGAATCCAACACAACTTGAACAAGAGAAATCTGAATTCGTATGAAGAACTTATGCAAATTCAAAGTTCAGGTCCAAGCAAGGTAAAAAGTCAAAGGTCAACTGGTGAAAGTGAAAGTCAACGATCAGGGTTCCAACAGTCAACGATCAACTTAGGGTTCCAGTGGTCAGTCTTCTAGGCTCATGGTTCTGACCAACACGTGGCGCTTCTAGAGCTTGACAAGTCTCGTTATGTGGTTGGTTGATTTTGGACCAATCTTGAGGTGACACGTGGCCTTGTAGGATTGGTCAAATGTTTGTTAGGAAAACCAACGGATTGGACAGGATTCGATCCTGCGACCTCTCAACAACAAATCCAATGCTTTAACATTATGCCATTACTTTGGTCCTTATTTAACATACCTCACTGCTTATTGTTAAAGGGTATGAATTATCCAAATGCATAAAAAAGGTAGAGCTCGCCATTGTTGGTGGCTCCGCCATATATCATTTATCCTCCTCCAATTAAAAAACTCTTCCGTTGAATCTTAATTCAACTGACGACATATTTTAATGCGACATACATTAAAGTATGGTGGAGGGATAAGGTTGTGTGAGTTGTTTTAATGTGGATATGGTGATAAACATAAAAAAATATTGTTATGATATCGTATCACACCACCATAGTGGGGAGGTCAGGATTTGACCCCTCGACCTCTCAAATTTTGTTATAAAAGTTTTCCATCACGCTACAGGAGGGACAAGTGAAGTATTAGTGTAGCAAGGAGTTTCTATCTAGTGACAGAACATCGGGACAACAAAACTTTGGAGAGACATTCCAGGGAAACCAGGAAGCCTTTTTCAAATCCAAAAGTTGTTACAAGATCCAAAGACAAAGAAGAATACAAAATAGTCAGTTTGGATTGTAGTTGAAATATTTTATATGTAATTTTGATGATTTTTTAAAATTTTAATAAAAATGCCTCCCCATTAAAGACCAAGACCAAAGAGGAAGGCTTGAAGATAGCCGAACTCCATTATCAACGTGTGATCCAGGTGGATATTGGTGGCCACCTGCCAAGTCCACCTGGACCCCCACCATTGTCTTTCTCAGCATTTTCAGTTTCCTTAATTGTAGCACAGTTTACTATTTTTAGCAGTTTTTCGGGTCCTGAACTTCCGGAGCCGTTTTGAGGCCCTAAACGACGTTTTTTTGGGAATCTGGGGCAACATGGGTCCACGGACCGATGTTGCCTCCCAAAGTGGTAGTACTCGGATAGATCTTTCTAACGAGCTATTGTACGCGTCAAACGGAGATCATATGCCAAAGTTACGACCTCGGGAAGTTGATGTACCAATTTACCCCCAAACGGGACCCACAGTTTGGCGTTTCATCTCCTAGGGTTAGGTTTTGGAATGTTAAGGGTTTTCCATTGTTTCTCAACAATAAATAGGCCTTCGAGCCTCATTGTAACACAGTTCAGAGGCATGTAGCCATCACATCTCTTCTCAGAGATAAGCTACCATCGCCCTAGCTGGTTTATTTCCATTTCTGGTTGTAAGCATATTTCAGTATTTTCCATTAATGAAATGAAGTCTTATTTCCGTTGCATCTTTGTGTATATGGTTATCTCTGTAATTTGTTGCGTTCCTGTCTAAATCCGGATCAGTGGTATCAGAGCGGTCTGCTTTTTCTCTGTTTTTCTTTGCATGTCCCCAACAAGGTCGGGATATAAGGAGTTAGGGCTTGAACTGGTTGAACCTTTGCAAGACCAGCCTCGCAAATCCCGACGGCCTCCCATGGCGGACGAGAAGAAAGACGAGGGGGCAGGAGATCCCGTCAAAATCTTGCTCGAAGAAGCCCTCGAGCGACAACGGAACGCGATGATGGACAGCTTTGCCCAGATCCTTCAGCGGCTACCCAGAAGCAACGCATCGACTTCCAGCAGCTACTCTGGAAACGCCACACCCTTTAAGGTACAAGTTAATTTTGAAATCCCCATATTCGAGGGTCAGATAGACGCAGATGCCGTAGATAAATGGTTAAATCTGCTAGAGCGTTATTTTTCTGTTCATGAATTTTCGAGTCGGGAAAAGATTGTTTTTGCTCTTCTCAAAGCAGCCCCCCACGTCAAGGACTGGTGGGAAACCTACTGCGAGCAGAAGGATGAAAGTACTGGCTCACTATTTTCAGCCGCACCCACCTGGGATTCGTTCCGGGATGCCATCAAGGAGCAGTACTACCCTGTCGGAAGCTATGAGGATGAATACATAAAGTGGACCACGCTGCGGCAGGGAAGGGACCAAGACGTGCCGGAGTTCACCAATCTTTTCCATACCCTTCGCACAAAGTTGGGTATCAAGGATTCGGAGCAACATTTGATACTCAAATACCGTGGCTGCCTGCACAAGTACATCCAGGAAGAAATACAATTCCTAAACATCCCCTCGCTCGGCGCACCATACTGATATGCCGTCAAGGTCGAGCAGAAGTTTAAAAAAAAGAAGCGAGACTTTGGGTCTGCGAATCCAAAGCAGGGGAAAGGTGCCCCTAAACCACAGAACAAAGGACAAAGCCAAGGCGGGACAGCCCAAGACAACCAGTCGAAGCTGCAAGCAAAGAACAGCGCCGCGAAGCCGAGAAAGGACACTGGAAAATGGTGTGAGTTCCATAAGAGCTCCACTCACAACACAAGTGAGTGTCGGGCCAAGTAGTCACTGGTGGCTGAGATAAAGGTTTCAGAATCAGATGCATGTTCCGACTCTGAGTCAGAACCCGATAAGGGGTATGAAAAAGGGAAGCAGATCATTGATGCGAATCCCAGCGCCACTGTTGCTACCGCAAAGATCCAGAAAAATGAACCCGAAGATCCAGAGGAGGAGGAGCGTCTCTTCCACTCCCAGATGTGGGTAAAGGGCTCCCCGATACAGTTCATTGTTGATAGCGGGAGTCAAAAGAACCTCATTTCGGCAGAGGTCGTGAAGCGGTTGGGCTTACCGACCACAGCACATCCACAACCATACACCATTGGGTGGCTTCACCAAGGACGAGATCTTCGCGTGAGCCAGCAGTGTCGCCTTCCATACAACATCAAGCCCTTCACGGATGAGGTATTGTGTGACATTGCTCCCCTTGAAGTTTGTGATGTATTACTAGGACAACCATACTTGTGGAAGCGACATGCTGTGTATGAATCAAGGCCTCGTGCTGTTATTGTTACATTGGGAAATAAGTTGTTCAGGATACCATAGGTAGCACCACCTGCCGCCATCTCTTTGATTACTGCAAAACAATGCAGTAAGATCATTTCCAAAACCAAGAAATTTGTTTTCTTGATGATACGCCCTCAAGGAAAGAAGAAGACAGTGGCCGCGGTGTTACACTAAAAAATGTCACCATGACTATTTACAGTTAGTATGGCTCAATCAACAGTCATGCTACCCTCTTAGGCAAGTCTTATGCCTCTGCTATCCATCTCAAACTCAAAAAAGAGAGAAAGTCTTGTAAAAAATGTGTTTATCTCTGGGGACGCAGGTTCTCTCAAGCCTTACCTGCGGGGACGCTCACAATGTTCACAAAGACTGCGTCCTTGGACGCTCTGTATGTTAAGGGACAGGTGCGTCCTTCTGTAAAAGGCAAAATGCGCAAGTTTCATCTTAAAAAAGTTACTTGTGGTTACTTCTAGAACTTTCTAGAGGTCGGTTTGATGAAATGGATGCGCCTCCAGTTGGTTCATGTATCCCTATTAAGGAGGAACTTATCCCATCAATAAGGGAGCTATCCCACCCAAAGAGGGGGATTATCTCATTGATGGTGGACCTGAATAACCTCTTTACAGCACTATAAATAAAGGCATTGAGCCAGAGGGAGAGGAGGTTGAAGCTATACATTTTCTTTAGGTAAATGCTGCAGGAATTAGGACTCCCATTTAGAACCTTGTGAGGAGAGATTGTCTTTGCTTGATTCTACTTGGAAGTGGGTGAGCTTTGTCAAAGTAGAGGAAAACCCTTGATGGACCCTGGGAGGAACTTGCACAACACCAAGGCCAGGTTGTAAGAGTTTCTTTGTTTCGTTATTAATACAAACTGGTTCATTTTTCTCAATAGCTTGTGTTAATGAGTTATTTCATGTGTTCCTTGGTCTGCATGTTGAATATATGTTTTATTATATGAGATGCAAGTGCTTGGTAATTGTTTGATTGTTTGTGGTTGCAGGAATTGATGTGAAGGAGGAGCTCATCCGGATCGGCAAGGACGGACTACAACAACAGTGTTTTGGAATAAGGTAAGCCTAAACACTTGTAGTTTTTATGTTTTAAAAGGTGTATTTAGAGAAAGATCGCTCCATTTTGTCTTGTTTGTCGCTAGAGAGTTTAGACTCCTAGGGAGGTCAGTTGTGTCCGCACAAACGACTTTTTCCGCCACGACACGCGGCCTCCAAACGGGGTCCCTCTGCACGACAACTACAGATGAACAAGGTTGTGGAGGAGTACGAGAACATCTTCACCTCCCCGGCAGGGGTTCCTCTGCACTGTCAAGTCAAGCACTCCATCGATCTGACCCTAGGTGCGCCGCTACCCAACGGACCAATTTATCGGCGCTCCGTTCTGGAGAACAATGAAATCAAGAGGCAGATTCAGGAGCTCCTGCAGAAAGGTCACATCCGTCCGAGTTCATCACCCTGTGGGAGCCCGATCATGTTGGTACATAAGAAGGATGGGACGTGGAGACTCTGTATTGACTATCGGGCGCTGAACAAGATCACTGTCCGTAATAGGTACCCGATCCCGCGGATTGATGACCTCCTAGATCAACTAAAGGGGGCGAAATATTTCAGCAAGATCGATCTAAAGTCAGGATATCACCAGGTACCAATCGAACCCTCCGATGTGTGGAAGACTGCCTTCAAATCCAAGGAGGGCCTCTTCGAATGGTTGGTCATGCCTTTCGGATTGACGAATGCTCCTGCAACCTTTATGAGGCTAATGGATGACATCTTGCGGCCATTCACCAACTCCTTTGTAGTAGTATACTTGGATGACATTCTGATCTTCAGCCAGAGTTGGGAAGAGCACCTCCACCACATCCGACAGGTTCTCCAAACACTGCGGCAACACAAGCTATGTGCCAATTTGGAGAAATGCACTTTTGGCATGACCCAGGTTCAGTATCTGGGATACATCATTGATGAACAGGGGGTGCATGTCGATCCAGCCAAGATCCAAGTCATTCAGGATTGGCCCTCTCCAACCACTCTAATAGAGCTCCGCAGCTTTCTAGGTCTTGCCAACTTCTACCGCAGGTTTGTGTTGGGGTTTTCTCATATTTCTTGGCCCTTGAGTCAAGTCACCAAGGGCGGGGCGAAAGAAAAATTCTTTTGGTCTGAATCGCAACAGAAGTCATTCAGGGAGTTGAAGGATCGCCTCTGCACGGCACCAGTGCTTGCGTTACCAGATTTACAACAACCATTTGAGGTCGAGACAGATGCCTCTGACTATGCTATTAGGGAAGTCCTTACTCAACATGGACATCCAGTGGCATATCACAGTGAAACACTTTCAGACACAGTCCAGAAGTACCCCACTTATGATAAAGAGATGTATTCCATTGTACAGGCCTGCTGACAATGGAAGCATTACATTTTGGGGAAGGAAACGGTCATCCACACAGACCACCGACCTCTGCAGTTCATACAGACCCAAGGGAAATTGCAGAATGATCGCCATCAGAAGTGGTCTACATACCTGCAACAGTTTCACTTGAATATCAAGTATAAAAAGGGCAGCACCAATAATGTTGCAGATTGCCTCAGTCGGCCACCGATCATGGCGCTAACCACCGTGCTCAACTCTTGTGGGCACGAGACTTCTGATTGGCCACTTCTCTACAAAAGCGACCCAGAATTCGGCCACACATACCAGACACTCTTGGAGGGTCGGCATGTTGCAGATTTTCACCTCCAGGACGCCCTATTATGCCAACTCGGTCACCTTTGTGTTCCTTCAAGCGAGCGTGCCAAGATGATTTGGGAAGCACACTACAGTCGGGCTGCTGGGCATTTCGGGGTCGAGAAAACAGTGGCAGTACTGCAAAATTATTTCTATTGGCCGAATCTTCGACAGGATGTTGGGAAGTACATTCGATCATGTACTGCCTGTGCCATTGCCAAACCGACCATTAAGAAGCACGGCCTCTATACCCCGTTGCCTACCCCTAGTCGACCTTGGGAATCCATCTCCATGGATTTCATGTCAGGCCTTCCTTCCACTAAGCATGGAAATGACTATGTTTTTGTGGTCGTCGACAGGTTCTCGAAGATGGCCATTATGATGGCCTGCAGGAAGAATATCACAGCAGAAGCCACTACTAAACTCTTCTTTGAACGAGTGTGGGTGCACTTTGGGATCCCACAGTCTATCATCTCAGATCAGGACAGTCGGTTTCTCAGCACATTTTGGTCCAGTCTCTGGTCAATGCTGGACACCAAACTCACGAAGTCCACAGCCTTCCATCCTCAAACTGATGGCCAGACAGAGGTTGTCAACAGGATGATTGTGCACATTCTGTGCATGTATAACTCAAAGCATCCACGCACATGGGACGAGAGCCTCCCCTATGTTCAGCACAGCTACAACCGAGCTCTTCACAGCTCCACTGTCCATAGCCCTTTTTAGGTGGGTTTGGGATTCCAGCCACTATGCCCCATTGATGTAGCCATGCCCCTTGCAGCTACTCACATGAATTTAGCTCATGTCCAGTCCGAAACAGATAAGGCCACCAGCTTCATTGAGCGCATCCAACATATTCGCCAGCAGGTCCATGACATTCTTGAGAAATCAAATGCCAAGTACAAGCAGCGACATGATCAACACCGGGTGCCACACAAGTTTCAGGTGGGCGACAAAGTCTGGTTGCATTTGCAAAAGGAACGCCTTACTGGAGCCTATCAGAAATTGAGACCACTCCGATATGGTCCTTACACCATTACTAAGGCTATGGGAGACAATGCATTTGAGCAGCATTCCCCCATTCCTTGGCCTGCACCCAGTGTTCAATGTGGACCGCCTTCGGCCATACTTTCCACCATTGCTAGACACATCCGACATTGCAGAACAGCTCAAACCCACAGAATTAAATCCAGATTGCATGGAACAAGCTGCAACTGATCGGATCATGGACACACAGATCAAGAACACTCGCCAACAGAATATCCAACTGTATCGAGTTGCCAAAGCAGGCCAACTCCTTCAGCAGGGCAAGTGGCTCACCAGGGAACAAGTTCAGCAGAAGTTTCCTCATCTCATGGAGGAGCTCAACGCAATGGGGACCATTGCTTCCTAAGGGGGGAGGAATGATCCAGGTGGATATTGGTGGCCACCTGCCAAGTCCACCTGCACCCCCACCATTGTCTTTCTCAGCATTTTCAGTTTCCTTAATTGTAGCACAGTTTACTATTTTTAGCAGTTTTTCGAGTCCTGAACTTCCGGAGCCGTTTTGAGGCCCTAAACGACGTTTTTTCGGGAATCTGGGGCAACATGGGTCCATGGACCGATGTTGCCTCCCAAAGTGGTAGTACTCGGATAGATCTTTCTAACGAGCTATTGTACGCGTCAAACGGAGATCATATGCCAAAGTTACGACCCCGGGAAGTTGATGTACCAATTTACCCCCAAACGGGGCCCACAGTTTGGCGTTTCATCTCCTAGGGTTAGGTTTTGGAATGTTAAGGGTTTTCCATTGTTTCTCAACAATAAATAGGCCTTCGAGCCTCATTGTAACACAGTTCAGAGGCATGTAGCCCTCACATCTCTTCTCAGAGATAAGCTACCATTGCCCTAGCTGGTTTATTTCCATTTCTGGTTGTAAGCATATTTCAGTATTTTCCATTAATGAAATGAAGTCTTATTTCCACTGCATCTTTGTGTATATGGTTATCTCTGTAATTTGTTGCGTTCCTGTCTAAATCCGGATCAACGTGATGGTGTCATTTTCTCTTGTGTACTTCATTATTGATGTTTATGTCGCTGCAATTTTCCTTTAAAGTTTCCTATGATAGTTAAATTGACCTCTTTTTAATGGTGGTTTTTAATTACATGCATGCAATTTTAAAAATTTAATAAACCAATATCAATTTCGATTGGGATTTCAGATCAATGAGTATCAGAGTAGTTATTGATAGTTTGGTTTATGTGTGCATGATCACCAGAGACGTGGTGAAGGAGAAGTTGTTGAAGGAGATACAAAAGTTGGATCGAGAAGAAGGACAACTCAAGGAGAAGAGATGGTTGAAGAAGGAAGAGGCAATCATCCTTTTGGATCTAATGTAGGCTTTGTGGATTCTTTCATGACCTTGCGAGCCATGGTTGAGGAGATGTACCATGAGTTCAAATAGGTGAAAAAGGAAGATAAACCAAAAGATGAGGAAGCTGAGGCATCGTACTCTGAAAAAACTAAAGATGAGGGACCATCTGATTTAGGTAAAAAAATAGAAACTATCGATGATAAGAAATATCCAATTTATTATCTTTCTGGTGGTCAACTTGAATCATCTTCTCCAAAACCTTTTCTTAAATTGGATGTGAAATTCGACTTACCCATGTATAATGGTGAAATCAATGTTGTGAAACTTGATAACTGGATTAAACATATGGCGGTGTATTGTAGTGTGCAGTAGATTTTTGACGATGTGGTCAAGGTTCGATTGGCTTCACTGAGTTTAGAAGGAACCACACTCATATGGTGGAAGAGTAAGTTACAACATGGGACTCAATAGATTGGTAATACTTTTCCATCATGAAGTGATTTTGTTTCTCCACTTAGAAAGAAATTCTACCCGTTGGGATATAAGGAGAAAGCCTTAATATGATGACAATGTCTTAAAGTTAAGAAATGACAAGCAGTTAAAGAATACACAAATGAATTTAGCAAGGAGGCATTAATGCTTGATATTCCCTTACATACACAAGAAACACTAATGAAATATATAGGAGGATTACCTGAATACTTTTGTAATATTGTATTCATGTTTAGTCTTACTAACCTGGATGAAGTAGATTTTCAAGCAACTTACATTGAAGAAGCAAAAACTAGAGTTGGTGTATTATTAGAATCATCATCCAAAAAATAGGGCAAAGGAAAGGGAAAAACTAACATGACAAATTCCATTACAATGGAATAGGAAAAAATCTCTTGAAAGAATTGCAAGAAGGAGGGGCATGATGAAGAACATTGATTGCAACTACACCCTGAAAAGCGACCAAAGTGGTTTAAAGGAAAGAAGGGTAAGAAAAACATTAGAGCAACAATAGTGTCAACATATTTGGGTTCAGAACTAGGTGATGATGCTGAAATTGTAGTAGGTTTTGCAGGTAATTCTGATGATGGTAATGATTCTCATAGTTCATGTGATATAGAAAAATGCAAATGATTTCATATCAGGGTCATTATTAAGCATACCAAGATCGACACTTTTTTAGATAACGAGTCTCAAGCTAATCTGATTTATGAGGAATTGGTTAAGCAGCTGGGATTAAAAACTAAAAAGAATCGTATACCTTACACACTAAATGGGATGAGCAAAAACCATAAATTTCCAGTAACTAAGCAATGTATCTTACAATTTGCAATCACATCTCAATTTGTGGATAAGGTCATATGTGATGTAGTGCCGCTAGATGGATGTAGAATGGTCTTAGGTAGCCCTTATTTATATGGTTGAAAGGCAATTTTCTACAAGGAGAAAAATCGATATCATTTGTTTAAAAGATGAATTGGATATATTATGCATTCTCATCCTATAAAGTCAAAAAAATCTTTTCAAACAATGGAACAGTTAAAGAGGAAAGCTTATGCAAGTAAAACTATGTTTGTACCATTGATGACACCTAAGCATAAAACAACGAAAACAAATAAAAATAATGTGGTTAAGGAATCTGAAATTGTACAACAAGTATCATTGCATGATAAGTTGAGTTGTGTTCCAGTTATGAAGGGTCAACAGGGTACAATTTCATTTATGCCAGTATGTTCAGTGTAGTTAATCATCTTGTTTATATTCAATAACATGTGATTGATAACAACAAACATGGATGTAGATATGGATGGAAAATGGAACAATGTGCTTTGCAATTTTTATGTTGTACTGATGATTGTGTGGATAAGTAACATGTACAGAGTCAGAACAGGTTGGCCCAAAGACACTGTGTAGGTGGAGAAACATTGTCTTCACCTTCAAACAATATAGACAACCTTTTTGTGGTCCAAAAGGTCTCAATGAGGAGAAATGATCTGAATGATCCGAAATGATCAAGGAGTGATATGGAGGATCCAAAAATATGCTCAAAGTTCCCGAAAATGCTCAAAAACAAAAATTGTTAGATACTTTTGAAACCAAATTCATTGTGTATATTTCATCATTCTGAATCCAACTTAAATTGAACATGAGAAATTTGACTTCATATGAAAGAGTTATGAAAATTAAAAGTTCAGGTCTAAGAAGGGAAAAAAGTCCAAGGTCAAATCGTCAAAGTCAAAGTCAACGATTAGGGTTCCGTAGTCAACGGTCAACTCAAGGTTCTAGCAGTAAGGGTTCCGGGGTCATGTTTCTGACTGACACGTGGTTTTTCCAGAGCTTGACAAGTGTCATTGCATGGTTGGTTGATTTTGGACCAATCCTAAGGTGACATGTGGCCCTATTAGAGGGTGACACATGGCCTTGTAGACTGGTCAAAATTTGGTCATGGTTCCAAACAACACGTGGTGCTTCCAGAGATTGAAAAATTTCATTGCATGGTTGGTTGATTTTGGAGCAATCTTGAGGTGACACGTGGCCCTATCGGAGGGCGACACATGACCTTGTAGGACTGGTGAAAATGTTGTTAGTAAAATCGACAAGTTGGACGAGATTCGATCCCACAACCTCTTGAAAAAAAATCCAATGCTTTACCGTTATACCACTACTTTGGTCCTTGTTTAACATACCCCACCATATATTTTTAAAGGGTATGCATTATCCAAATGGATAAAAAATGCGGAGTCCACTATTGTTGGCAGCTCCACCATATATATTATCCTCGTTCAATTAACAAACTCCGCCACTAAATCTTAATTCAACCGACGACATATTTTAATGCAACATATATTAAAGTATGGTGGAGGGATAAGGTTATGCAAGTCATTATAGTGTGGATATGGTGATAAACGTAATTATTGTTATGATATCGTATCACACCGCCACGGCGGGGAGGTTTGGATTTGATCCCCTAACCTCTCACATTTTTTATAAAAATTTTCCATTACGCTATAGGAGGGACAAGTGAAATATTAGTGCAGCAAGGGGTTTTTATCCAGTGACAGACCATCGAGACACCAAAAATTTGGAGAGACATTCTGGGCAAACAAGGAAGCCTTTTTCAGATCCGAAAGTTGATACATGATCCAGAGACAGAGCATAATACAACATAGCCAGTTTGGATTGTAGTTGAAGAATTTTTATATGTACTTTGTTGATTTTTGAAAATTTTAATAAAAAGGCCTGCCCATTAAAGATCGGGCCCGAAGAGGTACCCTTGAAGATAGACGAACTCTGTTATCAACATGCTGGTGTCATTTTCTCTTGTGTACTTCATTATTGATGTTTATTTTTCTGCAATTTTCCTTTCAAGTTTCCTATGACAGTTAAATTGAGCTCTTTTTAATGGTGGTTTTTAATTACATGCATACACTTTTAAAAATTTAATAAACTAGTATCAATTTCGATCGGGATTTTAGATCATTCAAAGGTTGTGATTTGGGGTAAAGACTGATTACTTTTAGATGTGATATCTTTATTGTTATTGGTTGGGATAACCCATTTATGTAACTTGGGTCACCTCATGCTCAAGTCGATTGGTTGTGACAAGATTAATCTTGTTGTGTGTATGTTGTGGATGAACAACTGCTCTAGGTCTCGATGATTTCTCTATATTATCGATCACTATTCTACACTCAGATTCTAATCCCTTATTACTTTTTCCCTATGCTCCATCATGACTTGTATTGACATGGTTTTGAGTGATTATGATCCATATAACAAATTGAAACATTGAATGTTCCTTTGCTTGAGCAGATGAAGGTGATCTCACTTAAAATTTATTCTTGCCATTCTTGAATTTGTCAATATGGGTTAATTTCAGGGTTAGGGTTTTTTTTTTCAATACATACATTATACTGAGTGTGAGCATCATAATGAGTGCAAGCATCAAAGAAGAGGAAAACACCTAAAGAGTGCTAAGCTTGTATGAATGCATTGTTGCTACGACAAACACCCTCCAAAATATTACGTACACTAGAATTTTGGAGCCTACTGTGGATCTTGTGATCAGTCATTCCATAGTCACTTCTTTGTTAGTTAATGCTTTTTGAGCTCCCTTCATGGATTAGAAGTGTCAAAGTCACTTTCTCACACATGCTCAGTGTGCAAAAATCCATGATCACATTATTTTACGCAATCTTGAACAAGAATAACACGTTCCATCAATAATATGCCTGTGCGATGCCCAATCCTTGTCGACAATCAATCTGTACTGATATCAACAGTCCCTCACTTTGTTTACAATCATACTTCTATTTTGGTGAGTTTCTCCAACTGTTGATTTTGCACACTTTCACCATCACAAGTGTTGTTTTCATGTTTATGACTGTCGCTTTCACTTTCTCTGCCTTTGATTAGTGTCAATTTCATGTTATCTTTGCCATGGCATGTGTTTTTTTCACCATCATTCACATATCGCAAGTATCATTTGCACTCTTTTTTTCATATAGGAAGTGTCATATTTTGACGAGGGAATTTCCGCTTATCATGTGAAGTGAAGTTTTCATTTGTTTCAAGGGGAAATATTTGTGATGATGAGTTGTTATTATCATGAAGGCATGTTTTGCAATCATTTCCAAAGTTTCACGCACTCTCACACAAGTGTCATCATTGTCATCGTAAAGTGTATCTTTAGTGTTGTACTTGACAAAAGTTGTCAAAAAGGTTGTCGCACTAAGGGTAGTATGTGTTCATGTGTTCCAGATGATACATGTTGTGTTTTCAAGTTTTTAATTGTGTTATCATAGTCAAGTCCTATCACTGTTCACATCAGTTTCACTTATCCCACACTCAGCCAAATTTCAGAAAATTCCCAGCAACTTAGCCTCATCTGAAATTTATGAACTCATTGTGTAGTCCTAGCCCTCAAGCTGCAACCTTTCCTCTTGAAACTATACAATGTACAGTTTCTGCCTCCCAGGACTTTCCAGTGCACAGATTCAGTGCTCGAGCCTAACGCTCTAGCTCTAAAATTGTGCAATTCAACCCTCCAACCTAGCCCCAACTGCACACTGCATAATCTCTGAACTCAAGCTCAACCCCAATCTCTTGAAATGTGAAACTGTGAAATCACCAAGACTTATTTCTATCCTAGAACTACACAGTTGGATGAAACTGTGCAAAACCCCTAAGCTTGGCTCCCTAAGTTCCCCAACTGTGCAATCTCTTTGTTCAATCCAGGCTTGTACTACGTATTGTGCAGTATCAAGGCTCAAGCCTAACCATTGACTTATTGAGTTGCATAAATACGTAGTAATTGAGCCTCTCCCTTGGCCTACCACCTAGTTCTAGCTCAATTAGTGGATCATCATGCAACATCTTAGACTAGGGATTTATAGGACTGATGTCATCTTTTCATGATTGCATTGTAGATGTAGGAACTCTATCATGCTTTGGAAAGATGATGAAGAAGGAGATGGAGAACGAGGACATGCTAAAAGAATCATAAGGAGATGAGGAGAAAGGATCAGGGAAAATTTTAAGACCCCCCCCCCCCTAAATTTATAAATATAATAAATGGGCGAATCTCCTTGGTATATAGGAAAAATGGAAGGCGATTTTATCAATAATATAATATGTATATATAATTTTTTGGCGAATCTCTCACCACGCATGGCGAATATTTTACTCAATTATAAAATCTTGTAAGATCTTGGCGAGTCTTTCACTAAATAATAAAACTTTGTAAAGTCCTAGTGAGTCTTAGCATAGGCTACATGCTGGTTTAATTCCCCCATTTAAATAGGCTACATTCCATGAATACCATGGGTCAATACCATGTGCCATTTTGGTGAATACCATGGGTCAATACCATGTGCCATTTTTATTTTTATTAATTCTAATATTAGGGTTAATAATGGTTTTTTGCATGGTATTAATAACAATCTAGTCCATGGTATTTGTCCCATAGTATTTTGGCCATAGGTTTCACCTAAATATAACCCATTTTTTGAGTTTTCGTAAATATAAGGTGACTTATGGAGTAAATATAAAAAAATGTTTTATTTGTTTACCATACCTCTCATTTATTTATATTTTTATTAATTTACCATACCTCCTTTACAAATATTGTATTTGGCCCATAGGATTCACTTAAATAAAACCTCTTTCTTGAGCCTTCATAAATAGAACGAGGGTTATGGACTAAATATAAAAAGAGGTTTTATTTATTTACGATACGTCTAGTTTATTTATATTTTTAGTTATTTACCATACCGTTTGAGTAAGTATAAAAATATGTTTTATTTATTTACCATACCTCCACTTTACTTATATTTTTATTTGTTTACACCGTTACATGTATATAAGGTGACTTATGGAGTAAATATAAAAGATGTTTTATTTATTTACCATACGTCTCATTTATTTATATTATGTTTTATTTATTTACCATACGTCTCATTTATTTATATTTTTATTAATTTACCATACTTCTTTATAAATATGGTATTTGGCCCATAGGATTCACTTAAATAAAACCTATTCTTGAAAATGGGCGAATGGAAGGTTGTAAGTCCTAATTTCAAGGGCTAAATTTACCTTTTTTACCCTCTCCCTTAAAATAAGGTGGCTATTTGAGGTGATTTGTAAAAATGTACTATGATATAAAATATTCTCCCACTAAAAATTTAAAACCCCTTAATTTCGCCAAAGGGCGAACATTCGCCCCTAAAATTATCCTTGGAAAGGATGATCATGAGGTAAGAAGACGAAAGAACATTTGATTACAATAGAAGACCAAAGACCAGGACTGCACGACGACTTGATCTGATTCACAACCGTTTGGAGTGTATATACGAAGAAAAAAGCATATCTCACATATATATGAATCATTGGATACATCTCTTATGTAAGACAGAAAGAAAGAAGAATCAAGAAGGACATCTTGGCACTGCGACATCATCATGCAGTCCATGTCATCGGTATCATGTGATGTCCCATCATGAGTCATCATATGCTGCATCATTATTGTGAATCATGTAATTATCTATTCAAAATGTATTGTAAATTGGAAGTCCAAAGGACATGTTCAAAGTATGAAGAGTCATGTAAATTTGAAAATTCATAGGAATTCAAACAATCATGAAGGTATTCAAAGAGTCACAAGGAAGGTGAAGCATCATCTCTTAGTTATATATACACCCTCATGAGAAAATGATTTTACTCACATTGGATCCTCCCTCAAGGAATTAAAGAGATAGACTAGTTCTTTTGGGGAGAGAGGAGTGACTCCAATGCTCCACTATTGGAGCTAGTAGTGTTCATTGTATACATATGCCTAGGAAATTTTACTTAATATATGAATCCTGCTGGTGAACATGTTCTTCATGCATGGATTATGAATATTTGTAAGACTGTTCTATGAATGTTTGTAGTTTATGTTTGTTTTCACTTGTGCTAAAGTAGTTGAACTATTTTCATTATTTTAGTGCTTATCATATTGAGAATGTGTTGTTGACAGTTAGAGCCAAGGGAAATCTATAATAATATATGGCAACCAGGTTAATACTCTGGATGGGGCTCCTATTCCAAATAGTATGAGGTATAATTGGGACTTCACATCGGCGAGACCCCATTGGTTGACATATTTCTAGCACTGTCAAACAAATGGTGCTAGAAGGAGGTCCAAATGACATGTTACGCCCATTGAGTATTCTTTGAATCTCTTATTCAAAATGGCTCTTCCCCAAACCATAATCATGATATGTTTTTCTAAAGAGATTAATATTACTATCCCAATTTAAGAGCAAAATTTTTTCATAACATGTCTCAATTTAAGTTTGATGGCAAGGACGAATTGACTCTTCAAAAACATTTGTTTCAAGTTGTCCGATTTTGCCTTTCTAATGGAATATATTGTAAGGATGTTATGGCTAGATTGCTCACCCTCACATTTGAAGGTCGTGTTAAGAGATGGTATCATACATTAATTGTTTCTTTGATCCATTCATTCAACCAGATTGTGAAGGAGATTATGATAAATCATTTGATAGGTATAATTATCGAGATGTTCTTAAAATAATTATTCAACTAAGAATGAATCCTAATGAATTAATTGGGGATTTCTCTTATCGTTTCCTTCACCTTTGCTATGAATTTCCTAAAGAAAATATAGGTTGGGATTTATTTAAACAAAATTTCAAGTATTTGGTTCATATATCTTTGCACAGTGAATCCAAACCACCTGATGTTTCTGCTTCCCCAACTCTTGTAAACTATAAGGCACCCCTAATTTCAGAGGAGGAACCTGCTATTCCTTTTTTTCCTTTTCTTCCTTTTCCAGTTTCGATGAGGGTGCCTCCTTGTGATGACAATAAAGTTAGGAGACATTCTAATCAAATTCCTAATCCATCTCCTCATTCTTCTTCCACTTGTCATGACTCAAGTTCAATGGAGGAAATCCCAAAATGGCTCATGAAGCCCATGGTGAATACTAACTCCTCCATTCTGCAAGATGATGTTACTATTCATAACTATAGTCTCGAATCTGATCTAGATTTCTATTATCCTCTATCATCTACATGCCATGAATCTTTGTACCATGATCTACCTTACCAATTTGCTCCACCAACTAGTTTTTCACACTCTCTTGATTTTTGAGTTGCTGGTTCAAATTGTGATCAGATACAAGGCAGTCAAATTACACAGGTAGAGGAGTAGGAAGGTGATGATGCTTTAGATATTTCTTCTCTTTTTGAAAATCCTCCATGTCAAAAAATGTGCTTCCATTCTTGGATGATTCCTAATTTTCTAATCTCGATAGTGAATAAAATGCAATCAATTCTTTCAATCAATCCATAGCCTTGGGAAACAATCATGTAGATTTTGCTGTAGATTCACAAGCTCATTTAATATACTAAAATAAGAGACAAGAATCTACATCTACTTTCAAATAGCGGAAACTAATAGATTGATGGAAACAATATGAACAAGAAGCAGACAAATCAATGACACATAACAGAATAATTTTTTCTAGGAAAGTCATTGCTCAAAACCACGCCTATTTGTATTGCATTAATATAAAATATGAGTGAAGATACAAATATTGCTCTCACTAGAACAATTCCACACAAGTATGCCCAACGTTTTACCTCACAAGCCCGCTATTAGCCAACACTTAGCCAATTTCAAATGCCTGCCAGGCCCCTATTTCCTTGCACAATTCCTAGGATGAATAGCAAATATTTAAAGGGAATTCATGCTTTCAAAATTGTGCAATCCTAATTAGGTCCTCTTCGTGCTTGCATGCATGATATTTACGACTCAGTAAATCAAACAACTGATAGTACAATTTCCCTGCACTCTAGTCTCAACTGGGTCTTTCTCAAAACTCACATGCATGAGTTTCTGATGTGTGAATCTTTAGTTATCTAGAGTAGCACTTGTGGATTCACCATTGCACTAACTGACTACTAATCATATACTAGCTCAACAAATAGTTAGAACTATTTTAACTAACTATAACTCAGTAAGTTGAGTTATCTAATTACAACTCAATCTAAACTCATACTGGACCCCTAAAATTTATGGAGAACATATACATGACTTCCAAAAGACTTCCAACTCGAAATTCCTAAGCTATTTAAGTTAATTAAACTTAATTAACTATTTACAAGTTGTTATGAGAATATAATTCAATTTTAATTCATAGTTTAATTCAAGGGAAAATTAAACTGGAATTTCTTGTTGCCATTTTTTAACACTCCCTCTCAACAAGAAAAGGATTATCTACTACCCGAATCCTGTCTCAGTGAAACTCGAATTTATATCTTGACAATGCCTTTGTCAAAATTTCAACATCTTTCTCCTCCATGGAAATTTACTCTAACAACATGATGTGCCTCAATACATAATCCCATAAATGATGATATCAGATATCAATGTGCTTGAACCTATCATGAAAAACTGGATTTTTAGAGAGTTTGATACAACTCTAATTATCGTAGTAAATCACCATCGGATCCATCTGCCAACCAAACATACCAACGGGGATATTCCTCATCTAAATGGCCTCACATGATGCCTGGCTCGTAGCCATGTACTCTACCTTTGCAGAACTGAGTGTAACTGATCTTTGTTTCCTACTATACCAGGAAACTGCTGCTGACCCAATACTGAAAAACCCTCATGACGTGCTTTTCTGGTTGGATGGAATCCCCACCCAATCTGCATCCATATAGCCTTGAAGCTTCACTCCCTATGTTCGTCTGTACCATAATTCATACTGAGCAGTTCCCTTGAGGTATCTCAATACATGCTTTTCCGCCTTCCAAGACAACTTGGTAGGCCTAACTATTGCTTGAATCAACTGGTTAACTACATAGAATAAATTCGGTCATGTGTTCACCAAGTACATGAGTGAACCCACAAGTTGTATATGAACAATAGCTTCCACTACCTCTCCCGAAGTAGCATCACCCTTCCTTCAATTACCAGCTAGAGGAGTCTCCATAGGCTTGTAGCTCTCCATGTGGAACCTCCTGAGTATCTTGTTGGCATACTTGTCTTGAGATACAAACAAATCCCCATCACTCTTCCATACTTCCATGCTCAGAAAGTAATGCATGAGCCCCAAGTCCTTCATCTCAAAATCTCTTGCAAGGTCCTCCTTGCAATATTTGATCAGTTGATCATCACCTGTCAATATGAGATTGTTAAAATATATGTACAATGATCAACAATTTACCTTCCACTACTATGTGGTATAGGTTTTCATTTGCTTCACTCTTCATGAAGCCTAACTCGGTGAAGTATCTGTCTATCTTGGTTTACCAAGCATGAGGTGCTTGATTCAACCCATACAACTTTGTCTTGAGCTGACACACATGTGATTAACGGTCAAAGGTTTCAAAACCTTCAGGCTGGTCTATGTACACCTCTTCCTCAATTGTGTCATTAAGGAAGGTTCTCTTTAAATCCATATGATGTATCTTCCAACCCATCTACGATGATAGTGCCAATATAGATCTGATTTATGAGTACCTTGCAACAGGAGCAAAGGTCTCATCGTAGTCAATCCCCTCTATTTGTGAAAATCCATGAGCCACAAACATAGCCTTATCCACACCACCATCTGCAGCTTACTTTACCGTGTAAAGCCAACGGAAGCTCACCATGGACTTATCCTTCGGTCTTTAGACCACATCCCAAACACTATTATGAACTATGGAGTCGTACTTCTATAGCATGACATCAACCCAAATCAACTGCTGCACTGCTTCCTCAAAGGATGATGGCTCTATCACAACAAATCCGCTCACAAGAGCCATGTATCCAGTGTACCTGTGAGGTGACCTCCTATATATGCATTGTGATTTGGGTTCTCCCACATTCTCTCTAGCATTCGACAACAATCTATCTTCCTCTCCGGTGCACTTTCTCCCATCTCTGAAAGACTCTGCCTAAGTGAACTTCTCCACTCCTAGATCCTCTACATGTGGCTACTCCACATCAGTCTGAGGCTCCTCAACCTTAAGAGCTAAAATCTCCTCAAACTCATGTAGTTGAAGCTCCCTCTCAAGAGAAACTCGCATGGCTTTCTCCTCGTCGAATCTGACATCCTTGTAAATCACTGTCATCCTCCTGGTTGGCAAGTACACCCGATAGTTGTGGGGTGTATCAGTGTACCCCACAAATATCCCCAAATCTATTGTAAACTCAAGCTTCTTCTATGCATCATTAGTCACATGGAAATACAGTGATGACCCAAAATCCTGAAGTGACCAACATCTCGCCTCTTACCAGAATAAGCCTCCTCTAGTGTCTTCATCCCTAGTATATAATGCGGGCTACGGTTATCAACATAAACCACTGTGTTGCATGCCTCAACCCACAAATGTAGTGGGAGACCCTGATCATGCAACATCACGCTCTCTACCCTACTATGATTTTGTTCTTCCTCTCGGTCACCCCATTCTACTGAGGGTTATGGGGTGCCGTCAACTCCCGTTTAATCCCTTCCACTGCACAAAAGTTATTAAACTCGTTTTAGACATACTCGCCACCATTATCATTCCATAGAGCTTTAACTTTCTTGCTCGACTCTTTCTCCACCAATTATTTAAACTCACAAAACTTTTTGAAGGTTTGATCCTTTTCCTGCAGGAAAAATATCCAACATTTTCGAGAAATTTCATAAAAAAAATATAACATAATACCTATGATTTCCCATGGATGCTGTCGAGAATGGTCCACACACATTTGAATGAAATCACCCCAAAATGGGCTCTGCTTGATTATCTTTGTTGTGAAGGGAAGACTTGGTGTATTTACCAAAAGTAAACCCCTTGCATGTATCAACTTGCTCTAGTGTACCTTTGGGAAAATTAGTGGAGATCTGCTGCATGATATTTAAATCCCCATGATGCAAGTGACTAAATTTCCTATGCCACACTCATGAACGTCTTAGATCTACACCATATCTGTTTTCATGCTCAAAGAAACACAATCTTCTACCTATAGCTTATAGATATTCTTCACCCAAATCCCTATCTTCTTTACTTGACCCGTGGCTATGTGTCGAAGGAACGCCTTTCCTTTTGAGAAGATCACATCATAGCCTCTATCCTCAAGCTTGACAACAAATACCAAGTTCTTCTTAAGCCCGGGCACATACATAACATTCTTCAAGGTGAGTGGAGCCCCATGCTCCCTCTAAAATGTAACCATGCCCAATCCGATAGCACTATACCTCCTGTTGTCACCCATCTCGATATGCATATGGAGATCTTTCTCGTCTAGGTCACTGAATAACTCATTGTCTCCAATCATGTAGAATGAAGATCCACTGTCTAAGTACCATACACTTCCCACCATTTATGACACCATGCATGCAATGCGAGAAAATTCCAATTCGAATTGAGAGGCCAAAGCCTCTGTTAGGCCCCTATACTACTAGTGTAACCCCTTATTGTTATTAGTACAACCCACTTATTATATTGATGTACCCATGTAGTGCCCATATTGTTACTATTGTGCCACATAGAAGCCCACTATTGTTATTATTGTGCCCTTAAATTATTATTGTTATGTCGGCTCTGATTATGTTATGACCCCTTAGACTCCTATATATAGAAAGGGGGTCTTTTCATTTGTATCATACAAGAATTGTTCATTTATGTAATGTAAAGGAGGTTGCCCCTCAAAGAGGCTGAATTCTAAGGCATTGATCTATCTTTTCTATCTTTTCTTGAGCTGGTTTCATAACATTTCATAAAAACAGATCATGATAGCCTTAAATATATAGGCCACTTATTCAAAAGTTGCAAAAGATCCCAATTCAAACAATATTGCGAGAAATTGAAGAGGAAGGAAAAATCATATTGGAACCTGGAGCAGTCACAAAAACAAGAACCTGATAGCTACGAAATCGATCAATTTCAGAGTATCTCATCAAGTGGAAGAACTTACCCGCTGAAGATTCCACATGGGAGGACAAGAATTTTATACAAAAGCATCAAGAACTACTCAAGCGTTGAGGACTACGCTTTTTGAAGGAGAGGAGCATGTTAGGCCCCTATACTACTAGTGTAACCCCTTATTGTTATTAGTACAACCCACTTATTATATTGATGTACCCATGTATTGCCCATATTGTTACTATTGTGCCACATAGAAGCCCACTATTGTTATTATTGTGCCCTTAAATTATTATTGTTATGTCAACTCTGATTATGTTATGACCCCTTAGACTCCTATATATAGAAAGGAGGTCTTTTCATTTGTATCATCCAAGAATTGTTCATTTGTGTAATGTAAAGGAGGTTGCCCCCTCGAAGAGGCTAAATTCTAAGGTGTTGATCTCTCTTTTCTATCTTTTTGTAAGCTGGCTTCATAACATTTGGTATCAGAGCTTTGGGTTCTAGGGTTTCGCTACTCCAAACAGGTCATCGTGGCATTTTCACTATAAATTTGTTTCTGCGATGTTTCAGAAGCTAAAAAAAAAACCATTTGAGAAGACATCGTGCTAAAGCTTGGGTCCAAATTTTAGAGCTTTTCGCACTATATTTGCGGAGATATGATCTGAGGAAGTTGGTCTTTTTGTAGACTCCTGAATTACATTCCAAACAGGGGACTTGGGGAAAATCGTCATAACTTTCTCTCTGTGCATCGCATTGAAATTTCGTAAGAAGGTATAGAAAGAGGATGGAATTTATTTTCTTGTATCTTTTTTAGATCCAAAGGTCAAAACAGTAACACGTGGTATGTTGTACAAGTTCGCTCTACTAAATTAGTCTATAATCAGGTCATCTTGGGAGATTGTGCATAACTCTTTCTTGGAGAATCCAATTTGGATCAGACTAGTGGCATTGGAAAGAGGACATAGAGGGCTACTACAAGACGCAATTTCAGAACTTAAAGATCCAAAAGTATAGAGTTACAGTCATTTCAAGGTCGAGCTCCTAAAGTCAAGAAAAAGCAAGATGAGGAAGTTTGACGGCAAGGGTCCGGTAAATTGGATACTTCAGATGGAGCAATATTTGATCTACATGGTGTACCACTGTTACAAAAGGTATGTATTGCATCTTCATTTTTAGAACCGGATCAATTTTTATGGTATGAAGGGCTTTGTTCTCGTAAACAACTTGTTACGTGGTCAATTTTCACGGAGGAAATGATAGCACATTATGAGGATACAAAGAGCAACAACTTCTTTAGAGCAACACCACAACAATTGGAAAGAGTAAAAGGGATTTGTGACATAGTGAAGGAAAAATTATGGAAACCAGGAAGCATACCCCTCACAACTATAAATATGGAAGTGTTGTTTCTCCCAGCCTTCCACAACCTACAAGGGTTACACCACAACAATTGGAAGAAAAAAGAGAAAAATGGCTTTGTTACAATTATGATAGCAAATGCACTAAAGGTCATAAGTGTTCTAAGAAGAAATTATTTTACATAGAATATGAAGAGGAGAAAGAAAAGGATCAAGAAACATCAAAAGAAGAGGATATATGCCACGACCCCACCCCAAAGAAAGAAGAAATGAATCAGACCATATCTTGTAAAGCATTGGCAAGAATTACCACTCCTCAAACTCTTAAGATAGAAGGACATATCAAGAAGAAAAAGGTGCAAGAAGTGAAAGATCACATCGAGAAAGAAGAAATGAATCCAACCATATCTTGTAATTCATTGGTCGAAATTACCACTCCTCAAAATATCAAGATAGAAGGACATATCAAGAAGAAGAATGTTCAAGAAGTAAAAGATCACATCGAGCATCAAGAAATGAATCCAACCATATCTCGTAAAGGATTGGAAGAAATTACCACTCCTCAAACTCTAGAGATAGAAGGACATATCAAGAAGAAAAAGGTTCAAGCAGAGAAAGATCACATTGAGCATCAACAACAAGTTCTCCAACTTTTAAAGCATAACGCCACTTTGGTGCAAAATCAAACGAAACAACAGGTAGATCAGCATCGTAGTGAAAAGTGTTTTGATGTAGGTGATTGGGTATTTTCACTGCTACATCTCAAGCAAGCTATTTATGAGAAGGAAATGTTGGCATGCACTTAAAAAATGGGGACCTTACCGAATGGGAAGACTCTTCAAGGATGAGGATGTGGAAGCATTGTTTTGTGCTATTTCTATTATCCAACCAGATTGGATAAACGAAGCAAGGGATGAATGGAAGAAGGATAAAGAAGTATGGCCACTTATTCAAAAGTTGCAAAAGATCCCAATTCAAACAATATTTCCAGAAATTGAAGATGAAGGAAAAAGCGTATTGGAACCTGGAGCAGTCACAGAAACAAGAACCTGAAAGCTACGAAATCAATCAATTTCAGAGTATCTCATCAAGTGGAAGAACTTACCCGTTGAAGATTCCACATGGGAGGACAAGAATTTTATACAAAAGCATCAAGAACTACTCAAGCATTGAGGAAAATGCTTTTTGAAGGAGAGGAGCATGTTAGGCCCCTATACTACTAGTGTAACCCCTTATTGGTATTAGTACAACCCACTTATTATATTGATGTACCCATGTAGTGCCCATATTGTTACTATTGTGCCACATAGAAGCCCACTATTGTTATTATTGTGCCCTTAAATTATTATTGTTATGTCGGCTCTGATTATGTTATGACCCCTTAGACTCCTATATATAGAAAGGAGGTCTTTTCATTTGTATCATCCAAGAATTGTTCATTTGTGTAATGTAAAGGAGGTTGCCCCCTCGAAGAGGCTAAATTCTAAGGCATTGATCTCTCTTTTCTATCTTTTTGTAAGTTGGTTTCATAACAGCCTCACCTGCTGCTCCTCTTGAGGACTTATTCTTGGAGTTCTTGAGCGGATAATTTGTAGCGAAATGGCCCAGATTGTGACAATGAAAGCACTTAAATTTTGTCATGTCTTTCTTCTTACCTCCATGGCAAGAATTCGATTTGGAATGGAAATATTTTCCTTTACCCTTCTTTGACTTAATCATTAAGGCATAGTTCTCTTCATCATCAGTCTTTGATGAAGATCCATCCCTGGTGTTCCTCTTGTTCTCCTCCTCCATCAAATCTGACCATAGTTGTTCCCAGCTTGACAGCTTATCCCGACCATTGACAGAGTCTTGATAACTATGCCAACTCTTTGGGAGTCCTAGAACTGAAAGAATCACCATATCATCCTCGGAAACAATGATTCCAACACTTCTAAGTTGATCATGACACTTAGTGAACTTGGTCAAGTATTTTGAAATAGCCTTGCCTTTATCCATTTTGATTTTTCTCAGTTTTTCTTTCAGTGCCAATTTCCTTTGGTCATTTCTATTCTGATACAAGTCCGTCAATGCTTTCCACATAACATACGGAGTTTCCTTTCCATGGAGACTCGAGACAATGTGGTCTCAAACTCCCTCAAGGATTATCCACCTCACCTTCGCCACACACTTCTTCCATTCGACCAGATTCTATGCATCCGATGTTGCTAGCTTAGGAATGTCTTCATCAACGAATTCCTTCAAGCCATTACCCTCCAACACAACCTCCATTCTATCCCTCCAGGCTATATAATTGGAGCCGCCTTCCAAGGCATACTTGAGCCGCAAACCATAGAACACCATCTGTCGATCCTGAAGTATGTATTGCAAATTCAAATTACACCTGTAACCCAAAACACAAAACATCAAAATCTCCTCTAGTATACTATATTTAGCTCTGATACCATGTATATTTTCCTATAGATTCACAAGCTCATGTAATCTACTAAAACAAGAGACAATAATCTACATCTACTTTCAGCTAGCGAAAGCCAATAGATTGATGAAAACAATATGAACAAGAATAAGACGAATCAACGACACATAACACAATAATTTTTTCTAAGGAAAGCCACTGCTCAAAACCTCGCCTATCTTTATTGCATGAATTAGAAATATTATTGAAGATACAAATCTTGTTCTCACTAAAACAATTCCGCACAAGTATGCTCAATTCTCTACCTCACAAGCTCGCTTTTAGCCAACACTTAGCCAATTTCCACTGCCTGCAAAACCCCTATTTCATTGCACAATTCATAGGATGAATAGCCGGTATTTAAAGGGAATTCATGCTTCCAAAACTATGCAATCTTAAATAGGTCCTCTTCTTGATTGCATGAATGATATTTACAACTCAGTAAATCACACAACTGATAGTACACTACCCCTGCACTTTAGTCTCAACTGGGTCTTTCTCAGAATTGCTATGCACGAGTTTCGTATGAGTGAATCTTCAGTTACCTAGAGTAGCACTTGTGGATGCATGAGTGCACTAACTGACTGCCAATCCTCTACTAGTTCAACAAACAATTAGAACTATTTTAACTGACCATAACTCGATAAACTAAGTTATCTAATTACAAATCAATCTAAACTCATATTAGACCCCTAAAATTTAGGGAGAACATATACATGACTTACAAAAGACATCCAATTAGAATTTACTAAGCTAATTAAGTTAATTAAACTTAATTAAGTATTTACAAGTTGCTATGAGAATAGAATTCAATTTTAATTCACAGTTTAATTCAAGGACAAATTAAACTAGAATTTCTTGTTGCGATTTCTCAACAAATCATTTTGATGATGATGACTTTGTTGATGTATGCGATCACAAATGCCTAGATGCATAATCTGATATTTCAATTTCTCATGAAGATGTTACTTTAGATCTAGAATCTGATTTAGTCAAAGAAGATTCCCTTACCGAAACTTCCTCTTCATCTCACTATCCCTTGTGCTTTACTGTTTTTGATGCATCTACTAGCGACGACTCTATGCTCCTCAAGTTTTTCATCCGATGAGTTAACTTATAAATTGACACAAGGTGGTGAAATTATCCATGATGAAAATGAAAAAAATAAAATCATTGGGTACTCTTTCCATCTCTCATCATCTCTAGTCTTGCATGAAGACAAGTCTCCAAATCAACTTGCTCATGGAATTTCACCGATTTATACATCTTCAAATTTGTGATCAGATGAATCCTTCAACTTGAGTAATATGGTTGTTGAAGTTGAAAAATCCAGTCAAATCAATGACAAATATGGTTTCCATCCAATGAGAAGTGCTCTATTGAAACCATTGGTAGCGGTTATCCTCACATCATGCACGATCTGGTTAAATTTTCAGGATGTGATTTTAAAATCCATGAAAGTTCAGGACTTGTCAGGAATTAAAGGAATTTCAACTTCCGTTGATGATTATTTCAGGATCTCACGACTCTCTTAAGCTCCCCGAACTAAGTCAGATCTAGTTTATTTCACACAATACTTCTCTTTACATGGTTTCACTAAATTTAAATTCTTTTATGAAGGATATTTGGTATTTCAGATGTAATATTTTAAACTTTCGAGATTTGGTTTCTAATTGGATTCAAGAATATTCTCTAGTTGATCCATTTCATGCAAATATCTTGCATCAAACTCAGGTTTGGATTGTGTATCACTCATAAATTCATGGAATTGCAAAGTTTGTTATTTCAAAGACTATCTTTGTCCAAATAAATCATGCCCATCATATTCATCTCATAATATTCAACTCCCAGTTTTTCTTGCGAATGTTATATTGCAAATATTTCCTTTCATTGCACCTAAAATCCTCTTGAGTGATAATGAATGCACTAGTTATTGAGTGAATGAAACTCTTCTTCGTTCACTATGTCCTGACTAGTCTCATGTGTTTGTTTCATTGGCATCCCTTTTAAAATATTTCGATAATTAATATTCTTGTACAGTTTGTCACCAATTATAGGAATATGGTATGTCACCCTTCGGCCTGTGAGGAAGTTGGTTCGATTGTTCAGAGCATTCACAGAGTTGTTTAAATTGATTTATCTTTGTTAATTACAAACTAGGAATATGATGTTTTAATCAACCCACCTGATCATTATTCTATCTATGATGACTATCATTCGACTTATCATTTTCCCACCAGCGCATCCAATGACAATTGTTTTACATCCTTTGATATTTATGGTTCAACATTTCACTATTCGAATACTTGATGAGCAATTGAGGCACTTTAGCCTTCATTGATGGTTAATTTAGGTCCTTAATTTCTTGACATGATCGCTGAATATGATCATATCTATTTTCCCTCACAAGATTCTCATCCTAATCTAATGCCTCTAATTGAAAATTCAAATATTTGTGGGTTTTCAAGAGGATTATCATGAATCTTATGATCTAATCGTTTAATGGTTGGAACAATCTTACTTGGAAAGCTACGTCACAAATAGCAAGTTCCGATCTTTCCTCACGCTTGCTAAGGAGTTTGGTGTAGATGGAGACAAATCCGCGAGAAGCTTTTTAGGTTTGTTGAATGATTGTTCTCATAGAATGGGAAAGAATGTAAACTAGCTAGAAATAGAAGCAATGGCCTATCTTTCTACTGACAAGCAAGACCTTCAAATTTTTGCGCAAGTTATTCAAGTTCTTATCTTTTCTATTGCACATTACTTATATCTATTTTAATTTTTCTTATCTTTGTGGATGTAAGTCGGGAACAACTATTGTGGCTACACTTGAAATTCCATTATACATGGCCCCAACCTTCTAGTTGGTTAATTTTGGGGTAGGTCTAGGTGCATTCTAGTCTACCTACACATTCATCCTGCATTCGTTTCCTGTAGTTTGTCTTGTGTTTTCTAGTTTTGATTTCGCATCATGTTTTTCTTTAGCTAATTTTTGTCTTGTATTCTGTTTTTGTTTCCTTGTTGTGTGTTGTCCTTTCTTTTGTTTTTTTAGACCATGCATGAAGATGCTCTGTTGGCTCAAAGGGAATGTGGAAAAATAGAAAAGGACTTTGTAACACTGCAAAATTTGGCTAACTCTTTGTCCTTCTTCCTTGTTTTGGTTACACCTTTTGGCTAATGATGTTACAATGAAAAATATGGTCCTTTGTTTAAGAAATCCTTGTGTTGAACCATGACCTCCATGCTTATTATGGAAACCTCATGTGATTGTACTTCTATTTTGGTGATTTTCTCCAACTGTTGCTTTTGCACACTTTCACCGTCGCAAGTGTTGTTTTAATGTTTATGATTGTTGCTTTTTCTTTCTTTCCCTTTGATTAGTATCATTTTCATGTTATATTTTCCCCAGCATGTGTCTTTTTCACCGTTGTTTGCATATCGCAAGTATCATTCACACTCTTATTTTTATATAGCAAGTGTCCGCTTTTGGCACGGGAATTGTCACTTATAATGTAAAGTGGAGTTTTAGTTTATTTCAAGGGGAATATTTGTGATGCTGATTTGTTATTATATATCATGAAGGAATGTTTCACACTCATTTCCAAAGTTTCATGCACTGTTGCAAAAGTGTCATCATTGTCATTGCAAAGTGTATCTTTAGAGTCACACTTGTCGTAAGTTGTTGTAAAGGTTGTCACACTAAGGGACGTATGTATTCATGTGTTCCAAATGATCTATGTTGTGTCGTCAAGTGTCTAAGTGTGTGATCACAATCAAATCCTATCACTGTTCACATGATCAGTTTCATTGATCCAACATAACCAAATTTTGGAAAATTCCCAAAAACTTAGCCTCATTCGACCTTCCTGAACTGAACATTATGTAGTCCTAGCCCTCAAGATACAACCTTGAATCTTAACATTGCGCAATGTGTAATTCCTACCTCCAAGGACTATCCACTATGTATTTTCAGTGCTCAAGCCCGAGCCTTGGCCTCTAAAATTGCCGAATTCAACCCTCCAACCTAGCCCAAACTACGTATTATGCAATCTCTGAACGCAAGCTCAACCGTGAGATCTTGAAATGTGAAATCATAAGGCCCGATTTACCTCCCAGAACTACACAATTTGATGAAACAGTAAAACCCCTCATCCTGGCTCCCTGAGCTCCCCAACTACGCAATATCTTTGCTTAGTCTAAGCCTAAACAATGCATTGCGCAGTCTCAAGGCTCAAGCTTGACCCTTGATTGCCTGATTTACACAACTGCACAGTCATTGAGACTCTCCCTTGGCTTACCACCCAGCTTCGGCTCAGTCTACGGATCATCATGCGACATCTTAGATTAGGGGTTTATCGGACTGATGTCATCTTGGCATGAGTGGATTGTAGATGCTGGATGTCTATCATGCTATGGCAAGATGATGAAGAAGGAGATGGAGAAGGAGAAGATGCTAGAAGATACCTAAGGAGCTTAGGAGAAAGGATGATAATCATACAAGAAGATGACAGAACATTGGATTACAACATAAGATCAAAGATCAAGATTGCATGAAGACTCCATCTGATTCACAGCCCTTTGGAGGGTAGATATGAAGAAAAAAGCATATCTCATATAAAGATGAAGGATTGGATACATCTCTTATTCAAGATAGAAAGAAAGAAGCAACAAGAAGGATAGCTTGGCACTACCACATCATCATGCAATCCATGTCATCAGTGTCATGTCATATCCTATAATGAGTCATCATATGCCACATCATTATTGTGAATTATGTAATTATTTATTCAAAATGTATTGTAAAGTGGAAGTCCAAAGGACACGTTCAGAATATGAAGAGTCATGTAAAGTCGAAAAGTCATAAGAAGTCAAACAGTCATGAGGGTAGTCAAAGAGTCACAAGAAAGTTGAAGTATCACCTCTTAATTATGTATACACCCTCATTGTATGAGAAAAGGATTTTTCTCACATTGGGTCCTCCTGCAAGGCATTGGAGAGACATACTAGTTCTTTTGTGGAGCAAGGAGTGGCTCCAATGCTCCACTATTGGAGCTAATGGTGTTCATTGTATACATGTGTGCGAGAACTTTCACTTAATATATGAAGTCTGATGACCAACACGTTCTTCATGCATGTATTATGAATATTTGTAAGATTATTCTGTGAATGTTTGTAGTTCATGTTTGTTTTCACCTGTGCTAAAGTATTTGAAATATTTTGGTTATTTTAGTGCTTATCATATTGAGAATGTGTTGTAATGGTTGTTATGACTGTCACATCTTTGTGGAATAATCTGGTGAATGTTAGATATATCCTTCTTGATAAAGTTGGTTACATGACTGTCACATCTTGTTGGACTATTCCACTGGATGTTAGATGGATTCTTCTTGTTCGTGTGTGTTTCTACTAGAATGGTACTATTACCTCTCTCTTAGAGGCTCACCTTTCTTCCTCTCTGCAGTAAAAGAACCTTGGCACACCTATGATCAAACACTCACCAAGCACACTCACTTGCATTTCAAAAGTACATATGTATCTCTCTCTCTCTCTCGCTGACAGTTAGAGCTAAGGAAAATCTATAAGAATATATGGAAACTAGGCCGATACTCCAGATGGGGCTCCTATTCCAAATTGTGTGAGGTCTAATTGGGACTTTGCATCGGGGAGACCCCCTTGGTTGATGTATTTCTAACACCGTCAACAATATGAAAAATACAATAAGTTGAAGGAAGAATATGAAATTTAGTTAAGGAGAATGTTTGAGTTTGAGTATAGGTTGTGAGCCTGCACGAAACAATATTCTCCAACGTACCGAGAAAAGGAAAATTCAGCATGGGAGGAGAGAGAAATGACAATAGAGGTAAGAGAGATAAAGTAGGGCTCATAATATTCTGAATGCAGATTTGAGTTGCAACTGACTTGGGAGTAGAAGAGAGAATGAGTGATTTGAACATATCAAATTTGGATTAGAGGAGATGTGGCGTAGAACATAATAGATTATCGTATAATATGTGAGAAGTATGAGCTTGAAATGATAAGTGTGAGATCAAAATCAAGAAAGTAAAGAACTGAATATATTATTTTGTGGATATGAGATTTGGTTGAGGCAGAGAAAATATTACGAGATTGCAGAGTGAAGTGTGATGACAGTGAGCTAAATGGAGTGTGAGTTGTACAAGGTTTAGAACAATGAAGAGGTTAAATAAGTATGAATATGTAAATACTAAAGAATGAACCCATGGATCTGAGTTTGAAAAAATGATGAAAGGAGGATTTGATAGGCAAAGAATGCCCTCACATCACCTCATAGGAGTATCCTTCAGGTAGGTGCGTGTAAAGTTTAGGAGTTAGTTCCTCCTTAAGCTTGGTGCATATGAATTCAAGAGATGGTTGTCTATTCTCTATGGTGCTAGTAAAGTTAATGTAACAATAGGTTGGAGCTTACAACAATATTCTAACAGAAATTTTGTGGTTTTCTCCCTCCATGCATTTCCACTTACATCTAGTGTTCCTATGCATTGGTTATATGATTGTTTGTTTAATGGTTTAGGTTGTTTTATATTTTTAAGACTATTAAAATATACCATTATATTAATTCACGACCCCTCTCTCAGTGTAATCATAATACTAACATATTAAATATCTATAAGAAAATCTATATAACAAGTTGGTTTTGAATAGTTTTGAAGAAAAATTGCATAACAAATTGAGTAAAGAGGAAATGAATAAAATTATAGAATTATACCATTTATTTTGTAAAACATCTTTCAACCTCATAATTTCTGGTCTAAAAGAAAATAAATTTTAGGACATTCTAGTGAAAGAAAAACTATACCATAAATTACAAATTGAAAGAACTATACAATAAATTAAAAATTGAAATAACTTGTTTAATAGAAGAAAAGAGTTCAGGTAGAATAATTGAGCATAAATATAAGTTAATTCATGTTAAATTTATCTTTGATGACCATACATATTAATAATAAAACTCCAAGTTTAAAATGGTAAAATATTTATAAATGAAGGCCTTATTCCATAAGACCAACCTAGATTAAGAAATCAAGTTCAAAAGGCAAAGAAGCCATGGAAGAAGGAAATTGTAAAGAATTTGCAATATAAAAGATATTATTAGGGATACAAACCAAAAATATAACAATAAATAATAATTTGGGGCTCTCCATATCCTCTATTGGAATTGTCATGGCTTTCCATGGAGTAAAGGACCTATATTAAATTGGATCTTGAGTGAAATCGATATTATAGTAATTGTTTAAACTTAGGAGCATAAAGAACTTGAAGTACCTAGCATGGAATGATTTGAAAATGAGATCTTAGATTATTATTAAGGTATTACAGACTCACGTGCAAGATTTTCCTATATTACTTAGTGCAATGGATCGAAAAGATTACGAATAATACAGACAATGAGCGGTTAGAGAAACATAACACACACACACACATAACACAACAAATAATCAAGGAGTTCACCCAAAACTCTTGGGCTACGTCTCGTAGTCCATTTTTCAGTGGTGACCTCTCTCTTATGTCTTCAAGAGTAGAGTTTTTACAAATGTGAGCTCAAATTGAGTCTCAACACAACAGGAACAAAAGACAGGGTTTTGCTTGAATCCCCAAGTCTTTCTAAGTACACAGACTCTCCCTCTCACTCTGTCTTTGTTTTCTCTCTCTCTCAGCACTACCTCCCTTTGTCTCTGACACTGAGTGGCTTTTAAGCCTATCGACGCTTGTCTGTTCATTTTCCCTTTTGGGTTCTCTGGCTCCCAGCCTCTATCCACTCAAATCCCCTCTGAGTGTTAACCAATCATGGTGTAATGTCTTCAGGTATGGTGGCCACCTGTTTTTAAACGAAAGGGACCATCGGCGCGTTTGAAATCTCAAAACAATTGTTTCTCTGTTTACATAGAGAAATACACAGAAACACTGAAAAATTTTCCAAAACGCCTTTTATCGGGCTTGAAATATTATTGAATCCACCCTAAACGCCATCGGGTTTGCCTTTATATCACTATCGCAAGTCGCTAGTTATGGGTTCCTTTGTATTTGGGTTTATAATGAAAAACCCCAAATACACAGGAAAACCCAACAAATTGCTCCATATCGAACTTCAAAATATATCATATCGCATTCATAAACCCTTTCGGGTCCAGTTATATCGCATGTTACATATCCCTTTTAACTTTTGATCGCCAATTGTGCAGATCGGCCTTATCAGTTATCGGTGTATCACTATCGCATGGTCGCTGGCCTTCTTGGCATCACCCCTTACAAAGCTGCGATGCAATATTGTGATGCGATATATCACAATTGCATATTGCCAATCCTTCAAATCGTGGGTTAAGTCCTTCTATGTATGCATATGAGCGATGTGATATTCTGCGAGTAGATCTAAACCATTGATCTATGCACTTGATCGACAGTCCTTGTTTAATCATGCTTGATCGACAGTCCTTGTTTAATCACGCTTGATCGCTATCGCGATTTCCATAAGGCCGCTTCTGATTAACTCTGCTTGCCACCTCTGATTGTGATATGCCGATTAGATTTGGACCATTGATCGGCCAAATCCGACGGCTCCTGTGTGATGTTGCTTAAGCCTCCGATAGACTCTGTTTTCGCCATTTCTTCATGTTTTTCCCATCCGATAGTGTTTTCCGCCATTCTTGAAGGTTTATCCTTTGCGATAGTGTTTAAGTATTGAAAGACTTAGAGGTTTTTAGGATTCATTTTGGATCATGGAAGGTTTGTATGATGGTTAGTATGGAACAAGTGATCCTACTACCACTAAGGGATTGGAGGCATATCTTATTACATCAATAGGAACATTTAGCCTCACATTAGAATTCATAAAAAAAGATCCCTTCAATGAGTGCATTTGAATGGAAATAATTAATATTAATGTTAAGAAGATTTATATAGAAATATGTCATTTTTTGCTTATTAATTCAACATGTCTTAGAAAATAGAAAAAAATACTATAGATAAAAATTGTCCTTACAATAGCTTAGAACATGATATTCATAGTAATTTGAAAAATGAAGGAAATATTCTCTTTCTAGGAGACTTTAATGTCAGAACAATAACTACTCCAGTTATTATTTTAAGAAAGCAATGATTGTGGCTCTCATCCTTTATGGCTATATTAGGACGTGGTTTTAGCTAGCAAGTATAAAAGAAAATATCAAGAGTTGGTTGAAATTTTTGTTGAAACTAAGCTAATCGAGATTTTTAGTTCTTAAGATGTAATTATTTGCAATGGTCTTTTAAAGTGGCCAAAATCCAACTAGATGACTTGTATTCATGGGCTTTGTCATAGTGTTTTGGATTATGTGACATCTAATATGATATTTATGTATATAATAAAATAGTAAATTGAATGTTTTAAATGAATATAAACTCAATTTTGATAATTGAAATTTAACCCTAACTTTAAACTTTGTTATCCATAAAATACCTATGGAAGATAATTAGTATAATAAAAAAAACTTAATTTTAACAAAAATCAAGATGATATATTTTTTCAAAGGATTTAGATAATAAATTAAATCTCATATTAAATAATGAAAATATCAAAGACATTAATTTTACAACCACCCTTTCTATTTCCATTAACATGTTATTTATCAAGGTGTTGAGTAAAAAAGAAAATAGAATGATAAACCCTTGCTATGATAAAGAGTGTAAGATTGCAAGAAAAATTACTAGTGATTATTCTAATTAGTCCTTAAATTCCAACAACATAAATTGATACAAAGTCCTAATTACTAGGAATTGTCCCATAAGGTACAAAGAGAGGCCGATAGGATTATTAAATTAGAATTGTTGAATTTCTCGAGAAGAGATGTTGGTTCAAGCGGATTATTAAATTAGAATTGTTGAATTTCTCCAGAGGAGATGTTGGTTCAAGCCTAACGGATGAGCAATTTGAGCTCCCTAAAGGCCTTCTAATTGTTTTTTATTATTGTTAAATTATATTGATAATTCATTGGTTTTACTTTCAAAATCTTGAAGGAATTTGAAGAGTAGGTATAGAATTGCTTTATGGGATTTGATCCCAAGTGTTGAGTTGATTGCTTTAACTTGCTTGGAATAGCAACCTTGAGAACGTTCCATTTGAGTCAACAATGGATACATTTTTATTAACTGCATTTGAAACATTTATTACAGCCATAGGAGAATTGAAATCTAAATATAAAGTGAAGAAGTCATCAACTTCAGAGGATAATTCTATTCTTGTGGCTGCCTCTACAATAACCTTACTATTGGTTGCTATCGTTTGGTTCACAATCTGTTGCTCTCCAAGTGCTTGAAAAGTCATTAAATTATCATAAGTTAACTCTTGCAAAGTATTAGTAATGAGCTTGCCATGAGAGGATTCTACTCAGCCAGAGGAAGAGATCCTGCTATTGCCAAATGCACTATCAACACGAGGCATTGGCATCAGCTTATTCAAAGGATGTTCAAAGCTCTGCAATCCACATGATGAGCTCTGCAATCCACATGATGTAGAGAAGTAACAACCTGGGACGGCAAATGCAACAACCAATATTACATTAGAGGCTCTATAGCCAACATTCAGCTACACTTTCATGTGCCAGATAGCTAAAAAACAGATAAGCTCTAATTTAGCAGTCCTATATTACCTCGGGGAAATGGAGCAAAAGATTTTCCACATCAGACATTTGACTCATCAAATAATACAAGGTAATCATCATTTTCCACATCCTTCTTTCAAGACATTTGGCTCATCAAATAATACAAGGTAATCATCAGCTGCAGTGCCCCAGAAGAAAGGCACTGAATCATCAGCATCCTAGCAAAACAAATAGTTATTGGTCAAAAGCCAAGAAACCCACAATTTCAATGAATGCTTAATATTTTATATGGGAACAAAATATGTCCAAATAAATACTCAGGGCACCATTCTGTTATTGGGAAATTGGAAATGCAGCCTATGATAGATCATATGAGCAGAATTTTTGGGATGACAGGTGCCAGTAATCCATCTGAAAATAAATAACTAATCTTCCCCCTTCCCTCTCCCCAAACAAATAATTAGAGAAACGCTATGGGAAGATAACTTAAATTTATTTCAACAAAGTAGGAATCTGGGAAAATATTGGGAAATTGCTTTAGGCCTAAAATTTGCAAGGAAGGAGTTGGTTAGCAAATGAATAATGTGATTTTATGGCTTAAGGTACATTGAAGTTTTGTCTGTCTGTACCATCGTGGAAGCACCCAGCTCTTCCAGATTATCCAGCCTGATCCACTCAGTCCGGGCCATTCCTCGGAGAACAATCTCAGTGATTGACGACGATCACACTAGCTCTTTTATATCTATATCTACGTTAAAAGGTCTATACCTATTTATATTATTTTTAGGGTTTACCGGTTTATGCTTTATCTGTATACTTTTGGTATGCCTAGCAGTCCTCTTTTATATATTCGTCATGTGTAGAAATTAATAAAATTTCTTTCGTCTTCATTCTTCTAGATGAGCAACAATCACGTGTCATTCTTTCATGCTCTGAGCAGTTTGTGTCAAACAAATCAGGCTAAATCTTTTGTATGTCTGGTGTTTGAAATTGCAAACAGTACTTATTGCGGTCATGTCCATTTCCTTCATTATTTTAGCATGTAGTTTATTTCCGTATGGAGTATAGGGCTTTGGATGGGATCATTAAACATCAGTGGAAAAAGAAAATGTTTCCAAACATTTCTAAAATATTCAGTTTTCCTTTCATGTTTTTCCAACATTCGTAACTCTTTGCTATATCAATGTGACTTAAAATAGTGGGAAGCAACTCAAAGTTTTAAGTGATCCTCTGTACCAAAATACTAAGGTTGATGTAATGGAATTTTCCCTTTCTCCATTTTCAACAAGACATATGTTCTCAGTGAATCTCTTTTGGCTTATTAAGAGTTTCTGCATGTCCTTTCTACTTCAATGTCCGCACCAGAATCTTCCCTTACTCCATTCACACCCAAAATATTAAAGTTGATGTAATAGAATCTTCCCTTTTTCCATTATCAATATCACATGTGTTCAGTGGATCTCTTTGGGTTATTAAGAGTTTCTTTGTGTCCTGTGTCTGTGGGTATCCATTCCCACACCCAGAGTTTCTTTGTATCCTTCTGTGTTTGTGGGTATCCAGCCCACACCCCAACACAACTTGTGTGTTCCGTGCATCTATTTGGTTTATGTAGAGTTTCTTTGTGTCCTTCTGTGTTTGTGGGTATAAAGCCCCACACCCCAATGACTTCTATGTTTGTGGGTATCCAACCCCATAGCCCCAGTGGATCTCTTTGGCTTATTAAGAGTTTCTCTGTGTTCTGTGTTTGTTTGCCTCTGTGTTCTGTGTTTGTTTGCATTTATAAAAAAAAAAAAAAAGACACTCAAACAACGAGAACCATTTGTTTCTTGAAAGAAGAGAAAAGCACTTGATGCAAAATTTGTCTACTCGATAATTCTCATTAAAAGTGCCATGAAACGAAACATTAACAAATTAACAGCTAATACGCTCATGACAGACCAGCTGAGATATGTGGCAATTTAATTTTTAAACACCAGAAAGTCCCTTGGCAAATTACATGTGCATAGCTTCCTCCCTATCAGGACTTGTGCCTCTCATAATAAAAATCAATTATAACAAAATATGATACAAGAAGCGAAACAAGAGATTGGTATAAATTATGGTAAGAAATAAATTCCTTACAATGATAAGAAAGAGTAGTGAGATATAAGATATACATGAAGCCAAATAGTAAGATATAAATTCCTTACAATGATAAAAAAAAGTGCACATCATTGGCACAATGGAACAGCAGAGAGAAGAAAGAGCAGAAGACTGTTCTATGATTTACCAATGGGCAATGACAATTTTTATCACTTCTAATAAAAAAAACAATAAACAGAAGCCACTGGTACATGAGAATAGTAGAGTACAATTTTAATCTTGGTAAGATATAAATTACTTCCAATTATAAGAAAGAGTACATTCTTGGATATGATAGAACAGCAAAGAAAAAACAGACAAAGAATGGTACATTGGTAACAAGACAAAAATCCCTCACAAGGAGAAGAAAAAGTACATTATGTAATGTGCATAACTTCCTCTGTATCACAACTTGTATCTCTCCTAATGAAAAAAATACAACCAAAATTACATTCATGAAACAAAACAAAAGGGACTGGTAATATGAGTAAGATACAAATTCCTTCCAAGAGAAGACAGAATACATTCTTGCCATGATAGAACACAGCAGACAAAAGAAACAGAAGAAGATTGGTTAAAGAGAAGTACTTACAAAGAGAATAAAGAGTGAATAACCAATATGATTCCAAAATTATTACACACTCATTTCTGCTGTAGAGCACATTTTCTTTTTTTTATTATTTGAATAGATATACAGCGAAAATATGAAAAACCAGAGCTCAATACATATATAAATAATCTGATTAATGACAGATCGCATGGTGAAATGTTTGCAGAGGCATCTCAAAATCAACATGCAAGTGCAAATTTATTTTCAGCTTTAAACTAATACAATTTGAGTATACTAACAAACTTGGGTTAACCCAAAATTTGCATAAGTACCAACAAACCCAAAATTCTCACAATACGATTCTAAGGTCATCTGCTAAGGGTTCCCTTAAGGTTGGAGATTTATAGTGGAGTCCAACAAAATCCTGGCAGGCATCTATCACCTTCCGTCATGAATCGAGATGATGTTTCTGAGCTCTCTTATCATCCAGAATCAGAATGTACAGATAAAGGTGATGGCTATGCCATGTCACAGACCATACTCTACATAGAGTTTGTCACAAATGTTGACTCCCATGGGGTTGCACAATTTTTACCAAGTAAGAACTCCAGACATCAACAACCTGCTCAGATACTTCGACTCATGACAGATCACATGATGAAATATTTGCAGAGGCATCTCAGAGTCAACACTGCTCAAAATCAGCATTCTAGTGCAAAATTATTTTCAGCTTTAAAGTAGTACATTTTGGGTATGCTCGCAAACTGGGGTTAACCTTTCTACTCAATTCTCTATTACCAACAACCCCAAAATTCTCACAACACGGTTAAAGTAAGGTCATCATCTGCTAAGGGTTTCCTTTAACAATAGAGATTTGTAGTAGACTCTAGAGTCCAACAAAGTCCTGGCAGACTATCTATCAACTTCTGTCATGAATAGAGATGATGTTTCTGAGCTCTCTTATCATCTAGAATCAGTTTGTAAAGATAATGGTGATGGCCATGCCATGTCACAGACCATAATCTACATATTGTTTGTCACCAATGTTAACTCTCAAGGAGTTGCACAATTTTTACCAAGTAAGAACTCCAGAGTCCAGACATCAACAATCTCCTAAGAACTAGATTGAACTCATATTATCCTTAATCATAAGGGAAGGAAATCTAGAACCGTAGACCAGAATGTATTTGGTTGAATATAGAAGGAATGTGCAAGAGTCCAAGACCACTGAAACTTTTAGCCTCTTCCAGTACAATAATGAGAAATTGAGAAATAATTACCAGGTGCAAATCCAGTAGTTGTTGCAAAAGCTGGAAAGGTAATTATGTCCAAGAGTCCAAGACCACTGAAACTTTTAGCCTCTTCCAGTACAATAATGAGAAATTGAGAAATAATTACCAGGTGCAAATCCAGTAGTCGTTGCAAAAGCTGGAAAGGTAATTATTTTCGATCTTTTGTCTTTTGTTTATATTCCTGAGACCAGTACCATAGACCACTGAAACTTTTAGCCTCCTCCAGTACAATATTCAAGAAAAATCTTCTCTTAATCTCAATGTCAGCCATAAAAAAAAGACAAAAGATGGAAAATAATGACCTTTCCAGCTTTTGCAACGACTACTTGATCTGCACCTTTTGTAATAACAACTATCCTCTTGTGAGTTCCAGTTGCCTTTGGCAGTGCTCACATCTTTAGGGCTATTTCTTCAACATTTTCAGTCTAGAAAATGCAAAAGATTTAGTAAACATCTACTCCATTCAAGTTCAGATGTATATTGGTCAGAAACTAAGATCACATAATATACCTCCCACCCTTGAGCCTTTGCAAAAGTCCTTGCTTCAGTCTCATCTCCAAAAACATAATCCATATACCTGAGGTAAAATTGCCAGATATCATGAAACATTTCAAACAGTATAATAAATATAAAAAAAATTATATCATAAAAAAATTAGGAAATGAATTCCCTATATGAAGTTGATACTCGTTGCAGATGTGTCATGAAACGATATTGTCTTTGAGTTGATACCCCGTTTTGAAAGAAAATAGCTACCTAGGTTTTTTCTCTCTATATGTGTGAGAAAGTAATGCTTTGAAAATTGCTTTTCATGATTCTTATGCAATTAATAGAGTTGGATAGAATGTGGGACTGAAGAGAATGTAATATTTGACTTAATTTATGATGTTCTTGGCATCTCTATGTCCAAGGATGTTTCTCTATCATTTTGCAAAGTTGAAGACACTTCATAATGTAATGATCTCACTTCTTCTGTTTGTCCCATAACTTGAGCTCACTTCCTCTGTTTGTCCCATAACCTCCCTTCCACCAGAAATAATGATATCGCCATCCACATCTTCTTTATTGACTTGAGCCACAACCACATCTTCTCAAAAATACATTTTAAATAACAATAAAAAATTTATTTAATCTAATTTATCTTTAATATTTTATATATTAACAAAATATAACAAATTTCTTCCAAATTGACAACCATTTTTTCAAAGTGGCTGTAAGAGTTGTTGGGAGAGAACATTTTATTTTGTTATCAATCATGAGAACCCCATAACTTTCATTCAATCATGACAAAGTTTTACAATGACTTCATTATAGTGGGCTGGAAACTATTCAAATATCATCACTACTTCAGGCACAAAAATAGATGTCAAAGAGAAAAGAGACTAATATCGAAACCCCTCCACAAGAGAAGAGAGCAAATACATATAACAGAGCAAAACTGGAGAAACAAATTCTTAATCAAATACTGTAAGAAAAAACCCCAAAAAACAGGAGCAGGAGTAAAGAATCACCCTAGGTTGATGATCAGGACATCGCCGCGTGAATGAGTGGCTTACTGATTATAGTGATGAGCACCGTGGTCGATGAGAGAGAGGTAACATAAGGCTTACTAAATTGTATTTCTTTCCAATCCTACCCATTTCAATCACCCTCAACCATAACACCACACCCGCCACGTTACAATGAACAGTCGCAAACTCACTGTGGCACAAGTCCATCACAGAGAGGTTTGATCTCTGGAAAAATTTAACAGCTTTATATAAATCAGATTAGCAGTTAGTTATATGATATTCATGAAAGAGGTATGCTCAGCAGCCAAATAGTCATGAGCTTCGTGCTGCACTAAAATCACGCGAAACAAGAAGGTTAGTGTTGTGGTTGTCATGAAAATGACATGCTCCCACACACCAAATACATGATCAGGGGATAACACGTTTGGCATCAATAGTTCTGCTACCGTTACATTCAAATCACAATCACGTGATTTTAAATGGAGCAGTAAGAAATATCTTTTAAAAAATTTTGGCAGGTGCTAGAGAATCGTTTGTGGTTATGGAAATTCATTATTAATACTATCAAATACATGCTCAACGTTTTTTTAGTTCATTTAGATTATACAGTATTGCTAAGTCCTCTCATACTCCACAAGTGTTGGAGTATCGTGTTAATATCATGTTATTACTTGAAGGTGTTTTCATTATTTCTCCCATACTTTCTCTTTTTGTCTTTTTCAATATTGAAAATAAATAAAATATTTTATTTTTTAAAATAAAAATATAATCTCTAAAGTATAATTATATTAAAGGTTTATAAAATATATTAATGATTAAATTATTTAATTTATTTCACCCCTCAATTATATATAAATAATAATAATGAGAGGTCTCATCTAAAATGAATTGAGAATTTTTCCTTATAATTAAAATTAATATTATATAATATTAATTAAATGAGATTTAAAATACTAATAATAATAATATTTTAATGAGTTTTATATAAATCTAATAGACAATTTTGTTAAAAAATAAAAAACATCATAAATATAGGTAACAATTTACTATTTTAATAAAGGCGGGTCTGGGCACTAGAACCAACAACTTTGCTGAGCTTATCACTTTGAGACATTTACTCCATTTTGCATTGGGACATAACTGCACTAGCATCAATATTTTTGGGGACTCTCAAATTATCATAAATTGGTTCAATGGAATGTATGCATGTCACATCCACACACTCAGCATTATCTTGAATGAGGTACTCGAACTCAAAGGAGCTTTTAACAATATTACATGTTCTCATATCTACAGGGAACATAACAAAGGCACTGACAAATTATCCAAGGAGGCGGCGTTGATGGACAAAGGTATTTGGGAGATCACAGAAATTCAAGGCAAGCAGGAACACAAATATTATCACTGTCCATACATAGACCCGGGATACTAGACTACACCATCAGGAACACAAATATTATCACCGTCCATACATAGACCCGGGATACTAGACTACACCGGGTCATCAAACAAACTGAAGTTTTTGCATGTATATGACAGATGAAATTTGATAAGCTTAACATATTTTTGTCGAAACAGTAAGATGTGTTGACGAAAAGGCATACTGTAACAGCTCAAACAGAATGCCCTGCGTGGCAAATCTGAACTGAAAACTCATACAGAATCTTTTTGCAAAGGGTACAATGTACAAAGTGAACATCAGCATATGCGTAAAAGCATCTAAAATATGTAATTTTCCTTAATAATGAAAATTACCGATTTTTCAAGTGGAAAAAAAAAAGGTAACAATTTACTATTTTAATAATTAGGAATTTCTAATCACAATTATAAATTAGATAATTAATTAATTTAAATTTATAAATTTTATTGTGATTGGTGCATTGTTGAAGTATTCCTAAATGTTAAATTATTAATTCAATTCTAGACAAAGTGTTATTTTTAAACACGATCATGATATAACCTCACCAATATATATATATATATATATATATATATATATATATATATATATATATATATATATATATTAATTAATTAATTATCATAATTATTAATATTTTATAAACATATCAATTAAATTAATAAATTTAATTAAACACAAATATGTGTAAATTGATTTTAAACAATTATAAAGATTTCAATCTATTTTCATATATATATATATATATATATATAAAAATTAAATTTTAAAAAATGATTAAAATAATAAAAATATTATATTTTATAATAAAAATATAAAAGCTTTCTTATGATGAGTATAACTATGATTAAAGCACTCATTAACTCCTTGATTTCAAAACCCATAAGTGTCCCATGCACTTTACCTCCAAGCAGAAGTTATAGTGTGGACAAGAGTAAGAGACATCTAGTTTCCAGTTCCTCTACTCTCAAAAATAATAAGATGTTTTTTTGATATTACTAAAATAGATATGAATACAAAATATTAATTATTTATAATTTTTTAATAATCTATATTAAAAATATGAATACAAAATATTAATTATTTATAATCTTTTAAAAATTCACATTAGAATTGTGAAAGTAATTAAAATAATTAATTTATTTGATAGTGAAGCAAGGTTTTGGTAAGCTTTGTGTATAGAACTTTATTATACCTATTTTTAAGAGTGAGAATATGATCTGCATTGGATTATTATATTATTTTTAGTACATATTGAAGCTTTTATAGTGGAAAAAGTGGAGGAATTAGCTCATAAGACTACTTTTATTGATGGGACCAAGTTTGGAGAATTGAGACTTGAAAACTTGTAGGAGTAATTTGAGGCATCAAATGACATTTTTTATGGTAAAAATTAGCAGATTAATGGTGCATATTCTTATGCTGTTGTAAACAAAGATAGATTTCCAATAATGCAAGATTCACCTCAATTTGAGTTTATATGCTAAATTTATGTCACTTGGAAGTTGACCTTCTTGTTTTGACCACCATGATTCAAGAGGATGCCATGTTAGCCCCCATTAATAATGGAAAATAGACTAACCATGTGATCTTAATGAAGAAGATTATGGAAGATCTAACATTGCATCTATAACTAATAGTTGAAGGAGTCAAACTTAACCAGTAGTAGACTATCGGGTTGTGTTATAACCAAGCCACTAGGAGGAAAATGGGTTCCATTCTATTTGAGTGCATTTATTCCATAGATGATAAAATTAGGTGAGAGTTGATAGGGAGACAAAAAAAATAGAGGATTTGTACATTGCAGTAGCCCATTGGCCAAAGGCCTCACTTCTTTGTACTTGGATCCATTTTCCATTTAGAGAAAGAAAGTAGAGTGACCTCATTTTATAGCTAGGTTTTCTCCCAAAAGGGTTTCCTAGGTTATCACTTGTGTCATTTTGTGGTTAATGAGTTTATTTTTGTATTCTCTATTTTCTACACAATTTTAACTTGCATACACAATAAACAATGATTAACCTATCTCAAAATCTAAGGAGAAATAAATCCTTATAATGTAGATTTCACATTTTCTAATATATTTTAGTAGATATGTTGTGATAAACTATCTAGTGGAATATCTACGGTAATTTACAAATCAAGATAATATTATTCAATTTAAGTATACAACCATTATTATTAGCAACATTTTAGTCAGTTGTATGGGCTTATCTTGGAAATGAGGATTTTCCTTTGACTTGGACTCCATGGTAAAAGAGTAAAAGACAACACTAGTCTTATGATATATCATTCACCATAAGTTATCTTATTATTCCTAGGATAATTGTATTGGAATACCAAAATAATAAAACTAATCAATTTCTTTTTTAGTTTTATTGACTTTAGAAAATATTTTGACATTGACACTATTCCTAAAATAAATCTATAGAAGAGGCTAGAAGACATAATGTTTCCTCTTGAGTTGAGGGTTGTTGTGAAAATGTTGTACAAGAATGTTATTTCCAAGCTTAGGACCATTAAGGGTTGGTCAAAAGAAATTAAATGCAATATTGGAGTCAAGCTAGGGTCTCCCTTATCCCCTACGTTTTTGGCATATACTGTCATAATGTTGGTAAATTTATATTTATGACTTATATTCCACATGTGACTGAAAATTCAAGTGGTACAAGTAATGTATTGTGAATATTTATTTTGACTAATAAAAGAGAAAAAATGTTTGTGTATTATTATTCTTGAAAATATATTGAAGGCTATCATGTGAGGTATTAGATTCCTAATTGTAAGGAAAACAATTGGATTCAGTTATTCCCAAGAAGGGGGCATCAACAAAAAAATAAAAAACCTCCATTATTACCACAATTGAACTATCGACTGAGCATACCACCATGAAAAATACATGACTAGAGAAAAATGTCATGGGTGGAACTAAAATAAAGAGGACTAGAGGAGATAAAGGCAATCACGTTAAAAGAAAGGGATAGTGGGAGAGAGAGATTGTCCTTAAACAAAGAAATTAGTAGGATGATGTTAAGGGTTAAAGAGGTGTAAATTGAAAAAGAATGAATGATTTGTTCTCATGGCAGGAAATAATAGAGCTTGGGGGGTGTTGACAGTGATGGAAATCCATCAACCAAGGGGATCTCCCTGATATGAAGTCCCAACTAGACCTCACACCATTTGGTGTAGGAGTCCCATCCAGTATAAAGACCCAATTGCCATATACTTAGAGATTTGCCTTGGGTCTAGCTGTCAGCACATGAGAGTGTTATGCTGGTATCTTCAAATAGAAAGGTAAGTGTTCTTAGTGAGTACATAATGTAATTGTGTCATAGTTCTCTTACTACAAAAGGGGGGAGAAAAGTGAGCCTCTAAGTGAGAGGTAATAGTACCACCCAAGAAGAGACACATGCAAACTAGGAAGTTATGTCCATCATCCAACAAAATAGTCCACAACGACCGCGACAATTGTTAAAACCAAAGTACAAGGGAATACCTATCCACCATCCAACGGAGTAGTCCACAATGGATGTCACAGTCGTTATAACCAGTAAGTGAGGAAGGTTTGTCTAGTATCCTATGGAGTATTCCACAAGGATGAGACAACAATGATAACCAATATAACACATTCCTAACAAGGTAAGTAATAAAACAACCGAAATGGTTCAATTGTCTTAGTACATGTGAAACAAACATGAAGTATTTACAAACATCCACAAAACATGCATGAAAGCATGTCAGACTGAACAAGCTTCTGTATTAAGCAAAATTTCCAAGACACATATGTACATCATACATCACTAGCCCCAGTAGTGGGGCATTGGAGCCACTCCTTGCTCCTCAAAGAATTGGCTGAAAAATCTCTATGCTTCGTGGGACGAGCCAAGGTGAAAAGTCCTTGCTAATACAATGGGATGGGTATATATAGCCAAGGGTGATGCTTGACCTTTGTGACTCTTGGAATACCCTCATGACCATTCAGATTCCTATGACTTTTCAACTGACATGACTCTTCATCTTCATTGTGCGTCCATTGAACTTTCACTTTAAACTACATTCGGTTACAACAGATATGACCACAGCAGTGATGTGCCCTTGACAAGTCATGAAACAACTTGACATGACACTGTTGAGATGGATTGGCTGGTTATAGCGGTAATATCAAGCAGTTGTTGCTAATGAGTGATGGATATGTTCTTGGATGCGCTTTCTCTTCTTCTTCGCATAGCTTGATGCTACAGGGTCTTCAATGATATTGGTATTGTAAGATGGTTGCATGCATGTGTTCCCTTCGCTTCTTCTTTGGTGAACTTGTTTTGTCCATCCAGCTACAAATAAGTCTTATAACATGTTTCTCCTTCTCCATCTTGTTCTTTGTCTCGCCATAATATATCAGTGTACCTATTCCTGCAATTCACTCATGATGAGACGACATCAAATCCAAGCCCTCATAGTCTAAGATGATGAGTTATTTTCCATGGACTAGGCCCATGGCATATGAAAGACTAGGGAAGAGGGCCCAGTAACTGCGCACAACACAGTTCCAAGTTACAGGGAGGGAGATTGGTCACTGAGACTACCTAGAGCGTAACTTAGGCTTGACTGAGAAACTCCAGGGAATAATCTTCAATGTTAGGGAAAACTGCGCAGTGGCCACTAAGAGGCATGATTGTGAAGTTGAGGTCACCAATGGTACCAACTAGCTAGATCAAGTGGTTCACTAGCTGTTCACGCCGAGAAAGGAAGTTGGGGAATGCACGAGACAACTAGAGAACCACCAACAACAGATGATGAGAGGCCCTCATCAGTTCTTTCCAAATCGACAGAGGAGGTAAAAGATGTTGATTTCCTTTCAGTTTCGTCTTCACATAGTATGATTTCTATTGGGTATTTGGAGATCCAAATTACAGGGACAAACATGAGGCTCCTTACCAGGATGAGGCATAAGGAGGAAAAAGAACTTGGTGTTAATAACCAAGGCATAACTAAACCTTTGGAGTTTGTGCATAAACATCGATTTGCAGGCGTGGGATACACCAAAGGAGAATGATCGAAGGTGTTAGATTATTTCAAGAGATTGTCGAAATTGCCGAGGAAAGAGAATGATGAGAACACATCCCCATCACCCCATGGCAGTGCCCATGGTAGGGAAAGAGCTAAGGCAAGTTCTTATCACCATAATGACACTAGAGACGACAAGGAAAGGTATAACCAATTTCAATATTCGAATGGTCATTTCGATTATAATAATGTTGTTAATGATGAGCGTAAAACATGGCATCAAAAAACATGCACCTTTTGTGGATTACATAACCATACATTTTCTAAGTGTTGGAAAATAATGGCAACACACAAAAGGATGAGGCGTGAAAGACCCTTTCAAAAGTAGGTAAAGAAACATGTTAAGCAGGTTTGGAGGAAGAATGTCTATTACAGTCATTGCGACAGAGGTGGCCATCAACGAGCCACATGTTGCAGGCTCCATCCAGAGCAGCGCCTTAAAGATAAAGCGTTCGTGCATGAACCAGGTGAAACAATTCTTCGACAAGAAAAACCACTATAAGGGGATGAACCATTCACATTGATAAGTGAAAAATGGTTTCTAGATATGTTAGCTTGTCATGGTCGTGCTTTTGTAAATCATTTGTTGCATTTTAAAATGTAAAAGTGATGACGTTTCCATCACTTGCTAAGAAACAATGATGTCTGGTCTTATTTTGTGTTGCATTTTACGCTCTGAAAGTGATGTTGTGTTTCCATCACTTGTCAAGGGAACAATAGTGTTTGGCCTTACATTTGCAAATCATGTGTTGCAGTGATGATGCATTTTCCATCGCTTGTTGAAGCAAAAATGATATGTTGGCCTTGTTTCATGGCTAGGGTATTGTGTCCATCTTGATGTAAACTTGACCGTCGAGTATGTGTTATAAACTCATGGCAAGTGTGGGACACTTGGGTCATTAGTTGGTCATGAAAGTCAAACATGTAATTTGCGAAACAACGTACTATAGGTTGCAGAGGTTGTAGGTGTTGACTCATCGCTTAAGGCTCTGAAGAACAAGGGTGAAGGAGATGGAAGCGAGACCTTTCAGAATGCTTGTGATGCGGACAAGGTACAAAGAAGTTGCACATTATTTTTCATGCTTTTGGAGGACCAAAAGCTCCTCAGTGGGGAAGATTGATCCAAGTGGCTCCAGAGACACACACACGACAAAGAGGGCTTATGAAAGCTCAAAAATCAAAGTTTTTGGATTATCCTCAAACCAGGTTCATATTAAATATCTCATCGTCGTGATTACGATGGTGTGAACGGTTCGTCAATCTGAGTCCAGATGAGGAAGATAGAGGCAGTCAAATTTTTGGTTGACTTTTGCTGACTAGGCAGGTTAAGGGAGACACAATTTGGAATTTTTCCAGCAGACGGAATCCGGCCAACTCCGGCTAGATTTCAGATGAAATTTTCGCCTCGTTAAAATGACTCCTTTGATCAAAAATCCAAATTTTCAAAAAAGCTTCAATATTTTATAAAATATAAAATTAAATATATATATATATATATATATATATATATATATATGTTTTGGGTGGTGGGCCACCAACCCCGCCACCCCCTCAACAACCCCATGTTACGACATAATTAAAAGGGCCTCATGGGAGTTGAACCCATGACTGGCGGGAGGGCTGGCCCCGCCCACGTGGTGGCCCTAGTTTGAATCCATATGAACCATCGTACAAACTTAACGACGACCCAAACAATTAATGCATGAACCAAGTAAATAACAACGCCATTTTGTTACGGAGGTTATGGGGGCGGGCTACCTAATGCGGACCTGATCCCCCCAAAAATAACATAGATGCGGGTTGTAAAAATGGTAATGCATTAAAATGGGAGGGGTGGGGATTAACCACCCGACCCATCCTCAACTAATGGCTAATATTACCATCACACCAAACGACTTCTTTGGTTTATTCGGCCTCGAAACTTATATATACCTTCATTTCAGCAGTGCACTGAGGTAGGATGGAGGAACTAAGAGCGAGCATGGCAATCGAGACAACATTATTTTTTTAATTAATTTATTGTAGGTGGAACCATGACTGAGTGAAATTTCCAGGAGGGTGAAATTTTTGCAGTGTCCAAATTGGACAAACTTTATGTTGATCTTACACCTCTCGGCGACATGAACCTGATGGCACAGTCAGTTTCCTGATCTGAGCAGCTAATTTGTAGAGGTCCCGGAGGAGGGAATCTTTGAGGAATCGAGGGGGAATGTAAAAGATTCCTTCAGCCCCATATCCTCACTTTCTCAGAATTCAGAAATTTGACAGTCGATTTTGCACTATTCGATGCCAAAAATCTAATGGTGTGTTCAGATTTTCCATTTACTCATTCTTTTTTTCGGCCACTTTTCTAAGTGGAGTGCAGGTGTCATCATTCATGTGTGAGCAACCATTTCCATGAAATTTGATGCCGCAAGATTTGACGTGCGACCAGCTTCAGCAGTTTGACATCCACTTCTTCAGATGGCCCCTTTATGTGAAGTATATGCAGTATATTCATGCACTTCTTTTGCTATGCATTGTGTTGCACAGATCCCTATTTGATGTTTCATGTGGGATCTTGTTTTCATAATTGCTTCATGATTCCTGCTTGATGTGATGCAGAATTGTCTGTGTGATGTACTTGTTGTCATGATTCATCATGTTGCGTTTTGAGATCCCTTTGTTGTATGTTGATGGAATACTCATGTTGTCATCATGTATGATTGCATTGAAATCCATTTTATGCCATGTTGGCGAGATGTTCCTTATCATCATGCATGAGTTTGTGTCATACTGATAGGAGTCCTTTTGACTAAGAGTTCCTGTAGTGGAACATCTCTTGGAGCCACTCCTACATGAGAGAATTTTCCTTGTATGATAGCGACATCACCTCTTATGTACATCATCACTATTGACAACACTTAATGCAGTGACCTACACCATCTTGACACCAGGTCCCGAAGATGTAGTCCCTCCTGGACGAACTCCGTTATCAATGGATTATGTTTTCATGTGCTGATGATTGTCATGTTCCTCTTCTTTACAACATGCAGATGTATTCACCAATGTTCTTTTAAAAATCCAATTTAACACATCATGAAAGTAAAAGGTCTTGGAAGGGTCCTTTGTCACACTCGGACCTAGATCAGGGAGGAAAAACAGGTTCAGGTCTCTATGCATTGTGGGATTCCAGTAGGTGGGGAGGAGGCTTGATGACTAATCTTGTGTAGTGTGGAGTTCAGGTCATGATTTGAGGTAGTTTTTATGTAATTATGGGAAGGAAGGTAGATTGCTCACTTCTGGAATTGCACAATGAAACAGTCCTGGGGGGAAGCCTCATGTATTGCATAGTTCCAGGTAGTCGAGCAACACCATTGAGGGCTAAGACTACGCAATGCAGCTCAGTTAGGATATGGTGAAGTGGAGTTGTTCAGTTGGAAGGATTTTCAAGAAAATGGCTAAGTGTGGGAGGCAAGTGAACTTGTGAGGAGTCGACATTGTGATCACACACTTAGAATACTTCAAAACCATGACAACATAGACCATCAGGACAACAAGGCAAAGCATTTCCCTCTGTGATACTGTCTATAGTTAAAAGCGACAAGTGCAACACTTGGGATAGACCTTTGGACAACTGTGACAACACTTGTATGACTGTGCTTACAACTTTGTATATGAGTGCGATAAATGTTTCCATGGCTAGGAAAACTTGTATACACAAAGACCAACCTTCACGGTCACTAGAAAGGTTCGAAAACATGGCATAAGAACCAAACATGTAAACAGACGATAATTGATCCAACAAGTGAAAGGGAGCAGGAAACATAGGGGAAACACATGGAATAAATTTCAGTGCTTGCAACCATGCATATCATTGAAGACATAATTATATGACAATGACAAGAAGTCCTTCAAGCTACACTAAGGGGTTTATTTCAAAACATGTGCTTTATTTTCCATACCTACCCTCCAAAGATTGAGTCTTCATGCTGTCCCACTCTTCTATCATACCTTGGGCTCCTTGGTCTGCTTATATTTCTCCTCATATCCTTGAGAGTCATCTAGCATGTCATCCTTCTTCGTGGCCCCTAAGAGACACAATTGCATAATTTCACGGGAAATTATTGCTCTAGGATGAGGCCATGGGAAGACACATCTGCACAGTTTTAGGATGCAAGGTATACTAGGAAGTTGAGGGACAAAACTGTGTAGTATTAGGATGTAAGTCAATGCTACGGCATGAGGCCCTCGGAGGAGACATTTGCACAAATTCAGGTTGCAAGGCAGGTTGGGTAGTTGAGGGACAAAACTATGCAGTTTTATGATGCAAGGCATTGTTGTAGGATGAGGCCCTGGGAGGACACATCTGTACAGTTTTAGGATGCAAGGTGAACTGGGAAGCTAAAATGCCTTGGGGACAAAATTGTGCAATTTCTAGAGACAATGGGTTCCCGCTAAGGGAAGGACACTAGAGGAAACCACTGCATAGGTTTGAATGCCAAGGGAGGTTGGGCATTGTGTAGTTCTAGAAGGCAAGGGAAAATCTTGAGGGTTACATATGTGAAGTGCGCGGTTCAGGAAAGCTGGATGAGGGTAGGTTGCGAGGGAAACTCCATAATTTAGCTAAGTGTGGTATTAGTGGAACAAATGTGAAAAATGATAGAACTTGACTACGATCACACACTTGAACACTTAGTGATACAACATAGACCATCTAGAACATATAACACATACTTCACTTAATGCAAGAACCTTTGTGGAAACTTAAGACAAGTGCAACTCTGATGATAGAGTTTGGGAGGATAAAGGCGACACTTGTAAGTAAGAGTGTGTGAAATGAGTGTGAAAGATGTCTATGTGGTGAGGACAACCCATTCTCACAAATATTTCCCCTTGAATCAAAACAAATTTCCCTTTGCATAACAAGCGATAATCCCCATGCCCAAAGACGACACATACTATATAAAGGTAAAAGTGTGAACAACTCTTAAGATCAAAGAGGGAAGCTTGAGATCATCAGGTTACCAAATAAGTGACTAAGGAACGATTGATCACAATGGGAATCAAGATGGGGAGTATGAACAGCGGAATGCCTTTCTAGGAAAGAGAATATCTTGGTTCGCCCTTTGCCCTTGATGTCAAAGGGGGAGAGTGATTTGGTATTGTTGCCATCAAGTCCAAAGGGGGAGATTGTTGGCATTATGATGCATGTGTTGTACTTGATGGCAAACAACTCATAGAAGATCAACTCACTTATATATATCTAGATGAATCTACGGAAGAGATATCAGATGACAATTCTCAGTATGACAAGTCCAAAGGGGGAGATTGTTGGCATTATGAGACACGTTTTGTCCTTGATGGCAAATCACACAAATGATAAATTATAGTGAAGCAAATTTATTTGATAAATTATAGTGCAACAAAGTTTCCTTCATGTAGAGAAAAGTTCATGCACTTTTATGCAGAGAAACGTTCACGCACTTTTATGCAGAGAAAAGTTTATTCCATGTAGAGAAAAGTTCACGCACTTTTATGCAGAGAAACGTTTATTTCATGTAGAGAAAAGTTCACGCACTTTTATGCAGAGAAGCGTTTATTTCATGTAGAGAAATGTTCATGCACCTTTATGCAGAGAAAAGTTTATTTCATGTAGAGAAAAGTTTATGCACTTTCATGCAGAGAAAAGTTCCCTTCATGCAAGAGAAAAGTTCACACACTTTCATGGTTGGTTCATGGTATTAGTCCGAAAGTTTTTGATCCTATGGTTTTGGTCCATGGTATTGCATCCAAAAGTGTTGATCTCATGCACTTTCATGGTGGGTTCATGGTATTAGTCCGACAATTTTTGATCCTATGGTTTTGGTCTGTGGTATTGCATCCAAAAGTGTTGATCTCACGCACTTTCATGGTTGGTTCATGGTATTAGTCCAACAGTTTTTTGATCCTATGGTTTTGGGTTGTGGTATTGAGAAAGGACTAAGGCTATAAAAGAGGAAGGAGATCATTTGGCAAAGCATGTTCTGAATTATTGAATATCTGATAAAGTGCTAGATCTGGAATATGGTGATTGGGTTATGGTGCAGATCTGGATCTGAATGAAGAAGGAACCTGAGCGTAAGGAGAAGGATAAGTTCTATTGATGGGTCAAAATCTTAAGGCTGGAATAGTGGTATCTCTATATGATTTTGATCTGTGATATGTGGCACACGCTTGATCTATAAATCTAATAATCTAGGTTAACTAATATCTAAATATTTGAAAGAATGAATTTATAGATCTGAATTATTGATGCATGTTTATTGTACACATGTTATGATCTAGGTATACTGCAAAGTTATAAGGAAATATTTGCAGATCTGTATGCGGGTTGGCTTTGGTGAAAGCATTGATTCAGTATTGGATAAATCAGAGATTGATGATGCAAGTGTAGTTGATGGGTTTTTGATGTTCTTGGATCTAGTCTGAAAATTAATGAAAAGTGGTCCTTGAAAGAGAAGAAGTAGGGGGTTGTAGCTCCCTTCCAAGAGAGACTGGAAAACGAGAGAGAGAGTTGTAGCTCTCTGCAGGTTGTAGCCTGCGTACTGGTAAAGGACTGCACCAATACAAAATCATTGTTAAAGGAGTTTCTTATTAAAAGAAGATAGAGACATATTGTAGCAGGTGTTTTTCACCCACATTGGGTTTCCACCTTATATGTGGTGTTCTTTTGTGTGACTATTTGCTTTTCTTGTTCCTTCTCATTATTTTATGATACTGACATACAAAGTAATGATCAATATTTGAAGAATTATTCAAAGTATAAATAAGGAAGATATATTGAAAAGAAATTGATAATACTGATTCAACCCCCCTCTCAGTATTATTTCCAACAGTTATCACTCAGATTTCCCTCTAATGTTATTTGAAGGAGGAAAGGATACGAGTTAACCACAAACCAATCTTTTAAGTACAGAATCTAGCCAATCTATACTCAGAGAGGGCTCTCTCTTTATGATTTCGCTTTGTTTGAAAAGATTTTAGGCTAGTTATAAATGTCCAAGGAGGTTGTTTTGTTTGGGAACGGTGGAGTTTTGAAACAAATGGGCAAACTAGGCTTTTAGGCCATTGGGCTATGGAGTCAAACAAGGATAGTTCACTGGAATAAGTCAAATTTTTGAGGGAGGATTTCAACAGGCGAGATAACAGAGTAAAAACAAAATTTGGGGCTTGAATGGATGATTTTTTTGCTCGAAACAAGAGGGCAATCAAGAATCCTAAAGTTAGGATTAGAAAGAGGAAAGGAAGATAGGTCAACCAACATAAGCCAATTAAGAATCCCATACCAGGGACTTATTATAAAAAAACACAGCGATAGATGAGGAATGAAGAATTCCTTTATAAAAATAGTTTAGAAGAAAACATGTAAATGGTAGACTGTTGATAGCAGAGAGCATTAAAGCTAATTCTGATATACTTTGACTATTTTACCATTTAGATTTCAGATGTATGAAACATTAAAACATACAAAAAACACATAAAATCGCAAGGATAGAATACTTATTTGCAATTAGATTGCACGAGAATCTAATGAAATGTCCTCAACATTCATTCCTTTTCCAGCAAAAATCCAGATTTGATTACAACAGCTTTCTTAAATTTACAGCATAGACTTACAGAGATGTTATTGAATCCACCATCAATACTTCAAATGGAGAAGTATTTATACAAAAATTACATCAAAATATCTCATAAATACATGAGATTTATTCTAGGGAATACAAAATATCTTTTACAAAATTATAGATACAGTTGTAAAATTGATTGTTGTTGTCACTTTATTCATGGAAGAGCTGGAGGCTAAAGCTCGAATTTTCCTCTTATTGTTTCTTTGGTAATTGTGTGCTAGATACTTGTTTACTTTCCCTATTGATACTCTTTACCTGTTTACTGATACTCTTTACCTTTTTACCAGACTTTAGCTCAGTGAATATTTTCTTTTACCTTAGAGTTACCACAGTAACTTACAAGATTACGAGCATATCAACCCACTAGTCTTCATTAAGTATCTTCATCCTGATCAATTTTCTGTATATTTTATCAGCCTCATTGTGCTTTGCAAAATTGGGTTGAGCTGTGAACAAGTGTTTCACTTCATGATCAATATAGAAAAGGTTTTCTAAGCCATCATATAACACTTTTCTTGTGGGTAGTGCTTTTACTGTTGAAGAGCTGGCTTGATTTCTAGCTTGTTGGTGCAGTATGTCAATGTAGTCTTCATGTTTCATCAGCTTTTCGTTTATGACCAATAAATTTGGAAGTCCTTTCTCTCTCAAAATGTTATATTTTGTCATAAACTCATCAATGTCTTCTTGGATACTTTGACATCTTCTTTCTAGGTTAAGCATCAAGTTCTTTTTGGTCAGAACTCTCTTGATTTCAAGGATGGTATGAGTCCGGTCTTCTATATCCTCTTTTTCTAGTTCTTCCCTGCTCTGGCTATTTAAGAAATTGATTAATTGGATTGCCTCTTCAAGTTTCTCTCCCAATTCTTCTATGGTATTTTGTATAGCCTCTATATCTAGCTTCATTAAATCAATTTGTTCAAAGATTATCTGAATAGAAGACCAAATATCATTAATGGAATTAATGATATTGGTACATAAGATCTCTTTGATATCTCTTAAGGGCTTTTCAAATGTTAAGTCCTTCTCTAAATTTTTTATTCTATCAGTCATCCTTCTATTCTTTCTTCCTTCTTCAGTGTAGTTAATTTGTGATATCTCATAATTGTACTCCAAGCTAGTAAACCTTTCTTTTAATTTTTTTATCTCAGTTGCTTGGATTTTCATTTCTTCCATGGACTTGATTAAGTCCTCTAGTTTTTGTGTTGAAGTTGTTGTTGTTTCAGAAGTGCCTGTTGTTGTTGTTACTGGAAGAGCTATTGTTAGGGGAACGTTGGGTGCCAAAGCCGCTGCAATAGTAGATGGCACTACTGTAGAAACCATGGGTACTGCAGTCTGAGGCATGGTGGTCGACTCACCCTCTTTAGACTGCAAATCTTTTTCCAATTCTTGTTCTCTTTCTTACAGTTGTTTGTTTAACTTAAGGACCAAGTCCACAAGTTCCTCCTCATTATGTTTCTCAATGACTTCTGCAGTTTGTGGATGTATGAGGGGAGGGAAGTTGAGTTGTTTTCAGAGTGCAGCAATATCTTCATTTTTCTTTTTTATCAAACTCTCAGCTGCCTTAACATCTTTGGGATTATGACCCAACTCAATCACTAGGTCTTCCAATGACTTTATTCAAGTGTGCTTAGCCTAATAAGAGGCTTTTTCTAGTTGTAATTGTGTTGTAGTATTGCTCAAAGAATTTTGCAACTGATGTGCAATGATGGTTTTACTGGTTAAAGTGGAGTAGACCATCTCACCCGTATGCTTGTGGAGCTCAATTTGATAAATTGGGTGGATGTATGTAGCAAGAAATTCAAAATTGGTCTTCAAGTAATCAGCCATGGACTATGGTTTTTGTACCGTTGGCTTCAAGAAGCTCATCTGCATTTCTCCCTCTTTGATTTCAAAAGCTAACATCAACCTTGTATGATTTGTGGGAGCCATCTTCATATATTTGGCATAGGTTTGAGCTTTGAGCTGCTCATTCCTAGCCTTGATTTCTTTGTATCTTTCCTTCAAATCCTGGCTTTGCTCTGACGCTACTCTGAATTATGACACTTCCACACTTGGTTTCCTGCTTGGTATCTAAGTTTGAGAAGCAGATGGTGTCTCTCCTGCTATTGTGGTCTATACTGTGTCACTTCTGGTTTCTTCATACTCCTGCTCAGACAGAGGATTCAATCTTGTCCATTTGACATATACCTGGTCTAATGGCACTATTGAGGGACTAGCCTCACTCCTGCTTCTTTTTTGATTTCGTTCCTCATTAAAGGAGTCTGCAATAGTGGAGGATTGCCTATGTTTGTTTCAGTTTGGGTCAATTCCTCAGAAATGCTCTGTGACCCTGAATCTTTCCTCAGTTTTGAAATATATGGTTGTCCTGATGACTATGCACTTGGCTCATGTGTTGGTCTCTGTGAAGATTTTGCAGGCACCTGTCCAAAAGAATCCAGATCAAGTCTTTTTTCTAAATCTTTCATAACATTCTCTACTTCAACTTGTGTGATATCTGGTTCTATAAGTGTTCCCTCCACCCATTCATCTCGATTTTCATATTGTTCTATCTCTGGAATTCTATGATGAATGTAGGGGGACAACTTATGCTTTTTTCTTTTGTCACCGATGAAGCTGTTTGGATCATAAGGCCAAATGAAACTCTTTTTTAGTCTCATTCTTTCAAGGATTTATTTTTTTGCTTTCCCTGCCTTTCTGTTGTTGCAAACAAAAGGTCCTAAGTGATCCTTTATCCTAAACTGAGCTTTCTTCTTAGCTTTCATAAAGTGGATTTCATCAGAGTTTATCATTTTCCTATAGTACTCCAAGGCAAATAATCTCATGGGGACATATGTGGGCAATTTGTAGGGAGGAAATTCACACCCGTAAACTCTGATCTCGGTATGGTTCTGGTATAAGTACCAGTGACCAACCCTGTATTGCTTGGACAATTGAAGGATTCTTTTGATATCATCACTGATTCTAGGAGGGGGAATTCCTATCAACATGGTACTTACAGGATGGACAAACTTATCAATAAAATATGTATAAGAATAAGGGGAAGAATCTGAATAGTGGAAAATTGAATTCCAGAAGACAACAGACCTGGGATTCCATTTGGTATCGAGTTTTTCGACAAAGAAAGGGAATTTATCAGACTGGTATTAAAGAAAAAGTTGATACAAGACTGTGGAATATTTAAAGACTCTCTCATTCTCTAATCTCATGAATTGGTCATGTATCTTGTCTGCAATGAATGTGGCATAGTCAAATTTAGTTGCAGGAGGTTGACCAGGGGTAAAAATAGGCATGAAGGCTAAGGTCAATTCATCTACATACTCACTGGTGATGAAACCCATAATGCAGGCAATCATGGTAACAATATCTTTGCCCAAATCAGTGAAAAAACATGACATGTAGGGAGGGGGGTCTTTTGGCATGTGCTTCGTATCAATGAAATTCTGACAAACTCTGCTAATTTCATAACTAGACATCTTGGTAGATTTCTCAAGTAATTCTACAATGGAAAGGGGAGTGAGGTTTTTCTCATGCTGTAATTGCAACATCTCATTAATAGATTCGGTTGTAATGGTGAAAAGGATTCTTTGGTCCAGGGACATGACAACTATTAGATTGGGGTTGTAATTTGCATGGCATTAGTGGAAAATATCTAGGAAAAATTGAACGGAAGGGAATTGGTACTTCAGTAGATTTGATTCCCAAAGACCTATGTTATCAGAGTGGTTCAGGTAATTGTCTCAGTACCTGCAGTAGAATTTCAAGGGGCTATCATCAAAAGTAAGGTCTTTGATTTGAAAATCTTTATCAGCCAAGGGGAGGTAGTCCAAATCCCTGTGGGGAGTGGTGATTGGAGCAACGTTTAGGGAAACAGGAGCTTCCATCCTTGGTTCTTGTGTTTTCAAGGAAGAAAGTTGGGGGTTTTCAAGGAATTTCAGGAAAAACAGGTGCTTGGGGAAGCTGGGGACTAAGAAAATAGCTTAATTGTACTGAATAATTTGGGTTTAAATCAATTTAGTGGAAGTTCAGTACAAAATAGGGTTTCTGAGAGGGAAATGCAGTAAATACCTGTTTTTGGTTGACTTTCTAGACAAATGGTTACAGTGAAGGATTTTCAGGGTGTGCACAGTGGTCTGCAGTGGTTTGGAGTTTAGCAACTGATGGCGATTGACGATTAGAAGTCAGTTGCTAGACTGGACATACTCTGTGCGTGCATGGAAGGTAGAAGTCGATTTCTAAGAAAAAGGGAAAACAATAAACACTTTTGTTTTTATGCACAAACTCAATGATTTTTGGCGGGTGAATGAAAATGACAGTTGGCGGCAACTGATTGATGGGACACTTTATCGTTTAGTGGAGGTGGTAAATAGGAGCAGTAATGGTTTTCGTCGCATTGCCTTTGGGAGGTTGGTGGTTTTGGCAGAGGGTCACACGATGCCATAGATCGAGTGACACGTAGTACCAGCAAAAAGTCAAAACTGCTCATATTGGGTGGTTAACGTTTGTCCCAAAGGTCTATATGATGTGGGCAAGAGCCGTTGGATGTGGGGAGGTTGATCGGACGGTAGTCGGCAGCGGGAAGTGGCGGGGAGTTAATGGAGCGGCCCATTTATAATTAAAATGACTTTAATTACATCGGGGTAGATATGATTAGCGAAGAGGTTATTAATTAATCTAAGTGATTAATTAATCCCTTTTTAATGTGTCAGGGTTTGGCTCTTAATTAATCACGATTTGATTAATTAATCCAACTGAGTTAACGTTATTATGGTTTATTTTTCAAACCATCGGGATGGGATATTTACTTATTTTGGGATTTTAATTAAATTTTTTTCTTTTCTGAATTTGACTACTTCTATTATTATACAAAAATATCAAAAATTACAGCAAGGCCTTGGCCTTGAGAGTCTTGCCAAGAAGTTGGCGATTTGCACATGTTTTCCATTGATAGTTCTTAGAGGACCTCCAGTTTTGTTGTGGCCTCTTATAGGACCCAACACATTTACATAGTTGAACAGAGACAGTAAGTACCCAAAAACTAATTAGAGAAAACTTTGCATCCGACTTAGAACATAACAAGATACAATACTGAAACCTCTTACGGGCTTGAGTTAAGAAACTGTAAAGAGTAGTATTCCTGCGACCAAAATTTCCTTTATCAGAGAGCCGGAGGTGATCAATCATCATCAGTGGTATAAGGTTCCTCAACTACTCGGCAGCCATATTGTAGTGAGTCCTCTGAATCAGAATGCTGAGCTTCCATGCCTGTTGGTTCTCTTGGCATTGGTTCGCTAGGACCTGCAGACACAGTTTGGTTCGCCAGTGCGGAGCTGCATAAAATTGGTTGCTAACTGTCTGTTGGAGTTTCCATTCTTTGGATGGTCGGCATTTCCGAGGAGCGTCATCCTAGTCTCTGGAATCTTCGCATTGCTCAATTGTGACTGAAACGATAAAGGTTGCGTGAGCAAGAGTGCAGGGGATTCAAAATCGTACTGTGGGGTGAGCCTCATGCTCACAATTGTTCCTGCTCCCGCGCCCTCGACTTCTGCCACGACCAGATCTTGTGGTCGGAGGACTACTGCGCCCAGAATCAATCATCTCCATGAAGGAACGCGTCGGAGAGGTGGTCTGCTGCGAGATGGCGCGTCCCCTTGAGCCTCCTCGCCGACTTAACATCCGTTGCCTTTCACGCTGCATGGCACCGCCCCAAGGTTGTGCTACAGAGCCAGGAAAGGAGTTTAACACTGCCTCGCTGAGGGAGAGGCTTTGAGACTGTAACAGCGGAAATGAACATTGAAGCAGCGAGCAAGCAACAGATATGGTTCACCTTGGCACAATAACCCGGGAAGCTGGTGGAAGAGTTAATGTTTCTCATTAAGAGCCCTGTGCGAGCCCAGCTTGCTGTCTTTGTACAACTCCTCGTGACAGGCACATTCAGACAGGTGCCCACGTGCCTGCCTTTCTTGCCGTCATACACCCGCATCCGGGGGGGGATTTTAATTAATTAATATGGGAAAGGGTTATTGTTTTTGGGAGTTAAATAATAATAAAAAATAAAAAATAATATGAATATGGAAAGGAAAAATTGCTAAGTAAATGTTTCCGAAAATACATTCATCATCCAACATTATGACTAGGCTAAAATGTGTTTAGGGGGTCTTATAAGGAACCTTTATTTTTCCTAAGTAAAATAGTGATTTTACTTAGGAAAATAATTTGAAGGAAATGAATGAATTATGAAGGGGTTTTAGCACTTATGCCTTACAAGTTATTGGGCCGAGGGTCCAGTCCCTCCAGAAGTCAGAGAAATTCTCTGAGCCCCTTTAACTTCCAGGTTGTTGGTGCTTTTAGTATTTATGCGAAATTAGTAAAATTTAGGGAAAAATGAGTGGGGAGGTTAATTAGTTTGAATTTTGTCTATGATGTAAATGTCTTCATTGTCATCCATACTTTTTCAAAGTGATGAAAGCAAAAGATTTGAGCTATTAAGTTAACCATTCATCATACATAATTTTGCAACCAATCATCTACTTACCCACCTACACATCCTACCATTTTTACTTCTTTTATTAGGGTGCACTTAAACTAGAAAACCCTTATCAAACTTTTCTTTTCTTTTACAATGGAAATCTATCTAAGTCTAAGCTTATTACATCCAAGGGCTCAGATTAAACTATTGAGCATCCTTTCATTCACTCTACCTATCTACTTATCTGCCCAGATTAAACAGTTTGGTCATATTTTATTCTCTATATCTATAAACATGAAATTCAAAACATGGAATAACCAATATTAAACTATTTGGTTACCATGGATTGTGGCACAAGTAACAAGCTGCACACAATCTTTATACAAAAAGTGAAGTAGCAGTGGAATTTGGACTTTCACACTTTCATGGTCTTTTTTCTTTTTCTTGGGGTTCATTTTCTTTCATTTTTTTACCTTTTCTTTGTTCTTTTTTCCCTTTGATTTTTCTTTTAGGGAATACCCTCTTTACATTTTTTAATTTTTTGATTTTTTTACAAATATGGAAAGCATTTGCAACAATAAAAGGTATGTACATATTTTAGAGCTAAACAAGTCAATCATGATATATGACACCTATTGGTATAGGAACATAATAGAATGGAAGCCACCAATGGATGCAAAAGGAGCAAGACATCTAGGAAAACCATGTTTCCAGCCCTAAAATGCAAACCTGGCAGGTGAAAAAGGCAAAAAACTACCAAACAATCATGTTTCTGCCTCATTTTTGGACCAGGCACTGTGCATTTGACCAGTCTTGGGAGAATCCATTTTTGGAGGGTCAACTCAAGCCCATTTTGCAAAATAAAGGTAGATCTGGAAACTAGACAAGATAAGATTTCCAACGAGCTATCCTGGGCTTAATTTGGACACCATGAAGGTAGGAAAGAGTGGGTCTAAACATGACACTATGCATTTGACAGTGGCACTATGTGTTTGACACTAGCGCTACACGTTTAACAGTCAACCCAGATTTTCACTGTTTCTCTCCAAATTATTTTTTACCTTTGGGAAATAAATTTTTTACTGATGTAATTGATAAGGATTATGTAATTATTATATTTTTATTGTTACCTAGGGTAAATACATTAGGTAACTGGCCTCTCATGGATTCGACCCCTGAGGCTAGGATGAGTTGGTTTGACGCCATTGGATATTGTATTAGTGTTTTAGACTTTGGCATGGAATACATTGGATGAGTTGTAGCTATTTTGGTGTGATTCCTGTGGCATGGTATTTTGATAATGTTTTTTCTTCAATTTCATATGTATGAATGTTTTGTACCTCTAATGATTTATTTCACTCTAAGTATGTTTGATTTTCAAGGTGTGATAAGCAAAATACATCTCCTATGCTTTGTTTTGGGAAAATCATCATAATGTGTTAATTTCTTCAGTTTAAAAGGAATTCATGATCATCATGCTCTTTTTAGCATCTCACTAGTCTAAACCATCTCATAACTATTCTACAAAGTGTTAAAGTAACTTGCCTAACTTGCCCCATTAGATGTCTACAATTTTGATTCTCTTTTTCCCTTACCTAGTTCATTCTCTGACCTAATTCACTCATCCAGTGACTGCCCAACCAAATCAAATCAAACAAACCCTGAACTACTATATCTAGCTTAAAACCCTAATCCATCCAGTCCTTTTGGTTGTGATCTTTGGACAGAGCCCTCCTCAGCTTGGTAGGGCTAGCTACCAAGTCAAAAGATTGGTTTGTGGTTACCTCAGTTGGATTCTTCCTTAGCCTTGGAGATCCCAAGGAGTGATAACATAACCATCTCTTACTTGACCTTCCACTTTAGGATCACAAATTTCTCCTACTTTGTTAGGCTCATCCATCCTTGGTGCTACTTTCTTAGGAACATATTCATCTTAAGATAATACTACTACATCTCAACTAGGCCATTCCACAATGGCCAACACCACATGCATTATTCCATCGTAGATTCACTTAACCCATTGGATTTGTTGAACTGACAAATGACCCCATAGCCCATGACACTACATGGTTGACCATGCTAACCAAGTTAGCTTCAGATATTCCAAAGCTCGAAGGTAAACAAAGATAATACCTAACTGAAGATGTCATGTCTTTTCACTTATGGTATTCCTGTTGTAACATCACCTCGTCTCATATCTACCCATTTAAATGGTTTGTTCAAGGTAAACATGAGCTAAGGGGTTACTTTGATAAGACTCAACCTCCTATATGACCTTAATGAAACAAAGTCAACAACTTAAGATCTTACTAACTTTCCTCAAGTGCTACAAGACCTCCAAGAGCAATCCAACCCTTTTAGGTGTCCAACCCCTGAGTCACCTTTATTTATCACTAACCTAGAGCCTTAGTCACTCCATTTCCAAGCCCTTCAAGAGGTTGGAACCCTCCAATCACTTCCACAGGTCTACTTCCCAGAGATTGGGGACTTTTCTAGTCATACTTATGCAAACAACCTCAAATTTTGATCGAATTTTTTAGTGCCAAGGCTCAAGCCTCTGCCCATAACTCAATGAAATTTCTAGAATTGATAAATAACATAGAGACAAAGGTTCTAAAACAAAACTTGAACTAGGACTTGACTTGACCTCTCCCAACCAGGACTGGAATTCCATCTAGCACACGGTAAACATGTAACCTACAGGTCATGAATGCATATATGAACACAAAGATCTAAAATGTATCTGAGGTTTAACAAGAAGGATCAATGCTTCCTCACAATATCTATCATAACACCACTTAGGTCATGCATTCATTAACCATACGTTCATAATTAAAAACATGATAAGAGCCATAACTTGAGTCTGCCATAAAATCATGATTATAACTAACATATAACCAGATATATAACAATGATAGAAAAACCATTAAAGCCACATAATAAAAAGTATAGTTACTCATTAAAGACAAGAGAAACTTATCTCTTATTAACCATGTGCAAAATCCAACCAAGTTATGCACTTACACGTATTACCTAACCATAGATTGATTTGAACCAAATATTTCTTTCATCCAACCACCCCTGTGCCATATTCCAAGCATGAATGTGGGATCACATGGAATAAAACAATCCATAAACAACCAAGGGAATCTGGAGGTTAAACCACCTCTACCCTCACCATATTGTGATCTCACTCACCTAAACTGGTCCCAAGATCACAAAACCAAACCAAGCTTGGATGCCTCAGAATTCCTTCACCATCCCTTGAGGAATTTTCCTACCTTATCCACCCACCTCTTTGAGGGCTTCCTGAAGAAAATCATCTCCACCCCCAAACCATGGGATTTTCCTTAGACCATCTCATCTATATCCAAAACCTTCCGACAATCCAAAGCTCAAACCAAAAATAGATCCCATCACACCATGGATATCCGAAAATGGCAAGGAAAGGTTGAACCCACTATCAAAACCTAACAAAATCCATGCCACCGACAAATAATAAACAAAATATACACATGCATATACCTGCATGTCAAAACCAGCTAGGAAATCATACATGCAACCAGTTACTTGCCGGTATTCCCTCCAAAGTTTCCCAATCAAACCTTTCCTTTATCGATCCTTTCTTTCCTCCACTTTTCTTGTCCTTTCTTTGCTTTCTTGGTCGTTTCTTTGCTTGCTTGCTTTTCTTCTCCTCTTGGTGATCTTCTCTTCTTTGAGACTAGATCTAAAACTTGTTTATTTGGGTAGCATTGGATGTTCTCTAGATCCAAAATGTTGTGGAGGGGATAGAACACATGAGATATCCCAGACCCAAAAATAATTTGTTGAAATTCCACTAGGATTATATTTTATTAAAATAATTAATATTTTAAATGGGGTTCCTAATTCTAAATTTAGGAAAATAAAAATATTAATGGGTATTATTGAATATATGGGTGAGAAGCTTCTAAGTGATGAAGATCAAGTCTAATTTAATATTAGCCATTGATTAGGGACTTAATCTCAACCATTGATTCATCAACTGGAAAAGTATAAGAGGAGGCTTTAGGGTCAGTTGGAGATATGCCAAGTTGATCAGTCAGTTTGATTTTTTTGCGGCAAGGTTTGCTGAGAAAATCGAGCAAGTGATCTATTGCAATGAGAGGGGCAGAAGCAGAGATTTGGATCAGAGAGGAAGTTTTGAGCCAAAGAGTATGTGGCAAAGAGGCAACTTGGGCATCAAGAAGGTAACACAGTGGCCTATGCATCCCAGGAGGGCTCACGCATAGTTGACGCAATCCAGGAGGGGCTCTTGCAGTGGCAGTGCAGAGTATTCATCAGTAGTCCAAGACTTTGTTGGAGAAGTGAGGTTCTGAGCTGGGAGACTTGAACAACAGTCTTCATCCAACAAAGAAATGCAGCAAAGGAGGAGATGGAATTCTCTAGAGGCAAGACGCTGGCCCATGCAGTGATTGCATAGGGACTTCGAAGTGTTTTCTAAGATGGTGTCATGTCACTCATTGGATCAGTTGTGGTTTGGACTGTGAGGTAAACACTCATATGTATTTCTTGTTGCCTTGATTTCTTTGTAAGATTAGCCGGTGTGAGAGGAAACCTATTGTCCTCAGATTCTGCATACTTAATAATACAAACCCTCTATCTGCTACACTGGTTTTCCCAGGTTAGGTTTTCGGGGATGTGTTGTCTAAAAATAGTGGTGTCCCTTGTTTATTTGTCTCATCTATTATTTCATTTTATGGTCTATATCTCAATGTAGTCTATAGTAGTATTGTTTATGAAATTAAATAACTTGCTGAATGAAATAACAAGTAGGAGATGCTAAACCAGTGACTGCAGTAGGATTTTTGTTTCTAGATTTAGAAATTTTCACATGGTATCAAAGAAATTGCAGATCATAGGACACTAAATCCATCAATTGGGAGATCCAGAAAATTTGCTACAGAGAGGCAACTGTCCCGAGTGACAGTGCTATTCCAGAGTCTGAAACATAGAGGAAGGGTGATGCAGTGCAGAAGAGGTGACACAAAGTCTCATGCAGTGCCTGCATCAGCATTATGAGCCAAGAGAGGGTGACGCAATATATGGGAGGATCCCGCACAGTGATTATGTCAACTCTTTAGGTTAGTGTAGAAGCAGAGATGGGCAAATCAGGCTCACGTAGAGCCACATCATCTTTCTGGACCGGGAAGGAGTGACGCAGTGGCGAGGAGGAGCTGATCTAGATCACGAAGTGACTACATAGAGCTTGAGGAGATGAGATTCTTCAGTTGTTGGGGAATAGGGAGCAGTGTAGATCACATCTGAGGTGCTAGTGGGATGTTGTTTCTTTTGGTGCAGAATATTGTCCGATGAGACTGAAACAAGGTAGAGGGAGTCACTACCTTAACAGATTTCTTGCTAAAGAAATCTAGATCTGATTTTTTGAGTAGCAGCAAAGGAGGATCAGAGAGGGGTGATTTGACATTATTTGGTGAAAGGATTTCCATAAAGGAAATCAGGACTCAGAGGGAGTCTAGAGGAAACTTGTTCCGTAGAGGATTTCTAGTGCCAAAGAAACCTAGATCTGATTTTTGTGGGTGCAGCAGTGAAAGAAGGAGAAGAGAACTTGTTCGGCACTCATTTGAGCAGAGATGGCAGTAAATGGACTGAGGGATCAGGACAGATTGGATGAAGCATCCTACTTTGTCATCTAGAAGACTAGGATCCTAGAAGTTTTGGACAAAAATTGCATCAAGGATTATTAATTTAGGACATTTTTCTGGTCGATGTTGATCCTCTCAAGAAATATGAGGATTCTCAAGAAAAGTCACAGTGCATGATCTTGGACGAGGTCAAGGATCATGTGGTCCCACATATTACTGAAAATGACACAGTAAGGGAAATGTGGGGGGCCTTAACCACTTTGTATGAGGGAACTTTTGTTCATCGAAAGATGTTTATTGAGGAACAAATGAGACATTATCAGATGTAGAAGGGAGAAGAAATTGATCCCTTCCTTCTTAGGTTGAAAGGGATCTGAGACTAGCTTACTTTCGTAGGGTCAGCACTAGATCCTAAATTCATGGTCAGGACTGCCACGAATGTAGTCACTGAAGTAGGAGACCTTTGTCAAGGGCATCTTGGGTAGGGCATCTCTCCCCAGTTGGGAGGAGATGTGGGTAGCTCTTCGACATGAAGAGATCAGATGGTTAACCAAGGCAAGAAGTAGCGGTAAAGGAATCAGAGCTAAGAAGGAAGAAGAGGAGGATGTAGCTCTCACATCAGTGGGACAGAAAGGGTAGTAGAAGAGGAAAAAGAAAGACATAACCGAAGTAAGATGCTTCAGATGTGGGGAACTGAGACATTTTGTCACTTAGTGCCCTCAGAAGAAGGGAAAGGAAGAGAATTCTGAGTCAAAGGTTGTTCTAGAGAAAGCTGACAAGGAGGAATATGATGATGATTACGTCATGAGTGCTCATGCACCTCTAAAGAAGAGGTGGGGCGACATTGAGTTGTAGTCAGGAGGTCTACATAAGGGCAGGATCCTATAGGTACCCAAACTCTTGGATAACATGCGACTATTGGAGCCCTTAATGACAGTAGCAGAATGATGGGAGTGAATTTCTGCAAGGGATGATGGAGCGACAGTGGCAGAGCTAGAGTGCCAAAGTCTGAAGCAACATAGTAGAGAGTTGAGCAGTGCGGGAGGCATAGAGTAGACACAACAACAATGCAATAGCATCAAAGGGTCATCATAGATTAGCAGCAGAGGTAGCTTCAGCATCACGAGATTTCCAGACATACCAACATGTCATCTTTTGGGTGCCTTTTTAGTGTCTTACTTCTTAGCAACTGAGTTGCAGCACAACAGTTATTAGTGGTAATGTTGTGGGCAACATGATGCATAATTTTGAGACGGAGCTGCAATACAGATGTAGCAGTGACAGTGTCAGTGTCATGGGCAGTAATACAAAATGTACTAGTGCAGTGGATGAAGGGCAATAGCCCAAGAATCAGCGACACAAAGGACTGATGTCGTGGATCAGTGTGATAGTTCTACTAAGAAGTATTGATAGAGCACATTCCTCACTAAGAGGGAGTGTTTATTTTGGGTAGCATTAGATGTGCTCTAGGTCTGAAATTATTTGGAGGGGATAGAACACATGGGATCTCCAAGACCCAGAAATCGTTTAGTGAAATTCCACCTAGATTATATTTTATTAAAATAATTAATCTTTTATGGGTTTCCTAAGTATAAACTCAAGAGAATAAAAATATTAATGGGTAAATGAAAATATGGGTTAGAAGCTTCTAAGTGACGAAGATCAATTCTAATTTAATTTCAGCCATTGATTAGGGATTTAATCTCGTCCGTTGATTCATTAACAGGAAGGTATAAGAGGAGGCTGGAGGGTCAGTTGGAGATACACCAAGTTGATCAGTCAGTTCGATTTTTCTAGGGCGAGGTTTGCTAAGAAAATTAAACAAGTGATCTGTTGCAGTGAGAGGGGCAGAATCAGAGATTTCGATAAGAAAGGAAGTTCTGAGCCAAATATGTTAAACACACATGGGAGAAAGAACAATATGAAAGATAATCAGGAGATTATAATTTTTATTAACAAGATATATACATTTATAGTACAACATGTGACCGTGGGGTTTCACATCCCAAGTTCTCTTGGACTACTTAGTCTATTCAGCTTCCACACTAACCCCTTTAGGATTTGGTGTCCAACATTCCCCCCCTTAATCCGAAGGGTTATGTATGAGTCCAAGAAGAGAGTTGTAATAAAAAATGTGCAAAAATGCAAGGCAGCACAAGGCTAAATTTTCTCTCTGAAATAGGATCACGATGGGAATCTTGTATGGGAAGATGAATATGATCATTCTCAATAGTCATGCTAAGACAATGAGGAATTACCATAACCATGAGCCACAAATAAAGTGCTTCACTTGCTTGAAAAAAATATGAAGAGAGAGATGTTAAATAATGAAGATTAGAGAGCATGAAGGAAATTTCATTGGATGTGCTAATGGGAAAATGATAAGATGAATGTCAGACACCCAAGTTAGTTGGTTAGATGGGTGGATTGAAACATTAGATTCCTAGTTTGCAATGAACACATAAAAATCCATTTGAACAATCTTGCAAATGCTTAGAACAATGAAATCATGTTTGTTGTGAGCTAGATATATAACAAACCACCTTCGTGCAACTGGTGATCAATTGCGCAAGAATCATTGTCATCACAAGAATTTAAAAATGATGCTAGCACCGTGAATGCGTGAAACGAATTAAGGCATGGTGGATGGAGAGGAAATTGATTCGTGTGATCGCTTGTGTGTTCATCATCACCCAAGGATATTTCTAATGTGACGAGAGGACAAATTTGTAGTACAAGATTCACAAGAAGACTGAGGAGCTGACCATTAAGGGAGAAATTAGATAAGAATGATTATCGACAAAGATAATCTTTGAGATGATCAAATTCACAATCCCATGATACACGAGAGATGGACATCCCAAACTTGAGTTTGATGTAATATATTTTCATGAAGATGAATAGAAGTACAACATATTTGTGAATTTGGTTCTACATGAAATTTTGAAAATTTGAAAGATCACACCCGGAATAAAAAATATTTTTTACACGGGAATCCACATCGACTGAAACCATGTAGATAGACAAATTGTGAATGAGAAACTATATATGATTTGGTTTGTTGGGCCTGCCAGCGTCATGAAGTCCTAACATAACCATCAACGGACATTGAAGTGCCTCGGCTCCCTGGTATGTCCCGAAACTTTCCTCAATTATAGAATCAAATTTTGAAGATTGAACGAGATTATGCATGGCTTGAGGGTGGGTGTTGTTGCTAATTTAAAAATTTCTCTACGAATGGTAGCCATCTCTGTCACATGTTTCACCATATTTTTCATCTTCAACAACAATCAGATTGCGCAATTAAAGAGGCTTTTCTGATGGTACATCCAAAGATAAATGAATTGGTGAGCTCACATGAGCAAGCTGATTTGATGAATTGTCTTCATGCAAAAGAAGGGATGATAGGGAATGGGAAGGATACTCTATGAGTAGACTATTTACAATTTTTTCATGGACAACCTCACCACCTTGTTTTAATTGAGGATATAACTCATCAGATGAAGAAGCAAGAGAACATGGAGTATCTTCACCGCATGTAGATGCGTTACGAATGGTAGGACGCAAGGGAAAGTAAGGTGAAGAGGGATTTTTGATATGAACATCTTCTTTTATTGAAGAAAATTCCATATTTGAGTTAGATTCTTCATGAGAAACTGGAAGATCACATGATATGCTTGGGCGTTCATCACGACATATGGAAGCATGGGAGTGATTACTGCCCAAGACTGGGGGTTGATTGAAAGGATTGATTGGACCATATTTTCCACCGAGATTAGTAGATTGAGAATCGTTCAAGAATGGAAAATTGTTGTTTTGACGCGGACAATTTTAAAATAGAGAGGAAGAATTGATAGTGTCCCCACCTTCCTACTCCTCTACCCGCGTAATGTGACTACCTTGCACCTGATCGCAATTTGAGCCAAAAACTTGAGAATAAAGAGGATGTGAAAAACTGGATGGTGAAGTAGATTGACCAAGTGAGTCATGGTACAATGAGTCATGATGTGGAGAATATAGAGGAGAAAAAAAATATGGATCAATCTTGATATTGGAGTTGTGATGGATGACATCCTCTTGTGGAATGGAGGAGTCAATCTTTGTTGTAGGCTTCCTGAGCCATTATGGAATTTACTCCATTGAAGTGTGATACATATGAGAAGATGGCTTGAGGACTTGATTCATAGATTTCTCAACTTCATGATCATCGCAAGGGGTCACCCACATCAGGACTAGAAAAGGAGGAGGACAAGGAATAAATGGGGTGGTGGGCTCCTCCTCTGCAATTTGAGGTGCTTCATGATCCACAAGAGTTGGGGAGGAATGGAAATAAGGAGGTTCACCATATTGGGAGACATGAAGCAAGCATCTAAACTCTCGTCTCATGAAATCAGAGCTAAAAAATTTATCAGGAATTTCACAATAGATGTGAAGGAACTGGTTAGAAAAGTCCTAATCTGATTCGTGAGGCTCCATTCTTAAACGATATATTTTTTCACAGACATCTCACTTGTTGTACTTATCGAAATCTTTAACCATCATCCCAGAAAGCTTATTGAATGAACCAATAGAAGAAATAGGTAATGTATGACACCATTTTTTAACATGACCTTTGAATGTGAGAGTGAGTAATATAGCCTAGACATCTTCAAAATTTATTTGGTGACGATGAAAAAGAGTCATAACTTGAAGTAGATGCACATGAAAAGGTGATTCATCCTCACCACTGAACTTCAACTCGAAGAAGTCATGAATAACTTCTGCAGGGATGGTAAAATTAAGATTTTTAGAAAAACATCTCAGGATTATGATGTTAGGCAGAGCCATTTTAAATCAGAGATTCAAACTAGATTCTATGAGCACAACCTGTTATCTGGCCCTCCTTTTAGTTCCATTTTATTGATGGTGCTTGAAATCCATCAAGTAAGGGTATCTCCACAATATGAAGTCCCAACTAGACCTCACACTGTTTGGTGTAGGATTCCCATCCGGTATAAAGGCCTGGTTGCCATATACTTAGGGATCTGCCTTGGCTCTAGCTGTCAACACATGAGAGTGTTATGTTGGTATCTTGAAACATCAAGGTAACTGTGACTGGTGAGTGCGTAATGTAATTGTGTCAAGGTTCTCTTACTACAAAAGGGGGGATAAAAGTGAGCCTCTAAGTAAGAGGTAATAGTACCACCAAGGAAGAGACACACTCAAACCAAGAAGTTCTAGCTAGCATCTAGAGGAATAGTCCATAACGGTTGCCAACAGTCATTAAAACCAAAGTACATGGGAACACTCATCCACCATCTAGTGAAGTAGTACACAATGGATGTGACAACCGTTATAACCAGTAAGCGAGGAAGGTCTGTTTAGTATCATGTGGAGCAGTTTTGGGAGGAAAATAAGGTTCAAGTATCTGTGCATTGTGGGGTTCTAGTAGGCAGGGAGGAGGCTTGATGATTGATCTTGTGAAGTGCACAGTTCAAGTTGGGATTTGAGGTAGTTTCTGCGTAATTCTAGGAATGAAGACAGACTGCTCATTTCTGGGATTGCACAGTGAAATTGTCCTAGGAGGCAACCTCAAGCACTGCACAGTTCTAGGTAGTAGAGAATCATCATTAAGGGCTGAGACTATGAAATGCAGCTCAATCAAGGTTTGGTGAAGTGGATTTGTTCAGTTGGAAGGAATTTCAGGAAAATGTCTAAGTGTGGGAGGAAAGTGAACTTGTGAGGACTCCACAATGTGATCACACACTTAACATACTTTGAAAACATGATTACATAGATCATTGGGACAACAAGACAAAGCATTTCCCTCTATGATATTGTCTAGATTTAAAAGTGACAAGTGCGACACTTGGGATAGACCTTTAGACAATTGGGACAACACTTATGTGACAATGTGTTATGAAACAAGCTCACAAAAATATAGAAAAGAGAGATAAACGCCTTAGAATTCAGCCTCTTTGAGGGGGAAACCTCCTTTACATTACAGAAATGGACAATTATTGGATGATACAAATGACAAGACCTCCTTTTTATATATAGGAGTCTAAGGGGCCATAATATGATCAGAGCCGACATAACAATAATAATGTAAGGCCACAATAATAACAATAGTGGGCTTCTATGGGGCACAATAAGGGGGTTGTACTAATAACAATAAGGGGTTACACTAGTAGTATAGGGACCTAACATGTCCCTCTCCTTCAAAAAGTGTTGTCCTCAACACTTGAGTAGTTCTTGATGCTTCTGTATAAAATTCTTGTCCTCCCATGTGGAATCTTTAGTGAGTAAGTTCTTCCACTTGATGATATACTCTGAGATTGATCAATTTCGTAGCTGTCGGGTTATTTTTTTTATGACTGATCCAAGTTCCAATATGATTTTTCCTTCCTCGTCAAGTTCTGCCAATATTGTTTGAACTGGGATCTTCTGAAATTTTTGAATGAGTGGCCACACTTCTTTGTCCTTCTTCCATTCATCCCTTTCTTTGTTTATCCAATCTGGTAGGATAATAGAAATAGCAGAAAACAATGCTTCCACATCCTCATCCTTCTTGAGAGTGCATCTGCAACAACATTTTGCTTCCCTTTTTTGTAGATGATTTCAAAGTCATAACCCAACATATTTGTGACCCATTTGTTTTGTTCTTCTAAAGACAATATTTGTTCTAAAAAATATTTAAGACTATCATGTTCCATTTTTACCTTGAAGTGTCTTCCCATTAGGTAAGGACGCCATTTCTTAAGTGCATGTAGTATTGCCAACATTTCCTTCTCATAAATAGCTTGCTTGATATGTAGTCATAAAAATACCCAATCGCCTACATCAAAAGTTCTCTCGCTGCAATGTTGATCCGCTTGTTGTTTCATTCGATTCTGCACTAAAGTGGCATTATCCTCTAAAAGTTGGAGAACTTGTTGTTGATTCTCTATGTGATCTTTCACTGCTTGAATCTTTTTCTTCTTGATATGTCCTTCTATCTTGAGAGTTTGAGGAGTGGTAATTTCTTCCAATGCATTACAAGATATGGTCGGATTCATTTCTTGATGCTCGGTGTGATCTTTCACTTCTTTAACATTTTTTTTCTTGATATGTCCTTCTATCTTGATAGTTTTAGGAGTGGTAATTCCGACCAATGAATTACAAGATATGGTCGGATTCATTTCTTCTTTCTCAATGTGATCTTTCACTTCTTGAACCATTTTCTTCTTGATATGCCCTTCTATCTTGAGATTTTGAGGAGTGGTAATTCTTACCAATTCTTTACAAGATATGGTCAGTTTCATTTCTTCTTTATATGGGGCTAGTTCGTGGTGTATATCTTCTTCTTTTGATTTTTCTTGATCCTTTTCTTCCTCCTCTTCATAATATATGTAAAATAATTTCTTCTCATCACACTTATGACCATTAGTGCATTTGTTATCACAATTGTAACAAAGCCTTTTTGCTCTTTTTTCTTTGAATTGTTGTGGTGTCAACCTTGTAGGTTGTGGAAGGCTAGGTGAAACAACATTTCCATCTTTATAGTTGTGAGGGGTAGACTTCCTTGTTGCCATAATTTTTCTTTTCACTATTCTTGCCAACCCGAATGCCTTCTCCAATGAATCAGGTTCCCAAAGATTAACCTCATGTTGAATGTTATCCTTTAAAGTCCCTATGGAGACATCAACCCTCTACTTCTCTAGAATATCATTTTCCCTTATATTCAATTTTTGAAATTCCTCAATGTGCTCTTTCATTGAACACTTTTGTTTGATATTTATCAATTGGCTAAAGAAGGTGTTTCTCTTTGTATCCTCATAATGTGCTATCATTTCCTCCATGAAAGTTGACCACGTAACAAGTGGTTTACGAGAACAAAGCCCTTTATACCATAAAAATTGATATGTTTCTAAATAATTAGATGAAATACATACCTTTTGTAACAGTGGTACACCATGTAGATCAAAATAGTTCTCCATCTGTAGTATCCAATTTATCGGATCCTTGCCATCAGACTTCCTCATCTCACTTTTTCTTGATTTTAGGAGCTTGATCTTCAAACAACTGTAACTCTGTAATTGCGAATCTCTAAGTTCTAGAATTTTAGCCTATAATAGCCTTCTGAGTCCTCTTTCTAACTCCACAAGTCTGATCGTAATGTTATTCCCAATCTCCTGCGATGCCTAATTATATACTAGTTCAATAGAGTAAACTTGTACAACATGCCACGTGTCATTGTTTCAACCTTAGGTTTTGAAAATTATACCCAAACAAAATACAGTCTATCCTTTTTCTGCAACTTCTTACGAAATTTCAATCTGATGCTTAGAGAGAAAGTTATGACGATTTTCCCAAGGTCACCTGTTTAGGATGTAATTCGGGAGTCTGCAAAAACCCTAAATTCCTCAGATCATATATCTGAAAATATAGCGAGACAAGATCTAAAATTCGGACCCGAGGTTCAGACAACTTTCTTCTCAAACAAGTTTTTTTTAGTTTCTGAAACGTAGTAGTGAAAATTCCACGATGAACTATTTTAGATGAAATTATGGAGCTTGAAAATATCCTATCTTCCTCAAATCATATCTCTGAAAATATAGCGATAAAAGACCCAAAATTCGGACTCGAAGTTCAGAACGATGTCATATCAAATGGGTTTTTTTTGTAGCTTTTGAAATGTCGCAGACAAAAACTTATAGCAAAAATGCCACGATAACCTATTTGGAGCAGCGAAACCCTAGAATCCAAAGCTCTGATACAAAATGTTATGAAGCCAGCTCACAAAAGGATAGAAAAGAGAGATAAACACCTTAGAATTCAGCCTCTTCGAGGGGGCAACCTCCTTTACATTACACAAATGAACAATTATTGGATGATACAAATGACAAGACCTCCTTTCTATATATAGGAGTTTAAGGGGTCATAATATAATCAGAGCCGACATAACAATAATAATGTAAGGGCACAATAATAACAATAGTGGGCTTCTATGGGGCACAATAATAACAATATGGGAACTACATGGGCACAATAAGGGGGTTGTACTGATAACAATAAGGTTTACACTAGTAGTATAGGGACCTAACATAGTGCTTACAACTCTTTGTATGAGTGCGATAGATGTTTCCATGGCTATGACAACTTGTATACAGAAAGGCCAAAAAAACCTTCAAGGTCACTAGAATTGTTCACAAACATGACATAACAACCAAACATGTCAACATACGACAATTGATACAACAAGAGAAAGGGAGTAAGACACATAATGGAAACACATGGAATGACTTTTAGTGCTTGCAACCATGCATTTTGTTGAATACAAAATGATATGACAATGATAAACAATCCTTCAAGCTACACTAAGAGGTGTATTTCAAAATATGTGCTTTGTTTTCCATACCTTCCCTCCAAAGGTTTATGCATCATATGGATTCTTCATGTGGTCCCGATCTTCTATCATACCTTGGGTTCCTTGGTCTCTTTATCTTTCTCCTCAGCTCCTTTAGAGTCCTCTAACATGTCATCCTTCTTCGTGTCCCTTGAGGGACAAAATTGTGTTGTTTCAGTGGGCAGTGACTATTACAGGATGAGGCCCTGGGAGGACACATTTGTGTAGTTTCATGATGCAAGGTAGACTAGGAAACTGAGGGACAAAACTATGCAGATTTAGGATGCAAGGAACTACTGCGGGATGAGGCTTTGGGAGGACACATCTGCGTGGTTTCAAGATGGAAGGGAGACTGGGAAGCTGAGGGACAAAACTGCGTAGTCTTAGGATGCAAGGCACTACTGTGGGTTGAGGCCTTGGGAGGACACATCTGTGCAGTTTCAGGATGCAAGATGAACTGGGCAGATGAAATGCCTAAGGAACAAAACTACATAGTTTGTGGAGACAACGGGTTTCGGATGAGGGAAGGACGCTGGAGGAAACCAATGTGAAATTTTGAATGCTAAGGGATGTTGGGCTTTCTATGCATTGGATAGTTCCAGTAGGAAAGGGAAAATCTTGAGGGTCACATATGCGAAGTACATGGTTCAGGAAAGCTGGACGAGGCTAGGTTCCTAGTGAAACTCTTGAATTTGGCTAAGTATGTGATCACTAGAAATGATGTGAATAGTGATAGAACTTGACTAAGATCACACACTTGAACACTTAATGATATAACATAGACCATCCAGAACATATAACACATACTTCCCTTAATGCAACAACCTTTATGGTAACTTATGACAAGTGTGACTCTGATGATAGAATTTGGAAGGATAAAGGTGACACTTGTGTAAGAGTGTGTTAAATGAGTGTGAAACATGTCTATGTGGTGAGGAAAACCCATTCTCACAAATATTTCCCGTTGAAGCAAAAAAAATTCCCCTTTGCATAACAAACGATAATCCCCATGCCCAAATATGACACATACAATATAAAGGTAAAAGTGTGAACAACTCTTAAGTTTGAAGAGGGAAGATTGAGATCATCAGCTTACCAAATAAGTGACTAAGGAATGATCGATCACAAGATCCAGAGTAGGCTCCGAAATTTAAGTACAGGCCAAAATTTTGGAGTGTATTACAGCGGCTACAACATGGGGAACTACTAAGAAATAAAGTTCATGGTTGGGAGGAACATGACAACCTTTAATCTATTTCCAAGAAAATTTTACATAGGTACACAAATCTGTGTCATGAATGAATGAATATAATTCTGTTATGATTATAGGTGTTTTTATTTATATTAAAGGGAAGGAATGTCTAAACTTTACTAATATTTTGTAAACAAAATGTGTATGGATTTGTATGTATCTATGAGTTCTTTTGTGCAGGAAAAACTAGTTGTTACAGGTCTAGAGCAAACATTCCTCTATTGGAGGAACTCGAAAAGAAGGAAACCCAAACCAAGAACTAATCTTAATAATTAATATACAAGTGAAATATGAAAAGTAAGACAAGGGGGTTTTGACTGAAATATAGATGATCTCAGGTAGAATTGGAAACTAGAAATTATAAGAAATTTGGTCCTTTAAATTCCTTCAAACTAATTTTTCAAACCAACTTATGCAAAATTTTAAAAAGGCTACACACCTTTTTTGGCTTTGTAGGAGCTCGATATTGAATCTGTTGTATCTCAGTAATTTCAGATCTCCAAGGTATGAAATTTCGTCCTGTGGTAGTCCTCTGAGTCCTCATTCCAACCACGCAAGTCTGATTACAATTAGATTCTCCAAGAAAGAGTTATTTTAAATCTCTCATGATGACCTGATTCTCTCTACTGAACCAATCTATAATCAGACCATAGACAATGAGACAGAAAAAGCCCGATAGACAATGAGACAGAAAATTCCTCAAGGATAGTGATGGATTCTTGATGGAAGTCCAATTTTTGATGAAACCGGGATTGCGGTAAAGCCCGATAGACAATGAGACAGAAAATTCCTCAAGGATAGTGATGGATTCTTGATGGAAGTCCAATTTTTGTTCGGTTGTGATCGAAGCACAGGTTTTGGTGTGATCACAGTTTGATGAGGGTGGAGGTGGTTTAACCTATGGATTCTCTTGGTTGTTTTCGGATTGGTTGTTCTATGAGATCACACATTCATGCTAGAATATGGCACGGGGGTGACTGGATGAAAGAGAGATTTGGTTCAGCCATGTCTATGGTAAGGTGGTACGTGGAAGCCTCGAACCTGGTCGAACTTACCTATGATTAATAAAAGCTAACTTCTCTTACTTTTTCACTGATTTATATGTGGATTTAATGGCTATCTTATCTTTTATATTTAGATGGATTTATGTTGGTTATAAGCATGGTTAAATGACTAGTTCATGTCATGGTTATATCATCTATTTACTTGTAACTATTAAATGGATGGATGCAAGACCTAATTGATGATGTAGTAGTTCAATGGAGAAGGAGGTGATACTTCTGGTCATGCTTCTTGAGTTCTTAGTCATTTATGCTCTGTCTTGTATCCTAGACCTGTAGGTTGCATTGATTCCAAGTGTTTGATAGAATGTCAGTCCTAGTTGAGGATGCTCAGGCGTAGTCTTGAGGTTGATTTTTATTGATCAACATTGTTGTCATGTCTTTAATAAATTTTGAAGGTTGGAGCAAGTTCTGAGCAGAGGCTGGGATTTTGGGCTAGAAAAGTGGATTAAATCCCGGGGTCGCTGGCACATAACTAGAAATTTTAGTTCATAGTCACTGGCAGCTAGGCCTGTGAGAGCGAATTTAGGTTGCTAGTTGCTCCCTTACCCATAAAATGAGAATGAATATGGCATAAGAGATCTAAAATAATAGTGAGACCCAGGGACAGGTTGTCTAAGTGGCTGACTTGTCTCCTGAGGGTTCTATTGATGATGTTGGATGACTGTGTGTGATGTTCCGTCGATTCCACTTCCTTAAGGTCGCATAGGAGGTCGAATATGATCATAGTAGCCTCTCGTGTCATGTTTACCCCACTTGACATGGTTACTTTGGGTAGACCTGGGAGGGGGTGTTACAAAATACCCGTGGAACAGAATTATTATAATAAAAAAACTTAATTTTCACAAAAATAAAGATGATATATTTTTTCAAAGGATTTAAATAATGAATTAAATCTCATATTAAATAATGAAAATATTGAAGACATTTATCATAATTTTACAACCATCCTTTCTACTTCCATTAACATGTTATTGATCAAGGTGTTGAGTAAAAAAGAAAATAGAATGATCAACCCTTGCTATGATAAAGAGTGTAAGATTGCTACAAAAATTACCAGTGATTATTCTAATTTGTCCTTAAAATCCAACAACATAAATATATACAAAGTCCTAATTAAAATGAAAAAATCTACTATATAAATAGAAAGAAATAGAATCTTTTGCATCTATCTAAGCTAGATCATAAGAAATTTTAGAGGCAAATTCTAACTCGTAAAAAAAAATATGATTCTCTTTCGGGATCAAATTACTACCTTAAATACATTTATGAGTTCCTTGATGCCATTGAAAAAATTCAAACCCTTGTTACATAGATTTTTTTTTTATAGAAGACATAGAGTTTAGGTTTAAGCATCTCAACGAGAGGGGAAGTTAAGGATATAAAGGATATCAAGAAAAAATCGTAAAAATTGAAGTGTTTATCCTCACCCCTCACATCCATAAGATGTTCAAATTAATAGTCAATTAGGACTTAAACCCGAAACTAAAATCTTAGTTATACCTATTTTTCAAACGTGAGATAAAAATAATCCCTCGAATTATAGTACCATTATGACTAACCCAATTTCAAAGAAATTATGTTGAATTATTTTGGAAAGGAAGATCAATGTATCACTAGAAAGCCATAAAAAAGTGTTAAAGGCCATGCTATATCAAGAGCTATCATTCAATTGTGGACCACATTTTATGGATAGGATCATTATAGGAGTAAATTGCAATAATTAAACCAATCTCTTAGTTTTTCTCAACTGGATTCTAGACAATATAGTCATTATCCTTACACTAATGATAATGTTCTCATGGTGATGTGTCCTTGTGATCTAGACAAACAACTAAAAATTCTCAAGGCTTTTTTTTTTTCTCTTGTATGAGTATGCCTGTTAACATTGATAGAACAAATGTTATGATAATTAAATCCAAGAAGATAAATTACACTAATAATTTCATGTATGACAACACCAAATTGGCATAATTGACTTCATATAAATATCTTGGAATCAATTTTTATCACAAGCTTAACTAGAACTATACCATTGAGAAAATAATAAATAGAGGGTGGAAAGCTTATTGTAGACTTGAAGATTTTTTTAATCAATAGATCTTTGGCTATGAGATAAGAAGAAACTTCATCTTGAGACTGTCATTACTCCTGTCATCTTTTATAATTGTAAAGTTTGGAGGTGTAACATATCTAGAAAATCTTGTAGAAAGATAGAGAAAATCTAAAAATGTTTTTATACGTATAATATCAAAATTAAAGGTGGTACACCTTATACTATATTTTTCATAGGAGTGAGTCTTCCTCCCTTGGGAGCTCAAATATGACTTGGTATAAGGTATACCTAAGGTACAAAAACAAGATAAACAACATGGATAACAAAAGACTTCCTAAGATTGCTTCAAACTCTAACCAAAATCTACTATGGTGGTTGAGATAAAAATTTCACTTCCTCACTAAAGCATTGGAGAGTAAAGGAAGAGGTAAATTTATAACTTTATATGTTGGGGAATAAATATGAAAGATATTTATATGTTATGACTAGATTAAGGAAGAAAACCAACAATTTTAAAATAAGAACAAACTCTCATAAAGTCCATATTGAAATATGAATTTTGATGGTTCCTAAAATACCAAGGGTTGAAATCTATAACTTTATATGTTGGGAAATAAATATAAAAGATATTTATATGTTATGACTAGATTAAGAAAGAAAACCAACATTTTAAAAATAAGAACGAACAAACTCTAATAAAATCCATATTGAAATATGATTTTGGATGATTCCTAAAATATCAAGGGTTGAAAGAATTTATCATTTTTTTTCTTCAGCATAGTTATAGTGGGCCCACACATGCAAAGGGGACAACCTAGCATGCCTTGAGCATAACATTGATGGAACCAAAAAGAATTGAACCCACTCAGCATGACAAAGTGCTAAAGACTTGGGGAGGGGGCTTCAACTAACTCCGCTACCCATCAAGGCCAATAATTTGTCATCTTTATAACATAAAAAATTAGAAATAAAAAACATTTTAGTTTAATATTTTTGATATACCCACATCAAATAACAATTTTTTACCATACTCACACTTAGCTTAAATTAGAAAATACTTATTATTAATTTTTACTACTTTTTAACTCATCAAAAACCATATAAGAATGCTTCTTTAAAAATATCAAGTAGGTGATATAACGTTGGACATTAAAAATGTCAAGTAGGTGATATAACGTTGGATGTTGACAAAGTGGCGTTTAGTGTTTGGTGACAAAGTGGTTTGTTCTTTTCGAACAATATTTAATGGTATTCTAGAAGCCATGGGATATTTAATGGTTTGAGTTTCTCAAAATTTGATCATCAGATAAATTTACTTCAGCTTTTCTTTACCAATGTGTGAAAATAATGTTTGAACTCTAAACCAACCTAAAGACACTAGAGAGTGCCAAATTTAGAAACCATCCTCCACTTGAGAGCCCCTCTCTAGGACAAAGCTCATTCACCAAATACTTTACCCCAAAATGTTCCGTGAAAAAATTGTAGAGTCTGCACAATAGCTAAATTCCTAATTAACCCTCTTGTCTTGTAATTTTTCATCATCACCTTCTTCCGATTAACAAAGATTACTTGATGCATAAGATGTTAGTTTACTCTCTAACTACCATATATATATATATATATATATATATATATATATATATATATATATATATATATATATATATATATATAAGTTAGTTATAGTAATTTTAATATTATTGGTTAGTGCTAAAGTATTATATTTTTTTTGATTAATTTTAATTAAAATTTTATTTTGTAGAGATTTTTAAAAACTTGAGTTTAATTTATTTAATTTAAAGAATTTGAGTGTTATGAGATAATTTTAAGGTGTTGAATCTATTTATATATTTAAAATTATATTTTTTCCGATAAAAAAAATGTAGTCTTTTCATTAATAAAAAAAAAGCACATTTGGTAAAATTTCATACATTTTCTCTTGGATTTTGTTGTTTGTAACAATAAGTATTCCTACCATACTTCAGTGACAAAAGTAGAGACTTAGATTTCCCATACGTATTCCATAGTATTCATAGGTTCCCTATCTTATCTTAAGAGTACATTGTATTCTACCTAGTTACAAAAAGAAATCAGCTTCGGGTCTACAAGTTCTTGTTTATCAACAAAAAGGATGTCACCAACATATGAAAAACAACATTTTATCATCAAAAATTAGGGAATGAATTCCCTATATGGAGTTGATACTCCCAGCATTCATAAGTCTGTCCTACACATATGTCACAAAACTATACTTACTTGTCTTTGAGTTGATACCCTGTTTTGAAAGAAGATCAACTACCTGGGTTTGTTCTGTATATGTGTGAGAACGTAATGCTCTGAAAATTGCTTGTCATGATTCTGATGGGGCTCATAGAGTTGGATAGAATGTGGGCACTGAAGAGAATGTAATTTTTGACCTAATCTATGATGTTGTTGACATATCCATGTCCAAGGATGTTTCTTTACCATTTTGCAAAGTTGAGGACACCCCATAGTGCAATGATCTCAGTTCTTGTGTTTATCCCATAACCTCTCTTTCACCAGAAATAGTAAGATCGCCCTGACAATGCCACATCCACATCTTCTTTATTGACTTGCCCCACAGCGGTATCTTCTCAAAAATACATTTTAAACAAAAAAAATCACATTCTTTCTTCAAATTTCTATCAAATTTCAAAAAACTATATATACATTCCAAATCAGAGTATCAGTTAGTTATGGTATCCATGAAAAAAGTATGCTAACAGCAAGAATGACATACTCCAACACACCAAATACATGATCAGACGATAACACGTTTGGCATCAATAGTTCTGCTACCGTTACGTTCAAATCACAATCACATGATTTTACATGGAGCAGTAACAAATATCTTTTAAAATATTTTTGGCAGGTGCCATTGGAATTTGCTAGAGAATCGTTTGTGGTTATGGAAATTCATTATTAATATTATCAAATACATGCTCAACGTTTTTTTAGTTCATCCAGTGTTGGAGTATCGTGTTAATATCATGTTATTACTTTGAAGGTGTTTTCATTATTTCTTCAATACGTTCACTTTTTGTTTTTTTTTTCAATATTGAAAATAAATCGAATATTTTATTTTTTAAAATAAAAATATAATCATTAAAGTATAATTATATTAAATGTTTATAAAAAATATTAATGATTAAACTAATTAATTCATTTCACCCCTCAATTATATATAAATAATAATAATTGTCTCGAGAATTTTTTCTTATAATTAAAATTAATATTATATAACATTAATTAAATAAGATTTAAAATAATAATAATAATATTTTTTAATGAGTTCTATATAAAAGTAATGGACAGTTTTATTAAAAAATAAAAATCATCATAAACATAGGTAACAATTTACTAGGAATTTCTAATCACAATTATAAATTAGGTAATTAATTAATTTAAATTTGTACATTTTATTGTGATTGGTGCATTGTTAAGGTATTATGAAATGTTAAATTATTGGTTCAATCCTAGACAAAGTGTTATTTTTAAACATGATCATGATATATCCTCACCAATATATATATATATATATATATATATATATATATATATATATATATATAATTTTCACAATTATTAATATTTTATAAGCATATCAATTAAATCAATAAATTTAATTAAACAAAAATATGTGTAATTTGACTTTAAACAGTTATAAAAATTTCAATCTATTTTCTTTGTTTTTTTCCTTTATATTTTTCTTAAATTTAAATTAAAAAAAATGGTTAAAACAATAAAAATATTTACGCCATAAGTCGTTCCCTTGTGAAATTAACTCCCTCTCAAATTACGTGTACATTTGTGAACCTTTGATTTAGGTGTTAGACGATTAAAATATTTTGAGCCATCAGATTGATCAGATATTAATTTAGTTATGACCTCATTTAAGTTAGTTATAACCTCCTAGATGATATTGTTTTGCGAGGGTCAGATTGTTTTTCACAAGGAGTGAAGAATTGTTTATCAGGAGTTGTGCAGATGTGTTCGAGTTCTTTGAATCCATGGGTTTCAAGTTCCCTAACTGTAAGGGCGTGGTAGATTTCTTGCAGGAAATAAGTAATTGTTTATCAGGCGCTGTGAAGATGTGTTCGAGTTCTTTGAATCCATGGGTTTCAAGTGCCCTAACCATAAGGGCAGGGTATATTTCTTGCAAGAAGTAAGTAAAGTGACAATACACTGTTCTTGATCAGTTCTGATGGTTCTTGTTATGCATGTTACTTCGAAAAAAGATCAACAACAATACTGGGCATTTCACTGTCCATCCGCCATTGCCTTATCCTTGCATTATCTGATTGTTCTTGTTATGCAGGTTACTTCGAAAAAATATCAGCAGCAATACTGGGCATTTTTCACTGTCCATCAGCCATTGCCTTATCCTTGCATTATCTGGACTTCAACTTCATAGGTACTCTTTATTCAAGGTCCCAAATACATTTGAACTGGCCCATTTGCATCTTGCAAATTCATAGGCCCTGTTTCTTCAGGGTCCCGAATACATTTGAACTGGCCCATTGGCATCTTGCAGGAAAGAAGAACAAATACCATGGTGACCAGTTCCGTTGGGTAAGTACCATATCCCTATTAGTGTAGTATTTTATTAGGTTTCTTCTCGGCATTTCATTAGAGTTTTGGTTCTTGTTTAGAAGAATAAGTACCATGGTGGCCAACAAAGTTCTTTTGGGTAAGTATTGGGGTTTTTTCTCGGCATTTCATTAGAGTTTTGTTTCTCTTTAGTGATTCTGACTCCGTTTTTGACTCAGTTTTTGACTTGCAGTTAGTCAGGCATGGGTGGAAGAAGGCGTTGGAGTAACTGAGTACACAATCTCCTCAACATTGGAGGATATCGATAAAATCCCCAAATACAAAAGAGAGAGCATGGTAGCCAATCCCAGTTTCAGCTTCTCCCATTCGAGCTTATCCTCTACCTGTACCAACAATGGCACCAACACTAGCAATACGAGAAGTCGATTCTGACCTGTTCATTCTGTTGGTTCAGTCGATGAAGCAAGCAGTCGGTGATTCAGTAATTCCAAAAGTGGCACAAGCAAAGTATCCCTATTAGCGTAGTATTTTATTAGGGTTTCTTCTCGACATTTCATTAGATTTTTGGTTCTTGTTTAGAAGAATAAATGTCATGGTGGCCAACAGAGTTCTTTTGGGTAAGTATTAGGGTTTTTTCTCGACATTTCATTAGAGTTTTGTTTCTCTTTTGTGATTTTGACTCAGTTTTTGACTTGCAGTTAGTCAGGCATGGGTGGAAGAAGGCGTTGGAGTAATTGAGTACACAATCTGCTCAACATTGGAGGATATCGATAAAATCCCCAAATACAGAAGAGGTAGCATGGTAGCCAGTCCCAGTTTCAGCTTCTCCCATTCCATCTTATCCACTACCTGTACCAGCAATGGCACCAGCACTAGCAATACGAGAAGTCGATTCTGACCTGTTCATTCTGTTGGTTTAGTCGATGAAGCAAGCAGTTGGTGATTTAGTAATTCCAGAAGTGGCACAAGCAGAGTACAAAGAGACCTGTATTGTAACCAGAAGAAAAGTCTGAAATGACTGGTGTAAAATTCGAACCGAGCCCGTATGCTGCTTGGTTGTGAGTGAATATGGGAGAGGTGTTTGTTCGAGCTTCATGTTCTGATGGCCACCCACCTTACAACCAATATAACGTATATTATATGTGCGGGTTCACTACATAGTTAAGTTAGTTGCGGCTTCAATCATTTATTCAACCCACCCGTTAGCCCCAATAAACAAGCAGCCAGGGTTATAATTCCTTGATCGTGGAATACAGAGAAGAGGTGCATGCATTGATTATTCCATTGATTGATAAATATAATATGGATGGGGTACAACACACGCACTCAATTTACCTCAATTGGGTGCCATTACCAGTCACAAGTGGGGAACAAGAAGTTTCACACCGTTGACCAAGCTTCCATATCCATATGATAATATGGCACAATTTATATGCAAAGGGAAGTGATTTCTTCTCACTAAGCAAGCCAATAAATAGATCATGCCTAGAATAACTATGTTCAACTCTGTTTTGTCAGAAGTAGTGGACCCTTGTGCCTTACTCTTTGAAGACAAAAGGGACTTCAGAAATCAGTTTAGGGAAATTAAAACTCAGCAAGCTTGATACATGAATATATAACTGGATGTGTTTCACTCTCGTATATGTCAATAATAGATCATGCCTAGAATAACTATGTTCAACTCTGTTTTGTCAGAAGTAGTGGATCCTTGTGCCTTACTCTTTTAGGACAAAAAGGACTTAAGAAATCAGTTCAGGGAAATTAAAATCTCAACACGCCTGAGACATGAATATATAACTGGTTGTGTTTCACTCTCATATACATCAATAAATAGATCATGCCTAGCATAACTATGTTTAGCTATGTTTTGTCAGAAGTAGTGGATCCTTGTGCTTACTCTTTGACGACAAAAAGGACTTAAGAAATCAGTTTAGGGAAATTAAAATCCCATCAAGCCTGATACATGAATATATAACTGGATGTGTTTCACTCTCGTATATGTCAATAAATAGATCATGCCTAGCATAACTATGTTCAGCTTTGTTTTGTCAAAAGTAGTGGATCCTTGTGCTTACTCTTTGAGGACAAAAAGGACTTAAGAAATCAATTCAAGGAAATTAAAATCTCATCAAGCCTGATACATGAATATATAACTGGATGTGTTTTACTCTCGTATACTTCAATAAATAGATCATGCCTAGCATAACTATGTTTAGCTCTGTTTTGTGAGAAGTAGTGGATCCTTGTGCTTACTCTTTGAGAACAAAAAGGACTTAAGAATTCAGTTAAGGGAAATTAAAATCTCAGCAAGCCTGATACATAAATATATAACTGGATGTGTTTCACTCTCGTATATGTCAATAAATAGATCATTCCTAGCATAACTATGTTCAACTCTGTTTTGTCAGAAGTAGTGGATCCTTGTGCTTACTCTTTGAGGACAAAAAGGACTTAAGAAATCAGTTCAGGGAAATTAAAATCTTAGCAAGCCTGATACATGAATATATAACTAGATGTGTTTCACTCTCGTATATGTTAATAAATAGACCATGCCTAACATAACTATGTTCAGATCTATTTTGTCAGAAGTAGTGGATCCTTGTGCCTTACTCTTTGAGGAAAACAAGGACTTAAGAAATAAATTCAAGGAAATTAAAATATCAGCAAGCCTGATAGATGAATATATAACTGGATGTGGTTCACTCTCATATACGTCAATAAATAGATCATGCCTAGCATAACTATGTTCAACTCTGTTTTGTCAGAAGTAGTGGATCCTTGTGCTTACTCTTTGAGGAAAAGAAATACATAAGAAATTAGTTTAGGAAAATTAAAATCTCAGCAAGCCTCATACATGAATATATAACTGAATCTTTTCTACTCTCATATACATCAATAAATAGATCATGCCTAGCATAACTATGTTTTGCTCTGTTTTATCAGAAGTAGTGTATGCTTGTGCTTACTCTTTGAGGACAAAAAGGACTTAAGAAATCAATTCAGGGAAATTAAAATCTCAGCAAGCCTGATACATGAATATATAACTGGATGTGTTTCACTCTCATATACATGTTTCTCAAAAACGAAATGTTTAGGGACAAAAAGTGTATTTGGTGAGGCTTTGCCCACAACTAAGAGGTAAGACTATATCCACGCATATTGGGGTTACCAAAAGATTTCAGGTAGGTAAGCAGTATGTTGATTCTCAGAGATGTACATCTAGTATGGTAACATGCACCATATCCATGAATCATATCCATACTCACATTGAGGTCAACTGGGTACCTAGTTGATGTAGTGCAGCAACCTATGCATACACTGTTCATGGGAAGAACTTGTAAGGGATGTGCAAGGTATTATGTTTTTTCTGTAGTTAGTGTTGATCCTGTTATGGACAATTATAAACTTTTTAGCTTCCCTGTCTTAGGGATTACATATATGCATTGATATCAATATGTTCTTGATGCAATTTTCACATAAGGAAGGAAGGCCTATGGCATATTCCATTACTAGCAATGTGATGAAGAACCACAAATCTAGCACATTAAAAACACCCAAGAGAACAATCCAATGTGTCAAGGGAACTCAATTTTTAAGCAATTACCCTATATGTGTCCTCCTTGGTACTTGATCTAGCATAGGTTATATTTTACCAATCTACTTCCATAAGTCCAACATAATAACTATTTTATACTTCATGACACTAGTGATTCAAAAACTTAATATTAGTTGATGCAGAAAATCAATAGAGATTTTATAGGTGCATTATTTTTTCTTATATTGTATTGTAGATTTCTTATCTTCTGAATCATATTTAACCTGTACTCTTTATATCATGGTAGTTTTTATTTCTAAGGTAAGTTAAGTTTTGATGGTTGTGGAGATAACTTTCATATGTGGTCATCCTGCAATTTCACTCCTAAATATTGAAATAAAATAGTCTCAGTTAGACTTAATAGTAAATACTATGCTTAAAGCCACAAGCCTTCGAAGAAATTCAGAACAAAACATGCAACAAGTTTTCAACAGCATGGTAACGGCTCATCATTGAATCACAATCATGCAGAGACATTTCACACATGCTAAAGGTTTCCCAATCCGTATGAATATATATAAGAAAATATAATGAATCAAGCACGATAGGGTGGAAAATACTAGCACAACTTAAATTTGGCCAATGTAAGGATTCCAATGCAATCCTTTAGCACAGGCTCAAATTATTTCATGAATCCAAAGCAATGAACAACCCAAGCCCCAAAACTGACTCAGGAAAGTCAGTGCACAAATAAACACAAAAATCCTCTCTTTACAATGCTAGTCCTCCATAGAACCTAAAACTAACAAGGCATATGCATCCAGTTCTCCTCCTAGATAGAAGTACCAAATGTCCAAAACTCTAGAAGCACTTCCTGTGACCAATAGAGGGGCCAGACTCATCATATTCTGATTTGAAATCCACATCTGCAATACACATCACAAGTGCATATTTTTATGTGAATCCAAAACTTTTTCCTTGATAAAATTAAGAAGTGATAAACGAGATACAATATGCAAAATGAAGCGAGTGGCAATTGTAGTTGTATTACATACCTGCTGGAAAGTACTGAGAGAAGCCAAAATAGACCCTCCAATCCAGACACTGTATTTTCTTTATGGAGGTCCCACCACCTTAATCTTCATGCAATTGGGAGCTAGTGAAGTAATTTCCTTACTCATTCGATCTGCAATCCTTGGAAACATTGTGGAACTGCCACTGAGCACAATATTCCCATACAAGTCTTTACGAATATCCGCATCACACTTCATAATAGAATTGTAAGTAGTCTCATGGATTCCAGCTGCTTCCATTCCTATTAAAGATGGATGGAACAACACTTTTGCACATCTGAACCATTTTGCACCGATGGTGATTACCTGGCCATCAAGAAGCTCATAGCTCTTTTCCAATGAAGAGCTATATTTTGCAGTCTCCATCTCCTGTTCAAAATCTAGAGATACATAGGCTAATTTCTCCTTCATATCTCGGACAATCTCACGCTCTGCAGTGGTGGTGAAGGTATACCCACGTTCTGTAAGAATCTTCATCAATGCATCCGTCAGATCATGCCCAACAAGGTCCAGTCTGAGTATGGCATGAGGCAAAGCGTATCCCTCATAAATTGGGACAGTGTGTGTGACACCATCACAAGAATCAAGCACAAATATTGCAAAGGAAATGTCGTAAGGCATAAATTCGTAAAAATTAGTAAACAAAATGTCATTCAGAGTTAGAATGAATTGTTCTTTTGCATGAAAACAAATTATGACTTGGACCAATCATATTGAAAGAATACCTCACAAAAATCAACATGTAATAAGACTCTGGTCTCTTAGTGCAGTGGTGCATTTGGAGGGTTAGTGCAGTGATGCATTTGGGGGGTTTGTGCTATTTTAACGGGAGCAAATTGTTTAATGTGACTCATTGAGTTGGATTGCAACATTTTGTTGCATGAAGCAAGTTGTGACAATGTTACGAGTGGTAAAAAAATAAAAATCATGGAGTTTAGGATTTATCATAATTAATGTTTCAAAAAACTTCAGATATAAAAAACATTTAGGCATTGGAGCAAATTGTTTACTCTGACTCGTTGAGTTGGATTGCAACATTGTTGTTGCATGAAGAAAGTTGTAACAATGTTAAGAGTGGTAAAAAAAAAAAAAAAAATCTTTGAGTGCAGGATTTATCATAATTAATGTTTCAGAATGATTTAGATATAGAAAACACTTAGGCTTGGAAACACACAATATGAGAAGCAAAATCACAAAGATTTAGCTACTTTGACCTCTTGGGCAACTATATCTTCTAGCTCTACGCATTCAACATGACAGGTATCAGCTTATGTTCCACGCACCAATTTTAATTCATTTCATATTTGAGGACATCTTTTTCAATTTTCAAAATCTTTTTCAAAAGTTCAACATTGTGTGTATTACTGTAATCTGCATTGTGTCTATTACTATAATCTCACCTTTTAGAAGTGCTTAGGATTCTCAGTCAGAATGTATTTTTTTTATACTTACAAGTAGTTGGATGTACAATTCTCCTCAGTCTCTTAGAGATCGGTCAGATTGTATAAGAGCAAGTTTTGTAGTTTTTTTATACCTACATATAGATGGATGTACACTTCTTCCAGCATAAGAGACGAAAAGGCAGTTACAACAATATTGAATAACAAAAGAGTAAATATTTCTGTGTGAAAAAATATAGAAAACACTTAGGCAGTGGATCCTCGAAGATTATTACCCTCTAAAAATCTTTTATACAAATGAACAGGCCCATGTGAATTGTTGGGAGTGATAATATTGTTGGGTTGTAGGATTTACTTGGATTATCATTTTCAAAACCTTGGCCAATTAGAAAAATCAAGATGTTCTCAACAAGTTGATGCTAATGGAGTAGTATTGGGAGTGAATAAGTGTAGGGAACGGTAAATTTTTGAAAACTTTGGGATTATGGCAATCCACGGGTCCACATGAATCATTATGAGTGGTATCTTGTTTTTGAAAATTGTTATATTACAATGGTAAGTTGGCATTGACTTGTAGGATTATAAAGGAGGTAGTTGCCTCTTCTTCTTCTTTTTTTGCAGGAAATAAAAAACCAATGGGCCTTAGTATTAAAAATATAAAGACTCTTTACAAATGACATTAAAATTCAGCATATCTAGTGTCTTTAACTGTAACACAAAAATAAACATATATTCCATTTTTGTAACAAAATACGTATGGATTGGTCACAAAGTTATTGTTGCATGAATTGAATGGTGACTTGAGAATGACCTCATTTCAATAGGTCCATGTGAATCATGTGCCAAGAGTGGTGAGTTATATGTTGGCAGTAACTTTTACAGTTATAAAATACTTATGAATTGTTCTGTTGCATGAAAACAAATTATGACTTGGACCAATCATATTGAAAGAATACCTCACAAAAATCAACATGTAATAAGACTCCGGTCTCTTAGTGCCGTGATGCATTTGGAGGGTTTGTGCTATTTCAACGGGAGAAAATTGTTTAATGTGACTCATTGAGTTGGATTGCAACATTGTTGTTGCATGAAGCAAGTTGTGACAATGTTACAAGTGGTAAAGAAAATTAAATTTCATGGAGTGCAGGATTTATCATAATTAATGTTTCAAAAAACTTTAGATATAAAAAACATTTAGGCATTGGAACAAATTGTTTAATGTGACTCGTTGAGTTGGATTGCAACATTGTTGTTGCATGAAGCAAGTTGTGACAATGTTAAGAGTCATAAAAAAAAATCGTTGAGTTGGATTGCAACATTGTTGTTGCATGAAGCAAGTTGTGACAATGTTAAGAGTCATAAAAAAAAAAATCGTTGAGTTGGATGGCAACACTGTTGTTGCATGAAGCAAGTTGTGACAATGTTAAGAGTCGTAAAAAAAAAAAAAAAATCGTTGAGTGCAAGATTTATCATAATTAATGTTTTAGAAAGATTTAGATATAGAAAACACTTAGGCTTGGAAACATAGAGTAGGAGAAGCAAAATCACACAAATTCATCTACTCTGACCTCTTGGGCAATTACATCTTCCAGATGTACAGTGCAAAGTGTTTCTATGCATTCAGCATCATAGGTATCGGCTTATGTTCCAGGCATCAATTTTAATTCATTTCAAATTTGAAGACATCTTTTTCAATTTTCAAAATCTTTTTGAAAAGTTTAGCATTGTGTCTATTACTATAATCTCCATTGTGTCTATCACTGTAGTCTCAACTTTCAAAGGTGCTTAGGATTCTCAGTCAGAATATTTTTTTTTTAATACCTACAAGTAGCTGGATGTACAACTCTCCTCAATCTCTTAGAGATAATTCAGATTGTACACAGTGATTACGAACAAGTTCTGCAGTTTTTTGATACCTACAAATAGATGGATTTACTGTTCTTCTAGCATAAGAGACCAAAAGGCAGCTACAACAAAGTGAATAAAAAAAGAGAAAATATTTATGTATGAAAAAACATAGAACACTTAGGTAGTGGATCCTCGAAGATTATTACCCTCTAAAAATATTTTACACCAATGAACAACCGATGTGAATTGTTGGGAGTGATAGTATTGTTGGGTTGCAGAATTTACTTGGATTAGAATTTTCCAAAGTCTATGGAGAGCTATAATCCTCCAAAAATACATTAATCATGCATCGATATTGGATTGTATAAGGTCCCCATGAAAATCTATCAAGAATGTTTGAATTCAGTGGAAAGCTTGGGTGCTAGGTTTTGTTGCGAATGGATATTTTCTAACCGAGTAAGTTGGTAACAAGGAAAATGGAAGGATAGGATCTAGATCCTATTATGGGGTGTGGAGATCAAAATTTCTTAAATCAAATCTGAAAAACCATGTTCATGAAAAGGGATTTATACACTTCATCAGATTGTAGACCCATTGACAACAAATGTACGGCAACAGAAATTGAAATCAACCCCATATTTGGGCATAGATGCGGCCCAGTCTAAAAATTGGCGAATGTCTCTGAATGAGATGAAAAGAATTTATGTTAGAATTTGAGATGAAGAGGACTCTCTGATGTGTGCAAATAATAAGGCTACAAGAATATAGATATCAAAAAGGGGATATGAAGCTTTAATTGATCCAACTAGTCTAAATGATATGTGGTCGTGGTCTATAAATCTAGAAAATAAAGCTGGAAAATAGAGGATCCATAGAAAACAATATTTTTTCTCTATCTAGTACTTACGTAAAAGGTCCTAACTTGGGACAGTTCAGAGAAAAGAGGGAGACAAGGCCTCAGTGATTGTATGTCATGTACAAGGGAAACAAAATCTATTCCTCATTTATTCATCTACTACTCATATGGTCACATTTGTGGAAACATATCGAGAAATTGACTACAATAAATATCTGGAGGGGATTCACAATGGAAGAATGTCTTCAAGACTTGTATCCAGAGAAGGATCTAAGAGAATATAGAGCAATTCCATGTTTAACCTTATAGGGTATATCATTGTCAAGAAATGCTCAAATTTTTTAAAGAACCCAAATTCCTACTTTCTAGATATACAATAAGCTCTGTGGACTTTATCTAAGATGCAAAGTGTCTACGAAAGTCAAACATCATTGATAGTCCAAAAGCCAAGACCCACATGATATGAACGGTGAAGATGGAATTTCGAGTAGTATCTCCATGGATCACTTCATCAAGTACAAGGCTTGCCTGGGCACTCGAACAGACAATTTTGCATAATTGAAGGCTCTTCACATATTATTAAAGCTATAATGGATATCATGAGGTTGCAAATATTCAGGGATTCTTCTTTGGTCATAAAATGGATGAATTATGAGATACATATTCATTGTTAATTGGATGATTTGGCGAGGCAAATAAAGAAGGTTGCATTCAGGTTTATCTCTTTCACAAATGGTTTTCATTATCATAACATGCTAGTAGATGCACACTACCAAAACAAACAGAATGGGTTGAAGCTGGATTTAGTTTGCTAGAAGAATAAAAAAGGTAACTTGACACAAACAGGTACATCTGTTTTTAGCAGAATATCTATTTCCTGAAACCATATATATATATATATATAGATATATAGATATATATATATATATATGGTCCTTTGTGGTTTTTGAGCAGTCATATGAATTCATATTTTTGTACAAGCTGACACTTGAAAGTATCAATTCTCAGGACTCTAGAATGAGAAAATATTCTGTTTTTACTGATGGATTTTTTTTTGAGAAAATACTCAAAGAAATATATGAGAGACACTCGAATCCCAGTGTTCCATGTTAGGTGACTTAGGTCGAAATACATTGAGACAAAAACCTTGGCCAATTAGAAAAATCAAGATGTTCTCAACAAGCTGATGCGAATGGAGTATTATTGTGAGTGAATAAGTGTAGGGAATGGTAAAATTTTGAAAACTTTAGGATTATGGCAATCCACGGGCCCACATGAATCATAAAGAGTGGTAACTTGTTTTTGAAAATTGTTATATTATAACAATAAGTTGGCATTGAATTGTAGGATTATAAAGAAGGTAGTTGCTTGTTCTTTTTTGTTTTACCTCATTGGAGGTAAGAATTACGTTCTGTTCCAGAGCTGTCAGCTTGCTCCCTATAAAATAAAATAAAAATCTTATTGTTGCTTCAGTGTGTCCTTATGTTTTCTTTTTATCTCAATTGTCTTCTCTCTGGCACCTGCCTATACAAAATTCATTTCCAGCTTTAGCTCGATGGATAGAATATAGACCCCCCATGGAACTTGAATGCTTTGGGTGCCATAGATGAAAGCCAAAAACTGCTGAGGTTTTTCTGAATGAATAATACTCCTTGAGTTAGTGCAACTTATAACTCTTAGAAGGATCAATTCAACACAATTATCTGTGGAAATGGACATAAGAGATCCAAAATTAATGGCTGAAAAGGGATGGAATAATAAAAAAGTGTACTAGTGGTTCATCCACTTGCATACATAGAAAGTATTGCTTGGATTGAAGTGTATATTTGCAGCTCTTTCATGTTTGTTAATTATTAAAGTTGCTGCTCAATCTAGTCTCTGTAGGACAAGTTGTGGTGGCTTACCCATCCAATATCCTTTTCGCATTGATGATGGGTGTGGGAGTCTTGAAAATAGATCATTGCTTGTGTGCACCATAAGGACACCCACAGGGAGATATATTTTGAATAACATCACTCCTTGGAAAAATCAAAGATAGTGTATGCAAATTGTCACACAGAATAAGCCATGATGTTGTCGAGAATAACATGCTGTTAAAAATTAAATACCTTATTCTTCAAATGATCAAGGTATTATCCAAAGTAACATTGTTCTAGAATCTGTTAGTTCCGACGATGTTTAAAGTACTCTTCATTGTGGTTTTCTTTTTATTTCTGGTGTTAATAATAGTTTGTATCTTATACCAGGAAGGTCAGACTTTTATAACTTTCTAGGTCTGGTTTTTATTTCATGCCTTTTAAGAGTCTTTTCATTAGTTTAAAAAATATGTTGTAATGTTGTCGTAGAGTCCTCTGTTACCGGAAAGCTGACCGATAGACTGGTTTTTGGTTTTGTTCACCAAATCACTCTGCACTTACACTCAGCCTGTATAAGAAGTTGCATGTTTTTTTTTTTTTTTTTATTGAGAACATATTGAGAACTTAAATGATATATACTTAAAACTTGAGAGTCAATATTATGTTTGGTGGTTCAATAAATCCCTGTAATTTTCATTCAACCAGTTTTCAAAACTTTATTTGATTCACAATTTTTGAAACTTTTCTAACAACTTAAGGAGTATGGGAAACTATTTGCAGGGTTAGAAATACTAGCTTTCCCATGCAATCAATTTGGTGGACAAGAACCAGGTGATAATGCTCAAATTGCAGAAGTGGCCTGCACTCGCTTTAAAGCAGAGTTTCCCATATTCAACAAGGTCTTCATCTTCTGATATTTATACCATCTTGGATTTCTTCTCTCTTTATGCTATAGGATTCATTTAAAGTTTAAACTTAACCAGTCCATCTGGTTGCTTCATTGAATCCTTGGTGTTAAGTAGAAATTTTGTGATGTAGGTAAAAATTAATGGTAGCAATGCAATGCCTTTCTAAAAGTTCTTGAAGTTAAGCAAAGGTGGCCTTTTTGGTGATGGAATAAAGTGGAACTTCTCTAAGTTTCTGGTGGACAAAGATGGGAACGTTGTAGAACGATATGCACCCACTACGTCTCCATTGAGTATCAAAATCTTGGAAAAACTCTCTTTGTTAGTTCCATGTATCATATATGAAGATCCTTGCTATCACTAGCTCACTATATAATTACTTTGGTGAAAACTTGTTTTTGTGTGCACCAATGACACCAAACTTGAACTAAGGACACCCATAGGGAGATATCTTGTGAAGGACATCACTCATTGGAAAAAGCAAATAGATTGTATGCAAATTGGCACACAAAATAAGCCAAAATAACCCGATGTTAAAAATTAAGTACCTTATTCTTCAAATCGAACTCTTCTTTACATTGATGATGCAATAAACCATGATCTCCATGGTGATATAAGGCCTATGTTGCATCATATGCAAATGCAGAATAGCATCATATTTTAATTTGTATCGACCTTTCCAGTCATAAGGCCTATGTTGCATCATCTGCAAATGCAGAATAACATCAGATTTGAATTTGTATTGACCTTGCGAGTAATATGCATGACATTGTAGTAAAGTTTTTTTTTTCTTTTTTTTTTTTTTTACTTTGGTCACCAATAATCCCCACTAGAACACAACCCACCATTGAAATGATACAGTTGGCATCTCTCATAATAATTTCTCATCCAACAATTTTGGAAATTAGCTTGGTAGCAGTGTGGCAATCTTCAACATACATGCCCATTTTTATATTGGGGTACATTAGGCCAGATTCACTTCATGGAAAGTTAATTTCACCATATCACTCTACAATTACACTCAGCTTGTATAAGAAGTTGCATGTTTTTTTATATTGAGAACATATTGAGAACTTAAATGATATCTACTTAAAACTTGAGAATCAATATTATGTTGGGTGGTTCAATAAATCCCTTTAATTTTCATTCAACCAGTTTTCAGAACTTTATTTGATTCATAGCTTTCGAAACTTTTCTAACCACTTAAGGAGTCTGGGAAACTATTTGAAGAGTTTCAATGCTTCAACACTGTACTCATTCTTGGTACACATACCAATCATCCCGTCCATAGTACAACATCTCTCTCAGCCATTCTATCAAATATATGACATGTATTATCTATTCTTCCAAACTTGGAATAGAAGTTCAGAAGCTCAGTCCTGATAATGGCATTTAACTCAAAGCCACTTCGAATAACATACGAATGAATCTCAGATTTGATTAGGGTGAATATTTTTGAACTTATATTTAAGTTTTATTGGAATTATTTTAAGTTTTATTGGAATTATTTTAAAGCTGAAGATGTTAGTTATTAGTAGAATATACTTGTTTAAACTGTTACAATTTTTTTGAAGTTATATTTTTGTTTTACTGGAATTATTCTAAAGATGTTACTTATTACAAGAATATACCTCGGATTTGATTAGGGTGGATATTTTTGAATTTAGATTTAAGTTTTAATGGAATTATTTTAAAGCTGAAGATATTAGTTATTACTAGAATATACTTGTTTAAATTGTTACAATATTGGACCTAGGTCGAGAAGATAACGACATTTATCTTAATAATCCATACTACATATCAATAACTAAATACATATTATCAATCATTATACTCACTAAAATTATATTTAAAATTAAATTCAACAACTTAAAATTAAAATTTTCTAAATTTCTAATCAAATTTTAAATCTTTCAAAACTCTACCCAAAAAACTGCAAATTTTTACAATATTGTATCAAAAATTACAAAATCTATCTTACATTGACAATTTTGAAATTTTGTTTTTTAACAAATAAATTTCTCTATATTATGTTTATTTATTATGGTATTGAGATGAATCTTCTAATATAGAAATTATTGTTTAAATATTTATTATTTTGTTTTTTAGCGTATACTTTTTTCTATATTATGTTTATTTATTAGGGTATTTAGATTAATTTTCTAATATAGAAATTACTGTTCAAATATTCATTATTAGAATTTATTGTTGAAATATTTATTTTAAAAATAAACCTAACAACTTAAAACCACTTGCATGTCAAGTTCAATTCCATAATAAAACTTAGATTATATGTTAATTTAAATTTCAATTCCTTAATGAAAATTTAGATTATATGTCAATTTCAATTCCACAATTGACAATTCCATAATAATAGCTTAGATTATTACTTGCATGTCAATTTCAATTCCATAATAAAAACTTAGATTATATGTTAATTTCAATTTCAATTCCATAATGAAAACTTAGATTATATTTCAATTTCAATTTCACAATTGACATTTCCATAATAATAGCTTAGACTATATGTCAATTTCAATTCCGCAATAAGAGCTTAGCTTAAAAGTCAATTTCAATTCCACAAACAATTCAAAAAATTGCCTCAAGAGCTAGGTGATAAGAGCTTAGCTTAAAAGTCAATTTCAATTCCACAAACAATTCAAAAAATTGCCTCAAGAGCTAGGTGATAAGAGCTTAGCTTAAAAGTCAATTTCAATTTCACAAACAATTCAAAAAAATGCCTCAAGAGCTAGGTGATAAGAGATTATCTTAAAAGTCAATTTCAATTCCAAAAACAATTCAAAAAATTGTCTCAAGAGCTAGGTGATAAGAGCTTAGCTTAAAAGTCAATTTCATTTCCACAAACAATTCAAAAAATTGCCTCAAGAGCTAGGTGATATGGTAAATACTTTGCAGGAAGTAGACCTTTCGAGTTGCCAATATATTATATGGCATGATTCTTCTTAAATTTATGCCTTCTATATGTCATGATTCTTCTTAAATTAGCTTAAAAATCAATTTCAATTCCACAAACAAGTCAAAAAATTGCCTCAAGAGCTAGGTGATATGGTAAATAGTTTGCTTGAAGTAGACCTTTCAAGTTGCCAATATATTATATGCCATGATTCTTCTTAAAATTTTTATATTCAGTGATCTTTTATATGTCATGCTTCTTCTTAAATTTATGTATGCCATGATTCTTCTTAAATTTATGCCTTCTATATGTATGTCATGATTCTTCTTAAATTTATGCCTTACGGCGTTTCCTTTGCAACATCTGGTGCAATTCCTAGTATATTTTATAATAAAAATATAAAAGCTTTCTTATGATGAGTATAAATATGTGCGAATGGGGCATGATTAAAACACTCATTAACTCCTTGTATAATGGTTATGTTCAAAACCGGGTAGGTGTCCCACCCACTTTACCTCCAAGTAGAGGTTACATTTGTTGGACAAGAGTAAGAGACATCAAGTTTCCAGTGCCTATGGTCCAAAAAATAATAAGATGTTTTTTTTATATTACTAAAAAATAATAAGATGTTTTTTTATATTACTAAAATAGATATGAATACAAAATATTAACTATTTATAATTTTTTAATAACCCACATTAAAAATATGAATACAAAATATTAATTATTTTTAATTTTTTAATAATTCACATTAAAAATAGAGTTGTAAAAGTAATTAAAATAATTAACTTATTTGATAGTGAAGTAAGGCTTTGGTAAGCCTTGTATATAAAACTTTATTGTACCTATTTTTAAGAGTGAGAATATGATCTGGATTATTATATTATTTTTCATCTATATTGAAGTTTTTATAGTGGAAAAAGTGGAGGAATTAGCTCTTAAGACTATTTTTATTGATGGGACCAAGTTTGGAGAATTGGGGCTTGAAAACTTCCAGGAGTAATTTGAGGAATCAAATGAAATTTTTATGGTAAAAATTTGCCAATTATTGGTACATATTCTTATGCTATTGTAAACACAGATAGATTTCCAATAATGCAAGATTCACCTCAATTTGAGTTTATATGCTAAATTTATGTCACTTGGAAGTTGGCCTTCTTGTTTTGACCACCATGATTCAAGAGGATGCCATGTTAGCCCCCATTAATAATGGAAAATAGACTAACCATGTGATCTTAATGAAGAAGATTATGGAAGATCTAACATTGCATCTATAGCTAATAGTTGAAGGAGTCAAACTTAACCAGCATTAGACTATGAGTTGTGTTATAACCAAGCCACTAGGAGGAAAATGGGTTCAATTGTATTTGAGTGCATTTATTCCATAGATGAGAAAATTAGTTGAGAGTATATAGGGAGGAAGAAAAAATAGAGGATTTGTACATTGAATTAGTCCATTGGCCAAAGGCCTCACTTCTTTGTACTTGGATCCATTTTCCATTTAGAGAAAGAAAGAAGAGCGACCTCATTTTATAGCTAGGTTTTCTCCCAAAAGGGTTTCCTAGGTTATCGCTTGTGTCATTTTGTGGTTAGTGAGTTTATTTTTGTATTCTCTAATTTCTACACAATTTTAATTTGCATACACAACAAATAATGATTAACCTATCTCAAAATCTAAGGAGAAATAAATCCTCATAGTGTAGATTTCACATTTTATAATATATTTTAGTAGATATGTTGTGATAAACTATCTAGTGGAATATCCACGGTAGTTTACAAATCAAGATAAAATTATTCATTTTAAGTATACAACCATTATTATTAGCAACATTTTAGTCAAGTTGTATGGGCTTATTGTAGTGTCCTATCTAGGGTGCTAGACTAGGCTATATTTATTATCGACCAGGATGCGTAGACTTAGAGGCATGCGTCTACAATATATAGACATAAAGGATTATTAGCTAAGTGGTTATGATGGTAGGTCACAGGACTTCTTTACGGAAGATTGAGGTATGTTACCTATCACCCAAACACTTAGGTCACTCAGTTAATCTACCTAATTACAACATTGTCATTCAATTCATTTACCAAATTAAAACACTGTGTATCACTTCAAACCAAGATTTCAATCTCCTTACAGAGACACTATGCATAAAACCCCTATTCAACAAATACTCAGCATTCACTAATATTCATGAAAGATAAAGACATACTGAAATTATAAGCATACTTTGAAATGATAACAGAGTTCATGACATTGCTTTAAAAGACAACAAAGGATCGAATCCCTTACAGGATACGATTCACGATCTCAGTGATGAACTATTCAAGCACTATCATAAACATTACCCATACGCATTCTATTGAAATCGAAAACCAATTCTAATTGCTGTGCATATCATTTAATACCCTAAGTTGCGAATAAAAAGGAAATGACAGTATACCAGTTTAACGCAGGGCCCGTCCGCGTTTCAGAGGTATACTGGACTGTGATCAACCGATTATAAAATCAACGCAACAAGGAAAAATCGTGACTGCAACCGTGTTCTTGGTATTAAGTTCAAACTCTGTTTTCAAATGATACAATGATAACCAACTAACCACTACACAAAACTGTGTTTACATATGTTTTTACAACCCTTACATTTCGAAAACGAATGTACATTCATGATGTGGCTGTTGCCGCTTTTATCATGTCGTGATTTTTAAAATGTTTCTATCCTAAACTAATTTCAAAAAGGAACAAAACTAAATCAATTTAGAATGCTATGTTGTTGTTGCCTTTGTCGCCAACATGCTATACTTTGACCATCATTGACTGCGCATGTAGGAGGGTCGGTTATGTTGTAGGATAGGTATTCGTCCATGCTTGGACATTCTACTTTTCATCCCTACCCTTCGCTCTAGCCTAGCTGTCATGCCACATGTCAAACAATAAACCAATTACAGGATGTTGGAACTTCCTGTAGTCATTTTACCAAAAATTCCTAATTCTTTAACACAAAACTCCTAAATCAATTTTAATGCATTTTAATAACTATAGTACTATTAACTAATCAATTTTCAAGGGATCTAAGAGATGTATGATGGAAAGAAGTAGCAAATGATATGTTTTAGGAGGAAAAAGGAGGTCATGGGATGGTACCAACATCTCTCCCCGACTTAATGAATTAGCATGTCCTCATGCTAACCCCGAAGTGCTTCCCTTGAACTCTGTCCCTGCCTGTACCTCTGCTGCCTTTAGCAATGTATCCACATTCTTTTTCACCTGGGCATCTTTCTGATCATGGAGCTCCTGCTTTAAACTTTTGTATTTTTCTTTGAGGGTCTTCTTCTGGTTGTACCACTTAGTGGCCCATTTACAAATATCCGTTTGCTAAGCCTCAAGTTCACTGATTCGCTCCCTTAACTTTTCATTCTTCTGTTGAGTCTCTTTACTCTGCGCTCAGAGCATTTCATTTTCTTTCTTGATAACGTTTTCTAGCATATTAGCCTCCATGAGTTCTTCCTTTAATTTCTCAATTTGTTTCTCCAGTTTCTTCTGTTTCTTAATGGGAGGTGGTGAACCTTTTTCTTGCCTGTTATTGCTTTCAACCTCTATATCAGCTTCTGGTCCTGGTTGTGAGCGGTCATTACTCTCAATATCCATCGGTATAGGTGCATTGGATTCAAGCTGGTCTTCTTGTAACTGGGCTTTTGGTGCTCTCCTTGTTCTTCTTGAATAAGTGGTGAAAATTTTATCTTGCTCTGCCTTCTGAGCATCCTCTTTTCTCATTTTCCTAGTCCTTATGTTGCTCACAGGTGGAGGTACCTTGCTTGCTTTGGATACTGGGATCTCTTCATCGATATCCTTCATGAATCCTGAGTTCTCCTGCAGTTCTTCTTTGTCTTCTTCATCTTTAATTTGGTTAGCAGCTAAGAACTCCTTCCACGTTTTCCCTCTTCTCTGCAATTCATGCTCAATAAGAATTTTAATTAAGCCAAAGTGATATAGGCTCTTGTCTTCATTTCCCTTCTGCTTTTGGATGGTCTTCGACATCTTGGTTAGGCTTTGTAATAGAAAATATGGTAGACTGATAACACACTGCCTTTTCAAGTGTAGCAGTAGTTTAATATGGTATAGATAGACAATACTGTAACGGCCTTCGCAAGTTACGAATTTTTGGAGGATATAGACCATCTTGTCCCAGGGATGCATCAACCAACTCCTTGGGACGCCTTTCTTCCAGTTAACTGATGAGACTCTGGATCTAGACATAAATTGAGTCCATGACTTCTCTTTAAATTGCTTTGTCTTAAAGTACTTCTCCCCTTCTAGGCTGATCCCTATTGATTGGGCTATGGTGTCTTCCGAAACCCTGAATGAGAAATTACCTATCAGGGCTTTCTCTCCATTGAATGTGAAAGCGAATTGTTTGGTAACCTCTTCATTACTTCCGTGAAATTTCTCTAAAAAGGGCAACCACTGTATCTCTTTGAGAATTGAAATGCAATCTTCATGATAATGAGAACTGTCGAACATGCTCGGCTCGACCCTATTGGTTATTTTGGCAGAGGGTCGTGCTCTAACTCTTCTCTGTTTATGTTTTGCAATTTCAACAAAGAAGTTTCAATTTGTTACCTGGTGGTGTCGCTCCCTTAATATCCAGTACGATGCTCGGTTGACCGTCTTGTGATTTTGGTGGAAGTCGAACCTGAATGGCTATATTTCCCTCTTGTGGCGATCACTGCTTTCAATCCTTACTGTGGAAGTCACGGGAGTCAAATGCCAGCGTTAAATAAATGAGAATGATGGTGAAATAACCAACTACACTTACTTCATAGCGTATTCATCTTTTGGAACAGAGGAATGGCTGTACCGCTTGTATAGATGCCATCATAGGAGCACTGGAAGCGTATATGCAATACTGGGGTATGATTTCAGGGAGTCCTCTGAATCATTTGGCTACGTCGGGTGGTGGAATCATAATTCGACCGTGTGGGATACAATGAATAGGCCCGCTTTAACATTTGTTTCTTTCCCTTGTTTTTTTTAAAACAATTCACCATGTGTCCTGCTTCTATTGGTACTCGGCCAAATGGAAGATGTTGGTATGGTTGTAGGATGTGATTGGCATAACAAGGTTGATATGAAAAGGGGTAATGGATTTAGAGGTATGAAATAGGTTGGAGTATGAAAGATGATAAGAATCAGTGAGATAAGGGATGATGGAAAATGTAGTGTCCTTGAAATCGATCATAACAGTCACGGTCATTAAATTTAACATTAAAAATTAATCTAAGAAATTAAATGTTAAGAATAAGGAACACTTTCCACTTTTGTTGGTTGTTGTTGCATTGGCATGCTGAGTAGGACTAGTCTCTTTTGACTATTCTTTGTTGTTCATAACAGGTCCCCTGAGATAGATTCGAATGCAATAGGTCCCTCTGAAATCTTGAAGATGTTCATGCAGCTCCTTTGAAATCCGGAGAAAGAATTATATGTATACAGGTTCTTTGAGCTTGGGTATTTGATGGAGTCTTGGTGCCTAGCAACCTGTGAATCCTTGTAGAAACTTGTTGAAGCTTTGTTGAAGTAACCCTGAAGTAACAGTCTCTTAACAGGTCCCTTTTATGTGTCTTAAACAGGTCCCATTACTGCTGGTGTTGGTAGCATGGTCTTCTGGACAGAACAGGTCCCCCTGCATAATGTTTATAACCAAGTCCCTCTGAGATAAAACAATGACAAAACAACTTCTTTATTGAAATCTGGAATGCTGGAACAAACTGCTTTGGAAATTTACAGTGAGGAGATGAGATAAGAAATCTTTAAGAATTTACAATGGAGAGATAAAAGAACAAAATGCTGATGCTTCTCTCCCCCACTAAAGTTTTGACTTGTCCTCAAGTCATTATTCAGTTGATAAATCAAACAGTGAACAAAAGAAAGGGAATTCTTACCCACCAGCGAATTGGTTTTCAAGTAAGAATTCGGGGTTAGAGTGTGCCAGAGTCTGGTTTTCACATCTAACCCCTTGTTATTATATATATATATATATATATATATATATATATATATATATATATATATATTTTAGATTTTGTTTTGTTTTTTTTTTTTTAATTTCTTTTTGAATTTCTAAATTGAAAGGAAATGAACTAAGGCAGGGATACTGTAGCTGAGGGCTGCAGTATCTCAACCTCTCTTTGTTGAGATACTGTTTGGAGAAAATCTTGCTTGCTGATGGGCTTAGTGTATAGTTTCAGGCAATGACCATTGACAGTAAAGGAATGACCTTATCCATCAATAGTTTTGAGCTTGACTGAACCATTGTCGTAAGCCTGAATAATTTGGTATGGGCCCATCCAATGGGTGGTAAACTTGGCTTTATGATCTTTGAATTTAGAGTCAAAAAGTAAAGCCCAGTCACCTTCCTTGAACTACTTCTTCTTGATATGTGCATCATGCCACTACTTCCTTTGTTTTTGCATGAGGATTGTGGTTTCCTCTGCTTGCTGCCTCATTTCATCCAGCTGGTTCAACTGCTGAATTCTTTCTTGTTGTGCTTGGTCCAAGTCAATTTGCAAATCTCTAGCCAGTTTAAAAGTATGTATTTGAAACTCAATAGGAAGCATTACCTCTTTGCCGTACACCAACTGATATGGTGTAAATCCTGTAGTATCCTTCCACGTAATTCTGTAAGCCCAGAGTGCATCTTTGAGCTTCTCTTCCCAATTCTTCCTGTTCATTGCCACAGTTTTAGTAATGATCCCTTCCAAAGTTTTGTTTGTGGATTCCACCTGCCCATTGGCCTGTGGATGGTAAGGTGTACTTTTCCTATGCTTGATTTGGTATTTGTCTGTGATGTCCTTCACTAGCTTTGAGGTGAATTGAGTACCTTGATCAGTCACTATCTCCCTTGGTACTCCATACCTTACAAAAATCTCTTCAAAAAGGAAATTTACCACTGTGTGTTCGGTGGCTCTAACCAGTGCTTTTGCTTCAGCCCACTTTGTGACGTAATCAGTACATACTAAGATGTACTTCTTACCATTGGAGGTTGGGTTAATGGGTCCTATAAAGTCTAGAGCCCATTTTTCAAATGGCTCTAGGTGAACTTGGGGCTGAAGGGGCATCTCGTCTGTAGCTATTGGCCTGCCCATTCTTTGGCAGCTGTCACAACTCTTCACATACTTCTTGGCATCCTTGAAAATGGATGGCCAGTAGTATCCAAGAGTAAGAACTTTGAATGTTGTCCGCTTAGCTGTAAAATGCCCACCACACGGTTCATCATGGCAAGATTTTAAAATATCAATTATCTCATCGTTTCTTACACATCTTCTAATGATCATATCATAACCAGTGTAAAATAAATCGCCATTAAGCCATGAATATCTAGCACTTTGTTTGACTAGTCTCTTCTTTTCCTTTGCAGTAAAGTGTGGAGGTGTCCTTCCTGTAGACAAATAATTGGCCAAATCAGCATACCAAGGATTTACTATGGAAATTGCAAATAAATCTTCATCTGGAAAAGAATCTTCAACCGGAACAACCTCACCTGGATTTTGCAGTCTAGAAAGAAAATCTGCCACCTGATTCTCTTTACCTGGTCTATCTAACACTATGATGTTAAATTCCTGTAACAATAATAACCATCTGGTAACTCTGCCACTAGTTATTGGTTTATTCATTAAATGTCTAATGGCAGAATGATCAGTATGTACAAAGACCTCATAACCAGTTATGTAATGTCGGAATTTATTCACAGCATATATGATGGCAAGTGTTTCCTTTTCTGTGACTGTGTAGTTTGAATCTGCAGGTGTTAGATTTTTGCTAATGAAATAAATGGCATAATTACAAGATTCCTCTTTTTGGCCTAATAAGGCACCCACTGCAGTGTCAGATGCATCTGTAAAGATATGAAATGGTAGGCTCCAATTAGGCCCTCTCAAGACTGGTGCGGTTGATAACTTCTTTTTGAGTAGTTCGAATGCTTGTTGGCAGTTCTCATTCCAGTTGAAAAGTACATCTTTTGTTAGAAGTTTAAACAAAGGTAAAGCTATTTTACTAAAATGTTCAATAAACCTTCTGTAATAGCTTGCATACCCAAGGAAACTTCTTACCTCTTTTTGATTCTGTGGAATTGGCAAATCAACAATGATCTGGATCTTTGCTGGGTCAACTTTGATGCCTTGAAAAGAAATATAGTGGCCTAATACTATCCCTTCGTTTAACATCATAAAGCACTTTTCATTGCTGAGGGACAGATTAGCTTCAATACATCTTTTCAAAACTCTTTCAAGGTTCTCTAATGCATGTTCAAATGAATTGTCGTACACTGAAAATTCATCCATGTAAACTTCAACACAATCATGAATTAAATCAGCGAAAATAGCTAACACAGCTCTCTGAAATGTAGCTGGAGCATTGCAAAGTCCAAATGGCAAAACATTGTAAGCATAAGTGCGGTTTTGTCCTGGTCTTCCGAGGCTATCCTGATCTGGTTGTAGCCACTGAAACCATCAAGAAAAGAAAATGATTATTTACTAGCTAGGGTGTCTAACACTTGGTCAATAAATGGTAGTGGGAAATAATCTTTGAGCGTTGCTTTGTTCAGTTGTCTGTAATCAACACAAATGCACCACTTACCATTTTTCTTAGGCACTATAACCAATGGGGATACCCACTGACTGTCAGAAATAGGATATATAAAATTAACTCTCAACAGTTTTTGCAATTCTTCTCTGACAATATCCTGGAGCATGGGGTTCATTCTTCTCTGTGGTTGCCTCACTGGTTTGATAGTACTATCTGTACAAATATGGTGAGTGCATGTGTCAGGGTGAATCCCATGCATATCAGTGTAGTCCCAAGCAAAGGCTTTCTGGTATTTTCTCAATAGTCGAATCAATTTCTCTTGCTGACATGAGTCTAGGTGATTGCCTATGTTCAGAGTTTTCCCTGGACTAATCTCTATGATCTGACTCTGTGTGTTGGTGATGGATTGAACTGGAAAAATGTTGTGAAATGTGGTTTGCAAAGATTGAATGGTGCATGTTTCCTGAAAATTTTGAGCCAAAAGTACATCTGCAGCATGATATTGGTCATTTCTCAAATTTTCGGAAATATTAGGTTGAGAAAGGAATAATTCTACCAAATCATTATTGTCTTGTTCTTGGAAATCATAGATTTGGTCAATGCTAAAAACAGATTGTACTTCTTCTTTATCATTAAATTTATCATCAAGCCACACATTGTGTGTTACTGCTGGTGATTGTGTCGATGGATAAAGAGTGAGTTGTTTTCTTTCGGTCCCTCTTGAAATGATCATGTTGCCTGATTGACATCCTATGAATGCATCAGCAGTCGCTAACCATGGTCTACCAAGGATGATAGGGTGCCCTCCTAAATTGGATTTGGGTTGAAGAACTAAGAAATCCACCGGATACTCCCAAGAGTCCAGTGAGACAATTATGTCCTCCAAAATCCCTTCAGGAATCACTTTAGACCTATGAGCTAGTTCTAGAACAATCGTTGTATGTTGCAAATTTATGAGCTGGAGTGTTCTCATGGTTTCAAGAGTCATGACATTTATTGTGGCCCCAAGATCTATCAAAGTGTTTGGAATTTGTATGTTGTTAATGATGGTGGTCACTTTGGGAATGCCAGGATCAACATACTTTTCTATGGAGATGGTATTGGTCATAAGGCCAGCTAAATGTCCTATAACATGAATGGTTTGAGGATCAGTCCTTTTCCTAGTAGGCTTCTTGAGGCACATGTCTTTGATGGATTTAGTATATATAGGAATGTCTTTTATAGCTTGCAGCAGCGGAATTTTTATGTAGACATTCTTGAGTTCATCTAAGACATCAAACTGTGGTATAGACAGTGGAGGTTTTATTTGGACCAATCGGTCTGGAAAAGGTGGATGCAATGGTTGCATCTGCTTATCTTTGGTATCATCATTTGGTTTTCTTTGATTTGTCATTTCATTTTCATTTTCTGTGTTTTCTTCTTGCTTATCTGTTATTGGAGAATATTTTTGGAGTACCCTACCAGACCTCAAGTTGATATTTTACAAGGGTAGTGTGGGATATGAGGTTCCCTCTTCTACATTGTATGCTGGCCTCTCTGCTCTATTATTTGGATTTGGGACAGTTTGAGCAGGAATTTGAGTAGGTCTGGGAGGTTGTGAGTTAGCTGGAAATTGCAGTTGTGGCGGATTTATTGGTGGAGGAGCAGGCAGTGCTTGTTGAGTAGGTTGAGGCTGATAAACAACTTGCTGAGGATACTACTGATATGGTTGAGAATGTGATGAATACGGCTGATGGTATTGTTGATATGGTTGTGAATATGGTGGGTATGATTGAGGATATGTATGATAGGGTTGAGAGTACTGTTGAGATGGTCTCCATTGTTGCTGTGGGTGGTTTTGGTGCTGCCATGGCATGGGTACATTCCATGAATTCTGTGCATACATTTGATCATTTACAGGAAATTGCAAATTTTGATTTGGAAACATACCTTGAGGTGCTAGCCTTGGCTGCCATGGTCTCTTTGTGCCCATGTAATACACGTTTTCCATCTCTGCATTAGCTGCCATATTACAGTTCTGCAAAACCTTAACTTTAGGACAATTAAACATATCATGATGTTCAGTACAGAAATCACAAACTTGGATGTTTTCTAGTGGGCAGTCTTTTAATGCATGTTTCTTCCGGCATTTTAGGCAGAAGATAGCCATTATCTGATCTTCATCTTCTTGTTTCTTCTTAGCTTTTAGAGTGTCAATTTGGTTCCCTAGGGTGCTTAACAGATCTGTTTTAAACTCTTCTAACAGATTCCCTATTTCAGCCCTTGTGACACTTGCTGAGGCAGATTTTGTGACTTTGGATGACAGGGTTCTTTTTCCCATTTTAGCTTTGCTCCTTGAATACTTTTCGCATAACTCAGCGATTTCTTCAAAGGGTAAGGCAGAAATGTCACCTTTGCCCATCAAGTTAAGATCATCCATGTATTCCTCTCGGATACCTTTCAAGAATATTGTGCGGATCAGATCAAGAGGCATAGTTCGGTGTTTGGATTTTTGTAAGTTGTAGACAAACCGTTCTAAGTATTCCTCTAAGGTTTCATCCTCTTGCTGGCTCATTCTAAAGATATCATCTTTAGAATCTTTGGATCTACAATAAGGTTGATATTTCCTTAGAAATATTCTTCTCATGCCATCCCAATCAACTATAGCATGCTCACCAAGCCTCATGAACCATCTTAAGGCTGATGCCTTTAATGTTGCTGGGAAGAGTCTAAGCCTATGGGCATCATCTGTATAGCCATATGTTCGACATACAATGTCAAACTCGAACAAGAATGAGTCTAGATCTTCCGAAGCCATACCATAAAAGTTTGGTAGCATGGATGGAGGTATGTTTTTCATTTTGATCTCATCATCTTCTTGTGGTTCATAAACTTAAAAGTTGACTCCTCTTCATCTCTCTGTCCTTGATTTGGTACTGATCCAGCTCCTTCCTCAGCCATTCTAATAGGTCTCCCTGTGTCAGTGTCACTTGTTTGAAAGAGGAGATTAAAGAAAGATTGTTCGGTCACTGTGCTACTTTCTCCTTGTGTGGAAGATCTAGGAAAGTGCTTCTTCTGCGATTTATGTGTTAATAAAGTTTGCCTTTCGATGAGAGTAAGTCTTTGTCCTAACTTTTGTTTTTCCTCTAATGCTTGGATGGTGACTTCCTCAGCTGCTGTTGTATTCCCTAAAGAGTCTGCTCCTGATGATGATGGGTTAGTTTTTGGATGGTGGGGGGTTTTTATGAATCTACCTTGATTGTCTCTAAATCTAGGCATAAATGAACATGATTTCTAACTGTGTTTTTGCTCGTTTTTGTTTATTGAATTTTTTTTTCTTTTTAAATCCTTTAAGTACGCCTCCCCGGCAACGGCGCCAAAATGTAGTGTCCTATCTAGGGTGCTAGACTAGGCTATATTTATTATCGACCAGGATGCGTAGACTTAGAGGCATGCGTCTACAGTATATAGACATAAAGGATTATTAGCTAAGTGGTTATGATGGTAGGTCACAGGACTTCTTTACGGAAGATTGAGGTATGTTACCTATCACCCAAACACTTAGGTCACTCAGTTAATCTACCTAATTACAACATTGTCATTCAATTCATTTACCAAATTAAAACACTGTGTATCACTTCAAACCAAGATTTCAATCTCCTTACAGAGACACTATGCATAAAACCCTTGTTCAACAAATACTCAGCATTCACTAATATTCATGAAAGATAAAGACATATTGAAATTATAAGCATACTTTGAAATGATAACGGAGTTCATGACATTGCTTTAAAAGACAACAAAGGATCGAATCCCTTAGAGGATATGATTCACGATCTCAGTGATGAACTATTCAAGCACTATCATAAACATTACCCATAAGCATTCTATTGAAATCAAAAACCAATTCTAATTGATGTGCATATCATTTAATACCCTAAGTTGCGAATAAAAAGGAAATGACAGTATACCAGTTTAACGCAGGGCCCGTCCGCATTTCAGAGGTATACTGGACTGTGATCAACCAATTATAAAATCAACGCAACAAGGAAAAATCGTGACTGCAACTGTGTTCTTGGTATTAAGTTCAAACTCTGTTTTCAAATGATACAATGATAACCAACTAACCACTACACAAAACTGTGTTTACATATGTTTTTACAACCCTTACATTTCGAAAACGAATGTAAATTCATGATGTGGCTGTTGTCGCTTTTATCATGTCGTGATTTTTAAAATGTTTCTATCCTAAACTGATTTCAAAAAGGAACAAAACTAAATCAATTTAGAATGCTATGTTGTTGCTGCCTTTGTCACCAACATGTTATACTTTGACCATCGTTGACCGCGCATGTAGGAGGGTCGATTCTGCTGTAGGATAGGTATTCGTCCATGCTTGGACATTCTACTTTTCATCCCTACCCTTCGCTCTAGCCTAGCTGTCATGCCACATGTCAAACAATAAACCAATTACAGGATGTTGGAACTTCCTGTAGTCATTTTACCAAAAATTCCTAATTCTTTAACATAAAACTCCTAAATCAATTTTAATGCATTTTAATAACTATAGTACTATTAACTAATCACTTTTCAAGGGATCTAAGAGATGTATGATGGAAAGAAGTAGTCAAATGATATGTTTTAGGAGGAAAAAGGAGGTCATGGGATGGTACCAACACTTATCTTGGAAAAGAGGATCAACCTTTGGCTTGAACTCCATGGTAAAAGAGTAAAAGGCAAAGCTAGTCTTATGATATATCTTTCAACCATATGTTATCTTATTACTCCTAGGATAATTGTATTGGAATACCAAAATAATAAAACTAATCACTTTCTTTTTTAGTTTTATTGACTTTAGAAAATATTTCGACATTGACACTATTCCTAAAACAAATCTATAGAAGAGGCTAGAATATATAATGTTTCCTCTTGAGTTGAGGGTTGTAAAAATGTTGTACAAGAATGTTATTTTCAAGCTTAGGACAATTAAGGGTTGGTCAAAAGAAATTAAATGCAATATTGGAGTAAGTTAGGGTCTCCCTTATCCCCTACATTTTTGGCATATACTATGATACCATTGGTAAATTTATCTTTATGACTTATATTCCACATGTGACTGAAAATTCAAGTGGTACAAGAAATGTATTGTGAATATTTATTTCGATTAATAAAAGAGAAAAATTGTTTGTGTATTATTATTCTTGAAAATATATTGAAGGCTATCATGTGAGGTATTAGATTCCTAATTGTAAGGAAAACAATTGGATTTAGTCATTCCCAAGAAGGGGGCATGAACAAAAAAATAAAAAACCTTCATTTTTACCACAATTGAACTATCGACTGAGCATACCACCATGAAAAATACATGACTAGAGAAAAATGTCTTGGGTGGAACTGAAATAAAGAGGACTAGAGGAGATAAAGGTAGTCAAGTTAAAAGAAAGGGACAATGGGAGAGAGATATTGTCCTTAAACAAAGAAATTAGCATGATGATGCTAAGCGTTAAAGAGGTGTAAATTGAAAAAGAATTAATGATTTGTTCTCTTGCCATGAAAGAGTAGAGCTTGGGGGGTGTTGATAGTGATGGAAATCCATCAACCAAGGGGATCTCCCCGATATGAAGTCCCAACTAGACCTCACACCATTTGGTGTAGGAGTCCCATCCAATATAAAGGCCCAATTGCCATATACATAGATATTTGCCTTGGGTCTAGCTGTCAGCACATGAGAGTGTTACACTAGTATCTTCAAATAGAAATGTAATAGTGCTTGGTGAGTACGTAATGTAATTGTGTCACAGTTCTCTTACTGCCTAAGGAGGGAGAAAAGTGAGCCTTTAAGTGAGAGGTAATAGTAACACCCAGGAAGAGACACATGCAAACTAGGAAGGTATGTCCATCATCCAATAGAATAGTCCACAATGACCACGACAATTGTTAAAACCAAAGAACAAGGGAATACCTATCCACAATCCAACGGAGTAGTCCACAATGGATGTGACAGTCGTTATAACCAGTAAGCGAGGAAGGTCTGTCTAGTATCCTGTGGAGTAGTCCATAAGGATGAGACAATAGTGATAACCAATACAACACATTCCTAACAAGGTAAGTGATAAAACAACCGAAATAGTTCAATTGTCTTAGTACATGTGAAACAAACATGAATTACAAATTCCGAAAGAATAGTCTTATAAACATCCACAAAACATGCATGAAAACGTGCTAGCCTGAACAAGGTTTCGTATTAAGCAAAATTTCCAAGACACATGTACATCATACATCACTAGCCCCAGAAGTGGGGCATTAGAGCCACTCCTTGCTCCTCAAAGAATTGACTGAAAACTCTCTAGGCTTCATGGGAGGAGCCAAGGTGAAAAGTCCTTGCTAATTCAATGGGAGGGGTATATATAGCCAAGGGTGATGCTTGAACCTTGTGACTCTTGGACTACCCTCATGACCATTCAAATTCCTCTGACTTTTCAACTAACATGATTCTTCATCTTCATTGTGTTTCCATTGAACGTTCAATTTAAATTACATTCGGTTACAATAGATATGGCCCATAGTAGTGATGTGGCCTTGACAACTCATGAGACAACTTGACATGACACTGCTGACATGGATTGGCTAGTTGTAGCAGAAATGTCAAGCAATTGTTGCTGTTGAGTTATGGATATGTTCATAGATGCACTTTCTCTTCTCCTCCACATAGCTTGATGCTGCGGGGTCTTCAATGATATTGGTATTGTAAGATGGTTGGATGCATGTGTTCCCTTTTCTTGTTCTTTGGTGAACTTTTTTTGTCCATCCAGCTACAAATAAGTCTTCTAGCATGTTTTCTCCTTCTCCATCTCTTTCTTCGTCTCGCCATGATAAATTAGTGTACCTGTTCCTGCAATTCACTCATGATGAGATGACATCAAATCCAAACCCTCATAGTCTAAGATGATGCATTATTTTCCATGGACCAGGCCCATGACATATGAAAGACTAGGGAAGAGGCACCAGTAACTATGCATTGCGCAGTTCCAAGTGACAAGGAGGGAGATTGGTCACTGAGACTACCTAGAGCGCAACTTAGGCTTGACTAAGGAACTCCGGGGAATAATCTTCATTGTCAAGGAAAACTACATAGTGGCCACTAGGAGGCAGGATCGTGCAGTTGAGGTCACCAGTGGTAGCTACAAGGTGGGAACCTGGGGCACATCTATGCAGTTTTCTGAGGGAAGAAAAAATGGGGTAGCAGAAATACCAGAGAGGACAGTTATGTGTAGTCTTTGAGAGCAATGAGTCCTGGTTGAGGGAAGACATTGGGAGGACACCTTTGCGCAATTATGGGAGGAAAAATAGGTTTAGGTCTCCATGCATTGTGGGGTTCCAGTAGGCAGGGAGAAGGCTTGATGACTGATCTTGTGAAGTGCACAGTTCAGGTCATGATTTGAGGTAGTTTCTATGCAATTATGGGAAGGAAGGAAAATTGCTCACTTTTGGGATTGAACAGTGCAACTGTCCTGGGGGGAGGCCTCGTGTACTGCACAATTCCAGGCAATTGAGCAACACCATTGAGGTCTGAGACTGTGCAATGCAACTAAATTAGGATATGGTGAAGTGGAGTTGTTCAGTTCAAAGGATTTTCAGGAAAATGGCTAAGTGTGGGAGGCAAGTGAACTTCTGAGGAGTCGACATTGTGATCACACACTTAGCATACTTTGAAACCATGACAACATAGACCATCGAGGCAACAAGACAAAGCATTTCCCTCTATGAGGCTATCTAGAGTTAAAATAAATAAGTGTGACACTTGGGACAGACCTTTGGACGACTGTGATGACATTTGTGTGACTGTGCTTACAACTTTGTGTACGAGTGCGATAAATGTTTCCATGGCTAGGAAAACTTCTATACACAAAGACCAAACTTCACGGTCACAAGAAAGGTTCGAAAAAATGGCATAACAACCAAACATGTAAATAGACGACAATTGATCCAAGAAGTGAAAGGGAGAAAGAAACGTAGGGGAAACACATGGAATGAATTTCAGTGCTTGCAACCATGCATATCATTGAAGATAGAATTATATGACAATGATAAGAAGTCCTTCAAGATACACTATGAGGTGTATTTCAAAAGATGTGCTTTGTTTTCCATACATACCCTCCAAAGGGTTATGCATCAAATTGAGTCTTCATGTTGTCCCGATCTTCTATCATAGCTTGGGTTCCTTGGTCTGCTTATATTTCTGCTCAGATCCTTGAGAGTCATCTAGCATGTCATCCTTCTTTGTGGCCCCTAAGAGACACAATTCCGCAATTTGACAAGAAATTATTGCTCTAGGATGAGGCCATGGGAAAACACATCTGCGTAGTTTTAGGATGCAAGGTAGACTAGGAAGTTGAGGGACAAAACTGTGTAGTTTTAGGATGCAAGTCAATGCTGCGGTATGAGGCCCTCGGACGACACATTTCGCAATTTCAGGTTGCAAGGTAGGTTGGACAGATGAGGGACAAAATTGTGTAGTTATATGATGCAAGGCACTGTTGTGGGATGAGGCCCTCGGAGGACACATCTGTGCAGTTTTAGGATGCAAGGTGAACTGGGAAGCTAAAATTCCTAGGGGACAAAACTGTGCAATTTCTAAAGACAATGGGTTCCCACTAAGGGAAGGACACTAGAGGAAACCATTTCATAGTTTTGAATGCTAAGGGAGGTTGGGCTTTTTTTGCATTGTGCAATTTGAGTAGGCAAGGGAAAAGCTTGAGGGTTACATATGTGAAGTGCGCGGTTTTGGAAAGTTGGACGAGGCTAGGTTGCTAGGGAAACTCCATAATTTGGCTAAGTGTGGGATCAATGGAATTGATGTGAAAAATGATAGAACTTGAATATGATCAGACAATTTAACACTTAGTGATACAACATAGACCATCTAGAACATATAACACATACTTCGCTTAATGCAAGAACCTTTGTGGAAAATTACGACAAGTGCAACTCTGATGATAAACTTTGGGAGGATAAAGGTGACACTTGTAATTAAGAGTGTGTAAAATGAGTGTGAAATATGTCTATGTGGTGAGGAAAACCCATTCTCACAAATATTTCCCCTTGAAGCAAAATGAATTTCCCTTTGCATAACAAGCGATAATACCCATGCCCAAAGATGACACATACTATATAAAGGTAAAAGCGTGAACGACTCTTAAGATCAAAGAGGGAAGCTTGAGATCATCACGTTACCAAATAAGTGACTAAGGAACGATCGATCACAAGATCCACAATAGGCTCCGAAATTTAAGTATAGGGCAAAATTTTGGAGGTTGTTGTAACCACTATAACATTTGGTGACACACTGGTCGAATAACAACTTATTTGTCTAGGTTCGTTTTAGTGTAGGACCTTGGTCCTTTAGGGAGTATTGATTCATCATATAGAATACTTTGTCTTCCCCACTTATCCCATGGGCAGACATGGTCCCATTTGTACCTTCTCAATTGAACACAACACAAGATTCAACCAAATAGAAGTGTTTCAAATTGTGAAGGGTATTTTAGCTTGCGAGCTTAAGAATTTTAGAGTATAGTTTTCATCTATGGTGTTTCTTCGCTGCCAGCAGGCCTGGACAGTGGCCCAACGGAGTCACGTAGGAGCACAAACATTTCTCCACTGCCAACGATCCTAGACAATACCCTAATGGAGTTTCTTGCATCACCTCTCTCGCAGGAAGCCTTTCTCTTCTTTCGCCTTTGTTATTTTTTTTTTGTTTTTGTTTTTTTTGTTTTTTAAAGAGAATTGTGCTTAGGCACTTATTTATTTTTGGGGTGGAAGAGGGATACCAACTTATTGAGAGCAAGAGAGGTTGTTCCTTTAGAGAAGCATATAAAGGCCTCTAATTTAGGTTTTCTCATTTATATTTTTCCCCTTCTCCATTTATACTAGTTGGATAACCTTGAAAAAACCAAAGAAGAAAACTCAGTATAGAATTGACGTTCCTAGACTGGACATGGGTTCATGGTTGGACAAAAAATCTCCTTACAAACAGATCATATTTTCCATCAAGACATCATCAACCAAAATTTACAACCAAACACAAAGAAGATGAACACAAGACTAGCCAAGGGTCGTAGTGTCACATGAATCTTTGAACTTCAACCACATACACATTTAGAAACCAGGACCCTATAAGGAAAAACATTTATTTGCATAATGGAAATGAAAGGAAAAATCAACAAGGAAGAAAACAAAGAAAAAAGAAAGAAGACACAGAACCAAGAAACAAAATCAAAAGGAAAGAGAACAAAATGACCAAAGGAAACATGACGTAAAACTAGAATAAGAAAATTAGGATGCACTACGAGTAAAAAATGAGTGTAAGGAAGAGAAAAATAAGATGAAACTAATCCTACTGCTAACATAACAACTAGAAGGTCAGGGCCACGTAAAATGAAATTTCCAGTGAAGCCACCGTGATTGTTCCTGACTTACATCCACAAAGATATGAATTATTAAAATAGATAAAAGGTGATGAACAACATAAGGTATAAAAGCTTGAAAAACTTGCACAAGGGAGGGAAGGTCTTGCTTGTGGGTAGAAAGAAATGTCACAACCACTACTTTTACCCAATCCACATTCTTACCTCTTTGATGGATACCCCTTTTCAACAAACCTCGGAAGCCTCTTGCGAGTGTGTCCTCATATGCACCGATATTCTTAGCAAACGCGAGGAAGGATTGAAACTTGCTGCCTACAACAAAGCCTTCCAAGTAAGATTATTTCAACCATTCAATGATTCGATCATAAAATTCATGATGGCTGTCTTGAGAGCCTCGTGATCTTTGAAAGGATGAATTTTTTATTCGAGAGACAGGATCACGATGGGAATATTGTATGGGAAGATGAATATGATCATTCTCAACAGTCATGCAAAGACAGTGAGGAATTACCATAACCATCAGCGAAGGCTGGAGTACTTCACTTGCTTGAAAAAAATATGAAGAGAGGTGTTAAATAATGAAGATTAGAGAGCATGAAGCAAATGTCAATGGATGTGTTGATGGGAAAATGATAAGATGAATGACAGACACCCAATATAATTGGTTAGATGGGTGGATTGAAACATCAGATTCCTTGTTTGCAATGAACACATAAAAATCCATTTGAACAATCTTGCAAATTCTCTGAACAATCAAACCATGTTTGCTGTGAGCTAGATATAACAAACCACCTTTGTGCAACTGGTGACCAATTGCGCAAGCATCATGGTCATCACAAGAATTTAAAAATGATGTTAGCACTGTGAATGCGTGAAACGAGTTAAGGCATGGCGGATGGAGAGGAACTTGATTCGTGTGATAGCTTGTGTGTTCATCATCACCTAGGGATATTTCTAATGTGACGAGAGGACAAATTTGTAGTACAAGATTCACAAGAAGACCGAGGAGCTGACCATTAAGGGAAAAATTCGATAAGAATGATTATCGACAAAGATAATCTTTGAGATGATCAACTTCACAATCCCATGCTATCACGAGAGATGGACATCCCCAACCTGAGTTTGATGTAATATATTTTCATGAAGATGAATGAAGTACAACATATTTGTGAATTCGGTCATACATGAATTTTTGAAAATTTGAAAGATCACACCTGGAATAACAAACATCTTTTACACGAGAATCCACATCGACTGAAACCATGCAGATAGACAAATTGTGCATGAGAAACCATATCTAATTTGGTTTTGGGGGCTTACCAGAGTCATGAAGTCCTGGCATAACCATCAACAGACATTGAAGTGCCTCGATTCTGTTACACTAAAAAATGTCACCTTGACTACTTACAGTTAGTATGGCTCAAATCAACAGTCATGCTACCCTCTTAGGCAAGTCTCATGCCTCTGTTATCCATCTCAAACTCAAAGAAGAGAGAAAGTCTTGTAAAAACTATGTTTATCTCTGGGGTCGCAGGTTCTCTCTAGCCTTACCTGCGGGGACGCTGACCATGTTCACAAAATCTGCGTCCATGGACTCTCTGTATGTTAAGGGACAGGTGCGTCCCTCTGTAAAAGGCAAAATGCGCGAGTTTTATCTTGAAAAAGTTACTTGTGGTTACTTCTAGAACATTCTAGAGGTCGGTTTGATGAAATGGATGGGCCTCCAGTTGGTTCATGTATCTCTATTAAGGGGGAACTTATCCCATCAATAAGGGAGCTATCCCACCCAAAGAGGGGGATGATCCCATTGATAGTGGACCTGAATAACCTCTTTACAGCACTATAAATAAAGGCATTGAGCCAGAAGGAGAGGAGGTTGGAGCTATACATTTTCTTTGGGTAAATGCTGCAGGATTTAGGTCTTCCATTAGAGCCTTTGTGAGGAGAGATTGTCTTCACTTGATTCTACTTGGGAGAGGGTGAGCTTTGTCAAAGTAGAGGAAAACCCTTGATGGACCCTGGGAGGAACTTGCACAACACCAAGGCCAGGTTGTAAGAGTTTCTTTGTTTCGTTATTAATACAAACTGGTTTATTTTTCTCAATAGCTTGTGTTAATGAGTTATTTCATGTGTTCCTTGGTCTGCATGTTGAATATATGTTTTATTATATGAAATGCAAGTGCTTGGTAATTTTTTGATTGTTTGTGGTTGCAGGAATTGACTTGAAGGAGGAGCTCATCCGGATCGTCAAGAACGGACTTCAACAACAGCGTTTTGGAATAAGGTAAGCCTAAACACTTGTAGTTTTCATGTTGTAAAAGGTGTATTTAGAGAAAGATCACTCCATTTTGTCTTGTTTGTCATTAGAATGTCTTAGACTTCTAGGAAGGTCAGTCGTGTCCGCACCCTTGACAAATTCCGTGTGACAAATTGGCGACTCCGCTGGGGAATCCATTAATGTGAAAGTCTTTTCCTTTGTGTGAACTTTGCTCTGAGAAAATCATTTTTATTTTCTGGTTTTTGACTGTGAGAATTAGTATTTGGGTGGCTTAGCTTTAGATTTAGTTAGATTTGGTTTTTCTTAACTTTTCCAGAAGGACGCACCCTCTGAGTACTGCACAGTGCGTCTTTGGACGCGCTGTTGCCGTTTGCACAGAGCGGGCCCGCGCCTGTTCTAACGGGTGGCCTGCGTCTTCCTGTAAAAATTTAGGAAAACTCCATTTTTGCTTTAATTGCTTTTAGATTTTGGTTTTTCTTAGTGTTTTCTGCCCAGATCCTTTAGTACCCTATCAAAAATTTTCACCTGAACTTGTTTCATTAGCATTCATGCTTTTAGCTTTCATCAATTGGGTGTTTTGAGTCTCTTTTTTGAGAAATTCTTAATTTGATTTCCTTTGGTCATTACTTGGAGGTTTCTCTCAGTCTTTTCACAATTTTGCATCTTTTTGCTTCTGTTTTTGCAAAAAAAATTCCCCCTCATTCGCCGGGGGGGCTAAATTGTGTATGAGTGTTAATCGCCTTTGAGTGTTTTTATGTTTTGATCTTTGGAACTCTCACCCAATTTTCTCAATTTGCACTTGATTGGTTCTTAGATCACATTAGAATCGTCTTGTGTTTGAGAATTCTTTTGCATAGATCACATTTGCACAATTAGAATTCTCATTTTCAGAATATTATTGAAAAATGTGCATAGATTACATTTGCATACTTTTCGAGTGAATTGTGCTTAGATTACAATTGCATAGTTTACATTCTGAAAAATATATTGTAGATTTAGATCAGCTTTCTTTGATTTGAATTTACACAAAAGATAAAAATAAAAAAAAATGGTTTGGAATTGATTTGCATTAGTTTTTCTTGATAAAATTAGTGCATCAATTTTTTGCATTGTCGGAAGTGAATGGAAACTCTCTCCTTACTTTAGTTAGGATTCATTGAATTGAAAAGATTACATTATCATATTCGATTGCATTCAGTTGAGTCGGGTCATAACACCATTGGTTTCATCCCCATTTACCCATTTGAGTAATAACAGCCTTAATAACACAGCGCTTAATTAAAATTCATCTAGTAATGTTTACATTTCTAGGGCTCTGATACACCAATATAGCTTAGGCTAGTGTCTTGGAGTAGGTGAGTACTTAACTCTCCAAGACAGTAAAACCAAACAAGTAGTTGATCTTGTGATAGAATCAAATCCAATTGTTACATTTACACTCTGGGAAAGCTCCTCTTAAAGGAGAAGCACGAGCTCGTGTCCGAACCAGTGAGGGGATCCATCCTCCCTCGTTGGGAACGACGCCAGACAGTACGTATTACAAACGGTAAACCTCGGATTAACCATTGTCGAGGAGCCAGGGGTCACTTATCGGTAAACCTTGGATTGTTGTCAAGGAGCCGGTAAGGGGATTGAGCTTGCTACTCTGCCCTTGCGTGCTGTCGGAGTTTAGACTGTTCCCCCAGGTGTATTTGTTACTGTTGGTGACCTTAGTGACCATAATCTTTAGGGTTCTACCGAGGTGACGGTGGAGGGAAGGTCCCACTGTACCTGGAGCAGACGTCGGTTATACTCACTTGGATTTTCCGGGGGGTTCACTTCACTTCGAGACGGTTAAAGTGGAGGAACTTGTGCCGGTCTATTCATTAAGCAGGTTGTCGGGGTAACTGTTCCACCTGCCATTTCTGTACTGAATTCTGCGAGGTTGGGCTTCATCACCAACTAGCGTTTTTGGTCCGGAAGAATACTGTTTGTGTGTGGTTTGACTCCTAGATTTGATAGCGCGTGTTAATTTGTTTGTTTTTACTTTTAGAGACCATAGGTGTGAATTGTGAATTTTAATTGTTAGGTGTAAATTGTGAATTGTTAATTTTAGTTTAAAATTGTTAATAAAATTCACTGAAGTTGAATATAATGGCAAATGTTCCGGAATTTATCAACCTAGGAACCCCTCCTAATGAGAATCCTAGTACTTTTCCTTACTTTGGAAATGTTGGTCCTCCTTATATGGCTACTTTGTCATTACCTGGATTTACAATAGGATTACCGATATGGTTGTTTTCAACTTCGTTGGCCCAAAGTACTCCAATTGTTCCACCTCAACCAGATGCTTCACCTCAACAGAGTTCACCATCTCAACATCACCAACCTTCAGTTGACCCTTTACCTTCTTCGCCTAATTTTTCTTCCTCCATTTCTTCCTCTTCGCCTGGTAAAAGCCTTGATGCTAGTAACCAGGAGGCTAAGAAGAAGAAGAAAGGGAAGAAGAAGAAGAAGAAGAAGAAGCAAGATAAGAAAGAAGTCAACCAACCAACCATGGCTGTAAGTGTTAGTTGTGTTGAGGAAAATTCCGACATGCACCGTAAACCCAAATACCCTTGCAGGCTTTGTAAGGGTGACCACTTCCTTGTCAGTTGTCCTGGAATTCCAAAGGTCTTGGAAGTATGGTCAGAAAAATCTCGTCAACTTTCCATTGATCCATCAACCAGTGATAGTCAGGTTCCTCGGAAAAAGGGTAAAGTTAGGTTTCCTTGTAAGTTATGCAAAGGGAGTCATCAAACTCACATTTGCCCTCACATGGATGAAGCCTCAACATTGTTGGAAAACCTTCCTGTTCCACAGCAAGAATTTCCAACTGGTTACCGTAAACTTTCTCCCAACCTACCGTCAAATGACGGAGTGATTGATCTAAATTCAAGTATCGTCAATCACACTCTTCCATTGGAGAGTGAAACTCATGTCACTCAGGTTGATGATCCGTTAGTTGATCAAGTGGTCGATTCAATTTCACATTCGGTCGATTCCACTTTCCCTTTAGAGAGTGAACTTCATACCGCTCAGGTTCTTCTTGTTACATCAGATTCTTCTATGCCGGGGGGCATTTCACCTGTTTCTACAGAACCCCCTCCAAGCACTGAGGTCTTTTCCTTTGATTGGAATAGACTGACAGAACCTCGTCTTCCTTCCTCCATCCCTTTCCAAATCATTGTCAAGGCTGGTGGTAGGGACATACATCGTACTCAGGTAGATGAGGGTGCTTCTGTTAGTATTTTATCCTCAACTGTTTGGAAAGCTTTGGGTTCCCCTCAGCTTGCACCTATTACGCAGAATCTAAAAGCTTTTAACAGAACCATTAGTGAACCTTTAGGGATCCTTCCTAAGTTTTCTATTACCTTGGAAGGTAAGACTGTCTGTATTGATCTTATGGTAGTTCGAGGTCCCTTGGATTTCAATTTACTCCTTGGGCGAGACTATGTTTATGCAATGAAAGCTGTTGTATCGACACTCTTTCGCGTGATGTCTTTCCCTCACAATGGCAGTATTGTGATTGTAGACCAGCTTTCGTTCCCTAGTCTTGTCTCAACTACCAATAATATGACACCCCTAAATGTTCCTGATTCTAAAGTGGTATCTACCCTGCCACGGGTTAATTATGTGGCCACTGGTCCCATGTTTTTAGTTACCGATGAAAGTGAGCCTCTCACTGTTTGCTCATCTTCCTTTGATTTAGATTCGGTAATTGACATGGAAAACTCTATGGGATTACTTGAACACGATGTTCTTATCCCTTTCGAGTCCCTTGACATGGATTCCTTCCAGAGAACTATTCTTCCTTCTGATGAAGACCTCTTGGAAGCCATGATCAAGGAGTGTCCATTGACATGTCTTTCTTCCAGTTGGAAGCCATGATCAGTGTGTGCGAGGATAGTTTTTTCCTGTACCAACCTCGTTAAAAAATGAAACATGTGTCCACGAGGATAGTTTGTTCCTATCTCAACCTCGTTAAAAAATGAAAATGGATGTTGTGAGGAAAGTTCCTTTTACTGTGTCAACCTCGATTAAAAAATGAATCAGTGAGTGCGAGGATAGTTTTTTCCTGTACCGACCTCGTTAAAAAATGAAACAGGCTAGTTCGAGGAAAGTTCCTTTTACTGTGTCAACCTCGTTAAAAAATGAATCAGTTGGTGAGGAAAGTTCCTTTTACTGTGTCAACCTCGTTAAAAAATGAATCAGTGAGTGTGAGGAAAGTTCTTTTACTGAGTCAACCTCATTAAAAAATGAATCAGCTAGATTTTAGGATATGTAGGTAGATTGTAGAAAGTAGGGTTTTGAGGACAGTTCCTGTTACTGAGTCAACCTCATTAAAAAATGAATCAGGTTTGAGGATAGTTCCTGTTACTGAGTCAACCTCGTTAAAAAATGAATCAGGTATGAGGATAGTTCTTTTCTTGTGTCAACCTCCTTAAAAATGAAACAACTCCCTTTTCAAGTTAAATATTGAAAGTAAACCTTCATTTCATCCAGCCGGTTGAATGCAATGAAGCCTGGGGGGCATGTACCTCGCTTTGCATCATTATGCTGGGGGCATGCGAACTTTTTGAGCATAGTTCCTTGTCTTGTGTCAAGCTCGCTAAAAAATGAAACAAGGGTAGGTTAAGTAGGTAGATTGTAGATAGTAGTCATGAGCATAGTTCTTTGTCTTGTGTCAAGCTCATTAAAAAATGAATCAAGGATTTTATGAGCATAGTTCCTTGTCTTGTGTCAAGCTCATTAAAAAATGAATCAAGGTTTTTATGAGCATAGTTCCTTGTCTTGTGTCAAGCTCATTAAAAAATGAATCAAGGTTTTTAGAGCATAGTTCCTTGTCTTGTGTCAAGCTCATTAAAAAATGAATCAAGGTTTTTAGAGCATAGTTCCTTGTCTTGTGTCAAGCTCGTTAAAAAATGAATCAAGGTTTTTAGAGTAGAGTTTTTGTTAAGTAGATTGTAGAAAGTAGTTATGAGCATAGTTCCTTGTCTTGTGTCAAGCTCACTAAAAAATGAAACAACTCCCACAAGTCTTTCCAAGATTTTGAAAGTAAAGCTTCATTCCATCCACCTCATTGAATGCAATGAAGCTTGGGGGGCATGTACCTTGATTTGCATCATTATGCCGGGGGCATGTGAACTTGTAACAAGCATAGTTTTTCGTTTCAAGCTTGTGTAAACATGAAACCGAATCCGAGCATAGTTCTTTTCCTGTGTCAAGCTCGTTTAAAAAATGAAACAAATCCTCCTCTACTTGAGTCGAGAGATTGACTAGATCTCGTAAATGTTAAGTTGTATATTTAGGTTAGTTGTTTCGGTGTTTTGCATAATTTTCTTACAGTTTTAGGTCGAGTCTTTCAAATGATCTCGTTCATGAACCTTCATTTCATCCAACTGGTTGAATGAAATGAAGCTGGGGGGCATGCGCTCTAGCAATCATGCTTAGGGGGCATCAAGCACAGTTTTCTCTCTGTTTCGAGCTTGTGAAAAAATGAAACTACTCTGAAGCATAGTTTTTATCTGTTTCAAGCTTTTGTAAAAATGAAACCTATCTCGAGTCAATTTCAGTTATTTTCAAGACTCGTTAAACTCATGAAAATACCGAGATTATTTTGCTATCTTTCATTCTCGTAAAACAAATGAAAATGCCGAGTTCTTTCCGTCTTTTCCTGCTCGTAAATTAAATTGAAAGTCGGCCATATGAGTACATTTTTATCATTTTTTCGAACTCATTAAAACTTACGAAAAAGTGAAAACCATGAGTACATTTTTATCATTTTTTCGAACTCGTTAAAACTTACGAAAAAGTGACACCTTGGAGTTCTCTTTTAAGCCCTTTTCAGACTCCTAAAACATGAAAAGATTGCCGAGCGTTTCTTTTACACTCGTTAAAACGGAATTAAAAGACGGTCCCCTTATAGCTCTTTTCTGACCGTAAAATCAGGAAAAGATTGCCGGGTTTTTGTCGTTTCAAACTCGATACGGAAATAAAACGACGTGTCCTTGATCGCTTTTTACTTTTCAGGTCAGTGGCACTAATTATGAAAGTACTCCTTGGTCGCAAGATCAAGCGGTTCCCCCAGGTATTATTTTATACTTTTTCGGGCTTGAGGGGCACAAATATACGAAAAAGTTCAACGTGGAGTCTCCTTTTGTTTTTTCAGACTCTCTAAAAATGAAAAACGCCGAGTTTCTCCTATACTGGACTCGTTAAACTTTTACAGTAAAGGACCTGTTCAATTACAAACAGGAACGAACCACTCCTTCCTAGGGTTCGAATTTAAACTAGGTTGGACTCGTCCGAAGGATGAGCTTATAATCAAGCATATGTTATCCTCCTCAAGCTTGTTAAAAATAAAGAGGTACTTGCCAGAAATGGTGGGGGAAAAGAGAGAAGAATGAACCTGTTTGTCACCTTTTGTCTCAGAAGAAACTTTATTACCACTCTTGAACACGACACTTTTCATTCACCTGGGTTGGGAAATCTTTTACCTCACAGTTGACCAAATCACTTTGAAAGTCTTTAACCGGGTTTCGGGGATTAACTTTGAGTTATTCGTCACCAAGCCATCTGTTGTGTCGTTATGTGTTCAAGAGGTCTGCAAGCAAAACTTTCATCTGCAAAATACTTGTCATCCATTTGACCATCCCTGAGTCAGTCCTTACAGCAACATTTCTTCAACTTGAACAATGATTTCGTGTTGCGGGCTTGCCTGCAACGGGTCGCTTTCTATCGACATCGACACATTATCTAGAAAGATGACTTAGGAATCGACAGTACCTTGAAGTCTGCATGCATCAATGGCAGGTTTCTTGCCTTTGACGTCAGTTTACATCATTGACTTTCGATCAAAGGATTCCGTGAAGTGTTCGACATCAAAACATCTATTCACATTTCACGGGTTGTGCTTGGTATTTTGAGAACCATTGACATTACTGGTGGTTTCTCTCACGCTTGTTAACAGTTTACATCATTGACTGGTAATCAAGTGGTTTCTACCATGTTCGACATCGAATCATTTAATCACATGGCTAGAATCGTACCAATTCGGGAAGTAGAAGTGAAGACCCTGGATCTAGTTTCTACCATCCAGGCTGCGAGGAGTTTTGTATTCATTATCTATGTAGACTAATCATAAACAGATGGCTGCGTCCATACTGTGTCTACAAAAGTCTATTAAAATGATGTACTGCAAGATCATTCCTGTATCAGAATAGTTAGTCCATTAGTTAAAGTTTTGAATCTGAGTATGGGAATGCCTACCTCAGTGATGATATAATCTTATCCATGTATTTTGTGTTGAAAATTGCAGGTTCCAACCAGGCCATCCACAAGACAATCCTTGAAATGATAAAGCGCTTCACCCTTCCTAGAATTACAAAACCCTATTCTATTCCAGGCTTCGCACTTTAGGGGGCAATCTGTTACACTAAAAAATGTCACCTTGACTACTTACAGTTAGTATGGCTCAAATCAACAGTCATGCTACCCTCTTAGGCAAGTCTCATGCCTCTGTTATCCATCTCAAACTCAAAGAAGAGAGAAAGTCTTGTAAAAACTATGTTTATCTCTGGGGTCGCAGGTTCTCTCTAGCCTTACCTGCGGGGACGCTGACCATGTTCACAAAATCTGCGTCCATGGACGCTCTGTATGTTAAGGGACAGGTGCGTCCCTCTGTAAAAGGCAAAATGCGCGAGTTTTATCTTGAAAAAGTTACTTGTGGTTACTTCTAGAACATTCTAGAGGTCGGTTTGATGAAATGGATGCGCCTCCAGTTGGTTCATGTATCTCTATTAAGGGGGAACTTATCCCATCAATAAGGGAGCTATCCCACCCAAAGAGGGGGATGATCCCATTGATAGTGGACCTGAATAACCTCTTTACAGCACTATAAATAAAGGCATTGAGCCAGAAGGAGAGGAGGTTGGAGCTATACATTTTCTTTGGGTAAATGCTGCAGGATTTAGGTCTTCCATTAGAGCCTTTGTGAGGAGAGATTGTCTTCACTTGATTCTACTTGGGAGAGGGTGAGCTTTGTCAAAGTAGAGGAAAACCCTTGATGGACCCTCGGAGGAACTTGCACAACACCAAGGCCAGGTTGTAAGAGTTTCTTTGTTTCGTTATTAATACAAACTGGTTTATTTTTCTCAATAGCTTGTGTTAATGAGTTATTTCATGTGTTCCTTGGTCTGCATGTTGAATATATGTTTTATTATATGAAATGCAAGTGCTTGGTAATTGTTTGATTGTTTGTGGTTGCAGGAATTGACTTGAAGGAGGAGCTCATCCGGATCGTCAAGAACGGACTTCAACAACAGCGTTTTGGAATAAGGTAAGCCTAAACACTTGTAGTTTTCATGTTGTAAAAGGTGTATTTAGAGAAAGATCACTCCATTTTGTCTTGTTTGTCATTAGAATGTCTTAGACTTCTAGGAAGGTCAGTCGTGTCCGCACCCTTGACAAATTCCGTGTGACAGATTCCCTGGCATGTCCTGAAACTTTCCTAAATTGTAGAATAACATTTTGAAGATTGAACTAGATTATGCATGCTTGAGGGTGGGTGCTATTGCTAATTTCAAAATTTCTCTACAGATGGTAGCCATCTCTTTCACAAGTTTCACCATATTTTTTAGCTTCAACAATAATCAAATTGCTCAATTGAAGAGGCTCTTTTGATGGTACATCCAAAGATAAATGAATTGGTGAGCTCGCATGAGCAAGCTGATTTGATGAATTTTCTTCATGCAAAAGAAGGGATGATAGGGAATGGGAAGGATACTCTATGAGTATACTATTTACAATTTTTTCATGGACAACCTCACCACCTTGTGTCAATTGAGGATGTAACTCATCAGATGAAGAAGCAAGAGAACATGGAGTATCTTTGTTGCATGTAGATGCGTTTTGAATAGTAGGACACAAGGGAAAGTGAGGTGAAGAGGAATTTTCGATATGAACATCTTCTTTTATTGAAGAAAATTCCATATCCGAGTTAGATTCTTCATGAGAAATCAGAAGATCACATGATATGCTTGGGTGTTCATCACAACATATGGAAGCATGGGAGTGATTACTGCCCAAGATTGGGGGTTGATTGAAAGGATTGGTTGGACTATATTTTCCACCGAGATTAGTAGATTGAGAATTGTTCAAGAATGGAAACTCATTGTTTTGATGCAAACAATTTTAAAATAGAGAGGAAGAATTGATAGTGTCCTCACCTTTGTACTCCTCTACCTGTGTAATGTGACTACCTTGCACCTGATCCCAATTTGAGCCAGAAACTTGAGAATCAATAGGATGTGAAAAATTGGATGGTGAAGTTGATTGATCAAGTGAGTCATGGTACAATGAGTCATGATGTGGAGAATATAGAGGGGAACAAAAATCTGTATCAGTCTTGATATTGGAGATGTGAACAGTGACATACTCTTTCGGAATGGAGGAGTGAATATTTGTTGTAGGCTTGCTGAGCCATTATGCCATTTACTCCATTGAAGCATGAGACAGATGAGAAGATGGGATGAGGACTTGATTCACATATTTCTTAGCTTCATGATCATCAGAAGGGGGCACCCACATCAGGACTGGAAAAGGAGGAGGACAAGAAATAAATGGGGTGGTGGGCTCCTCCTCTGTAATTTGAGGTGCTTCATGATCCAAAAGAGTTGGTGAGGAAGGGAAATCAAAAGGTTCACCGTATTGGGAGACATGAAGCAAGTGTGTAAACTCTTGTCTCAAGAAATCCAAGATCAAAAATTTATTAGGAATTTCACGATAGATGTGAAGGAACTGATCAAAAAAGTCCTCATCTGATTTGTGAGGCTCCATTCTTAAACGATGGATTTTTTCATGGACATATTGGTGGTTGTACTTATCAAAAGCTTTAACCATCATCTCGGAAAGCTGACTGAATGAATCGATAGAAGAAATAGGTAATGTATGGCACCAATTTTTAACACGACCTTTGAATGTGAGGGTGAGTAATATATCCCAAACATCTTCAGACTTTATTTGGAGTGGCGACAAAGAGTCATAACTTGAAGTAGATGCACATGAAAAGGTGATTCATCCTCACCACTGAACTTCAACTCGAAGAATTCATGAATAACTTCTGCAGGGATGGTAAGATTAATATTTTTAGAAAAACATCTTGATATTATGATGTTAGGAATAGCCATTTTAAATTAGAGATTCAAACTAGACTTCATGGGCACAACCTGTTGTTTGGCCCTCCTTTTGATGCCATTTTATTGATGGTGCTTGAAATCCATCAGCTAAGGGTATCTCCACGATATGAAGTCCCAACTAGACCTCACACCATTTGGTGTAGGATTCCCATTCAGTGTAAAGCCCCAGTTGCCATATACTTAGGGATCTACCTCGGCTCTAGCTGTCAACACATGAGAGTGTTACTTTGGTATCTTCAAACATCAAGGTAAGTGTCCTGGTGAGTGCGTAATAGAACTATGTCAAGGTTCTCTTACTGCAAAAGGGGGGATAAAAGTGAACCTCTAAGTAAGAGGTAATAGTACCACCCAGGAAGAGACACACTCAAACCAAGAAGGTCTAGCTAGCCGATAGTTGTTAAACCAAATTACATGGGAATACTCATCCACAATCTAGTGAAGTAGTCCACAATGGATGTGACAACCGCTATAACCAGTAAGTGAGGAAGGTTTTTCTAGTATCCTATGGAGTAGTCCACAAGGATGAGATAATAGTGATAACCAATACAATAAACTCCCAACAAGGTAAGTACTAAAACAACTGAAATAGTTCAATTGTCTTATTACATGTGAAAAAAACATGAATTATAATTATTAAAAGAATAGTATTACAAACATCCACAAAACATGCATGAAAATGAGCTCGCCTGAACATGCTTCTGTATTAAGAAAAAGTTCCAAGACACATATGTATATCATACATCACTAGCTCCAATAGTGGGACATTAGAGCCACTCCTTGCTCCTCAAAGAATTGATTGAAAACTCTCTATGCTTCGTGGGAGGAGCCAAGGTGAAAATTCCTTGCTCATACAATGGGATGGGTATATATAGCAAGGGGTGATGCTTGACCCTTGTGACTCTTGGAATTCCCTCATGACTGTCCAACTTCCTATGAATTTTCAACTAACATGACTCTTCATCTTCATTGTGTGTCCTTTGGACTTTCACTTTACATTACATTCGGTTACAACAAATATGGCCCATAGTAGTGATGTGGTCTCGACAACGCATGACACAACTTGACATGACACTGCTGAGATGGACTGGATGGCTATGGTGGAAATGTCAAGCTACTGTTGCTGTTGAGTGATGATGTATTCTTGGATGCACTTTCTCTTCTCATCCACATAGCTTGATGTTGTGGGGTCTTCAGTGATCTTGGTATTGTAAGATGGTTGCATGCATGTGTTCCCTTCACTTTTCTTTGATGAGATTATTTCGTGTATCCAGCTGTAAATGAGTCTTCTAGCATGTTTGTTCCCTCTCCATCTCCTTCGTCATCTCGCCATGATATATCAGTGTACTTGTTCTTGCAATTCACCAATGATGGGACGACATCAAATCCAAAACCTTGTAGTCTTAGATGATGCATTGTTTTCCATGGACCAGGCCCAAGACAGATGATAGGCTGGGGAAGAGGGCCCAATAACTGCACATTGTACAGTTAGAGGTGACAGGGAGGGAGACTGCTCACTGAGACTGTGCAACTCATAGCTCACGCTTGACTGAGGAACTCTGGGGCACAATCTTCACTGTCACGGAAAAATGTGTAGTGGCCACTAGGAGGCAGGATTGTGGAGTTGAGGTAACCAGTGGAAGCTACAAGGTGGGACCCTGGGGCATCTCTACATAGTTTTATGAGGGAAGACAAGACATGGCTGCAGAGGGACCAAAGAGGACAATTTTGTGCAGTTTTTGGGAGTAGTGAGTCCTCACTGAGGGAAGACATTAGGAGGGAACCTCTGCACAATTCTGGGAGGAAAAGAAGGTTTAGGTGTCTATGCATTGTGGGGTTCCAACAGGTAAGGAGGAGGCTTGATGATTGATCTTGCGAAGTGTGCAGTTCAGGTTGGGATTTGAGGCAGTTTCTGAGCAATTCTGGGAATGAAGGTAGACCATGCATTTATGGGATTGCACAGTGCAATTATCCTATGAAGTAACCTCAAGCACTGTGCAATTACATGCAGCAGAGAAGCATCACTAAGTTTTGAGACTATGAAATGCAGCTCAGTCGAGGTTTGGTGAAGTGGATTGGTTCAGTTGGAGGGAATTTTAGGAAAATGTCTAAGTGTGGGAGGTAAGTGAACTTGTGAGGACTTGACATTGTGATCACACACTTAACATACTTTGAAAACATGATAACATAGACCACTAGGACAAAAAGACAAAGCATTTCCCTCTATGATATTGTCTAGAGTTAAAAGCGACAAGTGCGACACTTGGGATAGACCTTTGGACGATCGGGACAACACTTATGTGATAGTGCTCACAACCTTTTGTATGAGTGCGATAGATGTTTCCATGGCTAGTAAAACTTGTATATAGAAAGACCAGAACAACCTTCGAGGTCACTAGAATTGTTCACAAACATGACATAACAACCAAACATGTCAACATACGACGATTGATACAACAAGAGAAAGGGAGCAAGATACATAATGGAAACAGATGGAATGACTTTTAGTGGTTGCAACCATGCATTTTGTTGAATACAAATGATAAACAATACTTCAAGCTACACTAAGAGGTGTATTTCAAAAGATGTTCTTTGTTTTCCATACCTTCCCTCCAAAGGTTTATGCATCAGATGGATTCTCCATGTGGTCCTGATCTTCTATCATACCTTGGGTTCCTTGGTCTCTTTATCTTTCTCCTCAGCACCTTGAAAGTCATCTAACATGTCATGCTTCTTCATGACCCTTGAGACACATAATTGTGTTGTTTCATTAGGCAGTGACTGTTGTAGAATGAGGCCATGGAAGGACACATTTGTGCAGTTTCAGGATCCAAGGCAGACTAGGCAATAGAGGGACAAAACTGTGCATTTTTAGGATGTAAGGAACTACTGCAGGATGAGGCCTTGGGAGGACACATCTGTGCCATTCCAGGATGCACGGGAGACTAGGGAGTTGAGAGAAAAAACTGTGTAATCTTAGGATGCAAGGCACTACTACGGGATGAGGCCCTAAGAGGACACATCTGCACAGTTTCATGATGCAAGATGAACTAGGCAACTAAAATGCCTAAGGGACAAAACTGCGTAGTTTGTGGAGACAACAGTTTCCGGATGAGGGAAGGATGCTAGAGGAAACCGATGTGAAATTTTGAATGCTAAGGGAGGTTGGGCTTTCTGCGCATTGCATATTTCTAGTAGGAAAGGGAAAATCTTGAGGGTTACATATGCGAAGTATGTGGTTCAGGAAAGCTAGATGAGGCTAGGTTGCTAGTGAAACTCCAGAATTTGGCCAAGTATGGGATCACTGGAAATGATGTGAACAGTGATAGAATTTGACTACGATCACACACTTGAACACTTAGTGATACAACATAGACCATCTAGAACATATAACACATACTTCGCTTAATGCAACAACCTTTATGGTAACTTATGACAAGTGCGGCTCTAATGATAAACTTTGGAAGGATAAAGGTGACCCTTGTGTAAGAGTGTGTTAAATGAGTGTGAAACATGCCTATGTGGTGAGGAAAAAACCCATTCTCACAAATATTTCCCCTTGAAGCAAAACAAATTTCCCTTTTCATAACAAGCGATAATCCCCATGCCCAAATATGCCACATACAATATAAAGGTAAAAGCGTGAACAACTCTTAAGATTGAAGAGGGAAGCTTGAGATCATTAGCTTACTAAATAAGTGACTAAGGAATGATTGATCACAAGATCCACAGTAGGCTCCAAAATTTAAGTATAGGCCAAAACTTTGGGGGATGTGCAGTCACTACAACAAGGGGAACTACTAAGAAACATAGTTTATGGTTGGGAGGAACCTAACAACCTTTAATCTATTTCCAAGAAACTTTTAGATTTGTACACGAATTTGTGTCATGAATGAATGAATATAATTCTATTATGATTATAGGTGTTTTTATTTATATTAAAGGAAAGGAATGTCTAAACTTTACTAATATTTTGTAAATAAAATGTGTATGGATTTGTATGTATCTATGAGTTCTTTTGTGTGGGAAAAACTAGTTGTTATAGGTCTAGAGTAAAAATTGATCTATTAGCGGAACTCGGAAAGAAGGAAACCCTAACCAAGAACTAATCTTAATAATTACTATACAAGTGAAATATGAAAATTAAGATAAGGGAGTTTTGGCTGAAATATAGACTCTCTCAGGTAGAATTGGAAACTAGAAATTATAAGAAATATGGTCATTTAAATTCCTTCATACTATTTTTTCAAACCAACTTATGCAAAATTTTAAAAAGAATACACACCTTTTTTTGGCTTTGTAAGAGCTCGATATTGAATATGTTGTATCTCTATAATTTCGGATCTCCAAGGTATGAAATTTCATCCTATGGTAGCCCTCTGAGTCCTCATTCCAACCACTCAAGTCTGATCATAATTGGTTTCTCCAAGAAAGTGTTATTTTAAATTTCCCACGATGACCTGATTATAGATTGGATTAGTAGAGCGAACTTGTACAAAGTGCCACGTGTCACTATTCTGACCTTTGGACTTGAAACCAATACACAAAGGACTATATTTTGTACTCTTTCTGTACCATTTTACAAAATTTCAATCTGATACTCAAAGATAAAATTAGGATGATGTTCCCCAGGTCACCTGTTTGAGATATAATTTGGGAGCCTGCAAAAACCCTAGCTTCCTTGGATCATATCTCCGAAAATATAGCGAGAAAAGATCTAAAATTTGGACCCAAGGTGCATCAAGCTTTCAACTAAAATGGGTTGTAATGTTAGCATTTGAAATGTAGTAGAAAAAATTTATAGCAAAAATTCCACGATGACCCGTTTGAAGCATCGAAACCATTGAATCCAAAGCTCTGATACCAATTGTTATGCAACCACCTCACAAAATAGAAGAAAAGATAGAGAAACAACTTCAAATTTAGACTCTTCGAGGGGGAAACCTCCTTTACATTACACAAATGAAACATTCTTGGATGATACAAATGACAAGACCTCCTTTCAAGCAGTCTAAGGGATCACACTATAGTCAAAACCGACATAACAGTAATAATGTAAGGGAACAACAATAACAATAGTGGGCTTCTATGGGGAACAATAATAACAATATGGGGACAATATAGGCACAAAATGGGCACAAAAATAACAATAATGGGCTACAATAAAAATAATAATAAGGGATTACACTAGTATTATAGGGACTGTTGGTTTGAGGGGGCCTGACACAGGTTCAAAGTTAATTAGCCAAAAAAATCCCTTTACCACTGGGCCTTTCGGCAACAGCGCATGAAGCGTGGACTGAGGTCTCACTCGAAGTAGTATGGGGGGATGCTGGAACCAAGTTTCCGCATCGTTGAGATGTCTGAGGGGTCTATTTAGTCCAACTGTGGATACCTTTGTGCAGGTCACTTCACGCACTACCCTGACCTACGACACTCTCGCTATCTGTTATGATCGCCTTCGAGCAACCCTAACCAGGGGTTGAGGTGCTTTCACGCTGCTAAAGCAGCGATCTACGCTACTTTCCCAAGTTAGATAGCAGATAATACATATCTTCTTATAACAGTTAGTTATCTTCGCGTAAATAGATACTTTTTCTTATATTCACTTTATTAACACATTCATATAAGTCCGCACATCATATAAACAATAGAAATGTAATTTATATCTGATACATTCAATGCACAAAACAAGAAAAAGATACACAGAAATGATGTAAAACTTCTCTTTATTACTTATCCAAAGGTTATAGACTTGACTCACCCTACGCACTCAGCTGTAGGGGTCCGCACACTCCACTGCGAACTGTTAGGCCTCTGTGCACTCAGCTGCAGAGCCTTCCCCTACTCTACGACCCAAAGACTCAACTCTACACTTCAGAAAAGACTCAATTCTCCCTCGTTCATTCATGACTCTACTTCTATTCTTATCTTTACAACTTAGAAACCCGCTTTATTTATACAATCCCATGGTCCCTGGACCATGGGTGGATTTCTAAAGCCGACATTACATTACAAAAATGAGGGAAAACAACCTTATGACTCATTTACAATCTTCATGCTTTGTGCCCACAAAACGTGGAGTCTTTACATTGGATTTGGTCAAAATCTGGGCTTTAAGCCCCAAAACCTGCCTTAGGGGATCCCGCACCCAACATACCCCCAACACAAAAATCATGACTCACCCTCGAGTCACTCTGTTGGTGTGGAGATCTTTGTGTGGGGACCTCCCAACTCTGTCCGAGCTACTACAAGATTGGAAACACAGTGAGCAGCTTCCTGTTGTATCTCCTGCTACTACAAGATTGGAAACACAGTGAGTAGCTTCCTGCTGTATCTCCTGCACGTGCTATTCAGAGACCGTTGTAGTTGAACTGCTTCCTTGTATTTTCTCTTGCGTTCCTTGCATCTGCACGAGCTTTGATTCGATCGAGGTTGTAATGATGAATACCTCATCGATCCAAGGTTAGACGTGCACCTTCAAAATTGCTTCTTTATGTCATGCTATGTTTACCTGCTCCTTAAGCGCTTTGGCTTGTTGCATCCGTGCGAGCCTCTATGTAAGGGCCACCGTCTGCGCGGTCCCTTTTATATCATCATGTTGTTGCTGCAACTTGCGCACCTCTATTTCTAAGCACTATATGTTCATGTCTTCCTGCAGAATGGTGAGGACCTCGAATGACTCTTCCAACATTTTGGTGCAGTCCTTCACTGCACTGTTGATCTCCTTGTTATCGGGAAATCTAGTGTCTATGCAGAGCTGCTAGTCCCACTAAGGCTGGTAGCTACCTTAGAAAAAAGCAAACTAAAACCACTTTCGTTTTCCTCTATGAGAAGTAGATAAGAGGGGAACAAAGGAGACCAACCTCTGTCTTGCGCTTGGCTCCTTGCTTGATTCCTCTCCCTTCTGATAGACCTTTTCCACTTGCTTCCTCGTTTACCCAGCTTCAAAGAGTACCTCTAGAATCAAAGCAGCATAACACTATCCAAGAACAGAGATCTACTATCATAAACAATATAGGACCAGATATATATTGACCACACGAATGCATATATCATAAATCATACAAGAATGTGGAGGAAAACGCGAATAGATTTATTAATAATCAAGAATATAAAAGAGGATTACAACCAATTGTTCTGACCCAGCGTCATCCTCTCAGCAAGAAAGCCCTTCTTCACCTCATGAAAAGCTTAGATCACCCAACACTATGATGTTACACCAAGAAACCAACAGCACTTCCTTACAAGATACAAAATTCTAGCCCCCTGGATCTTTGGGATGAGGGATCCATATATAGATGTTTGCAAGGGGGGTGAGTCAGCTTTTGAGATTTGATTAGTGTCCTCTCTCTGATAGTTCTTTATTCCACTTGGGGATTGATGATCTCTTACTCATCCCTGGGCGAATGCAGAGAGGCAAGTGTCACAGGAGAAGTTTCTAGAAGATTCCATGATCCTCTACCTCATAGATTGACCCTTCCATTTGTCCACTCTCTCCCATCGCACCCCATAGAAGGGATTTTCAGTATGCATCGCACCTCCCATGTGCATTTAGGTGGGATGCATCACACTTTGACCTTGGAGCAGGTGAGATGGTCCAGTTTTGACCAGTTCTGAGTAGTTTTTCATGGAGAACTTCTGGGAGATGATGTAATCAACTGACCTTGTTCTTTTAGGGGTTGGAACAACACTTTTAGGGACTTAAGAACCCTTGGTTTATGGACATTTATGATTGGGGTTGCAGTGCCCAAAAATGTCTATAACAGTTGCCCCCTAAAGCATGAGGTCGTTAATCTTTTTTTTTTTGATGTCGGGTGAAATGATTTATCATGAGGATCTGAAGTTTTTTCGAGCTGGAAGAAGACCTGTAATAAGATGCAATACAATACATTATGTTCATAATATTTTCATGATCTAGCTGAGGCGGGCATTCCCATGCTCAGCTTTATAAATTCATTTTCATGTACATAAGACAGACAATCGTCTGGGTGCAGACAGATGATTCTGGTAGAGCCATCATCCCTTAGATTGGATGATTATCTGTGTAGCAATGATGTACATTTGATGTCTTTATTTCCCTGAATATATATCGCAGCCCGGATGGATGAAACTAGATCCGAGGTCTTCAATCTCGTTCGATCTTCACTCAAAGTACAATTCAATCCATGTGAGAGATGTTCTGGAGTCGAACATGGAAAGACATCGCTTGATTACCAGCCAATGATGCAAGCTGTTAACAGGCGCGAGAGGAATCACCGATAATGATGATGACCCTCAAGGTACTACAGTACATTCATGTGGTGTGAATAAGGGACTTGGCGTCGGACACCACGTAAAATCTTTCGGTCGAAGGCCATTGATGTAAACCTGTCGCCGGAAGTGAGAAACTTGCCATTGAGGCATGCAAGCTTCAAAGTACTGAAAGGGTTGTTCCTAGGTCGACTTCCTGGATAATGAGCTGATGTCGACAAGAAGTGATATGTCATAGGAGGGCCTTAGTGAATCCCACATCAATGACATGGAACGGAGAAAATGATTTTAATGGAGCTGAAAATGATCTGTTGACATAAGGTTTAGGGTGGCAGTCATGAAAGAATGGAGCGTAAATGTATTGCAGTGGATGAGACACAGGTGAATTCTCTGAGCGACTTCTCTTGAACATATCGGTGACACTGACATGATGGATTGGTAGCGTTAACCCCAAATATGGATGGTGTGATGGACCAATGGTGATATGACCAGTGAACAAAACAACCCAACCCAACTGGGATACGGAGTGAACGTGTCATGTTCAAGAGCGACTTGCTACCATTAAAGTTTCTTCAAGTTTTCTTCCCAATTTTTCCCTAGTCATTGCTGACCAGTACCTCTTTATTTTTGTCAAGCTTGAGGAGGATAACATATTCTTATTCTATAATTTACCCTTCGGGCAAACCCATCGCTATGTTTTAACGAGCCTAGTGATAGTGAAACTCGTTCTTGTCTGTATGGACAAGTTTGTCGCTATTCGGTTTTAACGAGTTTAACGATAAAGATAACTTGGTCCTTTTCAATTTTAGAGAGTCTAAAAAAGGGACGTAAAGAAAACTCCAATAATCCTTTTTCGTCATATAATCCCTTGAGTCAGAAAAAGTATAAAACAATACAAAAGGGATGAATTTTCGGTACTTTTAACGAGCCGAACAAAACAAGCGCTCGATCTTTTTTTGTAATAATCCCTCAAGTCCAAAAAGATTAAAATCTAAAGGAGGGATAGCACTTCCGATCACTTTAACGAGCTGGAGAGGCCAATTACTCTACAATATTTTCATATTTTACGAGTCAGTTGAAAAGATCTTGAAGGAGACTCGCTTTTTGAGGAACGAGTGATAAATTTGGGTAGCAGCTAATTCCAAGTAAAGTTTGGAATTTTCCAATCACGACAGTGTCACAAGGATGGCTAACAAGATCACTCTTCACAGCTGTTCCTCAAAAGGGTAAACAATCAAATGGTAGTGAACGATCAGCCAATACAGAGTGGAGGTGATGATGAGAACACGACCAAGGCTTCAAAGGCTGATGATAATACATTCACGATGGTTATTTACTGGAAATTGGTTCATTTTTTAATGAGCTTAAGCTCTGGGGGAACATTTGCTCATTGCTTATGCTTATTTTTTAACGAGCTTGAATTCTGCGTTAAAACTGCTCGATCTAGTCATATAATAAGGATGTCTCATTTAAAATGGCATTTTTTCAAAGCTTTGCCCCACATCCTTTCTATATGCAAGTTAGGAAATGACCAATCCTACGAGTTTAAAGGGTTAGAGGACCTACAAATTTAAAAAATAAATGGTCACTCTTCGCTTGCATGCCAAAAGGTTCACATGGCCTCGGGTATAACGAAAAATTTCTGGGTTACCAAAGACTGTTATATCCATACTTCAGACCAAAACACTTCCTCGAAGGTGTCTACCAAAATAAACAAAGGTGAGTGGTGCAACTGGCTCCACTCACATAACTTTGACGAAGGAATCTTATTCCAGTCTAATCTCGTAAACTAGTCATATATCCTTCGCGGAAACCTACTCTATACCCAAGGTTTTCCTGTCGAAACAGGCCAGGGTGCATGCCCCCTGGGTTTCAGTCATGTACTCTGAATCAATCGCGCTCATCAGGGGGACGAACTAGGGATTGATAAGACATTCCTTGCGTGAAAAGACCATTCAGGGATGGTATTCGACTATTTTCTATGTGTGAACTGGGGAATGAAAGCTGGTCTACGAGCTTGACCACTCTTCCTTCATGCAGAAAACACATTACTCTAAAGAGTGAGGAGACAATGGCTCCCATGCAATAAATATAGTCATGTCTGAGGAGTAGATTGTAATCCCAGGGTCCTTGGACTACCATTACATTCATGTGAACAGTTTTCCTTCTCAATGTTATCGACACATTGGGAAGGATCCCTAATGGTCGACTGGTTCCTTTGTCAAAGCCTGTTAGATTTCTCATTTCAGGCAAAAGCGATGGAAAACCAAGCGCTTTCCAAGCAGTTGAGGAAAGGATACTCACAGAAGCCCCTTCATCTATGATGGTACCAGCCATGACCATTCTATATTTTTGAGCAATGATTCGAAATGGTACACTAGCCGGTAAATGGGGTCTGCCTAGCAGATTCCAATCGAAGGAAACAACTAGGTTGCTCAGAGGTGGGACCGAATAGATGACCGGATACAACTCTGACGAACTTCCTTCCCGCGGTAAAGGAACGGGTAGACTACCCCCATGTTTGTCGGAGTCTGTGCTTACAAAGAGAATTTGAACGATGTCGTTCTTGTTCTCTCCGGTGACTGTATCATCCGAAGATGGACCTTTTGAAGGCAAGACCGGGTCAACTGCTGCCTCGACCTTTTGAATTTCGTCTGGTGTGGATTTAGAGGGTTCGTCTTTAATGATAGACGCTTCAGCCGACCACAATGGCGTGTCAGCCAGATTTTTAACTAGTGATGAACTCGGCAAGAGTTTCTTATATCCAGGAGGAAGCCGTAACGGTGAAACCGGACGGTCATCCAAAACTCTTTTAGCTTCGTCTAAGAAGGGACAACGGTGGACGGCGTGATCGCCTTCACACAGTTTACAAGGAAATTTACATTTTCCTTTTTGTCTAGGGGCTTCACTTTCACTAGTTGACAGTGTATTCTCAACATGATCATCAGAGGTTGATGACACCGGATTGTGCAAACGAGGAGACCAGTCCCTTAGGATCCGAGGGATGCAAGGAAAATCTCGATGATAGTGATCTCCTTTGCAAATGACATGTGGCGATTTAGGCATGGACGGTGCAGTGTGTGGATTTTCGCTAGATGATGCCCGGTTGCCCCTTTTCGCCTTTGGCTCCTTCTTCTTCTCCTTCTTCTTCTCAGTTTCTTGATTTTTAGCTTTACCAGCTTCATCAAGCAAAGAGGAAGGAGGAGAGGGAGAATTGGACGAAGTAGAAGGTTTGGGGGTAACTCTGGTATCATTTAGTTGCTGACTTGATTGTTCAGGGATCACGGTGTTCCGAATGACAGAGATCGAGAAGAGCCATACGGGCAAGCCGATTGTCAATCCTGGAAGCGATAATGTGGCCATATGGGGTGCACCAACATTTCCCCAAGAGGAGAAAGGACTAGGATTTCCTCCAAGGGGGAATCCTTGGTTGGTGGACTCCATTTTTCTCAACCTAACACCAACGTAGGAAAGGTGATGTTTATTCCAATTAAAATATATTTTAGACGCTTTGACACAACTTGTTTTTTCAATTTTTAGGAGTCGAGAAAAAACAAAAGATGACTCTAGTTGCCTTCGATTTTTAATGAGCTTGAAGTGACAAGTGCTCAGATGGACCTTTTCCTTTAAGGAGTCTGAAAAGGAATGAAAGAGACTACTCTGGAAATCTAGACAAAGGGATTACCAAACCAATCGCAAAACTGCAGAATACTTTTTACGGTACGGCAGTCAATCTTCCCGAATGTTGTTCAGTGCATTGCGATCGATAGGGCGGCAGACACGACTTCCTATGGATAAAGGATAAAGCCTATTTTGGTCTCCTAATATATACTCGACGGTACGTGGGAGCACAAGTCTGTACTGGCACTTATCGTCTCAAAGTGGAGGAATCACCCAACCAGCAATGAAAACAACAGTTACCAGGCTTTACGACGCCGGAATACGTCTCTAGCCTAGACTTCTAAATGTTGTGCGTTAGGTTCCAAAGCGTTTTTAGATTCATTAAATTTATTTTATAGTTGATCTTGCTTAAGAAATTTTCCTTTCAAGTTCATCGCGTGATGTAGATATACAATTCCTAAAATGAAATCTAAGATGATAAACAATCATTTAATCTTCTTTTTGCAATGAAAACCCTAGGTACTAAGGAAAGAGAGACGATATTATTTCAACATAGAGCAGAGAGCACACACTATATGCACTGTCCTAAATCAAACTAACAAACAGTCTAAATGCAAATGCACATGCATGTATTTGTTTTCAGCCTTCTTAATGTGTGAATGATAAAAATAAAGCTAAGCGCAAATCTGAATTATTTTTCATAGCGACATTACAAACAAGTTTCTTTTCAAGACAAAATGAAGACAATGATGACACTTTGTTATTTGGAATTGAAAACTTGTTTTCGACACTTGAAAAAATACTAATTCAAATCAAATACAAGAGTAACAGTGTAATCGACTATCAAGAACAATCGAATTCTCTTCTATGACTGAAAATGACACTTACGACACTTCCAAATCAAGAAACGACAGCTCAATTACGCTACTTCTTTGTAAAAAAGAACTGAAAATGGATCACAATACATAAAAACATTTACAGTTCTTTGCACAATAGAGGCAGAATAATGGCAAGGAAGGGGGTTTCCAACAGAGGTATACTGACTACAAACATCAAAACTCCTGAATAGAGCTGAAAAGAGTGAAAAGACCAAAGTTTGAAGGCAAAATTAGCTCTTTCTGATCAGCGCACCTGTTACACAGGGATTCCAATATGCATCCCACCTACAACACACGGGAAGTGCGATGCATACTGAGATCCTTGAAGAGAGGGTGCGATCGTACAGTGCGAGACTTTTGATCCTGTTCTTGATCACAGTTTACAGCACAGTTCAGGGATTTAGGCCGAGCAAGTGATAATCATTAAATAAATCACAGGGGTAGATCTAAGGAGGTTACTAGAGCCACCACAAGGGCAATTAGAGAGCTTGTAAATTGATTGTTTAGTTCATAAACAAAACCCAGAGATAGACTGAAGCTGCATTGATCTACTTTGCAATTGCATAGAAAATGTAGTTCGAAGGCTAGCTGGCTTGACTTCAGGCTCCATCTGTAAGTTTATAAAGCAAACAAATATAGACACACAAACAATCTATTCGCTCCCCAGTGGAGTCGCCATTTTGTTATCGGGAAATCTAGTGTCTATTCAGAGCTGCTAGTCCCACTAAGGCTAGTAGCTACCTTAGAAACAAACAAACTAAAACCACTTTCGTTTTCCTTTATGAGAAGTAGATAAGAGGGGAACAAAGGAGACCAACCTCTGTCTTGCACTTGGTTCCTTGCTTGATTCCTCTCCCTTCTGATAGACCTTTGCCACTTGCTTCCTCGTTTACCCAGCTTCAAAGAGTACCTGTAGAATCAAAGCAGCATAACACTATCCAAGAACAGAGATCTACTATCATAAACAATATAGGACCAGATATATATTGACCACACAAATGCATATATCATCAATCATACAAGAATGTGGAGGAAAACTCGAATAGCTTTATTAATAATCAAGAATAGCAAAGAGGATTACAACCAATTGTTCTGACCCCAAGAAACCAGTAGCACTTCCTTACAAGATACAAAATTCCAGCCCCCTGGATCTCTGGGATGAGGGATCCATATATAGATGTTTGCAAGGGGGGTGAGTCAGCTTTTGAGATTTGATTAGTGTCCTCTCTCTGATAGTTCTTGATTCCACTTGGAGATTGATGATCTCTTACTCTTCCCTGGGCGAATGCAGAGAGGCAAGTGTCACATGAGAAATTTCTGGAAGATTCCATGATCCTCCACCTCACAGATTGACCCTGCCATTTGTCCACTCTCACCCATCGCACCCCATAGAAGGGCTTTTCAGTATGCATCACACCTCCCGTGTGCATTTAGGTGCGATGCAACGCACTTTGACCATGGAGCAGGTGAGATGGTCCATTTTTGACCAGTTCTGAGTAGTTTTTCATGGAGAACTTCTGGGAGATGATGTAATCAGCTGACCTTGTTCTTTTAGGGGTTGGAACAACACTTTTAGGGACTTAAGAGCCCTTGGTTTATGGACATTTATGATTGGGGTTGCAGTGCCCAAAAATGTCTATAACACTCCTCCATCCTCGATGTAATGGTGCTGGCACGCTGTTCCCTCACCTTTGGAGGAGATGAAGGCTGCACCTTTAATCGCAGCTCTACTATATAAAGGTTCAGCTCTAATTGAACCTTAGCTATCTCTTCTCGTACCTCACGCACCCCTGATGCTAACCTCTAAAGCACGCAACTGTTGGTGCCTTCGCCGGGATGACCAACTTAGGGACCATCTGGCAGGCCTCCTCAACCACCTGCACCATCTACTGGTTCTACACCGCTACCTCATCGTGTTGTAGGCTCAGTTCTTCCATATTAATTTTCTACTCGCTCAACACCTATAGTGCGAGACCCTCCCTAGCCTGCAGTTCTGTGGTCACTCCGTCCTGCAAGACATAGAGTGTCTCCTAAGGGAGTGTAGCAATGTTGATCTCTACTCCCTTCAACGCACTGACTGTAGGCCTATCGATCTCACTCTGTAACTAGTGCTCCCTCTAGTAGCACTATGGTGTTGGTCATGCGGATGCGCAACATTTCCTCAGTTGCGACCATTCCTACTGTAAGGCTTGTCAAGAGAGTACCAGCTTGAGGGGTATGCACCTGCAACTCCTATATCTGTGCCCGGAGGGCCCCCAACACAATTTGATTCTCCTCCGCGAGCTACTGGAGGGCCTTCGTGGTGACGTCGCGCACCGTCTCCCCTATATCATGGAGATCTCCTTTGGTGAGGGTGATCGGGTTGAAAGAAGTCTTAGAAGCTTTCGACTTCTTTTGCAGCCCCACCTGCTCTCTTAGGCACTGGCGCTTCAACTGTGTAGATGATGTTTCTGGGTCTGTGCCATCTTCCTTTGTCTTAGGCTCTTTCTCAATGGAGGGTGACTTATGGCCCTCGCACTCCTTCTCTGCTTCCTGTTGCTGCTACCTCTTTTCTTCTCTTCTCTTCCAACTGTGTCATCTATAGTTTTTCCTCCTTCTTCCATTGTGCAGCATAATTTTCTGTTTCTATCATGGAGATGGATGGAGCACACCACTTCTATGGCCATGACTCAAGCACAACGAATATAACATCGTCCGTGGTTAGGTACAGTAGTTCATTCCACTTCTTCACAGGGTCCTTGCGCGCCCTGATGTACACATGATGGAAGTTCGCCTTGAACTCCGTGAAGCTTTGTAGACTGTTATAAATAGTGGGCGATAACCACGACTTGTGGTTAATCCCCATTCTGATGTTCATCTCCATGAACACCCAGAATATCTTACTGTCTCAGATCCTTTGCGCATCTTTAGTGGCCCACAGTGAAGTGTACTTCGTCGCCTCCGGAAGATCTCGCGTAATTGTGGGGAACTGGCTGTCCTCAGGCAACTCCTAAGCTACCAACACTATGGACTACAAAAGCCATGCATAATGGAAGGTATTCCCTTGTTCTTGTACCTCGTGTTAATTCTTGAGGAGCTCCTTGAACAGGTACTCTGACCAGTTCAATTGGATGCCCTCTGCACACTGCGCGACATGTACTACCACCGACACGGACACCTCATCCACGTGACATTTCCGCATAACCTTGCCAGCCAATATCTGGGTCGCAACTTTGACTACCTTATTGTTGATACTAGAGATCATGTGTCCTCTCTTTTTCTTCTCCATCTTGAATTTTTCCTTCATGGCTTCTGCGATGGCCAAGTCAGTGCTCTTACCCTCTAAAATATCCGCTCGGTCCTCCCCTTGCAAGGGAGTCGGGTAATTCTATGAATTAGGTGTTCTGTGATAGGGATGGGCTCCTCCATCTACAAACACCCATCATGCACTAGGCAGAGCAGCTGCCTGATGAAAAAGATAGTTACTTGGGCGCGATGGTAATGCAGTACCTAGAGAAAGTTCAACAACCCTACTTTCTCTACTCCGCGCAACCACTTGTGCAGCTCCAACTCTATGACTCCCACCACAGTGTTTTTCTTCAGCTTCATGAGCTATGTGGTTGCCAAGTGTAAGAAATTTTCATGGTCTATGAGATCCCAGTCTTCAAACTTTAGACTCGGCACCCATCCTAAGTGAGCTCCTTCAAAAATGATATTGTCAGGTAGTAGCAGAGTTTGCAGAGAGCTCTTTCTCTCATCTAGGTCCTTGGGCACTCTTGCCTTTCCCTTCCATGGAGGAACATACGTGGGCAGCTTCGTTAGAGGGTTTGCGTTCTTGGTTTCCACTTCAATGTCTTTGTCCTCCTCCTCTTCGACAAGGATTTCCTCAAGGTCTTCCTCCTCTTCATCAGTTTCCAAATTAACTGCTTTCCCCTTTTCTTCTTTGGGCAGTCTAGTTTGCAGCAAGTTTCTAAGGGACACACGTGCTGATACCATGGGCTGCTTATCTTTCTTAGGTCTTGGTGTGCACGGTGATTTAGGGAATTCCATGACTATCCAAATGCTCTCAAGGGCATCTCTTATTGTCATGGCCTGCGCAGCCTCTTCAGCAGTCATTTCCCTGATATCCATGGCTTCCTCTGGTGTGGTCATACTGTTGTTCCAAAAATCTCTCAATGACTTAAGTAAGTGCTCAAACAACACCTTTGACTTCAAAACGCCAAATAGATCTGGTTTCATAGATCTCTGGGAGCACAATAGCTCAATTCTCAAATGGCCAAGTGCTATTTGTTGGGTAGCCCTTTGCAATTTATAATGTCTTTTGAATTAAAATTTGACCATTCCCCCCAAATTCGGTCCATTCATGCTCCCTTCGCAGCAAATTTTCCCAAATCTAGCCCATAAAGGTTGCCTTAAATGCCTGTCGCCTGCTCCATTTGGTATCAAACCAAGCATCACATCATGAATAGTGACTATAACGGTCACTTTCTAGCTAACCCGCATGGCATCGCAACTACCCTTATGCTGTCGGAGACCCTGTTACACCTCGCTACTACGTGCAACCCTGACATTGCGCAGCTCCTGGGTAGAGTAGTTTATATTCCCGCACCTCCTTTCAACTACCTAGAGTGCTAAGACTGTGCTTCCACGGCTAGTTAGGTGGTCGAGCCACCTGTATACAGCTTCAATTGATCATCAATCACTTTTCCTGGGAAAAGTCCACCTTTTAACTTTACTATCTACATCGAGCACTTTACCATTTGCATCATGCCCCCATCGATGACCCCTTTAGTAATATACAACCTGATCCAAGACATCACATTGATAAACTCTTGGTGGTAGTCCCCAAAGTTGTCAATGTGATCGTGTGCATCCTGTTTTATCACTACAATTTTCTTATCAATAAAGTCCTTCTTTATTCCTTCCTCAAGCTTCTTGACTTCTGATTCCACCATGGCACTTTTCTCCCTCAATCGAAATCTTTCATTCATGAGTGCTTGGAGCCTAAGACCACCTTGCTGAATCTCCTCATCAGGTCCCAAGTGTTCTTCTTTGTCCAGCTGCGCGATCCCTTCTTCCAAGGCTCCATGATTCGTCATATCCGTTGCCATTGCTATGCACGAACTAGCCATGATAGACTCCATCGGCATTACATCGTTCACTCCATAGGCCAGCCTAGAAGATGTATGTTTCATCAGTTTCTTGCACATCGCCCTATAAACCCATGAAACTGCTAGTACATGTAGGTCCCAATCACTTTGTTGTGCATTATATACCTTGTTCAGCGCTCCGCACACCTCGTTAAATGCTTCCGCATGGATAACCTTCTGCGCACTCGTTCTCTCCACGCTCTGTCCTTCCAACTTGAGGAACCATTTGCGCATTTTCCCCCCCAACAGAGGCTTATTGACCATATTTCCCAACATGAATCTCATGTGCACTCGCATAGGTTGTTTACAATATGCTTGTACCCACCTGGATAGTTGTGCGTGCGGACCATCCTATCCATTGTATTTATCTACCCATCGCACTCTAGGCTTCCCAAACCATGTGTGCATCATTCTTCTGCATTCGCGCCAGTCCTCAAAGCTCCCTTTGTGTGTACCCCACCACCTCATAGGTGTAGCGTGCAATACCTAATTCAAGGCCTGGAAACATTGCTTTTCTGGTACCTCCCTTTCAAACTTGTCTAGGAAAGTATCTACCTCACTTAACCCATCATAAGTAGGAAGATCCCTCACTTTTGTCGATACACAGCGCAATGATATTGTCATCATATTACAGTTCAGTGTGGTTACCTCATGTAACCGGTTTTTCCATCACTCTATCTCCTCATCCAAGTCTAAAGTGCAAGAGCTTTCACGCTCCCATGATATTCGTCCATCCGTGGTGGGATTTACCCAGTCTAGCTCTCGTGCGGTTATTTTGTAGATGCATTCCAAATCATCATCACTTTCATAATCGTGCACTGGCTATGTATAGTGGGATCCCTCAGTAGGGTCCAAAGGTATAACTATGCGTAGAGACTTCTTCTCAAAAATCATTTTGTACTTCTTCAGATTAATCACCCCGTTCATGTTAATGGCCCAATCAATTCCCAAGAGCGCGGGGTAGGGATTTTTGTCATCAACAATCTTTATCACTTCAAATTCTTCTAGCACACTCGCTCCCTCAATATCCACGGTGATTCCTCACAATCACCCCATGGGTATTATCTTCTGTTGGTTCACCATTTGCAGCTAAACAAGAGACCATTGCAGCGTAGGCCTCCCCATGTGCTCCCATGTCTACTTCAACAGAACGTTCACGTCCGATCCTAAATCCAGAATTACTTTGTCCATCTCATAATCTACAATCTATGCAGTTAGTCTCATTTCTCTCCCTGTCCTAGTCTTGTGTTTTCCAATCTTCCAGACTATGCGTGGTTCTCTTGGCATGGTCCCAATGCATCTGTTAATGAGTTCCTACAATACTTGTACAACCTTACTGTCACGCAGTAGCTTCATGCATGTTTCCAAGAATGTCGCAATCATAGATGGGTCCATTTCCGGCTCCGGTCTATCTTTGCTTTCTGAAGTAGAGGCATTAGAGAAGCTCTTCTTAGCTTCCATGAAGGTTTCCTTAACATGCTCCAGATCTGTTACACAAAATATTGTCACCATGAATTTATGCAGACAGTGTGAGTCTATCACCACTCATACTGTCCTCCTTTGCAAGTCTCAAACCTCAGCTCTTCATGTCAAGCCTTAAAAATGAGAGAAAGTCTTTGAAAAGCTCTAAAACTCTGGTTCCACACTTTCTCTTATCATTACCTGCGGTCCCGCACCCCTTGGTCATGTTACCTGTGGACATGCCCACTTTGTCTCTAAAGGAGTGGGTGCGGACCCCTGTAAAAGTAAAAAAGGCGCAAGTTTATTCTTAAAAACTCACTTTGGGTTAATTCTGGATGCTTCTAGAAGGAATCTTGACGTGGTTGGTTCGCTCCTAGGTGGTTCATGCATCCCATAACTAAAGGAGCTAACCCCTTGATGAGAGGAGCTTATCCCTTTGAAGGAGGACTCTATCCCTTTGAAGGTGGACCTGGTTGCTAGAGAGGTTGAAAGCTGAACATTTTTGAGGGTAAATGCTGTTGGAATTTAGACTTCCTAATTGAGCTTGAGAGGAGAAATTACATATCTTTTGGCTTCTTTGGGAAGAGAGTGAAACTTGTCAAAGTAGAGGAGATTCTTGTTGGACCCTGGGAGGAGGTTGTACAACATCAAGGCACCAAGGTTGTAAAGTTCCTCTTTGTTTAAAGTTAATACAATCAGATTCATTTTTCTCAATAAATTGTCTTATATGGTTTATTTCATGAATTCCTTGATCATCATGATAAATATGGTTTATTATATTGGCTATGCAACTGTTATTTGATGTGTGCATGTTTGTGTTTGCAGGTTCTTTAAAAGGGAACTCATTTGGATCAACGGAGCGTGGCTTCCACAAACTAGCACTGGACTTGAGGTAGGGTCTGAAACATCTCTTGGTTTTAATTTATAAATCGAAATATTTAGAGAAAGATAGAATTTGTTTGGTTTGCTTGTCACTAGATATCCATAGATACTAGGGAGATCGGTCTTGTCTATAAGAACGATTTATTCGCCCAAAAAAATGGCGACTCCACTGGGGACTTGAATTTTGATTTTTTGCCTTTGCTTTTACTTTGACTTCAGAAACTTTTTCTTGGTTTCTGGTTTTTGCTATATGTGTGTGGGATTGGATAGGTTCTTTATATTTTGAATTACTTTTTTTTTTTTCACGCTTTTGGAAGAGGATCGCACCCTCTGTTTGTAACACAGTGCGAACATCCCCGCACTTTTTCTTTACACACAGAGCGGTACTACACCTGGTTATACTGGGAGCCTACGGACCCTGTCAAAATTTTGAAAAACTTAAAATCTTTTCATTCAGTCAGCTTAGGATTTGTTTATGTGTTTTAGCCTCTGCCCAGATCTGCACATGTCTTGTCAAGAAATTTTTGTAGGTAGATTTCATTGGCATTTAGGTTTTAGGTGAATTTCTAGAAGTTTTGTGTGCCTGGCTTGATTTTCGTTTGGTATTTGTAGTAGCTCAGAGCTTAGAAGCCTTAGAAACCTCATATTACCTTGGTTTTTGCTGGTCTTCTTTATGAGTTTGACCGATTGGTAAAATCTGCCTTTGGTGAGGAATACATCTCGTTTTTCTCTTTGCGAAGCTTCGAAAGAACTTGTTTTGAAAGTTTTGGATTTCATTTTTAAAAAAGAAAACAAAAGCTGGTTGTTTTTTGATTAATTTGTTATTCTGAACAAGTTAGTCCTTAGTTTGTTGATAAATACGTAAAACATCCTTGAAAAGAAATTTTGTAAGCTTTTACTTCAATTAGATTTTTAGAATTTATAGATCTTAAGATTAGATCTTTTAATAGTTTTGAGTGTTTTATAAAAAATTTAAAAAAATCTCTTTTGAAAAGGTTTGTTTTTCTGGTAGTTTTTGATTGTTGAAAAAGAAAAAGGATTTTTTCGTGAGCATAATTAGTAGTCTCGTTTTTTAGTTAATTGAAAAAGACAAAAAGTTCTTCTTTTTATTTGTTTGTTAAGGAAATATTTGTCTTTTCAAGCATTTGCGTTCTCAACTCTTTCTTTAGCTAGAAATTCATTGAAGAAAAAGGATTGTTTATCATCTTAAGTGCATTTTTTAGTGTTTTGGAGTCGAGTATTCACACCATAAAGTTTCATCTCCACACCTTTTGACTTAAGAAACAACCATAAAAATAACACTTAAAGTAAAATCTATCTAGCAATCTTTTTATTTCTAGGGTTCTTTATCACTTAGGCTAGTATCTTGGAGTAGAGAGTAATTAACTCTCCAAGATAGTAAAAACAAACAAGTAGTTGTATCTTGCGGTAGGAGATAAATTCCAATTGTTACATCTATGCTCTGGGAAGCTCCTCTTAAAGGAGTCAAGCACGAGATCGTATCCGAACCAGTGGGGTAACCAATCCTTCCTCATTGGGAACGATAAAAGATATACACGTATTAAAAACGGTAAACCTCATATTAACCATTTTCGAGGAGCCTGGGGTCACTTGTTGGTAAACCTTGGATTATGTCAAGGTGCCTTCAAGGGGATTGAGCTTGCTACTCTGCCCTTGCGTGTGTGTCGGATCACAGACTATTCCCCCAGGTATATTTGTTTCTATTGGTAACCATAGTGACCATAATCTATAGGATTCTTTCCTAAGGTGACGGTGGAGGGAAGATCCCACTGTACCTGGAGCAGACGTCGACTAGACTCACTTGGATTTTCTGGGGGTTCTCTTCACTCGAGACGGTTTAGTGGAGAAACTTGTGCCAGTCTATTCATTAAGCAGGTTGTCGGGGTAACTGTTCCAACCGCCATTTCTGTATTGAATTCTGCGGCGTTGGATTTCATCACCAACTAGTGTTTTCGGTACGAAAAGTTACTGTTTGTGTGTGGTTTGACCTCCTAGATTCTGTAGGTGTGTGATTCAAATTTTTTGGTTCTTTAGAGACTTTAGGTGGTTTTCATTGAGATTTTTCTTTGTTTGCATGTGAAGTAATTAAAATTTTTAATCGTGGCTGAATTACCGAGGCAGTCCCGTAGACTTCGGGGCCAACCTCCTGAGTTTTCACCAAGCCAGCTTGAAGGGCTACGAGCCCTTGTAACTCCTAGTGATAGTAGAGTTGGGTCACCAGAAGAAGGAGAATCTTCTTTAGTTGTGCATCCTGATTATCAAATTCAAGCACCAAAGTATATTATTGAACCTATTTCATTTTCCGAAGTTACTGGTAGTTTTTCTTCTACTAGTGAGTTAGCCGAGGAACCTGAAATTTCTGAACCTGAAACTGAACCTGCTGCTACTCCATCATCAGGATTTGCCTCTCCAACTTCCATTGGTCCTGGTTCACCCAGGGTAGAAAGAGTCATTACCCAAAATCTTCCTTCTGGACTTATTGCCATTAAAGAACTTGTTGCTCCGGAAGAAGGTATACCTATCCCTGAAAAATCAACCAGCTATAGAACTTAGGGAGCGTGAATCGATCTTTTACAGTCCACCTAGGAGGGACGCTTGGTATCTTTCGTTGACCAATTTTTTGGAAAACCCGGGACTAAGTTTTTCACCACCTCGCATTCCTTTTCATCCAACACCTAGAGGTTATTATCCTCCTTTGAATATGTCGAGACAGTCATCCATGTTTTCACAATATCCAGAAACATTTTTATATGGCAGTCCTTATGTTCCCTCTGGGTATCAGCCACTTACTGGTACTTTTTCAGGAGCATCTCCTCAACCTGTTGAACAAGGGTTATTAACTGGTAATAACAGAACTAAGCCATTGAGTGTAGAAGATATTCTTATGATGTCAGGTACCATTCCAAATCCGCAACCTCAAGGAGGTCAGTCACCGCCTGGGGGGCAACCTCAAGGTCCTCAATTATCACCTGGGGCAACCTCAAGGTACCCAATTACCGCCTGGGGGGCAACCTCAAGGACAGTACATACCTTCGAGACAGTACATTCCTCAAGGTCAACCCCAGACTCAGTATGTACCTCAAGTTCAACCCCAGTATCAATATATACCTCAAGGTCAACACCAGTATCAGTACGTGCCTCAAGGTTATCAACCTCAAGGTCAGTACCCAACCCAAGGTTTCCAACCACCTTCAGGTCAATCATTTGTCCAAGGAGCTGGAAATGTACCTTTGAATTATCAACCCTACCCTCAACCCGGTTATGGTCCTCAATATGCTCAACCTTCTATGGGTCCATACCCCAGAATGAATATAGTGTGGGATCCATCTCAAACTCAACAAATCTTGCAACGGAATGTGCAGTTGTCATCTCAATCTGGACAACCCTTGGTTTCTGGTTCAACCCAGCAACCTGTCCAACCTATTATTCAAACTTCTGCGCCTTCAGTAGTTTCTTAGCTTGGGCCTAGTTCACCTTGAACTCCGCCTCAAATGACTGCAACAACTGCTGCAACATCTGTTCCATCTACCCCACCTACTTCTGGAGTATCGATAGCTCCAGTTTCTATTGTTCCTACATCAATTCCTCAAGCATCTTTACCTCAGTCTGGACCTACAATTCAGACTTCGGTTCAAATGCCTGTAGGACAACCTGGTCCAAGTACGGTTGTCACAAGTCAACCTCAATTTACTTATCAACCATATCAGGGACAGTACCAATTCGGTCCTGTTGTGCAGAACCCAGTCTATCAGTATCAACCGTACCCTGGGTATACTTATCAACAACCTCAACAACCCCAGTATGGTCTGGTTAATCCTGGTTTTCCGGGAGGATATAATATCCCAAATGCAATTCCAATTCCAAGTTATCTGGGATTTCCTCCTCCTGGGGCTGGTCTTATGACCCAGAGTTTTCGTGACCCTAATCGTCAGTTACCATTCATTGCAACTTTGGACTTGCCTGATTTGTCGCGCCTTACGAATGATCCGATTAATTATCTTCCGTTTTGGCCGCCAATGCCGAATAAGTTGCCCAGTGACATCTCAAAGTTTGAAGGTAAATCAGGAGAGGATCCGTCGAACCATGTGATGACTTATCACCTCTAGTGTGCATCTAACTCCATTTTAGATGATTCAATTCGTTTACGTCTTTTTCAACGCACTCTAATTGGTCTTGCGGCCAAGTGGTACATTGAGTTACCGCGAGCCACTTTTTATAGCTTTAGTCAGCTAGATACTTCATTCTTAACTCATTTTTAGTTGCCTGTCAGATATGACAATGGCACGGAATTATTAACTTCATTAAAACAGTCAACATCCACTTATATTTTAGATCACATTCATGAATGGAGACGTCGATGACTTTTAGTGAAAGTTCTTATTCCGGATCAAATCTTAGTAGAATGGTTTGTTAAATAATTATTACCTAAAATCACTGAGGATGTAGCTAAGGTAGGAGTCATTACTGAAGAGCAAGTAATTTCTCAAGCTCAGTACCTTGACCTCGTTTATACACAGTCGGGTACGTTAGATGAGAAAATCCCCGACCTTCCTAAACAAATTCAAATAACTGCAGCTCCTTCAGGGTCTCATGCCGCTGATGGTATGATTGGTTCAGTTAACACCAAAAGTAAGAAGAAATCTTCTCCTATCACAACTTTACCAGATTCCCCGACAGGAGACTCTTCCGCAGAAATTTCTACCGATATTCATGTCGTAGAGTCATCTACGGCCAAATAAAAAACCGGCGGTAAAAAGAAGGGGAAGAAGAAAAATAAATTAGATAAAAATTCGAAAGAGAAACCAGAAAAAATGGAATCTACTGATGAGAAACGTAAACCTCGTTATCCTTGTGGTATTTGTGACGAAGAGAATTTTACAAGAGATTGCCCTCATCGCGCTGAGGTTGCGAAAATAGTCAAAGGTTCTCAAACGCCTGCTGTCTTGAATGATCCTTTTCCTAGACAAGACAGTGAGATGATAGGTTCTTCCTCAAATGCCTCAGAAGAACCCATAATGATGATGTCCCATGTTTGGATTGCGACACGATCGCAAGATTATGGATATAAAAGTCCTGTTGGTGGTAAGGAAGCAGAATCTTCTAATTCGAATCCATCAACTTCAACTCATGTTTCCGATTCGCTACAGATCGAGAAACCTAACCGAGACTTAGTAATCAAACCGCCCACTAAGGGTATACTTCAAAAGTCAGCTTTCAATCCACATGCGAGAGCTTCTCGGAACTATAACATTGTTGAAGATTTAGCTATTTCACCTTCAGCAATGTCAGCTTTGGAGGTGCTGCAATCATGTCCAGCACAACGTAAATTACTATTGTCGGCTATAGGAGTTGTTGATATTCAGGACTCGAACCTTATAATCTTCGATTTAGAAAATAGTACACCTCGCTTACCTCATCAAATGGCTTTCCAGATACCAGTGTTAGTCAAAAACAGACCTTGCTATAGGACTGTAATTGATGAGGGAGCTTCAACGTGTATTATGTCGATCCATTATTGGAGATCACTTGGTTCTCCTACACTTAATCAATCCCCGACGATTCTAAAGGCTTTTGATGGTCGTGGGTTCCATCCTTTTGGCATTCTACAGGATTTACCTATAGGGGTTGAATGCAAAACTGTTAATCTAGATGTGGAAGTGGTTGATGCCCCTCTAGATTACAACCTTCTCTTGGGTCGTAGTTGGTCTTATGCTATGATTGTTGTTATTTCATCAGTCTTTTGGCTTATAAAGTTTCCTCATAATGGAAAGATCATAACTATAGATCAGCTAACTTATTTTTCATCCGACCCAGCCTCTTCTGAAAGTATCCAACATGTCGGCAAAACAACTATCCCTTATAAGGATGTTGGAGTAGGATTAGTTAAAGATTCTGGTTTACTAGGAAATTTTTCCTTTCCTCCTCCTAACGTATCGCCTTCTACTACAACCATTCGTATGATTTCATCAGACACAAATATTTATGATGATCCTTGGATCGTACCTTCCGAATCTGAGATGGATTCATTTGGTGATGCTATGCCTTTGAGTCCTTATGAAATTGCGTATCAGGCCGTACAGTCATTTTCTGACCCTTCTTCAACCGAAATTGATCTAATGAATGTGATCCATGAAGAATCATTTTCAACATCAAACCCAGATTCAATAACTTTTTCTGAACTTGTTCACACTGATGAGCAGATTCGTGGAAACTTGTCTGTTGATGATTTACCATGGGAAGATCTTCTTCATAGATCTTCGTTTTTACCTGAGATTGATCATTTTGAAAATGATTTTTCATCTATTTTTACGACTGATTATGTCAAGGAACCATAGAATCCATTTCAAAATCCTGATTCTGAGTTAAATTTGGGAAATATTTCTCGAACATTTCCTATTGACATCTCAGTTAAACCTGGAATTGTTGAAAACATTCATATAGGTGCCTCCTGTACGGAAAATGAATTTCAAACATATAAGGCCCTATTTCAGGAATTCCGCGACATGTTTTCTTGGTCATATGAAGAAATGCCAGGAATTGACCCAAAATTGTTGTTCATGAAATCAAAACTTATCGGGTTGCTAAACCCGTCCGGCAACATTTGCGTCAGATCCACCTGCGAAAGGCTGCTGCAATTAAAGCAGAAGTTGAGAAATTACTTAAAGTAGGTTTCATTTATCCAATTCCCTTAACGGATTGGGTATCGAATATTTTTCTTGTTAACAAAAAGGAAGGAACAATAAGAATATGTATCGATTATAGGGATATTAATCGAGCTTGTCCAAAAGACAATTATCCAACTCCCTATATCGATCAAATCATTGATGATTGTGCCGGTAGCGAAATATTCTCCTTTATGGATGGTTTTTCTGGTTATAATCAAATCAACATTCTACCTGCTGATCAACCAAAAACGACTTTCATTTGTCCATGGGGGACATTTTCTTATTGAAAATTACCTTTTGGGCTTAAGAACGCTGGTGTAACTTTTCAAAGAGCCATGTCTTACGTGTTTCATGACATCAAGCACATTGTGTAACCCTATCTTGATGATTTACCTGCTCATTCATTACGTAGAGCTGATCATCTCATTCATTTACGAGCAATCTTTATGGGATGTAAGCATTATGGAATTAGGTTGAATCCACACAAATGTGTTTTCTGTATAGAAACGGGTCGATTACTGGGGTTTGTTGTTTCGAAAGCCGGCATTCATGTCGATCCCTCGAAGGTTGAAGCTATTGTCAAATTGCCTCCTCCTTCGACTCTTCGTCAACTCCAAAGTTTGCAAGGGAAAGCAAATTTTTTACGTCGATTCATTCCTAACTATGCCGAGATCACAAATGGTTTTACCAGGTTGTTGAAACGGAATACTCCATTATTTTAGGATGAGATAGCTGACAAACCTTTTGATGCATTAAAACACGCGTTGACCCATGGACCATTATTGCATCCTCCCAACTACAACCAGGACTACTTCTTATATTTTGTCGCCTCTCATTCCACCGTTGGAATGGTGTTAGTTCAGGAAGATGAATTTGGTAGTGAACATGTGATTTATTACCTTAGTCAAACTTTGAATCCAACTGAGCTAAAATATTCACATGTGGAGAAATTAGCCTTGGCAGCTGTTCAAGCTGTCCAACAATTTCATCATTACATTTTACTACACAAAACTACTGTAATTTCCGACTGTAACCCTATGATCTATATTTTGACAAAACAATTGCTAGGGGGCAAGTATTCCAAATGGATTGTAATCCTGCAGGAATTTGAATTGGAATTTGAAAAATTTAAGTCAAAGAAATCATTAGTTTTTGCGGAGTTGATGTGTGACTTCCCATGTGTTGATACTGAAACTGTGGCAGAAGAGCCCATTGCGGACGAATCCTTGTTTCTAATCAACACTCTTGATCCATGGTATGGAGATATCATAGTTTATCTCCAAACCCAATCCTTTCGGCTTGAAATTTCAAGATCTCAGCGTAGGAAAATACGATTCCAATCCCAACAATTCAAAATTATTGGAGATACACTTTATCGTCGTGGGGTGGACTCTGTTTTCCAATGTTGTTTAACTCATGAGGAAGCTGAAAGGGTTCTAAATGACTGTCACTCTGGAGCGTGTGGCGGTCATATGTCTGGGTTTGCCATAGCCCAAAAGATATTGTGTGTTGGCTATTTCTGGCCGTCTTTGTTTAAAGATTGTATTAACGCGGTCTGAAAATGCCACAACTACCAAATATTTGATCGAAAGATGCGCGCTCCACCTGCTCCTCTCCACCCTATAATTGCCGTTGGTCCTTTTGCAAAATGGGGTATCGATTTTATTACATGTAACCCTCACTCGGGCGGGGGCATGTGTATATCATCCTTGCGGTAGATTATTTTACCAAGTGGGCCGAGGCGATGCCTACATTTTCGGCAAACAACAAAACTGCTGCGATTTTCATTTTCAATCATATAATTGCTAGGTTCAGTGTTCCACAAGTGATTATCACTGATCATGGGCGTCATTTTCGGAATATTATGATGATTGAACTAACAGACCAACTTGGCCTGCGTCACGATAGTTCAACTCCATATTACCCACAGGACAATGGTCTGGTTGAAGCCATCAACAAAGTTCTAGTCATTATGATCCGACGAATCATTGGGATTCATAGGTCGAATTGGAATAACATGTTATTTTCAGTGCTTTGGGTGTATCGAACCTCAGTAAAAACATCAACTGATTTCACTCCTTTCCAACTAGTTTACGGTTTGGAAGCTATGTTACCCATTGAATGCGAAATCTCGTCATTGCAAATGGCCATAGAATTACTTCCAGCCACTTCCGAAGAGGAGAAACATTTGTTGTACTTGGCTCAGCTAGATGAGAATCAACGTGATGCTGCACTAGCAATCGAAGCTCATGCCAAACGTATTAAAGCTCAGTATGATCGAAATGTTACACCTTGTAATTTTTCGGAAGGAGACCTAGTCTTACTGTACGATCAAGCAAATGATAAGTTAGGAACTGGAAAATTCGTACCCATGTGGCATGGTCCTTATGTTGTTAAGCGAAAGCTGGAAAAAGGGGCCTATGAATTGGTAGACTTTGATGAAGTCTCTTTAGGTAAACCCAAAAATGGTCTTTACCTGAAGAGATATTATGCTTAAATCTGGGTGTGGAGATTTTAGTTAGGTTAGCTTTCTTTCTAGCTGATGTGTTTTAGATTAGAAAAGTGTGCTTAGTTTAGAGAGTGTTTTTGTCATTATTCCTGCTTATCTTGATTTTACTCTTGATATTGCAGATGTCGACGTCTCTCCAAACATACATTGGTTTCGCTGATGGTGCTTGTCGCAATACACGGAACATTTCTTCCGCAACTTGGGTTATCTATTCGCCCTCTGATGAGTTGGTATCTATGCATGGGGTAAGCCTCAGTCAAACAACGAACAACATTGCAGAGTATAGTGCAGTGATTGAGTTATTATCTGAATCCATCTCATTTGGGATTTGGAGTTTGATTGTGAGGTTAGATTCTGAACTCGTTGTATTGCAGCTTAATAGAGTTTATGCCATTAGAAATCCAGTGTTATTGAGATTATTTTTGAGAGTTCGTCACTTGGAACGTGAATTTGACTATATTGAATATCATCATATTCCAAGATTTTAAATACATTAGCAGATGCAATTGCTTCTCTAATGTTAAGTAGACATTTGCAATAATCAAACAGTAAATTTAAAAACATTTCATAACATGTTTTACAAGATAGCCAGTAATAGTGATATAGCATAGCATAGAAGTGTGTCAATATATACATCGTCTTCAATCATAGGTTCAAAAACACCTTATGATTAGCAAAAATGATAGTGCAAAAAGAAAAAATGTCATATGAGTCTACAAAAGGTGATCATCCTATCACTGGTGATGGTCTCGATAAGAAACCACTGCATGAGCCACCCTACAAAGGAACCTCCTGAAAGGTCCTGGGACCCCAATCACATAGCGTTGTAGCCTAAGAGGAGTGTCATCTATGCTAGTCTCTGTAATGTCTGTTGTCAAACGCTCTAGATGGTTTTCCAATTCGGCCAAGGTATCTGTAGGTTCGTCCCGTGGGGCTGGTGCTGCTGCAGCTGGTTGTTTCCTCTCATAGGGCCGGAGATTGGCTGGTCGCTGTGGACCTACATCTGCATTTGAAACTTTTTGCTATCAGTTTTGAGACGATCTAAAAAAAAAAAGATTAGAAAATGTTGAAAATGATTTTACCTGAGTCATCCCATTGCTCTCCTGGTGGAAGAGCCATGTCTGGGTCACCATGATAATCCATCCCAGCATAAGGAAAATCCTAAATCGCGAAAACTTGGTTCTCCAACCAATGAAAATACTCAGGAGGAAATCGAACAACCTCTGAACCCTCCTCAGGATGACGGGCCATAACTGCAACCTAACGCATCAGCTTGGGCTCTTGGGGAAGTCCAGCTTCAACGGAAAGATGCTGTGGGACCAACATTGGGACCCTCTCTAAACCAAAACTCACAACTAAGAAACCATATCCAATGTTTTTCAGTTGTCCGTTCTTGGCTCTAGTCAGTTGGCCTTTTACATTAGCCAACACAGCTTCGCACCAGTTGAAGACGATGCCTCAAAAGCAGTCTACTGCCATCCGCATTTGGGATCCAGTGGCCATATGTAGTGTTGCACTTCCGCAGAGTTTGGTGACAGTAAATGCAATCACTTTGAGTTCAGGACGGGAGATGGTTTTGATATCAATCCCTTTGTCCTTGGTTTGGTCGTTACAAAACTCTAGTCGGAGGCTATCGACAGACTGGCCACCTAGCCTAGTCCCGAATAGATTTAATTGTTCACCTCTCTTAGGCAAACCAGTCAAAAAGTAAATTTCCTCTGGCTCCATTTCAAGCTGGTGGGCACCAATAATGAAACACTGGTCCTGTATATTCCACCTGTCTACCAGCCACTGCAAAAAGTCTACTTGGGCCCTCATGCCAGGTATGGCCCAAAATTTAAATAAACCGCATGCCTTTAATGCATCAATTGAAGGTTGATGATTGATTGCGGCAAGGTCCAAATCCTCGTGCTCCCGTTCCTGCCAGCTAAGCATAATGTATACCCTACATTCAAAGAAAAGGTGGTTTAGAATATTTTAAATCGAAGTTTTTGGGAAAAATTTGAAGAATATGGAATTTTAGAACACATGTCGTGGGGACTGCACCCTCTAAGTTAGATACAGTGTGTAGGTCCGCACTCTGCCTAAACAGTGGGTGCGGGCCCCTGACTCTTTTCTGCATACGAAAAAGTCGGGGTCCACAGGTTTCGCATGCTTTGCCTACAGACCCCCACGAGCGGGTTTTTAAACAAATTTCTTCCTAAAAAATCAAAAATATAAACCTAAAAACAAATTTCAAGCGGTTGAAATGCAAGAGGAAGGTGATGTGGATTACCTGGAGGTGACGGTGTTCTATTCCAACAGATGGATTTTCCGCGATCTTCACGGGAAGTTTCTTACCAGAAGCTCTCTTTTCTCACTCTGAAGTCAAACGGTAAAAATGAATTTACAAAAGCCCTTTTTATAAGCTTTTTTGAATAAATGAATTTTATTTTGTTTATTTTCACTTTAAAGAGGTGACTTTTGAAGCATTTTTATTTATTTTAAATAGGTATGAGTAATGTTTGAGTTTTTGTGCAGGATAAAGGATTTTTGAGGCAAAATTGATCATTTTCGATGAAAAACATTAGAGTCACCTTTAAGCTCTTTTCTGACTCCTAAAATATGAAAAGATTGCCGAGTTTTTATTTTTAAGCTCGTTAAAATGGAACTAAAAAGATGGTCCACTTACAACTCTTTTCTGACCATATAAACACGAAAAGATTGCCGGATTTTTGTCGTTTCAAATTCGATATTGGTTATAAAACGACGTGTTATTGATCACTTTTTTACTTTTTCAGATCAGAGACATTAATTATGAAAAGTACTCCTTGATCGTAATGGTCAAGCGGTTCTCTCAAATATTATTTTATACTTTTTCGGGCTTGGGAGACACAAATTTACGAAAAAGGACAACCATAGAGTTTTCTTAAGTTTTTCTTCCAACTCCCTAAAATTGAAAAACACCGAGTTTCTCCTATACTGGACTTGTTAAAACTTAACAGTAAAGGACCTGTTCAATTACAAACAGGAGCGGACCACTCCTTCTTAGGGTTCGAATTTAAACTAAGTTGGACTCATCCGAAGGATGAGCTTATAATCAAGCAAATGTTATCCTCCTCAAGCTTGTCAAAAATAAAGAGGTACTTGCCAGAAATGGTGGGGGAAAAGAGAGAAAAATGAACCTGTTTGTCATACTTTGTGTCTCAAAAAAACGTTTAACCGCTCTTGAACACGACACTTTTTGATCACCTGGGTTGGGAAATCCTTTGCCTAACAGTTAATCAAACCATATTGAAAGTATTCAGCCGGTTTCTAGGTATTAGCTTTGGGTCAATTGTCACCAAACCATCTGCAGTGTCGTTATGTGTTCAAGAGGTCAGTGCAAATAAACCATTCATCTACAAAATATCTGTCATGCATCTTGACCATCCCTGAGTCAGTCCTTACAACTATATTTCTTCAAACTTGATCTATGATTTCGTGTTGTGGGCTTGCCTACGACGGATCGCTTTCTATCGACTTCAGCTCATTATCTAGAAAGATGATCTAGAAATCGTCAGTACCTTGGGATCTACATGCCTCAATGGCAGGTTTCTTGCCTTCGACGATAGGTTGCATCATTGACCTTCGATCAAAGGATTCCCTCACATGTTCGACATCAACTCATCTATTCACATTTCATGGATTGTACTGAGTACTTTGAGAGCCACTAACATTACTGGTGGTTTCTCTCACACTTGTTAACAGTTTACATCATTGACTGGTAATCAAGTGGTTTCTACCATGTTCGACTTCGACGCATTCATTCACATGGATGGAATCGTACTATTTCAGGAAGTAGAAATCAAGACCCTGGATCTAGTTTCCACCATCCAGGTTACGAGGAATTTTGTATTCATTATACAGTGGACTATTCATAAACAGATGGCTGCACCCATACTGTGTCTATACTTGTGATGTATTACAAGATCATTCCTATATCAGAGCAGTTTAGTTAGTTTTCTAGTCAGTTTTGATCTGAGTATGGGAATGCCTACCTCAGCGATGATATGATCTCATATATATATTTTGTACTGAATGTTTTTACAGGTTCCAACCAGGCTCTCCACGAGATGATCCTCAAAATGATGAAGTACTTCACTCTTCTTAGATGATAAATGAAATCATCATCTACTACAAACTTCGCACTTTAGGGGGAAATCTGTTACACAAAATATTGTCACCATGATTTCTGCAGTTAGTGTGAGTCTATCACCACTCATATTGTCCTCCTTTGCAAGTCTCAAACCTCAGCTCTTCATGTCAAGCCTTAAAAATGAGAGAAAGTCTTTGAAAAGCTCTAAAACTCTGGTTCCGAACTTTCTCTTACCATTACCTACGGTCCCGCACCCTTTGGTCATGTTACTTGCGAACATGCCCACTCTGTCTCTAAAGGAGTGGGTGTGGACCCCTGTAAAAGTAAAAAATGCGCAATTTTATTCTTAAAAACTCACTTTGGGTTAATTCTGGACGCTTCTAGAAGGAATCTTGACGTGGTTGGTTCGCTCCTAGGTGGTTCATGCATCCCATAACTAAAGGAGCTAACCCCTTGATGAGAGGAGCTTATCCCTTTGAAGGAGGACTCTATCCCTTTGAAGGTGGACCTGGTAACTTCCCTCCTCTGCACTATAAATTGAGGCATTGGGCTGGTTGCTGGAGAGGTTGAAAGCTGAACATTTTTTAGGGTAAATGCTGTTGGAATTTAGACTTCCTAATTGAGTTTGAGATGAGAGATTACATACCTTTTGGCTTCTTTGGGAAGAGAGTGAAACTTGTCAAAGTAGAGGAGATTCTTGCTGGACCCTGGGAGGAGCTTGTACAACATCAAGGCACCAAGGTTGTAAAGTTCTTCTTTGTTTAAAGTTAATACAATCAGATTCATTTTTCTCAATAAATTGTCTTATATGGTTTATTTCATGAATTCCTTGATCATCATGATAAATATGGTTTATTATATTGGCTATGCAGGTGTTATTTGATGTGTGCATGTTTTTGTTTGCAGGTTCTTTAAAAGGGAGCTCATTTGGATCAATGGAGCGTGGCTTCCAAAAACTAGCACTAGACTTGAGGTAGGGTCTGAAACATCTCTTGGTTTTTATTTATAAATCGAAATATTTAGAGAAAGATAGAATTTGTTTGGTTTGCTTGTCGCTAGATATCCATAGATACTAGGGAGATCGGTCTTGTCCGCAAGAACGATTTATCCACCCGACAAGATCAAACTTTTCTCTTTCATCGGAGCCTTGCAAACCCAAGTACTATCTTCAGGCTGTTTGCCTTTATCATCTCTTGTTGTCATTCCACTTTGCGGCACAATGTTCACATTTAGATCTTCCTCGCGTAGCTCAGACATCATCATCTACAGGTTTTGAGTCCGGGGAGGTGGCAGCGCTCCATTGTCGTGTATCCTAGCTATCGACGTAGGACAATCCTTCGTCTCATGATCAAACAATGTACAATACAGACATGATGGGCATGTTGGATTCATACAATCATGAGCATAATGTCTTGTCCCTCTGCAATAGTAGCATATCGGCTCTCTGCGACCTCTTCCAGGTCCTCCTCCACCTCGACCTCATCCATGCCCTTGAAATCCAGTTCGCACCACTCCTATGTTTGGGTCTAGGGGTTGCGTTTCAGCTTGAACTCTGTAGGTGGGAGTTCTATCCGTCATTAGCTCATAGCTTCTACAAGTATGCTCATCGTGTCCAACCGATCTACAAAAATTACAAAACAACTATTGTGAATTCTGCATGTACTTCTGTAACAAATGGCAGTTGTCCATAGCATGCCTTCCTCCTATTTGATAAATCACGCACCACAAGGCAGGTGTTGCACTAGGTCTTGCTTGTGCTTCCGAACTTAACAATATCTATCCTCCTCCCACGAGGTAATTCGCAAACACAAGGTAGTGGTCCTTATCATGACCTTGACCCTTGCATTTTATGCACCACACCTGTTAGGCCCCTATACTACTAGTGTAACCCCTTATTGAAATTAGTACAACCCGCTTATTATATTGATGTACCCATGTAGTGCCCATATTGTTACCATTGTGCCCCATAGAAGCCCACTATTGTTATTATTGTGCCCTTACATTATTATTGTTATGTCGGCTCTGATTATGTTATGATCCCTTAGACTCCTATATATAGAAAGGAGGTCTTTTCATTTGTATCATCCAAGAATTGTTCATTTATGTAATGTAAAGGAGGTTTCCCCCTCGAAGAGGCTGAATTCTAAGGCGTTGATCTATCTTTTCTATCTTTTCTTGAGCTGGTTTCATAACATTTGGTATCAGAGCTTTGGATTCTAGGGTTTCGCTGCTCCAAATTGGTCACCGTGGAATTTTCGCTATAACTTATTTTCTACGATGTTTCAGAAGCTAAAAAAAAACCCATTTGATAAGAAATCACGCTGAACCTCGGGTCCAAATTCCAGAGATTTTCACACTATATTTGCGGAGATATGATTTGAGGAAGTTGGTCTTTTTGCAGACCCCTGAATTACATTCCAAACAGGTGACCTGGGGAAAGTCGTCATAACTTTCTCTCTGAGCATTGGATTAAAATTTTGTAAAAAGATACAGAAAGAGGACGGACTGTACTTGCTTGTAGATATTTTTCAGAGCTAAAGGTTGAAACAATGACACGTGGCACTTCATACAAGTTTGCTCTTCTGGAAAGGTCTATAATAAGGTCATCTTGGGAGATTGTGCATAACTATTTCTTGGAGAATTCAATTTGGATCAGACTGGTGGCATTGGAAAGAGGACACAGAGGGCTACTACAAGTCACAATTTCAGAACTTAAAAATCTGAAAGTACAGATTTACAGTTGTTTCAAGATCGAGCTCCTAAAATCAAGAAAAAACAAGATGAGGAAGTTTGATGGCAAGGATCCGGTAAAGTGGATACTTCAGATGGAGCAATACTTTGATCTACATGGTGTACCACTTTTACAAAAGGTATGTATTGCATCTTCATATTTAGAACCGAATCAATTTTTATGGTATGAAGGGCTTTGTTCTCGTAAACAACTTGTTACGTGGTCAATTTTCATGGAAGAAATGATAGCACATTATGAGGATACAAAGAGCAACATCTTCTTTAGAGCAACACCACAACAATTGGAAAGAGTAAAATGGCTTTGTGACATAGTGGAAAGAAAAATTATGGAAACCAGGAAGCATACCCCTCACAACTATAAAGATGGAAGTGTTGTTTCTCCTAGCCTTCCACAACCTACAAGGGTTACACCACAACAATTGGAAGAAAAAAGAGAAAAAGGGCTTTGTTACAATTGTGATAGCAAATGCACTAAAGGTCATAAGTGTGCTAAGAAGAAATTATTTTACATAGAATATAAAGAGGAGGAAGAAAAGGATCAAGAAACATCAAAAGAAGAAGATATACGCCAGGACCCCACCCCAGAGAAAGAAGAAATGAATCAGACCATATCTTGTAAAGCATTGGCAGGAATTACCATTCCTCAAACTCTCAAGATAGAAGGATATATCAAGAAGAAATAGGTGCAAGAAGTGAAAGATCACATCGAGAAAGAAGAATTGAATCCAACCATATCTTGTAATTCATTGGTCGAAAATACCACTCCTCAAACTATCAAGATAGAAGGACATATCAAGAAGTGAAAGATCACATCGAGCATCAAGAAATGAATCCGACCATATCTTGTAAAGGATTGGAAGAACTTACCACTCCTCAAACTCTAGAGATAAAAGGACATATCAAGAAGAAAAAGGTTCAAGCAGTGAAAGATCACATCAGGCATCAACAACAAGTTCTCCAAATTTTAAAGGATAACGCCACTTCGGTGCAAAATCAAATGAAACAACGGGTAGATCAACATCGTAGTGAAAAATGTTTTGATGTAGGTGATTGGGTATTTTTACTGCTACATCTCAAGCAAGCTATTTATGAGAAGGAAATGTTGGCAATATTACATGCACTTAGAAAATGGCGACCTTACCGAATGGGAAGACTCTTCAAGGATGAGGATGTGGAAGCATTGTTTTGTGCTATTTCTATTAACCAACCAGATTGGATAAACGAAGTAAGGGATGAATGGAAGAAGGATGAAGAAGTATGGCCACTTATTCAAAAGTTGCAAAAGATCCCAATTCAAACAATATTTCCAGAAATTGAAGAGGAAGGAAAAATCATATTGGAACCTGGAACAGTCACAGAAACAAGAACTCGACAGCTACAAAATTGATCAATTTCAGAGTATCTCATCAAGTGGAAGAACTTACCTGCTAAAGATTCCACATGGGAGGACAAGAATTTTATACAGAAGCATCAAGAACTACTCAAGCGTTGAGGACAACGCTTTTTGAAGGAGAGGGGCATGTTAGGCCCCTATACTACTAGTGTAACCCCTTATTGTTATTAGTACAACCCACTTATTATATTGATGTACCCATGTAGTGCCCATATTGTTACTATTGTGCCCCATAGAAGCCCACTATTGTTATTATTGTGCCCTTACATTATTATTGTTATGTCGGCTCTGATTATGTTATGACCCCTTAGACTCCTATATATAGGAATGAGGTCTTTTCATTTGTATCATCCAAGAATTTTTCATTTATGTAATGTAAAGGAGGTTGCCCCCTCGAAGAGGCTGAATTCTAAGGCGTTGATCTATATTTTCTATCTTTTCTTGAGCTGGTTTCACAACAACACCTCTTCGCACACTTCTGGTCGGGCTGTCCTATCCTGTTTCAGACTCTGCATCTCAAGGCATAAGTTTTTCAACTGCACGTGGATTTGCTAAACTCCCAAGTTAGGATCCTGCATCGGGGTCTCAAGCAGCCTCATCACGATCTCCAAGGCCTTTGCCTGAGTCGTTAACCTCTGTTGTGATAACACGTTCCTCAAATGCGGTGTTAGCGATGCTACAAACCATTCGCAGTGTTGTCAATTCGTTAAAGTCATATTAGCTTCGTGAATCGTACACTTCAATCTCTGATCCAGCTCCCAAGGAGTCTCGCCTGGTAGCATTGTGATCTCTTTGAATCCAATGATCGACTGTGCTTCTGACTCCGGTCTGCTAAATTCTCTATTTAACGCAATTTGGATATCCACGATTCCCGCATTCAGATTGTCATTAGAATGCTTAATATACCAGGTCAGCGTGCAATCTTGCAGAGCACTAACCAACATCGCTTTCCTTATATTATCATTTGTAACTCCTTGCGCTTCCCATACAACTCTTATCACAAACCAAAACCAGTCTGGATCTTCATTTCCTACTCCCTTGAACATAAAAAACTTTATTGCGCTTGCCATATTGAATTGCGATGGCGGTGGAGGTGGTATGGGTGAAGATGGAGGTGAAGGCGGTGAAATTGGTGGTGGTGTGGGTAGGGGTGGTATGTGCAGAAATCTCTTTCTTATCAAATGGCTCGCACTTCGCGGCGAGACCTTCATGATCTCTTCCTCGTCCCCTCGCGGAGGTGAAATCAAAGGGCTATTCTTTGGTCCCTTACTTCCTTCGTTTCCGTAGCTTTTTCCACTTCGCGTAGCTCCAAACATCAAGGTAATTGCATAACCCTCTTTTCACATAATAGCATTTTAATCCAAGCATTCAGAGAATTTACATACTTACATCGCGGTCCTTTGATAAAGTGTCACTTTGCCTCGCTGTAGCTAACTGAAGTATCTACCGTGAACTTCGTAATGAATCCTCCTATAATCCGATCGAGCTAGTGATCAACAACACATGCGATATTATCCTCTAATGCTTCCAATCTGTGCACCAACTATGGGGTCCACACAATAGGATTGTCGAGTTTCCACCTTCATTAGCTATCTACTAGCTTCACGATCCACTTGTACAGCTCAGTAGGGAAATATGCGAAAAATATTTCGTGGATCTCTGTGTACAGGTAGCAGTCTAATCACTATTCTTTTGTCAATAATGGTTTCCTGTTCTCCTACACTGCGAACTCGTGAATTCTTCTGTCCAACCAACCTTCAATTTCTTTCTTAGTTGGATTCTAATGATATGACATCAGACATCTCCATGCAGATTCAACGAAACCATTTGTTGGCTTGAGGGGGCATGACCTGGGTTTGTAGTTAATTAGCCAAACAAATCCCTTTACTACTGGTCCTTTCGGTAATAGCCTACAGAGTGCGGACTATGGTCTCACACGAAGCAGTATAAGGGGATGTTGGAACCAAGTTTCCGCACCCTTGAGATGTCTGAGGGGTCAATTTGTCCAACTATGAATACCTCCGCGCGGGTCACTTCATGCACTACCCTGACCTGCGACACCCTTGCGATCTATTATTATCGCCCTCGCGCAAACCTAACTAGGGGCTAAGGTGCTTTCGCGCTGCTAAAGCAATGATCTGCATTACTTTCCCAAGTTATACCACAGATCTTACTTATCTTCTTATAACAATTAGTTATCTTCACGTAAACAGATACTTTATCTTATATTCACTTTATCAACACATTCATATAAGTTCACACATCATATAAACAATAAAAATGCAATTTATATTCAATACATTCAATGCACAAAATAGGGAAAAGATGCACAAAGTAGGGAAAAGATACACAAAAATGATGTAAAACTTCTCTTTATTACTCCTCCAAATGTTACAGACTTGACTCACCCTATGCATTCAGCAGCAGGGGTCCGCACACTCAGCTGTGGACTACTAGGCCTCTGCACACTCAGCTGCAGAGCCTTCCCCTACACTATGACCCAAAGATTCAACTCTACACTTCAGACAAGACTCAATTCTCCCTCATTCATTCATGACTCTACTTCTATTATTCTCTTTACAACTTAGAGCTTCGCTTTATTTATACAATCCCATGTTCCGCGGACCATGGGTAGATTTATAAAGCCGACATTACATTACAAAAATGAGGGCGGACAACCCTATGACTCTTTTACAATCTTCACGCTCCGCACCCACAAGATGCGGAGTTTTTACATTGGATTTGGTCAAAATCTGGGCTTTAAACCGCAAAACTTGCCTTGGGGGATCCCTTACTCAATAAGGATGATCCAGGTGGATCTTCAAGAACACATAGGACAAATAAGGCTTATGGAGGCTTAAAAATCAAAGTCATCAGAATGACTTTGACCCAGGACCAGATCGTAGATCTCGTCAACCTGATCACAGAGGTGCGAACGGTTTGTCAAATTGAGCTTTTATGCGAAAGATAAAGCTTTTCAAAGTTTGACATGACAAGGGAAAAAGCGAGACCCACAGTGTGCCACATGGCATCCCAGTGAGCAAGTAGGACCCACATGGCAGCCCATCAGCCACTAACACATGGCAGTTCATCATTAACTTACTAAACCTGCACGAGCGACAAAAATCATTTTTAATTATAACCATACAACAAAAATAATTTTAATATAGTTATTAAATAACTATATATAAAACTACATAAAAACAAATCATAACAAATCATTTTATATATCTTAACTAAAGTCAAAAAGTTAATATATAATTTTTGTTATATTAAATTATAATAAACTCCCCAACAAAAAAACAACAACAACTTATAGCACATACGTGGCAAGGTCAAAGAGGTTATGGAGATATATTATGGCTGTAAAACCATATCACCAAGCCCATATAAAACAACGTATGGTGGTTACAATGCATACGAAAAAGGTTAATACATATCCCCATAAACGTTGCATAGGGTAAAGTTGGGTAAGTTATAACCGTTGCAATTAAAGCCAACGCATGCCGTATTAAGTTATGGTTATGATACGACCTAACTACGGAATGTTGACCAGCGGTGGGGCTTGGGTAAGGCGGCCACATATGTGGTCCCGCCGCCCAAAGCCACCACGTATACCACCGAAAACAATGAACTGCCCGCAATAAAATCGAACTGCCACCCATTTAATGCATGGCGGTTGGGAAGGGGTTGTACGGGCCTGTGGCCCGGCCCCCATCAATGTAAAAAAAATATAATATATGGATTTTTGGTTCGGTGTTGGTTAGGTTTTTTTAAACATGGTAAAGAGCAAGATTTGACTTCCTAACCTTCTTCACACTATTTTAATAGTTTACTAATCCATCCAAATCAATTTTTTTGGTAACTCCACCAAGAATATTATATAAATTTAGTCTTTTACCCAGAGCAGGGGAGGAGAAGCATCGCATGAATTTTGAAATAGGAGCTGGCACACAAATCGAAGCAGTTTAATAATTTTTTAATGTAGGGATTATGAATTTTGTAGGATGGCAAAGTTTTCAACTTCTCAGAAATTGACATATTTTATATGGATTTTACACCTTGTTGCCACGAACACGATGGCGCTATCCATTTTTCAATCTGAGTTCTACATCTTCCAGTGATTTCCAGAATGCATGCGGAACCATGATTTCAGCAAAAAAATAGACACCGGAACCATGATTTCAGCAAAAAAATAAGCAGCGGAACCATGAGCCATGAAATTTTCCCACGGAGGTAAAAGTTCACTTTGTCAGAATATGGTCGAGTTTATGCTTGTTTTTCATGGTTTTTCGCAGGAATCCTAATGGTGAAATCAGATTTGACATCTGAGCAGCAGATTTTCAGCTCATACCAGAAACAAAATCTTTGAGGAATCCTAAGGGAATCTAAAAGATTCCTTGAGCTCTGAATTTTCAAATTCTCTGAATTCAGATTTTGGACAGTCGTTTCAGCACTACTCGATGCCACAACTCTGATGGTGCATTCAGATTTGTCTTTCTCTCATTTATCCTTTCAGTCACTTTTCTAAGTGCCAATGTAGATGCCCATCTTCATGTGCGAACAATCTTCTTCTTGTGATCGATGTTTCAGCAAGCTTTAACACTTTGACAACCTTTGCTTTAGATGGCCCTTGGTGGTGAGGTATATGATGTGTTCATGTACTTCTTATTTCTGCATTATGTTGTATAGATCCATGATTGACGATTGATGCAGGATCTTGTTTATTTCATGTTGTCATGATTCCTTGCTTTATGTTATGTCGAATCTTTCGATGTGATGTACTTTCTGTCATAAATCTTTATGTTATGCTTTGAGATGCCTTGTTGTATGTTGTTGGGATACTCTTGATGTTGCCATGCATGTGTTTTGCTTTGACATCCCATTTGTGTCATGTTGGCAGGATGCGCACCATACTTGTTTTGTCTCATACTGATAGGAGTCTTTTGATTGAGAGTTCTAGCTGTGGAACATCTCTTAGAGCCACTCCTACGTGAGGGCATTCTTCCTTGTATGATCGAGACATCATCTCTATGTACATCATCTTTATTGACAACACATAATGCAGCGGCCTACACCATCTTGACACCGGGACCTGGAGACGTAGTCTCTCCTGTACGAACTCTGTTATCAATGGCTTTTGTTTTCATGTGTTGATGATTGTTATGTTCCTCGTCCTTGAACTCTGTAGCTGTATTTGTTAATGTTATTTTAAAAGCAATTTTAACACATCACGAAAGTAAAAGGTCTTGGAAAGGTCCTTCTTCACACCCAGAGGTGGATCAAGTGGTATTAGAGCAGGTCTTTACGTGTATGTGAATTGCAGTGTGAACAATGGAACCTACAACGACATAGAATGAAAGAGCAATGTATGAGACCATGTTCAACATTTCCAAGAGTGGAAATCATGTATGAAACTCTACAGAAAGAGACAGAGGAAAATGAGCGATTGCAGCTTCAGTTGCAAGCCACAGAGAAGGCCATGGATGAATTGAAACAAAACAAACATAATCTTCAAATAAAGAACGATGAATTGAAGATGCATCTACATGAAGAGAAAGAGGAAAAACAAAGTTTGCTACGACATCTACAAGCAAAGGATGAGGCCTTGGAAAAGATGCAGTGTGACTCATGTGAGGTAAAAAGTATTTCTTCTTCATGTATGTCTCCTGATGATGATTTCGCTACGTTTGAAAATCACACCACAGGAATTAGCTCCAAATTGTTGAAGAGAATGAGGTATGAAGGAAAAGGCTTGGGCATTAATGGCCAAGGCATTGTTAACTCCATCAAAGTAGAGGAATTACATCGTCAGGCAGGACTTGGGTATGTCAGGAAAGAAGTTGGGGAATGCAATCTACCAACAATAAATGATGAGCAGCCCTCATTCGTCCTTTCCAAATCAAAAGAGAAGGTAAAAGATATTGATTTCCTTTCGATTTCACCCTCACATAGTATGATGTCTGTTGGAGATTTGGAGATCCCCATTACAGGGACAAACATGAGGCTCCTTACAAAGATGAGGCACGAGGAGAAAGAACTTGGTGTTAATAACCAAGGCATCACTCAACCTTTGGAGGTTGTGCATGAACCTCGAATTGCAGGCTCGAGGTACACTAAAGGAGAGTGCTCAAAGGTGTCAGAGTTGTCCGAGACTTCGTCGAGGAAAGAGAATGATGGGAAAGCATCCCCATCATCCCAGGGTAGTTCCCATTACAGGGAGAGAGCTAGGGCAAGCTCTCATCGCCATGCTGACATCAGAAACAACAAAGGAAGGTATAATCATTTTCGATCTTCAAATGTTCATTTTGGTTATGATCATGTTGTTAATAATGAACGAAGACAAAGGCATCGAAAAACATGCACTTTTTGTGGTTTACCTAACCATACCTTTTCCAAGTGTTGGAAAAGAATGGCAACATTCGTGAGGTGTGAAAGACCCCCTCAACAGTATGAAAAGAAACAGGTTAAGCAGGTATGGAGGAAGAAAACCTATTGTAGTCATTGTGACAGAAATGGTAATCAAAGAGCCACTTGTTGGAGGCTCCATCCAGAGTAGCACCTTAAAGACAAAACGTCGGTGTGTGAACCAGGAAAAGCAGTTGTTCGACAAGCAAAACCACCTCAAGGAGGTGAACCATTCACATTGATTAGTGAAAAAAGGTTTCTAGACATGTTGTCGTTTCATGGTCATTCTTTTGTAAATCATTTGTTGCATTTTAAAGTGTAAAAGTGATGATGTGTTTTCCATCACTTGGTCAGTAACAATGATGTTTGGTCATGTTTGAGTCATATTTTGAATTGCATGTTAAAACTCTGAAAGTGATGTTATGTTTCCATCACTTGTCAAAACAATTGTGTCTGGCCGTACGTATGTAAACCATGTGTTGCAGTGATGAGGTGTTTTCCATCACTTTTTGAAGCAACAATGATATGTTGGCCTTGTTGTCATATATGGAGTATTACATCCATCTTATTGTAAACTTGAACACCGAGGATGTGTTATAAACTCGTGGCAAGTATGGGACGTTTGGATCTTTAGTTTGGTCATGTCATTCAAAGCATGTCATTTGCAAGCAATGTTGTACAGGTTGTAGAAGTAGCAGGTGTCGGCTCATCACTTAAGGCTTTGGAGGAAAAAGGTGAAGGAGATGGAAGCGGGACCTTTTCAGGACGCTTATGATACAAACAAGGTACAGGGAAAGTTTCAGATTATTCTACATGCTTTTGGAGGACCAAAAGCTCCTCAGTGGGGAGGATTGATCTAGGTGGATCTTCAAGAACACATAGGACAAAGAGGGCTTATGGAGGCTCAAAAATAAAAGTCATTATAATGACTTTGACATAGGACCAGATCGTAGATCTCATCGACCTGATCACAGAGGTGTGAACGGTTTGTCAAACCGAGCTCGTATGCGAAAGATAGAGCTCTTCAAAGTTTGACATGACAAGGGAAAAAGTGGGGCCCACAATGTGCCACATGGCATCCCCATGAGCAAGTGAGACCCACATGGCAGCCCATCAGCCACTGACACATGGCAGTTCATCATTGGTCTCCTAAACCTGCACAAATGACAAAAACCATTTTTGATTATAACCATTAAACAAAAATAATTTTAATATAGTTATTAAAATAACTATATATATAAAACTACATAAAAACAATTGATAACCAATCATTTTATATATATTAACTAAAGTCAAAAAGTTAATATATAATTTTTGTTATATTAAATTATAACAAACTCCACAACAAAAATAAAAAATAAACAACGTATAGCAAATACTTGGCAAGGTCAAAGAGGTTATGGAAATATATTATGGTTGTAAAACCATATCACCAAGCCCATATAAAACAACGTATGGTGGTTACAACGCATACGAAAAAGGCAAACAATAAAACCCATGCTAATGGGTATTGAATGCCCTCTAAGACACCATATTTAATGCACTCTAAGAGCTTGACGGGACAGCCCTGATCATTCTCCTCCGCCTTGATCGCCACCGCCACCACCATTCCATAAGAAAGCTCGCATATACGATACATACGATACACGATATACAATGTACGCATACGTGGCCAGCGGGCCCTCTCCGTTTCCGTTGTCGTTAACGGATATACCCTTCCCACTCCCGATGTCGGAAAACTAATTGCAATCGGTAGCCTCTGCCGCATTGTGTCTTTTCACTGTAATTCACAGCCTGTATCCGTACTTTCTCCTCTGTTCTCCTATTGATCGACCTGCTCCCTTCAGATTGCAATTAAAGCTTTCTATTCTCATTTGAAATTTGAATTTTGAACAACTGACGCGCCACATGAATACCTGGCACGCTAGCGCCTAATGAATACCGGGCAAGCTAGCCTTTTAGCAGTATGTTTCTTCCTTTTTGAGCGAGCCCTCTTTTTTGATCGTAGCTTTTTACAGGTTGAAGATGTTTTTGAGCGTAGCTTTTTACAGGTTGAAAATGTTTTTGGATGATTTTGAGCGTAGCTTTTTACAGGTTGAAAATGTTTTGGATGTTTTTGAGCGTAGCTTTTTACAAGTTGAAGATGTTTTGGATTTTATTGCAGAAACTTGGGCAAACTCTTTCATTATAGCGCTTCTTCATATCCCAAGAATGTATATGGTGGAAGCATATTTGAGAAATTGGCGTTTCCATTGTCGAAAGCTCTAGCTATGTATTAGGCATCCCCCAGACAATTTCAGTACAAATATTATTCTCACCCTCTGGACCTACAAAGATGCGTGCAAGGATTGAGGATCATCGCAAAAGTACTCAATATAGAGTCTATGAGGAAATCTGCATATACAACCAGGAGTCCTCTCATGGTGGGACCGCTAATGGATTTCAGAGTTGCCACTGAACACGTGGGATGAAGCAGCCGTGGCAAAATGTTTCATTCTCATGAAGAAGGTCAGGTTTGGTCTGTGTTAACAAGAACCATATGGAGTTGAAAAGTCTCAGGACGGTGGATGGCTGAATATTTAAGGGCAGCCCTGGAACCAACACACAGGCCACCACCGTGATGCTTGCATTTATAATTTTAATACTAATTTTTTTATACATATAACAAGGTTAACCATAACATTTTATTTTTATGGTTATCAAAATGTTATTTCGCATATATATGGGAATGAATATTTTCCGAGGAAGATTCTGAGGTAATAGACATTCCCACTGTTTCATGTAATATTAATGTGGTTGCTTTATTTAAGCTTTTGAAAAGTTTGTTTGGTAGTAGGTTGAGTTGTAAAGTCAGTGACTATAAATAGCATTACCATGTATTAACGTGTATTGCAGTGGCAAACCTATGCAAAAGTGTGTATTTTTTAAGATCTTATCGAGCAATCCTGATATTGCATAACCTTATTCCACTGTGGGATGTTATTGCTCTCTGTAATCTTGAAGTTATGGAATTTTTACGTTGTTTTCTATTTTTTCATGAATGTTTAGTTTTTTCTGTAATCATGAAGTTATGGAATTTTTATTATGTTTTCCAATTTTTCATAAATTATGGCTGAGATTATCAAAATTTTACCATATGTGTTGAAGAGATTGTTAGTTTTAGTTTTCTGCATATTTAGAAAGGTTAGTGAAATTAAATAAATATTATAAATTATTATATTATATTATTATGAATTTTTTTTTATATTAATTTTTTAAGAAAAAAATATAATGTAAATTTTTTTATATTATTTTAATGGTTAAAAAAAAATTGTAGCTTTTTAAATAAAAGTAACAAAAAGGAGAAATCTAAACTTTCAATTCGTTTTTAGCACGAGGTTAAATGTTATTTTAAAATTAGATGACTTTCATATATTATGGTAAGATAAAATTGTGTTTTCAGAATAAGATGAACCTATTATTTAAGGCTTATGTGTGGAATAACACATGATTCCATTACTTAAATAAATATAAAGTTAGTTTTTCGTTTTTCGGATAAGATTTAAAATTACATTTAACTAAAAGTTTAGCTTTCCAAAATGTAAATAAATAAATTAAAATAATTTAATTAATTAATTAATTAATTTTTTTAAATTTTGGAATAAATAACATTTAGAATTACTTTTAATTGATTAAAAATTTGGATTTTAAGAAGGTAAATAAATAATTTATTACTAGAAACATAAGAAAGTGTAAATATTTACTTCTCATAAATGAATAATATTTTCCATATATATATATATATATATATATATATATATATATATATATATATATATATATATTAACTAGCTCAAAGAAGAAAATTAATATAGCAAAGATAAGAATGAATTCTCATGAGCTCCATAGTGAAACAGGTCGTTGGACAGTTCTTAAAAGGCAATGGATGGAAAGGATTTGCCATATATGTGAGAATAGGAACATCCAGGATGAAAACCACTTCCTCTTAGAGTGCCCCGCGTACAACCACATTAGATCTCAGTTTCACAATATTTGTTACAATACTGACCTGCCTAGCCTTTTACAATGTCAAAATTATAGTGAGCTCGGAAGACTTCTCTCCAAGCTTTTTGAGCATAGTAATAAAATCTTAAATCAAATTAAATAATTTGTTTTTAGGTCCGATAGACCAATGTTTGGTCTCAGGGGACGTTAACCATCATCATCATCATCATAACTGTTTTTATTGTTAATTAATAAATTAAATATGTAAATGAAAAATGTAAAAAAAATTATAAATAAATATTTTTATAAAACCTTAAATAATATATTTATGTACATAAATTGAAAATTATATATAATATATTTATAAATAAAATTTTACAAGGTTGCCATTTTACTTCACTATTGCAAAGTGGTGAAGAGAGGTGTGTCAAGATGTGTGGATAGGTGTAAAATTTGATTCTTTAATTTAAAAAGGGAATATTTTTAGTTAGATTGATATTTTTAAATAGATATGAGATATTTAATATTTTTAAAATCAATTTATATAAGTACATTTGGTGTAGAATACACAGTCATGGGGTGTACTCTTAAGACATTCCTTGATGTGAAGGTCATGGGTTCAAAATTTAATGGGCAACAATCCACTCATGTTAAAGGTTGGTGTGGCCAAGGCTGAGTGCCATCCTTGAGTGATTTTGACAACTTATATTGCCCCAGGGTTGTGATTTCTCAACCCAAAAGTCTAGTGTGTGGTCATTTTAGGACTCACACAATTTAGCAAACAAAGCAAATATATAAATTTAATAATCTAAATTTATTTTTTTAATAGTTGTTGAACTAAATTTAATAAATAAATAAATGAATATTTATGTTTGAGTAAAATAAAAATATAAAATATTTACATTGGATTATTTATCAAGGTTGTAGAAATTTTTGTGTTTTTGAGAATGTGATATACAATTTTTGGTAAAATTATCAATTTTATTTATTTTTTTAAAATATGTTTTTAGATATATAAAAATATTTAACACCCTAAAATACTTATAAAACATTCGAATTATACAAATTATATAGATTACGAAAATAGAACTTAGCATTTCAAAAAACTTTGAAAAGTTCACAAAATTGAAAGAAAAAACTACAAAAGACAAAATGAAATAAATGATCTATGTAATGGTATTGGTTTATACTTCAACCTTGGATTTCAAGATTATTTTCCATATATTCCTACTAAATCATTAGCTTTTGACGTGCTTTGGAACAAGGCTTTTTGGGATCAACACATAGAATTACTCCTCATGAATAAGTTCGTTTTTCTAACCTTTATATACAAGGCTTGCTTTGATGTATTGAATGGTAGTAAACTAAAGGTAGTAGAGATACCATTATTAATATGTTTTTAAGAAAAATCAACTAATAAAGATTTTGAATTTTTATTTATAAATATCATTTTGCTAGATTAATGCAAATTGTATTTTGGATTTTCAATATGTATTTTTCATAAATTAGGGTTGTTTTGCATTTTTTTTTTAAAGAAACAAAGTAATATGTATTATTTTTCATAAATTAGGGTTGTTTTGCATTTTTTTTTTAAAGAAACAAAGTAATATGTATTTATCATGTTTGATTGAGATTAAAATATAATTATGTTAGGGAAATGATTTAATTTTAAGTTATTTATAATTTATATAATTATTATATAAAATTATATTAAAAAATTAAAGTTTAAAATTTTTATTTTATAAAAAATAAAATAAACTAAAATTAATATACATTTAAATTATTGAAATTGAGTAAGTAATATGTATTTTAAATAATAATATAAGTTTAAATGATTTCTAACTAATGATACAAAATTTAAAAATATTTATATTTTTTCAAATTAATTTTTATATTGTATTAAAAATTCTTAGCTTTGGTAAATTTGAGATGAAAATGAAATCCAAGGATTTGTAGATAATTCCTAAATGCAAGTGGGTGCATCCAATATCTCCATAAAGATGTCAAAATTATGAAAACTGTTGCATATGAAAAAATATTATAGATGTCGCGAGTTGTGAGAGGGAAAAATCTGAAATCTAGGGTTCAGAGTAGTCGCAGAGGCAGCGATCCATGGAGGGGTGCAAAGGAGGGAACTCCACTCCCTCCTTCAAGCAGGCCGTGATGAGAAATGGGAAAAAACCTATGGAATATGATAGAGGACCTGCAAAGGGAAGGAATAAGAACTGTGAAAAGGAACAAGATGGACAAGAATCCAAGGATAATAGTATTATTAAAGGGAAGAAGACAAGGAACAGGGAACAAAAAACAAAGCACACATGGGCCCATGTAAGCCCAGAGCTCTTGTTACTCCTAGAGTCACGTTAAATGTGCGTGCTCTGCAGGAGTACAGGGACCATATGCAAACCTACGCAATCATTTGCAAATTCATGGGTGTATGGCCCATTGAAAAAGCCTTACAAATGTGGATAAAATACCATTGGAAGCCAAAAGGAAGTATCGATCTACACTTGGGTTTGAAAGGTTTCTTCACTGTAGTTTTTGCGAACATTGAAGACAAGGATAGAGTTTTTGAAGGTGGGCCTTACTTCTTTGCTGCTGCAGGTCTCTATATGAGACCTTGGATCATGAACTGTGTTCTCGAATGTGAGACCTTTACTTCAGTCCCGGTTTGGGTAAGGCTCTACTCTCTTCCACTTGATTATTGGCAAACAGAATCCTTAACAGCCATAGGAAATAAGCTAGGACGGTTTGTTAAATCCTCTGAAGCCACCAGGAGGGGAAAGTATACTTCCTTTGCTCGAATATGTGTGGAGATGGACCTCTCTGGAGCTCTTCCAGATGAGATAATTTTGGAACTTTATGATGAAGAATGGGTTCAAACCATAGACTACGAACATATTCTGTTTAGATGCCGCAAATGTCATGAACATGGGCACCTATTCAGGAACTGCCCTCTCACTAAAATAAAGAATCAGAGTAAAGAGAAAGCTGTGACAGACTCCGAAAGCTTTCACAAAGTCGCACACGAAGGAAAAGGAAGCAAGAGGGGATCAAAGGCCCATAAGTTTGAAGAGATACAAACCAGACAAAATAAGTTCCAAGTCTTGGAAGTGGAAGAAGAAGTTGACACAGCAGAACAGACGAAGGGGGAGGAATTAATGGAAGAAGAGAAAGAAGAGGATAAGGACAAAACACCAGATAAAATCCTACAGACAGAAACGACAAGGAGAGATACAAAAATAGAAATGGATCATGAGATGACCCATAGTGAGATGGAAACAAAGGATCAAGAACTTCAGGCGATTCTTGAGAAAGAGAATCTTAATCTGGAAGATTTCTTGTCTCAAGGAACTAAAGGAGGGATAGACTCTCTACCTCCAGAGGAGTTCAATAAAGTCCAGCAACTATATCTATGGAAAACCCAAAACATAGGACCCGAGAGGCAAAGAAGCAAGGAAAAGCAGAGCAATGAAGGGGTAAAAACGGCAAAACCCATACCTGGATTAGCACCCAGAAACAGAGGAAGAAAAAGAGGTCAGAAAAAGCTGAACGAGTTATTAATGGAATGTGGAAAGCTCATGATAGACTCAGGTAAGATGAAAGACCTAACCAGCTACTCCTTTACAAATCTTTAATAATGAAGTTTACTTCTTGGAATATTAGAGGTCTTAATAGTAAAAGAAAGCAGAGATTGATTAGTAACAGAATGAAACAAATAGCTCTAGATGTGATCTTCATCCAGGAAACCAAATGTTCCATTCATAGATTAAAAGAGATCAATAGCAGATGGCTCAATAGTTATGAGTTCCTGGAATTCAAAGCGGAGAATACAGTAGGAGGTATACTCACCTTTTGGAATCGTAAGAAAATAGAAATTTTAGATGCGGAGGCATCTCGAGACTATCTTTCTGTGGTCATCCAGCCGGTAGGAGACAAGGAAACATACCTAATCACAAATGTGTATGGACCTCAAAGATTGGAAGGAAAGCTGAAATTTCTTGATTCTCTGGAGGAACTCAGGGACAGACATGCAGGCATGCCTTCGATACTGGGGGGAGATTTTAACATGATTAAATCGCTTTCAGAGAAAAAAGGTGGAATAAGAATTCAAAGTAAAGACTCTCTGAAGTTTCAGTCTTTTACAGATACTATGAAGTTATTAGACATGGTAACTAGCAATGGAATGTTTACTTGGAACAACAAAAGAGGAGGGGAATCTCAGGTGGCTTCAAAATTAGACAGATTCATGATATTGGAAGACCTTATGCTCTGTAATAAGGAAATTTCAGCACGAATCCTACCCTTTGGAGGATCTGACCACTGGCCCATTCTTCTGGAGGTGCAGAGTATTGGCACTCCAAGGAATAGACCTTTTCAATTTGAGAACATCTGGATTTCTCATCCAGATTTCAACAGTAATATTGCTAAATGGTGGTCAGAAGATTTGAACATTTAGGGCACCAGAATGTTCCTTCTTCAAAAAAGACTAAAACACATCAAGATTAGGCTCAAGGAATGGAACGAGAATGAATATGGCAACATTTTTGTAGCCAAAAAAGCAATAGAGGGTAAAATGCAGGATCTCAACTAAGTCCTTATCACAGACGAATTTGATGAAACCAGCAAGCATTATGAATCAGGTTTCGCACTATGGCACAGGTGTTGTCCTTGATGGCAACTCACTCAAGTGGAAAATCACTGTTCAGGCTCTCAATATAATAGAAAATAAGATACCCACAGGTGCGCTTAACAAAAGCTGCGAACCCACAAGTGCCCCGAACAAGAAGTGCGGACATACCCGTAGGTCTTCCGAACAAAAGGTGCAGACGTCAAATTCACTCACTTTCATGTAGAGAAGCGCGCGCATGTGGGAATTTTTATGATTGGTCCATGGTATCTAGTCTGACGTGTTTGATCCTATGGTTTTGGTCTGTGGTATTGCTTCTAAAATATTGAACCCCGGTTTTTGGGTCCCTTGTATTGGCTGTCTATGGTTTTGATCCATGGTTTGAGTAAGAGCTTGCCTATAAAAAGGAAAGGAGATTAATTGGCTAAGCACTTATGTGTGGAATATCTTAAGAGGAACAAGACATGAAATAATTGTAATCGGTTGGTGAGTTATAGTTGAACCTGAGCATGAGAAGACAGATCAATTGAGGGGCCGTGATCTCTTTGGCGCATGATCAGATCTGTGGATCTGACAGTCTGTGGCACATTGGAGGACTAATAATTTGGCTCTATTCGGAGGTCCGCAGGTGATCCGCAGCACAGGTTCGGTGGTGCGCAGCTCACCGACAAGATCAGGTGCAGAGGTACGTAGTCCAGTAGAAGGCGCAGTGCGAAGGTGCGCAGTCCAGCAGAAGCCGCAAGTGCAGAGGTGCGCAGTCCAGCAGAAGCCGCAAGTGCAGAGGTGCGCAGTCCAGCAGACAGATCAGGTGCGGAGATCCGCAGTCCAGTAAATGGCGTAGGTGTGGAGGTGCACAGTCTAGCAGACGGATCAGGTGCAGAGATCTCTAGTCCAGTAAACGGCGTAGGTGTGGAGGTGCGCAGTTCAGCAGACGGATCAGGTGCGGAGGTGCGTTGTCGAGTAGACAGAGAAGGTGTGGAGCTATACAGGCTAGACACAAAAGAACTACGAATATTTGCAGGTTTCTATTGGTGAAGTTGCAGACTTTTCTTGAAATATTTGTTGACTGCCTTTTGTCTATAGCTGCAGAATTCTGGGTTTAGATTACTGGTATTTCTTGTCTGGTTATTGCATTCTGAGAGGCTATTGGTTGATTCATTAATTGATTGTAAAAGGAGATTGGTTGATTCACATGTACTTGATGATTATTTGATGTTCATGGATCTAGTATGAAAATTAATGAAACGTGGTCCTTGGAAGAAAAGAAGTAGGTCAACACCTACGTACTAGTAGCTTAGCTAGTACAAGAGCTAAGGGGGTTGTAGCTCCCTTCCAGGAGAGTGTAGAAAACGAGAGAGGGTTGTAGCTCTCTGCAGGTTGCAGCTTGCATACTGGTAAAGGACTGCACCAGTACAGAATCATTGTAAAAGAAGTTTCTAATTGAAAGAATATAGAGACACATTGCAACAGGTGGTTTTCACCCACATTGGGTTTCCACCTTATATCTGGTGTTCTTTGGTGTGACTGTCTGTTTTTCTTGTTCCTGTTCATTATTATATGGTATTGACATTCAAATTAATGGTCAACATCTGAAGAATAAATTAAATTATAAATCTAGAGGGAATATTGAAAAGAATTTGATAATACTGATTCACCCCCCTCTCAGTATTATTTCCAACAATTGGTATCAGAGCAGGTCCTTCAGAAGAAGCTTGATCGCTTGAAGGAAGATCTATCATCATGAGCAACTACGAGAGAGAAGCATTGATCAGGCCACCGATTTTTGGTGGGACAAACTTCGTATATTGGAAGGTAAGAGCCACTGCCTATCTTCAATCTCTTGGTACAAAAGTATGGGATATCATAGATACAGGGTACACTTTTCCGTCAGCAACACCTATAGATCCGGATGGTAAGAAGCAATATGAAACAAATGCAAAGGTTGTTAATACTCTATTAGGATGTCTATCTCAATCAGAATTCGTAAAGGTTATGCAGTATAAATCCGCAAAATAAATATGGGACAAGATTGTTCTGAGCTATGAAGGAGATGAACAGGTAAAACGAGAAAAACTTCAAACCCTCAGTATTCAGTATGAAAATCTCAGAATGCACAATGATGAAAGTGTGGCTAACTATTTCCTTCGTGTAGATGAGATTGTTAATTGTATGAAAAACTTGGGTGAAGAAGTAAAAGAGGCTGTTGTGGTTGAAAAGTTTCTAAGATCCTTGTCCCCTAAATTTCAATCTAAAGTTTCTGCAATAGAAGAAAAGGAGAATCTACGAAACCTCACTATGTCACAGCTGCACGGAATTCTGACCGCTTACGAAATGAGGAAAGGAGGACCATCAGACAGAAGAGAAGCTGCATTCAATGCTTCAGGCAAAGGATATTACTATGAGTTAGGACATCTATCAGAAGAAGACGAAGAATCAAATTTTGTCAAGAACCTTCAACGGGGTGCTGGAAGATTCAGAGGTAAGTTACCTTTCAAATGCTTTGCTTGTGGAAGAGGCGGTCATTATGCTGCAAAGTGTTCTCATAAAGACAAGCTTGATAAAGGTAAGGAACCTGTCAGATGGAACAAGAAACATAATGTAAATAAGAAAAGTTATTACACTCATGAAGACAGTGACGGACTTTCAAATAGTGACAAAGATGAACGAGGTAACAATTATAGACTCTTAATGGCTTTTGAAGATGATGATTTCATGGATGCTATAGATGAAGAAGGTATGTATGAAGAGATTTCTAAACTTAAAATTTGTTTGGAAGAGAAAAATATGATTATTGATACTCTGCAATTCCAACTGGCTGAAAAAGAAAAACTTCATGAAAAGTTAGAATGTGAAATTGTTGGTCTTAGAAAAGAGATTGAGAAAACAAAAGCTCTTAATCTTAAATTTATTAAAGGATATGAAACTTTGGATGAGATTATCAATGTGCAGCATTCTCCACTAATCAAGACAGGTCTGGGATATAATGAAGAAGCATCTCAAGCATCCACCTCCAAAATTTATCTTGATGCAGCAAGGAGGAGCAAGCAAAGGCCTAATAGAAATCATCAGGTAAATCAGGGACAGTTTACCTCAAGAATGAACAAAGACTATCAGGTAAATCGGGGGCAATCTACTTTAAGGACAAACAGAAGCTACAACCAGTCTCAGGTAAAACCTTCTTAATTTGCCTCAAGAATGGATGGAAATAGAAACTACAATCATTTGGATGGTAGATTTGATAATCACAGGAGTTTCTTCAATGGCCAATGTTTCTCTTGTCATAACTTTGGCCACAAAGCAGTTCAATGTGTTTCCTATAAGACAATCATGACTAGAGAAGCTCAAAAACAAAGGAGCATGACTGGGATCATGAAAAGAACTTACAATAACTTTTATGCTTTCATTACAACATCATCACCATACTGGTGTGGAGGCGCAAGAAATCATTATTATTATATCTAAAAACATATTTTAAAAAAATAAATAAAATTGATAATTTTACCAAAAATTGTATATCACATTCTCAAAAACACAAAAATTTCTACAACCTTGATAAATAATCCAATGTAAATATTTTATATTTTTATTTTACTCAAACATAAATATTCATTTATTTATTTATTAAATTTAGTTCAACAACTATTAAAAAAATAAATTTAGATTATTAAATTTATATATTTGCTTTGTTTGCTAAATTGTGTGAGTCCTAAAATGACCACACACTAGACTTTTGGGTTGAGAAATCACAACCCTGGGGCAATATAAGTTGTCAAAATCACTCAAGGATGGCACTCAGCCTTGGCCACACCAACCTTTAACATGAGTGGATTGTTGCCCATTAAATTTTGAACCCATGACCTTCACATCAAGGAATGTCTTAAGAGTACACCCCATGACTGTGTATTCTACACCAAATGTACTTATATAAATTGATTTTAAAAATATTAAATATCTCATATCTATTTAAAAATATCAATCTAACTAAAAATATTCCCTTTTTAAATTAAAGAATCAAATTTTACACCTATCCACACATCTTGACACACCTCTCTTCACCACTTTGCAATAGTGAAGTAAAATGGCAACCTTGTAAAATTTTATTTATAAATATATTATATATAATTTTCAATTTATGTACATAAATATATTATTTAAGGTTTTATAAAAATATTTATTTATAATTTTTTTTACATTTTTCATTTACATATTTAATTTATTAATTAACAATAAAAACAGTTATGATGATGATGATGATGGTTAACGTCCCCTGAGACCAAACATTGGTCTATCGGACCTAAAAACAAATTATTTAATTTGATTTAAGATTTTATTACTATGCTCAAAAAGCTTGGAGAGAAGTCTTCCGAGCTCACTATAATTTTGACATTGTAAAAGGCTAGGCAGGTCAGTATTGTAACAAATATTGTGAAACTGAGATCTAATGTGGTTGTACGCGGGGCACTCTAAGAGGAAGTGGTTTTCATCCTGGATGTTCCTATTCTCACATATATGGCAAATCCTTTCCATCCATTGCCTTTTAAGAACTGTCCAACGACCTGTTTCACTATGGAGCTCATGAGAATTCGTTCTTATCTTTGCTATATTAATTTTCTTCTTTGAGCTAGTTAATATATATATATATATATATATATATATATATGGAAAATATTATTCATTTATGAGAAGTAAATATTTACACTTTCTTATGTTTCTAGTAATAAATTATTTATTTACCTTCTTAAAATCCAAATTTTTAATCAATTAAAAGTAATTCTAAATGTTATTTATTCCAAAATTTAAAAAAAATAATTAATTAATTAATTAAATTATTTTAATTTATTTATTTACATTTTGGAAAGCTAAACTTTTAGTTAAATGTAATTTTAAATCTAATCCGAAAAACGAAAAACTAACTTTATATTTATTTAAGTAATGGAATCATGTGTTATTCCACACATAAGCCTTAAATAATAGGTTCATCTTATTCTGAAAACACAATTTTATCTTACCATAATATATGAAAGTCATCTAATTTTAAAATAACATTTAACCTCGTGCTAAAAACGAATTGAAAGTTTAGATTTCTCCTTTTTGTTACTTTTATTTAAAAAGCTACAATTTTTTTTTAACCATTAAAATAATATAAAAAAAATTACATTATATTTTTTTTCTTAAAAAATTAATATAAAAAAAATTCATAATAATATAATATAATAATTTATAATATTTATTTAATTTCACTAACCTTTCTAAATATGCAGAAAACTAAAACTAACAATCTCTTCAACACATATGGTAAAATTTTGATAATCTCAGCCATAATTTATGAAAAATTGGAAAACATAATAAAAATTCCATAACTTCATGATTACAGAAAAAACTAAACATTCATGAAAAAATAGAAAACAACGTAAAAATTCCATAACTTCAAGATTACATAGAGCAATAACATCCCACAGTGGAATAAGGTTATGCAATATCAGGATTGCTCGATAAGATCTTCAAAAATACACACTTTTGCATAGGTTTGCCACTGCAATACACGTTAATACATGGTAATGCTATTTATAGTCACTGACTTTACAACTCAACCTACTACCAAACAAACTTTTCAAAAGCTTAAATAAAGCAACCACATTAATATTACATGAAACAGTGGGAATGTCTATTACCTCAGAATCTTCCTCGGAAAATATTCATTCCCATATATATGCGAAATAACATTTTGATAACCATAAAAATAAAATGTTATGGTTAACCTTGTTATATGTATAAAAAAATTAGTATTAAAATTATAAATGCAAGCATCACGGTGGTGGCCTGTGTGTTGGTTCCAGGGCTGCCCTTAAATATTCAGCCATCCACCGTCCTGAGACTTTTCAACTCCATATGGTTCTTGTTAACACAGACCAAACCTGACCTTCTTCATGAGAATGAAACATTTTGCCACGGCTGCTTCATCCCACGTGTTCAGTGGCAACTCTGAAATCCATTAGCGGTCCCACCATGAGAGGACTCCTGGTTGTATATGCAGATTTCTTCAGACTCTATATTGAGTACTTTTGCGATGATCCTCAACCCTTGCACGCATCTTTGTAGGTCCACAGGGTGGGAATAATATTTGTATTGAAATTGTCTAGAGGATGCCTAATACATAATAGCTAGAGCTCTCGACAATGGAAACACCCACTTCTCAAATATGCTTCCACCATATACATTCTTGGGGTATGAATAAGCGCTATAATGAAAGAGTTTGCCCAAATTTCTGCAATAAAATCCAAAACATCTTCAACTTGTAAAAAGCTACGCTCAAAAACATCCAAAACATTTTCAACCTGTAAAAAGCTACGCTCAAAATCATCCAAAAACATTTTCAACCTGTAAAAAGCTACGCTCAAAAACATCTTCAACCTGTAAAAAGCTACGATCAAAAAAGAGGGCTCGCTCAAAAAGGAAGAAACATACTGCTAAAAGGCTAGCTTGCCCAGTATTCATTTGGCGCTAGCTTGCCAGGTATTCATGTGGCGCGTCAGTTGTTCAAAATTCAAATTTCAAATGAGAATAGAAAGCTTTAATTGCAATCTGAAGGGAGCAGGTCGATCAGTAGGAGAACAGAGGAGAAAGTACGGATACAGGCTGTGAATTACAGTGAAAAGACACAATGCGGCAGAGGCTACCGATTGCAATTAGTTTTCCGACATCGGGAGTGGGAAGGGTATATCCGTTAACGCCAACGGAAACGGAGAGGGCCCGCTGGCCACGTATGCGTACATTGTATATCGTGTATCGTATGTATCGTATATGCGAGCTTTCTTATGGAATGGTGGTGGCGGTGGCGATCAAGGCAGAGGAGAATGATCAGGGCTGTCCCGTCAAGCTCTTAGAGTGCATTAAATATGGTGTCTTAGAGGGCATTCAATACCCATTAGCATGGGTTTTATTGTTTGCCTACGAAAAAGGTTAATACATATCCCAATAAACGTTGCATACGGTAAAGTTGGGTAAGTTATAACCGTTGCAATTAAAACCAACGCATGCCATATTAAGTTATGGTTATGATACGGCGAATTCTAATTCCACCTTTATGGCAAAGTCAATGTCCCTGACATGTGGGGGTGATAGTCAGATATAATGCCCGCTGTTTTTTTTTTTTCTGTAGTCATCACGGCGCGGTTATATCTGGGTATCACCCCTGCATGTCAGGGGCATTAACTTTGCAATAGAGGTGGAATTAGGATTCGCCGTTATGATACGGCCTAACTACGGAATGTTGACCAACAGTGGGACTTGGGTAAGGCGGCCACATATGTGGTCCCGCCACTCAAAGCCACCACGTATACCACCGAAAACAATGAACTGCCCGCAATAAAATCGACCTGCCACCCATTTGATGCATGGCGGTTAGGAAGGGCTTGGTGTGGTCCCGTGAGGTACGGGCCCACGCCCCATCAATAATAAAAAAAAATATAATATGTGGATTTTTGGTTGGTGTTGGTTAGTTTTTTTTAAACATGGTAAAAGTATATTTGTGGAGGAGGAGACATGACCTCTTAACCTCATCGACACTATTTTAATGTCTTTACCAATCCACCCAAACCAATTTTTTGGTAACTCCACAGGGATATTATATAAATTCAATCTTTTACCCAGAGTAGGGGAAGAGAAGAACTGCACAAATTTCGAGATGGGCACTGGCATGTAAATCGAGGTAGTGTAATAATTTGTTAATGCAGAAATTACGAATTTTCCCTGAGGGCAAAATTTTCAACTTCTTAGAAATTGACAAATTTTATATGGATTTTACACTTCTCGTCGCCACGAACACGATGACACTATCCATTTTTCAATCTGAGTTCTATATCTTCCAGTCATTTCCAGAATGCATGCGGAACCATGATTTCAGCGAAAAATAGGTAGTGGAACCATGAGCCATGAAATTTTCGCATGGAGGTAAAATTTCACTTTGTCAGAATATGGTCAAGTTTATACTTTTTTTTCATGGTTTTTCAGAGGGATCCTAATGGTGAAATCAGATTTGACATCTGAGCAGTGGATTTTCAGCTTATACCTGAAACAGAATCTTTGAGGAATCCCAAGGGAATCTAAAAGATTCCTTGAGCTCCGAATTTTCAAATTCTTAGAATTTAGATTTTGGATAGTTGTTTCAGCACTACTCGACGCCACAAATCTGATTGTGTATTCAGATTTGTCTTTCTCTAATTTATCCTTTCAGTCACTTTTCTAAGTGCCAGTGTAGATGCCCATCTTCATGTGCGAACAATCTTCTTCTTGTGATTGATGTTGTGCGATCGATGTTTCAGCAAGCTTCAGCACTTTGACAGTCTTTGCTTCAGATGGCCCTTGGTGGTGAGGTATATGATGTGTTCATGTACTTCTTATTTCTGCATTATGTTGTATAGATCCATGATTGATGATTGATGTAGGATCTTGTTTATTTCATGTTGTCATGATTCCTTGCTTTATGTTATGCAAAATCTTTCTATGTGATGTACTTTCTATCATAACTCTTTATGTTATGCTTTGAGATCCCTTGTTATATGTTGTTGGGATACTCTTGATGTTGCCATGCATGTGTTTTTCTTTGACGTCCCTTTTGTTCCATGTTGGCGGGATGCACACCATGCTTGTTTTGTGTCATACTAATAGGAGTATTTTGATTGAGAGTTCTAGCTATGGAACATCTCTTAGAGCCACTCTTGCGTGAGGGCATTCTTCCTTGTATGATCAAGACATCATCTTTATTGACAACACATAATGCAGCGACCTACACCATCTTGACAACAGGGCCCAGAGACGTAGTCCCTCTTAGACGAACTCCATTATCAACTGCTTTTGTTTTCATGTGCTGATGATTGTTATGTTCCTCTTCCTTGAAGTCTGTAGTTGTATTTGTTAATGTTCTTTTAAAAGCAATTTTAACACATCACAAAAATAAAAGGTCATTCTTCACACCCGGACCTGGATCAAAGGACCTAACAAAAAATGAAGGAAATATTCTCTTGCTAGGAGACACACTAACTAGTCAAGTTATTATTTTAAGCAATGATTGTGGCTCTAATCCTTAGATGGCTATATGAGGACCTTGTTTTAACTAGAAGTTATAAAAGAAAATATCAAGTGTTGGTTGAATTTTTTTTTGAAACTAAGCTAATCAAGACTTATAGTTCTTAAGATTTAATTATTTGCAATGGTCTTTTGAAGTGGCTAAAATCGAACTTGATGACTTGTATTCATGGGCTTGGTCATAGTTTTTGTATTATGTGACATCTAATATGATATTTATTTATATAATAAAACATTTTAAATAAATATAAGATCAATTTTGTTAATAGAAATTTAAACCTAACTTTAAGCTTTGTTATCCATAAAATATGTAACAAGCCTCGTGAAAATTCCATGTAATAAAAGTTAATAAGGGAAAAATAAAACCATGGTTAAGGGACACTTATTCCAAGATGAATGTTGGACAAAGATATCCTAGTGGAAATCAATGGATGTGTTTTGGCTAAGGAAAATTGGCAAAAGATAAGACAAAGGCATTAAAAGGAAAAAAAGAAATTTTGGCACATTTATTTATGAAAATAAAAGAAAATAGGAGAAAAGGAAGGTGAAAGGTCACAGGTTGTATGTGAGGAGGAAATTGAAGGAAATAATGGAAAATGAAGAAAATAAGTCTCATTAATAAAAAGGATTCCAAGGATCAGTTGATAACCTTTTTTCAGTTCAAGTTTAGAGCTCTCTCATTATTTTCTCTCACACTCTCACTCTTGGTCACTTCGAGTTTTCTTGGAGCACTTTAGCTTTGGAGAAAGGAAGGAAAAACAAGTTAAAGGAAAGGAATGAAAGAAATGATCAAGGAAAGGAAAGCAGGATCAAGAAACCTTAGCATGAATACTTGTAGGTAACCTTTGGCATGTGTGATTTCCTAGCTGGTTTGGACATGCATGGCTTTAAATGTTGGTGTATGGTTCTCTTGCTGTCGGTGACATGGTTTTTCCAGGTTGTGATAGTGGTTTTCAGCCTAGCCTTTCCTTTTTCTGGATGCCATGGTGTTGGGATTTTTATTTCGGTTTTTGAGATTTGGTTTGTTGGATGGATTTCAAAATTTGAGGTAGAGGTGGTATCAAGTTCCATTCCCAAAGGCCTAGGAATCCCTTGACTAGTTTTGGCGGGATACATAGTAAAGACTGAGGGAAATGTCTCGGTTTAGGGCCTAATGCTCCGTGTTTGGATTGCAGTAAACCCTAAGAGACAATGAGACATAAAATTCCTCAAGGATAGTGATGGATTCTTGATGGAAGTACAAGTTTTGTTCGGTTGTGATCGGAGCACCGGTTTTGGTGTGATCACAATTTGATGAGGGTGGAGGTGGTTTAACCTCTGAATTCAGTTGGTTTTTTTTGGATTGGTTGTTCTATGAGATCCCTCATTCATGCTTGGAATATGGCACGGGGGTGATTGGATGAAAGAGAGATTTGGTTCAACCATGTCTATGGTCGAGTGGTACATGGAAGTCTCGAACTTGGTTAGATTTACCTATGATTAATAAAAGCTAAATTCTCTTACTTTTGCACTGATTTATATGTGGATTTAATGGCTATCTTATCTTTGATATTTACATGGGTTTATGTTGGTTATAAGCATGGTTAAATGACTAGTTCATGTCATGGTTATATCATGTATTTACTTGTAACTGTTAAATGGATGGATGCAAGACCTAATTGATGATGTAGTAGTTCAATGGAGAAGGAGGTGATCCTTTTGGTCATGCTTCGTGAGTTTTTAGTCATTTATGCTTTGTCTTGTATGCTAGACCTGTAGGTTGCATTGATTCCAAGTGTTTGACAGAATGTCAGTCCCGGTTGGGGATGTTCAAGCCTCGTCTTGAGGTTGATTTTTATTTATTAACATTGTTATCATGTCTTTGATAACTTTTGAAGGTTGTAGCAAGTTCTGAGCAGAGGCTGGGATTCTGGGCTAGAAAAGTGGCTTAAATCCCGGGGTCGCTGGCACATAACTAGAAATTTTAATTCATAGTCACTGGCAGCCAGGCCCGTGAGAGAAAATTTATGTTGTTGGTTGCTCCCTTACCCATAAAATGAAATGGCTATGGCCTACGATATCTAAAATAATAGTGAGACCCAGGGATAGGTTGTCTAAGTGGTTGGCTTGTCTCCTAAGGGTTCTGTTGATGATGTTGGATGACTGTGTGTGATGTTCCGTCGATTCCACTTCCTTAAGGTCACATAGTAGGTCGAATATGATCATAGTAGCCTCTCATTTCATGTTTACCCTGCTTGACATGGTTACTTTGGGTAGACCTGGGAGGGGGTGTTACAAAATAACTACGGAAGAGAATTATTATAATAAAAAAACTTAATTTTAACCAAAATAAAGATGATATATTTTTTTAAAGGATTTAAATAAAGAATTAAATCTCATATTAAATAATGAAATTATTAAAGACATTTATCATAATTTTACAACCATCCTTTCTACTTCCATTAACATGTTATTGATCAAGGTGTTGAGTAAAAAAGAAAATAGAATGATCAACCCTTGCTATGCTAAAGAGTGTAAGATTGCTACAAAAATTACTAGTGATTATTCTAATTAGTCCTTAAAATCCAACAACATAAATATATACAAAGTCTTAATTAAAATGAAAAAATCTATTGTATAAATAGAAAGAAAGAGAAGCTTTTTCATCTATCTAAGCTAGATCATAAGAAATTTTTGAGGCAAATTCTGACTCGTAAAAAAAATATGATTCTATTTCGGGATCAAAATTACTACCTTAAATATATTTATGAGTTCCTTGATGCCATTGAAAAAATTCAAACCCTTGTTACATAGAAAAAAATCTTTTATAGAAGACATAGAGTTTAGGGTTACACATCTCGACAAGAGGGGAAGTTAAGGATATAAAGGATATCAAGCAAAAATTGTAAAAATTGAAGTGTTTATCCTCACTCCTCACATCCGTAATATGTTCAAATTAATAGTCAATTAGGACTTCCTTAAACCCGAAACTGAAATCTTAGTTATACCTATTTTTCAAAAGTGAGATAAAAACAATCCCTCGAATTATAGTACCATTATGACTAACCCAATTTCAAAAAAATTATATTGAATTATTTTGGAAAGGAAGATCAATGTATCGCTAGAAAGGCACAAAAAAGTGTTAAAGGCCATGTTGAATCAAGAGCTATCATTCAATTATGGACCACATTTTTGTGACTAGGATCATATATGAGTAAATTGCAATAATAAAACTAATCTCTTAGTTTTTCTCAATTGGATTCTAGACAATATAGTCATTATCCTTACACTAATGATATTGTTCTCATGGTGATGTGTCCTTATGATCTGGACAAACAAGTAAAAATTCTTAAGGATTTTTTTTACTCTTGTATGAGTATGCTTGTTAACATTGATATAACAAATGTTATGATAATTAAATCCAAGAAGATAAATTGCACTAATAATTTCATGTATGACAACAAAAACTTGGCAGAATTGACTTCATATAAATATCTTAGAATCAATTTTTATCATAAGCTTAACTGGAACTATACCATTGAGAAAATAATAAATAGAGGGTGGGAAGCTTATTGTAGACTTGAAGAATTTTTTAATCAATAGATCTTTGGCTACGAGATAAGAAGAAACTTCATCTTGAGACTCATTATTCCTGTCATCTTTTATAATTGTAAAGTTTGGAGGTGTAACATATCTAGAAAATCTTGTGAAAAGATAGAGAAAATCTAAAGATGTTTTTATACTTATAATATCAAAATTAAAGGTGGTACACCTTATAATATCTTTTTCATAGAAGTGAGTCTTCCTCCATTGGGAGCTCAAATATGACTTGGTATAAGGTATATCCGAGGTACAAAAACAAGATAAACAACATGGATAACAAAAGACTTCTTAAGATTGCTTCAAACTCTAACCAAAATCTACTATGGTGGTTGACATAAAAATGTCACTTCCTGACTAAAGCATTGGAGAGTAAAGGAAGAGGTAACTCTATAACTTTATATGTTGGGGAATAAATATAAAAGATATTTATATGTTATGATTAGATTAAGGAAGAAAACCAACAGTTTTAAAATAAGAACAAACTCTCATAAAGTCCATATTGAAATATGACTTTTGATGGTTCCTAAAATATCAAGGGTTGAAATCTATAACTTTATATGTTGGGGAATAAATATAGAAGATATTTATATGTTATGACTAGATTAAGGAAGAAAACCAACATTTTTAGAATAAGAACAAACTCTCATAAATTCCATATTGAAATATGACTTTGGATGGTTCCTAAAATATCAATGGTTGAAATAATTTGTCATCTTTTTTTCTTGAGCTTAGTTATAGTGGGCCCACACATGCAAAGGGGTCAACCTAGTGTGCCATGAGCATAACCTTGATGGATCCAAGGAGGATTGAACCCACTTGGCATGACAAAGGGCTAGAGACTTGGGGAGGGTGCTTCATCTAGCTCCTCTACACATCAAGACCAATAATTTGTCATCTTTATGACATTAAAAAGTTAGAAATCAAAAACATTTTATTTTAGTGTTTTTGATATACCCACATCAAATAACAATTTTTTACAATACTCACACTTACCTTAAATTACCTTAAATCATAGTTTGAAAATATTTATTACTTTTTACTAATTTTTAACTCATCAAAAACCATAAGAACACTTCTTTAAAAATATCAAGTAGGTGATATAACGTTGGACATTGACAAAGTGGCGTGTAGTGTTTTGTGACAAAGTGGTTTGTTCCTTTCGAACAATACTTAACGATATTCTGGAAGCCATGGAATATTTCATGGTTTGAGTTTCTCAAAATTTGATCATCATATAAATTTACTTCAGTTTTTTTAAACAATACTTAATGATATTCTGGAAGCCATGGAATATCTAATGGTTTGAGTTTCTCAAAATTTGATCGAACTCTAAATTTACTTTGGATTTTATTTACTAGTGTGTGAAAATAATGTTCGAACTCTAAACTAGCCTAAAGTCATGAGAGAGCACCAAATTTAGAAACCTTCCTCCAATTTTGAATCCGACCAGAATCACCACTCTCTCAGCATTATTTGAAAAAACATTTAGGACTTACATTGTATTTGCGAGTAATAATTGAGAATTCAAACATCTATAACCTTTACCGTTTACATTGTAGTTTCCAACATTAATATATAAAATGAAACATCTTTGACATTCACGTTTGGCATTGTATTTTCTACGACTAAACAAAGATTTCAAAAAATAAATTAAAAAACAATTTTGGACATTGATATAAATCAAATGTTTGCATTCAACTGAGCTTACATTTCTGCTTGCAAGGATTTTGGAGAGCCCCTCTCCAGGACAAAGCTCGTTCACCAAATACTTTACCCCAAAATGTTCCGTGAAAAATTTGTAGGCTATTGACTAAAATTCCTAATTAACCCTCTCGTCTTGTAATTTTTCATCATCTCCTTCTTCGGATTAACCAAGAGTACTTGATGCGGAAGATGTTAGTTCGCTATCTAACTACCATATATATATATATATATATTAAAAGTTATAGTAAATTTAATATTATATATTAAAAGTTAGTTATAGTAAATTTAATATTATTGGTTAATGGTAAAGAATTATATTTTTTTTATTAGTTTTAATTACAATTCCATTTTGAAGAGATTTTTAAAAATTTGAATTTAATTTGTTTAATCTAAAGAATTTAAGTGTTATGAGATAATTTTTAAGATGCTGAACTTATTTATATATTCAAAATTATATATTTTTTTCAATAAAAAAATGTAGTCTTTTCATTAATAAAAATAAAGTATATTTGCTAAGATTTCCATACACTTTCTCTTGAATTTTGTTGTTTGTAACAATAAATATTCATACCATATTTCAGTGACAAAAATAGACACTAGACACTTGGATTTCCCATACATATTCCATAGTCTTCATAGGTTCCTTATCTTATGTGTAAGAGTACTACTGTATTCTACCCATTCTTAGTTACAAAAAAGAAATCAGCTTCAGGTCTATAAGTTCTTGTTTATCAACAAAAATGATGTCACCAACATATGAAAAACACCATTTTATCATAAAAAAATTAGGAAATGAATTCCCTATATGGAGTTCTTAGTTAGAAAAAAGAAATCAGCTTCAGGTCTACAAGTTCTTGTTTATCAACAAGATGATGTCACCAACATATGAAAAACAACATTTTATCATTAAAAAATTAGGAAATGAATTCCCTATATGGAGTTCTTAGTTACAAAAAAGAAATTAGCTTCAAGTCTACAAGTTCTTGTTTATCAACAAAAATGATGTCACCAACATATGAAAAACAACATTTTATCATAAAAGAATTAGGAAATGAATTCCCTATATGAAGTTCTTAGTTACAAAAGAGAAATCAGCTTCAGGTCTACAAGTTCTTGTTTATCAACAAAAATGATGTCACCAACATATGAAAAACACCATTTTATCATAAAAAAATTAGGAAATGAATTCCCTATATGGAGTTCTTAGTTACAAAAAAGAAACGAGCTTCAAGTCTACAAGTTCTTGTTTATCAACAAAAATGATGTCACCAACATATGAAAAACAACATTTTATCATAAAAAAAATTAGGAAATGAATTCCCTATATGGAGTTCTTAGTTACAAAAAAGAAATTAGCTTCAAGTCTACAAGTTCTTGTTTATCAACAAAAATGATGTCACCAGCATATGAAAAACAACATTTAATAGAATTAGGAAATGAATTCCCTATATGAAGTTCTTAGTTACAAAAAAGAAATCAGCTTCAGGTCTACAAGTTATTGTTTATCAACAAAAATGATGTCACCAACATATGAAAAACAACATTTTATCATAAAAAATTAGGAAATGAATTCCCTATATGGAGTTCTTAGTTACAAAAAAGAAATCGGCTTCAATTCTACAAGTTCTTGTTTATCAACAAAAATGATGTCACCAACATATGAAAAACAACATTTTCATAAAAAAACTAGGAAATGAATTCCCTATATGGAGTTCTTAGTTACAAAAAGGAAATCAGCTTCAGGTCTACAAGTTCTTGTTTATCAACAAAAATGATGTCTAAAAGTTGATACCCGGTTTTGAAAGAAGATAGCTACCTGGGTTTTTTCTCTGTATATGTGTGAGAAAGTAATGCTTTGAAAATTGCTTGTCACGATTCTTATGCAGTTCATAGAGTTGGATAGAATGTGAGACTAAAGGGAATGTAATATTTGACTTAATTTATGATGTTCTTGGCATCTCTATGTCCAAGGATGTTTCTCTACCATTTTGCAAAATTGAAAACACTCCATAGTGCAATGATTTCACTTCTTTTGTTTGTCCCATAACCTCCCTTCCACCAGAAATAATAATATCGCCTTGACAACGCCACATCCACATCTTCTTTATTGACTTGCGCCACAACCACATCTTCTCAAAAATACATTTTAAATATAAAAAAATCACATTCTTTGATCTCTGGAAAAACTTTACAGCTGCTTTATATAAAGTATCAAGTTAGCTATATGGAATTCTTGAAAAATGTATGCTCAGCTGCAAAATAATCATGAGCTTTGTGCTGCACTAAAATCATGCGATGAAACAAGAAGGTTACTGCTATGGTGGTCATGAAAATGACATGTTCCAAAACCAGTTCTGCGACCGTCACATTCAAATCACAATCACATGTTTTTAAATGGTGCAGTAAGAAATATTCGATCTTTGAAAAAAATGGCAGGTGCTATTGGAATTTACTAGAGAATCGTTTGTGGATATAGAAATGTAGTTTTTCATTATTAATATCGTCAAATACATGTTCATTTTTTTGGTTCATTTAGAATATACAATATTAATACTTAATATCATGTTATTACTCGAAGCTGTTTTCTTTCATAGTTCAGAATATTATTTCTTCCCTATGTTATCTTTTTGTTTTTTCAATATTGAAAATAAATATTTATTTTTCAATAAAATATAACTATTTAATGTTTATAAATAGTAATAATAATAAAATATATTAATAATTAAATCAATTATTTTATTTCATTTTTTAATTATATATAAATAATAATTGAATGTTTAAATTTTATCATTTTTTCCTTAAAATTAATCTTATATAATATTAACTAATAACATTTAAAATAATAATAATAATAATATTTTTTAGTGGGTTTTACAGAAAAGTAATTGAGAGTTTTGTTTTAGCCCCAAAGATTAGCTCAATTGGTCAAAATGAGTGCCTCGCCATCGGGAGGTCACAGGGTCTATTCTCCTCGAAGCCCTTAGGGTCAGACCTAGCTAGTGGGCTGCGGGTTAGATTTCCTTCGGGGTTGATCAACCCAGATTTTTCCATGGACGTAGCGCCACCCATTGTGACCAGGGTGTCCGTGAACCACATCGAAATAAAAAATTGAGAGTTTTGTTTTGTCTTATTTTAAATAAAGTGAATTTATAATATTTTATTGTTAACAAAAAGTTTAATTATGATACAATCTTGAATTTATTATATGATAAGGAAAATCAAATATTTTAAAATGGAAACTTTTATTTTCAAAAATCTTAAAAAATTTACCAAATAAAAAACATTATAAACACTGGTTATATTTTACTATTTTGATAACTAGAAACTTCTAATCACAATTATAAATTAGATAATTAATTAATTTAAATTTATAATTCTTATTGTGATTGGTGCAGAATTCCTAGATTTTAAGTTACTTGTTCAATTTTTGGCAGAGTGTTATTCTTGGATTATGATGTAGCCTCACCAATACTGAACTTTAATATATATTTAATTTTCACAATTGTTAATAATTTATAAGCATATCAATTAAATTAAAAAATTTTAATTAAACAAAAATATCTGTAATTTGATTCTAAACAATTTTTTCCACTGGAAAAATCCGTAATTTTCATTATGATAGAGAAAATTACATATTGTATATGCAGTAGCATATGCGGTATCAGTGTCGTCAATCAAAATCCACCACGCAGGGTGATCAGGCTGTTTAAACAAAAAGCTGTTTGTATTGTTAGTTTAGCAGTCTAGCTATAGTCGCCTGTACATGACTACGCAGGGTCCATTATCAAAAAGATTTACAATAAGATTTTATATATCAAAAAGATTTACAAAAATTTTCAGATCTTGAACATTTAATCGTTTGCTATGATTAGGGACCATTGTCCCTTTGATATCGCTGATCTATATACGGCCTGTGGTAATAGCGGTACTCCTCAGTCCCTCGCTGCTCCAATATTAACCATTCTCCTCTGGGAAGTAGCGCGGCCTCCTTGGATAATTGATCAGCGCTGCAGTTATATTCCCTGTATATGTGGATACAAGATATATGGTTAAAAGCAGCCTTGAAAGTATGTGTTTCATACAATATGTTGCTGAGTGTGTGAATGTGACATATTGTAGAATGATTGAACCAGTTTACAACAATATTTGAATCCCCAAATATGTTAAGATTTAAACACTGATGTCCCAGAGAGAAATGTAATAGGTGTCGTAGGGTCATGAGTTCCGCAAAATTGTTTGAGCCCACACCGAGCCCCATTTTTACTTTGTAACTGTGGTGTTCGTTGATATGGAGAACGAAACCACCCCCACAGCCATTTTGATTCGCGGCCCCATTGAAGAAAGCCCAAGGTACTGATTTGTCTATGATGGGGGGTGGTTGTATGCGCCTCTCCCTAGGGGGATTAGGGTCAGGTAGTTCAAGGTATGCGGAAATAATGTCGGCTTCCGTTAGAGGCCAACACACAGCCAAGTTATCAAAGATATATCTATTCTGGGCCTTCCAAATATGCCAAAAGACCACTACGGGAAGGTTCAATAATTTTGATCCCGGATGTCTACGATTCCAATCTTCCCATGCACTTTGTATATCGTCACCGGTCCAAGACCCATAAAAACTAGTAGATGTGGAAATGTTTTGCCAGAGAGTGCGGGTTGCTGTGCAATGTAGGAAGAGGTGTATAGTTGATTCTGATGCCTCTTTGCACAGAATACACCAAGATGGTCCATATATCGCTATATGGGTAAGATGCTCTCCCGTGGGAACAATATCCTTAAGAACACACCAGAAAAAAAGTCTGGTATGAGGGGGTGCAGTAAGCTTCCAAATATCACGCCACCAGTGCAATGTCAAGTCCAGTTTTTTATGTTGAATGAGGGAACAGTATCCAGGCTTTGGCGTGTATGTACCATTATCTGCCAAACACCATATTAGTTCATCAGGCCCCTGTTTGATGCGGATATGCGATTCAGTTAATGCTGAGGTATATTCTAGCCACTCCTGATGCCATTGAGGGGGGAGATCAAGTTGAAGGGCCGACTTCCATGCCTGTGAGAAGATATCTGTGTTCTGTTGATCGGCGATGTGTGCAAAAACCTTGATCCCTTGTGCATGAAGGTGCCTGATAAGATCTCTACTAAGTAGGTGTCTGCCTCCACTTCCTATCCACGGATCTTGTCCAATCCTTCCCATCATTCCATCATTGATTCTCCAAACCAAATTGTCTCGTATGAGGGGGAGGGATTGTAGCAATGCCTTCCATACCAAAGAGCATCCCGATACCTGCCATGATGGTAGTCTGATCCACTCCATTAAGCTCTGAGGCCAAATGTATTTTTGGTATGATATTTGAGCCCAAAGATTCTGGCTTGTCATCAGTGACCAGCCCATTTTTGTAGCAAGTGCTTGGGCGAATAGGGGAAGGTCCTTGAGCCCCCATCCGCCCCATTTCCTTGGTAGGGCTGTCTTTTGCCAGCTTATCTAGGCAAATAACATTTTGTCCTGGTTGCCATTCCAGAGGTATCTGTTACAGAGTTGTTTTAACCGCCCTAGGATGTTCCGAAGAATCCATGCAAGTGCCATCCAGAAGACCAGAGTGGCCTCCAAGACAGATTTGATAAGCACCAGTCTGCCTGCCCTTGATAAGTATCTGAAGCTCCATATAGTGAGTCTCTTCTCCAACTTTGTAACCAGCCAAACCCAATCAGCAATTCTTTGGCAAGTTGGTTTTAGCCAGTACCCCAGATATTTTAGGCCCCTATCCAGGGGGTGAATGCTGTAGGGAAAAGCCTGCTGAGCAAAATGTGATTCCTGTACAGATGTACGAGTGAAAGTGATAGTGGATTTAGTATGATTTGCGAGCATACCTGTAGCGGAGGAAAAGAGAAGAAGAATCTTGGAAAAAGTTCTGGTATCCCGTATGCTTCCATCCAACAGAATGAGAACATCGTCCACAGATAGAAGATGTGTGAGAGAGCAATCATCTGAGATCCGAAGACGACCGATATCACCATTCCTTTTTGCAGAGGCTATGAGCCGACTAAGATCTTCCATGACTATCAGGAAGAGAAGAGGAGATAGAGGGCATCCTTGCCTCAGTCCCCTTTCAGAGTGAAAGAAGGGTGAGGCCAAGCCATTGATGAGAATACTGAAGGAGGGAGATGTAATACAGGCCATAATCCAAGTGATGTATGTGTGAGGGAAACCCAGATGAATAAGAAGCATTTTGATATAGAGCCAACTGACACGATCTAAAGCTTTGGATAAGTCAATCTTGAGAATGATGCTCTTGAGATGCTTGGACCAGATAGAATGGATGGCTTCTTGTGCCGAACCAATGGCTTCATGAATCTGTCTGGATTCGAGGAAAGCAAATTGTTGAGGGGAAATATGTCTGGAGAGAATCGGTCTGAGACGGTTTGCAATGGTCTTAGAAATGATCTTGTATAGACAGTTGCACAAAGAGATAGGTCTATAATCATCAAATGAAGAAGGGGAGTCAGATTTTGGGATGAGAGCTATGAAGGTCGAGTTGATGGCGTTGTAGATGGATCCCGTAGTTCTGCTCTCCTCCACGACATTCAGAAGATCCTGCCCCAGGATTTCGTAAAATTCCAGATAGAATTCAATGGTCCATCCATCCGGGCCTGGACCCTTATCTTTTTTGAACCATTTTAAAATACCTTCTAGCTCCCCAGAAGTAACCGGAGCATTAAGCTCTTCAGCATCATCCTCATCAACAAATCTCGGAAAATGTCTCGCTATATTGATAATATCAGGAAGATTTGTTTCACGAGGGCATTTGTAGAGATTTCTGAAATGAGTAATGCCAAGGTGGGCAAGCTTATTAAAGGATTCAACCATGTCTCCCTCAGGAGTGGGGAGTTTCCAAATGGTGTTGGACACCTTTCGACCTTTGGCATAACTGTGAAAAAACTTCGAATTATTGTCCCCTACTTGTATCCAAATAGCTCTACTCCTCAATCACTGGGATTCTTCGCGCTCCTTTAGGATTTTAGCCTTCTGGTTTTCCAATTCTATAAGTTGACCCTTGTCCTCAGCTGTGATGAAACCCAGGCCCCATTCATCCAGTAGTGCGCTCAACTCTGATTCGATATGAGAGAGTTGAGAGGTTTCCCGAGCATGCTTATCCTTGGCCCATTTAATGGAGAGGTGCTTGATCTCAGAGAGGTTTTTGCAGAATCCTTTTGCAAGTGATTCTGTTCCATCAATGGGATGTGTATTCCAATATTCAGAGATCATCTTAATATATGACGGGTCCCTCAGCCAAATGTGATTGAATTTGAAAGGGGCTTTTGGTTTCTTAAATGGCCCCTGGATTTCCAGATATATAGGTGTGTGATCCGATATGCCTCCCGAGCCCACCCATTGCTTGTAATGATGCAACTGTTGAAGGAGCGAATCTTTCATGATGAATCTGTCAAGTCTGCGAGCCAATGCTGCATCGCCCACCCTCCTGTTCCTCTAGGTAGGAAGGAGTTTATGCATGGGGATATCCACAAAATTTGTCTGCTCTAGAAGATTAGTCATATAATCTGTGATAGAGTCGATTTGTGCCGCCGATCCCCATGATTCCCTGAATCCTAATGAAAAGTTGAGATCACCTCCGATTATGGTCTGCCCCGCATCCATGAGGGAGAGATGTAAGAGACGCTGCCAAAATTGTTCTCTTTGATTACACGGGGCGTATACATTCACTAGCCTGAGATGCATGCCCAGATCAGTGGTGAAAAAATCTAGACCCAGATAACCGGGACCCCCCCAAGTAGCTTCAACCTTAATAGAGCGAGGGTTAACTCCAATGGCCAGACCACGGGATCGACCAGCAGCATCGAGGGCTACGAAGGACCAACCCGGGGTTAAGGATTGAAAGGATTGAGAGATTTGTTTAGCCGAGCAAAGAGTTTCTTGTAGCAGAATGATATCAATAGGTTCAGGCTCTATGAGTTGCTTCATGGCTAGTTTCTTGGAGGCACTAGCCAGCCCCCTACAGTTATAAGATAAACACTTCATGGGGGAACACTGCGAGGGGTATATCCTGCTCTAAGGACCTCGTCTATGGTGGATTAATGACCAGAGACAACCTCCGCCCCTGATTTCTTAATAGCCTTTGAGAGATCTGTTTTTCTGCCTCTGGTAGGCAGGGGGCCGGCACTCAGCACAGAGATGCCAAGACTAGACTGGTGGGCTGACAGATCTTTGGAATGAGATCTAGACCGTAGGAAGTATGGATGAGGGGGGGAGACCTCGGAGGATGGATGGGGGGAGGAAGATGAGGAGGGTGAGAGCAAGGAGGGACCAGTGGTAGCGATGAGGGGGGGGGGGGATGTCATTGAACAATGAGCCATTGATGTTTGGAAAGAGGCACTGAAATCATTAATAATATGATCAATAATAGAGAGAGGAGGGTTCAAAGGAGTACCCGAGGTTGTTACAGCTTCAGCTGCCGAGCGAGCCCTGGTCATTGGCGGCGAGGAGTGCCTGACTCCAGGGTCGACCGCTGGTGAGGATGCCACCGGAGACTGCCCAGTAGGAATGGGGCGCGAGGAGACCGGTGAGGCAGCCCTGGAAGGTGCAGGAGTGATCTTTGGGGAGTCTTCAGCTTTTCTATTGAGTTGGCAATCTTTGTAGAGATGCCCGACCTTATGGCATCGCCTACAGCGGAACGGGACCCCCTCATAATCTAGTATCTGAACTCTGATGTATCTCCCCCACTGAAGAGTGATCTTTTCCTCCAGCCCTTCGTGTGTGTCCAGGTGAACCAATATACGCGCAAGGGTCCTGCTTCTTGATTCCACAAACGTGCGGTCATGATCAAGGTGTGTACCCAGTGCATTACCAATCCTGATGAAAACTTCTTCACCCCAGAACTGTAGTGGAAGACCCAGCAGGCGCACCCAAATCGGTCCAGCTCTAATTTGTTCGCGTTCTGGGTCAAATAGAGGACTCCACCTCTTGAGGAGTACCGAGGCCATTTCAATGTGCCAGTACCTGGCCAGTACCAAGTTCGTATAAATCTCCTTTGAGAAATGTAAAGAGAACCAGCCTCTTGATAATATATGGACTTCTGACATATCGATAAGAAAACCTCCCCAAATCTCCTTCACCCATTGAGTCAGCCTTTTTGCCGAATATGCTCTGCCCCTGACATGCCCTACTAGCATAGTGTTTGCCATGATAGCAAACTCGCCTATTGCCGAGGTCTCACCGAACCTTATGGTGATATCCTTTGAGGTAGCCTTGATGGACTTCGACTTCCTTTTGCTAGTACGGGGTGCAGACGAATGGTCCACTAGGGGGTTTGGTACACCTTCCGGAGGAAAAGGTTTAGCAGGTTTAACCTTGACTGCAGGGGTTTCGAAACACTCGGATGGTCGGGTTCCTACACAGGAGGTAGGCGCCGTGGCAGAGACCAGAGGGATGACAGAAGGTGCAGTAAAGAAGGAAGAGGAAAGCGGGTCAAAAGAGGGCGAGGGAGGGGTGTGTGAGGATAAAATATGAAGGGTGCCCAGGGAGAGGGGAGGGACATCGAAATTAGGGGAGTCGATAGGGTGAGACCCGATGAGGGGAGGGACAGAGCTGTGCCGCGGAAGGGAAACAACGGGAGGTCGGTGAGATGATTCCAGGCCAGCAAACGACGAAGACGATACAACCAGAGGGGTAGGAGTGAACCTAGGGTTGTCAAAGATGACTCTGTTCGGGAAAGGCTCCTCAGTGTAATCAACCGCTTCCATATCCATAGTATCGTCCATCCTGTCCACAAGTCGAGATTCCGAAAGCGACGGGTGTAGACTGCTACGCTGTACAGTGCTCCTTAAAGAGACCGTGACGGTATTCTGCAGAGGTCAGGTAGAAACCCTAGGTTAACCTAGGCCTTCACGAGCACGCCCGATGAGCTCCATCCTTTGAAAGCCCCTTCCAAATCTCCAATTTGATTCTAAACAATTATAAAAATTTCGATCTATTTTCTTTATATTTTTAAAATTAAAATAATAATAAAAAATTATGGTATTGTAACAAAGTTTATTGGGAGATGTGGTAAAGTGAGGTTGAATATTAATGATTAAAAATTTGATTACATGTTATTTTTTAAATGTATATATGTTTAAATTGTATATTAATTATTTTATAAATAATAATAATAATAATAATAATAATAATAATTTACAATTTAATTAATTTTTGTAAATTTAAATTAATTAAAAAAGAAGGTTAAAAAGATAAAATATTATATTTTATGATAAAAATATAAAATTTTCCCATGACGAGTATAACTATTTGTGAATGAGTGCACCATTAAAACACTCATTAACTCCTTGTATAATGGTTCAAAACCCTGTCCCATCCACTTGACCTCACGGGAAAGAAGTGGTTCTTCCAACTCATTTGGCAATTCCCTCTTTGCCTTGGTTCAATATATTGATGAAGCAACAACTTCTTCCTTACAACTAAGGCAATTGGAATTAATTAAGTTAGAAGAACAACGAGAACGGGATAAGATAACTCACACTCATCACCAAGCATTAGTGAAGGCTTCTTTTGATTCAAACATGATATCCAGAAAAGATTTTCAGATGGGAGATCTAGTTTTAAAATGGGACAAGGCTCATGAGGAAAAAGGGAAACATACAAAATTTCAAAAAATGTGGCTTGGTCCTTTTCATATCATAGAAGTCATAGGTCCGTCTACTTTCATGTTACAACATTTAACAGGGAAGTAGAGGTTATAGTGGTTGGATAATAGTAAGATACATCTAGTTTCCAATTCCTCTTGTCCAAAAAATAATAAGATGTTTTTTAATATTACTAAAATAGATATAAATACAAAATATTAATTATTTATAATTTTTTAATAATCCAAATCAAAAATAAAGTTGTGAAAGTAATTAAAAAAGTTAACTTATTTGATAGTGAAACAAGGATTTGGTAAGACTTGTATATAGAACCTTATTGCACCTATCTTTAAGAGTGAGGATATGATTTGGATTAAATTATTATATTATTTTTCGTCCATCTTGAAGCTTTTATAGTGGAAACAGTGGAGGAATGAACTCACAAGACTATTTTTATTGACGAGACCAGTTTGGAGAAATGGGGCTTGAAAATTCCAAGAGTAATTTGAGGCATCAAATGGCATTTTTATGGTAAAAAATTGTCAATTAATGGCACATATTCTTATGCTATTATAAACACAGATAAATTTCCAATAATGCAATATTCACCTCAATTTGAGTTTATATCCTAAATTTATGTCACTTGGAAGTTGACCTTTTTGTTTTGACCATCATGATTCAAGAGGATGCCATGTTAGCCCCCATTAATAATGGAAAATAGACTAACCATGTGATTTTAATGAAAAAGATTATGGAAGATATGACATTTCATCTATAGTTAAGAGTTGAAGGAGTCAAACTTAACCAGTAGTAGACTATTAGGTTGTGTTATAACTAAGCCACTAGGAGGAACATGGGTTTCATTCTATTTGAGTGCATTTATTCCATTAAGAAGATTAGTTGAGAGTAGATAGGGAGATAGAAAAAATAAAGGATTTGTACATTGTAGTAGCCCGTTGGCTAAAGGCTTCACTTCTTTGTACTTGCATCCATTTTCCATTTAGAGAAAGAAAGCAGAGAGGCCTCACTTTATAGCTAGGTTTTCTCCCAAAATGGTTCCTCGGTTATCACTTGTGTCGTTTTGTGGTTAGTGAGTTTATTTTTCTATTCTCTATTTTCTACATAATTTTAAAATGCATGCATACACAACAAACAATGATTAACATATCTTGGAATCTAAAGAGAAATAAATCTTCATAGTGTAGGTTTCATATTTTCCAATATATTTTAGTAGACCTATTGTGATAAACTATCTAGTGAATATCCATGACAGTTTATAGATCAAGATAAAATTATTCACTTTAAGTATACAACCATTATTATTAGCCACATTTTAGTCAAGTTGTATGGGCTTATTTTGAAAAAGAGGATTAACCTCTGTCTCAAAGTCCATGGTAAAAGAGTTAAATGAAAAGCTAGGTTTAGGATATGTCATTCAACCATAAGTCATCTTATTATTCCTAGGATAATTGCATTGGAATGCCAAAATAATAAGACTAATCACCTATTTTTTTAGTTTTATTGACATTAGAAAATATTTCGACATTGACACCATTCCTAAAACAAATCTATTGAAGAGACTAGAAGACATAATGGTTCCTCTTGAGTTGAGAGTTGTTGTGACAATGTTGTACAAGAATTTTATTTCCAAGATTAGGATCATTAAGGGTTGGTCAAAAGAAATTAAATGCAATAATGGAGTCAAGATAGGGTCTCCCTTATTCCTTACATTTTTTGCATATACTGTGATACCCTTGGTAAATTTATCTTTATGACTTATATTCCACATGTGACTGAAAATTATAGTGGTACAAATAATGTATTGTGACATTGTGAATATTTATTTTGATTAACAAAAGAGAGAAAAATTGTTCACTCGTCTTGTAATTTTTCATCATCACCTTCTTCGGATTAACCAAGAGTACTTGATGCGGAAGATGTTAGTTCACTATCTAACTACCATATGTATATATTAAAAGTTATAGTAAATTTAATATTATATATTAAAAGTTAGTTATAGTAAATTTAATATTATTGGTTAATGGTAAAGAATTATATTTTTTTATTATTAGTTTTAATTAAAATTTCATTTTGTAGAGATTTTTAAAATTTTTGAATTTAATTTATATAATCTAAAGAATTTAAGTGTTATGAGATAATTTTTAAGGTGCTGAACCTATATATCTATATATATATATATATATATATATATATTTCAATAAAAAATTAACCTTTTCATTAATAAAAAGAAAGTACATTTGCTAGGATTTCCATACATTTTCTCTTGAATTTTACTATTTGTAATAATAAATATTCATACCATATGTCAGTGACAAAAATAGACACTTGTATTTCCCATACATATTCCATAGTCTTCATAGGTTCCTTATCTTATGTGTAAGAGTACTATTGTATTCTATCCATTCTTAGTTACAAAAAAGAAATCAGCTTGGTCTACAAGTTCTTGTTTATCAAGAAAAATGATGTCACCAACATATGAAAAACAACATTTTATCATAAAAATATTAGGAAATGAATTCCCTATATGGAGTTCTTAGTTAGAAAAAAGAAATTAGCTTCAGGTCTACAAGTTCTTGTTTATCAACAAAAATGATGTCACCAACATATGAAAAACAATATTTTATCATAAAAAAAATTAGGAAATGAATTCCCTATATGGCTTGATACTCCCTGCACATGTGTCGCGAAACGATATTGTCTTTGAGTGGATATCTCGTTTTGAAAGAAGATAGCTACCTGGGTTTTTTCTCTGTATATGTGTGAGAAAGTAATGCTTTGAAAATTGCTTGTCACCATTCTTATGCACTTCGTAGAGTTGGATAGAATGTGGGACTGAAGAGAATGTAACATTTGACTTAATTTATGATGTTCTTGGCATCTCTATGTTCAACGATGTTTCTCTACCATTTTGCAAAGTTGAAGACACTCCATAATGTAATGATCTCACTTCAGCTCACTTCCTCTGTTTGTCCCATAACCTCCCTTCCACCAGAAATATCACCATCCACATCTTCTTTATTGACTTGAGCCATAACCGCATCTTCTCAAAAATACATTTTTTTTTTCTCGGCAAAGACTAATATCTATTAACTTAAAATAAAAATATTTTTACAAGTAATCGAGGCCTCAGAAGATTCATGAGGCCTCTGTACACAGCAAGTTCGCCTCAGAATGGAAGGATTCTGAGCATAGGTGCTACAAAAAACTACATAACAGAAGAACATGTCAGAGAAGGACCAGTAGATAAGAAGATTGTGCATGAGAGCATGGAAGCGAGTAACCATTGCGAGTCTGACTGTAAAAACATTGCCCCTGCCCTAGAACTGAGCAAAAACTTCAAGTTGACAGAATTGAGCCATGTTTGTTATCAATGAAACCTGGAAACAAAATGAACTAGAACAATGCCGCGTGGCCTTAGTCTTTCTTGCCCCCGTCAGAAGTCTTCTCTTCTGCTGGACGGTCACTAGCCAAACACATAACTTCATTGTCGGCCTTATCGTCCTCAGGGATCGAAATTGGGCGATTAGAGTCATTCAGAGCTTCATCCCCCTCATTAGGGAAATTTCCTACATGAGGCAGAGTAATTCTTGGGCTGTCAATATGGCCTAGCTGATCCACCAGAACTTTCTCCGGGCTACCCATGGTCAACTGCTGCTCGCTGCTCTGAGAGGGTTCCGGAGCGATACAGGCCAGAGGATGGATCTGGTTTTCTTCTTCGGAGAGAATTATGGTGATATGGGCAGAGATCAGAGGTCTATTGAGGTTGCTCTGGAATTTAAAATGGGTGGTCTGAAAAGCACTGTTTGGGATAGGCCTACGAACAGGGCTAGAGGGTTGCACATTCGCCTGAGATGGAGGGAGATTAGCAGGTGAGTGATCAGGGTTATCAGAGCTACTGGCAGTAGGCCGAGAGCCATCATTGTAATTCCCTATGGGTCTCTTCCTGCCGGACCATATTGAGGAGCAAAAGAAGGGCTACGGAAACAACATAAACAGTAGAGAGAGCAATTGAAAAACAAAATGCGTGAGCCAGAGAAGGATGAGTGAGCTGCTTACCCCTGAGACATGGCTGTAGCCTGGGAGGCGCGCCTATGAGAAAGAGGACCCTCTTACTTCCCAGAGCTTACGATGACCAAAACTCAGAGCCAGAATAATTGAAACACACCATGAGAGGGAAGAGCCGGGTGGTAATGAATATAACCATCCTTGCCATGCTTCGAACCAAGTAGACCATAAATGTGCAGACACCACCGTCTTTGTCAAAATGCTGATCATCCATTTTACTTAAGGTGAAGCTCTCGGGAGCCCCGCTGCTTTGCAGCATGCAGTACGCGGTATTAACAGTTGGCATCAGAGCCATTTATGACAGCAGTATCATCCACATCCGGGGCTCAAAAATACATTTTAAATAACAACAAAAAAAATCTATTTAATCTAATTTATCATTAATATTTTATATATTAAAGAAATATAGCAAATTTCTTCCGAATTGACAACAATTTTTTCAAAGTGGCTGTAAGAGTTGTTGGGAGAGAACATTTTATTTTGTTATCAATCATGAGAACCCCATAACTTTCATTCAATCATGACAAAGTTTTACAATGACTTCATTATAGCGGGCTGGAAACTATTCAAATATCATCACTACTTCAGGCACAAAGTTTTACAATGACTTTCATTATAGCGGGCTGGAAACTATTCAAATATCATCACTCCTTCAGGCACAAAAACAGATGTCAAAGAGGAAAGAGACTAATATCGAAACCCCTCCACAAGAGAAGAGAGCAAATACATATAACAGAGCAAAACTGGAGAAACAAATTCTTAATCAAAGACTGTAAGGAAAAAACCCCAAAAAACAGGAGCAGGAGTAAAGAATCACCCTAGGTTGATGATCAGGACATCGCCACGTGAATGAGTGGCTTACTGATTATAGTGATGAGCACCATGGTCGATGAGAGAGAGGTAACATAAGGCTTACTAAATTGTATTTCTTTCCAATCCTACCCATTTCAATCACCCTCAACCATAACACCACACCCGCCACGTTACAATGAACAGTCGCAAACTCACTGTGGCACAAGTCCATCACAGAGAGGTTTGATTTCATGAAAAATGTATGCTCAGCTGCAAAATAATCATGAGCTTCGTGCTGCACTGAAATCATGCGAAACAAGAAGGTTAGTGTTGTGGTGGTCACGAAAATGACATGCTCCAACACGCCAAATACATGATCAGACGATAACAACTTTGGGATCAATAGTTCTGCTACCATTACATTCAAATCACAATCACATGATTTTAAATGGAGCAGTAACAAATATGTTTTAAAATATTTTGGCAGGTGCTATTGGAATTTGCTAGAGAATCGTTTGTGGTTATTGAAAATATCAAATACATGCAACGTTTTTTTAGTTCATTTAGATTATACAGTATTGCTAAGTCCTCTCATACTCCACCGGTGTTGGAGTATCATGTTAAGATCACGGTGTTGGAGTATCGTGTTAATATCATGTTATTACTTGAAGGTGTTTTCATTATTTCTTCCATACGTTCTCTTTTCGTTTTTTTCAATATTGAAAATAAATAAAATATTTTATTTTTTAAAAATAAAAATATAATCTCTAAACTATAATTATATTAAATGTTTATAAAATATATTAATGATTAAATTAATTAATTTATTTCACCCTTCAATTATATATAAATAATAATAATTGTCTCTTCCAAAATGAATTGAGAAATTTTACTTATAATTAAAATTAATACTATATAATATTAATTAAATAAGATTTACAATAATAATATTTATAATAATATTTTAATGAGTTTTATATAAAACTAATAGACACTTTAAAAAAAAATAAAAAAATCTTAAATATAGGTAACAATTTATTATTTTGATAATTAGGAATTTCTAATTACAGTTATAAATTAGATAATTAATTAATTTAAATTTATAAATTTTATTGTGATTGGTACATTCTTAAAGTATTCTTAAATGTTAAATTATTAGTTCAATTCTAGACAGAGTGTTATTTTTAAACACGATCATGATATAACCTCACCAATATCTTATATATATATATATAATTTTCATAATTATTAATATTTTATAAGCATATCAATTAAATTAATAAATTTAATTAAACACAAATATGCATAATTTGATTTTTAAACAATTATGCTTAGTCTATTTTCTTTGCTTTCTTTATATATATAAATTTAAATTAAATTTTTAAAAAATATTAAAATAATAAAAATATTATATTTTATAATAAAAATATAAAATCTTCGTTATGATGAGTATAATTATCTCTGGGGCACGATTAAAGCTCTCATTAACTCCTTGATTTCAAAACCCGTAAGTGTCCCACGTCCCAGCAAAGGTTATAGTGTGGACAACAGTAAGAGACATCTAGTTTCTAGTAGTTCTAGTCTAAAAAATAATAAGATGTTTTTTGATATTACTAAAATAGATATGAATACAAAATATTAATTATTTATAATTTTTTAATAATCTACATTAAAAATATAAAAACAAAATATTAATTATTTATAATTTTTTAAAACCCACATTAAAAATAGAATTGTGAAAGTAATTAAAAGAATTAATTTATTTGATAGTGAAGCAAGGTTTTTGTAAGCTTTGTGTATAGAACTTTAGTGTACCAATTTTCAAGAGTGAGAATATGATCTGGATTGGATTATTATATTAATTTTCGTACATATTGAAGCTTTTATAGTGGAAAAAGTGGAGGAATTAGCTCATAAGACTATTTTTATTGATGGGAACAAGTTTGGAGAATTGGGATTTGAAAACTTCTAGGAGTAATTTGAGGCATCAAATGACATTTTCTATGGTAAAAATTAGCCGATTAATGGTGCATATTCTTATGCTATTGTAAACACAGATAGATTTCAAGTAATGCAAGATTCACCTCAGTTTGAGTTTATATGCTAAATTTATGTCATTTGGAAGTTGACCTTCTTGTTTTGACCATCATGATTCAAGAGGATGCCATGTTAGCTCCCATTAATAATGGAAAATAGACTAACCATGTGATCTTAATGAAGAAGATTATGGAAGATCTAACATTGCATCTATAACTAATAGTTGAAGGAGTCCAACTTAACCAGTAGTAGACCTTCGGGTTGTGTTATAACCAAGCCACTAGGAGGAAAATGGGTTCCATTCTATTTGAGTGCATTTATTCCATAGATGAGAAAATTAGTTGAGAGTTGATAGGGAGAAAAAAATAGAGGATTTGTACATTGCAGTAGCCCATTGGCCAAAGGCCTCACTTCTTTATACTTGGATCCATTTTCCATTTAGAGAAAGAAAGCAGAGTGACCTCATTTTATAGCTAGGTTTCTCCCAAAAGGGTTTCCCAGGTTATCACTTGTGTCATTTTGTGGTTAATGAGTTTATTTTTGTATTCTCTATTTTCTACACAATTTTAACTTGCATACACAACAAACAATGATTAACCTATCTCAAAATTTAAGGAGAAATAAATCCTCATAGTGTAGATTTCACATTTTCTAATATATTTTAGTAGATATGTTGTGATAAACTATCTAGTGGAATATCCACAATAGTTTACAAATCAAGATAATATTATTCACTTTAAGTATACAACCATTATTATTAGCAACATTTTAGTCAAGTTGTATGGGCTTATCTTGGAAATGAGGATTTTCCTTTGACTTGAACTCCATGGTAAAAGAGTAAAAGGCAAAGCTAGTCTTATGATATATCATTCACCATAAGTTATCTTATTATTCCTAGGATAATTGTATTGGAATACCAAAATAATAAAACTAATCACTTTCTTTTTTAGTTTTATTGACTTTAGAAAATATTTTGACATTGACATTATTCCTAAAACAAATCTATAGAAGAGGCTAGAAGACATAATGTTTCCTCTTGAGTTGAGGGTTGTTGTGAAAATGTTGTACAAGAATGCTATTTCCAAGCTTAGGACCATTAAGGGTTGGTCAAAAGAAATTAAATGCAATATTGGAGTCAAGATAGGGTCTCCCTTATCCCCTACATTTTTGGCATATACTGTGATAACATTGGTAAATTTATCTTTATGACTTATATTCCACATGTGACTGAAAATTCAAGTGGTACAAGTAATGTATTGTGAATATTTATTTTGATTAATAAAAGAGAAAAAATGTTTGTGTATTATTATTCTTGAAAATATATTGAAGGCTATCATGTGAGGTATTAGATTCCTAATTGTAAGGAAAACAATTGGATTCAGTTATTCCCAAGAAGGGGGCATGAACAAAAAAATAAAAAACCTCCATTATTACCACAATTGAACTATTGGCTGAGCATACCACCATGAAAAATACATGGCTAGAGAAAAATGTCATGGGTGGAACTGAAATAAAGAGGACTAGAGGAGATAAAGGCAATCAAGTTAAAAGAAAGGGACAATGGGAGAGAGATATTGTCCTTAAACAAAGAAATTAGTAGGATGATGTTAAGGGTTAAAGAGGTGTAAATTGGAAAAGAATCAATGATTTGTTCTCATGGCAGGATATAGTAGAGCTTGGGGGGTGTTGACAGTGATGGAAATCCATCAACCAATGGGATTTCCCCAATATGAAGTCCCAACTAGACCTCACACCATTTGGTGTAGGAGTCCCATCCAGTATAAAGACCCACTCCTTGCTTCTCAAAGAATTGGCTGAAAAATCTCTATGCTTCGTGGGAGGAACCAAGGTGAAAAGTCCTTGCTAATACAATGGGATGGGTATATATAGCCAAGGGTGATGCTTGACCTTTGTGACTCTTGGACTTCCCTCATGACCATTCAGATTCCTATGACTTTTCAACTGACATGACTCTTCATATTCATTGTGTGTCCATTGAACTTTCACTTTAAACTACATTCAGTTACAACAGATATGGCCCATAGTAGTGATGTGGCCTTGACAACTCATGACACAACTTGACATGACACTGTTGAGATGGATTGGCTTGTTATAGCGGTAATGTCAAGCAGTTGTTGCTACTAAGTGATGGATATGTTCTTGGATGCGCTTTCTCTTCTCCTTCGCATAGCTTGATGCTGCAGGGTCTTCAATGATATTGGTATTGTAAGATGGTTGCATGCATGTGTTCCCTTCGCTTGTTCTTTGGTGAACTTGTTTTGTCCATCCAGCTACAAATAAGTCTTATAGCATGTTTTCTCCTTCTCCATCTTGTTCTTCGTCTCACCATGATATATTAGTGTACCTATTCCTGCAATTCACTCATGATGAGACGACATCAAATCCAAACCCTCATAGTCTAAGATGATGAATTATTTTCCATGGACTAGGCCCATGACATATGAAAGACTAGGGAAGAGGGCCTAGTAACTGTGCACAACACAGTTCCAGGTTATAGGGAGGGAGATTGGTCACTGATACTACCTAGAGTGCAACTTAGGCTTGACTGAGAAACTCCGGGGAATAATCTTCAATGTCAGGGAAAACTACATAGTGGCCACTAAGAGGCATGATTGTGAAGTTGAGGTCATGAGTGGTACCAGCTAACTAGATCAAATGGTTCGCTAGCTGTTCACGTTGAGAAAGGAAGTTGGGGAATGCGCCAAGACAGCTAGTGAACCACCAACAACAGATGATGAGAGGACCTCATTAGTTCTTTCCAAATCGACAGAGGAGGTAAAAGATGTTGATTTCCTTTCAGTTTCGTCTTCACATAGTATGATTTCTATTAGGTATTTGGACATCCCAATTACAGGGAAAAACATGAGGCTCCTTACTAGGATGAGGCATAAGGAGGAAAAAGAACTTGGTGTTAATAACCAAGGCATAACTAAACCTTTGGAGGTTGTGCGTAAACATTGATTTGCAAGCGTGGGATACACCAAAGGAGAATGATCGAAGGTGTTAGATTCTTCCGAGAGATTGTCCAAAATCATCAAGGAAAGAGAATGATGAGAACACATACCCATCACCCCATGGCAGTGCCCATGGCAGGGAAAGTGCTGAGGCAAGTTCTTATCACCATAATGACACTAGAGACGACAAGGAAAGGTATAACCAATTTCGATATTCGAATGGTCATTTCGATTATAATCATGTTGTTAATGATGAGCGTAAAACATGGCATCGAAAAACATACACCTTTTGTGGATTACATAACCATACATTTTCTAAGTGTTGGAAAATAATGGCAGCACACAAAAGGATGAGGCATGAAAGACCCTCTCAAAAGCAGGTAAAGAAACATGTTAAGCAGGTTTGGAGGAAGAATGTCTATTGTAGTCATTGTGACAGAGGTGGTCATCAAAGAGCCACATGTTGGAGGCTCCATCCATAGAAGCTTCTTAAAGACAAAGCATTCATGCATGAACCAGGTGAAACAATTGTTCGACAAGAAAAACCACCATAGGGGGATGAACCATTCACATTGATAAGTGAAAAATGGTTTCTATATATGTTATCTTATCATGGTCGTGCTTTTGTAAATCATTTTCTGCATTTTAAAATGTAAAAGTGATGACGTTTCCATCCCTTGTTAAGAAACAATGATGTCTGGTCTTATTTTCTGTTGCATTTTACACTCTGAAAGTGATGTTGTGTTTCCATCACTTGTCAAGTGAACAATAGTGTTTGGCCTTACATTTGTAAATCATGTGTTGCAGTGATGTGTTTTCCATCGCTTGTTGAAGCAAAAATGATATGTTGGCCTTGTTTCATAGCTAGGGTATTGTGTCCATCTTGATGTAAACTTGACCATCGAGTATGTGTTATAAACTCGTGGCAAGTGTGGGATGCTTGGGTCATTAGTTGGTCATGAAAGTCAAACATGTAATTTGCGAAACAATGTACTATAGGTTGTAGAGGTTGCAGGTGTTGACTCATTGCTTAAGGCTTCGAAAAACAAGGGTGAAGGAGATGGAAGCAAAAACTTTCAGAATGCTTGTGATGCAGACAAGGTATCTAGAAGTTGCACATTATTTTTCATGATTTTGGAGGACCAAAAGCTCCTCAGTGGGGAGGATTGATCCAAGTGGCTCCAGAGACACACACAGGACAAAGAGGGCTTATGAAAGCTCAAAAATCAAAGTGTTTGGATTATGCTCAAATTGGGTTCATATTAAATAGCTCATCATCGTGATTGCGATGGCGTTAACGGTTCGTCAATCCGAGTTCGGATGAGGAAGATAGAGGCAGTCAAATTTTTGGTTGACTTTTGCTGACTAGGCAGGTTAAGGGAGACACAATTTGGACTTTTTCCGGCAGATGGAATCCTGCCAACTCTAGCCAGATTCCAGACGAAATTTTTGCCTCGTTAAAATGACTCCTTTGATAAAAAATCCGAATTTTCAAAAAAGCTTCATTATGTGTGTGTGTGTATGTTTTGGGTGGCGGGCCACCAACCCCACCACCCCCTCAACAACCCCATATTATGACATAATTAAAAGGGGCTTGTGGGAGTTGAACCCACGACTGGCGGGAAGGCCGGCCCCACCCACACGGTGGCCCCACGTTGAATCCATATGAACCATTGTATAAACTTAATGATGACCCAAACAATTAATGCATGAACCAAGTAAATAACAATGCCATTTTGTTGCGGAGGTTATGGGGGCAAGCTGCCCAATGTGGACCTGATCCCTCCAAAAATAACATACATGCGGGTTGTAAAAATGGTAATGCATTAAAATGGGAGGGGTAGGGATTAACCACCCGACCCATCCTCAACTAATGGCTAATATTACCATCACACCAAAAGACTTCTTTGGTTTATCCGCCCTCGAAACTTATATATACCTTCATTTCACCAGTGCACTGAGGCAGGATGGAGGAACTAGGAGCGGGCATGGAAATCGAGACGACAATATTTTTTTAATTAATTTATTGCAGGTGGAACCATGACTGAGTGAAATTTCCAAGAGGGTGAAATTTTTGCAGTGTCCAAATTGGACAAACTTTATGTTGATCTTACACCTCTCGACGACATGAACCTGATGGCGCAGTCAGTTTCCTGATCTGAGCAGCCGATTTGTAGAGGACCCAGAGGAGGGAATCTTTGAGGAATCTAGGGGGAATCTAAAAGATTCCTTGAGCCCCAGATTCTCACTTTCTCAGAATTCAGAAATTTGAATTCGATTTTGCACTATTCGATGCCAAAAATCTAATGGTGTGTTAAGATTTTCCATTTGCTCATTCTATTTTTCGGCCACTTTTCTAAGTGGAGTGCATGTGTCATCATTCAAGTGTGAGCAACCATTTCCATGAGATTCGATGCCGCAATATTCGATGTGCGACCAGCCTTAGCAGTTTGACATCCGCTTCTTCAGATGGCCCCTTGATGTGAGGTATATGCAGTGTATTCATGCACTTCTTTTGCTATGCATTGCGTTGCATAGATTCCTATTTGATGTTTCATGTGGGATCTTGTTTTCATAGTTGCTTCATGATTCCTGCTTGATGTGATGCGGAATCATCTGTATGATGTACTTATTGTCATGATTCATCATGTTGTGTTTTGAGATCCCTTTGTTGTATGTTGATGGAATACTCATGTTGTCATCATGTATGATTGCATTGAAATCCATTTTATGCCATGTCGGTGAGATGTTCCTTATCATCATGCATGAGTTTGTGTCATACTGATAGGAGTCCTTTTGACTAAGAGTTCTTGTAGTGGAACATCTCTTGGAGCCACTCCTACGTGAGAGAATTTTCATTTTATGATAGCGACATCACCTCTTATGTACATCATCACTATTGACAACACTTAATGCAGCGACCTACACCATCTTGACAACAGGGCCCGGAGACGTAGTCCCTCCTGGACGAACTCCATTATCAATGGATTATGTTTTCATGTGTTGATGATTGTCATGTTCCTCTTCTTTATAGCATGCAGATGTATTCATCAATGTTCTTTTAAAATCCAATTTAACACATCACGAAAGTAAAAGGTCTTGGAAGGGTCCTTTGTCACACCTGGACCTGGATCAGGGAGGAAAAACAGGTTCAGCTCTCTATGCATTGTGGGGTTCTAGTAGGTAGGGAGGAGGCTTGATGACTAATCTTGTGTAGTGTGCAGTTCAGGTCATTATTTGAGGTAGTTTCTATGTAATTATGGGAAGGAAGGTAGATTGATCACTTCTGGAATTGCACAATGAAACTGTCCTGGGGGGAAGCCTCATGTACTGCACAGTTCCAGGTAGTTGAGCAACACCATTGAGGGCTAAGACTACGCAATACAGCTCAGTTAGGATATGGTGAAGTGGAGTTGTTCAGTTGGAATGATTTTCAAGAAAATGGCTAAGTGTGGGAGGCAAGTGAACTTGTGAGGAGTCGACATTGTGATCACACAATTAGCATACTTCAAAACCATGACAACATAGACCATCGGGACAACAAGGCAAAGCATTTCCCTCTACGAGACTGTCTAGAGTTAAAAGTGACAAGTGCGACACTTGGGATAGACCTTTGGAAAAATATGAAAACACTTGTGTGACTGTGCTTACAAATTTGTATATGAGTGCGATAGATGTTCCCATGGCTAGGAAAACCTGTATACATAAAGACCAACCTTCACGGTCACTAGAAAGGTTCGAAAACATGGCATAACAACCAAACATGTAAACAAATGATAATTGATCCAACAAGTGAAAGGGAGCAAGAAACATAGGGGAAACACATGGAATAAATTTCAGTGCTTGCAACCATGCATATCATTGAATACATAATTATATGACAATGATAGGAAGTCCTTCAAGCTACACTAAGGGGTTTATTTCAAAACATGTGCTTTGTTTTCCATACCTACCCTCCAAAGGATTATGCATCAAATTGAGTCTTCATGTTGTCTCGATCTTCTATCATACCTTGGATTCCTTGGTCTACTTATATTTCTCCTCAGATCCTTGAGAGTCATCTAGCATGTCATCCTTCTTTGTGGCCCCTAAGAGACACAATTGCGCAATTTCACAGGAAATGATTGCTCTAGGATGAGGCCATGGGAAGACACATCTGCACAGTTTTAGGATGCAAGGTAGACTAGGAAGTTGAGGGACAAAAATGTGTAGTATTAGGATGTAAGTCAAAATTGCGATATGAGGCCCTGGGAGGACACAATTGCGTAATTTTAGGTTGCAAGGCAGGTTGGGCAGTTGAGGGACAAAACTATGCAGTTTTATGATGCAAGGCATTGTTACGAGATGAGGCCCTGGGAGGACACATCTGTACAATTTCAGGATCCAAGATGAACTGGGAAGCTAAAATGCCATGGGGACAAAATTGTACAATTTCTAGAGACAATGGGTTCTCGCTAAGGGAAGGACACTAGAGGAAACCACTACATAGTTTTGAATGCTAAGGGAGGTTGGGCTTTCTATGCATTGTGCAGTTCCAGCCGGCAAGGGAAAATCTTGAGGGTTACATATGTGAAGTGCGCGGTTCAGGAAAGCTGGATGAGGCTAGGTTGCGAGGGAAACTCCATAATTTAGCGAAGTGTGGTATTAGTGGAACTGATGTGAAAAATGATAGAAATTGAATACGATCACACACTTGAACACTTAGTGATACAACATAGACCATCTAGAACATATAACACCTACTTCACTTAATGCAAGAACCTTTGTGGAAACTTACGACAAGTGCAACTCTGACGATAGAGTTTGGGAGGATAAAGGCGACACTTGTAGGTAAGAGTGTGTGAAATGAGTGTGAAAGATGTCTATGTGGTGAGGACAACCCATTCTCACAAAGATTTCCCCTTGAAGCAAAACAAATTTCCCTTTGCATAACAAGCGATAATCCCATGCCCAAAGATGACACATACTATATAAAGATAAAAGTGTTAACAACTCTTACGATCAAAGAGGGAAGCTTGAGATCATCAGGTTACCAAATAAGTGACTAAGGAACGATCAATCACAAGATCTACAATAGGCTCTGAAATTTAAGTATAGGAAAAAATTTTGGAGGTTGTTGCAACCGCTACAACACTTGGTGACAGACAGGTTGAATACCAACTTATTTGTCTAGGTTCGTTTTAGTGCGAGACCTTGGTCCTTCACAGAGTATTGATTCATCATATAGATTACTTTGTCTTCCTCACTTAGCCCATGGGTAGCCATGGTCCCCTTTGTACCTTCTCAGTTGAACACAACATAAGATTCAACCAAATAGAAGTGTTTCAAATTGGGAAGGGTAGTTTAGCTCGCGAGCTTAAGTATTTTAGAGTATAGTTTTCATCTATGGTGTTTCTCTAGTGCCATCAGGCCTAGACAGTACCCCAACAGTGTCATGCAGGAACACAAACATTTCTCCACTGCTAGCGAGCCTAGACAATACCCCAATGGAGTTGCTTGCTTCACCTCTCTCACAGGAAGCCTTTCTCTTCTTTCACCTTTGTTATTTGTTTGTTTTTGTTTTTTAAAGATAATTTTGCATATGTACTTATTTATTTTTGCGGTAGAAGAGGGATACCGACTTATTGAGAGCAGGAGAGGTTGTTCCTTCATAGAAGCATATAAATGCCTCTAGTTTCGGTTTTCTCATTTAGATTTTTCCCCTTCTCCATTTATACTAGTTGGATAACCTTGAAAACACCAAATCAGAAAACTCAGTATAGGCATGAGGTTCCTAGAATGGACATGGGTTAATCGTTGGACAAAAAATGTCCTTAAAAAAGAGCATATTTTCCGTCAAGGCATCATCAGCCAAAATTTACAACCAAACACAAAGAAGACAAACACAAGACTAGCCAACGGCCATAGTGTCACATGAATCTTTGAACTTCAGTCACATACACATTCAGAAACTAGGACCCTGTAAGGAAAAACATTGATTTGCGTAATGGAAATGAAAGGAAAAATCAACAAGGAAGAAAAAAAAGAAAAAAGAAAGAAGACACAGAACCAAGAAATAAAATCAAAAGGAAAGAGAACAAAATGACCAAAACAACATGATGTAAAACTAGAACAAGAAAATCAGGATGCACTACGAGTACAAAATGAGTGCAAGGAAGAGTAAACTAAGATGCAACTAATCCTACTCCTAACATAACCATTAGAAGGTCAGGGTCACGTAAAATGAAATTTCCAGTGAAGCCACCATGATTGTTATCGACCTGCATCCACAAAGATATGAATGATTAAAACAGATAAAAGGTGATGTGCAACATAAGCTATAAAAACTTGAAAAAATTGCACAAGGGAGGGAAGGTCTTGCTTGTGGGTAGGAAGAAATGTCACAACCACTACTTTACCCAATCCACATTCTTACCTCTCTGATGGATACCCCTTTTCAACAAACCTCGGAAGCCTCTTGCGAGTGTGTCCTCATATGCACCGATATTCTTAGCAAGCGAGAGGAAGGATTGAAACTTGCTGCCTACAACAAAGCCTTCCAAGTAAGATTATTTCAACCATTAAATGATTGGATCATAAAATTCATGATGGTTGTCTTGAAAGCCTCATGATCTTTGAAAGGATGGATTTTCGATTCGAGAGACAGGATCATGATGGGAATCTTGTATGGGAAGATGAATATGATCATTCTCAATAATCATGCTAAGACAGTGAGGAATTACCATAACCATGAGCCACAACTAAAGTGCTTCACTTGCTTGACAAAAATATGAAGAGAGCGATGTTAAATAATGAATATTAGAGAGCGTGAAGCAAATTTCATTGGATGTGCTGATGGGAAAATGATAAGATGAATTTAAGACACCCAAGCTAATTGGTTAGATGGGCGGATTGAAACATCAGATTCCTAGTTTGCAATGAACACATAAAAATCCATTTGAACAATCTTGCAAATCCTTAGAACAATGAAACCATGTTTTCTGTGAGCTAGATATAACAAACCACCTTCGTGCAACTGGTGACCAATTGTGCAAGAATCATTGTCATCACAAGAATTTAAAAATGATGCTAGCACTGTGAATGCGTGAAACGAGTCAAGGCACGACGGATGGAGAGGAAATTGATTTGTGTGATAGCTTGCGTGTTCATCATCACCCAAGGATATTTCTAATGTGACGAGAGGACAAATTTGTAGTACAAGATTCACAAGAAGACCGAGGAGCTGACCATTAAGGGAGAAATTAGTTAAGAATGATTATCGACAAAGATAATTTTTGAGATGATCAAATTCACAATCCCATGATATCACGAGAGATGGACATCCCCAACATGAGTTTTATGTAATATATTTTCATGAAGATGAATGAAGTACAACATATTTTTGAATTTGGTCGTACATGAAATTTTTAAAATTTGAAAGATCACACCCAGAAGAACAAACATTTTTTACACAGGAATCCACATCGACTGAAACCATGTAGATAGACAAATTGTGAATGAGAAACCATATCTGATTTGGTTTGTTGGGCCTATTAGAGTCATGAAGTCCTGACATAACCATCAACGGACATTGAGGTGCCTCGACTCCCTGGCATGTCCCGAAACTTTCTTGAATTGTAGAATCAAATTTTGAAGATTGAACGAGATTATGCATGGCTTGAGGGTGGGTGTTGTTGCTAATTTCAAAATTTCTCTATGAATCGTAGCCATCTCTGTCACATGTTTCACCATATTTTCATCTTCAACAATAATTAGATTGCTCAATTAAAGAGTCTTTTCTGATGGTACATCCAAAGATAAATGAATTGGTGAGCTCACATGAGAAAGTTGATTTGATGAATTGTCTTCATGCAAAAGAAGGGATGATAGGGAATGGGAAGGATACTCTATGAGTAGACTATTTACAATTTTTTCATGGACAACCTCACCACCTTGTTTCAATTGAGGATATAACTCATCAGATGAAGAAGCAAGAGAACATGGAAAAATAGGTTTAGGTCTCTATGCATTGTGGGCTTCCAGTAGGCAGGGAGGAGGCTTGATGATTGATCTTGTGAAGTGCACAATTCAGGTCATGATTTGAGGTAGTTTCTACGTAATTATGGGAAGGAAGGAAAATTGCTCACTTTTGGGATTGAACAGTGCAATTGTATTGGGGGGAGGCCTCATGTACTGCACAATTCCAGGTAGTTTAGCAACACCATTGAGGGATGAGACTGCACAATGCAGCTCAGTTAGGATATGGTGAAGTGGAGTTGTTCAGTTCGAAGGATTTTCAGGAAAATGGCTAAGTGTGGGAGGCAAGTGAAATTCTGAGGAGTCGACATTGTGGTCACACACTTAGCATACTTCGAAACCATGACAACATAGACCATCGAGGCAACAAGACAAAGCATTTCACTCTGTGAGATTGTCTAGAGTTAAAAGAAATAAGTGCGACACTTGGGATAGACCTTTGGACGACTGTGATGACACTTGTGTGACTGTGCTTACAAATTTGTGTACGAGTGCGATAAATGTTTCCATGGCTAGGAAAACTTCTATACACAAAGACCAAACTTCACGGTCACAAGAAAGGTTCAAAAAAATGGCATAACAACCAAACATGTAAATAGACGACAATTGATCCAACAAGCGAAAGGGAGAAAGAAACGTAGGGGAAACACATGGAATGAATTCCAGTGCTTGTAACCATGCATATCATTGAAGACAGAATTATATGACAATGATAAGAAGTCCTTCAAGCTACATTATGAGGTGTATTTCAAAAGATGTGCTTTGTTTTCCATACCTACCCTCCAAAGAGTTATGCATCAAATTGAGTCTTCATGTTGTATCGATCTTCTATCATAGCTTGGGTTCCTTGGTCTGCTTATATTTCTGCTCAGATCCTTGAGAGTCATCTAGCATGTCATCCTTCTTTGTGGCCCCTAAGAGACACAATTCCGCAATTTCACAAGAAATTATTGCTCTAGGATGAGGTTGTGGGAAAACACATTTGTGCAGTTTTAGGATGCAAGTCAATGTTGCGGTATGAGGCCCTCAGAGGACACATTTGCGCAATTTCAGGTTGCAAGGAAGGCTGGGTAGATGAGGGACAAAACTGTGCAGTTTTATGATGCAAGGCACTGTTGTGGGATGAAGCCCTGGGAGGACACATCTGTGTAGTTTTAGGATGCAAGGTGAACTGGGAGGCTAAAATTCCTAGGGGACAAAACTATGCAATTTGTAGAGACAATGGGTTCCCGCTAAGGGAAGGACACTAGAGGAAACCACTGCATAGTTTTGAATGCTAAGGGAGGTTGGGATTTCTGTGCATTGTGAAATTCTAGCAGGCAAGGGAAAATCTTGAGGGTTACATATGTGAAGTGCACGGTTCTGGAAAGCTGGACGAGGCTAGGTTGCTAGGGAAACTCCATAATTTGGCCAAGTGTGGGATCGGTGGAATTGATGTGAAAAATGATAGAACTTGACTACGATCACACAATTGAACACTTAGTGATACAACATAGACCATCTAGAACATATAACACATACTTCACTTAATGCAAGAACCTTTGTGGAAAATTACGACAAGTGCAACTCCGATGATAGACTTTGGGAGGATAAAGGTGACACTTGTAATTAAGAGTGTGTGAAATGAGTGTGAAATATGTCTATGTGGTGAGGACAACCCATTCTCACAAAGATTTCCCCTTGAAGCAAAACGAATTTCCCTTTGCATAACAAGCGATAATCCCCATGCCCAAAGATGACACATACTATATAAAGGTAAAAGCGTGAACGACTCTTAAGATCAAAGAGGGAAGCTTGAGATCATTAGGTTACCAAATAAGTGACTAAGGAATGATTGATCACAAGATCCACAATAGGCTCTGAAATTTAAGTATAGGACAAAATTTTGGAGGTTGTTGTAACCGCTACAACACTTGGTGACACATTGGTTGAATACCAACTTATTTGTCTAGGTTCATTTTAGTGCAGGACCTTGGTCCTTCAGGGATTATTGATTCATCATATAGAATACTTTGTCTTCCCCACTTAGCCCATGGGCAGAAATGGTCTCCTTTGTACCTTCTCAATTGAACACAACACAAGATACAACCAAATAGAAGTGTTTCAAATTGTGAAGGGTAGTTTAGCTCGCGAGCTTAAGAATTTTAGAGTATAGTTTTCATCTATGGTGTTTCTTCGCTGCCAGTAGGCCTGGACAATAGCCCCAATGGAGTCACGTAGGAGCACAAACATTTCTCCACTGCCAACGATCCTAAACAATACCCCAATGGAGTTGCTTGCTTCACCTCTCTTGTATGAAGCCTTTCTCTTCTTTCACCTTTGTTGTATATATATGTATATACATATATTTTCTTTTTGGTTTTTAAAGAGAATTGTGCATAAGCACTTATTTATTTTTGGGGTGGAAGAGGGATACCGACTTATTGAGAGCAAGAGAGGTTGTTCCTTCAGAGAAGCATATAAAGGCCTATAATTTAGGTTTTCTCATTTATATTTTTCCCCTTCTCCATTTATACTAGTTGGATAATTTTGAAAAAACCAAAGAAGAAAACTCAGTATAGGCATGACATTCCTAGACTAGAGATGGGTTCATGGTTGGACAAAAAATCTCCTTACAAACAGATCATATTTTCCATCAAGACATCATCGGCCAAAATTTACAACCAAACACAAAGAAGATGAACACAAGACTAGCCAAAGGCCGTAGTGTCACATGAATCTTTGAACTTCAACCACATACACATTTAGAAACCAGGACCCTATAAGGAAAAACACTTATTTGCGTAATGGAAATGAAAGGAAAAATCAACATGGAAGAAAACAAAGAAAAAAGAAACAAGACATAGAACCAAGAAACAAAATCAAAAGGAAAGAGAACAAAATGACCAAAGGAAACATGATGTAAAACTAGAATAAGAAAATTAGGATGCACTACGAGTACAAAATGAGTGTAAGAAATAGAAAAATAAGATGCAACTAATCATACTCCTAACATAACAACTAGAAGGTCAAGGTCACATAAAATGAAATTTCTAGTGAAGCCACCGTGATTGTTCCTGACCTGCATCCACAAAGATATGAATTATTAAAACAGAGAAAAGGTGATGTACAACATAAGGTATAAAAACTTGAAAAACTTGCACAAGGGAGGGAAGGTCTTGCTTGTGGGCAGAAAGAAATGTCACAACCACTACTTTTACCCAATCCACATTCTTACCTCTTTGATGGACACCCCTTTTCAACAAACCTTGGAAGCCTCTTGTGAGTGTGTCCTCATATGCACTGATATTCTTAGCAAGCGCGAGGAAGGATTGAAACTTGCTACCTACAACAAAGCCTTCCAAGTAATATTATTTCAACCATTCAATGATTGGATCATAAAATTCATGATGGTTGTCTTGAAAGCCTCGTGATCTTTGAAAGGATGAAATTTTTATTCGAGAGACAAGATCACGATGGGAATATTGTATGGGAAGATGAATATGATCATTCTCAACAGTCATGCAAAGACAGTGAGGAATTATCATAACCATCAGCGAAGGCTGAAGTACTTCACTTGCTTGACAAAAATATGAAGAGAGAGATGTTAAATAATGAATATTAGACAGCGTGAAGCAAATTTCAATGGATGTGTTGATGGGAAAATGATAAGATGAATGACAAACACCCAATATAATTGGTTAGATGGGTGGATCGAAACATCAGATTCCTAGTTTGCAATGAACACATAAAAATCCATTTGAACAATCTTGCAAATGCTCTGAACAATCAAACCATGTTCGTTGTGAGCTAGATATAACAAACCACCTTCGTGCAACCGGTGACCAATTGCGCAAGCATCATGGTCATCACAAGAATTTAAAAATGATGTTAGCACCGTGAATGTGTGAAACGAGTTGAGGCATGGCGGATGGAGAGGAACTTGATTCATGTGATAACTTGTGTGCTCATCATCACCTAGGGATATTTCTAGTGTGACGAGAGGACAAATTTGTAGTACAAGATTCACAAGAAGACCGAGGAGCTGACCATTAAGGGAAAAATTCGATAAGAATGATTATCGACAAATATAATCTTTGAGATGATCAACTTCACAATCCCATGATATCACGAGAGATGGACATCCCCAACCTGAGTTTGATGTAATATATTTTCATGAAGATGAATGAAGTACAACATATTTGTGAATCCGGTCATACATGAAATTTTTAAAATTTGAAAGATCACACCTGGAATAACAAACATTTCGACTGAAACCATGCAGATAGACAAATTGTGCATGAGAAACCATATCTGATTTTGTTTGGGGGGCTTACTAGAGTCATGAAGTCCTGGCATAACCATCAACGGACGTGGAAGTGCCTCGATTCCCTGGCATGTCCCGAAACTTTCCTAAATTGTAGAATAATATTTTGAAGATTGAACCAGATTATGCATGCTTGAGGGTGGGTGTTATTGCTAATTTCAAAATTTCTCTACAGATGGTAGCCATCTCTTTTACAAGTTTCACCATATTTTTTAGCTTCAACAATAATCAAATTTCTCAATTGAAGAGGCTCTTCTGATGGTACATCCAAAGATAAATGAATTGGTGAGCTCGCATGAGCAAGCTGATTTGATGAATTTTCTTCATGCAAAAGAAGGGATGATAGGGATTGGGAAGGATACTCTATGAGTAGACTATTTACAATTTTTTCATGGACAACATCACCACCTTGTGTCAATTGAGGATATAACTCATCAGATGAAGAAGCAAGAGAACATGGAGTATCTTTGTCGCATGTAGATGCATTGTGAATAGTAGGATGCAAGGGAAAGTGAGGTGAAGAGGAATTTTCGATATGAACATCTTCTTTTATTGAAGAAAATTCCATATCTGAGTTAGATTCTTCATGAGAAATCAAAAGATCACATGATATGCTTGGGTGTTCATCACGACATATGGAAGCATGGGAGTGATTACTTCCCAAGATTGGGGGTTGATTGAAAGGATTGATTGGACTATATTTTCCACCGAGATTAGTAGATTGAGAATCGTTCAAGAATGGAACTCATTGTTTTGATGCAGACAATTTTAAAATAGAGAGGAAGAATTGATAGTGTCCTCACCTTCCTACTCCTCTACCTATGTAATGTGACTACCTTGCATATGATCGCAATTTGAGCCAGAAACTTGAGAATCAAGAGGATGTGAAAAACCGGATGGTGAAGTTGATTGATCAAGTGAGTCATGGTATAATGAGTCACGATGTGGAGAATATAGAGGGGAACAAAAATCTGGATCAGTCTTGATATTGGAGTTGTGAACGATGACATCCTCTTTCGGAATGGAGGAGTGAATCTTTGCTGTAGGCTTGATGAGCCATTATGGCATTTACTCCTTTGAAGTGTGAGACAAATGAGAAGATGGGATGAGGACTTGATTCACATATTTCTTAGCTTCATGATCATCACAAGGGGGCACCCACATCAGGACCGAAAAAGGAGGAGGACAAGGAATAAACAGGGTGGTGGGCTCTTCCTTTGTAATTTGAGGTGCTTCATGATCCAAAAGAGTTGGGGAAGAAGGGAAATCAAAAGGTTCACCGTATTGGGAGACATGAAGCAAGAGTCTAAACTCTTGTCTCAAGAAATCCGAGCTCAAAAATTTATTATGAATTTAACGACAGATGTGAAGGAACTGATCAACAAAGTCCTCATTTGATTCGTGAGGCTCCATTCTTAAACGATAGATTTTTTCATGGACATCTCGATGGTTGTACTTATCAAAAACATTAACCATCATCTCAGAAAGATGAATGAATGAATCGATAGAAGAAATAGGTAATGTATGACACCATTTTTTAACACGACCTTCGAATGTGAGGGTGAGTAATATAGCCCAGACCTCCTCAAACTTTATTTGGAGTGGTGACAAAGAGTCATAACTTGAAGTATATGTACATGAAAAGGTGATTCATCCTCACCACTGAACTTCAACTCGAAGAATTCATGAATAAATTCTTTAGGGATGGTACAATTAATATTTTTAGAAAAACATCTCGAGATTATGATGTTAGGAAGAGCCATTTTAAATCAGAGATTCAAACTAGACTTCATGGGCACAACCTGTTGTCTGGCCCTCCTTTTGATGCCATTTTATTGATGGTGCTTGAAATCCATCAACTAAGGGTATCTCCACGATATGAAGTCCCAACTAGACCTCACATCATTTGGTGTAGGAGTCCCATCCGGTGTAAAGCCCTAATTGGCATATACTTAGGGATCTACCTTGGCTCTAGTTGTCAACACATGAGAGTGTTACATTGGTATCTTCAAATATCAAGGTAAGTGTCTTGGTGAGTGCGTAATATAACTATGTCAAGGTTCTCTTACTGCAAAAGGGGGGAGAAAAGTGAGCCTCTAAGTAAGAGGTAATAGTAACACCCAGGAAGAGACACACTTGAACCAAGAAGGTCTAGCTAGCATCCAACGGAATAGTCCATAATGGACGCCGATAGTTGTTAAAACCAAAGTACATGGGAATACTCATCCACCATCTAGTGAAGTAGTCCACAATGGATGTGACAACTGCTATAACCAGTAAGTGAGGAAGGTCTGTCTAGTCTCCTGTGGAGTAGTCTACAAGGATGAGACGTCAGTGATAACCAATACAATAAATTCCTAACAAGGTAAGTACTAAAACAATTGAAATAGTTCAATTGTATTACTACATGTGAAAAAAACATGAATTATAATGCCAAAAGAATAGTATTACAAACATCCACAAAACATGCATGAAAATGAGCTTGCCTGAACATGCTTCTGTATTAAGAAAAAGTTCCAAGACACATATGTATATCATACATCACTAGCCCCAGTAGTGGGACATTAGAGCCACTCCTTGCTCCTCAAAGAACTGATTGAAAACTCTCTATGCTTCGTAGGAGGAGCCAAGGTGAAAAGTCCTTGATCATACAATGGGATGGGTATATATAACCAAGGGTGATGCTTGACCCATGTGTGTTATAGACATTTTTGGGCACTATAACCCCAAGCATGAAATGTCCATAAACCAAGGGCTCCTAAGTCCCTAAAAGTGTTGTTCTAACCCCTAAAGGAACAAGGTCAACAGATTACAGCTTCTCCCAAAAGTTCTCCATGAAAAACTGCTCAGAATTGGTCAAAACAGGATCATTTCAGCTGCTCCACTGGCCAAGTGCATTGCATCTCACCTAAGTACACTATGTGGGTGCGTTGCATTTCAAAAATCCCTTCTATGGGGTGCGATGGGCGAGAAATGACAAATGGCAGTGTCATTCCGCGAGGTGGAGAGGCAATGGAAGCTTCCAGAAACTTCTCCTGTGACACTTGCCTCTCTGAATTCGACCAAGGATGAGTAAGAGATCATCAATCTCCAAGTGGAAGCAAGAACTATCAGAGGGAAGACACTAATCAAATCACAAGCTGACTAATCCCCCTTACAGATATCTATATATGGATCCCTCATCCCAGAGATCCAGAGGCTGGAATTTTGCATATTGTAAGGAATTGTTGTTAGTTTCTCGAGACAAACATCAGATTGTTGGGTGATCTAAGCTTTGTATGAGGTGAAGAGGGGCTTCCTTGCTGAGAGGTTGATGCTGGGTCAGAACAACTGGTTGTAACTCCTCTCGGCTCTTTCTTTTTTATCAATAAAAGCTATTCAAGTTTTCCTCCATACTCTTGTTTCATTGATGTTTGCTGCATTTGTATGGTCAATTTACATTTGATCCTAGATTGTTTATGATTATAGATCCATGTTGCAAGGGAACAAGTAGCGAAAGACTATCAAAGAAGAGAGGAATCGAACCAGGAGATTAGCGCAAGACAGAGGTTGGTCTTCTTTGTTCCTCTCTATCTATACTTCATAAAGGAAAAACAAAAGTAGCTTTACTATGTTTGTTTCTAAGGCAGCTGTCACACCTTAGTGGGATAAGAAGTTCTGAGTAGACACTTTTCCTTGTAACAAAATGGCGACTCCGCTGGGGATGAATTAGTTTGTTTGTTTATCTTCCTTGTTGTCTATTTCATAAACTTACATGTAGCATTCGAACTGCATTTGCCATAGCAAATGCAAAGTAGATAAATTCTACTTCAGTCCATCTACGGGATCTGTTTATGATTTAAACAACTGATTCACAAACTCTCTAATTTCCCTTGTGATAGCTCTTAGATCTACCCCTGATTGTTGAGTTACTGATTACTTTTTGCTCGGCCAAAACCCATGAACTGAACTACAAACTATGACTCGAAACCCAAGCAAAGTCTCATTTGTGGCCCAGTGCAGGTACTATTATGAGAATCTGAACTTCAGCGCACTTCCCGAGTGGAGAAGATGCGCTGCATTTCAAATTCCCTGTGTTACAGGTGCGCTGATCAGACTAGGCTTTGAGCAGTGTTGGTTTCTGTGATTCATTCTTTCTAGTTCTATTCCTGAATTTTGCTGCCTGTGATTAGTATATGCCTGTTTGAAACTCCTTTTCCTTGTTGTTATTCTGCCTCCTTTGTACAAAATAACTGTAAATGTTTTTGTGTGTTTGTTGAGTCATTTTCAGTTCTCCTTTGCAAAAGTAGCGTAATTGTACTGTCGTCCTTTGATTTGAAATTGTCGCAAGTGTCGATTTCAATCGTAGGAAAGAGTTTGATTGCTGTTGATAGTCGATTATCCCATTACTATTGTTTTTGGTCTGAATTTGTAATTTTTCTAGTGTCAAAACAAGTATTCATTTCAAAATCGTAAGGTGTTGTGATCGTCTCCATTTTTTATTTCGAAAAGAAACTTGTTGATATTTGTCGCTTGAAAAGAAATTCAGATTTGTGCATCAACTTTCTTCTTATCATTCATATACTAAGAAAGTAGAAAAAAAATACATGCATGTGCATTTGCATCTAGACAGTCTGATTAGTTTGATTTAGGAAAGTGCATTTAGAGTGTGCACTTTGCTCTTTGTGAAAAGATATTGTCTTTCTTTCCTTAGTAGCTAGGATTTTCATTGCACAAAGAAGATAAAAAGATTGTTTATCATCTTAGATTGCATTTTAGGAATTACATCTACATCTCGCGGTGAACCTGAAAGGCAAACTTCATAAACAAGATCAACTATAAAACAAATTCAATGATTCTAACAATGCTTTGGAACTTAACTCACAACATTTAGAAGTCTAGGATAGAGACGTATTCCGGCGTCGTAAAGCCTAGTAACTGTTGTTCTCACTGATGGTTGGGTGATTCCTCCACTTTGAGACGATAAGTGCCAGTACGGACTTGTGCTCCCACGTATCGTCAAGTATATTTTTGGAGACCACAATAGGCTTAATCCTTTATCCATAGGAAGCCGTGTCTGCCGCCCTATCGATCACAATGCACTGAACACAACATTCGGGAAGATTGACTGTTGTACCGTAAAAAGTATTCTAAAGTTTTGCGATTGGTTTGGTAATCCCTCTACCTAGATTTCCAGAGCAGTCCCTTTCGTTCCTTTTCAGACTCTTTAACAGAAAAGGTCCATCTGAGCACTTGTCACTTCAGGCTCATTAAAAATCGAAGGAGACTAGAGTCATCTTTTGTTTTTTCTCGACTCTTAAAAATTGAAAAAACAAGTTGTGTCAAAGTGTCTAAAATTCATTTAATTAGGAAACATACTTCCCCTTTATTTTTAGTTGATCGATTAATCCGCAATCGTGGAAGAAAGTTAATTGAAACCTCGTCGTTCGAGGAGGCTTACGAGTCAACCGTCTTTGTCTCCAGAATCGAAGCTAGTACGGAGAAAGCGAACTCTCTTAACCGGTTCCAAATCTCCTGTTAAAGTTAGAACAAGTGTTCCAACGACATCAGAGACTCCGGTTACTCCAAACATTTCTAGAATCCCTGCCTCTACAGAAGAAGTTCAGCAGCCACAGAAGGACAGCAGTACTGATCCTAGTCTGAGGGTAAACACTTGTGTTACCGAACCAGTCCCATTTACAACCAGTTCGGAAAGCCTTGCTCCTCAAACATCTGTCGCTGCCGATTCCATACCTTCTTCGGCACCAGAAATATTCTACGAACCTGACGGTCTACCCCTTCCACCTGGTCTGATTGCCATAGAAGAGATTGTGGAAGATCCTCCAACTAGTACTCCACCGCAATTTGGAGTCGGGATCACCCTGTATCCTTCTTCGTCAGAAGTTAGTCTACCGCCAGCGGAAGCTCCTGTAGAATCGCTAGGTAATCTTTTGGATAGACTAGAAATGTATGAACAACCGTCAACATCTAGGACTGTGTCATCTAACACAGCGACGGTAGAACCCCCTGCTATCACTCCAACAATGTTCGTCGGTATACCATCTGTCCCAACTAGCTCTCAATCGCTAGAAGGAGTCCACTCAGGGGCCATTTCGACAGTATGGTATGTTCCTGTTTGTTCATCCGGATTAATATCCGGAAACTCTTATGTTGAGTCTCAACAAATTGATCCATTTAGAGGTCAATTTGGGCAGTCCGGCCCTCAAGGGAAAACCATTCCCTTGAGTTCTGGATTACCACCGTATGGGGGGCAATATACCCTTTCATTATCCCCTCTAGGGGGACAACCATACGGGAGTTCACGACAAAATGCGGGTTATGCTGGAGTTACTTCAAGCGGTTGGGTACCGATACTACCTCAACAACCAAGAGTTGTATATTCGATGCAACAATGCCTACCTCTGTCAAACATACCAACTACGCCAGCTATTGTGACGGTGTCGCAAGTTCAAGAGTTGCCTATTGTATGCCAACCTCAAGTTTCTCAGGTTGTAATGCAACAGCCACTTGACCCTGCGACTCAACCAAAATCTCTGATTGGTGGAATGACACAGGTTCGGACGGGTACAATTACCCCTCATCTTGGTCAAACAGTTAGTATCGGGCAACAGCACATGGCTTCACAACCATGGCTAGTACAATACCAACAACCGCAATTCCAACAAGTATACCAAGGTTCTGAGCAACAAACCTTTGCAAATAGTGGGCAGTCGTTTATTCAAAACAGTCAAAATCAACCATTTTACAATGGTCATGCCCACCAACCTTACCAAAGTTACCAGCATCAAATGCATTATGCCGGTATGCAAAGACCAACTGCTCAGGCAATCCCATCTTATCCTGGGTATGCTTCACCTAACTTGAATCAACAACTACCCTTTGTGGCAACTTTAGAGTTACCTGATTTAAATCGGTTAACAAACGATCCAATCGCTTACGCCCCTTGGTGGCCAGCGATTCCGCATAAACTTCCATCAGATATTCCTAAATTTAATGGAAATCCGGGTCATGTGATGACCTTTCATCTATGGTGTTCATCAAACACCCTAAATGATGATTCGATAAGGCTTCGCCTTTTTCAGAGGACGTTAACTGGTCTGGCGGAAAAATGGTACATTGAATTGCCTAGAGCTTCATTCGAAAACTTCAGTACCTTAGCCACAACCTTTTTAACCCATTTTCAATTACCAATAAGGTACGAAACGGGAACGGAACTCCTTACCAACTTCAAACAGACGACGGCCACTCACATATCTGATCATATACATGAGTGGCGACGTCGTCGTAGAATGGTAAAAACGTATGTTCCCGATCAGCTCTTAGCTGAATGGTTTATCAAGTCATTACTACCTTCCATCACGGAAGATGTGGCAAAGGGGGGAGTCATAACAGAAGAGCAAGTTATCGCTCATGCGCAATATTTGGACTTGATTTACACTCAGTCTGGCATGCTCTACGATAAAATACCTAACGCCCCTAGACCGGAATTCTCAGTTCCTCCTCCTCCTAAATCAAACAATGACTCTCATGCCGGCGATGGCATGATTAACGCAACAGACACGAAATCGACAAAGGCTACATCCAAAAAAGCCCGTAAGATTTCATGTCAAAATGCAAAAGATGAACTTCTTGCCTCGAAAGTAAATGCCGTATCGACAGATAAAGCCAAAGAAACCAAGCAACTAGGGGGCAAGAAGAAAGGAAAAGGGAAGAAGAAGAAACAGGAAGAATCATCACCTGAAAAATCTTCTGCAAACCCTCCTGGAAATAGGAAACCAAAAAATCCATGCTTTATATGCGATGAGGATCATTGGACCGCAGATTGTCCACACAGAGCTGATATAAAAAATTCTTCAAGAATTCAAAGACCTCTGCAGTGTTAACTGATCCGTTTCCAAATCCAGGAACAAATCTGGTTGACAGTGGAAATGCTTCCCCATCTTAAGTGCTAATGTTGTCGGTTTCAAAACAGAAAAATGATGCTTTGATATCGACAAGGAACAAAGATTATGGGAATCCACAGCTGTCAAACAACAAGGATAAAGATCAACCTAGTAGTTCGACGACAACTTCGACAGAAGTTGCGCTGCCCATCTTTCTTGAATTGACAATAAAACTGCCAAAGGGAGTAGTACACAAGTCGACGTTTAATCCCCGCGCTAGAGCGGCACAACATTATAATATAGTGGAAGATTTGGCCCAATCACCATCCGCTATGTCAACTCTTGAAGTACTACAAAATTTCCCATCCCAAAAGCAGGATTTATTATCGGCCATTGGTGGGATAGACCCAAAGGATTCCAATCTTGTATCCTTCGATCATAAAGGATACGATCCTCAATTACCAACTCAACTAGCTTTCCTTGTTCAAGTGAAAGCCCTCAACAAAACTGTTCATCGAACAATTATTGATGAGGGGGCATCTACATGCATTATGTCGATGAGTTGCTAGAAAACTTTAGGATCTCCAACCTTGTCGCGATCTTCGACGACATTAAAATCATTCGACGAAAGAACATATACCCCATATGGTATTCTAAGTAACTTGAAGGTTGAACTAGGAGGGAAAACAGTAGAAATAGATGTTGAAGTAATCGATGGAAATCTCGATTACAACATCCTACTAGGAAGACCATGGATATATGCTATGGCTGCCGTTGTGTCGACCTATTTTAGGAAGATTGGATTTCCCTTCCAAGGAGGGATTACATTCGTCGATCAACAAAACTTCCTCCCCAATGGTTCTCAAGTTACATGAAGCATTCCTATGATCCATGGAAGCCCCCATTTGCTTCAAAATGTCGGAGTAGGCCTACTAAAATATCCTATATTAATGGGAACTTTCGCCCTTCCACCTCCAATCAATCTGGCGGAAGTAGCGTCGGTAGGAACCTGCAATATGATATCTTCTAAAAATATCTCAGAAAACGATATCGACATGGATCATGCGATGGTTTTGCCTCCGAGCCCAATGGAAATATTGTAGCAATCAATGTTCCTAGCCTGGATGGCAAACCCAAATCAACGCTCATCGAGTGTTTGGATAGATAGGTCTAAGGAATATGGCACCCCTTCAGATCCTTGGTCGAGAGTGCATGACACCGACGAAGGAATTGTTCAATCAATGGTAATTGAAGGGGCACCATGGAATGATTCCCACCATCGTTCCCTTCTTCCAGATTGTGGAGAAGATACTCCTGATGACCTTTATCATCCTTCAGTTTTTGATTTTCTATCAAATACTGTAAACACGGTGGATTCCGAGTGAAACTTGTCCAACATTGAAGAGACTAACGCCATAAATATCTCGACCAAAATAGATGTTGTAGAGAATATTTATGTTGGAAAATATTGTTCTCCTTCAGAACTGGAAATATATAACGCTCTTTTTCACGAATTCAGAGATGTCTTTTCCTGGTCATATAGTGAAATGCCAAGCATTGACTCGAGTATCGTAGAACACGAAATTAAGATGTCTCCAGATGTCAAACCAGTACAACAACGGCTACGGCAGGTGCACCCCAAGAAAGTCGCTGCCATTAAGGCAGAAGTTGAGAAACTTCTCCATGCTGGTTTCATTTACCCGGTTCCCCTAACCAATTGGGTATCGAATATTGTCCCTGTTATGAAAAAACAAGGAACAATTAGAGTGTGCGTTGATTATAGGGATGTAAATCAAGCTTGTCCAAATGACAACTACCCTACACCCTTCATCGTCCAGATAATTGATGAATGCGTCGGATGCGAAATCTTTTCATTCATGGATGGATTCTCCGGGTATAATCAAATAAATATCCGCCCACAGGACCAGTCAAAGACTGCATTTATTTGTCCATGAAGCACATTCGCATATCGAAAATTACCCTTTGGTTTAAAGAATGCAGGGGCGACGTTTCATAGGGCAATGAATTATGCCTTCCATGACATCAAAAACATCGTTCAACCATACCTCGACGGCCTTCCGGCTCATTCGCGAAAGCGGACTGATCACCCGCAGCATTTAAGAGCGATATTTCTATGTTGCCGACACTACAAGATACGACTCAATCCACACAAATGTGTATTTTGCATCAGTTCTGGTCATTTACTTGGCTTTGTAGTCTCAAAGGATGGGATTCGTCTCGCCCCATGTAAGGTTCAGGCAATCATAAATTTTCCTCCACCTTCGAATTTGCTTCAGATTCAGAAACTCCAAGGGAAAGCAAACTTTCTGAGGAGGTTCATTCCAAATTACGCCGAACTTACTAAAGGTTATACGCGTCTTTTGAAAAAGGAAGTACCCTTTGTCTGGGATCAGGTTGTGCAAGCTTCCTTTGATGCCTTAAAAGAATCCCTAATGAAAGCATCATTAATGTACGCTCCTGATTATCAAAAAGACTTTAACCTGTATCTGGCTGCAGCGGATACGACCATCACAATGGTTTTAGTTCAAGAAGACGACAGAATCGAACATCCTATATATTATTTAAGTAAAAACTTAAATGATACAGAAAGCAAATATTCTTATGTTGAAAAGCTAGCGCTCGCAGCTGTTCAAGCGATACAGAGATTTCGACACTATGTCCTCTTTCGAAAAACTACCATTCTGTCATATTGCAACCCCATGACTTATATATTGTCGCGACAGTTGCTGGGGGGAAAATATTCAAAATGGATAGCAATCCTACAAGAGTTTGATCTGGAATTTGTAAAATCCAAGTCAAAGAAAGCTCTGGTTTTCGCAGAATTATTATGCGATCTCCCATCGTCGTCCAACGATGAAACATCCGAAGAAACGATCGTGGACGAAAGTTTGTTTCTGATATCTTCAAGCAATCAGTGGTATGGGGATATAATCATTTATCTCCAAACCCAAAAATATAGGCCAAATACCTCCCACTTCGAACAAAAACGTATTCGATACCAAGCAAAAGACTACATGATCGTCAGTGATACACTTTACCGTCGCAGTATCGATACAGTTCTGAGAAGGTGCCTCACGCATGAGGAGGCCAAAAAAGTCCTGAATGATTTCCATTCAGGCACGTGTGGGGGGCATCAATCTGGTTATGCTACAGCGCAAAAAATCTTACGAGCAGGATACTTCTGGCCAACAATGTTTAAAGATTGCATAAATGCAGTCAGAAGTTGCCATGCTTGTCAAATTTTCGATAGCAAAACCAGAAGACCACCCGCACCTCTACAGCCAATAGTGGCTGTCGGGCCATTCGCCAAATGGGGCATCGATTTAATGACATGTAACCCCACCTCGACCAGGGGTCATGGGTATATCATAGTCGCAGTTGACTATTTTACCAAATGGGCCGAGGCGATGCCTACATTAGATAATACTAGTGAAACAGCTACCCTCTTCTTTTTCAATCATGTAGTCACCAGATTCGGCATACCACAAGCTATAGTCACAGATCATGGATCGCATTTTCGCAATCACATGATGGTCGAATTAGCTGCCAAACTAGGGTTGTCTCACGACAGCTCTACTCCATACTATCCGCAAGCCAACGAACAAGTTGAAGAAATCAACAAGGTCCTGAAACGCATGCTGCAAAGGATGATTGGAGTTCACAAAAGAAGATGGCACCTAATCCTGTACTCAGCTTTGTGGGCTTACCGAACATTGGTAAGGAATGCAACCGGGTTTACACCTTTCCAACTGGTATATGGCCTGGAAGCAGTCTTACCAATCCAGTGCGAAATCTCGTCCCTCAAACTCGCAATTGATCTCCTCCCCGGAACTTCAGAAGAAGAAGCTCGTTTCTTGGAACTAATCCAATTGGATGAAACCCATCATGATGCCGCTTTGGCTAACGAAGCCCATAAGAAACGAGTCAAAGCACAGTTCGACAAAAATGTCAAACCCCGTGTCTTCTCAGAAGGTGACTTGGTCTTACTTTATGACCAAGAATCCGATAAATTGGGAGCTGGTAAATTTAAGTCTTTATGGATGGGCCCCTATATTGTTAAGCAAGTGTTAGCAAAAGGAGCCTACGAGTTAATGGATTATGACAGAATTCCACTAGCGCAACCTCGTAACGGGTTGTACCTCAAGCGTTACTATGCGTAATTCAGTATGGTAACCTGTATGCTTTTGTTATGTTTTTGTTTTCGCTAAAGTGTTTATTTTGGTCAAGTAATCCACTTTTTACATTTATTGCAGATGTCAAACCTATTGGAGTCATGTGTTGGATATGCCGACGGAGCGAGTCGTAGTTCGCGGAACCTATCTTCCATGGCCTGGGCCATTTTTGATCCAAGCGGCGAGTTAGTAAGTTTCAGAGGGGTATGTATTGGTCGATCAACGAATAACATCGCTGAATATAGCGCGTTGATAGAACTTCTCTCTGATGCCATCACACATGGTATACGCCGACTGATTGTCAGGCTAGACTCACAACTCGTCATACTACAACTCACTGGTATCTACTCTATCCAAAATCCAGCTATTTAATGCATGTTCCTAAGGGTTAAGATTTTGGAAAGACAATTTGATTTTATTCAATATCAACATATTTCCAGAAACTTAAACACATTAACTGACTCATTGGCAAATTATGTGTTAGATAGACATTTGCAACATTTATAAAAAGAAGCATACCATCAATGTTTGCATTTGGATCATGTAACTTAACCAAAATAAAACTCCGAAAATCAAAAATATATATAACTGTTTATGGTTTACACATAATGTTCTATAACCAAGACAAAATTGGTCAAATGACCAAAAAACTCAAAATGCTAGGGGGCACACTAGTCTAATGATGCTCATGATAGCAAGTCACAGCCTGTGCGATCATGTGTAAGAGACGAGTCGATCGTCTTGGCACACCAGTAGTATGCCACTGCAACCTCAAGGGCAGCTCGTCAGTCCTCACATCTGGAATGCCAAGAGTGAGGCCCTCAACCTGCTCCTGTAATGCTGTGAGAGTCTCGTCCACATCGAGGTCGCGAAGGATAGTCCTTCCAACAACCTCTCCTGTTGGGGCGGCAGCTGGCACTCTCAGGCGTGCTATTGGCCGAACGGGACCAACATCTGCATGAACACATGAGTTTGATTAAGTATTGACAGAATAAAGCACAAGGACATTATAAACGAAAAACGATAAACAGGAAAATGGTCAAAGAATTTACCAATGGCGCCCCATTGTTCGCCATCCGGCAGCACTAAATCTGGATCACCCCGGAAGTCCATGCCAGCATATGGATACTCGGAATAAACCATCTCCTGACGATCAAACCACCCGAAGAAGGTATTAGAAAATGAAATTTGAGACTGACCAACATGCCTAGACATATGGTCAACCCATCTCTGCATACGTGGTTCAGTAGGTGAAGGTAAATCGAGTGCAATATACTGCGGCTGCATCAGTGGTATCTTTTCCAAGGCAAAGGCGGTCAAAATAGAACCATACCCAAAGTTCTTCAACCTCCCACTCTTTATCTTGGTCAACTGTTCTTTCATCACAAGAAGTACTGCGTCACACCAGTTGAACACCTTCGGTTGGAGGCATTCCAAGGCATACTGCATATAAGATCGATTGGCTACATGAAGAGCCGCACCACCAGCCATCCTACCAAAAGTAAACAGAATAGTCCTGAGGGACCTGTCAGTGACATCACGAATGATGATCTTGTCGTCTTTACTCGGCTGAGATCCCTCTCTGCAATACCGGTGAACATAATCTCTCACAGATTCACCTCCTCGGGCCGAACCTGATAAAGAGATGGGGGCACCCCGCCTCGACAAGCCAGTCAAGAAATAGATGTCTACTATAGTCAAGGGGATGGATTTGCCCCTGATCTGGAAAACCTAGTTGGTAGGATCCCAAGCATCGAGCAAATGTTGTAGTAAGTTGATCTGTTGTCTCATGCTAGAAATGCAGAAAAACTTCAGCAAGCCGCAGTTCCCCAGTGCATTTATTGTAACCGGATCATGTAGGGCAAGCATGTCCTCTTCTTCATGCTCACTTTCTTGCCATGTAATAGTCATCTTACTCCAAATATCTCTGAAAAACAAACAAGAGAAGAGTTAGATCCTGATTTTGGTAAGAAACAGGCAAAATTCCCATCAAAAACTGTGCATAAAATTCCTTCTTTGCGCCCATCGCACCTACACTAGTGCTCTAGGTGCGTTGCATGTTAGATGGCCAGTGGACAGGCCAACATCCAACGCACCTTTCAATACACAGAGGGTGCGCTGAAGGAAGAACGAGTTTTTCAAACCCCAGAGGCTCAGAAAAACCAGGAAGCAAGCTCAGAATGTAAAATGGAAAGCATGAAATGAAAGAGCTCAAGTTTAGCTCCTACCTGGTCCAGACGGCGCCGAGAATCGTCCACAGAATCTCCCGAAATCAGCTGATGAAAATCAAAGGGGGAAAACACCTCCAAAGCTCCAAAAAACCAAAGTTCAAATGAAATGGTAAAATGAGAGGTAAAAGCACTTTTTCATTACTTTTTACGTAGTTCAAAGTAAAATATTAGTGTTCTAACTCATTTTTCAAGCATATATTGTTCATTTCTGACTAGTTTGATGAAGCAATTGAAAGTACAGTACAATCTTTGAAAGAACAAAGCTATTTATGGTAAAGTCAAAAAGAGACCATTTAATCGAGAAGTTTTAGCGCATAGTTCAAGCTCGTTAAAAAATAAATATAAGCCATGAGCAAATGTTCCCCCCCACGTTTAAGCTCATTAAAAAATGAACTATTCCCCGGTAAGTAACCATCGTGAATGTAGTACTTCAGCCTTTAAAAGCCTTGGTCGTGTTTGCACCATCACCTCCACTTTTGCATTGGCCGATCATTCACCTCCATTTGATTGTTTACCCATTTTGAGGAACAACTGCGAAGAGTGATCTCACTAGCCATCCTTGTAACACTGCTGTGATTGGAAAATTCCAAACCTTACCTGGAATCAGTTGCTACCCATTTTATCACTCGTTCCTCAAAAGACGAGTCTCCTTTAAGCTCTTTTCAACTGACTCGTAAAATATGAAAAGATTGCCGAGCCATTGGCCTCTCCAACTCGTTAAAGGGACCGAAAGTGCTATCCCTCCTCTAAATTCTAATCTTTTTGGACCTGAGGGATTATTACACAAAAAGATCGAGCGCTTGTTTTGTTCGGCTCATTAAAAGTATAAAAATTCATCCCTTCTGTATTGTTTTATACTTTTTCGGACTTAAGGGATTAGATGACGAAAAAGGAATTTTGGAGTTACCTTTACATTCCTTTTCAGACTCTCTAAAATTGAAAAGGACCGAGTTATCTTTGTCGTTAAACTCGTTAAAATTTTAATAGCGACAAACTTGTCTATAGACGAGAACAAGTTTCACTATCGCTAGGCTCGTTAAAACATAGCGATGGGTTTGCCCGAAGGGAAAATTATAGAACAAGAATATGTTATCCTCCTCAAGCTTCATAAAAATAAAGAGGTACTGGTCAGCAATGACTGGGGAAAAATTGGGAAGAAAACTGGAAGAAACTTTGTTGGTAGCAAGTCGCTCTTGAACATGACACTTTCACTCCGCATCCAAGCCGGGTTGGGTTGTTTCATTCACCGGTCACATCACCATGGTCCCATCATACCATCCACATTTGGGGTTAATGCTACCAATCCATCACGTCAGTGTCGCCGATATGTTCAAGAGAAGTCATTCAGAGAATTCACCTGTGTCTCACCCACTACAATACATTTATACTCCATTCTTTCATGACCGCCACCCTGAACCTTATATCACCAGATCGTTTTCACCTCCATTAAAATAATTTGCTCCATTCCGTGTCATTGATGTGGGATTCATTAAGGCCCTCCTATGACAGATCACTTCTTGTCGACATCAGCTCATTATCCAAGAAGTTGACCTAGGAACACCCCATTCAATACTTTGAAGCTTGCATGCCTTAATGGAAAGTTTCTCATTTTCCGGCGATAGGTTTACATCAATGACCTTCGACTGAAAGATTTTGCGTGGTGTTCGATGCCAAGTCCTTTATTCACACCACAGGAATTGTACTGCAGTACCTTGAGGGTCATTATCATTATCGGTGATTCCTCTCGCGCTTGTTAACAGCTTATATCATTGGCTGGTAATCAAGCGATGTCTTTCCATGTTCGACTTCAGAACATTTCTCACATGGATAGACTTGTACTTCGAGTGAAGATCGAACGAGATTGAAGACCCCAAATCTAGTTTCATCCATCCAGGCTGCGATATACATTCAGGAAAATAAAAACATCAAATGTACATCATCGCTGCATAGATAATCATCCAATCAAAGGGATGATGGCTCTATCAGAATCATCAGTCTACACTCAGACGATTGTCTTTCCTATGTACATGAAAATGAATTTATAAAGCTGAGCATGGGAATGCCCGCCTCAGCTAGATCATGAAAATATTATGAAGATAATGTATTGTATTGTATCTTATTACAGGTCTCCCCCCAGCTTGAAAGAACTTCGGATCCTCATAATAAAGCATTTCACCCAACATCAAAAGATTAACGACCTCATGCTTTAGGGGGCAACTGTTATAGACATTTTTGGGCACTATAACCCCAAGCATGAAATGTCCATAAACCAAGGGCTCCTAAGTCCCTAAAAGTGTTGTTCTAACCCCTAAAGGAACAAGGTCAACAGATTACAGCTTCTCCCAAAAGTTCTCCATGAAAAACTGCTCAGAATTGGTCAAAACAGGATCATTTCAGCTGCTCCACTGGCCAAGTGCATTGCATCTCACCTAAGTACACTATGTGGGTGCGTTGCATTTCAAAAATCCCTTCTATGGGGTGCGATGGGCGAGAAATGACAAATGGCAGTGTCATTCTGCAAGGTGGAGAGGCAATGGAAGCTTCCAGAAACTTCTCCTGTGACACTTGCCTCTCTGAATTCGACCAAGGATGAGTAAGAGATCATCAATCTCCAAGTGGAAGCAAGAACTATCATAGGGAAGACACTAATCAAATCACAAGCTGACTAATCCCCCTTACAGATATCTATATATGGATCCCTCATCCCAGAGATCCAGAGGCTGGAATTTTGCATATTGTAAGGAATTGTTGTTAGTTTCTCGAGACAAACATCAGATTTTTGGGTGATCTAAGCTTTGTATGAGGTGAAGAGGGGCTTCCTTGCTGAGAGGTTGATGCTGGGTCATAACAACTGGTTGTAACTCCTCTTGGCTCTTTCTTGTTTATCAATAAAAGCTATTCAAGTTTTCCTCCATACTCTTGTGTCATTGATGTTTGCTGCATTTGTATGGTCAATTTACATCTAATCCTAGATTGTTTATGATTATAGATCCATGTCTTTGTATAGTGTTATGCTACTGTGATCTTACAGGTACTCTGTGAAGCTGGGCGTGCAAGGGAACAAGTAGCGAAAGACTATCAAAGAAGAGAGGAATCGAACCAGGAGATTAGCGCAAGACAGAGGTTGGTCTTCTTTGTTCCTCTCTATCTATACTTCATAAAGGAAAAACGAAAGTAGCTTTACTTTGTTTGTTTCTAAGGCAGCTGTCACACCTTAGTGGGATAAGCAGTTCTGAGTAGACACTTTTCCTTGTAATGTTGTGACTCTTGGAATTCCCTCATGACTGTCCAACTTCCTATGAATTTTGAACTAACATGACTCTTCATCTTCATTGTGTGTCCTTTGGACTTTAACTTTACATTACATTCAGTTACAACAAATATGGCCCATAGTAGTGATGTGGTCTCGACAACGCATGACACAACTTGACATGACACTGCTGAGATGGCCTGGATGGCTGCGGTGGCAATGTCAAGCTACTGTTGCTATTGAGTGATGATGTATTCTTGGATGCACTTTCTCTTCTCATCCACATAACTTGATGTTGTGGGGTCTTCAGTGATCTTGGTATCGTAAGATGGTTGCATGCATATGTTCCCTTCACTTTTCTTTGATGAGATTATTTCGTGTATCCAACTGTAAATGAGTCTTCTAGCATGTTTGTTCCCTCTCCATCTCCTTCGTCATCTCGCCATGATATATCAATGTACTTGTTCTTGCAATTCACCCATGATGGGAGAACATCAAATCCAAAAACTCGTAATCTTAGATGATGCATTGTTTTCCATGGACCGAGCGCAAGACAGATGATAGGCTGGGGAAGAGGGCCCAGTAACTGCACACTGTACAGTTCCAGGTGACAGGGAGGGAGACTGTTCATTGAGATTGTGCAAATCATAGCTTAGGCTTGACTGAGGAACTCTGGGGCACAATCTTCACTGTCATGGAAAAATGTGCAGTGGCCACTAGGAGGTAGGATTGTGGAGTTGAGGTCACCAGTGGAAGCTACAAGGTGGGAGCCTGGGGCACCTCTACATAATTTTATGAGGGAAGAAAAGACATGGCTACAGAGGGACCAAAGAGGACAATTTTGTGCAGTTTTTGGGAGTAGTAAGTCCTAGCTGAGGGAAGACATTAGGAGGGAACCTCTATGCAATTCTGGGAGGAAAAGAAGGTTCAGGTGTCTGTGCATTGTGGGGTTCCAACAGGTAGGGAGGAGGCTTGATGATTGATCTTGCGAAGTGCGCAGTTCAAGTTGGGATTTGAGGCAGTTTTTGAGCAATTCTGGGAATGAAGGTAGACCATGCATTTATGGGATTGCACATTGCAATTGTCCTGGGAAGTAGCCTCAAGCACTACGTAGTTACATGCAACAGAGAAGCATCACTAAGGTTTCAGACTATGAAATGCAGCTCAGTCGAGATCTGGTGAAGTGGATTTGTTTGGTTGGAGGGAATTTCAGGAAAATGTCTAAGTGTGGGAGGTAAGTGAACTTATGAGGACTTGACATTATGATCACACACTTAGCATACTTTGAAAACATGATAACATAGACCACTAGGACAAAAATACAAAGCATTTCCCTCTATGATATTGTCTAGAGTTAAAAGTGACAAGTGTGACACTTGGGACAGACCTTTGGACGACCGGGACAACACTTATGTGATAGTGCTCACAACTTTTTGTATGAGTGCAATAGATGTTTCCATGGCTAGTAAAAATTGTATACAGAAAGACCAGGACAACCTTCGAGATCACTAGAATTGTTCACAAACATGACATAACAACCAAACACGTCAACATACGACAATTGATACAACAAGAGAAAGGGAGCAAGACACATAATGGAAACATATGGAATGACTTTTAGTGCTTGAAACCATGCATTTTGTTGAATACAAAATGATATGACAATGATAAACAATACTTCAAGCTACACTAAGAGGTGTATTTCAAAAGATGTGCTTTGTTTTCCATATCTTCCCTCCAAAGGTTTATGCATCAGATGGACTCTTCATGCGGTCCTGATCTTCTATCATACCTTGGGTTCCTTGGTTTGTTTATCTTTCTCCTCATCTCCTTGAGAGTCATCTAACATGTCATCCTTCTTCATGACCCTTGAGACACATAATTGTGTTGTTTCATTGGGCAGTGACTATTGCAGGATGAGGCCATGGAAGGACACATTTGTGTTGTTTCAAGATCCAAGGCAGACTAGGCAACTGAGGGACAAAACTATGCATTTTTAGGATGTAAGGAACTACTGCAGGATGAGGCCTTGGGAGGACAAATCTGCACAATTTCACGATGCATGGGAGACTAGGGAGTTGAGGGACAAAACTGTGTAGTCTTAGGATGCAAGGCACTACTATGGGATGAGGCACTGGGAGGACACATCTGCACAGTTTCAAGATGCAAGATGAACTAGGCAACTGAAATGCCCAAGGGACAAAACTGTATAGTTTGTGGAGACAATGGTTTCCGGATGAGGGAAGGACGCTGGAGGAAATCGATGTGAAATTTTGAATGCTAAGGGAGGTTGGGCTTTTTGCGCATTACGTAGTTCCAGTGGGAAAGGGAAAATCTTGAGGGTTACATATGCGAAGTATGTGGTTCAGGAAAGCTGGATGAGGCTAGGTTGCTAGTGAAACTCCAGAATTTGGCTAAGTATGGGATCACTGGAAATGATGTGAACAATGATAGAACTTGACTACGATCACACACTTGAACATTTAGTGATACAACATAGACCATCTAGAACATATAAGACACTTCTCTTAATGAAACAACCTTTATGGTAACTCATGACAAGTGCAGCTCTAATGATAGACTTTGGAAGGATAAAGGTGACTATTGTGTAAGAGTGTGTTAAATGAGTGTGAAACATGTCTATGTGGTGAGGAAAACCCATTCTCACAAATATTTCCCCTTGAAGCAAAACAAATTTCCCTTTTCATAACAAGCGATAATCCCCATGCCGAAAGATGACACATACAATATAAAGGTAAAAGCGTGAACAACTCTTAAGATTGAAGAGGGAAGCTTGAGATCATCATCTTACCAAATAAATGACTAAGGAATGACCAATCACAAGATCCACAGTAGGCTCCAAAATTTAAGTATAGGCCAAAATTTTGGAGGGTGTGTAGTTGCTACAACAAGGGAACTACTAAGAAACATAGTTTGTGGTTGGGAGGAACCTAATAACCTTTAATCTATTTCCAAGAAACTTTTAGATATGTACACGAATTTGTGTCATGAATGAATGAATATAATGCTATTATGATTATAGGTGTTTTTATTTATATTAAAGGGAAGGAATGTCTAAACTTCACTAATATTTTGTAAATAAAATGTGTATGGATTTGTATGTATCTATGAGTTCTTTTGTGTGGGAAAAACTAGTTGTTACAGGTCTAGAGTAAACATTGCTCTATTAGCAGAACTCGGAAAGAAGGAAACCTTGACCAAGAACTAATATTAATAATTACCATACAAGTGAAATATGAAAATTAAGATAAGGGAGTTTTGACTGAAATATATATTATCTCAGGTAGAATTGGAAACTAGAAATTATAAGAAATATGGTCATTTAAATTCCTTCATACTATTTTTTGAAACCAACTTATGCAAAATTTTAAAAAGAATACACACCCTTTTTTGGCTTTGTAAGAGATCGATATTGAATCTATTGTATCTCTGTAATTTCAGATCTCCAAGGTATGAAATTTCGTCCTATGGTAGCCCTCTAAGTCCTCATTCCAACCACTCAAGTCTTATCATAATTGTTTTCTCCAAGAAAGCGTTATTTTAAATCTCCCACGATGACCTGATTATAGATTGGTTTAGTAGAGAAAACTTGTACAAAGTGCCATGTGTCACTATTCTGACCTTCAGACTTGAAACCAATACACAGAAGACTATAGTCTGTACTCTTTCTGTACCATTTTACAAAATTCCAATCTGATACTCAAAGATAAAATTAGGACGATGTTCCCTAGGTCACCTGTTTGAGATATAATTTGGGAGCCTGCAAAAACCCTAGCTTCCTTGGATCATATCTTCGAAAATATAGCAAGAAAAGATCTAACATTTGGACCCAAGGTGCATCAAGCTTTCAACTAAAATGGGTTGTAATGTTAGTGTTTGAAATTTTGTAGAAAAAAAATTATAGCAAAAATTCCACGGTGACTCGTTTGAAGCAGCGAAACCATTGAATCCAAAGCTTTGATACCAATTGTTATGCAGCCACCTCACAAAATAGAAGAAAAGATAGAGAAACAATTTCAAAATCAGAATCTTCAAGAGGGAAACGTCCTTTACATTACACAAATGAACAATTCTTGGATGATACAAATGACAATACCTCTTTTCTATATATAGGAGTCTAAGGGGTCACAATATAGTCAAAGCTGACATAAAAAATATAATGTAAGGGAACAAAAATAACAATAGTGGGCTTCTATGGGGAACAATAATAAAAATATGGGGACAATATAGGCACAAAATGGGCACAAAAATAACAATAATGGGCTATAATAAAAATAATAATGATGAATTACACTAGTATTATAGGGACTGTTGGTTTGAGGGGCCTGGCCCAGGTTCAGAGTTTATTAGCCAAAAAAATCCCTTTACTACTGGCCTTTTCAACAATAGCTTGTGGAGCATGGAATGAGGTCTCACCAGAAGTAGTATGGGGGGGATTCTAGAACCAAGTTTCCACATCCTTGAGATGTCTGAGGGGTCTATATAGTCCAACTGTGAATACCTTCGTGCAGGTCACTTCGCGCACTACCCTGACCTACAACACCCTCGTGATCTGTTATTATCACCTTCGCGCAACCCTAACCAGGGGTTGAGGTGCTTTCGCACTGCTAAAGCAGTGATCTACGCTACTTTCCCAAGTTAGATTGCAGATCTTGGTTATCTTCTTATAACAGTTAGTTATCTTCACGTAAATAGATACCTTATCTTATATTCACTTTATCAACACATCCATATAAGTCTGCACATCATATAAACAATAGAAATGTAATTTATATATGATACATTCAATGCACAAAACAAGAAAAGATACACAGAAATGATGTAAAACTTCTCTTTATTACTTCTCCAAAGGTTGACTCGACTCACCCTGCGCACTCAGCTGCGGACTACTAGGCCTCTGTGCACTCAGCTGTGGACTACTAGGCCTCTGTGCACTCAGCTGCAGAGCCTTCCCCTACTCTACGACCAAAAGACTCAACTCTACACTTCAGAAAAAACTCAATTCTCCCTCGTTCATTCATGACTCTACTTCTATTCTTGTCTTTACAACTTAGAAATTTGCTCTATTTATACAATCCCATGGTCCCCAGACCATGGGTGGATTTCTAAAGTCGACATTACATTAAAAAAATGAGGGCAGACAACCCTATGACTCATTTACAATCTTCGCACTCTGCACCCACAAAACGTGGAGTCTTTACACTGGATTTGGTCAAAATCTGGGCTTTAAGCCCCAAAACTTGCCTTAGGAGATCCCGTGCCCAACATGCCCCCAACACAAACATCATGACTCGCCCTCAAGTCACTCTATTGGTGCGAAGATCTTCGTGCGGGGACCTTTCAACTCTATCTGAACTACTACAAGATCGCAAACACACTGAGTAGCTTCTTGTTGTATTTCCTGCACGCACTGTTTAGAGGCCGCTATAGTTGAACTACTTCCTTGTATTTTCTCCTACATTCCTTGCATCTGCACGAGCTTGGATTCGATCGAGGCTGTAATGATGAATGCCTCATCGATCCAAGGTTGGACGTGCACCTTCAAAACTGCTTCTTTATGTCTCACTGCGTTTACCTGCTCCTTAAGTGCTTTGGCCTATTGCATATGTGCGAGCCTCTATGTAAGGGCCACCGTCTGCGCAGTCCCTGTTATATCATCATACTATTGCTGCAACTCATGTGCCTCTATTTCTAAGCACTGTATGTTTGCGTCGTCCTGCAGAGTGGTGAGGACCTCGAACGACTCTTCCAACATTTTGGTGCAGTCCTTCACTGCACTACTGATCTCCCCCATCCTCGATGTAATGGTGCTGGCATGCTATTCCCTCACCTCTAGAGGAGTTGAGGGCTGTGCCTTCAATCACAGCTCTACTATATAAAGGTGCAGCTCCAATTGAACCTTAGCCATCTCTTCTCGCACCTCACGCACCCCTGATGCTAACCTCCGAATGAGTGCCACTGTTGGTGCCTCCACTGGGATGACCAACTTAGGGACCATCTGCCAGGCCTCCTCAGCCACCTGCACCATCTACTAGTTCTACACCGCTACCTCATCGTGTTGTAGACTTAGTTCTTCCATATTAATTTTCTGCTTTCTTAACACTTGTAGTGCGAGGCCCTCCCTAGCCCGCAGTTCTGCGGTCACTTCGTCCTGCAGGACATAAAGTGTCTCCTAAGGGAGCGTAGCAATGTTGATCTCTACTCCCTTCAACGCATTGACCATAGGCCTGTCGATCTCACTCTATAACTAGTGCCCCCTCTGGCAGCACTATGGTGTTGGTCATGCGGGCACGCAACATTTCCTCAACCATGGTCATTCCTACTGTAAGGCTTGTCAAGAGAGTACTAGCTTGAGGGGTATGCACCTGCAACTCCTGTATTTGTGCTTGGAGGGCCCCTCAACACAATCTAATTTGCATCCGCGAGCTACTAGAGGGCCTTCGTGGCAACGTCGCGCACCGTGTCCCCTATATCATGGAGATCTCCTTCGGTGAGAGTGATCGGGTTGAAAGAAGTCTTAGAAGCTTTCGACTTGCTTTGTAACCCCACCTACTCTCTCAGGCACTGGCACTTCAACTGTGTAGATGATGTTTCTGGGTCCATGCCATCTTCCTCTGTCTCGGGCTCTTCCTCAAGGGAGGGTGAATTATGGCCCTCACGCTTCTTCTTTGCTTCCTATTGCTACTGCCTCTTTTCTTCTCTTCTCTTCCAACTGCGTCATCTATAGTTTTGCCTCCTTCTTCCATTGTGCAGCATACTTTTCTGTTTCTGTCGTGGAGATGGATGGAGCACACCACTCCGACGGCCATGACTCAAGCACAACGAATATAACATCATCTGTGGTCAGGTACAGTAGTTCATTCCACTTCTTCACAGGGTCCTTGCGTGCCCTGATGTACACATGATGGAAGTTCGCCTTGAACTCCGTGAATCTTTGTAGACTATTATAGATAGTGGGTGATAACCATGACTTGTGGTTAATCCCCATTCTGATGTTCATCTCCATGAACACCCAGAATATCTTACTGTCTTGGATCCTTTGCGCATCTTTAGTGGCCCACAGTGAAGCGTACTTCACTGCCTCCAGAAGATCTCGCATAATTGTGGGGAACTGGCTATCCTCAGGCAAATCCCAAGCTACCAACACTATGGACTACAAAAGCCATGCATAGTGGAAGGTCTTCCCCTGTTCTTGTGCCTCACGTTAATTCTTGAGGAACTCCTTGCACAGGTACTCTGACCAGTTAAATTGGACGCCCTCTGCACACTGTGCGACATGTACTACCACCGACGCGGACACCTCATCCACGTGACATTTCAGCATAACCTTGCCAGCCAATATCTGGGTCGATTTTTGATACTAGAGATCACGCATCCTCTCTTTTTCTTCTCCAACGTGAATTTTTCCTTCATGGCTTCCGCGATGGCCAAGTCGGTGCTCTTACCCTCTGAAATATCTACTCGATCCTCCCCCTTGCAAGGGAGTCGGGTAATTCTATGAATTGGGTGGTCTGTGATGGGGATGGGCTCTCCATCCACAAACATCCGTCATGCACTAGGCAGAGCAGCTGCCTGATGACAAAGTTAGTTACTGGGGTGCGATGGTAATGTGACACCCAGAGCAAGTTCAACAACCCTGCTTTCTCTACTCTGCGCAACCACTTGTGCAACTCCAACTCTACGACTCCCGCCATAGTGTTTTTCTTCGGCTTCATGAGCTGCGTGGTTGCCAAGTGTAAGAAATTTTCATGGTCTGCAAGATCCTAGTCTTCAAACTTTAGACTCGGCACCCGTCCTAAGTGCGCTCCTTCAAAAATGATATTGTCAAGTAGTAGCAGAGTCTGCAGAGAGCTCTTGCTCTCATCTAGGTCCTTGGGCACTCTTGCCTTTCCCTTCCGTGGAGGAACATACACGAGTAGCTTGGTTAGAGGGTCTACGTCCTTGGTTTCCACTTCCATGTCTTCGTCCTCCTCCTCTTCAACAAGGATTTCCTCAAGGTCTTCCTCCTCTTCATCAGTTTCCAAATTAACTGCTTTCCCCTTTTCTTCCATGGTCAGTTTAGTTCACAGCAGGTTTCTAAGGGACACACGCACTGAGACCATGGGCTGCTTATCTTTCTTGGGTCTCGGTGTGCACGGTGATTTAGGGATTTCCATGACTATCCCAATGCTCTCAGGGGCATCTCCTATTGTCATGGCTTGCGCAGCCTCTTCAGCGGTCATTTCGCTGATATCCATGGCTTCCTCTGGTGTGGTCATACTATTGTTCCACAAATCTCTCAACGACTTAGGTAAGTGCTCAAACAATGCCTTCGACTTCAAACATCAAACATATTTGGGTTCATAGATCTCTGGGCGCACAATAACTTAATTCTCAAATGGCCAAGTGTTATTTGTTAGGCAGCCCTTTGCAATTTATAGTGTCTTTTGAATTAAAATTCGACCATTCCCCCCAAATTCAGTTCATTAATGCTCCCTTCACGACAGATTTTCCCAAATCTAGCCCATAAAGGCTGCCTTAAATGCCTGCCGCCCGCTCCATTTGGTATCAAACCAAGCATCAAATCATGAATAGTGACTATAACGGTCACTTTCCAGCCAACCTGCATGGCATTGCAGCTACCCTTACGCTATCGCAGACCCTGTTACACCTCACTACTACATGCAACCCTGACATCACACAACTCCCGGGTAGAGTAGTTTATAGTCCCCCACCTCCTTTCAATTGCCTGGAGGGCTAAGACTGTGCTTCCCATGGCTATTCAGGTGGCCAGGCCACCTATATACAACTTCAATCAATCATCAATCACTTTTCCTGGGAAAATTCCACCTTTTAACTTTACTATCTGCATCGAGCACTTTACCATATGCATCGTGCCCCCATCGATGACCCCTTTAGTAATATACAACTCGATCCAAGACATCACACTGATAAACTCTTGGTGGTAGTCCCCAAAGTTGTCAATGTGATTGTGCGCATCCTGTTTTATCACCACAATTTTCTTATCAAGAAAGTCCTTCTTTATTCCTTCCTCAAGCTTCTTGACTTATGATTCCACCATGGAACTTTTCTCCCTCAACCGAAATATTTCATTCATGAGTGCTTAGAGCCTAAGATCACCTTGTTGAATCTCCTCATCAGGTCCTAAGCATTCTTTTTTGTCTAGCTGCGCGATCCCTTCTTCCAAGGCTCCACGATTTGTCATATCCGTTGGCATTGTTATGCATGAACTAGCCATGATAGACTCCATCAGCATTACATTGTTCACTCCATAGGCCATCCCAAAAGATGTCTGTTTCGTCAGTTTCTTGCACATCGCCCTATAAACCCACAAAACTACTAGTACGTGCAGGTCCCAATCACTTCGCTGTGCATTATATACCTTGTTCAGCTCTCCGCACACCTCGTTAAATGATTCTGCGTGGATAACCTTATGCGCGCTCGTTCTCTCCATGCTCTGTCATTCCAACTTGAGGAACCATTTGTGCATTTGCCCCCCCAACACAGGCTTATTGACCATATTTCCCAATGTGAAGCTCATGTGCATTCGCATAGGTTGTTTACCATATGCCTGTACCCACCTGGACAGTTGTGCGCGTAGACCATCCTGTCCATTGTATTTACCTGCCCATCGCACTCTAGGCTTCCCAAACCATGTGTGCATCATTCTTCTGCATTCGTGCCAGTCCTCAAAGCTCCCTTTGTGTGTACCCCACCACCTCATAGGTGTAGCGTGCAATACCTAATTCAAGGCCTAGAAATAGTTTTTTTCCGGCACCTCCCTTTCAAACTTGTCTAGGAAAGTATCTACCTCACTTAACCCATTATAAGTAGGAAGATCCCTCACTTCTATGATACACAACGCAATGATCTTGTAATCATATTATAGTTCAACGTGGTTACCTCGTGTAACTAGTTTTGCCATCACTCTATCTCCTCATCCGAGTCTGAAGTGTAGGAGCTTTCACGCTCCCATGATATTCGTCCATCCGCGGTGGGATTTACCTAGTCTTGCTCTGATACAGTTATTTTGTAGATGCATTCCAAATCATCGTCACTTTCATAATTGTGCACTGGCTATGTATAACGGGACCCCTCAGTAGGGTCCAAAGGTATAACTACATGTAGAGACTTCTTCTCAAAAATCATCTTGTGCTTATTCAGATTAATCACCCTGTTCATGTCAGTGGCCCAATCAATTCCTAAGAGTGCGGGGTAGGGATTGTTGTCATCAACAATCTCTATCACTTCAAATTCTTCTAGCGCACTCGCTCCCTCAGTATCCATGGTGATTCCCTGCAATCACCCCATGGGTATTATCTTCTGTTGGTTCACCATTTGCAGCTGAACAAGAGACCATTGTAGCATAGGCCTCCCCATGTGCTCCCATGTCTACTTCAGCAGAATGTTCGCGTCTGATCCTAAATCCAGAATTACTTTGTCCATATCATAATCTCCAATCTGTGTAGTTAGCCTCATTTCTCTCCCTGTCCTAGTCTTGTGTTTTCCAATCTTCCAGACTACGAGCGGTTCTCCTGGCGTGGTTCGAGCACATCTGTTAATGAGTTCCTACAATCCTTGTACAACCTTACTGTCACGCAGTAGCTTCATGCATGTTTCCAAGAATGTTGCAATCATAGATGGGTCCATTTCCGGCTCCGGTCTATCTTTTCTTTCTGAAGTTGAGGCATTAGAGAAGCTCTTCGTAGCTTCCATGAAGGTTTCCTTAGCGTGCTCCAGATCAAACTTTGCTCTTTTGTCGGAGCCTTGCGAACCCAAGTACTATCTTCAAGCTGTTTGCCTTTATCATCTCCCGTCGTGATTCGACTTTGGAGCACAATGTTCACATTTAGATCTTCCTCGCGCAACTCAGACATCAACATCTACAGGTTCTGAGTCTGGGGAGGTGGCAGCACTCCATTGTCGTGTATCCTAGCTATCAACGTAGGAAAATCCTCCATCTCATGATCAAACAATGTACAATACAGACATGATGGGCATGTTGGATTCGTACAATCACGGGCATAATGTCTTGGCCCTTTGCGATTGTAGCATATCAGCTCTCCACGACCTCTTCCAGGTCCTCCTCCACCTCGACCTCATCCGCTCCCTTGAAATCTAGTTCACGCCACTCCTATGTTTGGGTCTAGGGGTTGCGTTTCGGCTTGAACTCTATAAGTGGGAGTTCTATCCATCATTAGCTCATAGCTTTTACAAGTGTGCTCATCGTGTCCAACCGATCTACAAAAATTACAGAACAACTGTTGTGAATTCTGCGTGTACTTCTGTAACAAATGGCAGTTGTCCATAGCATGCTTTCCTCCTATTTGATAAATTGCGCACCACAAGGAAGGTGTTGCACTATCTCTTGCTTGTGCTTCCGGACTTAACGACATTTGTCCTCTTCTCACGAGGTAATTTGCAAACACAAGGTAGTGGTCCTTATCATGACCCTGACCCTTGCATTTTACGCACCACACCTCTTCGCACACTTCTGGTCGGGCTGTCCTGTCCTGTTTTAGACTCTGCATCTCAAGGCATAAGTTTTTCAACTGCGCGTGGATTTGCTAAACTCCCAAGTTAGGATCCTGCATCGGGGTCTCATGCAGCCTCATCACGATCTCGAAGGCCTCTGCTTGAGTCGTTAACCTCTGTTGTGATAATGTGTTCCTCAAATGCGTCGTTAGCGATGCTATAAACCATTCGCGGTGTTGTCAATCTGTTAAAGTCATATTAGCTTCACAAATCGTACACTTCAATCTCTGATCCAACTCCCAAGGAGTCTCACCTGGTAGCATTGTGATCTCTTTGAATCCAATGATCGACTGCGCTTCTGACTTCGGTCTGCTAAATTCTCTATTTAGCGCAATTTGGATATCCATGATTCCCGCATTCGGATTGTCATTAGAATGCTTAATATACCAGGTCAGCGTGTGATCTTACAGAGCGCTAACCAACATCGCTTTCCTTATATTATCATCTGTAACTCCCTGCACTTCCCATATAGCTCTTATCACAAACCAAAACTGGTCCGGATCTTCATTTCCTACTCCCTTGAACACAAAAAACTTTATCGTGCTTGCCATATTGAATCGCGGTGGCGGTGGTACGGGTGAAGATGGAGGTGAAGGTGGTGAAACTGGTGGTGGTGTGGGTGGGGGTGGTATGCACAGAGTTCTCTTCCTTATCAAATGGATCGCACTTTGTGGAAAGACCTTCATGAGCTCTTCCTTGTCCCCTTGCAAAGGTGAAATCAAAGGGCTATTCTTTGGTCCCTTACTTCCTTCGTTTCTGTAGATTTTTCCACTTCGCGTAGCTCTAGACATCAAGGTAATTGCATAACCCTCTTTTCACATAATAACATTTTAATCCAAGTATTCAAAGACTTTACATACTTACCTCATGGTCCTTTGAGAAAGTGTCACTTTGCCTCGCTGTAGCTAACTGAAGTATCTACTTTGAACTCAGTAATGAATCCTCCTATAGTTCGATCGAGCTAGTGATCAAAAACACGTGTGATCTTATCCTCTGATGCTTCCAATCTGCACACCAACTCTGGGGTCCACACAATAGGATTGTCGAGTTTCCACCTTCATTAGCTATCTACTAGCTTCATGATCCACTCGTACAGCTCGGCAGGGAAAGATGCGAAAAATATTTCGTGGATCTCTGTGTATAGGTAGCAGTCTAATCACTATTCTTTTGTCAGTCACGGTTTCCTGTTCTCCTGCACTGCGAACTCGTGAATTCTTCTGTCCAACCAACCTTCAATTTCCTTCTTAGTTGGATTCTAATGATATAACATCAGACATCTTTATGCAGATTTTGGTCCTGAAAATGGAACCATTTGTTGGTTTGAGGGGGCCTGACCCGGGTTCGTAGTTAATTAGCCAAACAAATCCCTTTACTACCGACCCTTTCGGTAATAGCCTGCGGAGCGCAGACTAAGGTCTCACCCGAAGCAGTATAAGGGGATGTTGGAACCAAGTTTTCGCACCCTTGAGATGTCAGAGGGATCGATTTAGCCCAACTGTGAATATCTTCGCGCAGGTCACTTCGTGCACTACCCTGACCTGCGACACCCTTGCGATCTGTTATTATCGCCTTCGTGCAAACCTAACTAGGGGCTGAGGTGCTTTTGCGCTGCTAAAGCAATTATCTGCACTACTTTCCCAAGTTATACCACAGATTTTACTTATCTTCTTATAACAATTAGTTATCTTCACGTAAACAGATACTTTATCTTATATTCACTTTATCAACACATTCATATATGTCCGCACATCATATAAACAATAAAAATGCAATTTATATTCGATACATTCAATGCACAAAATAGGAAAAAGATACACAAAAATGATGTAACACTTCTCTTTATTACTTCTCCAAAGGTTACAGACTTGACTCACCCTACGCATTCAGCAGCAGGGGTCCACACACTCAGTTGTGGACTAGTAGGCCTCTGCGCACTCAGCTGCAGAGCCTTCCCCTACACTATGACCCAAAGACTCAACTCTACACTTCAGACAAGACTCAATTCTCCCTCATTCATTCATGACTCTACTTCTATTATTCTCTTCACAACTTAGAGCTTCGCTTTATTTATACAATCCCATGGTCCGCAAACCATGGGTAGATTTCTAAAGCCAACATTACATTACAAAAATGAGGGCGAACAACCCTATGATTCATTTACAACCTTCGTGCTCCGCACCCACAAAACGCGGTGTCTTTACATCGGATTTGGTCAAAATCTGGGCTTTAAGCCCCAAAACTTGCCTTGGGGATCTCTCGCCCAACAAGGATGATCCAGGTGGATCTTCAAGAACATACAGGACAAAGAGGCCTTATGGAGGCTCAAAAATCAAAGTCATGAGAATGACTTCGACCCAAGACCAGATCATAGATCTCGTCAACCTGATCACAGAGGTGTGAATGGTTTGTCAAACCGAGCTCGTATGTGAAAGATAGAGCTCTTCAAAGTTTGACATGACAAGGGAAAAAGCGAGGCCCACAGTGTGCCACATGACATCCCAGTGAGCAAGTGGAACCCATATGGCAGTTCATCAGCCACTGACACATGGCAGTTCATCATTGGCCTCCTAAACTTGCACAAGCTACAAAAATCATTCTTGGTTATAGCCATACAACAAAAATAATTTTAATATAGTTATTAAGATAACTATATATAAAACCACATAAAAACAAATCATTTTATATATATTAACTAAAGTCAAAAAGTTAATATATAATATTATTAAACAAAAAAACAAAACATATAGCAAATACGTGGCAAGGTCAAAGAGGTTATGGAAATATATTATGGTTGTAAAACCATATCACCAAGCCCATATAAAACAACGTATGGTGATTACAACGCATACGAAAAAGGTTAATACATATCCCAATAAACGCTGCATATGGTAAAGTTGGGTAAGTTATAACCGTTGACCAGCGGTGGGGCTTGGGTAAGGCGGCCACATATGTGGTCCCACCACCCAAAGCCACCACGTATACCACCGAAAACAATGAAAATCGAACTGCCACCCATTTAATGCATGGCGGTTGGGAAGGGGTTGGTGTGGTCCCGTGATGTACGGGCCCGCCCCCATCAATGGTAAAAAAAAAATATAGTAGATAGGATTTTTAGTTGGGTGTTGGTTAGGTTTTTTTAAACCTGGTAAAAGTATATTCGTGAAGGAGTAGTGTTTGACCTCTTAACCTCCTCCACGCTATTTTAATGTCTATATCAATCCACCCAAACCAATATCTTTGGTAACGCTAGTAGGAATATTATATAAATTCAGTGTTTTACCCAGAGGTGAAGAACTGCACGAATTTTGAGATAAGAGTTGGCACATAAATCGAGGTAGTTTAATAATTTTTTTACGCAGGAATTATGAATTTTGCAGCAGAGTAAAATTTTCAACTTTTCAGAAATTGATAAATTTTATATGGATTTACACTTATCGTCGTCACGAACACAATGGCGCTATCTATTTTTCAATCTGAGTTCTGAATCTTGCAGTGATTTCTAGAATGCAAGAGCGGAACCATGAGCCATGAAATTTTCCCACGGAGGTAAAATTTCACTTTGTCATAATATGGTCGAGTTTATACTTGTTTTTCATGGTTTTTCGCAGGGATCCTAATGGTGAAATCAGATTTGACATTTGGGCAGCGAATTTTCAGATCATACCCAAAACAAAATCTTTGAGGAATCTCGAGGGAATCTAAAAGATCCCTTGAGCTCCAAATTTTCAAATTCTCAGAATTTAAATTTTGGATAGTCGTTTCAGCACTACTCGACGCCACAAATCTGATGGTGTATTCAGATTTGTCTTTATCTCATTTATCCTTTCAGTCACTTTTCTAAGTGCCAGTGCAGATGCCCATCTTCATGTGCGAACGGTCTTTTTCTTGTGATCGATGTTTCAGCAAGCTTCAACACTTTGACAGCCTTTGCTTCAGATGACCCTTGGTGGTGAGGTATATGATGTGTTCATGTACTTCTTATTTCTGCATTATGTTGTACAGATCCGTGATTGATGATTGATGCAAGAACTTGTTTATTTCATGTTGTAATGATTCCTTGCTTTATGTTATGCGGAATCTTTCTATGTGATGTAATTTCTGTCATAACTCTTTATGTTATTCTTTGAGATCCCTTGTTGTATGTTGTTGGGATACTCTTGATGTTGCCATGCATGTGTTTTGCTTTGACATCCCATTTGTGCCATGTTGGCGGGATGCGCACCATGCTTGTTTTGTGTCATACTAATAAGAGTCTTTTGATTGAGAGTTCTAGCTGTGGAACATCTCTTAGAGTCACTCCTACGTGAGGGCATTCTTCCTTGTATGATCGAGACATCATCTCTATGTACATCATGTTTATTGACAACACATAATGCAGCGACCTACACCATCTTGACACCGGGGCCCGGAGATGTAGTCCCTCTTGGACAAACTCCGTTATCAATGGCTTTTGTTTTCATGTGCCGATGATTGTTATGTTCATCTTCCTTGAAGTCTGTAGCTGTATTTGTTAACATTCTTTTAAAAGCAATTTTAACACATCACAAAAGTAAAAGGTCTTGGAAAGGTCCTTCTTCACACCTGGAGGTGGATCAAGTGGTATCAAAGCAGGTCTTTATGTGTATGTGAATTGCAATGTGAACAATGGAACCTGCAGCGATAGAGAATGAAAGAGCAATGTACGAGACCATGGTTAGCATTTTCAAGAGAGTGGAAATCATGAATGAAACTCTACAGAAAGAGACAGAGGAAAAGGAGCGATTGCAGCTTCAGTTGCAAGCCACAAAGAAGGCCATGGAAGAATTGAAACAAAACAAACATAATCTTCAAATAGAGAACGATGAATTGAAGATGCGTCTACATGAAGAGAAAGAAGAAAAACAAAGTTTGCTACGACAGTTGCAAGAAAAAGACGAGGCTTTGGAAAAGCTACAACATGACTCATGTGAGGTAAAAAGTAGTTCTTCTTCATGTATGTCTCCTGATGATGATTTCGCTATGTTTCAAAATCACCACAGGAATTGGCTCCAAATTGTTGAAGAGAATGGGGTATGAAGGAAAAGGCTTGGGCATTAATGGCCAAGGCATTGTTAACCCTATCAAAGTAGAGGAATTATCCCGTCAGGCAGGACTTGTGTATGTCAGGAAAGAAGTTGGGGAATGAAATCTACCAACAACAAATGATGAGCAACCCTCATTCGTCATTTTCAAATCAAAAGAGAAGGTAAAAGATGTTGATTTCCTTTTGATTTCACCCTCACATAGTATGATGTCTGTTGGAGATTTGGAGATCCCCATTACAGGGACAAACATGAGGCTCCTTACAAAGATGAGGCATGAGGAGAAAGAACTTGGTGTTAATAACCAAGGCATCACTCAACCTTTGGAGGTTGTGCATGAACCTCGAATTGCAGGCTCGAGGTACACTAAAGGAGAGTGCTCAAAGGTTTCAAAGTTGTCTGAGACTTCGTCGAGGAAAGAGAATGATGGGAAAGCATCCCCAACATCCCAGGGTAGTTCCCATTACAAGGAGAGAGCTAGGGCAAGCTCTCATCACCATACTGACATCAGAAACAACAAAGGAAGGTATAATCATTTTCGATCTTCAAATGTTCATTTTGGTTATGATCATGTTCTTAATAATGAACGAAGACAAAGGCATCGAAAAACATGCACTTTTTGTGGTTTACTTAACCATACCTTTTCCAAGTGTCGGAAAAGAATGGAAACATTCATGAGGCGTGAAAGACCCCCTCAACAGCATGAAAAGAAACAGGTTAAGCAGGTATGGAGGAAGAAAACCTATTGTAGTCATTGCGATAGAAATGGCCATCAAAGAGCCATTTGTTGGAGGCTCCATCCAGAGCAGCGCCTTAAAGACCAAACGTCAGTGCGTGAACTAGGAATAGCAGTTGTTCGACAAGCAAAACCACCTCAAGGAGGTGACCCATTCACATTGATTAGTGGAAAATGGTTTCTAGACATGTTGTCGTTTCATGGTCATTCTTTTGTAAATCATTTGTTGCATTTTAAAATGTAAAAGTGATGATGTGTTTTCCATCACTTGGTCAGCAACAATGATGTCTAGTCATGTTTGAGTCGTATTTTGAGTTGCATGTTAAAACTCTGAAAGTGATGTTATGTTTCCATCACTTGTCAAAATAATCGTGTCTGGCGGTATGTATGTAAACCATGTGTTGCAGTGATGAGGTGTTTTCCATCACTTCTTGAAGCAACAATGATATGTTGGCCTTGTTGTCATATATGGAGTATTACGTCCATATTATTGTAAAATTGAACACCGAGGATGTGTTATAAACTCGTGGCAAGTATGGGACGTTTGGATCTTTAGTTTGGTCATGTCATTCAAAGCATATCATTTGCAAGCAATGTACTATAGGTTGTAGAAGTAGCAGGTGTCGGCTCATCGCTTAAGGCTCCAAAGGACAAAGGTGAAGGAGATGGAAGCGGGACCTTTTCAGGGCATTTGCGATACAGACAGGGTACAGGGAAAGTTTCAGATTATTTTACATGCTTTTGAAGGACAAAAAGCTCCTTAGTGGGGAGAATTGATCCAGGTGGATCTTCAAGAACACACAGGACAAAGAGAGCTTATGGAGGCTCAAAAATCAAAGTCATCAGAATGACTTCAACTTAGGATCAGATCGTAGATTTCGTCGACCTGATCACAGAGGTGCAAACGGTTTGTCAAACCGAGCTCGTATGCGAAAGATAGAGCTCTTCAAAGTTTGACATGACAAGGGAAAAAACAGGGCCCACAACGTGCCACATGGCATCCCAGTGAGCAAGTGAGACCCACATAGCAACCCATCAGCCACTGACACATGGAAATTCATCATTGGCCTCCTAAACCTACACAAGTGACAAAAATCATTTTTGGTTATAACCATACAGCAAAAATAATTTTAATATAGTTATTAAAATAACTATATATAAAACTACATAAAAACAAATCATTTTATATATATTAACTAAAGTCAAAAAGTTAATATATAATTTTGGTTATATTAAATTATAACAAACTCCATTCAATAAAAAAAAAAAACACAAAACAAACCAACGTATAGCAAATACGTGGCAAGGTCAAAGAGGTTATGGAAATATATTATGGTTGTAAAACCATATCACCAAGCCCATATAAAACAACGTAAGGTGGTTACAACGCATACGAAAAAGGTTAATACATATCCCAATGAATGCTGCATATGGTAAAGTTGGGTAAGTTAGAACCATTGCAATTAAAACCAACGCATGCCATATTAAGTTAGGGTTATGATATGGCCTAACGACGGAATGTTGACCAGCGGTGGGGCTTGGGTAAGGCGGCCACATATGTCACCACATATACCACCCAAAGCCACCACATATACCACCCAAAACAATGAATTGCCCGCAATAAAATCGAATTGCCACCCATTTAATGCATGGCGGTTGGGAAGGGGTTGGTGTGGTCCCGTGATGGATTTTTGGTTGGGTGTTGTTAGTTTTTTTAAACATGCTAAAAGTATATTAGTGGAAGAGCAGGGTTTGATCTCCTAACTTTTTCCACACTATTTCAATGCCTTTACCAATCAACTCAAATTAATTTCTTGGTAATTCCACTATGAATATTATATAAATTCTGTGTTTTACCTAAAGTAGGGGAGGAGTAGAACTGCACGAATTTTGAGATAGGAGCTGTCATGCAAATTGAGGCAGTTTAATAATTTTTTAATGCAGGGATTATGAATTTTGCAGGAGGGCAAAATCTTCAACTTCTCAGAAATTGACAAATTTTATATGGATTTTACACCTTTCGTCGCCACGAACGCGATGACGTTATCCATTTTTCAATCTAAGTTTTGCATCTTCCAATCATTTATAGAATGCACGTGGAACCATGATTTCAACAAAAACACAGGGAGCAGAACCATGAGCGATGAAATTTTCCCACAGAGGTAAAATTTTACTTTTTCAGAATATGGTCAAGTTTATACTTGTTTTTCATGGTTTTTCGCAGGGATCCTAACGGTGAAATCAAATTTGAAATCTGAGTAGTGGATTTTCAGTGCATACCTGAAACAGAATCTTTGAGGAATCCTGAGGGAATCTAAAGATTCCTTGAGCTCCGAATTTTCAAATTCTCAGAATTCATATTTTGGACAATTGTTTCAGCACTACTCGACGCCACAAATCTGATGGTGTATTCAGATTTGTCTCTATCTCATTTATCCTTTTAGTCACTTTTCTAAGTGCCAGTGCAGATCCCATCTTCATGTGCGAACAATCTTCTTCTTGTGATCGATGTTGTGAGATCGATGTTTCAACAAGCTTCAGCACTTTGACAGCCTTTGCTTCAGATGGCCCTTGGTGGTGAGGTATATGATGTGTTCATGTACTTCTTATTTCTGCATTATGTTGTACAGATCCATGATTGATGATTGATGCAGGATCTTGCTTATTTCATGTTGTCATGATTCCTTGCTTTATGTTATGCAGAATCTTTCTATGTGATGTATTTTATGTCATAACTCTTTACGTTATGCTTTGAGATCCCTTGTTGTATGTTGTTGGGATACTCTTGATGTTGAAATGCATGTGTTTTTCTTTGACATCCCTTTTGTGCCATGTTGGCGGGATGCGTACCATGCTTGTTTTGTGTCATACTGATAGGAGTCTTTTGATTGAGAGTTCTAGCTGTGGAACATCTCTTAGAGCCACTCCCGCGTGAGGGCATTCTTCCTTGTATGATCGAGACATCATCTCTATGTACATCATCTTTATTGACAACACATAATGCAGCGGCCTACACCATCTTGACACCAGGGCCCGGAGACGTAGTCCCTCCTGGACGAACTCTGTTATCAACGGATTTTGTTTTCATGTGCTGATGATTATTATGTTCCTCTTCCTTGAAGTGTGCAACTATATTTGTTAATGTTTTTTTAAAAGCAATTTTAACACATCACGAAAGTAAAAGGTCTTGGAAAGGTCCTTCTTCACACCTGGACTTGGATCAAAGGACCTAACAAAAAATGAAGGAAATATTCTCTTGCTAGGAGACACACTAACTAGTCAAGTTATTATTTTAAGAAATGATTGTGGCTCTAATCCTTAGATGGCTATATGAGGACCTTGTTTTAACTAGAAGTTATAAAAGAAAATATCAAGTGTTGGTTGAATTTTTTTTTGAAACTAAGCTAATCAAGATTTTTAGTTCTTAAGATCTAATTATTTGCAATGGTCTTTTGAAGTGGCTAAAATCGAACTTGATGACTTGTATTCATGGGCTTGGTCATAGTTTTTTGGATTATGTGACATTTAATATGATATTTATGTATATAATAAAACATTTTAAATAAATATACGACCAATTTTGTTAATAGAAATTTAAACCTAACTTTAAACTTTGTTATCCATAAAACATGTAACAACCCTCGTGAAAATTCCATGTAATAAAATTTAATAAAGGAAAAATAAAACCATGGTTAAGGGACACTTATTCCAAGATGAATGTTGGGCAAAGATATCGTAGTGGACATCAGTGGATGTGTTTTGGCTAAGGAAAATTGGCAAAGGCTAAGACAAAGGCATTAAAAGGAAAAAAAACAATTTTGGCACATTTATTTATGAAAATAAAGGAAAATAGGAGAAAAGGAAGGTGAAAGGTCACAGGTTGCATGTGAGGAGGAAATTGAAGGAAAATAATGGAAAATGAAGAAAATAAGTCTCATTAATAAAAATTATTCCAAGAATCAGTTGGTAACCTTTTTTCAGTTCAAGTTTAGAGCTCTCTCATTATTTTCTCTCTCACTCTCACTCTTGCTCACTTTGATTTTTCTTGGAGCAGTCTAGCTTTGGAGAAAGGAAGGAAAAACAAGTAAAAGGAAAGGAATGAAAGAAAAGATCAAGGAAAGGAAAGCAGGATCAAGAAACCTTAGCATGAATACTTGCAGGTAACCTTTTGCATGTGTGATTTCCTAGCTGGTTTGGACATGCATGGCTTTGCATGTTGGTGTATGGTTCTCTTGCTGTCAGTGGCATGGTTTTTACGGGTTGTGATAGTGGTTTTCAGCCTAGCCTTTCCTTTTTCCGGATGCCATGGTGTTGGGATTTTTATTTCGGTTTTTGAGATTTGGTTTGTCGGATGGATTTCAAAATCTGAGGTAGAGGTGGTATCAAGTTCCATTCCCAAAGGCCTATGAATCCCTTGACTAGTTTTGGCGGGATACAAAGTAAATACTGAGGGAGATGTCTCGGTTTAGGGCCTAATGCTTCATGTTTGGATTGTGGTAAACCCTAAGAGACAACGAGACATAAAATTCCTCAAGGATAGTGATGGATTCTTGATGGAAGTCCAAGTTTTGTTCGGTTGTGATCGGAGCACCAGTTTTGGTGTGATCACGGTTTGATGAGGGTGGAGGTGGTTTAACCTCCGAATTCCCTTGGTTGTTTTTGGATTGGTTGTTTTATGAGATCCCACATTCATGCTTGGAATATGGCATGGGGGTGATTGGATGAAAGAGAGATTTGGTTCAGCCATGTCTATGGTCGGGTGGTACATGGAAGTCTCGAACCTGGTCAGATTTACCTATGATTAATAAAAGCTAGCTTCTCTTACTTTTGCACTAATTTATATGTGGATTTAATGGCTATCTTATCTTTGATATTTACATGGATTTATGTTGGTTATAAGCAATGGTAAATAACTAGTTCATGTCATGGTTATATCATGTATTTACTTGTAACTGTTAAATGGATGGATGCAAGACCTAATTGATGATGTAGTAGTTCAATGGAGAAGGAGGTGATCCTCTTGGTCATGCTTCGTGAGTTTTTAGTCATTTATGCTTTGTCTTGTATGCTAGACCTGTAGGTTGCATTGATTCCAAGTGTTTGACAGAATGTCAGTCCCAATTGGGGATGCTCAAGCCTCGTCTTGAGGTTGATTTTTATTGATCAACATTGTTATCATGTCTTTAATAACTTCTGAAGGTTGTAACAAGTTCTGGGCAGAGGCTGGGATTCTGGGCTAGAAAAGTGGCTTAAATCCTAGGGTCTCTGGCACATAACTAGAAATTTTAGTTCATAGTCACTGGCAGCCAGGCCCGTGAGAGAAAATTTAGGTTGTTGGTTGCTCCGTTACCCATAAAATGAAATGACTATGGCCTAAGAGATCTAAAATAATAGTGAGACCCAGGGACAGGCTGTCTAAGTGGCTAGCTTATCTCTTGAGGGTTCTGTTGATGATGTTGGATGACTGTGTGTGATGTTCCATCGATTCCACTTCCTTAAGGTCACATAGGAGGTCAAATATGATCATAGTAGCCTCTCGTTTCATGTTTACCCCGCTTGACATGGTTATTTTGGGTAGACCTGGGAGGGGGTGTTACAAAATACCTATGGAAGAGAATTATTATAATAAAAAAACTTAATTTTAACAAAAATAAAGATGATATATTTTTTCAAAGGATTTAAATAAAGAATTAAATCTCATCTTAAATAATGAAATTATTGAAGACATTTATCATAATTTTACAACCATCCTTTCTACTTCCACTAACATGTTATTAATCAAGGTGTTGAGTAAAAAATAAAATAGAATGATCAACCCTTGCTATGCTAAGAGTGTAAGATTGCTACAAAAATTACTAGTGATTATTCTAATTAGTCCCTAAAATCCAACAACATAAATATATACAAAGTCCTAATTAAAATGAAAAAATCTACTGTATAAATAGAAAGAAAGAGAAGCTTTTTCATATATCTAAGCTAGATCATAAGAAATTTTTGAGGCAAATTCTGACTCGTAAAAGAAAAATATGATTCTATTTCGGGATCAAAATTACTGCCTTAAATATATTTATGAGTTCCTTGATGCCATTGAAAAAATTCAAACCCTTGATACATAGAAAAAAAATATTTTATAAAAGACATAGAGTTTAAGGTTAAGCATCTCGACAAGAGGGGAAGTTAAGGATATAAAGGATATCAAGCAAAAATTGTAAAAATTGAAGTGTTTATCCTCACCGCTCACATCCTAAGATGTTCAAATTAATAGTCAATTAGGACTTCCTTAAACCCAAAACTGAAATCTTAGTTATGCCTATTTTTTAAAGGTGAGATAAAAACAATCCCTCAAATTGTAGTACCATTATGACTAACCCAATTTCAAACAATTTATATTGAATTATTTTGGAAAGGAAGATCAATGTATCGCTAGAAAGCCACAAAAAAGTGTTAAAGGCCATGTTAGATCAAGAGCTATCATCCAATTATGGACCAAATTTTTATGACTAGGATCAATATAGAGTAAATTGCAATAATAAAACCAATCTCTTAGTTTTTCTCAACTGGGTTCTAGACAATATAGTCATTATCCTTACACTAATGATATTGTTCTCATGGTGATGTGTCCTTATGATCTGGACAAACAACTAAAAATTCTCAAGGATTTTTTTTTTTCTCTTGTATGAGTATGCTTGTTAACATTGATATAACAAATGTTATGATAATTAAATCCAAGAAGATAAATTGCACTAATAATTTCATGTATGACAACAAAAACTTGGCAGAATTGACTTCATATAAATATCTTGGAATCAATTTTTATCACAAGCTTAACTGGAACTATACCATTGAGAAAATAATAAATAGAGGGTGGGAAGCTTATTGTAGACTTGAAGAATTTTTTAATCAATAGATCTTTGGCTATGAGATAAGAAGAAACTTCATCTTGAGACTGTCATTATTTCTTTCATCTTTTATAATTGTAAAGTTTGGAGGTGTAACATATCTAGAAAATCTTGTGAAAAGATAGAGAAAATCTAAAAATGTTTTTATACTTATAATATCAAAATTAAAGGTGGTACACCTTATACTATCTTTTTCATAGGAGTGAGTCTTCCTCCATTGGGAGCTCAAATATGATTTGGTATAAGGTATACCCGAGGTACAAAAACAAGATAAACAACATGGATAACAAAAGACTTATTAAGATTGCTTCAAACTCTAACCAAAATCTACTATGGTGGTTGACATAAAAATGTCACTTCCTGACTAAAGCATTGGAGAGTAAAGGAAGAGGTAACTATATAACTTTATATGTTGGGGAATAAATATAAAAGATATTTATATGTTATGACTAGATTAAGGAAGAAAACCAACAGTTTTAAAATAAGAACAAACTCTCATAAAGTCCATATTGAAATATGACTTTTGATGGTTCCTAAAATATCAAGGGTTGAAATCTATAGCTTTATATGTTGGGGAATAAATATAAAAGATATTTATATGTTATGACTAGATTAAGGAAGAGAACCAACATTTTTAAAATAAGAACAAACTCTCATAAAGTCCATATTGAAATATGACTTTGGATGGTTCCTAAAATATCAAGGGTTGAAAGAATTTGTCATCTTTTTTTCTTGAGCTCAGTTATAGTGGGCCCACACATACAAAGGGGTCAACCTAGTGTGTCATGAGCATAACCTTGATGGATCCAAGGAGAATTGAACCCACTCGTCATGACAAAGGGCTAGAGACTTGGGGAGGGGGCTTCATCTAACTCCGCTACACATCCAGACCAATAATTTGTCATCTTTATGACATTAAAAAGCTAGAAATCAAAAACATTTTATTTTAGCGTTTTTGATATACCCACATAAAATTAATTTTTTTTTACAATACTCACACTTACCATAAATTACCTTAAATCACAGTTTGAAAATATTTATTACTTTTTACTAATTTTTAACTCATCAAAAACCATAAGAACACTTCTTTAAAAATATCAAGTAGGTGATATAACGTTGGACATTGACAAAGTGGTGTTTAGTGTTTTATGACAAGTGGTTTGTTCCTTTCGAACAATACTTAACGATATTCTGGAAGCCATGGAATATTTAATGGTTTGAGTTTCTCAAAATTTGATCATCAGATAAATTTACTTCGGATTTTTTGAACAGTTCTTAACGATATTCTGGAAGCCATGGAATATTTAATGGTTTGAGTTTCTCAAAATTTGATCGAACTCTAAATTTACTTTAGATTTTCTTTACTAGTGTGTGAAAATAATGTTCAAACTCTAAACCAACCTAAAGACATGAGAGAGCACCAAATTTAGAAACCATCCTCCAATTTTGAATCTGACCAGAATCACCACTCTCTCAGCATTATTTGAAAAAACATTTAGGATTTACATTGTATTTGCGAGTAATAATTGAGAATTCAAACAACTATAACCTTCACCGTTTACATTGTAGTTTCCAACATTAATATATAAAATGAAACATCTATGACATTCACATTTGGCATTGTATTTTCTATGACTAAACAAAGATTTCAAAAAATAAATTAAAAAACAATTTTGGACATTGCTATAAATCAAATGTTTGCATTCAACTGAGCTTACATTTCTGTTTGCAAGGATTCTGGAGAGCCCCTCTCCAGGACAAAGCTCATTCACCAAATACTTTACCCCAAAATGTTCCATGAAAAATTTGTAGGCTATTGACTAAAATTCCTAATTAACCCTCTCGTCTTGTAATTTTTCATCATCACCTTCTTCGGATTAACCAAGAGTACTTGATGCGGAAGATGTTAGTTCACTATCTAACTACCATATATATATTAAAAGTTATAGTAAATTTAATATTATATATTAAAAGCTAGTTATAGTAAATTTAATATTATTGGTTAATGGTAAAGAATTATGTTTTTTTATTAGTTTTAATTAAAATTTCATTTTGTAGGGATTTTTAAAAATTTGAATTTAATTTGTTTAATCTAAAGAATTTAAGTGTTATGAGATAATTTTTAAGGTGCTAAACCTATTTATATATTCAAAATTATATTTTTTTTCAATAAAAAATGTAGTCTTTTCATTAATAAAAAGAAAGTACATTTGCTAAGATTTCCATACATTTTCTCTTGAATTTTGTTGTTTTTAATAATAAATATTCATACCATATTTCAGTGACAAAAATAGACACTTGGATTTCCCATACATATTCCATAATCTTCATAGGTTCCTTATCTTATGTGTAAGGGTACTACTGTATTCTACCCATTCTTAGTTACAAACAAGAAATCAGCTTGGTCTACAAGTTCTTGTTTATCAACAAAAATGATGTCACCAACATATGAAAAACAACATTTTATCATAAAAAAATTAGGAAATGAATTCCCTATATGGAGTTCTTAGTTAGAAAAAAGAAATCAGCTTCAGGTCTACAAGTTCTTGTTTATCAACAAAAATGATGTCACCAACATATGAAAAACAACATTTTATCATAAAAAAAATTAGGAAATGAATTCCCTATATAGAATTGATACTTCCTGCACTTCTGTCGTGAAACGATATTGTCTTTGAGTTGATACCCCGTTTTGAAAGAAGATAGCTACCTGGTTTTTTCTCTGTATATGTGTGAGAAAGTAATGCTTTGAAAATTGCTTGTCACCATTCTTATACAGTTCATAGAGTTGGATAGAATGTTTGACTGAAGAGAATGTAATATTTCACTTAATTTATGATGTTCTTGGCATCTCTATGTCCAAGGATGTTTCTCTACCATTTTGCAAAGTTGAAGACACTCGATAATGCAATGATCTCACTTCTTCTGTTTGTCCCATAACCTCCCTTCCACCAGAAATAATAATATCGCCATCCACATCTTCTTTATTGACTTGAGCCACAACCACATCCTCTCAAAAATACATTTTAAATAACAATGAAAATATATATTTAATCTAATTTATCTTTAATATTTTATATATTAACAAATATATAGCAAATTTCTTCCAAATTGACAACAATTTTTTCAAAGTCGCTGTAAGAGTCGTTGGGAGAGAACATTCCATTTTGTTATCAATCATGAGAACCCCATAACTTTCATTCAATCATGAGAAAGTTTTACAATGACTTCATTATAACGGGCTGGAAACTATTCAAATATCATCACTACTTCAGGCACAAAAACAGGTGTCAAAGAGGAAAGAGACTAATATCGAAACCCCTCCACAGGAGAAGAGAGCAAATACATATAACAGAGCAAAACTGGAGAAACAAATTCTTAATCAAAGACTATAAGAAAAAATCCACAAAAACAGGAGCACCCTAGGTTCATAATCAAAACATCGCCACATGATCGACGAGTAATGAGTGGCTTACTGATTATAGTGATGAGCACCGTGGTCGATGAGAGAGAGGTAACATAAGGCTTATTAAATTGTATTTCTTTCCAATCCTACCCATTTCAATCAACCTCAACCATAACACCACACCCGCCACGTTACAATGAACAGTCACAAACTCATTATGGCACAAGTCCATCATAGAGAGGTTTGATCTCTGGAAAAACTTTACAGCTGCTTTATATAAAGTATCAAGTTAGTTATATGGAATTCATGAAAAATGTATGCTCAGCTGCAAAATAATCATGAGCTTCATGTTGCAGTAAAATCATGCGATGAAACAAGAAGGTTAGTGCTATGGTGGTCACGAAAATGACCTGCTCCAACACCAAATACATGATCACACCAAAACACGTTTGGCATCAACAGTTCTGCGACCGTTACATTCAAATCACAATCACATGTTTTTAAATGGTGCACTAAGAAATATTCGATCTTTGAAAAAAATTGGCAGATGTTATTGGAATTTGCTAGATAATCGTTTGTGGATATATAAATGTAGTTTTTTTATTAATATTATCAAATACATGTTCATTTTTTTGGTTCATTTAGATTATACAATATTAATACTTAATATCATGTTATTACTCGAAGCTGTTTTCTTTCATAGTTCAGAATATTATTTCTTCCCTATGTTCTCTTTTTGTTTTTTCAATATTGAAAATAAATAAAATATTTATTTTTCAATAAACTATAATTATTTAATGTTTATAAAATAATAATAATAATAAATATATAAAATATATTAATAATTAAATCAATTTCTTTATTTCATTTCTCAATTATATATAAATAATAATGGAATGTTTAAATTTTATTATTAAAAATGAATTAAGAAAATTTGGTTAAAATTAATCTTATATAATATTAACTAATAACATTTAAAATAATAATAATAATAATATTTTTTTAATGGGTTTTATATAAAAGTAATTGAGAGTTTTGTTTTGTCTTATTTTAAATAAAGTGAACCTATAATATTTTATTGTTAACAAAAAGCTTAATTATGATACAATCTTGAATTTATTATATGATAAGGAAAATAGAATATTTTAAAATGAAAACTTTTATTTTCAAAAATCTTAAAAAAATTATCAAATAAAAAACATCATAAACACGGGTTATAATTTACTATTTTGATAACTAGAAACTTCTAATCACAATTATAAATTAGATAATTAATTGATTTAAATTTATAATTTTTATTGTGATTGGTGCAGAATTCTTAGATGTTAAGTTACTAGTTCAATTTCTAGCAAAGTGTTATTCTTGGGTTATGATGTAGCCTCACCAATATTGAACTTTAATATATATATTTAATTTTCACAATTGTTAATAATTTATAAGCATATCAATTAAATTAAAAAATTTAATTAAACAAAAATATGTGTAATTTGATTTTAAACAATTATAAAAATTTCAATCCATTTTCTTTATATCTTTTAAATTAAAATAATAAGAGTAAGAGTAAGAGACATCTAGTTTCCAAAGTCCAAAAAATAATAAGATGTTTTTTAATATTACTAAAATAGATATAAATACAAAATATTAATTATTTATAATTTTTTTAATAATCCAAATCAAAAATAAAGTTGTGAAAGTAATTAAAAAAATTAACTTATTTGATAGTGAAACAAGGATTTGGTAAGCCTTGTATATAGAACCTTATTGTACCTATTTTTAAGAGTGAGGATATGATCTAGATTAAATTATTATATTATTTTTCGTCCATCTTGAAGCTTTTATAGTGGAAACACTGGAGGAATTAACTCACAAGACTATTTTTATTGACGGGACCAGTTTGGAGAAATGGGGCTTGAAAACTTCCAAGAGTAATTTGTGGCATCAAATGACATTTTTTTATGGTAAAAAATTGCCAATTAATGGCGCATATTCTTATGCTATTATAAACATAGATAAATTTCCAATAATGCAAGATTCACCTCAATTTGAGTTTATATGCTAAATTTATGTCACTTGGAAGTTGACCTTCTTGTTTTGACCATCATGGTTCAAGAGGATGCCATGTTAGCCCCCATTAATAATGGAAAATAGACTAATCATGTGATCTTAATGAAAAATATTATGGAAAATCTGACATTTCATCTATAGTTAAGAGTTGAAGGAGTCAAACTTAACCAGCAGTAGACTATTAGGTTGTGTTATAACTAGGCCACTAGGAGGAAAATGGGTTTCATTCTATTTGAGTGCATTTATACCATAGATAAGAAGATTAGTTGAGAGTAGATAGGGAGATAGAAAAAAAAAGAAGGATTTGTACGTTGTAGTAGCCCATTGGGCAAAGGCTTCACTTCTTTGTACTTGCATCCATTTTCCATTTAGAGAAAGAAAGCAGAGAGGCCTCACTTTATAGCTAGGTTTTCTCCCAAAATTGTTTCCTAGGTTATCACTTGTGTCGTTTTGTGGTTAGTGAGTTTATTTTTCTATTCTCTATTTTCTACATAATTTTAAAATGCATGCATACACACAAACAATGATTAACATATCTCGAAATCTAAAGAGAAATAAATCTTCGTAGAGTAGATTTCATATTTTGTAATATATTTTAGTAGACCTGTTGTGATAAACTATCTAGTGGAATATCCACAATAGTTTATAGATCAAGATAAGATTATTCACTTTAAGTATACAACCATTATTATTAGCCACATTTTAGTCAAGTTGTATGGGCTTATTTTGGAAAAGAGGATTAACCTTTGTCTTAAAGTCCATTGTAAAAGAGTTAAATGAAAATCTAGGTTTAGGATATATCATTCAACCATAAGTCATCTTATTACTCCTAGGATAATTGTATTGGAATACCAAAATAATAAAACTAATCACTTTTTTTTAGTTTTATTGACATTAGAAAATATTTCGACATTGACACCATTCCTAAAACAAATATATTGAAGAGGCTAGAAGACATAATGGTTCCTCTTGAGTTGAGGGTTGTGAAAATGTTGTACAAGAATTTTACTTCCAAGATTAGGACCATTAAGCGTTGGTTAAAAGAAATTAAATGCAATAATGGATTCAAGATAGGGTCTCCCTTATTCCTTACATTTTTGGCATATACTGTGATACCCTTGGTAAATTTATCTTTATGACTTATATTCCACATGTAACTGAAAATTCTAGTGGTACAAGTAATGTATTGTGACACTGTGAATATTTATTTTGATTAACAAAAGAGAGAAAAATTGTTTGTGTATTATTATTCTTGAAAATATATTGAAGGCTATAATGTGAGGTATTAGATTCCTAATTGTAAGGAAAACAATTGGATTCAATTATGCCCAAGAAGGGGGCATGAAAATAAAAATAAAAATGCTCCATTTTTACCACAATTGAACTATCAACTGAGCATACCACCATGAAAAATACATGATTGGAGAAAAATGTCATGGGTGGAATTGAACTAAAGAGGAATGCAGGAGATAAAGGCAGTCAGATTAAAAGAAAGGTACAATGGGAGAGAGAGACTATCCTTAAACAAAGAAATTAGCAGGATGCTGCTAAGGGTTAAAGAGGTGTAAACTGGAAAAGAATTAATGATTTGTTCTCCTGGTAGGAAGAAGTAGAGCTTGGCGGGTGTTAACGGTGCTGGAAATCCATCAATCAAGGGGATCTCTCTGATATGAAGTCCCAATTAGACCTCACACTGTTTGGTGTAGAAGTCCCATCCGGTATAAAGGCCCGGTTTCCATATACTTAGAGATCTTCCTTGGATCTAGCTATCAACACATGAGAGTGTTACACGAGTATCTTCAAAATACAAGGTAAGTGTGCCTGGAGAGTGCGTAATGTAACTGTGTCAAGGTTATCTTACTAAAAATGGGGGACAAAAGTAAGCCTCTAAGTGAGAGGTAATAGTACCACCCAAGAAGAGACACATGTGAACTAGGAAGGTCTGTCCAAAATCTAGCAGAATAGTCCACAACGGACGTGACAACCATTAAAAAAAAAGTGCAAGGGATGATCCAGGTGGATATTGGTGGCCATCCGCCAAGTCCATTTGGACCCCCACCATGGTTTCTTTCAGATTTTCAGTTTCCTTAATTGTAGCACAATTTACTATTTTTAGCAGTTTTTCGGGTCCTAAACTTCCGGAGCTGTTAAGAGGCCCTAAATGACGTTTCTTGGGAAATCTGGGAGCAACATTGAATGGACCAATGTTTCTCTTCCTAAATTTTTAGTTCTCGGATAGATATTTTTAACGAGATATTGTACGCGTCAAACGGAGATCGTATGCCAAAGTTACGACCCCGGGAAGTTGATGTACCAATTTACCCAAACGGGGTCCACAGTTTGGTGTTTCATTTTCTAGGGTTAGGTTTTTGGATGTTTAGGGTTTTCCATTATTTCTCAACAATAAATAGGCATTCGAGCCTCATTATAACACAGTTCAAAGGAATGTAGCCACCACTTCTCTTCTCAGAGATAAGCTACCACCGCCCTAGCTATTTATTTCCATTTTTTGTTTGTAAGCATATCTCAATATTTTACATTAATGAAATGAAGTATTATTTCCACTGCATCTTTGTGTTTATGGTTATCTCTGTAATTTGTTGCGTTTTTGTTTAAATCCGGATCAGTGGTGTTAGAGCGGTCTGCTTTTTCTCTATTTTTCTTTGCATGTCCCCTACGAGGTCTGGATATAAGGAGTTAGGGCTTGAACTGGTCGAACCTTGGCAAGACCAGCCTCGAAAAACCTGACGGCCTCCCATGGTAGATGAAAGGAAAGATGAGGGGGCAGGAGATCCTATCAAAATATTGCTTGAAGAAGCCCTTGAATGACAAAGGAATGTGATGATGGACAACTTTTCCCAGATCCTTCAGCGACTACCCAGGGGCGACGCATCGGCTTCCCATAGCGACTCTGGAAATGCCACACCATTTAAGGTACAAGTTAGTTTTGAAATCCCCATATTCGAGGGTCAGATAGATGTAGATGTTGTCGATAAATGGTTAAATCTGCTAGAGGGTTACTTTTTTGTTCATGATTTTTCCAGTCGGGAAAAGATTATTTTCGCTCTTCTCAAAGTAGCTCCCCATATAAAGGACTGGTGGGAAACCTACTGCGAGCAGAAGGATGAAAATACTGGCTCACTGTTTTCAGCCACACCCACCTAGAATTCATTCCAAGATGCCATCAAGGAGTAGTACTACCTTGTCGGAAGCTATGAGGATCAATACATAAATTGGACCATGCTGTGGCAGGGAAGGGACCAAGACATGCTAGAGTTTACCAATATTTTCCATACCCTTCGCACAAAGCTAGGTATCAAAGATTCAGAGCAGCATTTGATACTCAAACACCATAGTTGCCTACACAAGTACATCCAAGAAGAAATAGAATTCCTGAACATCTCCTCACTCGGCAAGGCATATCGATATGCCATCAAGGTCGAGAAAAAGTTTAAATAGAAGAAGGGAGACTTTGGATTTGCAAATCTGAAGCAAGGGAAAGGTGCCCCCAACCCACAAAACAAAGGACAAAGCCAAGGCGGGGTGGCCCAAGACAACTCGCCAAAGCTGCAAGCAAAAAAAAGTGTCGCGAAGCTGAAAAAGGACACGGGAAAATGGTGTGAGTTCCATAAGAGCTCTACTCGCAACAAAAGTGAGTGTCGGGCCAAGCAGTCACTGGTGGTTGAGCTAAAGGTTTCAGAATCAAATGCATGTTCCGACTCTGAGTCAGAACTCAACAAGGGGAATGAAAAAGGGAAGCAGATTATCAATGCGGAGCACAATGCCACCGTTGCCACTGTGAAGATCTAGAAAGAGGAACCCGAAGATCCAGAGGGGGAGGAGCATCTCTTCCACTCCCAGATGTGGGTAAATGGATCCCTGTTGCAGTTCATTGTTGACAGCAGAAGCCAAAAGAACCTCATTTTGACAGAGGTCATGAAGCAGCTGGGCTTACTGACCACAACACATCCACAACTGTACACAATTGGGTGGCTTCACCAAGGAGGGGATCTTCACGTGAGCTAGCAGTGCTGCCTTCCATACAACATCAAGCCCTTCACGGATGAGGTATTGTGTGACATTTCTCCCCTTGAAGTTTGTGATGTATTATTAGGAAAACCATACTTTTGGAAGTGACATACTGTGTATGAATCAAGGTCCCATGCTGTTATTATTACTTTTGGAAATAAGTTGTACAGGATACTGGAGGTAGCACCGCTTACCGCCATCTCTTTGGTTAATGCAAAACAATGTAGTAAGCTCATTTCCAAAACTGGGAAATTTGTTTTCCTGATGATACACCCTCAAGAAAAGAAGAATATGGTGGCCACGACCTCCAAACCAGGCCCCTCCGCATGACAACTACAGATGGACAAGGTTGTGGAGGAGTATGAGGATATCTTCACCTCCCCTGTAGGGGTTCCTCTGCACTATCAGGTCAAGCACTCCATCGATCTAATCCCAGGTGCACCACTGCCCAATGGACCAATCTATCGGTGCTCCATTCTGGAGAACGATGAAATCAAGAGGTAGATTCAGGAGTTGCTACAGAAAGGTCACATCCGTTCGAGTTCATCGCCCTGTGGGAGCCCGATCGTGTTGGTACAGAAGAAGGATGGGACTTGGAGACTCTGTATTGACTATCGAGCGCTGAACAAGATCACTATCCATAATAGGTACCCGATCCCATGGATTGATGACCTCCTGGACCAACTGAAGGGGGAAAAATATTTTAGAAAGATCAATTTGAAGTCAGGTTATCACCAGGTACCAATTGAACCCTCCAATGTGTGGAAGACTGCCTTCAAAGCCAAGGAGGGCCTTTTCGAATGGTTGGTTATGCCTTTCAGATTGATGAATGCTCCTGCAACCTTCATGAGGCTAATGGATGACATATTGTGGCCATTCACCAACTCATTTGTAGTGGTATACTTGGATGACATCCTGATCTTCAGCCAGAGTTGGGAAGAGCATATCCACGACATCTGACAGGTTCTCCAAACACTGCGGCAACACAAGTTATGTACCAATTTGGAGAAATGCACTTTTGTCATGACCCAGGTGCAGTATCTAGGATACATTATTGATGAACAAGGGGTGAATGTGAATCCAACCAAGATCCAAGTCATTCGGGATTCGCCCTCTCTAACCACTCTAACGGAGCTCTGCAACTTTCTAGGCCTTGCCAACTTATACCGTAAGTTCGTGTTGGGATTTTCTCATATCACATGGCCCTTGACTCAAGTCACCAAGGGAGGAGCGAAAGCAAAATTCTTTTGGTCTGAATCTCAACAGAAGGCATTCACAGAGTTGAAATATCACCTTTGCTCGGCACCAGTGCTCGTATTGCCAGACTTGCAACAACCATTTGAGGTCGAGACAGATGCCTCTGACTATGCTATTGGGGTAGTCCTTACTCAACACAGGCATCCAGTGGCATATCACAGTGAGACACTTTTCGACACAGTCCGGAAGTATCCCACTTATGACAAAGAAATGTATTCCATTGTGTAGCCCTGTCGACAATGGAAACATTACATTTTGGGGAAGGAAATAGTCATCCACACAGACCACCGACCCCTCCAGTTCATATAGACCCAAGGGAAATTTCAAAATGATCACCATCAGAAGTGGTCCACATACCTGCAATAGTTCCATTTGAATATCAAGTATAAGAAGGGCAACACCAATAATGTTGTAGATTGCCTTAGTCGGCCACCGATCATGTCACTAACCACCGTGCTCAACTTTTGTGGGCATGAGACTGCTGATTGGCGACTTCTCTACAAAAGTGACCCAGAATTCGGCCACACATACCAGACACTCTTGGAGGGTCAGCATGTTCTAGATTTTCACCTCCAGGATGCCCTGTTATGCCACCTGGGTCACCTTTGTGTTCCTTCAAGCGAGAGTGCCAAGATGATTTGGGAAGCACACTATATTCAGGCTGCTAGGCATTTCGGGGTCGAGAAAACGGTGGCAGTACTGCAGAAGTATTTCCATTGGCCAAATCTTCGACAGGATGTCGGGAAGTACATCAAATCATGCACTGCCTATGCCATCGCGAAACCAACAGTCAAGAAGCAAGGCCTCTATACCCCGCTGCCTACTCCTAGTCGACCTTGGGAATCCATCTCCATGGATTACATGTCAGGCCTTCCTTCCACTAAGCATGGAAATGACTGCGTTTTTGTGGTCATCGGTAGGTTCTCAAAGATGGCCATTCTAGCAGCCTGCAAGAAGAATGTCACGGCAGAAGCCACTGCTAAACTCTTCTTTGAACAAGTGTGGGTACACTTTGGGATCCCACAGTCTATCATCTCAGATCGAGACAACAGGTTCCTTAGTACATTTTGGTCCAGTCTCTGGTCGATGTTGGACACCAAACTCACTAAGTCCACAGCCTTCCATCCTCAAACTGATGGCGAGACAGAGGTTGTCAAGAGGATGATTGTACACATTTTGCGCATGTACAACTCAAAGAATCCATGCACATGGGACGAGAGCCTCCCCTATGTTCAACATAGCTACAACTAGGCTCTCCACAGCTCGACTGGATACAACCCTTTTCAGGTGGGCTTGGGATTCCAACCACTATGTCCCATTGATGTGGCCATGCCATTTGCAGCTACTCACATAGGTTTGCCTCATGTCCAGTCCGAAATAGATAAGGTAAATAGCTTCATTGAGCACATTCAATATATTCGCCAGCAAGTCCATGACATTATGGAGAAATCAAATGCCAAGAACAAGCATGACATGATCAACATCGGGTGCCACACAAGTTCTAGGTGGGCGACAAAGTCTGGTTGCATTTGCAAAAGGAACGCCTTACCAGAGCCTATCGGAAACTCAAACCACTCCGATATGGTCATTACACCAATACCAAGGTTGTGGGAGACAATGCATTTGAGCTCAACATTCCCCCATTCCTTGGTCTGCACCGAGTGTTCAATGTGGACCATCTTTGGCCATGATTTCCACCATTACTAGACACATCCGACATTGCAGAACAACTCACACCCACAGAGCTAAATCCAAATTACATGGAACAAGCTGCAACTGATCGGATCATGGACACGCAGATCAAGCACACTCGCCAGCAGAACATCCAACTGTATCAAGTTTTCAAATCATGCCAACTCCTTCACCAGGGCAAGTGGCTCACTAGGGACCAAGTTCAGCAGAAGTTTCCTCATCTCATTGAGGAACTCAATGCAATGGGGACCATTTCTTCCTAAAGGGGGAGGAATGATCTAGGTGGATATTGGTGGCCACCCGCCAAGTCCACTTGGACCCCCACCATGGGTTCTTTCAGATTTTCAGTTTCCTTAATTGTAGCATAGTTTAGTTTCCTTAAATGTAGCATAGTTTACTATTTTTAGCAGTTTTTCGGGTCCTGAACTTCTGGAGCCATTTTAAGGCCCTAAATGACATTTTTTGGGAAATCTGGGAGCAACATGGGTCCATGGACCGACGTTGCTCTTCCTCAAGTTGTATTTCCCGGATAGATCTTTCTAATGAGATATTGTACGCGTCAAACAAAGATCGTATGCCAAAGTTACTACCTTGGGAAGTTGATGTACCAATTTACCCAAACGAGGCCCACAGTTTGGCATTTCATCTTCTAGGGTTAGGTTTTTGGATGTTTAGGGTTTTCCATTATTTCTAAACAATAAATAGGCCTTCGAGCCTCATTGTAACACAGTTTAGAGGCATGTAGCCACCACATCTCTTCTCAGAGATAAGCTACCATCACCCCAGCTGTTTATTTCCATTTTTTGTTTGTAAGCATATCTCAGCATTTTACATTAATGAAATGAAGTATTATTTCCACTGCATCTTTGTGTTTATGGTTATCTCTGTAATTTGTTGTGTTCCTGTTTAAATCCAGATCAAGGGAAGACCCATCCACCATCCAACAGAGTAGTCCACAATGGATGTGACAATTGTTATAAACAATAAGTGAGGAAGGTATGTCTAGTATCTTGCAGTGGTAGTTGACAAGGATGAGACATCCGTGATAACCAATACAACACATTCCCAACAAGGTAAGTACTAAAACAACCGAAATAGTTTAAATGTCTTAGTACATGTGAAACAAACATGAATTACAAATGCCAAAAGAATAGTATTACAAACATCCAAAAAACATGCATGAAAACATATTGGCCTAAGGAATTTTTAATCACAATTATAAATTAGATAATTAATTAGTTTAACTATTAAAGTATTCCTAGATTTTAAAGTTACTGGTTCAATTCCCCACCGAGTGTTATTCTTAGACATGATCATAATATAGCTTCATCAATAAGCATACATATATATATATATATATATATATATATATATATATATATATATATATATATATATATATATATATAGATATATATCACAATTAATAATTTATAAGCATATCAATTAAATTAATAAATTTAATTAAACAAAAAGATGTGTAATTTTATTTTAAATAACTATAAAAATTTGAATCTATTTTCTTTGTTTCCTCTCTCTCTGTCTCTCTCTCTCTCTCTATATATATATATTTTAATTTAATTAAAAAATAAATAAACAAAAAAGTTAAAACAATAAAAATATAATATTTTATGATAAACATATAAAATCTTCTTATGATGAGTATAACTATTTGTGAGTGGGTGTACCATTATGGCACTCATTAACTCCTTGTATAATGGTTATATGTTCAAAACCCAGTAGGTGTCCCACCCACTTGACCTCCAAGTAGAGGTTATAGTGGTTGGACAAGAGTAAGAGACATCTAGTTTCCAATTCCTCTAGTCTAAAAAATAATAAGATGTTTTTTAATATTACTAAAATAGATATAAATACAAAATATTAATTATTTATAATTTTTTAATAATCCACATTAAAAATAAAATTGTGAAAATAATTAAAAGAATTAACTTGTTTGATAGTGAAGCAAGGATTTGGTAAGCCTTGTATATAGAACCTTATTGTACATATCTTTAAAGTGCGAATATGATATGAATTGGATTATTATATCATTTTTCATCCATATTGAAGCTTTTATAGTGGAAAAAGTGGAGGAATTAACTCATAAGACTATTTTTATTGATGGGACCCAATTTGGAGAATTGGGGCTTGAAAAATTCTAGAAGTAATTTGAGGCATCAAATGACATTTTTTGCGGTAAAAATTTTCCGATTAATGATGCATATTCTTATGCTATTGTAAACACAGATAGATTTCTGATAATGCAAGATTCACCTCAATTTGGGTTTATATGCTAAATTTGTGTCACTTGGAAGTTGACCTTCTTGTTTTGACCACCATGATTCAAGATGATGCCATGTTAGCCCCCATTAATAATGGAAAATACTAACCATGTGATCTTAATGAAGAAGATTATGGAAGATGTGACATTGCATCTATAGTTAAGAGTTCAAGGAGTCAAACTTAACCAGTAGTAGACTATCTCGTTGTGTTATAACCAAGCCACTAGGAGGAAAAGGGGTTCCATTCTATTTGAGTGCATTTATTCTATAGATGAGCTGATTAGTTGAGAGTAGATAGGGAGACATAAAAAATAGAGGATTTGTACATTGTAGTAGCCCATTTGCCAAAGGCCTCACTTTTTTGTACTTGCATCCATTTTCCATTAAGAGAAGGAAAGCAGAGCGACCTCACTTTATAGCTAGGTTTTCTCCCAAAAGGGTTTCCCTGGTTATCACTTGTGTCGTGGTTAGTGAGTTTATTTTTCTATTCTCTATTTTTTACATAATTTTAATTTGCATGCATACACAATAAACAATGATTAACATATCTAGAAATCTAAGGAAAAATAAATCCTCATAGTGTAGATTTCATATTTTCTAATATATTTTAGTAGATTTGTTGTGATAAACTATCTAGTGGAATACCCACGGTAGTTTACAGATCAAGATAAAATTATTCACTTTAAGTATACAACCATTATTATTAGCCACATTTTAGTCAAGTTGTATGGGATTATTTTGGAAAAGAGGATTAACCTTTGGCTTGAACTACATGGTAAAAGAGTTAAAGGAAAATATAGGTTTAGGATATATCATTTAACCATAAGTCATCTTATTACTCCTAGGATAATTGTATTGGAATGCCAAAATAATAAAACTAATCACATTTTTTTTAGTTTTATTGACTTTAGAAAATATTTTGACATTGACACCATTCCTAAAACAAATCTATAGAAGAGGCTAGAAGACATAATGGTTCCTCTTGTGTTGAGGTTTGTTGTGACAATGTTGTACAAGAATGTTATTTCCAAGCTTACGACCGTTAAGGGTTGGTCAAAAGAAATTAATTGCAATATTGGAGTCAAGCTAGGGTCTCCCTTATCCCCTATATTTTTGGCATATACTATGATACCCTTGGTAAATTTATCTTTATGACTTATATTCCACATGTGACTGAAAACTCAAGTGGTACAAGTAATATATTGTGAAATTGTGAATATTTATTTTGATTAATAAAAGAGAGAAAAATTGTTTGTGTATTATTATTCTTGAAAATATATTGAAGGCTATCATGTGAGGTATCAAATTCCTAATTGTAAGGAAAACAATTGGATTCAATTATGCCCAAGAAGGGGGCATGAACAAAAAAATAAAAATCCTCCATTTTTACCACAATTGAACTATCAGCTGAGCATACCACCATTAAAAATACACGACTGGAGAAAAATGTCATTGGTGAAACTGAAATAAAGAGGACTGAAGGAGATAAAGCCAACTAGGTTAAAAGAAAGCGACAATGGGAGAGAGAGACTGTCCTTAAATTAAGAAATTAGCGGGATGGTGCTAAGGGTTAAAGAGGTGTAAATTGAAAAAGAATTAATGATTTGTTCTCCTAGAAGGAAGGAGTAGAGCTTGGGGGTTGTTGATGGTGTTGGAAATCCATCAATCAAGGTGATCTCCTCGATATAAAATCTCAACTAAACCTCAAACCATTTGGTGTAGGAGTCCCACCGAGTATAAAGGCCCAGTTTCCATATACTTAGAGATTTTCCTTAGTTCTAGGTGTCACCACATGAGATTGTTATGCTGGTATCTTCAAACAACAAGGTAAGTGTGCCTGGTGAGTGTGTAATGTAACTATTTCTAGGTTATCTTACTACAAAAGGGGGGAGAAAAGTGAGCCTCTAAGTGAGAGGTAATAGTAACACCCAGGAAGAGACACACGCGAACCAAGAAGGTCTGTCTAACATCCAATAAAATAGTCCATAGCAGACATGACAATCGTTAAAAAAAGAGTACAAGGGAAGACCCATCCACCATCCAACAGAGTAGTCCACAACAGATGTGATAGTCATTATAACTAGCAAGCGAGGAAGGTCTGTCTAGTATCCTGTGGAGTAGTCCAAAAGGATGAGACAACAATGATAACCAATACAACACATTCCCAACAAGGTAAGTACTAAAACGACTGAAATAGTTCAACTGTCTTAGCACATGTGAAACAAACATGAATTACAAATGCCGAAATAATAGTCTTACAAACATCCACAAAACATGCATGACAATGTGCTAGCTTGAACAAGACTCTTTATTAAGAAAAAGTTCTGAGACACATATGTACATCATACATCACTAGACCCATTAGTGGGACATTAGAGCCACTCTTTGCTCCTCAAATAACTGACTGAAAAATCTCTATGCTTCATGGGAGGGGCCAAGGTGAAAATTCCTTGCTCATACAATGGGAGGGGTATATATAGCCAAGGGTGATGCTTGACCCTTGTGACTCTTGGACTACCCTCATGACCATTCAACTTCCTATGACTCTTCAAATGACATGACTCTTCATCTTCATTGTGTGTCCATTGGACTTTGACTTTACATTACATTTGGTTACAACAAATATGGCCCATAGTAGTGATGTGGCCTCAAAAACTCATGACACAACTTGACATGACACTGTGGACATGGATTGGCTAGTTGGCAATGTCAAGATGTTGTTGCTTCTGAGTGATGGATGTGTTCTTGGATGTGCTTTCTCTTCTCCTCCGCATAGCTTGATGTTGTAGGTTATTCAATGATCTTGGCCTTATAATATGGTTGCATTCATGTGTTCCCTTCACTTATTCTTTGATGAGGTTCTTTCGTACATCCAGTTGCAAATAAGTCTTCTAGCATTTTTTCTCCTTGTCCATCTCATTCGACGTCTAGCCATGATCTATTCGTGTACCTGTTCCTACAATTCACTCATGATGGGACTACATCAAAGCCAAAACCTCCTCATTTAAGATGATGCATTGTTTTCCATGGACGAGGCTCGAGATAGATGATAGGTTGGGGAAGAGGGCCCAGTAACTGCACAATGTGCAATTCCAGGTGATAGGGAGGGAGACTAGTCATTGAGACTGCGCAGAGTGCAACTTAGGCTTGACTGAGGAACTTTGTGGCACAGTCTTCACTACCAAGGAAAATTGCGTAGTAGCTACTAGGAGGAAGGATTGCCACTTAAGGTTACCCATGGCAACTACAAGGTGGGACACTGGGGCACCTCTGCATAGTTTTCTGAGGGAAAAACAACAGTGTAGTAGAGGGACTGGAGAGAAAAGTTCTATGCATTTTTTTGGGAGCAGTGAGTCCCGGTTGAGGGAAGACACTAGGAGGACATAGTTCTAGGAGGAAAAGAAATTTCAGGTCTCTATGGATTGTGGGGTTCCAACAGGTAGGGAGAAGGCTTGATGACTGATCTTGCGAAGTGCATAGTTCAGGTCGGGCTTTGGGGTAGTTTCTACACAATTTTGGGAAGGAAGGTAGACTGCTCACTTCTTAGATTTCATAGTGCAACTATCCTAGGGGGTAGCCTCAAGCACTGCATAGATCCAGGTAGAAAAGAAACATCACTTAGGGATGAGACTGCGCAATGTAGCTCATTCGGGGTTTGGTGAAGTGGAGTTGTTCAGTCAGAAGGATTTTCAAGAAAATGGCTAGGTGTGGGAGACAAGTGAACTTGTGAGGACTTGACATTGTGATCACACACTTAGCATACTTTGACAACATGATAACATAGATCATTGGGAAAAAAAGACAAAACATCTCCCTCTATGAGACTATCTGGAGTTAAAAGCAACAAGCGCGACACTTGGGATAGACCTTTGGACAACTATGACAACACTTGTGTGACAATGCTTACAACTTTGTGTATGAGTGCGATAAATGTTTCCATGGCTAGGAAAACTTGTATAGACAAAGACCAACCTTCAAGGTCACTAGAACAGTTCGAGATCATGACATAACAACCAAACATGTCAATAGATGACAATTGATTCAACAAGCGAAAGGGAGCAAGACACATAAGAGAAACACGCGGAATGACTTTCAATGCTTGCAACCATCCATGTCATTGAATACAAAATGATATGAAAATGATAACCAGTCCTTCAAGCTACACTAAGAGGTGTATTTGAAAATATGTGCTTTTTTTTCCATACCTACCCTCCAAAGGGTTATGAATTAGATGTAATCTTTATGCGGTCCCGATCTTCTATTATACCTTGGGTTCCTTGGTCTGCTTATCTTTCTCCTTGACTCCTTGAGAGTCATCTAGCATGTCATCCTTCTTTGAGGCCCTTGAGAGACACAATTGCGTAGTTTCATTAGGTAGTGACTACTGCGGGATGAGGCCCTCGGAGGACACATCTGTGTAGTTTCAGGATGCAAGGCAAACAGGGCAGCTGAGGGACAAAATTGCGCAGTTTTACGATGCAAGGAACTGTTATAGGATGAGGCCCTGAGAGGACACATCTACACAGTTTCAGGATGCAAGGCATACTAGGTAGCTGAGGGACAAAACTGCACAGTTTTAGGATGCTAGGCATTGCTGCGGGATGAGGCTCTAGGAGGAAACATTTGCCCAGTTTCAGGATGCAAGGTAGATTAGGTAGTTGAGGGAAAAAATTACATAGTTTTAGGATGAAAGACACTACTGTGGGATGAGGCCCTGAGAGGAGACATCTGCACAATTTCAAGATGCAAGGTGAATTGGGAAGCTGAAATGCCCGAGGGAAAAAACTACACAGTTTTTGGAGACAATAGGTTTCGGATGAGGGAAGGACAATTGAGGAAACCACTGCTCAGTTTCGAATGCTAAGGGAGCTGGGATTTTTGTGCATTGAAAAGTTTCATTAGGGAAGGGAAAAGCTTGAGGGTTACTTATGCGAAGTGTGCGATTCAAGAAACCTGGATGAAGCTAGGTTGCTAGAGAAACTCCATGATTTGGCTAAGAGTGGGATCAATGGAACTGATGTGAATAGTGATAGAAATTGACTATGATCACACACTTGAACACTTAGTGATGCAACATAGACCGTCTAGAATATATAACAAATAATTCTCTTAATACAACAACCTTTATGGAAACTTACGACAAGTGCGGTTCTGATGATAGTCTTTGGAAGGATAAAGGAGACACTTGTGTAAGAGTGTGTGAAATGAGTGTGAAACATGTCTATGTGTTGAGGAAAACCCATTCTCACAAAGATTTCCTCTTAAGAAAAACAAATTTCCCTTTGCATAACAAGCAATAATCCCCATGCCCAAAGATGACACATACTATATAAAGATAAAAGTGTGAACGACTCTTAAGATCGAAGAGGGAAGCTTGAGATCAACTTGCCAAATAAGTGACTAAGGAACTATCGATCACAAGATCCACGGTAGGCTCCGAAATTTAAGTATAGGCCAAAATTTTAGAAGGTGTTGCAGTCGCTACAACACGGGGAACTACTAAGAAACATAGTTCATGGTTGGGAGGAACCTACCTTTAATCTATTTCTAGGAAACTTTTATAAAGTACATGAATTTGTGTCATGAAGAATGAATATAGTTCTATTATGATTATAAGTGTTTTTTTTTTATATTATATTAAAGGGAAGTAATGTCTAAAATTTAATAATATTTTGTAAATAAAATGTGTATGGATTTGTATGTATCTATGAGTTCTTTTGTGCAGGAAAAATTGGTTATTACAGGTCTAGAATAAAAATTCCTCTAATGGAGGAACTGAGAAAGAAGGAAACCCTAACCAAGAAATAATATTAAAAATTACTATACAAGTGAAATATGAAATGTAAGATAAGAGGGTTTTGAATTAAATACAGATTATCTCAGGTAGAATTGGAAACTAGAAATTATAAGAAATATGGTTAAAAACAAAAAACCCCATTTTCATATAGAACTTAGATCATTCACATACTTTAGTAGAAGATAATTACAGTAAAATAGTAATTAAATTTATGCCCATGTTAGTATGTTACAAGCTAAAAAAATAGAATTTTGTCGATTGGCTACTGGGAAAAAAGTGTCATGCAAGACAGTAATAGAGCCTCAGGAAGAATTATTTTAGTAGATTTCCATGACAAGAGTTCACCAGGCCTATGGCGTAAGTTTGTGTTTGTTCTTTTACAAAAAAGAAAATAAAACTAAATAATAACCATATTATCTATTTAGGTATAGAGGCCCCAACTATGCATACATCTGAATGTATATTACATTTTAGAGTCTACAAGGATACCCTAACATGCACGCATGGAGGAAAAAGGAAAAAGAAATATTAATAATATTGGAAATCATTGTTGTAGCTACTATACCATCTACAATAAATAAAATAAATTATGTAAATTTCTCTTCTTGAAAATAGAAAGAAAGATTGCATCATTAGGGCACAAGTCGATTGTAACTATGTCTTATAGTATGAAAAGATAAATTAAGAAAAGGAGGGGTAAGATCCCTTAATTAAAAGTCAATATACATGGGTCTATTTTGGTGCCTGACATCTGCCGCCATTTTGAAGAAAACCCTCCATATATTTCATAAGAGTATCGCTGAAAAAAATCCTAGTCAATTAACGGGATTTTCGTCACACTCTAACTACAACAACGTGGTCAAAATTAAGTTGGAGCCGAAGATGGCATCAAAACTTGTGGAAGGGTATCAATAAATAAGTACTTGAAGAGTTGAAGTGTGAATACGATTTTTTTGTAAGAAATTAATCCAAAATCATGCCTCAGGATAAACACTAGTTCGATGACAAACTAACATCTCGACACAAGAAGGAACCAGTTATGAATACATTCTAGCGGTTAAGCAACCTGGAACGAAAATGGCGGACTAGGGTTTCTGACAAACCCTTACACGACGCAGAGACAGAGCAAGCAGCCTCTCCGGTCCAAGTAGTACTGCTAGCAGTGCAAGTTTGGCCCATCTAGTAGCCAAAACTGATGAACACTACGATGGGGGAGGCATCAGTGACTCCCCCCAAAGACTGCAGCAGTGGAGATTGGCCACTTGAAGGAGGAACTGAGAAGATTTCAAATGAGAATGCAGAGAAGCCAGCGGTACGGCCTGCGCAGCAGTAGGAGAAGAATGCCCAAGTGGATCTCGAAAAAGAAATAGGAAATACCCATATAGCATTTGAGCAACTAAAGAAGGCATCGTCATCCACCTGCAAACCCATTGCAACAGAACAACCCAAGATTGAGCTCCCCAGTCATAGAATCAATGCACAAATACAATACATGAAAGACCATGCACTGATAGGCAAATTTATAGGCTATTGGCCAACTGAAAAATCTCTGCAAGGCTGGATTACCTCAAAGTGGAAGCCCAAAGGACATGTTACCCTATAGCTAGGCCCCAAAGGCTTCTTCATAGCCATCTTTAACTGCATTGAAGATAGAAATCGTGTCCTAGATGGAGGACCCTATTTCTTTAACGCAACAGGTCTCTATCTATGAGACTGGGTAGAAAGATTCAATCCAGACAAGGAAGACTTCAGCTGGGTGCCAGTTTGGATCTGCATGTACTCCTTACCACTGGAATACTGGGATGAAGAATCACTTAAATCCATTGGTAACGGATTAGGAGAGTTCATAAAGATAGCAGAAGAAACAAATCTTCGCCAGTACACCTCTTATGCTCGTATATGCGTTTACATGAAACTGGGAAAGGCGCTCATAGACTCGTTAAGTTTCCTTCACGACGACTTTGAATGGATTCAACCCATAGACTATGAACATGTACCTTTCAGATGCAGGAGGTGCCATGCCCATGGACACCTATTCCATGACAGTCCTTTAAACACTCCTCCTAAATCCACTGACAATGGGGGAAAGTCTGATCCAGAAGGGTTTACTAAAGTGGCCAATAGAAAGAAGCATACCAAAAAAACCTCCCACAACACCAAAAAATGTTATTCCATCATCCAAAGTGCCATCCTCAAGCAATAGCTTTTACATTTTGTCAAACCTAGATATGCCTGAATCAGATCCCCCCTTAATAGCTAAGACAACCTTTGCTCCTTCCACCAAACTGTTTTCTGCACCTATTTATAATGAAGCCAGTCAACCATCAAAAGTTAACACCTCTGATCCGCAAGCAACAACCACGCAACCCATCCCAAACCATGATCATCACAAAGCCCTATGGTCCGATAAAGTAATGGACATTGATAATTTGTTGACAGACCCTCTTCAGTCAATACCCCACATGGAGGACAACAGTCAACAAATTTTAATGGAAGAAGAACCTGAAAGCTTTGATCTAGGTGATATAGACATTTTCAGTCTAGAACAAGCTTGCAAGAGGAAAGAGTTCGACACAATACCGGATAGGCAACTTGAAAATCTAGAAGTAGTACTCTCAAGAGTGCATCAATACAGCACACTGGGAATACAACAAGGAGGTAAATGGGATGGGAAACATATCAACAAAGATGGGAAGAAGAGAGGGAGAAAGACAGATCTATAGTGCACCATCCTTATTGGGGAAATGCTAATGGATTTCAGAAGATGCTCCAAGCTGAATAAATACTACCGTTCCTTACCTACAGGTCAACCATGAAGCTCATCTCATGGAATGTCAGAGGACTTAACAGTGCTGGGAAATACAGAATGACAAAGAACATGATTAAGTAAGAACAACCACACATTGTATTCATGCAGGAAACAAAATGTAATACTAGTACTTTAGCTTCCATATTATCCAAAGCCTGGGCGGGATGTTAGACTATCACAATAGACGCAACAGGCACTTCAACAGGGCTTGCCATAACATGGAATACTCAGCATGTCTCCCTAACAGATTTCCATGCTTCACACCATTTTATACAAGAAACCTTTCACCTCATTGGAACCAACATACATGGCCACTTGACCAATGTATACTTCCCTCAAGATACAATGCAAAAGAACATGTTGCTAAAAACATTTGAAATTCTCAATTCTACAAGAACTTATCCTCTTTGGATCACAGGCGGTGACTTCAACATGATCACTCGACTGGAGGAAAAACTCAGAGGCAGAAGGAAGTTGGAAAATGAAAGCAATAGCTTCAAAGAATACAAACAAAACAACTGGCTAATTGACTTACCATTTGATAATGGTACTTACACATCGAATAATAAACGAGCGGGTGCTCAACAAATTTCCTCCAGGTTGGATAGATATCTAATCTCATACAACTCTATTCATTTAGGTGGTGATATATGCGCCTCCATACTCCCCATTTCCAGCTCAGATCATTGGCCTATTTCCTTGCAATGGACGAATCCTGGAAATTCAAACAGGAAACCATTTAAATTTGAAGCTTTTTGGCTCACTCACCCTGATTTCAAAAATATGGTCAAATCAACATGGGAGAGCTTCATTCCCAATGGCGGCTCAACTATGTATAAATTCCAACAGAGATTGAAGCACATCAAAAGGCAAATCAAGACTTGGAATTACACTACATTCAACAATATATTTCAAGAGCAAAAAGTCCTTGAGCAAAGTATGAAAGAGCTACAACAGAAGATCATTACAGGAGGCAGAACAGAGGAACTAGCAAGGCAAGAACAAGTTCTACTAACACAATAGGAAGAAAGAAGGAAACAAGAGGAAATGCTCTGGAAACAAAAGTCAAGAATCAGATGGCTAAAAGAAGGTGAAAGAAATACCAAATTCTTTCACCGTACAACTATTCAAAGAAGAATGAATAATACCATCTCGCATATTCAAAATCCACAGGGAGACGGAATGGAGAAACGGGAAGATATCGAGAAAGAGCTCACTAATCACTTAAAAATAGTACATAAAGCCGCCTATAGATAGATAGCCTGCAGTAAACGAAATACTTCAGCATATTCCTAGAATTATAACAGAGGAGCATAATCAGCTTTTGCTAAGACCGTCACTCTAACGGAGGTAGAAGAGGCTTCAAATCAATTGAAAGCTAGGAAAGCTCCAAGACCTGATGGTTTCACCTCTAACTTTTACCATCACTTTTGGGACTTACTCAAAGTAGAAGTCTGGAATGTGGTAGAAGAATCCTGAGCTATGCATTGGCTACTTCCCTCTCTCAATGCGACATTCATCGCACTCATTCCCAAAGAAGCTTAGCCAAGCACTCCAGAGAAGTTCAGGCCCATTACACTATGCAATGTCATATACAAGATCATCTCGGAAGTAATTGCCAATCGCCTCAAACCGCTTGTCCCTCTACTCATTTCAAAGGAACAATCTGGATATGTTGAAGGACATCAAATCTTGGACAACATTATTCTAACTCATGAAATCATCAATTCCTTAAAGAGAAACAAACAGGCAGGTATGCTTCTGAAAATCGATCTCTCTAAAGCCTTTGACAAACTTAGTTGGTCCTATATAAAACATATGCTGACTGCCTTGGATTTAGTCCGACTTGGGTTAGATGGCTTATGATTCTCATAACCTCCCCCCTCTGCTTTGTTCTAGTTAATGGAATCCCCTCCAAACCCTACTCCCCTTCTAGAGGACTCTGTCAAGGTGACCCATTATCCCCATTCCTCTTTATTATTATGGCAGAAGGTTTGGGTCAACTTATAAAGCAGGCTATTCAATCTCATGACCTTAGAGGAACCTCTGTACATGGAACCTCTGCGATCACACATCAACAATTTGTTGATGACAATATGCTTTTTGGACATTCCTTTGTCAGTGAAGCCTGGACCTACAAAGCTCTTCTAGAAACTTTTTCAAAAGCCTCTGGAACCACTATAAACACTGCCAAATCACAAATAGTCTTTTTCTATACTCCTGTAGCCACTCAAAGAATCATAGCCAGAATCATTGGATTCTCTCAAGCCAAACTCCCATCTCATTATTTGGGCGATCCTTTGATAGACTCAGCCTTAAAGCATGCCTCCTGGAAACAACTCATTGAGAAAATTGAAAGCCGCCTATCATCATGGACATACAAAACTCTCAACATGGCAAGTAGGCTTGCCCTAATAAAGGAAGTCTTACAATCCATGCCCCTTTATCTCTTCTTGATTCTTGCTGTGCTGAAATGGGTGCTAAAGAAAATCAAAACTTTGCAACGCAACTTCTTATGGGGATCCATAGGGCAAAATAGAAAATGGGTGTTAGTAAAATGGGACATGGTTTACACACCTAAGAAGCAGGGAGGTCTAGGATTACGTGACTTGCAACATAGCAATACATTAATGGGAGCACGAATATGGTGGCAATGCGTTTCAAGCACACAGAAGTCATGGGTACAACTCTGGACTGCAAAATATGCAAACAACCGTCTGCAACAAGAGCTGATAAGAATAACTACCACGACTACAGAATCCCTAATCTAGAATGCGGAAAAACAACACAGAGAGATCATACAAAACCATAGCTTTTGGGAGATATGCGAAGGGAGAACTACGTGTTTTTGGATGGATTCTTGGCAACAGAGACCAAAAATTGTAGAACTTATACCTTGCACAAATCACAATGGAAACAACATCAACTAGACGGACCATGTAGCACAATTCTGGACTCACAGAACCAATTAGGGCTTCAGGCAATGGAAGCCTACTGCACAGATAACACAACAAGAAACTGAAGCTTATAACTCGGAGTTACACAAAGAACTCACCAGCAGAAGAATCAGATACAATACTAGAAAAGATGTTCTAAGATGGGGATATACACCGAAAGGAGTATACACAACAAAAGAAACCTACCATCTGATGCTCCAAACACAAGAACCAGTTGATCCTGCTTGGAATCAAATATGGACTACAGGGATATGTTCAAAAATCTCTACTTTCACATGGCTGCTATATCATCAAAGAATTCTCACTTGGGACAATTTAATCAAGAGAGGATTCCAGGGACCCTCCTACTATCCTAATTGTCAAAACCATGAAGAAAATATTCAGAACCTCATGGATTCCTACCACATGGCTAACCAGTTATGGGAAAAACTTACTTTCCGATGTCAGCGAACATGTAGAATCTTAGGGGATATAAAGGGCACCATCTACAACTGGACTCCAAAGCCTTATAATAGCAAAATTCTCAATAAGCTATGGACAATTCTGTCAGGCTTCATTTTCTGGACAATTTGGAAGGAATGAAACAAAATAATTTTCAAAAACCAAAGAACTACTTTAAAGATCATATGGACCAACCTATGTCAGAATATTTAGGAAACACTAGCTCTCCAACAATGGAGTGCTGAGGACTTTCCCACCCAGGCATAGGAACAGAGCATATGGGAAAATTGGAACTTCAAGCTCCAGCAAGTACAACTTGATCCCAATAGACTAAGCACTATCACCAAGCAGCTCTCACATTGGAATCCCCCCCCACAAAAGGTGATAAAGCTAAATTTTGATGGGGCCTCTAGGGGCAACCTAGGTAAAGCAGGACATGGTGGCATATTCAGAGATCATGAAGGCCAACCTTTGCTAATTTAATTCGGCTCCATTGGTTGGGACACAAACAATTCCACAGAAATGGAAGGACTATGGCAAGGTATGAACTTAGCACACTAACACAATTTTCATCCCATCATAATAGAGGGGGACTCCCAAATTCTAATAAATATGGTCACTCAAATACAACTAGGAAGCACTGCTTCGAGAGTTGCTAAAAGCTGGAGATTAGTGGCCAGGCTTGAACTAATAGAGAAATGGATGAAAAATAGGAGAGCAACCACATTTATTCATGTCAAAATGGACAACAACAAGGTAGCAGATCTCTTGGCAAATATAGGAGTTGAACAGGATCAAGTCCTACATTATGGCATAATCAACATTCTAAATGATCAATCTCAATTGCAAGCTTGCACTGACCTGGTGCACAAGGACACCCATCTCCCGGATGCGGGTGACAATTAAGGATAGTAAGGTGGCCGCCAACTAGGTTGGCATAAGGCGAGACCACATGGCCTCTCGTAGGATAGCATAGTGGTCCAAAAATGGAATTTACAATCACCATAAATGCAACTTATGTGAGCACTTCCTGTTAACTGCCATCAACCTCGGCTCACTGCAAACATGAATTCTTTGGAGAATTTCACCTCTGCCTTTGCCTATCTTTGCAACCTCTTCCTCTGCAATGCCTCTGCCCTTAAGCCGCTTCTGTACCCAGCTCCCGCACAACCACAGGGAGACGCTACCACCTCCTTTGCTGCATTAATTTTTGCTTAGGCATCCACTTCACCCATAACCTGGACTGTCATTTTATCCTCCCTTCGGCCTTGGCTACTCATCCCTCTGTTGAGCAGTCCACAAGCTCCATTGTGTCATTGCACCCCATTGTGCCCAAGTTAGGAAGAAATTTGCATACGCTTGCAGACAGAATGGTGCAACACCATATGCGCAGTCGCAGGGTGGGAGCCGAGGGTCCTGAGTCGTCCCCAGTACTCTCTTGCTTTGAATACCACTTCCTCTCTGGCTGAGAAAATCCCAGGTCATTATCCAAATACGCATAGTGGAAGAGGTCATCACCACTTGGTGGCCTCTGCCTCACCTCCTAGCAGCCTCCCCTCCATTTCTGCCCCAACTCTTAGAGGCACTCCACCCATTCTGCCATTGCATTCCTAGAACACCCAATTCACCTTCCGCTCTGCCTTGAACAAGCCCCTCATCATGGCCACCATAACCATACTCTTTCACGAGGAGGAGCAAATCACTGGAGAACAAGCCACCGAGGTTGGTGGACACACCAATGTAATTGAGGAGCAAGGAATGATGAGGAATGGCAGCACCAGGGCAATGGGAGAATTGAACATTGCTGGTGGTGGACGCACCATAGCAGGGTGCAGCCACACCAAATCCAACCCGAAACTGGCTTAGACAAGCATCCAAGGAGCAGGGGAGTGGAGCTAGGAGCAGCAGACAAGACGCGTAGGGAAGGAGGTGAACGAGGCTCAGCATACAAACTGGGTAATGGACGAATTTTGTTCTCTTGTCAAGGAAGAACACTCGGCATTGCAGGCTGGCAACACAGAGACCTCACCTCTAGCAGGTGGTGACATGGAGGAGTACAGGTGCTTCATCGTGGAGGAACACCCTCCATTGCCACCACATCCCTAGTATGCCACCTTGATGCCGCGTGTCCACCTCTTTGTCTACCACCTTGCTGCCACTCAGCGCACCACACGACTACCACATAGTTTGCCACTCAACATGCCATGTGTCTTAGGTTTTTTGGGACTATGTTTTTTAGCTTTTGTTTTCGATGGGGTTTCAGTGAAAAATCTATGAGTTTTCAGCTTTTTAGTTTGTTTTTTTGTCTCATTAAATACAATGATACCAAACTGGATGCTTTGCTGGTTTCCCCTGAGTGGGTAGTAAGCTAATTCTCTGAACTCTTTACTGTTACGGACTGGTTTCCCTTCTGGGCAGTTCAGATCTAGACTTTGCTTGTTTTTGCCATTCCTCTAGCATGGTTAAGTGTCTAGTCAATTTAACGTCTTAAATTGCTCTACATAAATTATCAATCCGGGTATCGTAAACTGATGAAGTGTGGTGCACTATATGTGCTTAGTTAACCTTTCTCTTACTTCGTTGTTTTATAGTTTATGTTGTTTTTGGGGTTTTGTTCTAACATGCAATAATCAAATAATGAGAAAATGACTATGAGACCAAGTATCCTTGCTGCAGCAAAAGGACAAGATGATTCTATCACGTCATTAGTTCATTAGAAGGCTACGTGCATCATTAATCTACAATCAACTTGAAAGCATGCAATAATTCAAACTGTACATTAAACTTGCAAAGAAAGATCTTGAAAGAAATAACTTGAAATGAAACTGAAAGCAAAACATAAAAACCACTTTCTAATGGCACTAGTCACTACTCATGCTGCTGCAATAAGAAAAACCACTTTAAAGACCAATTATAATGTTCATCTCTTCCTAACACTCTGCTTCCAACATATAGTACTATGTGAAACACGATTAAGAAGTAGTTAGATATAAGTCTAAAAAGTAATCAAGCTCTAAGATAACAAATTATAACACCACTTTGCCTTTCTCCAACATTCTGCTTCCAACATACATTGTAATGTGTAACAAGTGAAGAAAGAGTTAGTGATATAAGTCAAAAAACTACTCAAAGAAAGCTGTGATTTATTAGTATTCTGATCTCTTAAAGATGAACAACTTATGATAAGGAGACCATCAATATGTTAGCATACAACTTGAGAAACTAAAATTAGAAATCAAGCTAGAAAAACAAAATAAAGGCAGCAACTTATGAATATGACAACTGAAAATACCATTAGAGATAAAGCAAATACAACAAAGACACACAATCCCGGGAGAAAATAAAATGCAGTAATTCAAACTGTACAAGGCAGGGGCCCCCTACTACCTATGAAATCAAAGCAAAATTAAACACACTTGCATAAATTAAAATTGCATGACTGAAAATCTAATCTACCTTACATTCTACAAAGCAATATTTACAAAATGAAATCTAATCTACTTACATCCTAATATGCTCCATGACATCTACTTCACATCTCCTTCCATGTTGAGAACATCAAAGCTTTATTCAATTTCTTCAAAAGTGCAAAGTACAACAAAGCTCTCCAAAGCTTTCAAAAGCCATGGGACTAACAAACTAAAAGGACTAAGAAAAGACTAAAGGAAAAGACTAGCAAATGAAGGAGAGAGATCTCCTATTTATACAAAAAGATGAGAGCCATCTCATTAATGATAGTCCATGAATCTCTCCCTCTACCTCTAGAGTCCTAATCAAAATAGGAACTGATAAGACACATGTCTTCTTAGAGTTACAATACAATTAGGAGATGTGACACATATCCTCATGATCCCATGATTCTTTCCAACCAAATTCGAATTTGGCCTTGGGGTGCCACATAAGGGTCTTCTAGAAGTCTCCTTTCAACCTACACATGTCAACAACCTCAACCCATTTGTTAGGTATAAGCATATGCACATTATTTTCTAACGTTTAACCACAAATTCACTTAAAAGGCTTAGAAATAATAAAGATTGGAAAAACATAAAGGTGGCCCAATGATAATGAAAGTGGGATGAATGTGGTGACATAGTAGTGAAATGGAGATGAAATGGAGGTGATATAATGGACATAATAGTGAAAGTATAATGAAAATGAATGACATTTTCAAGGCTCAACATACCCCCCAACTGAAGCTATTGCATGTCCTCATGCAATATATATTACATTAACTCTTCTGATCCTTGAGCTTTGGCTTAACTTTGCATGATATCATTTGATAACTTCATATTTATGCAAAGTGTTTCACTTGAATTGCAACATGGTTGGTTCTTGTGTTATAACCATTTTTTGTTGTTGCCTTCTATTTTGATCTTTGAACTTTGCATAATGATATTTTGATTATTGTTGCAAAGTATATCTTTATTGGATTGCATGATGGTTGGCTCTTGTTTGATCTACTGTTTTGCAGGTGTGTACAGGTTCAACACATCCAAATTATTCAAATCATTCAACCCCCTGCATCTCTGTACTTTCACAATCCGTACTGTTTGCACACATGTTCTCTGCAAATCCGATAATCAGCTAAACATGAGTTTCATGACTCCAACTTTGAAAAAGGCCCTAGCTGACTTGTATGTCATTGATAAACAGTACGAGAAAGCTTTTGCAATATATGCAGATCTGAGGAAACCTGGCATATTTGAATTTATTGAGGAGCATAATCTACATGATGCTTTGCAAGATAAGGCGTTGGCACTCATGATTTTAGATCCAAAAAGGGCAGTTGCCTTACTAGTCCAACAAAGAGAGTTTATTAAACCATCTGAAGTGGTCTTACAGCATATGAATTTTGATGAGCTTGTTCCATTATTGAAATTCTATTTTCATGAAGAGGTTCAGAACATCAAAGCTACTCCGAGCTAGAAAACTGGCCATGGCTGAAGGACAAGCACAGGGATGTAAGCAACTCTCTGTTTGACTGATAATGTAGCTATCCAAAGGTGAAATCAACTCAAAAATATGCCGCTAAATGATGAATGCCTCCTACAAGAACCAACCTCCAAAAATGCACAATTCGGTCCTCTTTTTTTTCTCATATATACAGTGCATTTTTTTATGTTGCATGTTTATTTCAGGCCAAAGCTTGATCAAGGAGGCAGATTTTTTTTATTGAAGCCACAATGAAAACTAGGAATGGAGACAGCCATAGATTGCTTTTTCTCTTCTTTTTTTCTTCTCTGAAATTGTAAAATTTTATAAAAGGGAGTAATGATTTTCAATTTCAGGCAGCAAATACTTCAAGAAAAACATGCTAAAAACAAGACTTTGACTGAGGTCCTGGGCTAGTTTTTCATCGATCTGAACTGGGTGACTAGGATAGGATCCATGTTGGGACAATTCTGGAGATGCCCATGTGGTTGGTTTTTTCATTAGATGCCTGTAACCTGCTAAACCTTGAAACAGCTGCGGAATTGTCAGCTAGCTACGGAATCAGGCAGTTTCCGCAGCTAAGCTGCAAAACCTTATTAAAACAGGATACAGTGTTTTGAAGACCACTACAAAGCATAACCAGACAATTTTGGACAATTTGAACCTATCAAAGAACTTAAGTTTCATTTTTTTATCATCATTTTTTTTTTTTTTTATTGAATCAATTGAAGTGATGAAGTTTATTTTGTCTCCTATTTTTTTTTTTTTTTAACAATTCTTTTTCTGATCCTCCATATCACATAAAGTGCAGGAGGAGAGCATACTCAAGAATTATTATTTTTCTTTTTTTACTTAACAATCCTTTTTCTGATCCTCTAGATCACACAAAGTGCAGGAGGAGAGCATACTCAAGAATTGTTAAATTTTTTTTTTTCAGATGTAAGAAATAAGGTCTCCTAATTACACTTCCCCGGCAACGGTGCCAAAATGTTTAGTCAATTTAACGTCTTAAATTGCTCTACATAAATTATCAATCCGGGTATCGTAAACTGATGAAGTGTGGTGCACTATATGTGCTTAGTTAACCTTTCTCTTACTTCGTTGTTTTATAGTTTATGTTGTTTTTGGGGTTTTGTTCTAACATGCAATAATCAAATAATGAGAAAATGACTATGAGACCAAGTATCCTTGCTGCAGCAAAAGGACAAGATGATTCTATCACGTCATTAGTTCATTAGAAGGCTATGTGCATCATTAATCTACAATCAACTTGAAAGCATGCAATAATTCAAACTGTACATTAAACTTGCAAAGAAAGAGCTTGAAAGAAATAACTTGAAATGAAACTGAAAGCAAAGCATAAAAACCACTTTCTAATGGCACTAGTCACTACTCATGCTGCTGCAATAAGAAAAACCACTTTAAAGACCAATTATAATGTTCATCTCTTCCTAACACTCTGCTTCCAACATATAGTACTATGTGAAACACGATTAAGAAGTAGTTAGATATAAGTCTAAAAAGTAATCAAGCTCTAAGATAACAAATTATAACACCACTTTGCCTTTCTCCAACATTCTGCTTCCAACATACATTGTAATGTGTAACAAGTGAAGAAAGAGTTAGTGATATAAGTCAAAAACTACTCAAAGAAAGCTGTGATTTATTAGTATTCTGATCTCTTAAAGATGAACAACTTATGATAAGGAGACCATCAATATGTTAGCATACAACTTGAGAAACTAAAATTAGAAATCAAGCTAGAAAAACAAAATAAAGGCAGCAACTTATGAATATGACAACTGAAAATACCATTAGAGATAAAGCAAATACAACAAAGACACACAATCCCGGGAGAAAATAAAATGCAGTAATTCAAACTGTACAAGGCAGGGGCCCCCTACTACCTATGAAATCAAAGCAAAATTAAACACACTTGCATAAATTAAAATTGCATGACTGAAAATCTAATCTACCTTACATTCTACAAAGCAATATTTACAAAATGAAATCTAATCTACTTACATCCTAATATGCTCCATGACATCTACTTCACATCTCCTTCCATGTTGATAACATCAAAGCTTTATTCAATTTCTTCAAAAGTGCAAAGTACAACAAAGCTCTCCAAAGCTTTCAAAATCCATGGGACTAACAAACTAAAAGGACTAAGAAAAGACAAAAGGAAAAGACTAGCAAATGAAGGAGAGAGATCTCCTATTTATACAAAAAGATGAGAGCCATCTCATTAATGATAGTCCATGAATCTCTCCCTCTACCTCTAGAGTCCTAATCAAAATAGGAACTGATAAGACACATGTCTTCTTAGAGTTACAATACAATTAGGAGATGTGACACATATCCTCATGATCCCATGATTCTTTCCAACCAAATTCGAATTTGGCCTTGGGGTGCCACATAAGGGTCTTCTAGAAGTCTCCTTTCAACCTACACATGTTAACAACCTCAACCCATTTGTTAGGTATAAGCATATGCACATTATTTTCTAATGTTTAACCACAAATTCACTTAAAAGGCTTAGAAATAATAAAGATTGGAAAAACATAAAGGTGGCCCAATGATAATGAAAGTGGGATGAATGTGGTGACATAGTAGTGAAATGGAGATGAAATGGAGGTGATATAATGGACATAATAGTGAAAGTATAATGAAAATGAATGACATTTTCAAGGCTCAACATACCCCCCAAGTTAAGCTATTGCATGTCCTCATGCAATATATATTACATTAACTCTTATGATCCTTGAGCTTTGGCTTAACTTTGCATGATATCATTTGATAACTTCATATTTATGCAAAGTGTTTCACTTGAATTGCAACATGGTTGGTTCTTGTGTTACAACCATTTTTTGTTGTTGCCTTCTATTTTGATCTTTGAACTTTGCATAATGATATTTTGATTATTGTTGCAAAGTATATCTTTATTGGATTGCATGATGGTTGGTTCTTGTTTGATCTACTGTTTTGCAGGTGTGTACAGGTTCAACACATCCAAATTATTCAAATCATTCAACCCCCTGCATCTCTGTACTTTCACAATCCGTACTGTTTGCACACATGTTCTCTGCAAATCCGATAATCAGCTAAACATGAGTTTCATGACTCCAACTTTGAAAAAGGCCCTAGCTGACTTGTATGTCATTGATAAACAGTACGAGAAAGCTTTTGCAATATATGCAGATCTGAGGAAACCTGGCATATTTGAATTTATTGAGGAGCATAATCTACATGATGCTTTGCAAGATAAGGCGTTGGCACTCATGATTTTAGATCCAAAAAGGGCAGTTGCCTTACTAGTCCAACAAAGAGAGTTTATTAAACCATCTGAAGTGGTCTTACAGCATATGAATTTTGATGAGCTTGTTCCATTATTGAAATTCTATTTTCATGAAGAGGTTCAGAACATCAAAGCTACTCCGAGCTAGAAAACTGGCCATGGCTGAAGGACAAGCACATGGATGTAAGCAACTCTCTGTTTGACTGATAATGTAGCTATCCAAGGGTGAAATCAACTCAAAAATATGCCGCTAAATGATGAATGCCTCCTACAGGAACCAACCTCCAAAAATGCACAATTCGGTCCTCTTTTTTTTCTCATATATACAGTGCATTTTTTTATGTTGCATGTTTATTTCAGGCCAAAGCTTGATCAAGGAGGCAGATTTTTTTTATTGAAGCCACAATGAAAACTAGGAATGGAGACAGCCATAGATTGCTTTTTCTCTTTTTTTTTTCTTCTCTGAAATTGTAAAATTTTATAAAAAGGAGTAATGATTTTCAATTTCAGGCAGCAAATACTTCAAGAAAAACATGCTAAAAACAAGACTTTGACTGAGGTCCTGGGCTAGTTTTTCATCGATCTGAACTGGGTGACTAGGATAAGATCCATGTTGGGACAATTCTGGAGATGCACATGTGGTTGGTTTTTTCATTAGATGCCTGTAACCTGCTAAACCTTGAAACAACTGCGGAATTGTCAGCTAGCTGCGGAATCAGGCAGTGTCCGCAGCTAAGTTGCAAAACCTTATTAAAACAGGATACAGTGTTTTGAAGACCACTACAAAGCATAACCAGATAATTTTGGACAATTTGAACCTATCAAAGCACTTAAGTTTCATTTTTTTATCATCATTTTTTTTTTTTTTTTTTTTAATTGAATCAATTGAAGTGATGAAGTTTATTTTGTCTCCTATTTTTTTTTTTTTTTAACAATTCTTTTTCTGATCCTCCATATCACATAAAGTGCAGGAGGAGAGCATACTCAAGAATTATTATTTTTCTTTTTTTACTTAACAATCATTTTTCTGATCCTCTAGATCACACAAAGTGCAGGAGGAGAGCATACTCAAGAATTGTTAATTTTTTTTTTTTTTAGATGTAAGAAATAAGGTCTCCTAATTACACTTCCCCGGCAACGGCGCCAAAATGTTTAGTCAATTTAACGTCTTAAATTGCTCTACATAAATTATCAATCTGGGTATCGTAAACTGATGAAGTGTGGTGCACTATATGTGCTTAGTTAACCTTTCTCTTACTTCGTTGTTTTATAGTTTATGTTGTTTTTGGGGTTTTGTTCTAACATGCAATAATCAAATAATGAGAAAATGACTATGAGACCAAGTATCCTTGCTGCAGCAAAAGGACAAGATGATTCTATCACGTCATTAGTTCATTAGAAGGCTATGTGCATCATTAATCTACAATCAACTTGAAAGCATGCAATAATTCAAACTGTACATTATACTTGCAAAGAAAGAGCTTGAAAGAAATAACTTGAAATGAAACTGAAAGCAAAGCATAAAAACCACTTTCTAATGGCACTAGTCACTACTCATGCTGCTGCAATAAGAAAAACCACTTTAAAGACCAATTATAATGTTCATCTCTTCCTAACACTCTGCTTTCAACATATAGTACTATGTGAAACACGATTAAGAAGTAGTTAGATATAAGTCTAAAAAGTAATCAAGCTCTAAGATAACAAATTATAACACCACTTTTCCTTTCTCCAACATTCTGCTTCCAACATACATTGTAATGTGTAACAAGTGAAGAAAGAGTTAGTGATATAAGTCAAAAACTACTCAAAGCAAGCTGTGATTTATTAGTATTCTGATCTCTTAAAGATGAACAACTTATGATAAGGAGACCATCAATATGTTAGCATACAACTTGAGAAACTAAAATTAGAAATCAAGCTAGAAAAACAAAATAAAGGCAACAACTTATGAATATGACAACTGAAAATACCATTAGAGATAAAGCAAATACAACAAAGACACACAATCCCGGGAGAAAATAAAATGCAGTAATTCAAACTGTACAAGGCAGGGGCCCCCTACTACCTATGAAATCAAAGCAAGATTAAACACACTTGCATAAATTAAAATTGCATGACTGAAAATCTAATCTACCTTACATTCTACAAAGCAATATTTACAAAATGAAATCTAATCTACTTACATCCTAATATGCTCCATGACATCTACTTCACATCTCCTTCCATGTTGAGAACATCAAAGCTTTATTCAATTTCTTCAAAAGTGCAAAGTACAACAAAGGTCTCCAAAGCTTTCAAAAGCCATGGGACTAACAAACTAAAAGGACTAAGAAAAGACTAAAGGAAAAGACTAGCAAATGAAGGAGAGAGATCTCCTATTTATACAAAAAGATGAGAGCCATCTCATTAATGATAGTCCATGAATCTCTCCCTCTACCTCTAGAGTCCTAATCAAAATAGGAACTGATAAGACACATGTCTTCTTAGAGTTACAATACAATTAGGAGATGTGACACATATCCTCATGATCCCATGATTCTTTCCAACCAAATTCGAATTTGGCCTTGGGGTGCCACATAAGGGTCTTCTAGAAGTCTCCTTTCAACCTACACATGTCAACAACCTCAACCCATTTGTGAGGTATAAGCATATGCACATTATTTTCTAATGTTTAACCACAAATTCACTTAAAAGGCTTAGAAATAATAAAGATTGGAAAAACATAAAGGTGGCCCAATGATAATGAAAGTGGGATGAATGTGGTGACATAGTAGTGAAATTGAGATGAAATGGAGGTGATATAATGGACATAATAGTGAAAGTATAATGAAAATGAATGACATTTTCAAGGCTCAACATTAAGTACAGGCTCTGGTCTCAGTGTATGATATCTTTTTTTCATTAATAGAATTATTATAACTTAGAAAAAAAAATGTTGTGAAAATTTTGAGATAACCAAATTCTCACCTTATAGAGGACAGGTGTAGACCTCCACTCCTTCAATCTTTATAGTGGGAGAAGCATCAAACTGAGGAAAAAAGAAAAAGATAAAGATATATATATATATATATAAACACACAAATAAAAACCCTTCAAAGAAGGAATTAATTCAGGGTTTTAGTTCGAATTGAATTATGGGAAAAATGCCATGAAGGATGGGTAGTATGGTCACGAAATTTGACAAAGGGTGGATGTCCTGCTGAAACTCTCCGACCAAACCAAAGTTAACTTGCAACATAACACTAATCCATGAGATTAGAATATGTATTCAATGATAATTTAACCCAAATATGAAGAATATGTACATTTTAGCAAAGAGAATGAATAAATATAATGAGAAGGTCAAATTATGAGACCTAACGTGGCAATTATGTTTTAGCAAGAATGCAATCTTCATTCTCATAAAAATGTCAACATGGTAATTGAACTATGGTTTCAAACCTTCGAAGGCTAAAAGAAAACCTTTTTCCTTACCAAAAATCCATGTGGTTGCAATGCTCAGATCTCAACCAACAGAAAGCCCAAATGAGCTCAACGTGGTGGGATACTGAGGGTAGGTAGTTACCATAACAATGAAAATACCATCCCCATTATCAATCAAAACAAGCAAATAATCATTGTTAAAGTATGAAACTTGTATAAGGTTTTGTTAGACCTCATGAATCCCCGTTCCATGTAAGCTATTTTCACATTGACGACTCACTAACTAACCTCCATGTGTAGTCCAATGCCACGAGGGTTTGAAGATCTAGAACTTCCATCCCACAACATTGAGTATATATATTTCAACGCAAAGAATTAACAAAAAATTTACATATGCAAACATATATTATGGGTAGACTTGGTCGTTCAAGATCAAACATTACGAATATAGGTGTATATATAATGTATAAATCTATGGTTATATTGCAGTTTTCAATGGTACACGGTAATGTGACAAGGGGTTGTCAAAGTGTAATAATAAGAAAGAAAATATAAATGACAAGGCATCCCCTCCTTAGATTGGGAGGAGATTCTTGTTGAATTAATGGTATACCAAAGCTTTAGTATTAAAACTTATTAAAAAAAGAAACATTAGGAGATAATTGAGCCAAGTTAGATAAAATAAAAAATTTGCAGAGATCATTATATTGTTACTTAAAGTAGGATAAACCAGATTTGAGGATGGAAATAAATGAGATACTTTCCCTCTGCATGTAAAATTAAAAGATCATCTTATTGATATGGCTATAATACATGTATTAAAAAAAAATTATTGTTTAATATATGGTAATTCTTAGTTATTTACTCATAAAAATTGGAGGCATCTTAAATATACATTGATAAGCTAGAAGAGTGTTTAGAAGATGCAAGTTGTGTTGGCCCCATGCTCACTGGTATGGTCATAACTCTTCTCCTTTATGATGACAATATTGCTATTTTTGTAAAGGAACCATTAAAATCTTTGAAAACAACTCAAAATCCTCCAAGATTTTTTCTCCATGTCACAACCCTAGTTAAAAATCCATGTAAATATAAAAATATAAGACCACAGTCATGGGACACGTATTCTAAGATGAATGGTGGGAAAGCAACCTAGTGGGTGTTCATTTCGGTTATTATGGCTAAGGAAATTGGCAAAGGCAATGATAAAAGCTTTGGAAAGGAAAAATGGAATTTTTGGCACATTAATTTATAAAAATAATGGAAATTAGGAGAAAAGGAAGGTGAAAGGTCACAGGTTGCATGTGAGGAGGGAAATGAAGGAAAATAATGGAAAATAAAGAAAATAGAGACCTCATTGACAAAAAGTATTCTAATGATTAGTTGGAAAACTTTTGTCACTGCAATTTTGGAACTCTCATTCTATTATCTCTCTCTCATACTCTTAGACAGGGCAAGGTCTAGAGTCATGTACAACACGCCACTTCCATAAGTATGGTTTTCCTAATAATACATCACAAAATTCAGTAGGAGAAACATCACATAGTACCTTATCTGTGAAGGGCTTGATGTTGTTGGGAAGGTGACATTGTTGGCTGACACGAAGATTTTGTCCTTGGTGAAGCCACTCGATGGTGTATGACTACAGATGTGCTGTAGTCGGTAGACCTAGCTACTTCACGATATCTGTTGAAATGAGGTTCTTTTGGCTCTTTCTGTCGAAAATGAAATGAAACGGAGAACCCTTCACCCACATCTATGTGTGGAGGTGTCATTCCCCCTCCTCTAGATCTTTAGGCTCATTCTTCTGGATCTTGGTGGTGGCCATGGTGGCACTGGGCTCTGCGTCAATTATATGCTTACCTTTGTCATTCCCCTTGTCAAGTTATGACTCATATTTAGAACATGTGTATGATTCAGAATCCTTCAACTCGGCCACTAGTGACTGCTTAACTCGACACTCACTTGCGTTGTGAGTGGAGCTCTTATGGAACTCACAACATATTCCTATTTCCTCCTTTTTCTTGAGGGTGTTTTTATTTACTTAGCAATTAAATGGGTTGTCCTGGGTTGCCCCTCCTTGGATTTGTCCTTTCTCTATAGTTTTGGGGCGCCTTTCCCTTAATTTAGATTCACAGATTTAAAGCCTTGCTTCTTCTGTTTAAACTTCTACTCAATATTGATAGTATATTGGCATGCCGTGCCGAGGGAGGAGATGTCCAAGATCTCCATCTCATCTTATATGTATCTGCGTAGACAACCGCAATACTTGAGTACCAAATTTCGCTCAAAATCCTTGATACTCAACTTTGTGCGAAGGGTATGAAAAAAATTAGTAAACTCCAGCACGTCTTGGTCCCTTCCCTACCGTAGGATTGTCCACTTTATATATTTATCCTCATAGCTCCCGACCGGGTAGTGGTACTCCTTGTGGTGTCTCAGAACGAATTCCAAGTGGGTGTGGCTAAAAATAGTGAGAGTGTATTTTTTTCCTTCTTTTCATAGAAGGTTTCCCACCAGTTCTTGAAGTGGGGGTGTGGCTTTGGGAAGTGCAAAAATAATCTTTTCTCGGTGTGAAAAATCATGAAAAAAAATCCTTCTAGAATATTTAACCATTTATCTACGGTCTCCGCATTTATTTGACCTTCAAATATGGGGATGTCAAAGTTAACTTGTACCTTAAAGGGTGTGTCGCTTCTAGAGTGGCTGTTGGAAAAAGATGTGTCGCCTTTGGGTAGGCACTGAAGGATTTGGGAAAAGTTGTCCATCATCGCATTCCTTTGTCAGTTGAGAGCTTCTTCGAGCAATATTTTGGAAGGATCTCATGCCCCTCGTATTTCTTCTCTTTCTTCATGGCAGACCGTTGGGATTTACAAGGCCGGTCTTACAAACATTTGACCAGTTCAAGCCCTAACTCCTTATATCTTGACCTCATTGGGGACATGCAAAGAAAAAAAGAGAAAGAGAAGACCAATCTAATACCACTGATCCAAACTTAAACTAGAATGCAAAAAATAACATATATAACCATAAATATAGAGATGCACCAACAATAACACTTCATTTCATTAATATCAAATACTGAAATATGCTCTCAAACAAAATGGAATTAAACTAGCTCGGGCGATGGTATCTTATCTATGAGAAGAGATGTGTTAGATATATGCCTCTAAAATGTGTTACAATGAGTCTCAAGGGCCTATTTATTATTGAAAAACAAGGGAAAACCCTAAACAACCAAAACCCTAACCCCATGAAATGGAACACGAAGAGTTTGTGGGCCTCATTGGGGTTAGGAAACCAACTTCCTAGGGTCCTAACTTGGTAATATTATCTCCCTTTGGCACGTATGATGACTTGTTGGAAATATCTCTCTGAGTACTAAGGGATTTGTGGTTTCTACAAAAATGGGCCTACTGTAGACCTCAAAAAACGTCGTTTAGGGGGTCAAAACTGCTCTAGAATTTCAATACGCGAAAACTGCTAAAAATGGTAAATGTTGCAATAAAAAAGGAAAGAAATGAAAGCGGCTCAAGGTCAAGGTGGAATAGGTGGGTTTCCACCAATATCCACTTGGATCAATCCTCCCTCCATAGGAAGAAATGGTTCCCATTGTGTGCACAACCTCCATGAGGTGAGGAAATTTATGTTGAACCTAGTCCCTAGTGAACCACTTGCCCTGGTGAAGGAGTTGGCCTCCTTTGACAACTCGATATAGCTGGATCCTTTGTTGGTGAGTGTTATTGATGTATGTATCCATGATATGATAAGTTTTGGCATGTTCCATGGAATTTGGGTTTAGCATTATTGGACTGAGTTGTTCTACAATGTCATATGTGTCTAGCAATAATGGAAAGTATGGCCAAAGGTGGTCAACATTGAACACTCGGTGTAGACCAAGGAACATTGGAATGATAATATCGAAGGAATTGTCCCCTGCAACCTTGGTGATGGTGTATGGCCCACATTGGAGAGGGTGTAGCTTCCAGTGGGGTCTAGCGAGGAGCTTCTTCTGTAAATGTAGCAAACTCTGTCGCCCACCTAGAACTTGTGCAACACTTGATGATGATCATGGTGGTGCTTGTACTTAACATTGGCTCTGTCCAATGTATCATAGACCTTCTAACGGATGTAGTGAATGCACTCAATGAAGCTGTTAGCCCTGTCAGCTTCAGAATATACATGAGCTGTATTTGTCTGAGTAGCTACAAATGGTATGACCACATCAATGGGACATTATGGTTGAAATCCTATCCTTACCTGAAAGGGGTTGTGGCCCATTGATCTATGGAGAGCTCTGTTGTAGCTGTGATTGACATAAGGGAGGCTTTCATCCCGTGTGCATGGATTCTTTGAGTTGTACATGTGTACAATGTGTATGCTCAACCTGTTGATGACCTCTATTTTGCCATCAGTTTAGGGATGGAAAGTCATGGACCTAGTAAATTTGTATCCAACATCAACCAAAGAATTGAGCAAAATTCACTTAGGAATCCACTATCCCGATATGAGATAATGGAATATGGGATCCCAAGTGTGCCAACACTCACTCAAAGGAGAGCTTAACATTGGCCTTTGATGTGATACTCTTCTTGTAAGCTGCCATAATGGCCATCTTAGAGAATCTATTGATGACCATGAAAACACATTCATTGTCGTGCTTAGTGTAAGGGAGGCCCAACATGTAATCCATGGAGATGGATTCCCAAGGTCGACTAGGAGTAGGGAAAGGAGTATATAGGCCTTGCTTCTTGATGGCTAGTTTGGAAATGGTGCAGGCAGTGAAAGATTTAATGTGCCTCCAAACATCTTGACGAAGGTTTAGCTAATAAAAATACTTCTACAGTACTGCCACTATTTTCTCTACATCGAAATATCCAACGACCTGACTGTAGTGTGCTTCCAAAATCATCTTGGCACGCTCACTTGAATGAAGACAAATGTATCCTAGGTGGCCTAACAGTGCATCTTGGAGGCTAAAATTTGGAACTTTCTTACCTTCCAGGAGTGTTTGATATGTGCTACCAAATTTTCGATCGCTCTTGTAAAGATGCATCCACCTTGAAGTCTCGTACCCTTTGTTTAATCAATTTAGTGTCCTAAATTTTTTGCATAAATTATCAACCGAGGTTTGTAAGCTGATGAAGTGTGGTGCACTATATGTGCTTAGTTAACCCTTCCTACTTCATTGTTTTATATTTTTATATTGTTTTGGGGGTTTCTGTTCTTTGATTCCTAATGATGTACAATATGAACTATGAGAAACTAAATCTAAACTTCCTAAAGGTGAACCAAGAGCTCAAAACTAGTCAAAATCTAATTTAAAAGAAGGAAAAACAGAGCATCTGTCCTATCTTTTCATTAATCCTAAGTCATGAATCTAATTCTTAAAATTAAAAGGTGAAGTTGTAATGCATGTTGAAATAAATATAGAGAATGAAATCAATTGAAGTACTTCTAGTTACTCTAACCTTCAATTTTGAAAGATAATCCTCTTGAGATGGAATACAAGCAATTTTCTGTACTTTATGATCTAGAGAACTAAGTGAAAGCATGCAGAAGGTAACTGATTGATTTCAACCATTGTCTGAAGTGAATGTTTAACCATTTAGTTTAGGATGGGTATCAACTTGAAATGGTGATCAAAAACATCATTAACGCAGTGAATTGACAATCTGAACTAGAAAATAAATAACAAAACAATGAGTAAACTAGAAAATAAATAACAAAACAGTGAGTAAACTAGTCAACAATGCATTCTCATTACTTCAACCTTACTCTGTTTAGAAACAAAATCGTTTCCTTTCATGAAATGTGTTGGAGAAACAAGACTGCACAATTGAGTTTTAACATTATGCTATTGATCAAAACTAAAAGAAATCAACCTAAGTTAGAAATACTGCTAAAAGAAAATGGTGAAATTAAAACTAAACAGAAAATGAATGGAAAGAAAACCTCCTTCAGTGTAGGGGCCCTCTGCAACTGACTGGGTTGAGCTACTAACTAATTGAAAATGCTCTTTTAAATGATCATTGGTCAACACATGATTTTATATTATAGATAGGAACGAAATCCAAGAACACAGAGCTGAATTTGTAAACTTAATATATCAAATTATTTAAAATCCCCCTCAGTTCTGTACAACCAGTATTTAAAAGGAAATAATCATATCTGTCTTTGAGGAAAACTAGCTACAGGTGGCCTATATGTATTGCAATAAGACTGCGTAAATTTCTGATCAGGTACAAGTGACTTGAATTTGAGCAAGATGTTTGCAATAGAACCATTAACACAAGTGGTTGATCCAAGTTAACGCTGCAACAAAATCGTTGGATTTATTGATTAACCACGAAAGAGTAGATGAAGAGTCCTATTGCTTTCGGGTATCATATGTTTGACTCCACCTTTGACTACAATCTCGAGCTTGCTTTGTTATCAATATGGGCTGAGTGACTAGGATATAATCCATGTGGATATGATTCTAGAGATGCCCATGTGGCCAGTTTCTTCATTTGACACTTGGAACCTGCCAAACCATGCAAGTAGCTATGGAATACACAGCTAGATGTAGAATAGGTTGCATTTTGTAGCTAATTTGCAAAAAAATTATTCAAATAGCAAAAACATAAAAATATAACATGTCAATCATTTAATGCCCTCCTTAAGACAAAACCTATCAGTTATCATTGATGGGGATCTGTAATCTTATGGAAAAGCAAGGGAAAGAAGTGAGAAAAGCTATCAAGGAGAGGGTAATTCTGAGGTTCAACACCCTCAGGAGTCAAGCACAGTGATCAACACCATGACTGGGGGTCCGTTGAGCCAATCTGCAACATTATGGGTGTTGCCCTTCGTGTACTAAATTTTCAAATCAAATTGTTGCATTTATGTGGACCATTTATGATGGTGAACATTTTGCAACTTCCCTTGTGTCTGTATGAACTGCAAGGGTCGGTGGTATGTGTGGTGACCATTTCCTTCCTTATCATGTAATGCTTCCATTGACGACAGTCCTGCATAATGAAATACATTTCTTTTTCCTAGTTGGTATAATTTCAGACTCTATCTTAAAGTTTATCACTATGGTAAGCCACTGGATGCCCCTGTTGAGTAAGAACTGCACCAATAGCATAGTCAGAGGCTTCTATTTCAATCTCAAATGGTTGTTACAGGTCTGGTAATGTAAGTTGTAGTTCAGATCAGAGGCGTTGCTTCAACTTGGAAAACACATTCTGCTTTGTTTTAGACCAAATAACTTTGGTTTCGATATGCCCTTATTGACTTGACTTAGAGGCCAAGTGATATGAGAGAACCCTAACACAAACCTGTGGTAGAAATTGACAAGGCCAAGAAATCTGTGGAGCTCTGTTAGAGTGGTTGAGGTTAGCACATATCGAATGACTTGTATCTTGGCTGGGTCCACATGCGCACCATGCTAATCAACGATGTACCATAGATATTGAACTTGGGTCATTCCAAAAGTGTATTTTTCCAGATTGGCACACAGTTTGATAGGCACATGGTGATAACCGGACATCAAGTCAATCTTGCTGAAATATCCCCCCCTTGAGATGGTCCAGAAGGTCATCAATCCATGGGATTGGGTACCTATTCTAGACAATGACCTTTTTCAGTGCTTGATAGTCAATACAGATTCTCTATGTTCCATCCTTCTTCTGTACCAATATAATCAGGCTCCCATAGGGTGATGAGCTTGGCTTGATATGCCATTCTGCAACAACTCCTGAATCTTCCACTTGATCTCATTGTTCTCTAGAACAGAGTGTTGATAGATCAATCCATTGGGTAGCGGCACAACTGGGGTCAGATCAATGGAGTTCTTGACCTGATCGTGTAGATGTACCCTCGTACGTGAGGCAAAAATGTCCCTGTACTCCTCCATGACCTTGTCCAGCTACTGCTGCTGTGTGGTGGAGCCTTATTTGGAAGCTGTGGCCACAATATTCTTCTTGCCCTTAGGGCGCATCATAAGGAAATCAAATTTCCTAGTGTGTGAAATAATCTTACTGCATTTCTTTGCAGAGATCAAAGAGATGACAGTAGGGCGGGCTACCTTTGGTATCCTATATGACTTATTGCCCAAATTAATAATCATAGAGCGAGGTCTAGACTCATATACAACATACCTCTTCCGCAAGTATTGTTTTCCTAGCAATACATCACAAAACTCAAGAGGAGAAACATTACACAATACCTCATCCATGATGGGCTTGATGTTATAGGGAAGGAAACAATGTTGGCTGATGTAAAGATCTCATCCTTAGTGAAGCCACCCGATGGTGTATGAATGCAGATGTGCTATAGTCAATAGACCCAATCACTTCACAACCTCTACTGAAATGAGGTTCTTTTGGATATCACTGCCAACAATGGATTGCTACAAAGAACCCTTCACCCACATCTATGAGGGGAAGAGGTGTTCCCCCTCCTTTGGATCTTCAGGCTCATTCTTCTCGATCTTGGTGGTGGCCATAGGGGAATTGGGCTCTGCATCAATTAATTTCTTCCCTTTATTAATCCCCTTGTCAGGTTCCAACTCAAAGTTGGAACATGCATCTAATTTAGAAGCCTTCAGCTCGGCCAATAGTGACTACTTGGCCCAACACTCACTTGTGTTGTAAGTGGATCTCTTATGGAGCTCACACCATTTTCCCATGTCCTTCTTTGTCTTTGAGGTGTTATTTGTTTCCTGCAGCTTCAACAAGTTGTCCTGGGTTTCCCCACCTTAGTTTTTTCCTTTACTTTGCGGTTTGGGGCCGCCTTTCCCTTGCTTCAAATTCACAGATCCAAAGTATCGCTTCTTCTATTTAAACTTCTGCTCAATATTGACAGCATATTATTACGTCATGCCGAGCGAGGATATGTCCAGGAGCTCCATCTCATACTGGATGTATCTATGTAGACTGCCATGGTACTTGAGTAAAAAATGTCGCTAAGAATCCTTGATACCCAAATTTGTGCGAAGGGTAAGAAAAAGATTAGCAAACTTTGGCACGGCTTGGTCCCTTCCTTGTTGTAGTGTGGTCCATTTTATGTATTTATCCTCATAACTCCCAATAGGGGACTACTGCTCTTTAATGGCATCACGAAACGAATTCCAAGTGGGTGTGACTAAAAATAGTGAGGGTGTACTTTCGTCCATCTTCTCACAGTAGGTTTCCCACCACTCCTTGATAGGGGGGCGAGTTTAAGAAGTGCAAAAGTAATATTTTCCTGGTTGGAAAAATCATGAATAGAAAAATATCCTTCTAGCATATTGTTATATTGTTATATTCTTATGCATGATTAATTTTATGTCTCTGTAAGTTATCTCTTTAATCCGGTTGTGAGAGCTTGTTTGGTAAGGTCCCACCAGCCCAGCTCCACAACCCATTGTATATCATCTGTAGAGTTAATGTGTGTGTGCAATGTGATTGAAGCATTGTTGTAGATTTGATTTAAAACATGGTGTGAATTTGTCTATTGATCCTTTGGTATTGCATTGCTCTCATATTGAAGATTTCTATTTCATGTTTGCAATAGTTTTGTGAATATATGAGTTGGAATTGAATCTTTATTTTGTCAATGAAACACAAGATTATTTTCTTTTAAATTATTGCAGAGGTTCTGGATCTATCATATTATTTCATGAGGGTTTTGATTTTGACCTAAAACTATTAGATTTGGTTCTATCTCAATTAGTCATTCATTTATCTAGGTGTTTGTTCTCGCACATTTTTTTTATTCATGTTCATGATTTGAGTACCTTTCTGGTTTTACTGTCGAACATTTCAATGATCTAAATGATTTTAAATGATCAAGGAATTATATGGAGGATCCAAAATTTGCTTAAAGTTTCAGAAAATGCTCAAAACTCAAAGTTGTCATATTCTTTTGAAACTAGCATAATTGCATAGATTTCATCATTCTGAATCCAACACAACTTGAACGGGAGAAATCCGACTTCATATGAAGAAGTTATGCAAATTCGAAGTTCAGGTCCAAGTAAGGTAAAAAGTCAAAGGTCAACTGGTGAAAGTGAAAGTCAACGATTAGGGTTCCAACAGTCAACGATCAACTTAGGGTTCTAGTGGTCAGTCTTCTAAGCTCATGGTTCTGACCAACACGTGGTGCTTCTAGATCTTAACAAGTCTCGTTATGTGGTTGGTTGATTTTGGACCAATCTTGAGGTGACACGTGGCCTTGTAGGATTGGTCAAAAGTTTGTTATGTGGTTGGTTGATTTTGGACCAATCTTGAGGTGACACATGGACTTGTAGGATTGGTCAAAAGTCTTTTAGGAAAACCAACAGATTAGATAGGATTCGATCCTGCGACCTCTTTATTGTTAAAGGGTATGCATTATCCAAATGCATAAAAAAGGCAAAGCTCGCCATTGTTGGTGGGTCCGTCATATATCATTTATCCTCCTCCAATTAAAAAACTCTTCCGCTAATTCTTAATTCAACAGATGACATATTTTAATGTGACGTATCTTAAAGTATGGTGGAGGGATAAGGTTATGTAAGTTGTTATAATGTGGATATGGTGATAGACATAAAAAATATTATTATGATATCGTATCAGAACACCATAGTGGGGAGGTAGAGATTTGACCCCTTGACCTCTCACATTTTGTTATAAAAGTTTTCCATCACACTACAAGAGGGACAAGTGAAATATTAGTGTAGCAAGGGGTTTTTATCTAGTGATAGAACATCGGGAAAACAAAACTTTGGAGAGACATTCCAAGGAAACCAGGAAGCCTTTTTCAAATCCAAAAGCTGTTACAAGATCCAAAGACAAAGAAGAATACAAAATAGTCAGTTTGGATTGTATTTGAAGCATTTTTATATGTAATTTTGATGATTTTTGAAAATTTTAATAAAAATGCCTCCCCATTAAAGACCAAGACCAAAGAAGAAGGCTTGAAGATAGCCGAACTCCGTTATCAATGTGATGGTGCCATTTTCTCTTGTATACTTCATTATTGATGTTTATGTTGCTGCAAATTTTCTTTCAGGTTTCCTATGATAGTTATATTGACCTCTTTTTAATGGTGGTTTTTAATTACATGCATGCAATTTTAAAAATTTAATAAACCAGTATCAATTTCGATCAGGATATTAGATCAATGGGTATCAAATCAGTTATTGATAGTTTGGTTTAAGTGTGCATGATCACCGGGAGCAAGTCAAGACATGGTGAAGGAGAAGTTGTTGAAGGAGATACAAAAGTTGGCTCGAGAAGAAGGACAACACAAGGAGAAGAAATGGTTGAAGAAGGAAGAGGCGATCATCCTTTCAGATCTAATGTAGGCTTTGTGGATTCTTTCATGACCTTGCAAGCCATGGTTGAGGAGATGTACCATGAGTTCAAATAGGTGAAAAAGGAAGATAAACCAAAAGATGAGGAAGCTGAGGCATCACACTCTGAAAAGACTAAAGATAAGGGACCATCTGATTTAGGTAAAAAAATAGAAACTGGTGATGATAAGAAATATCCAATTTATTATCTTTTTGGTGGTCAACCTGAGTCATCTTCTCCAAAACCTTTGCTTAAATTAGATGTGAAATTCGTCTTAACCATGTATAATGGTGAAATCAATGCTGAGAAACTTGATAACTAGATTAAACAGATGGAGGTGTATTATGATGGAAGAGGAAAAACTCTCTTGAAAGCATTGCAAGAAGGAAGGGCATGATGAAGAACATTGATGGTAGCTACACCCTAAAAAGCGACCAAAGTGGTTTAAAGGAAAAAAGGCTAAGAAAAACATTGCAGCAAAAATAGTGTCAACATATTTGGGTTCAGAACTAGGTGATGATGCTCAAATTGCAGTAGGTTTTGCAAGTAAATATGATGATGGCAATGATTCTCGTAGTTCATGTGATATAGAAAAATGCAAATGATTTCATATCAGGGTCATTATGAAGCATACCAAGATCGACACTTTGTTAGATAACGAGTCTCAAGCTAATCTAATTTATGAGGAATTGGTTAAGCAGCTGGGATTAAAAAGTAAAAAGCATCGTAGACCTTACACACTAAATGGGATGAGCAAAAACCATAAATTTCCAGTAACTAAGCAATGTATCTTACAATTTTCAATCACGTCTCAATTTGTGGATAAGGTCATATGTGATGTAGTGCTGCTAGATGGATGTGGAATGGTCTTAGGTAGCCCTTATTTATATGGTTAAAAGGAAATTTTCTACAAGGAGCAAAATCAATATCATTTGTTTAAAAGATGAATTGGATATATTGTGCATTCTCATCCTATAAAGTCAAAAAAATCTTTTCAAACAGTGGAATAGTTAAAGAGGGTAGCTTATGAAAATAAAACTATGTTTGTACCATTGATGACACCTAAGCATAAAACAACTAAAACAAATAAAAAAATGTGGTTAAGGAATATGAAATTGTACAAGAAGTATCATTGCATGATAATTTGAGTTTTGTTCCAGTTATGAAGGGTCAACAGGGTACAATTTCATTTATGTTAGTATGTTCAGGGTAGTTATTCATCTTGTTTATATTCAACAATGTGTGGTTGATAACAACAAACATGGATGTAGATATGGATGGAAAATAGGAACACTATGCTTTGCAATTTTTATGTTGTATTGATGATTGTGTGGATAACTAACATGTACAGAGTTAGAATAGGTTGGCCCAAAGACATCGGGTAGGTGGAGAGACATTTTCTTCACCTTCAAACAATATAGAAAACCTTTTTGTGGTCCAAAAGGTCTCAATGGGGAGAAATGATCTGAATGATCTGAAATGATCAAGGAGTGATATGGAGGATCCAAAAATCTGCTCAAAGTTCCAGAAAATTCTCAAGAACAAAAGTTGCCAGATACTTTTGAAACTAACTTCATTGCATATATTTCATCATTCTGAATCCAACTGAAATTGAATAGGAGAAATTTGAATTCATATGAAGAAGTTATGCAAATTAAAAGTTCAGGTCTAAGGAGGGAAAAAATTCCAAGGTCAAATCGTCAAAGTCAAAGTCAATGATCAAGGTTTTGTAGTCAACGGTCAACTCAGGGTTCTAGAGGTAAGGGTTCCGGGGTCATGGTTCTGACTGACACATGGTGTTTCCAGAGCTTGACAAGTGTCATTTCATGGTTGGTTGATTTTGGACCAATCCTAAGGTGACATGTGGCCCTCTTGGAGGGCGACACTTGGCCTTGTAGATTAGTCAAAAACTGGTCATGGTTCCAGACAACACGTGGCACTTCTAGAAATTGACAAGCTTCATTGCATGGTTGATTGATTTATGAGCAATCTTGAGGCATCACATGGCCCTATTGGAGGGTGAAACATGACCTTGTAGGACTGGTGAAAATTTTGTTAGGAAAATTGAAAAACTAGATGAGATTCGATCCCACGACTTCTCGACAAAAAATCTAATGCTTTACCATTATACCACTACTTTGGTCCTTGTTTAACATACCCCATCATATATTTTTAAACGGTATGCATTATCCAAATGCATAAAAAAAAGGCGGAGCCCGCTATTGTTGGCAGCTCCACCATATATATTATCCTCCTCCAATTAAGAAACTCCGTCGCTAAATCTTAATTCAACCAACAACATACTTTAATGTGACAAATATTAAAGTACAGTGGAGGGATAAGGTTATGTAGGTCATTATAATGTGGATATGATGATAAACGTAATTATTGTTATGATATCGTATCACACCACCACGACGGGGAGGTCTGGATTTGATCCACTAACCTCTCACATTTTGCTATAAAAATTTTCCATTACGCTACAGGAGGGACAAGTGAAATATTAGTGTAGCAAGGGGATTTTATCCAGTGATAGACCATTGAGACAACAAAAATTTGGAGAGACATTCTGGCAAATGAGGAAGCCTTTTTCAAATCCAAAAGTTGATACATGATCTAGAGACAGAGCATAATAAAACATAGTTGGTTTGGATTATAGTTGAAGAATTTTTATATGTACTTTCGATGATTTTTGAAAATTTTAATAAAAAGGCCTCCCCATTAAAGATCGGGCCTGGAGAAGTAGTCTTGAAGATAGACGAACTCCGTTATCAACGTGCTAGTGTCATTTTCTCTTATGTACTTCATTATTGATGTTTATTTTTCTGCAATTTTCCTTTCAAGTTTCCTACGACAGTTAAATTGAGCTCTTTTTAATGGTGGTTTTTAATTATATGCATACAATTTAAAAATTTTAATAAACTAGTATCAATTTCGATCGGTATTTCAGATCATTCAAAGGTTGTGATTCGGGGTAAAGACTGATTACTTTTACAATTGATAGATTTATTGTTATTGGTTGGAATAACCCATTATATGTAACTTGGGTGACCTCGTGCTGAAGTCGATTGGTTGTGACAAGATTAATATTGTTGTGTGTAATATTTTGGATGAACAAATGCTCTAAGTCTCGATGATTTCTCTATATTATTGATCACTATTCTACACTCAAATTCTAATCCCTTATTACTTTTTCCCTATGCTCCATCATGACTTGTATTCACATGGTTATGAGTGATTATGATCCATATAACAAATTGAAACGTTGAATGTTACTTTGCTTGAGTAGATGAAGGTGATCTCAATTAAAATTTATTCTTGCCATTCTTGAATTTGTCGATATGGGTTAATTTCAGGGTTAGGGTTGTTTTTTCAATACATACATTATACTGAGTGCGAGCATCATAATGAGTGCAAGCATCAAAGAAGAGGAAAATACCTAAAGAGTTCTAAGTTTGTATGTATGCATTGTTTCTATGACAAACACCCTCCAAAATCTCACGTACACTGGAATTTTGGAGCTTACTGTGGATCTTGCGATTGGTCATTCCATAGTCACCTCTTGGTCAGCCAATGCTTTTTGAGCTCCCTTCATGCATTAGAAGTGTTGAAGTCACTTTCTCACACATGCTCAGTGTGCAAAAATCCATTAGCACATTATTTTATGCAATCTTGAACAAGAATAACACAATCCATCAATACTGTGCCTATGCGATGTCCAATCCATGTCAACAATCAATTTGTACTGATATCGACAGTCCCTCACTTTGTTTACGATCATTCTTCTATTTTGGCGAGTTTCTCCAACTGTTGATTTTGCACACTTCACCATCACAAGTGTTGTTTTCATGTTTATGACTGTCGCTTTCACTTTCTCTACCTTTTATTAGTGTCATTTTCATGTTATCTTTGCCCTGGCATGTGTTTTTTTCACCGTCGTTCACATATCACAAGTATCGTTCGCACTCTTATTTTCATATAGCAAGTGTCATATTTTGACGAGGGAAATGCTGCTTATCATGTGAAGTGGAGTTTTTATTTGTTTCAAGGGGAAATATTGTGATGATGAGTTGGTATTATCATGGAGGCATGTTTTGCAATCATTTCCAAAGTTTCTTGCACTCTCACACAAATGTCATCATTATCATCGTAAAGTGTATCTTTAGTGTCGTACTTGTCGAAAGTTATCAGAAATATTTTCGCACTAAGGATAGTATGTGTTCATGTGTTCCAGATGATACATGTTGTGTTTTCAAGTGTTTAATTATGTTATCACAGTCAAGTCCTATCACTATTCACATCAGTTTCACTTATCCCACACTTAGCCAAATTTCAGAAAATTCCCAGCAACTTAGCCTCATATGAACTTGCTGAACTCATTGTGTAGTCCCAACCCTTAAGTTGCAACCTGACCTCTTGAAACTATGCAAATGTGTAGTTTCTACCTCCCAGGACTTTCCATTGCACAGTTTCAGTGCTCGAGACCAACCCTCTGGCTCTATAATTGTGCAATTCAACCATCCAACCTAGCCCCAACTACACATTGCACAATCTCTAAACTCAAGCTCAACCCCAATCTCTTGAAATGTGCAAATGTGAAATCACCAAGACTTATTTGTATCCTAGAACTACACAGTTGGATGAAACCGTGCAAAACCCCTAAGCTTGGCTCCCTAAGTTCCCCAACTGTGAAATCTCTTTGCTCAATCCGAGCCTAGACTGTGTATTGTGCAGTCTCAAGGCTCAAGCATAACCCTTGATGTATTGAGTTGCATAAATATGCAATAATTGAGCCTCTCCCTTGGCCTACCACCTAGTTCTAGCTCAGTTAGTGGATCATCATGCACCATCTTAGACTAGGGGTTTATAGGAATGATGTCATCTTTTCATGAGTGCATTGCAGATGTAGGAACTCTATCATGCTATGGAAAGATGATGAAGAAGGATATGAGGAAGGAGGACGTGCTAAAAGAAACCTAAGGAGCTGAGGAGAAAGGATGATCATTAGGTAAGAAGATGAAAGAACATTGGATTACAACAGATGACCAAAGATAAGGACCGCATGGAGACTCGATCTAATTCAAAACCCTTTGGAGTGTATATACGAAGAAAAAATCATATCTCACATAAAGATGAATCATTGGATACATCTCTTATTCAAGACAAAAAGAAAGAAGCATCAAGGACATCTTGGCACTGCCACATCATCATTCAGTCCATGTCATCAGTATCATGTGATGTCTCATCACGAGTCATCATATGCCGCATCATTATTGTGAATTATGTAATTATCTATTCAAAATGTATTGTGAATTGGAAGTCCAAAGGACATGTTCAAAGTATGAAGAATCATGTAAATTCGAAAATTCATAGGAATTAAAACAACCATGAGGGTATTCAAAGATTCACAAGGAAGGTGAAGCATCATCTCTTAGTTATATCTACACCCTCATGAGAAAATGATTTTACTCACGTTGGATCCTTCCTCAAGGAATTAAAGAGATAGACTAGTTCTTTTTGGGAGAGAGGAGTGACTCCAACACTCCATTATTGGAGCTAGTAGTGTTCATTGTATACATATGCCTAGGAACTTTTACTTAATATATGAATCTTGCTGGTGAACATGTTCTTCATGCATGGATTATGAATATTTGTAACATTGTTTTGTGAATGTTTGTAGTTATGTTTGTTTTCACCTGTGCTAAAGTAGTTGGACTATTTTGATTATTTTAGTGCTTATCATATTTAGAATGTGTTGCTAATAATTAGAGCCAAGGAAAATCTATAAGAATATATGGCAACCAGGCTGATACTCAGGGTGGGGCTCCTATTCCAAATAGTATTAGGTATAATTGGGACTTCACATCGATGAGACCCCATTGGTTGACATATTTCTAGCACTATTAAACAAATGGTGCTAGAAGGAGGTCCAAATGACATGTTATGCCCATTAAGTCTTCTTTGAATCTCTTATTCAAAATGGCTCTTCCCCAAACCATAATCATGAGATGGTTTTCTAAAGAGATTAATCTTACTATCCCAATTTAAGAGTGAAAGTTTTTCATAACCTGTCTCAATTTAAGTTTGATGGCAAGGGAAAATTGACTCTTCAAAAACATTTGTTTCAAGTTGTCCGATTTTTCCTTTCTAATGGAATATATTGCAAGGATGTTATGGCTAGATTGCTCACCCTCACATTTGGAGGCCATGTTAAGAGATAGTATCATACATTACTTGTTTCTTTGATCCATTCAGTCGACCGGATTGCGAATGACATTATGATAGATCATTTGATAGGTATAATTATCGAGATGTTCTTAAAAGAATTAATCAACTAAGAATGAATCCTAATGAATTAATTGGGGATTTCTCTTATCATTTCCTTCACATTTGCTATGAATTTCCTAAAGAAAATACAAATTGGGATTTACTTAATTTTTTTTTCAAGAGTTTGGTTCATATCTCTTTGCATAGTGAATCCAAACCACCTGATGTTTTTGCTTCCCCAACTCTTGTAAACCATAAGGCACCCCTAATTTTAGAGGAGGAACCTGCTATTCCTTTTTTTCCTTTTCCTCCTTTTCTAGTTTTGATGAGGGTGCCTCCTTGCGATGATAATGAAGTTAGGAGACATTCTAATCAAATTCCAAATCCATCTCCTCATTCTTCTTCTACTTGTCATGACTCAATTTCAATGGCGGAAATCCCAAAATGGCTCATGAAGCCCATGGTGAATACTAACTCATCCATTCCACAAGATGATGTTAGTATTCATAACACTGGTCTCGAATCTGATCTAGATTTCTATTATCCTCTATCATCTATGTTCCATGAATCGTTATACCATGATCTACCTTACCAATCTGCTCCACCAACTAGTTTTTCACACTCTCTTGATTTTTGAGTCGCTGGTTCAAATTGTGATCAAATACAAGGCAGTAAAATGACACAGGTAGAGGAATAGGAAGGTGAAGATGCTTTCAATCTTTCTTCTCTTTTTTAAAATCCCCCATGTAAAATAATGCACTTCCATTCGTGGATGATTCCTAATCTGCTAATCTCAGTAGTGAATAAAATGCAATCAATTCTTTCAATCAATCCATAGCCTTGGGAAACAATCATGTAGATTTTCCTATAGATTCACAAGCTCATGTAATCTACTAAAAGAAGAGATAAGAATCTACATCTACTTTCAACTAGCGGAAGCTAATAGATTGATGAAAACGATATGAACAAGAAGTAGACAAATCATTGGCACATAACACAATAATTTTTCCTGGGAAATTCATTGCTCAAAACCATGCCTATTTATATTGCATTAATAAAAAATATGAGTGAAGATACAAATCTTGTTCTCACTAGAACAATTCTGCACAATTATGCTCAACTCTCTACCTCACAAGCCCACTATTAGCCAACACTTAGCCAATTTCCAATACCTGCCAAGCCCCTATTTCCTTGCACAATTCCTAGGATGAATAGCGAATATTTAAAGGGAATTCATTCTTTCAAAATTGCGCAATCCCAATTAGGTCCTCTTCCTGATTGCATGCATGATATTTACGACTCAGTAAATCAAACAACCAATAGTAGAATGTCCCTGCACTCTAGTCTCAACTAGGTCATTCTCAAAACTAACATGCATGAGTTTCTGATGAGTGACTCTTCAGTTATCTGGAGTAGCACTTGTGGATGCACCATTGCACTAACTGACTACTAATCATCTACTAGTTCAACAAATAGTTAGAACTATTTTAACTAACTATGACTCAGTAAGCTGCGTTATCTAATTATGACTCAATCTAAACTCATACTGGACCACTAAAATTTAGGGAGAACATATACATGACTTCCAAAAGACTTCCAACTCGAAATTCCTAAGCTATTTAAGTTAATTAAACTTAATTAACTATTTACAAGTTGTTATGAGAATATAATTCAATTTTAATTCATAGTTTAATTCAAGGGAAAATTAAACTGGAATTTCTTGTTGCCATATTTTAACACTCCCTCTCAACAAGAAAAGGATTATCTGCTACCCAGATCCTATCTCAGTGAAACTCGAATTTATATTGACAATGCCTTTGTCAAAATGCCAACATCTTGCTCCTGCAAGGAAATGTACTCTAACAACATGATCTGCCTCAATACATAATCCCATAAATGATGATATCATATATCAATGTGCTTGAACCTATCATGAAAAACTAGATTTTTAGAGAGTTTGATACAACTCTAATTATCGTAGTAAATCACCATTGGATCCATCTGCCAACCAAACATACCAACGGGGATCTTCCCCATCTAAATGGCCTCACATGATGCCTGGCTCGTAGCCATGTACTCTACCTTTGCAGAACTGAGTGTAACTGATCTTTGTTTCCTACTGTACTAGGAAACTACTGCTGACCCAATACTGAAAATCCCTAGCGATGTGCTTTTCTGGTCAGATGGAATCCCCGTCCAATCTTCATCCATGAAGCCTTGAAGCTTCACTCCCTATGTTCGTATGTACCATAATTCGTACTGAGTAGTTTCCTTGAGGTATCTCAAAACATGATTTTCCACCTTCCAATACAACTTGGTGGGCCTAAACATTGCTTGAATCAGTTGGTTAACTGAATAACATAAATCTGGTTGTGTTTTCACCATGTACATGAGTGAACCCACAAGTTGTTTGTAAATAGTAGCTTCCACTACCTCTCTCGAAGTAGCATCCTCCTTCCTTCAATTACCAGCTAGAGGAGTCTCCATAGGCTTGTAGCTCTCCATGTGGAACCTCCTGAGTATCTCGTTGGCATACTTTCCATGAGATACAAACAAATCCCCATCACCCTTCCATAATTCCATGCTCAGAAAGTAATGCATGAGACCCAAGTCCTTCATGCCAAAATCTCTTGCAAGGTCCTCCTTGCAATATTTGATTAGCTGATCATCACCTGTCAATATGAGATTGTTAACATATAAGTACAATGATCAACAATTTACCTTCCACTACAATGTGGTACATGTTTTCATTTGCTTCACTCTTCATGAAGCCTAACCCGGTGAAGTATCTATCTATCTTGGTGTACCAAGCATGAGGTGCTTGATTCAGCCCATACAACGCTCTCTTGGGCTGACACACACACGATTAACATTCAAAGGTTTCAAAAGCTTTAGGTTGGTCTATGTACACCTCTTCCTCAATCGTGTCATTAAGGAAGGTTGTCGTTAAATCCATTTGATGTATCTTCCAACCCATCTGCGATGATAGTGCAAATATAAATCTGATGGATGAGTACCTTGCAAGAGGAGCAAAGGTCTCATCATAGTTAATCCCCTCTATTTGTGAAAATCCACAGGCCACAAATATAGCCTTATGCTTCTCCACACTACCATATGTAGCTTACTTTACCTTGTAAAGCCAATAGAAGCTCACCATGGACGTATCCTCCGTCTTGAGACCACATCCCAAACACTATCACGAACTATGGAGTCATACTTCTGTAGCATAGCATCAACCCAAATCGACTGCTGCACTACTTCCTCAAAGGAAGATGGCTCTATCACAACAAATCTGCTCATAAGAGCTATGTATCTAGTGTACCTGGTAGGTGACCTCCCATATCTGTGTTGTGATTTGGGTTGTCCCACATTCTCTCTAGCATCCGACAAAAATCTATCTGCCTCTCTGGTGCGCTTTCTCCCATCTCTGGAAGACTCTACTTGAGTGGATTTCTCCACTCCCGGATCCTCTACATGTGGCTGCTCCACATCAGTCTGAGGCTCCTCAAGCTTAGGAGCTAAAATCTCCTCAATTGCATGTATTTGAAGCTCCCTCTCAAGAGAAACTCGCATGGCTTTCTCCTCATCGAATCTAACATCCTTGCGAAGCACTGTCATCTTGCTGGATGGCAAGTACACCCGATAGTTGTGGGGTGTATCAGTGTACCCCACAAATATCCCCGAATATACTACAAACTCAAGCTTCTTCTGTGCATCTTTAGTCACATGGAAATACATTGATGACCCAAAAATCCTGAAGTGACCAACATCTGGCCTATTACCGGAATAAGCCTCCTATAGTGTCTTCATCCCAATTATATAATGTGGGCTATAATTATGAACATAAAGCACTGTGTTGCATGCTTCAACCCACAAGTGTAGTGGGAGACCCTGATCATGCAACATCACCCTCTCTGTTGTACTATGCTTTTGTTCTTCCTCTTAGCCACCCCATTCTACTGAGGGTTATGGGGTGTCGTCAGCTCCCATTTAATCCCTTCCACTGTACAAAAGTTATTAAACTTGTTTTAGACATAATTGCCACCATTATCACTCCATAGAGCTTTAACCTTCTTGCCCAACTGTTTCTCCACCAATGATTTAAACTCACAAAAGTTTTTGAAGGTTTTATCCTTTTTCTGCATGAAAAATATCCAACATTTTAGAGAAATGTCATTAAAAAATATATCATAATACCTATGATTTTCTGTGGACGCTGTCGAGAATGGTCCACACACATTTGAATGGACTTACTCTAGAATGGGCTCTGCTTGACTGTCTCTATTGTGAAAGGAATACTTGGTGTATTTACCCAAAGTAAACCCCTTGCTTGTATCAACTTGCTCTAGTGTACCTTTGGGAAAATTGGTGGAGATCTGCTGCATGATATTTAAATCCCCATGATGCAAGTGACCAAATCGCCTATGCCACAACTCACCAATGTCTCAGATCTACACCATATCTACTTTCGTGCTCAAAGAAACAAAATCCTATACCTCTAGCTTATAGATATTCTTCACCCGAATCCCTATCTTATTTACTTGACCCATGGCTATGTGTTGAAGGAATTCCTTTCTTTTCAAGAAGATCACATCATAGCCTCTATCCTCAAGCTTGGCAAAAAATACCAAGTTCTTCTTAAGCCCAGGCACATACATAACATTCTTCAAGGTGAGTGGAGCCCCATGCTCCCTCTAAAAGGTAACCATGCCCAATCCAATAGCATTATACCTCCCGTCGTCACCCATCTTGATATGCATCTGGAAATATTTCTCCTCCAGGTCACTGAATAACTCATTGCCTCTAGTTATGTAGAATGAAGATCCACTGTCTAAGTACCATACACTTCCTACCATTTATGACACCATGCATGTAATGAGAGAAAATTCCAATTCAAATTGAGAGGCCAAAGCCTCACTCACTGCTCCTCCTGAGGACTTATTCTTGGACTTCTTGAGTGGATAATTTGTAGCAAAATGGCCCACCTCATGACAATGAAGGCACTTAAATTTCATCATGTCTTTCTTCTTACCTCCATGGCAAGAATTTGATTTGGAATGGAAATATTTTCTTGTACGCTTATTCAACTTAATCATTAGTGCACAGATCTCTTCATCATTAGTCTTTGATGAAGAGCCATGCCTGGTGTTCCTCCTGATCTCCTCCTACATCAAATCTGACCATAGTTATTCCTAAACTGGTAGCTTCTCCCAACCATTCATAGAGTCTTGATAAATACGCCAACCCTTTGGGAGTCCTAGAACTGAAAGACTCACCATATCATCCTTGGAAACAATGATTCCAACACTTCTAAGTTGATCATGACACTGAGTGAACTTGGTCAAGTATTTTGGAATAGTCTCACTTTATCCATTTTGATTTTTCTAAGTTTATCTTTCAGCGCCAATTTCCTTTGGTCATTTCTACTCTCATACAAGTCTTTCAATACTTTCCACATAACATACGGAGTTTCCTTGCCATGGAGACTCAAGACAATGTGGTCTCGAACTCCCTCAAGGATTATCCACCTCACTTTTGCAGCACACTTCTTCAATTCGACCAGATTCTATGCATTCGATGCTGCTAGCTTAGGAATGTCTTCATCAACGAATTCCTTCAAGCCATTATCCTCCAACACAATCTTCATTCTATCCCTCTAGGCTATGTAATTGGAGCCGCCTTCCAAGGTGTACTTGAGCCACAAACCATGGAACACCATTTGTCGATCCTGAAGTATGTATTGCAAATTCAAATTTCACCTATAACCCAAAAAACAAAACTTCAAAACCTTCTTTAGTATACTATCTTCAGCTCTGATACCATGTAGATTTTCTTATAGATTCACAAGCTCATGTAATCTACTAAAACAAGAGACAATAATCTACATCTACTTTCAACTAGCAGAAGCAAAAAGATTGATGAAACAATATGAACAAGAAGAAGACAAATCAATGACACATAACACAATAATTTTTTCTATGGAAAGCCACTTCTCAAAACCCCGCCTATCATTATTTCATTAATTAGAAATATGAGTGAAGATACAAATCTTTTTCTCACCGAAACAATTCCACACAAGTATGCTCAGTTCTCTACCTCAAAATTCTGCTTTTAGCCAACACTTAGCCAATTTCCACTACCTGCCAAGCTCCTATTTCCTTGCGCAATTCCTAGGATGAATAGCCTATATTTAAAGGGAATTCATGCTTCCAAAATTTCACAATCCTAAATACGTCCTCTTCTTGATTGCATGAATTATATTTTACAACTCAATAAATCACACAACTGATAGTACACTGTCCCTGCACTGTAGTCTCAACTCGGCCTTTCTTAGAACTACCATGCATGAGTTTCAGATGAGTGAATCTTCAGTTACCTAGAGTAGCACTTGTGAATGCATGAGTGCACTAACTGACTGCTAATCCTCTACTAGTTCAAAAAACAATTAGAACTATTTTAACTGACCATAACTCAGTAAACTGAGTTATCTAATTACAAATCAATCTAAACTCATATTAGACCCTTAAAATTTAGGGAGAACATATACATGACTTCCAAAAGACATCTAATTCAAATTTACTAAGCTAATTAAGTTAATTAAACTTAATTAAGTATTTACAAGTTGCTATGAGAATATAATTCAATTTTAATTCACATTTTAATTCAAGGACAAATTAAAATGAAATTTCTTGTTGCCATTTCTCAACAAATCATTTTGATGATGATGACTTTGTTGATGTATGCGGTCACGAATTCCTAGATGCATAATCTGATATTTCAATTTCTCATGAATACATTACTTTATATCTAGAATCTTATTCAGTCAAAGAATATTTCCTTACCGAAACTTCCTATTCATCTCACTATCCTTTGTGCGCTACTGTTTTTGATGCATCTACTAGCGACAAAGATACTCTATGCTCCTCAAGTTTTTGATCCGATGAGTTAACTTCTCAATTGACACAAGGTGGTGAGATTATCCATGATGAAAATGAAAACAATAAAATAATTGGGTACTCTTTCCATCTCTCATCATCTCCTGTCTTGCATGAAGACAAATCTCGAAATCAACTTGCTCATGGAATTTCACCGATTCATACATATTCAGATTTGTGATCAAATGAATCCTGCAAATTGAGTAATATGGTTGTTGAAGTTGAAAAATCTAGTCAAATCACTAACAAATTTGGTTTCCATCCAATGAGAAGTGCTCTTTTGAAACCATTAGTAGCGGTTATCCTCACATCATGCACGATCTAGTTAAATTTTCAGGATGCAATTTTACAATCCTTGAAAGTTTTAGGACTTGTCAGGAATTTGAGGCACTTCAACTTCTCTTGATGGTTATTTTAGGATCTCACGACTCTTTTATGCTCCCCGAACTAAGTTAGATCTAGTTTCTTTCACACAATCCTTCTTTTTGCATGGTTTCACTCAATTTAATTTTTTTTATGAAAGATATTTGGTATTTTGGATGTAATCTTTCAAACTTTCGAGATTTTGTTTCTAATCAAATTCAATAATCTTCTCTATTTGATCCATTTCATGCAAATATCTGGCATCAAACTCGGTTTTGGATTGTGTATCTCTCATAAATTCATGGAATTGCAAAGTTTGTCATTTCAAAGACTATCATTGTCCAAATAAATCATGCCCATTAGATTCATCTCATAATATTCAACTCCCAGCTTTTCTTGCGAATGTTATATTGCAAACGTTTCCTTTAATTGCACCTAAAATCCTCTTGAGTGATAATGAATGCATGAGTTATTGCATGAATGAAATTCTTCTTCATTCACTATGTCTTGACTAGTCTCATGCGTTTGTTGCATTGGCATCCCTTTTAAAAATATTTCGATGATTAATATTCTTGTACAATTTGTCACCAATTATAGGAAAATGGTATGTCACCCTTCGACCTATAAGGAAGTTGGCTCGATTGTTCAGAGCATTCACAGAGTTGTTTAAATTGATTTATCTTTGTTAGTTACAAACTAGGAATATGATGCCTTAATCAACCCACCTGATCATTATTCTATCTCTGATGATTATCATTCAACTTATCATTTTCCCACCAGCACATCCAATGAAAATTGTTTTACATCCTTTGATATTTATGGTTCAACATTTCAATATTTGGATACTTGACGAGCAATTGAGGCACTCCAGCCTTCATTGATGGTTATGTTTGGTCTTTAATTTCTTGACATGACTGTTGAATATGATCAGATCTATTTTCCCTCACAAGATTCTCATCCTAATCTAATGCCTCTAATTGAAAATTCAAATATTTGTGGGTTTTCAAGAGGATTATCATGAATTTTATGATCTAATTGTTGAATGGTTGGAACAATCTTACCTAGAAAGCTACATCACAAATAACAAGTTTCTATCTTTCCTTATGCCTCCTAAGGAGTTTGGTGTAGATGGAGACACATCTGTGAGAAGCTTCTGACGTTTGTTGAGTGATTGTTCTCATAGAAAGGGCAAGAATGTAAACTGGCTACAAATAAAGGCAATGACCTATCTTTTTGCTGACAGGAAAGACCTTCAAATTTTTGTGCAACTTATTCAAGTTCTTATCTTTAATGTTGCACATTACTTATATCTATTTTGTTTTTTCTTATCTTTGTGGATGTAGGTCAGGAAGAACTATTGTGGCTACATTGGAAATTCCATTATACATGGCCCCAACCTTCTAGCTGGTTAATTTTGGAGTAGGTCTAGTGAATTTTAGTCTACCTATACATTCATCTTGCATTTGTTTCCTGTAGTTTGTCTTGTGTTTTCTAGTTTTGGTTTCACGTCATGTTTTTCTTTAGCCAATTTCTATCTTGTGTTATAGTTTTGTTTCCTTGTTGTGTGTTGTATTTTCTTTCGATTTTTAGACCATGCATGAGGATTCTCTATTGGCTCAAAGGAAATGTGGAAAAATAGAAAAGGACTTTGTAACACTACAAAGTTTTGCTAACTCTCTGTCCTTCTTCCTTGTTTTGGTTACATATTTTGGTTGATGATATTCCAATGGAAAAAATATGGTCCTTTCTTTAAGAAATCCTTGTGTTGAACCATGACCTCCATGTCTATTATGGAAACCTCATGTGATCGTACTTCTATTTTGGTGATTTTCTCCAACTATTGCTTTTGCACACTTTCACCGTCACAAGTGTTGTTTTCATGTTTATGACTGTTGCTTTTGCTTTCTTTCCCTTTGATTAGTATCGTTTTCATGATATATTTTCCCCAGCATGTGTCTTTTTCACTGTTGTTTGCATATCACAAGTATCATTCACACTCTTATTTTTATATAGCAAGTGTCTGCTTTTGGTGTGGGAATTGTCGCTTATCATGTAAAGTGGAGTTTTAGTTTATTTCAAGGGGAATATTTGTGATGCTGATTTGTTATTATATATCATGAAGGCACATTTCACACTCATTTCCAAAGTTTCACGCACTATTGAACAAGTGCCATCATTGTCATTTCAAAGTGTATCTTTAGTGTCACACTTGTCATAAGTTGTTGTAAAGGTTGTCACACTAAGGGAAGTATGTATTCCTGTGTTCCAAATGATCTATGCTGTGTTGTCAAGTGTCTAAGTGTGTGATCAAAATTAAGTCCTATCACTGTTCACATGATCAGTTTCATTGATCCAACACAACCAAATTTTGGAAAATTCCCAGCAACTTAGCCTCATTCGACATTCCTTAACTGCACATTATGTAGTCCTAACCCTCAAGATACAACCTTGCATCTTAACATTGTTCAATGCATAATTCCTACCTCCAAGGGCTATCCACTATGTATTTTCAGTGCTCAAGCCCAAGCCTTGGCCTCTAAAATTGTGGAATTCAACCCTTCAACTTGGCCCAAACTGCATACTATGCAATCTTTGAATGCAAGCTCAACCATGAGATCTTGAAATGCATAATCATAAGGCCTGATTTACCTTCCAGAACTACATAGTTGGCTAAAACAGTGAAAAACCCTCATCCTGGCTCCCTGAGCTCCCCAACTACGCAATCTCTTTGCTTAGCCTAAGCATGAACAACACATTGCGCAGTATGTAGGCTCAAGCCTAACCCTTGATTGCCTAATTTACATAAATGCGCAGTCATTGAGACTCTCGGTTGAATACCACCCGGCTTTGGCTTAGTCTGCGGATCATCATGCAACATCTTAGATTAGGGGTTTATCAGATTGATGTCATCTTGGCATGAGTGGATTGTAGATGCTGGATGTCTATCATGCTATGGCAAGATGATGAAGAAGGAGATGGAGAAGGAGAAGATGCTAGGATATACCTAAGGAGCTTAGGAGAAAGGATTATCATCATACAAGAAGATGACAGAACATTGGATTAAAGGATAAGACCAAAGATCAGGACTGCATGAAGACTCCATCTGATTCACAGCCCTTTGGAGGGTAGATACGAAGAAAAAAGCATATCTCATATAAAGATGAAGGATTGGATACATCTCTTATTGAAGATAGAAAGAAAGAAGCAACAAGAAGGATAGCTTGGCACTACCACATCATCATGCAATCCATGTCATCAGTGTCATGTCATGTCCTATAATGAGTCATAACATGCCACATCATTATTGTGAATTATGTAATTATTTATTCAAAATGTATTGTAAAGTGGAAGTCCAAAGGACACGTTCAGAATATGAAGAGTCATGTAAAGTCGAAAAGTCATAAGAAGTCAAATAGTCACGAGGGAAGTCAAAGAGTCACAAGGAAGGTGAAGCATCACCTCTTAGTTATGTATACACCCTCATTGTATAAGAAAAGGAATTTTCTCACATTGGCTCCTCCCGCAAGGCATTGGAGAGACATACTAGTTCTTTTGTGGAGCAAGGAATAGCTCCAATGCTCCACTATTGGAGCTAGTGGTGTTCATTGTATACATGTGTGTGAGAAATTTTACTTAATATATGAAGTCTGATGATCAACACATTTTTCATGCATGGATTATGAATTTTTGTAAGATTGTTCTTTGAATGTTTGTAGTTCATGTTTGTTTTCACCTGTGCTAAAGTATTTGAACTATTTTGGTTATTTTAGTGCTTATCATATTGAGAATGTGTTGTAATGGTTTTTATGACTGTCACATCTTTGTGGACTAATCCGGTGGATCTTAGATATATCCTTCTTGATAAAGTTGGTTACATGACCGTCACATCTTGTTGGACTATTCCACTGGATATTAGATGGATTCTTCTTGTTCATGTGTTTTTTTACTAGGGTGGTACTATTACCTCTCTCTTAGAGGCTCACCTTTCTTCCTCTCTACAGTAAAAGAACCTTGGTACACCTATGATCAAACACTCACCAGGCACACTCACTTGCTTTTCGAAAGTACATATGTATCTCTCTTTCTTGCTAATAGTTAGAGCAAAGAAAAGTCTATAAGAATATATGGAAACCAACCCGGTACTCCAGATGGGGCTCCTATTCCAAATGATGTGAGGTCTAATTGGGACTTTGCATCGAGGAGACCCCCTTGGTTGATGTATTTTCAGCACCGTAAACAATATGAAAAATACAATAAGTTGAAGGAAGAATATGAAAGTTAGTTAAGGAGAATGTTTGAGTTTGAGTATAGGTTGTAAGCCTACAAGAAACAATATTCTCCAACATACAAAGAAAAGGAAAATTCAGCATGGGAGGAGAGAGAAATGAAAATAGAGGTAAGATAGATAAAGTAGGGCTCATAATATTCTGAATGCAGATTTGATTTGCAGTTGAATTGGGAGTAGAAGAGAGAATGTGTGATTTGAACATATCGAATTTGGATTGGAGGAGATGTGGTGTAGAACATAATAGATTATCGTATAATATGTGAGAAGTATGAGCTTGAAATGATAAGTGCGAGATCAAAATCAAGAAAGTAAAGAAATGAATATATTATTTTGTGGATATGAGATTTGGTTGAGGCAGAGAAAATCTTACGAGATTGTAGAGTGGAATGTGATGACAATGAGCTAAATGGAGTGTGAGATGTACAAGGTTTAAAACAATGAAGAGGTTAAATAAGTATGAATATGTAAAGACTAAAGAATGATTCCATGGCTCTGAGTATGAAAAATGATGAAAGAAGGATTTGATAGGCAAAGAATGGCCTCACATCACCTCATAAGAGTATCCTTTAGGTAGGTGCGTGTAAATTTTAGGAGTTAGTTCCTCCTTAAGCTTGGTGCATATGACTTCAAGAGATGGTTTCTATTCTCTATGGTGCTAGTAAAGTTAATGTAACAATAGGTTGGAGCTTACAACAATATTCTAATAGAAATTTTTTGGTTTTTTCCCTCCATGCATTTCCACTTACATCTAGTGTTCCTATGCATTGCTTATATGATTGTTTTTTTAATGGTTTAGGTTGTTTTATATTTTCAACACTGTTAAAATATACTATTATACTAATGCAAGACCCCTCTCTCAGTATAATCATAATACTAACTTATTAAATATCTATAAGAAAATCTATATAACAAGTTGGTTTTGAATAGTTTTCAAGGTCAATTGTATAACAAATTGAATAAAGAGGAAATGAATAAAATTATAGAATTATACCATTTATTTTTCCAAACATCTTTGAACCTCATAATTTCTGGTCTAAAAGAAAATAAATTTTAGGACATTCTAGTGAATCAAAAAACTATACCATAAATTACAAATTGAAAGAACTATACAATAATTTAAAAATTGTAACAACTTGTTTCATAGAAGAAAAGAGTTCGGGTAGAATGATTGAGCATAATATAAGTTAATTCATGTTAAATTTATCTTTGATGACCATACATATTAATAATAAAATTCCAAGTTTAAAATGGTAAAATATTTATAAATGAAGGCCTTATTCCATATGACCAACCTAGATTAAGAAATCAAGTTCAAAAGGTAAAGAAGCCATGGAAGAAGGAAATTGTAAAGAATTTGCAATATAAAAGATATTATTAGGTATACAAACCAAAAAATATAACAATAAATAATAATTTGGGGCTCTTCATATCCTCTATTGGACTTGTCATGGCTTTCCATGGAGTAAAGGACCTATATTAAATTAGATCTTGAGTGAAATCGATATTATAGTAATTGTTTAAACTTAGGAGCATAAATAACTTAAGGTACCTAGCATGGAATGATCTGAAAGTGAGATCTTAGATTAATATTAAGGTATTACAGACTCATGTTTAGGATTTTCCTATATTACTTAGTGCAACAGATCGAAAAGATTGCGAATAATATAGACAATGAGCAGTTAGAGAAACATAACAGACAAACACACATAACACAACAAATAATCAAGGAGTTCACCCAAAACTCTTCAACTACGTCTCCTAGTCTAGCTATCAGTGGTGACCTCTCTATTATGTCTTCAAGAGCAAAGTTTCTACAAATGTGAGCTCAAATTGAGTCTCAACACAACAGGAACAAACAACAGGGTTTTACTTGAATCCCTCAAGTCTTTCTAAGTACACAAACTCTCCCTCTCACTCTCTACCTCTGTTTTCTCTCTATCTCAACACTGCCTCCCTCTGTCTCTGACACTTGGTGGCTTTTAAGCCTATCGACGCTTGCCTATTCGTTTTCCCTTTCGGGCTCTCTGGCTCTTGGGCTTTGTCCACTACAATCCCCTCTGAGCATTAACCAATCATGGTGTATCATCTTTAGGTATGGTGGCCACCTAGTTTTAAATGGAAGGGACCATCGGTGCATTTGAAATTCCAAAACAGTCATTTCTATGTTTACACAGAGAAATACATAGAAACACTAAAAAATTCGCCAAAACGTCTTTAAATCCCCTCTAAGAATTAACCAATCATGGTGTATCATCTTCAGGTATGGTGGCCACCTAATTTTAAATGGAAGGGACCCTCGGTGCATTTGAAATTCCAAAACAGTCGTTTCTATGTTTACACAGAGAAATACATAGGAACACTAAAAAATTCGCCAAAATGTCTTTAAATCCCCTCTGAGCATTAACCAATCATGGTGTATCATCTTCAGGTATGGTGGCCACCTAGTTTTAAATGGAAGGGACCATCGGTGCATTTGAAATTCCAAAACAGTCGTTTCTATGTTTACACAGAGAAATACATAGAAACACTAAAAAATTCGCCAAAACGTCTTTTATCGGACTTGAAATATTATTGAATCTGCCCTAAACTCCATCGGGTCTGCCTTTATATCACTATCGCAAGTTGCTAGTTGCAAATTCCTTTTTATTTGGATTTATAACGAAAAACCACAAATACACAGGAAAACCCGACAAATTGCTCCATATCACACTTCAAAATATATCATATTGCATTCATAAACCGTTTCGAGTCTAGCTATATTGCATGTTACATATCCCTTTTGACTTCCAATCACCAATTGTGCTGATCGGCCTTATCGGCTATCAGCGCATTGCTATCGCATGGTCACTGGCCTTGTTGGCATCACCCCTTAAAAAGCTGCAATGTGATATTGCGATGCAATATATCGCAATTGCATATCGCCAATCCTTCAAACCAAGGGCTAATTCCTTGTGTGTATGCATATGAGCAATGCGATATTGCGGAAGGAGATTTGGACCGTTGATCTGCACGCTTGATCGACAATCCTTGTTTAATCGTGCTTGATATCTATTGAGATTTCCATAAGGCTGCTTCTGATTAACTCTGCTTACCACCTCTGATTGTGATATGCTGATTAGATTTAGACCGTTGATCGACCAGATCCGATGACTCCTGTGTGATGTTGCTTAAGCCTCCAATAGACTATGTTTTCTCCATTTCTTCATGTTTTTCCCGTCTGATAGTGTTTTCCACCATTCTTGGAGGTTTATCCTTTGTAATAGTGTTTAAGTTAGAGGTTTTTAGGATCCAGTTTGGATCATGGAAGGTTTGTCTGATGGTTAGTATGGAACAAGAGATCCTACTACCGCTAAGAGATTGGAGGCATATCTTATTACATCAATAGGGAAATTTAGCCTCACATTAGAATTCATAAGAAAGACCCCTTCTATTGGTGCATTTGGATGAAAATAGTTGATATTAATGTTAAGAAGATTTATATAGAAATATGTCATTTTGTGCTTATTAATCCTACATGTTTTAGAAAATAGAAAAAATACTATAGATAAAAATTGTCCTTACAATAGCTTAGAACATGATATTCATAGTAATTTGAAAAATGAAGGAAATATTCTCTTTCTAGGAGACTTTAATGTCAAAACAATAACTACTCGAGTTATTATTTTAAGAAAGCAATGATTGTGGCGCTCATCCTCTATGGCTATATGAGGACCTTGTTTTAGCTACCAGTTATAAAAGAAAATATCAAGAGTTGGTTGAAATTTTTGTTGAAACTAAGCTAGTTGAGATTTTTAGTTCTTAAGATCTAATTATTTGCAATGGTCTTTTGAAGTCGCTAAAATCGAACTAGATGACTTGTATTCCTGGGCTTGGTCATAGTGTTTTGGATTATGTGACATCTAATATGATATTTATGTATATAATAAAATAGTAAATTGAATGTTTTAAATGAATATAAGCTCAATTTTGATAATTGAAATTTAACCCTAACTTTAAACTTTCTTATCCATAAAATACCTATGGAAGATAATTAGTATAATAAAAAAAACTTAATTTTAACAAAAATCAAGATGATATATTTTTTCAAAGGATTTAGATAATAAATTAAATCTCATATTAAATAATGAAAATATTGAAGACATTTACCATAATTTTACAACCACCCTTTCTACTTCCATTAACATGTTATTGATCAAGGTATTGAGTAAAAATGAAAATAGAATGATAAACCCTTGCTATGATAAAGAGTGTAAGATTGCTAGAAAAATTACTAGTGATTATTCTAACTAGTCCTTAAAATCCAACAACATAAATCGATACAAAGTCCTAATTAAACAAAAAAAATTGCTACATAAATATAAAGAAAGAGAATCTTTTGCACCTATCTAAGCTAGATCATAAAAAAATTTACAGGCAAACTCTGAATCGTAAAAAAAAAAAATTGATTCTCTTTGGGGATCAAAATTACTACCTTAAATATATTTATGAGTTCTGTGATGCTATGGACAAAATTCAAACCCTTGTTACATATAAATAAATATTTTATAGAAGACATGGAGTTTGGGGTTAAGGATCTCAACAAGAGGGGAAGTTAAGGATATAAAGGATATGAAGCAAAAATATTGAAAATTGAATTGTTTATCCTCACCCTTCACATCCATAAGATTTTCAAATTAATAATCAACTAGGACTTCCTTAAACCCGATACTAAAATGCTAGGTATACCTACTTTTAAAATATGAGATAAAAGCAATCCCTCAAATTATAGTACCATTATAACTAACCCAATTTCAAACAACTTATATTGAATTATTTTGGAAAGGACGATCAATTTATAGCTAGAAAGCCACAAAAAAGCGTTAAAGGCTATACTAGATCAAGATCTATCATTCACTTACGCACCACATTTTTATGCCTAGGATTATTGTAGGAGTAAGTTGCAATAATAAAATCAATCTCTTAGGTTTCTTAACTTGATTCTATACAATATAGTCATTATCCTTACACTAATGATATTTTTCTCATGGTGATGTGTCATTATGATCTCGACAAACAACTAAAAATTCTCAAGGATTTTTTTTTCCTCTAGTATGAATATGCTTGTTAACATTGACAGAACAAATGTTATGATAATGAAATCCAAGAAGATGAGTTACACTAATAATTTCTTGTATGAAAACAACAACTTGGTAGAATTGACTTCATACAAATATCTTGGAATCAATTTTTATCACAAGCTTAATTGGAACTATGTCATTGAGAAAATAATAAATAGAAGGTGGGAAGCTTATTAGAAACTTGAATAATTTTTTAATCAATAGATCTTTCGATATGAGATAAGAAGAAACTTACTTCATCTTGAGACTGTCATTACTCCCATCATCTTATAAAATTGTGAAGTTTGGAGGTGTAACATATCTGGAGAATCTTGTAGAAATATAGAGAAAATCTAAAAATGTTTTTATACTTATAATATCAAAATTAGAGGTGGTACACCCTAAACTATATTTTTCATAGAAGTGAGCCTTCCTCCATGGAGAGCTCAAATATGACTTGGTATAAGGTATATCTGAGATATAAGAACAAAATAAACAAAATGGATAACAAAAAATTTCTTAAGATTGCTTCAAAATCTAACCAAAATCTACTATGGTGGTTGACATAAACATGTCACTTCCTGACTAAAGCATTGGAGAGTAAAGGAAGAGGTAACTCTATAACTTTATATGTTGGAGAATAAATATAAAAGATATTTATATGTTATGACTAGATTAATGAAGAAAACCAACAGTTTTAAAATAAGAACAAACTCTCATAAAGTCCATATTGAAATATGACTTTTGATGGTTCCTAAAATATCAAGGCTTTAAATCTATAACTTTATATGTTGGGGAATAAACATAAAAGATATTTATTTTTTATGACTATATTAAGGAAGAAAACCAACATTTTTAAAATAAGAACAAGCTCTCATAAAGCCCATATTGAAATATGACTTTGGATGGTTCCTAAAATATCAAGAGTTGAAAGAATTTGTCATTTTTTTTCTTGAGCGTAGTTATAGTGGGCCCACACATGCAAAAAGGTTAACCTAGAGTGCCATGAACATAACCTTAATGGACCCAAAGATAATTGAACCCACTCTGCATGAAAAAGGGTCAGAGACTTGGGGAGGGGGCTTCAACTAACTCCACTACCCATCAAGGCCAACAATTTTGTCATCTTTATAACATTAAAGAATTAAAAATTAAAAACATTTTATTTTAGTGTTTTTGATATACCCACTTCAAATCACAATATTTTACAATACTCACACTTACCTTAAAACACAAATCACAGTTTGAAAATATTTATTATTAGTTTTTACTACTTTTTAACTCATCATAAACTATAATAACACCTCTTTAAAAATATCAAGTAGGTGATGTAACATCCAACATTGACAAAGTGGCATTTAGTGTTTTGTGACAAAGTGGTATGTTCCTTTCGAACAATTCTTAAGGATATTCTGGAAGCCATGGAATATTTAATGGTTTGAGTTTCTCAAAATTTGATCATCAAATAAATTTACTTCAGACTTTCTTTACTAGTGTGTGAAAATAATGTTGGAACTCTAAACCAACCTAAAGACATGAGAGAGCACCAAATTTAGAAACCATCCTCTAATTTTGAATCCGACTAGAATCACCACTATGTCGGCATTAATTGATAAAACATTTAGGATTTACATTGTATTTGTGAGTAATAATTGAGAAATCAAACATCTACAACCTTCAACGTTTACATTGTAGTTTCCAACATTAATATATAAAATGAAACATCTATGACATTAACTTTTGGCATTGTATTTTCTATGACTAAACAAAGATTTCAAAAAATAAATACATAAAACAATTTTGGGCATTGCTACAAATCAAATGTTTGCATTCAACTGAGTTGACATTTCTTCTTGCAAGGATTCTAGAGAGTCCCTCTCCATGACAAAGCTCATTCACCAAATACTTCACCCCAAAATGTTTCGTGAAAAATTTGTAGCCTATTGACTAAAATTCCTAATTAGCCCTCTAGTCTTGTAATTTTTCGTCATCACCTTCTTCGGATTAACCAAGAGTACTTGATGTGGAAGATGTTAGTTCACTATCTAACTACCATATGTATATTAAAAGTTATAGTAAATTTAATATTATATATTAAAAGTTAGTTACAATAAATTTAATATTATTGGTTAATGGTAAAGAATTATATATATATATTTTTATTAGTTTTAATTAAAATTTCATTTTGTAGAGATTTTAAAAATTTGAATTTAACTTGTTTAATCTAAAGAATTTAAGTGTTCTGAGATAATTTTTAAGGTGTTGAACCTATTTATATATTCAAAATTATATATATTTTTTTCAATAAAAAATGTAGTCTTTTCATTAATAAAAAGAAAGTACATTTGCTAAGATTTCCATTCATTTTCTCTTGAACTTTGTTGTTTGTAACAATAAATATTCATACCATATTTTAGTGACAAAAATAGACACTTGGATTTCCCATACATATTCCATAGTCTTCATAGGTTCCTTATCTTATCTGTAAGAGTACTATTGTATTCTACCCATTCTTAGTTACAAAAAAGAAATCAGCTTGGTCTACAATTTCTTTTTTATCAACAAAAATGATGTCACCAACATATGAAAAACAACATTTATCACAAAAAATTAGGAAGTTAATTCCCTATATGGAGTTCTTAGTTACAAATAAAGAAATCAACTTCAGGTCTAAAAGTTCTTGTTTATCAATAAAAATGATGTCACCAGCATACGAAAAACAACATTTTATCATAAAAAAATTAGGAAATGAATTCTCTATATGGAGTTCTTAGTTACAAAAAAGAAATCAGCTTCAGGTTTACAAGTTCCTGTTTATCAACAAAAATGATGTCACTAACATATGAAAAACAACATTTTATCATAAAAAAATCAAGAAATGAATTCCCTATATGGAGTTCTTAGTTAAAAAGAGAAATCAGCCTCAGGTCTACAAGTTCTTGTTTATAAAAAAAATGATGTCACCAACATATGAAAAACAACGTTTTATTATAAAAAAATTAGGAAATGAATTCGCTGTATGGAGTTCTTAGTTAAAAAAAAGAAATCAGCTTCAGGTCTACAAGTTCTTGTTTATCAACAAAAATGATGTCACCAACATATTAAAAACAACATTTTATCATAAAAAAAAAAATATAGGAAATGAATTCTCTATATGGAGTTCTTAGTTACAAAAAGGAAATCTTCAAGTCTACAAGTTCTTGTTTATCAACAAAAATGATGTCGCCAACATATGGAAAACAACATTTTATCATAAAAAAATTAGGAAATGAATTCCCTATTTGGAGTTCTTAGTTACAAAAAGGAAATCAGTGTCAGGTCTACAAGTTCTTGTTTATCAACAAAAATGATGTCACCAACATATGAAAAACAACATTTTATCATAAAAATTAGGAAATGAATTCCCTATATGGAGTTCTTAGTTACAAAAAAGAAATCAGCTTCAGGTCTACAAATTCTTGTTTATCAACAAAAATGATGTCACCAACATACGAAAAACAACATTTTATGATAAAAAAATTAGGAAATGAATTCCTTATATGGAGTTCTTAGTTACAAAAAAGAAATCATCTTCAGTTATACAAGTTCTTGTTTATCAACAAAAATGATTTCACCAACATATGAAAACCAACATTTTATCATAAAAAAAATTAGGAAATGAATTGCCTATATGGAGTTCTTAGTTACAAAAAACAAATCAGCTTCAGGTCTACAAGTTCTTGTTTATCAACAAAAATGATGTCTAAAAGTTGATACCAAGTTTTGAAAAAAGATAGCTACCTGTGTTTTTTCTCTGTATATGTGTGAGAAAGTAATGCTTTGAAAATTGCTTGTCACGATTCTTATGCAGTTCATAGAGTTGGATAGAATGTGAGACTGAAGAGAATGTAATATTTGACTTAATTTATGATGTTCTTGGAATCTCTATGTCCAAGGATGTTTCTCTACCATTTTGCAAAGTTGAAGACACTCCATAGCGCAATGATCTCACTTCTTCTGTTTATCCCATAACCTCCCTTCCACCAGAAATAGTAATATCGTCTGACAATGCCACATCCACATCTTCTTTATTGACTTGCGCCACAACCACATCTTCTCAAAAATACATTTAATATAACAAAAAAATCACATTCTTTGATCTTTGGAAAAACTTTACAGCTTTATATAAAGTATCAAGTTAGTTATATGGAATTCTTGAAAAATGTATGCTCAGCTGCAAAATAATCATGAGCTTTGTGCTGCACTAAAATCATGCGATGAAACAAGAAGATCAGTGCTATGGTGGTCACGAAAATGACATGCTCCAACACCAAATACATGATCACACCAAAACACGTTTGGCATCAACAGTTCTGCGACTGTTACATTCAAATCACAATCACATGTTTTTAAATGGTGCACTAAGAAATATTCGATCTTTGAAAAAAATTGGCGGGTGCCGTTGGAATTCGCTAGAGAATCGTGTGTGGATATAGAAATGTAGTTTTTCATTATTAATATTATCAAATACATGTTCATTTTTTTGGTTCATTTAGATTATACAATATTAATATAATATCATGTTATTACTCGAAGCTGTTTTTTCGTAGTTTAGAATATTATTTCTTCGCTATGTTCTCTTTTTGTTTTTTTCAATATTGAAAATAAATAAAATATTTATTTTTCAATAAATATAATTATTTAATGTTTATAAAATAATAATAACAATAAAATATATAAAATATATTAATAATTAAATCAATTATTTTATTTGATTTCTCAATTATATATAAATAATAATTGAATGTTAAAATTTTATAATTGAGAAAATTTTCTTAAAATTAATCTTATATAATATTAATTAATAACATTTAAAATAATAATAATAATAATAATAAATTTTTAATGGATTTTATATAGAAGTAGTTGATAGTTTTGTTTTGTCTTATTTTCAATAAAGTGAATCTATAATATTTTATTGTTAACAAAAAGTTTAATTATGATACAATCTTGAATTTGTTATATGATAAGGAAAATCAAATATTTTAAAATAAAAACTTTTATTTTCAAAAATCTTAAAAAATTTACCAAATAAAAAACATCATCAACACTGGTTATAATTTACTATTTTGATAACTAGAAATTTCTAATCACAATTATAAATTAGATAATTAATTAATTTAAATTTATAATTTTTATTGTGATTGGTGTAGAATTCCTAGATGTTAAGTTACTGGTTCATCAATTTCTAGCAGAGTGTTATTCCTGGATTATGATGTAGCCTCACTAATATTGAATTTTAATATATATTTAATTTTCACAATTGTTAATAATTTATATGCATATCAATTAAATTAAAAAATTTAATTAAATAAAAATATGTGTAATTTGAGTTTAAAAATTTATAAAAATTTCAATCTATTTTCTTTATATTTTATAAATTAAAATAATAATAAAAAATTATGATATTGGAACAAAGTTTATTGGAAGATGTGGTAAAGTGAGGTTGAATATTAATGATTAAAAATTTGATTACATGTTATTTTTTAAATGTACATATGTTTAAATTGTATATTAATTATTTTATAAATAATAATAATAATAATTTACAATTTAATTAATTTTGGTAAATTTAAATTAATTAAAAAAGAAGGTTAAAAAAATAAAAATATTATATTTTATGATAAAAATATAAAATTTTCCCATGATGAGTATAACTATTTGAGAATGAGTGCACCATTAAGGCACTCATTAACCCCTTGTATAATGGTTCAAAACCTTGTTCCACCCACTTGACCTCCAAGTAGAGGTTATAGTGGTTGGATAAGAGTAAGAGACATCTAGTTTCCAATTCCTCTTGTCCAAAAAATAATAAGATGTTTTTAAATATTACTAAAATAGATATAAATACAAAATATTAATTATTTATAATTTTTTAATAATCCAAATCAAAAATAAAGTTGTGAAAGTAATTAAAAAAATTAACTTATTTGATAGTGAAACAACGATTTGGTAAGCCTTGTATATAGAACCTTATTGTACCTATCTTTAAGAGTGAGGATATGATCTGGATTAAATTATTATATTATTTTTCGTCCATATTGAAGTTTTTATAGAGGAAACAGTGAAGGAATTAAGTCACAAGACTATTTTTATTGACGGGTCAGTTTGGAGAAATGGAGCTTGAAAACTTCCAAGAGTAATTTGAGGCATCAAATGACATTTTTTACGGTAAAAAATTGCTAACTAATGGCATATTCTTATGCTATTATAAACACAGATAAATTTCCAATAATGCAAGATTCACCTCAATTTGAGTTTATATGCTAAATTTATGTCACTTGGAAGTTGACCTTCTTGTTTTGACCATCATGATTCAAGAGGATGTTATGTTAGCCCCCATTAATAATGGAAAATAGACTAACCATGTGATCTTAATGAAAAAGATTATGGAAGATCTGACATTTCATCTATAGTTAAGAGTTGAAGGAGTCAAACTTAACCAGTAGTAGACTATTAGGTTGTGTTATAACTAAGCCACTAGGAGGAAAATGGGTTTCATTCTATTTGAGTGCATTTGTACCATAGATAAGAAGATTAGTTGAGAGTATATAGGGACACAGAAAAAATAAAGGATTTGTACATTGTAGTAGCCCATTGGCCAAAGGCTTCACTTCTTTGTACTTGCATCCATTTTCCATTTAGAGAAAGAAAGCAAAGAGGCCTCACTTTATAGCTAGGTTTTCTCCCAAAATGGTTTCCTAGGTTATCACTTGTGTCATTTTGTGGTTAGTGAGTTTATTTTTCTATTCTCTATTTTCTACATAATTTTAAAATGCATGCATACAAAACAAACAATGATTAACATATCTCAAAATCTAAAGAGAAATAAATCTTCATAGTGTAGATTTCATATTTTCTAATATATTTTAGTAGACCTGTTGTGATAAACTATCTAGAGGAATATCCACGACAGTTTATAGATCAAGATAAAATTATTCACTTTAAGTATACAACCATTATTATTAGCCACATTTTAGTCAAGTTGTATGGGCTTATTTTGGAAAATAGGATTAACGTTTGTCTTAAAGTCCATGGTAAAAGAGTTAACTGAAAAGCTAGGTTTAGGATATATCATTCAACCATAAGTCATCTTATTACTCCTAGGATAATTGTATTTGAATATCAAAATAATAAAACTAATCACCTTTTTTTTTAGTTTTATTGACATTAGAAAATATTTCGACATTGACACCATTCCTAAAACAAATCTATTGAAGAGGCTAGAAGACATAATGGTTCCTCTTGAGTTGAGGGTTGTTGTGACAATGTTGTACAAGAATTTTATTTCCAAGATTAGGAACATTAAGGTTGGTCAAAAGAAATTAAATGCAATAATGGAGTCAAGATAGGGTCTCCCTTATTCCTTACATTTTTGTCATATATTGTGATACCCTTGGTAAATTTATCTTTACGGCTTATATTCCACACGTGATTGAAAATTCGAGTGGTACAAGTAATGTAATGTGGAATTGTGAATATTTATTTTGATTTACAAAAGAGAGAAAAATTGTTTGTGTATTATTATTCTTGAAAATATATTGAAGGCTATAATGTGAGGTATTAGATTCCTAATTGTAAGGAAAACAATTGGATTCAGTTATGCCCAAGAAGGGGGCATGAACAAAAAAATAAACATCCTCCATTTTTAGCACAATTGAACTATCGACTGAGCATACCACCATGAAAAATACATGACTGGAGAAAAATGTCATGGGTGGAACTGAACTAAAGAGGAATGTAGGAGATAAAGGCAGTTAGATTAAAAGAAAGGAATGGGAGAGAGAGACTGTCCTTAAAAAAAGAAATTAGCAGGATGCTACTAAGGGTTAAAGAGGTGTAAACTGAAAAAGAATTAATGATTTGCTCTCCTGGCAAAAAGGAGTAGAGCTTGGTGGGTGTTAACAGTGTTGGAAATCCATCAACCAAGGGGATCTCTCTGATATGAAGTCCCAATTAGACTTCACACTGTTTGGTGTAGGAGTCCCATCCGGTATAAAGGCCCGATTTCCATATACTTAGAGATCTTCCTTGGATCTAGCTATTAGCACATGAGAGTTTTACACGAGTATCTTCAAAATACAAGGTAAGTGTGCCTGGAGAGTGTGTAATATAACTGTGTCAAGGTTATCTTACTAAAAAATGGGGGAGAAAAGTGAGCCTCTAAGTGAGAGGTAATAGTACCACCCAATAAGAGACACACGCGAACTAGGAAGGTCTGTCCAAAATCTAGCAGAATAGTCCACAGTGGACACGACAACCATTAAAACCAAAGTGCAAGGGAAGACCCATCCACCATCCAACGGAGTAGTCCACAATGGATGTGACAATTATTATAAACAGTAAGTGAGGAAGGTCTATCTAGTATCCTAGAGCAGTAGTCGACAAGGATGAGACATCCGTGATAACCAATACAACACATTCCCAACAAGGTAAGTATTAAAACAATCAAAATAGTTTAAATATCATAGTACATGTGAAACAACCATGAATTACAAATGCCGAAAGAATAGTATTACAAACATCCAAAAAACATGCATGAAAACATACTAGCCTGAATAGGCTTCTATATTAAGAAAAAGTTCCAAAACACATATGTACATCATATATCACTAGCCCCACTAGTGGGACATTGGAGCCACTCCTTGCTCCTCAAAGACTGATTGAAAAATATCTATGCTTCATGGAAGGAGCCATGGTGAAAATTCCTTGCTCATACAATGGGTGGGGTATATATAGTTGTAATATACCCAGCGCGTCTACGTGACATATCTAATTAACATAAATTAAATTATTAAAATAATTCCAATTTGTTCATGCTGAGAACGTGTTACGGTTTTGAAAATAGTTTGGAACTATGACAAATCAAGAATTCGTTATCGAACGAAAAAAGATGTTACCACACGGTAATGATAAGGAGTAGAAAGAAAAAAAAAAATTACCTAGTGATGATGGAACACAACATAGTATTCACGATGTCTACATACATATGACAATTGGAATGAAATTCAGTTAGGGTTGGTTCTTCATAACCACCTCATTTTATTTATATGAGGGAAAAAAACATATAAGCGTACTTCCAATCTTTGATTCTTGCAGGCCATTCATAGAATAATATCCATACGCTACACAGTGAGAACATGATATTGCAAGGGTGGAAATATACATAGAGGATTCCAATGTTTTTCCCAACGAGTTATGTGTGGAAAACTATAGGAAAATACGAGCCCAAAGCAAAAGGTGGCTAATCTAAGAGAATTGTGAATAGCTCTGTATCATGGCATTTGCATTCTATGAATAGAAAAGCTCAAGTCAGGAATGAAGAGTCAACTTTTTGAGATATAAGTATAACATTATGCTAATTACGTGTTATTTCTTGAAAAGAAAAGATGGAATGAGATCTTTTTGCTTAAAAATATATAATACATAATAAGTATAAATGTTATTGAAGCTTTTGCAACTTACCCAATTCTCCTAAAAATGAGATTATATAGGAACCTTGCACATAAGAGGATAAAGAAGCCTTGTATAATGTATTGAAAAGATTGCAAGGATTCCTGTGTGAAATCTAGTTCATTTTTGGAAAATAAAATATATTACTGCATGTAGATAAAGATTGTTATTATATATTTTGCTTGGTAGAGAAAATATATTACTACATGTAGATAAATATTGTTATTATATATTTTTCTTGGTAGAAAAAATATATTACTACATGTAGATAAAGACTGCAAGGATTCCTGTGTGAAAGATAGTTTATTTTGGAAAAGTAAATATATCACTGCATGTAGATAAAGATTGTTATTATATATTTTTCTTGGTAGATAAAATATATTACTACATGTAGATAAATATTGTTATTATATATAGTTGCAACATTAAAAGATAAGTAACCTTTCTTGTCTTTATATAACATTGCATATGTATTTTATGTAAGAAAAGATAGGATGCATGCTCTTTTCTTAAAAATGGATTTCGTACTGGTGTATGAAATAATAAAAAATCCAAGTCATTTTCCTAGAAGTGAATATAGATTAAAGAGGGTAATTTGTGAAATATTCTCATGGGTAAGAGATTTCTTTTGAAAAATAATACTTAGTTATGAGAAAATATAATAACCTATGCATAGATAAAATGAACAAAGATAATAGAAGTCATAGGAATCTTCTTTGGAAAGAATATGTTTTTCTTGTGCATGAAGGATAAGTTAATGGTGTTAATTCCTTTACAAGATTTGCAAAAGTTACATGTTTTGGTGAGTAAAAAGGTAAATTATTTGTGTGTTTCATATTGGATAGTTTGATTTAATTGGGGAAGGTTTAATGCATAAAAGGCTACCGTTATTATTATCTTAGTTCTTATGCCCAAAAGAAAGGTTTATTATGATACTTTCTTGAAAATGAATGCACGAGAACTTTTTTATGATACTTTCTTGGAAACAAATGCATAATAACTATGTACATAAATGATAGAGAAACTATGTTGGGTTCTTGAAAATAACTATGTGAAAAGAACACATATGCAGAAGCATAGAAACAATAGTTGATTACATGTATGAAGATATAACTATTGTGTTAGATATTTTAAAGAGAAACATGGATTTGTAGAACTATTGTGTTAGATCTTTTAAAGAGAAATATGGATTTGTGTGCAGAAAAGAGTAAGTATTATGGAAAGTAAAACAAGTAGTTACTTGGAATAAATGTACTAGCTTTCCTTTGTAAAATACATATATCTGCATGAAAAACAAGTAGTTACTTGGAATAAACGTACTAGCTTTCCTTTGTAAAATACATATATCCGCATGCAAGAAATAATGACTAACACATTAGTTCTGGTTTATAAAAATGCATGTCTTTGTGCATATAATAGATTTTGTAATTAGCTCTATCTTGGAAAAGATGTTTTTCGAAAAGGGACTCACATTTGCATGCATGAAACTAATGTCTATCATGTTAGCTTCCCCTTAGAAGGGAACATCTATTGTATTGGAAATATTACTTAGTTATATGCACAAAGAAGAAGCTAAGGGGATAGCTCTCTTTGAATAAGTTTCTATCCAATTACATGCATGAAAAACAAAGATAATTTTCTAGTATCCTTTAAGTGAAATGGATAGTTAGAGTGGTTTCTTTTGGATGTGAACGCATGTTGGTGCGAGAATGATCATAGTAATGGGGTAATTATTTTGACATGATTGATAATTATATTTTTATACATGCACAATGTTGTTAGAAGAAGCATGTTGTGATATTATATTTACATCTTATGTATGCATATGAATAGATGTTAAAAGATCACTTTTAAAGAATGATTATTAATTGATTAATAGTTTATATTATCATGTTACTAAATGTTGTTGAATATAACAATGACAGGAAAGGATGGTGATTTGTGCAAAAGAAAATTTATGTTTAAAGTTGTGGCAGATTTGAACTAATGGTCCATGGTGATGAGTACAAGTTGCAGGATGGTCCGTTGATGGAATAATCATGCCACAAGGATGTAGAGAGTGGTCATTTGTGGGTAAATGGTTTCATGATCATTTTAATAGCTTTTAGCTAGGCATGTTGTATTTTAATGATATTTCATTGTAATATTTTGTGACAATGGTTAAGGGATGGACTCCCTTATAAGCCATTGAGTGAGGGGTGAACACCCTCACAAGTGTTTAATAATAAAATTAAATGTTTGTTGGTTTTCACCCTATGGGGTTTCCAGGGTATATAAGTATTCAATGATGTGATTGATTTGATGTTGATTCCTTGCATAATGTGATGTTGATAATGTCAAGTATGTGATTAATTAATGTGGTTAAAGGAATCATGAAATGGGTGCAAAGTTACATCATATAGTTTATGTTAATATACTACAAGAGTGGTTGTTAATGGTTATGAAACTTATTATTTCTTTACTAAATATACTTTATATACTAATGAACATTCTATCTAATGGTTAATGAGGAATTTGGAATTGTGATTTGGATAACTACTTGCGGGTAATTTGTGGAAAATTTTTCTAACTCCGTGCATTTTTCATGTGAGGTTACCAGGGTATGTTACAATAGCTAAGAGTGATGTTTGACCCTTGTGACTCTTAGACTGCCCTCATGACCATTCAACTTCCTATGAATTTTAAACTAACATGACTCTTCATCTTCATTGTGTGTCCATTGGAATTTCACTTTACATTACATTTAGTTACAATATATATGGCCCATAGTAGTGATGTGGTCTCGACAACTCACAACTTGACATGACACTGCTAACATGGACTGGCTGGACATAGTGGCAACGCCAAGATGTTGTTGTTGCTAAGTGATGGATGTGTTCTTGGATGTCTTTCTCTTCTTCTCCACATAGCTTGATTTCGCGGGGTCTTCAATGATCTTGGTCTTATAAGATGGTTGCATGCATGTATTCCCTTCGCTTGTTCTTTGATGATTTCTTTCGTCCATCCAGTCAGAAATAAATCTTCTAGTAGGTTTGCTCCTTCTCCATCTCGTTCGTCGTCTCACCATGATCTATCAGTGTACCTATTCCTACAATTCACTCATGATGGGACAACGTCAAATCCAAAACCTCCTAGTCTAAGATGATGCATTTTTTTCCATGGACCGGGACGAGGACAAATGACAGGCTGGGGAAGAGGGCCCAGTAACTACGCACTACATAGTTCTAGGTGATAGGGAGGGATAATGGTCACTGAGACTGTGCACAGTGAAACTCGGGCTTGACTGAGGAACTCCAGGGTATAGTCTTCACTATCAAGGAAAATTGCGCAGTGGCCATTGGGAGGCATGTTTGCGTAGTTGAGGTTGCCAGTGGTAGCTACAAGATGGGACTCTGGGGCACCTTTTTGTAGTTTTCTGAGGGAAGACAAGACAGGGAAACAAAGGGACCAGAGGGGGCGGTTCTGCATAGTTTTTGGGAGCAATGAGTCCCGACTGAGGGAAGACACTGGGAGGACACCTCTGCGTAGTTGTGGGAGGAAAGGAGAGTTCAATTTTCTATGTATTGCAGGGACCCAGTAGGCAGGGGGGGCTTGATGACTAATCTTGTGAAGTGCGCAGTTCAGGTTAGGCTTTGAGGCCATTGCTGCACAATTTTGGGAAGGAAGGCAGACTGCTCACTTCTGGGATTGTGTAGTGCAACTTTCCTAGGGGTAAGCCTTAAGAACTGTGTAGTTTCAGAAAGCAGAGCAACATCATTGAGGGCTAAGACTGTGTAATGCAGCTCAATCAAGATCTAGTGAAGTGGAGTTGTTTAGTTGGATGTATTTTCAGGAAAATGGCTAGGTGTGGGAGGCAAGTGAACTTGTGAGGACTCAACATTGTGATCACACACTTAGCATACTTCGACAACATGAAAACATAGACCACCAGGACAACAAGACAAATAATTTCTCTCTGTGATACTGTCTAGAGTTAAAAGCGATAAGTGCGACACTTGGGATAAACCTTTGGACGACCATGACAACACTTGTGTGTCAGTGATTACAACTTTGTGTATGAGTGTGATAGATGTTTCCATGGCTAGGAAAACTTGTATACACAAAGATCAACCTTCAAGGTCACTAGAATGGTTTGCAAATATGACATAACAACCAAACATGTCAACATATGACAATTGATGCAACAAGTGAAAGGGAGCAAGACATGTAAGGGAAACATATGGAATGAATTTCAGTGCTTGAAACCATGCATGTCATTGAAGATAGAATGATATGAAAATGATAAGAAGTCCTTCATGATACACTAATAGGTTTATTTCAAAATATGTGTTTTATTTTCCATACCTACCCTCCAAAGGGTTATGCATCAAATGGAGTCTTCATGCGGTCCCGATCTTCTATCATAGCTTGGGTTACTTGGTTTGCTTATCCTTCTCCTTAGCTCCTTGAGATTCATATAGAATCTCATCCTTTTTCGTGGGCCCCAAGAGACACAATTGCATAGTTTTAGTGAGCAGTAATTGTTGTGGGATGACGCCTTAAGAGGATACAATTGCACAGTTTTAGGATGCAAGGTAGACTGTGCAGCTAAGGGACAAAATTGTGAAATTTTATGATGCAATTCATTGATGCAAGATGAGGCCCTGGGAGGACACATTTGCACAGTTTTAGGTTGCAAGGTAGACTAGACAACTGAGGGACAAAACTACGTAGTTTTTGGATGCAAGGCAGTGTTGTGGGATGAGGTCCTAGGAAGACACATTTGCACAAGTTTAGGAAGCAAGGTGAATTGGGTAGTTCAAATACCCGAGGGATAGAACTACGCAGTTTCTGGAGACAGTGGGTTTTGGCTGAGGGAAGGCCACTTGAGGAAAACACTGCACAATTTTGAATGCTAAGGGAGGCTAGGCTTTCTTCGCATTGTGTAGTTCCAATAGGCAGGGAAAAGATTGAGGGTTACATATGTGAAGTGCGTGATTTAGGAAAGCTGGATGACATTAGGTTGCTAGGGAAACTTTAGAATTTGGATAAGTGTGAGATCAATGTATGGTGATAGAACTTGACTATGATTATTCACTTGAACACTTAGTGATACAACATCGACTATCCAGAACATATAACACATATAACACATATAACATAGACAACCTTTGTGGAAACTTATGACAAGTGCGGCTCTGATGATAGACTTTGGGAGGATAAAGGAAACACTCATGTAACAGTGTGTGAAATGAGTATGAAACATGTCTATATGGTGAGGATAACCCATTCATAAAAAAAATAACCCCTTGAAGAAAAAAAGTTCCCTTTGTATAACAAGAGATAATCCCCATGCCCAAAGATGACACATACTATATAAAGATAAAAGTGTGAACGCCTCTTAAGATCGAAGAGGGAGACTTGAGATCACTAGCTTACTAAATAAGCGACTAAGGAACAATCAATCACAAGATCCGTAGTAGGCTCTGAAATTTAAGTATAGGCCAAAATTTTGGAGGGTGTTGCAGCGGCTACAACACTTGGCGACATAGTAGTTGAATACCAACTTCTCTATATAGGTTCGTTTTAGTGCGTGGTCTTGGTCCTTTAGGGAGTATTGATTCACCATGAAAATTACTTTGGCTTCCCCACTTACCCCATGGGTAGACATGGCCCCCTTTGTACCTTCTAAGTTGAACACAACATAAGATTCAGCCAGATCGCAATGTTTCGAATTGGGAAGGTTAGTTTAGCTCGTGAGCTTAAGATTTTCAGAGTATAGTTTTCATATCTGGTGTTGATCCGCTACCAGCAAGCTTGGAAAGTACCCTGGTGGAGTTGCGCAGGAACACAAACATTTCTCCACTGCTAGCAATCCTGTACAATATCCCGGTGGAGTTGCTTACTTCACCTCTCTATGCATGAAGCCTATCTCTTCTTTCGCCTTTGCTAAATTTTTTTTTTAATATAAAGAGAACTGTGCATAGGCACTTATTTATTTTTGGGACAGAAGAGGGATCCCAAGTTATTGAGAGAAGGAGAGGTCATTCTCCATTTCTACAAATTGGATAAGCTTGAAAATAGCAAAGCAGGAAATTGAGTATAGGCATGAGGTTCCTAGCCTGAACACGAGTTCATGGTTGGAACAAAACACTCTTTACATACGGATCATATTTTCCGTCAAGACTTCATAGGCTAAAAGTTACAACCAAACATAAAGAAGATGAACACATGACTAGACACGAGCTACGGTGTCACAAGACTCCTTGAAATTTAGCCACATACATATTTAGAAGTCAAGACACAGTAAGGCACAACACTTATTCACGTAATGGAAACGAAAGGAAAACTAAACATGGAAGAAAACAAAGAAAAAAGAAAGAAGACATAGAACCAGGAAACAAAATCAAAAGGAAAGAGAACAAAATGACCAAAGCAAATAGGATGTAAAAATAGAATAAGAGAAACAAGATGCACTATGAGTGCAAGGAATGGAAAACTAAGATGCAACTAATCCTACTCCTAACCTAACAACTAGAAGGTCAAGGTCACATAAAATGAAATTTCGAGTGAAGCCACCATGATTATTCCCGAGGTGAATCCACAAATATATGAATGATTAAAACAGATAAAAGGTGATGTGCAACATAAAATATAAAAACTTGAAAATCTTGCACAAGGGAGGGAAGGTCTTGCATGTGGGTAGAAATACGTGTCACAACCACTAATTTTACCCAATCAACATGCTTACCTCTTTTATGGATACCACTTTTCAACAAACAATAGAAGCCTCTTCTGAGTGTGTCATCATCTGCACTGAGCTTCTTAGAAAGCGCGAGGAAGGATTGAAACTTGCTGCTTGCAACAAAGTTTACCAAGTAAGATTGTTCCAAATATTTAGCGATTGGATCATGATGGTCATCTTGAAAGCCTCATGATATTTGAAAGGATGAATTTTTGATTCGAGATAGAGATCACGATGGGAATCTTGTATGGGAAGATGAATCTGATACTTCTTAACAAACATGTGAAGATAGTGAGGACCTGCCATAACCATAAACAAAGGTTGAAGTGGCTCACCTGCTTGACATAAATATGAAGAGAGAGATGTTACATAATGAATATCAGAGAGCGCAAAGCAATTTTTATTGGATGTCATGATAAGAAAATGATAAGCTAAATGATTGTTGCCCAAGATAGAGAATTGGTCAAATGGGCTGATTGAAACCTCAAATTCCTAGTTTGCGATGAACGCAGAAAAATCCATTTGAACATTCTTGAAAATTCTCTGAACAATCGAACCAAGTTTGTTGTGAGCTAGATCTGACGGATTTCCTTCCTGCAATTGGTGACTAATTTCACAAGAATCATGGTCATCATAAGAATTTAAAAATGATGCTAGCACCATGAATGCGTGAAACCAATTGAGGCATGGTGGATGGAGAGGAAATTCATTCGTGTGATAACTTGTGCATTCATCATCACCTAGGGATATTTTTGGTGTGATGAGAGGAAAAGTTTGTAGTACAAGATTCACAAGAAGACCGAGGAGCTGACCATTAACGGGGAAATTTGATAAGTATGATTCTTGACAAAGATAGTCTTTGAGATGATCAACTTCATAATCCCATGATATCGTGAGAGATGGACATCCCCAACCTAAGTTTGATGTAAGAGATTTGCATGAAGATGAATGAATTGCAATAGATTCATGAATTTAGTCATACATGAATTTTTGAAAATTTTAAAGGTCACACTCGGAATAACAAATATTTTTTACACAATAATCCACATTAACTAAAACCATGCAGATAGATGGATTGTGCGTGAAAAACCAGATCTGATTTGGTTTGGGGCACTTACCAGAGTCATGAAGTCCTGACATAACCATTAACAGATGTTGAAGTGCCTCGACTCCCTAGCACGTACCATAACTTTCCAGAATTGTAGAATCAAATTTTGAAGCTTGAACCAAATCTTGCATGGCTTGAGGGTGGTTTCTATTGCTAATTTCAAAACTTCTATCTAGATGGAAGCCATCTCTATCATAGGTTTCAATAGATTTTTTTAGCTTAAAAAACAATAAAATTTCTCAATTGAAGAGGCTCTTCTGATGGTACATCCAAAGATAAATGTACTAGTGAGTTCGCATGAGCAAGTTGATTTGATAAATTGTCTTCATGAAAAAGAAGGGATGAAGGGGAATGGGAAGGATACTCTATAATTAGACTATTTTCAATTTTATCATGGACAACCTCACTGCCTTGTGTCAATTGAGGAGATAACTCATCAGATGAAGAAGCAAGATAACATGGAGTATCTCTACCACATGTAGATGCATTGTGAATGGTAGGACACAAGGGAAAGTGAGGTGTTGAGTCTCAAAATTGTCTTCCATATTCATCCATATTTCCATCCTTTCATAAACCATTTAGCCCTCATTTCATAAATATCTAGCCTAAAACCCTACATCAAGTAACCATCTTCATGATTATATGGGTTAGGATCCTTGTTTTCCAAAGTTATTTTTTTTACGTATTTAAAGTGAATTCATGATTAAAAACTAGGAAATTAACATGGTTTCATATATATGTATGTGTCTGTGTGTGTGAGTGTTATGAGTTTTGTGACATGTGTAGATCATTTGGAAGCTTCCAAGGCACCCTTATGTGGCCTCCCAAGATCAAATTCGAATTTCAACTCAAGAGGTGGACCATATTCCAAGGAGAAATATCATGGAGATCTTTATGAGTCATGGGATTTGTATCTAGTATTTAGGGATAAGTTGAGACATGTTGGCTTATATGGGCCTGACCCAGGTTCGGAAGAGTTATTTAGCCAAACAAATCTTGCAGCTACTGGCCCTTTCGGCAATAGCCCGTGGAGCGCAGACTGAGGTCTCACCCGAGGTAGCAGGGGAGGGTGCCGGAACTAGTTTTCCGCATCCTAAGGATATCTTGGTGTGGTCTGGAGGTTTCACGCACTCGTTTATAGCTCTGCACTGCTTGGTATTTGCATAGATCCGGCTTGATTATATCTTTCTTATCAGTGCGCTATTCTATTGGAGGATGTGGTTACCAATTAACAGGGTCTCTAAGCAAACATTTAACTAACACAACTTATTTGCGCATTAAAATGAACCCAAATTTAAATTCATTCAAACTATAAGCAGATTAAATTAAACAGATATTATGACAGCTCAGAAGAAACACAAAATTTCAGAAGAAACTTATCTTTATTTCCACTTTATCCTTACTACATCCAGATCCGCCCCGCACACTTAGCTCCAGGGGTCCGCGCACACAGCTGCAGACTTTCTAGACCTCTGTGCACACAGCTGCAGAGCCTCTACCTACTACCCCAACCCTCGAGTCAGAATTATTGATGCTTTTAGACTATATTCTTCAAAAACCCATTACATTTCATTATCTAGATTCACTATCAAAACTCTATTCCCTCTACCCATAGAGCCTTGCTCTATTTATACCATTCCTTGGCTCGCGATCCCTGCGCGGGCTGATTCTATCTACATTTGTTTACATTATTTTTGGGCGGACTACCCTTTGACTCGACTTATTATAATTCACGATCTGCACTTCCAACGTAGTCTTTTTCCTAACTTTACCCAAAATATCCAACTTCGCGCCGTCTAACCATTGCCCGAGGCTTCCGCTACCCAATAGTCCCCCAACACAATCATCGTGACTTGTCCCAAGTCACTCAGTTGATGCAGTAATCTTCTCGCGTAGGGCGGTTAGCATCCTTTGTGCCTCACTTGTTCCAGTAGCAAATTCTTCTATCATTCGTTGCATCATTTCCATGTGTGTGGTTGTCAACTCAGTCTCGGGTGGCATTGTCTCAATGGTGGTGTACTCGCTTTGCATATGAGCTACCCTGCACTCGATGGTGGTCGAAACTACAAATGCATCGTCTAGCCATGGCTGGAGATGAGATTTAATCACGACTGCCTTCTACCGGGCCGCGACAACTTGGATATTTAGGTCCCGGGCCTTCCTTGTCTTAGACAGGTGTTGTGTATAACGACAGTCGACATGATTCCTTTGATCCTATCATAAGCTTCTAAAAGCTCTCGAGCTTCAATTTCCAAGCATTGAAGGGTTGGGTCCTCTTGAAGGGTCGTGAGTGTGACAATCATCTGTGTGAATAGGTTTGTACATTCCTTCATTGTTCTTGTAAGCATTTCATAGGTGATGGTGATGATGTTCTTGCGCTGCTTCATGATCTCAAGGGGCATCGCCGGCTGAGTCTACAATTTTAACTCTGCAATCTGCACACTAAGATCTTAACGGATCTGTGTAGCTTCCTCCTTAGTGTTACGGAACCCAGTAGCCAGCTTCTAAACTTGTGTCTCAATAGGGAGATCAGCCGTAATCTCCAGCTCCGAGGCACTTGAGCAAGCTTCCGTGAAAATCTATTGTGCTTGATTGTTTTGTGTGACGGCTTCATGCCTTTGGAGGCGCAACTGTTCACGATTTATTTTTTTCTCCTAGAGGATTTTTTTGGTATGGCCTTCCCAAGTGCAGAGCTCTATCGTGGCATTGTTGCAAGCCTTTTCATGGTAAAGTGACTATGTTGAGCCCCAGTCTTGTAAGTCGTTCCAACACAGCTCTGTCCTCCGCATTGTTGACGATCAACGCGCCTGCTGGAATTGCAACAGAATAAGAAAATTGGGTCTTCAATAATGGTTTCGTAGCTGCCATACCGGAACCCTTTGTAGCAGTACTTTCACTAGTGGGCGCGACGCAGATTCCTAACGTCTGTAACTGCATACGGAGTGCCCCCAACACAATTTGTTGTTCAGACATGGCGTCATCAACTGCATCATGTGTGGCCTCGTGAACAACATTTTTGATGTCATTCAAGTCACCCTCACTTAGGGTGGTCACCTTGCTGTCTGTCTTAGATGCCTTCGCCTTCTTCCGTGGCTTTAGCTGCTCTGGTGTCGTTGAGCGCTTTAAAGGGGCCCCCGTAGTAGTGGATGGAGTATCTGTCGTGACCGGCTGAGTGGTTTCCTTCTGACTACCTTTGTTCTTTGTCAATGTCTCCTTGCCTGGTGGGGTCTTTCCTGCTGTTGTGAGTGTTGCCTCCCGAGCTGCTTTAACTTGCATGGCCAACTGTGCATTCTGCTTTTCTTGTGTGGCACACTTGGCTTCCTCATTTTTTTCTGAATGGCGGCTTCATCACGTTCTTCCGCCAAGGGTCCATGCCAGGCCACTGGCCAAGTATCCACTATCCCATCAATAACGTCATTAATGCCAATAAACCGGGTGATGTCCATGCCTAGGCTGGGTCCTTTCGCGCCCTGATGTAGACATGATGCATGTCTTCTTTAAATTCAGAAATGTGCTTCATGCTTTCATAGATCTTGTCTAGTAAGCAGGGTAACTTATTAATCCACTGACGCACAGTTGCATCCATTAATACCCAAAAGATTTTGATATTGCGAATTCATCCTGTGTCCCTTGTCACCCAAACGGAAGCATATTGAGCAGCTTTAGGCCATTCTGGATCCAAGACTGGAAACTGGCTTTCCTCAGGTAAGTCAGTGGCGACCAACATGATGGATAGGAGCAGCCATGCATAATGGAATCTCATGCCTTCCTCCTGCACGTCACGATGTTATGAAACCAGCTCAAGAAAAGATAGAAAATATAGATCAACGCCTTAGAATTCACCCTCTTCGAGGGGGAAACCTCCTTTACATTACATAAATGAACAATTCTTGGATGATACAAATGACAAAACCTCCTTTCTATATATAGGAGTCTGAGGAGTCACAATATAATCCAGTCGACCTAACAATAATAATATAAAGCCACAAAAATAACAATAGAGGGATTCTATGGGGCACAGAAATAACAACATGGGGGTAATATGGGCACAACAATATAAATAAGGGGTATAACTACAATAGTAATGGGGTAATCACTAGTATTATAGGGACCCAACATGCCCCTCTCCTTCAAAAAAGTGTTGTCCTCAACGCTTGAGTAGTATTGGATACTTCTGCATAAAATTCTCATCCTCCCATGTGGAATCTTCAGCGGATAAGTTCTTCCACTTGATAAGATACTTTGAAATTGATCGATTTCGTAGTTGTCGAGTTCTTGTTTCTGTGACTACTTCCGGTTCCAATATAATTTTTCCTTCCTCATCAAGTTCTGGCAATATTGTTTGCACTGGGAGCTTTTCGCCTATAACCTTCTTTAAACATGAAAAATGGAAAACTAGGTGCAATCGAGAAGCTGCAGGAAGCTCCAATTTGTATGCCATAGTACCAATCTTTTGCAACACCTTGTACGGACCATAATACTTTGGTGATAATTTATTATCCTTCTTAGCTTGCTTTAGGGACATTTGCTTATATGGCTGTAGCCGTAGGAATACCCAATCACCTACATCAAAACTTCTTTCATTGCGATGTTGATCTGCCTGTTCTTTCATTCTATTTTGTGCCAACACGACGTTATCCTTTACGAGTTGGAGGACTTGTTGTTGATGTTCGATGTGATGTTCCACTGCCTGAACCTTAGAATTTTCTCTTAAATATGATGTGATGGATGGTGGTTGATACCCATAAAGTGCCATAAATGGGGTCATTTTTGTTGTTGTATGGAAGGAAGTGTTATACCACCATTTAGCCAGAGGCAACCATTTGACCCATTGTGTCTGTTTATCAGATACAAAGCAATGAAGATATCCTTCCAAACATTTGTTTACTATCTCAGTTTTCCCATCAGATTGAGGATGATAAGATGAGCTATGAGCTAACTGAGTACCAAGACAAGAAAATAATCCTGTCCAAAAATTTCCAGTGAAAATGGGATCTCTGTCACTTACAATAATCTTTGGGTTTCCATGTAGCTTTTGAATTGTTTCCATAAATGCAGTAGAAACTGTACTGGCTTTAAATGGATGTGATAATGCACAAAAATGTGCGTACTTGGTAAGTCTGTCAACTACCACCATGATGACACTCTTTCCCTCAAACTTGGGTAAACCTGTGATAAAGTCCTGTTGAGCCTCAAACCTGCACTCATTTACCCATCCTCCTAGTAGCCTTTTCCTACTCATTTCCTTCTTTTGTCATCATTTCCTTCATCAACTTGTTCAATTCATTGCATTATAGGACTTTTTAACATGATTTTCTAATTGTGCTAATGATTGACTGTTGGTTTAGATTTTTGGTTCAAGTGCTGCAATTCCGCAGCTTATACAGGGTTTCTGCAGCTGATCTCTGATTCTGCAGCCGATCCCAGATTCCGCAGCCATTTTCTTATTTGCTATGCTCCAGGTGTCCTCCAAGGGAAAGAGCCACATGGGCAAGTTTGTATGACTGTGTACATGGTGCGTGTCCTGTCAGCTCAGCCAAACTGGTCGTCTACACCCTTGGTCAACGCGGAGGTAACTCTGGTCAAACGGCAAGGTTGCAAACGGTGGCACGGCTCTGTGTGTTCAGGTGGAGCACGGAACGCACAGCTCGCCTCTTCTTTAGCCACGAAGATTGCAGGGGACAAGAATCCAACAGCGGATTTATCAACCACGATGACCGTTTCCTAAATCCGTGCATGGTGCTGCTGAACGTGTCTTTTTGCACAACTGTTAGTTAGCTTAGTTTACGCACAGAACAGTTTGTGTTTCTGCTATAAATAAAGCGTTTCCACACGCTAATTAGTTAGCCTTTAAGTTAGTCTTTTTCTGTTGTTATTCAGTTTGTAAAACTCTGTTTCAAGACTATTTTACACAGCGTTTACGCTCCCCACTGTATTTTATTATGTGCTGATTTAATACCAAGAAGACAGTTCTGTTCTTACCTCCGTAGCTGATATTTTTACTTGGTTGAGTGGATGGAGGGCACCTGTCTGCTACAACGATTGTACAGTAGCTTTTAAATTTATTTTCCTGCATTTCTTTTTTCTAATTTCCCATGTATATTAATGTACAGTTTGATTTCTACAATTTTGATTTCTTTTGACATGTATACTATTGTACAATTTGAATTATGCTGCTTTACATTTCTGTACTTTTCATGACTGATCCGTGTGTGTTTTTCCAGCTTTATTAGGAGCCCGGGATAGTGTGCTTTTCCTTCATTTTATCAGTAGTGGCATTTGAAGTTGTCTTATCTAAACTGCTGACTTTTGCTTTGATTTTCATTAATTTCCTTGCTTAGTTAGTTTCCTTTCTTAGTTTACTTTATCAAGTTTTGTCAAGTTGATAATCTCTTGATGGTTCTTTTTATCATAATTCACTAACTTTTATGGGACCAAAACATCATTTAATTGCAGCTTGGTTTATTTAGTTTTAGACTCATATTGCTAATTCACTCCTAACTCTTTTTCACATGATCAATTTAGCTAAAGGCAGAATGTTAAGGGAGAATTAAGTAGTGTGATTTGTCACTTAATTTTTGCATTGCTTTAGATTCAATAGAGTTAGAATAGTGTTCTTGCTTTCAATTGAGTTAAGGTAGATGTCATTTTCATTCTTATCAGCAGTAAAGGTATTGGACTAGTGCCATTGGTATTTTTTTTTTTGATGCTTTACTTTCATTTGAAGCTTTAATTTCATTCCAAGTTATTGTTCCAGTTTTCTCTTTAAATTTCGAGAAGCATTTAGAAATTGCCACATACACACACATTCACTCACTTGTTTATAACTTCATCACATCACATTAGGAAGATAAGTCAAACATGAACTAAAAACGACAAAAAGAACTAGGAAAGGTTACTTAAGTATATATTGTACACTTCACTTCATCAGCTTACGAGCCCCATGTTGACAATTTATGATAGCAATTTAGACAACACTAAATTGACCAAACATTTTGGCGCCGTTGCCGGGGAAGTGAAATTAGGTAGCCTATTCTTAAAAAGAAAAAAAACAAGAAAATTTCAAGGAAGGAAATTGATAACCTCTCAAAGTATGCTCTCCTCTTGCACCTAGAGTGACTTGGAGGATCAGAAAAGAGAAAGTTATTGGTTTAATAGTTTCTTAAGTATGCTCTCTTCTTGCACCTAGAGTGACCTGGAAGATCAGAAAGAGAACTAGTATCCAGACTTGAAGAAAAATAAAAATGACATGCATAGAGCTAGAGATTCTAGGGGAAGGTTTTTAGCTAGAGCCAAGAGTTAGATTTTTACAAGTCCATCTACTTCAAGGGATAGACAAGAGACACCTCCCTCATCTCCAACTGACACTCCTAGCCCTAGGGTTCCCGGAATTCAAGAAGCAGGAGTCGACTCTCCCATACCTTCCATCGAGTCTGAATTAGAGAGAGATCCTTTCCTTCTTTCTCCAGAGAGACAAATTATAATTGAAGAAGTAGAATCACCTGAAGAAGAAGGAGGGAATCCTTCTCATACACCCTTAGTAGAAGAACCAGAAGACTCTGAAGTCTCTGGGGAAACTACCATGGCAGAGGAAGGAGCACCTGGATTTGGTAGAGGTAGAGGTAGAGGAGGAGGAGGAAACAATGGAGGAGGTAGAGGTAATATTGGAGGAAATAGGGATGGGGATAACTCATTCGGGTTCCCTATAGTCGATGAGGGTTCCCGAGCCACCATGAAGAACATCTCACCCTCTGTCCTCCTGAACTTTCATGGATCAAGGAATGAGGACCCTGAAACATTTCTATTTGAGTTTGAAGTCGTATGTCGAACTTATGATTATCTGGATGACTCTCAAAAACTCAAACTGTTTCCTTCAACATTGAAAGGACAAGCTTTGTAATGGTTCATGGGATTACTCACTCAATCCATTAGGTCCTGGAATGATATGAAACAAACATTTTTGGATAGGTACCTGGACTATTGTATGCCCACCAATCATAAGGATGAGGTATTCAAAATGGTACAAAAGGAAGATGAAAACTTGGAGGAATTGATTGAAAGATTTCAATATAATCTGAAAAGAGCAAAAATGAGTAACTTGGATGAAGAGACCTTGAAAGCCATATTACTAAAAGCCATTAGAGATGAATGGATAGATCTTTTGAATATGATGGGGAAGGGAGATATATCTCAGCTTCCACTTTCTGATATAGCAGAATTATGTGTCCATCTCTCAAGGGGGAAATCCAAAACTCAAAAAGGGCCTAGAGATCCTTCTCTCCTCAGAGCAAACAAATCTGCAACTGGATCAGTAAGTAGGGCTGAAATCGGCAATGTGCTTGATGAATTCAAAACTGACATCTTAGGGAGTCTTAGCGAACAATTAGACACCCTTAAGATCCACAATAAACAGAAAACAAAAGCTAAGGCCTTGGCCATCTTTTGCCCAAAGTGTAGAAAGAAACATGCTCTAAGGGAATTCCCCTTGGATGAAAAAGTTGTAGAAACATGTGTAATCTGTTCAGAGAACCATGAGACCAAGGATTGTCCTTCAATCCCTGGGCTCAAAGCTGTTTTTCAAGAAGATCCAAGTACACTTTAATCTCTCTGTTTTGTTGCAAGGAGACCTTGGCAAGGGCAACAAAATCAAGGGTTTAACAACTCTATGAATTTTCAACCCCCACCAAATTGGAATCCTTGGCAACAACCTTGGCCCCAACCTCAAAATTCCTTTCAATCATGGGTACAAGGTATGCAAAATCCTTATGGGAGATTTGCTCAGTTCTACCAATATCCTCCATCTTTTCAAAATCAACAAGCTCCGCAACTTCCAAATCAAAGTCCACAACTATCATTGCCATTCCCTCAACAACAACAACCTTCTCCACAAAATCAAAATTCTCAACTCTTGCTTCCATCCCAACGGAAGTCAAATCAACTTCCTTCTCAGCCATTGCCAAACCCCAATAATAAAAACCCTCAAAATTCTTACATGATGGAAGGTCAACCATTCCCTACCTATATGATTGTTCATCTTAATGAAGTACAACTCAGATCAGGTAGAGTTCTAGATAAACCTTCTATAAATACTCAATAGCCAAGCATTTCTGAGGAAGAGTCTCTTGAAGCCAATAAGGGTTCTGAAGTTTCTCTTCAAAACCCAAACACTCAAAAATAAAAAGAAAAAGAAACAACCCCCACAACTCCCATAGTTGAGCAACCTACATCTCTATCCACACCTCCTTTTCCTGAAAGATTGCAAATCGACAAGGGAGTGGAAAAACAAATTTGGTTGCCTGACTATAATTTTCTAGATGAATTGAAAAATGTCTGTATCAAGATTCCCTTGTTACAAGCCATTAAAGAGATTCCTATTCTAGCAAAAACAATAAAGGAGTTGATTCTTAAGAAACCAGGAAGGAAACCAAAAGATACCAGAAGGATCCACTTGGTAGGGAAAATTGCAGACATCATGATGGGAAAGATTACTATGCAGAAATATGTAGATCCTGGTAGTCCTATTGTCAAAACACATATCAATGGGATTGAAATCCCAAATACTTTGATTGACTTAGGAGCCGCTATCAACATTATGAGTAAACAGACCATGGACCAGTTAAAACTTCCTAACCTTCTCTTTACACCTACTTTACTGCAACTTGCAGATTGATCAATCATTAAACCTGATGGTGTATTGGAAGACATTCCAGTCTCCCTAGACTCTTGGGAATATCCAGTTGATTTTATGATTTTAACTCCCAAGAACAATCTAGGAGGACATCCTCTTATTTTAGGAAGACCTTGGCTAGCCACAGCTGATGCTTTCATAAGTTGTAGGTCTGGGGATATGTATATTTCTGATGGTAATTCGACAAAGAAGTTCAATCTGTATCCTCTAGCGAAAGCAATTACAGAAATAGGAGATAATGAGTGGGTTGATGATGAAGATACTATACAACCTGTCTTTACCATTTCTGAGATTAGTGAAGATAGTCAAATTCTGAACACATTAGAAAACTTTGAACCGTCTTCAGAATATGACTCCACACAATTTCAGTTGGATTCTGACATTGAGTGTCTATCATCTAGACAAATGTCTCTTTTCTCTATGGAAGAGTTTGGTAGTTCTGCCATTGAAAATTTTCCAGGAAAAACATTGAATATCAACAAAAACTTGGAAAAATTACAACAGGAAGAGCTAACCAAAGTCTTGCAAAAGCATTCTACTGCATTTGCATGGGAGTATACCGATATGAAAGGTATTGATCCTAAGACTTGCATTCATCACATCTTTATCGAGGAAAATAGTAGACCAATCAGACAACCTCAAAGAAGGATGAATCCAAATCTTAGGGAGATAGTGAAAGAAGAGCTCCAAAAATTACTCAATGTAAACTTCATTTACCCCATTTCAGATAGCCGGTGGGTTTCTCCTTTGGTTATAGTACCTAAAAAGAATGGTAAATGGAGGGTTTGCATTGATTACAGGGAATTGAACAAAGCAACCTTGAAGGATCACTTTCCTTTGCCCTTTATTGATCAAGTATTAGATACTTCAGCAGGCAAAAAGTATTTCTCATTTTTGGATGGCTTTAGTGGTTACAATCAAATTCAGGTAGCACCTGAAGATCAAGACAAAACCACATTTACTTGTCCATGGGGAACTTTTGCTTACCGAGTACTTCCTTTTGGATTATGCAATGCACCCGCTACATTTCAAAGGGTTGTACTAGGAATCTTTTCAGATCTAATCCATGATTGTGTAGAGGTCTATATGGATGATTTTACAGTTTACGGTAATACATTTGAAGAAGCCTTAGAAAATTTGGAAAAAGTACTTATAAGATGTAAAGGAACAAATCTTTCATTAAGTCATGAAAAATGTTTTATGATGTTTACTGAAGGGATTGTTTTAGGACATCATATTTCAGGAGATGGAATTAAAGTTGATAGATCAAAAGTTGAAGTCATCTCCAAGTTACCTATTCCAAATTGTCAGAAAGATGTTAGAAGTTTTCTTGGGTTTACTGGATATTATAGAAGATTTATTGAAGACTTCACCAAGATAGCATCTCCAATCTTAAAATTACTTACAAAAGACTGTGAATTCAAATGGGATCCTGAGTGTCAATCTGCATTTGAAACTTTAAAGACTAGAATATTTGAAGCACCCATTTTGAGAGGGCCAAATTGGAAACTCCCTTTCCACATTTCTACTGATGCTTCAAATACAGCTCTAGGAGCTGTTTTGGGAGAAAAGGATTTGGTCCCTTATGCCATTTATTACACCAGTAAAAATTTGACTCCCACTGATTTAAATTATACGGTGACTGAAAAAGAGTTCTTATTCGTTGTTCATGCAATCAACAAGTTTAGACATTATATAACTGGCTATGAAACTTTTGTCCATACTGATCATTCTGCAATTAGATATCTTATGAACAAACTTGTTACTAATGGCAGAGTTACAAGATGGCTTTTACTTTTACAAGAATTCAATATTAATGTGTTAGATAGACCAGGGAAACAAAACACAATAGCTGATTTCTTGTCTAGAATCCAAAACATTAACGAAGATTCTCCTGTAGAGGATAAGTTTCCAGATGAATACTTGTTTGCAGTAACTACTAAAACCCCTTGGTATGCAGATATTGCTAACTATTTAGTTACAGAGAAGCTACCTCCACACTTATTTCCTAATGAGAAAAGGAAAATCATTCAGGAGAGTTCACATTATTCCTGGATTTCTAATGAATTGTTCAAAACAGGGCCAGATTGTGTGATCAGAAGATGTGTTCGGGAAGATGAAATACCTGACATCCTTAAAGCATGTCATGATGAACCATGCGGCGGACACTTTGCTGACAAGAGGACGGCCTATAAAATCCTTTCTTTAGGATATTATTGGCCTTCTCTCTTCAAAGATGTAAAACAATATGTCAAAAGGTGTGACAGCTGCCAAAGAGTTGGGAGACCAACTCTTTCAAATGAAATGCCATTACAGCCACAGGTATGCATCGAACCCTTTGAAAAATGGGCTTTAGATTTCATTGGACCTATTAACCCACCATCTAAGCAAAAGAAGTATATATTGGTTTGTACTGATTATGTTACTAAATGGGTAGAAGCAAAGGCATTGCCTTTTGCCACTGAAAATTCAGTTGTTCAATTTCTTTTTGAGGATATTTTTACTCGTTTTGGTGTCCCAAGAGAAATTGTGACAGATCAGGGAAGTCAATTTACATCTAACTTGATGGAGAAGCTGATGGAAGAATACAAGATCAAGCACAGAACATCTACTCCATACCATCCGCAAGCAAATGGTCAAGTGGAATCTACAAACAAAGTTCTTGAAAGCTTCATCACCAAAATTGTTCATCTCCACAGAAGAGATTGGGCAGAAAGGTTTCCTGAAGCCTTATGGGCCTATAGAACTACATGGAGGAACACAACATGACATTCTCCCTATGAACTTGTTTATGGGAAAGAAGTCCTGCTCCCCATTGAGTTCCAAGTCAAGACCTTCAAGATGGCAGTTCAATTGGGGATGAGCTTATCAGAAGCCCAAAAGCACAGAATGGAGCAGCTGAATGAGCTAGATGAGATAAGACAAGATGCAATTTTAAGGACTGATCTAGTTCAGCACCAAAGAACTAAATGGCATGATCGACACATCAAAGAGAGAAAGTTTCAGAAAGGAGATTGGGCACTATTGTTTGATTCCAAGTTTAAGGACTTCAAAGGAAAATTTCAAACTCATTGGCTTGGACCATATGAGATTGATGAAGTATTTAACAATGGAGCAGTTCGAGTGAAGACCATTGATGAGCTTCAGACTCCTCTCATTGTGAATGGCCACCGATTGAAAGTCTACCACAAGCCACTCCCAAAGGAGGAATTTGTTAAAATATTCCAAGAAGATTCTGCAATGAGGCTGGTGGAGAAGAATTCTTCTCCTCCATCAGCCTGATCTTTGTTTCTTTCAGTTGAAAAAAAAAAAAGAAAAAAAAAAAAGAAAAAAAAAAGAGAAAAAAAAAAAGAAAAGAAAAAAAAATCTCTTGTATAAGCCTGAAAACCAATCTTGGATTGGCGGTCTTATGCAGAAAATATAAGGTGAAAATCAGGGTCACCTGACACTTTATATTTTCCAAATAAAAAAAAATCTCTCTTTCTCTTTCCATCTCATCCACCATTTTGTCCATCTCATCCGCCATTTCATCCATCTCATCATCTCCATTCCACTTCATTTTTTCCTTCCAATTCATTCATTCCATCTCATTTCCACCAATAAAGTCCCTCTCAGGACTATTCCATTCAGTTAAGTTTGTTCTAATCATCTATGTGCAGGCAGAAAAGTGTTGTTGCAGTTTCCGCAGCTAGGAAACCGTTTCCATAGCTCATACCAAGTTTCCGCAGCCAACACACTCTGTCTCTGCAATCAAAGCAACTCTGTTTTCAAAAAGAAAAATTTACAGTCAGAGGTATCATCATCATCAAAGGGCAGCAAGGATACATAGCACCTACAAGGTCAGAAAGCAATCAAAAGTTAGCCACCATAATCAACAAAGGGATCAGATGCAAACGTATGAAGGTATGTTCCAAATTTTTAACCAACAGTTTAATGTCATTTATGCATGGTTTTCAAATCGTGGTAGGAGTCACTTAATGCAATGATTGACAAGATTATCCCACTCCTTGTCCACTCCTCGTCCACGATCACGCTTAATCCACATCATCACCCTCCTAACGGTCCCCTAATTACTATTGATTCAAACTTAATACGGGCTGCTCTTCCATTAACTACTCATACCTCAGTGATGTATACCAGTGTACTACGGCTCTACATGTGATCATTTCCGCAGCCAAGTGTACGTAGCCACCCGACACTTAAGGATTTGGCCGTTGCTTCATCTACTCATATCTCCATTTCCCGCATGCATAAACTCATTTCCATATTGTTCTCTACTCTCTCATACCACCGTTTCCATTCTCGTTTTCATACACCACTCTCGTTTTTACTGTAAACCTCTCTGTTTTCTTTTTCCTCACCTCTCTGTTCAAAACCTCGATCACAAGTTCTGCAAAATACCGTTTATCACATTACGGCTACTCTGTTACAGCCGTAATTCCCCTGTTTTTCCCATGAGCATTCTCCTCAAGCGTCCATATACCACTATTAGAGCTTCAAGTAAAACTAAGAGCCGAAAATGGGGAAATTGTTAAGAGCAGAACCGGAGGGTTCAAAATTTTTAGAGGGTTACCCACAGACAAAGGAAGCACTGCAGAAAGCCAAATGGTTGAAGTTCATCCAGAAATTTAAAGGGTACAATAAAGAGGTGACAAAGGCATTTGCCCGGTCATTTAATGTAAATAATGGAAATACCGTGGAGGTAGGAGACCTGCAGTTCACCATAACAGAGAGCACCTTGGCCACAGCAACCGGTTTGCCTCAAACAGGAGAATGCTGGTTCAAAAACAGAACAGTTGAAGATCAAGAGTGGAAAAATATGCTCAAGAATCCAGGTATGGATACCTCCATTTTCACTAAGGGAATCCCTGTACATGTCATTAAGGAAGAGTGGACTTCATTACTGTTGCTTGTTCAAATTTTTTTAACATGTGAAGGCCACTTCGGTACCATGTATGTATACCATGCAAGAATCATGATGCACTTTATGGATGACCATGCTATCAACCTACCTTATTTCTTGTTAGCTAGTCTAAGGAAGATGAGTGCCACTGTTCAGAAACATGTGGGAAACATTGAACCCCACTTGTATCATCATGGACTCATTAGAATTTTAATTGAGGAGCAGTTGAAAATTAAAAAGGATACGTGGGAGAAGTTTCTAGTTAGAAACCATTTTCAAGAGGTAGCTGAAGCCTCTAGCAGCTCTCCTAGGATACCAAAGAGAAGTAGGAGAAGAGGGAAAGAAACTGCACAAGAAACTGCTGTAGAAGAAACTGCCCAAGAGACTGTTGAAGACACTGTTAGAGAAACTGCCCAAGAAATTGCTCAAGAAGAAAGGAAAAAGGGAGGCAGAACTAAAAGACAAAAGAGGGATAAAGGGAAAGCCATTGTGCAAGAGTCATACCCTTCACCTGAGCCCTCAATTGAAGAAGACTCCCAAACACTAGCTGATAGACTTGCTCAACTCCATGCTACTGCCCTCTCAAAGAAGAAACAAAAGCAAAAACAAAGTACGTTGCAAAAGCAAAAGAGCACTAGTGCCGTGAGAAGGAGCAGCAGACTACAAAGGAAAATGAGGGTCACTAAAGACAAACAGCCACATTTTATTGACTTGGGAGAAAATACACCTGAAAAGGTTGCTACCCAGCTTGATTTTGAATCAAGTTCCCCACGTGTTGAGGTCACTCCTCCACGTGAAGAAAGCCCATTTCAGCAAGACCCTCAAACAGAGTTTGAATATGAACCAAGTCCAAGAAGATCACCTGACATTGACCCTGACCAGCAGGAGGTGTACAATTACTTGGAAACCTTAGAGCAATCAGCTGTCGGTCCTAGCACTATCTTGCCTCTTGATCAACAGGTTCAATCTGTAAAACAAGAAGTGTTCGAGCTAGAAGTCCTGAATCGCCATATTAAACAGGAAAATTAAGCATTGAGAGAATAGAGCAAGGTGGACAAAGTTTTCCACGACAACACAATGCTTCATTTGGGTCTTTGGCAGAAAAAGAATAGGAAATTGAAGAGGAAATGCAAGAAATTGAGCAGGGCCTTGATTAACTTGAAATTTAGGTGTTTGGTTAGAAAACCAAGAACAAATTTGGTAGCAAGAAGAAAAAGGAGAAGGTTGGATTTCTTGGCAGAGGCATCTGAGTATATGGACTAAAAAATCATGACAAAGTTTTGGTTGCATGAGGACATGTAACACCTTCACAGTGGGGGTATGTTGAGCCTCAAACCTGCACTCATTTACCCATCCTCCCAGTATCCTTTTCCTACTCATTTCCTTCTTTTGTCATCATTTCCTTCATCAACTTGTTCAATTCATTGCATTATAGGACTTTTTAACATGATTTGCTAATTGTGCTAATGATTGACTGTTGGTTTAGATTTTTGGTTCAAGTGCTGCAATTTCGCAGCTTATACAGGGTTTCCGCAACCGATCTCTGATTTCGCAGCCGATCCCAGATTCCATAGCCATTTTCTTATTTGCTATGCTCCAGGTGTCCTCCAAGGGAAAGAGCCACATGGGAAAGTTTGTATGACTGTGTACATGGTGCGTGTGCTGTCAGCTCAGCCAAACTGGTCATCTACACCCCTGGTCAACACGGAGGTAACTCTGTTCAAACGGCAAGGTTGCAAATGGTGGCACGGCTCTGCGTGTTCAGGTGGAGCACAGAATGTACAGCTGGCCTCTTCTTTAGCCACGAAGACTGCAGGGGACAAGAATCCAACAGTGGATTTATCAACCACGATGACCGTTTCCTAAATCCGTGCACGGTGCTGCTGAACGTGTCTTTTTGCACAGCTATTAGTTAGCTTAGTTTACGCACAGAACAGTTTGTGTTTCTGCTATAAATAAAGCGTTTCCACACGCTGGTTAGTTAGCCTTTAAGTTAGTCTTTTGCTGTTGTTATTCAGTTTGTAAAACTATGTTTCAATACTATTTTACACAGCATTTACGCTCCCCACTGTATTTTATTATGTGTTGATTTAATACCAAGAAGACAGTTCTGTTCTTACCTGCGTAGCTGATCTTTTTACTTGGTTGAGTGGATGGAGGGCCCCTGTCTGCTAAAACCATTGTACAATAGCTTTTAAATTTATTTTCCTGCATTTCTTTTTTCTAATTTCCCATGTATATTAATGTACAGTTTGATTTCTGCAATTTTGATTTCTTTTGACATGTATATTATTGTACAGTTTGAATTATGCTGCTTTACATTTCCATACTTTTCATGACTGATCAGTGTGTGTTTTTGCAGCTTTATTAGGAGCCCGAGACAGTGTGCTTTTCCTTCTTTTTATCACTTGTGGCATTTGAAGTTGTCTTATCTAAACTGCTGACTTTTGCTTTGATTTTCATTAATTTCCTTGCTTAGTTAGTTTCCTTGCTTAGTTTACTTTATCAAGTTTTGTCAAGTTGCTAATCTCTTGATGGTTCTTTTTATTAATTCACTAACTTTTATGGGACCAAAAAATCATTTAATTGCAGCTTGGTTTATTTAGTTTTAGACTCATATTGCTAATTCACTCCTAACTCTTTTTCACATGATCAATTTAGCTAAAGGCAGAATGTTAAGGGAGAATTAAGTAGTGTGATTTGTCACTTAATTTTTGCATTGCTTTAGATTCAATAGAGGAGTTAGAATAGTGTTATAGCTTTCAATTGAGTTAAGGTAGATGTCATTTTCATTCTTATCAGCAGTAAAGGTATTGGACTAGTGCCATTGGTCTTTTTCTGTTTGATGCTTTACTTTCATTTGAAGCTTTAATTTCATTCCAAGTTATTGTTCCATTTTTCTCTTTAAATTTCAAGAAGCATTTAGAAATCGCCACATACACACACATTCACTCACTTGTTTATAACTTCATCACATCACATTAGGAAGATAAGTCAAACACGAACTAAAAACGACAAAAAGAACTAGGAAAGGTTACTTAAGTATATATTGTACACTTCACTTCATCAGCTTACGAGCCCCGGGTTGACAATTTATGATAGCAATTTAGACAACACTAAATTGACCAAACAAGTCCATTGAAACCTCCTCCCAACATTGGCTTGGAATGGATAAAGGTTGTAATAGACCCGATGTCTTAATTTTATTTTGTTGGCAAACCAAACATTCCACCACAAACTTTTGAATATCTTATTTAAGGCCATCCCAAAAAAATTCCTTCTTAACCCTGTGGTAAGTTTTTAAAAATCCTGAGTGCCCTCCTAAGGGAGAAGTGTGCAATTCCATAAGAATCTTTTGTTTTAGCTGGGAATTCTTACAGAGGTATAAGCGATCTTTGTACCATAATGAATCATTTTGCCAGCTAAATGTATCAGACGTACTGGAATCTTGTTGTAGCTTTCGAATAAGTGCCCACACTTCTTCATCATTCTTCCATTCCTCCCTTGCTTCGTTTATCCAATCTGGTTGGATAATAGAAATGGCGCACAACAATGCTTCCACATCCTCATCCTTTCTTGAGAGTGCATATGCCACCACATTTTGCTTCCCTTTTTTGTAGATGATTTCAAAGTCATAACCCAACATCTTTGTGACCCACTTTTGTTTCTCTTCAGAGGATAATCTTTGTTATAAAAAGTATTTAAGGCTATCATGATCCGTTTTTACCTTGAAGTGTCTTCCCATTAGGTAGGGTCGCCATTTCTTAAGTGCATGGAGTATTGCCAACATTTCCTTCTCATAAATAGCTTTGCTTAAAAACCTTCCCTTGATTGGATGACTTTCAAAAGCAATGGGTCTTTCATCTTGCATTAGAACAGCACCAATTCCATTTCCTGAAGCATCACATTCCACAATAAAGGTTTTTGTGAAGTCCGGTGTAGCTAAGACCAGTGCTTGGCACATTGCCTCTTTAAGATGTTCAAAGGCCTTTTTTGCTTCCGGAGTCCATGAAAATGCATCTTTCTTCAATAATGTTGTTAGAGGTGCTGCTATTCTCCCATAATTCTTAACAAACTTGCGATAATACCCTGTCAACCCAAGAAATCCTCGCAGATGCTTTATGGATGTGGGGATTTTCCATTCCTTAATGGCTTTAATTTTGCTAGGGTCTACCTTAACTCCTTCATGAGATACAATATGACCCAAATATTCCACCTCCTAGACTCCAAAGAAACATTTGGATCTTTTTGCATATAATTGTTTCTCCTCCAATAGTTGTAACACTCTGTCAACATGTTCAACATGATCCTTCCAAGACTTGTTGTAGATTAGTATATCATCAAAAAATACTAACACAAATTTTCTAAGGAATGGTTTGAAAATTGAATTCATCAAACCTTGAAATGTTGAAGGTGCATTAGTAAGGCCAAAAGGCATGACCAAAAATTCATAATGACCCTCATGAGTTCTAAATTCTGTTTTCGGAATGTCTTCAATCTTCATTCTGATTTGATGATATCCCGAACAAAGATCCAACTTGGTGAAGTAAATTGATCCATGCAATTCATCCAGTAATTCATCAATGACAGGAATGGGGAACTTATCTTTAATAGTGAGCTTGTTGAGCTCCCTATAATCCAGACACATGCGCCATGATCCATCCTTCTTGTGCACCAATACTACTGGAGGAGAGAAAGAACTTTGACTTGGTTGAATTATACCATCCTCTATCATTTATGCAACCATACATTCAATTTCACTTTTTTGGACATAGGGATATCTGTACGGCCTGATGTTTGGAGGAACACTTCCTGGAATCATATGAATAGCATGATCATGATCACGCATAGGTGGGAGACCTTTGGGAGTCTCAAATACCTTGGAATGATTGTCCAGGACGTTTTGGAGATCTGGAGAAATAGATGATTCCGATGTGGAAACATCTAGCGAACATAATTGTGCAATTACACCTCTTTGCTCCTTTTCTAGAAGCTTTGTCATACCATTAGAGCTGATTATCTTTCCTGGTTTCCCTACAATACCCCTTAATTCAACTTCCTTTCTTTCCGTAGAAAATTTGATGAAAAGTTCTTGAAAATTAAAAGCTATTGTACCCAAGGATTGTAGCCATTGGACTCCTAGTACAACATCAACACCTCCCATTGGAATGGAAATCGTTGGGCTAGTCAATACATATTCTCCCATGGATAGCTTGATATTATGGCACCTTCCAGAGAAATTTATTGTTCCTCCATTTGCAATCATCACTTGACACTCTGGTGCTAGATATAGGAAGAAATTCAATTCTTTTGCTACCCTACAATGAATAAAATTGTGGGTGCTTCCTGAATCAATCAACACTATTACCTTTTTCTTCTTGATTTGTCCTTCTATCTTGATGGTTTGAGGAGTGGTAATTCCCACCAATGCATTACAAGATATGGTCTGATTTATTTGTTCTTCATCTAGGCTTTGTTCCTGGAGTATATCTTCTTCTTTTGACCTTTCTTGCTCCTTTTCTTCTTCCTCTTCACAATCTATGTAGAATAATTTCTTCTCAGCACACTTATGACCTTTAGTGTATTTGCTATCACAACTATAACAAAGCCCTTTTGCTCTTTTTTCTTCCAATTGTTGTGGTGTCAACCTTATAGGTTGTGGAAGACTCTGGGCAACAACACTTTCGTCTTTATAGTTGTGAGTGGTATGCTTCCTGGTTGCCATAATTTTGCTTTCCATTTTTCTTGCTAACCTGAATGCCTTCTCTAATGAATCAGGTTCCCAAAGGCGAGCATCATGTTGGATATTATCCTTTAAAGACCCTATGAACACATCAATCCTATGCTCCTCTGGAATATCTTTTACCCTTATGTTCAATTTTTGGAACTCCTCAATGTGCTCCATTACTGAACCCTTTTGTTTGAGACTTATCAATTGGCTAAAAAAAGTGTTTCTTTTTGTATCTTCATAACGTGCTATCAATTCTTCTGTAAAAATTGCCAAAGTGATAAAATTTTTATGAGAGCAAAGCCATTGATACCATACAAACTGATTTGGTTCCAAATATACAGTTTCCATACGTACCTTTTGTGTGTTTTTCACATTATTGAGATCGAAGAACTGCTCCATCTGTAATATCCATGTGGCGGGATCCTTGCCATAAAACTTCCTCATATCGATTTTTGGAATATTGTGGGTCTTCGATCCAACATTAGCGTCTATGGAATCATGATTAAAATTACTTTTGTTCACATCATGAGTTTCCTTTACAACCTTTTCACCATTAGTAAGTATTTCTTGTAAAAAATTTGTCAAATCTGTCTTCAAATCTGCCATGTCTGTCTTCAAATCTGCCATGTCTCTCTTCAAATCTGTCTTTGAATCACCCATCTTAGCTTACATGCCATTTATCTTAGATTCCACACCATTTATCTTAGATTCCACGCCACATATCTTAGATTCTGTTAGCTTTTGTGAGTGTGACATTTGTTGCACTTGTTCTTGTAATTTTGATATATCATGTAGCATTTCTTCCTCTTCTTCATGATTCATGCTAGAGCTTTTAGGTTCCTTACTAGGTGTTTTCATTTTCTTTCCTTGGGGCATCAGTTATCGATAATAATGCTTTACTATGCCCTTTGAATTCCGTTAAACCAAGCTTACACAAAATTAAAAAAAAAAAACTACACACCTTTTTTCACTTTATAGAAGCCTGGTATTGAATATGATGTATCTCTATAATTTCAGATCATCAAGTTTTGAAATTGTGACCTGTAGTAGCCTTTTGTGTCCTCTTTCCAGTGCCACAAGTCTGACCCAAATTGGATTCTCCAAGGAAGAGTTATGTGAAATCTCCCACAGTGACTTGTTTTTAGACTAGTTCAGTAGATCAAACTTGTATGACATGCCACGAGTTACTGTTTCAACCTTTGAATCTAAAACATGCATACAAGAAACTACAGTCCGTCCTCTTTCCGTACCTTCTTATGAAATTTCAATCCGATCCCCAGAGAGAAAGTTATGATGATTTTCCCCAGGTCACCTGTTTTGAATGTAATTCAGGAGTCTGCAAAAAGACCAAATTCCTCAGATCATATCTCCGGAAATATCACGCAACAAGCTCTAAAATTTGGACCCAAGGTTCAACGCGATTTCTTCTCAAATGGGTTTTTTTTTGTGACTTCTGAAACGTCATAGAAAAAAATTTATAGCGAAAATGCCACGATGACTTGTTTGGAGCAGCGAAACCCTAGAATACAAAGCTCTGATACCAAATGTTATGAAACCAGCTCAAGAAAAGATAGAAAAGATAGATCAACGCCTTAGAATTCAGCCTCTTCGAGGGGGAAACCTCCTTTACATTACATAAATGAGCAATTCTTGGATGATACAAGTGACAAAACCTCCTTTCTATATATAGGAGTCTAAGGAGTCACAATATAATCTAGCCGACCTAACAATAATAATATAAAGCCACAAAAATAACAATAGAGGGATTCTATGGGGCACAGAAATAACAACATGGGGGTAATAGGGGCACAACAATATAAATAAGGGGTATAACTACAATAGCAATGGGGTAATCACTAGTATTATAGGGACCCAACACATGACAATTGTTCTGAAACTCTTCACAAAGGAACTATGACCAATTGAACCGTACACCGGCTGCGCATTCCTCACGCAAGAGCGATAACTACGATGGGGACCTCAGTGCCATGACATTTCCTCATAACTTTCCCTGCCAGTAATTCGGTGGCAATGCGGACTGTGTTGTCTAAGATACTATCAATGATATACCCTCTCTGTCCCTTGGCGAGCTGGTACTTCTTTTTCAGTTGTTCTATCATCACGACATTCTTACCTTTATCAGTAATCTCCCGAGGGTCTCTCCCCTCGCAAGGGAGGTGCAAAACCCAATGAACAAGTTCCGCTGTGATACGGATGGGTTTACTAACCCATAATATGTCCTTATGAACTAAATAAAGCAAGTAATTTATGACCAACATGGTGATAGGGGGCCGAAGAAAGTGAGGAATCGACAAGAGACAGAGAAATCTAGCTTTGTCCACCTCTTGTAGCCACGCCTTTGGCTGTAGGGTTGTCACCGTCCCTTCTATCTTCTGATCCATTAGTTCGTCTGTTGCCAGATGGGGAAATTTTACTATATCTGCAAGGTCCCAATCTTCGAACTTCATTGTCGCAACACGACCAACTACCGAGTTTTCCACAGGCACAACTTTTGGTAGTGATGGGGTGATGATTACAGAGTCGACGTCATCCAGATTTTCAGGTAATTTGGCCTTCCCTTTCCGTATTGGTTGTATGGGATCTTCTTCAGGGAGGAATTCTTCAACATATGTGGGAGGACCCTCATCTTCTTCCTCGCTTTCAATTATCACAGTTTTAGCCTTCTCCTCCATCATGAATTTTCTAAACTACAGGTGCTGGGGTGACCTTCTTACTGGGTCTGGGCTCTGAGGATCCTTCTCGGTTTGCAGCGTCTGGGGAGATTTGGAGAGCTCGATGGTCTGTGGCATGGCTGTCTGTGGCCTGTCTATGGTAGGATCTTGTGCCTTCAGGATTGCGTCTTGGTAATCCTTGGGGCAATTCCTGAAACCATGGACTATTTTTGAATTTCTCGTCACTTATCATGCTGTTGATGCTGGGTGGTTTTCTTGCAGAGTGGTAAGACGTGGTGGCATGACCCTGACTCTGATTATATATGGTTTGACATTCAAAATTTGTTTCTTGCCCTTGAAATAGTTCATAAATGGGATTTTGGCGGTTATTTCTCTACCTTAATTGCCTGCCGCCAATTTCGTAGTGCTTTAAATGGGTCATTATTTCATAAATAGTACTTGCAACAGTCGTTTTCCATCTTTCCTTCACGGCAGCGAATCCCCAGGGACGCAGATGTGGTTTTTGTATGTATGCGGTGGTTCTGTCGCACAGCTTTACAACAACCTTGTTTATTATCTTTCACACTCTTTCAACTGCATGGGGCACTGGGATTGGGTCTCTGATGGATAGTCCGGTGGGAAGACCCCTAGTACGGGTCTTTCATTTCCTGACTAGCCTGGGTCATGAGCACCCTATTCATTCCCTTGATTCTACTACTGAATTATGGTGTGTGCATCCCTGTTCTTTCGGGTGCAGTCGCAACGACGCTAGTGGGGTCAATGCTTGTAACAGGGTAGGAGAGCCAGCCACGTCAGTTTCCTTTGGTAATTCCTTTTCGTAATCTAGGTAGGCAACTTCTAACTGCAATTCCGCAATTGCTTTGTCTAGCTTCATACTTCGTGTGCGGAGTCAGGCCCTAGTTTCTTCTAACTTATCAAGTCATATTTTTCCATGTAGAATGGTTGCCCAAAGCTGCTAAACTCTGTTGCGGACGTCGTCACCGGTGGAGTGAGCTGCACCAGCAGTGGTTAGTTGGGCTGTAGAGAGATGGTTCCTCCTAGTGTTGTGACCCCATGTTTCGCGCAGGTCCGGTTGGGTTGTGAGTCATTCAATGCACATCCATATCTTTCGAATTACCGCTTTATGCCATCGTGGCCACTGTGCATGTCCTCTAATCTAGACTTCAAACCTCCGTCTATATCCTAGCTTCTGTGGCTCCCCTCCAGGTGTGCACAACCTATCTTTCGGCACACTGGGCTACTCCTATATTACACATAATGTACTGGGTGGGCTGAGCTACGCTTCGACAGTCGTGCCATTCTCCTCTAGTCGGGGTCTTTCTTCTTTCGTTACGCACCGTACCGACCGGGTCACCATATTGTAGTTGAGTGTCGTAACTGCCTACAGTCGATTCTGCTCTGCCTCCTCCTCGGAATCCATGGTGCAGATGTTATCATGTTCCCATGAGGTTCTTTTATTATCAATGGAATGCATTCGATCTGAGTGTTGAGTTGTTATCTGATAAATGAAATCCAGTTCGTTGTCACTTCCTTCGTCGCATACTGGTTCAGTATAGCGTTCTCCTTCCACTGGGTCCAACGGAAGTACTACTCGTAGTGACTTCTTTTTGAATGTCATCTTGCGTATTTTAAATTTAATGATCCCTTTCATGTCTGTGGCCCAATAAATTCTGAGCAGTGTAGGGTAAGGATTGTTGTCATCAACAATCTCTATTGTTAGAAAATTATATATTACAGAGCAATGGAACACATAGAATATTGCATAAATATAAACATAGAAAACACATAAAACTAGAGAGACACAGATATACATGGTTCACCCAATTTGGGCTATGTCCACCCTGAACAACCAGTCCTTCATTTCTATTATCCAGCAAAATGAAGAGACACAACCTACAACAGATCCACTGTAATATCCTCTATTGTCTCTCACAGTCTCGCCTCTCTATTTCTCGTTCGGAGAATACACATCTATTACATAGCCTCAATACAATGCCCTCATACAAAGAGAGTGGTTGCCTTCTAGGGCAAAAAACCATAAACTAAACATAAGTTCTACCTTCAGATCATCCGCCTAATGAATGACGCAGATTGATTAGAAATTACTATACTTTTACAAGGAATTTTTACATTTGTTTTTAACTTTGGGGGCGCTACCCCTGAAACCTCCGCAGGGAGACCGCTAGCCCTCGAACCCCCCAGTCGGGGGGAAAATCCCCCCCCCCCCCCCGTACCCCCCCCCCCCTCGCATGGAGGGGTGTACAAACTTCCTGGGGTATACATCTGGCTGAAACAAAGACCTCTAAATAATCATGCTCCACACCCAACAATCTCCCACTTGGAGAATGATTGTAGCAACTCCACCGCTGCTTCATTTGCTAGACAATGACTCCTCTTTGGACTTGGTTGTTTCTCATCTTCATCGTCATTCTTGAAGACCAATTGAAACTGAGCATATTCTTAGTTTCTCCCTGGTTACAACTTTTGTTAGCATATCTGCAGGATTCTAGCTAGTGTGTATATTTTCTAGCTTCAACTCCCCATATTCCAACACTGATTGTATGAAATGGTACTTGAGCTGTATGTTTTTAGTCCTGGAATGAAATGATAAGTTATTTGTAAGATGAATGGCACTTTGGCTATCGTTGTATAACGTTCCCATATCATGCTTCTTACCCAATTCACCCATAAACCTTTGTAACCAAATCATTTCTTTACTAGCCTCTGTAGCAGAAACATACTCTGCTTCTACTGTTGAAAGTGCAACAACACTTTGGATTTTTGAAACCCAATTGACAGTTGTTCCACCTATAGTAAATACATATTCAGTAGTGTGCCTCCTATTATCTCTATCACCTGCCATATCTGCATCAACATATCCCTGTAGAGAAATGTTTGAACCACCAAAGCATAATGCTTGATTTGTGGTACCTTTCAAATATCTGAGAATCCATTTCACTGCCATCCAATGTTTCTTTCTTGGATTGTTCATGTACCTGCTTACAACTCCCTCTGCATGTGCAATATCAGGCCTTGTGTAGACCATTGCATACATTAAGCTTCCAATCGTTGATGCATATGTAACTTTAGACATATAATCCATGTCTTCTTGGGTCTTTGGGCACATTTCCTTACGAAGTTTGAAATGGCTAGCAAAAGGTGTACTAATTGGTTTTGCATTGTGCATATTAAATCTTTTCAACACCTTTTGTATGTACTCATTCTAAGACAATGTTAATTTGCGATTTTTCATGTCTCTAGTTATTCTCATACCAAGGATTTGTTTTGTAGCTCCCAAATCCTTCATTTCAAATGAATTTGCCAATTTTCTTTTGAGCACATTTATTTCTTGCATGTTAGACCCTACAACATGCATGTCATCTACATATAATAACAATGTAATATAGCTGCCATCATTTTTCTTTTTCAGATAAACACAATGATCAGAGTGACATCTAGTATAACCTTGTTCAGACATAATTTTGTCAAATTTTAGATACCACTTTCTTGGAGCCTATTTTAAGCCATACAAGCTCTTCTTCAACCTGCACACTAGTTTCTCCTTCCCTTTTACCTCATATCCTTGTGGCTGCCGCATATATATCTCTTCCTCCAAATCCCCATGGAGAAAGGTTGTATTTACATCTAACTACTCAAGATGCAAATCTTCAACTGCTACTAGACTTAAAATAGTTCTGATTGAAGTCATTTTAACAACAGGAGAAAATATTTCATCAAAATCAATACCTTTATTTTGTGCAAACCCCTTCACCACAAGTCTAGCTTTGTACCTTTGTTTTCCTCCATCTTCTTCCTTCAGCCTATAAACCCATTTATTCTTCAATGCAGTTTTTCCTGCAGGAAACCTGACTAAGTCCCAAGTTTGGTTATGTATTAAGGAGTCCATCTCTTCTTCCATGGCTAGCTCCCACTTCTTCCTACTTTCAACTTACATTGCGTCTTCATAACATTCGGGTTCACCAAAATTAGTCAACAATAAATAATATAATGAAGGAGAGTATCGTTCAAGGGGTATACTTATCTTGGTAGATCTTCTAAAACCACTTTCAGTCATTTGGGGTGCCTGTTGCTGTTGTTGTGGTTGTTGATTATTATTATTTTCAGGCACCTTTACTTTTTCAGTGATCTCATCAAGAACTGTGTATTCCTTGTTTTCTTTTTCCTATTTCTTTTCCTGAAACTGATTCCTATACAAGACCTTTTCATTGAATATTACATCTCTGCTCCTAATGATTTTTTGATTTTCATAATCATATAAGCAGTAACCAAAATCATTAACACCATATCCAATAAAGGTACATTTCTTTGATTTTGCCTCAAGCTTTTTTCTATTTTCTTTATTAATATGGACAAAGGCCTCACAACCAAAAGGCTTTAAAAAAGAGTAGTTTACCTTTTTAGCTGTCCATGTTTCCTCTAGAACACCACCATCCAAGGAAATTGAAGGTCCTCTATTCATTAGATAAACAATAGTATCTACAACATCTGCCCAAAATTGTAAAGGCAATCCTGCATGCAATCTCATGCACCTTGCACGCTCCATGATTGTTTTGTTCATCCTTTCTGACACACCATTTTCTTGTGGTGTTCTTGGAACTATCCTCTCTTTGCAAATTCCATGCTCTGAACAATACCTATCAAACTCTTTTCTGCAATATTCACCTCCATTGTCTGATATGAGACACTTCAATTTCTTTCCTGTCTCAATCTCAACCAAAGCTTTCCATTTCTTGAAAGTATCAAATACATTAGATTTATTCTTAATACAATAAATCCAAGTTTGTCTAGTTGCATCATCAATAAAAGTAACATAATAATGAGAGTCACTGAGAGATGATACCTGAGCAGGTCCCCATACATCTGTACAGACAAGCTCTAATTTTTCACTCTTCTTTTCTTTCCCAACTCTGAGAAATCTGACTTGCTTTTGTTTTCCATAAATGCAATTCTCACAGAGGTCCAAATCAACATTCTTCAAACCCAACAACAAATTCCTTGAGTGAAGAATCTTCAACCCCTTCTCCCTCATGTGTCTGAGCTTATGATGCCATTATGTTGCATCTGCTCCTTTGGAAGTTAAAGCGTTAATGGAGTTAGAAATACCCTTGCATAAATACAATGTACCAATGTTTTCGCCTTTTTCTATTACTAGGGCTCCTTTGGTGATCTTCCAAGCTTTATCTGTTAAAGTTGTGACACAACCTTCACTCCCTAACTGCCCTGTGAAATCAGATTTTTCTTCAGATCTGGAACATGCCTTACCTCCTTTAGTAGCCATTAGTTTCCATTCTGCTGTTTTACAAGAACCTTACCCATTCCAACAATTTTTCAAGGTTATCATCACCCAAACGGACTTGTCCAAAATCTCCTTGAACATAGTCATGAAAATATTTCATATCAGGTGTGGCATGGAATGAGGCCCCTGAATCTACCACCTTGGAATCAGTAATATTTTCGAAAGAAAGAATCAAAGCATCTTGTAACACCTCACCTGCTAGATTTGCATCATGATTGTTTTCTTGTTGTGCATCTCCTTCTTTTCCCTTTCGAGATCTACAGTTTTTCTTTAGGTGTCATTTCTTTCCTCATTTCCAGCACACTATCCCTAATCTGGACTTAGATCTGCCTTTCCTTTATTTACTGCGATATCCTGAGCTCTTTCCTCTTTACATTTTTCTTCCCCTAGACTCTACACTCAAAGCATTACCCAATGTCTCACCAGAGCTTTTCCATCGCATTTCCTTGCTAAGGATAGCACCGACAACATCATCAAACTTTAAAGTACTAGATCCAGAAACAGAGTTACTAATGGCCATTCTAAACCATTCCAAATTTCTGGCAATGAGCACAAGAATAACAGAGCTCTAACTTCATCATCAAAGTTTACCCCTACATAAATTAACTAATTTGTAATAGTATTAGAATCATTTAAATGGTCTGCAACAGATCCACCATCTGACATCTTCATATTAAATAACTGTTTCATAAGAAATACCTTGTTTGAGGCCGAGGGTTTTTCATATAGTTTCGCCAACACCTTAATCAAACCCTTTGTCATTGTTTCCTTCGAAATGTTGAAGGAGACCGAAGTTATGAGGCACAACCGTACTATTCTGAGTGTCTTTCTATTGAGAAGGTTTCATTCTTCATCTGTCATACCTGTCGACATCTTTGTTTTTCTGCCCAATGGTAGGTATAGATCTTTCTGATACAAATAATCTTCCATCTGCATCTTCCACAACGAGAAGTTTTGGCCTTTAAATTTCTTGACCCTAAACTTACCATCTTCCGCCATTTCTCCCACTCTGTTAGAAATTATATATTACGGAGCAATGGAACACATAAAATATTGCAGAAATATAAACACAGAAAACACATAAAACAAGAGAGACACAGATATACGTGGTTCACCTAGTTTGGGCTACGTCCACCCCGAACAGCTAGTCCTTCCTTTCTATTATCCAGCAAAACGAAGAGACACAACCTACAGCAAATCCGTTGTAATATCCTCTGTTTTCTCTCACAGTCTCACCTCTCAGTTTCTTGCTCACAGAATACACCTGTATCTCAGCCTCAAATACAAATACCCTCATACAAAGAGAGGGGTTGCCTTCTAGGGAAAAAAACCCTAAACTAAACATAAGTTCTACCGTCAGATCATCTGCCTAATGAACGAACGAGATTGACTAGAAATTACTATACTTTTACAAGGCAATTTTACATATCCTTTTAGCTTCAGGGGCGTTGCCCTCGATAACCCCGCCGGGGGACTGCTAGCCTCCGGACCCCTCAGTCGGGGGGGATTGGTCCCCCTGAACCCCCGCGGGGGGGAGAAGTCCCCACCACACCCCCCGCGTGGAGGGGTGTACAGACTTCCTGGGGTATACATCCAGCTAAAACAAAGACCTCAAATAATCATGCTCCACACCCAACATCTATGACTTCAAAATCGGTCTGGGTACTTACACCGTCGATATCCACCGTCACTCCTTGCAATCATCCCATTGGTAAGATCTTTTGTTGGTTGGCCATTTGCAATTGAATCAAGGACCATTGCAGTGTGGGCTTGCCCATACGCTCCCAGGTTTTTTTAGGCAATACGTTTGCATCCGAGCCAAAATCCAAGATGACTTGATCCATTTCATAGTCACCAATTTGCATTGTCAGTCTCATCTCTTGTTCGGTGTGCATAACATGTCTTCCTATCTTCCGAATGACCCGGAGTTTGCTTGATCCAATGCACCTGGTTATCAGCTCTTATAATCCTTGCATAGCCTTACGATCGTGTGACAAATTCATGTAGGTTTCAAGAAAGGTAGTGATCATGGAGGGGTCCACTCCTGACTCCATTTCATCCCTCCTACCTGGGGAAGAAGCTTTCACGAAACTCCGTTGAGCTTCTCTTGGCCCCGTCTTCCCCTATTTTGGCTTAGTGTTATGTTCATGGATAGGTGTGTCGCACCATTTCCCACCTTCATTCCCTCCTACAGCTGCGTTGCTTCTTAGTACCATACTTATACTAGGGTCCTCTTCGCGAGGTTCCGTGCGCATCATCTAGATATTCTGGGTTGGTGGAGATTGGAGTACTCCCTTTTTGCTCAATTGGGCAATTAAGGTTGGACATTCCAGCAATTCGTAATTAAACTGCTCACAGTAGGGACATGAGATCCTGGTTGGGTTAGTGCAGTCGTGAGCGTAGTGCCCCAGTCCACCACAATTATAACAATTTAACTATCCACGGCCCCATCCGGGTCCCAATCCTCTTCCCCAGCTGCATCCTTGAAATCCTCCCCACACTTCGATTTACACCTGGTAGGCTGGGGTTCTCTTTAGCATTAAGTCATAACTTTGACACGTTCGCTCATCGTGTCCCACCGAATGGAAAAAGTTGCAATACAACTGTTGTGAGGTCTGGGTATACTTTTGTAATAGGTGGTAGTTATCTGTCACATGCTTCCCTCCCACCTGGAAAATCGCGCACTAGAGCATCGGCGTGGTACTCGTTCTTGCTTGTACCTCTACTTTTAAAGGCATTAGGCCTCCTCCCACCAGATAGTTTGTGAAGACCAGACAATGGTCCTTGTCGTGCACTTGGCTCTTACATTTAATACAACCTACCTCCAGACATACCTCTGGTCGGGACACTCTTCCTTGCTTCAAGCTTTGCACTTCCAGACTTAGGTTTTGAAGTTGCGCGTGGATTTGTTGAAATCCCAACCCTGGGTCTGGTATTGGGGTCGCGTGTAACCTCATTGTTGTCTCCAGTGCCTTAGCTTGGGTTGAGATCTTATGTTGTGACAAAGCCATCCTCAGATGGGGCATTAAGGATGCTACAAACCACGCGCATTGTTGCCCATCTGTCAAAGTCATGTTAGCTTCGCGAATAGTACTCTTTAATCTTTGGTCTAGATCCCACAGAGTTTCGCCAGGCAACATTGCTATCTCCTTGAACCCAATGATCAATTGGGCTTCAGACTTTGGTCAGCCAAACTCTTTATTAAGCAGATCCTGGATCGCTACTATTCCCTCATTTGGATGGTCGATTGAGTATTTTATGTACCATGTCAATGCATGGTCTTGTAGTGCACTGACCAATGTGGCCTTTTTGATGTTTTCATCTGTTATGCCTTGCGCGTCCCATACATATTTTATCACAAACTAGAACTGACTTGGCTCTTCATTCCCTACACCTTGAAATGTCGGTAACTTGATTGCAGTCGCCATCCCAACTTTCGGTGGTGGAGGGGATGGGGGTGGTGTTGGTATGGATGGACTTGACGTGGGTGAAGCAAGTGGCGGTGTAGACGGATGTGGTATTAGTGGGAAGCGTTCTTTAATTAATCGAACCGCACTCCCTAGCGAGAACCTAGCAAGGTCCTCCTCGCTCTCCCACGAGATAGAAACCAAAGGGTTGTTCTCTACTCCTCCTATTCTTCGATAACCCCTTCCACTCTGCATTACTCTAGACATCAATATATGCGCAGAATTTGTTTTTCGCACAACAATATCTTAATCCAAGTATTCAATGATTTGATGTACCTACCCTGCGGTCCTTGGAGAAATTGCATTTTTTCTTCACTGTAACTTACAGTTATATCTATCATGAACTTAGTGATAAATCCTCCTATGATCCGATCTAATTAGTGGTCTACCACGAGCGCAAGTCTATCTTCGGTGGCTTCCAGCTTGTGCACCAGTTCCGAAGTCCATACTATCGGCTGGTCTAATCTGCACCTCCCCATGCTATCAGCTAACTTCGCGATCTACTCATATAATTCTATCGGAAATGTTACAAAGAATATCTCGTGTATATCCATGAAAATATAGCAATCCATCTATTGTTCCTCTAATATCTACAAGTTTCTGTTTTCCTGAACGATGAACTCGTGAAGCTTCAGATCCCACCAATCTTCAAGTTCTTTCTTCATATGATTCCAGTGTTCCCACATTAGACACCCCTTAGGCAGATCCCGGTCCTGGCAACGAAACCATTTGTTGGCTTATATGGGCCTGACCCAGGTTCGAAAGAGTTATTTAGCCAAACAAATCCCGTAGCTACTGGCCCTTTCGGCAACAACCCATGGAGCGTGGACTGAGGTCTCACCCGAGGTGGCAAGGGAGGGTGTTGGAACTAGGTTTCCACACCCTAGGGATTTCTTGGTGTGGTCTGGAGGTTTCGTGCACTGGTTTACAGATCTATGCTGCTCGGTATTCACATAGATTCGGCTTGATTATATCTTTCTTATTAGTGCGCTATTCTATTGGAGGACGTGGTTACCAATTAACAGGGTCTTTAAGCAAACATTTAACCAACACAACTGATTCACGCATTAAAATGAACCCAGATTTACATTCTTTTTTCCGTAAATAAAATTCATAATTTCTAAGGAGAAATTACATGTTATGGATGCCCGAAGACATATGCTGTAATAGTGGCTGTCTATCCACTGTCCAATACTAATATTTACAATAAAACCCAAAGGGTGTACTATGCTGGTTCAAGACCACAATAAAAAGTTCAAAATTTGTCCACATAGGTGTAGAGCTGTCCATATTTACAATCTGAATATATACAGAGCAAAATTCCAATAAAGTTCAAAATCAAGGTGCTGATAAATTAGAGGTTGTTGCCCCTCTGTAGTCCCCCATCTATATATGGCCTGTGAAAATAGTGATAGATTCCTGCAGGTGTATGTTCGGCGATCATCCACTCTCCTAGAGGGCGATGCGTCGCTTCTTTCGATAGCCTGTCAGCAGTTTCATTTCTTTCCCTGTAGATGTGAGAAACAAAAATCTGATCAAAGAATGTTTTGAAAAAAACAATTTCTTCCATAATAGTTCTCAAAGAGTAAGTAGAACAAACAGCTGTGTTGTTAAACCAATCAGTCACAATCTTTGAATCTCCATAAATTTGAATATTTCTGCAATGTTTCAGAATGGCAAAGTATAACAGATGGTGTAATGATATCAATTCAACATGATTATTAGTGCCCGGTCCCAGTCCCATACAAATCTGGAAGTAGTGTGTTTCAGATAGGTAGAAACATATGCCACCCCCACAGCCATGTTGTTGGGTAGCACCATCAAAATAGGCCCAAGGTATTGATTTGTTTATTTGTTCCTGCCGAATAATTCTAGGTCTCTTTTGGCTATCATCATTTGGAAGTTCTTCAAATGCAGCACAGATTTGCGGAGGGAGTAGGTTCCAGTTTACCGGTTTGTCTTCAAAAATTTTGATATTTCGCTTGAGCCATATGTACCATGAAACAAGTAGGGGAAGGTTTTTAGTTTTCTCCACAGCCGTAGTACTCCACCAGATGTCCCAAGCTGTTGTAATATTGGCCCCCTGCCAATTCATAGTCATATTTAGAGTTTGTAGGACTTGAGACCAAATGCTCCTGGTGGTCGGACAAGTAAGAAAAAGGTGTTGGGTCGGTTCTTCTTCTTGGAGGCATAGGACACACCGGGTAGGGCCCAAAAAAGCCCTCCTTTTTAGGTAGGATCCAGTGGGGATCTTGTTTTCTAAAATGTTCCACATCAACAATCTAGTACGTAGTGGAGCTTTTAATTTCCATAAGGTAGCCCACCAGCTTCTTAAGGCCTCTGATTTTTTATCTGCAATGATTATGTCATAGCCCTGTTTAGATGAGTATTGTCTAGATTTTGAATGTGCCCAAAAAAGTTCATCCTCTTCATTCTTTAATCTAACATGCGATTCTGTGAGTGCCTGTAAATAGATTTGCCATGTTCTACTCCATTCATTTGGTATGTGCCAGTTCTGCTCGGTCAGCCAAGCTTGTGTATGAAAAGTTGTATTCTGTTGATCCCCAATCTGTCCAAGAAACTTTATGCCCCTGCTGTTTAGGTGATTTATCAGTCCAACTGGTAGTTGATGGGAATTTCCACTGCCCGACCATGGGTCAATTCCAATGTGGACTGAGGCTCCATTGCCTATTTTCCATAGTAAGCCTTGATAATGGGAATTGAATTGAGTATGGCCCTCCAAATCACCGAAATGCCTTTCCTATTCCATGATGGACTTCTGATCCAGTCTATGATAGTAGACAACTAGATATATTTGTGTAGAATAACCTCAGCCCAAAGACTTTTTTGCTTTAGTAGTAACCAACTCTGTTTTGCTGCCAAGGCTTGAGGAAAGGCCGGAAGTAATTTAAGTCCCCATCCTCCCCACTTCTTTGGAGTAGCAATTTTGGTCCATTTAACCCAGGCAAAATGTTCTGCCCTCCTTTCTTCCATTCAAGAGGAATTTGCAATAGATTTGTTGAATTCTGTGAAGGATCCCTCTTGGAATCTAGGCTAGTGACATCCAGTAAATCGGGGTGGCTTCGAGGACTGATTTGATAAGGATTAGTCTGCCAGCCCTAGAGAGGAACCTGTGACACCAACAGCTTATTCTCTTCTCCACTTTTGTGATGAGCCAGGTCCAATTAGCAATTTTGTATCCATCTGGTTTTAGTCTGAAACCCAGATATTTGAGCCCCTCCATCAAATCAGTAGCTTGAAATGGAAATTTTTGTATGGCTAACTGAGATTCCTGTTGAGTACATTCAGATAGGGAAATGGTGGATTTATCTCTGTTAATCTCCATTCCCGTGGCTCTGCAGAATAGATTTAGAATCTCATTCAATGAAGTGGTGTCCAGGACACTCCCATTCAAAAAAATCAAAATGTCATCTACAAATAGTAGATGTGTCAGATAGTATTGGTCCATGATTTTTAGTCCTCTGAGGCCGCCTCTTCTTTTTTTTGAAGCAATTAGCCTGCTCAATCCTTCCATGACTAATAAGAATAGTAGTGGTGATAAAGGGAATCCCTGCCTTATCCCTCTATCTATATTAAAGGATGGAGTTGCAGATCCATTAATGAGAATGGAAAAAGAAACAGTGGAGATGCACCCCATGATCCAATTGATGAGAGTAGGGGGAAACCCCAAATGAGTGATAATCATCTTGATGTATAGCCAATTCACTTTGTCGAAAGCCTTTGACAGATCTATTTTGAGAGTGAGTCCCTTGAGATTTTTGTGCTTAATGGAGTGAAGGGCTTCCTGGGCTGTGCCAATGGCATCCTGAATATGTCTATGGTGGAGGAAAGCAAATTGCTCCTGAGAGATGTGGTTAGATAATATGGGCTTGATGTGGTTGGCTATGATTTTAGAAATGATTTTGTACAGACAGTTGCAAAGGGATATGGGCCTGAAATCATTAAAAGAGGCTGGTGAATCAGTCTTAGGAATCAAGGCCAAATAGGTGAAGTTTATGGGGGGATGGATGTGTCCAGTAATTCTGCTTTCTTCAATGACCGCTAGCAGATCCTGTCCCAGCAACTCCAGGAAAGCCGAGTAGAACTCCACCGGCCAGCCATCCGGGCCAGGACTCTTGTCCTTCTTGAACCATTTAAGAGTTCCTTCCAGTTCCTCCATGGTGACCGGTTGTATCAAATCCTCTACTGCATCCGGATCCACAAACCTAGGAAAATGGCCTGCCAAGTTTATGATGTCCAGGAGATTGATGGTTGTCGGCGCTGTAAATTGACTTTTGAAATGGGTATTCCCCAACCTGGCTAATTGAGGGTGAGTAGAGGCCCATCCATCTAGCTCACAGGGTAACTGCCAAATAGTGTTGGTGGCCTTTCTACCATTGGCAAAATTGTGGAAAAACTTAGTGTTTCCATCTCCTGCTTGTAGCCAAATGGCTCTACTTTTCAACCTCCATTGTTCTTCCTTTTCAAGTAGAATCTTTATCTTTTGGTTCTCCAGATTAATCAGATGTAGTTTTGTATCATCCGATAAGAAGCCAAGCCCCTGTTCATCCGTGAGCTGGGCTATCTGTAATTCTATGTCTTTAAGATGCTATTCATCTCTCAACTTCTTCCTCCTTGACCATTCCTCTGTCATAGTCCTGAGTTTTTTAAGTCGAATAAAGAAATCTGTTGCCATTCTCTGCTCCCTGAGAGGGGGTTGTGCTCTCCAGAACTCAGTCACCAGATTGATGTAGTCTGGATCTTTTAGGTATCCAGTAAAGAATTTGAAGGGGGCGCGAGGCTTTTTAGAGGGTCCAGAGATTTGTAGAAATATGGGGAGGTGATCAGAAGATCCTCCAGTACCAACCCATTGTCTGTATAGGGGAGGTTACGGAGGAGATCTTCGTGGATCAAGAACCGATCCAATCTCCGACCCAGGGCAGCATCCCCCGTCCTCCTGTTATGCCAAGTGGGCAATTTCTTGTTCATAGGAACATCTACAAGTTTGAAAGTATCCAGTAGAGTGCTCATTTGATCCGAAATAGGGTCGATCTGAGAATGATGTCCCCAGGATTCCTCCATTCCCAAAGAAAAATTTAAGTCCCCCCAATAATGGTGGTGCTTGAAACAAGATTATGTTCCAACAAGTTGTGCCAAAACTCCATTCTGTTCTGATTAGGGGCATATATGTTAATCACTTTTATCTGGTAACCGAGCTCACTCACAAAAATGTCCATTCCGATGAAACCCAAACCGCCCCAGGTGGATATATGCTTGACAGCTTTAGGGTTTATACCAATTGCTAGACCTTTGGATCTGCCAATGGCATCCATGCCCTGAAAAACCCAGCCCGACAGGATAGAGTGGAGGGTTCTGGTAATGGTGTCAGAAGTGCCAAGGGTTTCCTGTAGGAAGAGGATGTCACAATTGGAACCATTTAAAAGCCTCTTGAGAGCCAATCTCTTTTTGGGGTTGGCTAATCCCCTGCAGTTGTAGGAGAGCCAAATCATGGGGAGACAAGGGCAGAGGGCTCAATTGCTCTAAGCGCCCTTTCAATGGTGGTTTGACGGCCCCTCGCGACATCTGCCACCGCCGACTTGATGGCAGTTTTGATCTTGGATGGGCGCCCTCTGGTAGGTTTATATTTCTTGGACTATCCGGGGGAAAGGCCCAACCCTAAATGCGGGGTCTTAGGTCGAGCTCTGGATCGGAGATTGTAGGGATGGGATCCCATCCCAGAAGGGGAGGAAGTGTGAGAAGGGGGAGTGGAAAAATCCCTGAGGGAAGTAGGTGTAGTGGAGAAAGTGTGGGGGGCGAGGAAAGATGGAGCAAGGGATGGAAGGGATAGAGCAATGTGCAGAGGAGGGGGGATGCAAAGATGTATGCAGAGTAGTAAACATAACATCTGAAAAAAGTATAGAGGTTATGGGGAAAGATCCATTACCCGGGAGAGAAGGTGCTTCCGCAGCTGATTTGGAGCGAGTCTGAGGAGGTGAGGTTGGAGCTTTTCGCTAGTTTTTTGCCTTCTGTGTAGCGCCCACCGCTGCCTCAGTTGGTGCCTGTCCTTGTTTCTGATCTCCCTTATTCAGCTCTTCAAAGACATGTTGCTTTGTTCCCCGAGAGTTTTTTGTAGTCACCGAAGAAAGCAGTGGACAATCCTTGTATAGGTGACCCACTTTGTGGCACCTCCTACAGCAAAATGGGACTCCTTCATAGTCCAGAAGTTGTTTGTGCGAGAAGTGTCTCCTGTGTAGAGTAATTTTTTCTTTAAGCCCTGCCCTGGTGTCAAGATGTACAAAAATTCTCACCATAGTCATAATTCCAGTCTTTTCGTAGGACTGGTCATGCTCAAGGTAAGTCCCCAGTGCATCTCCAATACGTTTGAACACCTGAGGAGTCCAAAACTACATGGGAAAACCAGGTAGTTTGACCCAGATAGGCCCTGCTCCCAGCTATTCATGTTCTGGATCGAATAGTGGATCCCATCTCTTCAACAGTACTGGAGCAAGCTCAATATGCCAGTAGTGCGATAATATCCATTCCATGTACTCCTCCCTATGAAAGCAGAGGGAAAACCATCCTCTGGACAAAACCCTAATTGCAGGAAGTTCTTTCGGCAGAGAACCCCATATCTCCATGGTCCATTGACGCAGACGCTCCACAGTGTAGTTCATGCCTCTTACACGACCAACTAGAACTTTCCTCGTCGTGTCCATAGCATTTTCCATAGGAACGTCTTCACCAAAAGTCAAGTTAATATCAGTGTCCACCGCTCTGAGGCACCGAACCTTTTTGGGCTTGTCTATGCGCCGACCCGTAGGATAATCTCTAAGAAAATTTCTACACGGTTCCGAGGAGCTATGCTAGGCTGATAAAGAAGGTCGAGGATTCGGTATTAGAGAGCTGAAGCAACCAGAGCGAATCAAGGATGAGGGTTGAAGCTGCACGAGCCCGGATGAATGAACGATTGTGTAGGATGTGAGGGATTGGAAGGGCCAGTTGGAGCCAAGGAGATGGAGGGAGGGTTCATAGGCAAGGAAAGTTGTGGGGGATAAGGTAGGGAATGTTGCAGGGGATAAGGCAAGGGGGAGTCAAAGGTGGGATATGCCTGAAGACTGGTGCCAAGGAGATTCAGAGTGGTAGGAGAGAGGGGGGGACATTCCAAACCAGGTAAGTCCTCAATGTTGATAACATGATGTTGCCGTTTTCCAGAGGAGGGTGGGTGTTGCAGCATCTGAACAACAGCTGTCATCTAAAGCAGTTTATTCTGCCAGGGGTCCATGATCGGGGCAGTTTGATGAGCCCAAATCTCTTGTTCTAGCATGGGGTCCTCCTCGTAATTCATGAGGTCTTCTTCAACCATAGTAACCGACATTAAAACCTGACCGTCGTATGACCAGGGGAATGCAGGCTGCTGTGTAAAAACCCAGATTTACATTCATTCAAACCATACGCAGATTAAATTAAACAGATATTATGACAGCTCAGAAGAAACACAGAATTTCAAAAGAAACTTATCTTTATTTCCACTTTATCCTTACTACATCCAGATTCGCCCCGTGCACTTAACTGCAGGGGTCCTCGCACACAACTGCAGACTTTCCAGGCCTCTGTGCACACAACTGCAGAGCCTCTACCTACTACCCTAACCCTCGACTTGGACTTACAGATGCTTTCAGACTATCTTCAAAAACCCATTACATTTCATTTTCCAGATTCACTATCAAAAATCTATTTCCTCTACCCATAGAGCCTCGCTCTATTTATACCCTTCCTTGGCTAGTGATCCCTGCACAGGTCGACTCTATTTATTTCTTTACATTATTTTTGGGTGGACTACCCTTTGAATCATCCTATTATAATTCGCACTCCACGCTTCCAGTAGAGTCTTTTTCCTAACTTTACCCAAAATATCCGGCTTCGCGTCCTCTAACCATTGCGCGGGGCTTCCACTACCCAACAAGATAAGTATGGATCTAGTAAATATTTAAGGGATCTACATTTATTGAGTGGATATCCTTAATTCATGTATAAATAGGAGTAGCATCCTTCAAAGGAGGCTAACAATTGTCAGCTATTCATTAGCATCAGATTTATGATTGTTCATTCAGCATGAATAATATCATTTTCTCCAAATCATGAGTTATGAGTGTTGTTTGATTCTTAAGATGTGATAGTTGTTCTTGTGTGCTCATTGAGGAATGGAAGGATCCCCATCAACCACAATCTGCATACAATTGTAACATAGTTTGATTTCTATTATTTCCTTTCATGCAAGTGTGCTTTACTTTCTATAAGTGTGATTTTCTTTCTGCAAGTTTGATTTACTTTCTTACATTTGATTTGATTGTCATTAAACTTCTTGCTTCCTAACTATCTTAGTTTGATTGCTTGACAACTAAATCACTAGTTGTTATTTACTACTTTTTGGATCAATTTACTCCTTTTTAGATTATCATAGTTTTCTTCTTATATTTGTTCATAGATTAGTTTGCTTTTGAATAGTTTAGAAAGTCCATGGCATTAATTCATTCATTCCAGCTTTAGAATTTAATTTAGTTTTCTTGCATGAGATTTCTTTTGTAGTTTTCTTTAGTTATATTTGTAATATTCATTTCCCTTCTCTCTTTCCATCCTAAACAAAATTTCTACAATTGTTTCATCTGAGGCCCCATATATTTTGGTTTTCTTCTAAGTTTACGAAACCCCCAGGTTGACATATTAAAATGACAAGGGATTTAGCATACCATTAAATCACCCTAAATTTTTGGCGCCATTGTTGGGGAAGCATACTTAGATGTAACTAGTTAGGAAGAATTTTTAGAAAGCATTTTCATTAGGGTTATTTGCATTTAGATAGAAATTAGAAAAGATAAAACATTTATAAAACAAAACCCCCATTCACTTAAAAAAAAAACATAAAAAACCATCCATATCACGAATTCCTAGTTTTGTAGGTAGAAGAAATGGATGGAGATGGTGAAGATGAGGAAGACCTTTCTGGACTTCCCATTCAAGAAATTGATATCAATGTTCATATGAAGAACATCTCTCCATCTGTACTTCCTATCTTCAATGGTATGAGATCAGAAGACCCAGAAAAGTTTCTCTTTGAACTTGAAATAATTTGTAGATCTTATGGCTACTTATTACACATTCAAAAGTTGAATTTGTTTTTGGAAACATTGAAGGATAAAGCTCTTAAATGGTTCATGACTTTAGGAACAAATTTTATAAGGACATGGGATGATATGAAAAGAGTATTTTTGGAAAAATACAAATATTATTGTATAAACCATGACCTTAGAAATCAAGTCTTTAAGATGAACCAAAAAGAGGATGAAAGCTTAGAAAATTTAGTGGAGAGATTCACATATCATGCCAAAAGAGCTAGATTGCATAGTTTAGGATCAGACACGTTAAAAATTCTCCTACTAAATGCTATAAGGGATGAATGGATTGATCTTCTTAACCTAGTGGGAAAATGAGATGTTTCACAATTATCATTTCAATATATTTGTGAATTGTGTAAGAACATATCAAGAGGAAAAGTAAAGTATGCAAGATCCCCTCAGGATCTTGTTATGGAAAGAGTAGGTAAGTCGACATCAGTATTGGTAAGTCAAATTGAACTTAACAATTTGCTAGACATTTTAGTAATTTTAAAGAACAAATTGATATGCTAAGAATGGAAAAAAAGCAAATAGTTGAGAATGTTTCTTCATTTATGTTTTTCCCTAATGAAAAAAGAAACATGCTTTGCATGAATGTCCACTTGATAACATTAAAATGTATGAAATTTTTGCAGGATCACATACTACTAAAGATTTTCCATCATTACCGCGGTTAAAGGCAGTTTACCAAGGAGTAAATCAAATGTTGGAACAATCTTGTTATGAAGCTCCAAAAAGATCATGCAAACCTCATCAACCTGGTATGATGTAAGATCTTACTTCTCAATTTCAAGGTTATGCACAACACTCTCAAAGTAATTGACAAACACCCTTGCCTTGGCAACCTTGGCAATCTCAATCCCAACCTTAAAACCAATCTTGGAAACAACGTTGGCAAGGGCCTTACAAACGAAATCCACCGTAACCTCAATATTTTCCTCACTATCCTCAATGACAAGCTCAATGCCAAACTCAATTCTATTCATACTATTCACCTCCACCACAACATACATTTCATGCTCAATTGACATCAATTCAACCATTACCATCCACACAAGTACCCCAAAGGTCCATTTCCACTCCACTACCTGCACAACCATTTGGATTCCCCAACAATAAAACACCTCAGTCCACTCATAATGTTGAGGTACTGTAAAATAAAGCACCAATTTCCATTGAAGAACAACAATCAGAAGAAGAAAAATATTTAGGTAACTTCCAAGAATCATGGATGCATGTTAAAGAAGAGAAGTTGTTGAAAGCTGAGTGTCATGCAGGTCTATCAACCAATTCTATGAATGGAGATCACATCTTCGAAGACTTGGATGGCATGATAGCAGAAAACCAAGGAAGACAAGATTACATTGAATCTTGGTTTAAGATAGTTATTAGATCCAAGGATTCCATTCTTCAGTATCTTCTCACATTATTCAAATCAAAGTAGTTGGTCTCCCATATCCTGGTACATATCAAAGAGTATATTTTAAACATGAATATGAGTTTACTCATGATCTTGTTATGCAAATGGATGCATTAGAAATTATCTTATACGTAGGAGAATGTCTCATTTCTTTTTCAATAGAATAAGACTAACAAATAAAAACAGGTTTATGTGATCTCTTGGATAAATTTGTGGTGTAGTAGGAGCCACCCATTTACTAATCCTTGGTAGGAAAATTGCAATAAAACAACGATTATGAACAAGGAGCACAAATGAACATTAAAAATCGATAATTTCAAGTGTGGGATCCATTCTTCTTATTTATTTCTAAAAAAAACGTTGTTAATTAACTGAAAATAAACTAAGAAATCACAATATTTTTTTTAGATTATTCTCATGTTAAAAAATATGTATATTTGAAATAAATTCTTTTCTAAAAAATAGAAAAAAAGAAAAACAACAACATAAAAAATACCAAAGGCCGAGGGAAGTTACATCAACTTTTGATAGTTATGTAGCCGTGTTTTGCAATTGGACTTATGTCGACCCCAAAAGAAAACAACATGTCATAGTCTTTATCCTATTTAACATAATGCAACATACACCAAAAGCCTATTTGAATGAATGTATTATGAACACACAATTGGAATGAAAAATTGACTGTAAATTTTTTTAATGATTGAGAGGCAAAATGACGTATGAAAAAAATTACAATTGATTACATATTTTCGTAGTGTGGCACAATCATATTTCAATTCTTTTGTTGAGTTCAATTATGGGCTAATTAGTATATAAGTATTCTACGATTTTGGGCCCTTCACTAAAAAAAGAATAAACTGACATAGATGCCATGGGTACTATAAGAAATTAGAGTTTTATTAGAAAAAAAAGAGGAGAAAGAAAGGAATTTTCAATTCCTTTCAAAAAGATTTGATATAAATACTCCGTTTACTTTCGAGCTTAGAATTCAGTTGCTCGTAAGGTTACGGGTAACACCAACAGGCCCAACCATCATATGACATGGGAAACAATGCCATAAATGCCGTCGCTCCAGATCACCACAACCAATAGCCAAAGAGGACCACCATTTCACGCACAACAATTTAGTTGTATGAAGCTGCCCAGATGTCCTGCACAAACAAATAATGAACAGAAGAAAAAACATGACCAAACATTTTTAAAACGTGCTTTTGATTGAATAGAATGAATCTCAGAAAAATAAAATATGGGTTTTTCTCAGAACGGGGTGAATTATGTTTGGGAAGGGAGATTTCCTCAAATTCGTAACCATTTGAGATATTTCCGGGGTTCTCTGGATCCTTATTTTATAGATTTCGTGGAAAAAATGGATTTTCAAATTTAATACACAACTGCTTCAAGTTGCGGCCATGCAGAAAATATCAAATTCTATTTTGGATGCTACATCATAGTGCAACACCATACAAAGCCCAACTTCAACGTTGATGCATGAGGCATTGTTTAAGAATAAAACTCCGGGTTGGGATAACAACAGTTCAAGGGTAATGTCATGGCAGGGAGGGTTCATATTTGATCTTTGTAGGTGCACCCTTATTGAATTAATTGATTTCATCACGGATGGGTGCAATATTCAGTTATTGAGTTGTTGAGCCGCCCACACTACTTCAGCAATGAAGTCGATGAATCGCGTAAAATGAGAAATTTTTAAAACAGAGGCATGCAAAATCCATTTTTGGAGCAAAATTAGTTTTGAAATTTATGTTGACCTCTTAAATTTTGAATTTTTTAAGTGTTTCAGATTTGGAGGGATTCTCTGATCCATATTTCCCATGCTGTATTTGTGGATTTGAAGCCAAATGTAATTGACAAGTTGAAACATAATTCTCACCAACAACATTCGAACTGGCCTACATAAACTGGTGTATCCTTCTCCATTGTTTTGAGATCAAGGGTTTCCATGCCTCCAGCCTTCGTAATCAAGTAACACCTCTCCATCACTCTTCAATACTGCACAGTGAATTATCTTCAATGCTACACAGTGAATCGCCTTCAACTTGCTCTGCGTGATTGTGAATTTTTGAAAACCTAGACTACAAGGCACTGAGAGCACTGATTCTTTCAGTCTTGGGTCAGAGTTACAGGTTTCTTTTCCACATCTGGTTTTAACAATGATCCATTGCAATAGTAGTAGTGTTGGCTTTGAAGTTTCATTTTCATGGATGATAGGGTGTATTTATTTTGATTATTAAGTAAAGGAGTTCATTCTATAGCCTACTATGAAGGATATATGTTTTCCAAAACAAAAAAAACAAAACAAAAAATTGCCTTTTTAATAAAATTTGTTTACTGCATCAATAAAACAAGTACGATTTTTCTCATTTTTCTAAAGAAGGTATTGATTAAATTCAAAGATTGGACTGATTACTTGCATAGTTGTGTACACCTATCAAGATTTTTTTAGATGCAGGAAATGCACAATTCTACAGCTGAAAAATAATTTTGCAGCTCTGAATTTAATGATCTATTTGTTGACAACACATTCTAATCAAAATTCATGAGCAGCATGCCATCTCATTTGACTACTTCATCTTTCACATAAGCATCATGTTCCCATGCCACACTTAAGCATGACAATTTTCACTGTTTCACAAAAATTTCAAATAAGTGTAACTTTCTCATATGACATCGGTTTTCGACGATTCAAACGTCGATAGAAAGATCTTGATGAGATATAAACAATGAGAAATATTTCATCAGAATTTGAAATAGAAAAAGAATGAATAAATTTCCAACAAGACATGATAGGTAAACCAAGGCACTAGTTTCGAAACAGGTAAAAATTCATTTGATTTTCTTTCTTGAATTTGTTTTACTAGTACCAATTCTCAGTTTTTTGTGTAAATGTCATAAATAGAGAGATTGATCACCTTTCTCTTGTGATAATATTACATTTCATTGAATAAAAAATACTAATTGTTTTTTTTGCAGATTCTATGAAGATAAACAGATAACCATAAGGAAAACAATGTCTCTCAAAGACCACATTTCTTTCAAAAAATAACATGATCAGAGTAACATCAAAGATGAAATATCCAAAGCATGAGCACATGATTTTGGATAAAGAATGATAAATCAAATCAATCATACCATTTCAAAACCTTTCAAATACTAGTCTTACCATTGCATTCTGACTTATTCAGTCAATAAAATCTTCATCTCATTTTCCTTCACAATAATTTTCTTGCGTCGCTTTCACTAACCTACAACCCAAAAATAAAACCATTCAACTCCCCTACAAAGCTGACTCATTCCATTTTCCTTTTTCCTTTGTCAAATAAACCTTGTTCCACTGCAAAATTTTTCATCCATAGTCCTTCAAAATTATTGTTTTATGCTTGTGGGAGATGATGGAGGATTCATTAAGGCCTCCCTTCTAACAAGTCTTGGCCTATTGACATCAGCACATTATCTAGGTTGAAGGCTAGAGTCCTTATTAGTGTAGAATTTCCACTGTAGATACACAGATTATGCAGTATACTAAAACACAATACAAGATCTACTTCTACAACACTTTGCGGAAGCTTAATCAAATTGAGTGCGATCAATGAGAACACATATAACTGAGAATGAAAAATCAACCACACATAACACATAAGAAATAACCTGGGGAAAGCCTCAGCCTAAAACCCCAACTCTGTATTATCATACAAGTGGAAATATAGTCCGGATTAAAAAAAGAATCAACTCAAAAGATATCCTACTCTCTTTGCAATACCTATGCTTCTCATAGACAGACAAAGGCCTCTATCTAACCTATGGTCTGCCCTCCAAGCCTCCTATTTCTTTGCATAATTTTGATTGTGGTCCAGTGCAGCCACTTGTGTGAATTGGCCTCTTCACACACTCACTAACCTCTGATCCAACTACGCAGTCTTGAAGGAGATAAATCCTTCTCCATGGATGAGCTTCCTTCATAGGAAAAATCCATCCAATTGATAGTACATTGTCCCTCCTCTGATCTCAACTGGGTCTCTATCTGAACTAGCATGCATGAGTTATTCATGAGAGAATATTCAATTATCTGAAGTGCAGCAGTTATATGCCAACATGCATTAACTAACTGAACTCACATTAATTTAAATAATATGTTTAAATCAATCTAACTAGACTTGACTCAGTTAACTGAGCCAACTAATTTAAACTCAAATTAGAGCTCATCCTTATCTCTTTAACAGATGGATAAATTCCTCAATTAATGGAGAAACTATTGCATGTCCTTACATAGACTTCATGTTTGATTTTTCATAACTAATTAACTCATGGTGAATTTATTTATTTATTTTCAAACAGCTCTTAAGTTCAAATTCGAATTTTGCTTCCTATTTTAGTCCAGGGACTAACTAAAATTGGAATCCATCCCGAACTGCTAAAAATAGAATGCTATTTTTAGCACTTTCATTTTTCATTCCCTGTTGCTCAATCCAGCATTGGTACCTAAACTGTTATTTATAGTAGTGCTATTTTTAGCACTTCTATTTTTAGCATTTCTTGTTGCCATTTTCAACACTCCCTCTCAACAAGAAGGGTTTCAACTTGAACCTGATCCTATACGTTTGGAATGTTCTGCATACAACACTTCTACCAAGTGTGGTTGCTCTAGCAACTCTAGAAACAAGAAAAAACTCCCAACTGACCTCTCTGTTGGGCTAGAAACATACTTTGATGCTGAAGCTCTACCTGCTGCTGACAAGTTCTCCCTCTCTGACCTATGAGCTTCTGCAACACTCCATGCATCTCTCACTATTTCACACCTCTTTGTGCCATCGTGCATTGGTGCAACACTCCTGTGCCTCTCGCATTGTTGCAGCCTGCTAGCTCTACACAGTCCTGGACTCTTGCACTGTAGCTCTCTCTGCCGCTCCATCCGCATCTATCTCTACCCACTCAGCCAGTCTTGCTACTCCTCATCGGGGCTCCCGTAGAAAAGTCAAATAAAAGAGGTTGGGTACGTCAAGGATCCTGGTCCTATTCCAGCCTTCTTGGGATGATCACTCCACATCGCCCCACCTCCTACCTAGAGGTATGGGTGCATGTGATCCCTCTTCCCACCTGGCTCGAAATTTCCCCCTACTGGAGGTCTATGCATGAGTGGATGCCTCCACTCGGTCTCCTCTCAGCTTCTTTGGTTGTGGCTACTCCACAACCTCCTAAAGCTACTTCACCAATCGTGGCTCCTCCATAATTGTCTGAGACTTCTGGTGCTGCATGTTGAGAGGTAATTTACTCTCCCTCTCAACCACCAAGTATCTAACCTTTGCCTTGCTCCTCAAGGCTTCGCATGCATCTTGTACCTCAAGTGCATACAGGTTCTTGGCTAGCACACCAATCTATTTCATATTTTCCCGTCGTCGCAATTTTTTTTGGAAAAAGATCTAATTTTAAATCAACGTTATCTCCCTCATCCGAACTCCAATTCAACCGATTTTTTTTTTGAATTTGGGTCTTTTTCAACAAGAAATCCAAATCTGCTATTTGTTTTTGAAAATTTTGTACAGATATTTTCAAATCTGCTCTGCAAACTCTCGGCCCAAAACTCAAAACTTTGAAATCTCCTCTCAGTATACGGTTCTCTCCTTTGATCACCTTTTCTTCGATACCATGTAGAATTTTTTCTACAAAACCTCGCTCCGATACCATGTAGAATTTTTTCTACAAAACCTCGCTCTGATACCATGTAGAATTTTTCTACAAATCAGCTAGCTCTGATACCACGTAGAAATTCCCACTGTAGATCAACAAATTATGCAATATACTAAAATACAATACAAGATCTACTTCTACAAAACTTTGTGGAAGCTTAATAAATTTGAGCACAATCAATGAGAACACATATAACTGAGAATGAGAAATCAATCACACATAACACAGAAGAAATAACCCGGGAAAGCCTCAGCCTAAAACCCCAACTTTGTATTATCATACAAGTGGAAATATAGTCCAAATTACAAAAACAATCAGCTCAAAAGCTATCCTGCTCTCTCTGCAATACCTCTGCTGCTCATAGATAGTCAAAGGCCTCTATCTAACCTCTGGTCTGCCTTCCAAGCCTCCTATTTCGTTGTGCAATTTTGATTGAGGTCCAGTGCAACCACTTGTGTGAATTGGCCTCTTCACACACTCACTAACCTCTGATCCAACTACGCAGTCTTGAAAGAGATAAATCCTTCTCCATGGATGAGCTTCCTTTATAGGAAAAAACCATCCAATTGATAGTACACTGTCCCTCCTCTGATCTCAACTGGGTCTCTGTCTGAACTGGCATGCATGAGTTATTCATGAGAGAATATCCAGTTATCTGAAGTGCAGCAGTTATATGCAAGCATGCATTAACTAACTGAACTCACATTAATTTAAAAAAACTATTTAAATCAATCTAACTAGACTTGACTCAGTTAACTGAGCCAACTAATTTCAACTCAAATATGAGCTCATCCTTATCTCTTTAATTGATGGATAAATTCCTCAATTAATGGAGAAAATGTTGCATGTCCTCACATAGACTTCATATTTGATTTTTCACAACTAATTAACTCATGGTGAATTAGTTAATTTATTTTCAAACAACCGTTAAGTTCAAATTCGAATTTTACTTTCTATTTCAGCCAGGGACTGACTAAAATTGGAATCCATTCCGAACTGCTAAAAATAGAAAGCTATTTTTAGCACTTCCATTTTCCATTCCCTGTTGCTCAATCTAGCACTGGTACCCAAACTGTTATTTATAGTAGCGCTATTTTTAACACTTCTATTTTTAGCATTTCTTGTTGCCATTTTCAACAATTAGTACCTTGAGGCTTGTATGCATTAACGACAAGTTCTCTTGTTGACAATCATGGGAATACATCAATGTCCCTTGATCTTTGGATCTTGCAAGTAACTTAACATCAACTCATCTATTCGCTTCACAAGATGTACTTAGGTACCTTGGCAATCGTTGACATTAATGGCGAGTTTGCCTCACATTGGTTAACAACATTCATCAATGGTCAGTAATCCAATGAATTATCTTCATCCTTGACATCAACGCATTTATTCACATGAATAGAATTGTACCATTGGGTTTTGTAATGATTGAAGACTACATCATTTCAACATTTTGCAAGAGGAATCAATTTGTAACAACACCAATAAAGATCCCAATCTTGTCATCAGCACAAAGAGAACAAAGAAGAAGATCAAATTCCACTTTTTACATAATCCATGATATAATAACATTAACAATCACACTCTTTAGCATCCAAAACTCATGTACATTGAGGGTAAGTGAAGGTATGTGGTTCTCTAATTTTTAGTCATCCAATTCCTTAAAATGATAAAATTGTAATTTTGGAAAATTCCTCATTTACACTCCCTTTCTCATATTGTCATAAACTGAAAAACACCTTTAGTTGGGGGGAAGGAACATCAATTCATATTCACATTTCATACACCATCACACATTTTCATTTCATTCCAACTCGCATATTCTTTCCAATCAACTATTGTTGTAGTATGATTCCAAAAGATTATATGCTTTGAAAATTATCGATTCATTGATAGTTATGATAAGACTTGAAAAGAGAATTCTCAATATTTTCATGAACTTTGATGCCGCAAAAAATAAAAAGTATTGTTACACAAGAACCAATGCTCAAAACTTCGGTTGTCACACAAGAACCAACCATCAAAAATATATGTTTCAATCAAATGTATTACACTTTGCGAAAGAAAAAAAAATGATGACGCAAAGTTTGCAACGAATCCATACAAGCAAAAGCTCATAAAGAATCAAAGAATTTTAAAAAATGTATATAATAAAAAATTAACTTTTGGATAAATGAATCAATTCAATAGTTGCATGAGGACATGCAACAACTTCAGTTGGGGGGTATGTTGAGTCTCAAAATTATCTTCCATATTCATCCATATTTCCATCCTTTCATAAATCATTTAGCCCTCATTTCATAACTATCTAGCCTAAAATCCTACATCAAGTAACCATCTTCATGATTATATGGGTTAGGATCCTTGTTTTCCAAATTTATTTATTTGATGTATTTAAAGTGAATTCATGATTAAAAACTAGGAAATTAACATGGTTTCATATATATATATATATATATATATATATATATATATATATCAAATTCGAATTTCAACTCATGAGGTGGACCATATTCCAAGGAGAAATATCATGGAGATCTTTAAGAGTCATAGGATTTGTATATAGTATTTAGGGATAAGTTGAGACAAGTATGGATCTAGTAGATATTTAAGGTATCTACATTTATTGAGTAGATATCCCTAATACATGTATAAATAGGAGGAACATCCTTCAAAGGAGGCTAACAATTGTCGGTTATTCATTAGCATCAGATTTATGATTGTTCATTCAGCATGAATAATATTATTTTCTCCAAATCATGAGTTATGAGTGTTGTTTGATTCTTAAGATGTGATAGTTGTTCTTGTGTGCTCATTGAGGAATGGAAGGATCCCCATCAACCACAATCTACATGCAACTGTAACATAGTTTGATTTCTGTTATTTCCTTTTATGCAAGTGTGCTTTACTTTCCATAAGTGTGTTTTTCTTTCTGCAAGTTTGATTTACTTTCTTACATTTGATTTAATTGTCATTAAGCTTCTTGGTCACTAACTATCTTAGTTTGCTTGCTTGACAACCAAATCACTAGTTGCTATTTACTGCTTTCTGGATTAATTTACTATCTTTTAGATTATCATTGTTTGCTTCTTATAGTTGTTCATAGATTACTTTTCTTTTGAATAGTTTAGAAAGTCCATTGTGTTAATTCATTCATTCTAGCTTTAGAATTTAATTTAGTTTTCTTGCATGAGATTTATTTTGCAGTTTTCTTTAGTTATATTTGTAATATGCATTTCCTTTCTCTCTTTCCATCCTAAACAAACTTTCCACAACAGCTTCATCTGAGGCCCCATATATTTTTGTTTGCTTCTAAGTTTACAAAACCCCTAGGTTCACATATTAAAATGACAAGGGATTTAGCATACCATTAAATCACCCTACATGAGGTGATTACTTCCCAAGACTAGGGGTTGATCAAAAGAGTTGATTGGACTAAATTTTCCACCGAGATTAGAAGATTGAGAATCATTCATGAATGGAAACTTGTTGTTTTGATGTAGACGATTTTTAAACAGAGATGAAGAATTGATAGTGTCCTCACCTACCTCCTCCTCTACCTGCGTAATGCGACTGCCTTGCACCTGATCACAATTTGAGCCAGCAGCGTAAGAAACAAGAGGATGTGAAAAACTAGCTGGTGAAACAGATTGATCAAGTGATTCATGGTACAAGGAGCCATGATTTGGAGAATATAGAGGACAACAGAAATCTAGATCAGTCTTGAGATTAGAGTTGTGAATGGTGACATACTCTTGCGGAATGGAGGAGTGAGTCTTTGTTGTAGGCTTCCTCAGCCATTATGGAATTTCATTCATTGAAGTGGAAGATGGATGAGATGATGGGTTAGGGATTTGATTCACAAATTTCTTAGCTTCATGATCATCACAAGGGAGCACCCACATTGGGACCGGAAAAGAAGGAGGACAAGGAACAAACAGGGTGGTCAGCTCCTCTTTTGTAATCTGAGCTACCTCATGATCTGCAAGAGTTGGGGAGGAAGGTAAATCAGGAGGTTCATTGTATTGAGAGACATGAACCAAGTGTTTAAAGTATTGTCTCAATAAATCCAATCTCAAAATATTATCAGGAATTTTGAAACAAATGTGAAGGAACCGATAAGAAATGTCCTCAACTGATTCGTCGGGCTCCATTCTTAAATGATAGATTTTTTCATAGACATCTCGGTGGTTGTACTTATAAAAAGATTTAACCATCATCTCGGCAAGATAAATGAATGAACTGATAGAAGAAATGGGTAATATATGACACCATTTTTTAACACGACCTTCGAATGTGAGGTTGAGTAATATAGCCCAAACATATTTAGACTTTATTTGGTGACAATGACAAAGAGTCATAAATTGAAGCAGATGCACATGAAAAGGTGATTCACCCTCACCATTGAAAGTCAACTTGGATAGGTCATGAATAAATTCCATAGGAATGGTACAATTAAGCATTTTAGAAAAACATCCTAGGATTATGGTTTTAGGAAGAGCCATTTTAAATAAGAGATTCAAAACAGATTATACGGGCACATCCTGTCGTCTCGCCCTCCTCCAAGGGGATCTCCCCAATGTGAATTCCTAACTAGACCTCACACCATTTGGTGTAGGATTCCCATTTGGTATAAATGCCCAGTTTCCATATGCTTAGAGATCTGCCTTAGTTTTAGTTGTCAGCACATGAGAGTGTTACGCTGGTATCTTCAAACAATAAGGTAAGTGTGCCTGGTGAGTGTGTAATGTAACCGTGTCAACATTCTCTTACTGCAAAAGGTGGGAGAGAAGTGAGCCTGTAAGTGAGAGGAAATAGTACTACCTAGGAAGAGACACACACAAACTAGGAAGGTTTGTCCAACATCTAGCAAAATAGTCCACATCGGATGCAACAGTCTTTAAAACCAAAGTACAAGGGAAGACCTGTCCACCATCATGCAAAGAAATCCACAACACATGTGATGGTCATTATAACTAGTAAGTGAGGAAGGTATATTTAGTATCCCGCGGAGTAGTCCACAAGGATGAGACATCAGTGATAACTGATACATCACATTCCCAACAAGGTAAGTACTAAAACAACCGAAATAGTTCAACTGCCTTAGTACATGTGAAACAAACATGAATTACAAATTCCCAAAGAATAGTCTTACAAACATACACAAAACATGCATGAAAACGTGTTGGCCTAAACATGCTTCTGTATTAAGTAAAATTTCCAAGACACATATGTACAATATCATACATCACTAGCCCCAGTAGTTGGACATTGGAGCCACTCCTTGCTCCTCAAATAACTAACTGAAAAATCTTTATGCTTCATGGGAGGAGCCAAGGTGAAAATTCCTTTCTCATACAATGGGAGGGGTATATATAGCCAAGGATGATGCTTGAACCTTGTGACTCTTAAATACACTCATGATCGTTCAACTTCCCATGACTTTTAAAATGACATGACTCTTTGTCTTCATTGTGTGTCCATTGGAATCTCAATTTACATTACATTAAGTTACAACAGATATGGCCCATAGTAGTGATGTGGCATCGACAACTCATGACACAACTTGACATGACAGTGCTAGCATGGACTGGTTGGTTGTGGTGGAAATGTAAAGATGTTGTTGTTACTGAGTGATGGATGTGTTCTTGGATGCACTCTCTCTTCTCCTCCACATAGCTTAATGTTGCAAGGTCTTCAATGATCTTGGCCTTGTAATATGGTTGCATGCATGTGTTCCCTTCACTTGTTCTTTAATGAGCTTCTTTCATACATCCAACCAGAAATAAGTCTTCTAGCATGTTTTCTCCTTCTCCATCTCATTCGTCGTCTCAACATGATTTATCAGTGTAACTATTCCTGCACTCATGATGGGATGACATCAAATCCAAAACCTCCTAGTCTAAGATGATGCATTATTTTCCATGGGTCATGCCAAGACAGATGACAGACTGGGGAAGAGGGCCCAATAATTGTACACTATGCAATTCTAGGTGACAGGGAGGGAAACTGGTCACGAAGACTGTGCAGAGTGCATCTCAGGATTGACTGAGGAACTCCGAGACACAATCTTCACCATCAGGGAAAACTACGTAGTGGTCACTAGGAGGTAGGATTGCGTAGTTGAGGTCACTAGTGGTAGTTACAAGGTGGGACCCTGGGGCATCTCTATGCAATTTTCTAAGGGAAGACAAGACAAAGCAGCAGAGGGACCAGAGAGGATAGTTCTGTGTAGGTTTTGGGAGCAGTGAGTCCAAATCGAGGGAAGACATTGGGAGGACACCTCTATGTAGTTCTAGGAGGAAAAGCAGGTTTATTTCTTTGTGTATTGAGGGGTTCTAGTAGGCAAGAGGGAGGATTGATGACTGATCTTGTGAAGTGCGCAGTTCAGGTTGAGATTTGAGGAACTTTATGCGTAATTCTGGGAAGGAAGGTAGACTCCTCACTTCTGGGATTACACATTGCAACTATCCTGGGGGCCAGCCTCAAGCATTGCACAATTCCGGGAAATAGAGCAGCATCAGCTCTCGAAGTGGAGTTGTTCAGTCTGAAGGATTTTATGGAAAATGGCTAAGTGTGGGAGACAAGTGAACTTGTGAGGACTTGACATTGTGATCACGCACTTAGCAAACTTTGACAACATGACAACATAGAACACTGGGACAATAAGACAAAGTATTTCCCCCTGTGAGATTGTATAGAGTTAAAAGTGACAAGTGTGACTCTTGGGATAGACCTTTGGACGACTATGATAACACTTGTGTTACAATGCTTACAAATTTATTTATGAGTGCGATAGATGTTTCCATGGCTGGGACAACTTGTATACACAAATACCAACCTTCAAGGTCACTAGAATGGTTCACAAACATGACATAACAACCAAACGTGTCAACAGAAGACAATTGATACAACAAGTAAAAGGGAGCAAGGCATGTAGGGGAAAGACATGGAATGAATTTCAGTGCTTGCAACCATGCATGCCATTGAATGCAAAATGATATGACAATGATAAACAATCCTTCAAGCTACACTAAGAGGTGCATTTCAAAATATATGCTTTGTTTTCCATACCTACCCTCCAAAGGGTTATGCATCAGGTGGAGTCTTCATGCAACCTCGATCTTCTATCATACCTTGGGTTCCTTGGTCTTCTTATCTTTCTCCTCAACTCCTTGAGAGTCAACTAGCATATCATCCTTCTTCATGGCCCCTGAGTGATATAATTGCATAGTTTCAGTGGGAAATGAATGCTGCGGGATGAGGCCCTGAGAGGGAACATTGCGTAGTCTCGGGATGCAAGGCAGATTGGGCAGCTAAGGGACAAAACTGCGTTGTTTTAGGATGTAAGGCACTGCTTTGGGATGAGGCCCTGGGAGGACACATTTGCGCAGTTTCAGGATGTAAGGTAGAATGGGAAACTGAGGGAAAAAATGTGTAGTTTTAGGATGTAAGGCAATGTTGTGGGATGAGGCCATGGTAGGACACTTCTGCACAGTTTTAGGATGCAAGGCGAATTGGGCGACTAAAATTCCTAAGGGACAAACTACATAGTTTCTGCAGACAACAGGTTTAAACTGAGGGAAGGACACTAGAGGAAAGCACTGCACATTTTTTAATGCTAAGGAAGGCTTGGATTTCTTCACATTGCGAAGTTCCAGTAGGAAATGGAAAATATTGAGGGCTACATATGTGAAGTGCGTGGTTCAAGAAAGCTAGATGAGGCTAGGTTGCTAGGGAAACTCTGGAATTTGGCTAAGTGTGGGATCAATGGAACTGATGTGAATAGTGATAGAACATGACTACGATCACAGAATTGAACACTTAGTGATACACCATAGACCATCTAGAACATATAACACATACTTCGCTTAATGCAAAAACATTTGTGGAAACTTACGACAAGTGCGACTCTGATGATATACTTTGGGAGGATAAATGCGACACTTGTGTAATAGTGTGTGAAATGAGTGTGAAACATGTCTATGTGGTGAGGGCAAACCATTCTCACGAAGATTTCCCCTTGAAGCAAAAAAAATGTCCCTTTGCCTAACAAGTGATAATCCCCATGGCCAAAGATGACACATACTATATAAAGATAAAAGTGTGAATGACTCTTAAGATTGAAGAGGGAAGCTTGAGATCATCATCTTACCAAATAAGTGACTAAGGAATGCTCGATCATAGCATCCATAGTAGGCTCCAAAATTTAAGTATAGGCCAAAATATTGGAGGGTGTTGCAGTCGCTACAAGAGGAAGAACTACTAAGAAACGTAGTTCATGGTTGGGAGGAACCTAACAACCTTTAATCTATTTCTAGGAAAATTTTCAATAAGTAAATGAATCTGTGTCCTGAATGAATGAATATAATTGTAAGTGTTTTGTTTATATTAAAGGGAAGGAATGTCTAAACTTTACTAATATTTTGTGAATAAAATGCGTATGGATTTGTATGTATCTATGAGTTCTTTTGTGTGTGAAAAACTAGTTGTTACAGGTCTAGAGTAAACATTCCTATATTGGAGGAATTGGGAAAGAATGAAACCCTAACCAAAAACTAATCTTAATAATTACTATACAAGTGAAATATGAAAAGTAAGATAAGATGGTTTTTACTGAAATAAAAATTATCTCAGGTAGAATTAGAAACTAGAAATGATAAGAAATATGGTTAAAAAAAATAAATCCCATTTTCATATAGAACATAGTTCATTTCCATACTTTAGTAGAAGAGAATTATAGTAAAATAGTAGATAAATTTTATGCCTAGGTTAGTATGTTATAGGCCAAAAACTAGAATTTTGTCGACTGGCTATTAGGAAAGAAGTCCCAGGAAAGACAGTAATAGGGCCTAGGAAGAATTTTAGTAGATTCCCATGACAGGAGTTCACGAGGCCTCTGGCCTATGTTTGTGTTTATGCTTTTACAAAAAAAAAAAAAAAAAAACAATTACCATATTATCTATTCAAGTATATAGGCACAACTATGCATAAATCGGAATGTACATTACATTTTACAGTCTACAAGGGATACTCTAGCATGTATACATGGAGCAAAAAAGAAATGGGAATATTAATAATATGGGAAACCATTGTTGTAGTTATTATATCATGTACAGTAAATAAAATAAATTATGTAAATTTCTCTTCTTGAAAATAGAACATGGTAATCGAACTACAGTTTCAAACCTTCGAAGGCTAAAAGAAAAACCTTTTTCCTTACCAAAAATCCATGTGGTTGCAACGCTCAGATCTCAACCAATGGAAAGTCCAACGTGGTGGGATATCGGGGGTAGGTAGTTACCCTAACAATGCAAATACCATCCCCATTATCAATCCAAACAAGTAAATAATCATCATTAGAGCTATATGAAACTTGTATAAGGTTCTGTCAGACCTCATGAACCCCACTTTCCATGTAAACTATTTTCACATTGACGACTCACTAACTAACCTCCATGTGTAGTCCAATGCCACGAGGGTTTCAAGATCTAGAACTTCCATCCCACAACATTGAGTACACATATTTCAACGCAAAGACTTAACAAAAAATTTATTTATGCAAACATATATTATGGGTAGACTTGGTCGTTCAAGATCAAACATTACGAATATAGGTGTGTATATTATGTATAAATCTATGGTTATATTGCAGTTTGAAATGGTACATGGTAATGTGACAAGGGGTTGTCAAAGTGTAATAATAAGAAAGAAAAATATAAATGACAAGGCCTCCCCTCAGATTGGGAGGAGATTCTTTTTGAATTAATGGTTTGCCAAAGCTTTAGTATTAAAACTGATTAAAAAAAAACATTAGGAGATAATTGAGCCAAGTTGGATAGAAGAAACATTAGGAGATAATTGAGCCAAGTTGAGATATTGTTACTTAAAGTAGGATAAACAGGATTTGAGGATGGAAATAAATGAGATACTTTCCCTCTGCATGTAAAATTAAAAGATCATCTTATTGATATGGCTATAATACATATATTAAAAAAAGTATTGTTTAATAATAGGTAATTCTTAGTTATTTACTCATAAAAATTGGAGGGATGTTAAATATACATTGATAAGCTAGAAGAGTGTTTAGATGATGCAAGTTGTGTTGGATCCATGCTCACTGGTATGGTCATAACTCTTCTCCTTTATGATGATAATATTGTTATTTTAGAAAAGGAACCATTAAAATCTTGGAAAACAACTCAAAATCTTCCAACATTTTTGCTCCATGTAACAACCTTGGTTAAAAATCCATGTAAATATAAAAATATAAGACCACGGTCATGGGACACGTATTCCAAGATGAATGATCAGAAAACAACCTAGTGGGCATTCATTTCAGTTATTATGGCTAAGGAAATTGACAAAGGCAATGATAAAAGCTTTGGAAAGGAAAAATGACATTTTTGGCACATTTATTTATGAAAATAATGGAAATTAGGAGAAAAGGAAGGTGAAAGGTCACAGGTTGCATGTGAGGAGGAAAATGAAGGAAAAAAAAAAGAAAATAAAGACCTCATTGATAAAAAGTATTCTAATGATTAGTTGGCAAGCTTTTGTCAGTTCAATTTTGGAACTCTCATTCTATTCTCTCTCTCTCTCATTCTTAGATAGGGCAAAGTCTAGACTCATGTACAACATGCCGCTTCCATAAGTATGGTATTCCTCATAATAAATCACAAAATTCAGTAGGAGAAACATCACATAGTACCTCATCTATGAAGGGCTTGATGTTGTTGGGAAGGTGATATTATTGGCTGACGCGAAGATTTTGTCCTTGGTGAAGCCACTCGATGGTGTATGACTACAGATGTGTTGTAGTCAGTAGACCTAGATATTTCACAATCTCTGCTGAAATGAGGTTCTTTTGGCTCCTTTTGTCGAAAATGAAATGAAATGGAGAACCCTTCACCCACATCTGTGTGTGGAGGTGGCATTCCCCCTCCTCTAGATCTTTAGGCTCATTCTTCTGGATCTTGGTGGTGGCCATGGTGGCATTGGGCTTTGCATCAATTATATTCTTCCCTTTGTTATTCCCCTTGTCAAGTTATGACTCATATTTAAAACAAGTGTTTGATTATGAAGCCTTCAACTCGGCCACTAATGATTGCTTAACCCGACACTCACTTGCATTGTGAGTGGAGCTCTTATGGAACTCACAACATTTTCCTATTTCCTCTTTGTCTTGAGGGTTTTTTTATTTACTTACCAATTCAATGGGTTTTCCTAGGTTTCCCCTCCTTGGATTTTTCCTTTGCTCTACGGTTTGGGGGCGCCTTTCCCCTAATTCAGATTCACAGATTTAAAGCCTTGTTTCTTTTGTTTAAACTTCTACTCAATATTGATAGTGTATTGGCACGCTGTTCCGAGTGAGGATATGTCCAAGAACTCCATCTCATCTTGTATGTATCTGCGTAGACAACCGCAATACTTGAGTACCAAATTTTGTTCAAAATCCTTGATACCAAACTTTGTTCGAAGGGTATGAAAAAATTATTAAACTCTAGCATGTCTTGGTCCCTTCACTACCATAGGATTGTCCACTTTATGTATTTATCCTCATAGCTCATGAAAGGGTAGTGGTACTCCTTGTGGTGTCCCGGAACGAATTCCAAGTGGGTGTTGTTGAAAATAGTGAGGGTGTATTTTTTTCCTTCTTTTCGCAGAAGGTTTCCCACCAGTTCTTGAAGTGGGGTGTGACTTTGTGAAGTGCAAAAATAATCTTTTCCCCACTGGAAAAATCATGAAAACAAAAATCCTTCTAGAAGATTTAACCATTTATCTATGGTATCCGCATTTATCTGACCTTCAAATATTGGGATTTCAAAGTTAACTTGTACCTTAAAGGGTGTGGTGCTTCCAGAGTGGCTGTTGGAAAAAGATGTGTCACCTTTGGGTAGGCACTGAAGGATCTGGGAAAAGTTGTCCATCATCGCATTCCTTTGTTGTTTGAGAGCTTATTCAAGCGATATTTTGAAAAGATCTCCTGCCCCTTGTATTTCTTCTCTTTCTTCATGGAAAACCGTTGGCATTTACAAGGTTGGTCTTACAAACCTTCGACCAGTTCGAGCCGTAACTCCTTATATCTTGACCTCGTTGGGGACATGCAAAGAAAAATAGAGAAAGGGAAGACCACTCTGATTCCACTGATCCAAACTTAAACTGGAAGGAAAAAATAACATATATAATCATAAATATAGAGATGCACCAACAATAACACTTCATTTCATTAATATCAAATACTGAAATATGCTCTCAAACAAAATGGAAATAAACTAGCTCGGGCGATGGTATCTTATCTATGAGAAGAGATGTGGGAGATATGTGCCTCTAAAATGTGTTACAATGAGTCTCAAGGGCCTATTTATTATTGAACAACAAGGGAAAACCCTAAACAACCAAAAACCTAACCCCATTAAATAGAACACGAAGAGTTTGTGGGCCTTATTGGGGTTAATTAGGCAACCAACTTCCCAGGGTCATAACTTGGTAATATTATCTCCCTTTGGCATGTATGATACCTTTTTGGAAATATCTCTCTGAGTACTAAGGGATTTTCGGTTCTACGAAAATGGGTCTACTGCAGACCTCAAAAAAATGTCATTTAGGGGGTCAAAACTGCTTCGGTAGTTCAAGACCCGAAAACTGCTAAAAATAGTAAATGTTGCAATAAACAAGGAAATGGATGAAAGCGAATTGAGGTCAAGTTGGAATAGGCGGGTCGCCACCAATATCCACCTGGATCAATCCTCCCTCCATAGGAAGTAATGGTTTCCATTGTATGTAGAGCCTCCATGAGGTGAGGAAATTTATGTTGAACCTAGTCCTTGGTGAACCACTTGCCCTGGTGGAGGAGTTGGCTTCCTTTGACAACTCGATATAGTTGGATCCTTTGTTGGTGAGTGTTAATGATCTGTGTATCCATGATATGTTCATTTTTGGCATGTTCCATGGAATTTGAGTTTAGCTTTATTGGTGTGAGTTGTTCTGCAATGTCGGATGTGTCTAGCAATAGTGGAAAGTATGGCCGAAGGTGGTCAACATTGAACACTGAGTGTAGACCAAGGAACATTGGAATGATAATATCGAAGGAATTGTCCCCTACAACCTTGGTGATGGTGTATGGCCCATATTGGAGAGGGTGTAGCTTCCGGTGGGGTCTAGTGAGGAGCTCCTTTTGTAAATGTAGTCAAACTCTATCGCCCACATAGAACTTGTGTGACACCCGATGTTGATCATGGCGGTGTTTGTACTTAACATTGGCTCTGTCCAATATATCATGGACCTTCTGACGGATGTGTTGAATGCACTCAATGAAGCTGTTAGCCTTGTCGACTTCAAACTGGACATGAGCTGAATTTGTCTAAGTAGCTACAAATGGTATGACCACATCAATGGGACATTATGGTTGAAATCCTAGCCTTACCTAAAAGGGGCTATGGCCCATTGAGCTATGCAGAGCTCTATTGTAGATGCGATTGACATAAGGGAGGCTTTGATCCCATGTGCATGGATGCTTCGAGTTGTACATGTGTAGAATGTGTACGCTCATCCTGTTGACGACCTCTATTTTTCCATCAGTTTGGGGATGGAAAGTCGTGGACTTAGTAAATTTGTATCCAACATCGACCAAAGAATTGAGAAAAATGCACTTAGGAATCCACTATCCGGATATGAGACAATGGAATATGGGATCCCAAGTGTGCCCACACTCACTCAAAGGAGAGGCATTTGATGTGATACTCTTCTTGTAAGCTGCCATAATAGCCATCTTAGAGAATATGTTGACAACCATGAAAACACATTCGTTTTCATGCTTAGTATAAGGGAGGTCTGACATGTAATCCATGGAGATGGATTCCCAAGGTCAACTAGGAGTAGGGAAAGGAGTATATAGGCCTTGCTTCTTGATGGCTAGTTTGGCAATGGTGCAGGCAGTGCCGGATTTAATGTGCCTCCAAACATCTTGACGAAGGTTCGGCCAATAAAAATACTTCTGCAGTACTGCCACTGTTTTCTCTACCTCGAAATATCCAATGACCTGACTATAGTGTGCTTCCAAAATCATATTGGCATGCTCACTTGAATGAACACAAATGCATCCTAAGTGGCCTAACAGTGCATCTTGGAGGCTAAAATTTGGAACTTTCTTACCTTCCAGGAGTGTTTGATATGTGCTACCAAATTTTGGATCACTCTTGTAAAGATGCAGACACCCCGAAGTCTCGTACCCTCTGTTTAGTCAATTTAGTGTCCTAAATTGCTTGCATAAATTATCAACTGAGGTTTGTAAGATGATGAAGTGTAGTGCACTATATGTGCTTAGTTAACCCTTCCTACTTCGTTGTTTTGTATTTTTATATTGTTTTGGGGGTTTCTATTCTTTGATTCCTAATGATGTACAATCTAAACTATGAGAAACTAAATCTAAGCTTCCTAAAGGTGAACCAAGAGCTTAAAACTAGTCAAAATCTAATTTAAAAGAAGGAAAAACAGAGAATTCGTTCGATCTTGTCATTAATCCTAAGTCATGAATCTAATTCTTAAAATTAAAAGGTGAAGTTGTAATGCATATTGAAATAAATACAGAGAATGAAATCCACTGAAGTACTTCTAGTTACTCTAAACTTCAATTTTGAAAGATAACCCTCTTGAGATGGAACACAAGCAGCTTTTTGTACTTTATGATCTAGAGAACTAAATGAAAACATTCAGAAGGTAATTGATTGATTTCAACCATTGTGTGAAGTGAATGTTTAGCCATTTAGTTTAGGATGGGTATCAATTTGAAATGGTGATTAAAAACATCATTAATGCAGTGTATTGACAATATGAACTAGAAAATAAATAACGAAACAGTGAGTAAACAAGTCAACAATGCATTCTCATTACTTCAACCTTACTCTGTTTAGAAACAAAATCATTTCCTTTCATGAAATTTGTTGGAGAAACAAGACTGCACAACTGAGTTTTAACATTGTGCTGTTGATCAAAACTAAAAGAAATCAACCTAAGTTAGAAATACTACTAAAAGAAAATGGTGAAATTAAAACTAAACAGAAAACAAATTTAAAGAAAACCTCCTTCAATGCAGGGTCCCTCTGCAACTAACTGGGTTGAACTGCTAACTAATTGAAAATTCTCTTTTAAACGATCATTGGTCAACACAAGATTTTATATTATAGACAGGAATGAAGTCCAAAAAAATAGAGTTGAAAGTCTGAACTTAATACATCAAATTCTTTGAACCCCACACGATTTTGTATAACCAGTATTTAAAAGGAAAGAATCATAACTGTCTTTGAGGAAAACTAGCCACAGGTGGCCTATATGTATTACAACAAGACTGCGTAAATTTCTGATCAACTACAGGTGGCTTGAATTTGAGTGAGATGTTTGCAACAAAACCGTTAACATAGGTGGTTGATCCGAGTTGATGCTCCAATAGAACCGTTGGATTTATTGATTAACCACGAAAGAGTAGACGAAGAGTCCTATTGCTTCCGGGTATCATATGTTTGACTCCACCTTTGACTACGATCTTGAGCTTGCTTTCTTATCGATCTAGGCTGAGTGACTAAGATAAAATCCATGTGGAGACAATTCTAGAGATGCCCATGTGTCCGGTTTCTTCATTTGACACTTGGAACATGCCAGACCATGGAAGTAGCTACATAATACACAGTTAGTTGTAGAATAGGCTGCATTTTGTAGCTAATTTGCAAAAATTTGTTCAAATAGCAAAAACAAAAAAATATAACATGTCAATCATTTAATGTCCTCCTTAAGACAAAACTTATCAGCTATCAATGATGGGGATCTATAATCTTATGGAAAAGCAAGGGAAAGAAGTGAAAAAAGCTGTCAAGGAGAGGGTAATTCTGCAATTCAACACCCTCAGGAGTCGAGCATAGTGATCAACGCCATGACTGGGGGTCGATTGAGCTAGTCTGCAACATTATTGGTGCTGCCCTTCTTGTACTAAATGTTCAAATCAAATTGTTGCATTTATGTGGACCATTTTTTATGGTGATCATTTTGCAACTTCCCTTGTGTCTGTATGAACTGCAAGGATTGGTGGTATGTGTGGTGACCATTTCCTTCCTCAGCATGTAATGCTTCCATTGACGACAGATCTGCATAATGAAATACATTTCTTTTTCATAGGTGGGATAATTTCATACTCTGTCTTAAAGTTTCTCACTATGGTAAGCCATTGGATGCCCCTGCTGAGTAAGAACTACACCAATACCATAGTCAGAGGCATCTGTCTCAATCTAAAATGGTTGTTGTAGGTTTGGTAATGTGAGTTCTAGTTTAGATTAGAGGCGCTGCTTCAACCTAGAAAACACCTTTTGTTGTGTTTCAGACCAAAGAACTTTGGTTTTGATACACCCTTATTGACTTGACTTAGAGGCCAAGTGATATGAGAGAACCCTAACACAAACCTGTGGTAGAAATTGACAAGGCCAAGAAATCTGTGGAGCTCTATTAGAGTGGTTGGGGTTAGCACATATCGAATGACTTGTATCTTGGCTAGGTCCACATGTGCACCATGCTGATCAATGATTTACCATAGATATTGAACTTGGGTCATTCCAAAAGTGCATTTCTCTAGATTGGCACACAGTTTGATAGGCACGTGGTGATAACCGAACATCAAGTCAATCTTGCTGAAATATCCCCCCCCCCCCTGAGATGGTCCAGAAGGTCATCAATCTGTGGGATTGGGTACCTATTCCAGACAATGATCTTTTTTAGTGCTCGATAGTCAATATAGAGTCTCTAGGTTCCATCCTTCTTCAGTAACAATATAATCAGGCTCCCATAGGGTGATGAGCTTGGCTTGATGTGCCATTCTGCAACAGCTCCTGAATCTTCCATTTGATCTCATCATTCTCTAGAACAGAGCGTTGATAGATCAATCCATTGGGTAGCAGCGTGATCGGGGTCAGATCGATGGAGTTCTTGACCTGGCCGTGCAAATGTACCCTCATATGTGAGGCAAAAATTTCCCTATACTCCTCCATGACCTTGTCCAGCTACTACTGCCATGTGGTGGAGCCATATTTGGAAGCTGTGGCCACAATATTCTTCTTTCCCTTAGGTCGTATCATAAGGAAATCAAATTTCCTAGTGTGTGAAATAATCTTACTGCATTTCTTTGCAGATATCAAAAGAGATGACGATAGGCGGGCCTACCTCCAGTATCCTGTACAACTTATTGCCCAAATTAATAATCATAGAGCAAGGTCTAGACTCATATACAACATACCTCTTCCACAAGTATTGTTGTCCTAACAATACATCACAAAAATCAAGAGGAGAAACATTACGCAATACCTCATCCATGATGGGCTTGATGTTATAGGGAAGGAAACATTGTTGGCTGATGCAAAGATCTCATCCTTGGTGAAGCCACCCGATGGTTTATGAATGTAGATGTGCTATAGTTGGCAAACCCAACCACTTCACAACCTCTACTGAAATGAGGTTCTTTTGGATCTCGCTGCCAACAATGAACTGCTACGGAGAACCCTTCAAGCACATCTATGAGGGGAAGAGGTCTTCCCCCTCCTCTAGATCTTCAAGCTCATTCTTCTCAATCTTGGTGGTGGCCATAGGGGCATTAGGCTCTGCATCAATTATTTTCTTCCATTTATCATTCCCCTTGTTAGGTTCTAACTCAAAGTCGGAACATGCAACTGATTTAGAAGCCTTCAGCTCGGCCAACAGTGACTTCTTGGCCCAACAGTTACTTGTGTTGTGAGTGGATCTCTTATGGAGCTCACACCATTTTCCCATGTCCTTCTTTGTCTTCAAGGTGTTGTTCGTTTCTTGCAGCTTCAATAGGTTGTCCTGGGTTGCCCCACCTTAGTTTTTTCCTTTACTTTGTGGTTTGGGGCCACCTTTCCCTTGCTTCAGATTCATAGATCCAGAGTATCGCTTCTTCTATTTAAACTTCTTCTCAATCTTGACAGTATATTGGTACATCATGCCGAGCAAGGATATGTCCAGGATCTCCATCTCATACTGGATGTATCTATGTAGACTACCATGGTACTTGAGTAACAAATGTCGTTAAGAATCCTTGATACCCAAATTTGTGCGAAGGGTAAGAAAAAGATTGGAAAACTTTGGCACATCTTTGTCCCTTTGTTGTGGGGAAAAATGCCTATTTAGGACGATCCTATCCCCCTAAAGTGTGATAGTACTTTAGCAACAAACAAAGATAGTTATCTAGATTTTACTTCCTTTGTGAAATGAAAAAGAGGGAGATTGAGGGGCCTATCGATGTCTTGTGTTTGTCCCTCGATCAGAAGTCCTCTTCCTCTTTGAGTGTTTGCAGCTCCTTATCTCCTCGCTTGCCTAGCTTCAAGAGAACAGCTACTTGATACCTGCGAGATCACAAGAGAACAGCTACAAGAACACAGCTCAAAGATACATGTTCATATTCACAAATGATTCAGGATTAGATAAATCAAATACACCAATGTAAACATACATCATATAAACACCAGCATATAGGAGCAAATCAGATAACTTTATTGATAAGTAGTAAGGGTTTGAGAAGAGTTACAACCCAGAGGGCTCCAATCCAGCGCCTCCTCCCAGCAAATGAAATCCTTATCTTCACCCCCTTTCAAAGCATAAACATCCAATGATTTTGATCACAAACTAGCAGCAATTCTTTACTATTACAACATTCCAGCCTCCCTAGACCTCATGAGAGAGTTCTATATATAGGAGATTTGGAGAAAGGATGAGTCAGCTTGTAACTGGTGTGAAGCTACCTTGTGTCCTCTCCCACTTCAGTTCTTGAGTCCACTTGGAGGTTCTTGCTTCCACTTGGAGAATTAGAGCCTCTTACTCATCACCAGTCGAATTCCTTGATGCAAGTGTCATTTTGGAAGCTTCCTATGCATTGACTCATTGAAAAACGAGCCTGCCACTTGTCCAAGTACGCTCAGCGCAGGTAGCCTTTGTTGGAGTTGCATTTCAACGCAGGTACACAGTGGAGCACTTGACATTCAGCGCAGATGCTCAGTGGAGCAGTTGACATGATCCAGAATTGGCTTGTTCTGAGTGTTTTTCAGTGGAGAACTTTTGTGAATTGCTGTAGTTTCTAGCTTTTGTTCCTTTAGGGGTAGGAACAACATGTTTAGGGACTTTGGATCCCTTTTCTTATGGACATTTCATGCTCACTGTTGCAAGGCACAAAAATGTCTATAACAGTTGCCCCCTAAAGTATGAGTTTGTTTACGAACGAAATGCTTTATCAAGGGGGATCCGAAGTTCATTCATTGCTGGTAGGAGACCTGTAATACAATACAATACAATACATTATTTTTCATTCTGTTTTCATGATCTAGCTGAGTCGGGCATTCCCATGCTCAGCTTTATAAATTCATTTTTCTGTACATAGAACAGACAATCGTCTGATGGTAGACTGATGATTTGCTGAAATCATCATCCTTTTCTGTAGGATGATTATCTGTTGCAAGGTTGTACATGTCAATGTCTTTATTTCCTGAATATATATCGCAGCCCGGATGGATGAAACTAGATCCGGGGTCTTCAATCTCGTCCGATCTTCACTCGATGTACAAGTCGATCCATGTGAGAATTTCCTGAAGTCGAACATGGAAAGACATCGCTTGATTACCGGTCAATGATGTAAACCGTTAACAAGCGCGAGAGGAATCACCGATAAGGATGATGACCCTCAAGGTACGGCAGTACAATTCACGTGGTGGGAATAAAGGACTTGGTGTCGACCACCACGCAAAATCTTCTGGTCGAAGGTCATTGATGTATACCTGTCGCCGGAAGTGAGAAACTTGCCATTGAGGCATGCAAACTTCAAAGTACTGAAGGGGTTGTTCCTAGATCAACTCCTTGGATAATGAGCTGATGTCGACAAGGAGTGATCCGTCAAAGGAGGGCCTTAATGAATCCCACATCAGTGACACGGAACGGAGCTAATGATTTTGATGAGGTGAAAACAAACTGTGAAATATGATTCAGGGTGGCGGTCATGAATGGATGAAGGATAATGTATGGTAGTGGATGGGACCCGGTTGACACTTTTCAAACGACTTCTCTTGAACATATAACGACACTGATGCGATGGATCGGTAGCATTACCCCAAATGTGGATGGTATGGCGAGGACCATGGATGTGACCGGTGAATGAGACAACCCAACCCGATGTACGGAGGAAAAGTGTCATGTTCAAGAGCGACTTGCTACCATCAAAGTTTTCTTATTGCTCCCAATTTTTCCCCAGTCATTTCTGACCAGTACCTCTTTATTTTTGTCAAGCTTGAGGAGGATAACATATGCTTGTTCTATAACCTGCCCTTCGGGCAAGCCCATCACTATGTTTTAACGAGCCTAGCGATAGGGAAACTCGTTCTCGTCTAAAGACAAGTTTGTCGCTATTTAATGCATTTAACGAGTCTAACGACAAGGATAACTCGGTCCTTTTCATTTTTAGAGAGTCTGAAAAGGTACATAAAGTTAACTCCAAAATTCCTTTTTCGTCATCTAATCCCTTAAGTCCGAAAAAGTATAAAACAATACAGAAGGGATGAATTTTCGATAGTTTTAACGAGCCGAACTAAACAAGCGCTCGATCTTTTTGTGCAATAATCCCTCAGGTCCAAAAAGATTAAAATCTAGAGGAGGGATAGCTCTTCCGGTCGTTTAACGAGCTGGTAGGCCAAAACTCGGCAATCTTTTCATATTTTACGAGTCAGTTGAAAAGAGCTTAAAGAAGACTCGTCTTTTGAGGAACGAGTGATGAACAGGGCAGCCGCAGATTCCAGGTATAGTTTGGAATATTCCAATCACGGCAGTGTCACAAGGATGGCTTAGTGAAATCACTCTTTACAGCTGTTCCTCAAAATGGGTAAACAATCATATGGAGGTGAACGATCGGCCAAATGAACGGTGGAGGTGACGGTGCACAAACACGACCAAGGCTTTTATGGCTGATGGGTTACATTTACCAAGGTTATTTACCAGGATGGGTTCATTTTTTAACGAGCTTGAATGCGCCAAAACAATGCTCAAACTTATGTTTATTTTTTAACGAGCATGAACTATGCGCTAAAACTGCTCGGATCTTGCGTTTATTTTTTAACGAGCATGAACTTTATGCTAAAACTGCTCGATTGATTTTGCATGCCCCCAGCATAATAATGCAAAACGGGGCGCATGCCCCCTAGACTCTAGGGGAAGTATTTCATTTTTTAATGAGGTTGACACAGTAAAGGAATTATCCTCTTTACTCTTTATTTCATTTTTTAACGAGGTTGACATGAGATAGGAACTATCCTCGATGCTTTAGATCCATTAGAAATAGAAGGCTTCATATTCCACTGCGGCCATATCCGCCAGATTACTCGGAGGCAGTAGGGCACGAGCACCCATTACAGTAGGGCCTTTTAGGAAAATTATTCCGATATTTTGGAGAGAATGATTGCCTCCATGGATCATTGGAATGCTTCCCGTAGTGAATAGCGGCACAACTTCTGTCGAACTTGTCGTCGAACTGCCTGGTCGATCCTTTTCCTGGCCATTCAGCAATTGCGGATTCCCGTAATTTTTGTTCATTGTTGAAGTTAAAGCATCATTTTGTTGCTTAGCACTTGACAACATTAGAACTTGTGACGGGGAAGCATTTCCACCATCAACCAGATTCTGACCTGGATTTGGAAACGGATCAGTTAACACAGCTGGGGTTTGTGAATTCTTTATGAATCTTTTTAGCTCAGCTTTGTACGGACAATCTGTTGTCCAATGATCCTCGTCGCATATAAAACATGGACTTTTTGGTTTTCCTTTTCCAGGAGGGTTTGAAGAAGATCTTCTAGGAGATGACTCTCTCTGTTCTTTCTTCTTCCCTTTGTTTTGATTCTTCTTGCTTCCTCGTTGATTGGTTTCTTTGCCCTTATCTGCTGATACGGCATTTACTTCCGAAGCAAGAATTTCTTCTTTTGCATATTGATTCGAATCCTTACGGGCCTTCTTGGGGTTAGCCTTTCTCGAATTCGCGCTTGCCGTGCCAATCACGCTGTCGCCGGCATGAGAGTCACTATTCGATTTAGGAGGAGGAGGAATTGAAAACTCTGGTCTAGGAGCATCTGGTATCTTGTCATAGAGCGTGCCGGACTGAGTATAAACTAAGTCCAAATATTGTGCACGAGAAATAACCTGCTCTTCTGTTACGACTCCCCCCTTCGCCACATCTTCCGTTATGGCCGGAAGTAACGACTTTATAAACCACTCAGCTAACAGCTGATCAGGAACATATGTTTTAACCATTCTTCGTCGACGTCGCCACTCATGTATATGATCTGATATATGAGTAGCGGTTGTCTGTTTGAAGTTGGTTAATATCTCTGTTCCCGTTTCATACCTTATCGGTAATTGAAAATGGGTTAAGAATGTCGTGGCGAGGGAGCTAAAATTGTCGAACGAAGCTCTAGGCAATTCTATGTACCATTTTGCCGCTGGACCCGTTAACGTCCTCTGAAAGAGGTGAAGTCTTATCGAATCGTCATTTAAGGTATTCGATGAACACCATAGATGAAATGTCATCACATGATTCGATGGATCTTCACCCGGATTTCCATTAAATTTAGGAATGTCGGATGGAAGTTTATGTGGAATCGCTGGCCACCATGGGGCGTAAGCAATCGGATCGTTTGTTAACCGATGTAGATCAGGTAACTCTAAAGTTGCCACGAATGGTAACTGTTGATTCAGGTTAGGCGAAGCGTAACCAGGATACGATGGAATCGCCTGAACAGTTGGTCTTTGCATACCAGCATAATGGAGTTGATGCTGGTATGACTGATACGGTTGGTGGACTTGACCACTATAAAGTGGTTGATTTTGACCGTTTTGGATATACGGTTGTCCACTGTTCGCAAAGATTTGTTGTTCAGAGCCTTGGTACACTTGCTGGAATTGTGGTTGTTGGTACTGCACCAGCCACGGTTGCGAGACCATGGGCTGTTGTGCTATACTAACCGTTGGACCAAGATGTGGGGTAATTGTACCCGTTTGTACTTGTGTCGCCCCACTAGTAGGCGATTGTGGTTGAGTTGCAGGGTCAAGGGGCTGTTGCATGAGAACCTGAGAAATCTGAGGTTGACATACAACAGGCATCGTTTGAACTTGCGACACGGTTACAATAGCCGGTGTAGTTGGGATGTTCGTCACAGGTACACACTGTTGCATAGAATATACAACTCTTGGTTGTTGGGGTAGCATAGGTACCCAACTACTTGTTGCAATTCCAGTATAACCTGAATATGGTTGAGAACTCCCGTATGGGTACCCTCCCGGAGGGGGTAATGAAAGGGCATACTGCCCCCCATACGGTGGTAATCCAGAACTCAAGGAAATTGATTGCCCTGGGGGACTGGATGGCCCAAATTGACCTCCAAAGGGATCGATTTGTCGAGTCTCAACATAAGAGTTACCAGATATTACTCCGGAGGAACAAACAGGAACAGACCACACTGTCGAAATAGTCCCTGGGTGGACTCCTTCTAGCGGTTGAGAGCTAGTTGGGACAGATGGTATGCCGGCAAACATTGTCGGATTTGCAGCAGGTAATTCTGCTGTCGCTGTGTCATTTGACACAGTCCTAGATGTTGACGGTTGTTCAGACATTTTGAGTCTATCCAGTTGATTGCCTAGCGATTCTACAGGAACTTCCACTGGTGATAGACAAACTTCTGCTGTAGCAGGAAATAGAGTGACCCCTACTCCAAAATGAGTTGGAGTACTTGCTTGCAGAAACTCTATAATTTCCTCTATCGCAATCTGACCAGGTGGAAGAGGAAGACCGTCAGGTCCGTAAAATATTTCTGGTGCCGAAGAAGGGGCTGTATCGACAGCGATAGATGTTTGAGGAGCAAGACTCTCTGGACCGGTTACAGATGGAACTGGTTCAGTGATACAAGTACTTGTTCTCAGACTAGGATCAGTATTACTGTCCCTCTGTGGTTGTTGAACTTCTTCTATAGAGGCAGGGTTTCCAAAAATGTTTGGAGTAACCAGAATCTCAGATGTTGTTGGAACACTTGTTCTAACTTTTAAAGGAGATTTTGAACCCGTTAAACGAGTTCGCTTTGTCCGTACTGTTTTCGATTTCGGAGACAAAGACGGTTGACTCGTAAGCCTCCGCGAACGACGGGGTTTCAATTGACTTTCTTCCACGATTGCGGATTACTTGATCAACCAAAATACAAAGGGGAAAATGTGTTTCTGATTTGAATGAATTTTATTAGACGCTTTTAGACACAACTTGCTTTTTCAGTTTTAAAGAGTCGAGAAAAAGCTAAAGATGACTCTAGTCTCCTTCGATATTTTAACGAGCCCAAAGTGACAAATGCTCGGATGGACTTTTTCTGTTATAGAGTCTGAAAAATGCCAAAAGGAACTGCTCTGGAGTTCTAGGTAGAGGGTGTGCCAAACTCTTCGCAAAACCACAGAATACTTTTTACGGTACGGGTGGTCGATCTTCGTGAATGCTGTGTTCACTGCATTGCGAATCGTAGGGCGGCCGACACGGCTTCCTATGGATAAAGGCTTTATTCCTATAGGGGTCTCCCAATATATATGCGACGGTACGTGGGAGCACAAGTCCGTATTGATACTCACCGCTTCACCGTGGAGGAATCACCCAACCACTCAACGATAAGATACCAGGTTTAACGACGCCGGAACACGTCTCTAGCCTAGACCTTCTATGTTTGCGTTATGTTTCAAAGCGTTGTTAAGTAAATTCAGTTTATTTTAAGGTTGATCTTGTTTAGCAGTTTGCCTTTATGGATCACCACGAGATGTATTGATACAAATTCCTAAATGCAGTCTAAAGATGATAAGCAAGCTTTAAAATCTTTTCAACAGATGAAAATCCTAACTACAAGGGAAAAGAAAGACATCATCTTTTCACAATGAGCAATCAGCACACTCTAATGCACTTTTCCTAAATCAGTCATGCAAACTTTATCAAATGAAAAATGCACAATGCAAGTGTTTCTTTTCAACTTTCTTTAGTATTGATGCCTACAAAGAAAGCCTTTTGCACAATTTTGAATTTGCTTTTAAATAATCAATACAAACAAGATTACTTTTTCTTGAAATCAGCAAGGGTAGAAGAGATTACAATCACTTAACGATTTCTTGAAACAAATACTTGTTTTGATATTCAAAAGAGACAAATTCAAACCATAAACAAAAGCAAATATGGATAATCAAACTGCAATCAGCCAATGGACTCTCTCCTAAGATCACAATCAGATCTGAATCAAGGGCTACAGGATGATTACTTTACTTTTGCAAAGGAAAACTTCGAATGATGTAACAAACACTTAAAAACATTCAAAGCTTTTTTTTACAAAAATGAGGTGGAATGCAAGCAAGAAAAGGAGTTTTCAGATCAGTACCAATGCTGGTTAATGGCTACAAAAACAGAGAGCAAAACAAGGCAACAGAAGGCAGAGAACCCCAGTAGGACTAGGCCAAACTGGATCAATGCAGGTGCAGCACTGTCAGTTTGACATTCAGCGCAGGTACTCCCTTCGGGACCTGCGTTGAAATGCAGACTGGCTTCACAGTGCCTGCGCTGAGAGGAGAAACTCTCGTTTCCCTCAAGTTCTGGGTCACAGTTTGCTCAAAAATGCACTGTTTCAAGCCAAATTAAAAACACAAGCAGGGTAACATCAAAGGAATACTTTGAAAGGGTGTACTAAGATCTATCACAAGGATCATCAACCTATTTTTGAATCTATTGTTCAGATTATAGACTCATCCAAAGACTGGATCAAGGCAGCACTATCTACTTTGCAATCCGTGAAACAGATGCAGTTCGAAAAGTAGCTGTTGAGTCTATAAAATAAACAAATAATGGAAACACAAATGAAGCTAACTAAGATAAGTTCTTCCCCAGCGGAGTCGCCATTTTGTTGTGGGGAAAAATGCCTATTTAGGACGATCCTATCCACCTAAAGTGTGATAGTACTTTAGCAACAAACAAAGACAGTTATCTAGATTTTACTTCCTTTGTGAAATGAAAAAGAGGGAGATTGAGGGGCCTACCGATGTCTTGCGTTTGTCCCTCGATCAGAAGTCCTCTTCCTCTTTGAGTGTTTGCAGCTCCTTATCTCCTCGCTTGCCCAGCTTCAAGAGAACAGCTACTTGATACCTGCGAGATCACAAGAGAACAGCTACAAGAACACAGCTCAAAGATACATGTTCATATTCACAAATGATTCAGGATTAGATAAATCAAATACACCAATGTAAACATACATCATATAAACACCAGCATATAGGAGCAAATCAGATAACTTTATTGATAAGTAGTAAGGGTTTGAGAAGAGTTACAACCCAGAGGGCTCCAATCCAGCGCCTCCTCCCAGCAAATGAAATCCCTATCTTCACCCCCTTTCAAAGCATAAACATCCAATGATTCTGATCACAAACTAGCAGCAATTCTTTACTATTACAACATTCCAGCCTCCCTAGACCTCATGAGAGAGCTCTATATATAGGAGATTTGGAGAAAGGATGAGTCAGCTTGTAACTGGTGTGAAGCTGCCTTGTGTCCTCTCCCACTTGAGTTCTTGAGTCCACTTGGAGGATCTTGCTTCCACTTGGAGAATTAGAGCCTCTTACTCATCACCAGTCGAATTCCTTGATGCAAGTGTCATTTTGGAAGCTTCCTGTGCATTGACTCATTGAAAAACGAGCCTGCCACTTGTCCAAGTACGCTCAGCGCAGGTAGCCTTTGTTGGAGTTGCATTTCAATGCAGGTACACAGTGGAGCACTTGACATTCAGCGCAGATGCTCAGTGGAGCAGTTGACATGATCCAGAATTGGCTTGTTCTGAGTGTTTTTCAGTGGAGAACTTTTGTGAATTGCTGTAGTTTCTAGCTTTTGTTCCTTTAGGGGTAGGAACAACATGTTTAGGGACTTTGGATCCCTTTTCTTATGGACATTTCATGCTCACTGTTGCAAGGCACAAAAATGTCTATAACACCCTTCCCTATTGTAGTGTGGTCCAATTTATATATTTACCCTCATAACTCCCAACAGGGTACTACTGCTCCTTAATGGCATCATGAAACGAATTCCAAGTGGGTGCGGCTGAACAATAGTGAGGGTGTACTTTCGTCCATATTCTCACAGTAGGTTTCCCACCAGTCCTTGACATGGGGGGTGACTTTAAGAAGTGAAAAAGTAATCTTTTCCTAGTTGGAAAAATCATGAACATAAAAATGTTCTTCTAGCATATTGTTATAGTGTTATATTATTATGCATGATTATTTTTATGTCTCTGTAAGTTATCTCTTTAATCCGACTGTGAGAGCTTGTTTGGTAAGGTGCCACTAGCCCATCTCCACAACCCGTTGTCACTACAACAAAACCCTGTGATTAGCGTCCCTTTTTTCTTCCTTTTTTGCATCTAGAGCCCATTTTTGGTGCTATTTGTGTCCATTTATAAAATATGGTGCAAAAATTGATGCAAAGTTTGCACCAAGTTTTTCACCAAGTCTTACACCAAGTTTAGCACCAGGTATTGCAATAGGTTTTGCATCAGGTTTTACACCAGGTTTTACGCCAAGTTTTATGCCAAGTTTTGTGCCATCCTTTGCACCATGTTTTGCATCAAGTTTGGCACCTAATTTTGTTTCACCAACTTTTGTATCATTTATTGCATCCACTTTTTGCGCCTACACTTGCATCAACTTTTTCATCATCTCTTGCATCCTCTTTTGCATCATTTTTTAAATTATTTTTTGCATCCATTTTTACATCATTTTTTGCATCCCCTTTGCGTCAAGATTTGCATCAGGTTTTGTGTCGCATATTGTATCTACTTTTGCATCTAATTTTGTTGCATCAACTTTTGCATCATATTTTTCATCCATTGTTGCACCCATGTTTACGTCCACTTTTGCATCCCTTTTTGCATCTTATTTTTCATCTTCATTTGCTTCTTTTTTTGCATCTATCATTACATCCACTTTTGTTGTGACACTATTTGTACCATGTTTTCTACTTACTGTTGTACCCATGTTTGCTTCCAATTTTGCATACATCTTCGAATCCACTTTTGCATCAAAATATTGCATCTATTTTTGCATCCACTTTTGTGTTGGGTTTTGCATCTCATTTTGTATCATCTTTTGCATCTACTTCCATTGCATCCATATTTTTCATCCAATTTTGTTTCTTCTTTTGCACCCATGTTTGCATCCACTTTTTCATCCCTTATTGCATCTTGTCTTGCATCCAAGTTTGCATATTTTTTGTGTTTTTTATTACATCCACTTTCTCATCCACTTTTGTTGTGCCATATCTTGTGCCTATCATTGAAACCTACATTTTATTCCAATTTTTCATTCACATTTGCATCCTCTTTTGTGTCCAAGTTTGCATCAAATAATTTTTCTGTTTTTTGCATCTACTTTTACATCCACTTTTGATGTGTTCAATTTTGAATCTAATTTTGTGTCCACTATTGCACCCATGTTTGTTCCATGTTTACATCCATTTTTTAATCCTATTTTGCCTCCTTTCTGCATCCAAGTTTGTGTCTTTTTTTGGGTCCATTGTTGTATCCACATTTATTTCACAACAATTCATGCTAAGTTTTATGCCTACTATTACACCCATGTTTTCTTCCACTTTTTCATCCATGTTTGCATCCTATTTTGTGTCCAAGTTTGCATCAACTATTGCATCTATTTTTTCATCCACTTTTGTGTCAATTTTTTTGTCTTGTTTTGCATCTACTTATGTTGTGTCCAATCTTCGTATAATTTTAGGTTTATTGTTGCCCCCATTTTTTTTAACTTTTGCATCCATTTTCCAACTCTCATATATTTTTTGCATTGATGATATTTCTTATGACATTAACAATTATGAACAACTGATGACAATGTCAATAATTATGACGACGATGATAATGAAGATGATGACGATGACATGAATTGTGATTAATATGATAATCAAAATGATGATAAAGATGATGGGGGTTATAATGACAATGATGATGGAGATGCTAATGACCTTGGAAAATCTTTCCAATTTTTAAATGTTGTCTTAGTCATAATCATAATCATTATCTTTAGAGTCATCTTCCAATTCATCATCATTATCATTATTTTCATCTTGGTAATCATCAACAACAATAATGTCATGAATGATGATTATGATGTTCTTGACGAAGTTGACAACAGTGATGATAGAAATTACATAAATTATGATGATGGGGATGATGAAAATTATAATGATGATGATAATGGTAGTGGTGATGATGATCATCGATCATCTCTAAAAAATAAAGTTGTCATTTCTCTTGCATATATCATGTGTCCTAACAACCCTTTTTGAGAACTCATAATATTTTTTGGGTTGATGATATTTCTTACGACACCTATAATTATGAACAATTGATGACAATGTCCATAATCATGATGATGATGATGATGACATGAATGGTGATTATGACGATAATGCAATGATGAGATTGATGGTGGTGATGATGATGATAATGAAGATGATGACACTCCCTCTAAGCTAGGGAGATACTCATAATGAGACAAAAAATTACTCTCAAGTTGAAATATTCATATAAGAAGGGATTTGGATTGATAAGCATCAACAATGATTTAAATCAACATACCCAACATTGTCAAAATAGAAAGGCCTTGACTAACAAGTTATATATCTCCATCAAATCATAACACAATGTTGGGAGGCATAAATTTGGACACCACTGCCTCTTTAGGCACTTACCACACTAGGATGTTCATCAGGCATGTCCTCACATGATTATTTCCTAATCCACTGTCATAATATTTGATGCCAGGAAATGTCGATCCTCATGACTATTCTTATCTTGGATTAATGTACTTGACTTATGGTGGTTAGTCCTAGTCAAAGCACAAATTCTCAAAGAATATTGGTCCCAGATGTTTATCTAATCCACCATCCTCCCTATTGGTGTCTTTAGTAGGCTTACGACTATTAGTCTCAGCCATCGTACATGATAAATGGATAATATGGTGTCCATTCTCACTCCCTCTCAACCAAGAAGGAGACATCCACAAGCATAAGTGTTTCTTAAGAATACCCATCATTTTCATTGGGAATAACATCATTAATTTGTTTTCATTGCATGATGCCTTTATGATTAAGCATTCATAGATTTGTGGGAAAATATTTCCCCTTTTTGTCATCTGTGATTGAAGAAAATCAAAAAGTGAAAGCCAAAATCATTAAATATACACTATAATGATTTATCTAAGTCTAAACTCTAAGGTTAAAGTGAAAATTTATGTAAACATTATATCTATGAGTAGTTAAAAACTTATGAAAACCTTATTCCCTAAGTCCTATATATAAGAAAAATCAAAAGAAAGAAAAATAAGGCCCAATGAATGGTAACTCATGTATTGATACCCTCTTTGGAAAACATATGAATATATACACTCCTAGTCAGACTTGATCACATGTTTGCGATGGTTAAATCATGAAGTCCTCTTTTCCACTTTAATTTTCACTTCATCATTTAAGCACCTAATTGAGGATCTAGGTAATTTTTCTTGCCTAAGGGTTTCATGTCTACTCTTGGTTTACTTATGTTACGCTACAATCAATCATGTGACAGAGTGAAATGCTTAAGTTTGTGGAGTTATTAGAATAGTGTATTAAGTTAGTCACCACACACACATGTATTTCATGTCATTGAACCACATGTGTGGGTTGGAGACTCATTTCTTGAGAGATTTAATGGATACTACTTTCGGGCCTTGATGGTATATCTTACAAAATCTCTTGGTAAACATTGTGATTCATCCTTTCCGTTCCTTGAGACACTTGATAATATTGAAGTCACTCCCAATAATCCACGGAGATGAGGAGTATAAATTACTTGTGCTGGAAATAGAATTGAGAAATAGAGGTTTTCCATTTGTGATATTGGATTCATAGACATTGGATACATGGTAGTAGTCCTCGTTGTCAATTAACTAAAATTATATTGTCATAATGCGAAAATAGGTAAACGTAATCAATCACTACTACTTGGAAATTACTCCCCCATTTTCTAATTGTATGAGGTAGAACCTCACTTAATATTTTTATTTCTTATATCAACATTATTGACGGGTGCTTTCCATACCATTTTTCTTTTAGGAGATTTCTTTTCCTTTACTATTGAGGTCCCTCATGTTCCAAGAGACTATTTTCATGGAGAATTTACATAGAAAGGAAGTATAATGTGACTAAAAAAACATGTTCCAAGATTTAAGTTATTGGACAATGCCACTTAATGACTCCTATATTTCCTTAACCTGGGACTAAATGGTGAACTTGATAGCCTAAAGGGAAATTAACCAATGAAAATCTCAAAAAGATGTGACTTTTGAATTTATCACATAAAAGTTAATATACTAAAAAAAAACATCCATAAAAATTTCATCAATCAATGAATCTTTAAAAAAAATATCCAAAACAATTTCATCAAGCAGTGAAGCATTACATTATAAATTACAATCTATAAACCTTTTGGTAACTTCTTGCTAAACCATGTTCAAAACCAACATATTTAATATTAATATTTAACAATAATATGGAAAATAACACACTTTCATAAATTAAATAACATGGTATAACTCCTAAGAAATGTCACTACCATAAAACTAAAAAGCACGCAACTAATGGGAGTGGCCACTCAAGGCCACCATAAGACAATAAATCTATTAAGACAAGGAGTAATGGGGAAAGAAATCTACAAAGGTCAAAGGCAAACCTATTTTAACTTTATTGTTTTATTAGGTGCAAGTGGAACATCTCAATATATAATGAAGATAAGAATTAATTTTATTGCATTAAGAAAACCCAAGCACATTCTATAACTTAGCAAGGAAGAGATGTATAATACCCATCTCAGTGACACAACACATGGAATTAAGTTACTATTTTATATATAATTTAAACTTATATCATAAAATCACAAATTTAGCATGAATGGATGCTTAAAATCCATTTTTATAAAAGGAAAATATAATTTTCGTTATAAAAAAAATCCAGGAACTAAATATATTCTTTTAGAAAATAAAAACATACTAAACTGAATATATATTAAAAAAAAGAACTAAACTTAAGCAATTTTTTTTTTTAATTTAAAATATTTTTTTGAATTCTTTTAAACACTTCCCTCCATTCTAAGAAGAAAAAATAATAATAGAAATAAGGACGGACCAAAAATATTCCTTTCCTTGATAAGTGTTTCCCACAATTCATTCCACTCGCTCGAGTTATTTCATGAAACAAAGATAAGTGTTATTTCACACTCTTTTGGCAAAGCCTATTGAGATTCTCTTATGATATATCTATTCCTTGATGGAGTCCTTGATATATTGATGAAGTTTTGATTTCTTGGAGATTAATTAGAGCAAAGAAAACATGAGTACTCTTAATTCCTAGTTCAATGCCTCTAATGGTGGACACAAGGCAAGGGAGGGGTTGCTATCGTGGTCATAACTCCAAGTTCATTGCCTCTAATGGTGGACGAGGCAAGGGAGGGGGTTGTGGTCATGGTCGTGGTCATGGAGTTCTCTATTTTACATTATATTTAGGGAGTTCAAAACAATTTGAATGGAATCGTTGTCGTCACTAGGTATAATGGATTAAGTGTGATAATGGATAAAATGAAGTAGTTATTTGTGAGCATTTTTTCTTGAACGAACGTTAGGATCCATCTTATTATAGAGAAAAGTACATGCATTAAAAACAACTCAATATTTCATGTGACATTCATATTGTATGCGACTTATTTTTCATTAAAAACAATTTACTTTTTCATGTGACATTCTTTTTTTGTTAAAATTTCTTCTATTTCTAATCTGAATTACAATTATAATTTGAAATAAAGCTTCCAATAAATATTAATTTACCAATTCTACATGGAAATCATAAGAAACATTCACAATATAATATGACGAACAAATAGGTACCTACTTCATATGGATTAAAAAATGCTTCTACTACTTAATGTGAATTACAAGTGTAATCTTAGTTGGATTTCCAATATATCTTAAGCCATATCTTCATTTTATTTTTAGTACTATTAAATTTTATTATGTCCTACCTCATTTTATTGTTAGCATTGTAATAAAAATATGCATTTTGCTATAGAATTAGTACTAACATGTAATATTGTTTTTTTCTAGAACGCTATAGGTAATGACCACGAAGATGATGATATAGACTATGTTTAGATTACATCATATATCAGAGATGATGATGATGATGACGATGGTGATGGTATTGGTGATGATTATGTGGATGATATTATCAGGATGGTCAGGATGATGATCATGGAAATGATCATGAGGATGAGCTTGGCTATGATTTTCGTGGTGCTAGCTAGCCATGCGTTATTTTTTATATTTAGTTGGATGTCTTAATATGGTAATCATACATTTGAATTTTAGTTTATTTGAATAATGATGATGTTACTATCGGTACTATCTTGTTACCTTGTGAATATGTTGAAAATTGTTTATAATTTTTTTATGAAGAATTATTGTGTATGATGAGATTCCTATTTTTTTATGGATGTTGTGAATTTACCTTAGCATAATGATATCTATGAAACATTTCTATTTGGTAATCTTAAATTGTCTTTTAGTTGATTTGATTAAATATGATAATGATATTATCATTTTTATCTTATTCTTTTATGTATGTATTGAAAATTATCCACATTACTTTGATGGAGAATTATTGTGTATGATGATATTACTATCTTTTGATGGATGTTGTGAATTTACCTTAGAATAATGGTGTTCATGAAATATTTTGATATGATAATCATGCATTTGAATCTTAGTTGATTTGATTAAGGATGATGAGGATATTATTAGTATTATCTTGTTACTTTATATATGTGTTGAAACCTGTCAATGCTTTTTTATGGAGAACAATTATGTATGATGACATTACTAATTTTGGATGTCATGTTGTGAATTTACCCTGGAATAATGATATCTGCGATAATTGTTGATTTAGTAGTAATATATTCATATTGAAAATTGTTAATGATTTTTTTATGGAGAATTATTATATATGAGGATACTGCTATATTTTTTATGAATGTTGTCAATTACCCTTAAATTTGTTTACAAATACTAAGTTATGAATTTGAATTGTGATATATTCTTAAATGTGTTATACATGAAAATACCTACTCATCATCTTGGAGGAGAATACTATGTTGTTGGTTGAAATACCCCTTTCTCCTAAACTATATAAGCCTATAATACAAGTTATGTACCATGAGGACCACGGTATCCTAGTCTATAACAAGTTGTCCCCTTCATCTAACTTTTGTTACCAAAATAATAACCACCTAAGAAAAAATTAAGAAACTAATAAAATAATGCCATGTAGACAATTTTTTAATATATCATTTTTATTATTATTTTACCAAAATTACACAAATAAATGTCACATTTATGAAAATAACTGTATATGTATTTTATATTTAAATTAATATATTAACACAACATTTAATAAAATTTAAATTAGAAAAGCAAATTCAAAATTTAAAAGAAATTTAAATTACCCAAATAAACGTCACTTTTATCAAAAATAACCATCTACATGTATTTTATATTGAAATTAATTTATTAACACAAAATTTAAGAAAATTTAAATTTAAATTTATTTATTTAACACGCCATGATTTACCCTTCATTAAAAATATTCTAGATATTCTAACTTTTATAGATTAACATATTAATTTTATTTTTAATATTTAATATAGTTTTGGGTCACTTGGGCTGATAAATTAGGTAAGTTATATTATTAAAAAAAATTCACTGCATAGTCACACCTATATGTCTTTTAAATTTTAAAGGATTTTGATTGGCTTACACATTATGACATGGAAATTCAATGTTAACATTTTAAAATGAAAATTCCTCTAATGTGAGGGAAAAAGCTCAAATTAACTAGAATTTGACACTCTTGTTCACTTTCAGAAACTCATATGGTGGAATGTGATCTCTTTATCCTCATCTTTAGAATTTTCCTAAAAGATAAAAGCATACAAAAGTGGGAAAGAGCCATAAAGCATGGGGAAGCTTTTTCCAAAGTACAAAAGCATCTAAAAAGTGCAAAATGTCATTTTTATATGAGGAAACATTATTCACCCAAAAGCTTTTTCCAAAATTGAAATAATGAGGAAATTGGGAAATCTTCATAGCCTTCACTTTCCTATATATTGGAGGCTTGGCCATTTTGGACATGATGGGAATTCATGTATTGTCACGTTGCTGAAATCTATATTGAGAGGGAGAGTTTTGGAGCTAGGAGTTGGGGGAGGTGTTGTATGGTTGTAACTTTCCTCCAACTCCTTTATTAATATAGATTATTCGTTCTTCCTTCCATATGCTACTATTCATTCTTTACTTATCCTATTTAACTAATGAATGTATGGGATTTTGGTTTATATTTATTTATTCAGTAATATTTATATGTTTATGATAGTTTAAACTATCAAGATATTATGTTGTGAAGTTTTCTTTGTTCTCTCTCTTGTGTGTAGGACCAAGATTTGGAGCTATCTAGGAGCACTTCCCAGCGACACTAAAAACTCCAACTCCAACAAGACCTACATGCGAGGACTCACATGAATTCATTCTTCTTTTCTTAATCTATACTCTACATCTTGATCTACTAAGAATCTTGAGCCCTAGAACAACCTTTCTCTTAATCAGTCTATCTTAGGTTTCTAGGATAAACTGAGAGGGTTTTATGTTCATCTAACGGTGCATTAAATCCTACAGCAAAATGATATTTAGAAATTGTAATATATTTCACTATGTAATAAAATTAGTAAAATGGAAGTAAAAGTAAAACTCTAAACAAGAAGCCAAAAGTGGATGTAACCATCGATGCAAAATTGGGAGTAGAATTGGATGTTAAACTAGCCATTAAAACAAGATGCAAACAATGAGACAAAAAGGGTTTTAAAGTAGAATTAAAAAAGGGTGTAAAACTAGACACAAAGAAGGGAACAAAATAGGGCATACAAAAAGATACCAAATTGGGCACAAACAAGGATGTAAAAATGGACACCAAAATGAGGATGCAAATAATGGTGTAAAATTAGGATGAAAATTTGGGTGCAAAAAGGATGTAAGAAAAGACACAAAACAAGAAGCAAAATGGGACTAAAAAATGGTGAAACTAAGGATGCCAAAAATGATGCATAACTAGATGAAAATTCAGACTAAAATCTAGGTGCAAAATGAGATGCAAATGTGGACACAAAATGTGGCATAAAAAAGGATGCAAATTTGGATGCCAAAAAGGATGCAAAATTAGACACCAAAAAGGATGCAAAATTGGACATAAAAAATGGTGAAAAATTGGACATAAAAGTAGAAAAAATGGTGCGAAAATGGGCAAAAAATGGCTCAAATTTGGATGCAACATTGGATGCAAAATGAGGTGCAACAAATGATTCAAAACTTGGTGCAAAAACAAATGCAAACGTAGACAGAAAAAATGGCTCAAAATTGAACGTAACATTAGACACAAAATGGGATTCAAAGGTGGATGCAACACATGGTCCAACATAGGGTGAAAATTTAGATGCTCAAAAGGATGAAAAATTGGATGCAAGAAATGTTGTTAAAAATGATGTTAAATTGGATGCAACAAATGATGCAAAATTAGGTGCAAAATAGGATGCAAAAAAGGGAGACAAATGAAACGAAAAAGTGGATGAAAAAAATGGTGCAAAAATGGATGAAAATTTTGGCACTAAATCAGATTCAACATATGGTGCAAAATTAGATGCAAAAAATGATGTAAAAAAAGGCAGAACAAATGATGCAAAAATATATGTAAAAATAAGTACAAAATTAGAAGCAAAAAATGGCATAAGACTACATGCAAAAACTGTCACAAACTCGATGCCAAAAAAGGGACTAAATCAGATGAAAAAGATGGTGTAAAACTCGATGCAAATCACGACACAAAAATAGAAGCAAAGAATGGCACAAAACAAGAAGCAAAAAATGATGCAAAAATAGATGCAAAAAATGGCACAAAACTAGAAGCAAAACTTGTTGTAAAACCAAATGAAAATCTTGATGCAAAATATGGTGCAAAATATAATGCAAAATTTGGCGTAAAAAGAAGATGCAAAAAAGGATGCTTTAAAAATTGTGCAATAGAGCTAGATTTAGTGTCGGGTTGATCATCCCAATGGAGAGAAAAATACACTAAAATCTGGTGCTAAATATGGTGTAAATTACCTGTTTTGTTGTAGTGTGTATATCATCTATAGAGTTAATGTGTGTGTGTAATGTGATTGAAGCATTGTTGTAGATTTGATTTAAAACATGGTGTGAATTTGTCTGTTGATCCTTTGATATTGCATTACTCTCATATTGAAGATTCCTATTTCATGTTTGCAATAGTTTTGTGAATATATGAGTTGGAATTGAATCTTTATTTTTTCAATGCAATACACAATTATTTTCTTGCATAGGTTTTGGATCTATCATATTATTTCATGAGGGTTTCGATTTTGACCTAAAACTATTAGATTTGGTTCTATCTCAATTCGTCATTCATTGATCTAGGTGTTTGTTCTCGTACATTTTTTTTTTTATTCATGTTCATGACTTGAGTACCTTTTTGGGTTTACTGTCGAACATTTCAATGATTTGAATGATTTGAAATGATCAAGGAATGATATGGAGGATCCAAAATATGATCAAAGTTTCATAAAATGCTCAAAACTCAAAGTTGTCAGATTCTTTTCGAAACTAGCTTAATTGCATAGATTTCATCATTTTGAATCCAACATAACTTGAACAAGAGAAATCTGACTTCGTATGAAGAACTTATGCAAATTCAAAGTTCAGGTCCAAGCAAGGTAAAAAGTCAAAGGTCAACTGGTGAAAGTGAAAGTCAACGATCAGGGTTCCAACAGTCAACGATCAACTTAGGGTTCCAGTGGTCAGTCTTCTAGGCTCATGGTTCTGACCAACACGTGGCGCTTCTAGAGCTTGACAAGTCTCGTTATGTGGTTGGTTGATTTTGGACCAATCTTGAGGTGACACGTGGCCTTGTAGGATTGGTCAAATGTTTGTTAGGAAAACCAACGGATTGGACAGGATTCGATCCTGCGACCTCTCAACAACAAATCCAACGCTTTAACATTATGCCATTACTTTGGTCCTTATTTAACATACCTCACTGCTTATTGTTAAAGGGTATGCATTATCCAAATGCATAAAAAAGGCAGAGCTCGCCATTGTTGGTGGCTCCGCCATATATCATTTATCCTCCTCCAATTAAAAAACTCTTCCGTTGAATCTTAATTCAACTGACGACATATTTTAATGCGACATACATTAAAGTATGGTGGAGGGATAATGTTGTGTGAGTTGTTTTAATGTGGATATGGTGATAAACATAAAAAAATATTGTTATGATATCGTATCACACCACCATAGTGGGGAGGTCAGGATTTGACCCCTCGACCTCTCAACTTTTGTTATAAAAGTTTTCCATCTCGCTACAGGAGGGACAAGTGAAGTATTAGTGTAGCAAGGGGTTTCTATCTAGTGACAAAACATCGGGACAACAAAACTTTGGAGAGACATTCTAGGGAAACCAGGAAGCCTTTTTCAAATCCAAAAGTTGTTACAAGATCCAGAGACAAAGAAGAATACAAAATAGTCAGTTTGGATTGTAGTTGAAGCATTTTATATGTAATTTTGATGATTTTTGAAAATTTTAATAAAAATGCCTCCCCATTAAAGACCAGGACCAAAGAGGAAGGCTTGAAGATAGCCGAACTCCATTATCAACGTGATGGTGTCATTTTCTCTTGTGTACTTCATTATTGATGTTTATGTCGCTGCAAATTTCCTTTAAAGTTTCCTATGATAGTTAAATTGACCTCTTTTTAATGGTGGTTTTTAATTACATGCATGCAATTTTAAAAATTTAATAAACCAATATCAATTTCGATTGGGATTTCAGATCAATGAGTATCAGAGTAGTTATTGATAGTTTGGTTTATGTGTGCATGATCACCAGGAGCAAGTCGATATGTGGTGAAGGAGAAGTTGTTGAAGGAGATACAAAATTTGGATCGAGAAGAAGGACAACTCAAGGAGAAGAGATGGTTGAAGAAGGAAGAGGCAATCATCCTTTTGGATCTAATGTAGGCTTTGTGGATTCTTTCATGACCTTGCGAGCCATGGTTGAGGAGATGTACCATGAGTTCAAATAGGTGAAAAAGGAAGATAAACCAAAAGATGAGGAAGCTGAGGCATTGCACTCTGAAAAATCTAAAGATGAGGGACCATCTGATTTAGGTAAAAAAATAGAAACTGTCGATGATAAGAAATATCCAATTTATTATCTTTCTGGTGGTCAACTTGAATCATCTTCTCCAAAACCTTTTCTTAAATTGGATGTGAAATTCGACTTACCCATGTATAATGGTGAAATCAATGTTGTGAAACTTGATAACTGGATTAAACATATGGCGGTGTATTGTAGTGTGCAGTATATTTTTGACGATGTGGTCAAGGTTCGATTGGCTTCACTTAGTTTAGAAGGAACCACACTCATATGGTGGAAGAGTAAGTTACAACATGGGACTCAATAGATTGGTAATATTTTTCCATCATGAAGTGATTTTGTTTCTCCACTTAGAAAGAAATTCTACCCGTTGGGATATAAGGAGAAAGCCTTAATATAATGACAATGTCTTAAAGTTAAGAAATGACAATCAGTTAAAGAATACACAAATGAATTTAGCAAGGAGGCATTAATGCTTGATATTCCCTTACATACACAAGAAACACTAATGAAATATATAGGAGGATTACTTGAATACATTTGTAATATTGTATTCATGTTTAGTCTTACTAACCTGGATGAAGTAGATTTTCAAGCAACTTACATTGAAGAAGCAAAAACTAGAGTTGGTGTATCATTAGAATCATCATCCAAAAAATAGGGCAAAGGAAAGGGAAAAACTAACATGACAAATTCCATTACAATGGAATAGGAAAAAATCTCTTGAAAGAATTGCAAGGAGGAGGGGCATGATGAAGAACATTGATTGCAACTACACCCTGAAAAGCAACCAAAGTGGTTTAAAGGAAACAAGGGTAAGAAAAACATTGGAGCAACAATAGTGTCAACATATTTGGGTTCAGAACTAGGTGATGATGCTCAAATTGTAGTAGGTTTTGCAGGTAATTCTGATGATGGTAATGATTCTCATAGTTCATGTGATATAGAAAAATGCAAATGATTTCATATCAGGGTCATTATGAAGCATACCAAGATCGACACTTTTTTAGATAACGAGTCTCAAGCTAATCTAATTTATGAGGAATTGGTTAAGCAGCTGGGATTAAAAACTAAAAATAATAGTATACCTTACACACTAAATGGGATGAGCAAAAACCATAAATTTCCAGTAACTAAGCAATGTGTCTTACAATTTGCAATCACATCTCAATTTGTGGATAAGGTCATATGTGATGTAGTGCCGCTAGATGGATGTAGAATGGTCTTAGGTAGCCCTTATTTATATGGTTGAAAGGAAATTTTCTACAAGGAGAAAAATCGATATCATTTGTTTAAAAGATGAATTGGATATATTATGCATTCTCATCCTATAAAGTCAAAAAAATCTTTTCAAACAATGGAACAGTTAAAGAGGAAAGCTTATGCAAGTAAAACTATGTTTGTACCATTGATGACACCTAAGCATAAAACAACTAAAACAAATAAAAATAATGTGGTTAAGGAATATGAAATTGTACAACAAGTATCATTGCATGATAAGTTGAGTTGTGTTCCAGTTATGAAGAGTCAATAGGGTACAATTTCATTTATGTCAGTATGTTCAGTGTTGTTATTCAACTTGTTTATATTCAATAATATGTGGTTGATAACAACAAACATGGATGTAGATATGGATGGAAAATGGAACAATGTGCTTTGCAATTTTTATGTTGTACTGATGATTGTGTGGATGAGTAACATGTACAGATTCAGAACAGGTTGGCCCAAAGACACTGGGTAGGTGGAGAGACATTGTCTTCACCTTCAAACAATATAGACAACCTTTTGGTGGTCCAAAAGGTCTTAGTGGGGAGAAATGATCTGAATGATCCGAAATGATCAAGGAGTGATATGGAGGATCCAAAAATATGCTCAAAGTTCCCGAAAATGCTCAAAAACAAAAATTGTTAGATACTTTTGAAACCAAATTCATTGTGTATATTTCATCATTCTGAATCAAAATTAAATTGAACATGAGAAATTTGACTTCATATGAAGAAGTTATGCAAATTAAAAGTTCAGGTCTAAGAAGGGAAAAAAGTCCAAGGTCAAATCGTCAAAGTCAAAGTCAACGATTAGGGTTCCATAGTCAACGGTCAACTCAAGGTTCTAGCAGTAAGGGTTTCGGGGTCATGTTTCTGACTGACACGTGGTTTTTCCAGAGCTTGACAAGTGTCATTGCATGGTTGGTTGATTTTGGACCAATCCTAAGGTGACATGTGGCCCTATTAGAGGGTGACACATGGCCTTGTAGACTGGTCAAAATTTGGTCATGGTTCCAAACAACACGTGGTGCTTCCAGAGATTAAAACATTTCATTGCATGGTTGGTTGATTTTGGAGCAATCTTGAGGCGACACGTGGCCCTATCGGAGGGTGACACATGACCTTGTAGGACTGGTGAAAATGTTGTTAGTAAAATCGACAAGTTGGATGAGATTTGATCCCACAACCTCTCGAAAGAAAATCCAATGCTTTACCGTTATACCACTACTTTGGTCCTTGTTTAACATACCCCACCATATATTTTTAAAGGGTATGCATTATCCAAATGGATAAAAAATGCGGAGTCCACTGTTTTTGGCGGCTCCGCCATATATATTATCCTCGTTCAATTAACAAACTCCGCCACTAAATCTTAATTCAACCGATGACATATTTTAATGCAACGTATATATTAAAGTATGGTGGAGGGATAAGGTTATGCAAGTCATTATATTGTGGATATGGTGATAAACGTAATTATTTTTATGATATCGTATCACACCGCCACGGTGGGGAGGTCGGGATTTGATCCCCTAACCTCTCACATTTTTTATAAAAAATTTCCATTACGCTATAGGAGGGACAAGTGAAATATTAGTGCAGCAAGGGGTTTTTATCCAGTGACAGACCATCGAGACAACAAAAATTTGGAGAGACATTCTAGGCAAACAAGGAAGCCTTTTTCAGATCCGAAAGTTGATACATGATCCAGAGACAGAGCATAATACAACATAGCCAGTTTGGATTGTAGTTTGGATTGTAGTTGAAGAATTTTTATATGTACTTTGTTGATTTTTGAAAATTTTAATAAAAAGGCCTCCCCATTAAAGATCGGGCCCGAAGAGGTAGGCTTGAAGATAGTCGAACTCTGTTATCAACGTGTTGGTGTCATTTTCTCTTGTGTACTTCATTCTTGATGTTTATTTTTCTGCAATTTTCCTTTCAAGTTTCCTATGACAGTTAAATTGAGCTCTTTTTAATGGTTGTTTTTAATTATATGCATACACTTTTAAAAATTTAATAAACTAGTATCAATTTCGATCGGGATTTTAGATCATTCAAAGGTTGTGATTTGGGGTAAAGACTGATTACTTTTAGATGTGATAGCTTTATTGTTATTGGTTGGGATAACCCATTTATGTAACTTGGGTCACCTCATGCTGAAGTCGATTGGTTGTGACAAGATTAATCTTGTTGTGTGTATGTTGTGGATGAACAATTGCTCTAGGTCTCGATGATTTCTCTATATTATTGATCACTATTCTACACTCAGATTCTAATCCCTTATTACTTTTTCCCTATGCTCCATCATGACTTGTATTGACATGGTTTTGAGTGATTATGATCCATATAACAAATTGAAACATTGAATGTTCCTTTGCTTGAGCAGATGAAGGTGATCTCACTTAAAATTTATTCTTGCCATTCTTGAATTTGTCGATATGGGTTAATTTCAGGGTTAGGTTTTTTTTTTTTTCAATACATACATTATACTAAGTGTGAGCATCATAATGAGTGCAAGCATCAAAGAAGAGGAAAACACCTAAAGAGTGCTAAGCTTGTATGAATGCATTGTTGCTACGACAAACACCCTCCAAAATATTACGTACATTGGAATTTTGGAGCCTACTGTGGATCTTGTGATCAGTCATTCCATAGTCACTTCTTTGTTAGCTAATGCTTTTTGAGCTCCCTTCATGGATTAGAAGTGTCGAAGTCACTTTCTCACACATGCTCAGTGTGCAAAAATCCATGATCACATTATTTTACGCAATCTTGAACAAGCATAACACGTTCCATCAATAATATGCATGTGCGATGCCCAATCCTTGTCAACAATCAATGTGTACTGATATCAACAGTCCCTCACTTTGTTTACAATCATACTTCTATTTTGGTGAGTTTCTCCAACTGTTGATTTTGCACACTTTCACCATCACAAGTGTTGTTTTCATGTTTATGGTTGTCGCTTTCACTTTCTCTGCCTTTGATTAGTGTCATTTTCATGTTATCTTTGCCCTAGCATGTGTTTTTTTCACCGTCATTCACATATCGCAAGTATCGTTTGCACTCTTTTTTTCATATAGGAAGTGTCATATTTTGACGAGGGAATTTCCGCTTATCATGTGAAGTGAAGTTTTCATTTGTTTCAAGGGGAAATATTTGTGATGATGAGTTGTTATTATCATGAAGGCATGTTTTGCAATCATTTCCAAAGTTTCACGCACTCTCACACAAGTGTCATCATTGTCATCGTAAAGTGTATCTTTAGTGTTGTACTTGACAAAAGTTGTCAAAAAGGTTGTCGCACTAAGGGTAGTATGTGTTCATGTGTTTCAGATGATACATGTTGTGTTTTCAAGTTTTTAATTGTGTTATCATAGTCAAGTCCTATCACTGTTCACATCAGTTTCACTTATCCCACACTCAGCCAAATTTCGGAAAATTCCCAGCAACTTAGCCTCATCTAAACTTTATGAACTCATTGTGTAGTCCTAGCCCTCAAGCTGCAACCTTTCCTCTTGAAACTATACAATGTACAGTTTCTGCCTCCCAGGACTTGCTCGAGCACTGAAACTGTGCAATTCAACCCTCCAACCTAGCCCCAACTGCACACTGCATAATCTCTGAACTCAAGCTCAACCCCAATCTCTTGAAATGTGAAACTGTGCAATCACCAAGACTTATTTCTATCCTAGAACTACACAGTTGGATGAAACTGTGCAAAACCCCTAAGCTTGGCTCCCTAAGTTCCCCAACTGTGCAATCTCTTTGCTCAATCCAGGCTTGTACTACGTATTGTGCAGTATCAAGGCTCAAGCCTAACCATTGACTTATTGAGTTGCATAAATACGCAGTAATTGAGCCTCTCCCTTGGCCTACCACCTAGTTCCAGCTCAGTTAGTGGATCATCATGCAACATGTTAGACTAGGGATTTATAGGACTGATGTCATCTTTTCATGATTGCATTGTAGATGTAGGAACTCTATCATGCTTTGGAAAGATGATGAAGAAGGAGATGGAGAAGGAGGACATGCTAAAAGAATCATAAGGAGACGAGGAGAAAGGATGATCATGAGGTAAGAAGACGAAAGAACATTTGATTACAATAGAAGACCAAAGACCAGGACTGCACGACCACTTGATCTGATTCACAACCGTTTGGAGTGTATATACGAAGAAAAAAGCATATCTCACATATATATGAATCATTGGATACATCTCTTATGCAAGACAGAAAGAAAGAAGAATCAAGAAGGACATCTTGGCACTGCGACATCATCATGCAGTCCATGTCATTGGTATCATGTGATGTCCCATCATGAGTCATCATATGCTGCATCATTATTGTGAATTATGTAATTATCTATTCAAAATGTATTGTAAATTGGAAGTCCAAAGGACATGTTCAAAGTATGAAGAGTCATGTAAATTTGAAAATTCATAGGAATTCAAACAATCATGAGGGTATTCAAAGAGTCACAAGGAAGGTGAAACATCATCTCTTAGTTATATATACACCCTCATGAGAAAATGATTTTACTCACATTGGATCCTCCCTCAAGGAATTAAAGAGATAGACTAGTTCTTTTGGGGAGAGAGGAGTGACTCCAATGCTCCACTATTGGAGCTAGTAGTGTTCATTGTATACATATGCCTAGGAAATTTTACTTAATATATGAATCCTGCTGGTGAACATGTTCTTCATGCATGGATTATGAATATTTGTAAGACTGTTCTGTGAATGTTTGTAGTTTATTTTTTTTTTCACTTGTGCTAAAGTAGTTGAACTATTTTCATTATTTTAGTGCTTATCATATTGAGAATGTTTTGTTGACAGTTAGAGCCAAGGGAAATCTATAATAATATATGGCAACCAGGTTAATACTCTGGATGGGGCTCCTATTCCAAATAGTATGAGGTATAATTGGGACTTCACATCGGCGAGACCCCATTGGTTGACATATTTCTAGCACTGTCAAACAAATGGTGCTAGAAGGAGGTCCAAATGACATGTTATGCCCATTGAGTATTCTTTGAATCTCTTATTCAAAATGGCTCTTCCCCAAACCATAATCATGATATGTTTTTCTAAAGAGATTAATATTACTATCCCAATTTAAGAGCGAAATTTTTTCATAACATGTCTCAATTTAAGTTTGATGGCAAGGATGAATTGACTCTTCAAAAACATTTGTTTCAAGTTGTCCGATTTTTCCTTTCTAATGGAATATATTGTAAGGATGTTATGGCTATATTGCTCACCCTCACATTTGAAGGTCGTGTTAAGAGATGGTATCATACATTAATTGTTTCTTTGATCCATTCATTCAACCAGATTGTGAAGGAGATTATGATAAATCATTTGATAGGTATAATTATCGAGATGTTCTTAAAATAATTATTCAACTAAGGACGTTTATCTCTTTTTTTCGATAGAAAAAAACGATGGAGCTAGGGTTTACTCTGTGCAAGAACAATTTCCTGGGTGCGGCCGCCTTGCCCCTGCCTGCTATTGGCCTGTGGGGCTGCCATGGAGGCCAGGAATCTTGGCGGCATTGGGGGTTTCTCTACCACATGAGTGCATTGTTAACGAGTAATCTACCTGGCGCACATGGGCTCTCGGAGTTTTGCCCTCACCGGATGCCCTGTTTCTTGTTGAAACAGACGGGTTTGGGGGCACAAAGGAGGCAGTGGGTATCTCGCCATAGTTTGAATCATGCACAGGGATCGGGACTAGGAGACTATATACCCAACAGCATTTCAAGGCCTGAATGGGGACTTTTGCTCGCCCAAGGTATACAGCAGGGGGTTGCGACGGGAACTCCCGGAGGTTTTTCGAGCCCGGGGATGGTCGCTGGACGGACTCCCTTTCTAATCGTCTCCCTTGACATCATGGGCATTGATACTATCTATCTGTTGGTCGCTGAGAACCTCGCTTATACAGAGGAGGTGATTTTTAGTATTTTTTTGAACCAGATTATTTCTAGGATTATCATGAAGCAACAGACCTGCACATTGAACTTGGCAATGGAGGCTTGGTTGCAAAATCTCTTGTTTGACAATAACTGTTCAGTGCGGCCCTCGGCGGCTCTTGCCCTTTCCTTTGTCGCGCGCCCTGGGGGACACAAGCGTGAGGAAGACACCAGTGCCCAGGCTGATAATGGTACCGATTTAGAGCTATGCTCTGTATCGACAACCTGGATCCCATTTGGACAGCGAAATCCCAGCAAAGTAGCAAGGGGACGGTCCACAGTGGCTACTTCTGCGTTGGGAGCAGAGACGGGGAATAATACAAATGAGATGCATAAAAACAGGGGAGCGAAGAAAATGACACAGAACACATATAACCCTCAGAAGCTCACCCACAAGGTGGCTGAATGCTACCAGGATGAAAATAGGATTCAAATATTTATAAAATCTACTGTGGAAGGCCATCGATGCATGCGACTTCGTATGGGCACAACCATACAAGAGCTCAAGAAAGAAATACAACAACAGCTTGGAATACCATTAAATCAACAGAACCTGATCTGCGCTGGACGATGTCTACAGGACCAACATACTATTCAGGAATATGGGATCAGTCAAGATACAACCATACTTCTCAACCTAAGGTTGCGTGGTGGAAGCAAGGGCTCTGGTTCAAAGGCGCCAGCTTCATTCCGTGACGCAGTCAAGGGCAAAGAAAAAATGCAGAACAAACCAGAGACACTAACAGAGCTACCAGGCCCATATATAGTAGATCAAAAACTGGAATCCCCAAGGCTCCAAGTTTCAATGCCAGAGGTAACAGCTCTACACTCTGCTTTCACTAAAACTGCTATAATATGTAGATTCAATGGCTTCTGGCCAAAATCTGATGCATTACATCAGTGGATTTATTCCAATTGGACTACAGAATGCGATATTCATCTATGCTCAAAGGGCTTCTTCATTGTTGGCTTCCATACAGAAGAAGAAAGGGATAGTATCATTACCGATGGGCCTTGGTTTTGGGGTAATGCTGGTCTTTTTGTTACCCCTTGGTTCACTGATTTTGATGCAAACACTATGAAAATCACAACTATGCCGGTTTGGGTGCGGCTTCATAATCTCCCACTACATTTCTAGCATCACTTAGCTCTAGCAGCCATTGGGAATACCTTAGGGAAATTCATCAAAATGGACGAGGACAGATTAAGCAAAGGTATCTTCTCTTTCGCCAGAATCTGCGTTGAAGTGGATATGAGTCAGGGACTGCCTGAACATATCACACTGATCTTCAATAACTCTCAGCGGGTTCAGCCCCTTGACTATGAAAATACCGCTTTCAGATGTCGCAGCTGCAGGCAAACAGGACACCTCCATTTTGACTGCCCCCTGGTTAAAAAGAATCCCAAAGGAAACAAGAACAAGGGGAAAAAAAAGCCCAATGGTTGGCAACACACAGAACCGCTGGAAGAAGAGGACATATCTTCAGATCAGGTAGTCAACCAAGAGGAATTGGACACAAATATGGAACAGCAGGCTACACATAAGGATATCTCCCCAAATCCTCATCCGGAACCGCCCCAATTTCAACCACAGCAAAATCCCCAGTTGGATGTAGGGGGCATCAAAAGAACTCATGGTTCGGAAGGCTCTGAATCCGACAAGGAATCTCCAGTGAACAATCTGGAACCCACGCGGGCTCTCATTGTTTCCTCCCCTGACACACAAGGTTGGCGTAGAGTGGAGAAGAAAAAGGGCCGCAAAGATTAGGATTGCGGCTATTTGTAAAATAATTTCCTTTTTTTTTTGTTTCTGTCCTCCTCATGGACGGCTTATTTGCATATGCTACTAGCATCTACAACATGTAATTTTCTTCATTTTATGAATAAAATTACGAACTCTATTTTCCCCGGAAAAAAAAAAAAAATTATTCAACTAAGAATGAATCCTAATGAATTAATTGGGGATTTCTCTTATCATTTCCTTCACCTTTGCTATGAATTTCCTAAAAAAAATATAGGTTGGGATTTATTTAAACAAAATTTCAAGTATTTGGTTCATATATCTTTGCACAGTGAATCCAAACCACCTGATGTTTCTGCTTCCCCAACTCTTGTAAACCATAAGGAACCCCTAATTTCAGAGGAGGAACCTGCTATTCCTTTTTTTCCTTTTCTTCCTTTTCCAGTTTCGATGAGGGTGCCTCCTTGTGATGACAATAAAGTTAGGAGACATTCTAATCAAATTCCTAATCCATCTCCTCATTCTTCTTCCACTTGTCATGACTCAAGTTCAATGGAGGAAATCCCAAAATGGCTCATGAAGCCCATGGTGAATACTAACTCCTCCATTCTGCAAGATGATGTTACTATTCATAACTATAGTCTCAAATCTGATCTAGATTTCTATTATCCTCTATCATCTACATGCCATGAATCTTTGTACCATGATCTACCTTACCAATTTGCTCCACCAACTAGTTTTTCACACTCTCTTGATTTTTGAGTTGCTGGTTCAAATTGTGATTAGATACAAGGTAGTCAAATTACACAGGTAGAGGAGTAGGAAGGTGATGATGCTTTCAATATTTCTTCTCTTTTTGAAAATCCTCCATGTCAAAAAATGTGCTTCCATTCTTGGATGATTCCTAATTTTCTAATCTCGATATTGAATAAAATGCAATCAATTCTTTCAATCAATCCATAGCCTTGGGAAACAATCATGTAGATTTTGCTGTAGATTCACAAGCTCATGTAATATACTAAAATAAGAGACAAGAATCTACATCTACTTTCAAATAGCGGAAACTAATAGATTTATGGAAACGATATGAACAAGAAGCAGACAAATCAATGGCACATAACAGAATAATTTTTTCTGGGAAAGTCATTGCTCAAAACCACGCCTATTTGTATTGCATTAATATAAAATATGAGTGAAGATACAAATCTTGTTCTCACTAGAATAATTCCACACAAGTATGCCCAACTTTTTACCTCACAAGCCCGCTATTAGCCAACACTTAGCCAATTTCCAATGCCTGCCAGGCCCCTATTTCCTTGCACAACTCCTAGGATGAATAGCAAATATTTAAAGGGAATTCATGCTTTCAAAATTGTGCAATCCTAATTAGGTCCTCTTCGTGATTGCATGCATGATATTTACGACTCAGTAAATCAAACAACTGATAGTACAATGTCCCTGCACTCTAGTCTCAACTGGGTCTTTCTCAAAACTGACATGCATGAGTTTCTGATGTGTGAATCTTTAGTTATCTGGAGTAGCACTTGTGGATTCACCATTGCACTAACTGACTACTAATCATCTACTAGCTCAACAAATAGTTAGAACTATTTTAACTAACTATAACTCAGTAAGTTGAGTTATCTAATTACAACTCAATCTAAACTCATACTGGACCCCTAAAATTTATGGAGAACATATACATGACTTCCAAAAGACTTCCAACTCGAAATTCCTAAGCTATTTAAGTTAATTAAACTTAATTAACTATTTACAAGTTGTTATGAGAATATAATTCAATTTTAATTCATAGTTTAATTCAAGGGAAAATTAAACTGGAATTTCTTGTTGCCATTTTTTAACACTCCCTCTCAACAAGAAAAGGATTATCTGCTACCCGAATCCTGTCTCAGTGAAACTCGAATTTATATCTTGACAATGCCTTTGTCAAAATGTCAACATCTTGCTCCTCCATGGAAATGTACTCTAACAACATGATCTGCCTCAATACATAATCCCATAAATGATGATATCATATATCAATGTGCTTGAACCTATCATGAAAAACTGGATTTTTAGAGAGTTTGATACAACTCTAATTATCGTAGTAAATCACCATTGGATCCATCTGCCAACCAAACATACCAACGGGGATCTTCCTCATCTAAATGGCCTCACATGATGCCTGGCTCGTAGCCATGTACTCTACCTTTGCAGAACTGAGTGTAACTGATCTTTGTTTCCTACTGTACTAGGAAACTGCTGCTGACCCAATACTGAAAATCCCTCATGACGTGCTTTTCTGGTTGGATGGAATCCCCACCCAATCTGCATCCATGAAGCCTTGAAGCTTCACTCCCTATGTTCATCTGTACCATAATTCATACTGAGCAGTTCCCTTGAGGTATCTCAATACATGCTTTTCCGCCTTCCAATACAACTTGGTAGGCCTAACTATTGCTTGAATCAACTGGTTAACTACATAGAATAAATTTGGTCGTGTGTTCACCGAGTACATGAGTGAACCCACAAGTTGTATATGAACAATAGCTTCCACTACCTCTCCCGAAGTAGCATCACCCTTCCTTCAATTACCAGCTAGAGGAGTCTCCATAAGCTTGTAGCTCTCCATGTGGAACCTCCTGAGTATCTTGTTGGCATACTTGTCTTGAGATAAAAACAAATCCCCATCACTCTTCCATACTTCCATGCTCAGAAAGTAATGCATGAGCCCCAAGTCCTTCATCTCAAAATCTCTTACAAGGTCCTCCTTGCAATATTTGATCAGTTGATCATCACCTGTCAATATGAGATTGTTAACATATATGTACAATGATCAACAATTTATCTTCCACTACTATGTGGTATAGGTTTTCATTTGCTTCACTCTTCATGAAGCCTAACTCGGTGAAGTATCTGCCTATCTTGGTTTACCAAGCATGAGGTGCTTGATTCAACCCATACAACGTTGTCTTGAGCTGACACACATGTGATTAACGGTCAAAGGTTTCAAAACCTTCAGGCTTGTCTATGTACACCTCTTCCTCAATTGTGTCATTAAGGAAGGTTCTCTTTAAATCCATATGATGTATCTTCCAACCCATCTGCGATGATAGTGCCAATATAGATCTGATTTATGAGTACCTTGCAACAGGAGCAAAGGTCTCATTGTAGTCAATCCCCTCTATTTGTGAAAATCCATGGGCCACAAACATAGCCTTATCCACACTACCATCTTCAGCTTACTTTACCGTGTAAAGCCACCGGAAGCTCACCATGGACTTATCCTTCGGTCTTGAGACCACATCCCAAACACTATTACAAACTATGGAGTCGTACTTCTATAGCATGACATCAACCCAAATCAACTACTGCACTGCTTCCTCAAAGGGTGATGGCTCTATCACAACAAATACCCTCACAAGAGCCATGTATCCAGTGTACCTGTCAGGTGACCTCCTATATATGCATTGTGATTTGGGTTCTCCCACATTCTCCCTAGCATTCGACAACAATCTATCTTCCTCTCCGGTGCACTTTCTCCCATCTCTGAAAGACTCTGCCTAAGTGAACTTCTCCACTCCTAGATCCTCTACATGTGGCTACTCCACATCAGTCTGAGGCTCCTTAACCTTAAGAGCTAAAATCTCCTCAAACTCATGTAGTTGAAGCTCCCTCTCAAGAGAAACTCGCATGGCTTTCTCCTCATCGAATCTGACATCCTTGCAAATCACTGTCATCCTCCTGGTTGGCAAGTACACCCGATAGTTGTGGGGTGTATCAGTGTACCCCACAAATATCCCCAAATCTATTGTAAACTCAAGCTTCTTCTATGCATCATTAGTCACATGGAAATACAGTGATGACCCAAAGTCCTGAAGTGACCAACATCTCGCCTCTTACCAGAATAAGCCTCCTCTAGTGTCTTCATCCCTAGTATATAATGCGGGCTACGGTTATCAACATAAACCACTGTGTTGCATGCCTCAACCCACAAATGTAGTGGGAGACCCTGATCATGCAACATCACGCTCTCTACCCTACTATGATTTTGTTCTTCCTCTCGGTCACCCCATTCTACTGAGAGTTATGGGGTGTCGTCAACTCTCGTTTAATCCCTTCCACTGCACAAAAGTTATTAAACTCGTTTTAGACATACTCGCCACCATTATCATTCCATAGAGCTTTAACTTTCTTGCTCGACTCTTTCTCCACCAATTATTTAAACTCACAAAACTTTTTGAAGGTGTGATCCTTTTCTTGCATGAAAAATATCCAACATTTTCGAGAAATTTCATAAAAAAAATATAACATAATACCTATGATTTCCCATGGATGCTGTCGAGAATGGTCCACGCACATTTGAATGGAATCACCCCAAAATGCGCTCTGCTTGAGTATCTTTGTTGTGAAAGGAAGACTTGGTGTATTTACCAAAAGTAAACCCCTTGCATGTATCAACTTGCTCTAGTGTACCTTTGGGAAAATTAGTGGAGATCTGCTGCATGATATTTAAATCCCTATGATGCAAGTGACTAAATTTCCTATGCCACACTCATGAACGTCTTAGATCTACACCATATCTGTTTTTGTGCTCAAAGAAACACAATCTTCTACCTCTAGCTTATAGATATTCTTCACCCAAATCCCTATCTTCTTTACTTGACCCGTGGCTATGTGTCGAAGGAACGCCTTTCCTTTTGAGAAGATCACATCATAGCCTCTATCCTCAAGCTTGACAACAAATACCAAGTTCTTCTTAAGCCCGAGCACATACATAACATTCTTCAAGGTGAGTGGAGCCCCATGCTCCCTCTAAAATGTAACCATGCCCAATCCGATAGCACTATACCTCCTGTTGTCACCCATCTCGATATGCATATGGAGATCTTTCTCGTCTAGGTCACTGAATAACTCATTGTCTCCAATCATGTAGAATGAAGATCCACTGTCTAAGTACCATACACTTCCCACCATTTATGACACCATGCATGCAATGCGAGAAAATTCCAATTCGAATTGAGAGGCCAAAGCCTCTGTTAGGCCCCTATACTACTAGTGTAACCCCTTATTGTTATTAGTACAACCCACTTATTATATTGATGTACCCATGTAGTGCCCATATTGTTACTATTGTGCCACATAGAAGCCCACTATTGTTATTATTGTGCCCTTAAATTATTATTGTTATGTCGGCTCTGATTATGTTATGACCCCTTAGACTCCTATATATAGAAAGGGGGTCTTTTCATTTGTATCATCCAAGAATTGTTCATTTATGTAATGTAAAGGAGGTTGCCCCCTCGAAGAGGCTGAATTCTAAGGCATTGATCTATATTTTCTATCTTTTCTTGAGATGGTTTCATAACATTTCGTAAAAACAGATCATGATAGCCTTAAATATATAGGCCACTTATTCAAAAGTTGCAAAAGATCCCAATTCAAACAATATTGCCAGAAATTGAAGAGGAAGGAAAAATCATATTGGAACCTGGAGCAGTCACAGAAACAAGAACCTGATAGCTATGAAATCGATCAATTTCAGAGTATCTCATCAAGTGGAAGAACTTACCCGCTGAAGATTCCACATGGGAGGACAAGAATTTTATACAAAAGCATCAAGAACTACTCAAGCGTTGAGGACAACGCTTTTTGAAGGAGAGGAGCATGTTAGGCCCCTATACTACTAGTGTAACCCCTTATTGTTATTAGTACAACCCACTTATTATATTGATGTACCCATGTATTGCCCATATTGTTACTATTGTGCCACATAGAAGCCCACTATTGTTATTATTGTGCCCTTAAATTATTATTGTTATGTCAACTCTGATTATGTTATGACCCCTTAGACTCCTATATATAGAAAGGAGGTCTTTTCATTTGTATCATCCAAGAATTGTTCATTTGTGTAATGTAAAGGAGGTTGCCCCCTCGAAGAGGCTAAATTCTAAGGTGTTGATCTCTCTTTTCTATCTTTTTGTAAGCTGGTTTCATAACATTTGGTATCAGAGCTTTGGATTCTAGGGTTTCGCTGCTCCAAACAGGTCATCGTGGCATTTTCACTATAAATTTTTTTCTGCGACATTTCAGAAGCTAAAAAAAAACCCATTTGAGAAGACATCGTGCTAAAGCTTGGGTCCAAATTTCAGAGCTTTTCGCACTATATTTGCGGAGATATGATCTGAGGAAGTTGGTCTTTTTGCAGACTCCTGAATTACATTCCAAACAGGGGACCTGGGGAAAATCGTCATAACTTTCTCTCTGTGCATCGCATTGAAATTTCGTAAGAAGGTACAGAAAGAGGATGGAATGTATTTTCTTGTATATCTTTTTCAGATCCAAAGGTCGAAACAGTGACTCGTGGCATGTTGTACAAGTTCGCTCTACTAAATTAGTCTATAATCAGGTCATCTTGGGAGATTGTGCATAACTCTTTCTTGGAGAATCCAATTTGGATCAGACTAGTGGCATTGGAAAGAGGACATAGAGGGCTACTACAAGACGCAATTTCAGAACTTAAAGATCCAAAAGTATAGAGTTACAGTCATTTCAAGGTCGAGCTCCTAAAGTCAAGAAAAAGAAAGATGAGGAAGTTTGACGACAAGGATCCGGTAAATTGGATACTTCAGATGGAGCAATATTTGATCTACATGGTGTACCACTGTTACAAAAGGTATGTATTGCATCTTCATTTTTAGAACCAGATCAATTTTTATGGTATGAAGGGCTTTGTTCTCGTAAACAACTTGTTACGTGGTCAATTTTCACGGAGGAAATGATAGCACATTATGAGGATACAAAGAGCAACAACTTCTTTAGAGCAACACCACAACAATTGGAAAGAGTAAAAGGGATTTGTGACATAGTGAAGGCAAAATTATGGAAACCAGGAAGCATACCCCTCACAACTATAAAGATGGAAGTGTTGTTTCTCCCAGCCTTCCACAACCTACAAGGGTTACACCACAACAATTGGAAGAAAAAAGAGAAAAAGGGCTTTGTTACAATTGTGATAGCAAATGCACTAAAGGTCATAAGTGTTCTGAGAAGAAATTATTTTACATAGAATATGAAGAGGAGAAAGAAAAGGATCAAGAAACATCAAAAGAAGAGGATATATGCCACGACCCCACCCCAGAGAAAGAAGAAATGAATCAGACCATATCTTGTAAAGCATTGGCAAGAATTACCACTCCTCAAACTCTTAAGATAGAAGGACATATCAAGAAGAAAAAGGTGCAAGAAGTGAAAGATCACATCGAGAAAGAAGAAATGAATCCAACCATATCTTGTAATTCATTGGTCGAAATTACCACTCCTCAAAATATCAAGATAGAAGGACATATCAAGAAGAAAAATGTTCAAGAAGTAAAAGATCACATCGAGCATCAAGAAATGAATCCAACCATATCTCGTAAAGGATTGGAAGAAATTACCACTCCTCAAACTCTAGAGATAGAAGGACATATCAAGAAGAAAAAGGTTCAAGCAGAGAAAGATCACATTGAGCATCAACAACAAGTTCTCCAACTTTTAAAGGATAACGCCACTTTGGTGCAAAATCAAACGAAACAACAGGTAGATCAACATCGTAGTGAAAAGTGTTTTGATGTAGGTGATTGGGTATTTTCACTGCTACATCTCAAGCAAGCTATTTATGAGAAAGAAATGTTGGCATGCACTTAAAAAATGGGGACCTTACCGAATGGGAAGACTCTTCAAGGATGAGGATGTGGAAGCATTGTTTTGTGCTATTTCTATTATCCAACCAGATTGGATAAACGAAGCAAGGGATGAATGGAAGAAGGATAAAGAAGTATGGCCACTTATTCAAAAGTTGCAAAAGATCCCAATTCAAACAATATTTCCAGAAATTGAAGATGAAGGAAAAATCATATTGGAACCTGGAGCAGTCACAGAAAAAAGAACCCGAAAGCTACGAAATCGATCAATTTCAGAGTATCTCATCAAGTGGAAGAACTTACCCGCTGAAGATTCCACATGGGAGGACAAGAATTTTATACAAAAGCATCAAGAACTACTCAAGCATTGAGGACAATGCTTTTTGAAGGAGAGGAGCATGTTAGGCCCCTATACTACTAGTGTAACCCCTTATTGTTATTAGTACAACCCACTTATTATATTGATGTACCCATGTAGTGCCCATATTGTTACTATTGTGCCACATAGAAGCCCACTATTGTTATTATTGTTCCCTTAAATTATTATTGTTATGTCGGCTCTGATTATGTTATGACCCCTTAGACTCCTATATATAGAAAGGAGGTCTTTTCATTTGTATCATCCAAGAATTGTTCATTTGTGTAATGTAAAGGAGGTTGCCCCCTCGAAGAGGCTAAATTCTAAGGCATTGATCTCTCTTTTCTATCTTTTTGTAAGCTGGTTTCATAACAGCCTCACCCACCGCTCCTCTTGAGGACTTATTCTTGGAGTTCTTGAGCGGATAATTTGTAGCAAAATGGCCCAGATTGTGACAATGAAAGCACTTAAATTTTGTCATGTCTTTCTTCTTACCTCCATGGCAAGAATTCGATTTGGAATGGAAATATTTTCCTTTACCCTTCTTCGACTTAATCATTAAGGCACAGTTATCTTCATCATCAGTCTTTGATGAAGATCCATCCCTGGTGTTCCTCTTGTTCTCCTCCTCCATCAAATCTGAACATAGTTGTTCCCAACTTGACAGCTTATCCCGACCATTGACAGAGTCTTGATAACTATGCCAACTCTTTGGGAGTCCTAGAATTGAAAGAATCACCATATCATCCTCGGAAACAATGATTCCAACACTTCTAAGTTGATCATGACACTTAGTGAACTTGGTCAAGTATTTTGGAATAGTCTTGCCTTTATCCATTTTGATTTTTCTCAGTTTTTCTTTCAGTGCCAATTTCCTTTGGTCATTTCTATTCTGATACAAGTCCGTCAATGCTTTCCACATAACATACGGAGTTTCCTTTCCATGGAGACTCGAGACAATGTGGTCTCGAACTCCCTCAAGGATTATCCACCTCACCTTCGCCACACACTTCTTCCATTCGACCAGATTCTATGCATCCGATGCTGCTAGCTTAGGAATGTCTTCATCAACGAATTCCTTCAAGCCATTACCCTCCAACACAACCTCCATTCTATCCCTCCAGGCTATATAATTGGAGCAGCCTTCCAAGGCATACTTGAGCCGCAAACCATAGAACACCATCTGTCGATCCTGAAGTATGTATTGCAAATTCAAATTACACCTGTAACCCAAAACACAAAACATCAAAACCTCCTCTAGTATACTATATTTAGCTCTGATACCATGTATATTTTCCTATAGATTCACAAGCTCATGTAATCTACTAAAACAAGAGACAATAATCTACATCTACTTTCAGCTAGCGGAAACCAATAGATTGATGAAAACAATATGAACAAGAATAAGACAAATCAACGACACATAACACAATAATTTTTTCTAAGGAAAGCCACTGCTCAAAACCTCGCCTATCTTTATTGCATTAATTAGAAATATTAGTGAAGATACAAATCTTGTTCTCACTAAAACAATTCTGCACAAGTATGCTCAATTCTCTACCTCACAAGCTCGCTTTTAGCCAACACTTAGCCAATTTCCACTGCCTGCAAAGCCCCTATTTCATTGCACAATTCATAGGATGAATAGCATGTATTTAAAGGGAATTCATGCTTCCAAAACTATGCAATCTTAAATAGGTCCTCTTCTTGATTGCATGAATGATATTTACAACTCAGTAAATCACACAACTGATAGTACACTGCCCCTGCACTTTAGTCTCAACTGGGTCTTTCTCAGAACTGCTATGCACGAGTTTCGTATGAGTGAATCTTCAGTTACCTAGAGTGGCACTTGTGGATGCACGAGTTCACTAACTGACTGCCAATCCTCTACTAGTTCAACAAACAATTAGAACTATTTTAACTGACCATAACTCAGTAAACTAAGTTATCTAATTACAAATCAATCTAAACTCATATTAGACCCCTAAAATTTAGGGAGAACATATACATGACTTACAAAAGACATCCAATTAGAATTTACTAAGCTAATTAAGTTAATTAAACTTAATTAAGTATTTACAAGTTGCTATGAGAATAGAATTCAATTTTAATTCACAATTTAATTCAAGGACAAATTAAACTAGAATTTCTTGTTGCGATTTCTCAACAAATCATTTTGATGATGATGACTTTGTTGATGTATGCGATCACAAATGCCTAGATGCATAATCTGATATTTCAATTTCTCATGAAGATGTTACTTTAGATCTAGAATCTGATTTAGTCAAAGAAGATTCCCTTACCGAAACTTCCTCTTCATCTCACTATCCCTTGTGCTTTACTGTTTTTGAGGCATCTACTAGCGACGACTCTATGCTCCTCAAGTTTTTCATTTGATGAGTTAACTTATAAATTGACACAAGGTGGTGAAATTATCCATGATGAAAATGAAAACAATAAAATCATTGGGTACTCTTTCCATTTCTCATCATCTCTAGTCTTGCATGAAGACAAGTCTCCAAATCAGCTTGCTCATGGAATTTCACCGATTTATACATCTTCAAATTTGTGATCAGATGAATCCTTCAACTTGAGTAATATGGTTGTTGAAGTTGAAAAATCCAGTCAAATCAATGACAAATATGGTTTCCATCCAATGAGAAGTGCTCTATTGAAACCATTGGTAGCGGTTATCCTCACATCATGCACGATCTGGTTAAATTTTCAGGATGTGATTTTAAAATCCTTGAAAGTTCAGGGCTTGTCAGGAATTAAAGGCATTTCAACTTTCGTTGATGGTTATTTCAGGATCTCACGACTCTCTTAAGCTCCCCGAACTAAGTCAAATCTAGTTTCTTTCACACAATCCTTCTCTTTACATGGTTTCACTAAATTTAAATTCTTTTATGAAGGATATTTGGTATTTCAGATGTAATCTTTTAAACTTTCGAGATTTGGTTTCTAATTGGATTCAAGAATCTTCTCTAGTTGATCCATTTCATGCAAATATCTTGCATCAAACTCGGGTTTGGATTGTGTATCACTCATAAATTCATGGAATTGCAAAGTTTGTTATTTCAAAGACTATCTTTGTCCAAATAAATCATGCCCATCAGATTCATCTCATAATATTCAAATCCTAGTTTTTCTTGCGAATTTTATATTGCAAATATTTCCTTTCATTGCACCTAAAATCCTCTTGAGTGATAATTAATGCACTAGTTATTGAGTGAATGAAACTCTTCTTCGTTCACTATGTCCTGACTAGTCTCATGTGTTTGTTTCATTGGCATCCCTTTTAAAATATTTCGATAATTAATATTCTTGTACAGTTTGTCACCAATTATAGGAATATGGTATGTCACCCTTCGGCCTGTGAGGAAGTTGGTTCGATTGTTCAGAGCATTCACAGAGTTGTTTAAATTGATTTATCTTTGTTAATTACAAACTAAGAATATGATGTTTTAATCAACCCACCTGATCATTATTCTATCTCTGATGACTATCATTCAACTTATCATTTTCCCACCAGCGCATCCAATGACAATTGTTTTACATCCTTTGATATTTATGGTTCAACATTTCACTATTCGAATACTTGATGAGCAATTGAGGCACTTTAGCCTTCATTGATGGTTATTTTAGGTCCTTAATTTCTTGACATGATCGCTGAATATGATCAGATCTATTTTCCCTCACAAGATTCTCATCCTAATCTAATGCCTCTAATTGAAAATTCAAAGATTTGTGGGTTTTCAAGAGGATTATCATGAATTTTATGATCTAATCGTTTAATGGTTGGAACAATCTTACTTGGAAAGCTACATCACAAATAACAAGTTTCGATCTTTCCTCACGCTTGCTAAGGAGTTTGGTGTAGATGGAGACAAATCCGTGAGAAGATTTTGAGGTTTGTTGAATGATTGTTCTCATAGAATGGGAAAGAATGTAAACTAGCTAGAAATAGAAGCAATGGCCTATCTTTCTATTGACAAGCAAGACCTTCAAATTTTTGCGCAAGTTATTCAAGTTCTTATCTTTTCTATTGCACATTACTTATATCTATTTTAATTTTTCTTATCTTTGTGGATGTAAGTCGGGAACAACTATTGTGGCTACACTTGAAATTCCATTATACATGGCCCCAACCTTCTAGCTGGTTAATTTTGGAGTAGGTCTAGGTGCATTCTAGTCTACCTACACATTCATCCTGCATTCGTTTCCTGTAGTTTGTCTTGTGTTTTCTAGTTTTGATTTCGCATCATGTTTTTCTTTAGCCAATTTTTGTCTTGTATTCTGGTTTTGTTTCCTTGTTGTGTGTTGTCCTTTCTTTCTTTTTTTTAGACCATGCATGAAGATGCTCTGTTGGCTCAAAGGGAATGTGGAAAAATAGAAAAGGACTTTGTAACACTGCAAAATTTGGCTAACTCTTTGTCCTTCTTCCTTGTTTTGGTTACACCTTTTGGCTGATGATGTTACAACGAAAAATATGGTCCTTTCTTTAAGAAATCCTTGTGTTGAACCATGACCTCCATGCTTATTATGGAAACCTCATGTGATTGTACTTCTATTTTGGTGATTTTCTCCAACTGTTGCTTTTGCACACTTTCACCGTCGCAAGTGTTGTTTTCATGTTTATGATTGTTGCTTTTGCTTTCTTTCCCTTTGATTAGTATTGTTTTCATGTTATATTTTCCCCAACATGTGTCTTTTTCACCGTTGTTTGCATATCGCAAGTATCATTCACACTCTTATTTTTATATAGCAAGTGTCCGCTTTTGGCACGGGAATTGTCACTTATAATGTAAAGTGGAGTTTTAGTTTATTTCAAGGGGAATATTTGTGATGCTGATTTGTTATAATATATCATGAAGGAATGTTTCACACTCATTTCCAAAGTTTCACGCACTGTTGCAAAAGTGTCATCATTGTCATTGCAAAGTGTATCTTTAGTGTCACACTTGTCGTAAGTTGTTGTAAAGGTTGTCACACTAAGGGACGTATGTATTCATGTGTTCCAAATGATCTATGTTGTGTCGTCAAGTGTCTAAGTGTGTGATCACAATCAAGTCCTATCACTGTTCAAATGATCAGTTTCATTGATCCAACATAACCAAATTTTGGAAAATTCCCAAAAACTTAGCCTCATTCGACCTTCCTGAACTGAACATTATGTAGTCCTAGCCCTCAAGATACAACCTTGAATCTTAACATTGCGCAATGTGTAATTCCTACCTCCAAGGACTATCCACTATGTATTTTCAGTGCTCAAGCCCGAGCCTTTGCCTCTAAAATTGCCGAATTCAACCCTCCAACCTGGCCCAAACTAAGTATTGTGCAATCTCTAAACACAAGCTCAACTGTGAGATCTTGAAATGTGAAATCATAAGGCCCGATTTACCTCCCATAACTACACAATTGGCTGAAACAGTAAAACCCCTCATCCTGGCTCCCTGAGCTCCCCAACTACGCAATATCTTTGCTTAGTCTAAGCCTAAACGATGCATTGCGCAGTCTCAAGGCTCAAGCTTGACCCTTGATTGCCTGATTTACACAACTGCACAGTCATTGAGACTCTCCCTTGGCCTACCACCCAGCTTCGGCTCAGTGTACGGATCATCATGTGACATCTTAGATTAGGGGTTTATCGGACTGATGTCATCTTGGCATGAGTGGATTGTAGATGCTGGATGTCTATCATGCTATGGCAAGATGATGAAGAAGGAGATGGAGAAGGAGAAGATGCTAGAAGATACCTAAGGAGCTTAGGAGAAAGGATGATAATCATACAAGAAGATGACAGAACATTGGATTACAACATAAGATCAAAGATCAAGATTGCATGAAGACTCCATCTGATTCACAGCCCTTTGGAGGGTAGATATGAAGAAAAAAGCATATCTCATATAAAGATGAAGGATTGGATACATCTCTTATTCAAGATAGAAAGAAAGAAGCAACAAGAAGGATAGCTTGGCACTACCACATCATCATGCAATCCATGTCATCAGTGTCATGTCATATCCTATAATGAGTCATCATATGCCACATCATTATTGTGAATTATGTAATTATTTATTCAAAATGTATTGTAAAGTGGAAGTCCAAAGGACACGTTCAGAATATGAAGAGTCATGTAAAGTCGAAAAGTCATAAGAAGTCAAACAGTCATGAGGGCAGTCAAAGAGTCACAAGAAAGTTGAAGTATCACCTCTTAAATATGTATACACCCTCATTGTATGAGAAAAGGATTTTTCTCACATTGGGTCCTCCTGCAAGGCATTGGAGAGACATACTAGTTCTTTTGTGGAGCAAGGAGTAGCTCCAATGCTCCACTATTGGAGCTAATGGTGTTCAGTGTATACATGTGTGCGAGAACTTTCACTTAATATATGAAATCTGATGACCAACACGTTCTTCATGCATGGATTATGAATATTTGTAAGATTATTCTGCGAATGTTTGTAGTTCATGTTTGTTTTCACCTGTGCTAAAGTATTTGAAATATTTTGGTTATTTTAGTGCTTATCATATTGAGAATGTGTTGTAATGGTTGTTATGACTGTCACATCTTTGTGGAATAATCTGGTGGATGTTAGATATATCCTTCTCAATAAAGTTGGTTACATGACAGTCACATCTTGTTGGACTATTCCACTGGATGTTAGATGGATTCTTCTTGTTCGTGTGTGTTTCTACTAGCATGGTACTATTACCTCTCTCTTAGAGGCTCACCTTTCTTTCTCTCTGTAGTAAAAGAACCTTGGCACACCTATGATCAAACACTCACCAAGCACACTCACTTGCATTTCAAAAGTACATATGTATCTCTCTCTCTCTCTCGCTGACAGTTAGAGCTAAGGAAAATCTGTAAGAATATATGGAAACTAGGTCGATACTCCAGATGGGGCTCCTATTCCAAATTGTGTGAGGTCTAATTGGGACTTTGCATCGGGGAGACCCCCTTGGTTGATGTATTTCTAACACCGTCAACAATATGAAAAATACAATAAGTTGAAGGAAGAATATGAAATTTAGTTAAGGAGAATGTTTGAGTTTGAGTATAGGTTGTGAGCCTGCAAGAAACAATATTCTCCAACATACCGAGAAAAGGAAAATTCAGCATGGGAGGAGAGAGAAATGACAATAGAGGTAAGAGAGATAAAGTAGGGCTCATAATATTCAGAATGCAGATTTGAGTTGCAACTGACTTGGGAGTAGAAGAGAGAATGAGTGATTTGAACATATCAAATTTGGATTAGAGGAGATGTGACGTAGAACATAATAGATTATCGTATAATATGTGAGAAGTATGAGCTTGAAATGATAAGTGTGAGATCAAAATCAAGAAAGTAAAGAACTGAATATATTATTTTGTGGATATGAGATTTGGTTGAGGCAGAGAAAATATTACGAGATTGCAGAGTGAAGTGTGATGACAGTGAGCTAAATGGAGTGTGAGTTGTACAAGGTTTAGAACAATGAAGAGGTTAAATAAGTATGAATATGTAAATACTAAAGAATGAACCCATGGATCTGAGTTTGAAAAAATGATGAAAGGAGGATTTGATAGGCAAAGAATGCCCTCACATCACCTCATAGGAGTATCCTTCAGGTAGGTGCATGTAAAGTTTAGGAGTTAGTTCCTCCTTAAGCTTGGTGCATATGAATTCAAGAGATGGTTGTCTATTCTCTATGGTGCTAGTAAAGTTAATGTAACAATAGGTTAGAGCTTACAACAATATTCTAACAGAAATTTTGTGGTTTTCTCCCTCCATGCATTTCCACTTACATCTAGTGTTCCTATGCATTGGTTATATGATTGTTTGTTTAATGGTTTAGGTTGTTTTATATTTTTAAGACTATTAAAATATACCATTATATTAATTCACGACCCCTCTCTCAGTATAATCATAATACTAACATATTAAATATCTATAAGAAAATATATATAACAAGTTGGTTTTGAATAGTTTTGAAGCAAAATTGCATAACAAATTGAGTAAAGAGGAGATGAATAGAATTATAGAATTATACCCTTTATTTTGTAAAACATCTTTCAACCTCATAATTTCTGGTCTAAAAGAAAATAAATTTTAGGACATTCTAGTGAAAGAAAAACTATACCATAAATTACAAATTGAAAGAACTATACAATAAATTAAAAATTGAAACAACTTGTTTAATAGAAGAAAAGAGTTCAGGTAGAATAATTGATCATAAATATAAGTTAATTCATGTTAAATTTATCTTTGATGACCATAGATATTAATAATAAAATTCCAAGTTTAAAATGGTAAAATATTTATAAATGAAGGCCTTATTCCATAAGACCAACCTAGATTAAGAAATCAAGTTCAAAAGGTAAAGAAGCCATGGAAGAAGGAAATTGTAAAGAATTTGCAATATAAAAGATATTATTAGGGATACAAACCAAAAATATAACAATAAATAATAATTTGGGGCTCTCCATATCCTCTATTGGAACTGTCATGGCTTTCCATGGAGTAAAGGACCTATATTAAATTGGATCTTGAGTGAAATCGATATTATAGTAATTGTTTAAACTTAGGAGCATAAAGAACTTGAAGTACCTAGCATGGAATGATTTGAAAATGAGATCTTAGATTATTATTAAGGTATTACAGACTCACGTGCAAGATTTTCCTATATTAATTAGTGCAACGGATCGAAAAGATTACGAATAATACAGACAATGAGCGGTTAGAGAAACATAACACACACACACATAACACAACAAATAATCAAGGAGTTCACCAAAACTCTTGGGCTACGTCTCCTAGTTCAGTTTTCGGTGGCGACCTCTCTCTTATGTCTTCAAGAGTAGAGTTTTTACAAATGTGAGCTCAAATTGAGTCTCAACACAACAGGAACAAAAAATAGGGTTTTGCTTGAATCCCTAAGTCTTTCTAAGTACACAGACTCTCCCTCTCACTCTGTCTTTGTTTTCTCTCTCTCTCAGCACTGCCTCCCTTTGTCTCTGACACTGAGTGGCTTTTAAGCCTATCGACGCTTGTCTGTTCATTTTCCCTTTTGGGCTCTCTAGCTCCCAGCCTCTATCCACTCAAATCCCCTCTGAGCGTTAACCAATCATGGTGTAATGTCTTCAAGTATGGTGGCCACCTGTTTTTAAACGAAAGGGACCATCGGCGCGTTTGAAATCTCAAAACAATTGTTTCTTTGTTTACATAGAGAAATACACAGAAACACTGAAAATTTTTCCAAAACGCCTTTTATCGGGCTTGAAATATTATTGAATCCACCCTAAACTCCATCGGGTTTGCCTTTATATCACTATCGCAAGTCGCTAGTTCTGGGTTCCTTTGTATTTGGGTTTATAATGAAAAAACCCAAATACACAGGAAAACCCAACAAATTGCTCCATATCGAACTTCAAAATATATCATATCGCATTCATAAACCCTTTAGGGTCCAGTTATATCGCATGTTACATATCCCTTTTAACTTCTGATCGCCAATTGTGCAGATCAACCTTATCAGTTATCGATGCATCACTATCGCATGGTCACTGGCCTTCTTGGCATCACCCCTTACAAAGCTGCGATGCAATATTGTGATGCGATATATCACAATCGGATATTGCCAATCCTTCAAACCGTGGGCTAAGTCCTTCTGTGTATGCATATGAGCGATGTGATATTCTGCGAGTAGATCTAGACCATTGATCTACGCGCTTGATCAACAGTCCTTGTTTAATCACGCTTGATCGACAATCCTTGTTTAATCACGCTTGATCGCTATCGCGATTTCCATAAGGCCGCTTCTGATTAACTCTGCTTGCCACCTCTGGTTGTGATATGCCAATTAGATTTGGACCATTGATCGACCAAATCCGACGGCTCCTGTGTGATGTTGCTTAAGCCTCCGATAGACTCTGTTTTCGCTATTTCTTCATGTTTTTCCCATCTGATAGTGTTTTCCGCCATTCTTGAAGGTTTAGCCTTTGCGATAGTGTTTAAGTATTGAAAGACTTAGAGGTTTTTAGGATTCATTTTGGATCATGGAAGGTTTGTATGATGGTTAGTATGGAACAAGTGATCCTACTACCACTAAGGGATTGGAGGCATATCTTATTACATCAATAGGAACATTTAGCCTCACATTAGAATTCATAAAAAAAGGTCCCTTCAATCAGTGCATTTGAATGGAAATAATTGATATTAATGTTAAGAAGATTTATATAGAAATATGTCATTTTTTGCTTATTAATTCAACATGTTTTAGAAAATAGAAAAAAATACTATAGATAAAAATTGTCCTTACAATAGCTTAGAACATGATATTCATAGTAATTTGAAAAATGAAGGAAATATTCTCTTTCTAGGAGACTTCAATGTCAGAACAATACTCCAGTTATTATTTTAAGAAAGCAATGATTGTGGCTCTCATCCTTTATGGCTATATTAGGACCTGGTTTTAGCTAGCAAGTATAAAAGAAAATATCAAGAGTTGGTTGAAATTTTTGTTGAAACTAAGCTAATCGAGATTTTTAGTTCTTAAGATGTAACTATTTACAATGGTCTTTTAAAGTGGCCAAAATCCAACTAGATGACTTGTATTCATGGGCTTTGTCATAGTGTTTTGGATTATGTGACATCTAATATGATATTTATGTATATAATAAAATAGTAAATTGAATGTTTTAAATGAATATAAACTCAATTTTGATAATTGAAATTTAACCCTAACTTTAAACTTTGTTATCCATAAAATACCTATGGAAGATAATTAGTATAATAAAAAAAACTTAATTTTAACAAAAATCAAGATGATATATTTTTTCAAAGGATTTAGATAATAAATTAAATCTCATATTAAATAATGAAAATATCAAAGACATTAATTTTACAACCACCCTTTCTATTTCCATTAACATGTTATTTATCAAGGTGTTGAGTAAAAAAGAAAATATAATGATAAACCCTTGCTATGATAAAGAGTGTAAGATTGCTAGAAAAATTACTAGTGATTATTCTAATTAGTCCTTAAATTCCAACAACATAAATTGATACAAAGTCCTAATTACTAGCAATTGTCCCATAAGGTACAAAGAGAGGCCGATAGGATTATTAAATTAGAATTGTTGAATTTCTCCAGAAGAGATGTTGGTTCAAACGGATTATTAAATTAGAATTGTTGAATTTCTCAAGAAGAGATGTTGGTTCAAGCCTAACGGATGAGCAATTTGAGCTCGCTAAAGGCCTTCTAATTGTTTTTTATTATTGTAAAATTATATTGATAATTCATTGGTTTTACTTTCAAAAGCTTGAAGGAATTTGAAGAGTAGGTATAGAATTGCTTTGTGGGATTTGATCCCAAGTGTTGAGTTGATTGCTTTAACTTGCTTGGAATAGCAACCTTGAGTGCTTTGATAATTGTACGTATGTTGGGCGCTGGTGATTGTATCGTCTCCCCCTACATTTTGATTATTATTTAGAGAGCTGAAGAACGTTCCACTTGAGTCAACAATGGATACATTTTTATTAAGTGCATTTGAAACATTTATTACAGCCATAGGAGAATTGAAATCTAAATATAAAGTGAAGAAGTCATCAACTTTAGAGGATAATTCTATTCCTGTGGCTGCCTCTACAATAACCTTACTATTGGTTGCTATCGTTTGGTTCACAATCTGTTGCTCTCCAAGTGCTTGAAAAGTCATTAAATTATCATACTTGAACTCTTGCAAAGTATTAGTAATGAGCTTGCCATGAGAGGATTCTACTCAGCCAGAGGAAGAGATCCTGCTATTGCCAAATGCACTATCAACAAGAGGCATTGGCATTAGCTTATTCAAAGGATGTTCAAAGCTCTGCAATCCACATGATGTAGAGAAGTAACAACCTGCGACGGCAAATGCAATAATCAATATTACATTAGAGGCTCTATAGCCAACATTCAGCTACACTTTCATGTGCCAGATAGCTAAAAAACAGATAAGCTCTAATTTAGCAGTCCTATATTACCTCGGGGAAATGGAGCAAAAGATTTTCCACATCCTTCTTTCAAGACATTTGGCTCATCAAATAATACAAGGTAATCATCAGCTGCAGTGCCCCAGAAGAAAGGCACTGAATCATCAGCATCCTAGCAAAACAAATAGTTATTGGTCAAAAGTCAAGAAATCCACAATTTCATGCTTAATATTTTATATGGGAACAAAATATGTCCAAATAAATACTCAGGGCACCATTCTGTTATTGGGAAATTGGAAGTGCAGCCTATGATGGATCATATGAGCAGAATTTTTGGGATGACAGGTGCCAGTAACCCATCTGAAAATAAATAACTAATCTTCCCCCTTCCCTCTCCCAAAACAAATAATTAGAGAAACGCTATGGGAAGATAACTTAAATTTATTTCAACAAAGTAGGAATCTGGGAAAATATTGGGAAATTGCTTTAGGCCTATAATTTGCAAGGAAGGAGTTGGTTAGCAAATGAATAATGTGATTTTATGGCTTAAGGTACATTGAAGTTTTGTCTGTCTGTACCATCGTGGAAGCACCCAGCTCTTCCAGATTATCCAGCCTGATCCACTCAGTCCGGGCCATTCCTCGGAGAACAATCTCAGTGATTGACGACGATCACACTAGCTCTTTTATATCTATATCTACGTTAAAAGGTCTATACCTATTTATATTATTTTTAGGGTTTACCGGTTTATGCTTTATCTGTATACTTTTGGTATGCCTAGCAGTCCCCTTTTATATATTCGTCATGTGTAGACATTAATAAAATTTCTTTCGTCTTCATTCTTCTAGATGAGCAACAATCACGTGTCATTCTTTCATGCTCTGAGCAGTTTGTGTCAAACAAATCAGGCTAAATCTTTTGTATGTCTGGGGTTTGAATTTGCAAACAGTACTTATTGCGGTCATGTCCATTTCCTTCATTATTTTAGCATGTAGTTTATTTCTGTATGGAGTATAGGGCTTTGGATGGGATCATTAAACATCAGAGTGGAAAAAGAAAATGTTTCCAAACCTTTCTAAAATATTCAGTTTTCCTTTCCTGTTTTTCCAACATTCGTAACTCTTTGCTATATCAATGTGACTTGAAATAGTGGGAAGCAACTCAAAGTTTTAAGTGATCCTCTGTACCAAAATACTAAGGTTGATGTAATAGAATTTTCCCTTTCTCCATTTTCAACAAGACATATGTTCTCAGTGAATCTCTTTTGGCTTATTAAGAGTTTCTGCATGTCCTTTCTGCTTCAATGTCCGCACCAGAATCTTCCCTTACTCCATTCACACCCAAAATATTAAAGTTGATGTAATAGAATCTTCCCTTTTTCCATTATCAATATCACATGTGTTCAGTGGATCTCTTTGGGTTATTAAGAGTTTCTTTGTGTCCTGTGTCTGTAAATATTCATTCCCACACCCAGAGTTTCTTTGTATCCTTCTGTGTTTGCCTCTGCAAATATTAAGAGTTTCTGCATGTCCTTTCTGCTTCAATGTCCGCACCAGAATCTTCCCTTACTCCATTCACACCCAAAATATTAAAGTTGATGTAATAGAATCTTCCCTTTTTCCATTATCAATATCACATGTGTTCAGTGGATCTCTTTGGGTTATTAAGAGTTTCTTTGTGTCCTGTGTCTGTGGGTATCCATTCCCACACCCAGAGTTTCTTTGTATCCTTCTGTGTTTGTGGGTATCCAGCCCACACCCCAACACAACTTGTGTGTTCCGTGCATCTATTTGGTTTATGTAGAGTTTCTTTGTGTCCTTCTGTGTTTGTGGGTATAAAGCCCCACACCCCAATGACTTCTATGTTTGTGGGTATCCAACCCCATACCCCCAGTGGATCTCTTTGGCTTATTAAGAGTTTCTCTGTGTTCTGTGTTTGTTTGCATTTATAAAAAAAAAAAAGACACTCAGATAACGAGAACCATTTGTTTCTTGAAAGAAGAGAAAAGCACTTGATGCAAAATTTGTCTACTCGATAATTCTCATTAAAAGTGCCATGAAACTAAACATTAACAAATTAACAGCTAATACGCTCATGACAGACCAGCGGAGATATGTGGCAATTTAATTTTTAAACACCAGAAAGTCCCTTGGCAAATGACATGGGCATAGCTTCCTCCCTATCACGACTTGTGCCTCTCCTAATAAAAATCAATTATAACAAAATATGATACAAGAAGCGAAACAAGAGATTGGTATAAATTATGGTAAGAAATAAATTCCTTACAATGATAAGAAAGAGTAGTGAGATATAAGATATACATGAAGCCAAATAGTAAGATATAAATTCGTTACAATGATAAAACAAAAGTGCACATCATTGGCACAATGGAACAACAGAGAGAAGAAAGAGCAGAAGACTGTTCTATGATTTACCAATGGGCAATGACAATTTTTATCACTCCTAATAAAAAAATACAACCAAAATTACATTCATGAAACAAAACAAAAGGGACTGGTAATATGAGTAAGATACATGAGAATAATAGAGTACAATTTTAATCTTGGTAAGATATAAATTACTTCCAATTATAAGAAAGAGTACATTCTTGGATATGATAGAACAGCAAAGAAAAAACAGACGAAGAATGGTACATTGGTAACAAGACAAAAATCCCTCACAAGGAGAAGAAAAAGTACATTATGTAATGTGCATAACTTCCTCTGTATCACAACTTGTATCTCTCCTAATGAAAAAAATACAACCAAAATTACATGCATGAAACAAAACAAAAGGGACTGGTAATATGAGTAAGATACAAATTCCTTCCAAGGAGAAGACAGAATACATTCTTGCCATGATAGAACACAGCAGACAAAAGAAACAGAAGAAGATTGGTTAAAGAGAAGTACTTACAAGGAGAAGAAAGAGTGAATAACCAATATGATTCCAAAATTATTACACGCACTCATTTCTGCTGTAGAGCACATTTTCTTTTTTTTATTATTTGAATAGATATACAGGGAAAATATGAAAAACCAGAGCTCAATACATATATAAATAATCTGAGTAATGACAGATCGCATGGTGAAATGTTTGCAGAGGCATCTCAAAATCAGCATGCAAGTGCAAATTTATTTTCAGCTTTAAACTAATACAATTTGAGTATACTAACAAACTTGGGTTAACCCAAAATTTGCATAAGTACCAACAAACCCAAAATTCTCACAATACGGTTCTAAGGTCATCTGCTAAGGGTTCCCTTAAGGTTGGAGATTTATAGTGGAGTCCAACAAAATCCTGGCAGGCATCTATCACCTTCCGTCATGAATCGAGATGATGTTTCTGAGCTCTCTTATCATCCAGAATCAGAATGTACAGATAAAGGTGATGGCTATGCCATGTCACAGACCATACTCTACATAGAGTTTGTCACAAATGTTGACTCCCATGGGGTTGCACAATTTTTACCAAGTAAGAACTCCAGACATCAACAACCTGCTCAGATACTTCGACTCATGACAGATCACATGATGAAATATTTGCAGAGGCATCTCAGAGTCAACACTGCTCAAAATCAGCGTTCTAGTGCAAAATTATTTTCAGCTTTAAAGTAGTACAATTTGGGTATGCTCACAAACTGGGGTTAACCTTTCTACTCAATTCTCCATTACCAACAACCCCAAAATTCTCACAACACGGTTCAAATAAGGTCATCATCTGCTAAGGGTTTCCTTTAACAATAGAGATTTGTAGTAGACTCTAGAGTCCAACAAAGTCCTGGCAGACTATCTATCACCTTCTGTCATGAATCGAGATGATGTTTCTGAGCTCTCTTATCATCTAGAATCAGTTTGTAAAGATAATGGTGATGGCCATGCCATGTCACAGACCATAATCTGCATATTGTTTGTCACCAATGTTAACTCTCAAGGAGCTGCACAATTTTTACCAAGTAAGAACTCCAGAGTCCAGACATCAACAATCTCCTAAGAACTAGATTGAACTCATATTATCCTTAATCATAAAGGAAGGAAATCTAGAACCATAGACCAGAATGTATTTGGTTGAATATAGAAGGAATGTCCAAGAGTCCAAGACCACTGAAACTTTTAGCCTCTTCCAGTACAATAATGAGAAATTGAGAAATAATTACCAGGTGCAAATCCAGTAGTCGTTGCAAAAGCTGGAAAGGTAATTATGTCCAAGAGTCCAAGACCACTGAAACTTTTAGCCTCTTCCAGTACAATAATGAGAAATTGAGAAATAATTACGAGGTGCAAATCCAGTGGTAGTTGCAAAAGCGGGAAAGGTAATTATTTTCGATCTTTTGTCTTTTGTTTATATTCCTGAGACCAGTACCATAGACCACTGATCGAAAATAATTACCTTTCGAGCTTTTGCAACGACTACTTGATCTGTGTAATAACAGCTATCCTCTTGTGATTTCCAGTTGCCTTTGGCAGTGCTCACATCTTTAGGGCTATTTCTTCAACATTGTCAGTCTAGAAAATGCAAAAGATTTAGTAAACATCTACTCTATTCAAGTTCAGAAGTATATTGGTCAGAAATTAAGATCACATAATTTACCTCCCACCCTTGCGCCTTTGCAAAAGTCCTTGCTTCAGTCTCATCTCCAAAAACATAATCCATATACCTGAGGTAAAATTGCCAGATATCATGAAACATTTCAAACAGTATAATAAATATAATTTATAACAGAGGGAATTCGGATATCATAGAAGAAAGAAGCCAAATCAACTTGGTATGAAAATAGAAATGTTTTAAGTTCTATCTGCGTAATCATCTGCTATCTAGATATCAGACTAAAACAATGCAAGGAAGTAGGTCTTACGGAAAAACTTTCATCCATGCCTCAGTAAAACATTCACACAAATATAAGGAGATGCAAGATTCATCATAAATATCTGCACGACATGAAATACAAGACCATTTGGCATGGACATTGTTAGTTTGCCAAATAACCAATAACACAATAACCCCTCTGCTTCCAGATACCAAAGTGATTACAATACACTTTACCTTCCCTTTCTGAGCTGCATGTTCAGCCACAAGTTGAATCGACTCAGGCGAGACTGCAAGGAAAAAGCCAGCAATGTAAAAGAACTTGGCCTTCTCAACTGTACAACAAACAATAATTTCCTTTTAAACTTAGAGCTAAGTAAAGCCTAAGCATTGAGAAAATAACTTAAAAGAGAGCAAAAACTTCAGTACATTACCTAAAGCCCAGTTTTCGGGTGATTTCAAGTTTCTGATTTGTAGCAATTTGTCGCTAACAAATTTACAACCACTGACCTGAACATTACAAGGTTAATATTTAAACGAGTCAAGGGAGAAAAACCTGACGAGAACAGCTGGCAATGAAGCGAATATTATGTGCATAGGTCAAGAAACTCAGGTATCTGGGGTGTCAGTGACAAAAGAACTAGTACACTGTACAATACAATAACGCACTGTTAAGAGACATTTTCAGTGCTCACCTTTCACCCCCAACGATAAGAACAGCACATGTACCAGTTGGTTTTGTTTCATCCTCATAATAATGCACCTGTATGAAACACAAAATACAGTTTCTCATATCAGTGATTCTTCAGGGAAACAGAGTACTTTTGCAAATATTGGCCAAATGAAAATATAAAGCAATGAAAACGAACTATACTGAAGATAATGGAAGTTACATTGACTCCAGGGGCTTTCGAATTTTTCTTCATCTCTGCCCCAAACTTGTCCTTGCCAAGAAGGGTGCCTGAGACCAGTAATAGACATGCACAGAGATAAAGGAAATCACGGTTACCACAACCCTCACGGCCTAGATCCGCGAGACTGAATCTCTTTAAGGAAACGACAGACTGAAAACCTAAGGGAACTTGGAATGTTACCTTCGAGCGTCCTCGAGTTTATTCCGCTTCCTGGGAAAACATGGACAGAACCTACTACAAGAATCGCTATGAAACAGTAAGTCAGAGACTAAGGGAACAAGAAACCTAGGTCTCTGCAAGAAAGAAGAGGAAACACATTATAAACCACACCCTACTTGTAAATCAAGAAAATCAAACATGAATGGAAATGAAACAAAACAAAAACGAGTTATTGGGAAAAACAAATAAAAAAAGCTAACTAATACCTGCCATTCAGCGCCTTTCTCCAGCAACATATGCCATGGTTGAGTTCCTTTCTAAGAAAAAATTTCATATGCAGAATACTCAACTCCTGAGGAATCGTCAGATTCATGGTAAAGGGGAGTCGAGCTTGAATGCATATCCTGAGAATTTTGGTAGTAGAGAGAACCAGGACATGGGCACGGAGGAGGTCGGAACATTACAGCACATGTCCATCACAAAAAGGTTTGATCTTGACGGCTTTATATAAATCAGAGTATCAGTTAGTTATATGGTATTCATGAAAAAAGTATGCTGCAAGATAATCATGAGCTTAGTGCTGCACTCAAATCATGCGAAACAAGAAGGTTAGTGTTGTGGTGGTCACGAAAATGACATGCTCCAACACGCCAAATACATGATCAGACTATAACACGTTTGGCATCATTAGTTCTACTACCGTTACATTCAAATCACAGTCACATGATTTTAAATGGAGCAGTAACAAATATCGTTTAAAATATTTTGGCAGGTGCCATTGGAATTTGCTAGAGAATCGTTTGTGGTTATGGAAATTCATTATTAATATTATCAAATACATGCTCAACGTTTTTTGAGTTCATTTAGATTATACAGTTTTACTAAGTCCTCTCATACTCCACCGGTGTTGGAGTATCGTGTTAATATCATGTTATTACTTGAAGGTGTTTTCATTATTTCTTCCCTATGTTCTCTTTTTGTTTTTTTCAATATTGAAAATAAATAAAATATTTTATTTTTTAAAATAAAAATATAATCATTAAAGTATAATTATATTAAATTTTTATAAAATATATAAATGATTAAATTAATTAATTTATTTCACCTCTCAATTATATATAAATAATAATAATTGTCTCATCCAAAATGAATTGAGAATTTTTTCTTATAATTAAAATTAATATTATATAATATTAATTAAATAAGATTTAAAATAATAATAATAATATTTTTTTTAATGAGTTTTATATTAAAGTAATGTTTAGAAAACATCATAAATATAGTAGAGTTTAGGCTTCTGTGATCTATATCAAGTTTACAAAAAATTATCCGCGAAGATCACATGAGACATCATTTGTCGATGTGTTTCGATCGTCAGGACAAGTTGAAGAAACAGATCCAGCTTAGCAGTTTAAATAGACAGAGCAAAGCCCCCAACGGTTAAAAAGACTAACAGCTACTTTTGACTAGGTACCTTAAAAAATGCTACCCCCGGGAGTGATTACTGCGCAAGACTGGGGGTTGATTGAAAGGATTGAGTGGACTATATTTTCCACTGAGATTATTATATTGAGAATCCTTCAAGAATGGAAAGTCATTGTTTTTATGCAGACAATTTTAAAATAGAGAGGAAGAATTGATAGTGTCCTCACCTTCCTACTCTACCTTCTTAATGTGACTACCTTGCACCTGATCGCAATTTGAGCCAAAAACTTGAGAATCAGGACAATGTGAAAAACTGGATGGTGAAGTAGATTGATCAAGTGAGTCATGGTACAATGAGTCATGATGTGGAGAATATAGAGGAGACCAAAAATTTGGATCAATCTTGATATTGGAGTTGTGAACAGTGACATCCTCTTGCGGAATGGAGGAGTGAATCTTTGTTGTAGACTTCCTGAGCCATTATGGAATTTACTCCATTTAAGCATGAGACAGATGAGAAGATGTGCTGAGGACTTGATTCACATATTTCTCAGCTTCATGATCATCGTAAGGGGGCACCCACATCAAGACCGGAAAAGGAGGAGGACAAGGAATAAATGGGGTGGTGGGCTCCTCCTCTGCAATTTGAAGTGCTTCATGATCCACAAGAGTTGGGGAGGAAGGGAAATCAGGAGGTTCACCGTATTGGGAGACATGAAGCAAGTGTCTAAACTCTTGTGTCAAGAATTCTGAGCTCAAAAATTTATCAGGGATTTCATGACAGATGTGAAGGAACTAATCAGCAAAGTCCTCATCTGATTCGTGAGGATGCATTCTTAAATGATAGATTTTTTCACAGACATCTCGGTGGTTGTACTTATCGAAATCTTTAACCATCATCACAGAAAGCTAATTGAATGAACATATAGAAGCAATAGGTAATGTATGACACCATTTTTTAACACGACCTTCGAATGTGAGGGTGAGTAATATAGCCCAGACATCTTCAGACTTTATTTGGTGATGACGACAAAGAGTCATAACTTGAAGTAGATGCACATTAAAAGGTGATTCATCCTCACCACTAAACTTCAACTCGAAGAAGTCACGAATAACTTCTACAGGGATGGTACAATTAAGATCTTTAGAAAAGCATCTCGAGATTATGATGTTAGGAAGAGCCATTTTAAATCAAAGATTCAAACTAGACTCTATGGGCACAACCTATTGTCTGGTCCTCCTTTTAGTGCCATTTTATTGATGGTGCTTGAAATCCATCAACTAAGGGTATCTCCCTAACCTCACACCATTTGGTGTAGGAGTCCCATCCGGTATAAAGCCCCGGTTGCCATATACTTAGGGATCTGCCTTGGCTTTAGCTGTCAACACATGAGAGTGTTACGTTGGTATCTTCAAACATCAAGGTAAGTGTGCTTGGTGAGTGTGTAATGTAACTATGTCAAGGTTCTCTTACTACAAAAGGGGGGAGAAAAGTGAGCCTCTAAGTAAGAGGTAATAGTACCACCTAGGAAGAGACACACTTGAACCAGGAAGGTCTAGCTAGCATCTAGCGGAATAGTCCACAACGGACGTTGACAGTCGTTAAAACCAAAGTACATGGGAATACTTGATCCAGGTGGATGTTGGTGGCCACCCATCTATCCTACTTGGACCCCCACAACTGTCTCTTTTAGTTTTTCAATTTCCGTAATTCTAGCACAATTTACTATTTTTAGCATTTTTTCGAGTCCTGAACTTTCGGAGCCATTTTGAGGCCCTAAACGACGTTTGTTGGGAAATATGGGAGCAAAATGCGTCCAATGTTTCTCTTCCCAAAGTTGTAGTGCTCAGATAGATCTTTCTAACGAGCCATTGTACACATCAAACAAAGATCGGGTGCCAAAGTTATGACCCCGGGAAGTTGATGTACCAACTTACCCAAAACAGGGCCCACAATTTGGCGTTTCATCTTCTAGGGTTAGGTTTTGGGATGTGAAGGGTTTTCCATTGTTTCTCAATAATAAATAGGCCTTTGAGCCTCATTGTAACACAGTTCAGAGGCATGTAGTTACCACATCTCTTCTCAGAGATAATCTACCATCGCCCTAGCTGGTTTATTTCTATTGTTGTTTGTAAGCATATTTCAGTGTTTTACATTAATGAAATGAAGTATTATTTCCGCTGCATCTCTGTGTTTATGGTTATCTCTATAATTTGTTGTGTTCCTGTTTAAATCCAAATTAGTGGTATCAAAGGGGTCTACTTTTTCTTTGTTTTTCTTTGCATGTCCCCAATGAGGTCGGGATATAAGGAGTTAGGGCTTGAACTGGTCGAACCTTTGCAAGACCAGCCTCGCAAATCCCGGCGGCCTCCCATGGTCGATGAAAAGAAAGACGAGGGGGTAGGAGATCCTATCAAAACCTTGCTCGCAGAAGCCCTCGAGCGACAAAGGAACGTGATGATGGACAACTTTGCGCAGATCCTTCAGCAGCTACCCAGAGGTGAAGCATCGACTTCCAACAGCTACTCTGGAAACGCCACGCCCTTTAAGGTACAAGTTAACTTTGAAATCCCCATCTTCGAGGGTCAAATAGACGCAGATGCGGTAGATAAATGGTTAAATGTGCTAGAGGGTTATTTTTTTTGTTCGTGAATTTTCGAGTCGGGAAATGATTGTTTTCGCTCTTCTCAAAGCAGCCCCCCATGAAAAGGATTGGTGGGAAACCTACTGCGAGCAGAAGGATGAAAGCATAGGCTCACTATTTTTAGCTGCACCCACTTGGAATTCATTCTGAGATGCCATCAAGGAGCAGTACTACCCTATCAAAAGCTATGAGGATAAATACATAAAGTGGACCAAGATGTGCCGGAGTTCACAAACATTTTTCATACCCTTCACACACAGTTGGGTATCAAGGACTTTGAGCTACATTTGGTACTCAAATACTGCGACTTCCTACACAAATACATCCAGGAAGAGATGGAGTTCCTGAACATCTCCTCGCTCGGTACAACGTACCGATACACTGTCAAAATCAAGAAAAAGTTCAAACAGAAGAAGCGAGACTTTTGATCTGCTAATCCGAAGACCAAATGACAAAGCCAAGGCAGGGTGACCCAAGACAACCCATCGAAGCCACAAGAAAAGAACAACACCACGAAGTTGAAGAAGGACACAGGAAAGTGGTGTGAGTTCCATAAGAGATCCACTCACAACACAAGTGAGTGTCAGACCAAGCAGTCACTAGTGGAAAAGTTGAAGGCTTTAGAATCAAATGCATGTTCCGACCTTGAGTCAGAACCTGACAAGGGGAATGGCAAAGGGAAGCATATCATTGGTGCGGAGCCCAATGCCATTGTTGCCACTGCCACGAACCAGAAGAATGAGCCCGAAGATCCAGAGGAAGGGGAGTGTCTTTTCCACTCATAGATGTGGGTGAAGGGTTCGCCGCTGCAATTCATTGTTGACAGTGGGAGCCAAAAGAACCTCATTTCAGCAGAGGTCGTGAAGCGGTTGGGCCTACCGACTACAACACACCCACAACCATATAGTATCAGTGGGCTTCATGAAGGATGATATCTCAAAGTTCGCCAGCAGTGCCTCCTTCCCTACAGAATCAAGCCCTTCACAAACGAGGTATCGTGTGATGTTACACCTCTGGATGTTTGTGATGTATTATTAGGCCAACCATACTTGTGGAGGCGACACGTTGTGTATGAGTCAAGGCCTCGTGCTGTCATTATTTATTTGTGTAATTCATTATACAGGATACCAGAGGTAGCTCAACTTACCACCACCTCTTTGATCACTGCCAAGAAAGGCAGAAAGCTCATCTCCCAGACTAGGAAATTCATTTTCTTTCTGGTTCACTCCCAAAGTAAGGGGAAGGTTGTCACCACATCCAAGACCCTCGTGAAGGGTTCCTCCACGCAGCACCATCAAAAAAAGGATACAGACATGGCAGAACACAGGAACAACTTCTCCTCACCCACAACGGTACCACACAAGTTTAAGGTGGGCAACAAAGTCTGGTTGCATCGACAGAAAAAAAAACGCCTTACCAGAACCCATCAAAAGCTCTGACCACTCTGACATGGTCCTTACATCATTACCAAGGCTATGGGAAACAATGCTTTGGAACATAGCATTCCTCCATTCCTTCGGTTACACCGAGTGTTCAATGTGGAACGCCTGCGACCATGCTTCCCACCATTACTGAACACATTAGAGATTGCAGAACAGCTCACCAGGGACCAAGTTCAACAGATGGAGGAACTCAACGCAATGGGGACCATTGCTTCCTAAGGGGGGAGGAATGATCCAAGTGGATGTTGGTGGCCACCCACCTATCCCACTTGGACCCCCACAACTATCTCTTTTAGTTTTTTAGTTTCCGTAATTGTAGCACAATTTACTATTTTTAGCAGTTTTTTGGGTCCTGAACTTTCGAAGCCATTTTGAGGCCCTAAATGACGTTTTTTGGGAAATATGGGAGCAACATGGGTCCATACATGGGTCCATGGACCCATGTTGCTCTTCCGAAAGTTGTAGTGCTCGGATAGATCTTTCTAACGAGTTATTGTATGCGTCAAACGAAGATCGGGTGCTAAAGTTACGACCCCGAGAAGTTGATGTACCAGCTTACCCAAAACGGGGCCCACAATTTGGCGTTTCATCTTCTAGGGTTAGGTTTTAGGATGTGAAGGACTTTCCATTGTTTCTCAACAATAAATAGGCCTTCGAGCCTCATTGTAACACAATTCAGAGGCATGTATCTGCCACATCTCTTCTCAAAGATAAGCTACCATTTCCCTAGCTGGTTTATTTCTATTGTTGTTTGTAAGCATATTTCAGTATTTTACATTGATGAAATGAAGTATTATTTCCACTGCATCTCTGTGTTTATGGTTATCTCTGTAATTTGTTGTGTTCCTGTTTAAATCCGAATCAATACTCGTCCACCATCTAGTGAAGTAGTCCACAATGGATGTGACAACCATTATAACCAGTAAGCGAGGAAGGTTTGTCTAGTATCTTGTGGAGTAGTCCACAAGGATGAGACATTAGTGATAACCAATACAAAAAATTCCCAACAAGGTAAGTACTAAAACAACCAAAATAGTTCAATTTTCTTAGTACATGTGAAAAAAACATGAATTATAAATGCCAAAAGAATAGTATTACGAACATACACAAAACATGCATGAAAATGAGCTCGCCTGAACATGCTTCTGTATTAAGAAAACGTTCCAAGAAACATATGTATATCATACATCACTAGCCCCAGTAGTGGGACATTAGAGCCACTCCTTACTCCTCAAATAACTGACTGAAAACTCTCTATGTGTCGTGGGAGGAGCCAATGTCAAAATTCCTTACTCATACAATGGGAGGGGTATATATAGCCAAGGGTGATGCTTGACCCTTGTGACTCTTGGACTTCCCTCATGACCATTCAACTTCCTATGAATTTTCAACTAGCATGACTCTTCATCTTCATTGCGTGTGTTATCATTAGGAACTATAGTTCATGTATATAAGATTGTCCATAAGTTTTTATAAAGTCTTGAGGTCTTGTAAATAGGTTTATTAGTATATGTCAATTTCAAATTTGAAATTCAAGAGTTATTGATGTGAATTCGTGTAAAGGAAAAATCATTAGACAACCTCCATCATTGTTAGTTAAAGCATGTCATGTCATTGGTACTTTGCGCAGTTTCGCAGCGCGGGTATGATGTCTTTGGTACTTGCGCAGTTTCGCAGCGCGGGTGTGATTGGTCAATTTAGCTGCGAAATAATGTTTTCGTGTTTTCGTAGCGCTCTGTTTGTCAGCGATTTCGTAGCGCATCCTGTTAAATTTGAACTGCCCGCGCTACGAAATCGCGGTTTCAGGGTTTTTTGCAGCATTTTTCTCTGAATGTCTAATCCGAGAGTAATGAGTCACCAGTCCGGTCATGATTGTCATTTCACACCCTCTCCATGTCATGATAAGCCATTATTTTACCATAAGGTCCGAAGTCATGTAGTTGTGTGTCAGTTTAGAGGACGTTATGGGAAGTGGTCATTTCATAATGAGTCCTTCATATCATATGAACGTGTTTGCTATATGAAAAGCTTAAGCTTTGATTTAAACGGACTACTGCAAGCGAGCCTGCTCTACAAAGCTGAAGATTGTTTTCGTGCTGCAAGCCACCATCAGTCCCTTGTGTAAAAATACTCAAAGAAGCATGGAAAGAAAGGAACACCGTTCTGGTAAATGTGTGAGAACAGAGCCGGAGGGGTTAGATATTACTCTCAGGGATGAGGAGGTAGCAAAGGCATTTCGAAGTGCTGGCTGCTGGCGATTTTGTGAAAAATTGAAGGGTGGACATGCAGAAGTGACCAAGGCTTTCGCATTAAACTTCACGGGACTGAATTCGAAGGTGGCCATGTTGGAGTTTCCGGTGTCCCCTGAAGTTATTTCCACTGTCACAGAAATCCCGAGGGGTGGCCAAGAATGGTTCAAGAACTTCAAGTTTGACATGGGTCCATGTAAGGAGTTTTTGAAGGCACCTTATGTAGATGAAGATCTCACTAAAGCTGTCCCAAGGAGCTATCTAAAGGAGAATTATGCTATGCTATTGACATGTATCCAGAAGTATCTGACTTGTGAGGGTAGGTACAATAAAGTTTACTCCTACCACTTCAAGCTTCTGCTACACTTCACTGGTAAGAGTTCAATAGACATACCTTTTTACTTGTTCAGGAGTATTAGCAAAATGTGTGATAAGATTCAGTTAAAGAAAGATGCTTATGAAACATCCCTTTTTCACCATGGTTTAGTAAAATTGTTGGTGTTGGATAGTTTACAAAAAATTGGTAAAGACTGGGATTCATTTGTGTTTATGGCCGGTTTCCCAAGTAAAACAGGCCTCACTCCATCACCTGTAAGAGAAAGAGAAGAAAGGAGTGAGGAAACTACTTTGGCTGAAATTAGGAGAGAAGTCACAGACCATAAGAAGCCCAAAGCTAAAACAAAGAAATCAGAGAGGTCTGTAGCAGTTAAAGAAACACCTGAAGCATCAATGAAGAAAACTCCTAAGCCAGCAGTTAAAGAGATACTTGAAGCATCAGTAGATAAAACTCCAAAATCATCTAGAGTATCTGAAAAGGAAACCCCTAAGTCATCTCCAAAGGAAACACCTCAGTCATCAAAACAGAAGACTCACAAAAGAAAAGATGAAGCTAAATCCAGTGAAGTTGAAAGGGTTTCAAGGGTGAGAACTAGAGGCCAACTAAGCAAAGAAAAAGGAAAGTCAGTCCCTGTGGAAGAAAGTCCTATTTCAAAGGGTAGTTTAAATGACTTACTTGAAGCCATTGAATTAGAACAAGATCATCCAATCCAAATTGAACCACTTGAACTTGAGCAAGATCAATTGGTACCACCAATGCATATTGATCTAACACAATCCTCACCTGAAAGTTCTAAAAAGTCAAGGGCTTCTAAAAGGTTAAAGTTTGAAGAACCAAGTGAAGAATATGCCTTTAAACCACGCAGACCAGTGACTAGAAGGCAAATTAAAGAAGTGGAGAGAGCTCAGAAAGAGAAAGCACCTTCGGAAATGCCTAGGGCAGAGGCACTTGAAATCTTCTCTGAAATAGTCCAAGCAGCTAAAAGCAAGAACAAGGATAATAAGGTTGTTATCAGTCAAAGTGGAAATGTGATTGCCATTAAGAAACAAGCTGGAGCATCAAAGGAAGAAATACCTCAGGTTCAAAATGTTTTTAAAGAAAAGGCAGTAAGATATACAAGTTATAAGAAAGCTGTAATGAAGGGTAAAACAAGTTTGATCAGTCAGGCTAGCTCGGTATCTGATGCATATGTTTGGACAGTGCCAGCTCTGAAGCAGGCCAAGATTATGAAACAAATGAATGCAAGTTTAAGAGCAGAGAACAAGATGTTAAAAGAAGAAGTCATCAGCCTGAAAGGGAAGCTAGACAAACTAGCTAAATGATCCAAGGAGGAATGTGCTTCCCAAATTTTGATATATTTTGGTTATCATCTTTTTAAAGCTTTTTGAGACTTTTTGATGTCCTTGCACCTGTATAGAATGACTGAAGAATTCACAGACTTGAGTTATTGTTGCTGTAAGGTTCATGTGTTTAATTTTGATGACCTACAGCAGTTTCGTAGCGCGCTACGAAACTGCTGTAGATGACTGTTTATATTGAAAACTTGAGTTTGAATGCTGAGGTCAGCAAATGTTTAAAGAGATGACTTAATGCCAGCATGGAGACTATAGAAAGTCAGTCAGATGTTTAAAAAAGGATGCCAGGTGTAAGTATTCGAAGAAAAGGTGAAGTTTTGTCTTTTGTTGAAAGTTTCACTTTATGTCCGAATTTTTAGGGTTATGATAGAGCTGCCGAGGTGTTAAATGGTACACCTGTCCAGTTATGGGATAACCAGATCATTAGTTTTCTTCAGTCACACGGGACTATCAAGGGATTAAATGGCTTGAAATTGGATCATTAATGCATGAACATCAGTGGGAGGCAAAAACCGTGAATATAGGGTTCATATTCTTATTGGTTGATGAATCATCTGTGCATCAGGTATCCGAGGCTGTTCATCCATTGAATATGCTTTCAGTTTGGTTTGGTTATTATTGTAATGCTACAGGTGGCAAGCTCTAAGAACGCAGCAAAGTATACGAGGAGATAGACTTAAAGTGCCAATGTGATGGAGTCCTCTGTTTTCGTAGCACCATATCTCTTGTAATTAATTAGCTTGTTTATGTTATAGTTAAGGTCATTAATGACAGAATTCCGAGCTCCCTTCATGCTTGTTGAGGAGTCTCAGGTAGTAGTTTTTTGATGGGCTATATATAGAAATAACTCATACGTAAAAAAGGTTGGATATTCTATAGAAAAAACAGAGTTGTTTTGGGCCATTGTAAGACCTTTTTGACAGTAATAGTAAAACAGTGTTATTCTCTTCTCAAGATTCTCGATGGATTGTCATGTTCAAATATAATGATGGTGTTTTATACTTTATGTTCTTTTATAGTCTTGTTGTAATGCAATCACTCAGAATTCATAATCATATGCTCTGACTTCCTGTGTATTCAGCAAGCTATGTTTTGGTGGAGTATGTTTGACATGTAATGCAAAGAGCCTTGATTTCCATGAGATGACCATGTTTTCCTTGTTTACTTAATATAATAGACTCCATAGCCCAATGAGAACCAGTTTGATGTGTTTCCAACCAGCTTTGCTTTCATGATTAAATAAAGAGTTAGCCATCTATTGTTTGAAGGATTTTATCAAGAGTTTGTGAGAGAGCCCTCTCTGATCAAAGAGGCTAATCTTTGGTCTAAAGATAGGTTGAAATAGTTACATGAAATCCAGCTTGGTTGCAGCCCTCAGTAGTGATTTTGTGATAACATTTTGGTGCGTCTGCCGGGAGCTTAAGATTGAATTTCTGAAGGTAGCAGGAGTTCAAATGATTTTCGAGGCTGCATTCTACCTTGGTGACTCCATTTGTTCTTTAAAAGTTTAAAGGTGGCTTCGAAAGGAAGGTACACAAGGAGTAACCCTGATCCAAATCCACCTAGTCCTGTGGAAAATCCTAATATCATCTCAAGGAGTAAACAAAGATTCTCTGATATACCAGGTACTTCAAGTATTTCAAAGTCATTATTTACTGAGTTTTCTAGAAGTCCTGAGAATAAACTTGTTGATGATAAAGTTCAGGAGGTCATATTAAGGTCTGAAAATGAAGAAGAGTTAATTGGTATTATTTTGGATTTACAAAAGAGAGGTATTGATACTTCTTCTTTAATTTCACATAAAGATAAAGAGGAGTTTTGGGAAATTGTTTCTTCTGAGCTACTATTAGAGAAAGAAGATTTAAAACAGCTCAAGGAGCTTGACCCTTTCGAAATTCTGCTCAACTCAAAGATTGGTTTACCTCTCCCAAATTGGAGTTCTTTTGTTAGTGGATTACAAAGTCCTAATAGTCCTTTTCGTACTCATATTTTGTCCTCTGCCTCTGCAAGTCCAAATAGCCCTCAAGCCACATTTCATACTAGTTCTGGTCATAACATACCTATTGTCACTCTTCCTCCTTTCATTATGGCCGTACCTGCTAGGTATGCTCCTTTGGCTCTTCCTGCTGTTCTGCATGATTTACCAAATAAATATGCTGCTAGGATTCCAACTTGGGGAGGAGATGAGGACATTACAGCTGAAGAGCATGTGGATAGATTCAATGACTTTATTGATAGGTATGAAGTGGATGATGAAGATGTCAAATTGAGATTGTTTGCTCAGTCTTTCATTGGAGAGGTCAGGAAATGGTTCAAGGCCTTGGGAGCTGGTAGCATTCACAGTTGGGCTGAGTTTGAAGATAGTTTTCTGAGGAAATGGGGAAATAGAACTAATCCAGTTCAGGCTCTCACTGAATACAATAATTTAAGAAGAACTCCAGATGAGACTATTCAAAATTTTTCTAAGAGGTTTAACAAGATTTATAATTCTATTCCAGCTCACTTGAAACCTCCTGGAGCTTTGGCACAATTAAGATATGCTGAGTCCTTTGATTCTGACTTCTCTCTTTTACTCAGAGAAAGAGAGTCTGCTACATTGGCTGACATGCAAAATGATGCTATCAAAGTAGAGGTGAATATACTTGCTGCTAAAAAGTCCAAGATGGCTAAGACTAAGATAAAGGAAGAGGAAAGGCCTTCTACTTCTGCTCAAGAGGATAAATTTGAAACCATGATGAAGACTATGGAGAAATTGATGGACCAATTAGCACTTGGGAATACTGCTGCTCCTCAAGCACAACAAGAACCTCGGTTTAGAAATCCTCAGTTTAGAAGGCCACAAAATCAACAAAGGCCAAGGGAGAATAGAAATCAACAAGCTGATCCTCCTGTAAGACCTCCGTTTCAGCAGAATATGGTAGATGGAGAAGAGGAACCTGAGGAACCTGAAGAATCTATTCATTGTCTTGGTGAAGAAGATTCAGAGATCTTTCTAACAAAAGAAGAACATGATGAGTCTAGCCAACAAAAAGCCGAGGAAGAACCTTCAGATTTCTTAAAGGGTTATCAGCATGCCATATTTGAAATTCAAAAGCAATATAACCTCAGAAATAGAGATGTCCCCATTACAGCAAATAAGGGTCAGCCTAAGAAGAATGTTTCAAAAGCAGTGGAAGATAAAAAAGAAAAGCCCAAACAAGCTGAAGAAAAAGGTGATGCTCCTATTGAGAAGAAAGATAATCAAACTCTTGCTCTTTCTAAGGAAATTGAGAGGTCCACTCCTGTGTTCAATATTGAAAATGAGATTGCTAAAATCAAAATATCAGTCCCATTTAATGAAATTTTGAAGGTAAACAAGTATAGAAGTAAGATTGTGGAAATGCTTAATTCTCCCCCAGGAGGAGCTGATATTTTAAATTTGCAAGAAGACAATCCTATCATTTGTTTAGGCCCAAGGCTTGAAGATGAGCAGAATGATGAATTTCCTCCTTTTTATATAAGCATCAATATACATGAGATGACTCTTCATAATGCCATGTTGGACTCAGGAGCATCTCATAATCTTATGCCCAAAGTCATTATGGAAAGGTTAGGATTGGAAGTGACTAGACCTTATAAAGACTTATTTTCTTTTGATTCTAAGAGGGTTCATTGTATTGGGTTAATTAAGGATGTGGTTGTGGCACTCACACAAATCCCAGCTAAAACCACTGTCATGGATATTGTTGTGGCTGATGTTCCACCTAAATTTGGAATATTACTCTCAAGGTCATGGGCAGCTAAAATTAAAGGTACCATGCAAATGGATTTGACTTATGCTACTATTCCAGTATTTGGAGAGCAGAGAAGGTTATACCGGGAAACAAGGATGGCATATATGGTGAGTAGCAAGGATAAACCACAGAATTTTCCTATCTATTCTTGTGACACAGGCTTGGGATCAGCTATTTTATTTAATGAATCAGTGGGAGAAGAATCACAGAAAGAAAGAGCAGAAAATCAGTGTGAAGAGATGCAGCAAAGTAATGAAGAAGATATTTCTGGTTGCTGGTCTTTGTATTTTGATGGAGCAGCAGGGAAGGAAGGTGCTGGCGCTGGAATTTGGATCATGAGTCCAGCTGATGAAAGTAAGTTTCTGTCTTATAAGCTCAATTTTGATTGCACAAATAACATGGCCGAGTATGAGTCCTTGGTTTTAGGCTTAGAAAATTTGATTGAGTTTAAGGCAAAGAACATTGCTGTGTATGGAGATTCTGAGCTAGTTATAAAGCAAGTTCAAGGTGCTTATCAAACAAAAGATGCAAGAATGAGAGCTTATAGGAACTTGGTGTTAGAATTGTTGGAGAAATTTCAATCATACACTTTCAATATCAAAACCAGAGAGCAGAATTCCATGGCAGATTCTCTTGCTGTAGCAGCTAGTCTTTTTGTCATTCCCAAACATACTTCTGATAGTTATGAAGTCAAAGTCCGCCATAGGCCAGTAATCCCTGATAATATATTAAATTGGCAAGTCTTTGAAGATGACCAGCAGGTGAAAAGTTTCATAGAATTGAAAGGAGAATTTGAGCATTGTCAAATTGATCAGCAAAACATGTTAGTAGAAACAAAAGAAAAATCTGAGGTGTTACAGCTGCAAAATAATCTTATTCCTAAAGGTCTGATTCCACTTGAGAAGCTTTTTGATCAGAATGATGTTTTTAAGGCGCCAAGGTTGCAAGCAAATGAAGAGGAGATAGAGAACTGCAATCTAGGTGATTTAGTAGCGCCTAAATTGATCAAAATTTCAAAATTTTTATCAGCTGATCTAAAGGTTAAGTACATTGATCTAATGAAGAAGTTCATTGATGTGTTTGCTTGGAATTATACTGATCTCAAACAATATGATTCCTCAGTTATACAACATACAATCCCCATCAAGCCAAATGAGAAACCTTTTAAGCAAAAATTGAGAAGAATAAATCCTCTGCTAATGCCATTAATTGAGAAAGAAGTCAAGAAGCTGTTTGATGCAAAGATTATTGTTCCTATCAGATTTTCAAATTGGTTAGCCAACTTGGTACCAGTTAGGAAAAAGAACGGAGAAATAAGGATTTGCATAGACTTTAGGAATTTGAACAAGGCTTCACTGAAAGACAATTATCCTCTTCCTAAAATGGATCTTATGTTGCAGAATATTGTAGGCTCTCAAAGAATGTCAATGTTAGATGGCTTTTCAGGATACAATCAAATCCTTGTTCATCCAAAGGATCAGGAGAAAACAACTTTTACTACACCATGGGGCACCTTTATGTATGCTAAGATGCCTTTTGGCCTCATGAATGCAGGGGCGACTTTCCAAAGGGCTATGGACATTGCTTTTGCAGAGGAGAAAGATAAATCAGTAGTGGTATACCTTGATGATATCACGGTCTTTTCAAAGAGAGAGGAAGATCATTTAAAGCATCTGGAAAAGATACTATTGAAGTGTAGAAGGTTCGGCATTTCTTTGAATCCAACTAAAAGTATCTTTGCTTTGACTTCTGGTAAGTTGCTTGGGCATATCATTTCTCAAGAAGGCATTAAGATAGATCCAAATAGAGTTAGTGCTATTTCAAAGTTGGATTTGCCAAGGAGCAAGAAAGAAGTTCAGTCTTTTCTTGGTAAAGTTAATTTTGTTAGGAGGTTCATTCCCAACTTTGCAGAGGTGGTTAAGCACATCACAAAAATGCTAAAGAAGGGAACAGACTTCAAGTGGTCAGCTGAGGCAAGAAAGTCATTTGAAGAAATTAAAAAAGCACTCACTCAAGCGCCGGTTCTTATTAGCCCTGATTTCTCCAAGGAATTTTTAATATTCACCTATGCCTCTGAGGATACAATTGCTGGAGTTCTTTTACAGAAAGGAAATCAAGGTACTGAGCAGCCTATCTCATTCTTTAGTAAAACATTGGCAAATGCTGAATTAAAGTATAACATTTTAGAAAAGCAAGCATATGCTTTGGTAAAGGCAATCAAAGATTTTAGAATCTATGTGCTTCATTCTCATATTATTTCATTTGTGCCAAGTGCTGTTATTAAAGAAATTCTCACACAAGCAGACCCGGATGGTAAAAGAGGGAAATGGATAGCCAAATTGCTGGAATATGATATTGAAATTAGGCCAACTAAATTGGTGAAGGGTCAAGGGTTGGCAGAGTTGCTAACTCACTCAAATCTAGACTGCAGTGACATTAATTTTAATGCAGAAATATCAGAAATTTTTGAAGAAGAGGAAGAGTTGGTTCAAATTAATGAAAAATTTCTGATATCTGAATGGTATAAGGATGTCTCATTTGTTCTACAGCACAACAGAGCCCCTGACAATCTTTCCAAGTCTAGAGCTCGTTTCATCAAGCTGAAATCCCTTAGATTCTTTGTTTATGAGCAGAATTTATTTTGGAAGGATGCTGGCGGAATTCTATTAAGTTGTTTGATTGAAGAGGAAGCTGATAGGGTGATTGAGGAATTTCATAAGGGAGATTGTGGAGGTCACCATTATTGGAAGGCTACTGCTAATAAAATATTGAGAGCTGGGTATTTTTGGCCCACCATGTTCAAAGATATTTATAAAAAGGTTGCAGTCTGTCATGAATGTCAGTTGTTTGAAGGTAAAAGGAAGCTCATGCCTATGCCTCTAGTTCCTATTTATGTAGAAGCGCCCTTTCAGCAGTGGGGGCTAGATTTTATAGGTGAGATACATCCCTCTTCATCAGGCCAACATCGGTGGATACTTACAGCCACTGATTATTTCACAAAGTGGATAGAGGCAGTACCAACTAGACAAGCTAATGATGCAGTCATTATTTCCTTCTTAGAGAACAATATTTTATCAAGGTTTGGATGTCCACTCAAGCTTATCACAGATAATGCTCAGGCTTTTAAGTCTAAGAGAATGATAAACTTTTGCCACCAATACCACATTTCTCTTGGTCACTCAACAGCCTATTATCCACAAGGCAACGGTCTAGCTGAAAGTTCAAATAAGAGTCTTGTGAGGATTATCAAAAAATTGCTACAAGAAAACAAGAAAACTTGGCACTTGAAATTGAAGTATGCATTGTGGGCTGATCGCATATGCACTAAAAGATCTATTGGAACCTCACCTTATGAACTTGTGTATGGAGCAGAAGTTATTTTTCCAACGTCTCTTGGTGTTCCAGTTATGAAATTAATTCAAGGACTTGAGGAAGAGCCAAATGCTATACAGCGGAGGATTAATCAATTGATAGCATTACAAGAAAAAAGGAATGAAGTGGTTGAAGATTATCAACAAAATCAGAATAGAGTCAAGAGGGCTTTTGACAAGAAGATTAAAGATGTGACCTTTCAGATTGATGACAAGGTTTTGAAGTGGGAAGCCAAGATTGAAGAAAAGGGCAAACATGGCAAATTTGAGAATTTATGGAAGGGGCCATATTTGATCTCTGCTTTCCATGGAAACAATACTTATATTTTACAAGAAGTTGATGGATCACAGTATGCTGGTGGGCCTGTCAATGGCAGGTTCTTAAAGCATTATTATCAGTGAAAAAATCTGCCAAGTAATCCATGATCATTGTAAATAATCATTGTTTTTGAAGTGTTTTGTGTTAGTAATAAGTGACAAGCTGAACTAGAAGACTTTAGCCCGAGGAGAAGGCCCACAAAGTTTGAGAGGAATGCTTGTCAGCCAGATGTGAGTGAAATAAATGGATAAGGCACTGGTACTACGTGTTCTTAGTGTACCACAGGGGCACACTATCCCTAGTGGAGCCACTGTTATCACTAGGAACTATAGTTCATGTATATAAGATTGTCCATAAGTTTTTATAAAGTCTTGAGGTCTTGTAAATAGGTTTATTAGTATATGTCAATTTCAAATTTGAAATTCAAGAGTTATTGATGTGAATTCGTGTAAAGGAAAAATCATTAGACACCCTCCATCATTGTTAGTTAAAGCATGTCATGTCATTGGTACTTTGCGCAGTTTCGCAGCGCGGGTATGATGTCTTTGGTACTTGCGCAGTTTCGCAGCGCGGGTGTGATTGGTCAGTTTAGCTGCGAAATAATGTTTTCGTGTTTTCGTAGCGCTCTGTTTGTCAGCGATTTCGTAGCGCATCCTGTTAAATTTGAACTGCCCGCGCTACGAAATCGCGGTTTCAGGGTTTTTTGCAGCGTTTTTCTCTGAATGTCTAATCCGAGAGTAATGAGTCACCAGTCCGGTCATGATTGTCATTTCACACCCTCTCCATGTCATGATAAGCCATTATTTTACCATAAGGTCCGAAGTCATGTAGTTGTGTGTCAGTTTAGAGGACGTTATGGGAAGTGGTCATTTCATAATGAGTCCTTCATATCATATGAACGTGTTTGCTATATGAAAAGCTTAAGCTTTGATTTAAACGGACTACTGCAAGCGAGCCTGCTCTACAAAGCTGAAGATTGTTTTCGTGCTGCAAGCCACCATCAGTCCCTTGTGTAAAAATACTCAAAGAAGCATGGAAAGAAAGGAACACCGTTCTGGTGAATGTGTGAGAACAGAGCCGGAGGGGTTAGATATTACTCTCAGGGATGAGGAGGTAGCAAAGGCATTTTGAAGTGCTGGTTGCTGGCGATTTTGTGAAAAATTGAAGGGTGGACATGCAGAAGTGACCAAGGCTTTCGCATTAAACTTCACGGGACTGAATTCGAAGGTGGCCATGTTGGAGTTTCCGGTGTCCCCTGAAGTTATTTCCACTGTCACAGAAATCCCGAGGGGTGGCCAAGAATGGTTCAAGAACTTCAATTTTGACATGGGTCCATGTAAGGAGTTTTTGAAGGCACCTTATGTAGATGAAGATCTCACTAAAGCTGTCCCAAGGAGCTATCTAAAGGAGAATTATGCTATGCTATTGACATGTATCCAGAAGTATCTGACTTGTGAGGGTAGGTACAATAAAGTTTACTCCTACCACTTCAAGCTTCTGCTACACTTCACTGGTAAGAGTTCAATAGACATACCTTTTTACTTGTTCAGGAGTATTAGCAAAATGTGTGATAAGATTCAGTTAAAGAAAGATGCTTATGAAACATCCCTTTTTCACCATGGTTTAGTAAAATTGTTGGTGTTGGATAGTTTACAAAAAATTGGTAAAGACTGGGATTCATTTGTGTTTATGGCCGGTTTCCCAAGTAAAACAGGCCTCACTCCATTACCTGTAAGAGAAAGAGAAGAAAGGAGTGAGGAAACTACTTTGGCTGAAATTAGGAGAGAAGTCACAGACCATAAGAAGCCCAAAGCTAAAACAAAGAAATCAGAGAGGTCTGTAGCAGTTAAAGAAACACCTGAAGCATCAATGAAGAAAACTCCTAAGCCAGCAGTTAAAGAGATACTTGAAGCATCAGTAGATAAAACTCCAAAATCATCTAGAGTATCTGAAAAGGAAACCCCTAAGTCATCTCCAAAGGAAACACCTCAGTCATCAAAACAGAAGACTCACAAAAGAAAAGATGAAGCTAAATCCAGTGAAGTTGAAAGGGTTTCAAGGGTGAGAACTAGAGGCCAACTAAGCAAAGAAAAAGGAAAGTCAGTCCCTGTGGAAGAAAGTCCTATTTCAAAGGGTAGTTTAAATGACTTACTTGAAGCCATTGAATTAGAACAAGATCATCCAATCCAAATTGAACCACTTGAACTTGAGCAAGATCAATTGGTACCACCAATGCATATTGATCTAACACAATCCTCACCTGAAAGTTCTAAAAAGTCAAGGGCTTCTAAAAGGTTAAAGTTTGAAGAACCAAGTGAAGAATATGCCTTTAAACCACGCAGACCAGTGACTAGAAGGCAAATTAAAGAAGTGGAGAGAGCTCAGAAAGAGAAAGCACCTTCGGAAATGCCTAGGGCAGAGGCACTTGAAATCTTCTCTGAAATAGTCCAAGCAGCTAAAAGCAAGAACAAGGATAATAAGGTTGTTATCAGTCAAAGTGGAAATGTGATTGCCATTAAGAAACAAGCTGGAGCATCAAAGGAAGAAATACCTCAGGTTCAAAATGTTTTTAAAGAAAAGGCAGTAAGATATACAAGTTATAAGAAAGCTGTAATGAAGGGTAAAACAAGTTTGATCAGTCAGGCTAGCTCGGTATCTGATGCATATGTTTGGACAGTGCCAGCTCTGAAGCAGGCCAAGATTATGAAACAAATGAATGCAAGTTTAAGAGCAGAGAACAAGATGTTAAAAGAAGAAGTCATCAGCCTGAAAGGGAAGCTAGACAAACTAGCTAAATGATCCAAGGAGGAATGTGCTTCCCAAATTTTGATATATTTTGGTTATCATCTTTTTAAAGCTTTTTGAGACTTTTTGATGTCCTTGCACCTGTATAGAATGACTGAAGAATTCACAGACTTGAGTTATTGTTGCTGTAAGGTTCATGTGTTTAATTTTGATGACCTACAGCAGCTTCGTAGCGCGCTACGAAACTGCTTTAGATGACTGTTTATATTGAAAACTTGAGTTTGAATGCTGAGGTCAGCAAATGTTTAAAGAGATGACTTAATGCCAGCATGGAGACTATAGAAAGTCAGTCAGATGTTTAAAAAAGGATGCCAGGTGTAAGTATTCGAAGAAAAGGTGAAGTTTTGTCTTTTGTTGAAAGTTTCACTTTATGTCCGAATTTTTAGGGTTATGATAGAGCTGCCGAGGTGTTAAATGGTACACCTGTCCAGTTATGGGATAACCAGATCATTAGTTTTCTTCAGTCACACGGGACTATCAAGGGATTAAATGGCTTGAAATTGGATCATTAATGCATGAACATCAGTGGGAGGCAAAAACCGTGAATATAGGGTTCATATTCTTATTGGTTGATGAATCATCTGTGCATCAGGTATCCGAGGCTGTTCATCCATTGAATATGCTTTCAGTTTGGTTTGGTTATTATTGTAATGCTACAGGTGGCAAGCTCTAAGAACGCAGCAAAGTATACGAGGAGATAGACTTAAAGTGCCAATGTGATGGAGTCCTCTGTTTTCGTAGCACCATATCTCTTGTAATTAATTAGCTTGTTTATGTTATAGTTAAGGTCATTAATGACAGAATTCCGAGCTCCCTTCATGCTTGTTGAGGAGTCTCAGGTAGTAGTTTTTTGATGGGCTATATATAGAAATAACTCATATGTAAAAAAGGTTGGATATTCTATAGAAAAACAGAGTTGTTTTGGGCCATTGTAAGACCTTTTTGACAGTAATAGTAAAACAGTGTTATTCTCTTCTCAAGATTCTCGATGGATTGTCATGTTCAAATATAATGATGGTGTTTTATACTTTATGTTCTTTTATAGTCTTGTTGTAATGCAATCACTCAGAATTCATAATCATATGCTCTGACTTCCTGTGTATTCAGCAAGCTATGTTTTGGTGGAGTATGTTTGACATGTAATGCAAAGAGCCTTGATTTCCATGAGATGACCATGTTTTCCTTGTTTACTTAATATAATAGACTCCATAGCCCAATGAGAACCAGTTTGATGTGTTTCCAACCAGTTTTGCTTTCATGATTAAATAAAGAGTTAGCCATCTATTGTTTGAAGGGTTTTATCAAGAGTTTGTGAGAGAGCCCTCTCTAATCAAAGAGGCTAATCTTTGGTCTAAAGATAGGTTGAAATAGTTACATGAAATCCAGCTTGGTTGCATCCCTCAGTAGTGATTTTGTGATAACAGCGTGTCCTTTGGAATTTCACTTTACATTACATTCAGTTACAACAAATATGGCCCATAGTAGTGATGTGGTCTCGACAACACATGACACAACTTGACATGACGCTAATGACATGGACTAGATGCCTGTGGTGGAAATATCAAGATATTGTTGCTGCTGAGTGATGGATGTATTCTTGGATGTGATTTCTCTTCTCATCCGCATAGCTTGATGTTGTGGGGTCTTCAGTGATATTGGTATTATAAGAAGGTTGCATGCATGTGTTCCCTTCACTTTTCTTTAATGAGATTATTTCGTGTATCCAGCTGTAAATAAGTCTTCTAGCATGTTTGTTCCCTCTCCATCTCCTTCGTCATCTCGCCATGATCTATCAGTGTACCTGTTCCTGCAATTCACCCATGATGGGACAACATCAAATCCAAAACCTCCTAGTCTTAGATGATGCATTTCTCAATGGACCAGGCCCAAGATAGATGACAGGATGGGGAAGAGGGCCCAGTAACTGCACACTGTACAGTTCCAGGTGACAAGATGGGAGACTGCTCACTGAGACTGTGCAGATCATAGCTCAGGCTTGACTGAGGAACTTTGGGGCACAATCTTCACTATCAGGGAAAATTGCACAATGGCCACTAGGAGGCAGGATTGTGGAGTTGAATTCACCAGTGGAAGCTACAAGGTGGGACCCTGGGGAACCTTTACATAGTTTTATGAGGGAAGACACGACATGGATACAGAGGGACCAAAGAGGACAATTTTGTGCAGTTTTTGGGAGTAGTGAGTCCTAGCTGAGGGAAGACATTAGGAGGGTACCTTTGCGCAGTTCTAGGAGGAAACACAGGTTCAGTTTTCTGTGCATTGTGGGGTTCCAGCAGGCAGGGAGGAGGCTTGATGATTGATCTTACGAAGTGCACAGTTCAGGTTGGGTTTTGAGGCAGTTTCTGTGCAATTCTGGGAATGAAGGCATACTGCTCGTTTCTAGGATTGCACAGTGCAATTATCCTAGGAGGCAGCCTCAAGCACTGCGCAATTCCAGGAAGCAGAGAAGCATCACTGAGGGTTGAGACTATGAAATACAACTCAGTCGAGGTCTAGTGAAGTGGATTTGTTCAGTTGGAAGGAATTTCAGGAAAATGTCTAAGTGTAGGAGGCAAGTGAACTTAGGAGGACTCGGCATTATGATTACACAATTAGCATACTTTGAAAACATGATAACATAGACCACTCAGACAACAAGACAAAGAATTTCCCTCTATGATATTGTCTAGAGTTAAAAGTGACAAGTGTGACACTTGGGATAGACCTTTGGACGACCGAGACAACACTTATGTGATAGTTCTTACAACTTTTTGTATGAGTGCGATAGATGTTTCCTTGGTCTGTTTATCTTTCTTCTCAGCTCCTTGAGAGTCATATAAAATGTCATCCTTCTTCGTGGCCCTTGAGAGACATAATTGTGTTGTTTCAGTGGGCAGTGACTGTTGCAGGATGAGGCCCTTGGGAGGAAATATTTGTATAGTTTCAGGATGCAAGGTAGACTGGGCAACTAAGGGACAAAATTGTGCAGTTTTAGGATGCAAGGAACTGCTGCGGGATGAGGCCTTGGGAGGACACATCTGCGTAGTTTCAGGATGCAAGGGAGACTGGGAAGCTGAGGGACAAAACTACGTAGTCTTAGGATGCAAGGCACTACTACAGGATGAGGCCCTGGGACGACACATCTACATAGTTTCAGGATGCAAGATGAATTGGGAAGTCGAAATGCCTAAGGGACAAAACTGCGTATTTTGTGGAGACAACGGGTTTCGGATGAGGGAAGGACATTGGAGGAAACCAATGTGAAATTTTGAATGGTAAGGGAGGTTGGGATTTCTGCGCATTGCGTAGTTCCAGTAGGAAAGGGAAAATCTTGAGGGTTACATATGCGGATTATGTGGTTCAGGAAAGCTGGACGAGGCTAGCTTGTTAGTGAAACTCCAAAATTTGGCTAAGTATGGGATCACTAGAAATGATGTGAACATTGATAGAAATTAACTACGATCACACACTTGAACACTTAGTGATACAACATAGACCATCCAGAATATATAACACATACTTCGCTTAATGCAACAACCTTTATGGTAACTTATGACAAGTGCAGCTCCGATGATAGACTTTGGAAGGATAAATGTGACACTTGTGTAAGAGTGTGTTAAATGAGTGTGAAACATGTCTATGTGGTGAGGAAAACCCATACTCACAAATATTTCCCCTTGAAGAAAAACAAATTTCCCTTTGCATAACAAGCGATAATCCCCATGCCCAAAGATGACACATCCAATATAAAGATAAAAGCATGAACAACTCTTAAGATCGAAGAGGGAAGCTTGAGATCATCATCTTACCAAATAAGTGAATAAGGAATGATCGATCACAAGATCCATAGTAGGCTCCGAAATTTAATTCTAGGCCAAAATTTTGGAGGGTGTTGCAGCTGATACAACAAGAGGAACTACTAAGAAACATAGTTCATGGTTGGGAGGAACCTAACAACCTTTAATTTATTTCCAAGAAACTTTTAGATAGGTACATGAATCTGTGTTATGAATGAATGAATATAATTCTATTATGATTATAGGTGTTTTATTTATATTAAAGGGAAGGAATGTCTAAACTTTACTAATATTTTGTAAATAAAAGGTGTATGGATTTGTATGTATCTATGAGTTCTTTTGTGCATGAAAAACTAGCTGTTACAGGTCTAGATTAAACATTTCTCTATTGGAGGAACTTGGAAATAAGGAAACCCTAACCAAGAATTAATCTTAATAATTATTACACAAGTGAAATATGAAACGTAAGATAAGAGGATTTTGACTGAAATATAGATTATCTCAGGTAGAATTGGAAAGTATAAATTATAAGAAATATGGTCCTTTAAATTCCTTCAAACTGATTTTTCAAACCAACTTATGCAAAATTTTAAAAAGACTACACACCTTTTTTGGCTTTGTAGGAGCTTGATATTGAATCTGTTGTATCTCTGTAATTTCGGATGTCCAAGGTATGAAATTTCATCCTGTGGTAGCCCTCTGAGTCCTCATTCCAACCATGCAAGTCTTATCACAATTGAATTCTCGAAGAAAGAGTTATTTTAAATCTCCCACGATGACCTGATTATAGATTGGTTCAGTAGAACGAACTTGTATGATGTGCCATGTGTCACTATTTAGACCTTCGGAATTGAAACCAATACATAGAAAACTATAGTCCGTACTATTTTTGTACCTTTTTACAAAATTTCAATATGATACTCAAAGATAAAATTAGGACCATGTTCCCCAGGTCACCTGTTTGAGATATAATTCTGGAGCTTGCAAAAACCCTAATTTCCTTGGATCATATCTCTGAAAATATAGCAATACAAGATATGGAATTTGGACCCGAGGTGCATCAAGCTTTTAGCTAAAATGGGTTGTAATGTTAGCCTTTGAAACGTTGTAGAAAAAACTTTATAGTGAAAATTCCACGATGACCTGTTTGAAGTAGCGAAGCCCTCGAATCCAAAGCTTTGATACCAATTGTTATGCAACCACCTCACAAAATAGAAGAAAATATAGAGAAACGACTTCAAAATCAAACTCTTTGAGGGGGGAAACCTTCTTTACATTACACAAATGAACAATTCTTGGATGATACAAATGACAAGACCTCCTTTCTATATATAGGAGTCTAAGGGGTCACAATATAGTCAAAGCTGACATAACAATAATAATGTAAGGGCACAACAATAACAATAGTGGGATTCTATGGGGCACAATAATAACAATATGGGGACAACATGGGCACAACATGGGCACAACAATAACAGTAAGGGGATACAATGACAATAATAATAAGGGATTACACTAGTGTTATAGGGACCTAACAAAAAATGAAGGAAATATTCTCTTGGTAGGAGACACAATAACTAGTCAAGTTATTATTTTAAGCAATGATTGTGGCTCTAATCCTTAGATGGCTATATGAGGACCTTGTTTTAACTAGAAGTTATAAAAGAAAATATCAAGAGTTGGTTGAATTTTTTTTTGAAACTAAGCTAATCAAGATTTTTAGTTCTTAAGATCTAATTATTTTCTGTGGTCTTTTGAAGTGGCTAAAATGCAACTTATGACTTGTATTCATGGGCTTCGTCATATTTTTTTGGATTATGTGACATCTAATATGATATTTATGTATATAATAAAATAGTAAATTGAACATTTTAAATAAATATAAGATCAATTTTGATAACAGAACTTTAAACCTAACTTTAAACTTTGTTATCCATAAAATATATAACAAAGTTAATAAAGGAAAATAAAACCATGGTTAAGGGACACTTATTCCAAGATGAATTTTGGGCAAAGATATCCTAGTGGACATCAGTGGATGGGTTTTTGGTAAGGAAAATTGGCAAAGGCTAAGACAAAAGCATTAAAAGGCAAAAAAGCATTTTTGGCACATTTATTTATGAAAATAAAGGAAAATAGGAGAAAAGGAAGGTGAAAGGTCACAGGTTGCATGTGAGGAGGAAATTGAAGGAAAATAATGGAAAAATGAAGAAAATAAGTCTCATTAATAAAAAGGATTTTGAGGATTAGTTGGTAACCTTTTGTCAGTTCAAGTTTAGAGCTCTCTCATTATTTTCTCTCTTACTCTCACTGTTGGTCACTTCGAGTTTTCTTGGAGCAATCTAGCTTTGGAGAAAGGAAGGAAAAACAAGTAAAAGGAAAGGAAGGAAATAAATTATCAAGGAAAGGAAAGTAGGATCAGGCAATCTCAACATGAATACTTGTAGGTAACCTTTTGCATGTGTGATTTCCTGGCTGGTTTGGACATGCATGGCTTTGCATGTTGGTGTATGGTTCTCTTGCTATCGGTGGCATGATTTTTCCGAGTTGTGATAGTTGTTTTTAGCCTAGCCTTTCCTTTTTCTGAATGCCATGGTGTTGGGATGTTTATCTCTGTTTTTGAGCTTTGGTTTGTCGGATGGATTTCAAAATTTAAGGTGGAGGTGGTATCAAGTTCCATTCACAAAAGCCTACGAATCCCTTGACTAGTTTTGGCGAGATACATAGTAAAGACTGAGGGAGATGTCTCGGTTTAGGGGCTAATGATCTGGGTATGGATTGTGGTAAAGCCTGAGAGACAATGAGACAAAAAATTCCTCAAGGATAGTGATGAATTCTTGATGGAAGTCCAAGTTTTGTTCGGTTGTGATCGGAGCACCGGTTTTGGTGTGATCATAGTTTGATGAGGGTGGAGGTGGTTTAACCTCCGAATTCCTTTGGTTGTTTTTTGATTGGTTGTTCTATGAGATCCTGCATTCATGCTTGGAATATTGCACAGGGGTGACTGGATGAAAGAGAGATTTGGTTCAACCATGTCTATGGTCGGGTGGTATGTGGAAGTCTCGAACCTGGTCGCATTTACCTATGATTAATAAAAGCTAACTTTTCTTACTTTTTCATTGATTTATATGTGGATTTAATGGCTATCTTATCTTTGACATTTACATGGATTTATGTTGGTTATAAGCATGGTTAAATGATTAATTCATGTCATGGTTATATCATGTATTTACTGTAACTTTTATATGGATGGATGGAAGACCTAATTGATGATGTAGTAGTTCAATGGAGAAGGAGGTGATCCTTCTAGTCATGCTTCCTGAGTTTTTAGTCATTTAAGCTTTGTCTTGTATCCTAGACCTGTAGGTTGCATTGATTCCAAGTGTTTGACAGAATGTTAGTCCCGATTGGGGATGCTCAGGCCTAGTCTTTAGGTTGATTTTTCTTTATCAACATTGTTATCATGTCTTTTATAAATTGTGAAGGTTGTAGCAGGTTCTGGGTAGAGGTTGGGATTCTGGGCTAGAAAAGTGGCTTAAATCCCGGGGTCGCTAGCACATAACTAGAAATTTTAGTTCACAATCATTGGCAACCAGGCCTGTGAGAGCGAATTTAGGTTGCTGGTTGCTCCCTTACTCATAAATGAGAATGAATATGGCCTAAGAGATCTAAATTAATTGTGAGACCCGGGGACATGCTGTCTAAGTGGCTAACTTGTCTCCTGAGGGTTCTGTTGATGATGTTGGATGTCTATGTGTGATGTTCCATCGATTCCATTTCCTTAAGGTCACATAGGAGGTCAAATATGATCATAGTAGCCTCTCATGTCATGTTTACCCCGCTTAACATGGTTACTTTGGGTAGACTTGAGAGGTGGTGTTACAAAATAACTATGGAAGAGAATTATTATAGTAAAAAAACTTATTTTTAACAAAAATAAAGATGATATATTTTTTCAAAGGATTTAAATAATGAATTAAATCTCATATTAAATAATGAAAATATTGAAGAATTTATCATAGTTTTACAACCATCCTTTCTACTTCCATTAACATGTTATTGATCAAGGTGTTGAGTAAAAAAGAAAATAGAATGATCAACCCTTGCTATGATAGAGAGTGTAAGATTGCTACAAAAATTACTAGTGATTATTCTAATTAGTCCTTAAAATCCAACAACATAAATATATACAAAGTCCTAATTAAAATGAAAAAATCTACTGTATAAATAGAAAGAAAGAGAAGTTTTTCCATATATCTAAGTTAGATCATAAGAAATTTTAGAGGCAAATTCTGACTCGTAAAATATATATATATATATGATTCCTTTTTCGGGATCAAAATTACTACCTTAAATATATTTATGAGTTCCTTGATGCCATTGAAAAAATTCAAACCCTTGTTACATAGAAAAAAATCTTTTATAGAAGACATAGAGTTTGGGGTTAAGCATCTCAATGAGAGGGGAAGTTAAGGATATAAAGGATATCAAGAAAAAATTGTAAAAATTGAAGTGTTTATCCTCACCCCTCACATCCATAAGATGTTCAAATTAATAATCAATTAGGACTTCCTTAAACCCGAAACTAAAATCTTAGTTATACCTATTTTTCAAAGGTGAGATAAAAACAATCCCTCGAATTATAGTACCATTATGACTAACCCGATTTCAAACAAATTATATTGAATTATTTTGGAAAGGAAGATCAATGTATCGCTAGAAAGCCGCAAAAAAGTGTTAAAGGCCATACTAGATCAAGAGCTATCATTCAATTATGGACCACATTTTTATGGCTAGGATCATTATAAGAGTAAATTGCAATAATAAAACCAATCTCTTAGTTTTTATCAACTGGATTCTAAACAATATAGTCATTATCCTTACACTAATGATATTGTTCTCATGGTGATGTGTCCTTATGATCTGGACAAACAACTAAAAATTCTCAAAGTTTTTTTTTTTCTCTTGTATGAGTATGCTTGTTAACATTGATAGAACAAATGTTATGATAATTAAATCCAAGAAGATAAATTACACTAATAATTTCATGTATGACAACAACAACTTGGTAGAATTGACTTCATATAAATATCTTGCAATCAATTTTTAGCACAAGCTTAACTCGAACTATACCATTGAGAAAATAATAAATAGAGGGTGGAAAGCTTATTGTAGACTTGGAAGAATTTTTTAATCAATAGATCTCTGGCTATGAGATAAGAAGAAAATTCATCTTGAGACTATCATTGCTCCTGTCATCTTTTATAATTGTAAAGTTTGGAGGTGTAACATATCTAGAAAATCTTGTAGAAAGATAGAGAAAATCTAAAAATGTCACTTCCTAACTAAAGCATTGGAGAGTAAAGGAAGAGGTAACTCTATAACTTTATATGTTGGGGAATAAATATAAAAGATATTTATGTGTTATGACTAGATTAAGGAAGAAAACCAATAGTTTTAAAATAAGAACAAACTCTCATAAAGTCCATATTGAAATATGACTTTGGATGGTTCCTAAAATATCAAGGGTTGAAATCTATAACTTTATGTGTTGGGGAATAAATATAAAAGATATTTATATGTTTTGACTAGATTAAGGAAGAAAACCAACATTTTTAAAATAAGAACAAACTCTAATAAAGTCCATATTGAAATATGACTTTGGATGGTTCCCAAAATATCAAGGGTTGAAAGAATTTGTCATTTTTTTTAGCATAGTTATAGTGGGCCCCTACATGCAAAGGGGATAACCTAGCATGCCATGAGCATAACCTTGATGGACCCAAGGAGAATTGAACCCACTCCGCATGACCAAGTGCCAAAAACTTGGGGAGGGGGCTTCAACTAACCCCGCTACCCATCAAGGCCAAAAAAGCATTTTATTTTAGTGTTTTTGATATACTCACATCAAATCACAATTTTTTACAATACTCAGTACACTTACGTTAAATTACCTTAAATCACAGTTTGAAAATATTTATTATTAATTTTTACTACTTTTTAACTCTTCAAAAAGCATAAGAACACTTCTTTAAAAATATCAAGTAGGTGATATAACGTTGGACATTAAAAATATCAAATGGGTAATATAACATTGGACATTAAAAATATCAAGTAGGTGATATAACGTTGGACATTGACAAAGTGGCATTTAGTGTTTTGTGACAAAGTGGTCTATTCCGTTCGAACAATACTTAATGATATTCTAGAAGCCATGGAATATTTAATGGTTTGAGTTTCTCAAAATTTGATCATCAGATAATTTTACTTAAGATTTTCTTTACCAGTGTGTGAAAATAATGTTCGAAGTCTAAACCAACCTAAAGACATGAGAGAGCACCAGATTTAGAAATCATCCTCCACTTTTGAATCCGACCAGAATGACCACTCTGTTGGCATTATTTGAAAAAACATTTAGGATTTACATTGTATTTGCGAGTAATAATTGAGAAATCAAACATCTATAACCTTCACCGTTTACATTGTAATTTCCAGCATTAATATATAAAATGAAAAATCTATGACATTCACGTTTAGCATTGTATTTTCTACAACTAAACAAAGATTTCAAAAAATAAACAAGTGTCAAAACAATTTTGGACATTGCTATAAATCAAATGTTTGCATTCAACTGAGCTTACATTTCTACTTGCAAGGATTCTTGACAACCCCTCTCCAAGACAAAGCTCATTCACCAAATACTTTAGCCCAAAATGTTCTTTGAAAAATTTGTAGAGTCTGCACAATAGCTGTTGACTGAAATTCCTAATTAACCCTCTAGTCTTGTAATTTTTCATCATCACCTTCTTTGGATTAACGAAGAGTACTTGATCCGGAAGATGTTAGTTTACTCTCTAACTACTATATATATATATATATATATATATTAAAAGTTAGTTATAGTAAATTTAATATTATTGGTTAATGTTAAAGCATTACATATTTATTAAGGAATTTAGACTTCTGTGATCCATAACATTGTTTAGATAATCTTCGGCAAAATCACATAACCAATCTTTTGTCGACGCGTTTCGAACCAACTTGTCCTGACGATGAACCACACTGGTTGGTTCGAAACGCGTCGACAAAAGATTGGTTACATATTTATTATTATAAATTTTAATTAAAATTTCATCTTGTAGAGATTTTTAAAAACTTGAGTTTAATTTGTTGAATCTAAAGAATTTGACTGTTATGAGATAATTTTTAAGGTGCTAAATCCATTTATACATTCAAAATTATATATTTTTTTCAATAAAAAAATGTTGTCTTTTCATTAATAAAAACAAAGTACATTTGCTAAGATTTCCATACATTTTTTCTTAGATTTTGCTGCTTGTAACAATAAGTATTCCTACCATACTTCAGTAACAAAAATAGACACTTAGATTTCCTATACATATTCCATAGTATTCATAAATTCCCTATCTTATCTGTAAGAGTGCTACTGTATTCTACCCATTTTTAGTTACAAAAAAAAAATCAGCTTTAGGTCTACAAGTTCTTGTTTATCAACAAAAAGGATGTCACAAACATATGAAAAACAACATTTTGTCATAAAAAAAATTAGGGAATGAATTCCCTATATGGAGTTTATACTCCTAGCATTCATAAGTATGTCCTGCACATATGTGGCGAAATGATACTTACTGGTCTTTGAGTTGATACGCTGTTTTGAAAGATCAGCTACCTGAGTTTGTTCTCTGTATATGTGTGAGAAAGTAATGCTTTAAAAATTGCTTGTCACGATTCTGATGGGGCTCATAGAGTTGGATAGAATGTGGGGACTGAAGAGAATGTAATCTTTGACCTAATCTATGATGCTCTTGGCATCTCCATGTCCAACGATGTTTCTCTACCATTTTACAAAGTTGAGGACATTGGATAGTGCAATGATCCATCTACATCTTCTTTGTTGACTTGTGCCACATCTACATCTTCTCAAAAATGCATTTTAAACAACAACAAAAATCACATTCTTTTTTCAAATTTCTAGTGAAATTTTTTATTTAATCTATAAGTTAAACTAGGTCTTTAATATTTTATATATTAACAAATATATAACAAATTTCAATATATATATATATATATATATATATATATATATATATATATATATATATATATATATATATATATATATATATATATATATATATATATATATATATATATATATATATTCCAAATACTTGTCCTGTATCACTAAAAAATTTCCAATACAAAATCCAAATTGATAGCAATTTTTTCAAGTGACTGTAGGAGTCGTTGGGAGAGAACATTCCATTTTGTTGTCAATCAGGAGAACCACTGTAACTTTCATTCAATCATGTGAAATATTTACAATGACTTGTTTCTGTAGCATTCCTTATAGCTGGCTCGAAACTATTCAAATATCATCACTACTTAGGCATACAAACATATGTCTAATATCGAAACTCCTCCACAGGGAGAGAGGAAATACATATAACAGAGGAAAACTGAAGAGAAACAAATTCTTAATCAAAGACTGTCAGAGAAAACCCCAAAAAACAGGAGCAGGAGGAAAGAATCACCTTAAATCAAATGACAGCCATTTCGCCGCGTGAGTAATGGGTGGCTTACTGATTATAGTGATGAGCATCGTCTTCGATGAGAGAGAGGTAACATAAGGCTTACTAAATTGTATTTCTTTCCAATCCTACCCATTTCAATCAACCTCAACCAGAACACCACACCCGCCACGTTACAATGAACAGTCGCAAAATCATTGTGGCACAAGTCCATCACAGAGAGGTTTGATCTCTGGAAAAACTTTACAGCTTTATATAAATCAGATTATCAGTTAGTTATATGATATTCATGAAAGAGGTATGCTCAGCACTAAAATCATGGGAAACAAGAAGGTTAGTGTTGTGGTTATCACGAAAATGACATGCTCCCACACACCAAATACATGATCACACGATAACACGTTTGGCATCAACAGTTCTGCGACGGTTACATTCAAATCACAATCACATGATTTTAAATGGAGCGGTAAGGAATACTTGATCTTTTCAAAAAAATTGGCAGGAACTATTTGGAGTTGCCGTAATCTAACGATTATGTTTTTTTTCTTTTCTTGAAAGTTAAGAAATTTAGGTAGTAGGAATTTTTGTAAATTCAAGTAAAAATTGTTAAACTTCATAATTTTATGTGTTTAGAAGTTTTTAATGGTACTGAATTTATTTTTACTATCAAAAACATGATTCAAACACTGCTTATACAAGATTTTTTGAAATTTTTTTACCAGACCACTTATTTTTTGAAATTTTTTTACCCACCACTTTTGACCATCCAAACAAGTCCTCCCCTCCATAAAAAAAACTCCATTAAATTTGCTAAAAAATAATTTGTACATATAGAAATTTATTTTTGCATTATTAGGCCGATAGGCCTTCCTTTGGAACAGACGTTCGTCGTCCCTTTGTCTCCCGTGCTGACACGTGGACAGTCGTCCCTTCGTCATCCTTTTCTTTCAGATGTTGACACCTAGCGTGTACATTTAGCAGGCATTCAGCATCTTCTTCAATTAATTGTCATGGTCTTAACCGAGAATTTTGCCGCTGGTGCGAGTTCTAAACCTCAACGGAAAACTGTTATGCCAACGCCTCTCTCCATAATGATGGTGGGCTCGAATCTTCACCCACTGCATGAAGCCGGCAGAAATATCCGCAAATTTGTTACAAATTCCTGTAATTCCTGAACAAATCGTTACAAATTACTCCTGCTTTCTTCGACCATATTTGTCTGTTTTGTGCTCTTCAGGTTCTCTTCCACGCCCTCTGCAATAATGTTTTTGTGTTTTTGAAAACGAGCATTGACTCGGGCTGTAGAGTTTGAGGTATTGTGGATTAGGGTTCACGACAGTGGATCAGATTGCCTATTATTTATGATGTTCTGCGTATTGAGCTGTGGATAGCGGTGAACAGGTCTCATGAGCTGTCGTTGTGTAAAGAACAGTGCATCGAGCTCTAGAATTTGAGGCTTGGTTTATTAGGGTTTGAAGCAGTGGAACAGATTCCGTTTCTTTATGAATTTCTGCAAATTGAGTCGGGGATACCAGTGAAAAATTCATGTGAGCTGCCTTCGTGTAAATAACAGGGAATCGAGCTCTAGACTTCGAGGTTTTGTCGATTAGGGTTTGAAATAGTGGATTGGATTCTGTATTCTATACTATGATGTTCGAATTGAGCTATGGATAGCTGTGAACAGGTCTTGTGAGATGCGGTGAATGAGGGATGGGGTGTATGTTTTGCCAAGCAGCTAGCTCCAGCCCCCGTGGAAGATCCTGCAAGCCCTAGGGAAAGGCCTGTTCAGATCACATCTAGAAGAAGGTCAAATGCTTCTGTCGAGAAGCTCGAGAATGTTCAAGTCTCCAAGAGGAAAGAGGTAGCCAAGGTGAGGAGTAAACGCAATGCTGATCTTGCCGCAGATTTGGCAGAGCCGGCACGGGAGAGGCGGAGGGAGAAGCCCAATCCCAGGCTGAGCAATCCTCCCAAGCACGTACATGGAGAGCAAGTTGCTGCGGGATGGCCCGCCTCAATTTTAGTTGTTGCTGGAGAAGCTATCAAAGGGTGGATTCCACGCCGTGCAGAGACCTTTGAGAAGCTTGATAAAGTAAGTGATAATAGTAATTATAGATTATATTGTTTGCATAATTGTTTAGGTTTGGACTCTGCAGTTGTCTATGAAAGCTGCTCCATATTTTTGTTTCTTCCATTAGTCTTGCACAAGAGAATCTTGTGGTAAATGCAGTTTCATATATCTCGCATTTCCTCAGGTCGAGTTTATGGGTTCTTTTTATGCCTCATGACACAGAAAGTGTGAATATCTGATTCAATTTATTAAGAACAGGGTATGGTAAACTCATACATGAACACTTAAACAACTTGAGATTTCCATGATAATATATGGAAGTCAATATGCCCATATCATGAAAATATATGGTGAATGAAATAAATTGAACCCCGACATTTTCATGGTACTTATTTATAGCACCCTTGAACTAGTGTAGTAAGGGAACATTCTGTGAACAATGAGTAATTATGTGCTACTGTAATCCAGTAGAATTCGTGGGGTAGCCTCTTGTGTCCATGACCCAACAATAAATTTCTGTTGGCACCCTTTAATGCAGTCAGTTTTATTTCAAATTTCTCTCTGACAGCGAGGTCTATAGAACAGCACTTGTGTCAAAATGAAGTTGTCCTGGCTATCAACTACCTTTCTTTATGATTTAGTTCTTTCATTATACCAAGTATAGTTCTCTATTTAAGGAGGAGAAACTTTGGGCATTCTCCTTAATTGAAGGTGGAGAAACTTGGGCATTCTCCTTAATTGAAGGAGGAGAAACTTTGGGCATTCTCCTTAATTGGTAAAAAAAAATGGAGTGGATTCTCTCTATCGCTAACGTTGGAAACCTATAGTTGGTGCATGTGTTCTTTATGTGGAACTAATTTCAATTCTTCACTTTATCTTCTTTAGAGCTGAAAAACCATTACATATTATGCGGGGCTATGGTATCCCACATATTTGTTCTATTTATCCCTTTGGCCATAAGCAAACCTATCTCATCTCATAGAACAAGAAAAGAGGTTGTGCTAAAGTGACCTCTTTGTATTGCTAACATGAGAAGAGTATTTCTGTGTGTCTCTCTATTTTCTTCAGCTTAATTTACTTTCTACTAAGACAATGAATCTCAGGGAATTGAAGTGTGCAAAAATAGCATTCATTAACGTGGGGCTATGAAATTTCTGTTTTTAACTGTCAAGGAATTCATCCTGGTCATTTGTTGTCCTTAACATAAATATTTAAGGTAGTGAGCATCTACATTGTTTGACATGCATACCCATACTGTATTTGGTATTTCTTCCTTGAAATAGAATGGAGATGTTCAATACACTATTGTTTAATGTAACATTTATGCCTTTTATTTATTATATATAATTTTGATATTTTCTTATTGGTATCTCCATGCATCTTACAAAGTGGTGAAAAATGTGTCTTACAGGGATGATTTTATTGATGTGTCTTTCCTTGATACTGATAATTGATGGCAGATGTTCACACTACCGCCGGAGATGCCAAATAAGGGCTCCGTCTTGTAATGAAGTCTTTGACTGTAGGAATTGTCATAATGAGGCCAAAGTATGCTTCTTTTTCTTTACTTCATTCGTAGCTATTTCAAGTTCAACGGTTGTGTTTGGTTTATATACTTGTTAAAATAGAACTATAAAATTACGTCTCTTCTAATTTCATTTGTGAGGGTATAGTATGGTCTGATCTCATATATGAACAGAATTCAATGGATGTCCATCCACATGACAGACATAATGTACCGCGCCATGAAGTTCGAAAGGTAAGGTTCTATCTTGTTTTCCAGTTAGATGTTATTCATTATGATGTTTGTCTTAATGCTCTGAACAATATGTATTCTTTGTAATTTTCTGAAGGTAGATTTGAAAGATGTAAAGGTTTAACTTTTATTCTTCTCAAAAGATAAATGGTCAATTATCTAGCAAATTTTATCTAACTTGCTGGATTACTATATTGCTTTTGTTTATTTATAGTTATTCTCGTATGTTTGCAGTATATTGCTCTTGTTATTTATAGTTATTCTTGTATGTATGCAGGTTATCTGTTCACATTGTAGAACTGAACAAGATGTAAGAGTTGAGCCTTTTTAATTTTAATAATGTGCAGAAAATTTAGAGGTAAACACTATAATGCTTCTTGAGTTATTTTAAAAATGATTATGCACTGTCATTTTGTAGGTTCAGCAAACCTGCGTTACTTGTGGTGTTTGTATGGGAAAGTACTTCTGTGAAAAATGCAATTTCTTTGATGATGAGGTACGTTTTTAATGCCTTTTTAGGTTTAATAGTTCTGGTTTAGGAAAACAGAGAGTTTCACTCTTACAAAATTATAAAAAGATGGTTAGGATGTATACGCTTTTGGTTCTAATTGTACTTGCCACTTTGGTTTCCAGGACTCAAAACAGCAATACCACTGTGACGGATGTGGAATTTGCAGGTATGCTTTTCTCTTTTTCCTTTGATGTTTCTTGCTCTCTTGTAAAGTAATCTTTCATGCTATTGTGAAATGTATTAGATGTATTTCTTGCCTTTCACTTTAGCTACTTGTGCTGGTTTTCAGAACTGGCGGCAACGATAATTTCTTCCACTGTTATAAATGTGGTATGTTCTTTATGACTTCTCAAATTATCACCACTTCTTCCCTTGTTTCATTGTAGTGCGAGAATGATTTATTTGCTCATGTACCTTTTTCTAGGATGTTGCCACTCTATCCGCTTGAAGGATTGCCACCCTTGTGTGGAAAAAGCAATGCACCACAACTGCCCTGTGTGTTTTGAGGTAGGTCACACTTATCTGTTTAGCGTAGTAATTGTAGTTTTCTTTTTATAGCATAATTTAGACTAAAGTTATTTAGATATCTGAACCCTCGTGATTCAATGTACCACAAAGACATGCACACATGGATCACCCCAACCTTAACCTGGCTTTATGGATCACCCCACCCTGAACCAAGCTATAGAATGCTGACTGTTCTACGCATGTTCAGGTGCAATTGAAGATTTTACTCTCCTCGTTGGTCTTATGAAATTTTATAAATTGACCTAAGAAATATCTGAACTCTTCCATAAGAACTACTCTTTTACATTACCCCATAAAGAAATGAGAACCCTTACCAGATTACAATTATTTCTGCTATGATAAGCATTCTTACTCACAAGATTTTGTTTCTCATCAGTTGATATCCGTACCCACTTCTAGAGCTAGCTTCGGATTACCTAGCTATACTAGGTGCATTTATGTTATTTTTCTCTTGCTCTGATACAAACAACATCAGTGGTTTCAATGTCCTGCCTTGTGTACCATGTCTGACTTGTAGTTGTTATATATGTGATGGCAAGATATCTTATTATAGTAGAATACCTGATATGCTTGATATGATAAAAGTTAAATAGTTGACTTTTCTCATGTCCATCAAAAATCAATTGACTTCGCTTAATGATCAATTAGCTTTGCTCATGTCTATCAGAATTATGGAATAGTCATATCCCTGTATTGAGATTTTATTCCACATGATCAATAATCCCCTTCTTGTCCACCTATTGTTTTACACGCAATATTGTCCTAAAGCGTTATCCTGTAGGTACACTTCAGTAAGTTTCATATGTGGCCTGTTTTGTGCCCTGGCTCACAACCTCTTGTTTCCAGTCTACCTATACTATTACACAATACTAGATATACTTGCACTGATATGCCCATTGATGGTACCTTCTTCAGCAATCTGTGGTCACAGCTTGTAGCAGCTTTAATTTTATTTCAAATTTCTTGCCATTCTAACATGTTTGTTTGTCCTTTGCAGATTTGCTTGTCCAGTGTGCTCCAAATTTGTCCGTGATATGTCTAAATTGTGGGGGAAACTTGACCGAGAGGTAGATATTGTCGACAAGATGAACATCTTGAAGTCAACTTGCAATGGGTTGTATAAAGAGTAGCTTATTATATGTGTTTTTGCTAATTTTGATTTCTCATATTTGAAATTTTCTTTCGTCCAATGGCAATTGATTTTTTAAGTTTCTTGAGTGGATTCTGATATTTTTTTTTGTCATGTAGGTTTCTTTGACTCCAATGCCTGAAGCTTACCAGAACAAAATGGTAAGTTGTTTGATGTTAATGTGTTATAATTTGGAGGCATATTTTAGAGCCCATTAGTGGCGTGGGAGAAAATACTTCACCACTTTCTCGTGGGTCATTTGAGTAGGTTTGGATCTTATGCAATGACTATGGAGTAACTTTTGAAGTAATTATTCACATTGTTGCACACAAGTGTCAAAGTTGCAATTCTTATAACACCCGGCAGACCAGGGGAGGTCCTTCTGCAAGTTCATGTAGATCTCATCTTTGATATTCTCAAATGTTCAGATTCATGTATCCCTCTTTACCACTTGTAAGGTTGCCTTAGCACTGATTATGTGGCATGAAAAACAGCTGTACTGCAAATTGCTATGCAGTGGCATACTGTAAGAATTCATTGTAACCGCTGAGTTTTTGCGGCACTACTCTACGGCTGTTAACATCATAACAGAGTTGACATATCTCGCTGCTTGCAACTATGTTGACATAGGGGAATGAGGGAGAAGTTTCCTGTCACATCCTTTACATATGTTATGTCAAGAAAAGGGAAATGTATGTTTATAAACCGTCTTCCCATCATCGCGATGAAGCCATTGGAAGGATTCCTTCTCACTTATTCCAAGCCCTATCATTCCAAAATCTATCTTTCATCCATCAGCTCTGTATATATTCTACTCCCATACTCCTAAAATTGTGAGCATCATGTAATCTACCCATAAAGTTTTTGATTTGCAATTGAATCTGATACCTATCTTACTTACAAAAAATTAGTAATGGTTTAGAATGAATATGGAGACTGTATCCTCACAAAGGGAGTACTATCTGAGAAAGAAAGTGATCTTAACAAAGGGAATGATACTGACTTGAATATTTTGTAATTGTGACCATTGATAGACCACTGGTTAAGGTAATTGTAAAAAACACAAGTTATCAATTGGTCCATAAATGGTATTACCGACCTTTTTAAATTTGTTTGGAAGATCCTATGTCTTATATTCTATGATGGAATTACCTTGTCGTTCATATACCATCACACAGTGGAAACTGTTAAATTAATTAATATGCTTCCATAGTATTTAATACAACTGAAAAGCCTAAATCCAGTTTCATATATCTCACATTTACTCAGGTTGAGTTTATGGGTTCTTTTTATGCCTCATGACACAGAAAGCGTGAATATCCAATTCAATTTATTAAGAACAGGGCATGGTAAACTCATACATGAACACTTAAACAACTTGAGATTTCTATGATAATATATGTGTAACCAGAATTCCTTCCTGCTTTTTAGTCCGCACAAGATATTCTCGTTATTTGCTTAAATGCAAATATTTCTATTAAGTTACTATTAGCAATTGTAATGAATTTCTTCTATATCTTCCGAAAAGCCTGGCTTCCAATTACAAAACTAGTTCAAGTTTGCTATTTAAATTGTGTATTAAATTGGATTCCGAAACTTGTTAAACAATATCTGCAAATTCCCTGATTTATTATTCAAATATCCCCATGGTCTTAAGATAAATTATTGAAATGGTCTCACTAAGAGTTATTCTATTGTTAAGCAGCAAAGGCGGATCATGAAGTGTAATTGTCTGTTGAATATCTCACTGCTTGCAACTATGTCGACATAGGGGAATGAGGGAGAAGTTTCCTGTCACATCCTTTAAAGATGTTATGTCAAGAAAACGGAAATGTATGTTTATAAACCGTCTTCCCATTATCACGATGAAGCCCTTGGAAGGATTTTTTCTCACTTATTCCAAGCCCTATCATTCCAAAATCTATCTTTCATCCATCAGCTCTGTATATATTTTATTCCCATACTCCTAAAATTGTGAGCATCATGTAATCTACCCAGAAAGTTTTTGATTTGCAACTGAATCTGATACCTATCTTACTTACAGAAAATTAGTAATGGTTTAGAATGAAGATGGAGACTGTATCCTCACAAAGGGAGTACTATATGAGAAAGAAAGTAATCTTAACAAAGGGGATGATACTGACTTGAATATTTTGTAATTGTGACCATGGACAGACCACTGGTTAAGGTAATTGTAAAAAACACAAGTTATCAATTCGTTCATAAATGGTATTACCGACCTTTTTAAATTTGTTTGGAAGATCCTATGTCTCATATTCTATGATGGAATTACCTTATCGTTAGTATACCATCACACAGTGGAAACTATTAAATTAATTAATATGTTTCCATAGTATTTAATAGAACTGAAAAGCCTAAATGTGGTAAGAGATAATAGTTATTCATTGTTGGGATTTAATAATTTTTCCTCTAATTGTTATAATCATATTGGTAACTGTGATTTGCTTTTAATCCTTAATACACAAATTAATACATTTTTAAACATTTAAGCAATCCTGCCTGAATTGTTTACTGGTGGTATTATTTTGCAAAGGTGATGTTTTATTTGTATTTGAGGTGGATGCATTTTGATTGTTTTAATATTGTGAATTATATGTCGTCTTAATTCTAGCAATGACTTAAGATCTCAAATCTTGTGTTTACTTTACAAACTTCATCTTATGTTTTAAGCATTTTTATTGCCATAGTGGCAATCAATCATATTTTTTGTTGTTGTTTGAAAAATGTAGAATGCAATTTGACAAGGATATCATGTTGTTTTAGGCTTGATGGGAAATAATACTGTTCCATGACCCAAAAGAATAGAAAGTAATGTTAAGATTGAGCTAACATGTGAAAGTTCCTTGCAACAAAATATTTTCAGCAAGCAATAAAGGATTAAGTAATTTGACTATATATGTAGAATGAAATTTTGAACTCAATTTCATGTGGGTTGGCCATCACACATTGCACTATAAAATTTAATTATGGAGTAACGTTCTTGTTGAATGGTTTATTTCCTATGTTTGGAACTTTGTAAAATGTTTGTTACTGGTATTTATGTAAATAACCTGTTGTTGTTAGTTTTACCATAACCTTCTTATCTTTTGAATGTTAATTACATGATGATTGAGGTTTACTTCTGATTGTTGAGGGTGTTATCACTGTGCTGAATATTTTGGCCTGTTAGGTTGTATCCAAGCAATGAACGTAGCAACATCATTGTGCTTGTGTTTGCTAGCTCTGAATAGAATCTAGGAAACACTTGAAAAATATTGAAGTATTTATATCATGTATTTACTTTTGGCTTAAAAGGCAATTGTTAGGTTCCCATTTTGTCTATTTTTGACTGTATATTTTGCCATTGTATTACCCTCTTCAACCCTTAAGTGAAAGCCTTTGCTAAGTGTTTTGGCTTAATCACTCCAAAAGGTACAGAATAAATTTCCTCATTACTACATGTTTAATTATTTAACACGTAATCATGCTATCTTTATAATTATTCCCTGAAGTTGATTAAAGTGTTGACTAATTGCTGAAACTGGCTAACTGGCAGGATCACATTCTGCCATTGCTGAAACAGCAAAAATAGCGCAAACTATGAAGCTGAAACAACAAGAACAACATGAACCTTGATATTGAAACACCACGAACAGCACACGCACTTTGAGGAACAGTTGTGATTTGCGTAACAAATCTGCATCAGCAAAAGAGTCTGACCGATTACTGTATTGGTCGTAATGATCATGATCCTCATGGCTGTAACAATATTTCGTTATCAAGAACTGACTTTCTTATTTTTGGTACAAAAGGGTTGAAACCAAATGTATGAAAATCTGTTGTAAGAGATGTCTCCTCTATAAAGAGGAGACATCTACATTAGAGAGGAGAGGAGGGGAAACCTATTGTAACACAGAACTTGTAGTGAAGGGATGAGACTGAATCTCTTTCTGTAATATGGTTTATTGGCAGATGAATACAATTCTGTTCTGAGTATTTTATTTTAATTCCTGTGTTCTGGGGAATCTTGTGAGAAGGACAGGGCCCAACTTCGTCACAAGATTCACCAATCTTCTTTCTGTTGTGTGGTGTGTGTGTGTGATTTCTATTTATATTACAGTTACGGCTTCTAATGATATTTACTTTTGCTGAAACGCTATTTTCCTTTTAGCTGATTGATGTTGCATATGAGTGCCTCACCGGTGATTAGGATTTATGGAGTGTATGTGTGAACTGGACAATGGAGGTAGATGCTGAAAGTCCTTACTCTGAGGATAGGGTCCCGATCCTTTGTTGCGGGACAACCATCACTTCCTTTTGCAGATTTGTTTCCTTTAAAGTCTAAGGTTCCTTGAAGATACCTTAAGACGCCTTTCGCTGCAACCCAATGATTCTCAAGGGGCTTTGACATGAATTAGCTCAATAAAATGACTACAAAAGCCAAATCGGGCCTACTGGTAGTCAAGTAAATTAGACTCTCAACCAATTTTCTATACAGTGTTGCATCGACCTCTTAGAACCATAATTATTTTGAAGTCTAGTATTCTGTTGTAAAGGCACCGATGCATCTTTGCACTGATCCTTTCTGAACGTTTTCAAAAATCTCCTAACATACTTTCCTTCAGACAGAAAAGTTCAACCAAAGTCACTCCAGACATCAAGACCCAAACAATAGTGTAATTAGAAGGCCTTTAGCTAGCTCAAATTGCTCATCCATTAGGCTTGAACCAACATCTCTTCTAGAGAAATTCAACAATTCTAATTTAATAATCCTATCGGCCTCTCTTTGTACCTTTTGGGACAATTGCTAGTTAATAGTGTCAAATACATGCTTAATCTTTTTTTTGGTTCATTTAGATTATACCATATTAATACTTAATCTCATGTTATTACTCGAAGTTGTTTTCTTTCATAGTTCAGAATATTATTTCTTCCCTATGTTCTCTTTTTGTGTTTTTTTTCAATATGGAAAATAAATAAAATATTTTATTTTTCAATAAAATATAATTATTTAAGGTTTATAAAATAATAATAATAAAAAAATACATAATATATATTAATAATTAAATCAATTATTTTATTTCATTTCTCAATTATATATAAATAATTGAATGTTTAAATTTTATCATTAAAAATGAATTGTGAAAATTTTCTTAAAATTAATCTTATATAATATTAACTAATAACATTTATAATAATAATAATAATAATAATAATAATAATATTTTTTTAATGGATTTTAAATAAAAGTAATTGAGAATTTTGTTTTGTCTTATTTTGTTTATTTCAAGTAAAGTGAATCAATAATATTTTATGATTAACAAAAAGTTTACTTATGATACAATCTTGAATTTATTATATGATAAGGAAAATCAAATATTTTAAAATGAAAACTCTTATTTTCAAAAATCTTAAAAAAATTTACCATATAAAAAACATCATAAACACTTGTTACAATTTACTATTTTGATAACTAGAATCTTTTAATCACAATTATAAATTAGATAATTAATTAATTTAAATTTATAATTTTTTATTGTGATTGGTGCATAATTCCTAGATGTTAAGTTACTGGTTTAATTTCTGGCAGAGTGTTATTCTTGAACATGGTTATGATGTAGCCTCACCAATATTGAACTTTAATATATATTTAATTTTCACAATTGTTAATAATTTATAAGCATATCAATTAAATTAAAAAAATTAATTAAAGAGAAATATGTGTAATTTGATTTTAAACAATTATAAAAATTTCAATCTATTTTCTTTATATTTTTTTAAATTAAAATTAAAAAAAATATGGTATTGTAACAAAGTTTATTTGGAGATGTGGTAAAGTGAGGTTGAATATTAATGATTAAAAATTTGATTACATGTTATTTTTTAAATGTATATATGTTTAACTTGTATATTAATTATTTTATAAATAATAATATATAATAATAATAATAATAATAATAATTTACACTTTAATTAATTTTTGTAAATTTAAATTAATTAAAAAAGGAGGTTAAAAAATATATATTATATTTTATGATAAAAATATAAAATTTTCCCATGATGAACATAACTATTTGTGAATGAGTGCACCATTAAGGCACTCATTAACTCGTATAATGGTTCAAAACCCTGTCCCACCCACTTGACCTCCAAGTAGAGGTTATAGTGGTTGGACAAGAGTAAGGGACATCTAGTTTCCAATTCCTCTTGTCCAAAAAATAATAAGATGTTTTTTAATATTACTAAAATACATATAAATACAAAATATTAATTATTTATAATTTTTTGATAATCCAAATTAAAAATAAAGTTGTGAAAGTAATTAAAAAAATTAACTTATTTGATAGTGAAACAAGGATTTGGTAAGCCTTGTATATAGAACCTTATTGTACCTATATTTAAGAGTGAGGATGTGATCTGGATTAAATTATTATATTACTTTTCATCCATCTTGAAGCTTTTATAGTGGAAACAGTGGAGGAATTAACTCATAAGACTATTTTTATTGACGGGACCAGTTTGGAGAAATGGGGGTTGAAAACTTCCAGGAGTAATTTGAGGCATCAAATGATATTTTTTAAGGTAAAAAATTGCCAATTAATGGCACATATTCTTATGCTATTATAAACACAGATAAATTTCCAATAATGCAAGATTCACCTCAATTTGAGTTTATACGCTAAATTTATGTCACTTGGAAGTTGACCTTCTTGTTTTGACCATCATGATTCAAGAGGATGCCATGTTAGCCCCCATTCATAATGGAAAATAGACTAACCATGTGATCTTATGAAAAATATTATGGAAGATCTAACATTTCATCTATAGTTAAGAGTTGAAGGAGTCAAAATTAACGAGCAGAAGACTATTGGGTTGTGTTATAACTAGGCCACTAGTAGGAAAATGGGTTTCATTCTATTTGAGTGCATTTATTCCATATATAAGCAAATTAGTTGAGAGTAGATAAAAAAAATAAAGGATTTGTACATTGTAGTAGTCCATTAGCCAAAGGCTTCACTTCTTTGTACTTGCATCCATTTTCTATTTAGAGAAAGAAAGCAGAGATGCCTCACTTTGTAGCTAGGCTTTCTAGGGTTTCCTAGGTTATCACTTGTGTCGTTTTGTGGTTAGTGAGTTTATTTTTCTATTCTCTATTTTCTACATAATTCTAAAATGCATGCATACACAAGAAACAATGATTAACATATCTTGAAATCTAAAGAGAAATAAATTCTCATAGTGTAGATTTCATATTTTATAATATATTTTAGTAGATCTGTTGTGATAAACAATCTAGTGGAATATCCATGTTAGTTTATAGATCAAGATACAATTATTCACTTTAAGTATACAACCATTATTATTAGCCACATTTTAGTCAAGTTGTATGGGCTTATTTTGGAAAAGAGGATTAACCTTTGTCTTGAAGTCCATGGTAAAAGAGTTAAATGCAAAGCTAGGTTTAGGATATATCATTCAACCATAAGTCATCTTATTACTCCTAGGATAATTGTATTGGAATACCAAAATAATAAAACTAATCACTTTGTTTTAGTTTTATTTACATTAGAAAATATTTCGACATTGACACCATTCCTAAAACAAATCTATTGAAGAGGTTAGAAGACATAATGGTTCCTCTTGAGTTGAGGGTTGTTGTGACAATGTTGTACACGAATTTTATTTCCAAGATTAGGACCGTTAAGGGTTGGTCAAAAGAAATTAAATGCAATAATGGAGTCAAGAAAGGGTCTCCCTTATTCCTTACATTTTTGGCATATACAATGATACCCCTGGTAAATTTATCTTTATGATTTATATTCCACATGTGATTGAAAATTCAAGTGGTACAAGTAATGTATTGTGACATTGTGAATATTTATTTTGATTAACAAAAGAGAGAAAAATTGTTTGTGTATTAATATTCTTGAAAATATATTGAAGGCTATAATGTGAGGTATTAGATTCCTAATTGTAAGGAAAACAATTGGATTCAGTCATGCCCAAGAAGGGGGCATGAACAAAAAAATAAAAATCCTCCATTTTTACCACAATTGAACTATCGGTTGAGCATACCACCATGAAAAATACATGACTGGAGAAAAATGTCATGTGTGGAACTGAACTAAAGAGGACTACAGGAGATAAAGACAGTCATATTAAAAGAAAGGTACAATGGGAGAGAGAGTCTGTCCTTAAACAAAGAAATTAGTAGGATGTTGCTAAGGGTTAAAGAGGTGTAAATTGAAAAATAATTAATGATTTGTTCTCCTAGCAGGAAGGAGTAGAGCTTGGTGGGTGTTGACGGTGCTAGAAATCCATCAACCAAGGGGATCTCTCTGATATGAATTCCCAATTAGACCTCACACAGTTTGGTGTAGGAGTCCCATCCAGTATAAAGGCCCAATTTCCATATACTTAGAGATCTTCCTTGGATCTAGCTATTAGCACATGAGAGTGTTACACAAGTATCTTCAAAATACAAGGTAAGTGTGCACGGTGAGTGAGTAATGTAACTGTGTCAAGGTTATATTACTACAAAATGGGGGAGAAAAGTGAGCCTCTAAGTGAGAGGTAATAGTACCACCCAAGAGGAGACACACGCGAACTAGGAAGGTCTGTCCAAAATCTAACGAAATAGTCCATAGTGGAAGCGAAAGCCATTAAAACCAAAGTGTAAGGGAAGACCCGTCCACCATCCTATGGAGTAGTCCACAACGGATGTGACAATTGTTATAAAAAGTAAGTGAGGAAGGTCTGTCTAGTATCCTGCGGTAGTAGTCGACAAGGATGAGACATCCGTGATAACAAATACAACACATTCCCAACAAGGTAAGTATTAAAACAAATGAAATAGTTCAACTGTATTAGTACATGTGAAACAAACATGAATTACAAACGCTGAAAGAATAGTATTACGAACATCCACAAAATATGCATGAAAACATGCTGGCCTGAATAGGCTTCTGTATTAAGAAAAAGTTCCAAGAAACATATGTACGTCATATATCACTAGCCCCAGTAGTGGGAAATTGGAGCCACTCCTTGCTCCTCAAAGAACTGATTGAAAACTCTCTATGCTTCGTGGGAGGATCCACGGTGAAAATTCCTTGCTCAGATAATGGGAGGGGTATATATAGCTGTAATATAACCAGCCTGTCTACGTGACATATCTAATTAACATAAATTAAATTATTAAAATACTTCCAATTTGTTCATGCTGAGAACCTGTTACATTTTGAAAACAGTTTGGAACTACCACGAATTAATAATTCGTTATCGAATGAAAAAAAAGATTACCACACGGCAATGATAAGGAGTAGAAAGAAAAAAAAAATTACCAAGTGATGATGGAACACACACATAGTATTCACAACGTCTACATACATATCACAATTGGAATGGAATTCAATGAGGGTTGGTTCTTCATAACCACCTCTTCTTTATTTATATGAGGGAACAAAACATACAAGTGTAGTTCCAATCTCTTATTCTTGCGGGTCATTCATAGAATAATATCCATACGCTACACAAAGAGAACATAATATTGCAAGGGCGGAAATATACATAGAGGATTCCAAGGTTTTTCCCAATGAGTTATGTGTGGAAAACTATAGGAAAATACGAGCCCAACGTAAAAGGTGGTTGAGCTAAGGGAATTGCAAATAGCTCTGTATCATGGCATTTGCATTCTACGAATAGAAAAGCTCAAGTCGGGAATGAAGAGTCAACCTTTTGAGAGATAAGTATAACATTATGCTAATTATGCGTTATTTCTTGAAAGAAAACATGGAATGAGATCTTTTTGCTTAAAAATATATATTACATATAAGTATAAATGTTATTGAAGCTTTTGCAACTTACCCAAATCTCCTAAAAATGAGATTATATAGGAACCTTGCACATAAGAGGATAAAGAAGCCTTGTATAATGTATTGAAAAGACTGCAAGGATTCATGTGTGAAAGCTAGTTTATTTTTAGAAAAGTAAATATATCACTGCATGTAGATAAAGATTGTTATTATATATTTTGCTTGGTAGATAAAATATATTACTACATGTAGATAAATATTGTTATTATATATATTTGCAGCATTAAAAGATAAGTAACCTTTCTTGTCTTTATATAACATTGCATATGTATTTTATGTAAGAAAAGATAGGATGCATACTCTTTTCTTAAAAAGGGATTTCGTACTGGTGTATGAAATAATAAAAAATCCAAGTCATTTTCCTGGAAGTGAATATAGATTAAAGAGGGTAATTTGTGAAATATTTTAATGGGTGTTATGCTCTTAACCTGCAAAAAGATACCCAAATACAGAATATGCGAAGAAAGATACCCAGAACATAGATTAATGAGAGACAACATCAAATATTTTATTATTCAGAAAGCAATGTTCACTGGCCTCTTCGAGGGGGAAACCTCCAATAGAGCAGAGCTCGATTCAAAAATAAGACACAATGCTCCTCGCAGGGAGTCTCTATCCTTTATATATGACTCATACATGCAATACCAAGGATCAATACCATGGGTTTTATTAATACCATCTATCTAATACTACAGACCATTTGCAACTAACTATGGTCCCGTCATTAATTGTGGGTTAACCACTTACAATTATTAATATGGGCTTTATTGACTCTTGACTATGACTCGATCCCATTACATAAATAAGGGGGTTAGGGTGGGACCCTAACATGCCCTCCCCCTTAAGACTAGCCTTGTCCTCAAGGCTGAAGCTGCGGAAACTACTGAAGAATAGTGGTTGGTTCCCAAGTTGCATCTTCCGGAGAGGTGTCTTTCCACTTGACGAGGACTTCCCTAATCATGCGGCCCCGCAGGTGCCTGTCTCGTGTGTCTAGGACCTGTTCAGGTTGGAGCCAGATTGACTTCGTCCAATTCAGGGAGACTGGTTTGAATTCTGCAATTGTTCCCAATCACTTTCTTGAGGCATAAGACATGGAAAACTGGATGGATTTTTGCAGTAGGTGGCAAAGCCAACTTGTAAGCCACTTCTCCAATGCGCTGAAGTACTTGATATGGTCCATAGAATTTTGGAGATAGTTTCTAACAACCCTTGTCTTTGAGTGATGTTTGCTTATATGGTTGTAGCCTCAAAAAGACCTGATCCCCTTCTTGAAATTGGCGCTCTGAGCGATGCTAGTCTACCTGTTGCTTCATGCGGTTTTGAGCTTGATGAAGATTCTCTCTAAGATAGGCGAGCATGGTTGCACGGTGTTGTAGGAGTTGATCCACTACTTGTACTTTTGAGCACCCCTTGATATAAGAAGTAGGGGAAGGAGGGAGTTGACCATATATTGCTTCATAGGGAGTCATTTTGGTGGTGGCATGATAGTTGGTGTTATACCACCATTCAACCAGAGGTAACCACTGTACCCAAAGATGTTGCTTTTCTAAAGTGAAACACCTAAGGTAGGTTTCTAGACATTTGTTGATGGCTTCAGTTTGACCATCCGTTTGCGGATGATAGGAAGTACTGAGTTTTAGTTGAGTGCCTTGTATCCTGAAGAGTTCCTGCCAAAAATTACTGGTGAAGATCGGATCGCGATCAGACATAATAGAAGGCATGCCATGCAATTTGAAGATCTGATCCATGAAAGATTGAGCGACCAAAGTTGGTGTAAACGAGTGGGGTAGGGCACAGAAATGAGCATACTTCGAAAGTCTGTCCACAACCACCATGATGACTGTCTTGTTTCCTGACTTTGGAAGACATGTAATGAAATCCATAGAAACCTCCGTCCAAATTGATGTTGGGATGGGCAACGGTTGTAATGTGCCTGGTGTGTTGACGGTCTCCCCTTTGTGGCGTTGACAGACATCACATTCTGCTACGAAAGTAAGGATGTCCTTTTTCATGCCTGTCCAAAAAAATGATCTTCTGGTGCGAGCATACGTCTTCTGAAAGCCTGAATGTCCTGCAATGGGGGATGAGTGCAATTCTGCCAAAATGTGACTTTTGAGGGTGGATGTTGGTGATATTACGACTCTGTCCCTGTAGTGAAGAATCTCATCCTGCCACGAGTAGCCCTTGGTGGAATTTGGATCTACCTACAATTGATAAATGAGTTGGGAGAGCCCGGGATGTGAAAACCATTCCTTGCAAGCCTCTTCAATCCATTCTGGAATGGGGAGGGAAATTTCTAGCAGAGTACTTTCCTCCTCAAATTGGCGAGATAATGCATTTGCTACACTATTTTCTTTCCCTTTCTTGTAAATGATCTCATAATCATATCCCAACATTTTGGCGAGCCATTTATTTTGTTGTGGGGAGGATAGGCGTTGCTCCAAAAAATATTTAAGACTGTGATGATCTGTGCAGATTTGGAAACGTCGCCCCAATAAGTAAGGTCGCCAGGTCTCTATTGCATGTAAGATGGCCATCATTTCCTTCTCGTAGGTAGATTGGCCCAGATTCTTCCCACTTAGTTGTTGGCTTGTGAAGGCCAAAGGTCTCCCTTCCTGCATTAAGACCGCCCCAATACCTGTACCCGAAGCATCAAATTCAATGACAAAAGATTTGGTGAAGTCAGGTAGTGCTAAGACTGGAGTGGAACACATGGAATTTTTGAGAGCTGTAAATGCCTATTGTGCTTCCTCATTCCAGAAGAATGAATTTTTCTTCAGGAGTTGAGTGAGGGGCTTCGCTATGCGACCATAGTTGTGGACAAATTTACGATAATACCTGTGAGACCCAAAAATCCTCTCAAGCTCTTCAAGGTCTTAGGTTGAGGTCAATCCTGCATTGCCTGGATCTTTTTGGGGTCCACCTTGACACCTTCACGCCCCACAATGTGGCCCAAATACTCAACTTCTTCCATGCAAACGAACACTTGGACATCTTGACAAATAATTTATGCTTGTGGAGCAGTTGTAAGAGTAGATCTACATGTTGAAGATGTGCAGCCCAAGTGCAACTATAGATGAGGATGTCATCGAAGAAGACAAGGACAAATTTCCTGAGATATGGTTTGAGAATGTGGTTCATAAGGCTCTGAAAAGTAGAGGGGGCATTACAAAGACCGAATGGCATGACAAGGAACTCATAATGGCCTTCATGAGTTCTGAAAGCAGTCTTTGGAATGTCGACTTCCTTCATGCGAATTTGGTGGTAGCCCGAGCGAAGATCCAGCTTAGTGAAGAATTGAGCCCCATTGAGTTCATCCAGAAAATCGTCAACCACCGGGATGGGAAATTTATCTTTGACTGTCAACTTATTGAGGGCCCTGAAGTCTGGACACATCCGCCACTCTCCATCTTTCTTGAGCACCATGACCACCGGTGATGAATAAGGACTAATGCTGGGACGAATGGCACCTGCTTCCAAAAGTTCCTTGATTATTTTTTCTATTTCATTCTTTTGGGTGAACGGATATCTGTATGGGCACACATTTGGGGGTTGGGCCCCTGGAACCAAGGTGATGCTATGATCATGTTCCCCTCTCGAGGGTGGAAGCTCATGAGGCTTGTCAAAGACTGACATATGGTTATTTAAAATCTGTTGCATCTCAGGATGAATCGGCAGAGACTTGGTTTCGACTGCCTGGATGGCATTAAATTGAGCTATAACTCCATGATGGCCCTTTTTTAGCAATTTTTCCATCCTATGCGAGCTGATGATATAGGGAGCTCCTGCCTGGAGTCCACAGAGGGTATGTGTGGATTTGTTCTGCTTAAAACTCATATATAACTCCTGGAAATCCATTGTGATTGGCCCAAGAGTGTAGAGCCATTCAGCGCCGAGGACAATGTCGCATCCTCCCATGTGTATGGCAAACATGTGGGTTTTCAACTGATAATCCCCCATTTGAAGTTTGAAATTTTCACAGCGGCCTTCACATTTCATTGTGCCCCCATCCGCAATTTGGACTTGGAAGTTAGAAACTGCTCGTACAAAATAATGCACTGCTTCCGCGACTTTTTGATGGATGAAATTATGTGTACTTCCACTATCAATCAAGACTACTACTGTGCGATGTTTAATAAAACCTCTGATTTTGAGAGTTTGAGGTGAAGAAATCCCCGCCAAAGCATGCAGCGAAATAACTAGTTCGTCAGAGACATTGTCCTTTTGGTTGTCCTCTTCTAGCGCCTCATGTTCCTCAAGTGGTGGATCTTCCTCTGTTGAGCTGTAGTCAGTGGAATCAATTTGAAAAAATTTAGGCTCCTTGCTTTTATGACCTGGGGAGTATTTTTCATCACAGTAGTAACATAATCCTTGCTTTCTTCTTTCGGCCATTTCCGCAGGTGACACCTTTTGGACCTTAAGTGTTTGAGTCGTGTTGTGAGCCTGTGGGGGGCGACCTTTAGCGGAGAAATTTGGGCGACTGTACTGGGCTGCTAATGCACGTTCCACATTACGAGCTACCTTGCAAGCCTCCATCCATGTGGGAGGGTGGTGCAGTAGGACTTGGGCTTTGATGGCTTCTTTAAGACCGCTGATAAAACATTCTGTGTAGAACACATCTGAGAGACCCCAAGTGCAGAAGGCTAAGGCTTCAAAGGCTGTAATATATTCATCCACTGTGCCAGTCTGTCGGAGCTTAGTAAGACGACCCATAGAAGAAGATTCCTGGTCAAAGCGGTCTGTAAGAGCTTTTTTGAATTTGGTCTAAGCCTGAAAAGGTCCATTGCAACGTTGATTCCATTCCCACCATTGCCACTTTTCATTGTCCAAGTACATGCTCCCCACCATAAGCTGAGTCTCATCATCTAAGATGTTATTCAGATTGAAATACTGCTCCATTTGTGCTATCCATGCTGCCGGGTGAGAACTGTCAAATTTATGCATATCCAACTTGGGAGGTTGCTGACGAGATTGTTGGTGGGTGTGCCAGACGTGAGGAGAGTGGCTAGACTCACCCTCACTGTGTCCATTACCATTATACGCCTCCTCGTGGGCTTCCTCCTTGCCCTTCGTGATTAGGAGAGATAGTCTGTCAAGTTGACTCTGGATGGATTGCAAGGTTTGTTCAAGTTTGTCAATCTTCTCATTGGCCATAGCTTGAGCTCTAGTTTCTACCATGCACCGATCAGATGTTCTTGAGATTTGGGACTGCCCAAAAAAAAAATTTCAGTAAGAATTGAATGGTACCACTGTGCTCAGCTCGTCGTCCTTACTCCTTCCTTATGAATACTGCAGTCGCCAAATCCTCAAAATGTAAATGCTGCCAAAATCCCTGCGAAAATTATGCCCAAGTATAGGAACCCCACACAACTACTCAGATCTGGTGGATCTGAGAGATCTGAATGGTGGATCAGATAGCTCTGGGTGGCGAAACAGACTACTGTTGCGGTTCTGATGGATCGAATAGATCGGAATGGCTGGTCTGCTAACCCGGAACTGCGGGACTGATGTCTGCTGCTGATGTACCCCTTTGCATGAGCGGATCTGGCAGAGATGATGCGTGATCCCAAGATTGAAAAGGAAACTATGGTCTTGAGGAGTGTCAGGTGCTACAGATCGCAATATACATAAGGGCCTGGCAGTAGTACTCGGCCCAATGTTTTAGGGCTCTAACTAAGGAGGATCAACCATACCCTTAGCCGTACAACCCGACTACTATCGTATGGGCGAGTAATCTCTCCGAGTGCTGTTCTCAGTGTACTGTAGCAGCAAGATGACCGACGTTTATCTATGGCGAGGTTGCAGAGGAGCTAAGGGGCTTCCAATATACCCAGAAGGTACTTGGGAGACAGTCCGTATGTGGTTCTGTCTAATGCGCTACTACTCGAAGGGGTACCCACAGGGGTTACAAGGGAGTCCAACAAGCGTGACCACCTCTTGTATTTCCTGCGTGCATGCCTCCCCAAATCCGCAGGTTTATGCGCTCAACGACAGATCCCGTGGTTTAAAGACGCCAGAACATGTCTCTAGCCAAAATTTTTTTTGCTAAGAAATGGAGATCCCACCGGCCCTAGAAAGTGCTCTGATACCACTTGTTATGCTCTTAACCTGCAAAAAGATACCCAAATACAAAATATGCGAAGAAAGATACCCAAAACATAGATTAATGAGAGACAACATCAAATATTTTATTATTCAGAAAGCAATGTTCACTGGCATCTTCGAGGGGGCAACCTCTAATAGAGCAGAGCTCGATTCAAAAATAAGACACGATGCTCCTCACAGGGAGTCTCTATCCTTTATATATGACTCATACATGCAATACCAAGGATCAATACCATGGGTTTTATTAATACCATCTATCTAATACTATGGCCCATTTGCAACTAACTGTGGTCCCGTCATTAATTGCGGGTTAACCACTTACAATTATTAATATGGGCTTTATTGACTCTTGACTATGACTCGATCCCATTACATAAATAAGGGGGTTAGGGTGGGACCCTAACAATGGGTAAGAGAGTTCTTTTGAAAAATAATACTTAGTTATGAGAAAAATATAATAAACTATGCATAGATGAAATTAACAGAGATAATAGAAGTCATAGGAATCTTCTTTGGAAAGAATATGTTTTTCTTGTGCATGAAGGATACATTAATGTTGTTAATTCCTTTGCAAGATGTGAAAAAGTTACATGTTTTGGTGAGTAAAAAGGTAAATAATTTGTGTGTTTCATATTGGATATTTTTTTAATTGGGGAAGGTTTAATGCATAAAAAGTTACCATTATTATTATCTTAGTTCGTATGCCCAAAAGAAAGGTTGATTATGATACTTTCTTGAAAACGAATGCATGAGAACTTTTTTATGATACTTTCTTGGAAACAAACGCATAATAACTTTGTACATAAATGATAGAGAAACTATGTTGGGTTCTTGAAAATAACTATGTGGAAAGAACACATATGCAGAAGCATAGAAACAATAGTTGATTAAATGTATGAAGATATAACTATTGTGTTAGATATTTTAAAGAGAAACATGGATTTGTAGAACTATTGTGTTAGATATTTTAAAGAGAAATATGGATTCGTGTGTAGAAAAGAGTAAGTATTATGGAAAGTAAAACAAGTAGTTACTTGGAATAAATGTACTAGATTTTCTTTGTAAAATACATATATCCGCATGAAAAAAAGGTAGTTACTTGGAATAAACGTACTAGCTTTCCTTTGTAAAATACATATATCTGCATGCAAGAAATAATGACTAACACATTAGTTCTAGTTTAGAATAATGCATGTTTTTTTGCATACAATAGATTTTGTAATTAGCTCTATCTTGGAAAATATGTTTTTCGAAAAAGGACTTACATTTGCATGCATGAAACTAATGTCTATCATGTTAGCTTCACCTTAGAAGGGAACATCTATGGTATTGGAAAGATTACTTAGTTATAAGAACAAAGAAGAAGCTAAGGGGCTAGCTCTCTTTGGATATGTTTTTATCTAATTACATGCATGAAAGAAAAAAGATAATTTTCTAGTATCCTTTAAGTGAAATGGATAGTTACAGTGGTTTCTTTTGGATATGAACATGTGTTGGTGCAAGTATGATCATAGTAATGGGGTAATTATTTTGACATGCTTGATAATTATTTGTTTATATATGCACAATGTTGTTAGAAGAAGCATGTTATGATATTATATTTACATCTCATGTATGCATATGAATAGATGTTAAAAGATCACTTTTAAAGAATGATTATTGATTGATTAATACTTTATCTAATCATGTCACCAAAAATTGTTGAAGACAACAATGACAGGGAAGGATGGTGATTTGTGCAAAAGAAAAATTATGTTTAACATTATGGTAGATAAAAACTAATGGTCCATGGTGATGAGTACGAGTTGCAGGATAGTCCATTGATGGACTAATCATGCCACAAGGATGTAGAAAGTGGTCATTTGAGGGTAAATGGTTTCATGATCATTGTAATAGCTTTTAGCTAGGCATGTTGTATTTTAATGATATTTCATTGTAATATTTTGTGACAATGGTTAAGGGATGGACTCCCTTGTAAGCCGTTGAGTGAGGGGAAAATACCCTCACGAGCGTTTAATAATAAAATTAAATGTTTGCTGGTTTTCACCCTACAGAGTTTCAAGGGTATATAAGTGTTCATTGATGTGATTGCTTTGATGTTGGTTCCTTGCATAATGTGATGTTAATAATGTCAAGTATGTGATTAATTAATGTGGTTAAAGGAATCATGAAATGGATGCAAAGTCACATCATACCGTTTATGTTAATATACTACAAGAGTGGTTGTTAATGGTTATGAAACTTACTATTCCTATACTAAAGTTACTTTATGTACTAATGAACATTCTATCTAATGGTTAATGAGGAATTTGGAATAGTGATTTGGATAATTACTTGTGGGTAATTTGTGGAAATTTTTTCTAACTCTGTGCATTTTTCATGTGAGGTTACCGAGGTATGTTACAATAGCCAAGGGTGATGTTTGACCCTTTTGACTCTTAGACTACCCTCATGACTATTCAACTTCCTATGAATTTTAAAATGACATGACTCTTCATCTTCATTGTGTGTCCATTGGACTTTCACTTTACATTACATTCAGTTACAACAGATATGGCCCATAGTAGTGATGTGGCCTCGACAACTCATGACACAACTTAACATGACACTGCTGACATGGACTGGCTGGATGTGGTGGAAATGACAAGATTTTGTTGCTGCTAAGTGATGGATGTGTTCTTGGATGTACTTTCTCTTCTCCTCCACATAGTTTGATGCTGCGGGGTCTTCAATGATCTTGGTCTTATAAGATGGTTGCATGCATGTGTTTCCTTCATTTGTTCTTTGATGAGTTTCTTTCGTCCATCCAGCCGCAAATAAGTCTTCTAGCATGTTTTCTCCTTCTCCATATCGTTCGTCGTCTCGCCATGATCTATTAGTGTACCCATTTATGCAATTCACTCATGGTGGGACAACATCAAATCCAAAACCTCTTAGTATAAGATGATGCATTTTTTTCCATGGACCGGGACCGGGACAAATGACAGGCTGGGGAAGAGGGCCCAGTAACTGTGCACTACGTAGTTTTAGGTGATAGGGAGGGAAACTGGCCACTGAGACTACACAGAGTGCAACTCGAGCTTGACTGAGGAACTCCGGGGTATAGTCTTCACTATCAGGGAAAAATGTGTAGTGGCCACTGGGAGGCATGGTTGCGTAGTTGAGGTCACCAGTGGCAGCTACAAGGTGGGACCCTGGGGCACCTCTGTGTAGTTTTGTGAGGGAAGATAAGACAGGGCAACAAAGGGACCAGAGAGGATAGTTCTGCATCGTTTTTGGGAGCAGTGAGTCCCAACCGAGGGAAGACACTGGGAGAACACCTCTGCGTAGTTCTAGAAGGAAAAGAAAGTTCAATTTTTTGTGCATTGCAGGGATCCAATAGGCAAGGGGGAGGCTTTATGACTACTCTTGTGAAGAGCGTAGTTCAGGTCGGGCTTTGAGACAATTGCTGCGCAATTTTGGGAAGGAAGGCAGATTGCTCACTTTTTGGATTATGTAGTGCAACTGTCCTAGGGGGAAGCCTTAAGCACTACGTAGTTCCAGGAAGAAGAGAAACATCACTGAGGGCTAATATTGCGCAATGTAGCTCAATCGAGATCTAGTGAAGTGGAGTTGTTCAGTCGGAAGGATTTTCAGGAAAATGGCTAAGTGTGGGAGGCAAGTGAACTTGTGAGGAGTCGACATTGTGATCACACACTTAGCATACTTTGATAACATGAAAACATAGACCACCAGGACAACAAGACAAATAATTTCCCTCTGTGAGACTGTCTAGAGTTAAAAGTGATAAGTGCGACACTTGGGATAAACCTTTGTACAACCGTGATGACACTTGTGTGACAACGATTACAACTTTGTGTATGAGTGTGATAGATGTTTCCATGGCTAGGACAACTTGTATACACAAATAACAACCTTCAAGGTCACTAGAATGGTTCGCAAATATGACATAACAACCAAACATGTCAACATATGACAATTGATGCAACAAGTGAAAGAGAGCAAGACACGTAGGGGAAACACATGGAATGAATTTTAGTGCTTGCAACCATGCATGTCATTGAATATAGAATGATATGAAAATGATAAGAAGTCCTTCAAGATACACTAAGAGGTTTATTTCAAAATATGTGCTTTATTTTCCATACCTGTCCTCCAAAGGGTTATGCATCAAATGGAGTCTTCATGTGGTCTCGATCTTCTATCATACCTTGGGTTCCTTGGTCTGCTTATATTTCTCCTTAGCTCCTTGAGATTCATATAGAATCTCATGCTTTTTCATGGGCCCTAAGAGACACAATTGTGCAATTTTAGTGAGTAGTGATTGCTGCGGGATGAGGCCTTAGGAGGACACATCTATGTATTTTTAGGATGCAAGGTAGACTGTGCAGCTAAGGGACAAAACTGTGAAATTTTATGATGCAAGGAATTGCTACAAGATGAGGCCCTAAGAGGACACATTTGTGCAGTTTCAGGATGCAAGGTAGACTGGACAACTCAGGGACAAAACTACATAGTTTTTGGATGCAAGGCACTGTTGGGGGATGAGGTCCTCAGAAGACACATCTGCATAGGTTTAGGAAGCAAGGTGAATTGGGAAGTTGAAATGCCTAAGGGATAGAACTCCACAATTTCTAGAGAGAGTGGGTTCCGGTTGAGGGAAGGCCACTGGAGAAAAACACTGCACAGTTTTGAATTCTAAGGGAGGCTAGGATTTCTGCACATTGTGCAATTCAAATAGGCATGGGAAAAGCTTGAGGGTTACATATGCGAAGTGCGGAAAGTTGTATGAGGCTAGGTTGCTAGGGAAACTTCAAAATTTAGATAAGTGTGAGATCAATGAATAGTGATAGAACTTGACTATGATCATTCATTTGAACACTTAGTGATACAACATAGACTATCCAGAACATATAACACATATAACACACATAACATAGACAAACTTTGTGGAAACTTATGACAAGTGCGGCTCCGATGATATACTTTGGGAGGATAAAGGAAATACTCATGTAAGAGTGTGTGAAATGAGTGTGAAACATGTCTATATGGTGATGATAACCCATTCACAAAAAAATCACCCCTTGAAGAAAAAACAAAATTCCCTTTGTATAACAAGCAATAATCCCCATGCCCAAAGATGACACATACTATATAAAGATAAAAGCGTGAACGAATCTTAAGATCAAAGAGGGACGCTTGAGATCACCAACTTACTAAATAAGCGACTAAGGAATGATCGATGACAAGATCCACAGTAGGCTCTGAAATTTAAGTATAGGCCAAAATTTTGGAGGGTGTTGTAGCAGCTACAACACTTGGCGACACAGCAGTTGAATACCAACTTCTTTATATGGGTTCATTTTAGTGCATGGCCTTTGTCCTTTAGGGAGTATTGGTTCATCGTGAAAATTACTTTGGCTTCCCCACTTACCCCACGGGTAGACATGGTCCCCTTTGTACCTTCTAAGTTGAACACAACATAAGATTCATCTAGATCGTAATGTTTCAAATTGGGAAGGGTAGTTTAGCTCACAAGCTTAAGATTTTCAGAGTATAGTTTTCATCTCTGGTGTTGATTCACTGCCAGTAGGCCTGGAAAGCACCTCGGTGGAGTCACGCAGGAACACAAACATTTCTCCACAGCCAGCGAGCCTATACAATATCCTAGTGGAGTTGCTTGCTTCACCTCTCTGCGCATGAAGCCTTTCTCTTCTTTCGCCTTTGCTATTTTTTTTTATAAAGAGAATTGTGCATAAGCACTAATTTATTTTTGGGATGGAAGAGGGATCCCAATTTATTGAGAGTAGGAGAGTTTGTTCCTTCAAGGAATCATATAAAGACCTCTGATTTAGGTTTGCTCATTTAGATTTTTCCCCTTCTCCATTTCTACGAGTTGGATAAGCTTGAAAAAAACAAAGCAGAAAACTGAGTATAGGCACGAGGTTCCCAGACTGGACACAGGTTCATGGTTGGACCAAAACACTCTTTACATATGGATCATGTTTTCCGTCAAGACTTCATAGGCTAAAAGTTACAACCAAACATAAAGAAGATGAACACATGACTAGACACGGGCTGCAGTGTCACAAGACTCTTTGAACTTTAGCCACATAGAAATTTAGAAGTCAGGACACAGTAAGGCACAACACTTATTCACTTAATGGAAATGAAAGAAAAACTCAACAAGGAAGAAAACAAAGAAAAAAGAAAGAAGACATAGAACTAGGAAACAAAATCAAAAGGAAAGTGAACAAAATGACCAAAGCAAATAGGGTGTAAAACTAGAATAAGAGATCCAAGATGCACTATGAGTGCAAGGAAGGGAAAACTAAGATGCAACTAATCCTACTCCTAACCTAACAACTAGAAGGTCAGGTTCACATAAAATGAAATTTCCAGTGAAGCCACCATGATTGTTCTTGAGCTGCATCCACAAATATATGAATGATTAAACAGATAAAAGGTGATGTGCAACATAAAATATAAAAACTTGAAAAACTTGCACAAGGGAGGGAAGGTCTTGCATGTGGGCAGAAATACGTGTCACAACCACTACTTTTACCCAATCAACATGCTTACCTATTTTATGGATACCAATTTTAAACAAACCACAGAATCCTCTTGCGAGTGTGTCCTCATCTTCACTGAGCTTCTTAGAAAGCGTGAGGAAGGATTGAAACTTGCTGCCTGCAACAGAGCTTGCCAAGTAAGATCGTTCCAAATATTCAGCGATTGGATCATAAAATTCATGACGGCCATCTTGAAAGCCTCGTGATATTTGGAAGGATGAATTTTCGATTCGAGATACGAGATCACGATGGGAATCTTGTATGGGAAGATGAAATCTGATAATTCTTAACAGTCATGTCAAGACAGTGAGCACCTTCCATAATAATCAACGAAAGTTGAAGTGGCTTACCTGCTTGACATAAATATGAAGAGAGAGATGTTAAACAATGAATATCAGAGAGCGTGAAGCAATTTTCATTGGATGTCCTAATAAGAAAATGATAAGCTAAATGACAGTTACCCAAGATAGAGAATTGGTCAAATGGGCTGATTGAAAAATTAAATTCTCAGTTTGAAATGAACACAAAAAAATCCATTTGAACATTCTTGAAAATGATCTGAACAATCGAACCAAGTTTGTTGTGAGCTAGATATGACGGATCGCCTTCCTGCGATTGGTGACCAATTGCGCAAGAATCATGGTCATCACAAGAATTTAAAAATGATGCTAGCACCATGAATGCATGAAACTAATTGAGGCATGGCAGATGGAGAGGAACTTGATTCGTGTGATAGCTTGTGAGTTCATCATCACGTAGGGATATTTTTGGTGTGACGAGAGGAAAATTTTGTAGTACAAGAGTCACAAGAAGACTGAGGAGCTGACCAGTAAGGGCGCACTTCGATAAGTATGATTCTTGACAAATATAGTCTTTGAGATGATCAACTTCATAATCCCATGACATCGTGAGAGATGGACATCCCCAACCTAAGTTTGATGTAAGAGATTTGCATGAAGATGAATTCATTGCGATAGATTCATTAATTTAGTCGTACATGAAATTTTGAAAATTTGAAAGATCACAGTCGGAATAACAAACATTTTTTACATGGGAATCCACATTAACTAAAACCATGCACATAGACGATTGTGCGTGAAAAACCAGATCTGATTTGGTTTGGGCCACTTACTAGAGTCACGAAGTCCTGACATAACCATCGATAGATGTTGAAGTGCCTCGACTCCCTAGCACATACCATAACTTTCCATAATTGTAGAATCAAATTTTGAAGCTTGAACCATATCTTGCATGGGTTGAGGGTGGCTGTTGTTGCTAATTTCAAAACTTCTATCTGGATGGAAGCCATCTTTGTCATAGGTTTCACCAGATTTTTTTAGCTTAAAAAATAATCAAATTTCTCAATTGAAGAGGCTGTTCTGATGGTACATCCAAAGATAAATGTATTGGTGAGCTCACATGAGCAAGTTGATTTGACGAATTGTCTTCATGCAAAAGAAGGGATGAAGGGGAATGGGAAGGATACTCTATGATTAGACTATTTTCAATTTTATCATGGAAAACCTCACTGCGTTGTGTCAATCGAGGAGATAACTCATCAGATGAAGAAGCAAGATAACATGGAGTATCTCTGCCGCATGTAGATGCATTGCAAATGGTAGGACACAAGGGAAAAACACATATTTCATTAAATATGGAATTATTCAGTGGATCTAGAATTTAGAACTTTAACTAAATTAAGTTTTTTCAAAATGAGGAATTATAAAGTCACTTAATTCACTAATTTTAATGTAGATATTCACCATTTTTGTGTAAAAATTATCATGATAAACTTTATAAAACAAATTTATATAAACTTGCTAAAAAAAATATTTCACATTTTAATCTTGGATTCCTTACATTATCTATTTTAATATTTTTTATGGTTTATAGTAAAAAATAAGTTTGTTAAGGTTATTTTATGAAAATAATGATGCATATGTTACTATTATTAATCCATTTAATTATAATCTGATATAGTAAATATCATGTATGTGTTAAGTCATGATTATTACTAAGGCAGTGTTGGCACAATTTAAAAGTCTATCACCTTTGCAACACTAGTTATATTATGGTTGAAGATTAAAAAACCCTCAAAGATCATCGAGTTTATACTCATATTAGAATTAAATTTCAAAATATTTGTGACAGTACCAACCTTTTTGATTGTTTAACTAAACAAAATTATGATGATATTGAAACACTTCTTTTAATGTTTTTTCAGCATAACAATAAAATTCGAAATAACTTTTAATAATATCTTTTTATCTCCTTATTTACCATAGTTGGTCTTAGTGGATGATAATCATCATTATCACCATCATAATTACATACTATTGTAGAAAGTTTGCACCATTTTAGAGTTGAGGAGAAAAATAAATTTATGATCAAATTAAATGTTGAATGTGAGTAATAGCATAATTTATTTTATTTATTAGTTGTACGCTTATGTTAATAAAGAAGTTGATTGAGGCTCGCTTTATGAATAATAGATTAATATGCAAGATATATATTAAGTATAAAGTTATTTAATGTCAAATGAAATTTTTGGTAATGTGTCCAATATATACCATTATTTAGAACTTTAACTAGATTATATTTTTTTCGAAATGAGGAATTAGAAAGTCACTTAGTTCACTAATTTTTATATAGATATTCACCATTTTTTTGTGTAAAAATTATCATGATAAACTTTATAAAACAAATTTATATAAACTTGAAAAAGAAAATATTTCACATATTAATCTTGGATTCCTTACATTATCTATTTCAATATTTTTATGGTTTATATTAAAAAGATAAGTTTGTTAAGGTTATTTTATGAAAATAATGATGTGTGTGTAACTATTATTAACCGATAATCCGATATAGTAAATATCATGTATATGTTGATTTACGATTATTACTAAAACAATGTTGGCACAATTTAAAATTCAAAATAACTTTTAGTAATATCTTTTTACCTTCTTATATACCATATTTGGTCTTAGTGGATGATAATCATTATTATCACCATCATCATTACATACTATTGTAAGAAGTTTGCACTATTTTAGAGTTAAGGAGAAAATATTTTTTTAGGATCAAATTAAATGTTGAATATAATTTATTTTTATTTATTATTTGTACTTTTATGTAAGAAACGAAGTTGGTTGAGGCTTACTTAATCAATAATATATTAATATGCAAGCTATATATTAAGTATAAAGTTATTCAGTGACAAATGATCATAGTAATGTGTCCAATATATACCATCATAGATCCATTTTAAGTGCAGATGTAGGGATCAAATTTCAAGTGTAAACACATTTAGAGTGAAAGATACAATGTGTTATTTTTAATTGTTGAAACTATATTTTTGAATGCTAAATAGAGTATATATACGAACAAATAATAATTTTAACCATAAGAAACTTTTTTTTATATATATAGATATATATGAAGTTGATATTGACATAAATTAGTTAACATAAATCTTCAAATAGTTACTTTTGAAAATTATAAGATTTAAACCTCTGATTCACACATTTTTTTTACTTCTAATTACTTTACAAAATATTCTTTTTTTTATATTTTTCTATTTAGAACATAATTTTTATTTTAAACTGGCACAGATGGATAGACAAACTTACACATCCCCCCATATTGGGCTGTAAAATGAGCCTCTCGTCTCAATTACTAATCATTTTAATGATCAAAATCAATCATGAATTAGAATAGTAACAAAGTAGTACAATTTGATTATTTTCAAATACAACAAGAAAGAGAGAAAAATGATTAAGATATTTATTACACATGTTTAGTTTTTATCCCTGTAATGTTTAAGGATACTATATTGAAAAGAACATATTAACATTCATCTAAAACTTAAATTCCTTACATTATTTCTATTACCATTAACATTTATATTTATGTATTAAATATGACCATGAATACTAGATTGTGTAAAAAAATCTTACCTATAAAGTTATTTAACAATATATTAATATTGTTTTTCTTACTATTATTGACCATTTTAAATTGACACTAACTACTTTTCCTAAGTTGAGTACAAATTAATTATACTAGTATAATGTTGGCACCACTTCAAAATCTATAAGTAGAAATATTTTATAATTCTAGTTGTGTTGTTCAATGATCAAAATAATTTTTTTTATAAATCAACGTGCAACAAGATAGGGAATTTGATTATATCAATTATAATAAGGAAAATTAAGGAAAACTCACCTCAAACATTATATCAAGCGTCTAGCATTTATTCATTAAGTGTTTAAATGGTTTATATTAAATAGAATACTAATTAGGTACCCACTATTGTTTTAATATAACAAGTTTAGAAGATGTTTTTAGGTGCATTATTGAATTTTATTACGCATATTTGATATGGTGAGAAGTCATGTGGTCAAATAAAGCTTTGAAAACTTAAATATTTTATGGCATTGTCATGTAATTTGTATAACACATGATTACATTGAAATATTAAATAATATAAAACTCCTTCAAAAAAAATAGGAAGAGAATATTTATACAACAAATATGGGAAAGTGTGTCTGAATGTATATTAATAGATCCTCCAAAAAAAATTACATTTATGTATCATATAAACCTACTCTTAAGATATTCGCTCAAGTAGATCAAGAATGGCTTCTACACCATATTTATTTATCTTGGTCTTCTTGCAATGTTCTTTCTTCGGCATCCATGCCCACACTATGGTATTAATTGGAATAGAGCCAAGTTCTTTGTCATCAGGATTTGGTACCCAATATTGCTCTAAAAAATTTCCATTGTATTTCCCTGACATAGGCTTCCACCAATCAACCTTTACATGAAGATTCTCACTTTCATTATCCCTAAAGATATTTGAGATGGATTTTTCCATCCAAATCATCTCACCTGCATCCTCATTTCCTGATCTAACTAGCAACATCTTTCCTTTCTCAACATCAATCATCAGATTGAATGTTGGCTTTGGCTTGTTGCATTTGGGTCCAACATATATTGGTTCATCTATTGCATTATCAAAATCTCCATCCATAATACTTGAGATTACTTGGAGTGCATTACGATCAACATCAACAATGTGCCTTGTCTTGGGCCAGAAATCCTTAGAAGATGAATCATTTCCATCTATTATTCTATGATCATTATAGATTCCATCTAATGTATCAAGAACTTTTTCCCAATACACCACTTTATTTTTCCATTCCTCTGTAACAATTGGTGAATCCTCATTCCCAATAGTGTCTTTCCACATTTTTATGTATGATGTTATCCCTTCCTTTAGTTCTTTTAAATAGACATCATTCTGTTTGGAAGCTAAGAAAGATGGCTTCCCTATGGGAATTATAAGTCGACCTTCATCATCTATATTCCATAACTCAACTGGTTCTGACCACTCAGAGTCTCTAATTGATTCTTTATACCTTAGTACTGGAACATCATTGAGTATAAGAAATTGGAGGTATTGAACATTAAGATGTCAAACTAGTGCATTTTTTCCCTCCTTAATGTATCCATTAAGGAAACTTTTGAATTCATAGACCTTGTCAATAAGTGTAGGTGGAAACACTCTATTTTCTTCAATTATGCGATATGTATCCATCATTTCAGGTAAAGAATAAATATCTTTACTTTTTAGGTTGGAAGACATTCTTCCATAGGTTCCATCTATGTCTTCATGGGTGTGCCCCACAGGCAAGAACCCAACCTCAATAGTGATGAAGACACCAAGTGCAGTTAAAAGTGATAGAAACATGAAAAGATAACGATTCTTATTATCACTTACTGCATTGTCCAACTGTAACAACAAATGTGGAGGAAGAGGTTTAAAATCAACATTTTGACTTTTTGAACTTCCATGAGATATAAAATCATCCTTGTACCCTTGACATTTTGGGTAAATAGAGGTGTCAAGTAATGAATTTGTAAGTGGGTTTCTTGAAATTCCACTTTCATAAAGTAGATCACCATACATATCCATTTGTGGGTCTTCAAGGTCTCTTAAGCACTTTGCAAGGGATGTAATAGTAAATTGTGATCCCATATGGACAAATGGTAAGGAGAAATGACCAAAAACTCTCGCCTTATGCCCATGTGTAAGCATACCTGTCAATGACAAACTCAAATTTGTTCCTACAACAGATTTTGATTTGACATGTAGCCTTGGGATTGATGTCTTTGTTTTGTCAATTTTATCATGGATAATGCTCAAATACTCCTTTGGAAACCTCTCTGACATAATTCTATGGGCATAGTAGCAATATCTTCCACACATAACAATCTTGTTATGTTTCGTCAACCTACCTCGTGCCTTTTCTTCCAACTCTTTTGTAGTTGCTGACTTCATTTGTGCTTTCAACACAATACATTCACTGCATTTACTGAAGTTGGTGTTCTTTGAAAATGCCACATCTCGAAACTTAGTATTCCAGATCTTGCTCATTGTTGGTTGTGATATTGATGGGTAATTGAGATTTTGAAGAGCCTCATTGATCTCTTTTAACAAAGAATTTTGTGTGTAAGTCGAAGGAAGCAGTCTTAAAGGAGCAGATGTTCCATCTTCTTTAACTAAACGTGTTTGATTTGGTGAAAAATCTGAATTATCCATTACAATTTTGTGCAATATTTCTATAGCTACCACTGTGTGAGCTCGTGCTTTGCATGTGTTGGTGTTACCATGAATAAATTTGATCTGTCCATGTTGGAAATAATGCTGGTAGTTATAGAATGTGCTTTGAGGAATTTTATGTATCTTATACCATGCTTTCTTACAAATAATATTCCCATTAAATCTCATGTCCTTTACATTTCTAGCAATAGGTGGTAGGCCATGGCCATGGCCATGGCCGCTTGACATCACTGTGTTTGACATGAGTGAATTCAAGACAAATTCTCTAATACCATTTGTATTTATTTGTCTCATACCCCTTCTAGCACTTGCAATGGCCTTCCTATCGACATGTTGAAGACAATCTTTTCTACAACATACATCTGCTGCCAAAAGTCGAATTTCTTTCTCTTCATCTATTTTTGTTTGACATTTTGCAGTTTTTTTTGTAGCCATAACTCGTTTAATCCTTTTATATGGCCTTGTTACATTCATATCAATTGAGTTTCTATCTTTTTCATTACAAAGGTACCCATCCCATTTGTTTAAGGGATTTGCTTCCTCTATAACATCCCATATCACCATTTCTTTGGGTGGTTCCTTGAACTTTTCCTTGACCCTTAATATCACACCTTTGTTGTCCACCAACTTATTTATTGGCCATCTAACCAAACAATGTATAGACTTATCTCCAATTTTGCATATCTCACAATTTCCATCTATCTCTTCTAGAAAAACACCAAAATCCATTTCACCTAGTGTTTCACCCTCAACAATGTCATCCTCGCAGACATGAACTAGCATTCCTTTGGCAATGCACATGCTTGTTCCCATGCATTCATGTGTAAGAGAAACCTTTGCACATATGAATTTAACCCTATCTTGGGGAATATTTATGGCATGATCATGACAGTGAGGCTCTAAATCTGATTCTGGCCAAATTTCATAAGATTCTAATGCACCCCCAAGTGTATGCTCAAACCCTGTTGGATGTGGTAGAGGAGCATTATGTTTTAACACCTTTTCAATTTTAACCACTATGCATCCTTTCTTTACCATCTTTCCATGCACTTTATGCCCAAGCTCTGTATTGAATATGGAGCCCTTGCCCACCTTCACTGCATGTTGTAGAAGATTTACCTTGTCTCTAATAGAAAATGTAGAAGAAACATTTGTACCTATAAACAAATGTAAATAATGTTAGTATTTACTCAAAAAAAGAACATTTATTATAGTATCAAAAATATATAACACATGCTTCAATATTTTGATTTACCTATGTGGTGTCTCAAATCCACAATCTTCCATGGATGTATGTCCCCTTCATTAACATCATCATCAATCAAATGTGGTTGAATGAGATCAATTATCAAAATTGCAACATAACCAACATTAACCCTTTTTCCAACATAATAAGTTCCAGACTCTGCAGATTCAACCCTTGCTAGCCCAATGACTTGATCATTAATAAGGAGATCAACATAGTCCCCTTTTGCCAAAATTATATTTTCCATTGTAGCTTGCATCGATTCTGTAACAACAATTACATCGTAACTTGTAATTAAAAGAATGAACCGTGTAAAGTGTGACTTTATATTTCCCCAAAAACACACAACTTCCGAAAAAGTAATATAAATGCAAAAATAAAATATTATGGTTGTCATGTTGTATGTAATGAAACATTGTTCCTCAAATGAAAGCTAACAATCAATATCATTCCTTCTACTATAAACATAAGCATATTGCTAGAAGCAACATTACATCGTCAAATAAATCTAGCACATGCTAGATTTCCTTCTAGCACAAACACAAACACATTGCCAATAACAATATTCTAAGGCGAAGGAAATCCACCACATGATAAATTGTCTTCTAATGTAAATAGAAGCATATTACTCACAAAAAAATTTCAAAGTAAAAGAAATCTTACACATTCTAGAGTTTATTGTAGCACAGACACAATCACATTGCCAAAAATAACATTGCAGTGTAGAAGATATCTAGCATACGATTGATTTACTTCTAGCACAAACAAAAGCACATTGGCAACAATAACATTGTAGGGCAAACAAAAGCCAACAAAATCCAACAACTTCTATCACAAACACAATCACATTTCCAACAACAATGTCGCAAGGTAAAATAAATTTAACGCATGCTAGATTTACATGTAGCATAAATACAAGCATACTACCAATAACAACATTTTATGTCAGAAGAAATCTAGTGCATGCTATATTTCCTTCTAACACAAACAAAAGAACATTACCAAGGTGAAAGAGATCTAACACGTGTTATATTTCCTTCTATAATAAACAACCAAATTGAAAACAACAACATTGCATAGCAAAAGAAATCTAACACAACTTCTAGCCCAAACACAAGCACAACATTTCCAATAACATTGCCAAAGTGATGGAAATCTAACACTTGCTAGATTTCCTTTTATCATAAACAACCAAATTGACAACAACATTATTGCAAAGCAAAAGAAATCTAGCATAGTTTCTAGTCCAAACACAAGCACATTTCCAATAAAAATATTGCAAGGTGAAAGAAATTTAAGGCATATTAGCTTTACATGTGGCACAAATACAATCATACTACCAACAACAACATTGCATCCCAAAAGAAATCTATTGCGTGTTATGTTTATTTTTAAAACAAATCAACAAAGTGTAATGGTGATTATTTGTTGTGAAGACCCATATGAAAAGTGGCGTAATGCTAATAAGACCAATGCAGCTACTGCAGGATACCCACTCACCTTTCCCTTTATCCTACAAAAAAACTCCGAGGTGTGAAATCCTTTTTTTGCCGAGTGTTTGCTTGTAAGAGGGGAAAGTAATGAATAATTCTTCCTGCTAGAATATATTTATTTGGGGAAAACAGGGTGAAAAACATGAAGCCTCATCACTTCAAAATTTGTGTTTCCTTGGGGGGGTGGTTATTCCTCTAATGGTTGATTTCCCATACTAATTAATGTTTCCTTTAGCTGACACATTTTTCCTTCCACTAGGTTGTCAACAGGAAGCTTATTATAAGAGAATATTCATCTATTGTGCTCCTTCCAAATTTCCCAAAGGATGAAACCTCGAATGAAATTTCAGGTAAGGTTCACCACCTCGTTTTTTGTATAATGCACCCGCCATTTCTTTATTGTTTCTTGTATGCTCTCTCGACTTTGGTTTCTTTATCTAAATATTGAGGCTAATTAGTCCCATAGTGCCTCCATATAGTTACAGGTGTTGAGTAAATGATTAAGCCTCTCTTTTGTGTTTTCAGAGAGGAAACACGAAGAGGAACCTATAAATCCTCTCTTTATAAGTTTGTCCTGAGTTAGGACCTTCCGGTGTAAAATCAATGACATGAAAATTTAAATTTATGGCCAATGTGGCACCATCCAATTTTCTCCACGATGGATCATTTGTACCAGTATATCCCTCACTAAGATAAGCTTTGACTTCCTTGAGATTGAACTCCACATCTTCTTTTTTCCCCCATTTGAGTTGGTCTTGGTCATTATTGAACATAATTCTTAATTTTCTTAGTTCCTCTGTTAGATACTGAATATCTAAGTCATTCTGGGTTGGCCGTCGAAAGATATTAAAATTCCATCGCCTCCATTTGTTATTTTCTAGTCCTTGATCCTAGAATTGGTGGAATTCTCTATACTCTTATATTTCTGTGCTTAGTTTGAAGGGATTTCATTCCTCCCTGCATAACTTAGCTTGTTTCTACCACACATCATCCCAAAATAGGGCCTCCTTTCCATTTCTGATTTCCAAGAATAGTATTTTTGCATGATACCTCTTTTATTCCATGCTAAATTCCAAATTGCCAACCCCTGAGTGGAACTTGATAACCAAACTAACTTTTTTGTATGGAAATTAGGTGCATATTTTGATTTCCAAAGCCTTTCCCAAGGTTATGACCCCCCTTTTAACCATCTCCACCATAATTTTGCTCCATTTTCTTTGTTGGTTACCTCTGGATCTTGAAGACCTAGCCCACCTGTATCTTTTGGTTTGCACTCTATTTAAGGCCACTAGCGCCCATTTTCGTTTCACCTCTACCCCTCGCCACAAGAAGTTCCTTTGGATGTCCCAGATCTTTTGTAGTATTCCTTTGGGAGAAGGGAGGATAGATAACATATACCTTGGAATAGCTTGTAGCACTGTGTTTGTTAGAATCAGATGACCACCCAGGTTTAGAGCTTTGACATTCCATTGTTTCACCCTATCCTCAAGGTTTGATACAATTTTTTCCTAATTGGAGTTCTTCTAGGATTGCACCATTAGAGGGACCTCAAGGTACTTTGATGGGAGGGATTTAAACATATATGCCCTGGTTTTTTACCTCTGCATGGTGTAAATATCTTGAAAATATGCTTTTAGATACTCTTTCGGAGATATTACTACATCGCAGTAATCCATTTGTATCTATTTTGCAAAATATTAAGCATTATATTTTTCTTAAACGGAATATATTGTGGGAACTTTCTCTACAAATTGATGAGCATTTTGCACAGCACAGTTGAAAGAGAAGCCCTTATGATCCTAACCTCTACTGCAAAGATCAAGGGGGGATATTGTGATCATCGTTGTGTATGTCGATGACTTAGTAATCACAGGTAGTTATGAGAAGAGAATTTTGGCAAGATTTGAAAAGGTCCTTTGACATGACCTATCTTGGTCTATTGCATTAGTGTCTTGGTTTGGAGGTGTGACAGACACATCACTGGATATTTGTATATAAAAGAAAATATTCCAAGACACTTATTGAGAAATCCCATATGAATGGCTGTAAGCCCATGCAAACTCCCATGGAACCAGACCTAGTAGGAACCGCACCTCTTATCATTCAAGTGACACGTAAGTTACAATGTGGCACACAAATAAGTAAAGTAACATGGAACTGGCACTTGCCACCATTAATCCAACGCATTCAAAAACATCTGGAGGTGTTGAAAACCATGGAATTCACCTTAGTTCAGTGGTTTTCGAATGTGTTGGTGGATAGGGTGGAAAATAAAGGGGTAGATAATGTCCATTTGCTCACTGACGTGATGTGCAAGTTTTCAGAGGGCTAGCTAAAGGAGGAAAGCCAAAGGTTGGCAGAGAGAGATCACTCCACGCCATTAAGGCAGGTTGATAGAGAAGGGGTGGGCCCGAATCAGGACAGTGATCTACCAGTTCATACGAACAAATAATCCTTCATTATGGACATACTTAGGAAACGAGAAGGGGTATGTGTCTGCAATACAAGGATATAGTGATGGTTAATCATGGGAAGGAGAGGATTTCCCCCATAATAGATTGTTAGTGTGATTGTCTCATTAATAGGAGATGTGGCAAGAGGAGTGGGAAGGTATGAAATCAAGAGGGGAACATACAAGAGCAAGGTCAGGGTGATTATGATTTTGAACAAACCGCTCGCAAGGGAAAATGAGAGGAAGGACGTCCACAAGTACACACGAATGAACAACAACATCGCTAGCAGGTCAGAGTTACTAAAAATGGAGAGGGAAAGTACTCAAATATCGGCGAGGCAAGTCTCATCTGGGGTGTCATCTTTAAATCATAGCTAGGGAGCAGGCTTCATCGACATAAGGCAAAACACTGAAAGGTGGTGTAATTGTGAGTTGGTGATAGTAATTTCTATGAGGGAAATTCAGTTATCAGGGAGTGCAATGAGTAAGAGCTAGAGTGATGCTAGTAGGCCAAGAGGTAGTTCCTGAGCGGATGCTCAGGGCTTTGAGTTTTGCAAACAGACATGCATGGAGGAAGCAGCGGAGGTTGTTGCTAAACAGTCACACAAAAGGGAAGGATATAGTGGAAATCTGGGAGAGTGAGGTTCGAAGACATTATAGGGCTATCTTTGATGGTAGAATAGAGGAGGAAGGAGATTGGATCATCAACACAGGGAAATCCAAAACATAGATGACTGTGTACCAAAAGACCTTGGAGACCGCTTGGCATGTCAAGACTCTAGTGGAAAAGCTGCAAACAGAGGCAGCAGAGTAGAGGAAAAAGAGGCAACCCGAGACAAAAATCGAGTTAAAATCTATAGACCAACACCTAAAAGGAATTGAAGAGGCTCTCAAGGGTTTGGTTAACATAGAGAAATTGCATGTTGGTAGAATTGGGGATCTTAACAAAATGTTCTCAATCTATCTAAATTATATCGATAATGTGGATATATCGATGGGTGTAGAGATAGGAGATTTGGCCCGCTTGAGGAAGTATCGAGTTCGAGAGGCTTGCACTGCAGGCGGCTGTCCACTGGCAACCCTAGAGGCTCCAGCGACAACCCTTGTGGAGGACCCAACAATGGGGCCAACGACGATAACAACTCCAAGCAAATAATATTGTGTTAGTTGATCATGGCATCGACCAATCTTTTGTTTAGTTTTGTGTTATGTTTATATAGGTAGTATTGTAGTTATTTTATCAAGTTTAGGTCTGAAGATCAGAGCTATATAGCTATTTAGATAGGCAGACCTACATATAGTAGTAGTGGGAAGGGGAACTTTTTTGAACTATATAAGGGAAAGTAAAGACAGAAAAATCTAATGGCATGCCTGGTTAAATGTGTGACAAAGAGAATCTTCTTCTACAACTGGTTTGGTAAACCAGCTACTATTTTTGTATTGTATGTTTATTTAGTAATATATTGAAACTTTACTAACTTACAAAAAAGTCATCTTATTATTTTTCCCTTTAATATATTGTCTATTAAAAATATATGCTACATATTAAAAGATATTAAAAATATATGCTACATATTAAAAGATATTAAACTCTTAGAAACTTAATCTTTCTTATAAATATAAAATATTTGATATGATAAACATAAAATTTTATGTAAAAAAATTAAAAAATATATATTGTGTATTAAAATATTTGAATTCTTCGATATATTTTTTACCACTGGATGATGTGGAAAGAAATTTGATGAGGAATTTGATACCATATAAACTTAAAATTTTAATTACTAAGTCAACTATATGAGGTTATCGGGTTATCTTCCTTTTCAGTATGTTCTGTTCAAGGAGACATGTTTTGTATGAAAAAAATATAATTTAAAAATAATTAAATTTTATTACTGAGTCAACTATATGGGGCCTATCTTACCTTTCAACTGTTTTGTATTAAAAAATATAAAAAATTTACAAGAATATTTGTTTACGAGGTGTTTGGAGAAATTTGATCTCTCTTTCAAGGCCCAACAAGGTTCAAATGGATTTGCTCTAATGCAAGTGAGGACTAGCTTCATTTCGAGATAAGGTTTCAAAGGTGTGAATATGCGAGGAGCGTTTACCATTCCACCATAGCTATTGTTATCGCAGAGGAAGATGTTTCTCTACTCCTTTACTGTTTCCATTCTCATCCTCTTTTTAAGTGTTATAAGTAAAACTAGATAAACAAACAATAAAACTAACTGGGTACAGTGGCACATAGAGTGAATTCGAAACAAATGCCCATATTTAAGCACTCTTTTCACTTGTAATAGAAGATTGTCTCGGTATTGAAATGTTGTTAACTCAAACTATTTAGTAATTCGGTTTTCATCTCCAATTTAATAAGTGCATTGTATTTGTAATTCCTCATACAAGTAAATACAAGTGAATTTAGATTGTGGATACCTTATTAACCAACTTTGGAAATCAAAAGTCATAGACAATAGATATGCTGTGGCTCTTAAAACAAAAATTTAAACAGTAAAAATATATAAAGTTTCAGGAAAAAATAATAAGCATTCTATCTAAATAATTATCCCTGGAAACAGTAAGCTCAATTGTTTTGAAGATCGTTGGCAACAATAAACTCTTCAAACCCCCTTTATTTGGGTAAAGAAAACGTGCAATTGAGACCACACATGTAATTAACCATTTAACTATGATTAATTGGTATTTCCTGATCAAAATTTATAAACATTTATCAAATACCATCACACAAATGGCATGGTTAATATTAGCAAAAGGCACGACTATTAGTGCAGCAACGATGAAGCATTTGGCACACGAAGAATACAACAATGCAGCAGCTAGATATAGTATTTGAAAATGAAAAATAGGAGATACTAGAATTCCATAGTTAACATTGTAACATAGTGCTTGGCACAGTTAGGAAAGAAAATAAACATAGTTAGAAAAGGCTATTCATTACAGCAAAGTAAGCACTTGGACATAGCGAATTCAGATGTCCCATTTGTGGTTTGATATTCCTTTTTTTTCTCTGCATAATGAATTTCCGGAGGAAACCCACTGGGTACTTTCCCTCATTCTGAGAATGGTAGCCAGGGTAAACTGGATTCTTCAGGGCTCAAGGCCAGCTCAACTGTCAGCAATTAGCTCATGAAGAGAGCAAGCATGTCACAAAGTGGAATATGAACCCAGATGTAGGAGGATAACTACTTTCCTCTCAACAACTGGAGCTACACCCAATTGACCTATGGTTTGATAATTGGCTAAATTTGATATATTTTTGTAAGACAGTTCTCTCATGGGGAGTGGGTACAACAAATGGAGAATTACGTTAGATCAAGTCAGAAATGTGAGATTAAATAGCCATGAGAGAAAAATCTATGGGAGACAACTTTTTCGTGTATGTAGAGAAGGATACTAAGAGCAAAGCTTAATGTGTAAAGGTGGTGGTATGCAAAACTCTGCAAATGGACCTCATTTGTCAAAATTGATCCTAAATGTGAATATGTTTTCTACTATGCCTGCGATTGTCAACTCTTTTTGTGCCTTTGTGTAAGAAAGGTTGAATTTTTATTTTGTATGAGCACAATGATGACTCGGAACTCTGTCTTGTGTGTCAGTGTCTGATCTATGGAAAAAGATAAATATAGATTTTAATCACTCTTGAATAGACTGTAATTTTTTTTTGGCATTGCATGATGTTGAAAATAGTTAGGTGGATTAGTGCAGAGCTTAAGAAGATATTGAGTTTAATGGCACAACTGACACCATGAAAGAATCTTTGGAACAAGTGGTGGAGTAGATTGTGCCTGAGCAAAGGGTTGCAACAATGTATATGAATTTGGAAAAGACCCCCATGTAATGGTGGGTAAGCACATCAAATCAAGTTTCACTCATGGCATGATATGATAGAGGTACTTAATGATAAAGGCCTACCAGAAATTGGGGCTCCACTAGGTAATGACATTTTGGAATCCAGTTCTGTCAACCAGCCCCTACAATTCGGTGGTACTTCCAATCCAATGGGATACATGTATTACTGCGAAGTCATTAGGAGATATAGGAGGTTCCTATTTAACTATGGGTTCATAATTTTATGCGAGCCTTAGAGCCATTTCCAAAGAAGTGATATCTTGAGGTAAAAATGCAGTGGCAGACAACTAGCTAGGTTGAATTATGAGAAAGGTTCTACAACACATTATATAACTCTACAAGGAGGAGGCACAGATTACAAGTTTGATAGAGTTCATTTGGTGTTTCCAATAAATGGACCACCCATAAAGTCTAATAATAGGATCCCCAAAGGAGTACCCCTTAAAGGAACTTTGCCATCTGTGGTATAAAGAAACTGATTCCCTTTTGAAACTATTGATAATGTGGTAGGTGGTATTTCTCTGGAAATGAAAAGTATTGATCTCCTTGTTGTTTTGCGAGTTGTTGATAGTGTATGGGAAGATGGTGAAAATAGTGGGGAATAAGATAGATCTGCATTCTATTTAAAGGATCATTTTTCAGCAAGGAATGTGTTGTAGTGTAATTAAATCTGCATGTTGTTCCAAAGATTTCTCAATCAAATAGATCTGCAATCTTTTTAAAGTTTATTTCCTTCCAAACTCAGTGAATATCCAGTGTTGGGTTGTGAAAGTGTGCTTGATATCTAACTTGGACGGATCCTAGCTGGTGTAGAGTATCCAGTGTTGGGTTGTGAAAGTGTGCTTGATATCTAACTTGGATAGATCCTAGCTGGTGTAGAGTCCCCCTGAGGGTCCACTCAAGCTCACTACTATGTTATTTCTAATTCACTATTTTTTTTGAAGCAGCACTAGCAGTTCTAGTTCCAGTAGTATATCTAGTAGTATACCTAAGAGCATATATATGCATACGTAGCAGCATAACAAACAAAGTAAGTATATGAACCTTGAACCAAGCTAGCATCATGATCAGCCTCTGTTAAGGAAATATCTCCACGTGTTGTGGGGGTCTCACCACACCAAACGCATCTTAGAGACCCTTGTCATGACCAGGTTAGCCCTGTAACTTCACTGCCTTCTAACGTGTTTGGAGGTTGTTGTTACCACTAGATATTGGTTTCATTCATTGTTCACAGGTAGCAAACTTTCACTGCCATATTTTGTTGAGAAATATCAGGAGCCCTGAAGGAGGAGGGTAGGGTCAAGACTTGCCTCCATGTACTCGATCATCCTTTTCATATGGTTGATCTTTTGGGGTAGAAACATGGTTTCTACCTGCCTAGAACTGCATATGGGTTGTATCAATGGTGGAAATATTCAAAAAATCTTCATTTCCTCTGTTTATCACTTTGTCATGTAGGAAAACAGAGTACAGGAATATGGGTTAGTCTGACTCGTAACTGAAGAATTGCTGAGTCTCGTAACTCCTAAACACCAACCCTTTTATAGGGTAATATTTTCTAGAGAAGATAAATCATCCTTTTCATTAAGAAAGAGGAGTACATTTACATATATATGACCGAAAAAACCTCAAAGGTATGGACATCACCAATTCCAACAACAACATCCATCACAAAATTAACTAACAGGGACCAAAAATGGACATGAAAAGAACATCTATAAACTTTGTAGAACATGGATAAAATTACTAAAAAAGATAAAAACCCGGATAGTATGGAACATTAAAATCCTAGTTACAAACAAGAATAACCAGTTCAAACAAAAATATTTTATTCATAAGATGAGAAAAAGGATAGAATTTCTTGACATATCGAAAGAAGTGAGCCAACTGAAGATCACTGGGGATATGAACATATCCCCTTCTCAATAATTGTAAGCCTCCTGGTTCTTCAAATAAAAAGTGGCCTTCCTCCACCTGTAGATATTTTTTGGACATATAGTCCGCATGTTGGTTACATTCCCTCAAAATATGCTAGAATAATAGATTATGAAAGAGACCCTTAAGAATTTAAATATGTTACATCTAGTGCTTGAGGGAAAGAACCTTAAAATTCCCCTTCTCCATTATCCAGTCCATCACACACTTGGAATCTCTATAAATCTGACAGGAGATAATGTTCAATGATGTTTCAATATATAAAAGGGCCCAAACTACAGAAACCTCTGCCTTGGTATTAGACTCTGAACCAATATTCAACCAAATATGATAAGACCCATTTCTAGGGAGGAAACTGATGGCACCCCCTCCACATACACCTAAATGATATGCATCATCAAAGAAACCTACATTTATAAATAGAGGACTATGAGGGAAGCATAAGGAGTGACTACGAGGAGGATTCAAAGGCTTGACATACAAAGAAGAAACCCATAATATGAGGCAGGATGTCAGAGATCTCTGCTTTCAAAGATATGTTTATTCTGAACCTTCTAGACACCCCAAGCGATGAAGATAGGAAAGGATTTATAATTACCCATGTTTTTCTCACATAAGAAAAGGAAATGGTCAATATGATACATTGGAACAAGGTCCAAAATATTAAATAACGTGAGGGTTGCAGTCCAAAGTTCCATGGAAAAATCACACAGAAAAAATAAGTGATTGACATATTCAAAGTCCTTTGAATAGAGGATACATATATTTGGCCTAGATAATCCTTTGCATAATAGAGGGTCCCATGTTTATATCTAATTCTCTAAATCCAACCATATGAATAATTTCATTTTTGGAGCAATAAGCCAGTCCCGGAACTTATTATACCACCAATTTACCATGGGAAGGGAAGAACATGCTGATATAGAATTATAGGCATGGCAAGAAGTTATTTTCCCAAATGAGGTGTTCCAAGCACAAGCAATTGAACCATCCTCCTATGATAAGATTAGACCATTGAGAATAAGATTCTTAATAAAATTGTCCCATTCATATGCTAGAAGACCATGTAGACCCAATTCAGAAGCACATTTCCACCTGATAATAAAAGACTGCAATGAGGAAGACAAGAAAGGATGACACAATATATAAATAGCCCAGAATTTGAGATGAACTATGAGCTTTGGAAATAATTAGTAGAAGGGAGATCCCCTAATAGAAGGAGCTCCAAATGTTATTAGCAAACGGGGTTTATGTTTTGCAGGTTAGGCATTGTGCTATTGAACAAAATCTATGGCCATTTTGACGACTTATGATGGGACTTACAGTTCAGTCTTTCCACTACTTGTAAGCATGGATATTTTCAATTTTGAGGGTTTATATGTTGCTTCATTGTGAATGAAAATGTGTTTTTTAATGCTCCAGATGTTATTAACAAACGAGGTTTATGTTTTGCAGGTCAGGCATTGTCCTATTGAACAGAATCTATGCCCATTTTGATGACTTATGATGGGACTTACAGTTCAGTCTTTCCACTACTTGTAAGAATGGATATTTTCAATTCTGAGGGTTTCTATGTTGCTTCATTGTGAAGGAAAATGTGTTTTTTAATGCTCCAGATGTTATTAACAAACAGGGTTTATGTTTTGCAGGTCAGTCATTGTGCTATTGAACAAAATATATGACCATTTTGATGACTTATGTTGGGACTTGTTACAACAGATAGTCCATGCCCAATGATATCAAAATCTTCTAATTCATGAAAAAGAAAGAGGGTGGTTTCGTATAAAGATGGAAGCCTCTCAAATTAGTCTTCCTGAGAAAAATGTGAAAGTTATTGTTGAGAAACTGGCTAGGGATAGGTCACTGAAAGAACCACCAATTTGTATCTTTTCTGGACGTAATCTGGGTATCTCTCATCTCAAGCGTTCTTGTGGTAATATTCTATTGAAAATAAGAAGACTTGTGGTAATATGCCATTGAAAATACACCAATTTGTATCTGTTCTGGACGTAATCTGGGTATCCCTCATCTCAAACGTTCTTGTGGTAATATGCCATTGAAAATAATAAGACGTCCTAACATTTTTACCCAGAAATTGCATGGTGAAGATGTTTCGGAAGCGATAAAGGTTTTTCTGCTTATCAATGTACTTAACACAAAGAAACAAGTAATCAAATTCCATTAACATGCACTTAACGTTACATATGCCCAAAAGCAGAGGAAATAACTAAGCTAGAATCTGATCCAAGAAAATGCAACGTTTTATCATCCTATGCTTAGTAGAGCTTACAAGGAAATGGATTGGATATGTGTTTAAAGTCTGCAAAATCAAAAAGATATAATCTAAAGGTAGCCCCAACAATCTGAACAGGCAACAGGATATGATAATAATTTATTCAAAGAGATATTTTTTAATAAAACAAACACAAAGCCTAAACACATACCTATTTTAGGCAAAAACTATGGAAGATCGGCCTCACAGAAAAAAAATGGAATTAAATGTAGAGCTTATAAAACTGCCTTGGCCGTCTGAAAGGGTTGTTGACAGATGCGCCTCACCTGTTAATGCTACAAGATACCCCCGACCATATTGGATATAATGTGTGAATCCACTCCTCAAAGCACACGGATCATGGATTATCAAAGCACACGGATCACTGATTATCTGTGTGTTCAAAAGTTTCCCAAATCGTTGAATCACAGATTATCTTATGTTTCGTGTGAATTTGGGCAAGCTTGGAAGTCGGGTTGCAAACTGCTACAAGTGTCCTTATTTTTCTACAAGAAACAGTCTAATGCGAAGGTGAATATGCTAAATGTGGTATTGGATGGCAATGATGCTAATGAGAAGTTGGAAAATTGGAAAGTGAACATATCCAATGCATTAAAACAATTTGTGGTAGGGTTAATCTACCAAAATGCAAGGTTGAGGTTGTAGTGTTTTTTGTAGTTGCAAAATAGAATAGAGTGTAAGTAACAATGAATAACACATAATGAACCAAAAAAATTAAAAATAGTAATGCAAATGAACTAAATTCAAAGTAAAAATTCTATCTAACTAATGTAAGAGTGCTACAACTATCATCAACAAATGTTAAGATAAGCTGTAAGAAAAAATTGCTCATAAACAAATATGTGAACATAAATGATACAAGAGGGATGTTGACCACCTAGGTCAATGGGCCAAGTTAACACAAGGAAACATAAAAACCTTAGAAGAAAGCTAAACTAAGCGCTGAAATCAAATATCACTTCAATTAACAAACATGTTGTTTGTAACTTTGAAGATGACAAAGTTACAAAAAAATCTTGGAATCTGAACCTCTCATATTATTCACATGTTTTCCTATGATTTTCTTCTAAGCCTATTATCTTACTCAAGCCTATTGTTTGTACAAGTGGATAGGAGGAAAACTCCTTGAGTAGAGGAATGCTTTCCCTCCGATAAGCAATAAAAACCCAGATCTTGTTTCCTCGATCACCACGCAGCAGTAGTAAGGAGGATTTACTATTCTTAGGAAGTCGTGTTGGGTTACTAAACCAACCAAAACCACTCGTACGCCTTGGGATGATAATGGTGTTTCTCCTTAGATGATGTCCAAGGCCCAAAACAAAGCCATCCTTGTGGGGCAAAATTATCCTCATATTAACACCCATACAACATCTATATACCTATGGTTTATAATGATGGAAAATAGTGCTCCCCATCACCTAATTGTGAAAAAAGCCCCAACTAACCTACCTGCCATGTCAAAATTGTCCTAGATATTAGCATATCATCCTACATTATTCATTAGCTCATCGAGATAGAGGGATCAAGGACTCTCACTCCATAGTTGGGGACTATAGTCCATCAAGTCTAGGTCAAATTTCGGGCTAATTGTATCAAGGACACCTCAAGGACAACCAACACTAATGCAATGTATTAGTTGTTGGTACATCGACCTATCAAAATGTCATAATATTGTGTAGTAGACATTAGTAAGTAGGACACTAGCCACCAACAAGAAACCTTGATGTTGGCAATGAGCACCACTAGGCCAACCGTTCACCTTAGGGGCACTGGGAGGTGGTTTTGTACCATGTGCACAGTCTGTACTATTACTTAACCAAACAAAACCACTCGTATGCCCTAGGATGATAATGGTGTTTCTCCTTACATGATGTCCAAGGCCCCAAACAAAGCCATCCTTGTGGGGCAAAATTATCCTCACATTAACACCCATACAACATCTATATACCTATGGTTTATAATGATGGAAAATAGTGCTCCCCATCACCTAATTGTGCAAAAAGCCCCAACTAACCTACATGCCATGTCAAACTTGTCCTCGATATTAGCATATCATCCTACATTATCCATTAGCTCATCAACATAAAGGGATCACAGACTCTCACTCCATGGTTGGGGACTATAGTCCATCAAGTCTAGGTAAAATTTTGGGCTAATTGTATCATGGACACGTCAAGGTCAACCAACACTAATGCAATGTATTAGTTTTTGGTACATCGACCTATCAAAATGTCGCAATATTGGGTAGTAGACATTAGTAAGTAGGACACTAGCCACCAACAAGAAACCTTGATGTTGGCGATGAGCACCACTAGGCCAACCATTCATCTTAGAGGCACTGGGAGGTGGTTTTGTACCATGCGCACAGTCTGTATTATTACTAAACCAACCAAAACCACTCGTATGCCCTGGGATGATAATGGTGTTTCTCCTTAGATGATGTCCAAGGCCCCAAACAAAGCCATCATTGTCCAGGGGCAAAATTATCCTCACATTAATACCCATACAACATCTATATTCCTTTGGTTTATAATGATGGAAAATAGTGCTCCCCATCACCTAAATGTGCAAAACGCCCCAACTAACCTACATGCCATGTCAAGCTCAATGTCCTCGATATTAGCATATCATCCTACATTATCCATTAGCTCATCTAGATAGGGGGTTCAAGGACTCTCACTCCATGGTTGGGGACTATAGTCCATCACGTCTAGGTCAAATTTCGGGCTAATTGTATCATGGACATGTCAAGGTCAACCAACACTAATGTAATGTATTAGTTGTTGGCACATCGACTTATCAAAATGTCACAATATTGGGTAGTAGACATTAGTAAGTAGGACACTAGCCACCAACAAGAAACCTTGATGTTGGCGATGAGCACCACTAGGCCAACCGTTCACCTTAGGGGCACTGGGAGGTGGTTTTGTACCATGTGCACAGTCTTTATTATTACTTAACCAACCAAAACCACTCGTATGCCGTGGGATGATAATGGTGTTTCTCCTTAGATGATTTCCAAGGCCCCAAACAAGGCCATCCTTGTCTAGGGGCAAAATTATCCTCACATTAACACCCATACAACATCTATATTCCTTTGGTTTATAATGATGGCAAATAGTACTCCCCATCACCTAGATGTGCAAAAAGCCCCAACTAACCTACATGCCATGTCAAGCTTGTCCTCGATATTAGCATATCATCCTACATTATCCATTAGCTCATCTAGATAGGGGGTTCAAGGAATCTCACTCCATGGTTGGGGACTATAGTCCATCAAGTCTAGGTCAAATTTCAAGCTAATTGTATCAAGGACACCTAAAGGTCAACAAACACTAATGCAATGTATTAGTTGTTGGGACATCGACCTATCAAAATGTCACAATATTGGGTAGTAGACATTAGTAAGTAGGACACTAGCCACCAAAAAGAAACCTTGATGTTGGCGATGAGCACCACTAGGCCAACCGTTCACCTTAGGGGCACTGGGAGGTGGTTTTGTACCATGTGCACAGTCTGTATTATTACTTAACCAACCAAAACCACTCGTATGCCCTGGGATGATAATGGTGTTTCTCCTTAGATGATGTCCAAGGCCCCAAACAAAGCCATCCTTGTCTAGGGACAAAATTATTCTCACATTAACACCCATACAACATCTATATTACTTTGGTTTATAATGATGGAAAATAGTGCTCCCCATCACCTAAATGTGCAAAAAACCCCAACTAACCTAAATGCCATGTCAAGCTTGTCCTCGATATTAGCATACCATCCTACATTATCCATTAGCTCATCTGGATAGGGGTTCAAGGACTCTCACTCCATGGTTGGAGAGTATAGTCCATCAAGTCTAGGTCAAAGTTCGAGCTAACTGTATCAAGGACACCTCAAGTTCAACCAACACTAATGCAATGTATTAGTTGTTGGGACATCGACCTATCAAAATGTCACAATATTGGGTAGTAGACATTAGTAAGTAGGACACTAGCCACCAACAAGAAACCTTGATGTTGGCGATGAGCACCACTAGGCCAACCATTCACCTTAGGGGCACTGGGAGGTGGTTTTGTACCATGTGCATAGTCTTTATTATTACTTAACCAACCAAAACCACTCGTATGCCCTGGGATGATAGTGGTGTTTCTCCTTAGATGATGACCAATACCGCAAACAAAGCCATCCTTCTCTAGGGGCAAAATTATCCTCACATTAACACCCATACAACATCTATATTCCTTTGGTTTATAATGATGGCAAATAGTGCTCCCCATCACCTAAATGTGCAAAAAGCCCCAACTAACCTACATGCCATGTCAAGCTTGTCCTCGATATTAGCATATCATCCTACATTATCCATTAGCTCATCTAGATAGGGGTTTCAAGGACTCTCACTCCATGGTTGGGGACTATAGTCCATCAAGTCTAGGTCAAAGTTCGAGCTAACTGTATCAAGGACACCTCAAGGTCAACCAACACTAATGCAATGTATTAGTTGTTGGTACATTGACCTATCAAAATGTCAAACATGTCCTCGATATTAGCATATCATCCTACATTATCCATAATTTAGCTCATGAAGATAGACGGTTCAAGGACTCTCACTCCATGGTTGGGGACTATAGTCCTTTGATGGGTCAAATTTCAGGCTAACTGTATGAAGGACACCTTAACAAGGTCAACCAACACTAATGCAATGTATTAGTTGTTGGCACATCGACATATCAAAATTTCACAATATTGGGTAGTAGACATTAGTAAGTAGGACACTAGCCACCAACAAGAAACCTTGATGTTGGCGATGAGCACCACTAGGCCAACCATTCACCTTAGGGCACTGGGAGGTGGTTTTGTACCATGTGCACAGTCTTTATTATTACTTAACCAAACAAAACCACTCGTATGCCCTGGGATGATAATGGTGTTTCTCCTTAGATGATGTCCAAGGCCCCAAACAAAGCCATCCTTGCCTAGGGGCAAAATTATCCTCACATTAACACCCATACAACATCTATATTCCTTTGGTTTATAATGATGGCAAATAGTGCTCCCCATCACCTAAATGTGCAAAAAGCCCCAACTAACCTACATGCCATGTCAAGCTTGTCCTCGATATTAGCATATCATCCTACATTATCCATTAGCTCATCTAGATAGGGGGTTCAAGGACTCTCACTTCATGGTTGGGGACTATAGTCCATCAAGTCTAAGTCAAAGTTCGAGCTAACTGTATCAAGGACACCACAACGTCAACCAACACTAATGAAATGTATTAGTTGTTGGGACATCAACCTATCAAAATGTCACAATATTGGGTAGTAGACATTAGTAAGTAGGACAATAGCCACCAACAAGAAACCTTGATGTTGGCGATGAGCACCACTAGGCCAACCGTTCACCTTAGAGGCACTGGGAGGTGGTTTTGTACCATGTGCACCGTCTTTATTATTACTTAACCAACCAAAACCACTCGTATGCCCTGGGATGATAATGGTGTTTCTCCTTAGATGATGTCCAATGCCCCAAACAAAGCCATCCTTGTCTAGGGGCAAAATTATCCTCACATTAACACCCATACAACATCTATATTCTTTTGGTTTATAATGATGTCAAATAGTGCTCCCCATCACCTAAATGTGCAAAAAGCCCCAACTAACCTACATGCCATGTCAAGCTTGTCCTCGATATTAGCATATCATCCTACATTATCGATTAGCTCATCTAGATAGGGGGTTCAAGGACTCTCACCCCATGGTTGGGGACTATAGTCCATCAAGTCTAGGTCAAAGTTCGAGCTAACTGTATCAAGGACACCTCAAGGTCAACCAAAACTAATGCAATGTATTAGTTGTTGGTACATTGACCTATCAAAATGTCACAATATTGGGTAGCAGACATTAATAAGTAGGACACTAGCCACCAACAAGAAACCTTTATGTTGGCGATGAGCACCACTAGGCCAACCGTTCACCTTAGGGGCACTGGGAGGTGGTTTTGTACCATGTGCATAGTCTGTACTATTACTTAACCAACCAAAACCACTCGTATGCCCTGGGATGATAATGGTGTTTCTCCTTAGATGATGTCCAAGGCCCCAAACAAAGCCATCCTTGTCTAGGGGCAAAATTATTCTCACATTAACACCCATACAACATCTATATTACTTTGGTTTATAATGATGGAAAATAGTGCTCCCCATCACCTAAATGTGCAAAAAGCCCCATCTAACCTACATGCCATGTCAAGCTTGTCCTTGATATTAGCATATCATCCTACATTATCCATTAGCTCATCTAGATAGGGGGTTCAAGGACTCTCACTCCATGGTTGGGGACTATAGTCCATCAGGTCTAGGTCAAAGTTCGAGCTAACTGTATCAAGGACACCTCAAGGTCAACCAACACTAATGCAATGTATTAGTTGTTGGTACATCGACCTATCAAAATGTCAAACATGTCCTCGATATTAGCATATTATCCTACATTATCCATAATTTAGCTCATGAAGATAGAGGGTTCAAGGACTCTCACTCCATGGTTGGGGACTATAGTCCATCTAGAGGTCAAATTTCAGGCTAACTGTATGAACGACACCTTAACAAGGTCAACCAACACTAATGCAATGTATTAGTTGTTGGCACATCGACCTATCAAAATGTCACAATATTGGGTAGTAGACATTAGTAAGTAGGACACTAGCCACCAACAAGAAACCTTGATGTTGGCGATGAGCACCACTAGGCCAACCGTTCACCTTAGGGGCACTGGGAGGTGGTTTTGTACCATGTGCACAGTCTTTATTATTATTTAACCAACCAAAACCACTCGTATGCCCTGGGATGATAATGGTGTTTCTCCTTAGATGATGTCCAAGGTCCCAAACAAAGCCATCCTTGTCTAGGGGCAAAATTATCCTCACATTAACACCCATACAACATCTATATTCCTTTGGTTTATAACGATGGCAAATAGTGCTCCCCATCACCTAAATGTGCAAAAAGCCCCAACTAACCTACATGCCATGTCAAGCTTGTCCTCGATATTAGCATATCATCCTAAATTATCCATTAGCTCATCTAGATAGGGGGTTCAAGGACTCTCACTCCATGGTTGGGGACTATAGTCCATCAAGTCTAAGTCAAAGTTCGAGCTAACTTTATCAAGGACACCTCAAGGTCAACCAACACTAATGCAATGTATTAGTGGTTGGGACATTGACCTATCAAAATGTCACAATATTGGGTAGTAGACATTAGTAAGTAGGACACTAGCCACCAACAAGAAACCTTGATGTTGGCGATGAGCACCACTAGGCCAACCTTTCACCTTAGGGGCACTGGGAGGTGGTTTTGTACCATGTGCATAGTCTTTATTATTACTTAACCAACCAAAACCACTCATATGCCCTGGGATGATAATGGTGTTTCTCCTTAGATGATTTCCAATGCCCCAAAAAAAGCCATCCTTGTCTAGGGGCAAAATTATCCTCACATTAACACCCATACAACATCTATATTCCTTTGGTTTATAATGATGGCAAATAGTGCTCCCCATCACCTAAATGTGCAAAAAGCCCCAACTAACCTACATGCCATGTCAAGCTTGTCCTCTATATTAGCATATTCATCCTACATTATCCATTAGCTCATCTAGATAGGGGGTTCAAGGACTCTCACTCCATGGTTGGGACTATAGTCCATCAAGTCTAGGTCAAAGTTCGAGCTAACTGTATCAAGGACACCTCAAGGTCAACCAACACTAATGCAATGTATTAGTTGTTGGTACATCGACCTATCAAAATGTCACAATATTGGTGTAGTAGACATTAGTAAGTAGGACACTAGCCACCAACAAGAAACCTTGATGTTGGCGATGAGCACCACTAGGCCAACCGTTCACCTTAGGGGCACTGGGAGGTGGTTTTGTACCATGTGCACAGTCTGTACTATTACTTAACCAACCAAAACCACTCGTATGCCCTGGGATGATAATGGTGTTTCTCCTTAGATGATGTCCAAGGCCCCAAACAAAGCCATCCTTGTCTAGGGGCAAAATTATTCTCACATTAACACCCATACAACATCTATATTACTTTGGTTTATAATGATGGCAAATAGTGCTCCCCATCACCTAAATGTGCAAAAAACCCAACTAACCTACATGCCATGTCAAGCTTGTCCTTGATATTAGCATATCATCCTACATTATCCATTAGCTCATCTAGATAGGGGGTTCAAGGACTCTCACTCCATGGTTGGGGACTATAGTCCATCAAGTCTAGGTCAAAGTTCGAGCTAACTGTATCAAGGACACCTCAGGTCAACCAACACTAATATAATGTATTAGTTGTTGGTACATCGACCTATCAAAAATGTCAAACATGTCCTCGATATTAGCATATTATCCTACATTATCCATAATTTAGCTCATGAAGATAGAGGGTTCAAGGACTCTCACTCCATGGTTGGGGACTATGGTCCATCTAGAGGTCAAATTTCAGGCTAACTGTATGAACGACACCTTAACAAGGTCAACCAACACTAATGCAATGTATTAGTTGTTGGCACATCGACCTATCAAAATGTCACAATATTGGGTAGTAGACATTAGTTAGTAAGGACACTAGCCACCAACAAGAAACCTTGATGTTGGCGATGAGCACCACTAGGCCAACCGTTCACCTTAGGGGCACTGGGAGGTGGTTTTGTACCATGTGCACAGTCTTTATTATTATTTAACCAACAAAACCACTCGTATGCCCTGGGATGATAATGGTGTTTCTCCTTAGATGATGTCCAAGGCCCCAAACAAAGCCATCCTTGTCTAGGGGCAAAATTATCCTCACATTAACACCCATACAACATCTATATTCCTTTGGTTTATAATGATGGAAAATAGTGCTCCCCATCACCTAAATGTGCAAAAAGCCCCAACTAACCTACATGCCATGTCAAGCTTTTCCTTGATATTAGCATATCATCCTACATTATCCATTAGCTCATCTAGATAGGGGTTCAAGGACTCTCACTCCATGGTTGGGGACTATAGTCCATCAAGTCTATGTCAAAGTTCGAGCTAACTGTATCAAGGACACCTCAAGGTCAACCAACACTAATGCAATGTATTAGTTGTTGGGACATCGACCTATCAAAATGTCACAATATTGGGTAGTAGACATTAGTAAGTAGGACACTAGCCACCAACAAGAAACCTTGATGTTGGCGATGAGCACCACTAGGCCAACCATTCACCTTAGGGGCACTGGGAGGTGGTTTTGTACCATGTGCATAGTCTTTATTATTACTTAACCAACCAAAACCACTCGTATGCCCTGGGATGATAGTGGTGTTTCTCCTTAGATGATCTCCAATACTGCAAACAAAGCCATCCTTGTCTAGGGGCAAAATTATCCTCACATTAACACCCATACAACATCTATATTCCTTTGGTTTATAATGATGGAAAATAGTGCTCCCCATCACCTAAATGTGCAAAAAGCCCCAACTAACCTACATGCCATGTCAAGCTTGTCCTCGATATTAGCATATCATCCTACATTATCCATTAGCTCATCTAGATAGGGGGTTCAAGGACTCTCACTCCATGGTTGGGGACTATAGTCCATCAAGTCTAGGTCAAAGTTCGAGCTAACTGTATCAAGGACACCTCAAGGTCAACCAACACTAATGCATTGTATTAGTTGTTGGTACATCGACCTATCAAAATGTCACAATATTGGGTAGTAGACATTAGTAAGTAGGACACTAGCCACCAACAAGAAACCTTGATGTTGGCGATGAGCACCACTAGGCCAACTGTTCACCTTAGGGCACTGAGAGGTGGTTTTGTACCATGTGCACAATCTGTATTATTACTTAACCAACCAAAACCACTCGTATGCCCTGGGATGATAATGGTGTTTCTCCTTAGATGATGTCCAAGGCCCCAAACAAATTGTTGGCAAAATGATTCAGGTTTGTCCTTGATGGCAACCCATTCAGGTGATAGATCACTATTCTTGATGATCAGCTCTCTATTTTTAAGAAGGACGCAGGCAATCTGTTCACCAAAGTGCGTCCCCGCAGGTATACCATGCAGAACCCTCTCGTCCAGGGACGAGCACGCCAGCCGTGTTCAGGGGGTGCGTCACACCCAGTCACACATTTCAAGACAGAGAAAATCACGTGGGGTTTCTTTGTGTGGTTTCTAGCCGAACGGTTTTTGTGTTTCTATGGGAGTCGGCTCGGGTATTGTTCCATGTTTTGGGGAGGAAGCTTTGCCTATATAAAGCAAAGGAGTTCATTTGGATTAATCATGTTTTTGGTTGAACATCTTATGAGGGTAAGATTCTGGTCTAGATCTAAACAAGGCGAATCTGATGACCGAGATCTCTTGGCTCTTGCTCGGATCTGAAGATCTGATTGTCTGGGTACTTCTAAAGTCTTGAAATCGCCTTTCCCAGAGGACGCAGGGTGCAGTAAGGGTCAGGTGCGTCCGGGACGCAGGAGCGAAGCGTTCAGGTGGCCGGACGCAGGTGGCAGTAAGGGTTCTGGTGCGCCGGGACGCAGGCAGTTCAAAGACCTCAGTGCGAGGGCGCAGGCTAGCAGTTGAGCAGGGTTGCGTCTGGGACGCAGGCTAGCATTGATCAGGGTCGTCCAGGGACTCAGTCAGCAGTTGATCAGGGGAAAGTCCAGGGACTCAGGCTAGCAGTTGAACAGGGTGAGTCCGAGTCAGGCTGGCAGTTGAGCAGGGTGCTTCCTCTCTTATAAATCCAAGTTTCATCATTGTTGTGTTCTGGTTTTTGGTCCTATTATTGTTGAAGCTTGTTACTACAGTTGATTGGTGATTCTCTTTACACTTGATGAATCAATAATGCTTATGAGTCCAGTTGAAAATTTATGAAAAGTGGTCCTTGATGAAAAGAAGTAGTGATGTAGCTCCCTTCCAGGATAGACTGGAAAACGAGAAGAGAGTATTAGCTCTCTGCAGGTTGCAGCCTGTACTGGTAAAGGACTGCACCATACAAAAATCATTGTAAAAGAATTTCTAATTGAAAGAAGATAGAAACATATTGCAGCAAGGTGGTTTTTTCTCCCACATTGGGGTTTCCCACCTTACATCTTGTGTTCTTTGGTGTGACTGTCTATTTTCCTTGTTCATGCTCCTTATTTTATGGTACTGATATGCAAGAATAATTCAAAAGATCAAATAAGGAAGATTTGTTAAATTGCTAGATAATACTGATTCACCCCCCCTCTCAGTATCATTTCCAACAAGCCATTCTTGTCTAGGGCAAAATTATTCTCACATTAACACCCATACAACATCTATATTACTTTGGTTTATAATGATGGAAAATAGTGCTCCCCATCACCTAAATGTGCAAAAAGCCCCAACTAACCTACATGCCATGTCAAGCTTGTCCTCGATATTAGCATATCATCCTACATTATCCATTAGCTCATCTAGATAGGGGGTTCAAGGACTCTCACTCCATGGTTGGGGACTATAGTCCATCAAGTCTAGGTCAAAGTTCGAGCTAACTTTATCAAGGACACCTCGAGGTCAACCAACACGAATGCAATGTATTAGTTGTTGGTACATCGACCTATCAAAATTTCAAACATGTCCTCGATATTAGCATATCATCCTACATTATCCATAATTTAGCTCATGAAGATAGAGGGTTGAAGGACTCTCACTCCATGGTTGGGGACTATAGTCTATCGAGAGGTCAAATTTTAGGCTAACTGTATGAAGGACACCTTAACAAGGTCAACCAACACTAATGCAATGTATTAGTTGTTGGTACATTGACCTATCAAAATGTCACAATATTGGGTAGTAGACATTAGTAAGTAGGACACTAGGCACCAACAAGAAAACTTGATGTTGGCGATGAGCACCACTAGGCCAACCATTCACCTTAGAGTCACTCGTAGGTGGTTTTGTACCATGTGCATAGTCTATATTATTACTAAACCAACCAAAACCAGTCATAGGCCCTAGGATGATAATAAGATATTATTACATGCCATGTCAAGCTTGTCCTCGATATTAGCATATCATCCTATATTATCCATTAGCTCATCTAGATAGGGGGTTCAAGGACTCTCACTCCATGGTTGGGGACTATAGTCCATCAAGTCTAGGTCAAAGTTCGAGCTAACTGTATCAAGGACACCTCAAGGTCAACGAACACTAATGCAATGTATTAGTTATTGGTACATCGACCTATCAAAATGTTAAACATGTCCTCGATATTAGCATGTCATCCTACATTCTCCATAATTTAGCTCATGGAGATAGAGGGTTCAAGGACTCTCACTCCATGGTTGGGGACTATAGTCCATCGAGAGGTCAAATTTAAGGCTAATTGTATGAAGGACACCTTAACAAGGTCAACCTACACTAATTCAATGTATTAGTTGTTGGTACATCGACCTATCAAAATGTCACAATATTGAGTAGTAGACATTAGTAAGTAGGACACTAGCCACCAACAAGAAACCTTGATGTTGGCGATGAGCACCACTAGGCCAGCCGTTCACCTTAGAGGCACTGGGAGGTGGTTTTGAACCATGTTCACAGTCTGTATTATTACTAAACCAACCAAAACCACTCATATGCCCTGGGATGATAATGGTGTTTCTCCTTAGATGATGTCCAAGGCCCCAAACAAAGCCATCCTTGTCCAGGGGCAAAATTATCCTCACATTAATACCCATACAACATCTATATTCCTTTGGTTTATAATGATGGCAAATAGTGCTCCCCATCACCTAAATGTGCAAAAAGCCCCAACTAACCTACATGCCATGTTAAGCTCAATGTCCTCAATATTAGCATATCATCCTACATTATCCATTAGCTCATCTAGATAGGGGGTTCAAGGACTCTCACTCCATGGTTGGGGACTATAGTCCATCAAGTCTAGGTCAAATTTCGGGCTAACTGTATCAAGGACACCTCAAGGTCAACCAACACTAATGCAATGTATTAGTTGTTGGTACATCGATCTATCAAAATGTCACAATATTGGGTAGTAGACATTAGTAAGTAGGACACTAGCCACCAACAAGAAACCTTGATGTTGGCCATGAGCACCACTAGGCCAACCGTTCACCTTAGGGGCACTAGGAGGTGGTTTTGTACCATGTGCACAGTCTGTACTATTACTTAACCAACTAAAACCACTCGTATGCCGTGGGATAATAATGGTGTTTCTCCTTAGATGATGTCCAAGGCCCCAAACATACCCATCCTTGTCCAGGGGCAAAATTATCCTCACATTAACACCCATACAACATCTATATTAATTTGGTTTATAATGATGGAAAATAGTGCTCCCGATCACCTAAATGTGCAAAAAGCCCCAACTAACCTAGATGCCATGTCAAACTTGTCCTCAATATTAGCATATTAACTAGATTTATTATTTCTTTGTGACTCAAGTTAAAAAGTGGAAATACAAAATATTTAATAAATGAGAGAAAATATTATTTCAGGGGTGTTGCCAAGCCTATTACTTGAGGTTTTATATAAGACAAGTATATATTGCTAGAAAAATAGAGATAGGGAGTAATTAATAAATTCTTAAATTCCTTATTTGAAATAAAGAAAAAACTCTACTTTTAGCTTTTTTAATAACCACTAAATTCTTTATTTGAACTAGTTCCTTATTTGAAATAAGGAAAAATCTCTAATTTTTTTCTTTTAGTAATTTCTAAATTCCTTATTTGATATTAAAAAATAAAAAATAAAAAATGGAAATTTTACTTACAATTCCATTCCAAATACCAACCTGTATCTACTGCACTATTTTGTCAGCAAATACATGCACGATTTTGTGAGTAAATGTTAGTAAGAATAAAGTTTCTCATAATAAACTAACCGTTGACCCCTCCCCATCATCTAATCTGATTAGATCATCACTCAGTATAAATAGAGCAGTTCTGATCTCAGGATTGATCCCGCCACAACTGCACTGTTAAACTTACTTCCATGCACGATTTTGTCTGATTTTCAGAAGAACAACTGTTGAAATTTACAAGTGCAGTTCAGATTTTCCTCTTTTGGAAGCTAGAGTTCATGAAAAATACAGGTACTCCTCATTGTACTCACTTTTTTAAACAGAGAACAATTGTGCAATGACTGGCATTTTACAGACGTGATGTCTTAATTTGGTTGATAAATGCTCCGTTTTTCGTATATATATATCATCAATTTGTGTAGTACATTTGATAATTTCATTGAAAATTCATTTCACATTGGTTTGTTAGTTGCAAATTTGTTTGCCTACAATAAGTTTTTTTTTAGGATTGGACTGAAGCGGTCTGAATTTATTTTTTTTGTTAGTTACCAATCCATGACCTAGAGGTGCAGCTCCACCATTGTCACACTTTCAAGTCAATACCTTTGCTGCTAGCTATGTCCTGTGGTCTAGCCTAGCAGCAAGTCTGGCCTCTGATCTTCAGTCAACAAATACTGTCAATGCAATAGTATAAGTCGTACAAGGACTTGACTCAATCTGAGTGTACTGATTTGAACTTTGGTCTAGGACAGATTTCATTAATATAATATGACTGTAGGTTACCAACCTTATAAACAGTCCTCAGGAATAGTTTCAATCACAATGCTGTCATCATCATGTTGCCACTGAAATACTAAGACGTGCTAGGTCTCTTTACTTGAACAACACCTAAAACACATCCTTTAGGACTGTGTATTGATTCTCTTTCTTATTGTGGATTAGGGGTTCATTTAGGCTCCCTTTGATTGCGTCTTAGCTGTGAATATAAAACTGCAACTAGGGCTCTTTTGGAGCTTCCTTTGACAGCGTATGGAAGCCTCCTTGCTGTGATGAAGAACCTTCTTTTGGGACAGCGAAGGAGCCTCTCTTCACTGTGATTTAATCCTGTGAGTGCACCTTTTCCATGCCCAAAATTGTCCCTTAGCATTGACTTCATGTGGATTTGTTAGAGGTTTGTTGTCTACATTTCCTTTTAAAAATCTAGTGCATGAATGATTGTCCACATGTTCATGGAGAAGATAGATATGGGAAAACTCGCTTTAAACTTTACAAAATACATTAAGGCAATTTCTATTCGAACTATCTGTCTATCTAGTTATATGTGTTTGTCTTTATGATAAGCAAGAAAACCTTTTGGCCAGGAGGTAGAGGGGAGACAGGAGAATGTCTATGATAACTTACAGTCTAGAAAATAGATAGCACATGTTGTTAATGATGTCAAGAAGAGTCTACCTCTTCTGCATTCGGTAGTCTCAATAAAGGAACCATGTCATCTTTCAAAGGCCTCCAAGAAAAAAATGAGAATGGCAAGGAAGTAATTCCACTACCTGGGTTTGGTATTTTGTTTCTTCCACCTTGCAGAAATTAAATGATCAACATCATTGTTTCATGGACTGTCAATAGGGAGCAGATCAAAGAGGAAGAGGAATTATTTAACTATTCATGCAACTACTGCATGGGCACCTAGAATTAGCTATGATAGGAATCCATAGACTGTGCCCTTACAAGCTTGGGTGAAGATGGCTCAACTTAGTTGTCAGAAGAACAATTATTTTCTCGGCCAATGAGGTAAATTGGATTCACCTTTATGATAGCATGAATACTAGTATTATTTCAGTGATTTCTGAGGCATTTCCATTCACATCTTATGATAAATAAATGTCTTTCAACTATTTGAATCACGGTACAATCACTACCTTGACTGCTTTAAAGGAAATTCACTGCTCAAATGAATTTGGTTAGCCCTCCCTAAATATGATTGTGGGAAGATTTGCTTTTGCATGAAATAATGTTAATCAATAATTCTTACATCTAGCCTTAATCATCACAGAACATGCTAAATTGCTATTGGCATAGCATATCCAATCAAGGAAAGTCCAAGCCATCAGTTCTCCAAACTAGTACTGAATTGCACACAACAGTAGTGCCATGCTGAAAACTAAATTATAACTGAAAACTGCCACAAACATATTAGACGGGTCCTATTTTTCTGCCTTTCTATATACGATGTTCATATAATAGAGATAAATATCGAAATAAATAGATTGCTAATTGCTTCCGAAGACAACAAAAATAATTCAGAGACCCCAATTCACCAGCCTAATTAGTTCATTGGTCCAACTTCAGGGTTTTACCAAGTTGCAGACTGTCATTCTGGGAATATAAATGATAAATTATAATTAAGCAAATGCTGGCACACATCCGACCATACTACATCAGTCCCTTTTTCTGTTCCTCCATAAATAATGCTGATATACTAGAGATAAAAATGAATATCAATAGGGTATTTATTACTTCCAAAGGCGGTGAAAAAAATTTTTAATGGTTTATTGATCCCAAATGGAAATGGATACAATAAATCTGTAGATGGATATTCAACTCTTTCCAAAGAAAAATAGCCTCCGAGCATGACCTGTACAAATATGAAATAGCCATCAATTCTCCAAACTAGTACTGAATTGCACAAGGATTATAACAATATAAACTCTGTTCAAGGAACACTGAGCAGCATTGTTCATAAAATGCCATTTCTCACCTCAGCACAAGCACAAAACCGAATCATCTCTATGGTGTATGCTTGTGCTGAAGAAGCCACAAATGCACATAAAGATGCACCCTAAATAGATGTGCTAATACCTTTCCGTTCATCCAATGAAGGTAGGTTGGCCCTCAGAGTTGTTTTGAGATTGCATGAAGAGAAGGGTCGTACTTTGCCACTGAATTTAGGATCATTCAACCTATTTGGAAAGGAGAAAAATTAAAGAGGTATAGGAATGAGTTTGGCTATTGTGTTTTGTTGTTTAGAACGATCAGGTGATATGTGTTCTGCAAAACATAAGTAGAAGAAGGCCTGGCATTTAAACTTGTATTCTTGTAACTCTATTTTTTCTTCATATGATTAGATAATAAGCAACTATACAAAGTCAAACAACCTCTGCATTCCAATAAGAAGACTCTATATCCCCCTCTCCAATTCTTGCAAGGAAAGGACATACATTGAGAAGAGTTTATATACTCTCAAAACCTTCCAAGATCACATAATCACAATTGAGACTCAGCAACTTTACAGTTACGAGTTAGACTAACCCATATTCCTGTACTCTATTTTCCTACATGAAAAAGTGATAAACAGAGGAAATAAAGATTTTTTGAATATTTCCACCATTGATACAACCCATATGCAGTTCTAGGCAGGTAGAAACCATGTTTCTACCCCAAAAGATCAACCATATGAAAAGGATGATCGAGTACATGGAGGCAAGGCTTGACCCTACCCTCCTCCTTCAGGGCTCCTGATATTTCTCAACAAAATATGGTAGTGAAAGTTTACTACCTGTGAACAACAAATGAAACCAACATCTAGTGGTAACAACAACCTCCAAACACGTTAGAAGGCAGTGAAGTTACAGGGCTAACCTGGTCATGACAAGGGTCTCTAAGATGCGTTTGGTGTGGTGAGACCCCCACAACATGTGGAGATATTTCCTTAACAGAGGCTGATCATGATGCTAGCTTGGTTCAAGGTTCATATACTTACTCTGTTTGTTCTGCTGCTACGTATGCATATATATGCTCTTAGGTATACTACTAGATATACTACTGGAACTAGAACTGCTAGTGCTGCTTCAAAAAAAATTAGTGAATTAGCAATAACATAGTAGTGAGCTTGAGTGGACCCTTAGGGGGACTCTACACCAGCTAGGATCTGTCCAAGTTAGATATCAAGCACACTTTCACAACCCAACACTGAATACTCTACACCAGCTAGGATCCGTCCAAGTTAGATATCAAGCACACTTTCACAACCCAACACTGGATATTCACTGAGTTTGGAAGGAAATAAACTTTAAAAAGATTGTAGATCTATTTGATTAAGAAATCTTCGGAACAACATGCAGATTTAATTACACTACAACACATTCCTTGCTGAAAAATGATCCTTTAAATAGAATGTAGATCTATCTTATTCCCCACTATTTTCACCATCTTCCCCATCACTAACTCGCAAAACAACAAGGAGATCAATACTTTCATTTCCAGAGAAATACCACCTACCACATTATCAATAGTTTCAAAAGGGAATCGGTTTCTTTATACCATAGATGGCAAAGTTCCTTTAAGGGGTACTCCTTTGGGGATCCTATTATTAGACTTTGTGGGTGGTCCATTTATTGGAAACACCAAATGAACTCTATCAAACTTGCAATCTGTGCCTCCTCCTTGTAGAGTTATATAAAGTGTTGTAGAACCTTTCTCATAATTCAACCTAGCTAGTTGTCTGCCACTGCATTTTTACCTCAAGATATCACTTCTTTGGAAATGGATCTAAGGTTTGCATAAAATTATGAACCCATAGTTAAATATGAACCTCCTATATCTCCTAATGACTTCGTACCACCGAATTGTAGGGGCTGGTTGACAGAACTGGATTCCAAAATGTCATTACCTAGTGGAGCCCCAATTTCTGGTAGGCCTTTATCATTAAGTACCTCTATCATATCATGCCATGAGTGAAACTTGATTTGATGTGCTTACCCACCATTACATGGGGTCTTTTCCAAATTCATATACATTGTTGCAACCCTTTGCTCATGCACAATCTACTCCACCACTTGTTCCAAAGATTCTTTCATGGTGTCAGTTGTGACATTAAACTCAATATCTTCTTAAGCTCTGCACTAATCCACCTAACTATTTTCAACATCATGCAATGCCAAAAAAAAATTACAGTCTATTCAAGAGTGATTAAAATCTATATTTATCTTTTTCCATAGATCAGACACTGACACACAAGACAGAGTACCGAGTCATCATTGTGCTCATACAAAATAAAAATTCAACCTTTCTTACACAAAGGCACAAAAAGAGTTGATAATCGCAGGCATAGTAGAAAACATATTCACATTTAGGATCAATTTTGACAAATGAGGTCCATTTGCAGATTTTTGCGTACCACCACCTTTACACATTAAGCTTTGCTCTTAGTATCCTTCTCTACATACACGGAAAAGTTGTCTCCCATAGATTTTTCTCTCATGGTTATTTACTCTCACATTTCTGACTTGATCTAACGTAATTCTCCATCTGCTGTACCCACTCCCATGAGAGAACTGTCTTACAAAAATATATCAAATTTAGCCAATTATCAAACCATAGGTCAATTGGGTGTAGCTCTAGTTGTTGAGAGGAAAGTAGTTATCCTCCTACATCTGGGTTCATATTCTACTTTGTGACATGCTTGCTCTCTTCATGAGCTAATTGTTGACAATTGAGCTAGCCTTGAGCCCTGAAGAATCCAGTTTACCCTGGCTACCATTCTTAGAATGAGGGAAAGTACCCAGTGGGTTTTCTTTGCTTAGGACATTCACTTCAATGATCTACATCAACCTATGAATTAGGCCATCTTATTTCCAAGACCTTGATGTAGATCTTATATAACCTCAGGTAGTAGATAGATTGGAAAAGGGGTTTTTTGTAAAGCTAATTAATCACGTCCATCCATTTAAATTTAACAGTCCATCCATGCTGCATAACAGTACTAGTTTCTTGGTGATCCAACCATACTTTGTCTTCAAATTTAACAGTCCATCCATGCTGCTAACAGTACTAGTTTCTTGGTGATCCAACCATCATGGATATCACAGCGTATGGTAATTCTATTTTTAAGTGTTCGTTAGTAGTACTTTTCAATCAGGGAATTCCTAAACCTTAATATGTTGTGTTAAATTCAAAGATACTTTCCTATCAGGGGATTCCTAAACCTTAATATGCCATGTTACATTCAAAAGGGAAAAAATGAACTTCCTCTGGAGGCAGTTGTCCTCTCAATTACCACACTTTGAGACTATCATTTATTTGCAATTAATCAATTAGAAATAGAGAGATTTTTGCTGTCCTACAGCTCCATTGTCTTCTTCATCTTTTCCTAGTGCTTTTCTCATGGTTGTGCATGTTGAAGTTGCTTCTCCTTTGAAGGTATGAAAGAACCATGGCAATAGGTATCAGAGAAAAAAATGGTCCTGCTGAGACTCAAATGGTGAAGATTAATAGATATCGATGATGAGTTTATGTGAAATTCATGGAGCAAACCTTTAATCGAAACATTTTGAAAGAGAATGGTTGAGGACATAAAGAGATGGGCTGGTTTCAAAGAGAAAGAAGTCAACAACAGCGGAAAATGGGAAAACAAACAGACAAGGAAGAAGAATGAAAATGAGTAAGCTTTTTTTCAAATCAGAAAAATATATAAACGAGAGGAGACATTTCTGTTTATCCCCTCGATCTTTTTTTTCCTTTCTTTGTTTTGCGTACCACCACCTTTACACATTAAGCTTTGCTCTTAGTATCCTTCTCTACATACACGAAAAAGTTGTCTCCCATAGATTTTTCTCTCATGGCTATTTACTCTCACATTTCTGACTTGATCTAACGTAATTCTCCATCCGCTGTACCCAATTCCCATGAGAGAACTGTCTTACAAAAATATATCAAATTTAGCCAATTATCAAACCATAGGTCAATTGGGTGTAGCTCTAGTTGTTGAGAGGAAAGTAGTTATCCTCCTACATCTGGGTTCATATTCCACTTTGTGACATGCTTGCTGTCTTCATGAGCTAATTGCTGACAGTTGAGCTGGCCTTGAGCCCTGAAGAATCCAGTTTATCCTGGCTACCATTCTCAGAATGAGGGAAAGTACCCAGTGGGTTTCCTCCGGAAATTCATTATGCAGAGAAAAAAAAGGAATATCAAACCACAAATGGGACATCTGAATTCGCTATGTCCAAGTGCTTACTTTGTTGTAATGAATAGCCTTTTCTAACTATGTTTATTTTCTTTCCTAACTGTGCCAAGCACTATGTTACAACGTTAACTATGGCATTCTAGTATCTCCTATTTTTCATTTTCAAATACTATATCTAGTTGCTGCATTGCTGTATTCTTCGTGTGCCAAATGCTTTATCGTTGCTTCAGAAATTCAGATGGCAGTTATGGATCAAGATTTGTAGATCAAATAGTGTGTATTCCTTAATCAAGGATTCAATCCCTACTGTGACAAGGAGTCCACAGATTCTGACTCATTTACAATAAGGACTGCTTTGGAAGTCTGTCGTAATTAAGGGCTAATCGATACCATAATTCTGAGCCTCAATGTTTCAACCATTGTCTCACCTAAGTGACATCAATTGGACCGCAGGCATATAAATGTAAGCTATTAATAAATCTAAAGTTTTCTATTGAGGCAAATTTCCAGAATAATATCAAGCCAAGTGAATAACTCTAATATTGATTTTCATGACTTGCTTCAGAATTTGCTCACAGCTGTAATGGCTTTTTCCTGGTCCAAGGATGATTCAGAGATCTGAAATGGATCCATGCTTGAAATTAGGTTCATAACTAAGGCTGAAAATATATCCCTTGGTCCTTGAAATAATCCAGTATGACAATAGCTAATGAATGCCCTTCAATTTACTTAGGATTCTGCTTTAGAATTGATGATACAAATAGTAAGTTCAGGATTTGAAGACAACAGAGTTGAAGGATCTCAAATTGTTCAAAGTATTGAGTAAGGGTTCTTGCTTCAAAGAACTGCAACTTCCACCTTCAGATTTCCAGAAGAAGGTGATCATGTTTCTGACTCATTTACAATAAGGACTGCTTCGGAAGTCTGTCGTAATTAAGGGCTAATAGATACCATAATTCTGAGCCTCAATGTTTCAGCCATTGTCTCACCTAAGTGACATCAATAGGACCGTAGGCATATAAATGTAAGCTATTAAGAAATCTAAAGTTTTCTATTGAGGCAAATTTCCAGAATAATATCAAGCCAAGTGAATAACTCTAATATTGATTTTCATGACTTGCTTCAGAATTTTCTCACAGCTGTAATGGCTTTGTCCTGGTCCAAGGATGATTCAGAGATCTGAAATGGATCCATGCTTGAAATTAGGTTCATAACTAAGGCTGAAAATATATCCCTTGGTCCTTGAAATAATCCAGTATGACAATAGCAAATGGATGCCCTTCAATTTACTTAGGATTCTGCTTTAGACTTGATGATACAAATAGTAAGTTCAGGATTTGAAGACAGCAGAGTTGAAGGATCTCGAATTGTTCAAAGTATTGAGTAAGGGTTCTTGCTTCAGAGAACTGCAACTTCCACCTTCAGATTTCCAGAAGAAGGTGATCATGAATTCTTATCAACAAACTTCTAAGTGATTGTTTTTTCTCTTACTTGGGCTTGTCCTCACCTGAGCTCTGATACCATGTTAAATTTTGATTAACATGTTCTTTTCTTAGGATAGTCACTTCAATGATCTACATCAACCTATGAATTAGGCCATCTTATTTCCAAGATCTTGATGTAGATCTTATATAACCTCAGGTAGTAGATAGATTGGAAAAGGGGTTTTTTGTAAAGCTAATTAATCACGTCCATCCATTTAAATTTAACAGTCCATCCATGCTGCATAACAGTACTAGTTTCTTGGTGATCCAACCATCATGGATATCGCAGCGTATGGTAATTCTATTTTTAAGTGTTCGTTAGTAGTACTTTCCAATCAGGGAATTCCTAAACCTTAATATGTTGTGTTAAATTCAAAGATACTTTCCTATCAGGGGATTCCTAAACCTTAATATGCCATGTTACGTTCAAAAAGGGAAAAAATGAACTTACTCTGGAGGCAGTTGTCCTCTACAAGATTGAAAAATACAAGCTACTTGACATATCATTCTGATAGGAATAAAATAAATTTACATTTTGTTGTTTCCATATCCTCGTCCTCTTTAAGATTGTTCCAGCTACTTGAAATCATTTTGTCTTGCCTTGAAGTTCTTTGCAGTACATTGATAAGCAGAAAAACCTTTATCGCTTCCGAAACATCTTCACCATGCACTTTCTGGGTAGAAATATTAGGACGTCTTATTATTTTCAATGGCATATTACCACAAGAACGCTTGAGATGAGGGATACCCAGATTACGTCCAGAACAGATACAAATTGGTCTATTTTCAATGGCATATTACCACAAGTCTTCTTATTTTCAATAGCATATTACCACAAGAACGCTTGATATGAGAGATACCCAGATTATGTCCAGAAAAGATACAAATTGGTGGTTCTTTTAGTGACCTATCCCTAGCATCTGAGATACCCTTACTACACTAGTTCTCCACACAAACTGCATTTCCATCTACAAATCGAGACATAAGTCGAATGAAATAATTCACTGTGTCTTTGTTGTGAAGGTTGATTCAACCATAAGTCCAACATTTTGCTCTTGATAACCTGTTTAGTTGAGGCCACATAGCTTAGGACAAAACCAACTAGTATTTTCGCCAATTGGACTAGACGATGTTATTGATATAGAACAAAAATCCCCACAGTTTTTGTTTGGAATACTTGTATGGTACTTTTTTAAGAAGAGAACAATTGTACAATGACTGGCATTTTACAGACGTGATGTCTTAATTTTGGTTGATAAATGCTTTGTTTTATAAGCTCTGTTTTATAAGCTCTGCATTTATAAGCTCTGTTTTGGTTGATAAGACATTTATTTATCATAAGATGTGAATTTTATAAGTGGTCTGAATTTATTTTTTGTTTGACATACACTGATATAGATCATCAGTTCGAGGTGTCCTTCAGAAACCTGACTCCTTGATGCATTTGTTAGTGCTTCCGCTTGTTATTAGTTGCTTGTCCCTATCTGCAGGAAAATTTTAATTTCTATGGACCTCTTCCACTTAGAAAAACACAACGTAAGGTCTTGATCTCCATTGAATCCATTCCCTCTAGTTCCATAGTGTTGGCATAAATAATTTTAGCTACTGCCTGCTCTTTGGGTATCCCTACAATTCGTATACCGTGGCTCAATGCAGTGATGATTCAGACAAGTGTATAATGTGATTTGAAGGACACCTTATCTCATTTGCAGTGAACATTGATTTAAACTAGTGCGTAATGAGATTTCATGTTTCTTACTATACTCTGTCTTCAAATTAACAGTCCATCCATGCTGCATAACAGTACCAGTTTCTTGGTGATCCAACCATACTCTGTCTTCAAATTTAACAGTCCATCCATGCTGCATAACAGTACTAGTTTCTTGGTGATCCAACCATCATGGATATCGCAGCTTATGGTAATTCCATTTTTAAGTGTTCGTTAGTAGTACTTTCCAATCAGGGAATTCCTAAACCTTAATATGTTGTGTTAAATTCAAAGATACTTTCAAATCAGGGGATTCCTAAACCTTAATATGCCATGTTACATTCAAAAAGGGAAAAAATGAACTTACTCTGAAGGCAGTTGTCCTTTCAATTACCACACTTTGAGACTATCATTTAGGAATATCGACAAATCATTTTCTTTAAATCATTTTACTTCAAAGTGGGAAGAGGTGAAATTTTAGCCTACCAAGACTTTCAGTGAGAAGATAATAATAATAAACACAAATAATTAAAAAAAAAATCACTGGAAGATCATAACCCAGAATGTCAAGCCTAAGATCAAGGAAATCTTAAAGATGATATAAAAGATGTTCCAATTTGGTGTCAAAAAGTTAGTAGAAGTGATTTCACTATTAAACAAGGTATAAGGTAATTATGGAATCTCAATTTTCAAGAGAAGTGAGTGGTGGTGGGATTTATTATGATAACTGCATTTTCCTTTGGAAATTATAATTACATTGTAGTTAGCTTTATCAAATTAACTTCTCACTTGGGCAAGTGGAATTAAAATAGGTTAGGTTGGGCCTCATCAATGTCTGTTGTGCAAAAACAATGAGGAAAATGTTCATCATTTGTTTATCTCTTGTCGTTATATTGTTCAAATCCTATTTAAATTTTTCATTGAGCTCAAGCCAAAGGTTCCTTGGTCCTATGTTATTTTGATGGAATGTGCATAAGTTTGGTTCTTTAATAAGTTTCTTAAATGCTTTGAAGCTCTTGTAGTGTTATTCATATATGGTATTTGGTAAACAAAGAACTCTAGCATTTTTCAAGACAAGGACATTCTTCTTTCTATTACTGTTGGCTCTATTATATCTAGCGCATTAAAGGTTGGAGGATATACCCACAAGGAAGCCTAAGCTATCAGTAATGATAGCTTTGGATTTTGAGTTTATTTATTTATGGTGTTAGTTAAGACCATCCCTGCATTTGTGGGGTATGTGTTGTTCTTTTTCTCATTCCTGATCACTATTTCCATATTCAATATTCTCTCGATAGAGGATCAACTAACCAAGCATAGTTTACTTCCCTAAGAAAACTTATTGAGGTTGTTATGCTTAGAGGTGTTAAGAAGTTGCAGATCATGAGTGATTCCAACCTTGTATTGATTAGGCCAATAGGAAAGCATCAATTAATAAATATAAATCTATGTCATTTGTTGGTGGACTTTTATAACTCAATTATATCTTTTAAATGAAATTCTTTCATGAACATTCTTCACGAACTCAACACTTCAACAGACTTTGACAAATATTCTTTCAGGGACATTCTTCATGAACTCAATACTTCAGCAAATGAGTTATCAAAGGGGACTTTGACTTTGTCCCCTGTTGCCATAAATATTTACAAGTTCTTGACGGTGTGATGAAAGATTCTACAGACTTCTTTTTGAAGTCTTCCTATCATGTCCCTTATGTTATAAAGTAAGGATTTTTTTGAAGAAGATAAGGTTATATAACCTCAGGTAGTAGATAGATTGGAAAAGGGGTTTTTTGTAAAGCTAATTAATCACGTATAGTGGAAAGGCCCATAGGGAATGAATTTTTAGTTGTGAACAGATAACGTCTATGAAAACGTATATGTTATGTCTCCAATGCATGAGGATCACCTGTCTTCCATTAGTATTTTGAGTTTGTACTTGGAACATATGATCAAACTGTCCCTGTTAGCAAACTGTCTCTGTTATCAAACTGTCTGTTAGCAATGGCTCAATGCAGTGATGATTCAGACAAGTGTATAATGTGATTTGAAGGACACCTTATCTCATTTGCAGTGAACATTGATTTAAACTAGTGCGTAATGAGATTTCATGTTTCTTACTATACTCTGTCTTCAAATTTAACAGTCCATCCATGCTGCATAACAGTACTAGTTTCTTGGTGATCCAACCATCATGGATATCGCAGCGTATGGTAATTCCATTTTTAAGTGTTCGTTAGTAGTACTTTCCAATCAGGGAATTCATAAACCTTAATATGTTGTGTTAAATTCAAAGATACTTTCCTATCAGGGGATTCCTAAACCTTAATATGCCATGTTACATTCAAAAAGGGAAAAAATGAACTTACTCTGGAGGCAGTTGTCCTCTCAATTACCACACTTTGAGACTATCATTTATTTGCAATTAATCAATTAGAAATAGAGAGATTTTTGCTGTCCTACATCTCCATTGTCTTCTTCATCTTTTCCCAGTGCTTTTCTCATGGTTGTGCATGTTGAAGCTTCTTCTCCTTTGAAGGTATGAAAGAACCATGGCAATAGGTATCAGAGACAAAAATGGTCCTGCTGAGACTCAAATGGTGAAGATCAATAGATATCGATGACGAGTTTATGTGAAATTCATGGAGCAAACCTTTAATCAAAACATTTTGAAAGAGAATGGATGAGGACATAAATAGCTAAAGAAATGGGCTGGTTTCAAAGAGAAAGAAGTCAACAACAACAGAAAATGGGACAACAAACAGACGAGGAAGAAGAATGAAAATGAGTAAGCTTTTTTTCAAATCAACAAAATATATAAACGAGAGGAGACATTTCTGTTTATCCCCTCGATCTTATTTTTTCTTTATTTGTTTTGCGTACCACCACCTTTGCACATTAAGCCTTGCTCTTAGTATCCTTCTCTAGGAAGCAAGTAGCGAAGGACTATCAGGAGAGAGAGGAATCGAATTAGGAGATAAGCGCAAGACAGAGGTTGGTCTCCTTTGTTCTTCTCTCATCTATATTTCATAAAGGAAAAACGAAAGTAGCTTTACTTTGTTTGTTTCTAAGGTAGCTACCACACCTTAGTGGGATAAGCAGTTCTGTGTAGACACTTTTCCCTGTAACAAAATGGCGACTCCGCTGGGGAGCGACTAGGTTGTTTGTTTATCTTCCTTGTTGTTTATTTTATAAACTTACAGACGGAGCCTGAAGTCGAGCCAGGTAGCTTTCGAACTGCATTTGCTATGCAAATGCAAAGTAGATAAATGCCGCTTCAGTCAATCTCCAGGATTTGTTTATGAATTAAACAACTGATTTACAAACTCTCTAATTGCCCCTGTGGTAGCTCCAATAACCTCCTTAGATCTACCCCTGATTGTTGGTTTACTGATTACCATTTGCTCGGCCAAAACCCCTGAACTGAACTGCAAACTGTGACCCGGAACCCAAGCAAAGTCTCATCTCTGGCCCAGCGCAGGCTCTGTTCTGTGAATCTGAAATTCAACGCACTTCCCGAGTGTAGTAGGTGCGCTGCATTTCAAGTTCACTGTGTTACAGGTGCGCTGATCAGACTAGGCATTGTTCCTCAGTTTTGGTTTCTGTGTTCAATCTTTTCAGTTCTATTCATGAGTTTTGCTGTTTGTAATCAGTATATCTCTGTTTGAAACCCTTTCCTTGCTGATATTCCGCCTCCATTGTGCAAAAGAACTGTAAATGTTTTTGTGTATTTGTTGAGTCATTTTCAGTTCTCCTTTGCAAAAAGTAACGTAATTGTATTGTCGTTTCTTGATTTGAAAGTGTCGCAAGTGTCGTTTTCAGTCATAGGAGAGAGTTTGGTTGCTCTTGATAGTCAATTACCCTGTTACTATTGTATTTGGTCTGAATTTGTAGTTTTTCTAGTGTCGAAAGCAAGTATTCATTTCCGAATCGTAAAGTGTTGTGATTGTCTTCATTTTTTATTTTGAAAAGAAACTTGTTAGTAACTGTCGCTTGAAAAGTAATTCAGATTTGCGCATTAGCTTTCTTTTTATCATTCACATACTAAGAAAGCCGAAAACAAATACATGCATGTGCATTTGCATTTAGACTGTTTGATTGGTTTGATTTGCATTTGCATTTAGAGGGGAAGTACCCACTGGTTTTTCCTCCCGGAAATTCATTATGCAGAGAAAAAAAAGGAATATCAAACCACAAATGGGACATCTGAATTCGCTATGTCTAAGTGCCTACTTTGCTGCAATCAGTAGCCTTTTCTAACTATGTTTATTTTCTTTCTTAACTGTGCCAAGCACTATGTTACAATGTCAACTATGGCATTCTAGTATCTTCTATTTTTCATTTTCAAATACTATATCTAGCTGCTGCATTGCTGTATTCTTCGTGTGCCAAATGCTTCATCGTTGCTGCACTAATAGCCGTGCCTTTTGCTGATATTAACCATGCCAATTGTGTGATGGTATTTGATAAATGTTTATAAGTCTGTTAACTGTGTTTTAATCACTATCCTATTATCCTGTTCGAGCTTATTTGTCTCTTGTGCAAAATTCCAGTGTAGTAAGTTTTAATGCTTCTCTTTATTGCATTTCAGGAAAAAAATGGTCGTCTAAGTTTTATTAAGCATTGCACTCAAATGAAAATACCCTCTCCTATCACACTCTAATATTTTCTTTTGTTGCTTCTGGAGGCAGCCAACATAAAGATGCTTCTCTCTTTTATTCAAATCCTTTTTTGCAGTTAATATGATTGTGTTCACTTGAACAGGTGCAGTAGCTTGTGTTGAGCACCCCTATAAAGATCTGATGCAGTCTACTCGGTTCATCTGCTTTCTCCTTGGCCTTTGACTTCTGTCTTTTCTGCATATATTCTGATCCCCTCTATGTCAGCCATGTTGGGGGCACAGGGCTGCCTCCCTTCTTCCTCGTACAAAGATTGGTTTAACAGCCCCTCCAAGGTTCCCTGTCTGCACCAGGAACTTGGTCACAGATTTTGATTTTATCCATCTTCCTCCCTCCAGTTAAATGCCGCCTCAAACATGTAACCCTCCAACAAACCCATACCTGCCCACTAGATCCATCATCCACTACCCATTGTGTGAATGTGTGGCTTGAATAGATGGACCACCACCATAATGTCAACATAGGAGCAACATTAAAAATCCCCTATGCACTAAATGCCTAGATCCAACTGAAATTGAAGTTATGAACAAAATAGACCCTTGGCCCAAAGTCCAGTACAACCATCAACATAATTAAAACCTTGAAGGGTGAGTCACATCAACAAAACAATGAACAATAAATGATATGGCACCTGAACACCTGCACCGTAGTAGAACAGGGAGGGTCATCATTGATTAGCTTTGAAGGCCATCCCAAAACATTGGGAAACATAAATATCACTGGAAGTTCCATCCTTCATTACCATCATCCTGAGGTCACCACATATTAGATAACCCCAAGAGGATGCAGGGTACCTTTTCATCCAAAGTATGCTCTACTAGATGTAGTTGTGGCAGTGGCATAGCCAAACTTAGCACCTCTCCCTTATTTCTCACACTCACTGACTTGTACTTTGTCACTACTCAAAGCCTTGTCTTGAGCATTGGGATGGCACAAGTAGCAAAGTTGATGATCATCAGCCGAGACCCTACTCATTATGCAAAAGGCACCTCTTCAGTGCTCAAGTAGCTAACAAAATGCTCAAGATCCATTGCAACTTTGTCCACCTGGGCATGTATTTGTAGGGAATAATTATTCACAACTGTGGATTTGTTAGACCTATAGAAATCTCATTGATCAGACATAGTTCCTAGTTCCTAGTGGACTTGACTTCAAAGATGTATCAAACTTGTACTTCGTGTTTTGTAATGCACCTTAACGGTAGTACATCATGTGCTCTATTGAATTATGACATTTGCACTTCCCAGTGATAAGGGATATACATGACTGTATATATCTTCTAATGTATAACCTATGCACACCTATGATGTAATGATTAATCCTAGGAGCAACCAAATATGAGAACTTAACTGCCAGTTTTGTTCCCAGGTAGGAATATCAACAAATCATTTTCTTTAAATCATTCTACTTTAGAGTGGGATGAGGTGAAATTTTAGCCTACCAAGACGTTTAGTGAGAAGATAATAATAATAAACACAAATAATTAAAAAAAGAAAAAAAATCACTGGAAGATCATAACCCAGAAGCTAGTACTCCAGAAGAATTTCCAGAGGACCCCAAGCTTGTGGAAATCTGCAAGTAAAAAGAATGCTAACGTGTTGTCAAGGAAATCTGTAATAAAAAAGAATGTCAAGCTATGCTTCAGTCTCAGGCCTCTCCAAGAAAACGTATATGTTATGTCTCCAATGCATGAGGATCACCTGTCTTCCATTAGTATTTTGAGTTTGTACTTGGAACATATGATCAAACTGTCCCTGTTAGCAAACTGTCCTGGTTATCAAACTCTCTGTTAGCAAACTGTCCCTGTGCCTTCTTATCTGGTGAGCCAAACTCCTTTTGTTTCCATGTATCACAATTTGGGTAGAGAGTGCCACCTTTCATGCTTCCTCTCCTTGGGACTTTTTATTGATGATGTTATTGAGGTGTAGAGGGATTTTCCTCCCCCTTGATACATACTCAGAGAGTTCCTTTGTCTTTTGAAACTGCTTGCTTAGCCATTTGATTGACTTGGGAGTTGAATCTTTTTCTAACCTGAAAATAGTGGACTTATTTAAATACATTGAGTAGCAGGACCATTTTATGATAGATGCATGCCAGGGCTTAAGAGGAAGGAGCTCTTTCCTGCTTCAGTGATCTTGTGATTGTGTTGGAGTCCTCAACTGAAATTGCTTGCTTAGCCATCTGATTGACTTGGGAGTTGAATCTTTTTCTAACCTGAAAATAGTGGACTTATTTAAATGCATTGAGTAGCAGGACCATTTTATGATAGATGCATGCCAGGGCTTAGGAGGAGGGAACTGCTTCAGTGATCTTGTGATTATGTTGGAGTCCTCAACAATAACTACATCCCTTTGCACAATGTCCTTCAGGAACCTGACTCCTTGATACATTGTTAGTGCTTCCGTTTGTTATTAGTTGCTTGTCCCTATCTCCAGGAAAATTTTAATTTCTAGGGACTTCTTCCACTCAGAAAAACACAACGCAAGGTCTTGATCTCCATTGAATCCATTCCCTCTAGTTCCATAGTGTTGGCATAAAATTTTTTAGCTACTGCTACTCTTTGGGTATCCTTACAATTCGTATACCGTGGCTCAATGCAGTGATGATTCAGACTAGTTTATAATGTGATTTGAAGGACACCTTATCTTATTTGCAGTGAACATTGATTTAAACTAGTGCGTAATGAGATTTTATGTTTTTTTACTAAACTCTGTCTTCAAATTTAGAAAAATTCCTTCCTTCCACTTATGCCACGACACCTCTATCTTGGCACAAAATCACACATATTTCAAGATCATTGGCTTCTTAGGTTGGTTTTATTGAATTCCAACTATGGAGGCATGCGTTCTTTTAGCATGAGGAAGAATGTAAGAATGAGATATGTTCTTTCAGCATGAGGAAGAATGTAAGAATGACATGGAAAGAAACTCTCCAAGAAAACGTATATGTTATGTCTCCCATGCATGAGGATAATGTGTCTTCCATATATTATTTTGAGTTTGTACTTGGAGCATATGATCAACAGGGTAGGTGAAAGCAGTGTTGAAAATATTGGTATTGGCAAAATATCGGCGAGGGTCCAGAAAACATCTTATTGGCAATATCGGCGAAAATATCAACAAAATATCGGCAAGCATAAAAAATATTTTTTTTTCAAAATTTTAAACATAGCCGATATTTTGCCGATATTTGCCGATATTTTGGAAATATCGCGATATTTTCAAAACAAAAAAATATCGCGATATTTTCTCGGCGATATATCGTTTTGCCAAAAATATCGCAATATTTTCGAATATCGCCGATATTATCAACAGTGGGTGAAAGAGCCTTTTATACAACGGGGTCAAAAGATAGAGCCTTTGCAAGGGATACAGGGAAGCAATGAATTATTGGTTTATGAGAGGAAGCCCATCCTTTGATAAGAAAACACATGTGATGTTTTCGTATGGAGTTTCTAGATAACTCGTGATAGATTTTTAGGTAACTCCCTTCTGCCAGCTCCATGTAGAGGACCTCTTTTCCTTATAGAGAGACTTATCCCAGACCAAATCCATCTCTTTTACCAAGCTTTCTATCCAAAGCTTGAGATGGTAGGATAGATTTTGTTTCCGCTTTCGATGGTAGGATAGATTTGTGGTATACATAAATCTAGCACTTGCTAGATTTCTCACTCTACAATGTTTCTATCTGCTCGAATTTGCGCTAAAAGGAAATCTAACACATGTTAGATTTTCTTTTACATTGCAACGTTGTTAATATAGCACACATTAGACTTATTTAGTCAGGCTACAATGTTGTTATGTTCTTGTGTTTGTGCTTGAAGGAAATATAACATGTGTTAGATTTCTTTCAAATTAAATTGTGCTTGCTTTTTGTGTTGGAAGAAAATTTAACACAATCTAGAAGTCTTATACTCTACAACGTTGTTGTCGGCAACGTGCTTGTATTTTTGGTAGACATAAATGTAGCACATGTTAGATTTCTCGCTCTACAATGTTGTTGTTGGCAACGTGCTTGCATTTGTGTTAGACATAAATCTAGCAGTTGCTAGATTTCTCACTCTAGAATATTTCTATGTGCTTGAGTTTGTGCTAAAAGGAAATCTAACACATGTTAGATTTTCTTATACATTGCAATGTTGTTAATCTAGCACACGTTAGACTTATTTAGTCCTAAAATGTTGTTATGTTCTTGCGTTTGTGCTAGAAGGAAATATAACATGTTTTATATTTCTTTCAAATTTAAATTTGCTTGTGTTTGTGTTGGAAGAAAATTCAACACAAGCGAGATTTCTTATACTCTACAAGGTTGTTGTTGGCAACATGCTTTTATTTGTGGTAGACATAAATTTAGCACTTGCTATATTTCTCACTCTACAATGTTTCTATGTGCTTGAGTTTGTGCTAAAAGGAAATCTAACACATGTTGGATTTTCTTTTACATTGCAATGTTGTTAATCTAGCACACATTAGACTTATTTAGTCCTAATATGTTGTTATGTTCTTGTGTTTGTGCTAGAAGGAAATATAGCATGTGTTAGAATTCTTTCAAATTTAAATGTGCTTGTGTTTGTGTTGGAAGAAAATTTAACACAAGCTAGATTTCTTATACTCTACAATGTTGTTGTTGGCAACATGCTTGTATTTGTGCTAAAAGGAAATCTAACACATGTTAGATTTTATTTTACATTGCAATGTTGTTAATCTAGCACACATTATAGACTTATTTAGTCCTACAATGTTGTTATGTTCTTGTGTTTGTGCTAGAAGGAAATATAGCATGTGTTAGATTTCTTTCAAATTTAAATGTCCTTGTGTTTGTGTTGGAAGAACATTTAACACAAGCTAGATTTCTTATACTCTACAATGTTGTTGTCAGCAATGTGCTTTTATTTGTGGTAGACATAAATCTAGCACTTGCTAGATTTCTCACTCTACAATGTTTCTATGTGCTCAAGTTTGCGCTAAAAGAAAATCTAACACATGTTAGATTTTATTTTAAATTGCAATGTTGTTAATCTAGCACACAATAAACTTGTTTAGTCTTACAATGTTGTTATGTTCTTGTGTTTGCGTTTAAAGGAAATATAACATGTGTTAAATTTCTTTCAAATTAAAATGTGTTTGTGTTTGTGTTGGAAGAAAATTTAACACAATCTAGAATTCTTATACTCTACCACGTTGTTGTTGGCAACGTGCTTGTATTTGTGGTAGACATAAATCTAGCACTTGATAGACTTCTCACTCTACAATGTTTCTATGTGCTCGAGTTTGCACTAAAATGAAATCTAACACATGTTAGATTTTATTTTACATTGCAATGTTGTTAATGCTAACATGTTTTTGTTTAGGCTAAAAGAAAATCTAGCTTGTGCTAGATTTTTTTGTCGTGTAGTGTTGTCATTGGAGATATTTATATGTTTGTTATAAGTAAATGTAATTCTGAGTAAATTTTTCTCACCCTACAATGTTGTTATGTGATTAATTTCGCATTAGAAGGAATTATAGTATGAATTATATTTCTTTCACCTTGTAATGTTGTTATTTGCAACGTTCTTGTATTTTTTATAGGAGGAAATCTTTGTACACTATCCCATTCTTAGACCACATATTCCATATGAAGGGCCTTCTAATCGTTTCAAGGTTTAAATTTTTTTATATTGTAACAATAGTCTATGTAGGCATGGACTAAAACTTCATAGTCTCTAAAAGGCAAGGTCAAATGTCCCAAGAAATATTATTATTCCAATGACTTTATTGACATTGTGTTTATGTTTTTGCTTTACAATACAATGTTGTTGTTGGCAATCTTCTTGTATGCGATAGAATATAGTCTAGCATGGGTTTCATTTCCTTTGCCTTGCAATATTTTAATGACAATATGTTTGTGGTTTGTGGTAGAAGGAAATCTAGCTTGTGCTATATTTATTTTGTTTTGCAATGTTTTTCTTGGAAATATGAATGTGTTCGTGCTAAAAATAATTCTAGCACGTGCTAGATTTCTTTCACCTTACAATGTTTTTTTTTGACAATATCCATGCGTTTGTAATAGAAATAAATCTAGGATGCAAATGCAATATGCTTTTGTTCATGTTAGAAGTAATTATATCACATTCTATATTTATTTCACCTTGCAAAGTTGGTATGTGTTTGTCTTTGTGCTAGACAAAGATCTAGAAGAAAATATAATGATTGCCATAGTTAATGTTCTTTCATTGTGTTTTGCTATTATTTTATCTAAAGCAAACTAAGAATATACATGACTATAAGAGATAAATTTTGTGTATATATGTTGTTATTTTGGTCTATACAATTTTTTTTGTTTATTCACAATGTAATGTCTTTTGGAAATGTTCTTATGCTTGTGCTGGAAGGAAACCTAGTAGATATTTGCTTTCCTATATTCACGATTAAAATAATATAAAAAATTATTTCGAGGTGCCCTTTTTCTAACCTTGATTAGCTATTATTGTGAGTTATACAATTGTTATTGTTCTTGTTCATTTTGTTACACATATAATTATGCGAATAGTTGTAGTATTTATAAATTCATATTTTCTTCAATAATTCGAAATTGTGATAACAATTTTTTTACTTTATTTTCAGATACCATGGACTATGAAGCTAGTGAGAATTCAAAGGAAGCATCCAAGGAAAAAGGAAGTTCAAGAAACACGACACCAAATTCTTTAATTGGTATGACAATTTTAATTTATACTTTGTTAAAATTGTTAGACATTGTGTTAATAACTGGTTGTTGATTAATAAAACCCATGGAAATAGCCTTAGGATTGGGGTTTTAATGGGGACAACCCATACTAACATGGGTATTTTTTTCCAAGAAATTTTAAATATGTGATAACTTTTGGTGTCATATACTAAACTTGCATAACATATGTACTCATTTATTATTGTGCGTGTAAATGAAAATCGTGTATTATAAGGTTGTTTAATACTATTTGTTATTTCATGTCTTCCATTAAATTTTTCTTTCTAGAAACTGTGGAAACTGGTGGGCTTGAAATTCGAAGTAAAGTAGCGAAGACAAAAAGAAAAACAAGTGATCTACAAATGATGCCCCCTTCAACTGGTATGGTGGTTTTATATTTTTTGTACTCTTTTTGAAATGGTTGGATTATGTGGTTTCTTTTCTTATCAGTTTTACCTAGGTGATAACTTTTGGTGTCATATAGTAAACTTGCATAGCATATGTACTCGTTTATTATTGTGCATGTAAATGGAAATCATATATTATAAGGTTGTTTAATAATATTTAGTATTTCATGTATTCCATAATTTTTTTTCTAGAAACTGCGGAATCTGGTGTGCCTGAAATTCAAAGTAAAGTAGTGAAGAAAAGACAAAAAAAAAGTGATGTACAAACATTGCCTCCTTCAACTGGTATGGTGGTTTTATATTTTATGTACACTATCTTGGAAATGGTTAGATTAGGTGGTTTTTCAGTATTTATAAGAACATTATGTGACAATATTTGAAATTATATTTTCATTTTGATTAATGCAAATATTTTTTTTGCTATTATTTGCAGAATTGGTTGGCCCAAAAGCAAATGAAATGTTACAACAATCACTTAAGAAAAAGAAACTTTATTCAACTCAAAAGGCAATATCAATAACACCTTCAACTTCTACTTTTGAAATGATTAAAAAATACAATACAAATAATAAATATGAGTTCGTGCAAGATTGGTACATCCAAATAGAAACTCCCATGAATATGTTTCCTGATATGTACCTATTTGGATCAATAGACGGAAATGAACCAAAGATATTAGGAATAATAATTAATTGCTATGCTTGCAATGAAAATGACATTGACTTTCAAGTGGAAATGATTAAAGAAAATGAGGTAAAATTAATTTCATGTCAAGTGGAGTATACAAATTTTAGACCAGATTTGATTGAAGCTTCAAGTACTGATTCAACAAATACGATAAAAAATTCAATGTTCAAGTTGGATAGCTTTGAGAGCTTCTCTAAATCTGGACTAAATAGTTGTGCAGATCTTTTAAAACGCATCACCACTGTTCTGAGATATCGTTATGTAAGAAGTAAAAAAACATCATCTGTACTTCTTCATTTACAACAAAAGGGTAAATTTTTTGATAAAATACCAGATGATAAAATTGATTCTCAATTACTTGCTTTGAGAAGAGTATATTTATCTGATTTGGAGGAGAATATAAAAGAAAGTGATTTCAAGCCCACTACAGAATTTCAAAAAACTAGGAAAGTTGAATTTGAGACAACTAACCTTGCAAATCAATGTGATGAGATTCATGAAGCTTTCAAGCATTGCTATCTATTTTCAAACTCCTTTAATAGAAAAGTGCCTGTTGAAAGATGTAAAGAAGCTCCTAAGGTGTTCAAATTAAGATCACGAGATGATTTAAATGTTCAAGTATTAGTGAAATCATTCCTAGAAAAATTTCAAACCTCATTACCTGATGCTCTTCTGATTCCATTTGACATCAATGAGCCTGATCCTTTGGTCAACTCTATCAAAATTATAAATGAGACAGATCTAAATTCTAAGAATATCAATTTTTGGATAGTTGATGGTCAACATACCATTCAAGCAGCAAAAGAAATTTTAACAAATCCTAAATATAATGTATTAACAGAAGCGAAAAAAAAATATAAAAAATGTAATGCTCGATTCTTGCATCCATCAGTTGAACCCACTGAGGTGATCCGCATTTGTTGTCAATTAAATTCTGCAAATAAGGTATTTTATAAAACTCCATTTATTGATTGTGTGCGCTCGGCAAGGCATTTCTTAATTGCCAATGACAAATTAAAGAAAAGGAGGATTGGATGCTCTAAGACGGCTGAAGACAAGGTATGTAATTTTAATTATTTTTACATTTAAATTTTATTATTGTATCTAATTTTATTGTAGATAAATTACTAAAGCCGATAATATAAGTCATATTTTCTGATATTTATGATGATTTCACATTAGATTATAACACCTTATTTAGTTTCATTTTTACATTGGATTCTTATTAGTTTATATTTATTATTTTATCAGGTTGATGATGAAATGTTGTGCTCATTCTTCGATTGTCCAATTACAATTTTTTCTGATAAAAAAATTCTCTTATATCTTGATGAACCTATTTGGGATAAATGGGACACTGTTTTTAACTGTTACCAACTAGGCACATTAAAGTGTTCTCCAAGCCAACCTGATTTTGAGAACTACAAGAAAAATAGTCTACACAGTTTGACAGCAGCTACTTTTCGGCCCCTTCAGGGATTAACCATGGAAGAAATTGCTTCAGTAGCAGATAAGCTATTGGATGGAACCATTTGGTTTTCTATTCCAATTAATCATCCAACAAATGCCATAAAAATAAAAGATTATTGTTCTAAATTGAAAACCAACAGAACAATATTGGATGCAATGGTTACATATTGTCAAAGTCATGATCAGAACTTGAATGAGATGACTCTTACCACATTCAACATTCTTGAGCATTATGAAATTAATGATATCATATTCACCAATTTTTGCAACACGGTGGAGGCATCTACTTATGTCAAAGGAACACGTAATACAAAGATAGAGTCCCTTTCTCAACAAGTATGTGGAGTCCTTGACAGAATGATAAATGGATCAACAAGTGTTCAACATGTTGATAACAATTTTGAATTTGGTTGTCATTTTGGAGGCCCTGATCTTTTGTCAACACTTTTGCACTCTTTTTCATGTCAGTTGCAACTAGTTTTACACACTGACCTTGTTGTTTTGGACACACTAGCTTTGAAAAAAGAACAATTCAACAAGGGGTATTACATTGAATTTTTTCGATTTCTTATCGAAAAAAATGAGTTGAATGACTTTACTATAGTTCTCTTAGTAGAACTTTGGTTTTGTAATGATATACGCCAGTCTTTGGAAATTTCGATAAAGAACTCCAAGTTCAATTATAAAATTACTAGTGGCATTTATGAATATAATTGCCAAAACAATTATAGTTATGATATAGTTCTTACTATACATTTCTATACTTCAGAATTAAAAATTTTGGAGGCTATAAAATACTCTCACACATTTGAAGACACATTTGATGAAAATGAGAGAGATTATGATTTTTGGATGGATTTAGTGGAAAAGCACCAACAATGTAGTGATGCAAAAGTGGTTATTTCTCTTTATGCGGGGAAATTTTTTATCAAGGCCTATTGTACATATGGAAGAAGAATTTCATGTGTTGTGCAAACAGAGTCACAAAGGACAATCATGTTAAATAATTACAAATCTTTTCAACTATCAAATCCAGTACCCATTAACTTCTTGGAAAATTCAGGTACTACAATTCATTTCTTTTTTTGCTTATGATACATTGGATACTATTTTTTTCATATTTCTTAATTGTCAAAGTGTTTACTAAAATGACTAATGATGGAGATTCTAAAACAGAGAATGATGAAAGTGGGAAGAAACAAATTAATCAACATAGTGCTTATATTGTTGAAAAAAGTATGGAGATGGAAATAGGAGGAGAAGGAGGAGAGGAAGAAGTTATCAACACAAGTACATAATTTGTTTAGTTTTTTCTCTTGATAATTTTTCAATTTATTTAATTTCCATATCCATAATATTTTTGGATGACTATTATAGGGAATTATGAGATGAATGAAATTAATCAAGACAATGACCATGGAACGATGGAGATAGAAATGGGTATTAATCATTGTATCTCTATCTTTTTTTATTTTATTATTTTTCTAATTTTTTTTTTTTTTTTGTGATTCATATCCATTTCATATGTTGATTATAGTTGGAAATAAAGAGAATGAATATAATGACCAAGGTATTGTCCCACAAAACTACAACCAAGAACCAAATATAACATCAGGTACTTATAATTTGTCCACTTGTTTTCCTTGTTATTTAATGATTCTATTCATTTTCACAATTCAAAATATTTTATATGTTTAATTTGGAAACAAATAAAGCTAACCAAGATGATGATGAGGTCCAACGTTACAAATATGAAGATAATGTCATATCAGATACGTATAACTAGTCTTCTTGTTTATCTTATTATTCTTCAAACTCAAATACTTGTAACTACCATAATGTTGTATATTTTTATTATAGGAACAAATAAAAAGGGTAAAATTAACAATCAAAATAATGTTTAAGTGTGTGTGTGTGTGTGTGTGTTCCTTTTTAAAGGTTGCATTACTAATGTTTTTCTTGGTATTGGTATTTGATTGAAGGTTTAAATAGAAGTACAATCGGTATTTGATTGAAGGTTTAATATGTTTACTCCAGGTCCTATCCAAATGATAAAAGAACTTATTGTTTCATCTATAAATATTGAAAAAACCACTCAAGGTAAGTGTATTGTTTCAACAATTTTTTTAGTAATTTTTGTAACATGAATAAAATGGTTTGACTATATTATTTTCCATTGTGTTGCAGCCAAAATAACTGAAAAGAAACTAGTTATTTTTGAACTAAAGGACATTTTTTATCATAGCATTGATGATGAAGCAACAAACAAAGGGCATATTGAGAAAATGGGAGCTGATGCTGATTACACAATAGAGAAAAAACTATTTTGGATTCATCCACATGCAAAATCATTTTTTGAAATGTGTTTCAAAAATGAATCTCTTGACATTGCAATTTGGACGACAGCTTTGAAACAAAGCACAACAAGATTTCTAAAAAAGTTGGTTTCAGAAACATTACAAGATAAATTTCTGTTTAAGTGGACTGCTTCAGACTGTAAGCCACAAAAGGGACATAAGGTCATTGACAATTCAACGAAAGTTATACACACTAAATCATTGAAAAAAGTGTGGGAAATGCATACCCAATATGATGCAACCAATACTATTATAGTTGATTGTTTAATTGAGAGAGTGAAAGAGAATCCAAAAGAAAATGTGATTCTTGCCCCTCCATTCATTGGAGCAAATCAAGGGGATAATTGGTTGATCCATGAGCTATGGAGAATATTGCATAAACTCAACAAGGCTACGGATGTGCGAGCTATTTTGAAGGATGTCCAATTATATTTAGAAGTACCTTAAGATTACATATGTCTATATCATGATGTTATATGTATGACATCATGATTGATTACTTTTATTTCACAACACTAATAAAAGAATTGTTGATTTGGTTTGTCATTTCTAAAAATCAAATATTTTTATTTTATTTATTTTTGGTGAGATGAATGGTCATTTAATGTTTTCATATCAAAATTTCCCATTCTATATTTTTTGTTTTACAATGGATTACATCGTATGTAAAATTAATAGGTAACTGTTCTATTTGTTTTAATTAGATCATTACAATTATTTGCTTTAAATGTGGTTTAAGTTATTGTTATACCTCTTAGAAATTAGTAATTTGAAGGATGACCCATTGCATTCTTATAACCCTATTTATTCCATATAAGTTGAAAAATTATATTAAGTTGTATGTAACACCAACAATAAACATACAATTTGCACTAAAAGAAGCACAAAAAAAAACTAAGGTAGAAACTCTATAAATTAACATATAATTAATTAGGTTTGAAATTTAAAAATTGTGTTATATTGTATGTGAAAATTAATAAAAAATTAGTTTGTTTAGTTGCGCTAGACCATTATAATTATATTTTTCAATTGCAATTATATAAATCATTATAAGTCTTAAAATTAATGATCTAAATGGTGGGTCAATGCTTTCTTATAATACTTTTGTTCCATACAAATTAAATAAAGGTATTAGGTTGTATGTATAAAGTAAACATATTATTTGTTTGTTCATTTTAATGGGGCAATTGTATTTGTATTTTGTGATACTTTGAACTCATTGTAAAATTACCTTTGCATACAAATGGAAACTGTTCATAATAAATATTAACATCATTTTTAAAATGATAGGTTTTTATGTCCTTAAGCAATGAAGTGTTGAAGTGGAGATATGTTAATATCATACATGTGGTTGCAGTGCAAATGCAGATGGGAATTACTACAAGTCAAAAGATGTTGTTGATATTCGAAATGGAAGGAGTATTCTTCCAATCATACACCAAAGATGAACACGATTTTCATATTCAAAGAGAACCAGACTGGCAGTTTGGTGATAGGTCCTATTTTTTAAGGCCTTTTCATTCAAAAGTATTAAAATATTGCTTAAGAAATTATGATGTCGCAATATGGACATTAAATGTCACTGACAAGTACATCCGAAAAGTACTTGAAAAATCAAATATTGATATAGAGGACTTTAAATTTGCATGGGAAAGATCTCATTGTCATTTGCAAACAAAATTGGAAGCAGAGAGAACAAGACAATTTTATGAGAAAAAGTTGGTTGATGTGTGGTGCCAATATGGAGATAATTATGAAGAATCAAATGTATTGCTAATAGATACAGAAAAGCATACTTCTCAATTCATGGGATATCGATCAAACCACATCTTGATAAAATCATATACAAGAAAAGAGCAAGATATGTGGCTTATGCAAGTTTTATTCCCCTTTCTTAAGACACTTCATCGTATCAAACAAAAACATGAGTACATTCGAATGTTCAATAGAACATGTACTTCATTGTAGTTCATGGAGATAATTTCTTTTATAAATTTGTTGAAAAGTACATTCCAAATTTTCAATACATTTTGGACATAGTTTTTGTTGAATCAATTTGTATGTTTTTATATTTTTTGAAATAGATGGAAATTGCCAATTATATTAATATGTTTATTTCTTATTATTTATACATGTTTTTGCAATGACTGTTGTATCGATTTTTTTCTAAGATGTGTGTGTGCGTGCGCGTGTTCTTAAATGAATTGTTTGCCATTCAAATTATCTTATATGAACCATCTTATAATGTTTTTTTCAATGACTTATGTTTAATTATATGTATCAATAATCATATATAAATGTGAAATATAAGTTTTCAAATAGAACTCCTTGCAAACAAAGGTGCTATTCTTACTAAAGAAATTATAACAATTTACTTGATAAATGTTATGTGCATTATTCACTATTCACAATGCATTATTCACTATTAAGGTTAATGAGAAATGTGCCATAGGTAAATGATTTGATCTTTTTGAATCACAAGATATGTGACTTCTCAATTGATAGTTTTCATAAATTTATATGCTTAAATCAATTAATGGTTGTAACTACAATCATATCATATTGAAAATCAATAAGGCACAAAGTTAGTTATTCGTTGTTTACATATAAAATGCACTAATATGAGTGCATAAATGTGATATGTAATTCTTTAGATAAAAATATATTGTAAATAATTTTGCATTTCTTAAAAAAACATATATATATAAGGATAACGATTGATAAGTGGCTTATCAAGGTTTGATTAGATACTATCATGGATTAATTATGTCATTGAAAATTTTGAACCGTAAGGCATCTAATTTCATTATTTAAAGTCATTTTTTTTGTAAATTTGTCTTTTAAATAAACTGAAATTATATCACTTGAGCTATAATTATATTATTGACTTGTACTTAGTTATGTCCATTAATATGAGTGTATAAATGTGATTATAATAGCCATATACTATGATGCATTTTTTCAAAAAATAAGTCTTTTAATTTCTTGATAATAAGTATTAAGTGGACTATTTAGGCTAACGAGTTATGACTCATAAGTGAATACTACTCGTTAAATTGCAGGGCATTCAATTTTTAACCCATATTTTTTTTCTTCATATATTCTTGAATCAACTATTTGTATATGCAATCATCTCATCTCATTTAATTTAATAAGGAATCCATTTATTGACTTTTATTTATCTATCACGTAATCTATTAAGACTGTATTAATCTCATATTGTATTGTTTTGATACAAAACTCTATGAAAAACAAAATTCTCTTCTTAATAAAACATGGAATAATTAATTAACAATGTGTTAAGTGGACCATCTAGACTCATTAAACAAATGGGTAAAAAGTGGTTGTATTTAAACTTTTTGCATCATAAGACATTGATTTTTCAATCCATATTAGCATTTTGTCATTTTCAATTCATAAATAGTTTCTTTATGGTTTAAATAATTTCATAGAATCCAATATGACTTGAAGAATTCTATTTGGCTATATGCATTGATAGAAGTTCATAAATGTGATGCACTTTTTAAATGTAAATGCTGTATATATATATATATATATATATATATATATATATATATATATATATATATATATATATATATATATATATATATATATATATATATATATATATATATATATATATATATATATATATATATATATATCTTTCACAAAAAAAATTATAATTAATTGATAATGAGTTTTAAGTGGTCTATATAAAGCCATTTATTGACTTTTATTTTCATATCATGAGGTTTAATCTAAGTGCGTAAATGTGACACTTTTTTTTAAAATAAAACTCCATGTAATATGAAATGTTTTTCCTAACAACACATAGAATAATTAATTGGTAATGAATGTTAAGTAGATTGTTAAAGTTATTTCAAGGTACAGGTCATAAATAAATGTATTTAAACTTTATGCAACATATGGCATTTGATTTTCCCACCTTTATTAACATTTGGTAAATTTCAATTCTTAAATAAATTATTTGTAATTGAAATAATCTCATAGAAACCAACAAGACAAGTATGTATTAAATTATATTTAGAATGTATGTATGTATAAATGGAATTTATTTTTGAAATAAAGATCTCAATGTAAGTTAAAAATATATATTTTTAGAAAATTAATAATTTAAAACCAATTATTTATGAGTTCTAACTGGTTTATTCTATTTTGAATTGAAAGTTTGACTAACTATGTAATATATAGCCCCAAGGGTTAGCTCAATCGGTCAAGTCGGGGCCTCGCCAATGGGAGGTCACAGGGTCGAAACCCGAAAGCTCTTGGGGTTAGGTCTGTGGTGACTGAGGGGTGGACCCCCTTCGGGTGGGGTCCACCCTGATTTCGCGAACCTGGAGTAGCGGATCAACTGACCAGGGTTCGTGAACAATGGAAAAAAAAAAAAAAAACTATGCAATATTAAATCAGTTATTCTTATATGTAATCATGTCATATAAGTCAATAAGTCAAGAAAACATTAGTAAATTTCTATTTAACTATCATGTGGTTTAATATGAATGTACAAATGTGAAATTGTTATTTCTAGAATAAAAAACCGTGTAAAGAAAATGAATTTTCTAATAAAACATGGATTAATGAATTCACCATGAGCATTAAGTAGACTATTTAAGCTCATTCAAGAGATGGGCCATAAATGGATGCCTTTAAACTTTTTACACCATATGACATGCTTTCACCATCAATATTAACATTTTGTAAATTTCAAATCTTAAATAAACTATTTGTACTTAAAATAATCTCATAGAATCCAACAAGACTCGGAAGTTATTTATTGAATTTTGTTTAGTTATATGTATTCATACAAGTTTAAAAATGTAATTTATTTTTGTAATAAATCTATTAATGCAAGTAAAGATATATCTTATACAAAACTATTTAAGATTAATTGATAATTAGCTTTAAGTGGTTTATTCATGCTACATGAAAAATCCAATGTCATAGATGAATGCCTTTTAATACACATTTAATCTTCAAAATCAATATCTTAATGATAATTTAGAAGTATTTACATTAAGTATTTAATAATTAAAGAACACGGGGACTTATATAAATTTCAACTAAAATACATGAGTTACGTTTCACATTTATTTCTTCCCCATTAAAAATGCTTATCATTTTCTCTTCTTAGTGAAAGTAATGGTCAATCATGGTTTTCCATACTATTGGTTGACACTAAATTTACATCGAGACTATTATTGGTTTTGACAATGTTTACAAGGAGAGATCAATATCCACACGACCATCAATTGTGCTAATATTTGAAAACCCCTGCCTCCATTACTTACAAGAATTCACCACTAAAGTTTCTTGTTTACTTCATTTTGTGACACTGTCCATCATAATGGAATGACCTGAATACCAATTTAAGAACTCTCATTTGATGTACTTGGATTTGAGTGGAGATAGACCAATGGTGCCTAACCTTCTTGAAATACGTAGATCAACAATGTATAACCTTTATAGTATATTCCTGCATTCTATGAAGATGAATGATGACCCCCTCATTAGTGCTTCATAAATGCACAAAGGGGTCGTAGGAAATTGAGCACAAGAACATTTTACTAAGGTTTTAATAGATTAGTTTCAATGCAATGCAAGGGACACCTATCCTTGTCATTTACAGGAAGATCCTCACATCACCATCATTCAATCAAAAAATCCCTTGTAGGTTGGGGGAAAGGGGGTTAGAGTTGCGAGACATAAAATTTAAACATCGATAAATCTAGCATGTTATCCATAACTATAATATCTTGATTGGATGTTTGACATACGAATATGATTTAACTTAAATCAAATTCTTCTAAGAGTTTGATTTCGCACTCCTATTGTGTATTGATACTATTATACATAACAACCCCATGTTTGACCTATTCATGATCTCTAATTGGTTAGAAATTACTTGCAAATTATTTTAATGTTGAATCAATTTAATATGGAAATTTACAAAAAAAATTAATGTTGTTGGAGGCCTTGTAATAGAATACTTCAAAATTTAATGAAATATGTGTTGAAAGTGAGGTGTTGAGTCTCAAAATTGTCTTCCATATTCATCCATATTTCCATCCGTTCATAAACCATTTAGCCCTCATTTCATAACTATCTAGCCTAAGACCCTACATCAAGTAACCATCTTCATGATTCTATGGGTTAGGATCCTTATTTTTAAAAGTTATTTTTTTACGTATTTAAAGTGAATTCATGATTAAAGACTAGGAAATTAACATGGTTTCATATATATGTGTGTGTGTGTGTGTGTGTGTGTGCGTGTGTGAAATGAGTTTTGTGACATGTGTAGATCATTTGGAAGCTTCCAAGGCACCCTTATGTGGCCTCCCAAGATCAAATTCGAATTTCAACTCAAGAGGTGGACCATATTCCAAGGAGAAATATCATGGAGATATTTATGAGTCATGGGGTTTGTATCTAGTATTTAGGGATAAGTTGAGACAAGTATGGATCTAGTAGATATTTAAGGGATCTACATTTATTGAGTAGATATCCCTAATTCATGTATAAATAGGAGGCACATCCTTCAAAGGAGGCTAACAGTTGTCAGTTATTCATTAGCATAAAATTTATGATTGTTCATTCAGCATGAATAATATCATTTTCTCCAAATCATGAGTTATGAGTGTTGTTTGATTCTTAAGATGTAATAGTTGTTCTTGTGTGCTCATTGAGGAATGGAAGGATCCCCATCAAACACAATCTGCATACAACTGTAACATAGTTTGATTTCTATTATTTCCTTTCATGCAAGTGTGTTTTACTTTCTATAAGTGTGATTTTCTTCCTGCATGTTTGATTTACTTTCTTACATTTGATTTGATTGTCATTAAACTGCTTTCTTACTAACTATCTTAGTTTTCTTGCTTGACAACTAAATCACTAGTTGCTATTTACTGCTTTCTGGATTAATTTACTGCTTTTTAGATTATCATAGTTTTCTTCTTATATTTGTTCATAGATTAGTTTTCTTTTGAATAGTTTAGAAATTCCATGGCGTTAATTCATTCATTCCAGCTTTAGAATTTAATTTAGTTTTCTTGCATGAGATTTCTTTTGTAGTTTTCTTTAGTTATATTTGTAATATGCATTTCCTTTCTCTCTTTCCATCCTAAAAAAATTTCTACAACAGTTTCATCTAAGGTCCCATATATTTTGGTTTTCTTCTAATTTTACGAAACCCTTGGGTTGAAATATTAAAATGACAAGGGATTTAGCATACCATTAAATCACCCTACATTTTTGGCACTGTTTTTGGGGAAGCATACTTAGATTTAACTAGCTAGGAAGATTGTTTAGAAAGCATTTTCGTTAGGGTTATTTGCATTTAGACATAAATTAGAAATGATAAAACATTCATAAACAAAATCCCCATTCACTAAAATAAAAACATAAAAAAGGCCATCCATATCATGAATTCCTAGTTTTGCAGGCAGAAGAAATGGATGGATATGGTGAAGATGAGGAAGATCCTTTTGGATTTCCCATTCAAGAAACTAATATCAATGTTCATATGAAGAACATCTCTCCATATATACTTTCTATCTTCAATGGTATGAGATCAGAAGACCCAAAAACGTTTCTGTTTGAACTTGAAATAATTTGTAGATCTTATGGCTACTTATTACACATTCAAAAGTTGAATTTGTTTCTAGAAACATTGAAGGATAAAGCTCTTAAATGGTTCATGACTTTAGGAACAAATTCTATAAGGACATGGGATGATATGAAAAGAGTATTTTTGGAAAAATACAAAGATGATTATATAAACCATGACCTAGAAATCAAGTCTTTAAGATGAACCAAAAAGAGGATGAAAGCTTAGGATATTTAGTGGAGAGATTTACATATCATGTCAAAAGAGCTAAATTGCATAATTTAGGATCAGACACATTAAAAATTCTCCTACTAAATGCTATAAGGGATGAATGGATTGATCTTCTTAACCTGGTGGGAAAAGGATATGTTTCACAATTGTCATTTCAAGAGATTTGTGAATTGTGTAAGAACATATCAAGAGGAAAAGAAAAGTATGCAAGATCCCCTCAGGATCCTGTTATGGAAAGAGTAGGTACATCGACATCAGTATTGGTAAGTAAAATTGAACTTAACAATTTGCTAGACATTTTTAGTAATTTAAAAGAACAAATTGATATGCTAAGAATGAAAAGAAAACAAATAGTTGAGAAATATGCTTCATTTATGTTCTTCCCTAATGCAAAAAGAAACATGATTTGCATGAATTTCCACTTGATAACATTAAAATGTATGAAATTTGTGCAAGATCACATACTACTAAAGATTGTCCATCATTACCAGGGTTAAAGGCAGTTTACCAAGGAGCAAATCAAATGTTGGAACAATCTTGTTATGAAGCTCCAAAAAGATCATGAAAACCTCATCAACCTGGTATGATGCAAGATCTTACTTCTCAATTTCAAGGTTATGCACAATAGTCTCAAATTAATTGACAAACACCCTTTCCTTGGCAACCTTGGACATCTCAATCCCAACCTTAAAATCAATCTTGGAAACAAGGTTGGCAGGGGCCTTACAGAAGAAATCCACTGTATCCTCAATATTTTCCTCACTATCCTCAATGCCAAGCTCAATGCTATTCATACTATTCACCTCCACCACAACATACATTTCGAGCTCAATTGATGTCAATTAAACCATTACCATCTGCACAATTACCCAAAGATCCATTTCCACTCCACTAATTGCACAACCATTTGGATTCCCCAACAATAAAACACCTTAATCCACTCATAATGTTGAGGTACTCCAAAATAAAGCACCAATTTCCATTGAAGAACAATAATCAGAAGAAGAAAAATATTCACGTAACTTTCAAGAATCATGGATGCATGTTAAATAAGAGAAGTTGTTGAAGCCTAAGTGTCATGTAGGTCTATCACCCGATTCTATGAATGAAGATCACAACTTTGAAGACTTGCATGGCATGATATCATAAAACCAAGGAAGACAAGATTACATTGAATCTTGGTTTAAGACAGTTATCGGATCTCAGGATTCCGTTCTTCAGTATCTTCTGACATTATTTAAATCAAGGCAGTTGGTCTCTCATATACCAGTACATATCAAAGAGTATATTGTAAACATGAATATGAGTTTACTAATGATCTTGTTATGCAAATGGATGCATTGGAAATTCTCTTATACTTAAGAGAATGTTTCATTTCCTTTTCAATAGAATAAGACTAACAAATATTTTTTTTTTGTGATCTCTAGGATAAATTTGCAATTTTGTTGTGTAGTAAGAGCCAACCATTTCTAACCCTTGGCAGGGAAATTGCAATAAAACAACGATTGTGAACGAGGAGCACAAACGAACATTAAAAATCGATAATTTCAGGTGTGGGATCGATTCTTCTTATTTATTTTCTATTTCTTTTAATAAACTAAAAATAAACTAAGAAATCACAATTTTTTTTAGTTTATTCTCATGTTAAAAAATATATATATTTGAAATAAATTCTTTTTCTAAAAAAGAAAAAAAAGAAAAACAACAACATAACAAATACCAAAGGCCGAGGGAAGTTACATCAACTTTTGATAATTATGTAGCTATGTTTTGCAATTTGATTTATGTCGACCCCAAAAGAAAACATCATGTGATAGTCTCTAACCTATTTAACATAATGCAACTTACACCAAAAACCTATTCAAATGAATGTAATTCTGAACACACAATTGCAATGAAAATTTGACCATAATTGTTTTTAATGATTGAGAGGAAAAATGACATATGAAAAAAATTCCAATTGATTACATATTTTCGTAGTGTGGCACAATCATATTTCAATTCTTTTGTTGAGTTCATTTATGGGCTAATCAGTATATCTACTTCCGAGCTTAGAATTTAGTTGCTCGTAAGGTTACGCGCAACACCAGTAGGTCCAACCATCATATGGAATAGGAAACGATGCCATACATGCTATCACTCCAGATCACCACAGCCAATAGCCAAGGAGGACCACCATTTCACGCACAACAATTTAGTTGTATGAAGCTGCCTAGACGCCCTGCACAAACAAATAATGAACATAAGACAAAACATGGCCAGACATTTTTTAAAACGTGTTTTTTAATCGAATGAGAATGAATCTCAGAAAAATAAAGCATGGGTTTTTCTTAGAACAGGATGAATTATGTTTTCGAAAAGCGATTTCCTCAAATTCGTAACCGTTTGAGATATTTCCGGGGTTCTTTGGATCCTTATTTTCTAGATTTCGTGGAAAAAACAGATTTTCAAATTAATACACAACTCCTTCAAGTTGCGGCCATGTAGAAAAGATCATATTCGATTTTGGATGCTACATCACAGCGCAACACCATACCAAGCCCAGCTTCAATGTCGATGCATGAGGCATTGTTTAAGAATAAAACTCCAAGCTGGGATAATAACAGTTCGAGGACAATATCATGGCAAGGAGGGTTCATATTTGATCTTTGTAGGTGCACCCTTATTGAATTAATTGATTTCATCACAGCTGGGTGCAATATTCAGTTATTGAGTTGTTGAGCCGCCCACACTACTTCAACAACGAAGTCGATGGATCACGTTAAATGAGAGATTTTAAAAACAGAGGCATGCAAAATCCATTTTTGGAGAAAAATTAGTTTTGAAATTTATGTTGACCTCTTAAATTTTGAATTTTTTTAAGTTTTTCAGATTTGGAGGGATTCTCTGATCCATATTTCCCGTGCTGTGTTTGTGGATCTGAAGCCAACTGTAATTGACAAGTTGAAACATAATTCTCACAAACAACATTTGAGCCGACCTACATAAAATGGTGTATCGTTCTCCATTGTTTTGAGATCGAGGGTTTCCATGCCTCCGGCATTTGTAATCAAGCAATGCCTCTCCATCACTCTTCAATGCTGCATAGTGAATCATCTTCAACTTGCTCTGTGTGACTGTGAATTTGATAACCTAGACTACAAGGCACTGAGAGCATTGATTCTTTCAATCTTGGGTCAGAGTTACAGGTTTCTTTTCCACAATGGTTTTAACAATGATCCATTGCAATAGTAGAAGTGTTGGCTTTGAAGTTTCATTTTCATGGATGATAAGGTGTATTTTATTTTAATTATTGAGTAGAGGACTTCATTCTACAGCCTACTATGAAGGATATATGTTTTCCAAAAAAAAATTGCATTTTTAATAAAATTTGTTTACTGCATCAATAAAACAAGTAGGAACGATTTCAAGGCATGGCTGGAAGAATGGCTCGAGGAAGAATAGCTCTGCCGCCTTCTTGCCCTCATTGGATTCTGATCCTCCCTGCGCGGATGGTTTGATACGCATGCACAGGTAGGGTTCTCTCTCTTCTGCAGACAGCAGAGGCTCTTTTAAGACAGCCGGTGCAGCAAACAAGATTGCATGATTCTCTCAGAAAGATATGGGAAGCATGGCCTTAGCTACTGCTTCCACAACGCGATAAAGGCCAACCCCCGATTAGAGCAGAAGCAAGGGCGTCATGCAGAACCTTCACAGCTCCTCCTGGTCTTGGCTGGCGGATGAAAAGCTGAACCGTTTGACTGTAAGCCTCTTTTGCGAGATCAATCCAGGAATTTTTCAACCTGCGTGCATCTGCCTCTCTTCACAGATCTGTAGGGGAAGGAGGCATACGGAAAGGACTGCACCGTTTGATGGTAAGCCTATACGCCCATCAAACCAGAATCGGAAACACAAGTGCGCATGCTGCCTCTCTTCACAGATCTGCAGGGAAAGAGGCAAACAGATTCTTCCCCATTTCAGATTCAAATCAGGCTCATTTACAATGGAAACCATGCTTCAATGGGTAAACCAGTCGTATTAGTGCAGAATCAAGCACGCTCTGAGCATCAAACTTGGGATCCCCTCTGCTGCAAGGCTTCTACATAACGGTAAACATTGAGGATCCTTTCTATTTGTTTTTACGGCATTAAGACAGATGCATCCATCATTTAACCTTGTTTGAGGGGAGGAGCTGCTGGAGAGTCATCCACAGCTAAAGCATTCTGATATAAGATGCAGTCCATGCTAAGAAGCCTGAAAAGTCAGATCCACAAGTACGGCTCCTAGCCTTTTCAGGTGGACAAATCGGAAGAGGTTCCACTGTTGAGATCTCTTACCTGACTGGCAGACGATACCCAACAATTTGCTGAAAGGGCCATCATCTGCAGATTCAATGGGCTTGGCCCGCTCAAAGGATCTTCAGGACTGGATCAAGGACAACTGGATCACCGCTGCAAGACTTTCTTTTGTGCAAAGGATATTTCATAGTGCTGTTCGACAATCTCGAGAATACGAAGAGGCCTTTCGAAGGACCTTGGTTCATGGGTTCGGCAGGCCTCTTCCTAAATTTCCAGACTTTGATCAGCTTTGCAGTTATCACTAAAGCCCCTGTCTGGATCAGACTTCCAAATCTCCCAATTTACCTGTGGCGCACAGAAGTATACAGGCAAATAGGCAACACTTTGGGCTGCTTGATGGGAGATTTCGAACAGCAGGGTCTCTACATATGCGAGAATTTGTGTGAGCTAGATTTAAGCAAGGGATTGAGCAAATCAATCTCAAGATCAAAGACACTGTCTGGACTCAGCTTCTGACTATGAACACCTTCCTTTGCGCCATTGTCATCTAACAGGGCACCTTCAGAACTCCTGTCATCGCATTGCAAGATCGAAGAAGGACCTTTAAAAACCAAGCCAATTGGGTCCCTGCCCTTCCGCTTCTAGGAGCTCCAGCTCTCCAGATCCAGAATGGGATAAGCGATTCAGAACCGGACCAGGCACCTCATGGATTCCATGGAGAATATGGGATGCACCAGGACATGGTAATCTAAACGTGCACATGAGACCTCCTCGGAATCAGAAAGGAATTCCGATGTCAGAGAATTCAATCTAAAGTTGTCTTAGTTTTCCCAAAATGGCTGGACAAAAGTTAACAAAAAGAAAGGGAAAAAACAATGTGTTGTAGCTTCTACCCTATGGGGTTAAAATCAGTTAGCTGTCGGGATTTCTAGTCATTTGCTGTAGTATGAGTCAGTCTGTGATTTCATGTCTTCTGCTGTAGCATGAATCCTTTCTAGACGAGGTGAAAGTTTGTCTCTGCTCTCTGATTATACTATTTGCCACTTAATAGAATTAGTCTTTATACAGAAAAAAAAAAAAAACAAGTAGGAATTTTCTCATTTTTCTAAAGAAGGTACTAATTAAATTCAATGATTGGACTGATTACTTGCGTAGTTGTGTACAACTATCAAGAGTTTTTTAGATCCAGGTAATGTGCAATTCTAAGCTAAAAAATAATTTTGCAGCTCTGAATTTAATGATCTATTTGTTGACAACGCATTCTAATAAAAATTCATGAGTAGCATGCCATCTCATTTGACTACTTCATCTTTCACATAAGCATCATGTTCCCATGCCACACTTAAGCATGACAATTTTCACTGTTTCACAAAAAATTTCAAATAAGTGTAACTTTCTCATACGACATCAGTTTTTACGATTCAAATGTCGACAGAAAGATCTTGATGAGATATAAACAATGAAAAAGCTTTCATCAGTATTTGAAATAGAAAAAGAATGAAGAAATTGCCAACAAGACATTACAAGTTAACCAAGGCACTAGTTTTGAAACAGGTAAAAATTCATTTGATTTTATTTCGTGAATTTGTTTTACTAGTACCAATTCTCAGTTTTTTGTGTAAATTTCATAAATAGAGACATTGATCACCTTTATATTGTGATAATATTATGTTTCATTGAATAAAAAATACTATGTGTTTTTTTGCAGATTCCAGGAAGATAAACAGATAACCATAAGGAAAAAATTGTCTCTTGAAGACCAAATTTCTTTCAAAAATAACATGATCAGAGTAACATCAAAGATGAAATATCCAAAGCATGATCACATGATTTTGGATAAAGAACGCTAAATCAAATCAATCATACCATTTCAAAACCTTTCAAATACCAGTCTTACCATTGCATTCTGACTTATTCAGCTAATAAAATATTCATCTCATTTTCCTGCCTTGCTTTCACTAACCTATAACCCAGCAATAAAACCATTCAGCTCCCCTACAAAGTTGATTCATTCCATTTTCCTTTTTTCTTTTTCAAATAAACCTTGATCTGCTGCGAAATTTTTCATCCATAGTCCTTCAAAATTATTGTTTTATGCTCGTAGTAGATGATGGAGGATTCATTAAGGTCTCCCTTCTAACAAGTCTTGGCCTATCGACATCAACACATTATCTAGGTTGAAGGCTAGAGTCCTTATTAGTACCTTGAGGCTTGTATGCATTAATGACAAGTTCTCTTGCTGACAATCATGGGAATACATCAATGCCCCTTGATCGTTGGATCTTGCAAGTAACTTGACATCAACTCATCTATTTGCACTTCGCAAGATGTACTTAGGTACCTTGGCACTCATTGACATTAATGGTGAGTTTGTGTCACATTGGTTAACAACATTCATCAATGGTCGGTAATCCAATGAATTATCTTCATGCTTGACATCAACACATTTATTCGCATGAATAGAATTGTACCATCGGGCTTTGTAACGATTGAGGACTACATCATTTCAGCAGTTTGCAATAGGAATCAATTTGTAACAACACCAATAAAGATCCCAATCTTGCACAAAGAGAACAAATAAGAAGATCAAATTCCTTTGTTTACATACTCCATGATCCAACAACATCAACAACCACACTCTTAAGCATCCACAACTCATGTACATTGAGGGTAAGTGAAGTTATGTGGTTCTCTAATTTTTAGTCATGCAATTCCTTAAAATGCTAAAATTGTAATTTTGGAAAATTCCTCATTTACACTCCCTTTCTCATATTGTCATAAACTGAAAAACACCTTTAGTTGGGGGGAAGGGACATCAATTCATATTCACATTTCATACACCATCACACATTTTCATTTCATTCCAACTCGCATATTCTTTCCAATCAACTATTGTTGCAGTATGATTCCAAAAGATTATATGCTTTGCAAATTATCAATTCATTGATAGTTATTATAGGACTTGAAAAGAAAATTCTCAATGTTTTCATGAACTTTGATGCAACAAAAAATAAAAAGCATTGTTACACAAGAACCAATGCTCAAAATTTCGGTTGTCACACAAGAACCAACCATCAAAAATATATGTTGCAATCAAATGTATTACACTTTGCAAAAGAAAAAAAAATGATGACACAAAGTTTGCAGAGAATCCATACAAGCAAAAGCTCATAAAGAATCAAAGCATTTCAAAAAAAAAAAAATCAACTTTTGGATAAATGAATCAATTCAATAGTTGCATGAGGACATGCAACAACGTCAGTCAGGGGTATGTTGAGTCTCAAAATTGTCTTCCATATTCATCCATATTTCCATCCTTTCATAAACCATTTAGCCCTCATTTCATAACTATCTAGCCTAAAACCCTACATCAAGTAACCATCTTTATGATTATATGGGTTAGGATCCTTGTTTTCCAAAGTTATTTATTTTATGTATTTAAAGTGAATTCATGATTAAAAACTAGGAAATTAACATGGTTTCATATATATATATATATATATATATATATATATATGTTATGAGTTTTGTGACATATGTAGATCATTTGGAAGCTTCCAAGGCACCCTTATGTGGCCTCCCAAGATCAAATTCGAATTTCAACTCAAGAGGTGGACCATATTCCAAGGAGAAATATCATGGAGATATTTATGAGTCATGGGATTTGTATCTAGTATTTAGGGATAAGTTAAGGCAAGTATGGATCTAGTAGATATTTAAGGGATCTACATTTATTGAGTATATATCCCTAATTCATGTACAAATAGGAGGAACATCCTTCAAAGGAGGTTAACAATTGTCGATTATTCATTAGCATCATATTTATGATTGTTCATTCAACATGAATAATATCATTTTCTCCAAATCATGAGTTATGAGTGTTGTTTGATTCTTAAGATGTGATAGTTTTTCTTGTGTGTTCATTGAGGAATGGAAGGATCCCCATCAACCACAACCTACATACAACTATAACATAGTTTGATTTCTATTATTTCCTTTCATATAAGTGTGCTTTACTTTCTATAAGTGTGATTTTCTTTCTGCAAGTTTTATTTACTTTCTTACATTTGATTTGATTGTCATTAAACTGCTTTCTTACTAAATATCTTAGTTTTCTTGCTTGACAACTAAATCACTAGTTGCTATTTACTGCTTTCTGGATTAATTTACTATTTTTTTGATTATCGTTGTTTGCTTCTTATAGTTTTTCATAGATTAATTTTCTTTTGAATAGTTTAGAAAGTCCATGGCGTTAATTCATTCATTCTAGCTTTAGAATTTAATTTAGTTTTCTTTCATGAGATTTCTTTTGCATTTTTCTTTAGTTATATTTGTAATATGCATTTCCTTTCTCTCTTTCCATCCTAAAAAATCTTTCTACAACAGTTTCATCTAAGGTCCCATATATTTTGGTTTGCTTCTAAGTTTACAAAACACTCGGGTTGACATATTAAAATGACAAGGGAGTTAGCATACCATTAAATCGCCCTACATGAGGTGAAGAGGAGGTTTCAATATGAACATCTTCTTTGACTGAAGCAGATTCCAGATCTGAGTTAGAGTCTTCATGAGAAACCAGAAGATCACATGATATGCTTGGGAATTTATCACGATATATGGAAGCATGGGAGTGATTACTGCCCAAGACTAGGGGTTGATCAAAAGAATTGATTGGACTTAATTTTCCACTGATATTAGAATATTGAGAATCGTTCAAGAATGGAAACTTGTTGTTTTGATGTAGACAATTTTTAAACAGAGAGGAAGAATTGGTAGTGTCCTCACCTTCCTCCTCCTCTACCCGTGTAATGCGACTGCCTTGCACCTGATCACAATTTGAGCCAGTAGCTTGAGAAACAAGAGGATGTGAAAAATTGGTTGGTGAAATAGATTGATTAAGCGAGTCATGGTAAAAGTAGCCATGATGCGGAGGAGATAGAGGACAACAAAAATCTAGATCAATCTTGAGATTAGAGTTGTGAATGGTGACATACTCTTGTGAAATGTAGGAGTGAGTCTTTGTTGTAGGCCTCCTGAGCCATTATGGAATTTCCTCCATTGAAGAAGAAGATGGATGAGAACATGGGTTGGGGATTTGATTCGTAGATTTGTTAGCTTCATGATCATTGTAAGGGGGCACCCACATTGGGACTGAAAAAAAAGGAGGACAAGGAACAAACGAGGTGGTCGGCTCCTAGTCTACAATCTGAGCTACCTCATGATCCGCAAGAGTTGGGGAGGAAGGTAAATTAGGGGATTCATTTTATTGGGAGACATGAACCAAGTGTTTAAACTCTTGTCTCAAGAAATCTATGCTCAAAATATTATCAGGAATTTCACAACAGATGTGAAGGAGCTGATTTGAAAAGTCCTCAACTAATTCATCAGGCTCCATTCTTAAACGATATATTTTTTCATAGACCTCTTGGTGGTTGTACTTATCAAAATATTTAACCATCATCTCAGCAAGCAAAACGAATGAACTGATAGAAGCAATGGGTAATATATGACACCATTTTTTAACACAACCTTTAAATGTGTGGGTGAGTAATATAGCCCAAACATATTTAGACTTTATTTGGTCATGATGACAAAGAGTCATAACTTGAATCAGATGCACATGAAAAGGTGATTCACCCTCACCATTGAAAGTCAACTTGGATAGGTCATGAATAACTTCCACAGGGATGGTACAATTAAGATTTTTAGAAAAACATCCTAGGATTATGGTTTTAGGAAGAGCCATTTTAAATAAGAGATTCAAACCAGACTATACGGGCACATCTTATTGTCTCACCCTCCTTCTAGCACCATTTTGTTGATGGTGTTGGAAATCCGCCAACCAAGGGGATCTCCCCAATGTGAAGTCCTAACTAGATCTCACACTGTTTGGTGTAGGATTCCCATCTAGTATAAATGTCTGGTTTCCATATACTTAGAGATATGGCTTAGTTTTAGTTGTTAGCAAATGAGAGTGTTACACTGGTATCTTCAAACAAAAATGTAAGTGTGCTTGGTGAGTGTGTAATGTAACTGTGTCAATGTTCTCTTACTGCAAAAGGTGGGAGAAAAGTGAGGAGAGGAAATAGTACTACCCAGGAAGAGACACATGAAAAATATGAAGGTATGTCCAACATCTAGCAAAATAGTCCACAACGGATGTGATAGCCATTAATACCAAAGTACAAGGGAAAACCCGTCCACCATTCCGCAAAGTAATCCACAATGGATGTGATGGTCATTATAACCAGTAAGTGAGGAAGGTCTGTTTAGTATCCTACTGAGTAGTTGACAAGGATGAGACATCAATGATAACCGATACATCACATTCCCAACAAGGTAAGTACAAAAACAACCGAAATAGTTCAACTGCCTTAGTACGTGTGAAACAAACATGAATTACAAATTCCAAAAGAATAGTCTTACAAAAATACACAAAACATGCATGAAAACATGCTGGCCTGAACATGCTTCTATATTAAGAAAAATTTCCAAGACACATATGTACAATATCATACATCACTAGCCCTAGTAATTGGACATTGGATTCACTCCTTGCTCCTTAAAGAAGTAACTGAAAAAAATCTATGCTTCATGGGAGGAGCCAAGGTGAAAATTCCTTTCTCATACAATGGGAGGGGTATATATAGCCAAGGATGATGCTTGAACCTTGTGACTCCTAAATACACTCATGACCGTTCAACTTCCATTAATTCTAAAATAACACGACTCTTCATCTTCATTGTGTGTCCGTTGGAATCTCAATTTACATTACATTCAGTTACAATAGATATGGCCCATAGTTGTGATGTGGCGTCGACAACTCATGACACAACTTGACATGACAATGCTGACATGGACTGGCTGGCTGTGGTGGAAATGTCAAGATGTTGTTGTTGCTGAGTGATGGATGTGTTCTTGGATGCACTTTCTCTTCTCCTCCACATAGATTAATGTTGCAGGGTTTTCAATGATCTTGGTCTTATAATATGGTTGCATGCTTGTGTTCCCTTCACTTGTTCTTTGATGAGATTCTTTCATCCATCCAGCCGCAAATAAGTCTTCTATAATGTTTTCTCCTTCTCCATCTCGTTCGTCCTCTCAACATGATTTATCAGTGTACCTGTTCCTGCAATTCACTCATGATGGGACACCATCAAATCCAAAACCTCCTAGTCTAAGATGATGCATTGTTTTCCATGGATCGTGCCTAGTACATATGACAGGCTGGGGAAGAGGGGCTAGTAATTGCGCACTGTGTGGTTCTAGGTGACAGGGAGGGAAACTTGTTACGAAGACTGTGTAGAGTGTAGCTCACGATTGACTAAGGAACTCCGGGATACAATCTTGAATGTCAGGGAAAACTACACAGTGGCCACTGGGAGGTAGGATTGCGCAATTGAGGTCACTAGTGGCAGTTACAAGGTGGGATCCTAGGGCACCTCTATGCAATTTTATGAGGGAAGACAAGACAGAGCGACAGAGGGACTAGAGAGGATAGTTCTGTGCAGGTTTTGGCAGAAGTGAGTCCCAATCGAGGGAAGACATTGGGAGTACACCTCTACTCAGTTCTAGGAGGAAAAGTAGGTTTATTTCTCTGTGTATTGAGGGGTTCTAGTAGGCGAAGGGGAGGATTGATGACTGATCTTGCAAAGTGCGCATTTTAGGTCAGGATTTGAGGAACTTTCTGCGCAATTCTAGGAAGGAAGGCAGGCTGCTCACTTTTGGGATTACAAAATGTAACTATCCTGGGGGGTAGCCTCAAGCACTACATAATTCCAGGAAATAGAGCAACATCATTGAGGGCTGAGACTACAATGCAACTCAGTTGGGGTCTGGTGAAGTGGAGTTGTTTAGTCGGAAGGATTTTAAGGAAAATGGCTAAGTGTGGGAGACAAGTGAACTTGTGAGGACTTGACATTGTGATCACACATTTAGCATACTTGGACAACATGACAACATAGAACACTAGGACAACAAGACAAAGTATTTCCCTCTGTGAGACTGTATAGAGTTAAAAGTGACAAGGGCGACACTTGGGATAGACCTTTGGACGACTATGATAACACTTGTGTGACAATGCTTACAAATTTATTTATGAGTGTGATAGATGTTTCCATGGCTAGGACAACTTGTATACACAAATACCAACCTTCAAGGTCACTAGAATGGTTCGCAAACATGACATAACAACCAAACATGTCAACAGAAGACAATTGATCCAACAAGCAAAAGGGAGCAAGACACGTAGGGGAAATACATGGAATGAATTTTAGTGCTTGCAACCATGCATGTCATTGAATACAAAATGATATGACAATGATAAAAAATCCTTCAAGCTACACTAAGAGGTGTATTTCAAAATATATGCTTTCTTTTTCCATACCTACCCTCCAAAGCGTTATGCATCAGGTGGAATCTTCATGCAACATTGATCTTCTATCATACCTTGGGTTCCTTGGTCTTCTTATCTTTCTCCTCAACTCCTTGAGAGTCAACTAGCAGATCATCCTTCTTCATGGCCCCTGAGCGATACAATTGCGTAGTTTCAGTGGGAAATGAATATTGTGGGATGAGGCCCTGAGAGGGAACATTGCACAGTTTCAGGATGCAAGGAAAACTAGGCAGCTGAGGGACAGAATTGCGTTGTTTTAGGATGCAAGGCACTACTGTGGGATGAGGCCCTGGGAGGACACATCTATGCAGTTTCAGGATGCAAGGCAGACTGGGCAACTGAGGGACAAAAATGTCCAGTTTTAGGATGAAAGGCAATGTTGTGGGATGAGGCCATGGGAGGATGCAAGGCGAATTGGGTAACTAGAATTCCTAAGGGACAAACTTCGTAGTTTCTGGAGACAACGAGTTTTGACTGAGGGAAGGACACTGGAGGAAACCAATGTGCATATTTAATTCTAAGGAAGGCTTGGATTTTTGCACATTGTGGAGTTCCAGCAGGCAATGGAAAATATTGAGGGTTACATATGCGAAGTGCGTGGTTTAAGAAAGCTAGATGAGGCTAGGTTGCTAGGGAAACTCTGGAAGTTGGCTAAGTGTGGGATCAGTGGAACTGATGTGAATAGTGATAGAACTTGACTAGGATCATAGAATTGAACACTTAGTGACACACCATAGACCATCCAGAACATATAACACATACTTCACTTAATGCAACAACCTTTGTGGCAACTTACGGCAAGTGCGACTCTGATGATAGACTTTGGGAGGATAAATGCGACACTTGTGTAAGAGTGTGTGAAATGAGTGTGAAACATGTCTATGTGGTGAGGGCAACCCATTCTCACAAAGATTTCCCCTTGAAGAAAAACAAATTTCCCTTTGGCTAACAAGCGATAATCCCCATAGCCAAGGATGACACATACTATATAAAGATAAACGTGTGAATGACTCTTAAGATCGAAGAGGGAAGCTTGAGATCATCATCTTACCAAATAAGTGACTAAGGAATGCTTGATCATAGGACCCACAGTAGGCTCTGAAATTTAAGTATAGGCCAAAATATTGGAGGGTGTTGCAGTCGCTACAACAGGGGGAACTACTAAGAAATGTAGTTCATGGTTGGGAGGAATATGAAAACCTTTAATCTATTTCAAGGAAACTTTTAGATAAGTAAATGAATCTATGTCTTGAATGAATGAATATAAATCTATTATGATTATAAGTGTTTTTGTTTATATTAAAGGGAAGGAATGTCTAAACTTTACTAATATTCTGTAAATAAAATGTGTATGGATTTGTATGTATCTATGAGTTCTTTTGTGCTCGAAAAACTAGTTGTTACAGGTCTAGAGTAAACATTCCTCTATTGGAGGAACTGGGAAAGAAGGAAACCCTAAGCAAGAACTAATCTTAATAATTACCATACAAGTGAAATATGAAAAGTAAGATAAGATGGTTTTTACTAAAATACAAATTATCTTAGGTAGAATTAGAAAATAGAAATTATAAGAAATATGGTTAAAAACAATAAATCCCATTGTCATATAGAAATTATTTCATTTCCATACTTTAGTAGAAGATAATTACAGTAAAATAGTAAATAAATTTTATGCCAAAGTTAGTATGTTACAAGCCAAAAACTAGAATTTTGTCGACTGGCTATTGGGCACGAAGTCCCAGGAAAGACAATAACAGGGCCTCAAGAATAATTTTAGTAGATTCCCACGAAAAGAGTTCATGAGGCCTCTGGCCTATGTTTGTGTTTATTCTCTTACAAAAAAGAAAATAAAAGTAAACAATTACCATATTATCTATTCAAGTATATAGGCACAACTATGCATAAATCTGAATGTACATTACATTCTAGAGTCTACAAGGGATACCCTAAAAGAAATACATGGACCCAAAAAGAAATGGAAATATTAATAATATGGGAAACCATAGTTGTAGCTACTATATCATGTACAATAAATAAAATAAATAATGTAAATTTCTCTTCTTGAAAATAGAATGAAAGATTGCATCAATAGGCCACAAGTCAGTTGTAAATATGTCTAATAGTATGAAAATCTCAATTAAGAAAAGGAGGGGTAAGAACCCTTAATTAACAGTCAATTTACATTGGTCTATTCTTTTTCCTGACCTTCCACCACCATTTTTAATAAAACCCTCAATATATTTCATAAGAATATCACTGAAAGCCAATATAAAACCCTATCCAATTAATGAGATTTTCTTTACACTCTAACTACAACAACGCGGTTGACATTAATTTGGAGCCAAATATGGCATCAAAACTTGTGGAAGGGTATCAAACAATAAGTACTTGAAGAGTGAAAGTGTGAATAATATTTTTTTGTAGGAAATTAATCCAAAATCATGCCTCAAGATAGACACTAGTTCGATGGAAAACCAACCTCTGGACACAAGAATAACTCCTTAGTTTGTCTTTAAAAATTATTAATAAAAACTTTTATCAAAATTTTGTGAAAATTTTAAGATAACCAGAGTATCACCTTAAAGAGGACAGGTGTAGACCTCCACTCCACTCTGTTACAGTGGGAGAAGCATCAAACTGAGAAAAAAAGAAGAAAGATATATATATATATATATATATATATATATATATATATATATATATATATATATATATATATATATATAGATATATATATATATATATATATATATACTCCTTAGGTAAACATATTTCCTAGAATTCAATTCGAACTAAAACCCTAACTTGAATTCCTTCTTCGAGGGTTTTTTTTATTTATGTGTGTGTGTGTGTCTATATATATATATATATATATGTATGTATGTATACCCCTCGAAGAAGGAATTCAAGTCAGGGTTTTAGTTTGAATTGAATTCTGGGAAAAATGTTTACCTAGGGGAAAATGCCATGAAGGATCGTTAGTATGGTCATGAAATTTTGACAAAGGGCTGACGTCATGTTGAAAATCTCAGTGCGAACCAAAGTTAACTTGAAACATAACACCAATCCATGAGATTAGAAGATGCAATCTATGATCATTTAACCCAAATATGTAGAATATGTACACTTTAGCAAAGAGAATGAATAAATAGAATGAGAAGGTCAAATTATGAGACCTAACGTGCCAATTATGTTTTAGCAGGAATGCAATCTTCATTCTCATCAAAATGTCAACATGGTAATTGAAATATGGTTTCAAACCTTTGAAGGCTAAAAGAAAAACCTTTTTCCTTACCAAATATCCATGTGGTTGCAACGCTCAGATCTCAACCAATGCAAAGCCCAAATGAGCTCAATATGGTGGGATACCGGGGGTAGGTAGTTACCATAACAATGCAAATACCATCCCCATTATCGATCAAAACAAGAAAATAATCATCGTTTAAATTATGACACTTGTATAAGGTTCCGTCAGACATCATGAACCCCCTTTCCATGTAAACTATTTTCACATTGATGGATCGCTAGCTAACCTCCATGTGTAGTCAAATGCCATGAGGGTTTCAAGATCTAGAACTTCCATCCCAAAACATTGTGTATATATATATTTCAACGCAAAGACTTAACAAAAAAGTTATACATGCAAACACATATTATGGGTAGACTTGGTTATTCAATATCAAACATTACGAATATAGGTGTGTATATTATGTATCAATCTATGGTTATATTGTAGTTTGCAATGGTATATGGTAAGTGTGACAAGGGGTTGTCAAAGTGTAATAATAACAAAGAAAAATATAAATGACAAGCCCCCCCTCATTATATTGGGAGGAAATTCTTGTTGAATCAATGGCATGCCAAAGCTTTAGTATTAAAACTTATAAACAAAATAAGAGACATTGTGCAATAGGAGATAATTGAGCCAAGTTGGATAAAAGAAAAAATTTGCAGAGATCATTATATTGTTACTTAAGGTAGGATAAACCAGATTTGAGGATGGAAATCAATGAGATACTTTCCCTCTGTGTGTAAAATTAAAATATCATCTTATTGATATAGATATAATATATATATATATATTAAAAAAATATTGTTTAATGTATGGTAATTCTTAATTATTTACTCAGAAAAATTGGAGGGATGTTAAATATATAATGATAAGCTAGAAGAGTGTTTAGATGATGCAAGTTGTGTTGGCCCCATGCTCACTGGTATGGTAATAACTCTTCTCCTTTATGATGACAATATTGTTATTTTAGCAAAGGAACCATTAAAATCTTGGAAAACAACTCAAAATCCTCCAAGATTTTTTCTCCATGTAACAACCCTGGTTAAAAATCCATGTAAATATAACAATATAAGACCATGGTCATGGGACATGTATTCCAAGATGAATGGTGGAAAAAAAATCCTAGTTGGTATTGATTTCAGTTATTATGGCTAAATAAATTGACAAAGGAAATGAAAAAGGCTTTGGAAAGGAAAAATGGCATTTTTGGCACATTTATTTATGAAAATAATGGAAATTAGGAGAAAAGGAAGGTGAAAGGTCACAGGTTGCACATGAGGAGGAAACTGAAGGAAAATAATAGAAAATGAAGAAAATAGAGACCTCACTGATAAAAATGCTTATGAGGATCATTTGGCAAGCTTTTTCTCAAGATTTTTTCTCGGGCCTGGTCAGTGTAAGCTTTTTTCAGTTCAATTTTGGAATTTTCACTCTATTCTCTCTCTCTCATACTCTTGGACAACACGAGGTCTAGACTCATATACAACATGCCACTTCCACAAGTATGGTTTTCCTAAGAATATATCACAAACTTTAGTAGGAGCAACATCACATAGTACATCATTCGTGAAGGGCTTGATGTTGTTGGGAAGGTGAAACTACTCGCTAACATGGAGATACTGTCCTTGATGAAGCCACCTGATGGTGTACAACTATGAATGTGCTGTAGTTAGTAGACCCAACTGCTTCAGGACCTTTTCTAAAATGAGGTTGTTTTGGCTCCTGTTGTCGACAATGAAATGAAATGGAGAACCCTTCACCCACATCTATGAGTGGAAGAGGGGTTCCCCCTCCTCTGCATCTTCAGGCTCATTCTTCTAGATCTTGGTGGTGGCCAAGGTGGCACTGGGCTCTGCGTTAATGATCTGCTTCCCTTTTTCATTCCCCTTATCAGGTTATGATTCATAGTAAGAAAATGCCTCTAATTCAGAAGCCTTCAACTCGACTACCAATGACTACTCGGTGCAACACTCACTTGCGTTGTGAGTGGAGCTCTTATGGAACTTACAACGTTTTCCCGTTTCCTTCTTTATCTTCTAGGTGGTGTTCTTTACTTGCAGCTTTGACAAGTTGTCTTGGGTCACCCCTCCTTGGATTTTGCCTTTTCTCCGTGGTTTGGGGGCGCCTTTCCCTTGCTTCACATTTTTATATCCAAAGGCTTGCTTCTTCTATTTAAACTTCTACTCAATCTTGAGAGTGTATCATTACTTTGTGTTGAGGGAGGATATGTCCAAGAACTCCATATCGTCCTAAATGTATTTGTGTAGACAACCGAAGTACTTTAGTACCAAATGTCACTCAGAATCCTTGATACCCAACTTTGTGTGAAGGGTATGAAAAAAGTTGGTAAAATCTGGCACGTCTTTGTCCCTTGCTTGCCACAGCATGGTCGAATTTATGTATTTATCCTCATAGCTCTTGATAGGGTAGTACTTCTCCTTAATGGACTTTCGGAATGAATTCCAAGTGGTTGTGGTTGAAAATAGTGAGGGTGTACTTTCATCATTATTCTCACAATAGGTTTCCCACCATTTCTTGAAGTGGGGGACAACTTTGAGAAGTGCAAAAGTACTCTTTTCCCAGCTGGAAAAATCATGAACAAAAACATATCCTTCTAGAAGATTTAACCATTTATCTACAACCTCTACATCTATCTAACCTTCCAATATGGGGATTTCAAATTTAACTTGTACCTTAAAGGGAGTGGCACTTCCAGAGTGCCTACTGGAAAAGAGATGCATCGCCTTTGGGTAGGTGTTGAAGGATCTAAGAAAAGTTGTCTATCATCGCATTCCTCTATGTTGTAGGGAAAAGTATCCGATTCGGATGACCCTATCCCACTCTAAGGGTGATAGTACCTCAGCAACAACTGAAAACAAAACTATTTGAGATTTTCTTCTTTATGAAAGCAAAAGAGGAGAAAGGGATCCACTAACCGATGTCTTGCGCTTAATGGTTGATCCAATCTTCTCTCCTTGCTGCTTGCTTCCAGCTCTTTGCTCTTTCACTGGCCCAGCTACAATGTGATCCTGCAAAATGGCAAGAGAAGGAAACTACAAGAAGCATGCATTCATAACTGATTCAAGGATTAGAATAAATCAAATACACAATTATAACAATACATCATTGAGACAAATGCATATAGAAGAACCTCAATAGCTTTTATTAATGGAAGAAGTAAAGTTCTGAGAGTGTTACAACCATAAGAGGCCCAATCCAGCAACACCTCCCAGCAGAAAGAAATCTCCTCTTCACCTCCTTCAAGCAATCACCCAATAGTTCTATGATGAAACCAACAACATTTCTTTACTTGCACAAAATTCCAGCCTCCAGAGCTCATAGGAGAGAGCTCCATATATAGATGAATTGAGAAAGGATGAGTCAGCTTGCAACTGATGTGTAGCTGCCTTGTGTCCTCTCTCTCTTCAGTTAATCTTCAGTTCATGAGTCCACTTGGAGGATCTTGCTTCCACTTGGAGAAACAGAACCTCTTACTCATCACAAGGCGAATTCCCTGATCCAAGTGTCATTTTGGAAGATTCCTGAGCAATGACTCACTGTGCCACTTGTCCAATCTCGCTCAGCGCAGGTGGCCTTCATTGATTTTGACTTTCAACGCAGGTACACCATGGAGCACTTGACTTTCAGCGCAGTTGCTTAGTGGAGCAGTTGAATTGATTCCAGAATTGCTTGTTTTTGAGTGTTTTCAGGTGGAGAACTGATATTCAGAGCTGTGGTTTGCTGACCTTGTTCCTCTAGGGGTAGGAACATCATGTTTAGGGACTTTGGATCCCTTAGATTATTGACATTTCATGCTTCATGCTGTAAGGCACAAAAATGTCTATAACACTCTATCATTTGAGGGCTTCTTCAAGAAATATTTTGAAAGGATCTCCTACCCCCTCGTCTTTCTTCTCTTCTGCCATGGAAGGTCGTTGGGGTTTACGAGGCTGGTCTTGCAAGGGTTCAACTAACTTGAGCCCTAACTTCTTATATCATGACCTTGTTGGGGACATGCAAAGAAAAAAAGAGAAATAGCAGACCGCTTTGATACCATTGAACCAAAATTAATCTGGAACGCAAAAAATCACATATATAACCATAAATATAGAGATGAAGCACACATAACACTTCATTTCATTAATATCAAATACTGAAATATGCTCTCAAACCGAATGGAAATAAACTAGCTTGGGTGATGGTAGCTTATCTTTGAGAAGAGATGTGGCAGCTACATGCCTTTGAAATGTGTTACAATGAGGCTCAAATGCCTATTTATTATTGAACAACAAGGGAAAACCCTAAACATCCAAAACTCTAACCCCATGAGATGGAACACTAAGAGTTTGTGGGCGTCCTTGGGATTAATTAGGAAACCAACTTCCCAGGTTCGTAACTTGGTAATATTATCTCCATTTGGCTCGTACGATACCTTGTCAGAAATATCTCTCCACGAACTAAGGTATTTGTAGCTCTGCGACAACGAGCTTGCTACGGACCTAAAAAAAACACAGTTTAAGAGGTCAAAACTGCTCCAGAAGTCGAGGACCCCAAAACTGCTAAAAATAGTAAATGCTGCAATAAACAAGGAAATAGATGAAACCAATTGGAGGTCAAGGTGGAATAGGTGGGTGGCCACCAATATCCACCTGGATCAGTCCTCCCACCTTAGGAAGAAATGGTTCCCATTATGTGTAAAGCCTCCATGAGGTGAGGAAATTTCTATTGAACCTGGTCCTTGGTGAACCACTTGCCCTAGTGAAGGAGTTGGCCTACTTTGACAACTCAATATAGATGGATCCCTTGTTGGTGAGTGTTCTTGATCTATGTTTCCATGATATGATTAGTTTTTGCTTATTCCGTGCAATCCGGGTTTAGCCTATTTGTGTGAGTTATTATGCAATGTCATATGTGTCTAGCAATGGTGGAAAGTATGGCCAAAGACGGTCCACATTGAACATTGGGTGCAAAACAAGGAATGGTGGAATGATAAGAAGGAAGGAATTGTCCCCCACAACCTTGGTGATGGTGCATGGCCCATATCGAAGTGGGTGTAGCTTGTGGTGGGGTCTAGTGAGGAGCTCCTTCTGCAAATGTAGCCAAACTTTGTCGCCCACTTGGAATTTGTGCAACATCCAATGCTGATCATGACGATGCTTGTACTTAGCATTGGCTTTGTCCAATATATCATGGACCTGCTAGTGGATGTGTTGAATGTGTTTAATGAAGTTGATAGCCTTGTCAGCTTCAGACTGGACGAGAGCTGAATCTATTTGAGTAGCTGCAAATGGTATGGCCACATCAATGGGACATAATGGCTGAAATCCCAACCCTACCTCAAAGGGGTTGTGGTCTGTTGAGCCGTGGAGAGATCTGTTGTAGCTGTGTTGGACATAGGGGAGGTTTTCATCCCATGTGCATGGATGCTTCGAGTTGTACATGTAAAGAATGTGTACGATCATCCTGTTGATGATCTCTATATGGGCATCAGTTTAGGGATGGAAAGTCATGGAATTAGTAAGTTTGGTATCCAAAATTAACTGAAGACTTGACCAAAATGCACTTAGTGATATTCTATCCTGGTCCGAGACAATGGACTATGGGATCCCAAAGTGCACTCACACTTGCTCAAAGAAGAGGTTAGCAGTGGCCTCTACTGTGATACTCTTCTTGTAGGCTACCATAATCACCATCTTAGATAATCTATCGATGACCAAGAAAACACATTCATTTTCGTGCGTAGTAGAAGGGAGGCCCAACATGTAATCCATGGATATGGATTCCAAAGGTCGACTAGGAGTAGGCAGAGGAGTCTATAGGCGTTGCTTCTTGATGGCTAGTTTGGTAATGGTGTAGACAATGCAGTATTTAATGTACCACCCAGCATCTTGATGAAGGTTCGACGAATGAAAATACTTCAACAATAATACCATTGTTTTCTCTACCATGAAATATCCACCGACCTGACTTTAGTGCGCTTCCAAAATCATCTTGGCACACTCGCTTGAAGGAACACAAATGTTTCCCAAGTGGCATAACTCGTGGAGGTGAAAAATTGGAACTTGCATAGCTTCTAGGAGTGTCTATTATGTGTTGCAAAATTCTCGATCGCTCTTTTAAAGATGTGGCCACCCCAAAGTCTCGTGCCCACAGGAATTGGGCATAGTCATCAGCGCCATGAATGGAAGTCGACTGAGGCAGTCTCCAACATTATTGGTGTTTCCCTTCTTGTACTTAATTTTCAAATGGAATTGTTGCAATTATGTGGACCATTTCTAATGGTGATCGTTCTACAACTTCACTTGTGTCTATATGAACTACAAGGCTCGTTGGTCTGTGTGGCGATCGTTTCCTTCCCCAGAATCTAATTCTTCCACTAACGATAGGATTGCACAATGGAATACATTTCTTTGTTATAGGTGGGATACTTTGGGACTCTATCTTAAAGTGTCTCACTGTAGTAATCCATTGGATTCCCCTACTGAGTAAGAACTGTTGCACCAATAGAGTAGTCAGAGGCATTTGTCTCAATCTCAAATGGTTGTTGTAGGTCAGGTAATGTGAGCACTAGTGCAGAGTAGAGACACTTCTTAACCTCAGAAAAAGCTCCTTTTGTGTTTCAGACCAATATATTTTTTCTCTTGCTCCACCCTTGGTGACTTGACTTAGAGGCCCAAGTGATATGAGAGAACCCCAACACAAACCTGTGGTAGAAATTGCCAAGGCTCAAAAAGTTGCGAAGCTCTATTAGAGTGGTTGGGGTTAGACCATCCCGAATGACTTGTATCTTGGATGGGTCCACATTTACACCATGATCATCAATGATGTACCTTATATATTGAACCAGGGTCATTCCAAAAGTGAATTTCTCGAGATTGGCACACATTTTATGTTGTCATAGGGTTTGGAGGACCTGCCGAATATGGTGGATGTGCTCTTCCCAACTCTGGTTGAAGATCAAGATATAATCAAAATACACCACCACAAATGCATTGATGAAGGGTCACAATATGTCATCCATCAACCTAATGAAGGTTGTAGGGGAATCCAAAAGGCCCTCCTTGGATTTGAAGGCAGTCTTCTACACATCAAAGGGTTCGATAGCCACCCGGTGATAATTGGACATCAAGTCAATATTGCTAAAATATTTCACCCCCTTGAGCTGGTCCAAAAGGTCATCAATCTGTGGGATTGGGTACCTATTCTAGATAGTGATCTTGTTCAATGCTTGATAGTTAATACATAGTCTCTAGCTTCTGTCCTTCTTCTGTAACAATATAATCACGCTCCCACAGGGTGAAGAGATTGGCCTGATGTGCCCTTTTCACAACAACTCCTGAATCTACCTCTTGATCTCATCATTCTCTAGAATCGAGGGTTGATAGATCGGTCCATTGGGTAGTGACGCGTTCGGGGTTAGATCGACGGAGTGGTTGACCTAAGCGTGCAGAGGTACCCCCATATGTGAGGCGAAAATGCCCCCATACTACTCCAAGACGTTGTCCATCTACTATTTTTGTGTAGTGGAGCCCTATTTGGAAGTCATGGTGACAATATTATTATTTCCCTTAGGGTGTATCATAAGGAAATCAAATTTCCTGGTCTGTGGAATGATCTTACTGCATTTCTTTGTAGAGATTAAAGAGATAACAGTAGGTGGGGTTACCTTCGGTATCTTGTACAACTTATTGCCCAAAGTAATAAACACAGAGCGAGGTCTAGAATCATATACAACATGTCGCTTCCACAAGTATTTTTTTCCTAATAATACATCACAAAAGTCAAGGGGAGAAACATCACACAGTACCTCATCTTTGAAGGGCTTGATTTTATAGGGAAGGAGACACTGTTGGTTGACATAGAGATCTCGTCCTTGGTGAAGCCCCCCGATGGTGTATGAATGTGGATGTGTTTTAGTCGATAGACCCACCCGCTTCATGATCTCTACTAAAATGAGATTCTTTTAGATCCCACTACTGACAATGAACTGCAACGAAGAAACCTTCACCGACATCTATAAGTGGAAGAGGTGTTCCCTATCCTTTGGATCTTCAAGCTCATTCTTCTAGATCTTGGTGGTATCCATGGTGGCACTGGGCTCTGCATCAATGATTTGCTTCCCTTTGTCATTCCCCTTGTCGGGTTCTGACTCAAATTTGGAACATGCATCTGATTCAAAAGCCTTCAGCTCTGCCACCAGTGACTTCTTGGATCGACAGTCACTTGTGTTATGAGTGGAGCACTTATGGAACTCACACTATTTTCCCATGTCCTTCTTTGTCTTCAGGGTGTTTTTCTTTCCTTGCTTCTTCGACAAGTTATCCTAGGTCACCTTGCCTTAGTTTTGTCTTTTACTCTGTGGTATGGGGGTGCCTTTCCCTTGCTTCATATTCACATATCCAAAGTATCACTTCTTTTGTTTAAACTTCTGCTCAATCTTGACAGTGTATTGGTATGTTGTGCCGAGCAAAGAGATGTACATGAACTCCATATCATCCTGGATATATCCACGTAGACAGCTATGGTACTTGAGTACCAAATGCCACTAATAATCATTGATACCTAACTTCATGCGAAGGGTAAGACAAAAATTGGTAAACTCCGACACGTATTGGTCCCTTTCCTGCCATAGTATGGTCCACTTTATGTATTTATCCTCATAGCTCCCGACAGGTTAGAACTGCTCCTTTGATGGCATCCTAAAATGAATTCCAATGGGTGAAGCTGAAAATAATGAGGGTGTACTTTCATCCTTCTTCTCACAACAGGTTTCCCACTAGTCCTTGACATGGGGGGCAACTTTAAGAAGTCCAAAAGTAATATTTTCCTAGTTTGAAAAATCATGAACATAAAAATATCCATCTAGCATATTTAACCATTTATCTATGACATCCACATCTATCTTATGTTCAAATATGGGGAAGTCAAAGTTAACTTGTACCTTAAAGGTTGTGGGGCTGTTAGAGTGGTTGCTTGAAAACAATGCGTCGCCTTTGGGTAGCCACTGAAGGATCTAGGCAAAGTTGTCCATCATTGCATTCCTCTATCACTCGAGGGCTTCTTCGAGAAAGATTTTGAAAGGATATCCTACCCCCTCATCTTTCTTCTCTTCAGCCATGGGAGGCCATCTAGATTGTTGAGGCTGGTCTTGCAAATGTTTGACTAGTTCGAGCCCTAACTGCTTATATCCCGACCTTGTTGGGGACATGCAAAGAAAAATAAAGAAAGAGAAGACCATTATGATACCATCGATTTGAACTTAAACAAGAACACAACAAATCACAATTTAAAATAACCATAAATATAGAGATGTAGAGAAATAACACTTCATTTCATTAATAGCAAATACTGAAATATTCTTACAAACAAAATGGAAATAAACTAGCTCAGGCAATGGTTGCTTATCTTTGAGAAGAGATGTGGCGGCTACATGCCTCCCAACTGTGTTACAATTATTCTCAAGGGACTATTTAATATTAAAAAACAAGGGAAAACCCTAAAAAACCAAACACTAACCCCAAGAGATGGAATGCTAATAGTTTGTAGGCCCCGTTGGGCTTATTTAGGCAACCAACTTGCTGGGATCGTAACTTGGTCATATTATCTCTGTTTGGCGCATACGATACCTTGTTGGAAAGGTCTATCTGAGTACTACAAGATTTACAACCACAAAGCTATAGCATTGTTTTTGACCTAAAAAAAATTCTGTTTAGGGGGTCAAAACTGCTCCGGAAGTTCATGACCCAAAACTGCTAAAATAGTAAATGTTGCAATAAACAAGGAAACAAATGAAACTGACTTGAGGTCGAGGTGGAATAGGTAGGTGGCCACCAATATCCACCTAGATTATTCCTCCCTCCTAAGGAAGAAATGGTCCCCATTGTGTGAAAATCCTCCATGAGGTGAGGAAATTTCTGTTGAACCTGGTCCTTGGTGAACCACTTGCCTTGGTGAAGGAGTTGGATTGCTTTGAAAACTTGATATAGGTGGATCCTATGTTGGCGAGTGTTGTTTATCTATGTGTCCATGATGTGATCAATTGTGTTATGTTCCATAAAATCTGGGTTTAGCTCTATTGTTGTGATTTGTTCTACAATGTTGGATGTGTCCAACAATGGTGGAAAGTATGGGCAAAGGCGGTCCACATTGAACACTGGGTGCAAATCAAGGAATGATGGAATGATGAGCTTTAAGGAATTTTCCCCTATAGCCTTCATGATGGTGTATGTCCCATATCAGAGTGGGAAAAGCTTGTGGTGGGGTCTAGTGGAGAACTCCTTCTGCAAATGTAGCCAAACTTAGTCGCCCACCTAGAACTTGTGTGGCACCTGATGCTGATCATGGCACTTCTTTTACTTCGCATTATATTTGTCTAATATATCATGGACCTAATAGTGGATGTGTTGAATGCACTCAACGAATCTATTAGCCCTGTCATCTTTGGACTGTACGTGAGCCAAATTTTATAGAGTAGCTGCAAATGTTATGGTCACCTCAATGTGACATAATGGCTAAAATCTATGATGAGCCTCGGTATTGCAACAAGAATGCTGCAACTCCCAAGGCTATCAACTTTAATTATCAACCCAGGGTTCATACAAACTTAAGAGGTATTAACACTATATGTATAGCATACAATGTGTCCTTCCTTTGTTGTCATGATGTAATGGAGTGCATGTATTGAAGTCAAATCCTAAACTAATTGTAGAAAATGAAATGCTCGAAATGGAAACCTTAACCTATTGCAAGAAAGAAAATACAAGGAAAGAAACCTATTTTAATTTCATAAATATAATGAAATAAATGTAAAATATTACATTTAAAATAGTTTAGATCAATTAACAGAGTTCATTGGAGGCGGCAATCAAGAAAATCATCATTGTATTATCCAATCCATAAATCTGTCCATTAACACAAATTTCTGAAATGTTTTGTATTGGTAAAAAGGAAAATCCTAAGCAGTCTTTAGTCTTCCATAATAATTTATTTAAATCCCAGGGGTCATGATTCAACCATAAGGGACCAAAACCAAGCTTCTTGAGTGAATTTGGGCAAGTAAATGCATGTTGGAAGGCTATTACTGGAAACTACAAGATGTTATAGATTTACTACATGTTGTTGGGAAAAGTATCCAACACGGAATGCCCCTATCCCACTCTAAGGAGTGATAGTGCCTTAGCAACAAACAAGACAAAACTATCTGAGTATTCTTCTTTACGAAATGTAAATAGAGGAGAAGGATGTAACTAACCGATGTCTTCCGCTAGTTTGTCGATCCAATCTCACTCTCTTTTGTTTGCTTCCCGCTGCTTGCTCCTTCACTGGCCCAGCTACACCAAGTTCCTGCAAGATCACAAGAGAGGAAAACTACACAAAAGATATAGATTCACATTCATAACTAGTTTAGGATTAGAATAAACTAAATATGCAAATATAACAAAACATCATTGGTATACAAGCATATAGGAGAAACTCAAATGGTTTTATTGATGAAATAACAAAGTTCAGGAAGAGATACAACCAAGTGAGGCCCAATCCAGCATCACCTTCCCAGCAAATGGAATCCCTTCTTCACCTCCTTCAAAGCAAATCACCCAATAGTTCTAATCTCAAACCAACAGCAATTCTCTGCAAAATACCAAATTCCAGCCTCCTGAACCTCTGGGTGAGAGATCCATATATAGATGTTTGGAGAGAGGATGAGTCAGCTTGAGATCTGACTAGTGTCCTCTCCCTCTGTTAGTTCTTGTTTCCACTTGGAGGTTCTTGCTTCCACTTGGAGGTTGAGAACCTCTTACTCATCACTAGTCGAATTCACTGAGGCAAGTGTCATTGAGGAAGATTCTGGAAGCTTCCATTGCTTTGACACCTTGCTAAATGACCTTGCCATTTGGCATTTCTCGCTCAACGCACCCTGGTAGTGCTTCTACCTGCGTTGCAGTGAAGGTAGCCAGTGTAAGCCTTGCATTTTAGCGTAGACAGCTAGTGGAGCCTCTGAATTGATCCTGAATTGACTTGTTTTTGAGCAGTTTCTGGTGGAGAACTTCCGTGAATTGCTGTGGTTTGTTAGCCTTGTTCCTCTAGGGGTAGGAACAACATGCTTATGGAATTTGGATCCCTTGGATTATGGACATTTCATGCTCAAATGCTGTAAGGCACAAAAATGTCTATAACAGTTGCCCCCTAAAGTATGAGGTTGTTTATCGGGTGAAATGCTTTATTAGGAGGATCCGAAGTTCTTCCAATGCTGGGAGGATGACTTGTAATAAGATACAATACAATACATTATTTTTCATACTTCATTCATGATCTAGCTGAGGCGGGCATTCCCATGCTCAACTTTATAAATTCATTTTTCTGTACATAGAAGAGACAATCGTCTGATGGTAGACTGATGATTTTGATGAAATCACCATCCTTTTTGGTAGGATGATTATCTGCTGCAATGCTGTACATGTCAATGTCTTTACTTTTTCCTGAATATATATCACAGCCCAGATGGATGAAACTAGATCCGGGGTCTTCAATGTCGTCCGATCTTCACTCTAAGTACAAGTCGATCCATGTGAGAATTGTTCTGAAGTCGAACATGGAAAGACATCGCTTGATTAACAGTCAATGATGTAAACTGTTAACAAGCGCGAGAGGAATCACCGATAATGATAATGACCCTCAAGGTACTGCAGTACAATTCATGTGGTGTGAATAAAGGACTTGGCGTCGAACACCACGCAAAATCTTTCGGTCGAAGGTCATTGATGTATACCTGTCGCCGGAAGTGAGAAACTTGCCATTGAGGCATGCAAGCTTCAAAGTACTGAAGGGGGTTGTCCCTAGATCAACTTCTTGGATAGTGAGCTGATGTCGACAAGAAGCGATCCGTCAAAGGAGGGCCTTAATGTATCCCACATCAATGACACGGAACGGAGCAAATGATTTTGATGGAGGTGAAAACGATCTGATGATACATGATTCAGGGTGGCGGTCATGAAAGGATGAAGGGCAATGTATGGTAGTGGATGGGACACGGTTGACTTCTCTGGATGACTTCTCATGAACATATCGGCGACACTTGTGTGATGGATTGGTAGAATTTACCCCAAAGGTGGATGGTATGGTGAGACCATGGCGATGTGACCGGTGAATGAAACAACCCAACCCGACTCAGGCACGAAGCGGAAGTGTCATGTTCAAGAGCGACTTTGCTACCAATAAAGTTATTTGAGTTTCTTCCCAATTTTCCCCAGTCATTTCTGACCAGTACCTCTTTATTTTTGTCAAGCTTGAGGAGGATAACATATGCTTGTTCTATAATTTACCCTTCGGGTAAACCCATCGCTATGTTTTAATGAGCCTAGCGATAGTGAAACTCGTTCTCGTCTAAAGACAAGTTTGTCGCTATTTAATGCTTTTAACGAGTCTAACGACAAAGATAACTCGGTCCTTTTCAATTTTAGAGAGTCTGAAAAGGTACGTAAAGATAACTCCAAAGTTCCTTTTTCGTCATCTAATCCCTTAAGTCCAAAAAAGTATAAAACAATACAGAAGGGATGAATTTTCAATAGTTTTAACGAGCCGAACCAAACAAGTGCTCGATCTTTTTGTGCAATAATCCCTCAGGTCCAAAAAGATTAAAATCTACAGGAGGGATAGCTCTTCCGGTCACTTTAACGAGCTGGAAGGCCAAAACTCGGCAATCTTTTCATATTTTACGAGTCAGATGCAAAGAGCTTAAAGAAGACTCGTCTTTTGAGGAACGAGTGATGAACGAGGCAGCAACTGATTCCAGGTAAGGCTTGGAATTTTCCAATCACGGCAGTGTCACAAGGATGGCTTAATGAAATCACTCTTCGCAGTTGTTCCTCAAAATGGGTAAACAATCAAATGGAGGTGAATGATCGGCCAAATGAAAAGTGGAGGTGACGGTGCAAACACGACCAAGGCTTTTAATGGCTGATAAATTTACTTTCGTAGTGGTTATTTACCGGGTAGTTCATTTTTTAGCGAGCTTAAACACGGGTTGAAACACTTGCTCGATCTTATGTTTATTTTTTAACGAGCATGAACTATGTGCTAAAACTGCTCGGATCTTGCGTTTATTTTTTAACGAGCATGAACTGTGTGCTAAAACTGCTCGATTACCCAGTCATATGATAAGAATGTCTCCTGTAAGATGCTATTTTTTATGGAGCTTACATCTCACGAAGCTATGCCCCGAATCCTTCCATTATGCAAGTTTGGAAACGGCTAATCCTACGAGTTTAAAGGGTTAGACCTACAGGTTTAAAGGGAGGACCTAAAAATTTAAAAAATAAATAGTCGCCCCTTGCTTGCACTCCAAAAGGTATGCATGCCCCCAGGTATAAAATATGGTTTCAAGGTTACCCTTACTTTGTCCGCCGAAACATGTGCTTCAGCAGGAAAGGCCTACCTCTTTCAGGTTACCAAAGATTGCTCTATTCGCGGCCACGAATAAAACACTTCCTCGGCGATGTCTACCGAGATAGACAAAGGTGAGTGACTTAGTTCAAACACATAACTTTGACAAAAGAATCTTATTCTAGAACAACCCCTCTTCCGATCACGGACGGGGTACGGACTAGTCATATTCTCCCGCGGAAACCTACTCTATACCCAAAGTTCTTTCTGCCCGAAGCAGACCAGGATGCATGCCCCCTGGGTTCCAGTCACATCCTTCCGAATCACTCGCGCTCATCAGGAAGAAGGACTGGGGGTGGAGACATTTCTTGCGTGAACAGACCATTTAGGGTTGGTATATGACTATTTGCGATGCGTGATCCCGGAAATGAAAGTTGGTCTACGAGCTTGACCACTCTTCCTTCGTGTGGAAAACACATTACTCTAAAGAGTGAGGAGACAATTGCTCCCATGCAATATATATAGTCTCGTCCAAGGAGTAGGTTATAATCCAAGGGTCCTTGAACGACCATCATGTTCATTTGAACGGTCTTCCCTTTCAATGTTATGGGAACATTGGGGAGGATCCCTAAAGGTCGACTGGTTCCTTTATCGAAGCCTGTCAAATTTCTCATTTCAGGCAAAAGCGCTGGCGAACCAAGCACTTTACAAGAAATAGAGGAAAGGATACTCACAGATGCCCCCTCATCGATGATGGTGCCAACCATGACCATTCTGTATATTTGGACGATAACTCGAAATGGTATGCTTGCTGGCAAACAGGGTCTGCCTAGTTGGTTCTAGCCGAAGGATACAACTAGGTTGCTTGGTGGTGGGACCGAGTAGACGGCCGGATATCGCTCTGACGAACTTCCTTCCTGCGATAAAGGAATGGGAGGGGTACCCCTGTGTTCGTCGGAGTCTGTGTTGATGAAAAGAATCTAGATGGTGTCATCCTTCTTCTCTTCAGTGACAGTATCATTCGAAGATGAGTCCTCTGAAGGCAAGACCGGGTCAACTGTCGTTTCGACCTTTTGACTTTCGTCAGGTATGGATTCAGTAGGTTCATTTTCAATGACTGATGCTTCAGCCGACCACTTGAGCGGGCCAGCTGGATTCTCAACTAACGAAGGACTTGGCACGAGTTTTTTATATCCAGGAGGAAGTCGTAACGGTGAAACCGGACGATCTTCCAAAACTCTTTTCGCCTCGTCTAAGAAGGGACAACGGTGGATGGCGTGATCGCCTTCACACAGTCTACAGGGAGATCTATCTCTCCCTCTTTGTCCTGGAGCTTCACCCTCGCTAGTTGACGGTATGCATTCAACATGGCTATCAGAGGTTGATGCTACCAGATTGTGCAAACAAGGAGACCAGTCCCTTAGTATCCGGGTGTTGTAGGGAAAAGTATTCGACTTGGATGACCCTAACCCACTCTAAGGGTGACAGTTCCTTAGCAACAACTGTAAAACAAACTAATGAAAGTTTACTTCTTTATGAAAGCAAAAGAGAATGGAGGAAGCACTAACCGTTGCCTTGCGCTTAATGTCGAATCCAAACTCCCGTCTTTGGCCGCTTGCTCCTAGCTCTTTGTCCTTCTGCTCGCCCAGCTACAATGAGATCCTGCACAATGACAAAGAAGGAAACTACAAGAGGCATGCAATCATAACTGGTTTATGGATTAGTGTAAACCAAACATGCAATCATCACAATATATAATTGAACAAAAGCACATAGAAGAACCTCAATAGCTTTTATTAATGAAGAAATAAAGGTTCTGAGAGGATTACAACCATTGCAGGCTCCAACCCAGCAACACCTCCCAGCAGAAAGAATTGCTCTTCTTCACCTCTCTCAAACAATCACCCGATAGCTCAAGAATGAAACCAACAGCATATCATTACTTTGCACCAAATTCCAGCCTCCTGAGCTCATAGGAGAGAGCTCAATATATAGATGAATTGAGAAAGGATGAGTCAGCTTGCAACTGATGTGTAGCTGCCTTGTGTCCTCTCTCTCTTCAGTTGATCTTTAGTTGATCTTCAGTTCTTGAGTCCACTTGGTGAACCTTGCTTCCACTTGGAGAAACAAAGCCTCTGACTCATCACAAGGCGAAATACCTTATCCAAGTGTCAATTTTGGAAGATTCCAAAGCTATGACTCACTCTGCCACATGTCCAAACTCGCCCAACGCAGGTGGGCTTTGTTCTGCCTGCTTTGCAACGCAGGTACACCATGGAGCAGTTGTGTTTCAGCGCAGAAACCCAGTGGAGCACCTGCTTTGATTTCAGGATTGCTTGTTTTTGAGTGTTTTCAGGTGGAGAACTGATCTGAGAGCTGTTGGTTTGCTGACCTTGTTCCTCTAGGGGTAGGAACATCATGTTTAGGGAACTTTGGATCCCTTGGATTATTGACAATTCATGCTTGTTGCTGCAAGGCACAAAATTGTCTATAACAGATGCCCCCTAAAGTATGAGGTCGTTTATCGGGTGAAATGCTTTATTGAGAGGATCCGAAGTTCATTCAATCTGCTGAGAAGTGTCCTGTAATAAGATACAATACAATACATTATTTTTCATACATTTTTCATGATCTAGCTGAGGCGGGCATTCCCATGCTCAGCTTTATAAATACACTTTGGTACATAGAACAACGATCGTCTGATGCTAGACTGATAATTCTCTGCCGAATTTATCATCCTTCACTGATAATTCTCTGCCGAATTTATCATCTTTTGAGAAGGATGATCATCTGTTGCAATGATGTACATATCAAATGTCTTTATGTCCTGAATATATATCGCAGCCCGGATGGATGAAACTAGATCCGGGGTCTTCAATCTCTTCCGATCTTCACTCGATGTACAAGTCGATCCATGTGAGAATTTCTTGAAGTCGAACATGGAAAGACATCGCTTGATTACCGGTCAATAATGTAAACCGTTAACAAGCGCGAGAGGAATCACCGATAAGGATGATGACCCTCAAGGTACGGCAGTACAATCTACATGGTGGGAATAAAGGACTTGGCGTCGACCACCATGCAAAATCTTCTGGTCGAAGGTCATTAATGTATACCTGTCGCCGGAAGTGAGAAAATTGCCATTGAGGCATGCAAGCTTCAAAGTACTGAGGGGGGTGTTCCTAGATCAACTCCTTGGATAATGAGCTGATGTCGACAAGGAGCGATCCGTCAAAGGAGGGCCTTAATGAATCCCACATCAGTGACACGGAACGGAGCTAGTGATAATGATGAGGTGAAAACAAACTGTGATGTATGATTCAGGGTGGCGGTCATGAAGTGGATGAAGGATAATGTATGGCAGTGGGTGGAACAGGGTTGACTCTTTACAGAACCACATCTCTTGAACATATAACGACACTGATGTGATGGATTGGTAGCATTACCCCAATTGTGGATGGTGTGGCGAGGACCATGATTCTGCGATCGGTGAATGAAACAACCCAACCCGAAGCGGATGGAGGACAAAGTGTCATGTTCAAGAGCGACTTGCTACCATTAATACTGTGAGGTTCTCCCAATTTTTCCCCAGTCATTGCTGACCAGTACCTCTTTATTTTTGTCAAGCTTGAGGAGGATAACATATGCTTGTTCTATAACCTGCCCTTCGGGCAAGCCCATCGCTATGTTTTAACGAGCCTAGCGATAGGGAAACTCGTTCTCGTCTAAAGACAAGTTTGTCGCTATTTAATCATTTTAACGAGTCTAACGACAAGGAAAACTCGGTCCTTTTCATTTTTAGAGAGTCTGAAAAGGCACGAAAAGTTAACTCCAAAATTCCTTTTTCGTCATCTAATCCCTTAAGTCCAAAAAAGTATAAAACAATACAGAAGGGATGAATTTTCGGTTGCTTTAACGAGCCGAACAAAACAAGCGCTCGATCTTTTTGTGCAATAATCCCTCAGGTCCAAAAAGATTAAAATCTAGAGGAGGGATAGCTTTCCGGTCGCTTTAACGAGCTGGAAGGCCAAAACTCGGCAAACTTTTCATATTTTACGAGTCAGTGAAAAGAGCTCAAAGAAGACTCGTCTTTTGAGGAACGAGTGATGAACAGGGATAGCAGCAGATTCCAGGTACAGGTTGGAATTCTCCAATCATGGCAGTGTCACAAGGATGGCTAAGTGAAATCACTCTTCGCAGCTATTCCTCAAAATGGGTAAACAAACATATGGAGGTGAACGATTGGCCAAATGAACAGATGGAGGTGATGGCATATAAACACGACCAAGGGCTTTTAATATGGCTTTCAAAGGTTACATTTCTCGAGGTTGTTTACCGGTTCATTTTTTATGCGTGAGCTTGAACTGCTAGGGAAAGATTGCTCACAATCTACGTTTATTTTTTAACGAGCATGAACTTCTGCACAAAAACTGCTCGATGATTGCGTTTATTTTTTAACGAGCATGAACATTGCCAAAACTGCTCAATTCTTGCGTTTATTTTTTAACGAGCATGAACATTGCTAAAACTGCTCGATTTATACCAGTCTTAATACAAGGAATGCTTTAGGTGAGGTAATCTTATTTAAGGAGCGATACCTCACTAATTACTCCAAATTGGCAGGTTTTAACTTTTGCCCTTCATCCTTTCTTTATGCAAGCTGGAAACGGCTAATCCTACGAGTTTAACGGGTTAGACCTACAGGTTTAAAAGGAGGACCTAAAAATTTAAAAAAATAAATAGTCGTCCCGTGCTTGCATTCCAAAAGGTTTGCATGCCCCCAGGTATAAAGTATAATTTCGAGATTCTGCCATCTCTTACTTATTATCCGAAAAATGGTTTTGTTTGCTGCCGCAAACTAAACTCTCTTTTCGGCGATGTCTATCATTAGGTTGTTAAGGATGGTGACCACTTGTTGCAGCAATTTCATCTCTTTCTTTGAAGACTGCCCCTACTTATCCTTCAAAACAGCTTGTTTTAATGGGTGAGGCTTGACATTCAAAGATGGTGGCTTCTTGCTGCCACAAATAGACCCCCTCCTTAGGAGAGCCCACTTCTTTAGACAAAGGGAGCGACCGCTTCGCTCACATAACTTTGACAAAAGAATTTTACCCTAGAACAACCCTCTCTTCCACTGCCGGACGGGGTACGGACTAGTCCATTCTTCTGCGGAAATTAACTTTATACCCAAGGTTTTCTCTGCCCGAGGCAGGCCAGGGTGCATGCCCCCTGGGTCCCAGTTCTTTCTTTCCTGATTACTCGCATTCATCGGGAAGTAGAACCGGAGGCGGTGGCATTCCTTGAGCGAATAAACCGTTAAGGGATGGTATTTGACTATTTACAATGCGTGATCCTGGAAATGAAAGTTGGTCTACTAGCTGGACCATTCTTCCTTCGTGCGGAAAACACATGACTCTAAAGAGCGAGGACACTATTGCCTCCATGCAATATATATAGTCTCGTCCAAGGAGTAAGTTATATGCCAAGGGTCCCTGGATGACCATGATGTTCATGCGAACTGACTTCCCTTTCAATGTAAGCGGAACATTGGGGAGAATCCCTAACTGGTGACTGGTTCCTTTATCAAAACCTGATAGATTTCTCATCTCAGGTAAAAGCGCCGGGCAACCCAGTGCTTTCCAAGCAACAGAGGAAAGGATACTCACAGATGCCCCTTCATCAATGATAGTTCCAGCCATCACCATTCTGTAGATTTGGACTATGATTCTGAATGGGATACTGGCTGGTAACCGGGGTCTGCCTAGTTGATTCCAATCAAAGGATACAACTAGGTTGCTTGGTGGTGGGACCGAATATACGGCCGGATACGACCCTGACGATGTTCCTTCCTGCGATAAAGGAATGGGCGCATTGCCCTGATGCTCATCAGAGTCTGTGTTGATGAAAAGAATATGGACGGTGTCATCCTTATCCTCTTCAGTGAGGGTGTCATTTGAAGATGGATCTTCAATGACAGAGTCATTGGACGATGAAACCTCTGAAGGAAGAACCGGGTCAACTGCCGTTTCGACCTTTAGACTTTCGTCTGGTCTGGATTCAGTAGGTTCATTTTCAATGACCGACACTTCAGCTGACCACTTGGGCGGGTCAGCTGGATTTTCAACTATCGAGGGATTAGGCGCGAGTTTTTGGTATCCAGGAGGAAGTCGTAATGGCGAAACCGGACGATCTTCCAAAACTCTCTTTGCCTCATCTAAGAATGGACATTTGTGGATGGCGTGCTCGCCTTCACACAATATACAGGGTGATCTTGGTCTCCCTCTTCGTCCTTCACTCTCGCTAGTTGACGGACTGCAATCAACATGACTGCCAGAGGTTGATGCTACCGGATTGTGCAATCTTGGGGACCAGTCCCTTAGTATCCGGGGAATACAAGGACAATCACGATGGAAGTGGGCCCCTTCGCAAATGACACATGGCGATTTAGGCCCGGTCGGTGCAGTGTGTGGGTTTTTGTCAGCCGTCTTTTGCTTGCCCCCAGTCGCCTTCGCCATAGGCTCCTTCTGCTTCTTTTCTCTCTTCTTCCTTTCCTTCTTCTCCTTGGGAGGCTGAATTTTGCCAGTTCTACCTCGCGAAGATGAAGGATCAGAGGAAGTATTGTAAGAAGTGGAAGGCTGGTGGGTAGTCCTAGACTGGTCTGATTGTTGATTCGACTGCTCAGGATTAGTGGCGATCTGGACTACATTAGTTGAAAAGATCCATACAGGTAGGCCAATTGTCAATCCTGGAAGTGACAATGTTGCCATATGAGGCGCACCAACATCTCCCAAGAGGAGAAGGGATTTGTACTTCCGCCAAGGTTGCCTCCTTGGTTGGTGGGCTCCATACTTTTCAACTGAAAGATCAACGTGGGAATAACAGGTGATTTTGTTCCGCTTAAAATAAATTTTATTAACGACGCTTTTAGACACAAACTTGCTTTTTCATGTTTTAAGAGTCGAGAAAAAGCTAAAGATGACTCTAGTCGCCTTCGATGTTTTAACGAGCCCGAAGTGACAAATGCTCGGATGGACTTTTTCAGTTATAGAGTTTGAAAAAGGCCAAAAGAAACTGCTCTGGAGTTCTAGGCACAGGGTGTGCCAAACTTTTCGCGAAACCACAGAATACGTTTTACGGTACGGGTGGTCGATCTTCGTGAATGCTGTGTTCACTGCATCGCGATCAGTAGGGCGGTCGACACGGCTTCCTATGGATAAAGGATAATTGCCTATAGGGGTCTCCCAATATATACGCGACGGTACGTGGGAGCACAAGTCCGTATTAGTGCCACCGACTCTCAGGAGGAATCACCCACCTTCGTAGAGATCGACAGTCACTATGTTTAACAACGCCGGAACACGTCTCTACCTAGACCTCTATGTGTTTGCGTTATGTTACAAAGCGTTGTTATGTAAATTGGATTTATTTTAATGTTGATCTTGCTTATCAGTTTGCCTTTAAGGATCACCACGAGATGTATATAAGAAATTCCTGAATGCAATCTAAGATGAGAAGCAAACTTTTCAATCTTTCAACTTTGAAAACCTTAACTACTGAGGGAAAAGAAAGGAAAATCTTTTCACACAGATCATAGAGCACACACTAAAATGCAAATTTTTCTAAATCGTCAAGCACACAGTCAAATGCAAAATGCACAATGCATGTATTTTCTTTTCCCTTTCTTAATGTGGATGGATACAAAAAGAAAGTGGTTATATAACTTTGATTTCGATTTAAAGCGAAAGTAAACAAGTTTGTCCAAAATCAAAAGACACCTTAAGATTCACTTGCTTAATCACTGGAAATACATGAAATCAAACCATATGAACGAAAGTAAAATGACTAACCAGCTATGGACAACAAACAAGCTAACTCTTTAGACCAGCAAAACGCCTAACACAGGTTCAGATCTAAGAGGCCAAAAGCATGACTAGTTTACTTTTCGTTATGGGAAATTGTAAATGAGCAAGAAATACAAAGAACAAGTACAATTTCGTTATATAACAGAGGCAGAATGATGGCAAGTAATATTGGTTTCAAAACAGGCACAAGACTGACACCTAGCAGCAAAACTAAGTGAAAACAGGCAAGAGAAAAGAGGAAACCCCAAATGCAGTAAGCAAATTTGGGTCAACGCAGGCTCTGCACAGTCAAACTGGCTCTCAGCGCAGGTAGTCAGTTCGGGACCTGCGTTGCAAAGCAGGTAGCCTGTGTACTACCTGCTTTGGAAAACGAGAGTTGCGTTTTCACAGTTTCCGGGTTATAATTTTCTCAAAAATGTACGGTTTTTGCTCAAATCAGAAGCATTTAGTCAAGTATAATCAAAGGGATGATTTAGAAGGTGCAAAGCTATCACTAAGAGCTTACAAGGATCTTTGTAGATCAGCTCTTCAAATCATGAATCTGCTCAGAAAATGAGCAAGAGTAGCTGCCCCTCTACTTCGCTTTTGATATAGTCAAAAGCTTTTCGATTTGGTACTCTTTTGTTCAGGAAATGAATAGCAAAGATACTACAAACACAATCAAATGGATACGATCCCCAGTGGAGTCGCCAGTTTGTTGTAGGGAAAAGTATCCGACTTGGATGACCCTAACCCACTCTAAGGGTGACAATTCCTTAGCAACAACTGTAAAACAAACTAATGAAAGTTTACTTCTTTATGAAAGCAAAAGAGGATGGAGGAAGCACTAACCGTTGCCTTGTGCTTAATGTCGAATCCAAACTCCCCTCTTTGGCCGCTTGCTCCTAGCTCTTTGTCCTTCTGCTCGCCCAGCTACAATGAGATCCTGCACAATGACAAAGAAGGAAACTACAAGAGGCATGCAATCATAACTGGTTTATGGATTAGTGTAAACCAAACATGCAATCATCACAATATATAATTGAACAAAAGCACATAGAAGAACCTCAATAGCTTTTATTAATGAAGAAATAAAGGTTCTGAGAGGATTACAACCATTGCAGGCTCCAACCCAGCAACACCTCCCAGCAGAAAGAATTGCTCTTCTTCACCTCTCTCAAACAATCACCCAATAGCTCAAGAATGAAACCAACAGCATATCATTACTTTGCACCAAATTCCAGCCTCCTGAGCTCATAGGAGAGAGCTCAATATATAGATGAATTGAGAAAGGATGAGTCAGCTTGCAACTGATGTGTAGCTGCCTTGTGTCCTCTCTCTCTTCAGTTGATCTTTAGTTGATCTTCAGTTCTTGAGTCCACTTGGTGAACCTTGCTTCCACTTGGAGAAACAAAGCCTCTGACTCATCACAAGGCGAAATACCTGATCCAAGTGTCAATTTTGGAAGATTCCAAAGCTATGACTCACTCTGCCACATGTCCAAACTCGCCCAACGCAGGTGGGCTTTGTTCTGCCTGCTTTGCAACGCAGGTACACCATGGGGCAGTTGTGTTTCAGCGCAGAAACCCAGTGGAGCACCTGCTTTGATTTCAGGATTGCTTGTTTTTGAGTGTTTTCAGGTGGAGAACTGATCTGAGAGCTGTTGGTTTGCTGACCTTGTTCCTCTAGGGGTAGGAAAATCATGTTTAGGGAACTTTGGATCCCTTGGATTATTGACAATTCATGCTTGTTGCTGCAAGGCACAAAATTGTCTATAACACCGGGGAATACAGAGACAATCTCTGTGGAAGTGGTCTCCTCTACATATGACACATGACGATTTAGGCCCGGTCAGTGCTGTGTGTGGATTTTTTCTAGACGACTCCTGTTTGCCCCCAGGCACCTTTGGCTCCTTCTTCTTCTTCTCTTTCTTCTTCTTCTCCTTCTTCTCCTTAGGAACTTGGTTTTTAGCTTTACCAGTTCCTTCAAGCGAAGAGGAAGGAGGAGAGGAAGAGTTAGAAGAGGTAGAAGGCTGGTGAGCAACTTTAGACTCATCTAGCTGTCGATTCGACTGTTCAGGAATAGTGGTGTTCTGAACTACATTGGTTGAGAAGAGCCAGACTGGCAAGCCAATTGTCAGTCCCGGAAGCGACAATGTGGCCATATGGGGCGCACCAACATCTCCCCAAGAGGAGAAGGGACTAGGATTTCCACTAAGGGGAATTCCTTGGTTGGTGTGTTCCATTTTCTCAACTGAAAGTTCAACGCAGGAAAAGGGGGTGATTTTGTTCCGTTTAAAATAAATTTTAACGACGCTTTAGACACAACTTTCTTTTTCAATTTTAAAGAGTCGAGAAAAAGCTAAAGATGACTCTAGTCTCCTTCGATGTTTTAACGAGCCCGAAGTGACAAATGCTCGGATGGAAATTTTCCGTTATAGAGTCTGAAAAAGGCCAAAAGGAACTGCTCTGGAGTTCTAGGTAGAGGGTGTGCCAAACTTTTCGCAAAACCGCAGAATACTTTTTAAGGTACGGGCGGTCGATCTTCTTGAATGCTGTGTTCAGTGCATTGCGATCAGTAGGGCGACCAACACGACTTCCCATGGATAAAGGCTTTATTCCTATAGGGGTCTCCCAATATATACGCGACGGTATGTGGGAGCACAATCCGTACTGATACTTATCGCTTCACCGTGGAGGAATCACCCAACCACTCAACGGTAAGATATCAGGCTTTACGACGCCGGAACACGTCTCTAGCCTAGACCTCTATGTTGTGCGTTATGTTACAAAGCGTTGTTAAGTTCATTCAATTTATTTTAGGTTGATCTTTTTTAGAAGTTTTCCTTTTTGGATCACCACGAGATGTATGGTACAACTCCTAAATGCAGTCTAAAGATGATAAGCAAGCTTTTTATATCTTTTCAACAGATGAAAATCCTAGCTACAAGGGGAAAAGAAAGACATCATCTTTTCTCACAGAGCATAGAGCACACAGTAATGCACTTTTCCTAAATCAACATACAAGCTGCCAAAATGCAAATGCACAAATGCATGTATTTCTTTTCTCTTTCTTAATATTGATGCTTATATAAAGAAAGATGTTGTATAACTTTGAATTCGATTTCAAGTGAAAACATAAACAAGTTCCTTTTTCAAAATCAAAAGACGATTACGACACCTTATGATTTACTTGTTTGGACACTAGAAATACATAAATTCAAACCAAACGACGAAAGTAAAAGCTAAATCAACTGTGAACAACAAACAAACTCACTCCTAAGATCAAAACGACATTGATGACAGGTCTAGATCTAAGGGCGACAGTATGACTAGTTTACTTTCGTAATGGGAAACTGCAAATGATGTAACAAATACACAAAGAACAAATACAGTTTCTTTATACAACTGAGGCGGAATTTAGGCAAAGAGAAGTGGCTTCAGATAGGAACACTGACTGATAACAGGCTGCAGAAAACAGGGATAAAACTGGGCAAAAGGAAACAGGGAACCACAGCTGCACAAGGCAAAGACTGTTCAGTGCAGGTCTAACATAGAGGTTTTGACATTCAACGCAGGTAGCCTTCACGGGACCTACGTTGAAATGCAGAACCTCTTCTCTAGGTCTGTGCTGAAGCAGAAACGAGAATTGTTTCTAGGTTCTGGGTTACGGTTTGCAGTAAAATTCACAGTTTTTGGCCAAATAAAAGCTATCAATCAGGTAGAATCTAAGGGATGATTCAAAGGAGGATGAAGATCTATCACTAAGAGCTGTTAGAGCACTTGTGGATCAGCTTTTCAGATCATAAACAGGCCCAGTGGGTGGACTAGAGTAGCTGCTCTCTACTTTGCATTTGAAGAAGACAAATGCAGTTCGATTCGACACTCTTTGAGTTTATGAAATGAATAGCAAAAACACAAATAAACCAACAGGATACTCTCCCCAGCGGAGTCGCCAATTTGTTGTTGGGAAAAGTATCCAACACGGAATGCCCCTATCCCACTCTAAGGAGTGATAGTGCCTTAGCAACAAACAAGACAAAACTATCTGAGTATTCTTCTTTACGAAATGTAAATAGAGGAGAAGGATGTAACTAACCGATGTCTTCCGCTAGTTTGTCGATCCAATCTCACTCTCTTTTGTTTGCTTCCCGCTGCTTGCTCCTTCACTAGCCCAGCTACACCAAGTTCCTGCAAAATCACAAGAGAGGAAAACTACACAAAAGATATGGATTCACATTCATAACTAGTTTAGGATTAGAATAAACTAAATATGCAAATATAACAAAACATCATTGGTATACAAGCATATAGGAGAAACTCAAATGGTTTTATTGATGAAATAACAAAGTTCAGGAAGAGATACAACCAAGTGAGGCCCAATCCAGCATCACCTTCCCAGCAAATGGAATCCCTTCTTCACCTCCTTCAAAGAAAATCACCCAATAGTTCTAATCTCAAACCAACAACAATTCTCTGCAAAATACCAAATTCCAGCCTCCTGAACCTCTGGGTGAGAGATCCATATATAGATGTTTGGAGAGAGGATGAGTCAGCTTGAGATCTGACTAGTGTCCTCTCCCTCTGTTAGTTCTTGTTTCCACTTGGAGGTTCTTGCTTCCACTTGGAGGTTGAGAACCTCTTACTCATCACTAGTCGAATTCACTGAGGCAAGTGTCATTGAGGAAGATTCTGGAAGCTTCCAGTGCTTTGACACCTTGCTAAATGACCTTGCCATTTGGCATTTCTCGCTCAACGCACCCTGGTAGTGCTTCTACCTGCGTTGCAGTGCAGGTAGCCAGTGTAAGCCTTGCATTTCAGCGCAGACAGCTAGTGGAGCCTCTGAATTGATCCTGAATTGACTTGTTTTTGAGCAGTTTCTAGTGGAGAACTTCTGTGAATTGCTGTGGTTTGTTAGCCTTGTTCCTCTAGGGGTAGGAACAACATGCTTAGGGACTTTGGATCCCTTGGATTATGGACATTTCATGCTCAAATGCTGTAAGGCACAAAAATGTCTATAACACTACAGGAAGTTATAATTCATATAATGATCGAGAAAACCAAATCCAAATTGGATGAGAATATTTTTTTGATTGAATAGGATGTCTTAGGTCTCCATTCCTAGTGGAATCACTCAAAAATACCTCTATTAACCCATGCTAAAAAATAGCAGAAAAATTACTAGTATAAAATCTAGAAATTCAAGAACTAATGGGCTAGTAAATCTATCAAATGACTAAGCTAATCAAGTGAAAATGCAATGGGGTAATTTTTTTTATTAACTATATTTTTTTTGTGATCTAATGAAAGTGGAACCAACTCGATTGAAACTCGTTAGCATGATCCAAAAAATAGCTGAAATTTACTATTCTTTGCCACAAAGGAGTTCCAAAAATCTAGATTTGGGAATAAGCAAACTAATCCAAGTAGATGAATGATTAATATGACCTTCAAAAGCTTTTCCAAAGATAAAATGATGCTTGTGATTGTGCAAAATAACTTATATCAACCATTTAACCCAATCCTACAAGAAGAAATCATTAATACTAAATGCAGAAATAGAAAGAAACAAGAATAAGAGATGCATGTGAATAAGCAGTAAAAAGAAGAAAAGAAAGGGCTCTAGGGATCTTGGTATGGCCAAGCCCAAGGAAAATCAGAGTCCTATGAAGGAGACCAATATCTAGAAGCCAAACATGTCACCAATATTAATTATTTCCATCAATACAATTACACCCCTGCAAGAAATTACAATGGAGTTGCAAAAATACAAGTTCTCTCCACAAGAAGACTAATAAAAATCCACCTCTAGAGGTAAATTTGACTTGTTACTTATGAAAAATGATTAGGAATAATTCTCCAGGAAAGAAGGAAGATCTCCCCGCCAAAATCCCTTGATTAGTGGATTTGGTTCGTAATGCTAGGAATCTGCATTAAATGGCATGGAACACATTCCTAGATTTTCTCAATCATTGGAGTTCCACAATCTATGCCATAATTCCATAATATCTTGTTGATTTATTATTTAATATTGATCCTCATGTATTAGGGAGAAAGTCCCTAAATTATCTCTTCCAAATCTTTATAATCTGCCCAATATTCTCATAATATTCAACAAAAATAAATAATATTAGGCACAAATATGCAATTATTCATAAACCTTCCTAAAGAACATATTAAAATTAAAAATACATTATCTAATGCAAAAAGAGAGGTTTAGTGTGCTGAAGGATGGTCAGAAGGGTCTTAATTTATGTTTAATTTAGAGGCATGGGCCTTATATTATGTCTAATTTAAGGGCTCATCATACCCCCTGCTGAAATTGTTGCTCATCCTCTCAGCAACTTAGTGACCTCATTGTGCCTTATTCATGGCCCTGGTGGCCCTTTTCTTGTGCATTCTTCAGTCCTTTCTCTTAAGAATCTTGGAAGTAAGTTTTGCAAGTGTGGAGCTGTAACAAGGGTCTTTTTCACCTCTAGTTATCTCACATTACAAGTCAATCCGGGAGCGTTTTGTTATTGTAAAGGATATCTCAATTTGAGGCTATTTGTCAGGATAATGCTTCGTAGTATAGATCTAAAGAATACAAGAGTAAATGGATGCTAAGCTATGCTAAATTACTTTTGCATAAAGAAATCACACACGCAGCAACTTCGTCGGTCGAGGGTATGGAATTAGTAACCTATCCCCCTAGAAACTGATGAAGGAGTATGGATCACGATCTGGGAGCATTATAGCGTCTGCTGTATCTCACAACAGCCTTGATCCTCCTCTCATGCCACTTCAATAAATGCAAGCAAAAAGGAACAGCAAGAAAACAGAATGGAACAGCAACTTCAGAAATGGAACAGCAATAAAAGGAACGGCAGTAAATGGAACGTCAGTAAAGAAACTAAGTCTCGCGAGGTCAACACTTCCAATCCTTGGCACACACTTACATACAAAGGGAAAGCAATCGTTTATACAAGTTTGCAGCTTAATCAAATGGAACAGCAAATTATTAAAGACAGGAAACGTCAATCATATACATATCAAATGGAACAGCAAATCATTAAAGACAGGAAACGTCAATCATATGTACATGATCTGCGATAATCACCAATAGTCCATTACCCCCAATCACCTGTAGCTGAAATATTCTACTTATGAATTCTGTAATTGATGCAAACAACTTAGATCAACAGTATGCGAAGAATCCTGAAAGTATGATGTAAACTTGTTACAGAGATTTATAACAGGAAAGCTACAGATGAATAAGTATGAAACGACATGCAATCATAACAGATTATAAGAAACAAACCACACAAAGCAGAATTGTAATGGTACAATCAGCCAGTGTCCGTTGGAGCCGGGCCCGAAGCTTCCAATGGCGCACTGCCGTAAACTACTTCAGACGCAGGGAGAAATTAACACCAAAGATATTATATTAACGCATCAACGAGAGTACAAAACTAAGTCTCAGAGAGACTCAATAGTCTGAGTTCAACTGACAGTAAAATCCGTGAACAGAAAGTTAAAGATACAAAATAATTCCCAACTCTTTAATCTTCAATGCTGCCCCCTTTTATACAATTAACGGCAGAGTTCACCAGATGACAAAACGATTGAACGTAGCGATCCCTCAGGATCAAAGATCCTGAGTGATTCGCTAAACTGTTAACGCCTTCCTTTACTCGGCCTGTATTTCCGAACTGGCAGTCCTTCATCTCGTTCCGGACTGATCTTCCTTGATTTACTCGACCTGGTCTGAACCTTATTTAGAATTGGAGGGACAGCCGTTATCTTCTCATCAAATTCTCGTTTTGCGTTGCACCTTCCTGCTTTTACCTTTCCCTGCGTAGAGAAGACAACTAGTAGTGATTGGATCATTTTGGACTCGTTCTCGTTGCGTTTTCCCTACTTTATAATAAAGAAAAGATTACAACTATTGCTTAAAACATCACTAAATTATTTATTAAAACATACCTTCCCAATGCTCTACACACCCCCCGACTTACTCTGTTTCATGGCCTCATGAAAACGTTATAATTAACATGGAGAGCAGTAAGAGAATAGGCTGGAGAGGGTACTTCATGAGGAGGTCTGCAACCATGATAGGCAACCAGATTATCAAAGAAGTAATGCAACTGATCTGCAGGCATATTATACAAGGCCTGGTACCCCGGTGCAGGGTGCCAGATAATTGGGCTACGGAACCGGTATCCTAACCATGATGGTCCAGCTTGCAGAATGCACTGGCCATAAAAGGGCAATCGTTCAGCAGCCAGCTCAAAGTTCTCATATTTGAAGGGCTCCCTGAGCTGGATGCTTGGGGTGGAAATCCGATAACGGAATTTGGCAGCCTCCAAGGCGGAATCTTTAATAACCAGAAAGTATTCTAAGCTATTTCGGATCAACTCCTCATGCATGGGTCCTAGTAGTTCTATAACGCCTGGGTTTCTCATAAGGCTTTTGTGTGATTGCCATAGGCGAACTGGGTCTTGAGGCTCAGCCCTGACCCATAGATCTAGGCTGTGCTCCTGCCTCTGAAAGGCATTGTAAGCCCTGAGCCACTTTAACTGATTGACCCCGAATGAAACAAAGGCTTGCAGCTGTATATCTCCCACAAAGGGACCAGGGTTTAGATCAGTTTCCTGCTCAAGCACCATATTGTGCAAATAAAATTCGCATAATAATCGTTGGACCTTAACCCCATAATGTTTGCAACAATCAATAAAATCATTAACAGTATTAATCTGAATGGGGGCACCTGCCCTGACAGCTTTTATTTTCAATCTTAAGTATCTTTCAAGGAGGAATAAAGCATAATTCTTCGCGGGGGCCCTGCAAGTCAAAACATCATCATACAGCGAACATACAGTGTCCAATTGTTTAATAACAACATCTAGTCGACGTGTTACCTTAGCAACCTTTTCCTGTTCCTTCTGCCATCCTTCAAAAGCCTGACTCTCCGATTGACTCATGTTTCTCAGCTGCTGTTGCAGTTCTTCATGTTTTTCCAGAGGGATCCTTTGTTCCTCTAACTGCTCAGCCCTCTGCTGCAATTCTTCGTATTTTTCTCGAGGAATCCTCTGCTCAACTTCCTGTTGCAGCTCCTCATATTTTTCTCGAGGAATCATTTGTTCAACTGCTTGTTGCAGTTCCTCATATTTCTCTCGAGGGATCCTCTGCTCAACTGCTTGTTGCAGTTCCTCGTATTTTTCTCGAGGAATCATTTGTTCCCGTAGCTGTTCAGCCTCCTGTTGGGCCTGTCTTATCTCGCGGCGCAAGGCCTTGGTTTTTGGATCCCTTTCCCATGATTCCTTGGAGGCAGGAAGTTTCGCCTGGACCTTCACATTTCGTCGCTTAATTTTCCCTGAAGGTGGTGTCTCAGTGTGAACTGCTCTATTTTCCCCTTCCTTCTTGACATGTATAAAGGGGTACGGTGGTCCCTCTGTAAATGGGATGTCGTCTTGTGGCTCAGTTTTAATTGGAACGACAGTTGGTTCTAATGGGCTGTTTGGAATATCAGCCTGCTCCTCTATGTCAATAGGAACGGCATTCTGGTGCTCTGTTCCAGATGGAACAGCATTTTGTTCCTCAGTACTAATTGGAACAGCTGCAGGTTTGTTGGCAGAATATCGACCTACTAGATGCCTATAAGTGCTCTGCCTTCTCCTCTGACAGGACCCAGCTGTATTTGTCCTTCTTTTTCTTCTTACAGTCCTCCTTATTCTCAAGCTGGCTTTCAGACTTCGAATTTTCTGCCGAAGCTGGGTTATAATATTCAGCAATTTCTGCTGTTTTCTTCTCAACTTCTTAATTTCTCTTGCCTCGGCTGTGGGCACATGAGCGGCCCTCAGTTCTGCTCCTCTTTCATCGAGGGTTTCTTCTGTCATTCGGGGAACGTCCTGTTCCCGACAAACATTTTCATTCTCCACGCCATCAGCAGGTGGATTTCCTTCTGGTGTTTTGGGAACGGCTTGTTCCTGATTGGTATTCACATTTTCTTTGTCAACGACAGGGGGGTTTTCTTCCCCTGCCATTCCATCATGCAATTCTTCACGCGTCTCTTCCTCAGAGGGTCCTTCGGGAGGCTCTGCCGGACTGGAGGGTGAAGGATAACCTCTAAGGCTGGCCAAGATGGTGGCCAGCTCTTCTTCCTCCACAGGGGTTTGTGGATGGCTACCCCCCAATTGTTCCATCTCCTTCTCCTGAATTGGCTGCTCAGTAGTTGCCTCTGGATAGCTGGTCTCGGCCGCAGAGTCATCATTCTTATTTCCTTCTTCAGCTTCTACTTCGTTCTCTGTTTGTCCCACATTTTCCCCAGGTATTTGTTCTGGCGCTGGAGGTTCCTCTATTATTTCAATCAGCTGGTCAATGTTTGGCTGGATTTTTTCCAGCCTACCTCTTATCTTTGCCAACCGAGCTGACTTTCTAGGCCTCTCGGGCTGTTCGGGTGTGCTGGCCACCTGTTCTTCCACCTCCACCTTTCTGCGTTTTTCAAACTGTTCTGGCATGCCAGAGGAATGCCTTTGCTTTAAGGTAGCACGTCTTTCTGCGGGCAATTCCTTACGTTTTTCTGCATGTCTAGTTACTTTAGGGGTACATTTTTGTTTCCCTAGCTTTATGCGTTTCTTCGTTTGCTCGGTTGTGCCCGAGGGTTGCTTAGGTTTTGGCGATTCTCTGGGTTTTTTAGGTGTTTCAGAGGTGCTAGCGGGGTGCTTCGCCTTTGGGGATGGTGATGCTACTTCCCCTCCAATTGCTGTAATAAGTTCCCGCCAGCTACTCTGCTGCTGAGCGAGACTGTATGTCACTATCAGGCGGATCAACCTGTGGTGGCTAACCACTGCGTCTTCATGGTGTGCCTTTTTCAGGCTCCGAGAGGCATCATGCAGCAATGAATTTAACAATGCAGGGAGATTCACAGCACATTTTCCTTTTAACACAGCTAAGAGCTTAAGGTGACGCGGCCTTACCACATCTTTTCGCCCTTCGTAGGTGATGTAGCTCTGTACTACCTTTGCCAGTTCGCTCCAAGGTTCTCCCAGTGTTGCCGGCAGCACTCCTTTTCCCTTCACTGTCAGCTTCTGCCCTTCATCTTGGAAGATTTCTACGATCTTTTGCAGTCTTTCTTTCTTTGTCGTCCATATTGGACCTAAGTCTGGTAATCCGGTTACTTCCGTGATTATTTCCTTCGTGACTGCTATCTGCTTCCCACCTACCACTGAGTGTTCTTCCTGCAAATTCTGCAGGAATTCCATGGCCACTATTTCATTTGATTTGCGCAGGCGGCCAAAATAAGTTAACCACCCTGCCTTTTCTAAGATCTTCCTAGTGGCTTCGGAGACTACTAGCTCGCTAGGCTCGCTTCTGATAGCCTTTCCCCCCATGGTTCTGTTTCAGGGTCTAGATGGAACAGCAATGCAAAGAACGTAATCGCGGCAAAAAAAAGAAGAGACACAGAGCATGCATGAATAATTGATCATAAATAACAACTTTTGCAAAAATAGCATTGTCATGCCGTTAACGCATATCGTACCTTCGTATCATATCATTTCCGAATGATGTGTTAACACGTGGCCGGCGGAGTAATGAAGTCACCTCCCCCCCCGCGCGAAATGATAGGCTGCCTCAGCCGTCAAATAGAAGAAGGCGGTCATCCCGTCACCGAGTCATAATGGAACAGCTTATAGAATTTTGCCATGTTTCAGATTAGACAAAGAAATACCGAGATCGATGCGACAGATAGATCGCGTTTAACATAAGCCTTCGTGATGTGATGCAGAACATAAGGATAGGACGTCTAGCACTCATGGAAAGTCTGAGATAGTCATAGTCAATGCCTTTGCCATAATTGGTAATGATAGATGTTCATGTGACGTATCCATTAAGGTGTAAGATATAATTATTACGAGGATAGAAAGAAATTTTTAATAAGATCCAAATTGGTGTATATGTTATGACTCCAATACCATTAACAGAGCTTTGTTGCCGACCGGTGTTTATAACCGTGGCAGAGTTGTTTATTTCACCCCGGAACCATAGTCCTCTGTGTAGTTTTGAAGAGCAATTCTTATCAATATGCAGGCCATCATGCTGGCTTGGTAACCAGATAACCATGACGCCATTCACCAGAGAGGCGCGAAACGTGGGCAGGCTGGCTCGTGATGAGACCCCCTGTTCCAAGGTTTGTTTATATAATGAACCTGTTGGACCATATCCCTGGTGTGGTGGCCATGATGGGAATGCCACTTCGCTTCCAATCTTATGATCATAGTAGGCTGGTTCTTTAATGAAACCCCCTATCCTGCATTTGACAAATAATTTCTTTTTATTTTGCTTTTGCTTTTTTTTTTTCTTTTGAGATGGACTTTTGCTCTTGTATAGTTACACATAAGGGTGGTTCAGCCCTCCTTAAGAGTGGGAATGGCGGAAGAAGTCTTGTTATCCCAATAGGAAGATATAAATTTTCTATTCTTATTTCCAAGTAATAATGAAGAAAATTGGAGGAACGTAACATGATGAAATTTTCCAACAGGGCAGAGGAGGTGAGACTTATGGCTGAAAAAAATGATGAGTGTATGGATCCTTCCTTTGTTGCATCAATACTAGGGCTGTTATAGATAGTGATTTATGATGTGCTGATCTCGATATATCATGCCTTTTATATTTGTTGCATAAATATATAGCTGCTACTTATGGCCTCGGGAAAAGGATGGACAACGTTTTCTTCTTATAGAAAGGACGAGGGCATACTATTTCTTTCTTACAAGGGAGGGTGGGAGGGTTCTTTTGATGCAATGTCCTAAGATAACAAAAGCACTCAAATGCTGCTTGCTAAAAAAAAGAACTGAAAAAAACACACAAATGCTGTTCCTTCTAAAAAGGAACAGCAAAAAATTCAAAAGTGCTGTTCCTTTTGAAAAGGAACAGCAAAAATTCAAAAGTGATGTTCCTTTTGAAAAGGAACAGCAAAAACTCAAGGGTGCCGTTCCTTTTGAAAAAGGAACAGCAAAAACTCAAGGGTGCTGTTCCTTTTGAAAAGGAACAGCAAAACACGCAAGTGCTGTTCCTTTTGAAAAGGAACAGCGAAAACACACACTCGAAACATATATACAAAATTTACAATCTTATATACAAAATGTGGTAATAAAGAATGAACTTCTTACCAATCTATAGGGGAGGAAGTTTTTGCTTCCTCTCCCATAATCTCGATGTTAGTATCTTGGCGTAGCTGCTGGCAAAATGATTCCCGAGTGAGCGGTTTGCGATACAGACGAACTCGGTGGCTGTTTACCTTAAATGTATATCCAGATCCATCGATTGTAATCAAAGTAAGGGTCCCATTGTCATGGAATTTTTGAATCTCGTATGGTCCCAACCATCGAGTCTGAAGCTTCCCCGGGAAATCCTGAAATCTAGAATCATATAACAGAGCCCAGTCTCCTTCGTGAAATATCTTGTTTTTGATGAGCGCATCATGCCACTTGGCTCGCTGCTGTTGGATGAGTGCTGTATTCTGTAATGCAGCGAGCCTTGTTTCGTCCAACTCATTAATTTGCTGTAATCGATTTTTCTGTGCTTCACTTAAATCCAATCCGACTTCTTGGGCAGTTCGCAGGGTTTGGATCTCAAATTCTATAGGAAAAATGGGTTGCTTTCCAAACACTAAGTGATATGGTGAATGGCAGGTGGTACTTCTCCATGTGGTTTGATAAGCCCACAGTGCCTCCGGTAGTCGGGCGGCCCAATCGCGGCGATGTGAGGCAACAGTTTTTGTCAAAATTGACTCTATTATCTTATTACTGTTCTCGACTTGCCCATTTGCCTGCGGATGGTATGGGGTAGTAATTTTGTGGTGGATGTGATGGTTATTGAGTGTTGCAGCTAATTTATGTCCCACAAATTGTGGTCCTCCATCTGTAACCACTTCCCTTGGAAGACCATAACGTACAAACAAATGGAACAAGAACTGTATTACCGACTCCTCTGTAGCTCTGGGTAATGCCTCCGCCTCAACCCATTTGGTAACATATTCAGTTGCCACCAAAATGTAGGTTTTTTGGTTTGATGGGGGGTTGATGGGTTCGAAAAAGTCCAGAGCCCAGCGTTCGAAAGGTTCGATCACTAATTGATGCCGCAAAGGCATTTCGTCTGCTGGGCCAGGTCGTCCTGCACGCTGACAACTATCACAGGCCTGGACAAATTTTTTGGCATCTTTGAAAATTGTAGGCCAGTAATATCCCGTTTGTAATACTTTGTGTGTTGTTCTTCGTTCAGCGAAATGTCCTCCACATGGCCTGTCATGGCAGGCTTTCAAGATATCAAAGATTTCGTCTTCTCGAATACATCTTCTGATTTCCATATCTGCGCCTGTGTGAAACAGATAGCCCCCAACCCACGAAAATCGATTGCTTTTTTGGACGATCTGTTTCCGTTCATTGGGAGTTAAATGTTTTGGAAGCTTACCTACTGCAAGATAATTAGCCACATCAGCGTACCAGGGAGTCTGAACAGCGACAGCAAATAAGTGTTCATCTGGGAATTGGTCCTCAACTGCTGCTGTTTCAACTGATTTTGGTATTCGTGAAAGAAAATCAGCTACAGGGTTCTCCTTCCCCGGTCGGTCTCTGATTGTAATGTTGAATTCCTGCAACAAGATCAACCACCTGGTTATTCTTCCATTTGTAACAGGCTTGTTTGCTAAATACCTAATAGCAGAATGGTCTGTATACAAAATAACGGGATAGCCTGTAATATAGTGTCTAAATTTATTAATAGCATGTATCACAGCTAAAAATTCTTTTTCGGTGACAGTGTAATTTAATTCAGCCGGAGCCAAATTTTTGTTGATGTAATAGATAGCGTATGGTCTTTTCTCTTCTTCTTGGCCCAAAACTGCACCGATTGCTGTGTCTGAGGCGTCGGTTGAAATTTGGAATGGTAAGTTCCAATTAGGTCCTCTGAGAACTGGAGCTGTAGATAGCAACTTCTTTAATTCTGTGAAGGCTCGATCACATTTCTCTGTCCATAAGAAATCAACATTTCCAGTTAATGCATGTAGAGGTGCGGCAATATGTGAGTAATGTTGTATAAATCGTCTATAATACCCAGAAAAACCAAGAAAACTGCGTACCTCTGTTTGATTAGTGGGGGTTGGGATAAGCATGAGTATTTGAATTTTAGTCGGGTCTACCTGAAAGCCAGCTGCTGAGATGTAATGTCCCAGAATGAGTCCTTCGGTCATCATCATGTAACATTTTTCGTGACTCAAGCAAAGCCTGGTAGCGATGCAGCGCTCTAGAACTTTTTCGAGAGTGTCCAGGGTTGGATCAAAGTCATCTCCATATGGTGTGAAATCATCCATATAGACTTCCAATCCATCATTAATTAAATCTGCAAAGATGCTAAGAACAGCCCGTTGGAATGTGGCCGGAGCATTACATAATCCAAAGGGTAAGACTCGGTAGGCGAACGTTCCCCAGGGGCAAGTAAAGGTAGTCTTGTCCTGGTCTTCAGGGGCAATCTGAATCTGGTTATATCCGCTGAAGCCATCCAAGAAAGAAAAGAATTTCTTGCCTGCTAAGGTGTCCAATACCTGGTCTATGAAAGGGAGAGGGAAGTGATCTTTTTGTGTGGCTTTGTTTAATTCTCTGTAATCGACACAGATCCTCCATTTCCCGTTCTTTTTAGGTACTACCACAAGTGGGGAGACCCATTTGCTGTCAGAAATAGGATAAATAAAATTAACGTCTAATAATTTCTGCAGCTCATCTTTTACAACATCTTTTAAATGGGGATTGAGTCTTCTCTGTGGTTGGCGAACAGGTCTTGCATCTTTCTCGGTATAGATACGATGTGTACATAGCTGGGGATCAATCCCTTTCATATCGGGATAGTCCCAAGCAAATGCCTCCTGATACTTTCGTAGGAGCTGGATGAGTTTGGTCTCTTGCTCTGGTGTCAGATTAGTGTTAATATTTAAAGTTTTGCCCGGTTCAATTTGCACTACATTGCTGTTAGCAACAGAGGTTACAGGTATAATTGGGTCATGGTCATCTTTTAGAGGATCTTCCTCTAATTCGTTATCAAATGCCGCTTTTATCATAAAGCATTGTGTATACGATGTGGATTCTGTTTGATTAATGAATTTATTGATGGCATCATCTTCCGTTTGATCTTTAAAATCTAGCGCTTCCTGGACTGTTAATGGTGGTCTAATATTATCAGTAATATATGAGGCAGGGCGCAGATTGGTCAGTGATATATGAGGTGTGATGCTTGGCTGGGCTGGCGGGTACAAGATTAAATTTTTGATATCCGGCCCTCTGGTTATGGTCATGTTTCCCTGCCGGCATCCAATGTAGGCGTCAGCAGTAGCGAGCCATGGTCTACCTAGAATTAGCGGATGTCCATCTAGTCGGGTTTTTGGATTAATCACCAGAAAATCGGTCGGGTATTCCCAAGAGTCCACTGAAACCATGACATCATACAAGGTGCCTTCTGGTCTTATTACTGATCGGTCAGCTAGCTCTAGTAAAGTGGAAGTAGGCTCTACCGATGTGATTCCAAGCTTCTGGCAGGTTGATGTTGTCAGGATATTAATTGCAGCCCCTAGATCTACTAAAACGTTGGTCAGGGTCTGCCCACGGACTTGAACAGTGACAATTGGGTTTCCAGGATCCTCATATTTAATTGGTGTTTCTTTCCCTGATAAGAGGTCGGATAAGGTGTCGACTACCTGGACTCTAGGGTTAGGGGTTATATTTCTTTTTGATTTTCTGCTACACAGGTCTTTTATGGTTTTTGCATATATGGGGATATCCTGTATAGCCTGAAGGAATGGAATTCTTATATACAAGTTTTGGAGTTCTCCCAGAATATCAAAATCCGGATATTGCATTTGTCTCGGAATGGCCAGTCGTTCTGGGAAAGGTGGAGAAGATGTAATTACTTGCTGATGATCCTGGTCTTTACTTACATCTTCTTGTTGTGATGGCTGTTCTATCGGTAACTGGTTTTCAATATGAGCGGTTCTATGTCCCTCAGTTTCTATTATTCGCCCAGATCTCAACTGAAGATCATTGCACTCCTGCAGAGCAGATTCAATCTCGGAAGATTCTATAATTTGAAGAGATTGAACTGGTCGATTATTTGGATTAGGGTTGGGTTGGGCTGGGAGCTACGGTCTTAGGTTGGGCTGGGGATTTTGTTGCAAGGCTGGCAGAGTTGGTTGAGGGAGCGGAATTGATCCTGGTGTTTGATATGTCGATCTTGGCCAGTTGCTCTGCCAGGGTGAACTTTGCGAAGTGGAAGGGGTCCACTGCGGAGGATATGAATTATTTGGCCAACATGGTGGAGGATAAGGAAAGTTTGGCCAACCAGCTTGGTTCATCCAAGGGTTCGGAGTAGGAAACATTTGAGGCGACCAATTTGAAAACGGGTGCTGAGACTGATTTTGCCACATATTCTGTTGCTGAGCATTAAATTGCGGAGATTGAAAAGAAGAGGAGGGATCTTGAAACATACCAGATTGCCTAGGCTGCCATTGACGACGCTGGTTAATAAAATATGCTGATTCTGGTTCCTCTTCTGCTTCTTTGTACACCGCCTTCAAACCAGGAAGCGAGGGACAACTTTCAGTCGGATGGTCCTTGGTACAAATAGCACATATTTGAACTGTATCGAGCGGGCATTCTTTCTGGCTATGTTTCTTTCTGCACCGAGGGCAGAAAATTGCCAGATTCTGTTCCACCTCTGCTTGCTTCTGTTTAGCCTGCACAATATCAAGTTGTGTAGTTAATGTCCCCATGATATCAGTTTTAAAATTTTCTAGTAGATTTCCAAGTTCCACTCGTGATACTCCTTCTGTTGATGTTCTATTGTCTCTAGTGAAGCGATCATATTCTGCTGGTTTTATCCTTGTGCTGCCTCTTGAGCTCCTGATACACAGATTAATGATGTCAGCAAAATTTTCCTGATAAATGTCTCCTTTTCCCATAATATTCAACGTTTCAATCCATTGCTCTTTCATACCTCTAATCAATGCAGTTTTCAACACGTTATCGGGCAGAGGTAACGATGCATAGGGAGATCTTTGCAAGTTATATTGGAAACGTTCTACATATTCTTCTAAAGTTTCGTTTGGTCTGGCTGACATTTGAAAGATTTCATCCTTTAGTTCTCTTGATCTACAGTAATCCTGATATTTTTTTAAGAAGGCCACTTTCATTTCTTCCCAATTGTTTATGACTCCACCACCTAAACCCATGAACCATCTCAGAGCTGCTCCCTTCAAAGTAGAGGGAAACAGCTTTAGCTTCTGGGGGTCAGTGGTGTAATCGTATCCCCTGCATAACACATCAAATTCAAATAAAAACGCATCAGGGTCTTCTGATGTGAGTCCATGAAACGTCGGGATATGTTGAAGCGGAATTGCCTTCATTGGTGCATTCACAGCGGAATCTACTATGGGATATTGCAAAGTAGAGGTTTGGGTATTTGGCTGATTCTGCGCCATGGAATCAAATATATGCCAGTAATCTTCAGGAATTTCTAAGAGAGTATTCCTTGGTTGAGGAGGGGTAATCTTAGCGGGAACTGTTTTTACAGCACTCCCTTTATCAGGGATAATGATGGCCCCTACTGTCTGAGGTGAATGAATTCCTTCAACGAGGATTTTTGCAGCGCTTCCTTTATCCGGACTGTTTAAAGGCTGGTTTGGTTCAATAGGAGATCTAGGTTCCTCGATTTCCCCTGTTTCTCCTTCTCCTTCGCAAAGGTTGCTAAAATTTCCTTCGTACACTGGTCCAGGAGTCGAATTTTCAAGTTCTTGAAAGTCCTGCTCCTCTGTCTGACTGTGCACCTCAGCAAAGGCTTCAGATGGTGATTCTGAGGCCTGAAGGGAACTAGCAGGTTGTTTAGAGTTTACTTTCCTATAACCTACTGATGGCTGAGATTCGACTTTCTTATAAATTTTGTCTATAAAGGTCTTTCGTCCAAGGGTCGCCGAACCCTTGGCTTTTTCGATTTTGGATGGAGGCTTTTGATTCTTTTCTGGCTTTTCCTGCTTAGTCATGCACTCCAATTAAACTACTAAATCAATTCTGCTAGGAAAGCGGACGGTGGAGCAGGGATTTTACATGCTCCGCACGCAGGTTCTTACCTTCTGTTTTTAAAATCCAGTTCTCCCCTAACAGATTCGCACACTACCCTGTTAAAAGACAAATGGCTATACCCTTTCCCCGGCAACGGCGCCAAAATGTGGGGCTGTAACAAGGGTCTTTTTCACCTCTAGTTATCTCACATTACTAGTCAATCCGGGAGCGTTTTGTTATTGTAAAGGATATCTCAATTTGAGGCTATTTGTCAGGATAATGCTTCGTAGTATAGATCTAAAGAATACAAGAGTAAATGGATTCTAAGCTATGCTAAATTACTTTTGCATAAAGAAATCACACACGTAGCAACTTCATCGGTCGAGGGTATGGAATTAGTAACCTATCCCCCTAGAAACTGATGAAGGAGTATGGATCACGATCTGGGAGCATTATAGCGTCTGCTGTATCTCACAACAGCCTTGATCCTCCTCTCATGCCACTTCAATAAATGCAAGCAAAAAGGAACAGCAAGAAAACAGAATGGAACAGCAACTTCAGAAATGGAACAACAATAAAAGGAACGGCAGTAAATGGAACGGCAGTAAAGAAACTAAGTCTCGCGAGGTCAACACTTCCAATCCTTGGCAGACACTTACATACAAAGGGAAAGCAATCGTTTATACAAGTTTGCAGCTTAACCAAATGGAACAGCAAATTATTAAAGACAGGAAACGTCAATCATATACATATCAAATGGAACAGCAAATCATTAAAGACAGGAAACGTCAATCATATGTACATGATCTGCGATAATCACCAATAGTCCATTACCCCCAATCACCTGTAGCTGAAATATTCTACTTATGAATTCTGTAATTGATGCAAACAACTTAGATCAACAATATGCGAAGAATCCTGAAAGTATGATGTAAACTTGTTACAGAGATTTATAACAGGAAAGCTATAGATGAATAAGTATGAAACGACATGCAATCATAACGGATTATAAGAAACAAACCACACAAAGCAGAATTGTAATGGTACAATCAGCCAGTGTCCGTTGGAGCCGGGCCCAAAGCTTCCAATGGCGCACTGCCGTAAACTACTTCAGACGCAGGGAGAAATTAACACCAAAGATATTATATTAACGCATCAACGAGAGTACAAAACTAAGTCTCAGAGAGACTCAATAGTCTGAGTTCAACTGACAGTAAAATCCGTGAACAGAAAGTTAAAGATACAAAATAATTCCCAACTCTTTAATCTTCAATGCTGCCCCCTTTTATACAATTAACGGCGGAGTTCACCAGACGACAAAACGATTGAACGTAGCGATCCCTCAGGATCAAAGATCCTGAGTGATCTGCTAAACTATTAACGCCTTCCTTTACTCGGCCTGTATTTCCGAACTGGCAGTCCTTCATCTCGTTCCGGACTGATCTTCCTTGATTTACTCGACCTGGTCTGAACCTTATTTAGAATTGGAGGGATAGCCGTTATCTTCTCATCAAATTCTCGTTTTGCGTTGCGCCTTCCTGCTTTTACCTTTCCCTGCGTAGAGAAGACAACTATTAGTGATTGGATCATTTTGGACTCGTTCTCGTTGCATTTTCCCTACTTTATAATAAAGAAAAGATTACAACTATTGCTTAAAACATCACTAAATTATTTATTAAAACATACCTTCCCAATGCTCTACAGCAAGGAAAAGCATAAAGATGTAGTTGTTCTGATCATGATTGTTTAATAGTCTTTCAAGCAAAAAAGACATAACTTTTCTCTTTGCAAGTGAAATTTGTTGGCTTGTAGATTCATTTCATTCATATCCTCTCCCTTGAAACCTTCATTCCATTTTCACTCATTTTTCCGAAACTGTTTGTGCACAGAAAAAAAAATCACAATTTTCTTGAGACCATTAACCTGCTTTCTTCCCCTTATTCAGCATGGGTTCTTGAATATTTTTCAGTTTGGCAAGGTCCTCCACATCCTTTTCCAACCTTATGCTGCCTTTTTCCACCATTCGGAAACCTCTGAAACCTTCAAAATGCCTTTAGATGTGAACTAGAACATCCTGTAGTAATTCCTATAAAAGCTATAGGAAACCTTGCAGCGGTTCCTGTTGTGCTATAGGAAACCCTGTTTAAACCTGTTTTGAGCAGAAATGGTAGTCTGAATGTAGGGTAGGCCCTCAGCTTGACTTCCATTCCTTTATCCCATTTCTATAACATATTTTAAGCCTTAGACAAAAGCTAGAAAGAGAATAGAGACATCTTGGAAAACCTCTTTTCATAACTGTAGTTTGAGTTCTATTTTGATGGTGAATACCTTATTTCCTTTTATTGTCTTCTTCTTCTCTTTTGTGGCCTAGATGATTGCCAAATGGCCTTGGATTTCTCTGTTTTGATTAGGTCTCTCTTAGGCATTGCCATTTTGGGTTTTAGCATAATTTTTTCCTTTCTTCCTTCTTGTAGCAACATTCTGCCTTCTAGTACCAGTCATTCCTCCTCTTTCAGGGTCTTCTAACTATATGGGAGTGATCAGAACTGATGTAGAGGGCTTGGAGGATGATGCTAGGGCTCAAAGGGAGTAGTGTAGGTTTGTGAAAATGGAGAGGATGCTCTGTTTGTTTTTTTTTTCAAGAAATTTTTAGGGTGAGACAAAGTGTAGGGTTTGTTCTTGAAAAATATCAATTTTTTCTTATGAAATGGGATGGATGAATGATGGATTGATAGTGGATATGAAGTGGATGAAGGGACTGGAGTGTTGTGGTGACTTGGCCTTTGCAGATTTTTTTTCTTTTAACTATTTTCCCCATTCCTCAAAATGATCACGATTCATAATTTGGCTTTTCCACATTGCATGAGTGAAGGAGTGAGATGCAATTAACTAATTGAATGCAGTTGAGACTGCTGATCCATCCTTAGCTTATAAAACCTCATCTCTCACGTATTGACAACAAATTTATAACTATAATATGCTCAAGAGAAGAGGTCAAGAATATTTCATATCTATGCCTACCTGATGGTTGTTGGAGAGACATGCATACTACTTCTGAGTTGATAATCGATATTTTCTTCCCTAGACGTGCTAAGTTTCTTTGCTTGCTTCTGCATAGGCCTTCATAGCTTGCCGATTCTTTGACTGATAAGGTTGTTGTGTGCAATTTTCTTTCAAGTGTTCAATATTTTGCTGGTGGAGTGGATGGACTGCTTCCTAAGGAGGGTGTTCCCCCTTTTCAATCTTCAGAATTGGGTTCATGTTGCTCAAGGTGGCTAGATCTTCTACTGTGTGAGTGAAAAAATAATTGATGCTGAAATCTATTGTAACTGTGCAAATTTCTTACAGGAGGAATCCTCTTCATGTATACTTCATTTAATTCCTCTTTGAGACCTCATTGATGCATGTGGGAATTATGTAAAGTCATAAGAGGTATAAGGAAATGGTTAAAAACATCAAGAGGTGGTGTAGGTGGTGGAAAAGTTGATGACATTTTTATTTTTTTTCATGTAAGGGAAAGTGGAATTTGAAGATGGATTTTAGTTAGATGGAGTGGATGAGTGATGAAAGTGGTGTTGGGGGACCTATATCAACCTTCCCTAAATAGTAAATTACATTTTGACCCATTTCTCCAATCATATTTCCTCTTGTAGCTTCTTCTCGACCATCCTCTAGTACTACAGGATCTTCCTGTAGTAATTCATGACAACCTCTTGTACCAGACTTGTTTTGTCCATATCTCCCACACGGTAGACTGGATTGACCTGAAATTTTCTGAGCATGTTTCCATCATCCTTATGCACCTCCCCATAAAAAAATTTTGGTCAATGGATGCACAAATATCGAGAAAATTCAAAAATTGTTATAGGTGATGGAGACTGATTTATCGAAAATTATGCACTGGAATTTGCTGAAATCACTTGAGCATGTTACCATTATCCATAGGCATCTGCACCTGAAACAACATGGAAAATGGATGCAGGGTTTTCAAGATATGACAAAAATAAATTTCTACTATATGTATTGCTGTTTCCTGTAGTAAAACAGAGCATTCCTGTAGCTTTTTAGGACAACAAGGAAAATGAGTGGTAAAAGTTTGGGAATGATGAGTGCATGGTGGAAATATATGAGGGTGATGGATTAGCATGGCCTTTGCCCTTCTGGAGCATTTGAGCGAAGGAGGAGAAAGTCCAAGTTTGACTTCCTTTAACTAGAATTTTAACCATTTTTTTTTCTTTGGTGCCAACTTGTTTTTGTTGCTTGCAGATGTTGGAGAGAATCTACATTCATCAGAGAGATACATGGAGCAAAGATTTTTTATTTTTTCATTTTTTTTTCTTCTGGGCCTATTGGCCGCCTCAATGAGGTTTTCAACTAGTAGGTCTGCCTAGGCGCCTCAAAGGAGGTTTTCACCTAAGATCTTTTTTTTTCTCTTTTTTCTATAAATTATGTGCGTCCTATGCACAAGGACTATGTGTGGTGTGTTGGTATGTGTGGAATTTAGTTGGAGGTCGGTGCAGTGTTCGAATCCTGCGGAGTGTAATCTAGCTTGCCCCAAAAAAATTTAAGTGGCCATGTGGCATCCTCTAGCTAGGCCGTGTGGTGGCCTCCAGTTGGTCCACCTAACCAACAAAAAACTGACCAATAAATAATCACCAACTCAGCACCGAAAATATTCTGAGATGTGGCGAGCTGTCATTGGCTCTTTTTGAAGCCTAGTTGTTCGCAAACTTAGTAGGCCCAATCAGCATGCCACATCAGGAATATGAACATTTTACTGGGGAACTCTGTAAAAAAATTTGAATGCTTGCCAAATCAGTTAGAACTCATTTTTGAGAGCATACGATGTTCGTTTTCCACGAAATGAGTTGCGGAGGATTCAGGAGGATTATGTCTACATGGTCATTCACGCTTCGCGTCAATACAAAAAATTTCATTTTTGAGCACCTGATCACTCGTTCCGATTAAAATATTTTAGACCGAAAATTCTATTTTATTACTGAACAATTAGATGAGGGTACATCCTCCTCACCCTTCTAGTCTCAATCCATTAAGATTTGCTTGAATTCAACGATTTGAACTTTTCATGAAAACTGATATTTTTCCTTGATTCTTGAGACCATGTGTTGCTATTGTAGATACCATCTTGCTGCAATTTCCCAGAATTTACAGTACAACAAACCTTCCTTGAAGAAACAAAGATATTCCTTCATTGGTTGTCAATCAAAGGAAACTTAATCAACTTGACATCTTTCTCACCTCAAACAGTATCGACCTGATGATATTTAGCTTGTCTTGCCTTATACTTGGCTCAACTCTTGACCAAGTGTGTTCACCATTGCCATGTACCCTTTTGAAACCCCCAATAAGAACTTTTGGAACCTATTCCTTCTTTATCGGTTTTCTTTGGCACTTTCTCTTTGATCCTTTCACCCTTTAGCACCAAAATCATGTTCCCACCACTGTTCAACAATGATGTATGTTGTTGTGATTATTTCTCATCTTGTTTACCTATTTTGGAAGGAAACATTTTAGAGCCCTGAAAGAACTTATTACAACAGTTAGAAACTTGAATGAAATCAAATTGTTCATTTGATGCATCTCCTCAAAAGGCCTCATTCACATAATCTTTATGCTTAAACACTAACAAAGAAAATTTTTGACTTGCATTCACAATTCTTTTCATTTGTCCCACATGCATAAGAGATAAACTCATCTTCTTTCTATGTGCTCTAACTATGTACTCATTTCCATTCTTGAATAGGTGGTACTTATTCTCATGGCGACGAAATATTTCCCTCCTATCATAAATATATGGGCTTCCCAAAACAATACCTGAAATCTCAAGCGGAACTACATCAAGTTCAACTTCATCAAGAAAGCTTACATTGATTGCAAATCTTAGGATACACTTCCTTGTCACCAAAAAATTTTCATTCTTACATATACAGCCTAAAGGATACGGCCTTGGATGTGCAACAGTTTCTAGATTTAACTTCTTGACTAAGTCTTTAGAAATCAAATTTGCTTGAGAACCACTATCAAATAGTGCATCTATTTTGATATGCTTTGAAACAACTCTGATGTGAAAAAATTTGATTCTTGTGTCATTGTCTTGAGTATCATTTGAACAACTTGAATAACTAGTTCTTGCTATGTTCATACCTTTTTCTAAGTGTCAATATTGTTAGCCTGCCACCTGGATGAAAAAATGCTTTTACCATGATCTTTTCAGGTTTTCATCATCAAATTTTTCTGTTACTAAGTTTACACAACAAATTTGGTCATTGTATTGTACGTCCAAGATGGAGTCATTGTCTGAAATTTCACTCGTGTTGGTTTCTTTTCATACACCATGAAAATGGCTCAAGTCATCATCATCATTCCATTAGGTCTTAGATCATCCATTAGCTCACAAGGGTCTTTAAGGTCCACCATATCCATAAAAAACCAGAAATAAGTGGAAAAATGGAATCATGATTCATTCACACACTCTTCATATTCTCATGACATCAAAGGTTTTAGAAGAAGGAAGCTCCAGCACTCAGGAGATGTAAAAAAGCACATTTGAAATGGTAAAGGTAAAATCTATCTTCAGAAAGTGAAATTAGTTCACAAAGGAGGGTTAGTTTCTTTTCTCTTTTTGAAAAAGTGAAGAAATTATCCCTATATAAACTCAAAAAGACTCAAAACCTTTTCATTTATGTCTCATTCACTCCTCATCACCAAGCTCACTCTCCCAAAAAAAGAAAAAAACTTCTTTCCTTTTGAGAAATTGACCAAAAATTGCAGGCGCTACGCATAGATACACTGTGTTGTGCCTTTGAGGCAAGCACTGCGTGTATGTGAACTGTGCTACGCTTTGGCACTGCGCGTAGGAGAAATGCGCTATGCGCAGGACAAAGTACCTGAAACTCACCCAAATTTTCCCAAAAATCAAAATTTTTGCTTTCAAGCTCAGTCAAATTGATTTCTAAGGCTGAGGAACAAGTAAGTACATCATTTCCATCCATATTTTCTTTCCTATTTGCATTCCATGACAATAATTTCTCAAGCTAGGGTTCGTAGCAAAAGTTCCATGGGAAATGCTAGGGTAGAAATGGTCATCATAACTTTTCATCTCTAAAACATGTAAATTGACTTTCTACACTTGCACACATGTCTGATGAGTCATTTTGACCAGTTCATCCACCTCCAAACAAAGTTTAAACACTAAAGAAACAAAATCCTAGCTCATTCCTAGAGTTATTTTGGGCAAATCTCATCATAAACCTTCTTGGTCTCACTTACAAGCAACCACATTTGTTAACTGTTTTCCTCATTCATTTCCATCAGTTTTTCAAAGCCATCTCATCTTTCATAAAACCCCTCCCATCATTTTGTCAAAATCTCTAACATATCACTTCATTTTCATTCTCACCTCACATCTATTTTCACTTCCTGCTGTTAGGACTTTGTGTCATCATGGAGGTTGAATCTTCACTAGAAAGGAAGAGACAACACAAAGGAGGGAGGATTCTTAGATATGAACCATCAGATTGCAACCAAATCAACCGCTATCCTTTCATCAAACAATGATTTGAGGATGTTCATTGTTTGGAATTTTGTAAAATAGTAACTGAAGTAGGGTTTTATGAGCAGCTGACATTTTTTTGGCAAATTTTGGTCTAAATTCAGAAATTTGGCCTGTCGAGAAGCGTAGCTCCTTGGCGTTGCGCTTTTTCCTCAGGAATCCATTTGAAGAAAGGTCTACATTTTTGGAAAGGTATTTACATCCTATAAAAACTTGTTTGCCCATATTTTATAGAGGAGGCTTATTTTGGGAGAACAGTGCAAAAAATTCGCAAAAAACTAGCATTGTGGACCATTTTTTGATAGGCACTGCGCTTCTGGAGCGACCTTGGGAGAATGGATTTTGGAAGGTCTTACTGTGCGACAAATTCAAAAATTCAAACTATTTTAGAAGATAGTCTTGAAGAGATAGTTCACTATTCTCCCATATTTTCATTTTTACCCCTGGAAGGCACCTCAAAATCAGCTCAAAGTCAGCGCTGTGCTTCAACATTTTCTATGTTTTATTTGTAAAATTTCACTATGTAAATTTTCTAGTTTCTAGTCAAACTTGGTCAAAGTCAAGATTCTCTTTGTAATGGCACAAGTTATGAGGCTAGGTGATGTAGGAATGAATAAATGTATATCATAGGTTGTTTTTTATGTTTATTAGGCCTCATAAAAGAAGCAAACTCCTAATCAAACTCTTCATGAGGTGTTTGAGTTGCACCTTCTCACTCTCACCTGTTGGTTGAGAGAATCTTAGAGTCAGTACTTCCACCAAGGAATTTGACTCCTGAAGGTGGGAAAGTGGTCTAGGAGAGTCTATAAGTACTATCTCACTTCAGGAGAATAATTTTGAACTTTTTGTGAAGGAGGCTTGCATTGTAATCATCTTTCAACTAATACAGATACAATTTGCAGCTATTTTCAAGGAACTCTAGCCCAATGAGTTCATGGTTTTTGTGTTTAAATATTTTTGTTTTATCATGGTCTAAACATCTTTACACACATTATATTTCTTCTCTTTATGGATACCTTGTGATAAAATACCCAAAATTCTTGTTTTCCAAGCTCTATTATCTGGTTTTCATAGTTATGTGTTTTGTCTTCTTAAGCTAATGAAATCATTTTTTAATGCTCATTAGTTTTTTCCATTCTATATCATCTATAATGCACTAAAAAATACTCAAATTACACCATGGCTTCTAAAATCTAGCTCCTTATGTTTTCTCCTGCATTCCCATAGCCTAGACCTACTTGTGGCTCCAAACCCTAAGTTCAGCAAATCCTTAAAAAACCAAATCTACACAAACAAACCAAAAAATACACATATCTAGCCTAAAATTCATTTGGTTTAAATTCATATCACTGATACGAGACTTAGAGAGATCCCTCTCATGCTCAGTAGGGCTAGCTATTGAGCTGAAGTGGTTTGAGGTTACCCTTGTCGATTCCCTTCTCAACCTAGGAGATTGTAAGGACTAACACCTTTCAAATCCATAGTTGTAATATTGGTTTCATCTCGTAAATAGGAACCTAAGTCATGTTCTATAATTGCAGTTCTTTTATCATTCTCTTTATTTTAAGTTTGTTGGGTTTCAACTCTGGATGGAGTTTCTAGCAATGGTCTTCATCATGGCAATTTTTCAAACAATGTTTGCATGTGAGTTTTTATTTTTCCAATTTAATAGAATCATTCTTCTTCCCTTTTCCCTTAAACTTACCCTTTCCTTTTTCTCCAATTTCAAGGGAATTCTCAATTTCCTTATTTGAAACATGTTCCCCTCCTGCTTCTAGATGTGTGGCTTGAACACAAACCTCATCTAAATTTGTGGGGTTGAACATGAGAATAGTGTGCCTAAGGTATCTATGTAAACCTCCAATATATTTTAACAGTGCCTTGAGATGAAAAATCTACACCCAATACTAGTGCGCTTATCCTAAAATATTGAGTGTATTTTGAACACATTGTCCTTTTAATAAGCTAAAATTCTACAATTCCATAATAGCCTTCTGCATATAAGCTAATGAATAAAACTATCTTCTAAGTGCATCAACAAAATCAATCCAAGAGGTTGATACCTTACCATGTTTTTTCATTTACTCTTGTGTTTTGGCTTCCCACCAAATCAATGTTGCACTCTCCAACCTTAATGAATCCAATTGAATCTTCATTTCATCATCCTTGATGTTTTGTTTCCTACAATATACTTCAAGTTGACTAACCCAATTATCTAGTCTTTTAGCATTAACCTCACCATTGTACATAGGAAATTCGAATTCAATATCAAGTTTCAATAAGGGAGTTTTATGCTATAGGATAAAATGCACGGTGTATGGAGAATGGGGATACCCTCAAGGGTATTCCCAGGACCCTTAGTAGATAGTAAGATTATTTGCAGCCGTCACAAAGTTAAATGTATGTCCATAATCCTTAACTAACTATCAAAGCAAAACTGATTCATTACCTCAAGCCTCCATGTAGATTTGTTGGAGACCACAATGTAGCTAGGTGGAAGTCCCCTGAGCCAGCTTCAGATCAAGTCCTGCACATAGAAGAGACAAGCATAATCACAACATACAACTTTGATAATTAATACATGAAAATATAAAAGACGTATAGTTACACATAACTAAGCTACTCATGCTAAAAGGTATTAGACAAACAAATAAATGAATGATAGTACCAACACCATAGAGTAGATAGTACAACTGCAGTTCTATATTAATGTCAGAAGAGTGATTACAACCATCGGTTGCATGAGCCTTCCCTTACCCCTCCAACTTCTATCTCTCTCTCCCTTCTTACCAACTTCTTATCAAGTAAGCTATCCTTTCAAATGATCTGACCTCTATCACAATAGCCCTCACTCTGCTTATGTAGCATTCAAGTTAGGGTTGCCAAGTTCCTCCATGAGTTTATTTAGGTAAAAGAAATGATGTTGCCATGCTTTTGAGCTCTTTCCCATTTTCCTCTTTCATTAGGATTAGAAATCCCACAAATTGTTTGAACTTTAGATGTTTCCTTGCCTTTCTGAGTAGATTTAGGAGGGAATATAGAGATATTTATGATTCAATTCACTCCTTTGACCTCTAGATTCTCATTAGGATCCACTAACGCTATCCCCGAACCAACAAGTAGAGTTAGTAGGGTCACTAAGGCTCCCTTAGGCTTACAGAGAAGATTTATAAAGCATGTTGTCAGTGTATAGACAACGTTAATGTGGAAACCAGGCATGTGATTTTTGATATTGCTTCAACCATCATGTCTTTCTCCTCCGAGATGATGAGGAGGTCATTTTTATATATAATAGATTCCCCCTAAAGTGTGAGATTAGAGGCTACGACAATGGCCGAAATACTTTTGTTAATTGTAATTTTCCTTCTTTGACAAAAAGAGAGAGAGGTTTGGAGCTTCGAGCAGTATGGGAAACCTGATACAACACATATATATAAAACAACTAAAAGCATGTCTGGAGTTGGGCATTCCCATGCTCAGTAGCTATGTCAGAGTGATTTTCTCATAAAAGAGATATGACGATGCTAGCCACTGATAAGCACAATGTGGATCTAGTGTCATAATAGGATCATTTTGATGAGCTGTATCCAAAAAAATATATATGCAAATTGGGAGAGGAAACAAGGCTGAGTGATGCAAGCCTCTACCTAAGGTCTTGATTTCCACTTCACCAAAAAACATAGATCGATACATGTGAATATATGCATTTAAGTCAAGCATGCATGAAATCGTCTGATTACGAGTCAATAATGGAGACTGTTAATAGATGTGAGGAAGGCTGCCAATAATGGTGATGGTCTCCAAGATACATAGTACGATCTAGCAAGTGAGAAAAATGCTTTTGTCGTCAAACACCCGTAGAATCGCTTAACCAGGAGCCAATAATGAGAACTCCTGATCAAACACAAGGTGACCTGCCACTAATATCTACAAGTACCAAGGCACTGAATGTGTTTTTGGGTTGTCTTCTTAGATAGAGTGTTGAAGTCGATAGGAAGATACCTGTCAAAAGGTAGGCAATAATGTGTCCTACATCAATCGACACGAAACGAGACAAGAATGATTTGTTTCTTGAGGAATCTTTGAGCATTGGGTCTAAACGACAGAGGGCATGATGAAAGGATATGCTTCATGGGTTGATGGAGGAAACAAAAGGTTAACCTTTGAACAATAGAAGGCATGAAAATAGTTTTAACCATGTAGCACTAGACTCATGAACACCAAAGAGTGTTAGGATACAGAGATGCAAGAACATCAGTGTATTTTAGTCTAAACTCATAGGATGCTAGGATTCATATTGAGAGGTCATCACAAGGGAGGTTTATCTGAGGGAGTGTCATGTTCAAGGGAACGACTTCTGCCTAACCATGCTTTCTAATACTGAATAAAGTTGTATTGTCTACTTTCCCCGTCTGATTAGTTTAGTGAGTCCAGATAGGTTTACTCATCGATATTTTCATATTTTTAAGAGTCTGAAAAGGACTGCAAAAATAGTAACTCTATGCCCTATGTAGTTAGTTTAATGAGTCTAGATAAGAAAACTTGTCAATCTTTTCATGTTTTAAGAGTTTGAAAAGGGTCGTAAAAATAGTGACTCTATGTCCTATATGATTAGTTTAATGAGTCCAAACATATAAACTCATCAATATTTTCATGTTTTAAGAGTCTGGAAAGGACCGTAAAAAGAGTGACTCTATCCCTCTCCTGTGTAATTTAATGAGTCCAGATGAGATAACTCAGTGGTCTTTTCATATTTAGAGAGTCTGAAAATATTGTAAAGAACGAATCTAGGGTGGTCCCTTTGTCATAGTTTTTAATCAGGTGCGTCAAAAGTTTAATAGTATACCCAGATCAGTTATTTTTCCGTGAGTTAAGAAATTGAGTCCGGATAAAGAGAAATCTATGCTCAATAGATGTTGACCTCATTTTCTTACGAGTACGAGGTGATGGACTAAACGTGATATTCATCAGGAATTTTTAATGAGTCATGTGGCGACAAACTCAATACCTTCATCAAATTTTAACGAGTCAAATGAAGAAAACTCATGGTACCTTTTTCAGTTTATTGAGAAAGGAAAAAGAGGTAAAAGAATTGATCATTCCTTCTTCGTAGATTTAACGAGCATGAAAAAGGGGAAAAACTCAGGGAATTTTTTTATTTAAGAGTGAGAAATGGTCCCAAAAAAGCAAGTTCTCTGGTTGCTGCCGTAGATTTTTAACGAGCCCAGTGACAAAAACTTGGGATTTTTCAGTTTAAAAAGCGAGAAAAGTACCTAAAAGAATGCTTGGGTCATCTTTATAAATTTTTAATGAGCCTAAAGAAAAAACTCGAGGTTTTTTCAGTTTTATGAGCGAGAAAAAAGCGCCTAAAAATAATGCTCTAATGATCTTTTTTCAGTTTAATGAGCTAGAAAAATAGTGAAAAAGAGTTGCTCGGATAGTCATCATATGTGTTTAATGAGTCCAACGATGAAAAACTTAGGTATTTTTCAGTTTATTAGAGTGAGAAAATATCCCATAAAAGAAAGCACTCATTGAGAATTGCATGTAGTGCTTTACTACTTTTCATTCCTGAGGATACTTTCATCAAAATCAGAAAAAAGTATATAAAAAAAAGCAACAATTCCTATCCATATGGGTTCATGCCTGATAAAAAATCATGGGGAATGGACTACTTCCTCTTGAATGATTTCAAAAAATCATGTCTCCAAAAATAAATATAAGGAAGTTCTGTGAGCTTCACATTCACCTTCTTCACTATTTGAGAACAGTGAGAGCATTTTGGAGCCAAAGAGGAGTAGATTTTCCAAGGATCATTGCAAGAGATACGGGCAACCATTCGATGTGTCGTCGGTCCCAGGTAGAGGCCAAAACCTTGCTCTATGCATTTCTTAACCTTTCTTATTAGTTTCTGGGGTGGATTCTTGAAGATATGAGGGGCCCTAAAGCAGTGTTTGCACACTAACGCCCTCTAGATGGCCTGTAGGGAGAGTTAAACACCGTATACGACCCGCTGGACAGCATTAATCTTCCTTGTGTACCACTCGGGGGAGCGTTAGAGCTTGAGGGCGCATTTTAAAACCCCATATAATGATTCTTGAAGTTTTATTGCCCCATTTTGAATGTTTTTTGGGTTATTTGGCACATGTTTCAGGCCATAATGACTAGCCTATGGAGAGAACGGGCCCATGATAGCTAGGAATTTCTGATGCAAAATGATAGCTAGGATCATTTTGCATTAGAAATTCCTAGCTATGTGATTATCAAAGAGTACGACTCTTGGAACGTGAATTTGAAGTTATCACATATGGACACATTCCTAGAGAATTTAATATAGTTGTGTAAAGCCCGTGGTAATTTTGACTGAAGTTTGGTATGCCCATAGCACCGAATATAACATTCGATGTCAGTTGGTTTTATGATTTCCTACAAACCTACGGATCATGGTCTTTATGATGCCATTGACGGCCTCTACTTGACCATTAGCTTGGGGGTAGTAGGAGGATGATTGATCCTGATGAAAACCTAGCAACGATGTTAAGTCAAACATCATGTGATTTTGAAAATGAGACCCATGGTATGTAAAGATTGTGTGGGGTACACTGAAGCGACAAATAACCTAATTAGAAAGGAATAACATCGTAGTTTCCCCATCAGCCCTATAGGTGGAAGGGCTTCGGCCCATTTCATGAAATAGTCCACAGCTACAATGATATAGTTGTGTCCAGCAGAGGAAATGTGATTGCAAGTTACGAAGTCTATACCCCATTTTCCAAAGGGGCCGACGGAGATAACTAGGTGTAGTAGGGCCGGAGGAGTGCACATTTTCTTTGTGAATACTTGACAAGGACAACATTGTTGGATGGCCTCGACATAATATTTGAACAAGGTTTGCTAGTAATAGCCTACGCGCAAGATTTTCTGTGTAGTAGATATGCTAGAAAGATGATTACCACATGCCCCAGCATGGCAGTCATTTAAAACATGTTCTGCCTCTTCATGAGTGAGGCAACGTTGAAGAATTGTATCTACACCACGACGATATAACGTATTGTTAATCACTAAATAGTGTCGTGCTTGGTGGCAGATGCAACGACGTTCACCTAACGATAGTTTGGGGCGGAACCGTTGTGCTTGGAGGTAGACAAGAATAACACCATACCAAGGGTCAGTAGTGTCGATAATATAGACAGCTTCACCCGGAAGAGGATCATGGGCTATCTCGCTATGATCGAAAATGGGAAGGTCTGACAAAAGTTCGGCGAAGACTAAGGAGTTCTTCGCCTTGGCAGCAATGAAAACCAAATCAAATTGTTGGAGGATCATGATCCATTTCAAATATTTTCCTCCAATTACTTGATGAGACAAAATGTGTCTCATGGGACTCTCCAAGGCGATGACAATAGTCTGTCGCAGTAGTATGTAGTGTCAGAATTGGTTGAACAAAGACGATTGCTAATGATAGCTTTTCCACATGTGAATATCTGAGTTCAGGTCCAGCCATTCCTTTGGACAGATAATAGATCACATGTTCAGTCTGGTCATCATGAGTTTGAACCAAGACCATTATGAGGGAGGATGGCGATGCTGCCAGGTATAGAAGAAAGTCGCGACCATAGTTGGGAGCGCTAAGGAGTGGGGTTGATATAAGCACCTTTTTCAAAGCATCAAATGATTATTGAGCCTGATCATCCCACATATACGGCACTCCCTTCTTAAGTAGGTGCATAAAGCCTTTCGTCAACTCAACCTAGTTTATGATGAACTATCGTAAAAAGTTTGCTTTCCTTTGTAAATGTTGGATATACAGAATGGATTGTGGTTCGTGCAATTGAGTGATTGCCTTTACCGTATTAGGATCAACCCTAATATTGTACTTGGAGACCATGAATCCAAGTAAGCATCTAGACTCAACAAAGAAAACACATTTATGTGGATTCAGACGTATGTTATAAAACCAGGACTTAATAAACATGGCTCTTAAAAGGTTTTGGTGTTGCGTTTATTGCTTGGAATAGGTTGGAAGGTCATCCAAGTAAGCTTGAATGATATGCCTAATATCATTAAATGCGTAGTCTGTGGCTCTTTGGAAAGCTGCTCCAGCATTCGTTAAACTAAATGGGAGTTTTCAATAGGCAAAGATGCCCCATGGGAAAATGAAGGTGGTTTTGTGCTGGTCTTTGGGTTTTATAGAAATCTACTTGTAACCTAAGAATTCATCCATGAATGAAAATGATTCACAACCAGCGTAGTCATCGATGATTTGATCGATGGATGGTATTGAATAATTATGCTTGGGACACACATTGTTCAAGTCTCAATAGTCGACACATACACATATGGTTCCTTGTTTTTTATCAACATAAACCAAATTGGAAACCCATTCTATTAAAGGAACAAGATAGATGAAACTAATATATAACAACTTTTCCACCTCATTTTTTATGGCTGCCATTTTGTGGGGAATGACCGGTCGAAGCCTTTGATGGACAGGTTTAGCATTTTCATAAAGCGTGATCTCATGCTCGACAATACACAGATCTATGCCGAGCATTTCCTTGTAAGACCAGGTGAATACATCACGGAATTCTTTAAAAAGGCAAGTGAAGCTTACAATTTCCTCAGGATTGCAATACACTCCAATCTGGATGTTTTCCACGATGCCTGTTGTTATCACTCAGAACTATAGTTCATGTATATAAGGTTGTCCATAAGTTTCATATAAAGGTTTTAAGTCTTGTGAATAGGTTTATTGGTGTATGTCAATTTGAAATTTGAATTTCAAAAGGTATTGATGTGAATTCGTGTAAAGAAAAGATCATTAGATAGCCTCCATCATTGTTAGTTAAAGCCTGTCATGTCATTAGTACTTTGCGCAGTTTCACAGCGCATGTTTGTTTGGTCCATTTAGCTGCGCAATGATGATTCTGTCTTTTCGCAGCGTACTGTCAGCAGCCATTTCGTAGCGCGTTTTGTTAAATTTGAATTGTCCGCGCTACGAAATCGGGGTTTCGGGGTGTTTGTAGCGTTTTCTCTTGCAATGTCAAATCCGGGATGGGTGAGTCATAGGTCCGGTCATGTTTGTCAGTTTACGTCCTCTCCAGGTCTTGATAAACCATCATTCCGCCATAAGGTCCAGAGTCATGCATTTGAGTGTCAGTTTAAGGGATTTTACAAGGGATGGTTATATCATAATGGGTTTTTCATAATGTGTAAACATGTTTGCTGTATGAGAAGCCCAAGTTCTTATTTAAAGGGACCATTGCAAGCGAGCCTGCACTCCAAAGCCGAAGTTTGTTTTCGTGCTACAAGCTACCATTAGTTTCCTGTGTGAAAATATTCAAAGCAAGATGGAAAGGAGGGAACACCGATCCGGTAAGTGTGTGAGGACAGAGCCGGAGGGGTTAGATGTTACTCTCAGGGATGAAGGTGTAGCAAGAGCCTTTCGAAATGCTGGCTGCTGGCGGTTTTGCGAAAAATTGAAGGGAGGACATGCAGAGGTGACGAAGGCTTTCGCATTAAATTTCACTGGACTGAATTCGAAGGTGGCAATGTTAGAGTTTCCGGTGTCTCCTGAAGTTATTTCCACTGTCACTGAAATTCCGAGGGGTGGCCAAGAATGGTTCAAAAACTTCAAGTTCGACATGAGTCCCTGTAAAGAGTTTTTGAAGGAACCTTATGTAGATGAAGACCTCACCAAAGCGGTGCCAAGGAGTTATATAAAAGAGAATTATGCTACGCTCCTCACATGCATCCAGAAATACCTGACATGCGAGGGTAGGTACAATAAAGTTTACTCCTACCACTTCAAACTTCTGTTACATTTCACAGGTAAGGTTTCAATAGACATACCTTTCTATTTGTTCAGGAGCATTAGCAAAATGTGTGATAAAATTCAGTTAAAGAAAGATAGTTGTGAAACATCCCTTTTTCATCATGGTCTAGTAAAGTTGCTGGTGTTGGATAGTTTACAAAAAATTGGTAGAGATTGGGATTCATTTGTGTTTATGGCCGGCTTCCCAAGCAAAACAGGCCTCACTCCATTGCCTGTGAGAGAAAGGGAAGAAAGGAGTGAAGAACCCACTTTGGCTTAACTTAGAAGAGAAGTGACAGACCATAAGCAGCCTAAAACTAAATCAAGGAAATCAGAGAAGTCCGTGGCAGCTAAAGAGACACCTGAAGCGTCAGTGAAGAAAACTCCTAAGTCATCTAGAGTATCAGAAAAGGAAACTCCTAAGTCATCATCTAAGGAAACACCTCAGTCATCAAAGCAGAAGATTCAGAAAAAGAAGGATGAAACTAAATCAAGTGAAGTTGAAAAGATTTCAAGGGTGAGAACCAGAGGTCAACTAAACAAGGAGAAAGGAAAGTCAGTTACTGTGGAAGAAAGTCCTATTTCAAAAGGTAGTTTAAATGACTTACTTGAAGCCATTGAACTAGAGCAAGATCAGCCAGTACAAATTGAACCACTAGAGTTTGAGCAAGATCACTCGGGGCAGCCAATGCATATTGACCTCACTCAGTCCTCACCTGAAAGTTCTAAAAAATCAAGGGCTTCTAAAAGGTTGAAATTTGAAGAGCCAAGTAAAGAATATGCTTTTAAGCCACGCAGACCAGTTACAAGAAGGCAAATCAAAGAAGTGGAGAAAGCGCAGAAAGAGAAGGCACCATTAGAAGTGCCTAGGACAGAGGTACTTGAGGTTTTCACCGGAATAGTTCAAGCAGCCAAAAGCAAGAACAAGAATAATAAGGTTATCATCAGTCAAAGTGGAAATGTTATTGCTATCAAGAAACAAGCTGGAGCAACAAAGGAAGAAATACCTCAGATTAAAAATGTTTCTAAGGAAAGGGCAGTAAGATATACAAATTATAAAAAGGCTGTAATGAAAGGCAGAACAAGTTTGATTAGCCAAACTGATTCAGTATGAGATGCATATGTGTGGACAGTGCCAGCTCTGAAGCAAGCAAAAATCATGAAACAAATGAATACAAGCTTAAGAGCAGAAAACAAGGTGTTAAAGGAAGAAGTTAGCAGCTTGAAAAGGAAGCTAGGCAAACTAGCTAATTGATCCAAGAGGAAATTTGCCTTCCAGATTTTGGTAAATTTTGGCTGTCATCATTTTGAAAGTTTTTGAAACTTTTTGAAGTCCTTACACCTGTGTAAAATAGCTGAAGAGCTCACAGAGTTAAGTCATTGTTGCTTTAAGGTTCATATGCTTAATTTTGATTACCTACAGCAGTTTCGTAGCGCGCTACGAAACTGCTGTAGATGACTGTTTATATGAAAAATTTGAGATTGATGCTGAGGTCAGCGAATCTTAAAGGGATGTCTCGAGGCTAGCATGGAGATTATATAAAGCCATTCAGGTGTTTAAAAAGGTGCCAGGTGTAAGTATTTAAGGAAAAGGTGAAATTTTGTCTTTTGTTAAAGTTTTCACATTATATCCGAATTTTTAGGGTTCTGGTAGGGTTGCCGAGGTGTTGAGTGGTACACCTGTTCAGTTTATGAGATGGCCAGATCATAAGGTTTCTTCCATCATACGTGACTATTAGAGGATTAAATGGCTTGAAGCATAATCTTAAATGCATGAACACTAGTGGGAGGCAGAGACCGTGAACATAGGGCACAGATTCTTATCAGTTGATGAATCATCCATATATCAGGCATCCGAAGCTTCTCATTCAGTGAATGTTCTTCCAGCTTGGCTTGGCTATTATTGAAGTGCTACAGGTGTCAAATTTCAAGAACGCATCAATGCACACGAGGAGATAGACTTGAAGTTTCAATGGGAATGGAACCCTCTGTTTTCGCAGCACAATACCTTTGTAATTAATTAGTTTGTTTAAGATATAGATAAGATAATTAATGATAGAATTCCGAGCTCCCTTCATGCTTGTTGAGGAGTCTCAGGTAGTAGTATTTTGGTTTGCTATATATAGAAATGACTCTGATGTAAAAAAGGTTGGACATTTTATACAAAAACAGAGTTATTTGGGCCATTGTAAGACTTGTTACAGTAATAGTAAAACAGTGTTGATTTCTTCTCAAGATTCTCGATGGATTATTGTGTTCAAATATAATGGTGGTGTTTTATATTATATGTTCTTTTACAGCCTTGTTATAGCACAATCACTCAGAATTCATATCTTATGCTCTGACTTCCTGTGTGTTTGGCAAGCTGTGGTTTTTATGGAGTATGTTTGAACATTTAATGCAAAGAGCCTTGACTTCCATGAAATGACTATGTTTTTCTTGTTTACTTAGTGTATGAGACTCCATAGCCCAATGAGGACCAGTTTGATATGTATCCAACCAGCTTTTGTTTTCATGAATGAGTAAAGAGTTAGCCATCTGTTGTAGTGAAGGATTTTTATCAAGAGTTTGTGAGAGAGCCCTCTCTGACCAAAGAGGCTAATCTTTGGTCTAAAGTCTGGTTGAAAGAGTTACATGAAATCTTGCTTGGTTGCAGCCCTCAGTAGTGATTTTGTGATAACATTTTGGTGCGTCTGCCGGGAGCTTAAGATTGAATTTCTGAAGGTAGCAGGAGTTCAAATGATTTTCGAGGCTGCATTCTACCTTGGTGACTCCATTGTTTTTTAAAGTTTAAAGGTGGCTTCGAGAGGAAGATACACAAGGAGTAACCCTGATCCAAACCCACCTAGTCCTGTGGAAAATCCTAATATCATCTCAAGGAGTAAACAAAGATTCTCTGATATACCAGGTACTTCAAGTATTTCAAAGTCATTATTTTCTGAGTTCTCTAGAAGTCCTGAGAATAAACTTGTTGATGATAAAGTTCAAGAGGTTATATTAAGGTCTGAAAATGAAGAAGAATTAATTGGTATTATTTTGGATCTACAAAAGAGAGGTATTGATACTTCTTCTTTAGTTTCACAAAAAGATAAAGAGGAGTTTTGGGAAATTGTTTCTTCTGAGCTATTATTAGAGAAAGAAGATTTAAAACAGCTCAAGGAGCTTGACCCTTTTGAAATTTTGCTGAACTCAAAGATTGGTTTACCTCTCCCAAATTGGAGTTCTTTTGTTAGTGGTTTACAAAGCCCTAATAGCCCTTTCCGTACTCATACCTTGTCTTCTGCCTCTGCTAGTCCAAACAGCCCTCAGACTACATCTCATTCTAGTTCTGGTCCTTCTGGTCATAGCATACCTATTGTCACTGTTCCTCCTTTCATTATGGCCGTACCTGCTAGGTATGCTCCTCTAGCTCTCCCTGCTGTTCTGCATGATTTACCTAATAAATATGTTGCTAGGATTCCAACATGGGGAGGAGATGAAGACATTACAGCTGAAGAGCATGTGGATAGATTTAATGACTTTATTGATAGGTATGAAGTGGATGATGAAGATGTCAAATTGAGATTGTTTGCTCAGTCTTTCATTGGGGAGGTCAGGAAATGGTTTAAAGCTTTGGGAGCTGGTAGCATTCATAGTTGGGCTGAGTTTGAAGATAGTTTTCTGAGGAAGTGGGGAAATAGAACTAATCCAGTTCAGGCCCTCACTGAATACAATAATTTAAGAAGAGCTCCAGATGAGACTATTCAAAATTTTTCTAAGAGGTTTAATAAAATTTATAATTCCATTCCAGCTCACTTGAAACCTCCTGGAGCTTTGGCACAGTTAAGATATGCTGAGTCCTTTGATTCTGATTTTTCTCTCTTACTCAGAGAAAGAGAGTCTGCTACACTGGCTGACATGCAAAATGATGCTATCAAAGTTGAGGTGAATATACTTGCTGCTAAAAAGTCCAAGATGGCTAAGACTAAGATAAAGGAAAAGGAGAGGCCTTCTACCTCTGCTCAAGAAGACAAATTTGAAACCATGATGAAGACTATGGAGAAATTGATGGACCAATTAGCACTTGGGAATACTGCTGCTCCTCAAGCACAACAAGAACCTCGGTTTAGAAACCCTTAGTTTAGAAGGCCTCAAAATCAGCAAAGGCCAAGGGAGAATAGAAATCAACAAGCCGATCCTCTTGTAAGACCTCCATTTCAGCAAAATATGGTAGATGGAGAGGAAGAACCTGAGGAACCTGAGGAATCTATTCATTGTCTTGGTGAAGAAGATTCAGAGATCTTTCTAACAAAGGAGGAACATGATGAGTCTAGCCAACTAAAAGCCGAGGAAGAACCTTCAGATTTCTTAAAGGGTTATCAGCATTCCATATTTGAAATCCAAAAGCAATACAACCTCAGAAATAGAGATGTCCCCATTACAGCTAATAAGGCTCAGCCCAAGAAGAATGTTTCAAAAGCAGTGGAAGACAAAAAAGAAAAGCTAAAACAAGCTGATGAAAAAGGTGATTCTCCTCTTGAGAAAAAGGATAATCAAACCCCTGTTTTTCCTAAGGAAATTGAAAGGTCTACTCCTGTGTTCAATATAGAAAATGAGATTGCTAAAATTAAAATATCAGTCCCATTTAATGAAATCTTGAAAGTGAACAAGTATAGAAGTAAGATTGTGGAAATGCTTAATTCTCCCCCAGGAGGAGCTGATATTTTAAATTTGCAAGAAGACAATCCTATCATTTGTTTAGGTCCGAGGCTTGAAGATGAGCAAAATGATGAGTTTCCTCCTTTTTATATAAGCATCAATATACATGAGATGACTCTTCATAATGCCATGTTGGATTCAGGGGCATCTCATAACCTTATGCCTAAAGTCATTATGGAAAGGTTAGGATTAGAAGTGACCAGGCCTTATAAAGACTTATTTTCTTTTGATTCAAAGAGGGTTCATTGTATTGGGTTGATAAAGGATGTGGTTGTGGCACTCACACAAATCCCAGCAAAAACCACTGTCATGGATATTGTTGTGGCAAATGTTCCACCTAAATTTGGAATATTACTCTCAAGGTCATGGGCAGCTAAAATTAAAGGTACCATGCAGATGGATTTGACTTATGCTACTATTCCAGTATTTGGAGAGCAGAGAAGGTTATACCGTGAAACAAGGATGGCATATATGGTGAGCAGCAAGGACAAACCACAGAATTTTCCCATTTATTCTTGTGACACAGGCCTTGGATCAGCTATTCTATTTAATGAATCAATGGGAGAAGAATCACAGAAAGAAAAAGCAGAAAATCAGTGTGAAGAGCTGCAGCAAAGTGATGAAGAAGATATTTCTGGTTGCTGGTCTTTGTATTTTGATGGAGCAGCAGGGAAAGAAGGTGCTGGGGCTGGAATTTGGATCATGAGTCCAGCTGATGAAAGTAAGTTTCTGTCTTATAAACTCAATTTTGATTGCACAAATAACATGGCCGAGTATGAGTCCTTGGTTTTAGGCTTAGAAAATTTGATTGAGTTTAAGGCAAAGAACATTGCTGTGTATGGAGATTCTGAGCTAGTTATAAAGCAAGTTCAAGGTGCTTATCAAACAAAAGATGCAAGAATGAGAGCTTATAGGAACTTGGTGTTGGAATTGTTGGAGAAATTTCAGTCATATACTTTCAATATCAAAACCAGAGATCAGAATTCCATGGCAGATTCTCTTGCTGTAGCAGCTAGTCTTTTTGTCATTCCCAAACATGCTTCTGATAGTTATGAGGTGAAAGTTCGCCATAGGCCAGTGATCCCGGATAATATACTAAATTGGCAAGTCTTTGAAGATGACCAGCAGGTGAAAAGTTTCCTAGAATTGAAAGGAGAATTTGAACATTGTCAAATTGATCAGCAAAACATGTTAGTAGAAACAAAAGAAAAGTCTGAAGTGTTACAGCTGCAAAATAATCTGATTCCTAAAGGTCTGATTCCACTTGAGAAACTCTTTGATCAGAATGATGTGTTTAAGGCGCCAAGGTTGCAAGCAAATGAAGAGGAAATAGAGAGTTGCAATCTAGGTGATTTAGTAGCGCCTAAATTGGTCAAAATTTCAAAATTTTTATCAGCTGATCTAAAAGTTAAGTACATTGAGTTAATGAAGAAGTTCATTGATGTGTTTGCATGGAATTATACTGATCTGAAGCAATATGATTCCTCAATTATACAGCATATAATCCCAATCAAGCCAAATGAGAAACCTTTTAAGCAAAAATTGAGAAGAATTAATCCTCTGCTAATGCCATTGATTGAAAAAGAAGTCAAGAAGCTTTTTGATGCAAAGATTATTGTTCCTATCAGATTTTCAAATTGGTTAGCTAACTTGGTACCAGTTAGGAAAAAGAATGGAGAGATAAGGATTTGCATAAACTTCAGGAATTTGAACAAGGCTTCACTGAAAGACAATTATCCTCTTCCTAAAATGGATCTTATGTTGCAGAATATTGTTGGCTCTCAAAGAATGTCAATGTTAGATGGCTTCTCAGGATACAATCAGATCCTTGTTCATCCAGAAGATCAGGAGAAGACAGCCTTCACTACACCATGGGGCACATTTATGTATGCAAAGATGCCTTTCAGCCTCATGAATGCAGGGGCGACTTTCCAAAGGGCTATGGACATTGCTTTTGCAGAGGAAAAAGATAAATCAGTAGTGGTATATCTTGATGATATCACAGTCTTTTCAAAGAGAGAGGAAGATCATTTAAAGCATCTTGAAAAGGTACTATTGAAGTGTAGGAGGTTTGGCATTTCTTTGAACCCAACCAAAAGTATCTTTGCTTTGACTTCTGGTAAATTGCTTGGGCATATCATTTCTCAAGAAGGAATTAAGATAGATCCTAATAGAGTCAGTGCTATTTCAAAGTTGGATTTGCCAAGGAGCAAGAAAGAGGTTCAGTCTTTTCTTGGTAAAGTTAATTTTGTTAGGAGGTTCATTCCCAACTTTGCGGAGGTGGTTAAGCACATCACAAAAATGCTAAAGAAAGGAGCAGACTTCAAGTGGACAGCCGAGGCAAGGAAGTCATTTGAAGAAATTAAGAAAGCACTCACTCAAGCACCAGTTCTTATCAGCCCCGATTTCGCCAAGGAATTTCTAATATTCACATATGCCTCTGAGGATACAATTGCTGGAGTTCTATTGCAAAAAGGAAATCAAGGTACTGAGCAGCCTATTTCATTCTTTAGTAAAACATTGGCTAATGCTGAATTAAAGTATAACATTTTAGAGAAGCAGGCATATGCATTGGTAAAGGCAATCAAAGATTTTAGAATCTATGTGTTACATTCTCATATTGTTGCATATGTGCCAAGTGCTGTTATTAAAGAAATTCTTACACAAGCAGACCCGGATGGTAAAAGAGGAAAATGGATAGCTAAATTGTTGGAATATGATATTGAAATTAGGCCAACTAAATTAGTGAAGGGTCAAGGGTTGGCAGAGCTGTTAACTCACTCAAATCTAGACAGCAGTGACATCAATTTCAATGCAGAAATATCAGAAATTTTTGAAGAAGAGGAAGAGTTGGTTCAGATCAATGAAAAATTTCTGATATCTGAATGGTATAAAGATGTCTCATTTGTTTTACAGCACAACAGAGCCCCTGACAATCTTTCCAAGTCTAAAGCTCGTTTCACCAAGCTGAAATCCCTTAGATATTTTGTTTATGAGCAGAATTTATTTTGGAAGGATGCTGGTGGAATTCTATTAAGTTGTCTGGTTGAAGAAGAGGCTGATAGGGTGATTGAGGAATTTCATAAGGGTGATTGTGGAGGCCACCATTATTGGAAGGCTACTGCAAATAAAATATTGAGAGCCGGGTATTTTTGGCCCACCATGTTCAAAGACATTTACAAAAAGGTTGCAGCCTGTCATGAATGTCAGTTGTTTGAAGGTAAAAGGAAGCTTATGCCTATGCCATTAGTTCCTATTTATGTAGAAGCACCCTTTCAGCAGTGGGGGCTAGATTTTATAGGTGAGATACATCCCTCTTCATCAGGGCAACATCGGTGGATACTTACAGCCACTGATTATTTCACGAAGTGGATAGAGGCGGTACCAACTAGGCAAGCTAATGATGCAGTCATTATTTCCTTTTTAGAGAACAATATCTTATCAAGGTTTGGATGTCCACTCAAGCTTATCACAGACAATGGTCAGGCTTTTAAGTCTAAGAGAATGATAAACTTTTGCCACCAATACCATATTTCTCTTGGTCATTCAACAGCTTATTATCCACAGGGCAATGGTCTAGCTGAAAGTTCAAATAAAAGTCTTGTGAGAATTATCAAAAAACTGCTGCAAGAAAACAAGAAGACTTGGCACTTAAAGCTGAAGTATGCATTGTGGGCTGATCGCATTTGCACTAAAAGATCTATTGGAACCTCACCTTATGAACTTGTGTATGTGTTGTGGGGAAAAGTATCCGATGCGGATGACCCTATCCCTACTCTAAAGGTGACAGTCTTTAGCAACAACTGAAAGTAAAGCTTTGATGTTTTCCTTTATGAAAGTACAGAGAGAAGGATGAAAAGATTAACCAACCTGGTGTCCTTCGCTTAGTCGATCCTTGTCCTCCCTCTTTGTCTCTTGTTCCCAGCTCCTTGCTCTCTTTGCCAGTCCAGCTACACACAGATCCTGCACAAAACAAGAGAGGAAACTACAAGATACATGTACTCATAACTGATGCATGGATTAGAGTGAATCAAATATACATGTAAATACAATACATCAATGCAATACAAGTATATAGGAGAACATGCAAAACTTTATTGATAGAAGTAACAGGGTTCTGAGAAGGTTACAACCAATGATGGCTCCAATCCAGCAGCACCTCCCCAGCAGCAAGAACTCTCCTCTTCACCTCTAGTAAAACAATCACCCAATAGCTCTAACTGTAATCCAACAGCACCTCCTTGCTTTACACAAAATTCTAGCCTCCTTAGACCTCATAGAAGAGCTCTATATATAGGAGAGAAGAAGAGAGGATGAGTCAGCTTGAGGCTGGCATAGAGCTGACTAGTGTCCTCTCCCTCTTCAGTTAATCTTCAGTTCTTGAGTCCACTTGGAGATCCTTGCTTACACATGGTGATCAAGTACCTCTTACTCATCACAGGGCGAATCTCATGAACTAAGTGTCAGTTTGGAAGCTTCCTGGGCAGTTGACACCTTGCAGGGTGACTGTGCCACTTGGCCAATCTCGCCCAGCGCAGGTAGCCTTCATTACTTTTGACTTCCAGCGCAGGTACAGAGTGGGACAGTTGCATTACAGCGCAGAAGCTCAGTTAAGCAGCTGACATGATCCAAAATAAGCCTGTTTTGAAGTGTTTTCAGGTGGAGAACTGATTGGAAGTGCTGTTGTTTGATGACCTTGTTCTTTTAGGGGTAAGAACAACATGTTTAGGGACTGAGGATCCCTGTAATTATTGACATTCCATGCTCCATGATGCGAGGCACAAAAATGTCTATAACAGTTTCCCCCTAAAGTATGAGGCCGTTTATCGGGTGAAATGCTTTATCTAGAGGATCCGAAGTTCGTTCCAGTGCTGAGGAGAGTGCCCTGTAATACAATACAATACAATACATTATTTTTCATTCATCATTATTCTCATGATCTAGCTGAGGCGGGCATTCCCATGCTCAGCTTTTTATAAATACATTTTGGTACATATGACAGACGATCGTCTGAAGATAGACTGATAATTTTCTGCTGAAATTATCATCCTTTGAGTAGGATGATCATCTGCTGCAATGATGTACATGGCAAATGCTTTTATATTTCCTGAATATATATCGCAGCCCGGATGGATGAAACTAGATCCGGGGTCCTCAAACTCGTTCGATCTTCACTCTAAGTACAAGTCGATCCATGTGAGAATTGCGCTGAAGTCGAACATGGAAAGACATCGTTTGATTACCGGTCAATAATGTAAACCGTTAACAAGCGCGAGAGGAATCACCAATAATGACGATGACCCTCAAGGTACTGCAGTACAATTCACGTGGCGTGAATAAAGGACTTGGCGTCGAACGCCACGCAAAATCTTCTGGTCGAAGGTCATTGATGTATACCTGTCGCCGGAAGTGAGAAACTTGCCATTGAGGCATGCAAGCTTCAAAGTACTGATGGGGGTGTTCCTAGATCAACTTCTTGGATAATGAGCTGAAGTCGACAAGAAGCGATCCGTCAAAGGAGGGCCTTAATGAATCCCACATCAATGACACGGAACGGAGCTAATGACTTTAGTGGAGGTGAAAACAAACTGTGACATATGATTCAGGGTGGCGATCATGAATGGATGAAGGATAATGTATGGCAGTGGATGGGACACGGTTGACACTTTCAGAATGACCCCTCTTGAACATATAACAACACTGATGCGATGGATCGGTAGCATTACCCCAAACGTGGATGGTGTGGCGAGGACCATGGTGATGAGACCGATGAATGAAACAACCCAACCCGATGTGATACGGAGGAAAAGTGTCATGTTCAAGAGTGACTTGCTACCATTAAACTTTGAATGTTCTCCCAATTTTTCCCCAGTCATTTCTGACCAGTACCTCTTTATTTTTGTCAAGCTTGAGGAGGATAACATATGCTTGTTCTATAACCTGCCCTTCGGGCAAGCCCATCGCTATGATTTAACGAGCCTAGCGATAGGGAAACTCGTTCTCGTCTAAAGACAAGTTTGTCGCTATTTAATCATTTTAACGAGTCTAACGACAAGGAAAACTCGGTCCTTTTCATTTTTAGAGAGTCTGAAAAGGTACAGAAAGTCAACTCCATGATTCCTTTTTCGTCAGCAAATCCCTTAAGTCCGAAAAAGTATAAAACAATACAGAAGGGATGGCTGTTCGGTACTTTTAACGAGCCGAACAAGACAAGCGCTCGATCCTTTTGTGCAATAATCCCTCAGGTCCAAAAAGATTAAAATTTAGAGGAGGGATAGCGTTCCGGTCATTTAACGAGCTGGAAGGCCAAAACTCGGCAAACTTTTCATATTTTACGAGTCAGTGAAAAGAGCTGAAAGAAGACTCGTCTTTTGAGGAACGAGTGATAAACAGGGTTAGCTACAGATTCCAGGTACAGGTTGGAATTTTCCAATCACGGCAGTGTCGCAAGGATGGCTAGGTGAAATCACTCTTCGCAGTTGTTTCTCAAAAGAGGTAAACACACAAATGGAAGTGAATGATCGGCCAAATGAACAGTGGAGGTGATGGATGAAAACACGATCAAGGTTCTTATGACTGATGAATTTACGATCTCAAAAGGTTATTTACCGGTTCATTTTTTCCATGAGCTTGAACTCTGAGGGAAACTTTTGCTCACACTTTTCTATTTTTTAACGAGCATAAATTCAGTCCTAAAACTGCTCGGATTTGCGTTTATTTTTTAACGAGCATGAACTATATGCTAAAACTGCTCGATATACCAGTCATATGAAGAACGCCTCTCGTAAGGACCAATTTTTATAGAGCTTATGCCTTACCACAGCTGTGCTCACTTTTGGCAAATTTTACTTTTGCCCCACAGGCTTTCTTTCATGCAAGTTTGGAAACGGCTAATCTTAAAACCAGATAAATAACTGCCCCTAGCTTTCACTCCAGAAAGTTTGCATGCCCCCAGGTATAGGATAGAATTTCGAGGCTGCCCCTCCTCTCCCCTACTTCTGCTTTTCTTTGGGTGTTCACATTTATTTGTCATCTTGCTAATCTAATGCTAACGATACTTGTCTTCTCGTTATTTTAAGGGGTCTCACCCACTTTTTAATAAACAGCTATTTATGACAATAGAAGAACACTACTCAAAGATAAAACATTGGTATTATTGAGGGAGGCTTGCCTCTTTCTTATTATTCCAAAGACGGTTCGATTTGCTGCCGCAGATCAATCTCTTTCTTCGGCGGTGCCTATTATTGGGTTGTCCTAAGATGGTTACCCTCTGTCACAACAATACGGTCTCCTTCTTAGTAGACTGCCCCTGCTTATCCTTCAAAACATATGTTTCGATGGGCGAGGCTTGAATTTAAAGATGGTGACTACTTGTTGTAATAAGGGAATTCCTACTTGGGCATTGCCCACTTTTTTAGACAAAGGTGAATGATTCCCAAACACATAACTTTAACAAAAGATCATTATTCCAGAACAACCCCACTTCCTACGGACGGGGTACGGACTAGTCATGTTCTTCTGCGGAAATTCTGTCTTATACCCGGAGTTTCTTCTGCCCGAAGCAGACCAGGGTGCATGCCCCCTGGGTCCTAATCTTTCTTTCCGAATCACTCGCGCTCATCGGGAAGGAGGACCGGGGGCGGAGGCGAATCTTGAGTGAACAGACCATTTAGGATTGGTATTTGACTATTTGCGATGTGAGATCCCGGAAATGAAAGTTGGTCTACGAGCTTGACCACCCTTCCTTCATGTGGAAAACACATTACTCTAAAGAGTGAGGAGACTATCGCTCCCATGCAATAAATATAGTCGCGTCCAAGGAGTAGGTTATAATCCAAGGGTCCTTGAACTACCAACACGTTCATCCTGACGGTCTTCCCCTTCAATGTAACAGGTACATCGGGGAGGATCCCTAATGGTCGACTGGTTCCTTTATCAAAACCTGAGAGATTTCTCAACTCAGGTAAAAGCGCCGGGGAACCCAGTGCTTTCCAAGCAACAGAGGAAAGGATACTCACAGACGCCCCTTCATCAATGATAGTACCAGCCATAATCATTCTATAGATCTGGACAATGATTCTGAATGGTACACTGGCTGGTAACCGGGGTCTGCCTAGTTGATTCCAATCAAAGGATACAACTAGGTTGCTTGGCGGTGGGACCGAATATACGGCCGGATATGACTCTGATGATGTTCCTTCCTGCGATAAAGGAATGGGCGCATTGCCCTGATGCTCATCGGAGTCAGTGCTGATGAAAAGAACCTGGATGGTGTCATCCTTGTTCTCATCAGTGAGGGTGTCGCATGAAGACGACTCTTCGGCGACGATGTCATTTGAAGACGGGTCTTCAATGACGGGGTCATTGGACGATAGAACCTCTGAAGGAAGAACCGGGCCAACTGCCGTATCGACCTTTAGACTTTCGTCTAGTCTAGATTCAGTAGGTTCATTCTCAATGACCGACACTTCAGCTGACCACTTGAGTGGTTCAACCGGATTTTCAACTATCGAGGGATTAGGCGCGAGTTTTTGATATCCAGGTGGAAGTCGCACCGGTGACACCGGGCGATCTTCCAAAACTCTCTTGGCCTCATCTAAGAATGGACATTTATGGATGGCATGATGACCTTCACACAATAGACAGGGTGATCTTGGTCCCCTTCTTCGTCCTTCACTCTCGCTAGTCGACGGAATGCAATCAACATGACAACCAGAGGTTGATGCTACCGGATTGTGCAACCTTGGGGACCAGTCCCTTAGTATCCGGGGAATACAAGGACAATCACGATGGAAATGGATCCCTTTGCAAATGACACATGGCGATTTAGGCCCGGTCGGTGCAGTGTGTGGGTTTTTGTCAGCTTTCTTCTGCTTGCCCCCAGTCGCCTTCGCCAGAGGCTCCTTCTGCTTCTTTTCTCTCTTCTTCTTTTCCTTCTTCTCCTTGGGAGGCTGACTTTTGCCAGCTTTACCTTGCGAAGATGAAGGATCAGAGGAAGTATCATAAGAAGTGGAAGGCTGGTGGGTAGTTCTAGATTGTTCTGACTGTTGATTCGAATGCTCAGGATTAGTGGTGATCTGGACTACATTAGTTGAAAAGAGCCATACAGGAAGGCCGATTGTCAATCCTGGAAGCGACAATGTAGCCATATGAGGCGCACCAACATCTCCCCAAGAGGAGAAGGGATTTGGACTTCCGCCAAGGTTACTTCCTTGGTTGGTGGGCTCCATACTTTTCAACTGAAAGATCAACGTGGGAATAACAGGTGATTATGTTCCGCTTTAAAATAAATTTTATTAACGACGCTTTTAGACACAAACTTGCTTTTTCATGTTTTAAGAGTCGAGAAAAAGCTAAAGATGACTCTAGTCGCCTTCGATGTATTAACGAGCCCGAAGTGACAAATGCTCGGTTGGACTTTTTCAGTTATAGAGTTTGAAAAAGGCCAAAAGAAACTGCTCTGGAGATCTAGGCAGAGGGTGTGCCAAACCTTTCGCGAAACCACAGAATACGTTTTACGGTACGGGTGGTCGATCTTCGTGAATGCTGTGTTCACTGCATCGCGATCAGTAGGGCGGCCGACACGGTTTCCTAAGGATAAAGGATAAAAGCCTATAGGGGTCTCCCAATATACGCGACGGTACGCGGGAGCTCAAGTCCGTGTTAGTGCCACCGACTCTCAGGAGGAATCACCCACCTTCGTAGAGATCGACAGTCACTATGTTTAACGACGCCGGAACACGTCTCTACCTAGACCTCTAGATGTTTGCGTTAAATTCCAAAGCGTTGTTATGTAAATTGAGTTTATTTTAATGTTGATCTTTCTTAACAGTTTGCCTTTCAGGTTCGCCACGAGATGTATATATACAACTTCCTATATGCAATCTAAGAATGAGAAGCAAATCTTTTCAATCTTTCAACTTTGAAAACCTTAATCTACTTGAGGGAAAAGAAGGACACAACTTTTTCCGCAGATCAAAGAACACACACTAAAATGCACATTTTCCTAAATCGTCCAGCATACAATCAAATGCAAAATGCACAATGCATGTATTTCTTTTCGTTATCCTTAATGTTGATGCTAGACAAAAAGGAAACTGTTGTATGATTTTGAATCTAATTTCAAGTAGAAATAAACAAGCTTGTCCACAATCAAAAAGACACCTTATGATAGACTTGTTTAAAAACACAGGAAATGTATAGATTCAAACCATGAAATGCAAAGCAAACAAACTCAAACAGCCATGAACAGTAATAAAACTAGCTCTTAAGATCACAAAGACACTTTTACAGTTCAGGATCTAAGAGGTCACAGCTATACTGGTTCGCTTTTCACAATGGGAAACTGTAACTGCAACAAGAAATACTGAAAGAACATTCACAGTTTCATCACACAACTGAGGTGGAATAATGTCAAGGAGAAGTGGTTTACAGCAAGTACAATGACCAGCAAGCAATCAGCAAAAAACAAGTGAAAACAGGGCCAAGACACAAAGGGAAAGCTGAGCAAGACAATGGCTAACTGGACCAGCGCAGGTTCTAGTCTGCCAATTTGACTCTCAGCGCAGTTCCCGAAGGGAGTACCTGCGCTGTAATGCAGGCTGCCTGTGTACAGCCTGCACTGACTCATGAGAGTTTCGTCTACAAAGTTTTCCGGGTCATAAAAAGCTCAAAAATGCACTGTTTTTGCTGAAATAAAAAGCTATAGGTCAAGTACAGGCTAAGGGATGATCAAGAGGATGAAGATCTATCACAAAGAGTAAAGAGTCTTTTGTAGATAAGCTCTTCAAATCTTGAATTTGCTCAGCAAATGAGCAAGAGTAGCAGTCCCTCTACTTCGCTTTTGATATAGTCAAAAGCTTTTCGATTTGGTACTCTTTTCTTCAAGAAATGAATAGCAAAATACTACAAACACCAACAAGATACTAGGATCCCCAGCGGAGTCGCCAGTTTGTTGTGGGGAAAAGTATCCGATGCGGATGACCCTATCCCTACTCTAAAGGTGACAGTCTTTAGCAACAACTGAAAGTAAAGCTTTGATGTTTTCCTTTATGAAAGTACAGAGAGAAGGATGAAAAGATTAACCAACCTGGTGTCCTTCGCTTAGTCGATCCTTGTCCTCCCTCTTTGTCTCTTGTTCCCAGCTCCTTGCTCTCTTTGCCAGTCCAGCTACACACAGATCCTGCACAAAACAAGAGAGGAAACTACAAGATACATGTACTCATAACTGATGCATGGATTAGAGTGAATCAAATATACATGTAAATACAATACATCAATGCAATACAAGTATATAGGAGAACATGCAAAACTTTATTGATAGAAGTAACAGGGTTCTGAGAAGGTTACAACCAATGATGGCTCCAATCCAGCAGCACCTCCCCAGCAGCAAGAACTCTCCTCTTCACCTCTAGTAAAACAATCACCCAATAGCTCTAACTGTAATCCAACAGCACCTCCTTGCTTTACACAAAATTCCAGCCTCCCTAGACCTCATAGAAGAGCTCTATATATAGGAGAGAAGAAGAGAGGATGAGTCAGCTTGAGGCTGGCATAGAGCTGACTAGTGTCCTCTCCCTCTTCAGTTAATCTTCAGTTCTTGAGTCCACTTGGAGATCCTTGCTTACACATGGTGATCAAGTACCTCTTACTCATCACAGGGCGAATCTCATGAACTAAGTGTCAGTTTGGAAGCTTCCTGGGCAGTTGACACCTTGCAGGGTGACTGTGCCACTTGGCCAATCTCGCCCAGCGCAGGTAGCCTTCATTACTTTTGACTTCCAGCGCAGGTACAGAGTGGGACAGTTGCATTACAGCGCAGAAGCTCAGTTAAGCAGCTGACATGATCCAAAATAAGCCTGTTTTGAAGTGTTTTCAGGTGGAGAACTGATTGGAAGTGCTGTTGTTTGATGACCTTGTTCTTTTAGGGGTAAGAACAACATGTTTAGGGACTGAGGATCCCTGTAATTTTTAGTAAGATCGACTAAGCGAAGGAGCATAAATTCAGTCCTAAAACTGCTCGGATGATGCGAGGCACAAAAAGTGTCATGTTCAAGAGTGACTTGCTACCATTAAACTTTGAATGTTCTCCCAATTTTTCCCCAGTCATTTCTGACCAGTACCTCTTTATTTTTGTCAAGCTTGAGGAGGATAACATATGCTTGTTCTATAACCTGCCCTTCGGGCAAGCCCATCGCTATGATTTAACGAGCCTAGCGATAGGGAAACTCGTTCTCGTCTAAAGACAAGTTTGTCGCTATTTAATCATTTTAACGAGTCTAACGACAAGGAAAACTCGGTCCTTTTCATTTTTAGAGAGTCTGAAAAGGTACAGAAAGTCAACTCCATGATTCCTTTTTCGTCAGCAAATCCCTTAAGTCCGAAAAAGTATAAAACAATACAGAAGGGATGGCTGTTCGGTACTTTTAACGAGCCGAACAAGACAAGCGCTCGATCCTTTTGTGCAATAATCCCTCAGGTCCAAAAAGATTAAAATTTAGAGGAGGGATAGCGTTCCGGTCATTTAACGAGCTGGAAGGCCAAAACTCGGCAAACTTTTCATATTTTACGAGTCAGTGAAAAGAGCTGAAAGAAGACTCGTCTTTTGAGGAACGAGTGATAAACAGGGATAGCTATAGATTCCAGGTACAGGTTGGAATTTTCCAATCACAGCAGTGTCGCAAGGATGGCTAGGTGAAATCACTCTTCGCAGCTGTTTCTCAAAAGAGGTAAACACACAAATGGAAGTGAATGATCGGCCAAATGAACAGTGGAGGTGATGGATGAAAACACGATCAAGGTTCTTATGGCTGATGAATTTACGATCTCAAAAGGTTATTTATCGGTTCATTTTTTCCATGAGCTTGAACTCTGAGGGAAACTTTTGCTCACACTTTTCTATTTTTTAACGAGAATAAAGTATCCGATGCGGATGACCCTATCCCTACTCTAAAGGTGACAGTCTTTAGCAACAACTGAAAGTAAAGCTTTGATGTTTTCCTTTATGAAAGTACAGAGAGAAGGATGAAAAGATTAACCAACCTGGTGTCCTTCGCTTAGTCGATCTTGATCCTCTCTCTTTGTCTCTTGTTCCCAGCTCCTTACTCTATTTGCCGGTCCAGCTACACACAGATCCTGCACAAAACAAGAGAGGAAACTACAAGATACATGTACTCATAACTGATGCATGGATTAGAGTGAATCAAATATACATGTAAATACAATACATCAATGCAATACAAGTATATAGGAGAACATGCAAAACTTTATTGATAGAAGTAACAGGGTTCTGAGAAGGTTACAACCAATGATGGCTCCAATCCAGCAGCACCTCCCCAGCAGCAAGAACTCTCCTCTTCACCTCTAGTAAAACAATCACCCAATAGCTCTAACTGTAATCCAACAGCACCTCCTTGCTTTACACAAAATTCCAGCCTCCTTAGACCTCATAGAAGAGCTCTATATATAGGAGAGAAGAAGAGAGGATGAGTCAGCTTGAGGCTGGCATAGAGCTGACTAGTGTCCTCTCCCTCTTCAGTTAATCTTCAGTTCTTGAGTCCACTTGGAGATCCTTGCTTACACATGGTGATCAAGTACCTCTTACTCATCACAGGGCGAATCTCATGAACTAAGTGTCAGTTTGGAAGCTTCCTGGGCAGTTGACACCTTGCAGGGTGACTGTGCCACTTGGCCAATCTCGCCCAGCGCAGGTAGCCTTCATTACTTTTGACTTCCAGTGCAGGTACAGAGTGGGACAGTTGCATTACAGCGCAGAAGCTCAGTTAAGCAGCTGACATGATCCAAAATAAGCCTGTTTTGAAGTGTTTTCAGGTGGAGAACTGATTGGAAGTGCTGTTGTTTGATGACCTTGTTCTTTTAGGGGTAAGAACAACATGTTTAGGGACTGAGGATCCCTGTAATTATTGACATTCCATGCTCCATGATGCGAGGCACAAAAATGTCTATAATAGTATGGAGCAGAGGCCATTTTTCCAACGTCTCTTGGTGTGCCAGTTATGAAGCTAATTCAAGGACTTGAAGAGGAGCCAAATGCCATACAACGGAGGATTAATCAATTGATAGCATTACAAGAGAAAAGGAATGAAGTGGTTGAAGACTATCAACAAAATCAGAATAGAGTCAAGAGGGCTTTTGACAAGAAGATTAAAGATGTTACCTTTCAGATTGACGACAAGGTTTTGAAGTGGGAAGCCAAGATTGAAGAAAAAGGCAAACATGGCAAATTTGAGAATTTATGGAAGGGGCCATATTTGATCTCTGCTTTCCATGGAAACAATACTTATATTCTACAAGAAGTTGATGGATCACAATATGCTGGTGGACCTGTTAATGGCAGGTTCTTAAAGCATTATTATCAATGAAAATCTGCCAAGTAGTCCATGATCATTGTAAATAATCATTTTCTGAGTGTTTCATGTTAGAAATAAGTGACAAGCTGAACAAGAAGACTTTAGCCCGAGGAGAAGGCCCACAAGGTTTGAAAGGGATGCTTGTCAGCCATATGTGAGTGTAATAAATGGATAAAAGCACTGGTACTACGTGTTCTTAGTGTACCATAGGGGCACACTATCCCTAGTGGAGCCACTGTTATCACTCAGAACTATAGTTCATGTATATAAGGTTGTCCATAAGTTTCATATAAAGGTTTTAAGTCTTGTGAATAGGTTTATTGGTGTATGTCAATTTGAAATTTGAATTTCAAAAGGTATTGATGTGAATTCGTGTAAAGAAAAGATCATTAGATAGCCTCCATCATTGTTAGTTAAAGCCTGTCATGTCATTAGTACTTTGCGCAGTTTCGCAGCGCATGTTTGTTTGGTCCATTTAGCTGCGCAATGATGATTCTGTCTTTTCGCAGCGTACTGTCAGCAGCCATTTCGTAGCGCGTTTTGTTAAATTTGAACTGTCCGCGCTACGAAATCGGGGTTTCGGGGTGTTTGTAGCGTTTTCTCTTGCAATGTCAAATCCGGGACGGGTGAGTCATAGGTCCGGTCATGTTTGTCAGTTTACGTCCTCTCCAAGTCTTGATAAACCATCATTCCGCCATAAGGTCCAGAGTCATGCATTTGAGTGTCAGTTTAAGGGATTTTACAAGGGATGGTTATATCATAATGGGTTTTTCATAATGTGTAAACATGTTTGCTGTATGAGAAGCCCAAGTTCTTATTTAAAGGGACCATTGCAAGCGAGCCTGCACTCCAAAGCCGAAGTTTGTTTTCGTGCTACAAGCTACCATTAGTTTCCTGTGTGAAAATATTCAAAGCAAGATGGAAAGGAGGGAACGCCGATCCGGTAAGTGTGTGAGGACAGAGCCGGAGGGGTTAGATGTTACTCTCAGGGATGAAGGTGTAGCAAGAGCCTTTCGAAATGCTGGCTGCTGGCGGTTTTGCGAAAAATTGAAGGGAGGACATGCAGAGGTGACGAAGGCTTTCGCATTAAATTTCACTGGACTGAATTCGAAGGTGGCAATGTTAGAGTTTCCGGTGTCTCCTGAAGTTATTTCCACTGTCACTGAAATTCCGAGGGGTGGCCAAGAATGGTTCAAAAACTTCAAGTTCGACATGAGTCCCTGTAAAGAGTTTTTGAAGGAACCTTATGTAGATGAAGACCTCACCAAAGCGGTGCCAAGGAGTTATATAAAAGAGAATTATGCTACGCTCCTCACATGCATCCAGAAATACCTGACATGCGAGGGTAGGTACAATAAAGTTTACTCCTACCACTTCAAACTTCTGTTACATTTCACAGGTAAGGTTTCAATAGACATACCTTTCTATTTGTTCAGGAGCATTAGCAAAATGTGTGATAAAATTCAGTTAAAGAAAGATAGTTGTGAAACATCCCTTTTTCATCATGGTCTAGTAAAGTTGCTGGTGTTGGATAGTTTACAAAAAATTGGTAGAGATTGGGATTCATTTGTGTTTATGGCCGGCTTCCCAAGCAAAACAGGCCTCACTCCATTGCCTGTGAGAGAAAGGGAAGAAAGGAGTGAAGAACCCACTTTGGCTTAACTTAGAAGAGAAGTGACAGACCATAAGCAGCCTAAAACTAAATCAAGGAAATCAGAGAAGTCTGTGGCAGCTAAAGAGACACCTGAAGCGTCAGTGAAGAAAACTCCTAAGTCATCTAGAGTATCAGAAAAGGAAACTCCTAAGTCATCATCTAAGGAAACACCTCAGTCATCAAAGCAGAAGATTCAGAAAAAGAAGGATGAAACTAAATCAAGTGAAGTTGAAAAGATTTCAAGGGTGAGAACCAGAGGTCAACTAAACAAGGAGAAAGGAAAGTCAGTTACTGTGGAAGAAAGTCCTATTTCAAAAGGTAGTTTAAATGACTTACTTGAAGCCATTGAACTAGAGCAAGATCATCCAGTACAAATTGAACCACTAGAGTTTGAGCAAGATCACTTGGGGCAGCCAATGCATATTGACCTCACTCAGTCCTCACCTGAAAGTTCTAAAAAATCAAGGGCTTCTAAAAGGTTGAAATTTGAAGAGCCAAGTAAAGAATATGCTTTTAAGCCACGCAGACCAGTTACAAGAAGGCAAATCAAAGAAGTGGAGAAAGCGCAGAAAGAGAAGGCACCATTAGAAGTGCCTAGGACAGAGGTACTTGAGGTTTTCACCGGAATAGTTCAAGCAGCCAAAAGCAAGAACAAGAATAATAAGGTTATCATCAGTCAAAGTGGAAATGTTATTGCTATCAAGAAACAAGCTGGAGCAACAAAGGAAGAAATACCTCAGATTAAAAATGTTTCTAAGGAAAGGGCAGTAAGATATACAAATTATAAAAAGGCTGTAATGAAAGGCAGAACAAGTTTGATTAGCCAAACTGATTCAGTATCAGATGCATATGTGTGGACAGTGCCAGCTCTGAAGCACGCAAAAATCATGAAACAAATGAATACAAGCTTAAGAGCAGAAAACAAGGTGTTAAAGGAAGAAGTTAGCAGCTTGAAAAGGAAGCTAGGCAAACTAACTAATTGATCCAAGGGGAAATTTGCCTTCCAGATTTTGGTAAATTTTGGCTGTCATCATTTTGAAAGTTTTTGAAACTTTTTGAAGTCCTTACACCTGTGTAAAATAGCTGAAGAGATCACAGAGTTAAGTCATTGTTGCTTTAAGGTTCATATGCTTAATTTTGATTACCTACAGCAGTTTCGTAGCGCGCTACGAAACTGCTGTAGATGACTGTTTATATGAAAAATTTGAGATTGATGCTGAGGTCAGCGAATCTTAAAGGGATGACTCGAGGCTAGCATGGAGATTATATAAAGCCATTCAGGTGTTTAAAAAGGTGCCAGGTGTAAGTATTTAAGGAAAAGGTGAAATTTTGTCTTTTGTTAAAGTTTTCACTTTATATCCGAATTTTTAGGGTTCTGGTAGGGTTGCCGAGGTGTTGAGTGGTACACCTGTTCAGTTTATGAGATGGCCAGATCATAAGGTTTCTTCCATCATACGTGACTATTAGAGGATTAAATGGCTTGAAGCATAATCTTAAATGCATGAACACTAGTGGGAGGCAGAGACCGTGAACATAGGGCACAGATTCTTATCAGTTGATGAATCATCCATATATCAGGCATCCGAAGCTGCTCATTCAGTGAATGTTCTTCCAGCTTGGCTTGGCTATTATTGAAGTGCTACAGGTGTCAAATTTCAAGAATGCATCAATGCACATGAGGAGATAGACTTGAAGTTTCAATGGGAATGGAACCCTCTGTCTTCGCAGCACAATACCTTTGTAATTAATTAGTTTGTTTAAGATATAGATAAGATAATTAATGATAGAATTCCAAGCTCCTTCATGCTTGTTGAGGAGTCTCAGGTAGTAGTATTTTGGTTTGCTATATATAGAAATGACTCTGATGTAAAAAAGGTTGGACATTTTATACAAAAACAGAGTTATTTGGGCCATTGTAAGACTTGTTACAGTAATAGTAAAACAGTGTTGATTTCTTCTCAAGATTCTCGATGGATTATTGTGTTCAAATATAATGGTGGTGTTTTATATTATATGTTCTTTTACAGCCTTGTTATAGCACAATCACTCAGAATTCATATCTTATGCTCTGACTTCCTGTGTGTTTGGCAAGCTGTGGTTTTTATGGAGTATGTTTGAACATTTAATGCAAAGAGCCTTGACTTCCATGAAATGAATATGTTTTTCTTGTTTACTTAGTGTATGAGACTCCATAGCCCAATGAGGACCAGTTTGATATGTATCCAACCAGCTTTTGTTTTCATGAATGAGTAAAGAGTTAGCCATCTGTTGTAGTGAAGGATTTTTATCAAGAGTTTGTGAGAGAGCCCTCTCTGACCAAAGAGGCTAATCTTTGGTCTAAAGTCTGGTTGAAAGAGTTACATGAAATCTTGCTTGGTTGCAGCCCTCAGTAGTGATTTTGTGATAACACCTGTCTTGACAGAAATATCAATGAGCAATGTCTTTGAAATATTTCCCATCTTTCCTTCTACAAACAAAGTTTGGATAGTCGTACAGGGTGAGGAAATGATTTCTGGTATGTCAGGTGACAGGATTTAAAGAGGCATCATGTCCAAATTAGATATTGAAACACGATGGTGCGAGTCCTCCCAAGGTCGCTCTTCTAAACCCGTGATTTTTCTAATAGCTTCGTCCGTAGGTAGGACTTGATTGAGTGGATCAAAAGAAGGAGCAGTTATGGGAGGGGTAGCGGTACCATTGGCTGTAACCAAAGTGACCAGAGATTCAGATGAAGATTGAATGGCTTGGTAGACCAATTCAGCTAGTGACTACAACATTTGTTCTCTGTGAGTGTCAATATCTGAAGGAGCTGGTAGGATCCATGGATCGGTCTATTCATGAGGAATGGATGAAAGCAATTAACTGTCTGTGAAAACTTCGGTAGTTGAAGAGGGAAACAACCCATCAAGAAAGAATCCTTCAGTAGACTGGTACTGATACTGACATAAGAGTCAGGTACACCACCTATTACGAGTACAGAGCCACTTGGTAACGGGGAATAATCAGGGGTGCAAAAGGACAACTAGTCCACTATGACTACTTTTACATCCAACGGAAATAGGATGATGCAAAATATAATAAACACAATGTTCGTCATGGCATACATCCAACTGCGACCCAACAAGAGATTATAGTCGAGCTTTTTATCTACGACTTCTATGTCCACCGTTACCGTTTTCCCATACAAGGTGATGGGCTAGCTAGCTAGGTAACCTTTTGGGATGAAAGTGTGGCTGTCAAAAGCTTTAAGGGAATTCAATGGTAGGGATAGGGTTGGAGAACCCAAAGTGAGCCAACATGAAGCCGACATGACGCAGGTAGAAGCACCTTCATTAATGACAGTTCTATGTATACCTTTACCTTTCGAAACGATTTTCACCTAAAATGCAAGCTGGTGGGAAAGGGGAGGTTTGCATTTTCCATGTCGAAAATTGCAAGCATGGAATCCTGTGGGTCGATACCACCAATAGCCGAAAGTAGAGCTTCCCTTTGTGCTGGACATGTTTGTAATACTTCGAGTGCCGACATAACCGATGGTGCTTGTGCCAAGTCTTCTACAATGTTGTAGTTTTGGGTAGCACATGCAGATGTATTGTGCATTGTACGTCGAAGTGCCCCTTTAAGGGGGCAAATCACAAGGTTAGCAATTGGGCTTTCAATATGAAAATCATTGGGCAGCGGCGGATTTTGACTTGAGGAAAATTCCTCTACATGAGCAACATGAGCTCCATAGGATTTGGCTCTTGTTTGTAGATATACCATTCAAAGGTGTAAACGGTAGAGGATCCTTCACCAGCTAAAGGATGTTGCGAGCCACCATTGCCCCCTTGCAGGGGTTTGGGTTGGTTTGCAATAAGGTTTTGTTGTTACTGAGTGGGGAAAGGATTATTTAGGACAGTGGGGGTCCTACAAGTATCCTTTTTAGCAATGAAATCTATGCATTCCTGAAGACGCCGGCAGTGATAGGTCATGTTGTCTTCAGCACAAATTTTGCAAGGGAATCTAGTGGGTTTATCCTTTCCATCGTCAGGAGGCGCAACAAACTTCTGCTTTGGGTGTTGCTTTTTTGTTGACTGCTCCTCAAAAGGAGCAGTCTTTTTCTTATTCTTGTTTTTCTTACCTCCAGGTTTTTACATAGACTACATAGAGTTTATCGTGGTGGTAGGAAAAGCAATCGATTTGGTAGAGGGGTCCACTGACATTTGGGCAATGTAACTGTTGATTTATTTTATAGCAGCCCCGGAGGTTGTGCTGATAATCTCGTCGGAGTGTGCACTGGGGTGCTGAGTAGCAAAAGCATTGGAGTTGCGAGGGGCATTGGGGATTATGTTGTAAAGAGTGCCATACTATGAATATATCAGATCTAAGTGCTATGCATGACATATGGATTGGTCTTCTGTGACGGCACCACAGAAGGTGACATCCTTAGCGATTTGGGGGAATAGGGGCTTGTAGAACTAGTTCGCTAAGAGATAGTCTAGGAGGGGAGATTTGACTAACCTCCATGTACGCCTCCATTCATGTATATGATCAGAGATGTGGGTGGCGGTATCCTGAAGTAATGAAGTGAGCAGTTCCATCCCAGTCTCATAGCATATGGGTAGCTGGAAGTGCTTTAAGAATTCCATCGCTAGAGCATCAAAGGTATTGACTAAAGCGCGTGGTAACTCGATGTACCACTTGGCTATGTTGCCAGTAAGGGTGTGAGGAAAAAGACGAAACCGGATACTCTCATCAACCATGGAGTTAGAAATAAACCAAAGATGATAGGTGGTGATATGGATACTCGAATCCTCCCCTTGTTTCCCTTCGAACTTGGGTATGTCTATCAGTATTTTATGTGGGATTGGCAGCCAGAGTAATTTATGATAGATGGGGCCATTTTTAAGTTTGTACGATTTGGGGATATCCAACGTTGCCAAGAAAGGCAGAGTGTGTGATGCCCCTGAGTCAGACCAAGGTGATGACATATGACTTGAGGATCCTTGCGGTCCTCCCATCATTTGAGTCCCAATATTATACATAGGTTGCATGGTATAGTAGTTGCCTTAGGGTATGGCATTGTAATGTGGATTTGCATGGGGATTGTGATGCTATGGTATAACATTTCCCCCACGATAAGCGGTGCCCCCTTGACTCATTTGAGGTTGTGAGTAAGGTGAACCCATGGATTGGTTGGGCCTTCCTTGAGGATTCTCGCCCACCACAGAACTAACCATATGTCCTTGACTGACATAAGGAGTGCTCATGTCAATCAGTGACTGACCATGCATGTCTAAAAATGTAGTGGGAACTATTATGTTCTCGACCGGTATATTGGGAGTGCCCTTAGATACTTGAATCTGGGGGATAGAACTATACAATGGATGACAACCGTCTTATTGGTTGAAGGGACCCATGCTAACTGTGTTATATTGAGCTTTATAAGGAGGATTGTATGTAGCACTTGTTGAGGTATAGAATTTGACACTAAAGGGGTGGAACCTGACATAGGCTGGGTTACACTCATGGAGGGTGTCATGTGAGGGTTTGTACCTGGGACAAATGGGATAACAGGGTTTTCCATAAATGGTGTGGTAGTGACTATTGACTAGGGAAGTGGTGGGGGACCAAAAGTGTCCAAAAATTTCCACGACTCGTTAGTCATCGATGGGATGGATGGAAATGTTCCAACTAAAGATAAAGGGGGTACAGGTCTAAGGTGAAACAAGAGTGGGTCCAACGGATTCATGATCGAAGGGTTATATGGAGGAAGAAATCCTACAGTAAAGAAATACTCTAGTAAGCTTGAATCATCGTTTGTCCAAACAGATTTTGTGTGAGATTGTGGAGACTGATTTCTCGAAGATGGGGAATCTAGTTCACTGGAGCTCAACGGATCTTCCACAATGGGTGGAGGAATCCCTAGCAATCGTATAGATTGATGAAGAGGGCTGAATGTTGCCATGATGAAAGATAATTTTTATCAATAAATTTTATTGTGATATTTATTAAAGTCTCAATGATAACACTCAGGCACCTAAAAAAATAAAAAAATACACTAAGTGAACCAATCAACAAACAGAGGGAAATGACCATGTCTGATAAGCATTGATCACTGGAGATGAAACCCAGTATCACAATGAATAACATAGAGGGTTGGCCAAACATACAGTTATGGCTACTCTAGAGCTTCACCTGAACCTCATTTGAGGGGCCAAGTAGTCTCGTGAAGATGAGAAGCCTCCCAAAAACTGCAGACAGAGTAGGTCTGTTTGTGTTAGGTACCAGGGTAGCCCGCCACTGTCACCTTGTGTAAGTCGCTAAAAGTATGGCCACTAAGGACACCTCAGATCACAAACACTACTGGGGGGACATAGTCACAGATAGTACACTATGTGGACAGGATACCTGAGTCCCTGACTCAGCTCTGAAATACCTGAAGGGATCCCCAATACACAGAATACCCAAAGGTGTTGTAAGCGAAGGTGGGATACCTTCACTTACAGTCTGATGTTTTCTCGTATTTAGCTTCGCTTTGACTGGAGTGGTCCTGGAAGTATAAGTGCAGAAGGAATTTTCTCTCTTTTAATGAAAATAGTTTTGGTTTCTGATCTTGGGCAATTTACTCACACTACCTCTCCCAAGATCCTAGGCTAAACTAATGTTTTTTTGGTCTATAAAGAGTTACTGATTGATTTTAGGTATATTTTATGTGTACTTTTTTAGTGTCTTCGGTAGGGGCATTGACGTATGATATTTGGTGGGACTCTGACTAGAAATCATGCAAAAGAAAATGCTTGAAAATATTCAATTTGATGAAATAAGAAGTATTCTACAAGTGAGAGTATTAACATACATTCATATGTGTTCCATGCATCCTAGTCATTATAACACGAGCATAACCAACAGAAATCTTTGCAATGATTTCTAACAACTATTTGAAACCAAAATAAAGCAAATTTTAACCAGCTAAGCAGAAGAATGAATAGAAAAAATGTTGATTTTTCTTTTATAAAACCTTTTTAGGAAAGAAAAAAAACCTATTTCCTAAAAGAATTTTTTTAGGACACAAATATTGCTAACAAAGTAGAACTTCAGATCCTTTTTTAGTCCATGAGTAGGTTTCCCATCCCTTTGAATTTACAGAAATTACTGCATGTCAAAATTTGGGTGACTAACGCTCTGTAGAAAAGGCCAAAGAGAGTTACTAATCTATTAACGCATTGTTTGTGCAGACACAGAGCTTTATAAAGATCTGTTTGCTCTACTAACCTGTGTTAGTGTGGGGAAAGAGTTCCAAAAAGCACTTTGGGGATCAGATCTAGGGCTAAACATATGAGGGAAGAATGCAAGAAGGTCTTGATGGGCCAGAAAAGGAATGCACAAGTATAGGGAGGTCTAGAAGGAGGGGGAAACTAGGAACTGTCTGGGTGAACCGTGAACTAATGCATAGTTCCCCAGTGGAGTCACCAATTCTTCTATAGGATAAAATGCACAGTGTATGGAGAATGGAGATACCCTAAAGGGTCTTCCTAAGACCCTTGGGAGACTGTAAGATTATCTGAAGCCATCACAAAGTTACATGTATGTCCATAATCATTAACTAACTATCAAAGCAAAAACAAATCATTACCTCAAGCCTCCGTGTAGATTTGCTGGAGAGCACAATTCAGCTAGGTGGAAGTCCCCTGAGCGAGCTCCAGATCAAGTCCTGTACATAAAAGAGACAAGCATAATCACAACATACAACCATGATAATTAATACATGAATATGTGAAAGACATCTAGTTACACATAACTAAGCTACTCATGCTAAAAGGTATTGGACAAAAAAATAAATGAATGATAGTACCAACACCATGGAGTAGACAGTACAACTACAGTTCTATATTAATGTCAAAAGAGTGATTACAACTAGTTGTTGCATCAACCTTCCCCTACCCCTCCAGCTTCTATCTCTCTCCCTTCTTACCAACTTCATATGCTTAGATTTGAGACTATGCTCGAAAATCAAGTAAGTTATCCTTTCGAATGATTTGACCTCTATGACAATATCCCTAGCTCTGCTTATGTAGCATTTGAGTTAGGGTTGCCAAGTCCCTCCATGAGTTTCTTTAGGTAAAATCAATGATTTTTCCATCCTTTTGAGCTCCTTACCATTTGCCTCCTTCATTAGGATCGGAAATCCCACAAATAGGTCGAACTTTTATCCTTGCTTTTCTGAGTAGATTTAGGAGGGAATATAGAGGTATTTATGAGTCAATTCGCTCCTTTGACCTCTAGGTTCTCATTAGGATCCACTATCGTTGTCCCCGAACCAACAAATAGATTTAGTAGGGTCACTAACTCTCCCTTAGGCTTGCAGAGAAGCTTTATAAAGCATGTTGTCAGTGTAAAGACAACGTTAGTGTGGAAACAAGGCCTGTGATTTTGGCTATTGCTTTAGCCATCATGTCTTTCTCCTCTGAGCTGATGAGGAGGTCATTTTGTTGTATAACATTTTACCATTTTCCTTTGGAGATTATGGAGGTGTTTGTCAAGGAGTAGTTGTGGAAGAGGATGAAGATGCCTGTGAAGATGAAGATGAAGGTGGAGAAGGTGTTGGTTTACCTACATTCCCTTTTGAAGGCTTTTCCTCATCTCCTCATTTTCCTACTAAAGAACCCTCTCCCTTTGGAGGCTTGGAGCTCTCACCTTTCAATATTTTGTGTCTTTCTTAATAGACAACTTTCACCATATCGATCATGTCAAAGAATGCTTTTCTGAAAGCCTTCTCATCCTCTAACATATTATCAGCTCCTCCTTCATGATACATGCTTACTGAAGCTTCAGGAACAAGTTGAGGTGAAACTTGTGGTGGAGATTATGGCAAATGTGCTCTCCTTGTCCTTGTCCCAACTTGAGAACCTGAACCCACAAGCTTTCCTTCTCCTCTCTTAAGCTTCAACCTTATAAGCATCACACAAACTTGTAAACAATTAAATCCTCACAACAATAAATAGAACCTATGCTCTGATACCAAACTTGATCTTTATATGTATGTGATTGAGGATTATGTAAATTGCAAGTTAATAAAATGAGTTTTTATGGCTTTTTAAGTTGAATTCATACACATATTAAAACATGAATTGATGTGGATGGTTCACCAAATTATGTGGCAACCCACAATTAGACTAATATTTAACTTGAAAACCAATCAACTATGTGTTAGTCTGGTTTTGTACGTGTACTTTCTTTCTGAGGGTCCCGCTAAGCTGACCAAACACCATCGGTCCCACTTTGATTTTTCCACTCCTGGGCGCTTCAATCTGCACCTTGATATCACTTCTCCAAATCCAATGGATATCGCGCAATCTTGTGTGAATTCTAGCACGACCGTTATCAGATTGAGAGCATGTGAGATTTCTAGTTTTCCCTTGATATGTGTTAGCCAATAAGGTTTCTCGCGCGAAATTTCAAAATACCATTTACCATTTTTGAAGCGCGTGAGACACTGCTTACCACTTGGAAATACTACCCATGTGCTTAATACGTGCCTTTAATAAATACTTTTTAACAAAGGTTTAACACTTAAGCTGAGAATAACCCTTAATGAAAATCAACTGTGATTTATCAATAAAATGCATAAACAGAAAATAATACCCGATTAGGGTCCAGAATGCCGATACATAGATTCAAGAGAATTTCACACCAGGAATAATACACAATGCCACACTTAATAAATTTATTCAATAAAATAGAAATTACAGAGTCTTGGTCTGCTCGCTCGATTACAACATTTGTTTGACCTCTGTTTCGCTCTCAAACCTTATCTATCTCTCTCAAGCTCTCTCTTACTCACTCTCCTATTCCATCTGATCTCTATCATTATGTTTTTTTCTCTTTTATGGATCAAATCATATCCTAATTGCATTGGCAACTCAATCTCTATTTTTATCAGTTTAACAATTAAATTCCTATTCTCAAGCTCTGAGACACACCTATTCTAACAATTATCTCTTATTCTAAAAATAATACAATGGTTTAATTATTACAATAATTGAAGTGAAGATCAATTCGAGAGATCCAACCCTCTCTACTAAAACTGATTTTGACCACTCAGCTCAATGAAATTCATCTCATGTTAGCCACAACATGTGAACATACAATCACATTGTTGGCTAAGTCTGGATGCTCTTGCATCAGACTCCCGAGGAAAGAAAATAATCATTCATCAATCTTATAGGGTCTACTCCATACTTCTGTAATTCTGCTATTGTTAACAAACTAGCATCCTCCATTCGCCGTCCCTTCCATTTGACTAGATATTGAAAATAAACTTGTCCTCTGGTTCTTTTCGATACTCTTTTCTCCCAAACAACTTCCACCTCTTTCTTGATTGTCTTTTTGTTGGGTCCCTATAATACTAGTGATTACCCCATTACTATTGTAGTTGCATCCCCTATTAATATTGTTGTGCCCGTATTATCCCCATATTGTTATTACTGTGCCCCATAGAATCCCTCTATTGTTGTTTTTGTGGCTTTATATTATCATTGTTAGGTCGGCTGGGTTATATTGTGACTCCTTAGACTCCTATATATAGAAAGGAGGTTTTTTCATCCAAGAATTGTTCATTTATGTAATGTAAAGGAGGTTTCCCCCTCGAAGGGGCTGAATTCTAAGGCATTGATCTATCTTCTCCATCTTTTCATGAGCTAGTTTCATAACATTTGGTATCAGAGCTTTGGATTCTAAGGTTTCGCTGCTCCAAATAGGTCATCATGGCATTTTCGCTATAACTTTTTTTCTGCGACGTTTCAGAAGCTAAAAAAAAAAAACCCATTTTAGAAGACATTGTGCTAAACCTCGGGTCTGAAGTTTAGATCTTTTTGTGCTATATTTGCGGAGATATGATCTGAGGAAGTTGGTCTTTTTGCAGACTCCTGAATTACATTCCAAATAGGTGACCTGGGGAGAATTGTCATAACTTTCTCTCTGAGCATTAGATTGAAATTTCGTAGAAGTTACCGAAAGAGGATGGACTTTAGTTTCATGTGGATATTTTTCAGAGCCAGAGGTCAAAACAGTGACTTGTGGCATGTTGTACAAGTTCGCTCTACTGAACTAGTCTATAATCAAGCCACTGTGGGAGATTTCACATAACTCTTCCTTGGAGAATCCAATTTGGGTCAAACTAGTGGCATTAGAAAGAGGACATAGAGGGATACTGTAGGTCACAATTTTAGAACTGGATGATCAGAAAGACAGAGATACATCAGAGGCAATATCGAGCTCCTACAAAGTGAAAAAGGGTGTGTAGATTTTTTTAAATTTTTGCTTAAGCTTGGTTGAAAATTTATTTTGAAGGATTTCAAAGGGCATAGTAGAGCATTATTATCGGTAACTGATGCCCTGAGGAAATAAAATGCAAACACCTAGTATGGAACCTGAAAGCTCTAGCATGACTCATGAAGAAGAGGAAGAAATGCTACATGATATATCAAAATTACAAGAATGACTGCAACAAATGTCACTCTCACAAAAGCTAACAGAAGCTAAGATAAATGGTGTGGAATCTAAGATAAAGGGTGTGGAAGCTAAGATGGATGATTTGAAGATATATTTGAAGAAAAATTTGAAGAGAGATATGGCAGATTTGAAGACAGACATGGGAGATTTGAAGACAGATTTGACAAATTTTCTACAATAAATACTTACTAATGGTGAAAAGGTAGTAAAGGAAACTCATGATGAGAACAAAAGAAATGTTAATCATGATTTCTTAGAATCTAATGTGGGATCGAAGACCCACCATATTCCAAAAATCGATATGAGGAAGTTTGATGGCAAGGATCCCACAACATGGATATTACAAATGGAGCAATTTTTTGATCTCAATAATGTGCAAAACAAACAAAAGGTACGTATTGCAACTTTATATTTTGAACCAAATCAGTTTGTATGGTATCAATGGATTTTCTCTCGTAAACAAATTGTCACTTGGGCAATTTTTACGGAAGAATTAACAGCACATTATGAGGATACAAAAAAGCAACACTTTTTTTAGCGAATTGATAAGTCTCAAACAAAAGGGTTCAATAATGGAGCACAATGAGGAGTTCCAAAAATTGAACGTAAGGGTAAAAAATATTCCAGAGGAGCATAGGATTGATGTGTTCATAGGGAGTTTAAAGGATAATATCAAACATGATGTTCGCCTTTGGGAACCTGATTCATTAGAGAAGGAATTCAAGTTAGCAAGAAAAATGGAAAGCAAAATTATGGCAACCTGGAAGCATACCACTCACAACTATAAAGATGGAAGTGTTGTTGCCCCTAGTCTTCCATAAACTATAAGTTTGACACCACAACAATTGGAAGAAAAAAGAGCAAAAGGGCTTTGTTACAGTTGTGATAACAAATACACTAAAGGTCATAAGTGTGCTGAGAAGAAATTATTCTACATAGATTGCGAAGAGGAAGAAGAAAAGGAGCAAGAAAGGTCAAAAGAAGAGGATATACTCTAGGAACAAAGCCTAGATAAAGAAGAAATGAATCTGACCATATCTTGTAATGCATTGGCGGGAATTACCACTCCTCAAACCATCAAGATAGAAGGACAAATCAAGAAGAAAATGGCAATAGTGTTGATTGATTTAGGAAGTACCCACAATTTTATTCATTATAAGGTAACAAAAGAATTGAACTGCTTCTTATATCCAGCACCAGAGTGTCAAGTGATGGTGGAAAATGGAGGAACAATAAATTGCTCTGGAAAGTTCCATAATATCAACCTATCGATGTCAGAATATGTATTGACTAGCCCAATGCTTTCCATTCCAATGGGAGGTGATGATGTTGTACTAGGAGTCCAATGGCTACAATCCTTGGGTACAATAGCTTTTAATTTTCAAGAACTTTTCATGAAATTTTCTGTGGAAGGAAAGGAAGTTGAATTAACAGGTATTGCAAGGAAACCTAGAAAGATAATCAGCTCTAACGATATGACAAAGCTTCTAAAAAAGGAACAAAGGGGTGTAATTTCAAAATTATGTTTGCTAGATGTTTCCACATTGCAATAATCTATTTCTCCAGATCTCCAAAAATTCTTGGACAATCATTCCAAGGTATTTGAGACTCCCAAAGGTCTCCCACCTATTCGTGATCATGATCATGCTATTCATCTGATTCCAGGAAGTGTTCCTCCACACATTAGGCTGTACAGATATCCCTATGCCAAAAAGAGTGAAATTGAACGAATGGTTGTAGAAATGCTAGAGGCTGGTATAATTCAAGTGAGTCAAAGTTGTTTCTCTACAAAAGTAGTATTAGTGCACAAGAAGGATGGATCATGGTGCATGTGTCCGGATTATGGGGAGCTCAACAAGCTCACTACTAAAGATAATTTTCCCATTCCCGTCATTGATGAATTACTGGATGAATTGCATGGATCAATTTACTTCACCAAGTTGGATCTTCATTCAGGATATCATCAAATCAGAATGAAGACTAAAGAAATTCCAAAAATAGCATTTAGAACTCATGAGGGTCATTATGAATCTTTGGTCATGCCTTTTGGCCTTACCAATGCACCTTCAACATTTCAAGTTTTGATGAATTCCATTTTCAAACCATTCCTTAGAAAATTTGTGTTAGTATTTTTTTATGATATACTAATCTACAGCAAGTCTTGGAAGGATCATGTTGAACATGTTGATAGGGTGCTACAACTATTGGAGGAGAAACAATTATATGTGAAAAGATCCAAATGTTTCTTTGGAGTACAAGAGGTGGAATATTTGGGTCATGTTGTATCTCATGAAGGAGTTAAGGTAGACCGTAAAAAAATTAAAGGCATTAAGGAATGGAAAATCCTCACATCCATAAAGCATCTGCGAGGATTTCTTGGGTTGACAGGGTATTATTGCAAGTTTGTTAAGAATTATGGGAGAATAGCAGCACCTCTAACAACATTATTGAAGAAAGATGCATTTTCATGTACTCCAGAAGCAACAAAGGCCTTCGAACATCTTAAAGAGGCAATGTGCCAAGCACCGATATTAGCTACACTGGACTTCACAAAAACCTTTATTGTGGAATGTGATGCTTCAAGAAATGGAATTGTTGTTGTTTTAATGCAAGATGAAAGACCCATTGCTTTTGAAAGTCGTCCAATCAAGGGAAAGTTTTTACACAAAGATATTTATGAGAAGGAAATGTTGGCAATACTCCATGCACTTAAGAAATGGCGACCCTACCTAATGGGAAGACACTTCAAGGTAAAAACGGATCATGATAGCCTTAAATACTTCTTAGAACAAAGATTATCCTCTGAAGAGCAACAAAAGTGGGTCACAAAGATGTTGGGTTATGATTTTGAAATCACCTACAAAAAAGGGAAGCAAAATGTGGTGCTAGATACACTCTCAAGAAAGGATGAGGATGTGGAAGCATTGTTGTGCGCAATTTCTATTATCCAACGAGATTGGATAAACGAAGCAAGAGAGGAATGGAAGAATGACAAAGAAGTGTGGGCACTTATTCGTAAGTTACAACAAGATTCCAGTACGTCTGATACATTTAGCTGGCAAAATGATTCTTTATGGTACAAAGATCGCTTATACCTCTGTAAGAATTCCCAACTAAAACAAAAGATTCTTATGGAATTGCACACTTCTCCCTTAGGAGGGCACTCAATATTTTAAAAACTTACCACAGGGTTACGAAGGAATTTTTTTAGGATGGCCTTAAATCGGATATTCAAAAATTTGTGGCAGAATGTTTGGTTTGCCAACAAAATAAAGTTGAAACAATTAAGACACCAGGTATATTACAACCTTTACCCATTCCAAGACAACATTCTGAGGAGGTTTCAATGGATTTTATTATAGGTTTACCGAAGTCTGAGGGAAAGAGTGTCATCATGGTGGTAGTTGACAGACTTACCAAGTATGCACACTTTTGTGCATTATCACATCCATTTAAAGCCAGTACATTTTCTACTGCATTTATGGAAACAATTCAAAGCTACATGGAAACCCAAAGATTATTGTAAGTGACAGAGATCCCATTTTCACTGGAATTTTTGGATAGAATTATTTTCTTGTCTTGGTAGTTAGTTAGCTCATAGCTCATCTTATCATCCTCAATCTGATGCACAAACTGAGATAGTAAACAAATGTTTGGAAGGATATCCTCGCTGCTTTGTATCTGATAAACAGACACAATGGATCAAATGGTTTCCTCTGGCTGAATGGTGGTATAACACCTCCTTCCATACAGCAACAAAAATGACCCCATTTATAGCACTTTATGGATATCAGCCACTATCTGTCACATCATATTTAAGAGAAAATTCTACGGTTCAAGCAGTGGAACATCACATCGAACATCAACAACAAGTCCTCCAACTCTCAAAGGATAACCTCATGTTGGCACATAATAGAATGAAACAACAAGCAGATGAACATCGCAGCAAAAGAAGTTTTGATGTAGGTGATTGGGTATTCCTATGGCTACAACCATATAAGCAAATGTCCCTCAAGCAAGCTAAGAAGAATAATAAATTATCACCAAAGTATTATGGTCCGTACAAGGTGTTACAAAAGATTGGTACTATGGAATACAAATTGGAGCTTCTTGCAGCTTCTCGATTGCACCCAGTTTTCCATGTTTCATGTTTAAGGAAGGTTATAGGTGAAAAACTCCCAGTTCAAACAATATTGCCAGAACTTGACGAGGAAGGAAAAATTATATTGGAACCAGAATCAGTCACGGAAACAAGAATTCGACAGCTATGAAATCGATCAATTTCATACTATCTTATCAAGTGGAAGAACTTATCCGCTGAAGATTCCACATGAGAGGATGAGAATTTTATACAGAAGCATCCAGAACTACTCAAGTGTTGAGGACAACACTTTTTTTGAAGGAGAGGGACATGTTGGGTCCCTATAATACTAGTGATTACCCCATTACTATTGTAGTTGCATCCCTTATTAATATTTTTGTGCCCCTATTATCCCCATATTGTTATTACTGTGCCCCATAGAATCCCTCTATTATTATTTTTGTGGCTTTATATTATTATTGTTAGGTCAGCTGGGTTATATTGCGACTTCTTAGACTCCTATATATAGAAAGGAGGTTTTTTCATTTGTATCATCCAAGAACTGTTCATTTATGTAATGTAAAGGAGGTTGCCCCCTCAAAGAGGCTCAATTCTAAGGCGTTGATCTATCTTCTCTATCTTTTCTTGAGCTGGTTTCATAACACTTTTTTATTTGTTCTTCCCAATTTAAAGTCTAAACATCATCTTCTTCGGGTTCATTCTATAGCTCTGATTCTGTCTCCTTGTATGGATACAAATCCACAACATTGAAGATAGGTGATATTGCAACCCCTTCTAGCAATTCATTTTCATAAGCATTGGTTGAAAAGTTTCTCACAATTATGCATGGCCCTATATTTTTCGTCTTTAGTTTATTATAATTCCCATCAGGAAATATTTCTTTCCTCAAGTATATCATCACTATATCACCCATTTTGAATTATTTTTCTCTCGTCTTCATATCAGCTCTCTGTTTGTATTTTCCACTACTTTCCTGCAATCTGTTTTTCTAAGGGTCCAACCCTAACCCCCTTATTTATGTAATAGGGCTGAGTCATAGTTATAGTTAAGAGTCAATAAAGCCCATATTAATAATTGTAAGTGATTGACCCGTATTTAATGAAGGGACCATAGTTAGTTGCAAATGGGCCATGGTATTAGATAGATGGTATTAATAAGAACCATGCTACTAACCCGTGGTATTGCATGTATGAATCCTATATAAAGGATAGAGACTCCCCTCAAGGAGCGTCGTGTCTTATTTTTTAATTGAGCCTAGCTCTATTGGAGGTTGCCCCCTTGAAGAGGGAAGTGAACATTGCTTTCCTTTCTGAATAATAAAATACATGTTGTTATTTCTTATTGTTCTATGTTCTGGGTGCATTTCTTTGCGTATTTGGTATTGTGGTATCTTCTCGCAGGTCAAGAGCATAACAAGTGGTATCAGAGCACTTTCCAGGGCAGGTTGGATCTCCATTTTTAGCAGAATTTTTTTTGGCTAGAGACGTGTTCCAACATCTTTAAACCATACGATCTATCATTGAGCTCATAAACCTGCGGATTTGGGGAGGCATGCACGCACGAAATACAAGAGGCGGTCACGCTTGTTGGACTCCCTTGTAACCCCTGTGGGTACCCCTTCGAGTAGTAGTGCATTAGACAGAACCATGCACAAACTGTCTTCCAAGTACCCTCTGGGTATATCGGAAGCCCCCTAGGCTCTCTTGAAACCTCGCCATAGATAAATCGTCAGCCGTCTTGCCGCTACAATACATCGAGAATAGCACTCGGGGAGATTACTCACGTGTATGATAGGGTAGTCGGGTTGTATGGCTACGGGTACGGTTGATCCTCCTTGGTTAGTGCCCTGAAAGATTGGGCCAAGTACTACTGTCAGACCCTTATGTATATTGCGATCTGTAGCACCTGAAACTCCTTGAGACCCTAGTTCCCTTGTCTCTCTCTCGATAATGCATCATCTTTGCCGATTAGATCTAGCAGGTTGGGTTCGGTTGCTGTAGCAGCAATCAATTTCGCCACTCAGGTCTATCAGATCCGCCAATTAGATCTATCATATCCACCATTCAGACCGAGCAGTTGGGTTCTGTAGCAGTCACAATAGTCAAATCCGCCATTCATATATAGCAGCAGGGGTTCGATCACTGCCACATTTCTACTCTCTGCAGTTGAGGGTGTCTCCAACAGATCTGACTATTTGTGTGGCTCCTATACCTGGGCAGGATTCTCACAGGACATTGGGCAGAAGTACCTTTTTAGGGAATCGGCTATTGCAGTATTCCTAAGCGCTAAATAAAACTCCTCTCGGAGTAAAAGAAAAAAAAAAAAATTCAGGTCTGAGACACTCCCAGGACGCTTATAGGAGACTTAGCCCATAAGAATCAGGTCGATGAGCTGAGTAAGGTGGTACCACTCACTTGTTAGCGTCAAAAAAATCGGGTGGTCCCAAATTTTTTCTCACAGTAATGACAAGTGCACTGGATCTATGCTTGGTACAAACCCAAGCTCAAGCTATGGATAATGAGAAGATGGACACCCTTGAACATAGGTTGGAGGAATTAACGAAGCAGATCCAAAACTTATAGGAAACTCCCACAAAGGGCAAGCCGAGGGAACAATTGGAGGCATATGATTTTAATGAAAATATTGAGGGTGAGTCTAGCCATTCTCTTCACTTTGGTAACCACCAATAGTCCTAGCCGCAACCACCCAAGCTATACATGTATAAATTTGATGGCTCTCATCCGGCCACTTGGATAGCACAAATGGAGCAATATTTCACATTGAATCACATCAGAGATGATGTGACTCAGCTAAGTGTGGCAACATGTACTTGGACCACAAAATATGGCAATGGTGGTAGTGGCATCAACGTTGCTATCGAAGGCCCGCGACTTGGAAGATGCTTGCAAAAGTCCTTTCAGATTTATTTGACCATGAATATAACTTTCTGGGTCGTCTTACTAAGCTCCAACAGACAGGAACTATGCAAGAATATATTGTAGCCTTTGAAGCCTTAGCCTTCTGCACAGGAGGTCAACAAGATGAGTTCTACTTGGAATGTTTTTTCAATGGTCTCAAAGAAGCCATAAAAGTCAACGTCTGACTGCAACACCCAATCTCATGGTTGGAAGCTTGAAAGATAGCTCGTGAAGTAAAACGTGCATTAGCAGCCCATTCGACTCGTCCAAATTTCATAGCCAAGGGCTGCCCCACCCAGGCTCCAAGCACTACCCAAACACTTAAGGTTCAAAAGGTGTCACCAACGGAAATGGCAGAAAGAAGAAAGTAAGGATTGTGTTACTACTGTGATGAGAAATACTCCCTGGGGCATAAATGCAAGGAACCCAAATTATTTCAAATTGATGCTACTGATCACAGTTCATGAGAGGGAGCCCCACCATTTGAGGACAACTAGCCAAACAATGTGCTCACAGCTACACCTGAAGAACCAGTTATCTCGCTTTATGTTTTGGCAGCGATTTTTTCTCCCCAAACTCTCAAAATCAAAGGTTTTATTAAGAATCGCCCTGTAGTAGTCTTGATTGATAGTGGCAGTACGCATAACTTTATCCATCAAAGAGTCGCTGAAGTAGTGCATTGTTTTGTTGGAGAGGTCTCTAATTTCCAGGTCCAAATTGTTGATGGGGGGACAATGAAATGTGAAGGCTGTTGTGAAAATGTCAAACTTCAAATGGGGGATTATCAACTAAAGACCCACATGTTTGCCATACACATGGGTGGGTGTGACGTTGTCTTGGGTGTTGAATGGCTCCACACACTCGGCCCAATCACAATCGATTTCCAGGAGTTATATATGAGCTTTAAGCAGAATAACCACACACATACCCTCCGAGGACTCCAGGCGGGTGCTCCCTCTATCATCAGCTCACATAGGATGGAAAAATTGTTAAAAAAGGGCTGCCATGGAGTTATATCCCAATTTAATGCCATCCAGGCCTTCGAACCCACTTCTCTTCATATCCATCCTAAGATGAAAAATATCTTAAACAACCATCTGTCGGTTTTTGACAAGCCTCATGAGCTTCCACCCTTGAGAGGGGAACATGAACATAACATTAATTTGCTCCCAGGGGAACAACCACCAAATGTACACCCATATAGATATTCGTTCGCCCAAAATAATGAAATTGAAAAAATCATCAAGGAACTCCTAGAAGTAGGCGTCATTCATCCTAGCATTAGTCCTTATTCATCGCCTGTGGTCATGTTGTTCAAGAAAGATGGGGAATGGTGTATGTCCAGACTTTAGGGCCCTCAACAAGCTGATGGTCAAAGATAAATTTCCCATCCCGATTGTCGATGATTTGTTGGATGAATTAAATAGGGCTCAATTCTTTACTAAGCTCGACCTTCGCTCGAGCTATCACCAAATTCACATGAAAGAAGTAGACAATCCTAAGACTGCTTTCCAAACTCAAGAAGGTCATTAAGAATTCTTGGTCATGCCATTTGGTCTTTGTAATTCCCCATCCACTTTTCAGAGCCTCATGAACCACTTGCTCAAACCATATCTCAGAAAATTTGTCCTTGTTTTCTTTGATAAGATCCTCAACTATAGACACACCTGGTCCACACATCTTTAGCATGTACATTTTCTCTTGAAACGGCTTCGGAAGCATAAATTATTTGTCAAGATGTCCAAGTGCTCTTTTGGCATGGAAGAATTTGAGTATTTGGGCCACATTGTGGGACGTTAAGGTGTCAACGTGGACCCCGAAATGATCTAGGCAATGCAGGATTGGCCTTAACCAAAGACCTTGAAGAGCTTGAGAGGATTTTTGGGTCTCACCGGCTACTATCGCAAATTTGTCCACAATTATGGTCGCATTAATAGACCCCTCACTCACCTTCTAAAGAAAAATTTATTTCTCTGGAATGATGAAGCGCAATAGGCATTTATAGCTCTCAAACATGGCATGTGTTCCACTCCCATATTAGCACTACCCGACTTCACCAAATCTTTTGTGATTGAATGTGATGCTACAGGTATGGGTATTGGGGTTATCTTAATGTAGGAAAGTCAACCCTTGGCCTTCACTAGACAAAAACTAAGTGGGAAAAATCTAGGACAATCTACCTACGAGAAGGACATGATGGCCATCTTACATACAGTGGATACTTGGCAACCATACTTATTGGGGCGGCGTTTCCAAATCCACACAGACCATCAAAGCGTTAAATATTTTTTGGAGCAACGCCTATCCTCCCCACAAAAAAATAAATGGCTCGCCAAAATGTTGGGATATGATTATGAGATAATTTACAAGAAAGGGCGCGAAAATGTCGTAGCAGATGCTTTATCATGCCAATTTGAGGAGGAAATCACCTTGCTCACAATCTCCCTTCCGATTCCAAAATGGATTGAAGATTTTCACTTCCTTTGCTCTCCCAACTCATTAATAAATTGTAGGAGGATCCAAAATCCACAGCGGGCTACTCTTGGCAGGATGAGATTCTTCACTGCAAGGACAGAGTCATGACATCACCAACATCCACCCTCAAAAGTTGAATTTTCATAGAGTTGCACTCATCTCCCACTACAAGTCATTTAGGCTTTTAGAAGAATTATGCGCGCACTTGACGTTCATTCTTTTGGACAGGCATGAAAAAGGACATTCTTACTTTTGTAGCTGAGTGTGACGTGTACCAGTGCCATAAAGGAGAAACCATCAAATCCCCAGGCACATTACAGCCATTTCCCATCCCAGCGTCAATATGGATGGAGGTTTCTATGGAATTCATTACGGGACTTTTGAAGTCAGGCAACAAGTCAGTCATCATGGTGGTTGTGAACAGACTTTCTAAGTATGCTAATTTTTGTGCCCTACCCCACCCTTTTACACCAGCTTTGGTGGCTCAAACTTTCATGGACCAGATCTTCAAATTGCATGGCATGCCCACTTCCATTATGTCTGATCGTGACCCAATCTTCACCAGTAACTTTTGGTAGGAACTCTTTAGGCTACAAGGTACCAAACTACAACTCTGTACTTCCTATCATCCCCAAACTGAAGGAGTCAACAAATGTCTAGAGACCTACCTTAGGTGTTTCACTTCAAAAAAGCAACATCTATGGTTACAGTGGTTACCTCTAGCGGAATGGTGGTATAACACTAACTATCACGCCACCACCAAAATGACTCCATATGAAGCAGTTTATGGTCAACTCCCTCATTCACCTACTTCTTATATCTAGGGATGCTCGAATGTACAAGCAGTGGATCAACTCCTAGAAAACTGCACAACCATGCTGGCCCACCTCAGAGAGAATCTCCATCAAGCTCAAAACCGCATGAAGCAATAGGAAGATCAACATTTTTCAAAACGCAAATTTCAAGAAGGGGATCAAGTATTCTTGAGGCTGCAACCATATAAGCAAACATCACTCAAAGACAAGGGTTGTCAGAAATTATCTCCAAAATTCTATGGATCGTATCAAGTACTTCAACGCATCAGCGAAGTAGCCTACAAGCTAGCTTTGCCACCCACTACAAAAATCCATCTAGTCTTCCATGTTTCATGCCTCAAGAAAGTGGTTGGGAACCATTGTCGAATTCAAATCAGTCTACCGAAATTTCATGAAGAAGGTTCAATCTGGCTCCAACCTAAACAGGTTCTTGACACGCGAGAATGGCACCTGTGCGGCCGCATGATCAAGGAATTCCTCGTCAAGTGGAAAGACACCTCTCCAGAAGATGCAACCTAGGAACCAACCACTATCCTTCAGTTATTTTTGCAGCTTCAGCTTTGAGGACAAGGCTATTTTTATGGGGGAGGGCATGTTAGGGTCCAACCCTAACCCCCTTATTTATGTAATAGGGTCGAGTCATAGTTATAGTTAAGTAAAGAGTCAATAAAGCCCATATTAATAATTGTAAGTGGTTGACCCGTATTTAAAGAAGGGACCACAGTTAGTTGCAAATGGGCCATGGTACTAGATAGATGGTATTAATAAGAACCATGGTACTGACCCATGGTATTGCATGTATGAATCCTAGGTAAAGGATAGAGACTCCCCTCGAGGAGCGTTGTGTCTTATTTTGTAATTGAGCCCAACTCTATTGGAGGTTTCCCCCTTGAAGAGGCAAGTGAACATTGCTTTCCTTTCTGAATAATTAAATACGTGTTGTTATTTCTTATTGTTCTGTGTTCTAGGTATATTTCTTTGCACATTTGGTATTCTGGTATCTTCTCGCAGGTCAAGAGCATAACAGTTTTTGACATCTTACTATAGTCTTTTCATCTTCTCTGTAAACTATTCAGCCTTTTCACTTCTTGTTTGTTGTTTACCCAATTTTTTGAGCTCACACACGCCTCTTGGAAATAATATGAAATGGACTCATCCCAATACTTTGGTTTGGAGTATCATTATTAGCAAACTCAGCTTGAGCAAGTGCTAAATCCCACTGCTTAGGATTGTTATACACTAAACTTATCAATATATTTCCTAGGCTTATGTTTACCACTTCGGTCTGCCCATCTGTTTGAGGGTGATATGCTGAACTGAAACTAAGGTTGGAACCTAGTTTCTTCCAAAGCGTTCTCCAGAAATTCCCGACAAACTTTGTATCCCTATCAGACAAAATACTTATGGGAAATCCACGTAACCTTACAACTTATGAAAAAAATAGATTAGTAATATGTGTTTCATCACTAGTATTTTTTCATGCAATGAAATGTACCATTTTTTAGAATATATCTACCACAACATAAATGGAACCATTTCCTCTTTGAGTTCTAGGTAATCCCAAAACAAAAGCCATACTAACTACATCCCATGGTCGGTCCGGTATTGGTAATGGCTGGTACAATCCTGTATTTTGGCTTCTCCCCTTAGCATGCTAACAAATCCTACACTTCTCAACAAATATTTTAACATCAGTTTACATCTTTTGCCAGTATTAAAAAGAAGTTACCTGAGAAAAGGTTTTATCTTGTCCAAAGTGCCCATATAACCCTCCACTTTGTTTCTCCTTGATTATTTTTTCCCTCATAGAACATTTGGGAATGCACAATTTGTTGCCTTTAAATAGTAAAACTCCTTGGATAAGATAATCCAACCACTAGATTCTATTATGAACTGCTGGATTTTGTACAACTGCATAAATGTCTTTAAATTTTACATCATCTTTATAGATATCAACCATTTCTTCAAATCCTACAACACCAACTCTTAATTCTTGCACAATGAAATTTACCCTGCATAGAGCATCAACAACTTTGTTTGACTAACCACTTGTATGTTTTATCACAAAAGTGAAACTATGAAAAAATTCTACCCACTTGGCATGCTTCTGGTTCAATTTTGGTTGGTTTTTTATGAACTGTAATCCATGATTGTCAGAATACAATACAAACTCCTTTGGTAGCAAATAATGTCTCCATTTTTTAAAGCTTGCACAATAGCATAAAATTATTTGTCATAGAGGAATATTTCTTCTTAGCTTCATTTAGTTTCTCACTAAGGTATGCTATTGGTCTCTATTCCTGACTTAAAACTACTCCAATTGCGACTCCACTAGCATCAATTTCAACTTGAAAAACTTTTCCAAAATCAGGTAAAGCTAAAACTAATTTTCTGTAATTTTCTTCCTCGACAACTTAAAATTTCGGTATGTTGTTTTTGTCGACTTGAATGAATGATTAGTCTCTTCGATTGCTTCAATAATTGGTCCAAAATTTTGACAAAAACTTTTGATAAATTTTCTATAACAACTTGCAAGACTGTGAAAACTTCTTACCTCAAATATATTTCTTGGAGTTATCCAATTCCAAATTGCTTGGACTTTCTCTGGATCCATTTTTATACCTTCCTTAGAAACTACAAAACCAAAATAGATTGATTCTTCTTTCATAAAACTACATTTCTTTAGATTTATCAACAATTTCTCTTTCTACAGAGTTCTTAGGACCAACTTAAGATGCTCCAAATGTTCCTCTTTGCTTGGACTGAAAACTAGAATATCATCAAGATAAACAATGAAAAACTTTCCTACATATTCCTTCAAGACTTCATTCATCAATCTCATGAATGTGCTAGGTGCATTACTGAGTCCAAAAGGCATCACTAACCACCCATACAACCCACTGTTTGTTTTAAATGTAGTATTACAATCATATCCTTCTCTAATCCTTATTTTATGGTATCCACTCTTTAGATCTATCTTAGTAAAATACTTTGACCCAGTTAAAAAATCCATCAAATCATCTATGCGTGGCAAAGGAAATCTATACCTGATAGTAATCTTGTTTATGGCTATGGAATTAGTAAACATATGCCATTCACCTCCTTTCTTTGGACCGAGTACTATTGGTAGAACACATGGACTAAGACTCTCTCTGATTAATCCCTTGTCCATCAGTTCTTGAACTTGTCTCCCAACTTCTGCATTTTCTTGAGGAGTTAACCTGTATGCTGCATTATTTGGCAAACTTGCTCCAAGTATTAGATCAATGTGGTAACTAATACTCCTGATTGGTGGTAATTCATTTGGTAACTCATCCATAATAATATCAACACAATCATTCAACAGAGTTTTTATTTCTTCAAATAAATCATCTAAGTTTATGAAAATAAAAATTACCTTAGGTCTCCTTATGACAACAAAATGTATATGTTCATCCTTCTTGTCTTCTTACAACAATTCTTTCCCACTTATCAGCATAACATTGTTTACAGGCGCTTCTTTGCCTGCTTCCTCCTTCAATGGCAACAATGTGTGTTTATTTCCATCCTTCTCTAAAGTGTAAGTGTTTCTTCTTACATCATGTATAACTTTCCAATCAAACTACCAATGTCTTCCTAGAAATACATGGCATACATTCATTGGCACTACATCACATAATACCACATCCTTATAAGTACCAATATGGATCTCTACCTTGCGTTGTTCTATCATAATAAGTTGATGTCCCTTTTGCAGCGATGATACTTTGTAAGGAGTAGGGTGTACTATTTTCACTAATCCCAACTTGTTGAAAATTTCTGTAGAAACAAGGTTATCAGTGCTTCCACTATGAATTATCACTTTTACAACATTTTCCTTTGGACTTGCATGTAGTTTTGGATAAACTCTTCCTCTGAGCTGGTTATCCCATCTCTTTCTATGTTTTAAGCAATACCCTTTTTAATAACAAGGATTCTCCTACTTTAGGTGATTCTTCCTTATTTGGAATTTGAGGTTTATCTTCCTTTTCCTCATCCACATTCACATTCTGCTAATTTGTTGCTTTATTATGAGGACAGTCCCATGATCCATGTCCCCATTCTCCACATGTATAACACTGAATTTCTCTTCCTCGGCCTCTTCCTCTAGGTGAAAATCTCCCTCTACTAAAGTCTCCTCTCTGTGATGGTCTACTACTTGATCCTCCCGCTTCACCCTACGGGTGTTGAAATATTGATCTGTTAGTTCCTCTACCTCTTGCGGAACTTTTCCCTCTATTCTTCTTATTTTCCTTCCTCAACATCTTCTCCTCTGCCTTTAAAGCTACTTGATAAGCATATTCCATTGTCTTCAGACTCGGCAAAATGATTTCATCCTGTATGTCATATCTCAAGACATTGATGTATCTGGCTATCTTTTCTATGTCATCCTTTGCATGTCCTGCTCTAATGCTCAGCTTATAAAATTCTTTTGTATATTCTTTGACAGTCATTCCCTTTTGTCTCAAATTCTGTAACTATATAAAAAGATTTAACTGATAATCTTTTGGCATGAATTTACCTTTCAACCTACTCACCATTTTATTCCATTGTTTGACCTTGGGCTTCCCCTTTCTCTCTCTAGATGTTTGTCATTCATCCCACCAGATAGCTACATGACCCTTCAATATGGTAACTACAAATTTCAACTTCTTTTTGTCATCAACCTCCTGAAAGTCGAAATACTTTTCCAATGAACTGATCTAGTCCATCAATTCTTCTACATTGAGATTCCCATCATACAAAGGTATTTCCACCTTTGGTCTTCCACTTGCTTTAGCTAATATCCTAAGAACTTTGGCAGCTTCACTTTCATCCTCCTCTTCTTCCTCGGAATATTCTTCTGTAGCACTGGTATCTGCTTCATCAGGTTCTCTCCTTTGAGTAGTTTCCATTGTCTCCATCCTTGTACGTAGGTTTTGAATCTCTTCCAGCGAAACTGCATTCTCTACAGGTCTTCCCTGACCTATCCAATATCCTCTCCTAGGTGTCATGTTTACTGTAGCAGACTTAATCCTTGAGCTCCAATACCAAATGATGTGGATGGTTGACCAAATTATGTGCCAATCCACAATCAGACGAATATTTAACTTGAAAACCAATCAATCATGTGTTAGTCTAGTTTGTTGGCATTATGTTTCTGGTATGGCTATATGATACAGATGTTGTAATTGATGGCAACACCCATGGCAAGGCTCTCAATATGTTGAAAATTAAGAAGTACGTAGGAGAACAGTTCAGAAGATGCGTACCCACAGGTACACCGTGAAGGGACCGCGGCCAGACACGCAGGTCAGCCGTTCAGGAGGTGCGTACTCCCAGTGCACTCACTTCAAGGCAGAGAAAAGCACACGTGGGGTTTCTTATGTTTAACTCTTGGTATTTAGCTGACGATATTTGTGTTATTATGGTTTTGGCTCGTGGTATTGATCCATGATTTTAGGAGGAGCTTGCCTATATAAATCAAAGGAGATCACTTGGCTAAGTATCTTTTGCAAATTGAATATCTTAAGATCTGAAAGATTGGGTTATTGTCTTAAAAGCTTGATCTATATGAAAGTGAAGTTGAAAGTGAATCTGTGAAGGGTGATCTCTCGAGCGCATGATCAGATCTGGGCATTTGACTAACTGTGGCACACTGGTGGACTGCCAATTCGGCCCCAATCAGGAGTACGCAGGTGATTAACGGCAAAGGTGCATGGGTACGCAGAGTAGAAACAAGAGAGCTGCGTAGGTACGTAGAGCAGAAGAAGGAGAGCTGCGTGGGTACGCAGCGCGACAAAGGTTCAGGTGCGTACGCACAGTAACAGTACGCGGCGCGAAAGTATCTCTGGGTGCGTACCTGCAGTAACAGTACGCGGCGCGATAGTGTCTCTGGGTGCGTACCTGCAGTAACGGTACGCGACGCGATAGTGTCTCTGGGTGTGTACCTGCAGTAACAGTATGCAGCGCGGTTGAAGAAACAGTGCGTGGATACGCAGTGCGGCAGAAGGGTCTCTGCGGGTATACGCAGGGGAACAGAAGGTGAAGTGCGTACGCACGCAGACCAGAGAAAGAAAAACAGCGTATCTGTCTTAAGACATTTTGTTTGGCTCTATTTTTCTGTTGATAAGGTGTTCTGGGTTTAGTTCTATTATTGTTCATCTGGTTACTACAGTTGACTGGGTGATTCTCTTATACTTGATGATTATTTGATGTTTATGGATCCAGTTTGAAAAGTGGTCCTTGTAAGAAAAGAAGTAGGGGGTTGTAGCTCCCTTCCAGGAGAGACTGGAAAACGAGAGAGAGTTGTAGCTCTCTGCAGGTTGCAGCCTGCGTATTGGTAAAGGACTGCAGCAGTACAAAACCATTGTAAAAGGAGTTTCTAATTTGAAAGAAGATAGAGACATATTGCAGCAGGTGGTTTTCACCCACATTGGGTTTCCACCTTATATCTGGTGTTCTTTGGTGTGACTATCTATTTTTCTTGTTCATGCTCATTATTTTATGGTACTGATATGCAAAAATAATTCAAAGTATAAATAAGGAAGATTTGTTAAAAGAACTTGATAATACTGATTCACCCCCCCTCTCAGTATTATTTTCAACAATTCGTATCAGAGCAGGTCCTTCAGAGAAGCTTAATCGCTTGAAGGAAGATCATTCATCATGAGCAACTATGAGAGGGAAGCATCAATCAGGCCACCAATTTTTGATGGGACAAACTTCAATTATTGGAAGGTAAGAGTTACTGCCTATCTTCAATCTCTTGGTATAGAAGTTTGGGATATCATAGACATAGGCTATGCTTTTCCTTTAGCTACTCCTACAGATGCAGCCGAAAAGAAGAAGTATGAAACAAATGCTAAAGCAATCAATACTTTGCTGGGATGCTTATCTTAAACAGAATTCGTAAAGGTTATGAAATATAAATCCGCAAAAGAAATATGGGACAAGATTTTCCTGAGCTACGAAGGAGATGAACAGGTAAAGCGTGCTAAACTTGAAACTCTCAGGATTCAGTATGAGAATCTCAGGATGTATAATGATGAAAGTGTGGCTAACTATTTTCTTCGGATAGATGAGATTGTTAATTGCATGAAAAATTGGGTGAAGAAATAAAAGAGGCTATTGTGGTTGAAAAGGTTCTAAGATCATTGTCCCCCAAGTTTGAATCTAAAGTATCTGCAATAGAAGAAAAGGAAAATCTACGAATTCTTACCATGTCTCAGCTACATGGAATTCTAACTGCTTATGAAATGAGAAAGGGAGGTCCATCAGACAGAAGAGAAGCTGCTTTCAAGGCGTCAGGCAAAGGAGATTATTATGAAGCAAGTCACGTACCAGAAGAAGAAGAAGAAGAATCAAATTTTGTCAGAAATCTTCAAAGGGGTTCTGGAAGGTTCAGAGGTAAGTTACCTTTTAAATGCTTTTCTTGTGGAAGAGTAGGTCATTATGCTGCAAAATGTCCTTATAAGGATAAAGGAAAGGAACCTGCTAGATGGAACAAGAAACAGGGTGCAAATAAGAAAAGCTACTACACTCATGAAGATAGTGATGGTCTATCAAATAGTAATGAAGATGAACAAGGTAATGACTATAAACTGTTAATGGCATTTGAAGATGATGATTATATGGATGCTATAGATGTGGATAACCTTTATGAAGAAATTACTAGACTCGAGAGATGTATAGAAGAAAAGAATATGATCATTGATACTCTACAATTTCAAATTGATGAAAAAGAAAAACATTTTGAAAAATTAGAAGGAGAAATTGTTGCTCTTAGAAAAGAGATTGAGAAAACAAAAGCTATTAATCTTAAGTTTGTCAAAGGATCTGAAACTCTGGATGAGATTATCAATGTACAGCGTTCTCCTCTAAACAAGATAGTTCTGAGCTATAATGGAGAAACTTCTCAAGCATCCACTTCAAAAAGTTATCTTGATGCAGCAAAAAGGAATGAGCAAAAGCACAATGGAGATTATCAAGTAAAGCAGGGAAGAATTGCAAACAAAGACTATCAGGGGCAATCCGTCTTAAGAGTGAACAAAAGCTACAACCAGCCACAGGTAAAATCTTCTCAATTTGGTTTAAGAATGAATGACAATAGAAATTACAATCACTTGGCCGGTAGATTTGATAACTGCAGAAGTTTCTTCAATGGACAATGTTTCTCTTGTCATAACTTTGGTCACAAAGCAGCTCAATGTGTTGCATATAAAACAATCATGACTAGAGAAGCTCAAAAACAAAGAAGTATGACCGGGATTACAAAAGGGACCTATAACAACTTTTCAGCTCTTGAAAATGAAGTTGAATGTTCTATTTGCAATAACTTTGGTCATGAAGATTCTGAATGCAGGAGCAGGTTTCAGCAGAAAAAGGAACAAGCCTCAAGCACCAAAACATGGAAAATAAAGGAACCACAAACAGAAAGATGTGGGATAGCATTTTATGCAGAGGGAAAGGAAAATCTATGGTACATTGACAGTGGATGTTTGAAGCATATGACAGGTGATAAAGAAAAACTTGAGTCATATTATGCTCTAGAAAATGGAAAGAAAGTTTCTTTTGGAAATGATACTCCTACAACTATAAAAGGAAAAGGCATTGCTCAATTAAAAGAAAAGGTCAAGGCTGGAAATGTTTTGTATGTTGATGGATTGAAGCATAATCTCTTAAGTGTCAACCAGATGTGTGATCAAAGAACCGAAGTGATATTCAGATCAAATGGATGTCTTGTTCGTGACCTTCATACAGGTAAAACAGTGATCAAAGGCAAAAGAACTCCAAATAATCTGTACATATTTGAAGAAGGACAACAACAATGCTATCTGAGCAAGGATGATGAGCACTGGTTATGGCATCGGAGGGTGGGGCATCTAAGCTTTTCACAAATAAGGAAAGCATGCAAATATCAGGCAGTTTGCGATCTTCCAGATATCAAAATTCCTGACAACACCATATGCAAATCATTTCAGTTTGGAAAACAAACTAGAACTAACATTCCAGAGAAGGAAGGATCAGCTAGCATGCCTCTTGAGCTAGTACATACAGATACATGCGGTCCATTCAGGAAAAGAACACCTTGAGGAGAAGAATACTTGATATTATTCATTGATGATTTCTCCAGGTTTGTCTGGTTAGGACTAATGAAGCACAAAGATGAAGCATTCGAAAAATTCAAATCCTTCAAAGCCTTGGTTGAAAATGAATCAGGTCACAAAATTAAGTGCCTCAGATCCGACAGAGGTGGGGATTTTACCTCAAATGAACTTTTCGATTTCTGTGAAGAACATGGGATAAGAAGAGAATTCTCTACAGCTAGAACTCCTCAGCAAAATGGAGTTGTGGAAAGAATGAACAGAACATTCCAACAAATGGCTCGTGTTATGCTTGATGAGTCAGGAACTCCCGCAACTTTCTGGGGTGAAGATGCACATGCTGCGGTTGTTATTCTCAACAAAACAAATGTCCGGGTGAACAGCACTCAAACTCCTCATGAGCTCTGGAGTGGTAAGACTCCTTCGGTAAAGCACTTCAAAATCTTTGGGAGAAAATGCTATATTAAGAATACTGATGAGCAGCTTGGAAAACTTGAACCTAGAGCAGATGAAGGCATTCTTCTTGGTTACTCTCCACATAGCAAAGCATACAAGTGCTACAATAAAAGACTTGGCAGAATTGTTGACAACATTGATGTACTGGTTGATGAGAAGGGATACATTCCTAGGCAAGTACATCATGAAGACATCGAAGAAGATGAAGGCTACCCTCAAAGACAGAATGATGAAGAAGAAGAACCTCAAGAAGAACCAGAGGAGCAGACAAGAATAGAAGAGAAAACTCCAACCAGATATGTTCAGAAGAATCATCGAGAATCTCAGATTGTGGGGCAGAAAGAAGCAGGTGTACAAACAAGAAGAACAGTTGCAGAAGCTTCAAGCTATTTGGCATTACTCTCCTCCACTGAACCACAAAATGTGAAAGAGGCATGCAAATATGAATGTTGGGTGAAAGAAATGGATGAGGAACTTGAGCAGATCGAAAAGAACAACACTTGGGAGCTGGTTCCTAGACCAAAGGATAAGAATGTTATCGGAACAAAATGGGTCTTCAAAAATAAATTGAATGAAAATGGAGAAGTAATTAGAAACAAGGACAGACTTGTTTGTAAAGGGTATGCGCAGCAAGAAGGCATAGACTTTGAAGAAACCTTTGCTCCTGTTGCAAGACTTGAGGCCATTCGAATGTTCCTTGCTCTCTCAAGTTTTCAAAACTTCAAAGTATTTCAACTGGACATGAAATCAGCATTTCTGAATGGAGACTTGGAAGAAGAAGTATACATTGAACAGCCAGATGGGTTCATTCTTGGAAATGATCCAAATCTTGTATGCAGATTGAAAAAGGCTCTCTATGGTCTCAAACAAGCTCCAAGGGCTTGGTACTATCGTTTGGACAAATATCTTCATCAACAAGGTTTTTCAAAAGGATCTGCAGATGGCAATCTTTATATAAAAGTTGAAAATGACAAATTGCTAATACTTGTTGTGTATGTAGATGACATTATTTTTGGCAGCAATGAAGAAGCTATGAGTCAAATATTTGCCTTGGTCATGCAGAAAGAATTTGAAATGTCTTTGCTGGGAGAACTAACATATTTTCTTGGTTTTCAAATCCAACAAAAAGAAGGAGGAATCTTTTTATCTCAAACCAAGTATCTCAAATAGATTTTGAAGAAATATGGCATGGAAGACGCAAAACCAGTATGTACACCCATGGTGACAGGATGTAGCCTTAGTGCAAATGATGAATCTGCAGCAGTGCATCAACCAACCTACAGATCTATGATTGGAAGTTTACTTTATCTAACAGGTACCTGACCAGACATCATGCATGCAGTTGGAATAGTTGGAAGATTTCAGGCAAATCCGAAGGAGACTCATCTTCAGGCAGTGAAGAGAATTTTCAAATATCTTCAAGGGACTCAAAATTATGGCTTATGGTACCCTAGAGATACAGATCTCACACTTCATGCTTATACAGATGCAGATTGGGCCGGAAGCGTGGATGACAGGAAGAGCACAAGTGGCAGTGCATTCTTTATGGGTTCCAGATTAGTATACTGGTTCAGCAAGAAATAGAATTTGATTGCCTTGTCTATAGCTGAAGCGGAATATGTTGCTGCTGCATCTTGCTGCACTCAACTCCTTTGGATGATGCAGACCTTGCAGGATTTTCAAATCACTTGTACCCCACCTATCTCCATCTTATGTGATAACACAAGTGCAATCAGCATCTCAAAGAACCCAGTCATGCATTCAAAAACCAAGCACATACCAATCAAGTATCATTTTCTACGGGAACAAGTGCTTGAACAGAAAGTCAAGTTGGAGTATGTCCCTCTAAGGAACAAGTTGCTGATATTCTCACCAAACCATTACCCAGGGAGACTTTTGAATACCTCAGGCAAAAGCTGGGGGTTGTTGATGCATCATCTTATTGTTGAAACTCTCTGATTGATGGTTGTACGCATGGTTCATCTGGGGTATATGCGTACATGTGCTGGGTTGCGGCACAGGTTCAGGGGGAGCATATAATGCATTATTGGCATTATGGAGGATGTTCAGAAGGAGATCATGGAAGCTGGTCTGAATATAGCTGCAATATGTCTCTATCTCCTTCTGGTGGATTATGGTTCTTCTTTACAGATCTGGTTCATATTCAGGGGAGCATGTTCTAAGGGGGAGCATAACCCTTTGCCCTTGATGTCAAAGGGGTAGAATGAAGCTGAAGTTTTTGAGGTTGCCATCAAGTCCAAAGAGGGAGATAAAAGATTGTTGAAAATAATACTGAGAGGGGGGGTGAATCAGTATTATCAAGTTCTTTTAACAAATCTTCCTTATTTATACTTTGAATTATTTTTGCATATCAGTACCATAAAATAATGAGCATGAACAAGAAAAACAGATAGTCACCAAAGAACACCAGATATAAGGTGGAAACCCAATGTGGGTGAAAACCACCTGGTGCAATATGTCTCTATCTTCTTTCAAATTAGAAACTCCTTTTACAATGGTTTTGTACTGGTGCAGTCCTTTACCAATACGCAGGCTGCAACCTGCAGAGAGCTACAACTCTCTCTCGTTTTCCAGTCTCTCCTGGAAGGGAGCTACAACCCCCTACTTCTTTTCTTACAAGGACCACTTTTCAAACTAGATCCATAAACATCAAATAATCATCAAGTATAAGTGAATCACCCAGTCAACTGTAGTAACCAGATCAACAATAATAGAATTAAACCCAGAACACCTTATCAACAGAAAAATAGAGCCAAACAAAATGTCTTAAGACAGATACGCTGTTTTTCTTTCTCTGGTCTGCGTGCGTACGCACTTCACCTTATGTTCCCCTGCGTATACCCGCAGAGACCCTTCTGCCGCACTGCGTATCCACGCACTGTTTCTTCAACCGCGCTGCGTACTGTTACTGCAGGTACGCACCCAGAGACACTATCGCGTCGCGTACTGTTACTGCAGGTACGCACCCAGAGACACTATCGCGCCGCGTACTGTTACTGCAGGTACGCACCCAGAGATACTTTCGCGCCGCGTACTGTTACTGTGCGTACGCACCTGAACCTTTGTCGCGCTGCGTACCCACGCAGCTCTCCTTCTTCTACTCTGCGTACCTATGTAGCTCTCCTATTTCTGCTCTGCGTACCCACGCACCTTTGCCGTTAATCACCTGCGTACTCCTAATTAGGGCCGAATTGGCAGTCCACCAGTGTGCCATAGTTAGTCAGATGCCCAGATCTAATCATGCACTCGAGAGATCACCCTTCACAGATTCGCTTTCAACTTCACTTTCATATAGATCAAGCTTTTAAGACAATAACCCAATCTTTCAGATCTTAAGATATTCAATTTGCAAAAGATACTTAGCCAAGTGATCTCCTTTGCTTTATATAGGCAAGCTCCTCCTAAAATCATGGATCAATACCACGAGCCAAAACCATAATAACACAAATACCGTCAGCTAAATACCAAGAGTTAAACATAAGAAACCCCACGTGTGCTTTTCTCTGCCTTGAAGTGAGTGCACTGGGAGTACGCACCTCCTGAACGGCTGACCTGCGTGTCTGGCCGCGGTCCCTTCACGGTGTACCTGCGGGTATGCATCTTCTGAACTGTTCTCTTGCGTACTTCTTAATTTTCAACATATTGAGAGCCTTGCCATGGGTGTTGCCATCAAGTACAACATCTGTATCATATAGCCATACCAGAAACATAATGCCAACAATCTCCCCCTTTGGACTTGATGGCAACCTCAAAAACTTCAGCTTCATAGTTTTGTACATGTAATTTCTTTCCGAGGGTTCCACTAAGCCAAGCAAACACTGTCGGTCCCACTTTGAATTTTCCACTCCTGAGCACTTCAATCTGCACCCTTGATCTCACTTCTCTAGATCTAACAAATATCGCGCAATCTCGAGTGAATTCTAGCGCGACTATTATCAGATCGAAAGAGCATGAGATTTCTAGCTTTCCCGTGCTACGTGTGACCCACTAAGGTTTCTCGCGTGAAATTTTGAAATACCATTTACCATTTCTGAATCGCGCAAGATACTGCTTACCACTTGGCAATATTTCCCACGTGATTAATACACACTTTTAATAAAGATGTTTTAAAAAATGTTTAGTGCTTAAGATGAGAATAACCCTTAATGCAAATCAACTGTGATTTATCAATAAAATGCATAAATAGAAAATAATACCCGATTAGGGTCTAGAATGTTGATACACAGATTCAAGATAATTTCACACCAGGAATAATACGCAACGCTACACTTAATCAATTTATTCAATAAAATAGAAATTAGAGAGTCTTGGTCCTCTCGCATGATTACAACATTTGTCTGACCTCTGTTTCACTCTCAAACCCTATCTCTCTCTCTCAATCTCTTGCTTACTCACTCTCCTATTCCATCTGATCCCTATCATTACATCTTTTTTCTCTTTTATGGATCAAATCATATCCTAACTACATTGATAAGTCAATATCTATTTTTATTAGTTTAACAATTAAATTCCTATTCTCAAGCTCTAAGAAACACCTATTCTAACACTTATCTCCTATTCTAAAAATAATACAATGATTTAATTATTACAATAATTGAAGTAAATATCAATTTGAGAGATCCAACCCTCTCTACTAAAATTGATTTTGACCACTCATGTCAATGAAATTCATCTCATGTGAACATACAATCACATTGCTGGCTAAGTCCAGATGCTTCTGCATCATGAATTCAACTCATAAATTGTAGAAAATTGCAGAGACTAAAACCATAAAAATAACTACAAAATAGCAAGTGATGAAAGCGTTCACCCCTCCTATGCTACGTCTCCTGGTCTAGCTTCCAATGCTTGACCCTCTTTCATTATGCTAAAAAATGGTGATTTCAATGAATTACAGTGGCCAAATGGCTTCAAAATATGTTCCAACGGATTCAAAGCTATCAAAAACCCCTTTCTAGCCTCTTTTTGCTGCTGAAAAGACCAAAAATTGAGAAAGTTATGAGCTTCCCAAGTTTTACTACTAGTTGACCCACAAATTTTTCAACTCTGCTAAACTGTCCAACAATTTCACCCCATTTTTTACTAATGGAGAAACAAATCAATGCAATTCCACTGCAATGTGTGGGACCATTAATTTCTCCATCAACTCTTGTGTGTGTTGGTGGTCACATGGGTGCTCAACATGACCTTTGACTGGCCCCATGGTCTAGCTCCCTTTGTATTGGTCTTTGGTCTCAGTGCTATGGTCACATGGCATATGTTTAAGGTTGGGGGGCCCAAGGCTAAGCCTTCACCCTCGGTCCCATCCCTAGTCCATATGGGTGTGGTGAGTATGGCTCAGGCTAGCACTCGACCCCTTAACTAAACCTCCACCCAACCTTTAATTTAAATATAAATTATGTGGGTCTTATGCACAATGACTACGTGCGGTGTGTTGGTATGAGAAGAATTTTGTTGTAGGTAGGTACAATGTTTGAATCCTAAGGAGTATAATCTGGCTTGCCCCAAAAATGCTATGTGGCCATGGAGGCACGACATGGTAGCCTCTAGTTGGGCCATCTAACCAACAACAAACTGACCAATAACTAATCACCAAATCAACACCAATAAGATTATGAAACATGGAGAGATTTCATTCACTCTTTCTGAAGCCCAATCATTTGCTAAATCAGCAGGCCCAGTCAGCATGCCACGCCAGTAGTATGGACTACTGACTGGGAAGCCCTACACAAAATTTTGCCTGTTTGTTAAATCTATCAGAACTCATTTTCAGAAGCATACGACGTTTGTTTTCCGTGAAATGAGTTGCACCAGATTTAGGAAGAGGAGATCTATGTGGTCTTTTAAGTTTCACATCAATCCGACAACTTTAATATTTGAGCATATTTTTGAGCACCAGATCAAAATTCAACTTAGATGTCCCCTTCACTAGCAATAGGGTCATCTACCCTTTCAACTAGGAATAATAGTAATGCTAGATATAGCTCCCTCTGCTTAAGATTTTAAGAGTTCAAGAGTGGACTGCAATTATTCAAGGTACATTATCTTTGTAAAACTGAAGGAAATTCATTGGTTGGTTCATACTTCAAATGATCACCCTCATCCAATGTAAATTTTCTTTCAACATACACTGAATTTCTAAAGTGTTCAAAACAACAGTGTAATTTATAAAAAAATAAGTCAGATTTACAAATCCCACACCAACCTTTGCTAAAAAATATTAAGGCATCCTTTGTAGAATAGTGTTGTTTCCTTTCTTATAGACTAGTAAAGGTTTCATTGGACAATGTTGCTGCTACTAATTTCTTCTTCTCAAGTTTTTAGTTGTGCTTGCCCAAAGTCTTATTTAGGCCTTCCTCATTATTTCTGCTATAGAGGTTTTTCTTTATCTACAGATTCTGCTTTAGCTTAATGTCATTGGAGGCATTCTTTACCACACGAATATCTTGTTCAAGCTCTGAGACAATACCATTTACATGATTCACATTAGTTTCCATAATTTATTTCTTGGGAAATCTTGATTTTGGTTAATGAAACTTTGTACATTTTTCTTTAATGGGAGTTAATTGTTCTCTTTCGGGCACATGGGTCTTTTAAACTAGGATTGCATGCAAAAATTCTGCATTTTGTTTTCTTTTGTTTCTACTAATTTTGCTGGGTTTTCTAAAACTTGGATCGTTAGCTTGTTATGCTTTACAATTTCTCTTCCAAGCTCAAGAATTGTTTTGAAATACATAGTCTTTGTTGTATTTCAAACAAACTTTCGCCATCTTTAAAAGAGTTCACATCTTATGCGGGTAAAGACATTTGAACCATTTTATTGCAAAAATCAAAATCCTTGTATGGGATAGGGGATTTGTGACCCAGCTTATGACATCCTTGGTCCTTATGGCCACTTGTCTGCTTGTTGTATATCCATGGCCATGCATTTTCCTTTGCTTTAGTTGTGGCATTTTTGTTGAATTTTTCTAATCTTTGGATCATTTTCTCTTGTTGTTCTTCTAGCCTCTTCCAAGACACTTCTTTCTATTCCCAAAACTCTGCATACTTTTCCTAAAAAATTTCTTACAGTACTTCCATTTTCACATACCATTCAGTCTAGCAAGACTTCTGCTCTAATACCACTATAACAATCTAGGGCAGTTTTTCTAACTTTTTTCTAAAAGAACTAGTGCTTCTAGCGATCGTGTCTTTTTTTTCTGGATGAAATAAGCAATTCATTCAAAATATATATACATATAAATAAACATAAAAAATTTAATAATTCAATCTTTGATTCAATAGTGTAATTTTAATCATTCCAAAGTAGAAACGTAGGTCAAAATTCCATGCATCCAAATTCCTTTGTAAATTTTACCAAGTTTACTTTATTATAGCAATGGTCCCCTATTTGAAATTTGGGTTCTCTTATATCAATGCCACAATCCTAAATAACTCTAGATATAAGAATTGACTTGCTTCAAGACAAACTTCAGCCGAAACCCCGTTGAGATAGTTGTCAAATCTCCTCATGAATCTTCTCCAAACTTTGACTCAGGATCATTGTAATGCTTCTAGAAGCCTTGGACTACCACAAAACCCTTCAAGAACTCAGATTATTTCAAGCGCTTGTCATAAAATGGAACAAGGAGTCTTTTATATCTTTTATTTGGCCCCAGAGGTTGTTGTCTACTCCATTCTAACACTCTGGTTGTTGCAAATGAAAAGGTGTGATCCACTATAGCTAAAATGCCCAACCATAGGGAAGTTGCTTCCTTAACTTGATCCTACTCATTTCCTTAGCTACAGGTGCATACTTCATTGCCACAGGAAACTCAACATCAAGATTCAAAATTATCTACAAAATTTCTAATTTTGTACCATAAATTTGAAATTCACTGCAGAATCCAGTTTCAAGATTAACCTAGGGCATCTCAAGTTTTTATTTTCTCCATACTCGAAACACTAGTTAGGCCAAATCATTGGGGAATATGTCACAAAATGATTCGGGCTTCCTTTCCTAATGTTCCTAGATTGACGTTAAGCTAACTTGGTTGCTTGAGAGTCAAAGAATCCTGTCTTGTGCCCCCCCAAAAAAAAACAGAGAATTGGCTACTTTCAAATAGTGCTCCTATGCCCATAACAGAAAGAAAAGAATAATAAAAAATAAGTCAACTAGGGTGGAATATTTCACCACCAAAATTGACAAGAGGAAGAGGGGTCTTAAACCCCTCAAAGCTAGTGCTCAAAAAACAAAATGAGTTGATCCAAAATGACTTCAACCCTTCATTATTTATAGATTTATTTAGGGGTTTCATCTTTTTTTAATTGATTGAATAATTCTTACTCAACACTCGAGTTCTGGTTTTTTTACCTAACTGCCCAAAAAATTCTCCAACGATGGGAATTTTGGGGTTTTTCCCTTTTGTTTTCTCTGGACTATAGCCTACGGTGACATATAGGCTAATAAGTCCCATTTGTAATTAATTGTTTGGGAACATTACATAACAAATGGAATATACCAATTTGATGGATGAAGTGGCTCATAAAACAAAGAATCAAAATTTGGATTTTTTGATTAAACATTAGTATTACCACAAACATCCATTTCACAAACCAGCTTCCTATAAACATCAACCATAATTGATAGTGGAGCTAATTCAGGCCTTTCATCCTGGTTAGAAAGCTTTAAACTATCACTAAAGGGAAGCAAACCTATAGAATCTCATCACGTTGTCAAAACTCAGATGAATTACAAACACCACCATCAATTGTAGAAATAGGATTTTGAGGAGAGAAAAGCAGTGGTTTTCTATCAACAAAATGGCTAAGAGATACACCAACTGTACCAGAACCAAGTGGTTTAAATTTTTTATAAACTTTTAATTTTGAGAATATTTTATTGAAATCCTAGTGTTCGAGGATAATTTTGTTTCCCTTGGAAAAATCATAATTTTCATTAAGTAAGAAAATTACATGTTGTAAATGCACGATGCATTTGATGTAATAATGACACTACCTATCCAAAATAAAGGTTTAGAAATATAACTGTTCAAAATTTTATGCCTTATGTCCATGCAGACAGGCATCAATGTCAGGTGATATACTGCATAATAATTTACCAGATAATAGTCCAGCACTTTGAGAGTGTTGATCAGCTCTAATTAAAAACATGTATATTTACAAATGGAGTACCTAAATAAAAAACATGTAAATATGTCATGGCTCCCAATAATCCAAAACTATACAGTGATATCTATATATGGCCGATGGTAGTACTCATAGTGAGTGCCATCCCTCTTTTCTTGTATTAACCAAGTGCCTGGAGGCCTATCCGCAACCTCTTTGGATAATTTGTTGGCAACTGTGTTCCATTACCTATAAATATGATGGCATGTAAAAGAGTCAAAAAAAGAGATAAGTCACAGAGCCTCATCAAGAATATGTCTCAATGAAAATGCAATGCATCTTGTAGTTTTGTTTAGCCAGTCACATACAACTTTAGAATCCCCAAATAATTGTAGATATCTACAATGTTTATCCAAAGTGAATTGAATGATAAATTTTGTGGTGGCTAATTCAACAAAGTTGTTTGTTCCCCTCCCTAATCCCATTTGTATGTTGTATAGGTGGGAAACAGAAATATATAGTATGGCGCCTCCGCCCATCCTCCCTCCTGGGCGGAGCCATCAAAATAGGCCCAAGGTATTCGATGATTAATGGTCTCTGGTACTATAATGTGGTGTCAATAGGGTTCAATGTCATGTGGAATGAGGGCAAAGTCGGACGATACACGAGCAGCGATGGAGGGCCAATGTAGGATGACATTCTAGAGTTCAAGGATAATTGTAATTAATGTGGCCACATATTAATAAAAGAAATACTTGCACAAAGGTAGGTGTGCGTGCGGGATGTAATCTTTTATTTTTGTTGTTTCATTTCTCCAAAACCTTATGCTTGTAAGTTTTTGTGTGTGCTACAGCGTTGGCTATTTTAATTTCCAGGGAATTGGTGAGTGAGTTTTTCTTTATTTATGTGAGATATAACACAATGTTGGTAATTACAATATTTAATGAAATTTTGGTTGTTATTACAACCATATAATGTAAATACCAATCAGATGCAGAAAGGAATGTATATGCAGTAATTTCTAGTCATATGGTCATTAGATTGAACTGAAGTCCATGCAAGAGAAAGAGAGATCCACCTTGTATGATGCGCAAAGGGACTTATTGAGAATTGGTTATACTATGAGCGCGAGGGTGTTGTGTTGATCACATTTTTGTTGAGATTGTGATGAAGCCAATGACATCATTCCATATAGTTAGTACTTAACTTGTTCCAATGCTTCCTATGTAAGAATATGGTGTAGTATTCTAGGAAGAAAGAGTGATGATAGATAGAATTATAGTTCCTTGTCAAGGCATTTTGCACAATGTCAGAATTAGAAAATCACACATATTTTATTTGCACACAAGAGGGAGGAATTTAACACTCAAAATAAAGCACATTTGGGGTGAGATTAACTACGCAAGAGAAGAATAGCACATTTTGAATAGAGGAAGAGAGTCGTCTCTACATCATGTCTCCTCATTAGATGGAATCCATATGTTACTACAACAAATAATTATTTCACGAGAGTTGCATATGTGCAAGCATTTTTTCTTTGTGTGCTTTCATAGGGACCAGTCTGATTATGGAAGACTTGTAAGAGGGGATTTATTCATCTCCTTCACTAGGTAAGTTTTGGCCTTGCATGATTTTTTGTGTATTTCATGCATTCATGTTTATGACATTTAAAAGCTAGGGATATCTCATGAAAATGGTTCATCTCATTTAGAAATCATCTAGGCAAGGCAATATTTTTGGCTTCGGAATTCAGTATTGTTTATATCTCAACCATTTTTTGTGTTCCTAAAATGATTTAGGTTTGTCTTACAAGTGGGTTGGAAAATGGATGTGCTATTTATTCTTAGAGAGTGCTCTTATATGTCCAACATTTTCCTCTTCTACATGTACCAACAATTTTCAAACTCTATTAGAGAGCTACAGAATGGAAGTTTCCAAAAGGAAAATAGTGTTGTGTTAATTCAAGTTTTTCTTGATTATTGTGCAATAATTATCCTCTTTTTGAGGAAAAAAATGTTATCACTTATTATGGGGCTTGTGCTTTCATCACTTTTCTACATAGGGAGGTTTTGAAGAGTTTTTGAAATTATAAATAATGAAATGACACTAAAACATTTTTAACTAAGCAAGTATTAGCATTAATTTCTTGTTAGATAAAGTTTTAGTTAATATAAGAGATATTCTTTCTTAAACCTATTATGCAGCAAAACATATGCATAATTGGTTAGATGAATATCAGTGTCTTATGATTTTATACATTTTATGATATACATAAAATTGGTCTTGGACTGTACCTTACAGTGGTTCTCAACTCAAGGGAAAAACCTCCAAAAGCACTTAGTGAACCTTTTCAACCTCTTTTAAATCACATTGTGCATGAAGAATGTGGAAAACATGTGGTGCCAACTTCAATTAAGATGTTGAAGCAAAACCCATACCATGCATTGGAGGTTGTCTAGCTCCTAAAATTTACAAAACATGACTTGGGAAAATATGTTCATGATATTCTACCAACAATTCTACAACAAACTTGCCACAATAATGAAAGCAAAAGGAAAGAGGTTTTTGAGATATTTAAAACTCTTCCTTTGCGGTCCAGTGATCCAAATGCCATAACAACTATATTCAATTCTACGAAAGAAGTTATTGAGGGTTAGTCATTACCTTTAGCATTTTACTTGATGTTATGGGTATTGGTTTTAGGCATCGTTACCATGATGTTTTTAATTTTTTATTCGTACATTTTGTATCTTTTAATACTTTTGGTTCTATTCTTTGGGTATTCATTGTACTTATAGATGCATTAATCAAATAGTGTTTTGTGGATGGAAATTTAATTTGTGATGTTGTTGATATGAATGTAATCTAATATCTTCATAGGGTCAGAAGGGAAGGGAAATTGATCTTTCCTTACGAGAGGGTTGGAATGTCTGATGTAATTCAAGCATTATCTAGTACCCCTATTGACAAAGCCTTGAATACTTTGGCAACCATTATAGGAAGTTGTTATCTCATATATATTTATAGAGTAAATGGTATATTTCCTAGTAACCACAATTATTTTTTATTTTTTATTTTGATAAATGTATGGTATATTATGTTCATTTCCATTTTCTTAACTTTCTTGGAAAAGAAATTAAGGGAATGAGGAGGCACGTGTTCTAATATTATTGTCTTTGGGTTCCTGGATTCTAAAATCAGCAGATGACTTTGTACAAGATGCTTCTTATTTATTTTATATGGGTCTTAAAGAGAAGGAAAATGTGGGAACAACACACCTTCGTAGTATGAAATTAGCATGCCAAAACTCAATTATTTTGATACAGGTAAATATTGTGGTCTAGTTATAATGGTTCGTAAGTTTCAAGTTATAAATGATCCTATATATTTAAATATATATATTTTTAAATGAAATATGCCCATATTGAATTTGTTTTTGAAATTGCTACTAATTGAATTAATTTCTTTGTATTTTTCAACTAGATGATACCTTTGGTGGAGCCATTGATACAACTTGCTAAAAGTGTGCTTCTAAGCCTGCACAAAGAATAGAGGGAATGTATGCTCGACTTCTTGTAGAAAAGTTTACGGTTGTGGATACGAAATCGAGTTAGTGAAATATTGCTTGTACAAGGCCTTTCCTTTCTATCCGTAAAATAGAGAGACATATAGTTGCCCATGTTCACAGGATCAATGGATGTAAGTTAACTATACAAAAGATTACAAATAATAGAAATATGTCAATATCTGGATTTTTCTCTTATCTCAATGTGACAAAGGTTTATTGTACTAAGGAGATCTATTTGGTTTTTCACTAACAGGTGAAGTCAGAAGTAGACTCTAATGTCTAGTTGGTCCCTATAATTGGAAATGATCCTCACATACAAATTTTTACGAGTCTACTATATCATATCTACATTACCTTCCTCTCTATAAATTATGTTTATCCCTTATGGACTCATATGTTGTGCATCTTATCAGTATGTGTGTATCTTATAGATGAAAAATATATGAGGCATTCTCCATTCTCCAATCCTCTATTGATTGTTCCTATTTTCATCTTTGATGCAAACAAGCATTGATCCCATGTGATCATCAACTTTCTTCTCCATGGTAGTGTTGGTATAGGATGTATGATGCATTGATTCATGCTTATTTATGCTTGTTTACATGAGAGAGAGAGTGAGAGAGAGAACATTGACATTTGTTGCTTTCAAGACCTACACGACTATCGAGCTTCCATGTATGCATTGGGAATGGAGGAGAGAGGTGGCTCCCAAAGTGGTATTATGATAAAGGTGTGTATCTCAATCCTTTTCTATTAGTTATGTGCCATATCAGTTTCAAGGATATGCTTACCTTGTGGAAATGAAAAATATTAGATGTTTTAAGTTTGTAGTATTTCGGGGCCCTCCTTTAAACAATGTTATTTGCAAATGAATTTAATGTCTTTATACGTTTGAGGTCATCATTGTAGTTGGTGTGATTAATAGATTATTGGTTGCATAGTTGGCCTATGAATTTTGATATCATAAGTATAGAGTTTATTCTTAGCATTGAGGTGTTGAAAGCTGAAATTGCCACCAAAATGGACAACTTTCAAATACAACACTATGATCATTGAAACTCGTTCCACTTTAAACTCTATTTGTATTTATATATATTTTTAATATATTAATTAATAATAATCTGTCATACAATTTTTAAAATAATATTTTTTTTTAAATTATCTATGTAGAACCAATTGATTTTCAAGCTAATTATCTTTTTATTTAATTAATTAAATTGCTTACTTCTTATTTTATCATTTTATGATATGATAGTAATTATTTTTATTTTTTCATTGAACCTCTTATAATAAGATATAGGTGGTGGCAATGTGCAAAAAATAAAAAATAGTGAGATTTCCACTACGTGGCTCTTTTTTATTATATCCTATCCTTTTCTTTCTATTTGTTTTCTCTATTTATCGATAGTTTGAGTTTTTAATATGTAACTTAGTTGGCATGATTATGCCTAAGCTTTTCCTGAAGGTCGAATACTAAGCTCCTAAGATTTTCTTTTTTATGGTGACGTTTTATTTTCTTTGTTTACACTGGTCATCTCGCCACATTATGGCCATTATTCCCCAACTGGAGAAAACTTGTTCAAGTTTCTTGCTTTTCATGGGAAAATGACATTGAAATCGCTGATGTTCAGGTATATGTCATATAAAATTTTTATATTCTACTTTAATTTATATTTTAGAGTTCATCATCTTTCATGTCTTATACTTTTCATTGTATCTTCTTTCATTTTTGGAAGAGGAACTCACTATTGATGGTAAGAACCAAGAATTGAAGAAAGAGGAGAACAATAACACTGGAGCGACAAATACCGAAAGAGACAGAGAAGAGAACTAGTTTAACGATACCCTTAAGGCTAATATCCTACATGAGACACACACATACAGATGGATGGTCAAGTCCATAAATTTTGTGATATCACCTATAGTGCCTTAGAAACACAATGATAATGTTTTCAAGTGATGAAACAATATTTCATGTGTAAATTGTAGTCCAACCAATATCAAGTTGGAAACTGATATTGTAATACTTGACATTTCATATAATATATTTATGTAGTTGAAATTATTTATAGTTTTAATTGATATTATTTACTATTGTAATTAACATATGTAAATTTGAATTTTCATATTACATGAACATGCACATTGTCTAAGATTCTTTTATTTTAGTCATGAAATCATACTAATTAATTTATTTCGATTAATAATTAACACATAAAATCGATCTAAAACTGCTAAATTTGTAGTTTATATTGATTAATGATGAACACAAAGAAAATGAATATAAGATGACCAAATTAGTCATTTATAATTATTATTAATCAAAGTAAAGGAAATGAATATAACTTACTAAATCAGTGGTTTATATAATAAATATGAAATTACAAAAAAATGACTACTATAAATAAGATATTTGTGACTACAAATTACGACTAAATTTTGCATATATATGACCATTAGTAGCTAAATCACAATATCTTATAACACGAATGAAATTTAGTCATATTTCTTTGGTCCTTAATTGGTTCCAAACAATGACTAAAATTTGTATATATATGACTATTAATAGCTAATTTACAGTATCTCATAACATGACCAACATTTAGGTCATATTTCTTTAGTCATTAATTGGTTTTCTTGGGTGATCATGTAGTAGTATATTTTGTTGTGTATTTGGTCATTAATTGTGACAATTAATGACTAAATCAATGACTAAATTAATGACCAAATTTATGACTAAATATACTACTAGATGATAAAATTCTGACAACCAATTAATAACTAAGCTAAATACAACTAAAAGTTGGTTGCGTTATAAGATACTGTAAATTAGCTACCATTGGCCACCGACTAAAAAATGGTCAATTATATGCAAATTTTAGTCAATTTTTTAGTAACTAATTAGCCATTTTGTACTATTGTAATCCACCTTTAGGGGGAGTTCATTGTCTATGTGCAAGCTCTTAGATACATGGGATCCTTTTATGCACAATAATTCCATTTCAATGGGTGTTTCCTCTTTCTACTACTGTATAACTATAATTTTCACTACTTAAGTTCTCTTTTGGCTTTGAACCATGGTTCTTGATTAATCCCCTTGTTCTTTTCCTTCACCACTAACCTGTGTACGTGTATCTGAATTTGGGTTTTGTTCCATGGGCTCTTCTGCTTCATCTTTAGGAGCATAAGTAAATTTTAGAACCCTTGGCTTAGAAGCCTACTTCATTTTCCTTCTTAGGCCTTTTTTGCTAGTGGGTAGCTGTTCTAGAGGTGTCCTATTTGAAAAGAGGATAGACACCTAAATATCATATTCTCATAACCTGAAATCTATGTCCACTTAAGGTTTCCACGTTTTAAAAGAATATGATCACACTGGCCTTTTCTAAGGTCTATCTCTACACATATTCGAGTAAATGTAAAAATTCCTTTTTTCATTTTATTCATGTCCATTTTTTTGAATTTACCCAATTCATTTCTGATATACTTGAGGGCCTCAAGATCTTAGAACGGAAGATGGATGTTTGGTAACCTTGCCCACACTGGCATTGTTGATACCACCATACTTGTAGCATAAAATTATGGGAAGCATGGGGTATTGAAAATCCAAACTTGACCCCAATGCCATGGTCCATCATTTAGAAAATTTTCCATATGCCATGTGGAAAATTGTACTATGAGGAACCCTTTAGAGCATATGTAGAGATGATAGTTTGGTGGCTAGTAATAACATTGATATAGTTCTTCAGGCCTCCACAAAAATCCATTAAACATATATATTAATGTCTTAGTTTAAAAATCAACAAAATACAATTTTACCTCTATGCATTTTATATTCATGGCTAGTTTATTGTCCATTTACTTAACTATGTATGATCTTATTATATTTTTCATCTGATAAGCTATAGTGGAAACCTTCACTTTCATGACATATCCTTGAATCATATTTAACCGTTAGGGTTTCTAGAATTTGTATAGGGGTTTCTAAATCTTGTAGCTCCACCGCGGAGCCATAGATTTCATATTATGTTAAAATCCTAATTTACCACACCATAATCTTTCAGTTGCATGAAATATCTAAGTAATTTTCCTTGATATAACAAAACTTGGAGTGTTTTCAATATATCTAAATTTTTTCGAATGGTCTACCTTAATTTTTTTGGTAGATATGAACCCTAACTCTAGAAAGAAAAAGTATTCCCATTGATGTTTTTTAATGAAGATTTGAAATTTTCCTTTCTGTATTTTTCTCTCGTCCATATCTACCATAGAGTTGATGGTAAAAATTGAATGCATCAACATTTGAGAATTCACCTAGTCAGAGCCCCAAATGAGATTATTTTCCATTTGGGATGTTGTTTATGACTGGTATTTTGGGTCCAGTTACCCATTTCAATAGTTTTTTCAAATAGTGTTTGGTGTCATTGATGAGCCTCATCATTGGATAATTATATCGGCCTTAATTCACCTCCTAGATTAGGCAAACCAACTATTCTCACAACTTATTGCATACTTTTGATCATATTTTGTTTATGAGATGAGTTAGAGTTGGATATTTTTCTTTGTGGTCTAATATGCATGTAATGCAGGATTAAAGGATGAAAGCAAGGAGTTTTAGAAAAGACCTTTGTAAAAGCTCGAATGGGACAAGGGAGAGGAATTATAGGAGGTAAATCCTCCTCATTTACTACCCCTACATTCGAATATTCCTTCATCAGATCTGAGTGCAACCAGCCAAATCATGAGGACTAGAAAGTAGCCGAGCAAGTGAAATAAAAGCACCAATTATCTCGAGTTTGGAAGCCGAACCTCCATAATTTTAAGGAAGTCATTGGAGACTTCATTTTTATAAGTAGAGAGGCCTAGGACCTCAGTATGATTTAGAATTTTGATTGTAAAACTCCACTTTATTTTCAAGCTGCAAAACTTGTGAAAATTGTTGATGTAATCCATTGTTTTGATAATAAAAATGAGTTTTGTTTTGAGCCAGCACTGAGTTAACTCAGAGGGCTAAAGCTCTTGGGTTAGGCCCAACCCTAGCAGCTAAGGATCCTCTTTATTGTACATGTATGTTAGCATAGATTCATGGTTTAATCATTCATTTGCTTAAGTAGTTGCATTTCCATTACAACAATGTAGCGCATAGATTCATGGTTTAATCATTCATTTGCTTAGGTAGCTGCATTTCCAATACAATAGTATAACATAGATTGGTTGTGTTTTAGTTTTCTTCCGTTTGTGCATTTTTCCTCAATTAGCAAGTTAGCAAGGATTATACCCATAGATTTCTTTTCACAACAACCCTGACCAACCACCATCAACCGCGTGTTGCATAGCTTCTTTGTATTCATTTCAACATTTGACTTTACGCACTCCAAATCTCCATTGTCGATTTGTCTAGATTGATCCAATGGCTATCGCATCCTCTCAATACTTTATGCACCCCAAATATCCACTGTCGATCTGTCTCGATTGATCCAACGACTATCGTGAAGTATTTCTTGGATTCTTTCACAACCATCATCTGCTTGAGAGCATGTGAAAAAAGTGGTTTTCCCATGCTAACTTTCATTCACTTAAGCTAATCGCAAAAAATTTAGAAATATAGCTTATAGATTTGAGGGTGCATGAGAAACTGCTTACCACCTATGGAAACCCACTCCACCATTCCACATGTTTCTTACCCTTCTATCGCCATGTGACTTGATGTGATCCATCCATCTATTCACTTCATCTCCGTGATAATCTTCTGATTAGTCATGTTCATCCATCTCTTAACTTAACCTCCTGTGATAAGATCTCTGCCATTCATCTCCCATTAGTCCTCTTCGTCCATCCATTGACTAAACCTCTCATGATAAGATCTCTGCCATTCATCTCTCATTAGTCGTGTTCATCCATCTATTGCCTAAACCTCTCACAATAAGATCTCCGCCATTCATCTTCTGATTAGTCCTATTCATCCATCTATTCACATAATCTCCTGCGATAAGATCTATGCCGCTTATCTTTCGTTTTTATTGTTTGCTGATCAATCCAATGGTTCCTATGCACTCTTGCTTCGTTACGTCCCCCTTTCACTAATTTCGATCTTCGATTGCTCTTTTTCTTGACTCCTTACATGCTTGATTTTAACAAAACACCAAAAAGGCGCAAACATACTTAGTTTAGTTTCCTTTCTTGCACATTAGTTTGGTTTGATGCTCTTTACTTCTGTAACTTAGATAGCAACATTAGGTTAGTGTTGATTTAACAACTCTGCTTAGTTTAGTTGTTTAAATGGCTAATTAGGATATGGTGTGATTTAGCATTACATGTTGTTATTCTAGTAGAGTAGCTCTCTTAGAATAGATTTTCTCTTCTTCCATCAAAGAATAAACCTTCTTCTGACTCTATAGAAGTCTGGCTTGGAACCCCTGGGGTCTCTTGCAAGATGAACAAGTGAAAAGAGGTAGGACCTTCACTTCTACCTGTGCATATAGCACTGTCACCTCCAAGTTTGTACGAACCTCGGGTTGATAAGTAAATCTGGTAGCCTAGGAGTTGCAGCATCCTTGCTGCAATATTGGCGCTCATCACATTTTTGGAACTGTTGTCGAGGAGGTGCCAAAGTACAATGTGATTGCTGCTTTCTTTTCTTTTATTTCTACTATATATTCTTTTCTTCTATTTATAGTCTCCAATCTTCTTCGATTACTTTATTTCTGCAAAAGTAATCTAGTAGCTTCCTTTCTTTCATTTCTCATTATTTTCTTTCCTTTCCATTTTGCAAGTAGAATTTCAATTCAATAAGTAGTTTCTTTCTATCAGTAGCTTTCATTCAATCAACAATTTCATTTTTGCAAAGTACTTTCTTGCTAAAAAAATATTCCCAAAACCAACCCAAAAACATTTACTTTCATGCCTCATAGGAGTAGGGACAATTTAGGAAAATTTTTGCCAAATACCCCCACTACATCCAACAACCAACCTTCTCTCTTCTTCGGTGGTTGTGAAGTGGAGGAACCCTTAAGTGAGCAAGCTGACATATTTGAAGAACCTATAGGGGAATAAGAAGAGGAGGAACCCATTCCTACTAATCCAATGGCTGAAAACCAAAATGATAGAGGGAATAGAGAGAGAATTGAGGGTTCCTTCCCCATCAGGGAAACCAATGGGGACACTAAGATGAAGAATATAAGCCCCTCTGATCTACCTCATTTCCGTGGCTTGACCACAGAGGACCCTGACACTTTTGTTGGCATTATGATTTTGGTATGGCTCTATGTTACAGATGTTGTACTTGATGGCAACGCCCTCAAGTGGCAATGCTCTAATCAAGCTCTCAAAATGTTGGAAATTAAGAGGTATGCAAGTGAATGGTTCAAAAGGTGCATACCCGCAGGTACGCCGGTCAGGAAGTGCGTTCAAACACGCAGGTCACCCGTTCATGAGGTGCATACCCCCAGTTGACTCACTTCAAGGCAGAGAAGCGCGCTCACGTGGGGTTTCTTATGTTTGGCTCGTGGTATTTAACCCACCATTCTTTATTTTATGGTTTTGGCACGTGGTATAGGATCTAATTTTGACCCGGTTTGGATCCCTTGTATTGGTTATTGATGGTTTTGTCCCATGGTGTGAATAAGGGCTTGACTATAAATAGGGAAGGAGATCACTTAGCTAAAGTATCTTTTGCAAATTGAATATCTTAAGATCTGAAATATTGGGTTATCGGTTTAAAAGCGTGATCTATATAAAAGTAAAGTTGAAAGTGAATCTATGAAGTGTGATCTCTCGGGCGCATGACCAGATCTGGGCATCTGACTATCTGTGGCACACTGGGGGACTGCCAATTCGGCCCTAATCAGAGGTACGCAGGTGATTAACGGTGCAAGTGCGTGGGTACGCAGAGCAAAAGAAGGAGCAGTGCGTGGGTACGCAGAGCAGAAGAAGGTGCAGTGCCTGGGTACGCAGCGCGACAGAGGTTTAGGTGCGTAGGCACAGTGAAAGTACGCGGCGCTTCAGAAGCCGCAGGTGCGTAAGTACGCAGCACGATAGCATTTGTGGGTGCGTGGCTACAGTAGCAGTATGCGGCGTGATAGCATATATGGGTGCGTGCTACAGTAGCAGTACGCGGTGTGATTGAAGAAACAATGCGTGGGTACGCGGTGCAGCAGAAGGCTCTCTGTGGGTATACATAGGGGAGAAGAAGGTGAATTGCGGAGCCACGCAGGCCAGATAAAGAAAAACTGCGGATCTGTCTTAAAAACATTTGTTGATTATCTTTTATCTATTACTGCAGAGTTATGGGTTTATATTTCTGGTACTGTCTTTCTGTTTACAGCATTCTGAGAAGTTGGGTGACTCTTGGTTGATTGTATAAGGAGTTTGGGTAATTTGCATGTACTTGATGATTATTTGATTTTCTTGGATCCAGTTTGAAAATTTATGAAAAGTGGTCCTTGGAGGAAAAGAAGTAGGGGGTTGTAGCTCCCTTCCAGGAGAGACTGGAAAACGAGAGAGAGTTGTAGCTCTTTGCAGGTTGCAGAGTGCGTACTGGTAAAGGACTGCACCAGTACAAAATCATTGTAAAAGGAGTTTCTAATTTGAAAGAAGATAGAGACATATTGCAGCAGGTGGTTTTCACCTACATTGGGTTTCCACCTTATATCTGGTGTTCTTTGGTGTGACTATCTGTTTTTCTTGTTCATGCTCATTATTTTATGGTACTGACATACAAAAATAATTCAAAGTATAAATAAGGAAGATTTACAAAAAGAACTTGATAACACTGATTCACCCCCCCTCTCAGTATTATTTCCAACAATTGGTATCAGAGCAGGTCCTTCAGAGAAGCTTGGTCACTTAAAGGAAGATCATTCATCATGAGCAATTACGAGAGGGAAGCATCAATCAGGCCACCAATTTTTGATGGGACAAACTTCAATTATTGGAAGGTAAGAGTTACTGCCTATCTTCAATCTCTTGGTACAGAAGTTTGGGATATCATAGATACAGGCTACACTTTTCCTTCAGCTACTCCTACAGATTCGGCCGAGAAGAAGAAATATGAAACAAATTCTAAAGCAGTCAATACTCTGCTGGGATGCTTATCTCAAACAGAATTCGTAAAGGTTATGCAATATAAATCCGCAAAGGAAATATGGGACAAGATTGTCTTGAGCTATGAAGGAGATGAACAGGTAAAGCGTGCTAAACTTCAAACCCTCAGGATTCAGTATGAGAATCTTAGAATGTATAATGATGAAAGTGTGGCTAACTATTTTCTTCAGGTAGAAAAGATTGTTAATTGCATGAAAAACTTGGGTGAAGAAATAAAAGAGGCTATTGTGGTTGAAAAAGTTTTAAGGTCATTATCCCCCAAGTTTGAATCTAAAGTGTCTGCAATAGAAGAAAAAGAAAATCTACGAACTCTTACTATGTCTTAGCTACACGGAATTCTAACTGCTTATGAAATGAGAAAGGGAGGTCCATCAGACAGGAGAGAAGCTACTTTCAAGGCTTCAGGCAAAGGAGACTACTATGAAGCAAGTCACGTGCCAGAAGAAGAAGAAGAATCAAATTTTGTCAGAAATCTTCAACGGGGTACTGGAAGGTTCAGAGGTAAGTTACCTTTTAAATGTTTTGCTTGTGGAAGAGTAGGTCATTATGCTGGGAAATGTCTGCATAAGGATAAGATTGAGAAAGGAAAGGAACATGCTAGATGGAACAAGAAACAAAATTCAAATAAGAAAAGCTACTACACTCATGAAGATAGTGATGGTCTATCAAATAGTGATGAAGATGAACGAGGTAATGACTATAAACTTTTAATGGCATTTTAAGATGATGATTACATGGATGCTATAGATGTGGATAGCTTTTATGAAGAAATTTCTAGACTCAAGACATGTATAGAAGAAAAGAATATGATCATTGATACCCTACAATCTCAAATTGATGAAAAAGGAAAATATCTTGAAAAGTTAGAAGGTGAAATTGTTGGTCTTAGAAAAGAGATTGAGAAAACAAAGGCTATTAATATTAAGTTTGTCAAAGGATCTGAAACTCTAGATGAGATCATCAATGTACAGCGTTCTCCTCTAAACAAGACAGTTCTGGGCTATAATGGAGAAACGTCTCAACCATCCACCTCAAAGAGTTATCTTGATGCAGCAATAAGGAATGAGAAAAAGCACAATGAAGATCACCAGGTAAAGCAGGGACGAATTACATCAAACAAAGACTATCAGGTAAACCAGGGGAAATCCGTCCTAAGGATGAACAAAAGCTACAACCAGCCACAGGTAAAATCCTCTCAATTTGCTTCAAGAATGGATGATAATAGAAATTACAATCATTTGGCCGGAAGATTTAATAACCGCAGAAGTTTCTTCAATGGACAATGCTTCTCTTGCCATAACTTTGGTCACAAAGCATCTCAATGTGTTGCATATAAAAAAATCATGACTAGAGAAGCTCAAAAACAAAGAAGTTTGACCGGGATTACAAAAAGGACCTATAACAACTTTTCGGCTCTTGAAAATGAAGTTGAATGTTCTATTTGCAATAACTTTGGTCATGAAGATTCTGAATGCAGGAGCAGGTTTCAGCAGACAAAGGAACAAGCCTCAAGCACCAAAACATGGAGAATAAAGGAACCACAAACAGAAAGATGTGGGATATCATTTTATGCAGAGGGACAGGAAAATCTATGGTACATTGACAATGGATGTTCGAAGCATATGACAGGTGATAAAGAAAAACTTGAATCATATTCTGCTTTAGAAAAGGGAAAGAAAGTTTCTTTTGGAAATGATACTCCTGCAGCTATAAAAGGAAAAGGCACTGCTCAGTTAAAGGAAAAGGTCAAAGCTGGAAATGTTTTGTATGTTGATGGATTGAAGCATAATCTTCTGAGTGTCAGCCAGATGTGTGATCAAGGAACCGAGGTGATATTTAGATCAAATGGATGTCTTGTTCGTGATCTTAATACAGGTAAAACGATGATCAAAGGTGAAAGAACACCAAATAATCTATACATATTTGAAGAAGGACAACAACAATGCTATCTAATCGAGGATGATGAACACTGGTTATGGCACCGGAGGTTAGGGCATCTAAGCTTTTCACAAATAAGGAAAGCATGCAAATATCAGGCAGTTCGCGGTCTTCCAGATATCCAAATTCCAGACAACACCATATGCAAATCATGTCAGTTTGGAAAGCAAACCAGAACTAACTTTCCAGAGAAGGAAGGATCAGCTAGCATGCCTCTTGAGCTTGTACATACAGATGTATGTGGACCATTTAGGAAAAGGACACCTCGAGGAGAATAATACTTCATATTATTCATTGACGATTTCTCCAGGTTTGTCTGGTTAGGACTTATGAAGCACAAAGATGAAGCATTCGAAAAATTCAAATCCTTTAAAGCCTTGGTTGAAAATGAATCAGGATACAAAATTAAGTGCCTCAGATCTGACAGAGGTGGGGAGTTTACCTCAAATGATTTTTTCGATTTCTGTGAAGAACATGGGATAAGAAGAGAATTATCTACAGCTAGAACTCCTCAGCAAAATGGAGTGGTGGAAAGAATGAACAGGACAGTCCAACAAATGGCTCGTGCTATGCTTGATAACTCTAGAACTCCCGCAACTTTCTGGGGTGAAGCTGCATATGCTGCAGTCGTTATTCTCAACAAAACAAATGTCCGGGTGAACAACACTCAAACCCCTCATGAGCTCTGGTATGGTGAGACTCCTTCGGTAAAGCACTTCAAAATCTTTGGGAGCAAATGCTATATTAAAAATACTGATAAGCAACTTGGCAAACTTGAACCTATAGCAGATGAAGGCATTCTTCTTGGTTATTCTCCACACAGCAAAGCATACAAGTGCTAGAATAACAGACTTGGAAGAATTGTTGACAGCATTGATGTAGTGGTTGATGAGAAGGGATACATTCCTAGGCAAGTAAATCATGAAGATATCGAAGAAGATGAAGACTACCCTCAAAGACAGAATGATGAAGAAGAAGAACCTCAAGAAGAACCAAAGGAGCAGATAAGGATAGAAGAGAAGACTCCATCCAGATATGTTCAGAAGAATCATCCAGAATCTTAGATTTTGGGGCAGAAAGAAGTAGGTGTACAAACAAGAACAATTGCAGAAGCTTCAAGCTATTTTGCATTACTCTCCTCCACTGAACCACAAAATTTGAAAGAGGCATGCAAAGATGAATGTTGGGTCAAAGCAATGGATGAAGAACTTGAGCAGATCGAAAAGAACAACACTTGCGAGTTGGTTCCTAGACCAATGGATAAGAATGTTATAGGGACAAAATGGGTCTTCAAAAATAAATTGAATGAAAATGGAGAAGTAATTAGAAACAAGGCCAGACTTGTTTGTAAAGGGTATGCACAGCAAGAAGGAATAAATTTTGAAGAAACGTTTGCTCCTGTTGCAAGACTTGAGGCCATCCAAATTTTCCTTGCTCTCTCAAGCTTTCAAAACTTCAAAGTATTTCAAATGGACGTAAAATCAGCCTTTCTGAATGGAGACTTGGAAGAAGAAGTATACATTGAGCAGCCAGATGGTTTCATTCTTGGAAATGATCCAAATCTTGTATGCAGGTTGAAAAAGGCTCTCTATGGTCTCAAACAAGCTCCAAGGGCTTGGTACTATCGTTTGGACAAATATCTTCATCAACAAGGTTTTTCAAAAGGATCAGCACAGATAGCAATCTTTATATAAAAGTTGAAAACGAAAAATTGCTAATACTTGTTGTGTATGTAGATGACATTATCTTTGGTAGCAATGAATAAGCTATGAGTCAAAGCTTTGCCTTGGTAATGCAGAAAGAATTCAAAATGTCCTTGCTGGGAGAACTGACATATTTTCTTGGGTTGCAAATCCAACAAAAAGAAGGAGGGATCTTTTTGTCTCAAACCAAGTATCTCAAGCAGATTTTGAAGAAATATGGCATGGAAGATGCAAAACCAGTATGTACACCCATGGTCACAGGATGCAACCTCAGTGCAAATGATGAATCAGCAGCAGTGCATCAACCAACCTACAGATCTATGATTGGAAGTCTACTTTATTTGACAGGTACCCGACCAGACATAATGCATGCAGTAGGAAAAGTTGGAAGACTTCAGGCAAATCCAAATGAAACTCATCTTCAGGTAGTAAAGAGAATCTTCAAGTATCTTCAAGGAACTCAAAACTATGGCTTATGGTATCCTAGAGATACAGATCTCACACTTCATTCTTATACAGATGCAGATTGGGCCGGAAGCGTGGATGACAGGAAGAGCACAAGTGGTGGTGCATTCTTTATGGGTTCCAGATTAGTATCTTGGTTCAGCAAGAAACAGAGCTCGATTGCCTTATCTATAGCTGAAGCAGAATATGTTGCTGCTGCATCTTGCTGCACTCAACTCCTTTAGATGATGTAGACCTTGCAGGATTTTCAAATCACTTGTATACCACCCATCTCCATCTTATGTGATAATACAAGTGCAATCAACATTTCAAAGAACCCAGTCATGCATTCAAAGACCAAGCACATACCGATCAAGTATCATTTTCTCCGGGAACAAGTACTTGAACAAAAGCTCAAGTTGGAATATGTTCCTTCTAAGGAACAAGTTGCTGATATACTCACCAAACCATTGCCCAGGGAGACCTTTGAATACCTCAGGCAAAAGCTGGGGGTTGTTGATGCATCATCCTGTTGTTGAATCTCTTCTGATGGTTGGTTGTACGCAAGGCTCATCTGGGGCATATGCGTATATGTGATGGGTTGCGGATTGGTTGAAGATCAAATGGCATAGGTTCAGGGGGAGCATATAATGCATTGTTGGCATTATGGAGGAAGTACAGAAGGAGATCATGGATGCTGGTCTGAATATTGCTGCAATATGTCTCTATCTCTTTCATGGTCATTTATGGTGTTTGGTGGATTATGGTTCTTATTTGCAGATATGGTTTATAGTCAGGGGGAGCATAACCCTTTGCCCTTGATGTAAAAGGGGGAGAATGACGTTGAAGATCTTGAGGTTGCCATTAAGTCCAAAGGGGGAGATTGTTGGCATTATGATTCTGGTATGGCTCTATGTTACAGATGTTGTACTTGATGGCAACACCCTCAAGTGGCAATGCTCTGATCAGGCTCTCAAAATGTTGGAAATTAAGAGGTACGTAGGTGAATGGTTCAAAAGGTGCGTACCCACAGGTACGCCGGTCAGGAAGTGCGTTCAGACACGCAGGTCACCCGTTCATGAAGTGCGTACCCCCAGTTCACTCACTTCAAGGCAGAGAAGCGCGCTCACGTGGGGTGTCTTATGTTTGGCTCCTGGTATTTAGCCCACCATTCTTGATTCTATGGTTTTGGCCCGTGGTATAGGATCTAATTTTGACCCAGTTTGGATCCCTTGTATTGGTTATTGATGGTTTTGTCCCATGGTGTGAATAAGGGCTTGACTATAAATAGGGAAGGAGATCACTTGGCTAAAGTATCTTTTGCAAATTGAATATCTTAAGATCTGAAATATTGGGTTATCGGTTTAAAATATTGATATATATAAAAGTAAAGTTGAAAGTGAATCTATGAAGTGTGATCTCTCGGGCGCATGACCAGATCTGGGCATCTGACTATCTATGGCACACTGGGGGACTGCCAATTCGGCCCTAATCAGAGGTACGTGGGTGATTAACGGTGCAAGTGCGTGGGTACGCAGAGCAGAAGAAGGAGCAGTGCATGGGTACGCAGAGCAGAAGAAGGCGCAGTGCGTGGGTACGCAGCGCGACAGAGGTTCAGGTGCGTAGGCACAGTGAAAGTACGCGGCGCTTCAGAAGCCACAGGTGCGTAAGTACGCAGCGCGATAGCATCTGTGGGTGCGTGGCTACAGTAGCAGTACGCGACGTGATAGCATCTGTGGGTGCGTGGCTACAGTAGCAGTACGCGGCGTGATTGAAGAAACAGTGCGTGGGTACGCGGTGCAGCAAAAGGCTCTCCGCGGGTATACGCAGGGGAGCAGAAGATGAAGTGCGGAGCCACGCAGGCCAGATAAAGAAAAACTGCGGATCTATCTTAAAAACATTTGTTGATTATCTTTTATCTATTGCTGCAGAGTTCTGGGTTTATATTTCTGGTACTGTCTTTCTGTTTACAGCATTCTGAGAAGTTGGGTGACTCTTGGTTGATTGTATAAGGAGTTTGGGTAATTTGCATGTACTTGATGATTATTTGATTTTCTTGGATCCATTTTGAAAATTTATGAAAAGTGGTCCTTGAAAGAAAAGAAGTAGGGGGTTGTAGCTCCCTTCCAGGAGAGACTAGAAAACGAGAGAGAGTTGTAGCTCTCTGCAGGTTGTAGCCTGCGTACTGGTAAAGGACTGCACCAGTACAAAATCATTGTAAAAGGAGTTTCTAATTTGAAAGAAGATAGAGACATATTGCAGCAGGTGGTTTTCACCCACATTGGGTTTCCACCTTATATCTGGTGTTCTTTGGTGTGACTATCTGTTTTTCTTGTTCATGCTCATTATTTTATGGTACTGACATACAAAAATAATTCAAAGTATAAATAAGGAAGATTTACAAAACGAACTTGATAATACTGATTCACCCCCTCTCAGTATTATTTCCAAAAACTTTCCTATTTGAGTTTGTTATTATATTTCAAACCTATGACTATACGGATGATGAGAAAAAGTTAAAACTATTTCCACCTACCCTCAAGGATGTAGCATTGTGCTAGTTCATGGGTTGACTTGGAGATAGCATCACAGCTTGGGCTCAGATGCAGAAAGCTTTTAACAACAAATATAGCGACTACTGTAGGTCAAAGGATAATAAAGAAGATATTTTCAGGATGACCATGGGCCAGGATGAATCCTTAGAAGACTATGAAGAAAGATTCCATCTTAGTTACAAAAGGGCCAGGTGCACACTTGACCCCGAGTCACTAAAGTTGGTCCTTCTCAGAGGAGTAAAGGAAGATCTTCTAGATACCCTACATTTGTTACTAAGAGGAAGTATCTACCAATTACCCTATGAGGATATCAAGATTGTCTTTAGAAACCATTCTAGGGTAGCCAGGAAAAGGGTAGGAGTAGTTAACTATGGCCAGTACATCATCTTCCAACTCATCCATCAAGGGTGAAATTGGAAATATGCAGGAAGATTTCAAAAGTGAGATGATGCAAATCCTTGCCTCAGAATTATACACTATGAACATCAAAAGGAAGCAAGAGGATGCAGAGAGAGCATTGGCCACATTTTGTCCTAGATGCACCAGGATGTATCCTAGGAACAAATTTCCTTTGAAATGCATTGAGATTTTCTTGATCTGTGAAGAAAACCACTCCACAAACAAGTGCCCTTCTTTACCCGGACTCAAAGAGGTATTTCAAGGAGCTGAATTTGTCACTGAGCAGCTTTTTTACATCAACCAAAGGAGACCTCATAAGCCTAGACTATACCAGTAGGGTATGCAAGGGTCATCCCATGCATATTACGACCCCAACCAAGCCAAAACTATACGTTCTTGGGGACCCCCTGCTCATCCTTCCTGGTCTACACCCCCTCCTTGGTCCTATGCATCTCTGTATCATTCCTATCCAGCCAGATAGTCATTTCAACGTTATGTTCAGCCACAACCTCAGTGGAATACCCCACTCGAGGGGTGGAGGCCCCAATACAACAATGCTCCAGCTCTATTGCCTCCACCACCTACCCAACCACAACTCCTACACTCTACACCACCCAAGCAACCCCAGATGCCTGCGCAGCCAAATCTGAACCCAAACAATAGGCAGGCTCAACAAGTATACAGTGGAGAGACATCATACCTAGGTTATGCTATAGAAATCTAGGAGATCAGCCTAAGATCTGGGAGAATTCTCCTAGATAACCAACCTCCCTCTCCACAGAGGGAGGTTGAGGAAGAAAGAGAGGAAAGAAACCTTAAAGCAAATCCACCCTTTCCTGAGAGATTACCCCAACCACTCTAGCCTATTGTAGAAGAACTTGAACTTCTAGGATAATTGAAAAATATATGTGTAAATATCCCCTTTTCCAAGAAGTAGAATATGTTCCCATTTACAATAAGTTTATTAAGGAGAAATGATTCAAGCATCCAGGAAGAAGAAAAAGGGATGCCCCTACCATTAATGTCATTGGGTAGCTATCTGACTTAATGTTGGGGTGGGTAGTATGTCCAAAATATTTGGACCCTGGAAGCCCTGTAGTAGATGTGCACCTCAATGGTAACATTGTCCCACACACTCTGATTGATCTTGGGGCTTCGATTAATGTGATGACCAAGGACACCATGCTCAAGCTCAACCTCCAAGGGTCATTTAGGAAATCCACAACAGTTCTGCAACATGCAGACCACTCCACAGTCACCCCTGAGGGAATTGTGAAGGATGTGATGGTCCCCATTGACTCCTGGGAGTACTGTGCAAATTTTCTAATTCTCCAGCCTAAGGCTAAGCTTACTAGTTACCCTCTCATCATTGGGAGGCCATGGTTGGCCACAGTTGATGCTTACATTAGCTGCAGAGCTAGGAATATGACAATCAAGAATGGGCATATTTCCAAGTAGTTAGTCCTATACCCTCCTGCTCAACCTTCTCTAGAGCATGATTTACATTTATGGTTGGAGGAGAAGGAAGAAGATGAGGCTTATTCAGCCCAACTTTACGCCTTGGAAGTAACCATAGGAGGAGGACAACAAGATGAGGATGACTTAGTTGAACACCTGCTGCAAATTCCAACTCCTAGTTCATTACCATTGAAAGAAGAAGGGAAATCCATAGCAATCATCCAATTGACTTATGCTTGGCCAATTCCAACCCACCCCATGTCAAAACCATAGAATTTGGCCCAGTGAAAACTTTGAAAATTAATCCATCCCTTTCTTCTCTCGAAGAGGAAAAGAAATGCAACATGTTGAGAGAAAACCTAGAAGCCTTCGTTTGGAGTTACAAGGAAATGAAGGGAGTACACCCCTCAGTGTGTACTCACCACATATACATCATAAAACGTTGCAAGCCACTGAGGCAACCACAAAGGAGAATGAATCTAGCACTTAAAGATATAGCCAAATAGGAATTGCAAAAACTACTAGATGCAAGATTCATTTACCGTATCTTTGACAGTGAGTGGGTCTCTCCTTTAGTGTTAGTTCCCAAGAAAAATGGTAAGTGTAGGATTTGTGTAGATTATAGGGAGTTGAAAAAAGCCACAAAGAAGGATCATTTTCCCCTACCCTTCATTGACCAAGCGCTAGATGGCCTGGCAGGGAAGAAGTTTTTCTCTTTCCTAGATGGATTCAGTGAGTACAACCAAATCCAAATCTGCCCAGAAGACCGAGATAAGACCACATTCACCTGTCCTTGGGGTACTTTTACTTATAGGGTCCTTCCTTTTGGCCTATGCAATGCTCCTGCCACTTTCCAAAGAGCAGTCTTGAGTATTTTTGTTGAATTAGTACATGATGTGGTGGAAGTCTATATGGATGATTTTACACCTTTTGGTTGTGATTTTCAAGAAGCCCTGACTAATCTAGCCAAAGTATTGCACAAATGAATTGAAATGAACTTGTCTCTCAGTCCAAAAAAATGTGAATTCTTGATGAATGAAGGGACCACGCTAGGTCATTCAATATCTCAACAGGGACTACAGGTGGACCCAAATAGAATAGCAATCATCCAAAGGGTCCCACCTCCTCAAAAGCAGAGGGATGTCAGGAGTTTCTTGGGGTTAGCTAGATAATACTGAGGGTTCATAAAGTACTTCAGCGAGTTGGCCTCTCCTTTATTTGGGTTGTTGGCCAAAGATTCAAAGTTTATATGGTCAAAAAGGTATCAAGAGGCCTTAGGCATTTTAAAGGGTAAGTTGACCACTGCACCAACTCTTCGAGGCCCAAACTGGGCCCTCCCTTTCCATATTCATGCTGATGCCTCACAGAAAGCCATAGGAGCAGCCTTAGGTCAGGTAGAGGAGAAATTTCGCTCTTCCATCTATTTTATTAGTAAGAACCTGTCAAAGGATGAGCTAAATTATATTGTGACCGAAAAGGAACTCATGGCTATTATGCATTCATTAAACAAATTTAGGCATTATGTTACAGGCTATCAAACATTTGTGCATATTGACCATGCTGCAATTAAATATTTAATGAGAAAACCAGATGTGAATGCTAGAATTATAATATGGTTGCTTCTATTACAGTAGTTTGATCTAATTATTGTTGATAAGCCTGGTAAGGAAAATGTTGTTGCGGACTTTCTATCTAGGATGAATTTTCCTGCAAGTGAAGAACGAATGGTGAATGACCAGTTACTAGACGATCATTTGTTTGCTATTTCATTTCTCTCCCCATGGTTTGCTGATATATCAAACTATTTGGTATCAACATAATTCCCACCAAACTTTCCCTCCAAAGAAAAGAGCAAGATAGTCAAGAAAAGCGCCCCCTTCACCTGGATTGTGGGATGTCTTTTCAAACTTGGTCTGGATCATATCTTGAGAAGGTGTGTAAGGGATGAGGAAGTTTTTGACATCCTTCTGACCTATCATGATGGACCTTGTGGAGGTCACTTTGCAACAAAGATGACAACATTGAAAGTGTTACAAGTGGCCTATTATCGGCCCATTCTTCATCAAGATGTGAAGAAGTACATTAGTTAGTGTGATCGGTGCTAAAGGATGGGAAAGCCTACTCCAAGAGATGAAATTCCCCTACAACCACAACTGGCTTTCGAGTCATTTGGCAAGTGGGGCATGGACTTCATTGGGCCTATCAACCCTCATTCAAAGAAAAACAATGCATTATTGTGTGCACTGATTATTTAACTAAGTGGGATGAAACTAAGGAAATTAAGGCAACAACATAAGAGAAGGTGGCTGAGTTCCTAAGGGAGAATGTATTCTACAAATTTGGGTACCCTAGAGAGCTAGTCATAGACCAAGGTAGGAAATTTACCTCCAACATGATTGAATAACTACTTAGCCATCACAAAATCAAGCACATGCCCTCCACTCCTTATCATCCACAAGATAATGGGCAAGTGGAGGTGACCAATGGGGCACTAGAGAGAATCTTAACCAATGTAGTAAGCAGCAACAGGAAGGCTTGGGCAGAGAGACTAGTTGAGGCCACTTGGGTCTATAATACAACATGGAATACCACCACTGGATTTACACCCTATGAGCTGGTCTATGGGAAAAAGGATTTTTTGTACATTGAGTTTGAATATAACACATTGAGGATGGCAGCCCAACTAGATTTGGATCTCAGTCATGCACAAAAAGAAATATTGTTCCATTTGAATGGCTTGGATGAATTCAGAATGCAAGCCCTCCTACAAACAAAGATATTTCATCTTAAGAGGAAGATTTGGCATGATAAACATATTAAGGAGAAGCAATTTAAAGAGGGTGATTGGGCATTTTTATATGATTATAGGTATAAAGACTTGAAGGGCAAGCTAAGGACAAGAAGGCTCAGACCTTATGTGGTGGAAAGATGCCATGATAATGGTTCAGTGCAAATCTGAACTATAGATGAAGAAGCCATTCCATTGCTTGTTAATGGACATCGAATCAAAATGTACAAGATGCCTTTATAAAAGAAAGAGTTCATTGACAATATCAATAAGACAATGATGATGGTGGAGCAAGTTCCAGCTCCTCCCTCATCAGGTCACTGAAGAAACAAAAAAAAGCAAAAAATAAGGATCTAGGTGAAAACCTCCATGAAGCACCTCAGTCCCATATTTGGGTTGAAAACCTCATGTGGTGGCCCGGTGATGAAAAAAAAATGAAAACAAACAAGATGATCCCTGGGTGAAAACCTTCCTTGAGCACCCAGGGCAAACATCTAGGTTGAAAACCTCTCTAAGGTAGCCTATGTGTTTTTCAAAAAAAAAGGAAAAAAGAAAAGAGAGATAAAAAGATGTAATTGTTATTTGCAGGTGGACGAGAAACACAGTCAAGGAGCAAAGAGAAGATCAAAAGGGAACCCTGCCTCACATATTAATCTCCTCCACTCCTTACCATGCATCACTCCATGATTTCTATCATTTTCCACTGCACTACTTCAAGTTATGCGTAGACTGTGTTTTCTACAAGATCCCCGTATTCCTATAGGATACCCTGAAATCCTACAGGGTGATCCTGTAGTAGCGTATCCCACAGAATATCAATCATCAGCTATAGGTCTTCACTAGGATCTAGGAGCTCCAGACTATAGATAGTAGATAGTAGACAACAGAGGAGAAAGAAGAATGACCATGTAACAAATAAACAACTAAGCACCTGTGATCCTCGACAATTGCAACATGGCATCAAGACCACAGGTAAGTATCCCACTCACTCACTCATATGCACAATTTGATCAAAATTTGTAAAGGTTACGAGGTAGTTGGTTTATAAGTGAAAAGGTGGACAGTTAACTTGGCCACCTTCATTCAATCATCACATAAAAAATCGGGTGTCCTCTCACACGTGGCCACAGTCAACTCAAAGACAGAGGAGGAGTAGGACAAGAAGCGGTTAACTATGGATCTACGAGGTGGGAGCTGATTATGAGGAGTGGGAAACAAAACATCATTTGCATGTATTCATTCATTCCACCTACTCTAAACTCCCTCACTCAAGTCGCTCTTATAACTCTGGCCACCCACCTGAAGCAAGGATCCATCGTTCTACAAGAGAATTTCTACAAGAGCATGCATAAGAACAGTGTACAGGAGCATTCTATAGGATACATAGAGGCAATCTACAAGATAGACAAAGAGGGGTTCAAGAGGGAATATAATGAGAATTGTCCACTGCCACCATTCTAAAGAGGTAGGATATAAAATTCCATCCCCATTTACAAGCAAATGAACTAGATATGCTCTAAAAGCTAGTGGATATAAAAACTGTGGGAGGTGATGTACATACACAGGAAACTCTGTTTTCTCCTAAATTTAAAATTCTTGTGTCAAACCTCTCATTTCCTCCTCAAGCCTCACAAGAAAGATGACAAGAGGGTTTAATAGGAGAGAACCCACAAACACTATGAGGATAGAACAATACCCCCAAGTGCTTGAAATCTTTATAAGACACCAATGGATGGGATTTTTCAAAAAATTCATAGGGTATGATGATGAGGTGGCTCAAGAATTTTCTCATGCCCTCACTCAACACAGCAGAATCCATGCCATTGTTATAGTTAGAGGGCTCACTATAGATCTCACCCCAGAGTTCATAAGTAGGGTCACCGCACTCCCCCTAGGAATTCCATGGAGAAAAGAAGGCAATGTAGATAGGCAGGTGGAAAAAAGGAAATTTTTTTAGAAGGTGATGAACCCACAGAGGATAAAAATAGAGTAAGGAGAGACAATATTCCATACCCATGGAGTGAGGTGGGTTACCAAATCATCAAATATATCTCATGTGAGGGTAGATACAGTGTTGTTTATGGCTACCGTTTTAGAAAGCTTGAAGAATTAAGATTTGGGGTAGAAACACCAATTCACCAAAGAATCAGCATACCCTATTTCTTGATGAAATCACTCATAGACTCCAGCAACAAAGTAAAGGAAGGGAATTCCAAACAATTGGCTCACCATGGGTTGATCAAGATCCTCATTGAGGATGCCCTCAAAAACCTCAGGATCCCTATAACATGGTCAGTCTTCAGAGACTTACCAGCATAGGATGACATCAAAACCCTCACCTATGATGTTAGTCCTTTTGTGAGTGAGGAGGAGGCAAAACAAGAAGAAGAATATGCAGAGCTAGATGGGGATGAGATGGATGAAGAAGAATATAATATAGAGGAACATGATGAAGTAGAAGAGAAGGAGGATGATGCTGCCACACAGGAGGAAATGAAGAAGAAACTAATGGAGATGGGAAATAACAGCAAGAGGAAGAAGATAAGAAAAACAAAGAGCTAAGTGGCTTAAGGGATAGAGAAGCCATAATGAGAGATCAACTTGAGAGGGAAAATGCATGGCTGAGAGGACATCTGTAGGAAAGGGAAAACCAACTACCATGTATGGCCAACCTTTCCTTGGAGGCCATCTAGTGTAGGATGCCAGATAAATCCTATGCTCTTTACCTCAGAGAACAATGGCTACAATTTCAGATTCAAACACTAGCACAAAGGGGCACCATACCATTTCAGAACTACAATAAGTTTATTGATCTTTGTGATCAATGTACACTAGAGGATAGGGCCAAAATGGTTGAGTTTTACTTGCACAACATGGCACTCACAGACATGAATGTTTGGGATCCTAATGTCGAGCTAGGAGATCTGCAATTAATGACTTTGGAATCATGGATGAACCATGAGGATTCAAGGGCCATAGAGATGAAAATAATATTGGCCAGAGAGCAGAATGAACCTCTTTTCATCAGAGCTAAACAATCAAATCCCAAGGCCCTAATAAACACCCATAATCTAGTTGCAAATGATCCTCAGCTGGCACCTAGATATCTTGCTACCCAAGAGCAAGCAATTTCACATTTTAAGGGTGTGTTTAGGATGCTAGGAGATGATAGTATACATGCCTACTCAAGGAGATGGAACACACTGCCACATAGCTTTAAGATCAGAGAATATCACTCCCCTCAAAGGTTGAGAGAGGCACTCAACAGGACGCCTATGTATAAGCAATCAATGCAAATGTTGAAGGTCAATTGGATAGGCCTAAAAATGAGTCCACCACTACTACTAGGTATGCTAGAAGGGAGAAAAGAAGAAGAGGAAAAGAGGCAGTGGGAGGAAGTAGAAAGGAAAGCAGGCTTCTATGCACAAGAAGAAGAGACCATAGCAGAGTCATGGGATGTCAGAGAGGCTACCAGAGTCATGAAGGACATGGACATTGACTAAGTTTCTTAGAGGATGAGCAACACTTTTAGTAGGGGGTGATGATGAGCCTCATCATTGGGTAACTATATGGGCCTTAATTCACCTCCTAGCTTAGTAAAACCAACTATTCTCACAACTTATTGCATACTTTTGATCATATTTTTTCTATGAGTTGAGTTATATTTGGATATTTTGCTTTGTGGTCTAATATGCATCTAATGTAGGATAAAAGGATAAAAGCAAGGATTTTTAGCAAAGACCTTGGTCAAAACTTGAATGGGACAAGGGAGAGGAATTATAGGAGGTAAATCCTCCTCATTTACTACCCCTCCATTTGAATATTCGTTCCTCAGCTTGGAGTGCAACGAGCCAAATCATGAGGACTAGAAGGAAGCTGAGCAAGTGAAAGTCAAAGCACCAGTTATCTTTGAGATTGGGAGCCGAGCCTCCCTAATTTTAAGGAAGTTGTTGGAGACTTTAGTCATATAAGTAGAGAGGCCTAGGAAGTTGTTGATGTAATCCATTGTTTTGATAATAAGAATGAGTTTTGTTTTAATCCAGCAGTGAGTTAACTCAGAGGGCTGAAGCTCTTGGGTTAGGGCCCAACCATAGCAGCTAAGGCTCCTCTTTATTGTACATGTATGTTATCATAGATTCATGGTTTAATTATTCATTTGCTTAAGTAGTTGCATTTCCATTACAATGGGGTAGTGCATAGATTCATGGTTTAATCATTCATTTGCTTAAGTAGTTGCATTTCCATTACAACAGTGTAACGCATAGATTCATGGTTTAATCATTCATTTTCTTAAGTAGTTGCATTTCCATTACAAAAGTATAGCGTAGATTGGTTGTGTTTTAGTTTTCTTCCATTTTTTCCTTTTCCTTCAGTTAGTAGGTTAGCAAGGATTATACCCGTAGATTTCTTTTCACAACAACCCTGACCAACCACTGTAAATTGCGTGTCACATAGCTTCTTCATATTCATTTCAACATTTGAATTTACGTGCTCCAAATCTCCACTGTTGATGTGTCTAGCTTGATCCAATGGATATCGCATCCTCTCAATACTTTACGTGCCCCAAATCTCCACCGTCGATCTATCTAGCTTGGTCCAATGGTTGTCGCACAATCTCGCACGGATTCTGGCACAACTGTTATTCGACTTAGAGCATGCGAGAAAAGTGGTTTTCCCATGTTATGTTTCATTCACTTAGGCTAATCGCACAAAATTAAAAATATAGCTTACAACTTTGAGGGCACTCGAGAAACTACTTACCGCTTACGGAAACCCACTCCATCATTCCGCATGTTTTTTACCCATCTACTGCCACATGACTTGATGTGATCCATCCATCTACTCACTTCTTCTCTGTGATAAGATCTTCTCCATTCATCTTCTAATTAGTCTTTTTCATCCATCTCTTGACTTAACCTCCCGCGATAAGATCTCTGTTATTCGTCTCCCGTTAGTCCTGTTCGTCCATCTATTGACTAAGCCTCTCACAATAAGGTCTCCACCATTCATCTCCTGTTAGTCCTATTCATCCATCTATTGCCTAAACCTCTCGCAATAAGATCTCTACCATTCATCTTCTAATTAGTTATGTTTGTCCATCTATTCATGTAATCTCCTGTGATAATATCTCCGCCACCCATCTTCCATTTTTACTATTCGTTGATCGATCTGACGGTTCCTATGCACTTCTACTTCATTACGTCCTCCTTTCATTGATTTCGATCTTCGCTTTCTCTTATGCTTGACTCCTTGCATGCTTGATTTTACCAAAACACCAAAAACGCGTAAAACGACTTAGTTTATTTTCCTTGCTTACAAATTAGTTTGGTTTGATGCTCTTTACTTCTGTAACATAGATAGCAGCATTAGGTTAGTTTTGATTTAGCAATTCTGCTTAGTTTAGCTGTTTAAATGGTTAATTAGGATATGGTGTGATTTCATTACATGTTGTTTGCTTCATTACTGTAGTAGAGTAGCTCTCTTAAAATAGATTTTCTCTTCTTCCATCAAGGAATAAAACTTCTTCTGACTCTATAGAAGTCTGGCTTGGAACCCCTAGGGTCCCTTGCCAGATGAACAAGTGGCAATAGGCAGGACCTTCACTTCTACTTTTGCATATAGCACTGTCACCTCCAAGTTTGTATGAACCTCGGGTTGATAAGTAAAGCTGGTAGCCCAAGAGTTACAACATACTTGCTGCAATACTGGCACTCATCACTCATTGTAGTAGGTGCTCATATCAACTAACTCATCTTCCAATGCTTCTCCGAGCTTGCACTATATTGGAAACAAACTCAACTTCTCATAGAAACGTTATTGATGTTTTTTTATCTAAGCATTAAGCTCCTAGGAATATTATTTATATTTGATTAAATGAAGGGTTTTGACCTGCATCTCCTATAATTTCTATTGTAAATGCTTGAGTTATCTATCCTTGAGATTTATCTCTATAGCATGTTGGATTTGGAGTAATTATTTCTGCAGTTATGTAAATGTGACATCCTTTCAATTTAACTCTATTTTCCATTGTACTTTTATTTATTCGCTTTGTTTTACATATTATTGTTCCATATTGGCTACCCTTTCCTTCTTTTCCTTCAACAATTGTCGTACCTATATTGCTTTCTTCATGGTTGTAGAGGCATAGGCAGCTATAAATTGAGTCAATTTACCTAGCTCATTTGCAGGAGTAATAGAGGATATTTTTGATAGGACTTCAAGAGAAGTAGTTAGAGGAGACTTTCCTAGGACCAATGCTTGGGATTCATCTAATTTTCTCTTCTTTCTTCCCCTTTTTACCACCACTTTATGCATTGGGTTGTAAACAATATCCATAGGAGGAATCTACTCGATATTGAGGAAGATTTCAGAGGTAGGAGTAGGAGGGATAATTTCCACATCAAGATCAGTCGATACTTGTGTCTTCTCAAGTGTCATTTAATATAGCAGAGTATTTTGCTTAGTGCTTTGATTAATATACATATTTTTCTCTTGATAAGTAGCTTGTTCTTCTAATTCCATGTTTTCATGTGCACCTTGTTTCGACTATTTAATGATTTGGTCAAATTCTCGCCATACCTTTTCACATTTCGGGTATTTTGTATGAAATTTTCATTAAGGGTTTGAAGAAATCGTTGTTCTTGTTTTTTGCGGCTGAGTGGAAACCACTATGTCCTTTATGGAGGCACATCTTAGTAACTTCATAGGTAAAAGGGACAACCTTGAATTCCTTAAAGCGATGAACTTCTCCCATTCTTTTACCAATAATTTTTCATCAACATTTTTTAAAATGGTGGTGTATGAGGGGGCTTCCAGAAACAAACCATCAATCGAATGTTCTTCATGATGAATCCTTTGAATTCCAAAGGTTGCAGAAATTTTTCATGATACTTCATTAGGGTCCTAACAGGGATGGTGTTCAATTTTAATACCTCTATATGTTGCACCTATTTGTCTATATGACCATAATTAGCCGAGGAATAAATTCCAAAATGGAGACGAAACATTGTCCAAACCCTTTTATTGTAGTATTTCAGTGCTTTAGTTATTCCATAGGCTAGAGTCTAGTAAGCCACTTCCTTGAATGGTAGATTATGAGGAATGTAGAGAGGCAGGACATGAGGTGAAGCACAACTTCCCCAAACTCTAATATAGCTAAACAATTCTGCACCGAACCATTTCCCAATTTTCTTAAGCTTGTCCATTATTTCTGCGGGCATTATGGGAGGCTTAACTTCAAATACTAATTCATAAATAGGAATGATGACTCGGTGGCAGATTTCATAAAAGTGGTCAAAATAATTGGACTACCAAAGAACACTGTGATAAATATGAATTGGGAAAGGATCAAAAGGGGTGCATTTCAATCCCATGGCTGGGAAATCCAAGCAAAAAAGATGGTTGTCCACAATATATGCAGACATGTAAAATGGGGGAATAATAATTTTAGAAACACTTCAAGAGATGCTGAAATAAAAAATGTACTTAGCTATGTTATTAGACAATAGGTTGACTTAATCAAATATGTATCGCTTAGGTGCCCCATCAATTAAAGAAACTGAAATATAAGGAAACTCAAAAACATTGGGATAATCATATAATCTACACAACATGGCATAAATTTGATTGAAAGGAGAAGAAAGTGAGGCAATAGAATACTTATCGTACTCCTCTACTTTATGATTATTTGGTCTTTCCTCCAATCTTTTATGGAATCGGCAAGTTCTCCATTTTTATTGAAAAAATCTTCCATGTATTGTTTGTCAAAAGTGCATTGTGGTTCTGATAAATGGTACATGGATTGAAGGTATTTCGTCATGAATGATCCAATCACTATGCCCTTTTAGGTGTGAAACTTTCACTATGTAATGTTGAAATTCTATAGTACCCATCTAACCATATCAATATAAGGCATTAATTTGGATCTCGCTACAATTGTATGAAAGAAGGAATTCACTACATCTTGAGGGGTTTCCCCTGAGGTAGATACTTCATCATCTACTGTCATGGTACTCACTGTAACCTGTGGCCCTTCATCTTCAAAAATATTATAAATATTCTCTCATGAAGTATTCCATGAATCCCATGTACAAACTATCTAAGGAAATGCCTGCACTAGCAAACTTATCATTTATAATCTCCTTGTATGGGTTTATAGGTTGTGATGTAGCAGATTTCTGTTTAGACATTTCCCTCTTCATTTCATCTACAAAGTATCAAATCTAACTTGTGAAAAGCATAGAGGAAATTAGTAGAGTAGAGTAAATACCAATAATAGTAGAAATGAATTGTAAACCCACGGTTTAACCCCTTAAATGAACTAATTTACCACCATAAATTTGTCAGCAAATAACCATAGTGAGAGTGTTTAACTACTTGGAGAATGGATAGGTGGGAGGCCACAAGTAGAGTTCCATGTCAAACTGTTGGTGTAAAGTGTCCAGAAGAAAGTTAAAATTGGAATTTTTTAAAGTAGTTGGGCTTCTGGGCTTTCGGGCAATAGAGGAGTGAGAGATACGTGATAGTTAGTAAGGGGAAGAGCCCAGAAATAAATAAAATAAAGTTCCGAGTATTAGAGGTGAAAGGTGCATAGAGAGGAGAGAGGAGTACCCAAAATCCCAGATGCCCGTAAAATATTATGAATTGAATTAGGAAAATGCTACGGGCTTTTGAGTTGGTAGGAAAACAGAGTAGAGTGGGTCTACTACTAAGAGAATGGTGTAGTTAGATTATATAAGTGGAAGTGTTGCCTTGTACCCATAAAGAAATATTATAATATTATATGAGTGGGAGTGTGGGACAAACATTATATTCCCATTGTTCGAGAATTGTGATTATGTGGAGCCTAGAAACCTGCGTGTTTGGAAGCTTTTGGAATTAATCTTTAAAGAGTTACAGGCTTCCGTTGTTCTGGGTACAAGAGTACCTATTAGTTAATTGTGAAAGAAAAAAGTGCACTTTTCAAAGGGTTTAAGAATATTTGTTGAGGTTGCGTTTCTTTTTGAAAAGGAATAAATTATTATATTTTAAATTATTAATTAAAGAATAAAGAGTGTTTTAAAGGATAAATTAGAAAATTAGAAAAAACAAAAGTGTTCGCATTATCATTATAATTTTAAAAAATAATGGGGGTAGTTGTTTGCTACAACAGTTGGCAACCCACTCGGGGAAACAATTATCTTTGTTATGAATATACGAAACTTATAAAGATAAAGGAATAAAAACTAGATGATATGTAAATGCCATAATTCAAATCTCCCATCAAATATTTCGCTCCTACACAAAACGTCAAGAATAATTTTATTATCATTATTTTTGAACTGATGAATATTTTCCTCATAAATTGTACAATTATAGCAAAGTATGCATAAGAAACAATAGATATTATTCATGGTTAGCTTTGAGAATAAAAATTAGTTGGTGGAGTTTAGTGTTAAAAATAAACATCAATACCACAGGCAAAGCCACTGCTACTTGTCGGCATACATAGTCTTCACAAGGTTATTATTTAGCCCTAGAAATGCTAGTATGCCATCCATTAGAAAGATGTTTAGAGAAAATATATTTTAAACATTTATTTTTTGCACAATATATGTTAATTGAAAGCCACTGTCCTCGCTTGGTGACTAGATATTAAGAGTTCCATTCACATGACTTAACAAGAGTGAACAAGCCAACTCCTGATGAGACCTCTTGTCTTATACTCATATGGATAAAAGCCACTACCCTGGCTTGGTGACTAGATATGGTAACATCACTACTATTAGAACCCATGATCATAGTAGTTCGGCTCGTGATGAGACCTCCTATATTTCAATTAATTTTTATATTTTTGAATTACACTCTAAAAATATTTACCTAATTGATGGGGAGGAAAATCCTCTCGTGAGTGATGAGATGACATAAAAATCCTAAGATAACTGATATTTTCTTGATTAAATTTGTATCTCAGAAGCTAATTAATTTGAGGAAACTTTTGATAGAAATATTTTTTTTCATGGTCTTGGGGTTAAAAATAGTTCAGAATTACAATAAACCACAATGAACCATAGCTAGTGATTCTATTGTTTGCGAAATCTAAACAAAAAGATAGTAATATTATCTCAATTGTGATTTCATTGAAAGATAAAACTTCATATACAAATAGTAAAGAATAACATAAATCCCAATCACAAATCCAAGGACATAACACATGACTACAAAACTGTTGCATGTAAAGAAAGGCATGGAAGTAAAACTACTCATGAAAGGATCAAAAAATGAAACCCATCAGATGTACATATGGTTATTTACATATCTATAAGAGTAATGATGAGATTTCATGAAAAATATTTTTTAAGGATTAGTCCATTTATAGGAAGAGTTCATTTCCTTCGTTGAAGATATTGTAAGATGAAGGTTGATGGACCAACTTGTTTAACAATCTGAAATGGGCCTAACCATTGTTTTTTAAATTTAGTGTGTTTACATTTTTCTTCATGGGCCGTGTCCCATTTTAACACTAGGTCACCAACTTGAAAAAGTTTATTACCAAGTGGACCACTATCGAACCACTCTTCGACAATTGTTTGATGTTCAACATAAGTTTGATTTACTTATCCATACCATCCTCTACTTTAAATGTCTAAGATAATTTGTGTTGCGGGGATGAACAAGGTTGTTCTTCAATTGATTGTACTAAAGCCATGGAAGGAAGAGAAACATTTGGTGGGAGAAATTCCCCTTTCCCATAAACCAGGAAGTAGGGTGAGTTACCTAATGATGATTTATAAGTTATTCTATTAGCCTAAAGAGTAGAAATCAAGGCCTTATCCAATTTATTTTATTGTCATCTTCGTTCGATAATCCTTAAGATATTTTTAGTGGTAGATTATGCTAATCCATTACCTTGAGAGTAACAATTAGAAAAATACTTAATTCTAAATCTTCTTTTAAGTGCAAATTTAGTTAGCGCATTACCAAAAAAATATGAGGAAATGTCAAAAATTGAGGAGACCAAACCTAGTAATAATATGTTGATAAAAAATATCAATGAGTTTTTCTCAATTAACAACTTTTAAAGGGATGGCCTCCACCCATTTTTTGAAATAATATGTAGTTGTGAGGATATAATTATGTTGATTTGAGGAATGAGGAATGATCTCACCTATAATGTCTAGTTCCTATTATTCAAAGGGTTGTTTAATGTTTACTGGCTATAACGCTAAGGTAGCCTTCCTTTCTTTGCCTGAAGCTATTTGGTAGATTTTTCACTTCCTAACATAAAGTATGAGTGTATTTAAATAAAGTTGGCCAATAGTTTCCAACATGAAGGATTTTATGTGCAGTTATGTCTCCTCCATAATGTTTACCAGCTAGTACATCGTGCATCTCCTACAAGACCTTATCAACCTCAAATTCAACAAGACATGTAAGAAAAAAAATCATAATTTTTCCAAAAAATAATTCCATTTACAAGCTGATATTGATTTTTTTTAATCTCGAGGATATTTTATTTTTAGGTTCAAATTCAACAGGTGCATACCCCTGAGTTAAATAAAATATGAGGTCAGCATATTGAGAATCAGATTAGAGAATGACTACCTCTTGTACTTCTTTATGCTCAATTGAGATGTTATATGATGACGTGTCACAAGAATCAATAACCATATTCCACAAGCCTTGTCCCTACACAATCTTGGTAGGTTTGATCTCTAAGACAAACTCTTGAAGAGTTGTAATCCTATTTTATCTTTTTTATCTAAGATCTTTCTGAATAACTAGTCGTCTTACTGCTGAAAATGGCACAACACCTTTGTATGAGATTTAAATAGAAAGGGTATGAAATATTTTCTATAATTGAAGATTACAAAGGCTTGTTTCTCGACTTTTGAATAGTTCAGTTGTGCCTCCTGTAATGTTGAGCTATTTAATTCAATAGGGGATTCTGCTCCTTCATAATTCTTTTCTGTCAATACAACTTCATATGAATGATTAGAAGCGAAAGTATGTAAAATAAATTATTTGAGTAATCAAGAGAAGACAAAGAAGGATCTTGAATTATGGCTTGCTTCATTGAGTCAAAATAATTTCTCTCAATTATACCCCACTTATAAGTTGAGCTCTTCATAATCATATTTTGTAATGACATGACAATTTGAGAAAAACTCGGGATGAAACGCTTTGCGAAATTGACTTGTCCTAGAAAGGATTGCATTGATTTTTTATTGTGAGGTAATGCAATCTTAGAGATGGATTTAGTTCTAACACGATTTATTTGATACCTTCTTTAGAAACAATTAATCCTAAAAGTTTACTCTCAATCAAAGAAAAAAATGAATTTTTAGGGTTCCTAGAAATACTATACTTTCTACACCTTCCAAAAATTTGGTTTGGGTCTTTAAATGATTACCTTAGTTTCTAGAATAAATAATAATGTAATTGAGGTAGATTAACACTTATTTATTGATAATACCCCTAAATTATATATCCATGGTTGTCTAAAATTTGGCCCTTACATTAATTAAAACAAAGGAATTTTATGATAGGCATACGTACCCTATTTGGTTTTGAATGTGGTATTCAACCTATTAGAAAGATGTACAAAAATACTAATATAAAATGAAATGAAATCTAAAAAATACATTAGTTCAAAGCCTTCTACTAATTGTAAAATTTTCTCTATAAGAGGCAATGAGAAATTATCCTTCTCAGATGCTTTTTTCAAATTCTTGAAATCTATACAAATCCTAATATCACTGTTCTTTTCCCTTACTGGGATTTAGGTTGGATACCCACTTTGAATGTCTAACAGGAAAAATGATCTTGGCCTTGAGTCATTTGTATAGTTTAGCTTTAATTTAAGACTCAAGGTTAGGATGAATTTTCTAAAGTTTTTGTTGCATTGGCTTGACAACTGGCATGGTAGGAATTGTATGCTTGATTATTGAAGTATCATATGTTTTCAGGTCATGATAGCTCCACCAAAAAAGATCTTTATATCTTTTGAGCAGATGTATGAAGCCAAGCCTTTCATATAGAGAGAGACCTAGTTCATTATTAATGTTTTGTGGTTTTTCAGCAGTACCTAAATTGATAACCTCAAACCTTAAAGTAGAGCTTTGAATTTTGCATTTAGTTGGGTGTTTGAATCTGTCTTTAAGGTCATAGAGATCCTCCAACTTAACTATTGACTTAGGAAATTTATTTTATGTTCTATATTCTCCAGAATATTTACTAAGTTCCTTATTGTGTATGTCCTCATCTATAATTGTTCATCATAGGTCCATTTGGATGTGAGAAAACTTATAATGTCACCATCATTGTTAAAAACTCCCCAGTTGGCGATATCCTCAGGAATGGAAGGATGAAAAATCAACTCGACTAAGAAATGTTTAGGACTAAAATCTTCTGTTGGAACCAACTTAGATGTAACATTGGCCAACAAATCGACACTTTCATTTTGTAATTTGGGAATAGGAGAAATATTAAATGCAAAAAATTGAGATGTTATGTCCTGAAACAAAGATTGACAATGTTTAAGATAGTTAGAAACACAATGCATCTTGTTTCTAACCTATTTTATGACTATATCTAAATCGCCAAAGACTTTCAAGAACTTGACATATAGACTAATTTCCTTTCGCATTCCCTAGACAACTACTTCATGCTCTTCCATGTTAATTGAGCACTGAAACTCAAGACTACTAGTGAGCATGTTTTTTTCATTTTTTGGACTAGCTAGAATACAACCTGCTCTTGCACCATCATTAGACTTAGATCCATTGAAATAAAGGATCCAAAACAAACTTTTTATAGAAATATCTATAGAAGAATATACAATATTTACACATCGAGAGGAATCTATTTGTGAAAAAATTTCAATTTGTGATGACACGAATTCTTAAAGATGAAGATAGACCTATGCAACAAAATTACGAAAGAAGGATTCAACAGAATACTTCTCAAATATATTATTCATGGAGGGAAGAGGTTAGTTTTCCTCATCAATATTGGTCATTGTATACTTGATGTGTTTTTCTCTATCAATCCAAATTTGATTTGGTTTTCCCTTATAAGGTAGCGAGAGATGAGACCAATTAGTAGGGAAATAACCATTGAGTTTTTCAGACTAATCTCTAGTCAATATAAGACCATAAAATTTTGGAATGTCAACAACTATAATGTAAATTATTCAGAAAAATTTAGGATTTGATGAAAATCTGATTAAAACTTCATTCATCTGTCCTAAAACTTTGACCCTTTTTTTTCTAGATGAAGTATTTGAGTGACAACTTTTTGTGGCTTCACATTTAAGTTTAAGAAAACTGAATCAGGCATAATGTTTTATGAAGCACCTAAATCAACTAGACAATTATGAACATTTTTTTTAAGATTTCAAAGGTTAAGAGGAAAGGAGGTGTCTGTGAATCTAACCTATCTCCAATGACAATAACATTTGTTGGATTAATCTTATCTTAAGATGAAGTAGGATGCTTAGTCTTAGTTTTATTATTAGGATCCTTATTTGTAATAGTAGTTAATGGAAATGAAGAAGTTGGGATTACATTCAAAGAATTAATCAATAATTTCTACTATTGTTTTAGTTCACTGACTTCATAGAGTGGTTTATTTTCCTTAGTTTTCTACATATATTCAACAATGTTATATTCAATACTATCATATATAATCAAGGTTTTGGATGAAGGTCAAATTGAAGAAGAAGTTTTAGGAGTACTAGATGAAGAACCAATAGTTTGGTCAGAAGTTTTCATAGGCATACATTTTTTAGCTCAAAAATCACTTCCAACCTTTTGACATTTTGAGGGTGTATCTATAGGTCATTTACTTCTAGTTGTAATAAGAAGAGATTCTTCCTCTTCCTCATCTGAGGTAGGTATAATGTAATCCCAAAGTTTGTTTGCTTCAATTACTTCTTATTCTTCTTCAATTTCTTCTTTAGCGGGTTGTGCTTCCTCTTCTTCATCTTCTTCATCATCTTTATCAGCAATTGATATCTGTATAGGTGACTGAGCAAAGGGGTGTAGTTGGCTGAGTTCTTCTGATAGGTCTAAACAATTGTCTTGAGGAATAAATTTCAGCTACTTCCTTCTTTAACTCAACCATTTCATTTGGAAATGTCTTAAGAACCTTTTGTAATCCTTCCATGTCACATGTATCATGGGTACTTTTCTTCTTTGGTTCATCTTCAAATTCCATTTTTTTGTAGGCTTCCTTTCTTTGGCAACAACTTTCTTTTCCATTTCCAACATTCTCTTTTCAACAATCAATGTTTCTTTCATGTTTTTCGGAAGTGTGTGTTCATGTGGTCTGTTGACAAACATCACTATAGAGGAAGGAAGAGCACTAATGTACCAATAAACCTCTCCTTCTTCACCTGGTCTAGCTATACCTAGGATATTATTTAAAATTTTATTAAATATGGAGTTAATGTTTTTATTTTTTTCATTAGGTGTGACTTCGAGAAACATAGTAACCGATCAAATGAGAAAATTATCGATTACCATTTTTTTGAGGGTAGAAAAAAAGTCACCCAATTTTGAAAAGTGGTTATTTATAATAGACCCTTTTTTTGGAGCATATTTTTGGCACTTTAAATTTTCTTATGTCTCAAGTATTAACATTTTTTTTTTAAATGTTAGTGATTTTCCTGTTGATTTTGAAAATTGTTGATGCAACATCAACCCCTTTCTGTTGCATGGCTTATTTTTGACACTTTAAATTTTCTAATGAATTAAGTGTGAATAATGTTTTTAAATGTTGATTATTTTATGATTTTTCAAGTTGCCTTATTCATCTTCTTGTTTTTCATCCTAAGAGGTTTATTTTTTAAGGGTATTCCAAGCATGTGTTTTTTGTTTTCCTTTGTAATGTTTTTTATAAAGAAAATTTTAATTTGTTTTGCAAGGTTTAAAAAAAATAATAACATTAATATTTTGAGGTTAGGATTTTTTATATATTTATATATCGTTAATGAATACTTTAATACACATAAAATAATTGTCACTAAAAAATAACAATTTAAACACTTCGCAAAAAATACACATTTTGCATATAGATATAACTAAAACAATATGTATTTCATGACCTTTTCACTGAGAACGACATGTTCAACAAAATATTTTTATGCAAAAATTGAATATAAAGTTCAAAAGCCAACAAATTTTATGAATTTTATATTCAAAGATAATGATATTTTAAATATTTTTTCAAAAAAAATGATTCAAATGAGATTTAGAATAAAAACAACCCCAAAAAAGAACATACATTAAAAAAAATATTAGAAACATAAAAAAAATGCAATTAAATTAAAAAAATAAATAAATAAAAACTAAAGAAAATATATATCAAAATAATTTAAAAACAAAATTGGCTCAAAAAGTAATTAAAAGTAAATGAATCGAAAATGTGTGTGTATATATATATATATCTATATATATATATATATCAAAAAAAATTAAAAAATAATAAGTAAAAAAATTTTAATAAAAAAATAAAATTAAAGAAACAAAAAAAACATAGAAAAGTAAAATTTTAAAACAATAATTAAAAAACCACATAAAAAAATTTGAAGGAATAAAAACATACTTAAAAAACAAATTAAAACTATTAGAAAATAATAATAATAAAAATAAACACCTTAAAATTTGTTCGCATGGGGTAGCTCAAGTGGCAATGGCCGTGGAAATGAAGTCTCACCGAACTGGAGATCTTGGGTTCGATTCTTGTGCTACCCTCGCTGGAAATGGGGTGAATAACGGACATGTAAAAACTCGAAAATGAGAAGGTCCCACCTAAGCTTACAAAAAAAAATAAACACCTTAAAATTTAAAAAAATAAAAATAAACATTTAAAAAAAATTATAAACAATTTTTTTTTTAAGAAAACGGGCCTCGAAAATGAGAAGGTCCCACCTAAGCTTACAAAAAAAAATAAACACCTTAAAATTTAAAAAAATAAAAATAAACATTTAAAAAAAATTATAAACAATTTTTTTTTTTAAGAAAACGGGCCTTGGCACGTGGGGAGTTGCGGGAAGCTCCCCACCTACCTAGGGCCAAAGCCCTCTAGACAGAAAGTTGATTCTCGTAGCCTCGCCTGCCCAGGTCCCAGCCATGTAGCTCCCCAACTGCCTAGGCCCTCGCCTGCACCAATTTTCTAATTATTTTATAATGTTTTTCATTCTTTATTTTTTTAAATGCTTTTTTCTTTATTTTAATTATTATTTTTATTTATTTGTTCTTTTATTTATTTTTTAATTATTATTTCTAATATTTCTAATATTTTTAATTTGTTTTGTTATTTTTTAGTTATTTTTTAATTTTCAATGTATTCTTTTTTTAATTTACTTGTTTTTTTTTTAACTTTTAATGTTTCTAATTTTTATTTTTGAGAGTTTTTTTGTTTTTTGGTTTTAGAAATTGTATGTTCTATTTTTTTTTAAGATTTTGTTTGGTTATTTTTACTTTAAACGTTATCTTAATCATTTTTATTCAAAAAAATAAAACTACCTAACATGTCATGATCTTTGAATATAAAATTCATCAAAATTTCATAAAATTTCTGTATTCAAGCTTCTATGATCCATAATGAATTAAACAAAGTCTTTGGGTAGAAATCACATGAGAGAATTTTTTGGCCAACATGTTTCGAGCAAACAAATGTGGTTCATCATCATGGCTAGATGAAGAGGCAGACCATGGCAAAAGCTTAAATACAGAGCAGTAACGACTATATTTGAACAATAATGTTTAAATTATAATATTAATTTATTAATATATTAAAAACAAATATTATTAAGCAACGATTAAAAAATATTTAAACAATGAAATTTGTTATTTTTCCAAATTTTTCATAAAAATATTTTAAGCCCAAGGTTCCTTCAAGTTTCGTTTTTTTTTTTGTCTTTTTTATCAATTTATTTAAAAAAAAAAAATTAGTTTTTAACGTTTTCTTTAATTTTAAATTTTTTAATGTTTTTTTAATTATATATATATATATATATATATAATTGTGCTCTTTTTAATTGTTTTTTTGTTTTATTTTAATGTTGTTGTTTATTTGCTTGTTCTTTTGTTTGTTTTATTTATTTAGCTCACCAATATTATTTATTTATTTATTTTTGATGTTTTTTTGGGTCAAATTTTGAAATTATTTTCTTAATTTTTTTTTAATATTTTATTTTTTTTATTTATTTAAATTTTTATTTATTTTTTTTGCATTTTATGATTGATATTTTTTTTGTTTTGTCTTTTCGATATATTTTTTTAAATTGTATTATTTTTGTCATGTTTTTTTTTTTTTCTATGTTTTAATATATATTTTTGTTTACTTCTTGTTACTTTTTTAAATTCTGTGCTTTTTTTTTTGTTTTAGATTTTTTTTCAATGTTTTCAATTCACAATATATCGGATTGGATATATATGTCAAAATAAAAAGTATGTAGAAGTAATATTTCTATGAGAACAATTTGTTGTTGATGGTGTACTCCCTGTGTGGTTGATAGGATTCTCGAAATGACAATATTTTTTTTTGCCTAATCTTCAATATGTTTATTAGTTTCTATTTATTAAATTCAAAAGAAATATAATTTTAATATTACATTATTATTAGATGTTGTACTTCCTTTAGGGTTGATAGGATTCTTGAAATCACAAGTTTCTATTTATTAAATTTGAAAGAAATATGATTTTAATATTACGTTATTATTAGATGGTGTACTTCCTTTGCGGTTGATAGGATTCTGGAAATGACAATTTTTATTTTTGGGTAATGTTCAATATGTTTATTTGTTTCTATTTATTATATTCAAAAAAAAATATAATTTTAATATTACATTATTATTAGTATTATTATATATAAAAATAAAAAATTATATATATATATATATATATATATATAAAATGAACTGTTGTTTTTGAAAAATAATTTGCAAATTTCAAGATCTTAAAATTATTTAAAAATATATATATTTACTTAAATTTCCAGAAAAAAAGAAATATTTAATGCATAGTGTATCATAAACTCCAAAATCACATATAAATTCATTTGTTTTATAAAGTTGTTCATTCATCATAACTGACGTGTTAGACTTCAATACATTATATAAAAAAGACATTATATTTAATAAATTGTTATTAATACAAGAGATTTAAATAAAAATAAATTAATATAAATTAAATGGTAATAAATATTATTAATACCATCCCGGAAATTGTTTAAATTTTAAGGTCTTTCATAGAGGTGATATTTTATCTTTAATGTCATCCTTGGAATTTTAAGGCTTTTCATACCTATTATTGGAATTTTAAGGTTTTTCACAATCATAGTATTTTGCCTTTAATTTCATTATTAAAAGATGTTGATAATTTACCATGAAAAAAAGGGCGTTATTCTAGACTCAACAATTTTTGTTCTCAACGTGTTTTTTGCACAAAAAGCTGGCTTTAACTTCCAATTTAAAAATATGTTGAAGATTTACCTTGTAAAAGAAAAACGTTATTCCAGCACCACACTTTTTGTTTTCAGGCTATTTTTTCATGTTTTTTTGGGGTCTTTTCATTATAGTTCTCATTTTGAGGCAATAGTTATCGTTTGATTGGTAACTTTGTTGTGATTAGATAAGCCATTAATTAAAGTAGTTGGTGTTTTATTTCTCCAAAAATTTTAAGAAATTATTCTTCAAAGGTATCCCAGTTGGTTGTTGACCCTGCAAGAAAAGAAAAGTATGACGACCCAACTCATCCTTCAAACATATAAGGGAAAAGTATACAGACGACAACCTCCTCAGAGACACCATTGAGATTAATGGGCAACATGAAATTATGGATATGTTCTCCAGCTGGAAGGCCATCATCCGGGCTATACTTTGGTAACCATCTCTCTAGATGTTTGGGAAAAGGATGGAAAGGGGGCTTAAATTTTACAGCTTTCGGGGAGTTCCAAGGTCAATCTTACATTCTAGTGGAGGAAATAGATCTGGAAGGAGATGTAATTGATGAAGGGGTGGATGTAGTAGTAGTAGATAATGATGCCCCGGTGGAACTCTAACAACAGTAGTGATTGTTAGTTCAATAGAAACAAAGACAGTGGATGAAACTTGGGTTGTGGATATGTGAATGGAAGAAGTTAAAGTGTGACAAGAGGTTGGTAAGGAAGAAGATGGTAATGGTTGTGATGAAATCGATAGGATATTAGGTGTCAGCAGAGGAGAGGATATAATATTCTCACTAGCAATAGAATCAGTGCGAGACGTGAGATTTTTCTTAAGTTGAGTTTGAAAAGGGAAGTTAGATGGCTTGAATCCTAACTTTTCACTCTGAGCTCTGGTGAGAAATTCTCTAGAAGATTTTTAAAAGTATGTAATACCACCCTCAGAATGCTCAGTATTGTTAGTATGCTCTCCAGAAATTGAAAAACCTTGAAGCTTATGTATAATGGTTTGGAACTCAGGAGCCTCCACTGGTTGTACGGGAAGCGGAGTATTTACTGAAGGCTAACTGGAATATATTCTTATAGGGCTAGGAGGTCTATGAGAAGGTTCTACAACCTTAGATCTAGGAGCTGGAATTTAGAATGGGATCTATAAGTTGAAGGAGATATTTGTGGAGGAGACTTCATCTTGGGATGTATGCTACTTTTAATATGTGACCTTATTTCCATTCACGGTCTAATGGCCCTCCTTCTAGCATGAAAAATTTTTATAGCCAAAATTGACTAAATAAACGTTTGGGAATCCACCCGATCAGAGCCCTAAATTAGACTCTTTTTCATTTGGGATGGTGGTTCCAACTGCTATTTTGGGTATGGTTACCAATACAAATGGATTATGGGTGGAATGGAAAAGGTGGTAGTGATGACTGATAAACTTAGAGAACAAATTATATAAACAAAAAATAATCTAATTTAATTACTTTACTTAGGTATCTCAAATCATATGTGATAAAAAAATAACGTTATTTCATGAAAATAAAGATTCTCATAAACCAACATTCACAATATCTGTTAAGGAATTAATTTGATTAAATAGTCAATCAAATTAATAGCAATCTCAACACATATGGAAAGCACTTTCGTTTTTCATTGTATTTTATAATGAATTGATCCCACACATCAATAGTGACTAGGCTTAAATCAATAAAAGCATATATATGAACAATGCATAAACACTTAAAATAATTCCCTTTAAAAATAAAAAACAAATAGAACTAATAAAAGTACCTGATCTATAGACAATATGTTCATTGTAGAATTGTAAAGGTTAAGATATATTATAAAGTAAAACTCATGTACAAAAGTGCAACTAGAGTATTCCTTTTTCTTCACAAATTAGAACCCTTTGCATGAGTTTGAGAGATGGATTTATAGCCATCTTTACAATAAGAGAGTGAAACAAATTCTCCTACAAACGCTCAACTAAAAACATAACAAATATTGTAAAAGTAAATGGTTACAAAGGTATCAAATAGTTCAAGTCGAACCAATAGTCTTTTGCCATTGGCTTTCGATTTATAGAAGTGGTGACAAATTTGAAGGAGATCAAGGCTTGATGTGCACCTGACAGCTGAAAATGGATGCCTTCACAGCTCAAAACATTTGAATTGTAGGTTTTAAACCCCTACAAAAATTATCTGCATATAAATTCTAAAAACAGAAAATAAACAATGGCAAAAGATTAAAAGAAATATCAAATATACATAGAGATTTTCCCCTGGATCCCAAAACTGGGATTACCAGATTGATTTTTCATTATATTCCTTTCAACGTTACAATTCATACATATACATGTCGAAGCATCCATAAACCCAAATCCATTAACCCTCGATTAGAACATAACTGTAGTTCCCTTGACCAAATCTACAAAATTCCATGGAAATAAAACCATTATGCCCAAAACCATGTGTGAAATCCATGCACAAAACCATTGGTAGGTCCGCCCACCTAAAATAGTCTTAAAAAAAAAATCTCGTGGCACTGTCCCAAACTCTATGCCTGCTCCCTTACATACCGCCCGACAGGGGGGGTAGCCTTCCCCCGCGTGACCCCCATACTATGCCCGACACAATGTACAAGGGGGGATTATGCCCCCCTTGTGACCCCCCATGCATGGGGTAGTCGTGGAAAGAATATAACACACACCCAATATGAATGGATGTATTGGTAAGTTCTTTTAGGACTAGCCAATGACTATGGGGTTTGATTAGAAATTTCCAATTAAGTTCAACATTCACCTTGGTTAATTGGTCAATTCTTTTAGCAAATTTTACTAGTTCCTCAAACCAATCCTTTTCTAATTTGTCTACATTTGACAACGAGTCCTTTGGACGACTGGATATTAAATTTGATTCAAGTAATAAATATGTAATGGATTCCGCTATAGAATTAGAAAAATCATGTGCTTCATTGAGCAACTTCTTTACCAAATGAATTATGCATGTGCAGCGTTTGAAAACAATATATTTTTGCATTTCATAAACTTTGGAAAAATCAGATTTCTTTACATCAATACTATTTTTCCATTTTAGTAGTTTGTTCAAATCTCATTTGGTGTCATAGAATAGGATTCAATATCAACCAAATCCTCAGTCAATGTATCTCCCATCATGCACTTTGTTTGAATCAAACTCAGTGTCTCACAGACAAGTTGATGTTGTTTTTGGAGCTGAGCATTAAGCTAATAGGCCTCTTGTTTGAATTTGATTAAATGAGGCCTTCTAACCTGAATCTTCTCTCATTTTTAGTGTAAATTGTTGAGTTTTCCATCCATTAGATTTATATCTTTATCATCATGGTTTACAATGCATTAAACTATTTCTGCAGCTCTCTCAAGGTGATATCCTTTTGGTTTAACTCTATATACCACTACGCTTTCAATTGTTCCTTTTCTTTTACGTATTTTTTTTCCATGGTTCATTCGTCTTCTTCAGCAATACATGTGCCTCTATTGCTTTTTCCATAGTTGCAGAGGCATAGGTACGTGTAAATTAAGTCATTTTGACCTAGCTTATCTATAGTAGGAACAGAGGATCATTTCCAAAGGACTTCAAGAGAAGTAGTTAAAGGAGCTTTTCTTGGGACTAATGGTTAGGAATCATCTAATTTTCTCTTCTGTCTTCCCCTTTTCACAACAATTTTATGCATTAGGCTATAAAAACTATCCATAAGAGGAATCTCCTCGATATCCATGAAGATTTCAGAGATAGGATTAGTATGGATAATTTCTACTTCAATATGAGTCACTACTGGTGTCTTTTCAGGTGTGATTTGACGCGACAAAGTCTTTTGCTTAGTGCCGAGATTAATATTTGGATTTTTCTGATGAGAAGTAGTATCTTCTTATAGGTCACGATTTCTTCTGCTCCTTTTTTCAACTGTTTAATGATTTCTATAAATTTTTTCCATACCTTTTCCCACATCAAGTGTTTCATATGAACTTTTCCTTCACGGTTTCAAGAACAGGTTGTTCCCATTTGTTGCGATTGAGTGGAAACCACTATGTCCATTAGGGAGGAACATATTTCTAAACAAAGAAGTACTAAATTCATAGGTAAAACAGACAACCTTGAATTTCTAAAATCGATGAACTGATCTCATTCTTTCCCTAATATTTTTTCATGAACATTGTTTAAAATCGTGTTGTATGAGTGGGATTCAACAAACAAATCATCAAACTATTGTTCTTCATGACGAAACTTTCAAACGCCAAAGGTTGTAGCAATGTGTCGTGCTACTCCATTAGGGTCATATTTCCTAATGGGGAAGATGGACAATTTTAAGACCTTTATAGGTTGCACCTCTTTTTATACATGACCATAATTAGCCAAGGAATAAATTCTAAGAGGGAGAGGAAACTTGATCCAAGCCCTTTTATTGCAGTCTTTCAGTGCTTTAGTTATTCCATGGGCTGCTATCTCGTAAGCCACTTCATTCCATATCAGTTTATGAGGAATGTAGAGAGACAAGACATGAGTTGCTACATAACTTCACCAAACTCTCATATATGTAAACAATTCCTCACCGAACCATTTCCAAATTTTCTTAAGGTTGTCCGTGGTTTTTGGGGACACTCTCCGAGGCTTGGCTTCAAATACTATTTCATAAATAGGAATGATGACTCCATGGAAGATTTCATGAAAATGGTCAAAAACAATTGGACTCTCAAAGCACATTACGATAAATATGAATTGGAGAGGATCAAAAGGGGTCCATTTCCATCCCATGCCTTAGAAATCCAAGGAAAAATAAAGGAAGTCCATAATATATGTAAACATGTAAAATGGGTGAATAATGTTTTCAGAAACACTTTGAGAGGTGTAGAAAGCCAGAATGTTCTTAGCTAGGTAATTGGAAAATCGGGTGTCCCAATCAAACATATAGCCCTCAAATACCCCATCAATTAGGGAAACCCAACCATAAGGAAACTCAAAAATGTTTGGATAAGAATATAATCTGCACAACATAGTGGCAATTTGACATAAAGGAGTAGCAAGTGAGGCTATAGAATACTTACTGTCCTCCTCTACTTTATGTTTATTTGGGTCTATCCTCCAACCTTTTAAGGAATCAGTAGCTTCTCCATGTTTATTGACACAATATTGCACATACTTTTTTGTCAAAATGCATTGTGGTTTTGACAAATAGTACATCGCTTGAATGTATTTCAACATGAATGAGGAAATCACTATGCTTGGGTGTGAAATTTCACTTTGTAATGTTGACCTTCTCTGGTGCCCTTCTGACCATATCGATATAAGGCATTAATCTAGACTTCACTATAATTCTTTGCAAGAAGGAATTCACTACTTCTTGAGGGGTTGTGTCACGCCCCTACACCTGCGGTGATCTTCCAACCGCTTGTAACGAGGTGCGGCACCACCGAGCACTTTCTTTTTAACAATATTAACACCCGTGGACTACGCCTACTTCAACATGAACATACTTAGCTTATGTTTTTGCAACTGAATAAAGCATTATCCTTTATACTTTAGTGAAGACCATTCTCAATTATTAACCATGAACAATAAACCGAGAACATCAACAATAAGCAAGTACAAAGGGAGGGGCAACTCCCAAAAAGTCTGCCCAACAATATTATAATAGCTTCTTCAATATTACAACACAAGTAATGCTTGGCAAACTCCAAGCCAATACTTAGAATAATTTCATAAACCAGCCTTTTACAAATTATGTGCACCTTTGCACAAAGTGGAATGCTCACCCGAGCCACCTATTTCACCTTGTCAAATCCTGCACACAATTATCTGCACATAACTCCCACCTCGGCACGCTTGCCTCACCCAAACCGCACTTAAAATCAAAACTGCACCTTAGAAGTGCTGTGCATGAGATATGCGCAGTCTTCTTTACCCCTGCGGTGTTTTACCCCTTGTGCGTATGAATAGTGCGAAGATATGCTCAATGATTTGAAATGAATCGCAGTCCATTCGATATATATGCTAGTGAGGTCGAAAATCCATCCTCGGCCGACCTTCCAATTATTAACACGAATGCCCATGTTTAGCTTGCCTCCAACATCGGCTCGCCCAAGTGCGGGTGCATTCTCACACATGCCCTTCGTCATTTACTTCGCGTCCGCCTTGCGCCCGTCGTTCATCTCTCGGAGGCCTTACATTCTCCTCCACTTGAAATCATTGTCATCCTCGACAACATATCATCCTGGTAGCTCTCTACCAAGATCATCATTCATCCACGATGTCGACCTTTCTACACAAGGCAAACATCCTTGCAACATATGTAGAGACTCTTTCTCCACTATGTCCCGACCTAGTGACCGCTGCCACCAAGCTCACCATACCAAAGTATGTATCTCCATAATCCATGCTCAGGTCCATGGAAACTCCATCCATCTCATCTGCAACATGTTTCCCATATCTGTGTCTCCTCCAAGTGAAGGGAAAATCTCCTCAAACCGACTCTTGATGTGCCCCATTCAGGTCCATGAAGCTCTCTTCATCATCTGCAATGTGCCATCCTCAAGTCTTCATAGAAACAAGTATGCACTTGTCTCATCTATCCATGTGCTACCCATGATCCTCGATCAAATCAGCTCTCATGTATAGAAAGTAGTTGAGTCTCGTCTCAACCCATGCTCAAGTGTATCACCAAAGCATCCTCATCATCATCGTTGCAACTTCCATCTCCTCAAGGTGTCTCATAACGATCCTCTACATCAAGTCACTCTTCCAAGCCATGCCCATACATGTACTTTGAAAGTATGCATCCCATACTGCATCAAAGTCTCCTGACCTCAGCTCCTCAATGCATTAGATCCTCAAAGTCCACCATACATGAAGTCCCTAAAAGTCACAACAATCTCATGTCCTCATGAGCCCCATAACCCATCCCCAATCAACACCTTAGCAAGCATACAAGATGCCTCAGCTCTCCATGTAGTAGGAATGCTCCATAGCTGCTCACAAGTCCATCCAAGTCTTCAATCTTATCAACTCTTGATGTGCCCCATTCAGGTCCATGAAGTCCTCTTCATCATCTGCAATGTGCCATCCTCAAGTTCCCATGTCACACTAGCAAGTCCTCCTGCATAACATTCCTGCCTTAGCACTCCTCTTTGGATGTCCCTTGACATCTCTACAAGTGCTTCCACACAATGTCCTTGCATAGGTCTGCCATGCTTCATGTCTTCAAGTCTCCAACCTGATGTCCATGGCTAAGATGCCCATGTAGTCCAACCAAGTAGACACATCACAACATCTGGCCATCTCATCCAAGTCTTCGATCTTTGGTTTAGTGAACTCGGTCACCCAACCATCTCATCATCATGTCATAAGTCTCTTCATCATAGCTCCTCCACCAAAGTGTCCATCAAGACTTACTCCTGGTCTTGGCCATGAGAAGTCCACCCAAGACATCATCAAATGTGTGCCCTCCTCAATCTGTCCATGAGTCATGCCGGGCACTTAGCCAATTCTCCATGTGGCTAAAGCATGACTCAACCTTCCACAACGATCATCAAGTTCCACCCTTGTCATGGGTCCTTGCACCTTTCATCATACGGTCACAAGTAACCCCAACAAGCCTTGCAACAAGTGACAATCCTTGCTTCTCCATACAAGGTTCCATCATAGTCATCCATGGTAAGATGTCCTCTTGCCTTGTCAAATTGGCTTTGCCCTTCATTGCACACGGTCCATCTCCCAAATTCCCAAATGAAACACAAGTACCAATACTTACTTCATCATCATCATGAGGTTCCTCCATGTGAGTGACCTCATCCATCCATGTTGACAAACTGCACGATCCTGGTTCAACTTGATGAGCCTCAAGTTCATCCTCCATCGTAGTCATGCCTGCAACATCTTCATCACAGAAGGGGACAACAATAGCCTTGTTGCCCTTCAAGAAATCTTGTCCAAGTATCGCATTGAAGTCGTTCATCTCCATCACTGTGAAGTCCAACTGACCCTTCCAGCCTTTCATCTGCACAGGTATATCATGTACCAAACCTGCCACCTTAGCTCTAGGGTTTACTGCCTTGACCTCCATATCTGATGAGGAGATCATCAGTCCAGCCTCTTTTGCTAACCGTGTTGTCATAAAGTTATGTGTAGCACCTATGTCTACCAGAGCTTGAATGGCCTTGCCATGAATCATCAAGTGGATGAAACCCAAACTGTTCATCCATGATTTCTCCATAACCTTATTTGCATCGGCTTCCCCCGCCATGAGCAACCCTGCTCACTAGCTTCGACCGAGCTTCGATACCAACTGTCACGCCCCTACACCTGAGGTGATCTTCCAACCGCTTGTAGCAAGGTGTGGCACCACCGAGCGCTTTCTTTTTAACAATACTAACACCCATGGACTACACCTACTTCAACATGAACATACTTAGCTTATGTTTTTGCAACTGAATAAAGCATTATCCTTTATACTTTAGTGAAGACCATTCTCAATTATTAACCATGAAAAATAAACCGAGAACATCAACAATAAGCAAGTACAAAGGGAGGGGCAACTCCAGAAAGTCTACACAACAATATTATAATAGCTTCTTCAATATTACAACACAAGTAATGCTTGGGAAACTCCAAGCCAATACTTAGAATAATTTCATAAACCAGCCTTTTACAAATTATGTGCACCTTTGCACAAAGTGGAATGCTCACCCGAGCCACCTATTTCACCTTGTCAAATCCTGCACACAATTATCTGCACATAACTCCCACCTCGGCACGCTTGCCTCACCCAAACCGCACTTAAAATCAAAACTGCACCTTAGAAGTGCTGCTCATGAGATATGCGCAGTCTTCTTTACCCCTGCGCTATTTTACCCCTTGTGCGTATGAATAGTGCGAAGATATGTTCGAAGGTTTGAAATGAATCGCAGTCCATTCGATATATATGCTAGTGAGATCACAAATCCATCCTCGGTCGACCTTCCAATTATTAACACGAACGCCCGCGTTTAGCTTGCCTCCAACGTCGGCTCGCCCAAGTGCGGGTGCGTTCTCACACATGCCCTTCGTCGTTTGCTTCGCGCCCGCCTTGCGCCCGTCGTTCATCTCTCGGAGGCCTTACAGGTTGCCTTTGAAGAAGGTACTTCGTCGTCCTATCACAATCCTCATTGTAACTTTTTGCCCTTCATCTTCGAAAAAAATATAAATATTCTCCCACAAAGTACTCCCTGAATCCTGTGTACAAACTATGTATGAGAAAAAGCCTCAACCAAGAAGATTATCATATATAATCTCCTTGTTTGGGCCGATAGGTTGCGGTGCAAGAGCTTTCGTTTTAGACTTTTCCTTCTTCATTTCATCTAGCTGGGAAGTATCAGAGCTCCCCTATGAAAAGAGAAGAAAAAAATTAGCAAAGCGAAGTAAATATGTGTAGTAGTAAAAATGAATTCTAAACTCGAGGTTTAACCCATTAAATGAACTAATTTACCACTATAAATGTGCCATTCAATAACCATAATGAGTGTGTTTAATTGATTGGACAATGGATAGGTGGGAGGCCATGTGTAGAGTGCCATGTGAGAGCCTTGGCGTAAAGCACCCAAAAGAAAGTTAAAATTGGAATTTTATGAAGTAAGCAGGTTTCGGGCTTATCGATAGTGTAGGAGTGAGAGAGAAGCGATAGCTCGGAAGGGGAAGAGCCCAAAAGTAATTCAAATAGAGTTCTGGGTATTGGAGGTGTAGGGTGAATAGAGAGCAGAGAGGAGTATCTCGAAGACCAGATGCCCGTAAGATATTATAAATTGAATTATGAAAATGTTATGGGCTTTTGGAGTGGCCAACAAATAGAGAAAAGTGGGGCTACTACTAATAAAATAGGAAATTATATTATATAAGTGGAAATGGGGCCTCATACTCATAAATAAATCCTATAATATTATATGAGTGGGAGTGTGGGCCAAAAGTTATCTGCATGCTATTCAATAATTGTGATGATGTGGACGGAAGAGACCCGCATGCCCGTAATCTTTTGGAATTAAACTTTAAAGAGTTACGGGTTGCTGGGGTTCCAGGTACCAACTTTCTTAGTAGTTAAGTGCCAAATCAAAAGTGCACTCTCCAAAGTGTTTAAGAATATTGGATGCTGCAATGGTTCTTTAAAAGGCATATTTTATTATTTTTTAAATGCTTAATTAATGCAAAAAGTGTCCTTTAAAGGGTAAATTATAAACTTAGAAAAAAAAAAAGGGTCCCCATTATTATTACAATATAAAAATTAATGGGCGTTGTTGTTTCCTACAACACAAAGACAAACCCAAATCTGACTAGATAAAATGAACATGGATGCCCTTAATCATGGGATCACATTCCGTCCAAATAGGGCTTTCATTTTGCATACTCGTAGAATCCCATATTGTGTGTGCTAAGGGTGATATGCACAAAGAACTAACGAGTCCATATCTAACTAACGCGTGGGTTTTTTGTACTAAATCTTCAACATTATGAGAAAAACTTGCCCATCTAACTCTTTTAAGTAAGCTCATGCCTATCATATCTCCTATGGCTCCTATGGCATTCATAAGTGACCCAAACTCATGTACATATAAAAAATGAAATCTATCGACTCCTAGGGATACAATCTTTCGCCCGCCTCTGCCTCAGCCTCTACCTCATTTAGAATGAAAGAGGGATGGAGGTATGGGATAGAAACGTTGTTGTAGTTCCACGCAATCCCATACATAGAGAAAAGCAACCACTAGACTTACTAAAAGAAAAAGAAAAAATATTCACCCCTACATCATTTTCTAAAGTCCCAATTTCACAATAAAATTGTCTGCTCTAAGAAAAATCACCAAAAAAACCCATAGCAAACTGCACCATCACAACCCTTGTGTGAGTTAATCAATTTAAAATTTTTATATATAATGTTTAAAAAAATTAAAAAAATAATTTATTTAACATTTTCTGTATGTTAAAAAATTGAAAATCTTATCACTAATACATATATCAACAATTTATCATTTTTAATATGGAATTCCTATAACTTTTAAATTTGATAAAAAAAAGTGGGTGACGTAAGTCACTGCTTGTGTGAAAGGTACTTGCGAAGACTTGTAGAAAATTCAAACTGAAGAGAAAATGAATAAATACCTTATAATTAATATATTATTTAATGTTTTATTATGGTTTAATTATGTATATAATTTTTAATTTAATTTTATTTTTTCAATAAATGAATTCGATACTATGAATTCTATATTAGGATGGTGCATAATTAATATCTATTTTATTTTTTATTAGGATGGCATATAATTAATATCTATTTTAATGATGTTTTATTTTTATATTTATATATAATTTTCAGTAAAATTATAATTTTGAATTTTATTTAAAATATAGAATAACTACATTCAATTCCAGAGTTATATAATTTAAATTCCATTTTATAAAAATAAATAAATCAATAACACCTGAAAACATACAAGAAGTAAGGTGCTGTACCAACCAATTTTAAACAGAAATTAATTTCAAATATTTTAGACAAAAAATAATTTAAAAAAAACAAAACCCGAACACACCAAAAATTCGAAGAGTTAAATAAAGCGGTCATATTGCAACCGGATGTCCAATGCCTAGCGCTTTTGTCACTGTTCAGTGAGACTAGCTGTGTTGATCATGCCAAACTAATGTTTTGTTCAACAAATATACAAGTTGTTAATAGGTATTAAATGAGTTAAGGTTGTATATATTTATTTTTGGGTAATTAATTTGTTAAAATTTAATTGTGGGTATAGATAGCTCAGGCCATTTAATTCTTTTTCAACCTGTATTTTCAGAATAATCTGCTAAAATCTAAAAATGGACATATGGAACCGGCTAATTTAATTCTCATTTGCAAACTACTTGTTTTCAACCCATGTTTTCACTGCAGCTATCACTTCATGCGTCTAGTGGGCTGAGCAAACCATTTAGGTGAACACTCCAGCTGTCAGGTCATGCGTTTGGTGGGCTGAGCAAACTATTTACGTGAACATCATAGTACCAACTGTGCGTTTTCACTGCACTAATCAGGTCATGTGTTTGGTAGGTTGAGCATACCATTTCCATTAACATCATAGTACCAATTGACTCTATTATAATGCTGGAATTGTGCTTAGGAGCATTCGAAGTTCTCGACTGATAGTTTTTCCCTGTTGTTTTGTCAAATCTGTGGAGAATGGTCGGTTCTGGAGTTTTCGTGGCTCAACGACAGCCTAATTGTTAAAATTTTCAACGATTTGGGAGACTGTTAAAAGCGTGCATATGCTGGAGTTTTAAAAGAGTAATGTTCTAAGCACAAATCGTATCATTTAATGCTGCAGTTTTATGGGAGTAATGTTTTAGGCACCATGGTGATAAACATATCATTGATTGTAAGGCGTGTGTTAAACGGGACTGAAATGGGTAGGATTGGAAAGAAATGGATTCTAAAGAAGTGGACACGACGTGAGTCTCAAATGACTTGCAAAGCACCTCTATTTATACAAAAACATGGAGAACAAGTTGGGGTTAATTTGGTTGTTGGCCAACCTTGATGAATGTGACAGGCCTTACATAAGGATTGGTTGTGATACCCTTGCAAAGCTTGATAATCGAAATCATTTCCGATGGCACTCAGCGGGTAGTGAGAGACCTTACATAGTAGGCTCTCGCTGTGGTACCCATACAAGTCTTGTAGGGTCATCCAGATCCTTTCAATTGGTAGTTTGCAAATTTGAAAGATAGAATGGTAAGTGCAAAGAATGATATTTTTCAATCATTCCATGAATTCGCCTTTGAGGTGACATTGATTGAAATATTAAACTGGTAACAATGTCCAACTTTGTTTTATTTATAAACCTTGGAAAGATATAATTAAACATGATTGGCGTCATCTTAGAGTTTCAGTCTTTGCATTGTTCATTCCTGTATTATGATGTATAATGAGGTTTGATCTAAAGTGTCTTACGCCATAGTTATCCAATTCGGTCCTGTCTGTAGAAAAATTTGAAAATTCTCGATTCATTCTATTCGGCGGGATTTCTTGTCAAATTCCAATCCTCTGGCGGGGGATAGAGTTGAGTTGGTCTGATGTGATTGAAGGACTGATGTGATGTCTCAAGTAGACCAATGGGACACTCAAGTGCCTTTGTTTCATAGGATGTTTCTTTCCCTAGTGCTACTGGGGGACCGGGTGTGGTGTATTGATGTTTTATCTAATATTTTAGGAATAGGGTTGATGTGACGCCGTCACGGCTTTTTTTTTAAGTGAAACCAGGGTTGATGGATGACGAGTGCTTATCTTTCCATGTGGTTGCTCCTTTTATATATATTGGTTATGAATTTGTATCCTCTTTCTTCTTATCAGTAACCAGGCTGGAGCAAGGGGGTTTGTATATGCGATTCCAATCATATCTTAATTGTTTTATAACTGACTTATGTTTTAAGTTAAAAAGGTCAATGATGGCCCATCGCACACCGCCGTGTTGGAGATCCTGAACGCAATATATTGGGCAAGCTCAATGAAGAGGAAAATTAATAAATTTTTATTAACTATAATGGAGACTCAATTTTGATTAATAAAGGATCCATTCATGAATATGTCATTCGAGTGGCCAGCATATAATGTATGGAATTTTGTTTATCAATTTTTTTCCAAATTAATATTGTGTAAAATACAAGGGAATAATACCACTCGACGATGATTGGATCAGAAGATATGATAAATGCTGGGTATCTTTTTTACTAAAATGTGTTAGTATAATATAATGCAAACCGTGAACAACATTCTTTGATTAGTGCCCCAAATTACAATGCCAATCGTAAGCGTTTTTCATTATAATACCGATAAGACGCTCATTCTAGTTTAATTCTGCAACAAATATTTTCAAACTCTGTTTCTCGCCTTCTCACGTTAGGGTTAGGCTTTTATTTGCTTGAAAATAAATAAACAGTTATCTCCTTCTAGCATGAAAAATTTTTATAGCCAAAATTGACTAAATAAACGTTTGGGAATCCACCCGATCAGAGCCCTAAATTAGACTCTTTTTCATTTGGGATGGTGGTTCCGACTGCTATTTTGGGTATGGTTACCAATACAAATGGATTATGGGTGGAATGGAAAAGGTGGTAGTGATGACTGATAAACTTAGAGAACAAATTATATAAACAAAAAATAATCTAATTTAATTACTTTACTTAGGTATCTCAAATCATATGTGATAAAAAAATAACGTTATTTCATGAAAATAAAGATTCTCATAAACCAACATTCACAATATCTGTTAAGGAATTAATTTGATTAAATAGTCAATCAAATTAATAGCAATCTCAACACATATGGAAAGCACTTTCGTTTTTCATTGTATTTTATAATGAATTGATCCCACACATCAATAGTGACTAGGCTTAAATCAATAAAAGCATATATATGAACAATGCATAAACACTTAAAATAATTCCCTTTAAAAATAAAAAACAAACAGAACTAATAAAAGTACCTGATCTATAGACAATATGTTCATTGTAGAATTGTAAAGGTTAAGATATATTATAAAGTAAAACTCATGTACAAAAGTGCAACTAGAGTTTTCCTTTTTCTTCACAAATTAGAACCCTTTGCATGAGTTTGAGAGATGGATTTATAGCCATCTTTACAATAAGAGAGTGAAACAAATTCTCCTACAAACGCTCAACTAAAAACATAACAAATATTGTAAAAGTAAATGGTTACAAAGGTATCAAATAGTTCAAGTCGAACCAATAGTCTTTTGCCATTGGCTTTCGATTTATAGAAGTGGTGACAAATTTGAAGGAGATCAAGGCTTGATGTGCACCTGACAGCTGAAAATGGATGCCTTCACAGCTCAAAACATTTGAATTGTAGGTTTTAAACCCCTACAAAAATTATCTGCATATAAATTCTAAAAACAGAAAATAAACAATGGCAAAAGATTAAAAGAAATATCAAATATACATAGAGATTTTCCCCTGGATCCCAAAACTGGGATTACCAGATTGATTTTTCATTATATTCCTTTCAACGTTACAATTCATACATATACATGTCGAAGCATCCATAAACCCAAATCCATTAACCCTCGATTAGAACATAACTGTAGTTCCCTTGACCAAATCTACAAAATTCCATGGAAATAAAACCATTATGCCCAAAACCATGTGTGAAATCCATGCACAAAACCATTGGTAGGTCCGCCCACCTAAAATAGTCTTAAAAAAAAAATCTCGTGGCACTGTCCCAAACTCTATGCCTGCTCCCTTACATACCGCCCGACAGGGGGGGTATCCTTCCCCCGCGTGACCCCCATACTATGCCCGACACAATGTACAAGGGGGGATTATGCCCCCTTGTGACCCCCCATGCATGGGGTAGTCGTGGAAAGAATATAACAAACACCCAATATGAATGGATGTATTGGTAAGTTCTTTTAGGACTAGCCAATGACTATGGGGTTTGATTAGAAATTTCCAATTAAGTTCAACATTCACCTTGGTTAATTGGTCAATTCTTTTAGCAAATTTTACTAGTTCCTCAAACCAATCCTTTTCTAATTTGTCTACATTTGACAACGAGTCCTTTGGACGACTGGATATTAAATTTGATTCAAGTAATAAATATGTAATGGATTCCGCTATAGAATTAGAAAAATCATGTGCTTCATTGAGCAACTTCTTTACCAAATGAATTATGCATGTGCAGCGTTTGAAAACAATATATTTTTGCATTTCATAAACTTTGGAAAAATCAGATTTCTTTACATCAATACTATTTTTCCATTTTAGTAGTTTGTTCAAATCTCATTTGGTGTCATAGAATAGGATTCAATATCAACCAAATCCTCAGTCAATGTATCTCCCATCATGCACTTTGTTTGAATCAAACTCAGTGTCTCACAGACAAGTTGATGTTGTTTTTGGAGCTGAGCATTAAGCTAATAGGCCTCTTGTTTGAATTTGATTAAATGAGGCCTTCTAACCTGAATCTTCTCTCATTTTTAGTGTAAATTGTTGAGTTTTCCATCCATTAGATTTATATCTTTATCATCATGGTTTACAATGCATTAAACTATTTCTGCAGCTCTCTCAAGGTGATATCCTTTTGGTTTAACTCTATATACCACTACGCTTTCAATTGTTCCTTTTCTTTTACGTATTTTTTTTCCATGGTTCATTCGTCTTCTTCAGCAATACATGTGCCTCTATTGCTTTTTCCATAGTTGCAGAGGCATAGGTACGTGTAAATTAAGTCATTTTGACCTAGCTTATCTATAGTAGGAACAGAGGATCATTTCCAAAGGACTTCAAGAGAAGTAGTTAAAGGAGCTTTTCTTGGGACTAATGGTTAGGAATCATCTAATTTTCTCTTCTGTCTTCCCCTTTTCACAACAATTTTATGCATTAGGCTATAAAAACTATCCATAAGAGGAATCTCCTCGATATCCATGAAGATTTCAGAGATAGGATTAGTATGGATAATTTCTACTTCAATATGAGTCACTACTGGTGTCTTTTCAGGTGCGATTTGACGCGACAAAGTCTTTTGCTTAGTGCCGAGATTAATATTTGGATTTTTCTGATGAGAAGTAGTATCTTCTTATAGGTCACGATTTCTTCTGCTCCTTTTTTCAACTGTTTAATGATTTCTATAAATTTTTTCCATACCTTTTCCCACATCAGGTGTTTTATATGAACTTTTCCTTCACGGTTTCAAGAACAGGTTGTTCCCATTTGTTGCGATTGAGTGGAAACCACTATGTCCATTAGGGAGGAACATATTTCTAAACAAAGAAGTACTAAATTCATAGGTAAAACAGACAACCTTGAATTTCTAAAATCGATGAACTGATCTCATTCTTTCCCTAATATTTTTTCATGAACATTGTTTAAAATCGTGTTGTATGAGTGGGATTCAACAAACAAATCATCAAACTATTGTTCTTCATGACGAAACTTTCAAACGCCAAAGGTTGTAGCAATGTGTCGTGCTACTCCATTAGGGTCATATTTCCTAATGGGGAAGATGGACAATTTTAAGACCTTTATAGGTTGCACCTCTTTTTATACATGACCATAATTAGCCAAGGAATAAATTCTAAGAGGGAGAGGAAACTTGATCCAAGCCCTTTTATTGCAGTCTTTCAGTGCTTTAGTTATTCCATGGGCTGCTATCTCGTAAGCCACTTCATTCCATATCAGTTTACGAGGAATGTAGAGAGACAAGACATGAGTTGCTACATAACTTCACCAAACTCTCATATATGTAAACAATTCCTCACCGAACCATTTCCAAATTTTCTTAAGGTTGTCCGTGGTTTTTGGGGACACTCTCCGAGGCTTGGCTTCAAATACTATTTCATAAATAGGAATGATGACTCCATGGAAGATTTCATGAAAATGGTCAAAAACAATTGGACTCTCAAAGCACATTATGATAAATATGAATTGGGAGAGGATCAAAAGGGGTCCATTTCCATCCCATGCCTTAGAAATCCAAGGAAAAATAAAGGAAGTCCATAATATATGTAAACATGTAAAATGGGTGAATAATGTTTTCAGAAACACTTTGAGAGGTGTAGAAAGCCAGAATGTTCTTAGCTAGGTAATTGGAAAATCGGGTGTCCCAATCAAACATATAGCCCTCAAATACCCCATCAATTAGGGAAACCCAACCATAAGGAAACTCAAAAATGTTTGGATAAGAATATAATCTGCACAACATAGTGGCAATTTGACATAAAGGAGTAGCAAGTGAGGCTATAGAATACTTACTGTCCTCCTCTACTTTATGTTTATTTGGGTCTATCCTCCAACCTTTTAAGGAATCAGTAGCTTCTCCATGTTTATTGACACAATATTGCACATACTTTTTTGTCAAAATGCATTGTGGTTTTGACAAATAGTACATCGCTTGAATGTATTTCAACATGAATGAGGAAATCACTATGCTTGGGTGTGAAATTTCACTTTGTAATGTTGACCTTCTCTGGTGCCCTTCTGACCATATCGATATAAGGCATTAATCTAGACTTCACTATAATTCTTTGCAAGAAGGAATTCACTACTTCTTGAGGGGTTGTGTCACGCCCCTACACCTGCGGTGATCTTCCAACCGCTTGTAACGAGGTGCGGCACCACCGAGCACTTTCTTTTTAACAATACTAACACCCGTGGACTACGCCTACTTCAACATGAACATACTTAGCTTATGTTTTTGCAACTGAATAAAGCATTATCCTTTATACTTTAGTGAAGACCATTCTCAATTATTAACCATGAACAATAAACCGAGAACATCAACAATAAGCAAGTACAAAGGGAGGGGCAACTCCCAAAAAGTCTACCCAACAATATTATAATAGCTTCTTCAATATTACAACACAAGTAATGCTTGGCAAACTCCAAGCCAATACTTAGAATAATTTCGTAAACCAGCCTTTTACAAATTATGTGCACCTTTGTACAAAGTGGAATGCTCACCCAAGCCACCTATTTCACCTTGTCAAATCCTGCACACAATTATCTGCACATAACTCCCACCTCGGCACGCTTGCCTCACCCAAACCGCACTTAAAATCAAAACTGCACCTTAGAAGTGTTGTGCATGAGATATGCGCAGTCTTCTTTACCCTTGCGGTGTTTTACCCCTTGTGCGTATGAATAGTGCGAAGATATGCTCAATGGTTTGAAATGAATCGCAGTCCATTCGATATATATGCTAGTGAGGTCGAAAATCCATCCTCGGCCGACCTTCCAATTATTAACACGAATGCCCATGTTTAGCTTGCCTCCAACATCGGCTCGCCCAAGTGCGGGTGCATTCTCACACATGCCCTTCGTCATTTACTTCGCGTCCGCCTTGCGCCCGTCGTTCATCTCTCGGAGGCCTTACATTCTCCTCCACTTGAAATCATTGTCATCCTCGACAACATATCATCCTGGTAGCTCTCTACCAAGATCATCATTCATCCACGATGTCGACCTTTCTACACAAGGCAAACATCCTTGCAACATATGTAGAGACTCTTTCTCCACTATGTCCCGACCTAGTGACCGCTGCCACCAAGCTCACCATACCAAAGTATGTATCTCCATAATCCATGCTCAGGTCCATGGAAACTCCATCCATCTCATCTGCAACATGTTTCCCATATGTGTGTCTCCTCCAAGTGAAGGGAAAATCTCCTCAAACCGACTCTTGATGTGCCCCATTCAGGTCCATGAAGCTCTCTTCATCATCTGCAATGTGCCATCCTCAAGTCTTCATAGAAACAAGTATGCACTTGTCTCATCTATCCATGTGCTACCCATGATCCTCGATCAAATCAGCTCTCATGTATAGAAAGTAGTTGAGTCTCGTCTCAACCCATGCTCAAGTGTATCACCAAAGCATCCTCATCATCATCGTTGCAACTTCCATCTCCTCAAGGTGTCTCATAACGATCCTCTACATCAAGTCACTCTTCCAAGCCATGCCCATACATGTACTTTGAAAGTATGCATCCCATACTGCATCAAAGTCTCCTGACCTTAGCTCCTCAATGCATTAGATCCTCAAAGTCCACCATACATGAAGTCCCTAAAAGTCACAACAATCTCATGTCCTCATGAGCCCCATAACCCATCCCCAATCAACACCTTAGCAAGCATACAAGATGCCTCAACTCTCCATGTAGTAGGAATGCTCCATAGCTGCTCACAAGTCCATCCAAGTCTTTAATCTTATCAACTCTTGATGTGCCCCATTCAGGTCCATGAAGTCCTCTTCATCATCTGCAATGTGCCATCCTCAAGTTCCCATGTCACACTAGCAAGTCCTCCTGCATAACATCCCTGCCTTAGCACTCCTCTTTGGATGTCCCTTGACATCTCTACAAGTGCTTCCACACAATGTCCTTGCATAGGTCTGCCATGCTTCATGTCTTCAAGTCTCCAACCTGATGTCCATGGCTAAGATGCCCATGTAGTCCAACCAAGTAGACACATCACAACATCTGGCCATCTCATCCAAGTCTTCGATCTTTGGTTTAGTGAACTCGGTCACCCAACCATCTCATCATCATGTCATAAGTCTCTTCATCATAGCTCCTCCACCAAAGTGTCCATCAAGACTTACTCCTGGTCTCGGCCATGAGAAGTCCACCCAAGACATCATCAAATGTGTGCCCTCCTCAATCTGTCCATGAGTCATGCCGGGCACTTAGCCAATTCTCCATGTGGCTAAAGCATGACTCAACCTTCCACAACGATCATCAAGTTCCACCCTTGTCATGGGTCCTTGCACCTTTCATCATACGGTCACAAGTAACCCCAACAAGCCTTGCAACAAGTGACAATCCTTGCTTCTCCATACAAGGTTCCATCATAGTCATCCATGGTAAGATGTCCTCTTGCCTTGTCAAATTGGCTTTGCCCTTCACTGCACACGGTCCATCTCCCAAATTCCCAAATGAAACACAAGTACCAATACTTACTTCATCATCATCATGAGGCTCCTCCATGTGAGTGACCTCATCCATCCATGTTGACAAACTGCATGATCCTGGTTCAACTTGATGACCCTCAAGTTCATCCTCCATCGTAGTCATGCCTGCAACATCTTCATCACAGAAGGGGACAACAATAGCCTTGTTGCCCTTGAAGAAATCTTGTCCAAGTATCGCATTGAAGTCGTTCATCTCCATCACTGTGAAGTCCAACTGACCCTTCCAGCCTTTCATCTGCACAGGTATATCATGTACCAAACCTGCCACCTTAGCTCTAGGGTTTACTGCCTTGACCTCCATATCTGATGAGGAGATCATCAGTCCAGCCTCTTTTGCTAACCGTGTCGTCATAAAGTTATGTGTAGCACCTATGTCTACCAGAGCTTGAATGGCCTTGCCATGAATCATCAAGTGGATGAAACCCAAACTGTTCATCCATGATTTCTCCATAACCTTATCTGCATCGGCTTCCCCCGCCATGAGCAACCCTGCTCACTAGCTTCGACTGAGCTTCGATACCAACTGTCACGCCCCTACACCTGCGGTGATCTTCCAACCGCTTGTAGCAAGGTGTGGCACCACCGAGCGCTTTCTTTTTAACAATACTAACACCCGTGGACTACACCTACTTCAACATGAACATACTTAGCTTATGTTTTTGCAACTGAATAAAGCATTATCCTTTATACTTTAGTGAAGACCATTCTCAATTATTAACCATGAAAAATAAACCGAGAACATCAACAATAAGCAAGTACAAAGGGAGGGGCAACTCCCAGAAAGTCTACACAACAATATTATAATAGCTTCTTCAATATTACAACACAAGTAATGCTTGGGAAACTCCAAGCCAATACTTAGAATAATTTCATAAACCAGCCTTTTACAAATTATGTGCACCTTTGCACAAAGTGGAATGCTCACCCGAGCCACCTATTTCACCTTGTCAAATCCTGCACACAATTATCTGCACATAACTCCCACCTCGGCACGCTTGCCTCACCCAAACCGCACTTAAAATCAAAACTGCACCTTAGAAGTGCTGCTCATGAGATATGCGCAGTCTTCTTTACCCCTGCGCTATTTTACCCCTTGTGCGTATGAATAGTGCGAAGATATGTTCGAAGGTTTGAAATGAATCGCAGTCCATTCGATATATATGCTAGTGAGATCACAAATCCATCCTCGGTCGACCTTCCAATTATTAACACGAACGCCCGCGTTTAGCTTGCCTCCAACGTCGGCTCGCCCAAGTGCGGGTGCGTTCTCACACATGCCCTTCGTCGTTTGCTTCGCGCCCGCCTTGCGCCCGTCGTTCATCTCTCGGAGGCCTTACAGGTTGCCTTTGAAGAAGGTACTTCGTCGTCCTATCACAATCCTCATTGTAACTTTTTGCCCTTCATCTTCGAAAAAAATATAAATATTCTCCCACAAAGTACTCCCTGAATCCTGTGTACAAACTATGTATGAGAAAAAGCCTCAACCAAGAAGATTATCATATATAATCTCCTTGTTTGGGCCGATAGGTTGCGGTGCAAGAGCTTTCGTTTTAGACTTTTCCTTCTTCATTTCATCTAGCTGGGAAGTATCAGAGCTCCCCTATGAAAAGAGAAGAAAAAAATTAGCAAAGCGAAGTAAATATGTGTAGTAGTAAAAATGAATTCTAAACTCGAGGTTTAACCCATTAAATGAACTAATTTACCACTATAAATGTGCCATTCAATAACCATAATGAGTGTGTTTAATTGATTGGACAATGGATAGGTGGGAGGCCATGTGTAGAGTGCCATGTGAGAGCCTTGGCGTAAAGCACCCAAAAGAAAGTTAAAATTGGAATTTTATGAAGTAAGCAGGTTTCGGGCTTATCGATAGTGTAGGAGTGAGAGAGAAGCGATAGCTCGGAAGGGGAAGAGCCCAAAAGTAATTCAAATAGAGTTCTGGGTATTGGAGGTGTAGGGTGAATAGAGAGCAGAGAGGAGTATCTCGAAGACCAGATGCCCGTAAGATATTATAAATTGAATTATGAAAATGTTATGGGCTTTTGGAGTGGCCAACAAATAGAGAAAAGTGGGGCTACTACTAATAAAATAGGAAATTATATTATATAAGTGGAAATGGGGCCTCATACTCATAAATAAATCCTATAATATTATATGAGTGGGAGTGTGGGCCAAAAGTTATCTGCATGCTATTCAATAATTGTGATGATGTGGACGGAAGAGACCCGCATGCCCGTAATCTTTTGGAATTAAACTTTAAAGAGTTACGGGTTGCTGGGGTTCCAGGTACCAACTTTCTTAGTAGTTAAGTGCCAAATCAAAAGTGCACTCTCCAAAGTGTTTAAGAATATTGGATGCTGCAATGGTTCTTTAAAAGGCATATTTTATTATTTTTTAAATGCTTAATTAATGCAAAAAGTGTCCTTTAAAGGGTAAATTATAAACTTAGAAAAAAAAAAAGGGTCCCCATTATTATTACAATATAAAAATTAATGGGCGTTGTTGTTTCCTACAACACAAAGACAAACCCAAATCTGACTAGATAAAATGAACATGGATGCCCTTAATCATGGGATCACATTCCGTCCAAATAGGGCTTTCATTTTGCATACTCGTAGAATCCCATATTGTGTGTGCTAAGGGTGATATGCACAAAGAACTAACGAGTCCATATCTAACTAACGCGTGGGTTTTTTGTACTAAATCTTCAACATTATGAGAAAAACTTGCCCATCTAACTCTTTTAAGTAAGCTCATGCCTATCATATCTCCTATGGCTCCTATGGCATTCATAAGTGACCCAAACTCATGTACATATAAAAAATGAAATCTATCGACTCCTAGGGATACAATCTTTCGCCCGCCTCTGCCTCAGCCTCTACCTCATTTAGAATGAAAGAGGGATGGAGGTATGGGATAGAAACGTTGTTGTAGTTCCACGCAATCCCATACATAGAGAAAAGCAACCACTAGACTTACTAAAAGAAAAAGAAAAAATATTCACCCCTACATCATTTTCTAAAGTCCCAATTTCACAATAAAATTGTCTGCTCTAAGAAAAATCACCAAAAAAACCCATAGCAAACTGCACCATCACAACCCTTGTGTGAGTTAATCAATTTAAAATTTTTATATATAATGTTTAAAAAAATTAAAAAAATAATTTATTTAACATTTTCTGTATGTTAAAAAATTGAAAATCTTATCACTAATACATATATCAACAATTTATCATTTTTAATATGGAATTCCTATAACTTTTAAATTTGATAAAAAAAAGTGGGTGACGTAAGTCACTGCTTGTGTGAAAGGTACTTGCGAAGACTTGTAGAAAATTCAAACTGAAGAGAAAATGAATAAATACCTTATAATTAATATATTATTTAATGTTTTATTATGGTTTAATTATGTATATAATTTTTAATTTAATTTTATTTTTTCAATAAATGAATTCGATACTATGAATTCTATATTAGGATGGTGCATAATTAATATCTATTTTATTTTTTATTAGGATGGCATATAATTAATATCTATTTTAATGATGTTTTATTTTTATATTTATATATAATTTTCAGTAAAATTATAATTTTGAATTTTATTTAAAATATAGAATAACTACATTCAATTCCAGAGTTATATAATTTAAATTCCATTTTATAAAAATAAATAAATCAATAACACCTGAAAACATACAAGAAGTAAGGTGCTGTACCAACCAATTTTAAACAGAAATTAATTTCAAATATTTTAGACAAAAAATAATTTAAAAAAAACAAAACCCGAACACACCAAAAATTCGAAGAGTTAAATAAAGCGGTCATATTGCAACCGGATGTCCAATGCCTAGCGCTTTTGTCACTGTTCAGTGAGACTAGCTGTGTTGATCATGCCAAACTAATGTTTTGTTCAACAAATATACAAGTTGTTAATAGGTATTAAATGAGTTAAGGTTGTATATATTTATTTTTGGGTAATTAATTTGTTAAAATTTAATTGTGGGTATAGATAGCTCAGGCCATTTAATTCTTTTTCAACCTGTATTTTCAGAATAATCTGCTAAAATCTAAAAATGGACATATGGAACCGGCTAATTTAATTCTCATTTGCAAACTACTTGTTTTCAACCCATGTTTTCACTGCAGCTATCACTTCATGCGTCTAGTGGGCTGAGCAAACCATTTAGGTGAACACTCCAGCTGTCAGGTCATGCGTTTGGTGGGCTGAGCAAACTATTTACGTGAACATCATAGTACCAACTGTGCGTTTTCACTGCACTAATCAGGTCATGTGTTTGGTAGGTTGAGCATACCATTTCCATTAACATCATAGTACCAATTGACTCTATTATAATGCTGGAATTGTGCTTAGGAGCATTCGAAGTTCTCGACTGATAGTTTTTCCCTGTTGTTTTGTCAAATCTGTGGAGAATGGTCGGTTCTGGAGTTTTCGTGGCTCAACGACAGCCTAATTGTTAAAATTTTCAACGATTTGGGAGACTGTTAAAAGCGTGCATATGCTGGAGTTTTAAAAGAGTAATGTTCTAAGCACAAATCGTATCATTTAATGCTGCAGTTTTATGGGAGTAATGTTTTAGGCACCATGGTGATAAACATATCATTGATTGTAAGGCGTGTGTTAAACGGGACTGAAATGGGTAGGATTGGAAAGAAATGGATTCTAAAGAAGTGGACACGACGTGAGTCTCAAATGACTTGCAAAGCACCTCTATTTATACAAAAACATGGAGAACAAGTTGGGGTTAATTTGGTTGTTGGCCAACCTTGATGAATGTGACAGGCCTTACATAAGGATTGGTTGTGATACCCTTGCAAAGCTTGATAATCGAAATCATTTCCGATGGCACTCAGCGGGTAGTGAGAGACCTTACATAGTAGGCTCTCGCTGTGGTACCCATACAAGTCTTGTAGGGTCATCCAGATCCTTTCAATTGGTAGTTTGCAAATTTGAAAGATAGAATGGTAAGTGCAAAGAATGATATTTTTCAATCATTCCATGAATTCGCCTTTGAGGTGACATTGATTGAAATATTAAACTGGTAACAATGTCCAACTTTGTTTTATTTATAAACCTTGGAAAGATATAATTAAACATGATTGGCGTCATCTTAGAGTTTCAGTCTTTGCATTGTTCATTCCTGTATTATGATGTATAATGAGGTTTGATCTAAAGTGTCTTACGCCATAGTTATCCAATTCGGTCCTGTCTGTAGAAAAATTTGAAAATTCTCGATTCATTCTATTCGGCGGGATTTCTTGTCAAATTCCAATCCTCTGGCGGGGGATAGAGTTGAGTTGGTCTGATGTGATTGAAGGACTGATGTGATGTCTCAAGTAGACCAATGGGACACTCAAGTGCCTTTGTTTCATAGGATGTTTCTTTCCCTAGTGCTACTGGGGGACCGGGTGTGGTGTATTGATGTTTTATCTAATATTTTAGGAATAGGGTTGATGTGACGCCGTCACGGCTTTTTTTTTAAGTGAAACCAGGGTTGATGGATGACGAGTGCTTATCTTTCCATGTGGTTGCTCCTTTTATATATATTGGTTATGAATTTGTATCCTCTTTCTTCTTATCAGTAACCAGGCTGGAGCAAGGGGGTTTGTATATGCGATTCCAATCATATCTTAATTGTTTTATAACTGACTTATGTTTTAAGTTAAAAAGGTCAATGATGGCCCATCGCACACCGCCGTGTTGGAGATCCTGAACGCAATATATTGGGCAAGCTCAATGAAGAGGAAAATTAATAAATTTTTATTAACTATAATGGAGACTCAATTTTGATTAATAAAGGATCCATTCATGAATATGTCATTCGAGTGGCCAGCATATAATGTATGGAATTTTGTTTATCAATTTTTTTCCAAATTAATATTGTGTAAAATACAAGGGAATAATACCACTCGACGATGATTGGATCAGAAGATATGATAAATGCTGGGTATCTTTTTTACTAAAATGTGTTAGTATAATATAATGCAAACCGTGAACAACATTCTTTGATTAGTGCCCCAAATTACAATGCCAATCGTAAGCGTTTTTCATTATAATACCGATAAGACGCTCATTCTAGTTTAATTCTGCAACAAATATTTTCAAACTCTGTTTCTCGCCTTCTCACGTTAGGGTTAGGCTTTTATTTGCTTGAAAATAAATAAACAGTTATCTCCTTCTAGCATGAAAAATTTTTATAGCCAAAATTGACTAAATAAACGTTTGGGAATCCACCCGATCAGAGCCCTAAATTAGACTCTTTTTCATTTGGGATGGTGGTTCCGACTGCTATTTTGGGTATGGTTACCAATACAAATGGATTATGGGTGGAATGGAAAAGGTGGTAGTGATGACTGATAAACTTAGAGAACAAATTATATAAACAAAAAATAATCTAATTTAATTACTTTACTTAGGTATCTCAAATCATATGTGATAAAAAAATAACGTTATTTCATGAAAATAAAGATTCTCATAAACCAACATTCACAATATCTGTTAAGGAATTAATTTGATTAAATAGTCAATCAAATTAATAGCAATCTCAACACATATGGAAAGCACTTTCGTTTTTCATTGTATTTTATAATGAATTGATCCCACACATCAATAGTGACTAGGCTTAAATCAATAAAAGCATATATATGAACAATGCATAAACACTTAAAATAATTCCCTTTAAAAATAAAAAACAAACAGAACTAATAAAAGTACCTGATCTATAGACAATATGTTCATTGTAGAATTGTAAAGGTTAAGATATATTATAAAGTAAAACTCATGTACAAAAGTGCAACTAGAGTTTTCCTTTTTCTTCACAAATTAGAACCCTTTGCATGAGTTTGAGAGATGGATTTATAGCCATCTTTACAATAAGAGAGTGAAACAAATTCTCCTACAAACGCTCAACTAAAAACATAACAAATATTGTAAAAGTAAATGGTTACAAAGGTATCAAATAGTTCAAGTCGAACCAATAGTCTTTTGCCATTGGCTTTCGATTTATAGAAGTGGTGACAAATTTGAAGGAGATCAAGGCTTGATGTGCACCTGACAGCTGAAAATGGATGCCTTCACAGCTCAAAACATTTGAATTGTAGGTTTTAAACCCCTACAAAAATTATCTGCATATAAATTCTAAAAACAGAAAATAAACAATGGCAAAAGATTAAAAGAAATATCAAATATACATAGAGATTTTCCCCTGGATCCCAAAACTGGGATTACCAGATTGATTTTTCATTATATTCCTTTCAACGTTACAATTCATACATATACATGTCGAAGCATCCATAAACCCAAATCCATTAACCCTCGATTAGAACATAACTGTAGTTCCCTTGACCAAATCTACAAAATTCCATGGAAATAAAACCATTATGCCCAAAACCATGTGTGAAATCCATGCACAAAACCATTGGTAGGTCCGCCCACCTAAAATAGTCTTAAAAAAAAAATCTCGTGGCACTGTCCCAAACTCTATGCCTGCTCCCTTACATACCGCCCGACAGGGGGGGTATCCTTCCCCCGCGTGACCCCCATACTATGCCCGACACAATGTACAAGGGGGGATTATGCCCCCTTGTGACCCCCCATGCATGGGGTAGTCGTGGAAAGAATATAACAAACACCCAATATGAATGGATGTATTGGTAAGTTCTTTTAGGACTAGCCAATGACTATGGGGTTTGATTAGAAATTTCCAATTAAGTTCAACATTCACCTTGGTTAATTGGTCAATTCTTTTAGCAAATTTTACTAGTTCCTCAAACCAATCCTTTTCTAATTTGTCTACATTTGACAACGAGTCCTTTGGACGACTGGATATTAAATTTGATTCAAGTAATAAATATGTAATGGATTCCGCTATAGAATTAGAAAAATCATGTGCTTCATTGAGCAACTTCTTTACCAAATGAATTATGCATGTGCAGCGTTTGAAAACAATATATTTTTGCATTTCATAAACTTTGGAAAAATCAGATTTCTTTACATCAATACTATTTTTCCATTTTAGTAGTTTGTTCAAATCTCATTTGGTGTCATAGAATAGGATTCAATATCAACCAAATCCTCAGTCAATGTATCTCCCATCATGCACTTTGTTTGAATCAAACTCAGTGTCTCACAGACAAGTTGATGTTGTTTTTGGAGCTGAGCATTAAGCTAATAGGCCTCTTGTTTGAATTTGATTAAATGAGGCCTTCTAACCTGAATCTTCTCTCATTTTTAGTGTAAATTGTTGAGTTTTCCATCCATTAGATTTATATCTTTATCATCATGGTTTACAATGCATTAAACTATTTCTGCAGCTCTCTCAAGGTGATATCCTTTTGGTTTAACTCTATATACCACTACGCTTTCAATTGTTCCTTTTCTTTTACGTATTTTTTTTCCATGGTTCATTCGTCTTCTTCAGCAATACATGTGCCTCTATTGCTTTTTCCATAGTTGCAGAGGCATAGGTACGTGTAAATTAAGTCATTTTGACCTAGCTTATCTATAGTAGGAACAGAGGATCATTTCCAAAGGACTTCAAGAGAAGTAGTTAAAGGAGCTTTTCTTGGGACTAATGGTTAGGAATCATCTAATTTTCTCTTCTGTCTTCCCCTTTTCACAACAATTTTATGCATTAGGCTATAAAAACTATCCATAAGAGGAATCTCCTCGATATCCATGAAGATTTCAGAGATAGGATTAGTATGGATAATTTCTACTTCAATATGAGTCACTACTGGTGTCTTTTCAGGTGCGATTTGACGCGACAAAGTCTTTTGCTTAGTGCCGAGATTAATATTTGGATTTTTCTGATGAGAAGTAGTATCTTCTTATAGGTCACGATTTCTTCTGCTCCTTTTTTCAACTGTTTAATGATTTCTATAAATTTTTTCCATACCTTTTCCCACATCAGGTGTTTTATATGAACTTTTCCTTCACGGTTTCAAGAACAGGTTGTTCCCATTTGTTGCGATTGAGTGGAAACCACTATGTCCATTAGGGAGGAACATATTTCTAAACAAAGAAGTACTAAATTCATAGGTAAAACAGACAACCTTGAATTTCTAAAATCGATGAACTGATCTCATTCTTTCCCTAATATTTTTTCATGAACATTGTTTAAAATCGTGTTGTATGAGTGGGATTCAACAAACAAATCATCAAACTATTGTTCTTCATGACGAAACTTTCAAACGCCAAAGGTTGTAGCAATGTGTCGTGCTACTCCATTAGGGTCATATTTCCTAATGGGGAAGATGGACAATTTTAAGACCTTTATAGGTTGCACCTCTTTTTATACATGACCATAATTAGCCAAGGAATAAATTCTAAGAGGGAGAGGAAACTTGATCCAAGCCCTTTTATTGCAGTCTTTCAGTGCTTTAGTTATTCCATGGGCTGCTATCTCGTAAGCCACTTCATTCCATATCAGTTTACGAGGAATGTAGAGAGACAAGACATGAGTTGCTACATAACTTCACCAAACTCTCATATATGTAAACAATTCCTCACCGAACCATTTCCAAATTTTCTTAAGGTTGTCCGTGGTTTTTGGGGACACTCTCCGAGGCTTGGCTTCAAATACTATTTCATAAATAGGAATGATGACTCCATGGAAGATTTCATGAAAATGGTCAAAAACAATTGGACTCTCAAAGCACATTATGATAAATATGAATTGGGAGAGGATCAAAAGGGGTCCATTTCCATCCCATGCCTTAGAAATCCAAGGAAAAATAAAGGAAGTCCATAATATATGTAAACATGTAAAATGGGTGAATAATGTTTTCAGAAACACTTTGAGAGGTGTAGAAAGCCAGAATGTTCTTAGCTAGGTAATTGGAAAATCGGGTGTCCCAATCAAACATATAGCCCTCAAATACCCCATCAATTAGGGAAACCCAACCATAAGGAAACTCAAAAATGTTTGGATAAGAATATAATCTGCACAACATAGTGGCAATTTGACATAAAGGAGTAGCAAGTGAGGCTATAGAATACTTACTGTCCTCCTCTACTTTATGTTTATTTGGGTCTATCCTCCAACCTTTTAAGGAATCAGTAGCTTCTCCATGTTTATTGACACAATATTGCACATACTTTTTTGTCAAAATGCATTGTGGTTTTGACAAATAGTACATCGCTTGAATGTATTTCAACATGAATGAGGAAATCACTATGCTTGGGTGTGAAATTTCACTTTGTAATGTTGACCTTCTCTGGTGCCCTTCTGACCATATCGATATAAGGCATTAATCTAGACTTCACTATAATTCTTTGCAAGAAGGAATTCACTACTTCTTGAGGGGTTGTGTCACGCCCCTACACCTGCGGTGATCTTCCAACCGCTTGTAACGAGGTGCGGCACCACCGAGCACTTTCTTTTTAACAATACTAACACCCGTGGACTACGCCTACTTCAACATGAACATACTTAGCTTATGTTTTTGCAACTGAATAAAGCATTATCCTTTATACTTTAGTGAAGACCATTCTCAATTATTAACCATGAACAATAAACCGAGAACATCAACAATAAGCAAGTACAAAGGGAGGGGCAACTCCCAAAAAGTCTACCCAACAATATTATAATAGCTTCTTCAATATTACAACACAAGTAATGCTTGGCAAACTCCAAGCCAATACTTAGAATAATTTCGTAAACCAGCCTTTTACAAATTATGTGCACCTTTGTACAAAGTGGAATGCTCACCCAAGCCACCTATTTCACCTTGTCAAATCCTGCACACAATTATCTGCACATAACTCCCACCTCGGCACGCTTGCCTCACCCAAACCGCACTTAAAATCAAAACTGCACCTTAGAAGTGTTGTGCATGAGATATGCGCAGTCTTCTTTACCCCTGCGGTGTTTTACCCCTTGTGCGTATGAATAGTGCGAAGATATGCTCAATGGTTTGAAATGAATCGCAGTCCATTCGATATATATGCTAGTGAGGTCGAAAATCCATCCTCGGCCGACCTTCCAATTATTAACACGAATGCCCATGTTTAGCTTGCCTCCAACATCGGCTCGCCCAAGTGCGGGTGCATTCTCACACATGCCCTTCGTCATTTACTTCGCGTCCGCCTTGCGCCCGTCGTTCATCTCTCGGAGGCCTTACATTCTCCTCCACTTGAAATCATTGTCATCCTCGACAACATATCATCCTGGTAGCTCTCTACCAAGATCATCATTCATCCACGATGTCGACCTTTCTACACAAGGCAAACATCCTTGCAACATATGTAGAGACTCTTTCTCCACTATGTCCCGACCTAGTGACCGCTGCCACCAAGCTCACCATACCAAAGTATGTATCTCCATAATCCATGCTCAGGTCCATGGAAACTCCATCCATCTCATCTGCAACATGTTTCCCATATGTGTGTCTCCTCCAAGTGAAGGGAACATCTCCTCAAACCGACTCTTGATGTGCCCCATTCAGGTCCATGAAGCTCTCTTCATCATCTGCAATGTGCCATCCTCAAGTCTTCATAGAAACAAGTATGCACTTGTCTCATCTATCCATGTGCTACCCATGATCCTCGATCAAATCAGCTCTCATGTATAGAAAGTAGTTGAGTCTCGGCTCAACCCATGCTCAAGTGTATCACCAAAGCATCCTCATCATCATCGTTGCAACTTCCATCACCTCAAGGTGTCTCATAACGATCCTCTACATCAAGTCACTCTTCCAAGCCATGCCCATACATGTACTTTGAAAGTATGCATCCCATACTGCATCAAAGTCTCCTGACCTCAGCTCCTCAATGCATTAGATCCTCAAAGTCCACCATACATGAAGTCCCTAAAAGTCACAACAATCTCATGTCCTCATGAGCCCCATAACCCATCCCCAATCAACACCTTAGCAAGCATACAAGATGCCTCAACTCTCCATGTAGTAGGAATGCTCCATAGCTGCTCACAAGTCCATCCAAGTCTTTAATCTTATCAACTCTTGATGTGCCCCATTCAGGTCCATGAAGTCCTCTTCATCATCTGCAATGTGCCATCCTCAAGTTCCCATGTCACACTAGCAAGTCCTCCTGCATAACATCCCTGCCTTAGCACTCCTCTTTGGATGTCCCTTGACATCTCTACAAGTGCTTCCACACAATGTCCTTGCATAGGTCTGCCATGCTTCATGTCTTCAAGTCTCCAACCTGATGTCCATGGCTAAGATGCCCATGTAGTCCAACCAAGTAGACACATCACAACATCTGGCCATCTCATCCAAGTCTTCGATCTTTGGTTTAGTGAACTCGGTCACCCAACCATCTCATCATCATGTCATAAGTCTCTTCATCATAGCTCCTCCACCAAAGTGTCCATCAAGACTTACTCCTGGTCTCGGCCATGAGAAGTCCACCCAAGACATCATCAAATGTGTGCCCTCCTCAATCTGTCCATGAGTCATGCCGGGCACTTAGCCAATTCTCCATGTGGCTAAAGCATGACTCAACCTTCCACAACGATCATCAAGTTCCACCCTTGTCATGGGTCCTTGCACCTTTCATCATACGGTCACAAGTAACCCCAACAAGCCTTGCAACAAGTGACAATCCTTGCTTCTCCATACAAGGTTCCATCATAGTCATCCATGGTAAGATGTCCTCTTGCCTTGTCAAATTGGCTTTGCCCTTCACTGCACACGGTCCATCTCCCAAATTCCCAAATGAAACACAAGTACCAATACTTACTTCATCATCATCATGAGGCTCCTCCATGTGAGTGACCTCATCCATCCATGTTGACAAACTGCATGATCCTGGTTCAACTTGATGACCCTCAAGTTCATCCTCCATCGTAGTCATGCCTGCAACATCTTCATCACAGAAGGGGACAACAATAGCCTTGTTGCCCTTGAAGAAATCTTGTCCAAGTATCGCATTGAAGTCGTTCATCTCCATCACTGTGAAGTCCAACTGACCCTTCCAGCCTTTCATCTGCACAGGTATATCATGTACCAAACCTGCCACCTTAGCTCTAGGGTTTACTGCCTTGACCTCCATATCTGATGAGGAGATCATCAGTCCAGCCTCTTTTGCTAACCGTGTCGTCATAAAGTTATGTGTAGCACCTATGTCTACCAGAGCTTGAATGGCCTTGCCATGAATCATCAAGTGGATGAAACCCAAACTGTTCATCCATGATTTCTCCATAACCTTATCTGCATCGGCTTCCCCCGCCATGAGCAACCCTGCTCACTAGCTTCGACTGAGCTTCGATACCAACTGTCACGCCCCTACACCTGCGGTGATCTTCCAACCGCTTGTAGCAAGGTGTGGCACCACCGAGCGCTTTCTTTTTAACAATACTAACACCCGTGGACTACACCTACTTCAACATGAACATACTTAGCTTATGTTTTTGCAACTGAATAAAGCATTATCCTTTATACTTTAGTGAAGACCATTCTCAATTATTAACCATGAAAAATAAACCGAGAACATCAACAATAAGCAAGTACAAAGGGAGGGGCAACTCCCAGAAAGTCTACACAACAATATTATAATAGCTTCTTCAATATTACAACACAAGTAATGCTTGGGAAACTCCAAGCCAATACTTAGAATAATTTCATAAACCAGCCTTTTACAAATTATGTGCACCTTTGCACAAAGTGGAATGCTCACCCGAGCCACCTATTTCACCTTGTCAAATCCTGCACACAATTATCTGCACATAACTCCCACCTCGGCACGCTTGCCTCACCCAAACCGCACTTAAAATCAAAACTGCACCTTAGAAGTGCTGCTCATGAGATATGCGCAGTCTTCTTTACCCCTGCGCTATTTTACCCCTTGTGCGTATGAATAGTGCGAAGATATGTTCGAAGGTTTGAAATGAATCGCAGTCCATTCGATATATATGCTAGTGAGATCACAAATCCATCCTCGGTCGACCTTCCAATTATTAACACGAACGCCCGCGTTTAGCTTGCCTCCAACGTCGGCTCGCCCAAGTGCGGGTGCGTTCTCACACATGCCCTTCGTCGTTTGCTTCGCGCCCGCCTTGCGCCCGTCGTTCATCTCTCGGAGGCCTTACAGGTTGCCTTTGAAGAAGGTACTTCGTCGTCCTATCACAATCCTCATTGTAACTTTTTGCCCTTCATCTTCGAAAAAAATATAAATATTCTCCCACAAAGTATTCCCTGAATCCTGTGTACAAACTATGTATGAGAAAAAGCCTCAACCAAGAAGATTATCATATATAATCTCCTTGTTTGGGCCGATAGGTTGCGGTGCAAGAGCTTTCGTTTTAGACTTTTCCTTCTTCATTTCATCTAGCTGGGAAGTATCAGAGCTCCCCTATGAAAAGAGAAGAAAAAAATTAGCAAAGCGAAGTAAATATGTGTAGTAGTAAAAATGAATTCTAAACTCGAGGTTTAACCCATTAAATGAACTAATTTACCACTATAAATGTGCCATTCAATAACCATAATGAGTGTGTTTAATTGATTGGACAATGGATAGGTGGGAGGCCATGTGTAGAGTGCCATGTGAGAGCCTTGGCGTAAAGCACCCAAAAGAAAGTTAAAATTGGAATTTTATGAAGTAAGCAGGTTTCGGGCTTATCGATAGTGTAGGAGTGAGAGAGAAGCGATAGCTCGGAAGGGGAAGAGCCCAAAAGTAATTCAAATAGAGTTCTGGGTATTGGAGGTGTAGGGTGAATAGAGAGCAGAGAGGAGTATCTCGAAGACCAGATGCCCGTAAGATATTATAAATTGAATTATGAAAATGTTATGGGCTTTTGGAGTGGCCAACAAATAGAGAAAAGTGGGGCTACTACTAATAAAATAGGAAATTATATTATATAAGTGGAAATGGGGCCTCATACTCATAAATAAATCCTATAATATTATATGAGTGGGAGTGTGGGCCAAAAGTTATCTGCATGCTATTCAATAATTGTGATGATGTGGACGGAAGAGACCCGCATGCCCGTAATCTTTTGGAATTAAACTTTAAAGAGTTACGGGTTGCTGGGGTTCCAGGTACCAACTTTCTTAGTAGTTAAGTGCCAAATCAAAAGTGCACTCTCCAAAGTGTTTAAGAATATTGGATGCTGCAATGGTTCTTTAAAAGGCATATTTTATTATTTTTTAAATGCTTAATTAATGCAAAAAGTGTCCTTTAAAGGGTAAATTATAAACTTAGAAAAAAAAAAGGGTCCCCATTATTATTACAATATAAAAATTAATGGGCGTTGTTGTTTCCTACAACACAAAGACAAACCCAAATCTGACTAGATAAAATGAACATGGATGCCCTTAATCATGGGATCACATTCCATCCAAATAGGGCTTTCATTTTGCATACTCGTAGAATCCCATATTGTGTGTGCTAAGGGTGATATGCACAAAGAACTAACGAGTCCATATCTAACTAACGCGTGGGTTTTTTGTACTAAATCTTCAACATTATGAGAAAAACTTGCCCATCTAACTCTTTTAAGTAAGCTCATGCCTATCATATCTCCTATGGCTCCTATGGCATTCATAAGTGACCCAAACTCATGTACATATAAAAAATGAAATCTATCGACTCCTAGGGATACAATCTTTCGCCCGCCTCCGCCTCAGCCTCTACCTCATTTAGAATGAAAGAGGGATGGAGGTATGGGATAGAAACGTTGTTGTAGTTCCACGCAATCCCATACATAGAGAAAAGCAACCACTAGACTTACTAAAAGAAAAAGAAAAAATATTCACCCCTACATCATTTTCTAAAGTCCCAATTTCACAATAAAATTGTCTGCTCTAAGAAAAATCACCAAAAAAACCCATAGCAAACTGCACCATCACAACCCTTGTGTGAGTTAATCAATTTAAAATTTTTATATATAATGTTTAAAAAAATTAAAAAAATAATTTATTTAACATTTTCTGTATGTTAAAAAATTGAAAATCTTATCACTAATACATATATCAACAATTTATCATTTTTAATATGGAATTCCTATAACTTTTAAATTTGATAAAAAAAAGTGGGTGACGTAAGTCACTGCTTGTGTGAAAGGTACTTGCGAAGACTTGTAGAAAATTCAAACTGAAGAGAAAATGAATAAATACCTTATAATTAATATATTATTTAATGTTTTATTATGGTTTAATTATGTATATAATTTTTAATTTAATTTTATTTTTTCAATAAATGAATTCGATGCTATGAATTCTATATTAGGATGGTGCATAATTAATATCTATTTTATTTTTTATTAGGATGGCATATAATTAATATCTATTTTAATGATGTTTTATTTTTATATTTATATATAATTTTCAGTAAAATTATAATTTTGAATTTTATTTAAAATATAGAATAACTACATTCAATTCCAGAGTTATATAATTTAAATTCCATTTTATAAAAATAAATAAATCAATAACACCTGAAAACATACAAGAAGTAAGGTGCTGTACCAACCAATTTTAAACAGAAATTAATTTCAAATATTTTAGACAAAAAATAATTTAAAAAAAACAAAACCCGAACACATCAAAAATTCGAAGAGTTAAATAAAGCGGTCATATTGCAACCGGATGTCCAATGCCTAGCGCTTTTGTCACTGTTCAGTGAGACTAGCTGTGTTGATCATGCCAAACTAATGTTTTGTTCAACAAATATACAAGTTGTTAATAGGTATTAAATGAGTTAAGGTTGTATATATTTATTTTTGGGTAATTAATTTGTTAAAATTTAATTGTGGGTATAGATAGCTCAGGCCATTTAATTCTTTTTCAACCTGTATTTTCAGAATAATCTGCTAAAATCTAAAAATGGACATATGGAACCGGCTAATTTAATTCTCATTTGCAAACTACTTGTTTTCAACCCATGTTTTCACTGCAGCTATCACTTCATGCGTCTAGTGGGCTGAGCAAACCATATAGGTGAACACTCCAGCTGTCAGGTCATGCGTTTGGTGGGCTGAGCAAACTATTTACGTGAACATCATAGTACCAACTGTGCGTTTTCACTGCACTAATCAGGTCATGTGTTTGGTAGGTTGAGCATACCATTTCCATTAACATCATAGTACCAATTGACTCTATTATAATGCTGGAATTGTGCTTAGGAGCATTCGAAGTTCTCGACTGATAGTTTTTCCCTGTTGTTTTGTCAAATCTGTGGAGAATGGTCGGTTCTGGAGTTTTTGTGGCTCAACGACAGCCTAATTGTTAAAATTTTCAACGATTTGGGAGACTGTTAAAAGCGTGCATATGCTGGAGTTTTAAAAGAGTAATGTTCTAAGCACAAATCGTATCATTTAATGCTGCAGTTTTATGGGAGTAATGTTTTAGGCACCATGGTGATAAACATATCATTGATTGTAAGGCGTGTGTTAAACGGGACTGAAATGGGTAGGATTGGAAAGAAATGGATTCTAAAGAAGTGGACACGACGTGAGTCTCAAATGACTTGCAAAGCACCTCTATTTATACAAAAACATGGAGAACAAGTTGGGGTTAATTTGGTTGTTGGCCAACCTTGATGAATGTGACAGGCCTTACATAAGGATTGGTTGTGATACCCTTGCAAAGCTTGATAATCGAAATCATTTCCGATGGCACTCAGCGGGTAGTGAGAGACCTTACATAGTAGGCTCTCGCTGTGGTACCCATACAAGTCTTGTAGGGTCATCCAGATCCTTTCAATTGGTAGTTTGCAAATTTGAAAGATAGAATGGTAAGTGCAAAGAATGATATTTTTCAATCATTCCATGAATTCGCTTTTGAGGTGACATTGATTGAAATATTAAACTGGTAACAATGTCCAACTTTGTTTTATTTATAAACCTTGGAAAGATATAATTAAACATGATTGGCGTCATCTTAGAGTTTCAGTCTTTGCATTGTTCATTCCTGTATTATGATGTATAATGAGGTTTGATCTAAAGTGTCTTACGCCATAGTTATCCAATTCGGTCGTGTCTGTAGAAAATTTTGAAAATTCTCGATTCATTCTATTCGGCGGGATTTCTTGTCAAATTCCAATCCTCTGGTGGGGGATAGAGTTGAGTTGGTCTGATGTTATTGAAGGACTGATGTGATGTCTCAAGTAGACCAATGGGACACTCAAGTGCCTTTGTTTCATAGGATGTTTCTTTCCCTAGTGCTACTGGGGGACCGGGTGTGGTGTATTGATGTTTTATCTAATATTTTAGGAATAGGGTTGATGTGACGCCGTCACGGCTTTTTTTTTACGTGAAACCAGGGTTGATGGATGACGAGTGCTTATCTTTCCATGTGGTTGCTCCTTTTATATATATTGGTTATGAATTTGTATCCTCTTTCTTCTTATCAGTAACCAGGCTGGAGCAAGGGGGTTTGTATATGCGATTCCAATCATATCTTAATTGTTTTATAACTGACTTATGTTTTAAGTTAAAAAGGTCAATGATGGCCCATCGCACACCGCCGTGTTGGAGATCCTGAACGCAATATATTGGGCAAGCTCAATGAAGAGGAAAATTAATAAATTTTTATTAACTATAATGGAGACTCAATTTTGATTAATAAAGGATCCATTCATGAATATGTCATTCGAGTGGCCAGCATATAATGTATGGAATTTTGTTTATCAATTTTTTTCCAAATTAATATTGTGTAAAATACAAGGGAATAATACCACTCGACGATGATTGGATCAGAAGATATGATAAATGCTGGGTATCTTTTTTACTAAAATGTGTTAGTATAATATAATGCAAACCGTGAACAACATTCTTTGATTAGTGCCCCAAATTACAATGCCAATCGTAAGCGTTTTTCATTATAATACCGATAAGACGCTCATTCTAGTTTAATTCTGCAACAAATATTTTCAAACTCTGTTTCTCGCCTTCTCACGTTAGGGTTAGGCTTTTATTTGCTTGAAAATAAATAAACAGTTATCTCCAAAAAAAAAATATATAAAAAACTTCAAAAGTTTTGAAAATTCAAAGGCTCATGGGTATAAATTGTCATGAGTAATTCCTATTTTAAAAGCTTTATGAATCTCCAAATGTCATGGATAACTCTAAATCTTATTCACTATAAAAGAAGTTCTCATTAGAAGATATTGATTTTGTGATTAATGGTTTGGCTAATGGGAAAGCTAAGGACATTGAAGGTTACGAGGGGGAAATTTTAAAAATTGGAGGTCATGTCATTATTCCCCACATCCACTGTCAAGCAAGGGTTCCCTAAACCATGGACTCAAAGCCTCATTATCCCTATTTTTAAAAGTGGGGATACTAATAACCCCCCTAATTATCAGACAATTATGATCAGCGCTCTCGTAGCCAAGTTATATGGTATTATTTTGGAAAAGAAGTTGAGGCTAAAGGACAAGCAGGTTTTAGAAGGCAGCACTCAACAAGTGACCACCTCATTAAGCTTAGGATCATTGTGGAGGAATGCTGCAATGATAAATTCAATCTCTTTTGTTGCTTTGTGGGCTTTAGAAAGACTTTTGATAAGGTTCCTAGAAACAACCTATGGAATAGATTAGAAGAGCTAAAGGTTCCTTTTTAAGTTGAGAGCTGCCGCTATAAGGTTATAGGAGAATGTAAAAGCCAAGTTAAAGAGCAACGAGGGGTGGTCGAAAGATATTAAGTGTAATATCAAAGTTAAACAAGATTCCCCCTCTCCCCTACCCTATTTGGCATTTACATCGACAAGAAGGTTGTTTAGAGGAAGAATGATGTGCTAGCATGATCTTAGCTTGGATAGTCATCATCCTTCTTCTCTATGCTCACGATATCATTCTTCTCACAAGCTGCCCATCTTATCTTGATAAGCAACTTAGAATTCTTAAAGATTTCTACTCTACCATGGGTATGATTGTTAATACTAACAAAACAAATGTTATGGTTATCAAATCCAAGAAGTACACTTACTCTAATTTTATGTATGACAATAGTAACTTGGAGGAAGTGCCTTCCTACAAGTAACTACGAATTGATATTCACCACAAGCTCAACTCGAACTATAGCATTGAGAAAAGGATTAATGGGGCGTGGAAAGCTTATTTTGGTCCTGAAAATAATTGAAAACGACAAACCTTATAATGTGGGATAGAAAGAAGTTTCTCTTTGAAACTTTAGTGACTCCGATTATCTTATATGGATGTGAGGTTTGGGGTTGTAGCATCTCTAGAGAATCTTGGAGAAAGATTGAGTAAATCGATAAGCATTTTATAACGTACAACCTCAAAGTTAAAAATAACACACCCTATCCTATTCTGCTTATAGAAGTGGGTCTTTCCCCTATCAAGAGCCTAGCTATGACTAGGCTTCTATTGAACAATCACAAACTCAATAACATAGGAGACCATAGACTTCCTAAACTAGCTTTAAATTCTAGCCAAAACCACCTAAGGCTCAAGCGAGGCTGGTATAAAGACACCAAAGCCTGGTTAAACCATTGGGAGATCGACAAGAAAGTTGCATTGCAAAACATTAATAACATTAAAAATATTGTTACTTCTAAGTTCAAAGGAAAAATGTGGTGTGAGAAATTTAGCAACTAAAAAAAATTAAGATATTATGAGGAGGTCATCAACCCCACCCTAGAATATCAAAAGTATCTTTCTGTTTTAACTAGCTCAGAGAAGAAAATTAATATAGCAAAGATTAGAACGAACTCTCATGAGCTCCATAGTGAAATGGGTCATTGGGTAGTTCCTAAAACACCATGGATGGAAAGGCTCTGACATCTCTGTGAGAATACGAACATTGAGGATGAAAATCACTTCCTCTTAGATTGCCCCGCATACAACCACATTAGATCTTAGTTTCAAAATATCTGTTGCAATACTGACCTTCCTGTTATAGACATTTTTGGGCACTGAAACCCCAATCATAAATGTCCATAAACTAAGGGCTTCTAAGTCCCTAAAAGTGTTGTTCCAACCCCTAAAAGAACAAGGTCAACTGATTACAGCATCTCCCAGAAGTTCTCCATGAAAAACTACTCAGAACTGGTCAAAACTGGACCATTTCACCTGCTCCATGGTCAAAGTGCGCTGCATCCCACCTAAATACACACAGTAGGTGTGATTCATGTTGAAAAGCCCTTGTATGGGGTGCGATGGGTGAGAGTGGACAAATGGCAGGGTCAATCCGCAAGGTGGAGGATCATGGAATCTTCCAGAAACTTCTCTTGTGACACTTGCCTCTGTGCATTTGCCCAGGGATGAGTAAGAGATCATCAATCTCCAAGTGGAATCAAGAACCATCAGAGAGAGGACACTAATCAAATCTCAGAAGCTGACTCACCTCCCTTTCAAACATCTATATATGGATCCCTCATCCCAGAGATCCAGAGGCTGGAATTTTGTATCTTGTAAGGAAGTGTTGCTGGTTTCTTGATGTAACATCATAGTGTTGGGTGATCTAAGCTTTTCATGAGGTGAAGAAGGGCTTTCTTGCTGAGAGGATGACACTGGGTCAAAGCAATTGGTTGTAATCCTCTTTGCTATTCTTGATTATTAATAAAGATATTCAAGTTTTCCTCCACATTCTTGTATGATTGATGATTTATGCATTTGTGTGGTCAATATATATATGGTCCTATACTATTTATGATAGTATATCTCTGTTCTTGGATAGTGTTATGCTTATTTCATTCTACAGGTGCTCTTTGGAGTTGGGTAGACGAGGAAGCGAGTGACAAAGATCTACCAGAAGGGAGAGGAATCAAGCAAGGAACCAAGCACAAGACAGAGGTTGGTCTCCTTTATTCCCCTCTTATCTACTTCTCATAAAGGAAAATGAAAGTGGTTTTAGTTTGTTTGTTTCTAAGGTAGCTACCAGCCTTAGTGGGACTAGCAGCTCTACATAGACACTAGATTTCCCGATAACAAAATGGCGACTCCGCTGGGGAACGAATAGATTGTTTGTTTGTCTATATTTGTTTACTTTATAAACTTACAGACGGAGCCTGAAGTCAAGCCAACTAGCTTTCGAACTGCGTTTGCTATGCAAGTGCAAAGTAGATCAATGTTGCTTCAGTCTATCTCTGGGTTTTGTTTATGAATTGAACAATTGATTTACAAGCTCTCTAATTGCCCTTGTGGTGGCTCTAGTAACCTCCTTAGATATACCCCTGTGATTCATTTACTGATTACCACTTGCTCGGCCTAAATCCCTGCACTGAGGTGCAAACTGTGATCCGGAACCCAGTTAAAGTCTCGTCCCTGGTCCATCGCACTGTCTCTTCTTTGGAACCTGAATGCATCACACTTCCCGAGTGCAGTAGGTGCGTTGCATTTCACTTTCCCTGTGTAACAGGTGCGCTGATCAGAAAGGGCTAATTTTTTCCTTTATACTTTGGTTTTTTCACTCTTTTCAGCTCTATTCAGGAGTTTGTTGTCTGTAGTCAGTACACCTCTGTTGGAAACACTCTTCCTTGCCATTATTCTGCCTCCATTGTGCAAAGAACTATAAATTCTTTATGTATTTTGAGCCATTGTCAGTTCTCTTTTACAAAGAAGTAGCGTAATTGAACTGTCGTTTCTTGATTTGGAAGTGTCGCAAGTGTCATTTTCAGTCATAGAAGAGAATCTGATTGTTCTTGATAGTCGATTACACTGTTACTCTTGTATTTGATTTGAATTGGTAGTTTTTCAAGTGTTGAAAGCAAGTTTTCAATTCCAAATAACAAAGTGTCATCATTCTCTTCATTTTGTTTTGAAAAGAAACTTGTTAGTAATTGTCGCTTTGAAAAATAATTCAGATTTGCGCTTAGCTTCTTTTTATCATTCACACATTAAGAAAGCTGAAAAAAATACATGCATGTGCATTTGCATTTAGACTGTTTGTTGGTTTGATTTAAGACAATGCATATAGTGTGTGCTCTCTGCTCTATGTTGAAAGAATATCGTCTCTCTTTCCTTAGTAGCTAGGATTTTCATTGCAAAAAAAAGATTAAATGATTGTTTATCATCTTAGATTGCATTTTAGGAATTGTATATCTACATCATGCGGTGAACCTGAAAGGCAAATTTCTTAGGCAAGATCAGCTGTAAAATAAATTTAATGAATCTAAAAACGCTTTGGAACCTAACGCACAACATCTAGAAGTCTAGGCTAGAGATGTATTCCGGCGTCGTAAAGCCTGGTAATTGTTGTTTTCACTGTTGGTTGGGTGATTCCTCCACTTTGAGACGATAAGTGCCAATACGGACTTGTGCTCCCACTCACCGTCGAGTATATATTGGGAGACCACAATAGGCTTTATCCTTTATCCATAGGAAGTCGTGTTTGCCACCCTATCGATCGCAATGCACTGAACACAGCATTCAGGAAGATTGACTGTCGTACCGTAAAAAGTATTCTGCAGTTTTGCGATTGGTTTGGTAATCCCTCTATCTAGACTTCCAGAGCAGTCCCTTTCGTTCCTTTTCAGACTCCTTAAAGGAAAAGGTCCATTTGAGCACTTATCACTTCAAGCTCATTAAAATTCGAAGGCGACTAGAGTCATCTTTTGTTTTTTCTCGACTCTTAAAAATTGAAAAAACAAGTTGTGTCGAAGCGTCTAAAATTTATTTTAATCGAAATAAATATCACCTTTCCTACGTTGGTCTTAGGTTGAGAAAAATGGAGTCCACCAACCAAGGAGTTCCCCTTGGACGAAATCCTAGTCATTTCTCCTCTTGGGGAGATGTTGGTGCACCCCATATGGCCACATTGTCACTTCCAGGATTGACAATTGGCTTGCCTGTATGGCTCTTCTCAACTTCTATCATTCAGAACACCGTGATTCCTGAACAATCAATTCAGCAACTAAACAATACCAAAGTTACCCCCCAACCCTCTACGTCGTCCAATTCTTCCTCCCCTCCTTCCTCTTCGCTTGATGAAGCTGGTAAGGCCAAAAATCAAGTAACTGAGAAGAAGAAGGAGCCAAAGGCGAAAAGGGGTGACCAGGCATCGTCTAGCGAAAATCCACACACTGCACCATCCAGGCCTAAATCGCCATGTGTCATTTTCAAAGGAGACCACTACCATCGAGATTGTTCTTGCATCCCTCGGATCTTAAGGGACTGGTCTCCTCGTTTGCACAATCCAGTGTCGTCAACCTCTGGTGATCATGTTGAAAATACACCATCAACTAGTGAAAGTGAAGCCCCTGGACAAAAAGGAAAATGTAAATTTCCTTGTAAACTGTGTAAAGGTGATCACACCGTCCACCGTTGTCCCTTCTTAGACGAGGCTAAAAGAGTTTTGGACGACCGTCTGGGTTCACCGTTACGGCTTCCTTCTGGATATAAAAAGCTCTTGCCGAGTCCGTCACTAGTTGAAAATCTGGTCGACACACCCTTGTGGTCGGCCTAAGCGTCTATCATTGAAGATAAACCATCTGAATCCACACCAAACGAAAGTCAAAAGGTCGAGGCGGCAGTTGACTTGGTCTTGCCTTCAGAGGATCCATCTTTAGATGATACAATCACCAAAGAGAACAAGGATGACACCGTCCAAATTCTCTTCGTAAGCACAGACTTCGATGAACATGGGGCCAGTCTACCTGTTCCTTTACTGCAGGAAGGAAGTTCGTCAGAGTCGTACCCGGCCATCTATTTGGTCCCACCTCCAAGCAACCTAGTTGTTTCCTTCGATTGGAATCTACTAGGCAGACCCCGCTTACCGGCTAGTGTACCATTTCTAATCATTGTTCAAATATATAGAATGGTCATGGCTGGTACCATCATAGATGAAGGGGCTTCTGTGAGTATCCTTTCCTCAACAGCTTGGAAAGCGCTTGGTTCACCATCGCTTTTGCCTGAGATGAGAAATCTAACAGGCTTTGACAAATGAACCAGTCGACCATTAGGGATCCTTCCCAATATGCTGATAACATTGAGAGGGAAAACCGTTCACATGAACGTAATGGTAGTCCAAGGACCCCTAGATTATAATCTACTCCTTTGACGAGACTATATTTATTGCATGTGAGCCATTGTCTCCTCACTCTTTAGAGTAATCTGTTTTCCGCATGAAGGAAGAGTGGTGAAGCTCGTAGACTAGCTTTCATTTCCCGGTTCACACATAGCAAATAGTCATGTACCAACCCTGAATGGTCTTTTCACGTAAGGAATGTCTCATCAATCCCTAGTCTATCATCCTGATGAGCGCGAGTGATTCAGAGGATATGACTGGAACCCAGGGGGCATGCACCCTGTCCTATTTCGACAGGAAAACTTTGGGTATAGGGTAGGTTTCCGCGGAGGATATATGACTGGCTGACACACCCATCTATTTTGGAAAATGGGATTAGACTGGAATAAGATACATGTGTTAAGGTAGGCCTTTCCCGATAGAACAAATGTTTTGTCTGCAAATTGAGGGGTAACCTGGAAAAGGTAGGCCTTTCCCGATAAAACAAATGTTTTGTCTACAAATTGAGGGATAACTTGGAAACTCTACTTCGCTATACCTTGGGGCATGCAAGCCTTTTGGCGTGCAAGCGAAGAACAACCATTTATTTTTTTAATTTATAGGTCCTCTAACCCTTTAAACTCGTAGGATTGGTCATTTCCTAACTTGCATAAAGAAAGGATGCGGGGCAAAGCTTTGAAAAATTACCATTTTTATATGATACATCCTTATTATACGACTGGATTATCAAGCAGTTCTAACGCGGAATTCAAGCTCGTTAAAAAATAAACATAAGCAATGAGAAAATCTTCCTCCAGAGTTGAAGCTCATTAAAAAATGAACCAATTTCCGGTAAATAACCATCGTGAATGTATTTTCATCAGCCTTTGAAGCCGTGGTCGTGTTCTCATCATCACCTCCACTCTGTATTGGCCGATCATTCACCTCCATTTGATTGTTTACCATTTTTTAGTAATAGCCGTGAAGAGTGATCTTGTTAGCCATCCTTGTAACACTGTCGTGATTTGAAAATTCCAAACCTTACCTGGAATTAGCTGCTACCCAAATTTATCACTCATTCCTCAAAAAACAAGTCTCCTTTAAGCTCTTTTCTACTGACTCATAAAATATGAAACGATTGTCGAGCCATTGGACTTTCTAGCTCGTTAAAGTGACTGGAAGTGCTATCCCTCCATTAGATTTTAATCTTTTCGGACTTGAGGGATTATTACACAAAAAGGTCAAGCGCTTGTTTAGATCGGCTCATTAAAAGTACCGAAAATTCATCCCTTTTGTATTGTTTTATACTTTTTCGGACTCAAGGGACTATGTGACGAAAAAGGATTGTTGGAGTCTTCTTTACGTCCCTTTTCAGACTCTCTAAAATTGAAAAGGACCGAGTTATATTTGTTGTTAAACTCGTTAAAACCGAATAGCAACAAACTTGTCCATACAGACAAGAACGAGTTTCACTATCGCTAGGCTCGTTAAAACATAGTGATGGGTTTTCTCGAAGGGAAAATTATAGAATAAGCATATGTTATCCTCCTCAAGCTTGACAAAAATAAAGAGGTACTGGTCAGCAATGACTTGGGAAAAATTGGGAAGAAAACTTGAAGAAACTTTATCGGTAGCAAGTCGCTCTTGAACATGACACTTTCACTCCGCATCCGAGTCGGGTTGGGTTGTTCCATTCACTAGTCACGTCACCATGATTCCGTCACACCATCCATATTTGGGGTTAATGCTACTAATCCATCATTTCAGTGTCACCGATATGTTCAAGACAAGTCGCTCAGAGAATTCACCTGTGTCTCACCCACTACAATACATTTACGCTTCATTCTTTCATGACCGCCACCCTGAACCTTATATCACCAGATCGTTTTCACCTCCATTAAAATAATTTGCTCTGTTCCGTGTCATTGATGTGGGATTCATTAAGGCCCTCATATGACGGATCACTTCTTGTCGACATCAGCTCATTATCCAAGAAGTCGATCTAGGAACAACCCTTTCAGTACTTTGAAGCTTGCATGCCTCAATGGCAAGTTTCTCACTTCCAGGGACATGTTTACATCAATGGCCTTCGACCAAAAGATTTTTCGTGGTGTTTGACGCCAAGCCCCTTATTCACACCACGTGAATTGTATTGTAGTACCTTGATGGTCATCATCACTATCGGTGGTTCCTCTCGTGTCTGTTAACAGCTTACATCATTGGTTGGTAATCAGGTGATGTATTTCCATGTTCGATGCCAGAACATCTCTCACATGGATCGACTTGTACTTTGAGTGAAGATTGAATGAGATTGAAGACCCCAGATCTAGTTTCATCCATCTGGCTGCGATATATATTCAGGAAAATAAAGACATCAAATGTACATCATTGCTGCACAGATAATCATCCAATCTAAGGGATGATGACTCTACCAGAATCATCAGTCTACACCCAGACGATTGTCTGTCTTATGTACATGAAAATGAGTTTATAAAGCTGAGCATAGGAAATTCCCGCCTCAGCTAGATCATGAAAATATTATGAAGATAATTTATTGTATTGTATCTTATTACAGGTCGCCTTCCATCTTGAAAAAACTTCGGATCCTCATGATAAAGCATTTCACCCGACATCAAAATATTAAATACCTCATGCTTTAGGGGGCAGTCGTTATAGACATTTTTGGGCATTGCAACCCCAGTCATAAATTTCCATAAACCAAGGGCTCCTAAGTCCCTAAAAGTGTTGTTCCAACCCCTAAAAGAACAAGGTCAACTGATTACAGCATCTCCCAGAAGTTCTCCAAGAAAAACTACTCAGAACTGGTCAAAACTAGACCATTTCACCTACTCCATGGTCAAAGTGCGCTGAATCCCACCTAAATACACACAATAGGGGTGATGCATGTTGAAAAGCCCTTCTATGGGGTGCGATGGGCGAGAATGGACAAATGGCAGGGTCAATCCACAAGGTGGAGGATCATGGTCCAATCTTCCAGAAACTTCTGTTATGACACTTGCCTCTCTGCATTCACCCAAGGATGAGTAAGAGATCATCAATCTCCAAGTGGAATCAAGAACTATCAGAGAGAGGACACTAATCAAATCTCAGAAGCTGACTCACCTCCCATTCAAACATCTATATATGGATCCCTCATCCCAGAGATCCAGAGGCTGGAATTTTGTATCTTGTAAGGAAGTTTTGTTGGTTTCTTGGTGTAACATCATAGTGTTGGGTGATCTAAGCTTTTCATGAGGTGAAGAAGGGCTTTCTTGCTGAGAGGATGACGCTGGGTCAGAACAATTGGTTGTAATCCTCTTTGCTATTCTTGATTATTAATAAAGCTATTCAAGTTTTCCTCCACATTGTTGTATGATTGATGATTTATGCATTTGTGTGGTCAATATATATCTGGTCCTATATTGTTTATGATAGTAGATCTCTGTTCTTCGATAGTGTTATGCTGCTTTGATTCTACAGGTGCTCTTTGATGCTGGGTAGACGAGGAAGCGAGTGACAAAGATCTATCAGAAGGGAGAGGAACCAAGCAAGGAACTAAGCGCAAGACAGAGGTTGGTTTCCTTTATTCCCCTCTTATCTACTTCTCATAAAGGAAAACGAAAGTGGTTTTAGTCTGTTTGTTTCTAAGGTAGCTACTAGCCTTAGTGGGACTAGCAGCTCTGCATAGACACTAGATTTCCCTATAACACTTCCTAGCATTTTACAATGTCAAAATTATAGTGAGCTCGAATGCTTCTCTCCAAGCTTTTTGAGCATAGGAATAAAATCTTAAATCAAACTAAATAATTCGTTTCTTTAGGTCCGATAGACCAAAGTTTGTTCTCGGTAGAGGTTAACCATCATCATCATCATCAATCAACTTCAAAAGAAATTAAGCCAACGGATGGTCAAAATGTGAGAAAGTCCGGCCATTCATTCTGCACAATTTATTAGAAAGTATGGTAAAACTTCGTAAAATACAACTTAAAGAAAGCAATCATTTTGTAATAAAAGATTGCCCCACCAAAACATGTTTGCATCATGTTGTGGACATAAATTATGGTTTATTGTTTAAGTAAAAATTATTGGTTTTTATTAACATAATATTACTACTATAAACATATTTATTAATATGGTTAATATAGGTAGATAAACATATTTACTAATGTGGCTGATATAGGTAGACGTGTGCTTTTTGGCCATTGATGTATAAAAGGTAGATGATAAACCACTTTAGTAAATGGTAGTTATGCTAGTTAACAACCTAAGTTTATGGGGTGGATTTATTGGTTATGGTTAACAAGGTTGACAAGGTTCATCATGGTTGAAGAGGGTTGACTTAGGGTATTGTTACATCAATCTATAATATTACAATAGTGTTGACATTATTAAATTGTTACACTAATATTGATCATGGTTGATCATTGTTACCCATGATTGACAATGGTTCATGTTAGATTAATATTAATTCTAATTTTACAATTAATGTATTAATTTATTATTTTTACATCAATATAATAATGTTACATTAACATTGACATGATTACTCTATTACATTAATATTGAACATGGTTCACCATTCTTAAACATGTGTGACTAGAATTCATGTTACATAAACTTTAATGGTACATTTACTTTAGAAAAATGGTTGCATTAATTTTGCTGAAGTGGGTTGATATGGCTAGACATGTTTCATAAGGTTGACCATGGTTGATGAGGGTTGACCATTGTTGGTCAAAGTAGAGCATGGTGGAATTTAGTTAACAATGATTAATAATTACTACCATGACTAACTAAGGATTATGTTGAAAGATTATGGTTAACCTTGGTTTATCATTGTTGTCCATGGTTGATCATTATTACTTGGTCAACATTAATGTTGGCGATGGTTGACCATGGTCAACCATGAAATCTTCCATTAATGTTAATGCTAATGTTATATTATTTCTATAAAAATTCTTACATTAATCATTGAAAAGGGTTAAAAGGGTTGACCATTGTTGATGAGGATGGCCATGGTTGAAGAGGGCTAACAATTGTTCATCAAGGGAGACAATGGTTGACATAAGTTGAACATGATTAACAATGATTACCATGATTGACTTCGATTAAACATGAGTGGTAGTGAATCAAATGGTTGATGCCTTCGGACCATGATTTAAAATGATTACCATGGTTGGGATTGTTTCTTTGTGTTGTCCAAGAATTATTTACATAGAAATTTTGCACATTTTCTACGGAACCATATGTCACATACCCTAAAAATTGTTAAGGAAAATATGACATGAAATTCCTTTTTTCGATTGTATGTTTGTGTCATTTTATTTATGCAACCACATTGGGATGTTAGTTGTGTAATGTGATTTTGTTATAATGTGTAACATTCACCAAAATAAAATTTATAATCATAATTATGATGTTCATTTGTTTATCGCTAGGTAACTATACTGACATTTTTCATCACATTTTACTAGCATTTGTTTCATAGTATTTTGACGCCATTTTTTTTTGCACAATGGCATTGAGATGTTAGTTTTGTAATGTGACATTTTGATGAAACCAAAAATTTTATTTTGTAAAATAAATTAAAAATATAATTGTTTTGAAGAAATTGTGTTAAGACTTAAAAATCCAGATCTCACATTAACACCTATTCATATTAACGACATATGAAATGTGTTTTTAATCTTGCATTGGGACAGTTGAAATACATTTCCGAACGTAATCAAGCACATGAGTAACCCAATGTGTTTTAAACCATATTATTATTAACATTATTAACATTTTTAAACATTGACTTTGGTGAGCACGGTTTAAAAGTGGGTGAACATGGCTTGACCAAGTTCACCGTGGGTGAACATGGTTTAACTAATTTCACCATATTTTTCCATAATTTTCTATGATAGATTATGAGTCTTTGTATTGATGATGAATGACTATGGTTTACCATGTTTGACTATACTAAACATTGTTGGCTACATTGACCATGGTTTTTGAAGGTTGATTATGGTGACTACGATTGACCAATGATAACCATGATTAACCATGAATAGCCTAGTGATCCAAATTGGATCATTATATTTTTTGTCATCTTGATTCATTTCGAGTGGAAAAAGTGGAGGAATCAGCTCGCGCGACTATTTTTACTGGCGGGACCTAGTTTGGTGAAACAGGGCCTAAAACCGAGCGTTTTGAGGCATCAACTAACGTTTTTTGGGGGTAAATTTTCTTCTATTTAGTGTGAAACATTTTCATGCTATTCTACATACATAGATCTTTCCAACGACACAAGAAGCATCTCAAACAAAGTCCGTATGCAAAATTTATGCCACTCAAAATTTGACCTTCCTGTTTTCACACCTATAGTTTGGGAGGATGTCGCGTCAGCCCCCATTATTCATGGAAAAGGGGCTAGCCACATATTTGTGATGTAAAAGACTCTAGAAGAGTCTATATTGTAACTATAGTTAAGAGTTTATGTAGTCAAAATTACCTACTAGTAGGCTATCAAGCTATCTTGTAATGGGCCACTAGGAGGAAGATGCATTCCATTATTTCAAGAGAATTTTGTTACATAGCTAAGAAAAGATAGTTAGGAGAGATATGAGGTAGAGCACACAAAGAGGATATGTGCATTGTGGAAGCCCACAGGTCACAGACATTACTTCTTTTTACCTACAGCCATATTTCCACACAAATAGAGAGAGCGAAGCGACCTCATCTTCCATTTGATTTTTGTTCTCAAAGCGTTTCCTAGAGAGCATATCTTATGTCTTATGTGTGTTTGAGATTATTTTTTCATTTTCTTTTTTTCTACATAATTTCCGTTTGCATAAATGCACTAATTAAATTTAAATATACAAATCTTAATGTTTAATAGAGCTGTAATAGTGTAAAATTTTAGTATTTTAATATATTATTATGATATCTTTTGTGATGAACTATTGAGTGGAATATCCATGATAATTTATGGATCACCTATGCTTCCCATGGTTGAATATGAATCACCATAGTTTCACGTATTTGGCTATTGTTGGCATACTTTTCTATGATATATTATGGTTTACCATTTTGGAAATGGTTGACCATGTTCAATCATAGAGATTGGTTGACCATGTTCAACCGTTCTAACCTTGATTGACCCTAGTTGGTAATTGGGAAGGTGTAGTGTTGGCATAGATCTCAACTATGGGATATGGTCATCTAGTCAGATAATTGTGTTGGCATTTTTTTCAATAGTCTTAGATGAGGTTACATGATGATTTAATCAAATGTTGATATCTCTAGTGGTTTTAGAGGCTTGGGAATATGACTGCAGATGGACTAAAGCAAGAATGGTATATATATAGATAGAGGTATTTATTTTTTGGCCGAAATAGAGAATGAATGTTGCAATATTTTTAGCAAACCGCATTTTTAAAAGAGTAAGTCCGTAATTTCTTCCACAAACATGTGTCTGTAGTCGATATTAAAGAGAGAAAACCTATTTCTATGCCTATAGGTTCCCAAAAGGAAATACCATGAGCATCAACTAGGGATTTTCAACAATATTTGTTAAGAAGTTTGATTGACTTGGCCCACAATAGTTATGTTGGAATTGGTCTCCAAAGGAATGTAGACACATTAAATTTCATGTGATCATGATAATGGATTTATTTTCTCATCATTTGAATCATTCATGTCTCGTTGTTGAAGGTGTGAATTCATTAAAAGTCATGCAATTGTGATATTGGTTCATCTCGTCGTCATAAAATAGTGGAGCACACTAATCATGTTGATTTGATCGATAATAATAACATGGATCAGGTAAAAAATGTAGTGTTTGATGTTAGTTTCTTAGATCTGGTCCTCATGAACTAATTTCTTTTTCAAATAGTCGATTTGGGAAATTTAGATTGCACTAGGAATTGAAGTTAAATAACTATGGCATGGATGTAGCTGAGGTTTGATCAGTAAATGTGTGAGTAATTGAAAGTCCTATGCATATCTGTGGGAGATATTTTGATGGTTTTTTAGTGTGTGTGTATCTAATAAGTCTAGATCTATAACAGGAAATTTTTATAGTGTGTATAGCGCCTACGATAGAGATTATTGAATAGAAAAGTGTGTGTATTGGGTTTAGTGAGACAATGGAAGGTTTGATGATTGTGTGCATAGAAAGGATGTGATGGATAAGCCCATAAAAAGAGAATAATATGCAATGATTTGATAAAAGGTTATTTTCTTATAGAGTGTGCATGATATAATTGAGAAGTAGATCATACAAATTGTGTAGAGATAGATCTCTGTGACAGCTTTGATTTGCAGAGGTAAATCGCTAGACAAGAGTCTAATGATATTGTCATTACAGACTAATTTTGCATGAGAAGGGTAAATTTTTGTTTCAATGGATATACCTATGTTTCTTATGGCTATCTTGCAAGTGATAGAGATAAGAGTTAGAGGCTTCATACATATGCTATATTATTGTAGCCTTGACTTGTTTCACATAGCATTATGGCTGAGCACTATCGTATATGGATAGAGTGTTAGTCATAGTCATATTTATTTCTTGTTGTAGTTTCATCATCCATATAAGGCTTATATTTTCATTATATCCCACTTGTCAGAGTTTCATTATGCTTGTTGGGATATTGAGTTAAGGTGATAGGGTGTTAGGATCATTAAGTTGTTATTTCATTGATGTATCTATGTTGTTGGTGATTCAATGTATGAAAAAAATTGTATGACAAAAAGTTTTGTTGCAGAGATTAATTATGAATGGTTGAGTTGTAGGGGGTTTGAGATTTTATTCAGTAGTTGTTGATCTTGTATTATTTAGTGGGTCCATTTTAAAAATGGGATGAAACATTGCCCATAGATTTCTGTTTTTGGTTAGGTGTATCCTAGTCTGAAATATTGTCAAACATTTCCCACATAAGATCTTGAATATTGGGGCCTTCAATGATAGCAAGTTGTGGCTTTCAAATCAAATGTGTAGCAACATCCTCTAGGTAGTGGCCTGAGAACTAATTGCAAGCAGTGGCTTCTATCGAGTGGTGGCTAGATATAATATTGGGTGTTGGGGAATCCAACAACTGGTGGCATGAAAAGTTGTGGGTGTCATGGCTTCTAATAGATGGTGGTATACAAAGTTCAAGAAGTGTTACCTTCAAATATGTAGTGCCCTAGAGAAAGTGTTGTTTGCATGATTATCAAGTTGTGGCTTGCACACTGGTGGTGGCCAATTCATATGTGAAAGAAGAATTTAATTAAGATGAGGTAAAGTAGAAGAGGATGGTGTTTTTTCTCCCTGACAGATTTTCACCTTACATACTTTGTCCTCATGTGTTCATATCATGATTATTGTGCTTATGTGTATTTCTACTTATTATTCATGTTTATGTTTAGATATTCTTACACAGTATTTTGTCACGCTTTCTACACTTCCCTGTGACATACCCTAAAATTCTCATGACCATTATACAGTATAATCCTCCATGTATGTGGCTAAGATCCCTCCTAAGACTTTGTTTGGAAAATATCTTGAGGTTTCCCTAAAGAAATAACTCTTAAAACCCTAAAATGAGAGTCATTGCTCTTATGAGGCTTAAAATAGTGATAGCTACCTGTTGCATTGTGTTTGACTTGTGATGCCATCACTCTATTCTAGTGCATACCCACGATGATCCCGAAAAGGTAGTTTTCCCAAAGGAGATGAGAGGCTTCGTGATCTAGAATCTTCAAAAGTGGCAAGCTGGAGGCTTTTTCACATAGATGATGTTGAATCCTCCCATTTTTACCTCTTTATCTTATCCCTATGAGTTACCTCCTTGAGATGTGGGCCTAATCCTATATTTCGAGAAGTCCCAACTACCTCTCCCAGGATATAAATTCCTCTTCTCCCATTTCCAAATGGTTGGTCTATATCTATTTGCACCCTTATTCTAAGATTTTTACTAGCGGCTATTCATTAAACTTGGAGAGGGAGTGCTTGGAGAGTTTCTTGGTTTGGAATTGGATTACCACTCAAGGGGAGCCTTTCAACATGAAGGATTTGGTTGTAAGCTTCCCTTTATTTCCTAGTTGTTTTACAACTGTTGGTTCATCTTCCCAAAATATATATGTTCATGTATTTATTTAGCTTGACATTCCTTGATCAGTTAAGTAGGTTGTCATTGGATTTTCTATTGGTTTTGTCATGCTTTGTTGTCTCTTGATCAATTGTGTAGGTACATAATCAATGAGAGAAGCAGGAATGATTCCGTGACACAAGTGGTTCGAGGCTATCAACAAAGTAAATCAGAATATCATCAGAACGAGGTAGGTCATCTCTTTTGTTCTACTTTTCAATTATAAGCTAGGAAGATGTCTAGTTTATTGTCACTTAAGTTTCTAGACGCACTCACTGGGCTAGAGGGACTGTCTTTGTTTGCAGAGAGGATTAACCTTGTCAACAAAATGGTGAATGCACTGGGGAGCCTATGACCCTTTCCTTCCCTTTCTTCACCTTGTATTTTTACGAGTTTGATCAACCATTCATTCTTGGACCTAATTGTTTGCCTATAGTCCATCTCACTTTCTAGTAGATGCTTGAAGGTTGTTGATTTGAGCTACTCTTGAATATTTTGTGTTTTTTCTTTGCTTTTCTCGACTATCACATTTTTTACCCTAACAGTTACGATGATATTGTGGGTTTGTTGATTCCAATAACGATGATCACTACTTTCCTCTTAACAGTTCTGATGAATGCAAAAGATTAAGAAATTTAGGGTTTGTCTCCTTATTTTTAGTTATGCTTTCCTTCTCCCAATGATTTACCAGTGTGATATTGGTTGACTCTCTTATTATCTAATTGAAATTACCTTTTAACTTTGTTTGAGTGTGCTTGAATTTTGATTAGCTTGTTAAGGTTTCTAGGTCTTCTAGGTCAACCTTCATCCACTCGTTGGTCTTCTCAACAGAGATCAAAGATCAATTACCTGTCTTAAAGAGTCTTTGTGTGTTCAAACATCCTTTGCATATCACTTTTGGTTGTTGTGTCTTAAGCTTTTTTCATTAGTAGATACTGTGAAATTCACTTAAGTTCCATTTGACAAATAATAGATTACAAATTGATTGTCTCATTTGAATCGAAAGGAAGTGTTCGCTTTGAGTTTTCTGTTTTGAAAAGTGAAAGTGAAAGTGTTTATCTTTTCATAGTTTTCAAAGAATTTTGATTCGAATTCAAATCAATAATGTGAAGAATATTTTCATATTTGTTGGCTTTCTTGTATTCTCTTTTACTTTTTCACTAGATTACATTAGTTTCATTCTGAAAAAGAGAAAAAATCATCATAATATCTTAAGGTAGTTTTGCTTTAAGCTTTGTTTTTGCATTACTTTTGCTTATCATATGAAAGATTAGATTTCATATTTTGCATTTAGCATTTGGATATTGTCACGGATGCACTTTTCCATTTGGTTTGATGCATGATTTCAATTATCTTCTTCCCTACATAGATAGCTTTCATTGAATTGAGGGATTTCATTTCATCATGTAGTTTGCATTTTAGGAATAGATAACATCATTAAGGCCTTGAAATCAAAACATAAATTCGAAAGAAATTTAATTTTAATATTACATTATTATTAGATGGTGTACTTCCTTTGTGGTTGATAGGATTATGGAAATTACAATTTTTGTTTTTGTGTAATCTTCAATATGTTTATTAGTTTCTATTTATTATATTCAAAAGAAATATAATTTTAATATTACATTATTATTAGTATTATTATATATAAAAATAAAATAAAATATACATATTTCTTAATAATGAACTGTTGTTTTTGAAAAATAATTTGCAAATTTCAAAATCTGAAAATTATTTTAAAAAATATATTTACTTAAATTTCCAGAAAAAAGAAATACTTTCATGCAGAGTGTATCATAAACTCCAAAATCACATATAAATTCATTTGTTTTATAAAGTTGTTCATTCATCATAACTGAAGTGTTAGACTTCAACACATTATATAAAAAAGACATTATATTTAATAAATTGTTATTAATATAAGAAACTTAAATAAAAATAAATTAATATAAATTAAATGGTAATAAATATTATTAATACCATGCCCGGAAATTGTTTAAATTTTAAGGCCTTTCATAGAGGTGATATTTTATCTTTAATGTCATCCTTGGAATTTTAAGGCTTTTCATACCTATTATTGGAATTTTAAAGTTTTTCACAATCATAGTATTTTGTCTTTAATGTCATTATTAAAAGATGTTGACAATTTACCATGAAAAAAAGGGCGTTATTCTAGACTCAACAATTTTCGTTTTCAACGTGTTTTTTGCACAAAAAATTTGCTTTTACTTCCAATTTAAAAATATGTTGAAGATTTACCTTGTAAAAGAAAAACGTTATTCCAGCATCACACTTTTTGTTTTCAGGCTATTTTTTCATGTTTTTTTGGGGTTTTTCATAGGGTTCTCATTTTGAGGCAATAGTTCTCGTTTGATTGGTAACTTTGTTGTGATTAGATAAGCCATTAATTAAAGTAGTTGGTGTTTTATTTTCTCCAAAAATTTTAAGAAATTATTCTTCAAACGTATCCCAGTTGGTTGTTGACCCTGCAAGAAAGGAAAAGTACGATGACCCAACTCATCCTTCAAACATATAAGGGAAAAGTCTACAGATGAAATCCTCCTCAGAGACACCATTGAGATTAATGGGCAGCATGAAATTATGGATATGTTCTTCAGCTGGAAGGCCATCATCCGGGCTATACTTTGGTAACCATCTCTCTAGATGTTTGGGAAAAGGATGAAAAGGGGGCTTAAATTTTACAGCTTTCGGGGAGTTCCAAGGTCAATCTTACATTCTAGTGGAGGAAATGGATCTGGAAGGAGATGTACTTGATGAAGGGGTGGATGTAGTAGTAGTAGATAATGATGGCGCGGTGGAACTCTAACAACAGTAGTGATTGTTAGTTCAATAGAAATAAAGACAGTGGATGAAACTTGGGTTGTGGATGTGTGAATGGAAGAAGTTAAAGTGTGGTAAGAGGTTGGTAAGGAAGAAGATGGTAATGGTTGTGATGAAATCGATGGGATATTAGGTGTCAGTAGAGGAGAGGATATAATATTCTCACTAGCAATAGAATCAGTGCGAGACGTGAGATTTTTCTTAAGATGAGTTTGAAAAGGGAAGTTAGATGGCCTGAATCCTAACTTTTCACTCTGAGCTCTCGTGAGAAATTCTCTAGAAGATTTTTAAAAATATGTAATACCACCCTCAAAATGCTTAGTATTGTTAGTATGCTCTCCAGAAATTGAAAAACCTTGAAGCTTATGTATAATGGTTTGGAAGTCAAGAGCCTCAATTGGTTGTAAGGGAAGTGGAGTATTTACTGAAGGCTAACTGGAATATATTCTTATAGGGCTAGGAGGTCTATGAGAAGGTTCTACAACATTAGATCTAGGAGGTGGAATTTAGAATGGGATCTATAAGTTGAAGGAGATATTTGTGGAGGAGACTGCATCTTGGGATGGATGCTACTTTTAGTATGTGACCTTATTTCCATTCACAGTCTAATGGCTCTCCTTCTAGCATGAAAAATTTTGATAGCCAAAATTGACTACATAAACATTTGGGAATCCACCCGATCAGAGCCCTAAATTAGACTCTTTTTCATTTGGGATGGTGGTTCCGACTGCTATTTTGGGTATGGTTACCAATACAAATGGATTATGGATGGAATGGAAAAGGTGGTAGTGATGACTAATAAACTTAGAGAACAAATGATATAAACTAGAAATAATCTAATTTAATTACTTTACTTACGTATCTCAAATCATATGTGATGAAAAAAATAACGTTATTTCATGAAAATAAAGATTCTCATAAGCCAACATTCACAATATCTGTTAAGGAATTAATTTGATTAAATAGTCAATCAAATTAATAGCAAGCTCAACACATATGGAAAGCACTTTCGTTTTTCATTGTATTTTATAATGAATTGATCCCACACATCAATAGTGACTATGCTTAAATCAATAAAAGCATATATATGAACAATGCATAAACACTTAAAATAATTCCATTTAAAAATAAAAAACAAACAGAACTAATAAAAGTACCTGATCTGTAGACAATATGTTCATTGTAGGATTGTAAAGGTTAATATATATTATAAAGTAAAACTCAAGTATAAAAGTGCAACGAGAGTTTTCCTTTTTCTTCACAAATTAGAACCCTTTGCATGAGTTTGAGAGATGGATTTATAGCCATCTTTACAATAAGAGAGTGAAACAAATTCTCCTACAAACGCTCAACTAAAAACATAACAAATATTATAAAAGTAAATGGTTATACAAGTATCAAATAGTTGAAGTCGAACCAATAATCTTTTTCCATTGGCTTTCAATTTCTAGAAGTGCTGACAAATTTGGAGGAGATCAGGGCTTGATGTGCACTTGACAGCTGAAAATGGATGCCTTAAGAGCTGGAAATATTTGAATTGTAGGTTTTAAACCCCTACAGAAATTATCTGCATATAAATTCTAAAAGCAGAAAATAAACAATGGCAAAAGAATAAAACATATATCAAATATACAAAGAGATTTTCCCCTGGATCCCAAAACTCAGATTACCAGATGGATTTTTCATTATATTCCTTTCAACGTTACAATACATATATATACATGTCGAAGCATCCACAAACCCAAATCCATTAACCTTGGATTAGAACACAACTGTAGTTCCGTTGACCAAATCTACAAAATTCCATGGAAATAAAACTATTATGCCCAAAACCACGTGTGAAATCCATGCACAAAATCAGGGCACTGTCCCAGACTCTATGCCTGCTCCCTTACATATCGCCTGACAGGGAGGGTAGCCTTCCCCCCTGTGGATGCTATGCCCGACACAATGTACAAGGGGGGATTATGCCCCCCCAGTAACCCCCCATGTGTGGGGTAGTCGTGGAAAGAATATAACACACACCCAACATGAATGGATGTATTGATAAGTTCTTTTAGGACTAGCCAATGACTATGGGGTTTGATTAGAAATTTCCAATTAAGTTCAACATTCACCTTGGTTAATTGGTCAATTCTTTTAGCAAATTCTACTAGTTCCTCAAACCGATCCTTTTCTAATTTGTCTACATTTGACAACGAGTCCTTTGAACGACTGGATATTAAATTTGATTCAAGTAATAAATATGTAATGGATTCCACTATAGAATTAGAAAAATCATGTGCTTAATTGACCAACTTCTTTACCAAATGAATTATGGTTGTGTAGCATTTGGAAACAATATATTTTTGCATTTCATAAACTTTGGAAAAATCAGATTTCTTTCCATCAATACTATTTTGCCATTTTAGTAGTTTATTCAAATCTCATTTGGTGTCATAGAGTAGGATTCAATATCAACCAACTCCTGAGTCAATGTATCTCCCATCTTGCACTTTGTTTGAATCAAACTCTGTGTCTCACAAACAAGTTGATGTTGTTTTTGGAGTTGAGCATTAAGTTAATAGGCCTCTTGTTTGAATTTGATTAAATGAGGGGTTCTGACCTGAATCTTCTCTAATTTTTAGTGTAAATCGTTGAGTTTTCCATCCATTAGCTTTATATATTTATCGTGATGGTTTATAGTGCATTAAACTATTTCTACAGCTCTGTCAAGGTGATATCCTTTTGGTTTAACTCTATCTACCACTGTGCTTTCAATTGTTGCTTTTCTTTTACATATTTTTCTTTCCATGGCTCATTCGTCTCCTTCAGCAATACATGTGCCTCTATTGCTTTTTCCATAGTTTCAAAGGCATAGGTACGTGTAAATTAAGTCATTTTACCTAGCTTATCTATAGTAGGAACAAAGGATCATTTCCAAAGGACTTCAAGAGAAGTAGTTAAAGGAGCTTTTCCTGGGACTAATGGTTATGAATCATCTAATTTTCTCTTCTGTCTTCCCCTTTTCACAACAATTTTATGCATTAGGTTATAAAATCTATCCATAAGAGGAATCTCCTTGATATCCACAAAGATTTCAGAGATAGGATTAGTAGGGATAATTTCTACTTCAATATGAGTCACTACTAGTGTCTTTTCAGGTGCCATTTGATGCGACAAAGTATTTTGCTTAGTGTTGGGATTAATATTTGGATTTTTCTGTTGAGAAGTAGTCTCTTCTTATAGGTCACGATTTCTTGTGCTCCTTTTTCCAACTGTTTAATGATTTCTATAAAAATTTTCCATACCTTTTCCCACTTCAGGTGTTCTACATGAACTTTTCCTTCACGGTTTCAAGAACAGGTTGTTCCCATTTGTTGCGATTGAGTGGAAACCACTATGTCCATTAGGGAGGAACATACTTCTAAACAAAGAAGTACTAAATTCATAGGTAAAATGAACAACCTTGAATTTATAAAATTGATGAATTGCTCTCGTTCTTTTCCTAATATTTTTTCATGAACATTGTTTAAAATCGTGTTGTATGAGTGGGCTTCAACAAACAAATCATCAAATTATTGTTCTTCATGACGAAACTTTCAAACGCCAGAGGTTGTAGCAATGTGTCGTGCTACTCCATTAGGGTCATATTTCCTAATGGGGAAGATGGACAGTTTTAAGACCTCTATAGGTTGCACCTCTTTTTCTACATGACCATAATTAGCCAAGGAATAAATTCTGAGAGGGAGAGGAAACTTGATCCAAACCCTTTTATTGTAGTCTTCCAGTGCTTTAGTTATTCCATGGGCTCCTGTCTAGTAACCCACTTCATTGCATATCAGTTTATGAGGAATGTAGATAGACAAGACATGAGTTGCTACATAACTTCACCAAACTCTCATATCTGTAAACAATTCCTCACTGAACCATTTCCCAATTTTCTTAAGGTTGTCCGTGGTTTTCGGGGACACTCTCGGAGGCTTGGCTTCAAATACTATTTCATAAATAGGAATGATGACTCAATGGAAGATTTCATGAAAATGGTCAAAACAATTGGACTCTCAAAGCACATTATGATAAATATGAATTGGGAGAGGATCAAAAGGGGTCCATTTCCATCCCATCCCTGAGAAATCCAAGGAAAAATAAAGGAAGTCCATAATATATGTAAACATGTAAAATGGGTGAATAATGTTTTCAGAAACACTTTGAGAGGTGCAGAAAGCTGCAATGTTCTTAGCTAGGTAATTGGAAAATAGGGTGTCCCAATATAGCCCTCAAATGCCCCATCAATTAGGGAAACCCAGCCATAAGGAAACTCAAAAATGTTGGGATGAGAATATAATTTGCACAACATAGTGGCAATTTGACATAAAGGAGTAGCAAGTGAGGCTATAGAAAACTTACTGTCCTCCTCTAATTTATGTTTATTCAGGTCTTTCCTCCAATCTTTTAAGGAATCAGTAGCTTCTCCATGTTTATTGACACAATCTTGCACATATTTTTTTGTCCAAAGTGCATTGTGGTTTTGAAAAATAGTACATCCCCTGAATGTATTTCAACATGAATGAGGAAATCACTATGCGTGGGTGTGAAATTTCACTTTGTAATGTTGACCTTCTCTACTACCCTTCTGACCATATCGATATAAAACATTAATCTAGACTTTACTATAATTCTTTGAAAAAAGGAATTCACTTGAGGGGTTGCCTCTGACGAAGGTACTTCGCCATCCACTATCACAATCCTCATTGTAACTTGTGCCCTTAATCTTCAAAAAAAAAATATAAATATTCTCCCACAAAGTACTCCTTGAATCTCGTTTACAAACCATGGATGAGAAAAAGCGTGAACCAGGAAGCTTATTATCTATAATCTCCAATCCCGTTTACAAACCATGGATGAGAAAAAGCGTGAACGAGGAAGCTTATTATCTATAATCTCCTTGTTTGGGCTGATAGGTTGCGGTGCAAGAGCTTTCCTTCTTCATTTCATCTAGTTGCGAAGTATCAGAGCTCCCGTATGAAAAGAGAAGAAAAAAATTAGCGAAACAAAGTAAACATGTGTAGTAGTAAAAATGAATCGTAAATTGAAAGTTTAACCCATTAAATGAACTAATTTACCACTATAAATGTGCCATTGAATAACCATAATGAGTGTATTTAATTGATTGGACAATGGCTAGGTGGGAGGCCATGTGTAGAGTGCCACGTGAGAACCTTGGTGTAAAGCACCCAAAAGAAAGTTAAAATTGGAATTTTATAAAGTAAGAAGGCTTCGGGCTTACCGGTAATGTAGGAGTGAGAGAGAAGCGATAGCTCAGAAGGGGAAAAACCCAAAAGTAAATAAAATAAAGTTTTGGTTATTGGAGGTGCAGGGTGAATAGAGAGGAGAGAGGAGTATCTAGAAGACCGAATGCTCGTAAGATATTATAAATTGAATTAGGAAAATGTTATGGGCTTCTGGAGTGGCCGACTAATAGAGAAAAGTGGGGCTACTACTAATAAAATAGGAAATTATATTATATGAGCGGAAGTGGGGACTCATACTCATAAATAAATCCTATAATACTATATGAGTGGGAGTGTGGGCCAAAACTTATCTGCACGCTATGCAATAATTGTGATGATGTGGACGCAAGAGACCCGCGTGCCCGTAATCTTTTGGAATTAAAATTTAAAGAGTTACGGGTTGCTGGGGTTCCAGGTACCAACTTGCCTAGTAGTTAAGTGCCAAATCAAAAGTTCACTCTCCAAAGTGTTTAAAAATATTAGTTGATGCTGCAATGCAATGGTCCTTTAAAAGGCATATTTTATTATTTTTTAAATGCTTGATTAATGCAAAAGGGTTTTTTAGAGGGTAAATTATAAACTTAGAAAAAACAAAAGGGTCCTCATTATTATTATAATATAAAAATTAATGAAGGTTGTTGTTTCCTACAACACAAAGACAAATTCAAATCTAAATAGATAAAATGAACATGGAGGCCCTTAATTATGGGATCGCAAATAGGGTTTTCATTTTGCATACTCGTAAAAATCCCATATTGTGTGTGCTAAGGCTGATATGCACCAAGAACTAACCAGTCCATATCTAACCCGTGGGTTTTTTGTACTAGATCTTCAACATTATGAGAAAAACTTGCCCATCTAACTCTTTCAAGTAAGCTCATGCCTATCATATCTCCTATGGCTCCTATGGCATTCATAAGCGACCCAAACGCATGTGTACATATAAAAAAATGAAATGAAATCTATACTCCTAGGGATACAATCAGCCTCTACCTCATTTAGAATGAAAGAAAAAGAAAAAAGATTCACCCCTACATCATTCTCTAAAGTCCCAATTTCACAATAAAATTTTCTCCTCCTAAAAAAATCACCAAAAAAACCATAGCAAACTGCACCATCACCATTGTGTGAATTCATCAATTTAAAAATTATATATATAATGTTTAAAAAATTTAATAAAATCAGTAAAAGAATGAAAATCTTATCATTAATATATATATCAACCATTGATCATTTTTAATATGGAATTCTTATAACTTTTAAATCTGGTAAAAAACGTTGGTGACGTAAGTCGCTGCTTGTGTGAAAGATACTTGCTAAGACTTATACAAAATTCAAACCGAAGACAAAATGAATAAATACCTTATAATTAATATATAATTTAATGTTTTATTATGGTTTAATTATGTATATAATTTTTAATTTAATTTTAATTTTTCAAAAAATGAATTTGATACTATGAATTTTATAGTAAGATGGTGCATAATTATTATTTTTTTATTAGGATGGTATAAAATTAATATCTATTTTAATAATGTTTTATTTTTATATTTATATATAATTTTCAGTAAAATTATAATTTTGAATTTTATTTAAAATATAGAATAACTACATTCAATTCCAGAATTATATAATTTAAATTCCATTTTATAAAAAATAAATAAATCAATAACACCTCAAAACATACAAGAAGTAAGCTAAAACTGTGCTGTACCAACCAATTTTAAACAGAAATTAATTTAAAATATTTTAGACAAAAAATAATTTTAAAAAACAAACCCGAACACACCAGAAATTCGAAGAGTTAAATAAAGCGGTCATATTGCAACCGGATGTCCAATGCCTACCGCTTTTGTCACTGTTCAGTAAGACTAGCTATGTTGATCCTGCCAAACTAAAGTTTTGTTCAACAAATATACAAGTTGTTAATAGGTAATAAGTTCAACAAATATACAAGTTGTTAATAGGTATTAAATTAGTTAAGGTTATATATATATTTTTTTTGGGTAATTAATTTGTTAAAATTTAATTGTGGGTATAGATAGCTCAGGCCATTTAATTCTTTTTCAACCTGTGTTTTCAGAATAATCTGCTAAAATCTAAAAATGGACATATCTAAAAGTGGACATATACAACCGGCTAATTTAATTCTCGTTTGCAAACTACTTATTTTCAACCCATGTTTTCACTGCAGCTATCAGGTCATGCTTTTCGTGGGCTGAGCAAACCATTTAGGTGAACACTGCAGCTGTCAGGTCATGCGTTTGGTGGGCTGAGCAAACCATTTAGGTGAACACTCCAGCTGTCAGGTCATGCGTTTGGTGGGCTGAGCAAACTATTTACGTGAACATCATAGTACCAACTGTGCGTTTTCACTGCAGTAATCAGGTCATGTGTTAGTACCAACTGTGCGTGTTCACTGCACTAATCAGGTCATGTGTTTGGTAGGTTGATCATACCATTTCCATGAACATCATAGTACCAACTGACTCTATTATAATGCTGGAATTGTGCTTAGCAGCATTCGAAGTTCTCGACTGATAGTTTTGCCCTGTAGTTTTGTCAAATCTGTGGAGAATGGTCGGTTCTGGAGTTTTCGTGGCTCAATGATAGCCTAATTGTTAAAATTTTCAACGATTTGGGAGACTGTTAATAGCGTCCATATGCTAGAGTTTTATGAGAGTAATGTTCTAAGCACAAATCGTATCATTTAATGCTGCACTTTTATGGGAGTAATGTTTTAGGCACCATGGTGACAAACGTATCATTTATTGTAAGGCGTGTGTTAAACGGGCCTGAAATGGGTAGGATTGGAAAGAAATGGATTCTAAAGAAGTGGACACGAGGTGAGTCTCAAATGACTTGCAAAGCACCTCTATTTATACAAAATCATGGAGAACAGGTTGGGGTTAATTTGGTTGTTGGCCAACCTTGATGAAGTAAGGTTTGGTTGTGATACCCTTGCAAATCTTGATCATCGAAGTCATTTCCGTTGGCACTCAGTGGGTAGTGAGAGGCCTTACATAGTACGCTCTCGTTGTGGTACCATACAAGTCTTGTAGGGTCATCAGATCCTTTCAATTGGCACTATGGAAATTTGAGAGATAGAATGGTCAGTGCAAAGAATGATATTTTTCAATCATTCCATGAATTCGCTTTTGAGGTGACATTGATTGATATATTAAACGTGTAACAATGTCCAACTTTGTTTTATTTATAAACATTAAAAAGATATAATTAAACATGATTGGCGTCATCTTAGAGTTTCAGTCTTTGCATTGTTCATTCCTGTATTATGATGTATTATGAGGTTTGATCTAAAGCGGCTTACGCCATAGTTATCCAATTCGGTAGTGTCTGTAAAAAAAATTGAAAATTCTCGATTCATTCTATTCTGCGGGATTTCTTGTCAAATTCCAATCCTCTAGCGGGGGATAGAGTTGAGTTGGTGTGATGTGATTGAAGGACTGATGTGATGTCTCAAGTAGGATGTTTCTTTCCCTAGTGCTACTGGGGGACCGGGTGTGGTGTATTGATGTTTTATCTAATATTTTTGGAATAGGGTTGATGTGACGCCGTCACGGCCTTTGTTTTTTTTTTTTTGCGTGAAACCAGCGTTGATGGATGACGAGTGTTTATCTTTCCATGTGTTTTCTCCTTTTATATATATTGGTTATGAACTTGTATCCTCTTTCTTCCAGTAACCAGGCTGGAGCAAGGGGTTTTGTATATGCGATTCCAATCATATCTTAATTGTTCTATAACTGACTTATGTTTTAAGTTAAAAAGGTCAATGATGGCCCATCGCACACCCCGTGTTGGAGATCCTGAACGCAATATATTGGGCAAGCTCAATGAAGAGGAAAATTAATAAATTTTTATTAACTATAATGGAGACTCAATTTTGATTAATAAAGGATCCATTCATGAATATGTCATTCGAGTGGCCAGCATCTAATGTATAGAATTTTGTTTTTTTCATTTTTTTTTTTTCAAATTAATATTGTGTAAAATACAAGGTAAGGGAATAATACCACTAGACGACGATGATTGGATCAGAAGATATGATAAATGTTGGGTATTTTTTTTACCAAAATATGTTAGTATAATATAATGCAAACCGTGAACAACATTCTTTGAATAGTGCCCCAAATTACAATGCCAATCGTATGCGTTTTTCATTATAATACCGACAAGACGTTCATTCTAGTTTAATTCTGCAACAAATATTTTCAAACTCTGTATCACATTAGGGTTAGGCTTTTATTTGCTTGAAAATAAATAAACAATTATCTCTCAAAAATTATAAAAAATTTCAAAAATTTTGAAAATTGAAAGCCTCATGTGTATAAATTGTCATGAGTAATTCTTATTTTAAAAGCTTTATGAATCTCCAAATGTCATGGATTACTCTAAATCTTACAACTACAAAAGAAGTTCTCATTAGAAGATATTGATTTTGTGATGAATGGTTTGGTTAATGGGAAAACTAAGGACATTGAAGGTTACGAGGGGAAATCTTAAAAATTGGAGGTCATGTCATCATCCCTCACATCCACGGTCAAGCAAGGGTTCCCTAAACCATGGACTCAAAGCCTAATTATCCATATTTTTAAAAGTGGGGATACTAATAACCCCTCTAATTATGAGACAATTATGATCATAGCTCTCCTAGCAAGTTATATGGTATTATTTTGGAAAAGAAGTTGAGAATATGGCTTGAAAGTGAAGGTAAGCAGGCTAAAGGACAAGGAGGTTTTAGAAGGCAACATCAACAAGTGACGACCTCATTAAGCTTAGGATCATTGTGGAGGAAAATTCAATATCTTTTGTTGCTTTGTGGGCTTTAGAAATACTTTTGATAAGGTTCCTAGAAACAACCTATTTCGATAAGGTTCCTAGAAACAACCTATGGAATAGATTAGAAGAGCTAAAGGTTCCTCTTAAGTTGAGAGCTGCGGCTATAAGTTTATAGGAGAATGTAATTGCCAAGTTAAAGAGCAACGAGGGGTGGTCGAAAGATATTAAGTCTAATATCACATTTAAACAAGATTGCCCCCTCTCCCCTACCCTATTTGGCATTTACATCGACAAGCTAGAAGGTTGTTTAGAGGAAGCATGATGTGCTAGCACGATCTTTGCTGGGATACTCATCATCCTTCTTCTATATGCTGACAATATCATTCTTCTCGCAAGGTGCCCATCTTATCTTGATAAGCAACTTAGACTTCTTAAGGATTTCTACTCTACCATGGATATGATTGTTAATACTCACAAAACAAAAATGATTATCAAATCCAAGAAGGACACTTACTCTAATTTTATGTATGACAATAGTAACTTGGAGGAAGTGCCTTCCTACAAGTAACTAGGAATTGATATTCACCACAAGTTCAACTGGAACTATAGCGTTGAGAAAAGGATTAATGAGGCATGGAAAGCTTATTTTGGTCCTGAAAATAATTTTAAAACGGCAAACCTCGTAATGTGGGATAGAAAGAAGTTTCTCTTTGAAACTTTAGTCACTCCGATTATCTTATATGGATGTGAGGTTTGGGGTTGTAGCATCTCTAGAGAATCTTGGAGAAAGAATCGATAAGCATTTTATAACGTACAACCTCAAAGTTAAAAGTAACACAACATATCCTATTCTCCTTATAGAAGTAGGTCTTTCCCCTATCGAGAGCCTAGCTATGACTAGGTTTCGATTGTACAATCACAAACTCAATAACATAGGAGACCATAGACTTCCTAAACTAGCTTTAAATTCCAGCCAAAACCACCTAGGGCTCAATCGAGGGTGGTACAAAGACACCAGAGCTTGGTTAAACCATTGGGAGATCGACAAGAATGTTGCATTGCAAAACATTAATAACATTAAAAATATTGTTACTTCTAAGTTCAAAGAAAAAATGTGGTGTGAGAAAGATTTAGCAACTAAAAGAAAATTAAGATATTATGAGGAGGTCATCAACCCCACCCTAGAATATCAAAAGTATCTCTTTGTTTTAACTAGCTCAATGAAGAAAATTAATATAGCAAAGATTAGAACAAACTCTCATGAGCTCCATAGTGAAATGGGTCATTGGGCAGTTCCTAAAACACCATGGATGGAAAGGTTCTGACATCTCTGTGAGAATATGAACATCGAGGATGAAAATCACTTCCTCTTAGAGTGCCCCGTGTACAACCACATTAGATCTTAGTTTCAAAATCTCTGTTGCAATACTCACCTTCCTACAATTTTACAATGTCAAAATTATAGTGAGCTCGGAATGCTTCTCTCCAAGCTTTTTGAGCATAGGAATAAAATCTTAAATCAAACTAAATAATTCATTTCTTTAGGTCCGATAGACCAAAGTTTGGTCTGAGCAGAGGTTAACCATCATCATCATCATCATCAATGAACTTCAAAAGAAATTAAGCCAACGAATGGTCAAAATGTGAGAAAGTCCCACCATTCATTCTGCATGATTTATTGGAAAAGTATGGTAAAATTTTGTAAAATACAACTTAAACAAAGGAGTCATTTTGTAATAAAAGATTGCCCCACCAAAAAATGTTTGCATTGTGTTGTGGACATAAATTATGGTTTATTGTTTGAGTAAAAATTATTGGTTTTTATTAACTTAATATTACTACTATAAACATATTTATTAATGTGGTTAATATAGGTAGATAAACATATTTACTAATGTGGCTCATATAGGTAGACATGTGTGCTTTTTGGCCATTGATGTATAAAAGGTAGATGAGCAACCACTTTAGTAAATGGTAGTTATGCTAGTTAACAACCTAAGTTTATGGGGTGGATTTATTGGTTATGGTTAACAAGGGTTGACAAGGTTCGTCATGGTTGAAGAGGGTTGACTTAGGGTATTGTTACATCAATCTATAATATTACAATAGTGTTGACATTATTAAATTGTTACACTAATATTGATCATGGTTGATCATTGTTACACATGATTGACAATGGTTCATGTTAGATTAATATTAATTCTAATTTTACAATTAATGTATCAATATATTATTTTTACATCAATATAATAATGTTACATTAACATTGACATGGTTACTCTATTACATTAATATTGACCATGGTTCACCATTCTTAACCATGTGTGACAAGAATTCATGTTACATAAACTTTAATGGTACATTAACTTTAGAAAAATGGTTGCATTAATTTTGATGAAGTGGGTTGATACGGCTAGACATGTTTCATAAGGTTGACCATGGTTGATGAGGGTTGACCATTATTGGTCAAAGTATAGCATGGTGGAATTTAGTTAACAATGATTAATAACTACTACCATGACTAACTAAGGATTATGATGAAAGATTATGGTTAACCTTGGTTTATCATTGTTGTCCATGGTTGATCATTATTACTTGGTCAACATTAATGTTGGCAATGGTTGACCATGGTCAACCATGAAATCTTCCATTAATGTTAATGTTAATGCTAATGATATATTATTTCTATAAAAATTGCTACATTAATCATTGAAAAGGGTTAATAGGGTTGACCATTGTTGATGAGGATGGCCATGTTTGAAGAGGGCTAACCATTGTTCATCAAGGGAGACAATGGTTGACACAAGTTGAACATGATTAACAATGATTACCTTGATTGACTTCGATTAAACATGAATGATAGTGAATCAAATGGTTGATGCCTTCGGACCATGATTTAAAATGATTACCATGGTTGGGATTTTTTCTTTGTGTTGTCCAAGAATTTATTTACTTAGAAATTTTGCACATTTTCTACACAACCATATGTCACATACCCTAAAAATTGTTAAGGAAAATATGACATGAAATTTCTTTTTTCGATTGTATGTTTGTGTCATTTTATTTATGCAACCACATTGGGATGTTAGTTGTGTAATGTGATTTTGTTATAATGTGTAACATTCACCAAAAGAAATTTTTTAATTATAATTATGATGTTCATTTGTTTATCGCTAGGTAACTATATTGACATTTTTCATCACATTGTACTAGCATTTGTTTCGTAGTACTTTGATGCCATTTTTCTTGCACAATGGCATTGAGATGTTAGTTTTGTAATGTGACTTTTTTATGAAACCAAAAATTTTATTCTATAAAATAAACAAAAAAGATAATTGTTTTGAAGAAATTGTGTTTAGACTTAAAAATCCAGATCTCACATTAACACCTACTCATATTAACGACATAAGAAATGTGTTTGTAATCTTGCATTGGGACAGTTGATATACATTGTCAAACGTAATCAAGCACATCAGTAAACCAGTGTGTTTTAAACCATATTATTATTAACATTATTAACATTTTTAAACATTGACTTTGGTGAGCATGGTTTAAAAGTGGGTGAACATGGCTAGACCAAGTTCACCGTGGGTGAACATGGTTTAACTAATTTCACCATATTTGGCCATAATTTTCTATGATAGGTTATGATTCTTTGTATTGATGATGAATGACTATGGTTTACCATGTTTGACTATACTAAACATTGTTGGCTAGGTTGACCATGGTTTTTGAAGGTTGATTATGGTGACTATGATTGACTAATGATAACCATCATTAACTATGAATAGCCTAGTGATCCAAATTGGATCATTATAATGTTTGTCATCTTGATTCATTTGAGGTGGAAAAAGTGGAGGAATCAGCTCACGGGACTATGTTTACTGGCGGGACCCGGTTTTGTGAAACAAGGCCTAAAACCGAGTGTTTTGATGCATCAACTGACGTTTTTGGGGGGTAAATTTTCTTCTCTTTAGTGTGGAACATTTTCATGCTATTCTACATACATAGATCTTTCCAACGACACAAGAAGCATCTCAAACAAAGTCCGTATGCAAAATTTATGCCACTCAGAAGTTGACCTTCCTGTTTTCACACCTATAGTTTGGGAGGATGTCGCGTCAGCCCCCATTATTCACGGAAAAGGAGCTAGCCACATGTCTGTCATGTAAAAGACTCTAGAAGAGACTATATTGTAACTATAGTTAAGAGTTTATGTAGTCCAAATTACCTACTAGTAGGCTATCAAGCTATCTTGTAACCGGGCCACTAGGAGGAAGATGCATTCCATTATTTTGAGAGAATTTTGTTACATAGCTAAGAAAAGATAGTCAAGAGAGATGTGAGGTAGAGCACACAAAGAGGATATGTGCATTGTGGAAGCCCATGGGTCACAGACATTACTTCTTTTACCTACAGCCATATTTCCACACAATAAAGAGAGCGAAGCGGCCTCATCTTCCATTTGATTTTTCTCCTCAAAGGGTTTCCTAGACAGCATATCTTATGTCTTATGTGTGTGTGAGATTATTTTTTCATTTTATTTTTTCCTACATAATTTCCGTTTGCATAAATGCACTAATTAAATTTAAATATACAGATCTTAATGTTTAATAAAGCTGTAATAGTGTAAAATTTTAGTATTTTAATATATTATTATGATTTCTTTTGTGATGAACTATTGAGTGGAATATCCATGATAATTTATGGATCACTTAGGCTTCCCATTGTTGAATATGAATCACCATGGTTTCACGTATTTGGCTATTTTTGAGCATACTTTTCTATGATATATTATGGTTTACCATTTTGGCAATGGTTGACCATGTTCAATCATAGAGATTGGTTGACCATGTTCAACCATTCTAACCTTGATTGACCCTAGTTGGTAATTGCGAAGGGGTAGTGTTGGCATAGATCTCAACTATGGGATACGATCATCTAGTCAGATAATTGTGTTGGCATTTTTGTCAATAGTCTTAGATGAGGTTACATAATGATTTAATCTAGTGGTTTTAGAGGCTTGAGAATATGACTGTAGATGGACTAAATCAAGAATGGTATATATATATAGATATAGGTATTTATGTTTTGGCCAAAATAGAGGATGAACGTTGCAATTTTTTTATCAAACTGCATTTTTAAAAGAGTAAGCCCATACTTTATTCCGCAAACATTTGTCTGTAGTCGAGATTAAAGAGAGAAAACCTGTTTCTATGCCTATAGGTTCCCAAAAGGAAATACCATGAGCATCAACTAGGGATTTTCCAACAATATTTGTTGAAGAAAGTTTGATTGACTTGGCGCACAATGGTTATGTTGGAATTGGTCTCCAAAGGATTGTAAACACATTAAATTTCATGTGATCATGATAATGGATTTATTTCTCATCATTTGAATCATTCATGTCTCGTTGTTGAAGGTGTGAATTCATTAAAATTCATGCAATTGTGATATTGGTTCATCTTGTCATCACAAAATAGTGGAGCACACTAATCATGTTGATTTGATCGATCATAATAACATGGATAAGGTAAAAAATGTAGTGTTTGATGATATTTTCTTAGATCTGGTCCTCATAAACTAATTTCTTTTTCAAATGGTTGATTTGGGAAATTTAGACTGCACTAGGAATTGCAGTTAAATAACTATGGCATTGATGTAGCTGAGGTTTGATCGGTAAATGTTTCAGTAATTGAAAGTCCTATGCATATCTATGGGAGATATTTTGATGGTTTTTTAGTGTGTGTGTATCTAATAAGTCTAGATCCATAACAGGGAAATTTTTTATAGTGTGTATAGCACCTGCGATAGAGATTATTGAATAGAAAAGTGTGTGTATTGGGTTTAGTGAGACAATGGAAGGTTTGATGATTGTGTGCATAAAAAGGATGTGATGGATAAGCCCATAAAAAGCAAATAATATGCAATGATTTGATAAAAGGTTATTTTCTTATAGAGTTTGCATGATGTGATTGAGAAGTAGATCAGACAAATTGTGTAGAGATAGATCTCTGTGACAGCTTTGATTTGCAGAGGTAAATCGCTAGACAAGAGTCTATTGATATTGTTATTATAGACTAAGTGTGCATGAGAAGGGTAAAGTTTTGTTTCAATGGATATACCTATGTTTCTTATGGCTATCTTGCAAGTGATAGAGATAAGAGTTAGAGGCTTCATAGATATGCTATATTATTGTAGCCTTGACTTGTTTCGCATAGCATTATGGCTGAGCACTATTGTATATGGATAGATTGTTAGTCATATTCATATTTATTTCTTGTTGTAGTATTCATCATCCATATAAGACTTATATTTTCATTATATCCCACTTGTCAGAGTTTCATTATGCTTGTTGGGATATTGAGTTAAGGTGATAGGGTGTTAGGATCATTAAGTTGTTATTTCATTGATGTATCTATGTTGTTGGTGATTCAATGTATGAGAAAAATTGTATGACAAAGAGTTTTGTTGCAAAGATTAATTATGAATGGTTTAGTTGTAGGGGGTTTGAGATTTTATTCAATAGTTGTTGATCTTGTATTATTTAGTGGGTCCATTTTAAAAATGGGATGAAACATTGCCCATATATTTTTGTTTTTGATTAAGTGTATCCTAGTCTGAAATATTGTCAAACATTTCCCACATAAGAGCTTGAAGGTTGGGGCCTTCAATGATAGCAAGTTGTGGCTTGCAAATCGAAGGTGTAGCAACATCCTCTAGGTAGTGGCATGAGAACTAATTACAAGCAGTGGCTTTTATCGAGTGGTGGCTAGATACAATATTGGGTGTTGGGGAATCCAACAACTGGTGGCATGCAAAGTTGTGGGTGTCATGGCTTCTAATAGATGGTGGTATACAATGTTCAAGAAGTGTTGCCTTCAAATATGTAGTGCCCTAAAGAAAGTGTTGTTTGCATGATTATCAAGTTGTGGCTTGCACACTGGTGGTGGCAAATTCATATGTGAAAGAATAATTTAATTAAGATGAAGTAAAGTAGAAGAGGATGGTGGTTTTTCTCCCTGAAGGGTTTTCTCCTTACATACTTTGTCCTCATGTGTTCATATCATGATTATTGTGCTTATGTGTATTTCTACTTATTATTCATGTTTATGTTTAGATATTCTTACACAGTATTTTGTCACGCCTTCTACACTTCCCTGTGACATACCCTAAAATTCTCCTGACCATTATACAGTATAATCCTCCATGTATGCGGCTAAGATCCCTCATAAGACATTGTTTGGAAAATATCTTAAGGTTTCCCTGAAGAAATAACTCTTAAAACCCTAAAATGAGAGTCATTGCTCTTATGAGGCTTAAAACAGTGATGGCTACCTGTTGCATTCTGTTTGACCTATGATGGCACCGCTATATTCCAGTGGATACCCATGATGATCCCATAAAGGTAATTTTCCCAAAGGAGATGAGAGGCTTCGTGATCTAGAATCTTCGAAAGCGGCGAGCTGGAGGTTATTTCATATAGATGAGGTTGAATCCTCCCATTTTGACCTCTTTATCTTATCCCTATGAGTTACCTCCTTGAGATGTGGACCTAATCCTATCTTTCGAGAAGTCCCAACTGCCTCTCCCAGGATATAAATTCCTCTTCTCCCATTCCCAAATGGTTGGTCTATATCTATCTGCACCCTTATGCTAAATTTTTTCCTAGCGGCTATTCATTAAACTTGGAGAGGGAGTGCTTGGAGAGTTTCTTGGCTTCGACTTGGATTACCACTCAAGGAGAGCCTTTCAACATGAAGGATTTGGTTGTAAGCTTCCCTTTATTTCCTAGTTGTTTTACAACTATTGGTTCATCTTCCCAAAATATATATGTTCATGTATTTATTTAGCTTGACATTCCTTGATCAGTTAAGTAGGTTGTCATTAGATTTTCTATTGGTTTTGTCATGCTTTGTTGTCTCTTGATCACTTGTGTAGGTACATAATCACTGAGAGAAGAAAGAATGATTCCGTGACACAAGTGGTTCGAGGCTATCAACAAAGTAAATCAGAATATCATCAGAATGAGGTAGGTCATCTCTTTTGTTCTAATTTTCAGTTATAAGCTAGGAAAATGTCTAGTTTATTGTCACTTAAGTTGCTAGACGCACTCACTAGCCTAGACGGATCGTCTCTGTTTGCAGAGAGGATTAACCTTGTCAACAAAATGCTGAATCCAATTGGGGAGCCTATGACCCTTTCATTCCCTTTCTTCACCTTATATTTTGACAAGTTTGATCAACCATTCATTCTTAGACCTAATTGTTTGCCTGTAGTCTGTCTCAGTTTTTAGTAGATTCTTGAAGGTTGTTGATTTGAGCTATTGTTGAATATTTTGTGTTTTTTCTTTACTTTTCTCGACTATCACATTTTTTACCCTAACAGTTACGATGATATTGTAGGTTTTTTGATTCTAGTAGCGATGATCGCTACTTTCCTCTTAACAGTTCTGATGATTGTAGAAGATTAAGAAATTTAGGGTTTGTCTTCTTATTTTTAGTTATGCTTTCCTTCTCCCAATGATTTACGAGTGTGATATTGGTTGAATCTCCTATTATCTAATTGAAATTACCTTTTAAATTTGTTTGAGTGTGCTTGAATTTTGATTAGCTTGTTAAGGTTTCTAGGTCTTCTAGGTCAACCTTTGTCCACTCATTGGTCTTCTCAACAGAGATCAAAGATCAATTACCTGTGTTAAAGAGTCTTTGTGTGTTCAAACATCCTTTGCAGATCACTTTTGGTTGTTGTGTCTTAAATTTTTTTCATTAGTAGATACTGTGAAATTCACTTAAGTTGTATTTGACAAATAATAGATTACAAATTGATTGTCTCATTTGAATCAAAAGGAAGTGTTTTCTTTGAGTTTTCTGTTTTGAAAAGTGAGAGTGAAAGTGTTTATCTTTTCATAGTTTTCAAAGAATTTTGAGTCGAATTCAAATCAATAATGTGAAGAATATTTTCATATTTGTTGGCTTGCTTGTATTCTCTTTTACTTTTTCACTAGATTACATTATTTGCATTTGGAAAAAGAGAAAAAATCATCATAATATCTTAAGGTAGTTTTGCTTTAAGCTTTGTTTTTGCATTACTTTTTCTTATCATATGAAAGATTAGATTTCATATTTTTCATTTAGCATTTGCATATTGTCATGGATGCACTTTTCCATTTGGTTTAATGCATGATTTCAATGATCTTCTTCCCCACATAGATAGCTTTCATTGAATTGAAGGATTTCATTTCATCATCTAGTTTTCATTTTAGGAACATATAACATTGTTAAGGCCTTGAAATCAGAACATAATTACAAGATCAAATTCAAAATCTATCAATTAATCTAAAGAGAATTTGAAACATTAACATTAATATTTAGTCGTCTAGGCTAGAGAAGTATTCCGACATCTTTAAAACTTAGCAGTTGTCATTCGCTTCGGCATTAGACAACACTAGCATAGACTTGTGTTCCTTGTACCATCGCATATATAAAGGGAGACCCCCATAGCTTGCAAACCTTTATCCATAGGAAGCCAGGTCTACCGCCTCGTAAACATGATATAATGAACACAACATTCGGTGAGATTGTCTACACGTACGCCAAGTCCTTGGTAAATTTATCTGATGAGGCATCGTTACTTGGTACTCCTTTTACCTAGATTCACCTGAGCAGTCATTTCGATATTTTCTGACTCTTTAATTAGCCAAGGAATAAACTCCAAAATCGAGATGAAAGATGGGCCAAACCCTTTTATTGTAGCATTTCAGTTCTTTAATTATTCCATAGGCTACAGTTTATTACGCCACTTCCCTATATAGTAGTTTATGAGGAATGTAGAGAGGCAAGACATTGGGTGAAGCACAACTACCCCAAACTCTAATATACGTAAACAATTCCTCACCGAACCATTTCCTAATTTCTTAAGCTTGTCCATTATGTCTAGGTACATTATGGAGGGTTTATCTTGGAATACTATTTCATAAATAGGATTGACGACTTAGAGGCAGATTTCATAAAAATGGTCAAAATAATTGGACTCCCAAAGGGAATTGTGATCAATATGAATTAGGAGAGGATCAAAAGTGGTGCATTTCAGTCCCATGGCTGGGAAATCAAAGCAAAAACAACAGTTGTCCACAATATATGCAGACATGTAAAATGGGGGAATAATGCTTTTAGAAACACTTTGAGAGATACTAAAAGAAAAAATGTGCTTAGCTAGGTTATTGGACAATAGGTTGACGTGATCAAATATATATCCCTAAGGTGCCCCATCAATTAAAGGAACTGAAGTATGAGGAAACTCATAAACATTGGGATAAGAATATACTCTACACAACATGGTGGAAATCTGATTGAAAGGAGAAGCGAGGCATTAGAATAATTATCGTACTCCTCTACTTTATGTTTATTTAGGTCTTTCCTCCAATATTTTATGGAATCAACAACTTCTCCATGTTTATTGAGAAAATCTTGCATCTATTGTTTGTGCATTGTGGTTCTGATAAATGGTACATGGATCGAAGGTCTTTCTGCATGAATGATCCAATCACTATGGCCTTTTAGGTGTGAAACTTTCACTCTGTAATGTTGACATTCTATACTACCCATCTAATCATATCGATATAAGGCATTAATATGGATCTCGCTACAATTCTGTGAAAGAAGGAATTCACTACATCTTGAGGGGCTTCCCCTGAGGCAGGTGCTTCGTCATCCACTGTCATGGTCCTCACTATAACTTGTGGCCCTTCATCTTCAAATATATTATAAATATTCTCTCATGAAGTATTCCATGAAGCCCATGTACAAAACATATGAGAAAATTCCTGCACCAGAAAACTTATCATTTATAATCTCCTTGTATGGGTTTAGGGGTTGTGACGGAGGAGATTTCTTTTTAGACTTTTCCCTCTTAATTTCATCTAGAAAGGAAGTATCAAATATCACCTGTGAAAGGAGCAAAGGAAATTAGTAGAGTAGAGTAAATACCAATAATAGTATAAATAAATTGTAAACCAACAGTTTAACCCCTTAAATGAACTCATTTACCACCATAAATGTGCCATCGAATAATCATAATGAGCATGTTAGATTTTCAGCTTATGTGGTAGTTTTTTGCAGTGGCATCATCCGGATTATCCACATTTTTGTATTCATTATGTCGATGTTTCAAACCCCAAAGGGAGTCCATCATCAAGACTTAAATTAGATAGAATATGAATGAAAGTTCTTTGAGAGAAGAGTCTTTCGACCTGAGTATAAATAAACCTAGATCCCTGATTTTTATAAAGAATCCGACATTTATATATGATTTCTTATTTATTTTTATTTATTATTATTATTTTTATTTCTTATTATTTTATTTTTATAATAATAATTTTATAATAATTTCTAATTTAGTTTATTAATTATTTAATCGAGATTATTTAGCTTTAATTATTCCAATTGTTTTACCTAGTACCTAAAAATATTTTAATTGATATACTTAATTCATAAATTAGTTTAATTAGTTAATTTATTTCTTTCTATTGTTTTTATTTTTATTTAATTAATTAATTTAAATTTAATTGATTTAATTTAATTTTAATTAATTTTATCCATAATTCTTTTTTATTTTATTATTGTTATTTACCATTTTCATTGTTAATCTTATTTAGCCCTAATTGTCTAATTAATCAATCAATTAATTAATTTATAATCTTTATTTTATTTATTTATTTATTTATTTTTTAATCAAAAGTTAATTTTTGGTTATTATTAATAATTTTAGTTTAATTAATTGACTAATTTTAATTAATTTTTATTTTATTTAATTGACTAATTTTTATTAATTTTTATTTTTATTTTTAATTAGCATTAATTAGAATTAATTTAATTAATATAATTAATTAATTAAAATTGAATTAAATTAATTAATTTTAATTAATTTGATTTAATCAATCTAATTAAATTTAATTAAATTTAATTAATTAATTAATTAATTTTATTAATATGAAAACCTTTGATACTATGCTTCCAAAGGCTTGGACGGGTTTATTTGTCCGATCAGGGTAAGCCAATTTCCACTAATTTCACTCCCATTGTCCCTGTTTGAGGTTCTAATGAAATTTCATAATTTCGATGGCCTCTCTGATTTTTCTTTTTCGATAATTATCCTCTCTTGCAATAATTTTAGTGTCTTCCAAACACACATGATGTTTGGTTTTGGACGAGTGTTCTGCAAGGGCTGATGTACGGGATCTCTCATTCTTTATATCAGCCTCGTGCTCTTTAAGTCTTATTTTCAGAGACTGACCTATTTCCCCAATATAACTCTTGCCACAAGAGCAATCAATCTTGTACACACCCTTGAGTTGTTGACGATCAATGTTATCCTTTACTGACCTCATCATTTGCCTTATTGTTCCACATGTTGTAAATTGAGTGTTTATGTTATTCTTTCTTAAAATTTTTGCAATCTTATCTGTAATCCCTTGGATGAATGGAAGGTAAAATTTTCCATAATTTTCTTTCTTGTTTTCAGGAGGATGCTTAGAGAGGACCTTATCCTGAGCTCTTCTTATAGCTTTCCTGATACTCAACTCTCTGTATCCTAGCTTTTTGAAGACAGAGGTTAAGTGTTCAATTTCTTCTTTTAAGTGATCAGGGTCAGAAATCCTGAGAGCCCTAATAGCTAGAGTGTTTAAGACGCCAAATTTTTGGGAAGGATGGTGGTATGAGTAAGCACAAAGATAGTTATTAGTATGAGTTTTATTTCTATAGACCTGGTGTCCCAAAGTACCATCCTCTTTTCTACTGATCAGTACATCTAGAAAGGGAATCTTACCGTTCTCTTCAAGCTCCATAGTAAACTTGATTTCGGAAGATATAGAGTTAAGATGATTGAAAAACTTCTCCAGTTCAGCCTTGCCATGAGTCCATTTCAGGTTAGTGTCATCAACAAATCTTTTCCACCAAGCTAGCTTCAAAGGGTATGAGTCAAGGGCTTTTCTTTCAAAGTACTCCATGTATAAGTTGGTGACAATAGGTGAGAGCGGGGAACCCATGGCGACTCCAGATATTTTCTCATAATAGTGATCTTGAAAGCTGAAAAAAGTGGACTATAAACAAATTTCTGCAAGCTTTGTTGTTTTAGGATCAATGGCCATCTTTATAACATGAACAGCTTCATCTAGAGGAATCTTTGTAAACAAAGAAACCACATCAAAACATACTAGAATATCATCTTTATCCACCCTTTCATTCTTAATAAGCTTTACAAAATCATTTGAGTCTTTTATAAAAGAGTCTGTGTTACCGACCAGAGGTTTTAGGATCTTAGCTACATACTTAGCTAATTCATAGGTAGGGGAACCAATGGTGTTAACAATTGGTCTAAGAGGGACCCCTTCCATATGAATTTTTGGTAATCCATAGATTCTAGGAATAACCTCACAGGATGGAATCAGCTTCTTTTTTGTTTTATCTTCCAGGTTTGTTTCCATGATGGCTTTCTTGACTTGTTTTATCACCTTGGGAATAGGGTTGGAGTTGACTCTTCTATAACTCCCACAATTTAAATTCTCATTCATCTTATGAATGTAATCTTCCTTATTTAACACAAAAGTGGCCCCTCCTTTATCACCTTTAAGTACAACTATCTCATCATTATTTCGGAGAGATCTAAGAGCCTCTCGCCCCTCTTTATTTAGGTTACTCTTTGGACGCTTAGATTTCAACATAACAAGGGAACATTCCTGTCTTAATATCTCTTCATTATTTAATGAAAGGCCTTGAGTCCCATTCTCAATGTTGCAGATGATGCTTTCAAATGGAATGTTGTTAGGAGAGACCGCAAATCCCAATCCTTTGCTAAGGATATTAATTTCTTTAGGAGTGAGCATTATGGATGAGAGATTAATGACTCTCTTATCATGTTTATTTGGAACATTAGGGTTCCTAATAACTGACCTATCATTGTCGGAATTATTAGATTCTGCCCTAAATTGATTATGAACTGTAGTTATGCTATTTCTGTCCTTATATTTATTATCATAGTGCGCTATAGTATTTTTATTCTCCAGGATTCTTCTAGCATCAATGCTACCATTTTTATTTCAACTTCCTTTATAGTTTCATTCCTGCTAATTGCGGATTCAATGCCACCCTCATTTACGCTTACACTGGTTTCATTAATATTATTGTTGTAACTTGATGTGCTAGCGTTGTTGGTGTAGGCCTTGTTGCGCTCCTTGTCACCATTGCTGGAACCAACACATGAGAAAGTGCAGGAAACCATGTTGCTTACCATGTTAATGTTGTTACTATAGTTCTCGTTTTTGTTCTGTTTCATGTTGCTAATGTAAGGAACAGTGTGGGAGACTATATTGCCCATCATGCGTTCTGGTGGCTTGTCGCAGGGAACAATGCAAGAGACCATCATGCGTTCTGGTGGCTTGTCGCAAGGAACAATGTAGGAGATCATCATGCATTCTGGTTTCATTTTTATGGCGTTATCATTCATGATTTCAACACACGGTTTCAACTTCATTCTGCTGGAAACCATGCTTGAGTTTCCAGCGTTATCATTCACAGCATTTGCTTTACTACCATCATTCACCTTGGGATTATTGGAAACTACACGATCTAAAATTGTTTCTATGCTGTCTTTCCTTGGTGAAATCGTTTCTGCACTGCCTTTCTTTAAAGCTCGATTGCTTTCCACAGTAGATTCACTGTCAACATCTGCGTTTAGTTGTAAATCTGCGCCTTCTTCTAACTTGGCTAGCTTCCTGGACTGTCTTTCCTAGGCAATTCTACCCTCGGTCTCGGCCTTCAAGGCAGCTTTTGCATCAATTATTTTCCATAGATCAAAGCTGATTATCATAGTTAGTTTTAAATGAGTGGAAAGGGCCGATTGACTGAGCCTATCCAACGCAGCCCTGGTTCTTCTGATTTCACTTCGAATTAGGGCCAAACTTAATTTTAAAAATGATATATTATTATATTGATTAAATAGTCTATGATTTACCTTAGCAAAAGGAGGAATGATTTCTTGTTTCTACATTGTTTCAGAAATTGTAGATCTGCAGTTCTTCTCTCAATTTTTATCCTTAAGATTTCGAGAAGACAGATCTCCTTCCATGTATCCCCTCTGTACAGGGAAGCTAAGTTAGATTTTAAGCTTATGTGGTAGTTTTTTGCAGTGGCATGATCCAGATTATCCACAGTTTTGTGTTCATTCTATCCACGTTTCAAACCCCAAAGGAGGTCCATCATCAGGACTTAAATTAGATAGAATATGAATGAAAGTTCTTTCAGAGAAGAGTCTTTTGACCTGAGTATAACTAAACCTAGATCCCTAATTTTTATAAAGAAGCCAACATTTATATATGATTTCTTATTTATTTTTATTTATTATTATTATTATTATTATTTCTTATTATTTTATTTTTATAATAATAATTTTATAATAATTTCTAATTTAGTTTATTAATTATTTAATCCAGATTATTTAGCTTTAATTATTCCAATTGTTTTACCTAGTACCTAAAAGTATTTTAATTGATATACTTAGTTCATAAATTAGTTTAATTAATAAATTTATTTATTTCTATTGTTTTTATTTTTATTTGATTAATTAATTTAAATTTAATTGATTTAATTTAATTTTAATTAATTTTATCCATAATTAATTTTTATTTTATTATTGTTATTTACTATTTTTCATTGTTAATCTTATTTAGCCCTAATTGTCTAATTAATCAATCAATTAATTAATTTATAATCTTTATTTTATTTATTTATTTTTAAATCAAAAGTTAATTTTTGGTTATTATTAATTATTTTAGTTTAACTAATTGACTAATTTTAATTAAATTTTATTTTATTTAATTGACTAATTTTAATTAATTTTTATTTTTATTTTTAATTATAATTAATTAGAATTAATATAATTAATATAATTAATTAATTAAATTAAAATTGAATTAAATTAATTAATTTTAATTAATTTGATTTAATCAATCTAATTAAATTTAATTAATTAATTAATTAATTAATTAATTTTATTAATATGAAAACCTTTGATACTATGCTTCTAAAGGCCTGGAGGGGTTTATTTGTCTAATCAAGGGAAGCCAATTTCCACTAATTTCACTCCCATTGTCCCTGTTGAGGTTCTAAGGAAATTTCATAATTTCGATGGCCTCTCTGATTTTTCTTTTTCGATAATTATCCTCTCTTGCAATAATTTTAGCGTCTTCCAAACACACATGATATTTGGTTTTGGATGAGTGTTCTGCAAGGGCTCATGTACGAGATCTGTCATTCTTTGTATCATCCCCGTGCTCTTTAAATCTTATTTTCAGAGACTGACCTGTTTCCCCAATATAACTCTTGCCATAAGAGCAATCAATCTTGTACACACCCTTGAGTTGTTGATGATCAATGTTATCCTTTACTGACCTCATCATTTGCCTTATTGTTCCACATGTTGTAAATTGAGTGTTTATTTTATTCTTTCTTAAAAATTTTGCAATCTTATCTGTAATCCCTTGGATGAATGGAAGGTAAAGTTTTCCATAATTTTCTTTCTTGTTTTCAGGAGGAAGCTTAGAGAGGACCTTATCCTGAGCTCTTCTTATAGCTTTATTGATACTCAACTCTCTGTATCGTAGCTTTTTGAAGACAAAGGTTAAGTGTTCAATTTCTTCTTTTAGGTGATTAGGGTCAGAAATCCTGAGAGCCCTAATAGCTAGAGTGTTTAAGACACCGGATTTTTGGGAAGGATGATGGTATGAGTCAGCATGAAGATAGCTATCAATATGAGTTTTCTTTCTATAGACGTGGTGTCCCAAAGTACCATCCTCTTTTCTACTCTAATTTATCTTTGAAAGAAAAGCCCTTGACTCATACCCTTTGAAGCCAGCTTGGTGGAAAAGATTTGTTGATGACACTAACCTGAAATGGAGTCATGGCAAGGCTGAACTGAAGAAGTTTTTCAATCATCTTAACTCTATATCTTCCGAAATCAAGTTTACTATGGAGCTTGAAGAGAACGGTAAGATCCCCTTTCTATAGACCTGGTGTCCCAAAGTACCATCCTCTTTTCTACTGATCAGTACATCTAGAAAGGGGATCCCGTACATCAGCCCTTGCAGAACACTCGTCCAAAACCAAACATCATGTGCGTTTGGAAGATGCTAAAATTATTGCAAGAGAGGATAATTATCGAAAAAGAAAAATCACATAGGCCATTGAAATTATGAAATTTCCTGAGAACGTCAACAGGGACAATGGGAGTGAAATTAGTGGAAATTGGCTTCCCCTAATCAGACAAATAAACCCCTCCAGGCATTTAGAAGCATAGTATCAAATGTTTTCATATTAATATAATTAATTAATTAATTAATTTTAATTAAATTTAATTAGATTGATTAAATCAAATTAATTAATTTAATTCAATTTTAATTTAATTAATTAATTATATTAATTTAATTAATTTAATTAATTAAATTAATTCTAATTAAAAATAAAAATAAAAATTAATTAAAATTAGTCAATTAAATAAAATAAAAATTAATTAAATTTAGTCAATTAATTAAACTAAAATAATTAATAATAACCAAAAATTAACTTTTATAAAAAATAGATAAGTAAATAAATAAAATAAAGATTATAAATAAATTAATTGATTGATTAATTAGACAATTAGGGCTAAATAAGATTAACACTGAAAAATGGTAAATAACAATAATAAAATAAAAAAGAATTATGGATAAAATTAATTAAAATTGAATTAAATCAATTAAATTTAAAATAATTAAGTAAATAAAAATAAAAACAATAAAAAGAAATAAATTAATTAATTAAACTAATTTATGAATTAAGTATATCAATTAAAACATTTTTAGGTACTAGGTAAAACAATTGGAATAATTAAAGCTAAATAATCCGGATTAAATAATTAATAAGCTAAATTAAAAATTATTATAAAATTATTATTATAAAAGTAAAATAATAAGAAATAATAATAATAATAATAATAATAATAAATAAAAATAAATAAGAAATCATATATAAATTCGGCCTCTTTATCAAAATTAGGGATCTAGGTTTATTTATACTCACGTCGAAAGACTCTTCTCTCAAAGAACTTTCATTCATATTCTATCTAATTTAAGTCCTAATGATGGACCTCCTTTGGGGTTTGAAAAGTCGACAGAATGAACACAAAACTATGGATAATCCAGATCATGCCACTGCATAATGAGCATGTTTAATTGATTCGACAATGGACAGGCAGGAGGCCACATGTAGAGTTACATGTCATAGCGTTGGTGTAAAGTGTTCAAAAGAAAGTTAACATGGAAATTTTATAAAATAGTCGGGTTTCTGGGCTTGTGGGAAGTAAAGGAGCGAGAGGTAGGTTATGTTCTGTAAGGGGAAGAGCCCAAAAATAAATAAAATAAAGTTCGAGTATTAGACGTGCAAGGTGAATAGAGAGGAGAGAGGAGTACCTAAAATCCCATATGCTCGTAAAATATTATGAATTGAATTAGGAAAACGTTACGGGCTTCTGGTTTGGCAGGAGAACAGAGTAGAGTGGGGCTATTAGTAATAAAATAGTTCAGTTGTATTATATAAGTGGAAGTGTGGCCTCGTACCCATAAAGAAATATTATAACATTATATGAGTGGGAGTGTGGGCCAAAACTTATATGCCCATTGTTCGAGAATTGTGATTATGTGGAGCGCGAAGACCCATGTGCTTGGAAGTTTTTGTAATTAAACTTTAAAGAGTTACAGGCTTCCGGGTTCTGGGTACTAGAGTGCCTATTAATTAAGTGACAAAGAAAAAGTGCACTTTTCAAAGGGTTTAAGAATATTCATTGAGGTTGCGGTGCTTTTTTAAAAGGAATAACTTATTATATTTTAAATTCTTAATTAAAAATAAAGATTGTTTTAAAGCGTAAATTATAAAATTAGAAAAACTAAAAGGGTCCTTATTATTATTATAATTTAAAAATACTGGGGGTTGTTGTTTGCTACAACAGTTGGCAACCCATTGGGGGAAACAACTATATTTTGTTATGAATATATGAAATTTATAAAGATAAAGAAATAGAAATTAGATGATATGTAAATGCCATAATTCAAATCTCCCATCAAATATTTCCCTCGTACACAAAACATCAAGAAGAATTTTATTATCATTATTTATGAATTGATGAATATTTTCCCCATAAATTGTACAATTATAGCAAAGTATGCATAAGAAATAGTAGATATTATTAGTGGTTAGCTTTGAGAATAAAAATTAATTAGTGGAGTTTTGTGTTAAAAAAAACATCAGTACCACAGGAAGAGCGACTGCTATCGATAGGCGTCCATAGTCTTGACAAGGTTATTGTTTATCCCTGGAAATGTTAGTATGCCATCCATTAGAAAGATGTTTAAAGAAAATATATTTTAAACATTTATTTTTACATAATTTATGTTAATTGAAAGCCACTATCCTCGCTTGGTGACTTAATATTATGAATTCCATTCACATGACCTAACAAGAGTGAGAAATCCAACTTGTCTTATAGTCATATGGATAAAAGCCATTACCCTGGCTTGGTGACTAGATACTGTAATGTCACTACTATTAGAACCCTTGATCATAGTAGTTCAGCTTGTGATGAGACCTCCTATATTTCATTTGATCTTTATATTTTTGAATTACACTGTAAAAATATTTAACTGATTGATGGGGAGGAAAATCCACTCTTGAGTGATGAGATGACGTAAAAATTCTAAGATAACTAATATTTTCTTGATTAATTTTGTATCTTGGAAGCTGATTAATTTGAGGCAACTTTTGATAGACATATTTTTTTTCATGACCTTGGGATTTAAAATAGTTTAGGAAATAATTACAGTAAACCACAATGAACCATAACCACTGATTCTATTGTTTTGGAAATCTAAACAAAAACATAGTAATATTATGTCAATTGTGATTTCCTTTAAAGATACAACTTCATATACAAATAGTAAAGAATAACATATAGCCCAATCACAAATCCAAGGACATAGCACACAACTACAAAACCGATGCATGTAAAGAAAGGCATGGAAGTAAAACTACTCATGAAAGGATAAAAAAATGAAACACATGAGATGTACATATGCTTATTTACATATTTATAAGATTAATGATGAGATTTCATGAAAAATATTTTTTATGAATTAGTCCATTTATAGGAAGAGTTTCTTTCCTTCATTGAAGATATTGGAAGATGAAGGTTGATGGACCAACTTATTTAACAATCTGAAATGGGTCTAACCATTGTTTTTTAAATTTAGTGGGTTTACATTTTTCTTCATGGGCATTGTCCCATTTTAACCCTAGGTCACCAACTTGAAAATGTTTATTGCCAATTGAACAACTGTCGAGCCACTCTTCGAAAATTTTTTGATGTTCAACGTAAGTCTAATTTACTTTCTCCCTATCATCCTCTAGTTTAAATATCTAAAGTAGTTTGTGTTGCGGGGATGATCAAGGTTGTTCCTCAATTGATTGTACTAAAGCCATGGAAGGAAAAGAAAAATTTGGTGGGAGAAATTCCCCTTTCCCATAAACCAGGAATTAGGGTGAGTTTCCTAATGATGATTTATAAGTTATTCTATTAGACTAAAGAGCTTAAATAAAGGCCTTATGCCAATTTATTATATTTTCATCTATTTTTCATTTGATAATCCTTAAGATATTTTTAGTGGTAGATTATGCTAATCCATTACCTTGACAGTAACAATTGGAAAAATACTTAATTCTAAATCTTCTTTTAAGTACACATTTAGTTATCGCGTTACCGAAAAAATATAAGACATTGTCAAACATTAAGGCATTAAGGAGACCAAACCTAGTAATACTATGTTGATAAAAAAAATCAATGGCTTGTTCTCTATTAACAACTTTTAAAGGGATGGCCTCCACCCATTTTGCGAAATAATATGTAATTGTGAGGATATAATTATGATTTGAGGAATGAGGAACAATCTCTTCTATAATGTTCAGTCCCCATTATTCAAAGGGTTGTTCAATGTTTATTGGTTATAATGGTAAGGTAGCCTTCCTTTCTTTGCCTGAAGCTATTTGGTAGATTTTGCATTTCCTAACATAAAGTATGAATGTCTTTAAATAGAGTTGGCCACTAGTATCCAACATGAAGTATTTTATGTGCAGTTATGTCACCTCCATAATGTTTACTAGCTAGTACATCAAGCATCTCCTAGAAGACCTTATCAACCTTGAATTTTTTAAGGCATCTAAGAAAAAAAATCATATTTTTTCCAAAAAATAATTCCATTTACAAGTTGATATTGATTTTCTTTCAATCTTAAGGATATTTTAATTTGAGGTTCAAATTCAGCAGGTGCATACGAGTGAGATAAATAAAAGATGAGGTATGGATATTGAGAATCAAATTAGAGAATGATTACCTCTTGTAATTATTTATGTTCAATTAAGATGTTATATGATGAAGTGTCACAAGAATCAATAACCATATTCCACAAGCCTTGTCCCTACGCAATCTTAGTAGATTTGATCTCTAAGTCAAACTCTTAAAGAGTTGTAATCCTATTTTCTCTTTTGTATTTGAGATCTTTCTGAATAAGTAGTCGTCTTACTGCTGAAAATGACACAACACCTTTGTATGAGATTTATATAGAAAGGGTATGAAATCTTTGATAGACTTGAAGACTACAAAGGCTTTTTTCTCGACATTTGAACAATTTAGTTATGTGCATTGTAATGTTGAGTTATTGAATTCAATAGGGCCTTCTTCTCTTGCATAATTCTTTTGTGTTAATACAGCTTCATATGAATGATCAGAAGTGAAAGTATGTAAAATAAATTATTTTGAGTAATAAAGAGGAGACAAGGAAGGATATTCAATTATGGCTTGCTTGATTGAGTCAAAAGAATTTCTCTCAATTATACCCCACTTATAAGTTGATTTCTTCATAACCATATTTTATAATGACAGGACAATTTGACAAAAACTCGAGATGAAACGCTTTGCGAAATTGATTTGTCCTAGAAAGGATTGCATTGATTTTTTGTTGTGAGGTAATGCAATCATATAAATGGATTTAATTCTATTAGGATCTATTTGATTCCTTCTTTAGAAACAATTAATCCTAATAGTTTACCCTCAATCAAATAAAAAAATGAATTTTTAGGGTTCCTAGAAATACTATACTTTCTACACCTTTCAATTTTTTTTTTGGGTCTTCTAAATGATTATATTAGTTTCTAGACTAAATCATAATGTCATTGAGGTAGATTACCACTTATTTACTGATAATACCCCTAAATTCTATATCCATGGCTCTCTAAAATGTGTCTCTTGCATTAATTAAACCAAAGGAAATTTTATGATAGGCATACGTACCCTATTTGGTTCTAAATGTGGTCTTCAACCTGTTAGAAATATGTAAAAAAATATGATTATAAAATGAAATGTAATATACAAAAGGCAGTAATTCACAGCCTGCTACTAATTGTAAAATTTTCTCCATAAGGGGCAACGAGAAATTATCCTTCTCAGATTCTAATTTGGTTCCACTAGAAGATGTAACATCTCAATTAGATGTAACATTGGCCAACAAATCAACACTTGCATTTTGCAATTTGGGAATAGGAGAAATATTAAATGTAAAAAATTGAGATGCTAAGTCCTGAGCCAAAGATTAATAATGTTTAATACAGTTAGAAACACAATGCATGTTGTTTCTAACTTATTTTATGACTATATATAAATCACCAAAGACTTTCAAGAACTTGACATATACACTAATTTCCCTTTTCATTCCCTAGATAATTGCTTCGTATTTTGCCATGTTAATTGAGCACTCAAACTCAAGCTTTCTAGTAAGCATGTTTTTTTCATTTTTTGGACTATCTAGAATACAGTCTGCTCCTGCACTATCATTAGACTTTGATCCGTTGAAATAAAGGGTCCAAAACAAACATTTTACATAATTATCTACAGAATAATCTACAATACTTACACATCAAGAGGAATCTATTTGTGAAAAAAAATCATTTTTTTATGAAAGAGATTCTAAAAGATGAGGATAGACCTGTGCGGGAAAATTACCAAAGAAGGATTCAATAAAATAATTACCAAAGATATTATTCATGCAAAGAAGAGGTTAATTTTCTGCATCAATATCAGTCACTGTATACTTCATGTGTTTTTCTCTATCAATCCTAATCTGATTTGGTTTTCCATTATATGGTAGCTAGATATGAGACCAATTACTAGGGAAATAACCATTAAGTTTTTCAGACTAGTCTATACTTAATATAAAACCATAACATTTTGGAATGTTAACAGCTATAATGTAAATTATTCAGAAATATTTAGGATTTGATGACAATCTAATTAAAACTTCATTCATCTATCCTAAGACTTTGACCTTTTATTTTTCTAGTTGAAGTATTTGAGTGACAAATTTTTGTGGCTTCACATTCAATTTTAAGAAAAATGAATCGGGCATCATGTTTGATGAAGCGCCTAAATCAACTAGAGAGTTATGAACATTTTTTTTAAAGACTTCAAAGGTTAAGAGGAAAGGAGGTGTGTGTGAATCCAACCTATTTCCAATGAGAATTACATTTGTTGGATGAATCTTGTCTGAAGATGAAGTAGGAGGCTTAGCATTATTTTTATTCTTAGGATCCTTAGTTGTAACAATATTTTATGGAAATGAAGAAGTTGGGACAACATTCAAAGTATTAATAAATAATTTCTACTATTGTTTTAGTTTACTGACTTCATAGAGTGGTATAGTTTCCTTAGTTTTCTGCATATATTCAACAATGTTATATTCAATACTATCAGATTCAATCAAGGTTTTGGATGAAGGTAAAATTGAATAAGAAGTTTTATGAGTACTAGATGAAGAACCAATAGATTGGTTAGAATTTTTCTTAGGCATACCTTTTTTACCTAAAAAATCACTTCCAACCTTTTGAGTTTTTGAGGGTGTATCTATAGGTCCTTTACTTCTCATTGTAATAGGAAGATCTTCTTCATCTTCCTCATTTGAGGTAGGTATAATGCAATCCAAAATCTTGTTTGCTTCAATTACTTCTTCTTCTTCTTCAATTTCTTCTTCAACAGGTTGTGCTTCCTCTTCTTCGTCTTCTTCATCATCTTTATCAACAATGGATATCTATATAGGTAACTATGTAGGGGGGACAGTTGTCTGAATTCTTCTGATAGGTCTAAAAAATTGTCTTGAGTAAGAAATTTCAGCTACTTCCTTCTTTAACTCAACCATTTCATTTGGAAAAATCTTAAGAACCTTTTGTAATCCTTCCATGTCATATGTATCGTGGGTACTTTTCTTGTTACCTCATCTTCAAATGTCATTTTTTTCATAGGCTTCCTTACATCGACAACTTTATTTTCCAGTTTCAAAATTATCTTTTCAACAACCAATGCTTATTTCATGTTTTTTGGAAGTGTTTGTTCATGTTGTATGTTGAAAAACATCAGTATAGAGGAGGGAAGATCACTAATGTACCAATAAAGTTGTACTTCTTCACCTGGCCTAGCTGTAACTAGGATATTATTTAAAATTTTATTAAATCTGGAGTTAAATTCTTTACCTTTTTCATTAGGTGTGACTTTGAGAAACATAGTAACCGATCAAATGAAAAAATTACCGATTACATGTTTTTTTAAGGTAGAAAAAAAATCACCAAATTTTGAAAAGTGGTTATTCATAATACAGTTTTTTTTGGAGCATATTTTTGGTACTTTAAATTTTCTTATGTCTCAAGTACTAACATTTTTTTAGATGTTACGACGATTTTCCAGTTGATTTTGAAAAGCATTGATGCAGCATCAACCCCTTTTTTGTGCATGGCTTATTTTTGACACTTTAAATTTAATAAAGGATTAAGTGTGAATAATTTTTTTAAATGTTGATTATTTAATGATTTATCAAGTTGTCTTATTCATCTTCTTGTTTTTCGCCCTAAGGGGTTTATTTTTTAAGGTTTTTCCAAAAAATGTGATTTTTGTTTTCCTTTGTAACGTTTTTTTATAAAGAAATTTTTAATTTGTTTTGAAAAGTTAAAAAAAAATAATAACATTAATATTTTGAGATTACGTTTTTTTTGTATATTTATATATCGTTAATGAATACTTCAATACACATAAAATAATTGACGCTCAAAAATAACAATTTTAAACACTTGAGAAAAAATATAGATTTCGCATATAGATATAGTTAAAAATATATGTATTTCAAGACATTTTCGGTGGAAATGACGTTTTCAACAAAATAATTTTATGTAAAAATTGAATATAAAGTTCAAAATCTAACAAATTTTATGAAATATTTAAGATTTTATTTTCAAAGATAATGATATTTTAAATATTTAAAAAAAAATGATTCAAATGAGATTTAAAGTAAAAATAACAAAAGAAAAAAGGACATACAATTAAAACAAGAATAGAAACATTAAAAAAATACAATTAAATTAAAAAGAAAAAAATATGAAAACAACTGAAAAAAAAATTGACTTAAAAAATAATTAAAAATAAATGAAATGAAAAGAAAGATAAAAAAAAATAACATATTTAAAAAAATAACATATTTAAAAAAATAACTATTAAAAAAAATTAAAATAATAATTACAAAAAAGAACATTAAAAAACTCTAATAAAAAAATAAAATTAAAGAAATAAAAAAACAGAGAAAAATAAAATTTTAAAACAATAATTAAAAAACCACATAAAAAAAATTATTGAAATAAAAAATATTAAGAAAACAAATTAAAATTATTAAAATAAAAGAAAACAAAAAAATAATAATTGAAAAAAACATAAAAAAAAAAAAAAAAAAACTGTTAAAATTAAGAAGAAAAAATAAAAATTTAAAAGAATTTAAATTTATAAAAAAAACAAAAAATTAAAAAAGAAAATGGGCCTTGGCGGGTGGGGAGTTCTGGGAAGCTCCCCACCTGCCGAGGCCCCAAGCCCTCTAGGCAATAAGTTGATTCCTGGAGCCTCCCTCACTCGCACATGCCCAAACCCGTTGTTTTTTATCTACTTTTTAATTTTGAATGTATTCTTTTTTAATTTGATTGTTCTTTTTTCAACTTTTAATGTTTCTAATTTTTTTCTTTTTCCACTGGAAAAATCGTAATCTTTCATTAATTTTGAAAAATTACATGTTGTAGATGCTATTAGCATATGTTGTATCCTTCTTGCCACTAAGGGCTCTGTCAAAATTTATAGTTTACCAAAAACTTGTGCTACTTTGAGCTTTCATCACCACGCAGGGTGTTCAGTCATTTTCTGTTATGGAGAAAAATATAAAAGAGTCTGTTATATGGTTGTACATATGCCACACAGGGCAATTAACACACACACACACACACACACACACACACACACACACACACACACATATATATATATATATATAACCTGTAAGATGTATACACTGAGCTTTCAATGCATGTTTCTCAAAAAATTACATGAAAACCAGTAATCAAGAGCTCTCTGCCCTGTGGTAGATCTGATCAATGTATGGTCAGTGGTAATAGTGGTATTCATTTGCTCCACGCTATTCCTAGATCATCCACTCTCCTCGGGGAAGTGTTGTGGCCTCCTCGGATAGCCCGTCAGAATAGCTGTTATGTTCCCTGTAAATGTGATTGCATGAGATGATGTTAAACGGTGCCTTAAATATATGTACTTCATCCAAAATATTACTAAGTGTGTGAGAGTGACAAACAGTAATATTATTGAACCAATTCACAATGATCTTTGAGTCCCCAAATATATTTAGACTCATACAATTATGACGCAATGAGAAATGCAAAAGATGACGAAGAGTAATGAGTTCTGCAAAATTGTTAGTTGTAGCTCCTAGTCTCATCTTTACTTTGAAAAAATGCCGATCATTTAGGTAAAGAATAAAAGCACCACCGCAACCATGGGGTTGTGCCGCACCATCGAAGAATGCCGAAGGTATAATTTTATCAATAGGTGCAGAGTCATGTGGTCTCTAGGGATGAGGTTGATGAGGTTCAGGTAGCTCGTTATAAGAAGATATAATGCGGGCTGAGATGTGTGGCCAACACACAAGTCGGCTGTCAAAAATAATGTTTCTAAGTTTTATTTTTGAGCATTTTTTTTTTTACTTTTTGGTTTTTTAAATTGTATGTTCTATTTTTTACGTTTTGTTTGGTTATTTTTACTTGAAACCTTATCTTAATTATTTTTTTCAAAAGAGGGTAAAAAAATAAAAAATAAAAAAACTTAAAATGTCATCATCTTTGAATATAAAATTCATCAAAATTTCATAAAATTTGTTATTTTTCCAATTTCTTCATAAAAATCCTTTATTTAACACACTGCTTTTTGCTCCCTCACTCGATTTATTTTTTTAATTTTTTTTAAGTACTTTTTATTTTATTTTAACTTTTTTTATTATTTATTTTAATATATTTTTAGTTTTTTTTTTTTTAATTGTGTTATTTTTAACATTTTTTTGCTTTTCTTTTTTTTAATGTTGTTGTTTATTTGCTTATTCTTTTGTTTGTTTTATTAATTTATCTCATCAATATTATTTATTCTTTTGTATGTTTCCTTTTTGGGTTAAGTTTTTAAATTCTTTTCTTAAATTATGTTTTTTTTAATATTTAAATTTTTATCTTTTATAAGTAATTTTTTTTATTTTTTCTTTAATTTCCTTTTTTTTTACATTTTTATGATTGATAATTGTTTTGTTTTGTCTTTTTGATATATTATTTTATGGTATTACTTTTTGTCATGTTTTTAATTTTTCTATGTTTTAATATATATTTTTGTTTAGTTGTTATTACTTTTTAAAAAAATTTGTTTATTTTTATTTTTAGGTTTTTTTCAATGTTTCCATATTCACAATATATTTGATTGGATATATATGTAAAAAAAAATATGTAAAAGTAATAATTCTCTGAGAACAATTTGTTGTTGATGGTGTACTTCCTTTGTAGTTTATAAGGTTCTGGAAATGACAATTTTTGTTTTTGCGTAATCTTCAATATGTTTATTAGTTTCTATTTATTAAAATCAAAAGAAATATGATTTTAATATTACATTATTATTAGTATTATTATATATATAAATAAAAATAATATATATATATTTCTTAATAATGAATTGTTGTTTTTAAAAATAATTTGCAAATTTCAAAATCTTAAAATTATTTAAAAATAAAATAATTACTCAAATTTCCAAAAAAACAATTACTTTAATGTAGAGAGAATCAAAAGCTTGACAATAACATATAAATTCATTTGTTTTGTAAATTTGTTCATTCGTCATAATTGAAGTGCTTCCTATCTAGTGACTTCAATACATTATATAAAAAAGACATTATATTTAATAAATTGTTATTAATATAATAAACTTAAAATAGAAATAAACTAATATAAATTAAATGGTAGGAAATTGTTTAAATTTTAAGGCCTTTCATAGAGGTGATATTTTATCTTTAATTTCATCCTTGGAATTTTAAGGCTTTTCAGAGACATGATATTTTATCTTTAATACCATGCGTGAAAATTGTTGGAATTTTAAGACTTTTCAGAGACGTGATATTTTATATTTAATGTCATGCATATCACTGGAATTCTATGGTTTTTCACCATCATGATATTTGCATAAAAAATTGGCTTTTACTTCCATTTTAAAAGAAATGTTGAAAATTTACCCTGTAAAAGAAAAACGTTATTCCAGCATCAACATTTTTCGTTTTCAGGCTATTTTTTCATGTTTTTTGGGGGTTTTTTGGTTAGAGTTCTCGTTTGATTGGTAACTTTGTTGAGATTAGATAAGTAATTAATTAAAGTAGTTGGTGTTTTATCTTCTCCAAAAAATTTAATAAATTATTCTTCAAAGGTAACCCACTTGGTTGTTGACCCTATAGGAAAGGAAAAGTACCATGATCCAACTCATCCTTCAAATGTATAGGGAAAAGTCTACAGAGGGCATCCTCCTCATAGACACCATTGAGATTAATGGGCAACATGAAATTATGGATATGTTCTTCAGCTGTAAGGCCATCATCTAGGTTATACTTTGGTAACCATCTCTCTAGATGTTTGGGAAAAGGATGAAAAGGGAGGTTAAATTTTACAGCTCTTGAGGAGTTCCAAGGTCAATCTTCGATTCTAGTGGTGGAAATAGACCTGGAAGGAGATGTACTTGATGAAGGGGTGGATGTAGTAGTAGTAGATAATGATGCCCTGGTGGAAATCTAAGGAGATGTATTTGATGAAGGGGTGGATGTAGTAGTATTAGATAATGGTGCCCGAGTGGAATTCTAACAATAGTAGTGACTGTTGGTTGAATAGAAATAGAGGCAGTGGATGAAACTTGGGTTGTGGATGTGTGAATGGAAGAAGTTAAAGTGTGGTAATAAGGTGGTAAGGAAGAATATGGTAATGGTTGTGATGAAATCGATGGGATAGTAGGTGTCAATAGAGGAGAGGTTGTAATATTCTCACGAGTAATAGAATTAGTCCCAGATGTGAGATTTTTGTTAAGATGAGTTTGAAAAGGGAACTTAGATGGATTGAATCATAATCTTTCACTCTGAGCTCTCATGAGAAATTCCCTAGAATATTTTTAAAAATATGTAATACTACCCTCAGAATGCACAGTATTGTTAATCTGCTCTCCAGAAATTGAAAAACCTTGAAGCTTATGAATAATTGTTTGGAACTTAGGAGGCTCAAATATCTTCTTATAGGGCTAGGAGGTCTATGAGAAGATTCTACAATCTTAGATCTCGGAGGTGGAATTTAGAATGGGGTCTATAAGTTGAAGGACATATTTGTGGAGGAGATTGCATCTTGGGATAGATGCTACTTTTAATATGTGATCTTATTCCCATTCACAGTCTGATGGCCGTCCTTCTAGCATGAAAAATGTTGATGGCCAAAATTGACTACATCAACATTTGGGAATATACCCAGTCACAACCCCAAATTAGAATCTTTTTCATTTGGGATGGTGGCTCCGACTGGTATTTTGGGTCTGGTTACCAATAAAAATGGATTATGGATGTAATGGAAAAGGTGGTAGTGGTTTCTAATAAACTAATAGAATGAATGATATAAACTAAAAATAATCTAATATACTTAATTTACCCAGGTATCTCGAATCATATGCGATAAAAAAATAATGTTATTTCTTGAAAAAAAAGGATTATGAGAAACCAAAATTTGCAATATCGGTTAAAGAATTAATTTGATTAAATAGTCAATAAAATTAATATTAATCTCAACACATATGAAAAGCACTTTCATTTTTCATTGTATTTTATAATAAATTGATCTCACACATCAATAGTGATTATGCTTAAATCAATAAAAGAATATATATGAACAATGCATAAACACTTATAATAATTCCCTTTAAAAATAAAAAGCAAACAAAACTAATAAAAGTACCCGATCTGTAGACAATCTATTCATTGTAGAATTGTGATGGTTAAGAAATATTATAAAGTAAAACTCAAGTATAGAATTGTAATGGTTAAGAAATATTATTAAGTAAAACTCAAGTACAAAAGTGCAACCATATTTTTCCTTTTTCTTCCAAAATTAGAACCCTTTGCATGAGTTTGAGAGATGGATTTATAGCCTTCTTTACAATAAGAAAGTGAAACAAATTCTCCTACAAACGCTCAACTAAAAACATAACAAATATTATAAAAGTAAATGGTTACAAAAGCATCAAATACTTGAAGTCGAACCAATAGTATTTTCCCATTGGTTTTGAATTTCTAGAAGTGGTGACAACTTTGGAGGAGATCTAGGCTTGATGTGCACCTGACAGCTCAAAATGGATGCCTTCACAGGTGGAAAAATTTGAATTGTAGGTTTTAACCTCGTACAGAAATTCCCTGCATATAAAATCTAAAAACACAAAATAAACAATGGAAAAAGAATAAAACATATAACAAATAAACACAGAGATTTTCCCCTGGATCCCAAAACTGAGACTACTAGATTGATTTTTCATTATATTCCTTTCAATGTTACAATACATATATATACATGTCAAAGCATCCATAAACCCCAATCCATTAACCCTGGATTAGAACATAACTGTAGTTTCCTTGACGGAATCTACAAAATGCCATGGACATAAAACCATCATGCCCAAAACCATGTGAGAAATCCATGCACAAAACCATAGGTAAGTCCGCCCACCTAAAATAGTCTCCAAAAAAAATTTCTAGGGGCGTTGTCCCAAACCCTATGCAGGGGGCTACTGCCCCCATGCATACCCCCTGATAGAGGGGGTATCTTTTCCCCCTGTAACTCTCCTACTGCACCCAATGCAATGTACAGGGGGGGATTACGCCCTCCTTGTGACCCCCCACTGGACGTCAGGTAATCGTGGAAAGAATATAACACACACCCAACATGAATGGATGTATTGGTAAGTTCCTTTAGGACTAGACAATGGCTATGGGGCTTGATCAGAAATTACCAATTAAGTTCAACATTCACCTTGGTTAATTGGTCAATTATTTTAGCAAACTCTGTGAGTTCCTCAAACCAATCCTTTTCTAATTTGTCTACATTTAACAACAAGTCGTGTGGATGAATGGATATTAAATTTGATTCAGGTAACAAATATGTAATGGATTCCACTATAGAATTAGAAAAATCATGTGATTCATTGACGAACTTCCTTACCAAACGAATTTCGGCTTGTAGCTTTTGAAAATAATATATTTTTGCATTTCATTAACTTTGGAAAAATCAAATTTCTTTCCCTCAATACTATTCTTCCATTTCAGTAGTTTGTTCAAATCTCATTTCGTGTCATACAGTAGGATTCAATATCAACTAACCCCTCAGTCAATGTATCTCCCATCTTGTACTTTGTTTGAATCAATCGGAATGTCTCACAGACAAGTTGATGTTGTTTTTGGAGTTGAGCATTAAGCTAATAAGCATCTTGTTTGAATTTGATTAAATGAGGGGTTTTGACCTGAATCATCTCTAACTTTTAGTGTAAATCCTTGGGTTTTCCATCCATTAGCTTTATCTCTTTATCATGATGATTTACAGTGCATTAAACTATTTCTTCAGCTCTGTCAAGGTGATATCCTTTTGTTTTAACTCTATCTACCACTATGCTTTTAATTGTTCCTTTTATTCTAAGTATTTTTGTTCCATGGTGGTTATCCTTTCATTCATCTCATTCAACAATACATGTACCTCTATTGCTTTGTCTATAGTTGTAGAGGCATAGGTACATGTAAATTAAGTCATTTTACCTAGCTCATCTATAGTAGGAATAGAGGATCCTTTCCAAAGGACTTCAAGATAAGTAGTTAAAGGAGATTTTTCAGGGCTAATGCTAAGGACTAATCTAATTTTCTCTTTTGTCTTCCCCTTTTCACCACAATTTTATGCATTAGGCTATAAAAACTATCCATAAGAGGAATCTCCTTCATATCCAGGAAGATTTCAGATGTAGGATGAGCAACGATAATTTCTACTTCAAGATGAGTCACTACTGGTGTCTTCTCAGGTGCCATTTGACATGACAAAGTCATTTTCTTAGTGTTGGGATTACTATTTGGATATTTCTATTGAGAAGTAGTCTCTTCTTATAGGCCATGATTTCTTGTGCTCCTTTTTTGAATTGTTTAATGATTTCTTTAAATTCTTGCCATACCTTTTCCCACTTCAAGTCTTCTATATGAACTTTTCCTTCACGGATTCAAGAACAGGTTATTCCCATTTGTTGTAATTGAGTGGAAACCACTATGTCCTTTAGGGAGGAACATATTTCTAAAAGAAGTTGTACTAAATTCATAGGTAAAAGGGACAACCTTGAATTTCTAAAATCGATGAACTACTCTTGTTTTTTACTAACAATTTTTCATGAAAAATTGTTTAAAATCATGTTGTATGAGGGGGCTTCAACAAACAAATCATCAAACTATTGTTCTTTGTTACGAAACTTTCAAACACCAAAGGTTGTAGCAATGTGTCATGCTACTCCATTATTTTCATATGTCCTAATGGGGACGATGACCAATTTTAAGGCCTCTATAGGTTGCACCTCTTTTTTTGCATGACCATAATTAGCTAGGAATAAATTCCGAGAGGGAGAGGAAACTAGATCCAAACCCTTTTATTGAAGTCTTTGAGTGCTTTAGTTATTCCATGGGCTACCCTCTAGTAAGCCACTTCATTGCATAACAATTTATGAGGAATGTAGAGAGACAGAGCATGAGTTGTTGCATAACTTCCCCAAACTCTTATATACGTAAACAATTCCTCACCGAACCATTTCCCAATTTTTTGAAGGTTGTCCATGGCTTTTGGGGACACTCTCGAAGGCTTGGCTTCAAATACTATTTCATAAATAGGAATGATGACTCGGTGGAAGATTTCATGAAAATGGTCAAAATAATTGGATTGTCAAAGCACATTATGTTAAATATCAATTAGGAGAGGATCAAAAGGGGTCCATTTCCATCCTATGGCTAGGAAATCCAAGGAAAAACAAAGGAAGTCCATAATATATGTAAACATGTAAAATGGTTGAATAATGTTTTCATAAACTGATTCGGATTTAAGCAGGAACACAACAAATTACAGAGATAACCATAAATACAGAGATGCAGGGGAAATAATACTTCATTTCATTACTGTAAAATACTGAAATATGCTTACAAACAGAAATGGAGATAAACCAGCTAGGGCGATGGTAGCTTATCTCTGAAAAGATATGTGGTGGCTACATGCCTCTGAACTATGTTTTTTTTTTTACAGAAACGAGTAGGTTGTTGTATTAATACTTGGATGGAAAGTCGTAATTCGGTTTACATAGAGATGCACAATGAGCTTGCATTTTTTACTAGCCGCAGTTCTTACAACTTTGTCTATCTTTCCTAGGCTGCTAATACAGACAAACTGCTTCATTAAAAGACAATAAAACATTTTAAACAGACTGATTTAAGGTATGGGGTCCCATCTTTCCTCTCCATCTCTTAGGAGCGTTCCAGAAGGGAGAAACACTGCTTTGTTGGCTTCTGCATCGGCTTCTTTATTGTTTTCTCTCTTAACATGCAGGAACTCCAGATTCTGGAAAGTGTTAATCAGAACTCTAATTCTGCTGAGGAGTCTTGCTAGTCTTACATCTGATGGAGTGGTTTTATCCACCATGAGCTTAATTATGGACTGAGAGTCTCCAAAGATGATTGCATCTTTGATGCCCAGATAGGTGAGCATCTTGAGTCCCTGAAGGAGAGCCAAGGCTTCAACTTGAATGCTGGACTTGAAGCCCACTCCCCAGGCATATCTAGATTTGATTCTGCCATCTGCATTCTTAATGACCCCACCAGCTCCAGAGTTGTCGGGATTGCCCTTTGCGGCTTCGTCAAAGAACAAAGTTTTTCTTGCCTTTATTTTGCATAATTCATCTAGATCTTCAGTATTGAGGTGGATTTGCCATTGCTTTAGGGAGAGGGGGGCCTGATTTTGTCAATGAATTGAAGGCCCAGAGAATTTCACCAAGCTGCGTCTTGATCACTGAGGCCTTCTCTGTCCAACTGAACTCCCATACAGTCCTTCAGATGACTTTTGATTTTGATCCAGATCATTGCAGGATCACTCTTTTTGTCATTAAATATCCTGTTGTTTTGTTCCAACCAAATGTGCCAACAGATGATTTTTGGCAGAGCGATCCAGGCTATTTTAATCTGCTGGTTTTGAGTGCCACCAGGATACCTGTGTAACCAGTTAGCAAACAGATCTGAGCAGTGGTTGGGCGTGATGAATTCAACATTCAGTGGACTTAGCACCTCTTCCCAGAGAAAAGATGCGAAATTGCATGACAACATCAGATGGGCGGCTGATTCCTCAGAGTTTCCACATAGAGAGCAGCGCGAGGGGCCATTGAATCCTGTTTTGTGCAATCTGTCTTCCGTTAGGATCCGATGGTGACCAAGAAGTCAACAGAAAACATCAATCTTGGGGATCGTAGGATGAGACCAAATCCCCTGCCAGGGTCTCGGGTTAGGCGGCGCGTATGATTTCTGAATGAGCTGCTTATATTCCTGTGAGACAGTATACTTGCCTGGGATCGATCCCCAACCTCGTGTATCTGCCTTGCTGATATTTAGAGGAGCTTTGCCATTTAGATGATTAAGGAGATTGGAGTAGTCTTTAGTCATGTGCGAAGGCACCTCAATGTTTCTCCAGCATTGCCAATTGTTATTTTCCCACTGTGATAAATCCCACAATATTTTGACTCCAGTGCTATCCATCCAGTCTTTTAGCAGGGACAGAGAGTAGTCATCCACAATGGGGTTGCTGCCCATAATGCAGTCTTCCCATATTTTAATACGTTTCCCTTTCCCATGGATCTAATGCAAGTGTTGTTTGATTAAAGCAGAGGCTCTGTCACATAGTTTATGGATCATAGTCCTAGAGGTGGTGATAGGATTGTCAAGACAGCGGGCTCTCTGCCCACGGAAGTACTTTTTCCATAACACAAGTTGAGCCCAGCCCGACTTTGACGCGATTATCCTCCATAGCAGCTTTGCACCCAAGGCAATATTTTGATTGTTAATGTTCTTGAACTGCAGACCCCCTTCCATTCTGGGCAGGGAGATTGTATCCCAGTTTATTAAGGGTATTCTCTTCTCATTGGCTTTCCCTCCTTTCCAGAAAAAAATCCTGATATACTCCTCAATTTTCCTTGTGATGCCAAGAGGAGCCATCATCACTGTAGCCTGATAGATAGGAAGACTATTTAGTACAGCTTTTATTAGCACTGTTTTACATGCTAGGTTGAGCCAGTTGTATCCCCAGGAACAGATTTTTGACTTGCTTTTATCCAGCAACGGCAACCAGTCTTTACTGAGGGCTCTTTTTTGGAAGATACGGAGTCCCAGGTACTTGAAGGATGACAAGGCAGAGGAGGCTGCAAAACCAAAATAGTTAGAAATAGATTGAATCATTCTGGCCTTTATATTCCAGCAGTAGATGTGGCATTTGCCTTTGTTGAGATTATTTCCTGAGTCCTCACAAAAGTCATCCAACAATTCCTTGAAATTTTTTGCTGAAGGAAGGGAGGCAGCGCCCAGGAGAAGAGTATCATCTGCGAACAGGGCATGATTTATACATTTGATGCCTCTTGCAATGTTTATTCCCATTATTTCTTCATCATCCTGCTTTTTGTTCAAGAGGAAACTAAGGACGGAGGCTTGGATCACGAAGAGCAAGGGTGATAAAGGGCACCCTTGCCTCAGCCCTCTAGAGGCCTTGAAAAAGTCTGTGGCCCTTCCATTCACCAAAGGGGCGATCCAAGGTTCACTGATACAAGCCTTTATCCAGTTGATGAACCTAGGACTAAACCCAAATTTGTGCATGACATCCAACAAAAACCTGTGCCTTACTCTATCAAATGCACTTTTAAGGTCTAATTTGACCACCATGCCTTTCTCTTTTCGGGTCAAGCTTGAGTGTATCGCCTCCTGGACCAGGATAACGTTGTCCACAATCTGTCTTCCCTGGATGAAGCCTCCCTGGTTCTCTGGAATGATGGACAGAAGGACAACTTTCAACCTATTGGCGATCATTTTTGTTATCAGCTTGTAACCTATGTTACAAAGGGAGATAGGGCGAAATCTAGAGAAAGTGTTGGCTCCTTTTTCCTTAGGGATAAGGGCTAAGAAAGCCGAGTTGGTACCTCCTCCTATTTTCTGGAAAGCTTGAGATTTTCGAACCATTTTGCCTAAATCTTTTTCCACTATCTGCTAGCAAGTTTGCAAGAATCTGGCGGTGAAACCATCTGGGCCCGGAGCCTTGTCGGGCTCCATGGCGAAGAGGGCGGCTTTAATTTCCTCATTAGTGACATATGCTTCCAATAATTGATTTTTTCTGGCCGAAAACAGAACTGGAACCTCATCCACTAAGGATGACATCTGTCTCTGGTCCTCTTTTTCACTATACAGGCTTTTGAAATGACAGAAGGCGGCATTTTTTATGCTTTGGATATCTCTATGGGTGTTATTCCCTTCCTTAATTTCAGAGATGGAGTTAAAGCTTTTCCGAGCCTGGGATTGCTTGTGAAAGAAAGAAGAATTCCTATCTCTTGCCTTGAGCCAGAGTCTACGAGATTTGACCCTCCAATACTCTTCCTCGGCCAAGCTTTCTTTTAGAAGCTTTTGCTGAAGCTCAGCTTCCTTATCCAAGACTTCCTTTGTGATCACTTCATTTTCCGCCTTCAACTGATGGATATCTAGGCATTTTTGGATCTTTTTCCGTTCCATTGCTGGATTGGGTAGGAGTTTAGCCCATGTTTTCAGAGCAGCCTTCACTCTCCTGAGCTTTTCTTCCCGAACGCAGAAGGCTAAGCCGTTGACAGGCTGCTTCCATGTATTTTTTACTAACTGCATGATTCTGCTCCTTGACCCACAAGGGTCTGAATTTAAAATGAATGGGGCGTTGGTCCATATGGGCCACGAGATCTAGCTTGATGGGTCTGTGATCAGACACACTGCATGGAAGAATGTGCATTATAGATTCTAAGCCAAGAAGAAGAAAAGAACTTTGAACAAAAAATCTGTCTAACCTTGCAGCAATGTGACCCAGGCCAAGTCTTCTGTTGGACCAGGTATATTTGCCTGATGAGGGCTTGATGTCGATCATGTCCTAGTCCTGAAGCAAGTCCTCCACCCATTCGCGTGTTGGATCCCTTACTATGCTTCCTCCGCGTTTTTCGGCCAAGGATAAGGTGAGGTTTAGATCTCCGGCAATGATGATGTTTTCCAGAATTTCAGAATCTGCCAATCCTCTAATGGATTCCCAACATACCTTTTTCTCTCCAGCATTGACTGGAGCATACATGTTAGTAAGGCAAAGGGTCTCATCTGAGCCCACATACTTCAGCTTTCTGAACAGCCAGTGAGAGTTGGCGATTTCTTAAACCTTCATGAATTTGTTTGTGTTCCATAGAGTTCCCAGGCCTCCTGAGGCACCCCGGGCTGAGACTGCTTGCCCTTAACTTTTTTCTATAGATTTTTTCCTATGTGGAGGAAGGCCTTATCCTCCATTTTAGTCTCCTGGATGAGGAGTATGTGAGGAGAATCGTATCTTATCAGACTTTTAATGGCTTCTTCTTTTATTTTTCTCCCCATACCCCTGTAGTTCCAAGAGACGATCTTCATTATTTGCTTTTGGAGTGGTGAGCTCCTTTGGAGCCCTGGATCTGGTTTCTAGTCATCTTTGGAGTCTTAACCAGGAGTTTCTCAAGGGTAGGTTGACTTCCTTGGACTTTGTCTTTGTATGTCTCCTGCTCTCTCTTTTCTCGGGCAGATTTTCAGCCTCTCATTGACAATTTGGGCGAAGCCTGTGCACTTGCTATTTCTCCTTCCTCTTCTGAATCCTCCGAGCTTTGCCCATCCTCAGTCTCTTCTGAGGGTATCTCTTACGTTATGATTGTATTTTTATCGGCTTGCTTTGACTCCGGCTAGGGCTCGTTGTGAGATGGTCCTTCATTTTGTGTCTCTGTTCCTCGGGAGTTTTCTGTTGCTGAACTTAACTGAATAAATTTGTTTCCTTGATCCTCCATGTGAGGGGTTTGAAGCCCTGAGCCGGCCTGTGGGGCTTTGGTATTGTTATTTCCGGATCTTGGAGCTTTGTTTTTGGCTCTTTTAACCTGAGTCCATCCTTCCTCCTTACCCTCCTCTGCATCACTGTTCTTCGGACAGTCTCCAGCAAAGTGGCCGTAGACATGGCATTTCCTGCACTTAAACGGGACAGTCTAGTTTTTGGACATGCGACCAACTGCCCACTTTAATCTTTATCGCCTCTGGCAGACCGATCTCCAGATCAACTTCAACATAGATTCTAGCACAGTCAAATTGATCTTTGCTGTTGGCACGGTCGATGAATTTACCTAGGGTATTTCCGATGTGCATGAGGGATTCCCAGTTCCAACAATGCATTGGCAGATTAGGCAAACGAATCCACACGGGGACGGCTAAGGGAACGTCCACTGTTGGGTCGAAATTAGGCATCCATTTGTTCAGATATAGCCCTTGATGGCCCATGAAGTAAGGGCCATTGCGGAATATCAGCTCCTTGTCTTCTTTTTTAGCGAATTCAAACAGGAAGAAACCCTTCCCCAGGAAATACAAGGTAACTCTGCTCTTGATGAGTGGCGCCCAGTTCCTTGCGACCCAACTCTCTGTGGATTTTGGGGAGGGCCAGAGCCCAGTGAACTGTCCAACTAATGCATGCTCAGCAAGGGAGAGGGCAACCTAGATCGGCTTCTCGGGAGGAAGCGAGATCTCAGGGATGTCATCCAAGCGTTTAACAAATTTCGCTGGCTCAGTCGTTTTCTTTTTGGGAAGAGATCTCAGCAGGCTGACAAAAGCCTCGGCTTCAGAGGGGGCCACAGGAGGCTCCATTGGATCAAAATTTTTCTCGAACCAGCCGAGCTCAACCTTGAGCAGCGAGCATAGCCCCCAGAGCAGCTCAGATTGGACAAGGATGGATTCGGATCATCAAAGGAAGGAAGGGGACTGCGCGCAGAGGGCCGAGGCGGCGGATCAGCAGTCGCCAACCCTAGGATGGAACGCGGTTCTGATCAAGTCTCTTTAGCTTTTCCCCCTCTGAACTATGTTACAATGAGGCTCAAAGTCCTATTTATTGTTGAGAAACAATGGAAAACCCTGAACATTCAAAACGTAACCCTAGAAGATGAAATGCCAAATCGTGGGCCTCGTTTGGGTAAATTGGTACATCAACTTCCCGGGGTCATAACTTTGGCATACGATCTTCGTTTGACACGCACAATAGATCATTAGAAATATCTATCTGAACACTACAACATTGGGAAGATAAACATCCGTCCATGGACCCATGTTGCGCCCATATTTTCCAAAAAAACATCATTTAGGGCCTCAAAACGGCTAGGGAAGTTTAGGACCCAAAAAATCGCTAAAAATATTAAATTGTGCTACAATTATGGAAACTAAAAAGATGAAAGAGACAGTTGTGGGGGTTCAAGTGGGATAGATGGGTGGCCACCAACATCCACCTGGATCATTCCTCCCCCCTTAGGAAGTAATGGTCCCCATTACGTCGAGTTCCTCCATCTGTTGAACTTCGTCCCTGGTGAGCTATTCTGTAATCTCTAATGTGTCCAGTAATGGTGGGAAGCATGGTAGGGGTGGTCGAAATTGAACACTCGATACAAGTGAAGAAATGGAGGAATGTTGTTCTCCAAAGAATTGTTTCCCACAACCTTGGTAGTAGTGTAAGGACCATGTCGGAGTGGTCTGAGCATCTAATAGGCTCTTGTAAGGCATTATTTTTGCATATGTCACCAAACTTTGTTGCCCACCTGAAACTTGTGTGTTACCCCTGTGGGTGAGGAGAAGTTGTTTGTGTGTTCTGTCATGACCGTATCCCTTTTTTGTTGCTACTACATGGAGGAACCCCTCGTGGGGTTTTTATGTGGCTACGATCTTCCCCTTACTTTGGGAGCGCATTAGACAGAAAATGAATTTCCTAGTCTAGGAGATGATCTCCCTGCATTTCTTAGTAGAGATCAAAGAGGTGGCGGTAGGTGGGGCTACCCCTTGTACCCTGTATAATGAATTACCCAAACTAATAATAACAGTGCGGGGCCTTCACCCATACACAACATGTCGCCTCGATAAGTATGGTTGGCCTAATAGTACATCACAAACATCCAGAGGTGCAACATCACACAATACCTCGTCTGTGAAGGGCTTGATGCTGTAGGGAGGCGACATTGCTAGCAAACTTAGAGATCTCGTCCTTGGTGAAGCCACCCAATATTGTATAGCTGCAGGTGTGGTGTAGTTGGTAGGCCCAACCGCTTCATGACCTCTGCTGAAATGAGGTTCTTTTGGCTCCCACTGTCAATAATGAATTGCAGTGGTGAACCCTTCACCCACATTTGTGAGTGGAAAAGTTGCTCCCCCTCCTCTAGATCTTTGGGCTCGTTCTTCTAGATCTTGGCAGTGGCAACAATGGCGCTAGGCACTACATCAATGATCTGCTTTCCTTTTCCGTTCCCCTTGTCTGGTTCTGACTTAGGGTCAAAACATGCATCTGATTATGAAGCCTTCAACTCGACTACCAACGATTACTTGGCCTGACACTCACTTGTGTTGTGAGTGGTGCTCTTGTGGAACTCACACCACTTTCATGTGTCCTTCTTCAACATCGTCGTGTTTTTCTTTTCTTGTGGCTTTGAAGGGTTGTCTTGGGTCACCCTGCCTTGGCTTTGTCCTTTAGTTTTCGGATTCGCAGATCCAAAGTATCGCTTCTTCTGTTTAAACTTCTTCTCGATTTTGACAGCATATCGGTATGTTGTGCCAAGCAATCAGATGTTTAGGAACTCCATCTCTTCCTGGATGTATCTATGTAGGAAACCATGATATTTGAGTACCAAATGCAGCTTAGAATTCTTGATACCTAATTATGTGCACAGGGTATGAAAAATGTTGGTGAACTTTGGCACATCTTGGCCCCTTCCTTGCCGCAGCATGGTCCATTTCATGTCTTTTTCCTTATAGCTTTTGACAGGGTAGTACTGCTCCTTGATGGCATCCTGGATTGAATCCCAAGTGGGTACGACTGAAAATAGTTACCATGTACTTTCATCCTTCTCCTCGCAGTAGATTTCCCACCAGTCCTTGACGTGGGGGGCTGCTTTGAGAAGAGTGAAAATAATCTTTTCCTGACTGGAAAAATAATGAACAGAAAAATAACCCTCTAGAAGATTTAACCATTTATCGATGGCATTTGTGTCTATCTGACCCTCGAATATGGGGATTTCAAAATTAACTTGTACCTTAAATGGTGTGTTGTTACCAGAGTAGCTGTTGGAATCCGATGAGTCGCCCCTGGGTAGACAATGAAGGATCTGGGTAAAGTTGTCCATCATCGCGTTCCTTTGTCACTCGAGGGCTTCTTCGAGCAATATTTTGATAGGGTCTCCTGCCCCATCGTCTTTCTTTTCATCCGCCATGGGAGGCCGTCGAGATTTGTGAGGCTGGTCTTGCAAAGGTTCGACTAGTTCAAGCCCTAACTCCTTATATCCGAACCTCGTTGGGGACATGCAAAGAAAAACAAAGAAAAACCAGACCGCTCTTATACCACTGATCCGGATTTAAGCATGAATGCAACAAATTACATAGATAACCATAAATACAGAGATGCAGTAGAAATAATGCTTCATTTCATTACTATAAAATACTGAAATATGCTTACAAATAGAAATGGAGATAAACCAGCTAGGGTGATGGTAGCTTATCTCTAAGAAGAGATGTGGAAGCTACATGCCTCTGAACTGTGTTACATTGAGGCTCGAAGGCCTATTTATTGTTGAAAAACAATGGAAAACCCCAAACATCCAAAACCTAACCCTAGAATATGAAAGGCCAAACTGTGGACCTTGTTTGGGTAAATTGGTACATCAACTTCCCGAGGTCGTAACTTTGGCATACAATGTTTGTTTGACATGCACAATAGCTCATTAGAAAGATATATCCAAGCACCACAACTTTAGGGATAGCATCATCGGCCCATGGACCCATGTTGCTCCCAGATTTCCCAAAAAATGTCGTTTAGGGCCTCAAATCGGTCCCGTAAGTTCACGACCCGAAAAATCGCTAAAAATAGTAAATTGTGCTACAATTACGGAAACTGAAAAGTTGAAAGAGATAGTTCTGGGGTCCAAGTGGGATAGGTGGGTGACCACCAACATCCAGCTGGATCATAAACACTTTGAGAGGTGTAGAAATCCAGAATGTCCTTAGCTAGGTAATTGGAAAATAAGGTGGCCCAATCAAATTTATCGCCCTCAAATGACCCATCAATTAGAGAATCCCAACAATACAGAAACTCAAAAATTTTGGGATAAGCATATAATTTTCATAACTCATGGCAATTTGACATAAATGAGTAGCAAGTGTGGCTATATAATACTTACTATCCTCCTCTACTTTATGTCTATTTGGGGTTTTCCTCCAATAATTTATGGAATCAATAGCTTCTCCATGTTTATTGACACAATCTTTCACATATTGTTTGTCAAAAGTGCATTGTGGTTTTGACAAACGGTACATCGTTTGAATGTATTTCAACATGAATGACACAATCACTATGCCCAGACGTGAAATTTTTTCTCGGAAATGTAGACCTTCTCTACTACCCATCTGACCATATCGATATATGGCATTAATCTAGGCCTCACTATAATTCTTTTCAGGAAGGAATTTACTACTTCTTGAAGGGTTGCCTCTGACGAATGTACTTTGCCATCAACTATCACAATCCTCATTGTAACTTGTGGCCCTTCATCTTAGAAAAAATTATAAATATTCTCCCACAAAGTACTCCTCAAATCTCGTGTACAAACTATGTCTGAGAGAAATCCTGAACCAAGAAGCTTATCATCTATAATCTCCTTGTTTGGGCCAGTAGGTTGCGGTGCAAGATATTTCATTTTAGATTTTTCACTCTTCATTTCATCTAGTTGGGAAGTATCAGAGCTCCCCTATGAAAAGAGCAGAAAAAATTAGCAAAGCAAAGTAAATATGGGGAGTAGTAAAAATGAGCAGAGTGGGCCTACTACTAATAAAATAGGTAGTTGTATTATATAAGCGGAATTGGGGCCTCATACTCACAAATAAATCCTATAATATTATATGAGTGGGAGTGACAGCCAAACCTTATCTACATGCTATCAAATAATTGTGATGACGTGGATGCAAGAGACCCGCATGCCCGTAACCTTTTGGAATTAAAATTTAAAGAGTTACGGGTTGTCGGGGTTCTAGGTACCAACTTTCCTAGTAATTAAGCGCCAAATCAAAAGTGCACTTTCCAAAGTGTTTAAGAATATTGGTTGACACTGCAATGGTTTTTTAAAACGCATATTTTATTATTTTTAAATGCTTAATTAAAGAAAATGTGTTTTTTAAAGGGTAAATTATAAGCTTAGAAAAAACAAAAGGGTCCCCATTATTATTACAATTTAAAAATTAATGGGGGTTGCTATTTGCTACAACACAAAGACAAACCCAAATCTGACTAGATAGAATGAACATGGAGGCCCTTAACCATGGGATCACATTCCATCCAAATAGGGTTTTCATTTTGCATACTCGCAAAATCCCATATTGTGCCTGACAATGCTAATTTGCACCAAGCACTAACCAGTCCATACCTAACTAACTCGTGGGTTTTTGTACTAGATCTTCAACATTATGAGAAAAACTTGTCCATCTAACTCGTTTCAGTAAGCCCATTCCTATCATATCTCCTATGGCTCCTATGGCACTCGTGAGCGACCCACATTCATGTGTACATATAAAAAAAGTGAAATCTATTGACCCCTATGGATACAATCTTGCGTTCGCCTCCACCTCTCTCATCTAGAATGAAGGAGGGATGGAATAGACACATTGGTGTAGCTCCACCCAATCACATACACAAAGAAAAACAATCACTAGACTTACCAAAGGAAAGAGAAAAGAATTCATCCCTACATCATTCTCTAAAGTCCCAATTTCACAATAACTTTTTCTCCGCCAACGAAGATCACCCAAAACCATAGCAAAGTGCACCATAACCACCATTGTGTGAGTTAATCAATTTAAAAATTAGAATTATAGATATATAAATATAGATATTAGTTTATAAAATGTTTAAAAGTTTTAATAAAATAATTTATTTAACATTTTCTTTAAGTTTAAAAAATGCAAATCTTATTATCTATATATATAATGTGGAATTCTTATAACTTTTAAATCTGATAGAAAAAGTTAGCTACGTAAGTCAGGTGTGAATAAATACCTTATAATTAATATATAATTTAATGTTTTATTATTGTTTATTATGTATATAATTTTTAATTTAATTTTAAAATTTCAATAAATGAATTCGATACTATCTATTTTATATTAAGATTGTGCATAATTAATATCATTTTTTTTTTGCTTATTAGGGTGGTGTATATTTAATATTTATATATAATTTTAAGTGAAATTATAATTTTGAATTTTATTTAAAATATGAAATAACTAATTCAATTCCAGAATTATATAATTTAAATTCCATTTAAAAGAAAAACCAAAAAAACTTAAAAAACAAAAAGCTAGCTAAAACTGTGCTGTACCAACCAATTTTAAACAGAAATTAATTTAAAATATTTTAGACAAAGAAATAATTTTAAAAAACACACCGGAACACACCAAAAATTCGAGGACTTAAATAAAGCGGTCATACTGTAACCGGATGTCCAATGCCTAACGCTTTATGACTGTTCATTGAGACCAGCTGTGTTTATCGTGCCATATTTTTTCTAAACGTATTAAATGAGTTGAGTTGTATATATTTATTTTTGGATAATTAATTTGTTAAAATTTAAGTGTGGATATATATAGCTAGGTTTATTGAAGTGAACACTCAAGCTGTCAGGTCATGCGTTTGGTGGGCTGAGCAAACTATTTACGTGAACATGATAGTACCAACTGTGCGTTTTTCACTGCAGTAATCAGGTCATGTGTTTGGTAGGTTGAGCATACCATTTCCGTGAACATCATAGTACCATGACTCTGACTATAATGCTCGAATTGTGCTTAGCAGCACTCAAAGTTCTCGACTGATAGTTTTTCCCTGTAGTTTTGTCAAATGTGTGGAGAATGGTCGGTTCTAGCGTTTTCGTAGTTCAACGACAGCCTAATTGTTAAAATTTTCAATGATTTGGGAGACTGTTAAAAGCGTGCATATGCTGGAGTTTTATGAGAATAATGTTTTAGCACCATTCTAGAAAACGTATCATTTAATGATGCCGTTTTATGGGAATAATGTTTTAGCCACCATGCTGACAAACGTATCATTTAATGATGCCGTTTTATGGGAATAATGTTTTAGGCACCATGCTGACAAACGTATAATTTATTGTAAGTCGTGTGTTAAACGGGACCGGGACTGAAATGGTAGGATTGGAAAGAAATGGATTCTAAAGAAGTGGACACAAAATTGGAGAGTTGCCTTTAATGTAATTTTTTGAAGTTGAATAGGGAGACCTAACAAATTATGGTGAAATCTTGATTTGTGTTATTTAAACTAGTTTTTTGATTGTATATATGGATTCAGCACCCTCTAAAATCTCTAGAGCACTTTTATTGTGGCAGTTTACCCATAAACTTGTGATTTCAATGAATTCCTACCAAATTTTAGAGAAATTAAACTGGAAAAATCCACCAAAAAAACTTCCAAAAAATCGAAGTAAAGACAACTCCCAAGACTGGGATGTGACAGACCTTACACGGTAAGGTGTGGTTGTGATACCTTGCAAATCTTGATCATCGAAATCATTTCTGTTGGCACTCACTGGGTATTGGTTGGCACTCACTGGGTAGTGAGAGACCTCACATAGTAGGCTCTTGTTGTGATACCCATACAAGTCTTGTAAGGTCATCCAAATCCTTTCAATGGGCACTATGCAAATTTGAGAGATAGAATGGTCAGTGCAAAGACTGATATTTTTCAATCATTCCATGAATTCGCTTTTGAGGTGACATTGATTGAAATATTAAACTTGTAACAATGTCGAACCTTGTTTTATCTATAAACCTTAGAAAGATATAATTAAACATGATTTTCATATCGTTTGTGGCGTCGTCTTAGATTTTCAGTAATTCGGTCGTGTCTATAGAAAAAATTGAAAATTCCCGATTCATTCTATTCGGCGAAATTTCTGGTCAAATTCCAATCGTCTGTCGTGTGATAGAGTTGAGTCAATCTGATCTGATTGAAGGACTGATGTGATGTCTCAAGTAGACCAATGGGACACTCAAAGGCAATGATGTGATGTCTCAAGTAGACCAATGGGACACTCAACTGCCTTTGCTTCTTAGGATGTTTCTTTCCTAGTGCTACTGGGGGACGGCAATTCTTATTTCTTATCCCATAGAAAAGTTAATGCACTCTGACATGCAAGGGGAATAGCAGTTTCCTTGCATTTATATTTCTCTTAAAGTTGACTTTGGCACTTTAGCAGCAAGGAAACTGCTATTCCCCTTGCATGTCAGAATGCATTAACTTTTCTATGGGGTAAGAAATAGGAGTTGCCCTGGGGGACCGGGTGTGGTGTATTGATGTTTTGTCTAATATTTTAGGAATAGGGTTGATGTGACGCCGTCACGGCTTATGTTTTTCGATGTGAAACCAGGGTTGATGGATGACGAGTGCTTATCTTTCCATGTGGTTGCTCCTTTTATATATATTGGTTATGAATTTGTATCATTTTCTTCTTATCAGTAACCAGACTGGAGCAAGGAGGTTTGTGTATGCGATTCCAATGATATCTTAATTGTTCTATAACTGGCTTATGTTTTAAGCTAAAAAGGTCAATAATGGCCCATCGCACACCCAGTGTTGGAGACCGTGAACGCAATATATTAGGCAAGCTCAATGAAGAGAAAAATTAATAAATTTCTATCCTTATTGATTGAATTTCAAACATTTTCTTAACTATAATGGAGACTCAATTTTGATTAATAAAGGATCCATTCACGAATATGTATGGAATTTTGTTTATCATTTTTTTTTTCCAAATGAATATTGTGTAAAATACAAGGTAAGGGAATAATACCAATCGACGATGATTGGATCCGAAGATATGATAAATGTTGGGCATTTTTTTTACTAAAATATGTTAGTATAATATAATGCAAACCGTGAACAACATTGTTTGATTAGTGCCGCAAAATACAATGCCAATCTAAGCGTTTTTCATTATAATACCGACAAGACGCTCATTCTGGTTGAATTCTGCAACGAACATTTTCAAACTCTTTTTCTCGCCTTCACACGTTAGGGTTAGGTTTTTATTTGCTTGACAATAATTCAACCGTTATCTCTCAAAAATTATAAAAAACTTCAAAAGTTTTGAAAATTCAAGCGCCATTGTGTTTAAAGCGTCATTCTTGATTAATGAACTTCAAAAGAACTTAAGCCAACGGATTGTCAAAATGTGAGAAAGAGAGTCCCCGCCATTCATTCTGGACGATTTATTGGAAAAGAATGGTAAAATACAATTAAAAAAAAAGCCATTTTGTAACAAAACACTGCCCCACCAAAAAAATGTTTGCATCGTGTATAAATTATGGTTTACTGTTTGAGTAAAAATATTGGTATATACTAGCATAATATTATTACTGTAAACATATTTACTAATGTGGTTAATACAGGTAGACAAATGTATTTACTAATGTGATTGATATTGGTAGACATGTGTGTTTATGGCCACTGATATATAAAAGGTAGATGGGTAAGCACTTTAGTAAATGTGGTTATGCTGCTTAACAACCTAAGTTTATGGGGTGGATTCATAGACTATGGTTAACCAGGATTGAAAAAGTTCATCATGGTTGAAGAGGTTTGACAAAGGTATTGCTACATCAATCTATAATATTATATTAGTGTTGACATTATTAAACTGTTACATTAATATTGATCATGGTTGATCATTGTTACCCATGATTGACAATGGTTCATGTTAGATTAATATTCATGCTAATTTTACAATTAATGTATCAATATATTATTGTTACATCAATATAATAATGTTACATTAATATTGACATGGTTACTCTGTTACATTAATATTGACCATTGTTCACCATTCTTAACCATGTTTGACAATGATTCATGTTACATCAACTTTAATGTTACATTAACTTTAGAAAAATGGTTGCATTAATTTTGTTGAAGTGGGTTGATAGGGCTAGGCATGGTTCACAAGGTTGATCATGGTTGATGAGGGTTGACCATTGTTGGTCCAGGTAGAGCATGGTGGAATTTAGTTGACAATGATTAACAACTACTACCATGGTTGACTAGGGATTATGATGAAAGATTATGGTTAACCTTGGTTTACCGTTGTTGTCCATGGTTGACCATTATTACTTGGTCAACGTTAATGTTGTCCATAGTTGACCATGATCAACCATGCAATCTTCCATTAATGTTAATGCTAATATTATATTATTGCTATAAAAATGGTTACATTAATGTTTCAAGAGGGTTAGCCAGGTTGACCATGGTTGATGAGGATGGCCATGGTTGAAGACGGCTAACCATTGATGATCGAGGGAGACAATGGTTGACCTCTCCGGACCATGATTTTAACTATTTACCATGGTTGAGTTTTTTTTCTTTGTGTTGTCCAAGAATTTATTAACGTAGAAATTTTGCACATTTTTTTTTTACACAACAACATGTCACATAGCAACAAAAAATTGTTAAGGAAAATATGACATGAAAATTCCTTTTTGGATTGTATGTTTGTGTCATTTTATTTATGCAACCACATTGGGATGTTAGTTGTGTAATGTGATTTTTCTATAATGTGTAACATTCACCAAAAGGAAATTTCTAATTATAATTATGACGTTCATTTGTTTGTCACTAGGTAACTAGACTAACATTTTTCATCACATTGTACCAGCATTTATTTCATCGTATTTTGATGCCATTTTAAGTGTGGGTGAACAAGGCTTGACCATGTTCACCATGGGTGAACATGGTTTAACTAATCTCACCATATTTGGACATATTTTTCTATGATAGATTATGATTGTCTATATTGATGTTGAATGACTATGGTTTACAATGTTTGACATACTAAACATTGTTGGCTAGGTTGACCATGATTTTTGAAGATTGATTATGGTGACTATGGTTGACCAATGATAACCATGATTAACCATGACTGACCTAGTGATCCGAATTTGATCATTATATTGTTTGTCGTCCATATCGATGCATTTGTAGTGGAAAAACTGGAGGAATCATCTCACGAGGTTGTTTTTATCGATGGGACCCAATTTGGCGAAACAGGATCTCAAACCTTTCAAGAGAATTTTGAGGCATCAAATGACGTTTTTTGGAGCTAAACTTTCTTATACTTTAGTGTGACACATTTTTATGCTATTGTAAATACATAGATCTTTCCAACAACACAAGAAGCATGTCAATGAGAGCTCGCATGCAAAAGTTATGTAACTCAGAAGTTGACCTTCTTGTTTTCACACCTATAGTTTGGGAGGAGGTCACGTCAACCCCCATATTCATAGAAAATGGGCTAGCCACATTTTTGTGATGTAAAAGGCTCTAGAAGAGTATACATTGTAACTCTAGTTAAGAGTTGATGTAGTAGAAATTAACCACTAGTAGGCTATCAGGCTATATGATGACTGAGCCACTAGGAGGAAGAGGCATTCCATTATTTCAAGAGAATTTGTTAGGGTCCAACCCTAACCCCCTTATTTATGTAATACGGTTGAGTCATAGTTATAGTTAAGTAAAGAGTCAATAAAGCCCATATTAATAGTTGTAAGTGGTCGACCCACATTTAAAGAAGGGACCACAGTTAGTTGCAAATGGGCCATGGTATTAGATAGATGGTATTAATAAGAACCATGGTATTCACCCATGGTATTGCATTTATGAATCCTATAAGGATATAGACTCCCCTCAAGGAGCATCGTGTCTTATTTTGTAATTGAGCCCAGCTCTATTGGAGGTTGCCCCCTCAAAGAGGGAAGTGAACATTGCTTTTCTTTCTGAATAATATAATACATGCTGTTATTTGTTATTGCTTTTTGTTCTGGGTATATTTCTTCGCATATTTGGTATTATGGTATCTTCTCATAGGTCAAGAGCATAACAAGTGGTATCAGAGCACCTTCTAGGGCCGATGGGGTATCCATTTTTAGTAAAAAAAAAATTGACTAGAGACATGTTCCAACGTCTTTAAACCATGGGATTTGTCATTGAGCACATAATCCTATGGATTTGGGGAGGCATGCACGCACGAAATACAAGAGGTGGTCACACTTGTTGGACTCCCTTGTAATCACTGTGGGTACCCCATCGAGTAGTAGCGCATTAGATAGAACTGCGCACGGACTGTCTTCCAAGTACCCTCTGGGTATATCGGGAGCCCCCTAGGCTCTCTTGAAACCTCACCTTAAATAAACCGTTGGTCATCTTGCTATTGTTAGCCTCCTGTTGCAACAAGTGTTCATTTTTCATGATTGACATTTTTACATGCCAAATATGTCATACTTTGCAGGCTACAGTGTTCCATATTTCGACAAGATGCCATGAAGGGTGCTAGTCCAAATGCCACTGTTGTATTCCAATTTTGATGAATTGTTCCAGTTTTGAAAATTTTTTAAAGGGAGGTCCAAACAGTCTAATCTTGGTCTCCCTAGGTTTCAATTTCCTGTTTTAGAATATAGAGAATGATATCTGTCCAAACAGTTTAATCTTGGCAGATCTATAGATAGGTAGAGAATCAAAGGAGCCCAACTGCCTAATCTGGGTCCCTGGCAGAAATAAGTGTAGACTTAGATAGGAGAACAGAAAAAAGAAAAATTGTAAAGCTGGGTCTGCAAGTCTAAGTGCACCCAAACCAAAAAGAAGAAAAAATGTTAGGTGAGTAGGCTGGGTAGGTAGCTGTAAGGTGGCAGAATGATGATTTATGATCAATTTTGTGTTACAAAGTGTTTTATCTTTTTAGATCACAGTTATTAGGCGGTTTTCATCTAGAGGAGCTCAAGCTGGACATCACTAACTCCCCATTCTTCTAATTCCCCAAGTCACTCACTAATTTCCCCAAAGAGGTCAAGATCTGATTGATTCCTCTTAGTTTCATCATTTTCCATGTCATTCGTCTTAGTGAAGATCTGCCTCACTCAAGGATTCTTTATTTCTCATCTATGAGTCACTTTTCCCTCGAAAATTACCCTAAGGTCCCCCACCTTAGCGCCTGCTTATCATCTCCATATTAACTATTAACTCTAGTATATAATTCCCTATCAGTTTTCCCCTTCCCCCTACTAAAACTATGTATATAAAACTTCCCTATGTAAATATCCCCTCCTTGGCAATATAGCCATATTTCTTCTTAGTCAGGGAAAAAGCAGTCTATCTGAGGCTGTTTTTAGCCCATCCGTGTCATAGCAAGAGTTAGGTGACACCTGGTCATGCTAACAACCTCTCCCCTAGCCCTAAAACCCTCAAAAAACCCATATTTTGCCCCTATCCCTAAGTCCCAAGTGTAAATATATTAACCCGCGCTCATTAAAGCCGTAAACCCATTTTCCTAAGTCTAAAACCCCACCAGCGCGCATATTAAAACATGAATATTCCCCGGATCCCCACCCTTATACCTCCGCCATTTCACATTTGCCGCCAACCATTAGATCGCCCGCCCCACAGATCTACGGTGGGCGGGCCTTCCCGTCTCCCAACGTGCCTGAAGGATAGCATCCGGGAGATGGGCAGTATTGCTGCCGTACTCCCGCCACGCGTCACCTTCCCGGGCATGGTGGAGCCCCCTCCACCGAAACCACCTTTGTCCAAAGGCGATGCACCCGAAACCATTTACCGCCCTCCTCCATCCTACGTCAGCACCACGTCGACGCTGACGTCATCCGCCTGCATGGCCTCCTGCCACTGTACCGTCGAGTCGCCCTGCCACGTCCCTGCCACATCATTAGACCTGTCGTACTGCCACGTCACCTCCATACATGCTGATGTCATCATGCTAACATCACCCGCCGTACGAGGTCCCACCCACTGACGTCATCAACAACTTTGGCACGAAGGGCGAAAATCACACTCTGGAGCCCCGGAATGAGTTTCTGAGGCAGTTTTTGATGCGCAATTTGTGCCTCGCGCATCGCTAGATAAAATAGGCCTGAATGGGGAATCTTTTCATCGCGCAGCCCCCAGCAAGCCCGAAAGGTGTCGAGTGACCCGTTTTTCTTCGTGAAGCATGCAGAAAGGAACAAAAGACAGTTCTAGAGGAAACAGAGGCCGAACAGTGGCCATTAATTTTTTATTAGACCCACAGCAAAAGAGAGAAGCGACCCAATTCATGTGTTAGAGAGTATCAGAGGAAAGAGAAGCAGCAAAGTGTACCAGTTAAATTGTTTAAAAGAAACCTTCAGTTCCCAAAGCAGGTTAACATTTAATGGCTGCCAACAAAGTCAAATCAGGTGGTGAAAGCCCATTCCAGCTCTCAAATCACAGTTGAAGCATTTAAGGACACCGAACTACAATGGAGCAGAGACCCATGCACAGTTATTGCAGAGACAACTGCACCAAGCCACCGAGGACAACACATTTACTCAGTCCCCATACGGTGGCCCTCAGCGCAGCTGAAGATATTTTATGCATTTATTTCTGGATGCGATTAGGTTAAACTAATCATCTTTCCTCCAGACCTGTTTAGGTCAAACTGTAAATAAGCAATTTTGAAGAGTTTTCCCTATATATACCACCTTCTGCACTATTTTAAGGGTTGGTCGATTGATAATTCTCACTAGAGACTTGCACTGTATACCTGAGATTTTTTCTATAATCAAAGACTGCTGAAGAGTTTGGAGTATGACTGTTTGATGTGTTGTTAAAGATTTCTGAAGACTGAATGTGGAATTCCTGTGCTGCAGCCTGGAACAATAAGTGCATCTTACCTCTATTTTATTGTTAACCACTATCTAAATAGCAGGAAGAAAGATTAGCTTAGGATTTGTTTACAACACTCTATGCTCAATTTCTGTTGTTTCTGTATGTTTTCATCTGAATGAATTGGTAATGAATATGAATTCCTTCTGGCTCATATTTACCCTAATTCACCCCTGTTCGCTAATTATCTAGGGATTCTTTACTGCCCCTAGGTAGAGCTCTGTTATCTCCTTCTGTTAAGCTGAAAGAGAGATTCTTGATTGCCTCTCATTCCTTAGCATTCATTCCATCTTTAAACCTGAAACATTGTTTCATGCGCAGCTACCTTGCTCCATATATCTCTCTTGTGATCAATAAAACGCACCACCAGTCTTCCTCCTCAACTCCATGCCCAATGGTTTGAAACTTGTCAGACTATGCTTTGCCTCTCTACTTGAACACATCAAATTTCCCACCAAAATCAAAACAAACAACCCTCAAGCCCAATACCTAGCCTAAAATCAATTTCAACAAATCTGAATCATAAAGAGAGAGCCCTCTCTGATTGCAGGTTAGCTAGAACCTGTAGTCCAAAGTTGGTTTATGGTTACCTCGGCCGTATCCCTTTATTACAACTTGAGGGACAACCTGAGCGATAACATAATGGCGACTCCACTGGGGACTCTCCTCAGTTAAATTCACAAAGAAGGTTGTAAAAAATCCACAGGAAAAATGGATTTTCTAATTGCTGTATATACCTTAAAACTATAGATGAAGCCTGAATGTCAGGCAGGAAGCCTTTGAAACTGTTTTTGTTTTACATTTACAGGAGTAGATAAAAGCTGCTTCAGTCAATCTTCATGTTAGTCTTAAGCTATACATAGCCATTCCAAAATCTGATCAGTTCCTTGCTAATCACAAAAATATTCCCAGAAAAATACCAAAAAACAAATTCGGAAGCTGGCTTCTAAGAAAAATCCACAATACACAAGGTCGAATCCAGACCCGAATCCCCCAGCTATTTTTGAGAACCCTAACATAATCCCAAAAATCCTTAGGAAGCAAGAAAGAGAGGAAAATTTTGCTGATTTGAGTCCTAAAACAGCTTACCCTAGCTGTATTCCGACTCCTATCAAGGTTTTATTTCGTTCAACCCCTGTTTCCCCTAATTCATCATCCACATCTCATAGCACTCCTTCTACACCTTCATTCACTGCACATACTACCACTACTGTTGTTCCCACCGTTCCAACTGTTCCTGTTATTCCATTAATCCCCGTTGTTCCACTTATCCCTGCGAATATGGCTAATAGTTATGCACCCCTGTAACTACCTACTAATCCTGGGGCTTTACCTCAAGAGTACCAATCGAAGATCACATATTTTGATAGTACTGGTCCTTTTACTGCCCTTCAGCACACAAAAAAGATGCAAGATTATTTTGAAAACTACAAAATAGATGATGATAGCGTGAGAATGAGAATTTTTGTTCAGAGTTTAACAGGTGATGTAAGAACTTGGTTCAGATCACTCGCTGCAAATTCCATAACCACCCCAGATGAGATTTACCAATCCTTTACTAACAGATGGGAGAAAAAGAAAGACCCCTTGCACATACTAGCAGAATATGATACAATTAAAAGAGGTCCTCAAGAGGCTGTTTTGGAGTACTGTGCAAGATTCAATAATGTATATAACGCAATACCACATAACCTAAGGCCTCCCCCTGATCTGGCCTTGTATAAATTCCCTGATGGATTCGACATGGAAATGGCATACCAGTTAAAAGAAAGAGCTCCTCAGACCCTTGCAGACATGAAAAATGTTGCTGTTAGCGTAGAAGCCAACTTAATTGCCAAAAGAAACAGAGCTAGAATGGAAAGAAGAACCACCTTTAAGTAAGAACCCTCAGCTTTTGATCAAAAGCTTGATGTTATCATCAGTGGCCTGCAAAGGCTGGGAGAAATAGTAGAAAATGTTGAAAGGAAAGCATCATGGGAAGGACAACAGTCTAATACCATAAGGAACCCAAATTTTAGGAAAACGCAGAACACAAATGCTGGTAGGTCTAACCAAGACCATGACATAAGACCCCCTCTTCAAGACAACTATGTTGAAGGATCTACTTCTAGTGAAACCATAAAGGACACTCACATGAACCCGATGGATCTAAAGGGTGAGCATAAAACATTTATGAGCCAAGAAGATCAAAATGAACTCGACTACAATCAGTTTCAAACTAAGTCTGGTGAGTCTTTTGATTTTAAACAAGGTTACGATACTGCTGTGTATGAAGTACACAAACAATATAAGCTGAGAACTAGGACCATTGACATTTCTAAACCTAGCAAAGCAAAGGATGGCAAACAACCCAACAAGATTAAAGGCAAAGCTGTTGTAACAGAACCAGCTGATCCAACAGTCCCGAAACTGCAACATGTCACTATAGAAGACATAACAGACCTGCAACCTTCCAAAGATTAGCCTTTGCCACCTTTTTCCTCGGAAGAAAGCTCGAACAGTGTTCCAAAAAGCCCTCCTGAAATTGAAAAACCGCAAGCAATCAAGTCCCATAACGCTGATAAAAAAGAGCAAATCGCAGATAGTTCAGAAGAAAAAGAAAAAACTGCCATTATCAACACCAAGACTCCATTGGAAAAGCCATTCAATTTAGAGGAAGAAATAGCTAAGTTGAAGATATCCATCCCCCTCTCAGAACTTTCCAAAGACGATGTGTATAGACAAAAAATTCAAAGATCACTTCAAATGCCAGAGGTTAGGGATGATGTAAATGTTTTAGATGACACCCCAGAGCTGCTGTTTGGCCCAGAAGTTAATGGAAAATCAACATATGGACTTGTCCCACCCTTTTATGTCAGTTTGCATATACATGACAAAGTTTTGCACAACGCTATGTTTGACTCAGGGGCATCGCACAATCTAATGCCCAAAGCAGTTATGGAAAAACTGAATCTTGATGTTACAAGACCTTACAAAGATTTATACTCATTTGACTCAAGTCAAGTGAAATGTTTAGGCCTCATCAAAGACCTGTGTGTCTCCTTAGTCTAATATCCCAACAAGACCATCCTCATGGATGTAGTAGTTGCTGACATTCCATAAAAGTATGGTATGCTCCTATCAAGATCATGGGGAGCAAAGCTCCAAGGATCCCTTCAACTAGACCTCTCCTATGCCACTATTTCAGTCTTTGGGCAACCAAAGAGACTGTATAGAGAAACGCTTATGAAATATGTGGTAAGTAGTGAGAGCAAGCCTGAAAATTTTCCCATTTATTCAATCCACTCTGATATGGATTCCTTTATCTTGTTTAATGATGACACAAATTCTCCAAATGATAATGAGCCCTTCGCTTAGGAACAACAAGCACACATCAATGAAGAATTGGCTGCACATACTGATGAAACTGTCACAATAATTAGTACAACCAGTATACTAGAAGAAACTCCCCAAACATATAAAATGGTTGAATAATGTTTTCATAAACTGATTCGGATTTAAGAAGGAACACAACAAATTACAGAGATAACCATAAATACGGAGATGCAGGGGAAATAATACTTCATTTCATTACTATAAAATATTGAAATATGCTTACAAATAGAAATGGAGATAAACGAGCTAGGGCGATGGTAGCTTATCTCTGAAAAGATATGTGGTGGCTACATGCCTATCAACTATGTTACAATGAGGCTCGAAGGCCTATTTATTGTTGAGAAACAATGGCAAACCCTAAACATCCAAAACGTAACCCTAGAAGATGAAATGCCAAATCGTGGGCCCCGTTTGGGGAAATTGGTACATCAACTTCCCGGGGTCGTAACTTTGGCATACGATCTTCATTTGACACGTACAATAGCTCATTAGAAATATCTATCCGAGCACTACAACGTTGGGAAGAGCAACATTGGTCCATGACCCATTTTGCGCCCAAATTTCCCAAAAAACGTCATTTAGGGCCTCAAAGCGGCTAGGGAAGTTCAGGACCCGAAAAATCACTAAAAATAGTAAATTGTGCTACAATTATGGAAACTGAAAAGATGAAAGAGACAGTTGTCGAGGTCCAAGTGGGATATATGTGTGGCCACCAACATCCACCTGGATCATTCCTCCCCCCTTAGGAAGTAGTGGTCCCCATTGCGTTGATTTCCTCCATCTGTTGAACTTGGTCCCTGGTGAGCTATTCTGCAATCTCTGATGTGTCCAGTAATGGTGGGAAGCATGGTAGGGGGCGGTCGAAATTGAACACTCGATACAAGTGAAGGAATGGAGGAATGTTGTTCTCCAAAGAATTATTTCCCACAACCTTGGTACTAGTGTAAGGACCATGTCGAAGTGGTCTAAGCTTCTGATGGGCTCTTGTAAGGCATTATTTCTACATATGTCACCAAACTTTGTCGCCCACCTGAAGCTTGTGTGTTACCCCTGTGGATGAGGAGAAGTTGTTCATGTGTTTTGTCATGACTGTATCCCTTTTTTGTTGCTGTGGCATGGAGGAAACCTTCGTGGGGTTTTTATGTGGCTACGATCTTCCCCTTACTTTGGGAGAAAACTAGACAGAAAATGAATTTCCTACTCTGGGATATGATCTCCCTACATTTCTTAGCAGAGATCAAAGAGGTGGCGGTAGGTGGGGTTACCCCCGGTATCCTGTATAATGAATTACCCAAACTAATAATAATGGTGTGAGACCTTCACCCATACACAACATGTCACCTCCATAAGTATGGTTGGCCTAATAGTACATCACAAACATCTAGAGGTGCAACATCACACAATACCTCGTTTGTGAAGGGCTTGATGCTGTAGGGGAGGCGACATTGCTAGCAAACTCAGAGATCTAGTCCTCGGTGAAGCCACCTGATATTGTACAGCTACAGGTGTGTTGTAGTTGATAGGGCCAACTGCTTCATGACCTCTGCTAAAATGAGGTTTTTTTGGCTCCCACTGTCAACAATGAATTGCAGTGGTGAACCCTTCACGCACATTTGTGAGTGGAAAAGTTGTTCCCCCTCCTCTGGATCTTTGGGCTCATTCTTTTGGATCTTGGTAGTGGCAATAGTGGTGTTGGGCACTGCATCAATGATCTACTTTCGTTTTCCATTCCCTTTGTTGGGTTTTGACTCTGGGTCGAAACATGCATCTGATTCTGAAGCCTTCAACTCGACTACCAACGAGTGCCTGGCCCGACACTCACTTGTGTTGTGAGTGGTGCTCTTGTGGAACTCACACCACTTTCATGTGTCCTTCAACATCATTGTGTTTTTCTTTTCTTGTGGCTTTGACGAGTTGTCTTGGTTCACCCTGCCTTGGCTTTGTCCTTTGGTTTTCGGATTCGCAGATCCAAAGTATCGCTTCTTCTGTTTAAACTTTGCTCGATTTTGACAGCATATCAGTACGTCGTGCCAAGTGATCAGATGTTCAGGAACTCCATCTCTTCCTTGATGTATCTGTGTAGGAAACCACAGTATTTGAGTACACTCAGAATTCTTGATACCTAATTGTGTGCAAAGGGTATGAAAAATTTGGTGAACTTTGGCATGTCTTGGCCCCTTCCCTGCCGCAACATGGTCCACTTGATGTCTTTTTCCTCATAGCCTTTGATAGGGTAGTATTGCTCCTTGATAACATCTTGGAATGAACCCCAAGTGGGTGCGGCTGAAAATAGTGAGCCTGTACTTTCATCCTTCTCCTCGCAGTAGATTTCCCACCAGTCCTTGACATGGGGGGCTGCTTTGAGAAGAGCGAAAATAATCTTTTCTCGACTGGAAAAATAATGAACAAAAAAATAACCCTCTAGCAGATTTAACCATTTATTGATGGCATCTGCGTCTATCTGACCCTCGAATATGGGGATTTCAAAATCAACTTGTACCTTAAATGGTTTGTTGTTTCTAGAGTAGCTATTGGAAGCCGTTGAGTCGCCCTTGGGTAGCCGATGAAGGATCTGGGGAAAGTTGTCCATCATCGCATTCCTTTGTCGCTTGAGGGCTTCTTCGAGAAATATTTTGATAGGATCTCTTGCCCCCTCGTCTTTCTTCTCATCTGCCATGGGAGGCTGTCGGGATTTGTGAGGCTAGTCTTGCAAAGGTTCGACCAGTTCAAGCCTTAACTCCTTATATCCCAACCTTGTTGGGGACATGCAAAGAAAAACAGAGAAAAAGCAGACTGCTTTGATACCACTGATCTGGATTTAAGCAGGAATGCAAAAAATTACATAGATAACCATAAATGCAGAGATGCAATAGAAATAATACTTCATTTCATTACTATAAAATACTGAAATATGCTTACAAATAGAAATGGAGATAAACCAGCTAGGGCAATGGTAGCTTATCTCTGAGAAGAGATGTGGCAGCTACATGCCTCTGAACTATGTTACAGTGAGGCTCAAAGGCCTATTTATTGTTGAAAAACAATGGAAAACCCCAAACATCCAAAAGCTAAGCCTAGAAGATGAAAGGCCAAACTGTGGACCTCGTTTGGGTAAATTGGCACATCAACTTACCGAGGTCGTAACTTTGGCATACAATCTTCGTTTGACGTGCACAATAGCTCATTAGAAAGATATATCCAAGCACTACAACTTTAGGGAGAGCATCATCGGCCCATGGACTCATGTTGCTCCTAGATTTCCAAAAAAATGTCGTTTAGGGCCTCAAAATGGCTCTGGAATTTCACGACCCAAAAAAACGCTAAAAATAGTAAATTGTGCTAAAATTACGGAAATTGAAAAGCTGAAAGAGACAGTTGTGGGGTCCAAGAGGGATAGGTGGGTGGCCACCAACATCCACCTGGATCATAAACACTTTGAGAGGTGCAGAAATGCAGAATGTTCTTAGCTAGGTAATTGGAAAATAGGGTGACCCAATCAAAGTTATCGCCCTCAAATGACCCATCAATTAGGGAAACCCAACAATACGAAAACTTAAAAATGTTGGGATAAGCATATAATTTTCACAACTCGTGGCAATTTGACATAAAGGAGTAGCAAGTGAGGCTGTATAATACTTACTATCCTCCTCTACTTTATGTTTATTTGGGTCTTTCCTGCAATATTTTATGGAATCAATAGCTTCTCCATGTTTATTGACACAATCTTGCACATATTGTTTGTCAAAAGTGCATTGTGGTTCTGACAAACGATACATCGTTTGAATGTATTTCAACATGAATGAGACAATCACTATGCTCGGATGTGAAATTTTTGCTCTAAAATGTAGACCTTCTCTACTACCCATCTGACCATATCGATATATGGCATTAATCTAGGCCTCACTATAATTCTTTTCAAGAAGGAATTCACTACTTCTTGAAGGGTTGCCTCTTACGAAGGTACTTTGCCATCCACTATCACAATCCTCATTGTAACTTGTGGCCCTTCATCTTAGAAAAGATTATAAATATTCTCCCACAAAGTACTCCTTGAATCTCGTGTACAAACTATGTCTTCGAAAAAGCCTGAACCAAGAAGCTTATCATCTATAATCTCCTTGTTTGGGCCGGTAGGTTGTAGTGCAAGATCTTTCTTTTTAGATTTTTCATTGTTCATTTCATCTAGTTGGGAAGTATCAGAGCTCCCCTATCAAAAGAGCAGAAAAAATTAGCAAAGCAAAGTAAATATGGGTAGTAGTAAAAATGAGCAGAGTGGGCCTACTACTAATAAAATAGGCAGTTGTATTATATAAGCAGAATTGGGGCCTCATACTCACAAATAAATCCTATAATATTATATGAGTGGGAGTGACAGCCAAACCTTATCTACATGCTATCCAATAATTGTGATGACGTGGATGCAAGAGGCCCACGTGCCCGTAATCTTTTGGAATTAAATTTTAAAGAGTTACGGGTTGCCGGGGTTCTAGGTACCAACTTGCCTAGTAATTAAGCGCCAAATCAAAAGTGCACTTTCCAAAGTATTTAAGAATATTGGTTGACACTACAATGGTTTTTTAAAAGGCATATTTTATTATTTTTAAATGCTTAATTAAAGAAAAATGTGTTTTTTAAAGGGTAAATTATAAGCTTAGAAAAAACAAAATGTTCCCCATTATTATTACAATTTAAAAATTAATGGGGGTTGTTTTTTGCTACAACACAAAGGCAAACCCAAATCTGACTAGATAGATTGAACATTGAGGCCCTTAACCATGGGATCACATTCCATCCAAATAGGGTTTTCATTTTGCATACTCACAAAATACCATATTGTGCCTGACAATGCTAATTTGCACCAAGCACTAACCAGTCCATACCTAACTAACTCGGGGATTTTGTACTAGATCTTCAACATTATGAGAAAAACTTGTCCATATAACTCGTTTAAGTAAGCCCATTCCTATCATATCTCCTATGGCTCCTATGGCATCCGTGAGCGACCCACATTCATGTGTACATATAAAAAAAAGTGAAATCTATCGACCCCTATTGTCACGCCCCCAAGTCGGCGGTAGTATTTCAACCGCTCTTAGCGAGGTGCGGCTGGTGGGCTCGAGTATTGTAGCAATAATGCTACAACTCCTGGGGCTTCCTTCTTTAATTTTATCAACCCAGTAGTTCGTAACAAACTTGGAAGCGACGGTGCTGTATGCACAAGTACTAGCTCTTGCCGCAGCTGTCACTTGGTCAGCTGGCACAAGTTTGCTAGGGGCTTAAGCGAACTTCTATGAGCTCTTAGAAGAAGCTTTTTAACCGATGAATGAGAGCTAACTCAAAGGAAGCTAATCTACTTGCAGAAAGGAACTGAAAGCCAACGAGAAACGCAAACCCTAGCAAACCCAAATTCTACCAGCTAGTCCTACTGATGCAAAGATGGGAATGCAAACTACTGAAAGAGATTCCATTACTTCTATGAAGGTAAGATGCATGTGTCTAGACTACTTCTACATGGAGAAACCATCTTTTTGTATTTTTGAATAAGTTATGTATAATTATCATGCATGTGCTTTTAACTGGCTTCTTACTGTCTAGAGGCGGATCATGGAGGAGAAATGCCTGGAAGAGGTCGGGAAGGCGCAGAGAGGGTCTAAGGAGTTCCTAACATCCTTCCAGAAAGTTTCACAAAGTTGGGCTGCCAAGAGACTGCGTTTATGAGATTCTACAGGAAGTCTGTAGGGGTTCTACAGGATGTTTCAGAATTTCTACAGGATGTTCAGTAATTCCTACAGGATGTTCTACAATTGGATTTTGGATGATGGGTGAGTGGAAGAGGTTGCATGGATGGATAGGGAGGTAGGAGAGGGGTTTGTAGTGACTTAGTGACAGAGAGATGAGGTGATGAGAGGGTGTGGAAAACTAGCTTGTCTTAAAGAGGGCAGAGGGAATGGAAGGCCAAAAATGTAGGCTGACGTGGGCAGTAGAGTAGTTATGAGACGAGGGGTCTAATTTGGAGATGAGAAGTTGGCCTGGACGAAGCTTAGGAGGACAAGAGAATGTTGGAGATGCACTGCACAATATAAACTGAACCAAATCATCCACGTCCTGCATAATATCAAATTATCCTAACTGTTTAATGAAACCAATGAACAGCAATGTTATTTCTAAAGAGAACCATGTATGGTACTGAAGCAAAGAAACATTCAAAGAGGGTTGAGCGCATGGATAACTTCTACAAATGAAAATATTGCACCAAAGACTGCATGAATACGCAAACCAATGTTTTTGGTTGGGAAGCACTGTCTGCAATTCCAGCCCCTAGAAAGAGGTAAAAATGGGAGTGCAGGCAACCCTTTTCTGGAACTTTTATCAATTCTAATCTCTTTACTCTATTCTAAACATATGGAGCAACTCTATCTTCTAACAATGACCTACTTAACCACACCACGAAATCTAACTCAACAAACTGCGTTTCAAATGCATGTAAAGAAAACCATACTGCTGAAAGAAAAGATATCAATACAAAAGAAGGAGGCCCTAGGCTCTCAGGTTGGGACCAACCCCGAGAGCTATGGCTCCTTTAGAAACTCAGAACTGAGATCAAATCTGACTGCTTCCCATTAAAAAATAATAATCATAAGTCAAAAGGTCTGCCAATGATGTCTACAAAAGAGCAAAAACAGAGCTAGCAGCTCGTAGTGCAGAATGTGCAACAGAGTTCCAAAAAGTCCTTTTCGAATGCTAAAGCCTTATCATTTATACATCACGAGGCCCCAAGTTGGCCTCCTAAATCTGTGGGACTCGGCTGACCAAACTGGGAGTGAACAACTGCTTCCTCAAAATCCGTTTGGCTGCTTTCTAGATCCGGTTATGGTGGCTGTTGGAGCTCGGAGTTGGGGGTGAAGATCCCGAGGAAGGCCAATTAATGCCGTGGACAACCCTCCTACAAATCCTTAACCCCATCTTGGCTGTCTCCTAGCCCTTATCTGCTTGGTTTTGCTCCAAAATGTGTTAAAAAACCTGAAATGAGCACGTGTTAGCCACCTAGGAATAGTGACTGCCCTTATTCATACAAATGACATAAACATACTGAAAAATGAAGGTTTGAGCAAGGGTAGTTAGGCCAAATGAGCCCAAAATGTTACCAAATTTGGGGCTCATCATCACCCCCGAGCTAAAATGATTGCTCATCCTTGAGCAACTAATCCAGCTCCTCGTCCTTCATTGCTTTCACCGCCACCCTCACATCCCAGGCTTATGAAGTGGTATCCTCCTCACTGGCATGGAACCCAGCCTTCCTTTCCAACTCTTCCCACTGCTTATGGTCTTCTTTTTCTGTGCTGCCTTCCATCAATCCTAAAAGCAAAGGTGGGCTTAGATTGAGGCCAATCCAGCTGGCTTGGAGGTTCTGTATGGACTTCTTGTAGAGGGGCACCCGTGCTAGAGCTTCCCTCATTCGAGTTGGAGTGTGATATTCTCTGATTTTGAGGCTGTGGGACAATGTGTTCCATCAGCGGGTGCAAGCATGAACACAGTTCTCCCCTAATAGTCGCTCCATATCCTCGAAATGTGCTATAGCTTGAGCCTGCTGATCCATGTATTTCAATAACGTTTGAGGGTTGGTGGCTAAGTGTTGGTGGGCCGATATCAATGCAGTGGGATCCCCTGGCTCTGCTCTAATCAGCAGTGGCTCATGTAACTCTCGGTTCATGACCTCTTTGACTTCTGCTGCTCTCTTTTCTTCATGGTTCAACCATGAGGCGAATGCCATCAATTGCATATCTCCTACAACTATGTTGGGATCCCATGAAGTCACATTAGGAAGGGCCAAATTATGGAGATAGAACTCCGATAGTTTGGCCTTGTCCTCTGATGAATTGCTGGGGGTCTTGGATTTGGGAGATACCCCTCTATGCCAATGCATTAATTTGAAATTGCAGCCACTGGTCCCATAGGTATAGGCCATAGGATTTGGCCGGTTGTCTGCATTGTAGAGCATCCATGGCCCAACTCGCCATGCAGGCCAGTTGTGCCTCTTTTTGCTGCAACTGTTGTTTGAGAGCTTGTATCTCGATTTGTGCTTGCAGTTCCCTTTCCTGTAGATGCGAGGTTAGCTCCCCAAGACCAACTTGCTATCCTTCTTTGCCTTGATGTTCTGTTGTAGTGTCCCTTGATGATGTTCCCCTTTCTTTCCTCAGTTCCTGTAGCTACAGTTTGAGTTTCTCATTCTCTTCCTGTAGGAACACCCGCTGGCAGTTTGCCACGTGTTTGGCCATAGCTAATTCTCTTCGTGCCTCCTTGAGTTATTCCTCCAAGGGGCCTATATTTTCCACTCCTTTTTATTTGCCTATCTTCATCCACGTGTGGGTTCTCACTCTTTCTTCCTCCAATGCAAAGAAAAGCGGCACTGTGAATTTTTGTGGAATAATTTTTCCAACCTCCAAAAAGTGATAATACGATCTCAAGCTTGGCGGGGGACTAGGTTCCGGAATATGCTCTACCTCTTCCTCCCTCGGTTGCTCTACTTCGTCTTCCCTCAGTGGTGATGTGGCTGCCTCTCCCTCCATTCTCTCAGTCTCCTTGAGTCGGGCCAATGTTTCCTATAGAACGGCCTCAGCATCCTGTAGCGGGGTTTTTGAAGCCAACCTGTCCATTCTCTCCTTCCAAGCAGTTGTCTTCGGGCTCCCCCACTCATAAGTGACTGATATTTTTGAGGGGGACCTTTCCCTTGGCGAGGTAGGGGTGTCTTCTATAGTAATTGGGCTGCTAGATGGAGGTTGGGGCCTGCCTGTTTTGATCCTCACACTTCTCCTTGCTTTGAAATACAGAGGGATCTCCCTCTTTCGTTTTTCCCTCGGCTTGGGAGGGGTACTAAGGGTGGCCAGCACAGCTGCTGCCTCCCTTGCAAGGACTTTGGCTGTCTTCTCCTTTGGTTTTCCTTTCTCCAGACTTCCTGTAGAAAGCCCTGTAGCGGCTGATTTCTGGCTTCTTGTAGAAGCCGTTTTTGACTTTCCTGTAGAAACAGGTGGCACCGTTTTAACCTGTTTGGCTGAGGGTGCTTTGTCTTTTGACTTTGCTGATGCTTCTTTTGAGGTGCCTTTACTGACGTGGACTTGTTCAGTCCTTTCCACCCTACTTTGTAACCTTTTCTCCCTGGGTGCCAATGTAGGTTTGTCATCCTCTGTTTTGGCAACCTAGTGTTTCTCTTGTTTCCCTTTTTGTTCTTTCTTCGGTGCTTTGGTCGTGGTTTCTTGGCCTTTCCATTTCTTCTCTGTGCGTACTGGTTCCTTCTCCTCGCTGCTGGAGGAGGTGAGCTCCTCGGTCAACATTTTGATGTCGCCATCTTTAGTCAAATTCCGGAAGGCTTCCCACGAGAGAGAGACAGTGTATGTGTGGAGTGCATCCTCCACGAGGAGCTTGATGAGCCCATGGTGGGTACCTGGTCTGGCGTGCCCTCTCGTAATTTGGTGGCACATTCAGTCATGGACTGCAGAAGGAAGTAGGGAATACTTAGCTTGTTTTCTGAAGGTAGCTCCATCTAGTCCCTAAGTTCTGTGAGCAGCCGGAAATGGTACCCATATACGATGCTAAATCGTCCTTCGCACGTGATATATTTCATAATTTGGAGGTTGACCTCACTCCAGAGCAGTTGTAGGCTAGCTCTGCGAACCCCGTTCTTATCCTCTGAGAATTTCTCCTCTGGCAGAAAGAACTCCTTTTTAGCCTTCTGGCCTAATTTCCTCTCCTCCTTATCCCACGGTACCCCTATTGGGAGGTCAGTGACTCTGCTGATGAACTGTGGGGTGAGTCTGAGATTCAAACCCCTGAAATTGACGACGGCCAACGTTTTTGATTTTGGATTCAAAGCTCGCAGGAATTCCTCTGCCACCTCATCATCATAACCTTGAAGCTTGTCGCAGAACGACATCCATCGTGCACGAGAAAACAGTTCTACCACCTCAGGGTTTTCCCGTAGCTTTTTTGAGTCTATCGGTTCCTTCCTAATGAACCCACCCGGCATGGTGAAAGCTCGCTGTGTTAGCCGGAGGTGGCTGGCGCGTATCAAAAGATGGGCCTTTGGGATTTCTTTGGACAGAGCACAGAATTACGCCTTTGTCAAGCACACAGTGCGTGAATTCTCAGCTATCTACAGGTGAGCGTTGACAGGGGCTCAATTACAAACCAAATCCTGTAGAAAACCCCGCATATACTACGACGACAATTCTCATGCAAAAGGAAGACGACGCTTGCAATTTTATGCTCAGACTGTAGTTTTACTTTTTTAGCACGTCGAATTCACCACCCTTTAAACCAATTGCATGGGAGGAACAGGTTCAGGCTTACCTTTTCCAATTCGCCACCTTTCACGTGAATAGATCGATTTCCTCCGTAGTGGTGAGCTTCCTGTAGCGCCGCTTCCTGTAGAAGTCGCGCACAGGTTCTGGAGAGCGCGTCAGTGGTTCTGCGCCTTCTGTGCAACCACCAGACGTTTGAACAAGCCGAGGACTCGGAGTAACAAGCTTCAAGGAATTCCGGATGCTTACTCGACTGCAAAGCGGTTGATGATAAATGAGTGGAGTGACGATCTAGCTGATAGATTTGAATCCCTACGGAATTCATGGCGCGGGGGTGAGCTGTCCCTGTCGGACCGTTGGACGACGTCACCTATTCATTTAACTGCAAGTCTGCCTGACCGCCGCATCATTCCCTGCATATCTACCGCCACCATTTCTGTTAGAACGCCGCTTCTCCCCGACTGGACGCTTCCCACGTGTCCATTTCCCGTTTTGCTTGACACGACCAATACTTTCTGAATCTAACGAGACCATCGGACTGGTCGTGGTGGCCAGTTGAATGGCTACTGGACTGGCTCAACCCATTCATTTTCACACTTGCAAACATTTCAGAGCATTGTTCATGTAATTCGACGAAAAAGGGTGAGGCACTTACCTGTGCGGCCATGACAATATTTCCAGGTTTCAGGACGAGGGTGACGGATCCGCCTGCTGCTGCTTCATGCACAGGCACGGGGGTTCCTTCTTGTCGACTGCTGCTGGTTACGAAACTTATTACTTGGTTGCGGATGGTGCATGTGCCCACTCTATGTGTTGCAGGTGCCTTGATGGTGTACACTCTAGCTAGATGAACTGCTACGGGATTCCGGTAGGATATCTTGTAGCAGTTCCTCCTCCTCGGGTGCATGTCGAAACGGTGGAGATGGTGGCATCACGGTCACGGTCACAGGGTCCTCGGATGGATTTGATAAGTCGCGCATGGGGTCTCTGCATCCTTTATTCCATTTGAGAATTGCTTCCTCTGAGAATTCAATGTTCTGATTTGACTGTGCAGGTATTTCCATTGCATGGCAACAGGGGTGGTAGAAGGAGGCGACAGCAGTGGGTGACAGAGAAAAACATTAGCTTGCATGCCTCCGTGTCGGGCCTCGGGCTTCAGATCTTCCCACACAGTCGGTCCTGGGCCGTCCAGAGATTCTACAGGAAGTTTCCTGTAGAAATACAGAACTTCCTGTAGAAAGTCCTGTAGCTTCCTGTAGAAGGCTAAACTGTGATCAAATCATGCCCAGACCTTGGAAGAGATGAGTGTTTCTGGAGGGAGTGCTGGTGAGGTCCTCTGGTAGCATAGTAGGGACCCTTGTCCTTGAGTTGAGGGACCTCTTTTCCTGCATGGAATACCTGCAACCTGCATGAATTATCAAATCTTGAACCTGTTTTCCTTGTTTCTTTGTTTGTTTTTTTTTTCTCTTTTTTTTTTTTTTTTTTTTTGAAAGACAGCAGGGGCGCCTCCATGAGGTTTTCACCCTTACCATCTGCCTTGAGCGCCTCAGAGAGGTTTTCACCCAAGGGTCTTTTTTCACACATTTTCAGAAGACAGCAGGGATGCCTCAATGAGGTTTTCACCCCTACCATCTGCCTTGGGAGCCTCAGAAAGGTTTTCACCCAAGGATCTTTATTTTTTATTTTTTATTTTTTTTTGTTTAAGATCTTCAGGGTATGCCCAAAACAGAGGCAGAACCCTTCTCTATGACCAGCACTGATTTTTCCACAGTTTTGATGAATTCTTGCCTTGAAAGAGGTTTTCTGTAGATCTTTAGTCGATGCCCATTGACAAGCATGGGGATGGCCTCCTCATCAATGGTCCGAATAAGAACAGATCCATTGTCATTACATTTTTCCACGGTATATGGTCCCAGCCATCTGGTTCTCAGCTTCCCCTTGAAATCCTTATGCCTGGAATCGTACAACAACGCCCAATCTCCCGGCTGAAATTGCTTGTCATTGAGGTGTTGGTCATGCCACACCTTCCTCTGAAGTTGGACCACTTCTGAGTGGAGAAGGGCCTGCATTCGGTGCTCGTCCAATCCATTCAGCTGCAATAACCTTTCTTGTTGGGCATGGCTGAGATCCAAGTCCAGCTGAGCTGCCATCCTCAAGGTGTTGTACTCAAACTCAATTGACAGCAAAGCTCTCTTCCCATAGACCAGCTCATAAGGTGTGAAGCCGGTTGTGGTCTTCCAAGTGGTGTTGTAAGCCCACGTGACCTCAACCAGGCGATCTGCCCAATATTTTCTACTGCTGCTCACCACCTTAGTCAAGATCCCTTCCAATGCTCTATTGGTGACTTCCACCTGCCCATTTGCTTGAGGATGATAGGGGTTGGAAGTCCTAAGCTTGATTTTGTGATGAGCGAGTAGGTCTTCAATTAAGTTGGAGGTGAACTGGCTTCCTTGATCCGTGACTAGCTCTCTTGGGTAGCCAAATTTGTAGAAGATGTTTTCTCTTAAGAACTCAGCCACCTTTTCTTCTGTCGCTGCTTTGATTGCCTTGGTTTCTGCCCACTTTGTCAGGTAGTCTGTGCACACAATGATGTAAGACCTTTGCCTCGAAGGAGGATTGATTGGACCCACAAAATCCATACTCCACTTCTCAAATGGCTCAAGAGTCACTTGAGGTTGGAGAGGCATTTCGTCCCTTGGAGTCGGTTTCCCCATCCTTTGGCATCGGTCACATTGGCTGATATACCTTCTGACATCTTGATGAAGCGTGGGCCAATAGTAGCCTGCCTGTAGGATTTTGAAGGCAGTCCTTTTGGCTACAAAATGTCCTCCACAAGGCCTGTCATGACAGGTTAGGAGGATATCAAAGACTTCCTCCTCCCTTACACAACGCCTTAAGATCTGATCAGGGCCAAGCTTGAACAGGTTGCCCCCGATCCAAGTGAATGAGGCACTCTTCCTCACGATCCTGCTCTTCTCCCTTGAGGATAGGTGTGGAGGGAACTGTGCTGAGACAAGGTAGTTTTCTATATCAGCAAACCATGGAGAGAGTACTGAGATAGCAAACAGATGTTCATCTGGCATCTGGTCGTCCACTGTTCCATCCTCACCTGCAGGTAAATCCAACCTAGACAAAAAGTCAGCAACAACATTTTCTTTACTTGGTTTGTCAACAATAGTCAAATCAAACTGCTGCAACAAGAGTAACCATCTTATAATACGAGCATTCACATCTGGTTTATTCATTAAATATCTAATTGCAGCATGATCCGTATGTACAAATGTTTGATAGCCAGTGATATAACGTCGGAACTTGTTCAGTGCATGGACCACGGCCAAGAATTCCTTCTCAGTTACAGTGTAATTCAGTTCCGCCTTGGATAAGTTTTTGCTGACAAAGTATATGGCGTATGGAAGTTTTTGTTCAACTTGTCCTAAGGTTGCCCCTATGGCTTTGTTCAAGGCATCAGTGTGGATGTGGAAAGGTAGGGCCCAGTTTGGGCCTCTCAAGATTGGGGCAGACACTAACTTATCCTTTAATTCATTCAGAGCCTTCTGACAATCGTCAGTCCATTTAAACTCAACATCTTTTGCCAAGAGGCTAAACAATGGCGAGGCTAGCTTGTTGAAGTCTTTAATGAATCTCCTATAATACCCTGCTAAACCTAAGAAACTTCGAACATCTCTTACCTTCTGAGGAGGTGGAACCTTCTTGATGAGAGCAATTTTGTTAGGATCCACCTGTAACCCTTGGCTAGAAATGGTATGCCCTAGCACGGTCCCTTCAATCATCAAGAATTCACACTTTTTAGGACTAAGGGACAGGTTCATCTCAATGCACTTGGTTAGGACTTTTCCCAGATTGGACAATGCTTCCTGGAAGTTGGACCCATAAGGAGTGAAGTCATCCATATAGATTTCCACCGAATCATGGACCAGCTCTGAAAAGATGCTCAAGACGGCCCTCTGGAAGGTGGCAGGAGCATTGCATAGTCCAAAGGGAAGAACTCGGTAAGCAAAGGTACCCCAAGGACAAGTGAAGGTGGTATTATCTTGGTCTTCCGGGCTGATTTGGATTTGGTTATACCCGCTAAACCCATCTAGGAAAGAGAAAAACTTCTTTCCTACCAGTCCATCCAACACTTGATCTATGAAGGGTAGAGGAAAGTGGTCTTTCTTGGTGGCTTTGTTCAGTTCTCGGTAGTCCACACAGATTCTCCACTTCCCGTTTTTCTTGGGAACCAACACCAGAGGGGACACCCATTCGCTATCCGAGATGGGGTAAATGAATCCAGCATCCAACAGTTTTTGCAATTCTTCCTTGACGATGTCCTTAAGGGCTGGATTCATTCTCCTTTGGGGTTGCCTAACCGGTTTACAATCTTCTTTGATGTAGATGTGATGGGTATAGACCGAAGGATGGACTCCTTTCATCTCCTTATAGCTCCAAGCAAAAGCATCTAGATGACTGGCCAACAGACTACACAGCTCCTTTTCCTGGGAAGGAGATAGGGAGGAGCTGATCTTTAACGTTCTCTCGGCGCCGAACTCCACATCTTTGACTCTGGGAGCGACTGGGTTGGTCACACAAAGGTCCACTAAGGTGCTGGCTTGGGCATCCTCCACCAATTCCTCTAAGGAAAATGCACTGGGAGGTGGATTCTGAATCAAGGTCTCAATCAAATCATCCTCGGTTGGGGGCATCCCCTAGTGGTGTCTAGGGTGCACAAAGGTGCTGAGTACACCTCATCCTCTTCTCCTTCCTCCAACCAAAGTGGTAATTCATGCTCTAATGAGGGTTGGGCAGGAGGGTACATGACTAGCTACTTGGACATAGGACCATTTTTGATGGTCATGTTTCCTGCACGACAGCTTATGTAAGCATCTGCAGTGGCTAACCAAGGCCTTCCCAAAATAAGGGGGTATCCAGTAAGCTTTGCTTTTGGTTGCAGAACCAAGAAGTCTGCAGGGTACTCCCAAGAGTCAACAGAGACCAAGACATCCTCTACAATCCCTTCGGGAGTCACGGTGGAGCGATCTGCTAGTTGCAGGACTCTCGAGGTCTTTCCCAAGGAACCCTGAAGGTTGATTTTGAGCATGGTATTTCTGGTCATCACATTAATGGCAGCCCCCAGATCAATCAATGTGTGTGGTATGATGGTGCCATTGATGTGGAAATCAACTAAAGGACTCCCAGGATCCAAATACTTTGGGCAGATGACTTGCCCCAACATAAGATCAGACAGTTGTCCTATGACATTGATGGTTGAAGCGTCTCTTTTTCGCCTGCCTGGGTGTCTGAAACACTTTTCCTTAACCAGTTTGTTGTATATCGGTACATCTTTGATGGCTTGGAGAAGTGGTATTCTCACACAAAACTGTTTGAGTTCTCCCAGAAGCTCATCCTCCTCTGGGTTGGGTTGTGTGGTGGCCGTTAGTCTCTCAGGAAAGGGTGGAATGGCTTTTGGTTCACTTTCATGTTTATCTTCCTCGTCCTCTGGGGGAGGAGGTTGGCAATCCGGAAGAGTCTTTCCAGATCGCAGGTTGATCTCCTGGATCTCCACAACATCGGTAGGGCATGATGTTTCCCCAGTATATACCTGTTGGGCCTGTCGGTTGTTGGGGTTCGGGTTCGGTTGAGCAGGCATTTGGGGTTGCCTTGGAGGAGCAGGAGGTAATGGTTGTGGTTGAGCTGGTGGTGGAGGCAAAATGGTGGGAGGAGTATTGTACTGGGGCCTCCACCCCAGTTGAGGTGCATTCCACTGAGGCTGTGGTTGAGCATGTGAGTGAAACGAATGAGTAGTGGGCTGAGTATGGTACTAAGGCGGGTAAGACCATGGAGGAGGCACAGACCAGGAAGGATGAGCAGGGGGACCCCAGGAAGGCATAGGAGTAGATTGGTTGGGGCTATAATAGACTTGGGGTGTCCCTTGCATCCCCTGTTGGTAAGGTCTAGGTCCATGTGGCCTCCTTTGGTTGTGGAAATAGAGAGGTTCAATAGGCGCTTCTATCCCTTGATACATGGATTTAAGCCCAGGTAAGGTTGGACATTGGTTTGTGGGGTGGTCCTCCTCACAAACAAAACATACCTCAACCGAATGTAATGGGCATTCGTTCTTAGGGTGCTTCCTTGTACACCTAGGGCAGAAGATAGCCAAAGCCCTCTCAGCTTCCTCTTTCTTTTGCTGGATCCAGAATGTATCAAGTTGCATGGTGATGGTCTGTCTCACCTCACTCTTGAGGTCCTCTAATTGATTTGCAAACTCATGTTTGGAGAAAGGAATACTAGCTGAGAGGAGGTTTCCTCTACCTCTTTTCCGGGCTGCCCTAGAATGGTTTCTAAACACAGTCTTTATATCCTCATAAGGTAGTTAGTAAATATATCCTCCAGCTAGCATGTGAAGGGTATCTAAGAGGTCTTCAGGGACTCCTCGGAGCAGGACCAACTTGAGAGATTTAGGGTCAAGTGTGCACCTGGCCCGTTTATAGCTAAGTTGGAACCTTTCCTCGTAATCTTCTAAGGACTCATCATTCCCCATGGTCATCCGAAAGATTTCTCCCTTGGCTTCCTTGGACCTACAGTAGTCCCGGTATTTATTGCTGCATCTGGGCCCAAGTGGTGATATTGTTCCCAGGTAAGCCCATGAACCAGCGTAATGCTGCATCCTTAAGGGTAGAGGGGAAGAGTTTCAGTTTTTTCTCATCTTCGGTATAGTCATAGGTTTGACAAAGGACAACAAACTCAAACAGGAAGGTATCCGGGTCTTCAATAGTCAGTCCATGGAAGTGAGGTAAAGCGGAGGGGCTTATGTTCTTCATTTTCATGTCTCCATTGGTCTCTCGGATGGGGAAGACACCTTCTATTCTCTCATCTTCTCCCCTATTGTTAGCCATAGCTTCAGATGGAGTGTTCTCTAACTCTTCTTCTGTTATAGGATCTTTGTATATCTCAGGAGGTTCACCTATAGGTTCTTTTGGATCACTGTCACCAAAGAAGAGAGAAGGCTGACTTAGTGATGTGGTGGGGGTGTTGGGTAAGAATTTGCCTGTTTTATCTCGATTTCTACGAGGCATGAAATGGAAAGACTTTTGATTGCTTTTGTTCTTTCTGGTACCTGCAAAACTAAAACAGATTGAACTGCAACTAACTATCTTGTTGAAATGGAAATGCAGAATTGAAATGAAAGCATGAAAGAACTAATCTATTTTGCTCAAATGAAATTGCAGGAATGCTAGGCTACGCTTGCGGAATTGAAATGCTAATCTACGCTTGCAAAAATGAAATTGTGGAATTGAAATGTTAATCTATGAAAGCAGGAAATGTCTATGCTACTTTTGCAGAATGGAAATGAAATAAACTACTTAGCAGAAGGCGAGAGTAGGGAAATAGAAGAAAAGCAACAATCACCAATACTTTAACGCTTCCCCGGCAATGGCGCCAAAAAGATGGTGGGATCTAGTATTGTAGCAATAATGCTATGACTCCTGGGGCTTCTTCTTTAATTTTATCAACCCGGTAGTTCGTAACAAACTTGGAAGCGACGGTGCTATATGCACAATTACTAGCTCTTGCCGCAGCTGTCACTTGGTCAGCTGGCACAAGTCCGATAGGGGCTTAAGCCAACTTCTATGAGCTCTTAGAAGAAGATTTTTAATAGGTGAACAAGAGCTAACTCAAAGGAAGCTAATCTACTTGCAGAAAGGAACTGAAAGCCAACGAGAAACGCAAACCCTAGCAAACCCTAATTCTACCAGCTAGTCCTACTGATGCAAAGATGGGAATGCAAACTACTGAAAGAGATGCCATTACTTCTATGAAGGTAAGATGCATGTGTCTAGACTACTTCTACATGGAGAAACCATCTTTTTGTATTTTTGAATAAGTTATGTATAATTATCATGCATGTGCTTTTAACTGGCTTCTTACTGTGCAGAGGTGGATCATGGAGGAGAAATGCCTGGAAGAGGTCGGGAAGGCTCAGAGAGGGTCTAAGGAGTTCCTAACATCCTTCCAAAGAGTTTCACAAAGTTGGGTTGCCAAGAGACCGCGTTTATGAGCTTCTACAGGAAGTCTGCAGGGGTTCTACAGGATGTTTCAGAATTTCTACAGGATGTTCAGTAATTCCTACAGGATGTTCTACGATTGGATTTTGGATGATCGGTGAGTGGAAGAGGCTGCATGGATGGATAGGGAGGTAGGAGAGGGGTTTGTAGTGACTTAGTGACAGAGAGATGAGGTGATGAGAGGGTGTGGAAAACTAGCTTGCCTTAAAGAGGGCAGAGGGAATGGAAGGCCAAAAAGGTAGGCTGACGTGGGCAGTAGAGTAGTTATGAGATGAGGGGTCTAATTTAGAGATGAGCAGTTGGCCTGGACGAAGCTTAGGAGGACAAGAGAATGCTGGAGATGCACTGCACAATATAAACTGAACCAAATCATCCACGTCTTGCACAATATCAAATTATCCTAACTGTTTAATGAAACCAATGAACAACAACGTTATTTCTAAAGAGAACCATGTATGGTACTGAAGCAAAGAAACATTCAAAGAGGTCTGAGCGCATGGATAACTTCTACAAATGAAAATATTGCACCAAAGACTGCATGAATACGCAAACCAATGTTTTTGGTTGGGAAGCACTGTCTGCAATTCCAGCCCCTAGAAAGAGGTGAAAATGAGAGTGCAGGCAACCCTTTTCTGGAACTTTTATCAATTCTAATCTCTTTACTCTATTCTAAACATATGGAGCAACTCTATCTTCTAACAATGACCTACTTAACCACACCACGAAATCTAACTCAACAAACTGCGTTTCAAATGCATGTAAAGAAAACCATACTGCTGAAAGAAAAGATATCAATACAAAAGAAGGAGGCCCTAGGCCGTCAGGTTGGGCCCAACCCTCAGAGCTATGGCTCCTTTAGAAACTCAGAACTGAGATCAAATCTGACTGCTTCCCACTAAAAAATAATAATCATAAGTCAAAAGGTCTGCCAATGATGGCTACAAAAGAGCAAAAACAGAGCTAGCAGCTCGTAGTGCAGAATGTGCAACAGAGTTCCAAAAAGTCCTTTTCGAAGGCTAAAGCCTTATCATTTATACATCACGAGGCCCCAAGCTAGCCTCCTAAATCGGTGGGACTCGGCTGACCAAACTGGGAGTGAACAACTGCTTCCTCAATATCCATTTGGCTACCTTCTAGATCCGGTTGTGGTGGCTGTTGAAGCTCAGAGTTGGGGGTGAAAATCCCGAGGAAGGCCAATTAATGCCATGGACAACCCTCCTACGAATCCTCAACCCCATCTTGGCTGTCTCCTAGCCCTTATCTGCTTGGTTTTGCTCCAACATGTGTCAAAAAACCTGAAATGAGCACGTGCTAGCCACCTAGGAATAGTGACTGCCCTTATTCATACAAATGACATAAACATACTAAAAAATGATGGATAAGTTATGAAAAATGAAGGTTTGAGCAAGGGTAGTTAGGCCAAATGAGCCCAAAATGTTACCAAATTTGGGGCTCATCAGCGACATCACCGAACACTTTCTTTTCACCAATACTTATGTTGGTGGACTACGCCTAACCACTTACTCCTACTTAGTTTGTGTTTCTCAACCAAGTATTATTATGTTATCATTTATACCAATGAACACCCATACACATTCATTATCAACAACAATTATAAATGAGAACACAATTACATAGTATAAAGGGAGGGGCAACTCCCTGAGCAATGAGTTTGCCCAAAATATATGTATTATACAATCTTCAATATTACAAGCTTTTACAAGTATACTTGGAAGTAACAAGTTTCATACTTAGCCAATTTTACAATCAAGGCAAACTCGGTTGCCTTCCTTCATTCACCTTCATGCGCACTTTCACGATGGGTGGGCACTCACCCTAGCCACCAAGACACCCATGCCAAGACTTAGCACAAACGAGTGCTACACGTTCACCGTGCACACCTCAACCGACCACCGGGCTCACCTTGCCCGCACCTTTGCCCAACACCAAGTGCGACTCTCCACTATGCGGCTAAACCAAGAATCGGCGCATGAGACTTGCGCCTTCACCTCTTGTTTCTACGCACTAGATTGCGCACTCCTCTTCCTTGTGTGAAGATGTGAAGTCGAGTTCGATTGATGTCGAAATGCTCCAACGCTTCCATAATATATATACCAAAGCTTGGGGCTAACTTTGGCGCCCAACCGACTTGCCCCACGCTTTGTGTACACCCCTTAAATTCCCACAACACATGTTGGCCTCCAACGTATTGCTCTATGCTCCAAGGTGCATATATAAACCAACGCTCTCCTCATATGTGCGCATATCATCCAAGAGAACATCGCATAGGTTCGTCGCATATGTGTCGCACATTCCGTCACATGACCGTCGCACATCGCAACTCACCCTCCAACAGCGCATGCGCCCACGGTCGCCCGTCGCCAAACGCGGTCGCACTTCGGGTAGAACCGCAGGATGTTACATCCTCCTCCACCTGAAGTCATTGTCGTCCTCGACAACATATCGTCCTGGTAGCCCTCCACCAAGATCATCATATCCATATCCGAACAGTCTTATCCATGATATCAACTCCTCCACATACTGCAAACATCCCTGCAACATATGTAGAACTACATCTCCATCGTGTCTCGTCCCTCCATGTAGTCTTCCATCGGAACACACCTGTGCATGCTCCTCGTCAAGTGTAAAACTGATAGTTGCATCCCTCTGTACACTGGTACCCCTCATGACTTGAACTAGTTGGGTAGCTAATACAACCATACACCCAAACCACAAGAATGCACATCCATATGCCGCCATAAGTCTTCCCCTGACTTCTGCTACACCTCGGACTCATCAAGTCTACTCTCAATCCCATGCTCAAGTCCATGGAAACTCCATCCCATCTGCAACATGTCCAAGCCATGGTCTTTGTTGCACAAGAGTTTACAACCTCTCCACTAGCTCATACATCTCCATGTAATAATATCATCTGCACAACATCCTTTGCTCCAACACTCCCCATAGAATGTCCATCAATGACACCTCTACACATGCTCCTGCATAACTTCCCTGCATAATTGTCCTTCTCCATGTCTCCAACCTGATGTCCATGACTCTAGTTTCCATGATGTCCAACCCATGTAGACTCCATCCCAACATCTGGTCATCTGGATCCAAGCCTGCAATCTGTCATAAAGAAGCCTCCTTCAAGGCCCCTTGTTAAGTTGGTGTAGCCCCTCCCAAACAAGGTCCCTACACCAACCCTTCTCCAAGGTTGTCTATAGAGAAAGGAGGGCCAGGAAGTTTCCTCCCTGACTCTCATCCACCCATGTATTAGGTTGATGCTGTGTCCTCAAGTATCTATGCACAGCCTCAATCTCCTCACATGTACACCTAAGCTCACATAACTTGTCCTTTGTCAATTGAAAGTCATATATGCCCATAGTATACCTGCAAAAGTCCACTATACTAGTTGGATCTCTACCTCCAGAATCCTCATCAACCACTGCCTCTGAAGTAGTACTCGGACCCCCTTCATTTGCAACTCCACTGTGAAGATCATTAGTATAAGATGTCCCTATCAAGTGCCTCCATGTTCGTGAGATTGCCTTCTCACTTCCTTCATTCTTCCTAGCTCTTGCAACGAAGTCAATCAGCTTCCCTTCCTTCGTTTTTTGAGTCATACTCCGAAGTCCTCTTTGCTCCACATCCTCATGCTTCACATTTGGATCTTTGGGATACAAAGTCATAGAAGTCATCCTTGGTCTATACGCCAAGCAACTCCTATTCATTGGTACCATCATGGCTCTTCCTTTAGCTATGATCAAGAGAATGTCCTGGTCCACCATTGGTATGGCTTGTGCAAGCCTCATGAAATCTTTCCCTAGCACCATAGAATGATCATCCATGTCCACAATCCTCAAGTCCAACTTCCCAAACCATGATCCCACTCTAACCTGAGTGTTCGCCATCGCACCATCAACAGCTTTCATGGTAGAGTTGACTGCTTTGAAAGCACTCCATTCCCTCTCCATCTTTGCTTTCTTCCCAAAAGACTTTGTTGCTTCCCTGCTTAAGAAGCTATGAGTAGCTCCCGTATCCACTAAGGCTACAAATTTCTTGCCCTTCACAGTCACCTGCACAACACTCAGCTTCAAGGAATCACCTCCTTCTGCCGGCTTTATCTTTTGTCTCACATCAGCAACCTTCTTCAAGAATTCGGCCTCATAAGTGTCAATTGGCTTGTTCTCCAACTTGAAATTCCTCCTAAGGTATTTCACTTCCTTGCTTGGCTCTTCTAAGCAACTCAATCCTGGTCTACCTTGACTTCCTTCAAGCTTGTCCTCCATCGCATTCTGCTTAAGTGCACCAACCAAGTGTCCATCGACTACCTTCATAGAACTAAGCTTCCGAACATCCTCTGGATTGTCTCGGTAGTGAGTTCCCAGCCTGTCAATGTAGTCGAGCTCTTCCTGCTCAATTGCAACAATGTTCTTACCAAGAAGCTTCTTCTTTATCTCCTCCTCAACTTGCTTGATTTTGGCCTCCACCATGGCACTTTTCTTCCTTAACCGGGCTCTTTCATCCAAGAGCTCTTGAAGACCAAGACCACTTCGTCGGATCTCCTCATCAAGTTCCTTGAGTTCAACATCTTTCGTACTTCCGCATTGGCTCTTGAGTTCTTCAAGTTCCTTCCTTAGTTCCGAATAGCTTTCCTGAATCTTCATGTTCTTAGCCTTCATTGAAACCTAGTTAGAACTCCATCGACCCATTTTTTCCAACACTTTGTACCGGAAGACTTCACCTGCATCATGGTTAGATTCACCTGCCATAGGTTCATCCCCCATCTTTGCCTTTCAGCCTTCTCCAAGTTCCCTGCAAGCATGAACCAGCTCTTGTTCCACTTGTATGTGAAATCAGCTTCCTTCACCTGCAAGTACCTGTCACGAGCAACCCTGCTCAATCACCACTATCAAGTGTTTACACACCTGCTTCACCCAGCTTCCTGCAAGACTTCTCCAAGTCCTTAGACTAGCTCTGATACCACCTGCCATGCCCCCAAGCCGGCGGTAGTCTTTCAAACGCTCTTAGCGAGGTGCGGCACCACCGAACACTTTCTTTTCACCAATACTTATGTTCGTGGACTACGCCTAACCACTTACTCCTACTTAGTTTGTGTTTCGCAACCAAGTATTATTATGTTATACTTTATACCAATGAACACCCATACACATTCATTATCAAAAGCAATTATAATCGAGAACACAATTGCACAGTATAAAGGGAGGGGCAACTCCCTGAACAATGAGTCTGCCCAAAATATATGTATTATACAATCTTCAATATTACAAGCTTTTACAAGTATACTTGGAAGTACCAAGTTTCATACTTAGCCAATTTTACAATCAAGGCAAACTTGGTTGCCTTCCTTCATTCACCTTCATGCGCACTTGCACGATGGGCAGGCGCTCACCCGAGCCACCAAGACACCCACGCCAAGACTTAGCACAAATGGGCACTACACGTTCACCGTGCACACCTCAACTGACCACCGGGCGCACCTTGCCCGCACCTTTGCCCAACACCAAGTGTGACTCTCCACCGTGCGGCTAAACCAAGAATTGGTGCATGAGACTTGCGCCTTCACCTCTTGTTTCTGTGCACTAGACTGCGCACTCCTCTTCCTTGTGCGAAGATGTGAAGTCGAGTTCGATTGATGTCGAAATGCTCCAACGCTTCCATAATATATATACCAAAGCTTGGGGCTAAGTCTGGCGCCTAGCCGACTTGCCCAATGCTTTGTGCACACCCCTTAAATGCCCACAACACATGTCGGCCTCCAACATATTGCTCTACGCTCCAAGGTGCATATATAAACCAACGCTCTCCTCATATGTGCGCATATCATCCAAGAGAACGTCGCATAGGTTCGTCGCATATGTGTCGCACACTCCGTCGCATGACCGTCGCACATCGCAACTCACCCTCCAACCGCGCGCGCGCCCACGGTCGCCCGTCGCCAAATGTGGTCGCACTCCGAGTAGAACCGCAGGACGTTACACCTATGGATACAATCTTGCGTTCGCCTCCACCTCTCTCATCTAGAATGAAGGAGGGATGGAATAGACACGTTGTTGTAGCTCCACCCAATCACATACTCAAAGAAAAACAATCACTAGACTTACCAAAGGAAAGAGAAAAAAAATTCACCCCTACATCATTCTCTAAAGTCCCAATTTCACAATAACTTTTTTTGCTCCAACGAAGATCACCAAAAAAACAATAGCAAAGTGCACCATCACCACCATTATGTGAGTTAATCAATTTAAAAATTAGAATTATATATCTATATATATATAGATATTAATTTATAAAATGTTTAAAATTTTTAATAAAATAATTTCTTTAACATTTTCCTTAAGTTTAAAAAATGGAAATCTTATATATATATATATAGATATATATAGATATATATATATCAACCATTTATCATTTTTTAATATGGAATTCCTATAACTTTTAAATCTGATAGAAAAAGTTAGCTACGTAAGTCACTGCTCGTGTGAATAAATACCTTATAATTAATATATAATTTAATGTTTTATTATTGTTTATTATGTATATAATTTTTAATTTAATTTTAAATTTTCAATAAATGAATTCGATACCATGAATTTTATATTAAGATTGTGCATAATTAATATCTATTTTTTTTGCTTATTAGGGTGGAGGTCATCTTTCGTCCTTTTTTTACTGACGAATGGTACTATCTGTCCTTATTTGGAGCTATATGGGCGTGGCCTGCCTGACTACATTGCCTGACCTGCTAAAGATTGATTATCTGTGGGCCATCCCAGTATAGGGCTTGCTTATGAGCTTGCTGTTTTAAGTGAAATTATAATTTTGAATTTTATTTAAAATATGAAATAACTACATTCAATTCCAGAATTATATAATTTAAATTTCATTTAGAAAAAACCAAAAACACAAAAATTTCATTTAGAAAAAACGAAAAACACAAAAAAACAACAAGCTAGCTAAAACTGTGCCGTACCAACAAATTTTAAACAGAAATTAATTTAAAATATTTTAGACAAAAAATAATTTTAAAAAACAAAACCCGAACACACCAAAAATTCGAAGACTTAAATAAAGCGGTCATATTGTAACCGGATGCCCAATGCCTAACGTTTTATCACTATTCATTGAGACCAGCTGTGTTTATCAAGCCATATTTTTTCTAAACGTATTAAATGAGTTGAGTTGTATATAGTTATTTTTGGATAATTAATTTGTTAAAATTTAAGTGTGGATATATATAGCTAGGCTTATTTAATTATCATAAATAAATTACTTATTTTTAACCCATATTTTCAGTACAGCAATCAAACTAACCTGCTAAAATCTAAAGATAGACATATACAGCCAGACTCATTTAATTCCCATTCCCATTTGCCAAGTACTTATTTTCTACCCATGTTTTCACTGCAGCTATATCATGCGTTTGGTGGGCTGAGCAAACCATTTAAGTGAACACTCAAGCTGTCAGGTCATGCGTTTGGTGGGCTGAGCAAACCATTTAAGTGAACACTCAAGCTGTCAGGTCATGCGTTTGGTGGGCTGAGCAAACTATTTACGTGAACATCATAGTACCAACTGTGCGTTTTTTACTGTAGTATTCAGGTCATGTGTTTGGCAGGTTGAGCATACCATTTCCGTGAACATCATAGTACCATGACTCTGACTATAATGCTCGAATTGTGCTTAGCAGCACTCAAAGTTCTCGACTGATAGTTTTTCCCTGTAGTTTTGTCAAATATGTGGAGAACGGTCGGTTCTAGCGTTTTCGTGGTTCAACGACAGCCTAATTGTTAAAATTTTCAATGATTTGGGAGACTGTTAAAAGCGTGCATATGCTGGAGTTTTATGAGAATAATGTTTTAGCACTATTCTACAAAACGTATGCCGTTTTATGGGAATAAGGTTTTAGCCACCATGCTGACAAACGTATCATTTAATGATGCCGTTTTATGGGAATAATGTTTTAGGCACCATGCTGACAAACGTATCATTTATTGTAAGTCGTGTGTTAAACGGGACTGAAATGGGTAGGATGGGAAAGAAATGGATTTTAAAGAAGTGGACACAAGACTGGGGATTTGTCTTTAGTGTAATTTTTTGGAGTTTCCGATGCTAGAATCAGGGGGAAAATCCAGGGGAACAAATTGTGGTGAAATCTTGATTTAGACTATATATATGAATTCAGCACCCACTTCTATTGTGCAGGGTTACCCATAAACTTTTGATTTCAATGAATTTCTACCAGATTTTAGAGAAATTAGACCGGAAAAAGTCACGAGAAAAGCTTCCAAAAACTCGCACTAAAGATAACTCCTAAAACTTTACATGATAAGGTGTGGTTGTGATACAACTCCTAAAACTGGGATGTGACAGACCTTACATGATAAGGTGTGGTTGTGATACGCTTGCAAATCTTGATCATCGAAATCATTTCCGTTGGCATTCACTAGGTAGTGAGAGACCTCACATAGTAGGCTCTCGTTGTGATACCCATATAAGTCTTGTAATGTCATCCAAATCCTTTCAATTGGCACTATGCAAATTTGAGAGATAGAATGGTCAGTGCAAAGACTGATATTTTTCAATCATTCCATGAATTCGCTTTTGAGGTGACATTGATTGAAATATTAAACTTGTAACAATGTCGAACCTTGTTTTATCTATAAACCTTAGAAAGATATAATTAAACATGATTTTCATATCGTTTGTGGCCTCGTCTTAGATTTTCAGTGATTCGGTCGTGTCTATAGAAAAAATTGAAAATTCTCGATTCATTCTATTCCGCGGAATTTCTGGTCAAATTCCAATAGTCTGTCGTGTGATAGAGTTGAGTCAATCTGATCTGATTGAAGGACTGATGTGATGTCTCAAGTAGACCAATGGGACACTCAAAGGCAATGATGTGATGTCTCAAGTAGACCAATGGGACACTCAAGTGCCTTTGCTTCTTAGGACGTTTCTTTCCTAGTGCTACTGGGGACCGGCTGTGGTGTATTGATGTTTTGTCTAATATTTTAGGAATAGGGTTGATGTGACGCCGTCACGGCTTATGTTTTTTAATGTGAAACCAGGGTTGATGGATGACGATTGCTTATCTTTCCATGTGGTTGCTCCTTATATATATTGGTTGTGAATTTGTATCATTTTCTTCTTATCAGTAACCAGACTGAAGCAAGGAGGTTTGTATATGCGATTCCAATCATATCTTAGTTGTTCTATAACTGGCTTATGTTTTAAGTTAAAAAGGTCGATAATGGCCCATCACACACCCCGTGTTGTGTTGGAATTTTCTGATAAATTCCATAACAGACAGACAAAAATTGCACTCTGTTTTTACACAGAAAAACAGAAAATCGCTTGCTGGAAACGGTGTTTCAGCAACACAGTTTTTTTTCAGTTGCTGTAACTGGTGTTGCAGCAACGCTGTTCGTGGTGTTGCAGCAACGTAAATTTTTGACGTCAAGTATTTTTTGAGTTACGGTGTAACAGCAACGGTGACGGTGTAACAGCAACAGGAAAAATTAACTTGTATTTATCAAAATAAACTAACTGTTACAGATTTGTCTGGAATTTCACAACTTCTATTACAAAACAAATTTACCAAGGAATGCTTCTGTTCCACATAAATAACATCTATTCTTTCTATCAGCAAACAACCAGAAAGCAAATTACATTCAAATTTGCACTGCTGTGCATTTCACTGTTCTGAAATTATTCTTCTTCCTCACGCTGCTGCGTGCTCTCCTCTGCTCTGTGTGATTCTTCAGCTGCTGCTGCTAACATTAAAACAGAACTGCTGTGTGGTATTTATATGCTAAAACATATCTGATTAAAACAATAAAATATTACAAAATATCTTCTAATGTTTATATCAGAATTTATTGTAGCAAGGCGGTGATGCCTTTATCAAAAACAAGTCGGCTGTCTGCAGGGGAATTCAATTGAAACTTTAATGCATATTTATGTGCAAAAATATCAAAGGCGACTTTGTTGCACCGAACAGCCTGTAACATTTACTGCAAATCAGATTCCTGTACAGCTGTTCATTGTTGCAGTTGGAATTAAATTCCAACACTCCCCCTTAATTTCAAGTGCTCCATACCCAGACATTTTCTGAAATGATCAAAACCTTTCTTTGCTAATGGTTTTGTCAAGATGTCTGCAAGCTGATCCTCTGTTCTGCAGTGCTGCAAAACAATCTCACCATTGTTAACCAATTCACGTATGAAGTGAAATTTGGTGTCTATGTGCTTTGTTCTTTTATGAAAAACAGAGTTTTTAGATAATGTTATTGCTGAGCTATTGTCACAGTAAATGGTTGTGCCCTTTTCTTGTTCATGACACAAATCTCTGAGAACTCTTCTCAGCCACACTGCTTGGCATGTTGCTGCTATTGCTGCCACATACTCTGCCTCTGCTGTTGACAAAGCCACAACTGGTTGCTTCTTGGAAGCCCATGAGATGGCTCCCGATCCCATATGAAACACATATCCCGATGTGCTTTTCCTATCATCAACACTTCCAGCCCAATCACTGTCAGTGTAACCTATCAACATGAAACTTTCAGAAGAGGAGTATAAAATACCAAACCCCTTTGTTCCATTCACATACCTTAGAATCCTCTTGGCTGCCTGCCAATGAGTCTCTTTCAGTCTTTCCATAAATCTGGAGATTAAACTCACAGCGTGCATAATGTCCGGCCTAGTTGCAGTCAAGTACATAAGGCTGCCAACTATCCTCTTGTACAGTTTTGGATCAAAATATTTGCTGCTGTCTTCTTTGGTTAATTTCAGCCCCACTATTGTTGGAGTCACAGCAGCCTTGCTGTTCTGCATGTTAAATCTCTTCAACACAGCTTCTACATATTTATCTTGAGAAATGAAAACACCATTTTCACTTTGGTCTACTTCAATTCCAAGAAAATATCTTAAGAAGCCTAAGTCAATCATTTCAAATTCACTCTTCATGACTGCTTTAAAATCAGCAATGAGAGAAGCATCATTGCTAGTAAAAATCAGATCATCTACATATAAAACAACAATAATAATCTTACCGTCATTCTGCTTTATGTAGAGTGTGGGTTCACCATCACACTTATCAAACCCATTCTCAATCAGATAAGCATCAATTCTGCTGTACCATGCTCTTGGAGCTTGCTTCAGCCCATAAAGAGCCTTCTTCAGTTTACAAACTTTATGCTCTTGGCCTTCAACTTCATAGCCCGGAGGTTGATCAACATAAACCTCTTCTTTTAACACTCCATTCAGGAATGCAGATTTAACATCCATCTGATAAATCTTCCATTTGTGTTGTGCTGCAATAGACAACACTGTTCTCACTGTTTCCATCCTTGCTACTGGTGCAAAGGTTTCATCATAGTCTCTGCCTTGTTGCTGCTTGTAGCCTTTCACAACTAGTCTTGCTTTGTGCCTATCAATCTTACCTTCAGCATTGCTTTTGGTCTTATAGACCCACTTAACTCCAATGGCATCCTTGCCTTCAGGGAGGTCCACTAACTCCCATGTTTTACTCTTCTCAATTGCACCAATTTCTTCATTCATTTCTTCAATCCATTTATCTTCATTTACAACATCTTCAAAATGGATTGGGTCATCAATATGACAATACAAAGCGAATAATGAATTCAGACTGGTATTGTTACTTACCTCTCCTTGTTCATAAATCTCATTCAGATTTCTGAATCTTGGTCTTATTGGTGTGCATGGAGTTCCATCCGAACATGAGGGTATTTCTGATCCCTGTGGTGTTTCAGCATCAGCTGTTTGTGGTGTAACAGCATCTGTTCTTCCTTGACTTCTCAAGGCTGTTCGGATTCCAGCTTGTGGTGTGGTTTGTTGAACTTGCTGTGGTGTAGGAGGAGCCACCAAGGAAGGATTATTTGCTGCTGTCCCTTCCTCTTGTTCTTCATGAGACACAATTGTCTTCACATTCACTGTTTTTTCCAAGCTTCCATCCCAAACTTCATCTTCAATGAACTGCACATCTCTACTTACTATCAATTTCTTGGTGGATGGATTATAGAGTTTGTATGCTTTTGACTCATCACAATAGCCAATAAAGACACACTTCTCCCCCTTACTATCAAGCTTTTTCCTTAGCTAATCTGGTACATGTGCATATGCCACACAACCGAATACTCTCATGTGAGTGACAGTTTGTTTTTGACCACTCCATGCCTCTTCTGGTATTCTGTTCATGACAGCTTTAGTTGGGCATCTATTCAAGATGTAAACTGCGCAAGTAACAGCTTCTGCCCAATACTCATGCGGCAAGTGTTTTGCCTTCAGCATACTTCTGACCATGTCAAGAATGGTCCTATTCTTTCTTTCAGCAACACCGTTTTGCTGAGGTGTATACCTTGTGGTGAACTGCTTTTGTATGCCATTCTCTCTGCAAAAACGCAGAAAGTCTTGGGAGATGTACTCTCCTCCTCTATCTGTTCTGAGCACTTTGATATAATGCCCACTCTGCTTTTCAACAAGAGTTTTGAAGTGGCGGAATTTCTCAAACACTTCACTCTTCTGTTTCAGCATATACACCCATGTCTTTCTGGTGTAATCATCAATAAAAGTTAAAACATATCTATTTCCAGCAAATGATGGTATTTGCATCGGTCCACACACATCAGAGTGAACAATTTCCAATGGTGCTTTTGCCCTTATACTCTTTCCTGCTGGAAAGCTTTCTTTGTGTTGCTTGCCCAAGATGCAGCCTTCACAAAGGCTGTCCGGTTTTTCAATCAACGGCAATCCCTTTACCATGCCCTTTCTGTGCAACAGATTCAGGCCTCCGAAATTGAGATGTCCAAATCTCAAATGCCACAACCAATTCACATCTTTCACTTGTTCCTGAAAGACTTCTTGTGTTACAGCCGCAATAGTTCTGCCTTCCTTCAAATCAGCCCTGAGTTTGAGAGGAAACATTCTGTTGCTGGTCATCTGCACCTGTGCAATGATCTTCTTACTTGGAGGTATGTCTCTGATAGTACACAAATCATCTTTGAAGAACACGTTGTAACCTTTGTTTATGAGCTATCCAATGCTCAAAAGATTACATTTCAGACCAGGTACATAGTATACCTCTGGCACAATCATCTGTTCTCCATTTTTTGCTCGAATACTGACTCTGCCCTTACCCTTGACAGATATCTTATCATCAGTCCCTGTTGTTACCTCAGATTTCACATTTTCATCCACATTGGCAAACATTGCAATATTTCCAGTCATGTGATTACTACAACCTAAGTCTAAGAACCAAGAATCTTCTTGTTTGTTTTGTGTTATGTTACATGTTAACAGCACGTTCTTTGGGTTCTTATATTCTTCATTTGCAAAATTAACATTCTGCCTATTATTCATGTCATTTTGTTTTTTCTTACATTCATTGGCGTAGTGCCCAAATTTTTTACAATAATGACATTGGACTTGGGATTTATCATACCTTTGTCCATGAGCTTGTTGTTTGCTTGAACCTTCAGCTTGGTTCTGATTGCAGCTCCTTCCGCTTGTGCTAGCAGGATAATTTATGCCTCTGTTTTGGCTTCTTCCACGACCTCTGTTATTTGCTCTGCCTCGACCTCTTCTTTGGCCAAAAGACATCTAAGTCTTGAATGCTTGCTCAAATGAGGAATCTGTTCCTCTACTCAGTCTGTGTTCATGAGACAACAGAGAAGCACTCAGCTCATCTACCGTGAGCTGTGAGAGATCTTTTGTTTCTTCTATTGCTACCACAATAGATTCAAACCTTGAGGGTAAACATCTCAAGATTTTCTCTACAATCCTATCTTCAAGAATCTCACCATGAGATTTTATCTGGGTTATCAAGCCAATAACCTGAGTGAAGAATGAATCTATTGTATCAGATTCCTTCATGCTGAGATTTTCAAAGTCTCTCCTCAACATCTGCAACTTTGCAGTCTTCACCTTCTCCATGACTTGATAGGCAGTTTGGAGAATATCCCATGCCTCTTTGGATTTTGTTGCTGCTGCAATCCGCGGAAAAACACTTTCATGTACTGATTGGAAGAGGAAAAAGAGGGATTTGGCATCCTTCTTTCTGTCACCCTTCAACTGGTCTCTTTCTGCTACTGTCAAAGCAGCCAGTGCTGTTGCATCTGCAGGTTCAGCATAGCCAGTTTCAACCAGCTCCCATATTCCTTGAGAAGCAAACAATGCTTTCATTGTTATGGACCAATAACTGTAATTTTTCCCATTAAACTGAGGTAGTTGGGGATTTGTCAAACCTGTTCCAGCATCTGCCATCTTAACTTGTATTGGTAAAGAAAAGATACTGACTGTATTTTGAAAACAAGCAAAAACTTTCTCTACTAGAAAAATCTGCTCAACAAACTTCTTACAGCTCCTACAGTGAAAAACAAGCTCTGTTTTTGACTCACTGAGTGCCTAGACTAGCTCTGATACCATGTTGGAATTTTCTGATAAATTCCATAACAGACAGACAAAAATTGCACTCTGTTTTTACACAGAAAAACAGAAAATCGCTTGCTGGAAACGGTGTTTCAGCAACACAGTTTTTTTTTTAAAGTTTCTGTAACTGGTGTTGCAGCAACGCTGTTCGTGGTGTTGCAGCAATGTAAATTTTTGACGTCAAGTATTTTTTGAGTTACGGTGTAACAACAACGGTGACGGTGTAACAGCAACAGGAAAAATTAACTTGTATTTATCAAAATAAACTAACTGTTACAGATTTGTCTTCCTCTCATACTGAGGGAATTTCACAACTTCTATTACAAAACAGATTTACCAAGGAACGCTTCTGTTCCACATAAATAACATATATTCTTTCTATCAGCAAACAACCAGAAAGCAAATTACATTCAAATCTGCACTGCTGTGCATTTCACTGTTCTGAAATTATTCTTCTTCCTCACGCTGCTGCGTGCTCTCCTCTGCTCTGTGTGATTCTTCAGCTGCTGCTGCTAACATTAAAACAGAACTGCTGTGTGGTATTTATATGCTAAAACATATCTGATTAAAACAATAAAATATTACAAAATATCTTCTAATGTTTATCTCAGAATTTATTGCAGCAAGGCGGTGATGCCTTTATCAAAAACAAGTCGGCTGTCTGCAGGGGAATTCAATTGAAACTTTAATGCATATTTATGTGCAAAAATATCAAAGGCGACTTTGCTGCACCGAACAGCCTGTAACATTTACTGCAAATCAGATTCTTGTACAGCTGTTCATTGTTGCAGTTGGAATTAAATTCCAACATGTTGGAGACCCTGAACGCAATATATTAGGCATTTTTTTTACTAAAATATGTGAGCATAATATAATGCAAACCGTGAACAACATTGTTTGATTAGTGCCGCAAAATACAATGCCAATCGTAAGCGTTTTTCATTATAATACCGACAAGACGCTCATTCTGGTTGAATTCTGCAACGAACATTTTCAAACTCTTTTTCTCGCCTTCACACGTTAGGGTTAGGTTTTTATTTGCTTGACAATAAATAAACAATTATCTCTCAAAAATTATTATAAAAAACTTCAAAAGTTTTGAAAATTCAAGCCCCATTGTGTTTAAAGCGTCATTATTGAGTAATGAACTTCAAAAGAAATTAAGCCAATGGATTGTCAAAATGTGAGAAAGAGAGTCCCGCCATTCATTCTGGACGATTTATTGGAAAAGAATAGTAAAATTCCGTAAAACACAACTTTAAAAAAACAGCCATTTTGTAACAAAACACTGCCCCACCAAAAAAATGTTTGCATCGTGTATAAATTATGGTTTACTGTTTGAGTAAAAATATTGGTTTATAAATATTGGTTTATACTAGCATAATATTATTATTGTAAACATATTTACTAATGTGGTTAATACACGTAGACAAATGTATTTACTAATGTGATTGATATTGGTAGACGTGTGTTTCTGGCCATTGATATATAAAAGGTAGATGGGTAAGCACCTTAGTAAATGTGGTTATGCTACTTAACAGCCTAAGTTTATGGGGTGGATTCATTGACTATGGTTAACCAAGGTTGAAAAAGTTCATCATGGTTGAAGAGGTTTGAGAAAGGTATTGCTACATCAATATATAATATTATATTAGTGTTGACATTATTAAACTGTTACATTAATATTGATCATGGTTCATCATTGTTACCCATGATTGACAATGGTTCATGTTAGATTAATATTAATGCTAATTTTACAATTAATCTATCAATATATTATTGTTACATCAATATAATAGTGTTACATTAATATTGACATGGTTACTCTGTTACATTAATATTGACCATTGTTCACCATTCTTAACCATGTTTGATAATGATTCATGTTACATCAACTTCAATGTTACATTAACTTTAGAAAAATGGTTGCATTAATTTTGTTGAAGTGGGTTCATAGGGCTAGGCATGGTTCATAAGGTTGATCATGGTTGATGAAGGTTGACCATTGTTGGTCGAGGTAGAGCATGGTGAAATTTAGTTGACAATGATTAATAATTACTACCATGGTTGACTAAGGATTATAATGAAAGATTATGGTTAACCTTGGTTACCGTTGTTGTCCATGGTTGACCATTATTACTTGGTCAACGTTAATTTTGTCCATAGTTGACCATGATCAACCGTGAAATCTTCCATTAATGTTAATGCTAATATTATATTATTGCTATAAAAATGGTTACATTAATGGTTCAAGAGGGTTAGCCGGGTTGACCATGGTTGATGAGGATGGCCATAGTTGAAGAGGGCTAACCATTGATGATCGAGGGAGACAATGGTTCACCTCTCCGGACCATGATTTTAACTGATTACCATGGTTGGGATTTTTTTCTTTGTGTTGTCCAAGAATTTATTAACGTAGAAATTTTGCACAATTTTTTTTTACACAACCACATGTCACATAGCAACAAAAAATTGTTAAGGAAAATATGACATGAAAATTCTTTTTTGGATTATATGTTTGTGTCATTTTATTTATGCAACCACATCACGATGTTAGTTGTGTAATGTGATTTTTCTATAATGTGTAACATTCACGAAAAGGAAATTTCTAATTGTAATTATGATGTTCATTTGTTTGTCACTAGGTAACTAGACTAACATTTTTCATCAAATTGTACCAGCATTTGTTTCATCGTATTTTGATGCCATTTTATTTTTCACAATGGAATTGAGATGTTAGTTTTGTAATGTGACATTTTGATGAAACCAAAATTTTTATTCTATAGAATATATAAAAAAGACAATTGTTTTGAAGAAATTGTGTTAAAACTTAAAACAATAGATCTCACATTAACACCTATTCATATTAACAACGTATTAAATGCGGTTGTGATGTTGCATTGTGACTGTGGATAAGCATAGTCAAACATAATCAAGAACATTAGTAAACCAATGTGTTTTAAACCATATTACTATTAACATTATTAACATTTTAAAACATTGACTTTGGTGAGCATGGTTTTAAGTGTGGGTGAACATGGCATGATTGTTCACCATGGGTGAACATGTTTTAACTAATCTCGCCATATTTGGCCATATGTTTATATGATCGATTATGATTGTCTATATTGATGTTGAATGACTATGGTTTACAATGTTTGACATACTAAACATTGTTGGCTAGGTTGACCATGATTTTTGAAGATTGATTATGGTGACTATGATTGACCAATGATAACCATGATTAACCATGATCTCATGAGGTTGTTTTTATCGGTGGGACCCAATTTGGCAAAACAGGATCTCAAACCTTTCAAGATAATTTTGAGGCATCAAATGACGATTTTTGGAGCTAACCTTTCTTATACTTTAGTGTGACACATTTTCATGCTATTGTAAATACACAGATCTTTACAATGACACAAGAAGCATGTCAATCGGAGCTTGCATGCAAAAGTTATGTCACTCAGAAGTTGACCTTCTTGTTTTCACAGCTATAGTTTGGGAGGAGGTCACGTCAGCCCCCATATTCATAGAAAAGGGGCTAGCCACATCTTTGTGATGTAAAAGGCTCTAGAAGAGTATATATTGTAACTCTAATTAAGAGTTGATGTAGTCGAAATTAACCACTAGTAGGCTATCAGGCTATATTATGACTGAGCCACTAGGAGGAAGAGGCACTCCATTATTTCGAGAGAATTTGTTAGGGTCCAACCCTAACCCCCTTATTTATGTAATAGAGTTGAGTCATAGTTATAGTTAAGTAAAGAGTCAATAAAGCCCATATTAATAATTGTAAGTGGTCGACCCGCATTTAAAGAAGGGACCACAGTTAGTTGCAAATGGGCCATGGTATTAGATAGATGGTATTAATAAGAACCATGGTATTGACCCATGGTATTGTATGTATGAATCCTATATAAAGGATAGAGACTCCCCTCAAGGAGCATCGTGTCTTATTTTGTAATTGAGCCTAGCTCTATTGGAGGTTGCCCCCTCAAAGAGGGAAGTGAACATTGCTTTCCTTTCTGAATAATATAATACATACTGTTATTTGTTATTGCTCTGTGTTCTAGGTATATTTCTTTGCACATTTGGTATTCCGGTACCTTCTCGCAGGTCAAGAGAATAACAAGTGGTATCAGAGCACTTTCCAGGGCCGGGGAAATAATACTTCATTTCATTACTATAAAATACTGAAATATGCTTATAAACAAAAATGGAGATAAACCAACTAGGGCGATGGTAGCTTATCTCTGAAAAGATATGTGGTGGCTACATGCCTCTGGACTGTGTTACAATGAGGCTCGAAGGCCTATTTATTGTTGAGAAACAATGGAAAACCCTAAACATCCAAAACGTAACCCTAGAAGATGAAATGCCAAATCGTGGGCCCCGTTTGGGTAAATTGGTACATCAACTTCCCGGGGTCGTAACTTTAGCATACGATCTTCGTTTGACACGTATAATAGCTCATTAGAAATATCTATCCGAGCACTGAAATGTTGGGAAGAGAAACGTCGATCCATGGACCCATGTTGCACCCAGATTTCCCAAAAAACGTCATTTAGGGCCTCAAAATGGCTAGGGAAGTTTAGGACCCAAAAAATCATGAAAAATAGTAAATTGTGCTACAATTACGGAAATTGAAAAGATGAAAGAGACAGTTGTGGGGGTCCAAGTGGGATAGATGGGTGGCCACCAACATCCACCTAGATCATTCCTCCCCCCTTAGGAAGTAATGGTCCCCATTGCGTTGAGTTCCTCCATCTGTTGAACTTGGTCCCTGGTGGGTTGTTCTGCAATCTCTGATGTGTCCAGTAATGGTGGGAAGCATGGTAGGGGGCGGTCGACATTGAACACTCGATATAAGTGAAGGAATGGAGGAATGTTGTTCTCCAAAGAATTGTTTCCCACAACCTTGGTACTAGTGTCAGGACCATGTCAGAGTGGTCTGAGCTTCTGATGGGCTCTTGTAAGGCATTCTTTTTGCATATGTCACCAAACTTTGTCGCCCACCTGAAGCTTATGTGTTACCCCTGTGGGTGAGGAGAAGTTGTTCGTGTGTTCTGTCATGACCGTATCCCTTTGTTATTGCTACTGCATGGAGGAACCATTCATGGGGTTTTTATGTGGCTATGATCTTCCCCTTACTTTGGGAGTGAACTAGATAGAAAATGAATTTCCTAGTCTGGGAGATGATCTCCCTGCATTTCTTACCAAAGATCAAAGAGGTGGCGATAGGTGGGGCTACCCCCGGTATCCTGTATAATGAATTACCCAAACTGATAATAACAGTGCGAGGCCTTCACCCATACACAACATGTCACCTCCATAAGTATGGTTGTCCTAATAGTACATCACAAACATCCAGAGGTGCAACATCACACAATACCTCGTATGTGAAGGGCTTGATGTTGTAGGGGAGGCGACATTGCTAGCACACTCAGAGATCTCGTCCTTGGTGAAGCCACTCGATATTGTACGGCTGCAAGTGTGGTGTAGTCGGTAAGCCCAACCGCTTCACGACCTCTGCTGAAATGAGGTTCTTTTGGCTCCCACTATCAACAATGAATTGTAGTGGTGAACCCTTCACCCACATTTGTGAGTGGAGAAGTTGCTCCCCCTCCTCTGGATCTTTGGGCTCATTCTTCTGGATCTTGGCAGTGGCAATAGTGGTGCTGGGCACCGCATCAATGATCTGATTTCCTTACCCATTCCCCTTTGTCGGGTTCTAACTCAGGGTCGAAACATGCATCTGATTCTAAAGCCTTCAACTCGACTACCAACGATTTCTTGGCCCGAAACTCACTTGTGTTGTGAGTGGTGCTCTTGTGGAACTCAGACTACTTTCATGTGTCCTTCTTCAACATCATGGTGTTTTTATTTTCTTATAGCTTTGACGAGTTGTCTTGCGTCACCCTGCCTTGGCTTTGTCCTTTGGTTTTCAGATTCGCAGATCCAAAGTATTGCTTCTTCTGTTTAAACTTCTGCTCGATTTTGACAGCATATCGGTACGTCGTGCCAAGCGATCAGATGTTCAGGAACTCCATCTCTTCCTGGATGTATTTGTGGAGGAAACCACGGTATTTGAGTACCAAATGCAACTCAGAATTCTTGATACCTAATTGTGTGCAAAGCGTATGAAAAATGTTTGTGAACTTTGGCACATCTTGGCCCCTTCTCTGCCGCAGCATGGTCCATTTCATGTCTTTTTCCTCATAGCTTTTGACAGGGTAGTACTGCTCCTTGATGGCATCCCAGAATGAATCGCAAGTGGGTATGACTGAAAATAGTGAGCCTATACTTTCATGCTTCTCCTCATAGTAGATTTCCCACCAGTCCTTGACCTGTGGGGCTGCTTTGAGAAGAGCGAAAATAATCTTTTCCCGACTGGAAAAATAATGAAAAGAAAAATAACCCTCTAGCAGATTTAACCATTTATCGATGGCATCTGCCTCTATCTGACCCTCGAATATGGTGATTTCAAATTAACTTGTACCTTAAATGGTGTGTCGTTTCTAGAGTAGCTGTTGGAAGCTAATGAGTCGCCCCTGGGTAGCCGATGAAGGATCTGGACAAAGTTTTCCATCATCGCGTTCCTCTGTCGCTTGAGGGCTTCTTCGAGCAATATTTTGATAGGATCTCCTGCCCCATCGTCTTTCTTTTCATCCGCCATGGGAGGCCGTCGGGATTTGTGAGGCTGGTCTTTCAAAGGTTCGACCAGTTCAAGCCCTAACTCCTTATATCCTAACCTCGTTGGGGACATGCAAAGAAAAACAGAGAGAAAGCAGACCGCTATGATACCACTAATCCGGATTTAAGCAAGAATGCACCAAATTACATAGGTAACCATAAATACAGAGATGCAATAGAAATAATACTTCATTTCATTACTATAAAATACTGAAATATGCTTACAAATAGAAATGGAGATAAACTAGCTAGGGCGATGGTAGCTTATCTCTGAGAAGAGATGTGCGAGCTACATGCTTCTGAACTATGTTACAATGAGGCTCAAAGGCCTATTTTTTGTTTAAAAACAATGGGAAACCCCAAACATCCAAAACCTAACCCTAGAGGATGAAAGGCCAAAATGTGGACCTCGTTTGGGTAAATTGGTACATCAACTTCCCGAGGTCGTAACTTTGGCATACAATCTCTGTTTGACATGCACAATATCTCATTAGAAAGATATATCCAAGCACTACAACTTTAGGGAGGGCATCATCAGCCCATGGACCCATGTTGCTCCCAGATTTCCCAAAAACTGTTGTTTAGGGCCTCAAAACGGCTCCAGAAGTTCATGACCCGAAAAACTGCTAAAAATAGTAAATTGTGGTACAATTACGGAAACTGAAAAGATGAAAGAGAGAGTTGTGGGGTCCAAGTGGGATAGGTGGGTGGCCACCAACATCCACCTGGATCACAAACACTTTGAGAGGTGTAGAAATCCATAATGTTCTTAGCTAGGTAAGTGGAAAATAGGGTGGCCCAATCATAGTTATCACCCTCAAATGACCCATCAATTAGGGAAACCCAACAATATGGAAACTCAAAAATATTGGGATAAGCATATAATTTTCACAACTCGTGGCAATTTGACATAAAGGAGTAGCAAGTGAGGCTATATAATACTTACTATCCTCCTCTACCTTATGTTTATTTGGGTCTTTCCTCCAATATTTTATGGAATCAATAGCTTCTCCATGTTTATTGACACAATCTTGCACATATTATTTGTCAAAAGTGCATTATGGATCTGAATAATAGTACATCGTTTGAATGCATTTCAACATGAATGAGACAATCACTATGCCCGGATGTGAATTTTTTTCTCTGAAATATAGACCTCCTCTACTACCCCTCTGACCATATCGATATATGGTATTAATCTACGCCTCACTATAATTCTTTTCAAGAAGGAATTCACTACTTCTTGAAGGGTTGTCTCTGACGAAGGTACTTTGCCATCCACTATCACAATCCTCATTGTAACTTGTGGCCCTTCATCTTAGAAAAAATTATAAATATTCTCCCACAAAGTACTCCTTGAATCTCGTGTACAAACTATGTCTGAGAAAAATACTGAACCAAGAAGCTTATCATCTATAATCTCCTTGTTTAGGCCGGTAGGTTGCAATGCAAGATATTTCCTTTTAGATTTTTCATTCTTCATTTCATCTAGTTGGGAAGTATTAGAGCTCCCCTATGAAAAGAGCAGAAAAAATTAGCAAAGAAAAGTAAATATGTGTAGTAGTAAAAATGAGCAGAGTGGGCCTACTACTAATAAAATAGGCAGTTGTATTATATAAGCGGAATTGGGGCCTCATACTCAAAAATAAATCCTATAATATTATATGAGTGGGAGTGAGAGCCAAACCTTATCTACATGCTATCCAATAATTACGATGACGTGGATGCAAGAGACCCACGTGCCCGTAATCTTTTGGAATTAAAATTTAAAGAGTTATGAGTTGCCGGGGTTCTAGGTACCAACTTGCCTAGTAATTAAGTGCCAAATCAAAAGTGCACTTTCCAAAGTGTTTAAGAATATTGGTTGACACTGCAATGGTTTTTTAAAAGGCATATTTTATTATTTGTAAATGCTTAATTAAAGAAAAACGTGTTTCTTAAAGGGTAAATTATAAGCTTAGAAAAAACAAAAGGGTCCCCATTATTATTACAGTTTAAAAATTAATGGGCGTTGTTGTTTGCTACAAGACAAAGACAAACCCAAATCTGACTAGATAGAATGAACATGGAGGCCCTTAACCATGGGATCACATTCCATCCAAATAGGGTTTTCATTTTTCATACTCGCAAAATCCCATATTGTGCTTGACAATGCTAATTTCCACCAAGCACTAACCAATCCATACCTAACTAACTGGTGGGTTTTTGTACTAGATCTTCAACATTATGAGAGAAACTTGTCCATCTAACTCGTTTAAGTAAGCCCATTCCTATCATATCTCCTATGGCTCCTATGGCATTCGTGAGCGACCCACATTCATGTGTACATATAAAAAAAGTGAAATCTATCCACCCCTGTGGATACAATCTTGCAGTCGCCTCCACCTCTCTCATCTAGAATGAAGGAGGGATGGAATAGACACATTGTTGTAGCTCCACCCAATCACATACAAAAAGAAAAACAATCACTAGACTTATCAAAGGAAAGAGGAAAGAAATTCACCCCTACATCTTTCTCTAAAGTCCCAATTTCACAATAACTTTTTCTGCTCCAACGAAGATCACCAAAAAAACCATAACAAAATGCACCATCACCATCATTGTGTGAGTTAATCAATTTAAAAATTAGAATTATATATATATATATATAGATATAAATATTATTTATAAAATATTTAAAAATTTGAATAAAATAATTATTTAACATTTTCTTTAAGTTTAAAAAATGAAAATCTTATTATTAATATATATATATATATAAACCATTTATCATTTTAATATGGAATTCTTATAACTTTTAAATCTGATAGAAAAAGTTAGCTACGTAAGTCACTGCTTGTGTGAATAAATACCTTATAATTAATATATAATTTAATGTGTTATTATTGTTTATTATGTATATAATTTTTAATTTAATTTTAAATTTTCAATAAATGAATTAGATACTATGAATTTTATATTAAGATTGTGCATAATTAATATCTATTTTTTGGCTTATTAGGGTGGTATATATTTAATATTTATATATAATTTTAAATGAAATTATAATTTTGAATTTTATTTAAAATATGAAATAACTACATTCAATTCCAGAATTATATAATTTAAATTCCATTTAAAAAGATAAAACCAAAAACACAAAAAAAACAAGCTAGCTAAAACTGTGCTGTACCAACCAATTTTAAACAGAAATTAATTTAAAATATTTTATACAATTTTAAAAAAAAAAAAAAAACCCGGACAAACCAAAAATTCGAAGACTTAAATAAAGCGGTCATATTGTAACCGGATGTCCAATGCCTAACGCTTTATCACTGTTGATTGAGACCAGCTGTGTTTATCATGCCATATTTTTCCTAAACGTATTAAATTAGTTGAGTTGTATATATTTATTTTTGGATAATTAATTTGTTAAAATTTAAGTGTGGATATATATATAGCTAAGCTTATTTAATTATCATATATAAACTATTTATTTTTAACCTATATTTTACTTATTTTTAACCCATATTTTCACTACAGCAATCAAACTAACCTGCTAAAATCTAAAGATAGACATATACAGCCAGACTCATTTAATTCCCATTCCCATTTGCCAAGTACTTATTTTCTACCCATGTTTTCACTGCAGCTATATCATGCGTTTGGTGGGCTGAGCAAACCATTTAAGTGAACACTCAAGCTGTGAGGTCATGCCTTTGGTGGGCTGAAGAAACTATTTACGTGAACATCATAGTACCAACTGTGCGTTTTTCACTGCAGTAATCAGGTCATGTGTTTGGTAGGTTGAGCATACCATTTCCGTGAACATCATAGTACCATGACTCTGACTATAATGCTCGAATTGTGCTTAGCAGCACTCAAAGTTCTCGACTGATAGTTTTTCCCTGTAGTTTTGTCAAATATGTGGAGAATGGTCGGTTCTAGCGTTTTCGTGGTTCAACGACAGCCTAATTGTTAAAATTTTCAATGATTTGCGAGACTGTTAAAAGCGTGCATATGCTGGAGTTTTATGAGAATAGCACCATTCTAGAAAACGTATCATTTAAGGATGCCGTTTTATGGGAATAATGTTTTATGCACCATGGTGACAAACGTATCATTTAATGATGCAGTTTTATGGGAATAATGTTTTAGGCACCATGCTGACAAACGTATCATTTATTGTAAGGCGTGTGTTAAACGGGACTGAAATGGGTAGGATTGGAAAGAAATGGATTCTAAAGAAGTGGACACAAGACTGAAGAGTTTCCTTTAATCTAACTTTTTGAAGTTTTAGGTGTCAGAATCCGGAAACCGAATAAATTGTGGTGAAATCTTGATTTGTGTTATTTAAACCAGTTTTTTGACTGTATATATGGATTCAGCACCCTCGAAAACTTCTACGATACTTCTATTGTGCAGGTTTATCCATAAAGTTGTGATTTCAATGAATTCCTACCAGATTTTAGAGAAATTAGACGGAAAAAATCCACCAGAAAAACTTCCAAAAAATCGACAACTCCCAAGACTAAGATGTGACAGACTTTACGCAGTAAGCTGTGCTTGTGATACCCTTGCAAATCTTCATCATCGAAATCATTTCCGTTGGCAGTCACTGGGTAGTGAGAGACCTCACATAGTAGGCTCTCATTGTGATACCCATACACGTCTTGTAGGGTCATCCAAATCCTTTCAATTGGCACTATGCAAATTTGAGAGATAGAATGGTCAGTGCAAAGACTGATATTTTTCAATCATTCCATGAATTCGCTTTTGAGGTGACATTGATTGAAATATTAAACTTGTAACAATGTCCAACCTTGTTTTATCTATAAACCTTAGAAAGATATAATTAAACATGATTTTCATATCGTTTGTGGCGTCGTCTTAGATTTTCAGTAATTCGGTCGTGTCTATAGAAAAAATTGAAAATTCTCGATTCATTCTATTGGGCGAAATTTCTGGTCAAATTCCAATCGTCTGTCGTGTGATAGAGTTGAGTCAATCTGATCTGATTGAAGGACTGATGTGATGTCTCAAGTAGAGCAATGCAAGGGGACACTCAAAGGCAATGATGTGATGTCTCAAGTAGACCAATGGGACACTCAAGTGCCTTTGCTTCTTAGGATGTTTCATTCTTAGTGCTACTGGGGGACCGGGTGTGGTGTATTGATGTTTTGTCTAATATTTTAGGAATAGGGTTGATGTGACGCCGTCACGGCTTATGTTTTTTTAATGTGAAACCAGGGTTGACGGATGACGAGTGCTTATCTTTCCATGTGGTTGCTCCTTTTATATATATTGGTTATGACTTTGTATCATTTTCTTCTTATCTTTTAACCAGACTGAAGCAAGGAGGTTTGTATATGCGATTCCAATCATATCTTAATTGTTCTATAACTGGCTTATGTTTTAAGTTAAAAAGGTCAATAATGGCCCATCGCACACCCCGTGTTGGAGACCCTGAACGCAATATATTAGGCAAGCTTAATGAAGAGAAAAATTAATAAATTTCTATCCTTGCTGATTGAATTTCAAACTTTTTCTTAACTATAATGGAGACTCAATTTTGATTAATAAAGGATCCATCCACGAATATGTATGGAATTTTGTTTATCATTTTTTTTTTCCAAATGAATATTGTGTAAAATACAAGGTAAGGGAATAATACCACTCGACGATGATTGGATCCAAAGATATGATAAATGTTGGGCATTTTTTTTACTAAAATATGTTAGTATAATATAATGCAAACCGTGAACAACATTGTTTGATTAGTGCCGCAAAATACAATGCCAATCGTAAGCGTTTTTCATTATAATACCGACAAGACGCTCATTCTGGTTGAATTCTGCAACCAACATTTTCAAACTCTTTTTCTCGCCTTCACACGTTAGGGTTAGGTTTTTATTTGCTTGACAATAAATAAACAGTTATCTCTCAAAAATTATAAAAAACTTCAAAAGCTTTGAAAATTCAAGCCCCATTGTGTTTAAAGCGTCATTCTTGAGTAATGAACTTCAAAAGAAAATAAGCCAACGGATTGTCAAAATGTGAGAAAGAGAAACTTCCGCCATTCATTCTGGACGATTTATGGGAAAAGAATGGTAAAATACAACTTTAAAAAAACAGCCATTTTGTAACAAAACACTGCCCCACCAAAAAAATGTTTGCATCGTGTATATTGGTTTATACTAGCATAATATTATTACTGTAAACATATTTGCTAATGTGGTTAATGCAGGTAGACAAATGTATTTACTAATGTGACTGATATTGGTAGACATGTGTGTTTTTTGGCCATTGACATATAAAAGGCAGATGGGTAAGCACCTTAGTAAATGTGGTTATGCTACTTAACAACCTAAGTTTATGGGGTGGATTCATTGACTATGGTTAACCAAGGTTGAAAAAGTTCATCATGATTGAAGAGGTTTGACAAAGGTATTGCTACATCAATCTATAATATTATATTAGTGTTGACATTATTAAAATGTTACATTAATATTGATCATGGTTGATCATTGTTACCCATGATTGACAATGGTTCATGTTAGATTAATATTAATGCTAATTTTACAATTAATGTATCAATATATTATTGTTACATCAATATAATAATGTTACATTAATATTGACATGGTTACTCTGTTACATTAATATTGACCATTGTTCACCATTCGTAACCATGTTTGACAATGATTCATGTTACATCAACTTTAATGTTACATTAACTTTAGAAAAATGGTCGCATTAATTTTGTTGAAGTGGGTTGATAGGGCTAGGCATGGTTCACAAGGTTGATCATGGTTGATGAGGGATGACCATTGTTGGTCGAGGTAGAGCATGGTGGAATTTAGTTGACAATGATTAATAATTACTACCATGTTTTACTAAGGATTATGATGAAAGATTATGGTTAACCTTGGTTTATTGTTGTTGTCCATGGTTGACCATTATTACTTGGTCAATGTTAATGTTGTCCATAGTTGACCATGATCAACCATGCAATCTTCCATTAATGTTAATACTAATATTATATTATTGCTATAAAAATGGTTACATTAATGGTTCAAGAGGGTTAGCCAGGTTGACCATGGTTGATGAGGATGGCCATGGTTGAAGAGGGCTAACCATTGATGATTGAGGGAGACAATGGTTGACCTCTCCGGACCATGATTTTAACTGATTACCATGGTTGGGATTTTTTTCTTTGTGTTGTCCAAGAATTTATTAACGTAGAAATTTTGCACGATTTTTTTTGACACAACAACATGTCACATAGCAACAAAAAATTGTTAAGGAAAATATGACATGAAAATTCTTTTTTGGATTGTATGCCTGTGTCATTTTATTTATGCAACCACATCGGGATGTTAGTTGTGTAATGTGATTTTTATATAATGTGTAACATTCACCAAAAGGAAATTTCTAATTATAATTACGATGTTCATTTGTTTGTCACTAGGTAACTAGACTAACATTTTTCATCACATTGTACCAGCATTTGTTTCATCGTATTTTGATGCCATTTTATTTTTCACAATTGAATTGAGATGTTGGTTTTGTAATGTGACATTTTGATGAAACCAAAATTTTTATTCTGTAAAATAAATAAAAAATACAATTGTTTTGAAGAAATTGTGTTAAGACTTAAAACAATAGATCTCACATTAACACCTATTCATATTAACAAGATATTGAATGTGGTTGTAATGTTGCATTGTGACAGTGGATAAGCATAGTCAAACATAATCAAGCACATTAGTAAACCAATGTGTTTTAAACCATATTACTATTTTGATTATTAACATTTTAAATCATTGACTTTGGTGAGCATGCCTTTAAGTGTGGGTGAACATGGCTTGACCATGTTCACCATGGGTGAACATGGTTTAACTAATCTCACCATATTTGGACATATTCTTCTATGATAGATTATGATTGTCTATATTGATGTTGAATGACTATGGTTTACAATGTTTGACATACTAAACATTGTTGGCTAGGTTGACCATGATTTTTGAAGATTGATTATGGTGACTATGATTGACCAATGATAACCATGATTAACCATGAATGACCTAGTGATCCGAATTGGATCGTTATATTGTTTGTCATCCATATCGATGCATTTGTAGTGGAAAAACTGGAGGAATCATCTCACGAGGTTATTTTTATCGATGGGACCCAATTTGGCGCAACAGGATCTCAAACCTTTCAAGAGCATTTTGAGGCATCAAATGACGTTTTTTGGAGCTAAAATTTCTTATACTTCAATGTGACACATTTTTATGATATTGTAAATACATAGATCTTTCCAACAACACAAGAATCATGTCAATCACAGCTTGCATGCAAAAGTTATGTCACTCAGAAGTTGACCTTCTTGTTTTCACACCTATAGTTTGGGAGGAGGTCACGTCAACCCCCATACTCATAGAAAAGGGGCTAGCCACATTTTTGTGATGTAAAAGGCTCTAGAAGAGTATATATTGTAACTCTAGTTAAGAGTTGATGTAGTCGAAATTAACCACTAGTATGCTATCAGGCTATATGATGACTGAGACACTAGGAGGAAGAGGCATTCCATTATTTCAAGAGAATTTGTTAGGGTCCAACCCTAACCCCCTTATTTATGTAATACGGTTGAGTCATAGTTATAGTTAAGTAAAGAGTCAATAAAGCCCATATTAATAATTGTAAGTGGTCGACCCGCATCTAAAGAAGGGACCACAGTTAGTTGCAAATGTGCCATGGTATTAGATAGATAGTATTAATAAGAACCATGGTATTCACCCATGGTATTGCATGTATGAATCCTATAAGGATAGAGACCCCCCTCAAGGAGCATCGTGTCTTATTTTATAATTGAGCCCAGCTCTATTGGAGGTTGCCCCCTCAAAGAGGGAAGTGAACATTGCTTTCCTTTCTGAATAATATAATACATGCTGTTATTTGTTATTTGTTAGTATATTTCTTCGCATATTTGGTATTATGGTATCTTCTCACAGGTCAAGAGCATAACAAGTGGTATCAGAGCACTTTCCAGGGCCGGTGGGGTATCCATTTTTAGTAAAAAAAAATTGACTAGAGACATGTTCCAACGTCTTTAAACCATGGGATTTGTCATTGAGCACATAATCCTACGGATTTGGGGAGGCATGCACGCAGGAAATACAAGAGGTGGTCACACTTGTTGGACTCCCTTGTAACCACTGTGGGCACCCCATCGAGTAGCAGCGCATTAGATAGAACCGCACACAGACTATCTTCCAAGTACCCTCTGGGTATATCGGGAGCCCCCTAGGCTCTCTTGAAACCTCACCTTAAATAAACCGTTGGTCATCTTGCTACTGTTAGCCTCCTGTTGCAACAGGTGTTCATTTTTCATGATTGACATTTTTAAATGCCAAATATGTCATACTTTGCAGGCTACAGTGTTCCATATTTCCACAAGATGCCATGAAGGGTGCTAGTCCAAATGCCACTGTTGTATTCCAATTTTGATGAATTGTTCCAGCTTTGAAAAGTTTTTAAAGGGAGGTCCAAACAGTCTAATCTTGGTCTCCCTAGGTTTCAATTTCCTGTTTTAGAATATAGAGAATGATACCTGTCCAAACAGTTTAATCTTGGCAGATCTGTAGATAGGTAGAGAATCAAAGGAGCCCAACTACCTAATCTGGGTCCCTTGCAGAAATAAGTGTAGGCTTAGATAGGAGAACAGAAAAAAGAAAAATCGTAAAGCTGGGTCTGCAAGTCTAAGTGCACCCAAACTAAAAAGAAGAAAAAATGTTAGGTGAGTAGGCTGGGTAGGTAGCTGTAAGGTGGCAGAATGATGATTTATGATCAATTTTGTGTTACAAAGTGTTTTATCTTTTCAGATCACAGTTATCAGGCGGTTTTCATCTAGAGGAGCTCAAGCTGGACATCACTAATTCCCCTTTCTTCTAATTTCCCAAGTCACTCACTAATTTCCCCAAAGAGGTCAAGATCTGCTTGATTCCTCTTAGTTTCATCATTTTCCATGTCATTCGTCTTAGTGAAGATCTGCCTCACTCAAGGATTCTTTATTTCTCATCTATGAGTCACTTTTCCCTCGAAAATTACCCTAAGGTCCCCCACCTTAGCGCCTGCTTATCATCTCCATATTAACTACTAACTCTAGTATATAACTCTCTATCAGTTTTCCCCTTCCCCCTACTAAAACTATGTATATAAAACTTCCCTATGCAAATATCCCCTCCCTGGCAATATAGCCATATTTCTTTTTAGCCCATCTGTGTCATAGCTGGAGTTAGGTGACACCTGGTCATGCTAACAACCTCTCCCCTAGCCCTAAAACCCTCAAAAAACCCATATTTCGCCCCTATCCCTAAGTCCCAAGTGTAAATATATTAACCCATGCTCACTAAACCCGTTTTCCTAAGTCTAAACCCCCACCAGCGCGCATATTAAAATGGGAATATTCCCCGGATCCCCGCCCTTATACCTCCGTCGTTTCACATTCGCTACCAATCGTTAGATCGCCTGCCCCACAGATCTATGGTGGGCGGGCCTTCCTGTCTCCCAACGTGCCCGAAGGATAGCGTCCGGGAGATGGGCAGTATTTCCGCCGTACTCCCGCCATGCATCACCTTCCCGGGCGTGGCGGAGCCCCCTCCCCCGAAACCACCTCTGTCCAAAGGTGGTGCACCCGAAACCATTTACTGCCCTCCTCCATCTTACGTTAGCACCACGTCGATGTTGACGTCATCCGCCTGCGTGGCCTCCTGCCACTGTACCGTTGAGTCACCCTGCCACGTCCCTGCCACGTCCCTACCACATCATTAGACCCGTCGTACTGCCACGTCACCTCCATACATGCTGACGTCATCGCTCACGTCACTTGTCGTACGAGGTCCCACCCACTGACGTCTCAGCAACTTTGGCGCGAAGGGCGAAAATCGCACTCTGGAGCCCCGGAATTAGTTTCTGAGGCAATTTTTGATGCGCAATTTGTGCCTGAATGGGGAATCTTTTCATTGTGCAGCCCCCAGCAAATCGCGCATCGCTGGATAAAATAGGCCTGAATGGGGAATCTTTTCATCGTGCAACCCCCAGCAAGCCCGAAAGTCGCCGAATGACCCGTTTTTCTTCGCGAAGCATGCAGAAAGGAGCAGAAGACAGTTCTAGGGAAACAGAGGCTGAACAGTGGCCATTAATTTTTTATTAGACCCACGGAAAAAGAGAGAAGTGACCCAATTCATGTGTCAGAGAGTATCAGAGGAAAGAGAAGCAACAAAGTGTACCAGTTAAATTGTTTAAAAGAAACCTTCAGTTCCCAAAGCAGGTTAACATTTAATGGCCGCCAAAAAAGTCAAATTAGGTGATGAAAGCCCATCCCAGCTCTCAAATCACAGTTGAAGCATTTAAGGACACCGAACTACAATGGAGTAGAGACCCATGCACAGCTATTGTAGAGACAACTGCACTAAGCCACCGAGGACAACACATTTACTCAGTCCCCATACGGTGGCGCTCAGCGCAACTCAAGATATTTTATGCATTTATTTCTAGATGGGATTAGGTTAAAGTAATCATATTTCCTCGAGACCTGTTTAGGTCAAACTGTAAATAAGCAATTTTGAAGAGTTTTCCCTATATATACCACCCTCTGCACTGTTTTAAGGGTTGGTCGATTGATAATTCTCACTAGAGACTCGCACTGTATACCTGAGATTTTTTCTATAATCAAAGACTGCTGAAGAGTTTGGAGTATGACTGTCTGATGTGTTGTTAAAGATTTCTGAAGACTGAATGTGGAATTCCTGTGCTGCAGCCTGGAACAATAAGTGCATCTTACCTCTATTTTATTGTTAACCACTATCTAAATTGCAGGAAGAAAGATTAGCTTAGAATTTGTTTACAGCACTCTATGCTCAATTTCTGTTGTTTCTGTATGTTTTCATCTGAATGAATTGGTAATGAATATGAATTCCTTCTGGCTCATTTTTACCCTAATTCACCCGTGTTCTCTAATTATCTAGGGATTCTTTACTGCCCCTAGGTAGAGCTCTGTTATCTCCTTCTGTTAAGCTGAAAGAGAGATTCTTGATTGCCTCTCATTCCTTAACATTCATTCCATCTTTAAACCTGAAACATTGTTTCATGCGCAGCTACCTTGCTCCATATATCTCTCTTGTGATCAATAAAACGCACCACCAGTCTTCCTCCTCGACTCCATGCCCAATGGCTTGAAACTTGTCAGACTATGCTTTGCCTCTCTACTCGAAGACATCAAATTTCCCACAAAAATCAAAACAAACAACCATCAAGCCCAATACCTAGCCTAAAATCAATTTCAACAAATCTAAATCATAAAGAGAGAGCCCTCTCCGATTGTAGGTTGGCTAGAACCTGTAGTCCAAATTTGGTTTGTGGTTACCTCGGCTGTATCCCTTTATTACAACCTGAGGGACAACTTGAGTGATAACATAATGGCGACTCCACTGGGGACTCTCCTCAGTTAAATTCACAAAGAAGGTTGTAAAAAATCCACAGGAAAAATCGATTTTCTAATTGCTGTATATACCTTAAAACTACAGATGGAGCCTGAATGTCAGCCAGGAAGCCTTTGAAACTGTTTTTGTTTTACATTTACATGAGTAGATAAAAGCTACTTCAGTCAATCTTCATGTTAGTCTTAAGCTGTACACATCCATTCCAAAATCCGATCAGTTCCTTGCTAATCACAAAAATATTCCCAGAAAAATACCAAAAAACAAATTCGGAAGTTGGCTCCTAAGAAAAATCCACAATACATAAGGTCAAATCCAGACCCGAATCCCCCAGCTGTTTTTGAGAATCCTAACATAATCCCAAAAATCCTTAGGAAGCAAGAAAGACAGGAAAATTTTGCCGATTTGAGTCCTGAAACAGCTTACCCTAGTTGTATTCCAACTCCTATCAAGGTTTTATTTCGTTCAACCCCTGTTTCCCCTAATTCATCATCCACATCTCATAGCACTCCTTCTACACCTTCATTCACTGCACATACTACCACTACTGTTGTTCCCACCATTCCAGTTGCTCCTGTTATTCCATTAATCCCCGTTGTTCCACTTATCCCTGCAAATATGGCTAATAGATATGCACCCCTGCAACTGCCTGCTAATCCTGGGGCTTTACGTCAAGAGTACCAATCGAAGATCACATATTTTGATAGTACTGGTCCTTTTACTGCCCTTCAACACACTAAAAAGATGCAAGATTATTTTGAAAACTACGAAATAGATGATGATAGCGTGAGAATGAGAATTTTTGTTCAGAGTTTAACAGGTGATGTAAGAACTTGGTTCAGATCACTCACTGCAAATTCCATAGCCACCCCAGATGAGCTTTACCAATCCTTTACTAACAGATGATTGAAAAAGAAAGACCCCTTGCACATACTAGCAGAATATGATACAATTAAAAGAGGTCCTCAAGAGACTGTTTTGGAGTATTGTGCAAGATTCAATAATGTATATAATGCAATACCACAGAACCTAAGGCCTCCCCCTGATCTGGCCTTGTATAAATTCCCTGATGGATTCGACCTGGATATGGCATACTAGTTAAAAGAAAGAGCTCCTCAGACCCTTGCAGACATGCAAAACGTTGTTGTTAGCGTAGAAGCCAAATTAATTGCCAAAAGAAACAGAGCTAGAATGGAAAGAAGAACCACCTTTAAGGAAGAACCCTCAGCTTTTGATAAAAAGCTTGATGCTATCATCAGTGGCCTGCAAAGGCTGGGAGAAAGAGTAGAAAATTTCGAAAGGAAAGCATCATGGGAAGGACAACAGTCTAATACCATAAGGAACCCAACTTTTAGGAAAACGCAGAACACAAATGCTGGTAGGTCTAACCAAGACCATGACATAAGACCCCCTTTTCAAGACAACTATGTTGAAGGATCTACTTCTAGTGAAACCATAGAGGACACTCACATGAACCTGATGGATCTAAAGGGTGAGCATAAAACATTTCTGAGCCAAGAAGATCAAAATGAACTCGACTACAATCAGTTTCAAACTAATTCTCGTGAGTCTTTTGATTTTAAACAAGGTTACGATACTGCTGTGTATGAAGTACACAAACAATATAAGCTGAGAACTAGGACCATTGACGTTTCTGAACCTAGCAAAGCAAAGGATGGCAAACAACCCAACAAGATTAAAGGCAAAGTTGTTGTAACAGAACCAGCTGATCCAACTGTCCCGAAACCGCAACATGTCACTATAGAAGACATAACAGACCTGCAGCCTTCCAAAGATCAGCTTTTGCCACCTTTTTCCTCGGAAGAAAGCTCGAACAGTGTTCCAAAAAGCCCTCCTGAAATTGAAAAACTGCAAGCAATCAAGTCCCATAACGCTGATAAAAAAGAGTAAATCGCAGATAGTTCAGAAGAAAAAGAAAAAACTGCCATTATCAACACCAAGACTCCATTGGAAAAGCCATTTAATTTAGAGGCAGAAATAGCTGAGTTGAAGATATCCATCCCCCTCTCAGAACTTGCCAAACACGATGTGTATAGACAACAAATTCAAAGATCACTTCAAATGAGAGAGGTTAGGGATGATGTAAATGTTTTAGATGACACCCCAGAGCTGTTGTTTAGCCCAGAAGTTAATGGAAAATCAACATATGGACTTGTCCCACCCTTTTATGTCAGTTTGCATATACATGACAAAGTTTTGCACAACGCTATGTTTGACTCAGGGACATCGCACAATCTAATGCCCAAAGCAGTTATGGAAAAACTGAATCTTGATGTTACAAGACCTTACAAAGATTTATACTCATTTGACTCAAGTCAAGTGAAATGTTTAGACCTCATCAAAGACTTGTGTGTCTCCTTAGTCCAATATCCCAACAAGACCATCCTCATGGATGTAGTAGTTGCTGACATTCCACCAAAGTATGGTATGCTCCTATCAAGATCATGGGGAGCAAAGCTCCAAGGATCCCTTCAACTAGACCTCTCCTATGCCACTATTTCAGTCTTTGGGCAACCAAAGAGACTGTATAGAGAAACGCTCATGAAATATGTGGTAAGTAGTGAGAGCAAGCCTAAAATTTTTCCCATTTATTCAATCCACTCTCATATGGATTCGTTTATTTTGTTTAATAATGACACAAATTCTCCAAATGATAATGAGCCCTTCGCTCAGGAACAACAAGCACACATCAATGAAGAATCGGCCGCACATACTGATGAAACTGTCACAATAATTAGTACAACCAGCATACTAGAAGAAACTCCCCAAACATATAAAATGGTTGAATAATGTTTTCATAAACTGATTCGGATTTAAGAAGGAACACAAGAAATTACAGAGATAACCATAAATACGGAGATGCAGGGGAAATAATACTTCATTTCATTACTATAAAATATTGAAATATGCTTACAAATAGAAATGGAGATAAACCAGCTAGGGCGATGGTAGCTTATCTCTGAAAAGATATGTGGTGGCTACATGCCTCTCAACTATGTTACAATGAGGCTCCAAGGCCTATTTATTGTTGAGAAACAATGGCAAACCCTAAACATCCAAAACGTAACCCTAGAAGATGAAATGCCAAATCGTGGGCCCCGTTTGGGTAAATTGGTACATCAACTTCCCGGGGTCATAACTTTGGCATACGATCTTCATTTGACACATACAATAGCTCATTAGAAATATCTATCCGAGCACTACAAAATTGGGAAGAGCAACATCGGTCTATGGACTCGTTTTGCGCCCAAATTTCCCAAAAAACGTCATTTAGGGCCTCAAAATGGCTAGGGAAGTTTAGGACCCGAAAAATCGCTAAAAATAGTAAATTGTGCTACAATTACGGAAACTGAAAAGATGAAAGAGACAGTTGTGGGGGTCCAAGTGGGATATATGTGTGGCCACCAACATCCACCTGGATCATTCCTCCCCCCTTAGGAAGTAGTGGTCCCCATTGCGTTGATTTCCTCCATCTGTTGAACTTGGTCCCTCGTGAGCTATTCTGCAATCTCTGATGTGTCCAATAATGGTGGGAAGCATGGTAGGGGGCAGTTGAAATTGAACACTCGATACAAGTGAAGGAATGGAGGAATGTTGTTCTCCAAAGAATTGTTTCCAACAACCTTGGTACTAGTGTAAGGACCATGTCGGAGTGTTCTGAGCTTCTGATGGGCTCGTGTAAGGCATTCTTTCTACATATGTCACCAAACTTTGTCGCCCACCTGAAGCTTGTGTGTTACGCCTGTGGATGAGGAGAAGTTGTTCGTGTGTTTTGTCATGACTGTATCCCTTTTTTGTTGTTGTGGCATGGAGGAACCCTTCGTGGGGTTTTTATGTGCCTACGATCTTCCCCTTACTTTGGGACCAAACTAGACAGAAAATGAATTTCCTAGTTTGGGATATGATCTCCCTGCATTTCTTAGCAGAGATCAAAGAGGTGGCGATAGGTGGGGCTACCCCCGGTATCCTGTATAATGAATTACCCAAACTGATAATAATAGTGTGAGGCCTTCACCCATACACAACATGTTTCCTCCATAAGTATGGTTGGCCTTATAGTACATCACAAACACTTAGAGGTTCAACATCACACAATACCTCGTTTGTGAAGGGCTTGATGTTGTAGGGGAGGCGGCATTGCTAGCAAACTCAGAGATCTCGTCCTTGGTGAAGCCACCTGATATTGTACAGCTACAGGTGTGGTGTAGTCGATAGGGCCAACTGCTTCATGACCTCTCCTGAAATGAGGTTCTTTTGGCTCCCACTATCAACAATGAATTGCAGTGGTGAACCCTTCACGCACATTTGTGAGTGGAAAAGTTGTTCACCCTCCTCTGGATCTATGGGCTCATTCTTCTGGATCTTGGTAGTGGCAACAGTGGTGCTGGGCACAGCATCAATGATCTGCTTTCCTTTTCCATTCCCTTTGTTTGGTTTTGACTCAGAGTCGAAACATGCATCTAATTCTGAAGCCTTCAACTCGACTACCAATGAGTGCCTGGCCCGACACTCACTTGTGTTGTGAGTGGTGCTCTTGTGGAACTCACACCACTTTCATGTGTCCTTCTTCAACATCATTGTGTTTTTCTTTTCTTGTGGCTTTGACGGGTTGTCTTGGTTCACCCTGCCTTGGCTTTGTCCTTTGGTTTTCGGATTCGCAGATCCAAAGTAACGCTTCTTCTGTTTAAACTTTGCTCGATTTTGACAGCATATCGGTACGTCGTGCCAAGTGATCAGATGTTCAGGAACTCCATCTCTTCCTGGATGTATCTGTGTAGGAAACCATGGTATTTGAGTACCAAATGTAGCTCAGAATTCTTGATACCTAATTGTGTGCAAAGGGTATGAAAAATTTTGGTGAACTTTGGTATGTCTTGGCCCCTTCCCTGCCGCAGCATGGTCCACTTGATGTCTTTTTCCTCATAGCTTTTGACAGGGTAGTATTGCTCCTTGATGGCATCTTGGAATGAATCCCAAGTGGGTGCGGCTGAAAATAGTGAGCCTGTACTTTCATCCTTCTCCTCGCAGTAGATTTCCCACCAGTCCTTGACATGGGGGGCTGCTTTGAGAAGAGTGAAAATAATATTTTCTCGACTAGAAAAATAATGAACAAAAAAATAACCCTCTAGCAGATTTAACCATTTATCGATGGCATCTGCGTCTATCTGACCCTCGAATATGGGGATTTCAAAATTAACTTGTACCTTAAATGGTGTGTTGTTTCCAGAGTAGCTATTGGAAGCCGATGAGTCGCCCTTGGGTAGCCGATGAAGGATCTGGGCAAAGTTGTCCATCATCGCATTCCTTTGTCGCTTGAGGGCTTCTTCGAGCAATATTTTGATAGGATCTCTTTCCCCCTCGTCTTTCTTCTCATCCACCATGGGAGGCTGTCAGGATTTGTGAGGTTAGTCTTGCAAAGGTTCGACCAGTTCAAGCCCTAACTCCTTTATATCCCAACCTTGTTGGGGACATGCAAAGAAAAACAGGGAAAAAGCAGACTGCTCTGATACCACTGATCCGGATTTAAGCAGGAATGCAAAAAATTACATAGATAACCATAAATGCAGAGATGCAATAGAAATAATACTTCATTTCATTACTATAAAATACTGAAATATGCTTACTAATAGAAATGGAGATAAACCAGCTAGGGCAATGGTAGCTTATCTCTGAGAAGAGATGTGGCAGCTACATGCCTCTGAACTGTGTTACAATGAGGCTCAAAGGCCTATTTATTGTTGAAAAACAATGGAAAACCCCGAACATCCAAAAGCTAACCCTAGAAGATGAAAGGCCAAACTGTGGACCTCGTTTGGGTAAATTGGCACATCAACTTACCGAGGTCATAAGTTTGGCATACAATCTTCATTTGACGTGCACAATAGCTCATTAGAAAGATATATCCAAGCACTACAACATTAGGGAGAGCATCGTCGACCCATGGACCCATGTTGCTCCTAGATTTCCCAAAAAATGTCGTTTAGGGCCTCAAAATGGCTCTGGAAGTTCACGACCCAAAAAATGCTAAAAATAGTAAATTGTGCTACAATTACGGAAACTGAAAAGCTGAAAGAGACAGTTGTGGGGTCCAAGTGGGATAGGTGGGTGGCCACCAACATCCACCTAGATCATAAACACTTTGAGAGGTGTAGAAATCCAGAATGTTCTTAGCTAGGTATTTGGAAAATAGGGTGACCCAATCAAAGTTATCGCCCTCAAATGACCCATCAATTAGGGAAACCCAACAATACGAAAACTGTTGGGTTGTGTTATGTTCTTTCCACGTAGTTAATAGGGGGTTTGAAGGGCACCCGTAACCCCACTTTATGGGGTCCGGGGCAGCGCCCCGAAAAATTTTGGTTTTGCACCATATGTTAGGTTGGGCAGACCCACCTATGGTTTTGTGCATGATGTTCGCACATGTTTTTTGGACGCGATGGTTTTCAGTCCATGGTATTGGACGCGATGGTTTTCAGTCCATGGTATTGGATGCTTCGGCATGTATAAATATGTATTGTAACATTGAAAGGAACATAATGAAAACGCAAGCTGGTAGTCCCGGTTTTGGGATCCAGGGAAAAATCTATGTGCATATGTGTTTTATGGGTTATGCTCTCGCATTGTTTATTTTCTTTGTTTAAAAATTCGTATGTAGGTAATTTCTGTACAGGGTTAAAACCTACATTTGGTATCAGAGCTGTTTTGGCTTCAAGGGGACGCCTTTGTTGCTGAGGGGTTTCGCTTGGGCCTATGGTAGACCCTGTTCAGTGGGAGATCTGCGAGATCGATTCTGGTGGTGAAAGAAGATGGCGAGTAGTGGAAAGATAGAGATTGAGAAGTTCAATGGTCAGAATTTTGAGTTGTGGAAACTCAAGATGGAGGATCTGTTGGTGGATAAAGATCAGTGGATCGCGGTAGATCCGGGTACTAAACCATCGGGAGTGTTAGGGTCCCACCCTAACCCCCTTATTTATGTCATGGGATCACGTCATAGTCAAGAGTCAATAAAGCCCATATTAATATTTGTAAGTGGTTAACCCGCAATTAATGACGGGACCACAGTTAGTTGCAAATGGGCGGTAGTATTAGTTAGATGGTAAATGGGCGGTAGTATTAGATAGATGGTATTAATAAAATCCACGATATTGGCTCGTGGTATTGCATGTATGAGTCATATATAAAGGATAGAGACTCCCTGCGAGGAGGATTGGGTCTTGTTTTGTAATCGAGCTCTGCTCTATTGGAGGTTGCCCCCTCGAAGAGGCCTGTGAACATTTCTTTCTGGATAATACAATCATTGCTATTCTGTGCTCTGGGTATAATTTTCGCATATTTTTTGTTCTCGGTATCTTTTCTTCGCAAATTCTATGTTTGGGTATCGCTTTGCAGGTTAAGAGCATAACAAGTGGTATCAGAGCACTTTCCAGGGCTCGGTGGGATCCCCAAATTTTAGCAAATTTTTTTTTAGGCTAGAGACGTGTTCCGGCGTCTTTAAACCACGGGATCTGTCATTAAGCGCATAAACCTGCAGATTTGGGGAGGCATGCACGCAGGAAATACAAGAGGTGGTCACATCTGTTGGACTCCCTTGTAACCCCTGTGGGTACCCCTTCGAGTAGTAGCGCATTAGACAGAACCACGCACAGACTGTCTTCCACGTACCCTCTGGGTATATAGGAAGCCCCCTAGCTCCCTTGAAACCTCGCCATAGATAAAACTTCGGCCGTCTTGTGGCTACAGTACACCGAGAACAACACTCGGAGAGATTACTTGCCCGTACGATAGGGTAGTCGGGTTGTACGGCTAAGGGTACGGTCGATCCTCCTTAGTTAGAGCCCTGAAACATTGGGCTGAGTACTACTGTCAGACCCTTATGTATATTGCGATCTGTAGCACCTGACACTCCCCAAGACCATAGTTCCCTTTCTATCGGGGGATCACACATCATCTATTCCAGATCAGCAGCAGCAGTTGTTCCACCATTCAGATCTCTCAGATCCACCAGATCGGAGCAGCAGCAGTTGTCCACCATTCAGATCTCTCAGATCCACCAGATCGGATATTCCAGCAGCAGTTGTTCCACCATTCAGATCTCTCAGATTCGCTAGATCGGAGTAGTTGGGAAGGGTTCCTGTACCTGGATATAATTTTCGCAGGACTTTTGGCGGCATTGACATTTTGAGGATTTGGCGACTGCAGTATTGATCAGGAAGGAGTAAAACTCCATTAGGAGTTTTCTAAAAAAAAAAAAAAGTCTGAGATCTTCCGGGGCGCTTATTGGTGACCTAGCCCATCAGAATCAGGACGACGAGCTGAGCAAGGTGGTACCATTCAATTCTTAGTAACAATTTTTAGGCGGTCCCAAATTTTCGTCAGGCGGGTGTATGGTAGAAACTCGCGCTCAAGCAATGGCCAATGAAAGGTTAGACCAAATTGAAGACCATGTGCACTCCCTCCACACTGCCGTGGAAAGGCTCGAAAATCAGCTTAAAGGAATAGGTCTCCAACTACAGGACAAGGGCAAGGAGCCAGCCCACGAGGAGGCGTATAAGGGTCATGAATACCATGAGGGGGAGTCTAGCCACTCTCCTCACGTCTGGCACACCCATCCACCACCCAATCAGAGACCTCCCAAGTTGGATATGCATAAATTTGACGGTTCTCACACGTCCGCATGGCTAGCACAAATGGAGCAGTATTTTCAATTGAATCATATCATAGATGAGGGGACTAAGCTTATGGTGGGCACCATGTACTTGGACAGTGAACGATGGCAATGGAAGGAATGGTATCAGCATTGCAATGGACAATTTCAGAATTGGGGCCAATTTACCAAAGCTCTTTGAAATCGCTTTGAACAGGAAGACTCTTTTTTGGGGTGTCTCACTAAGCTCCGACAGACGGGTACAGTAGATGAATATATTACCGCTTTTGAAGCCTTAGCCTTCCGCACTAAGGGTCTCACAGATGAATTCTACATGGAATGCTTTATCAGCGGTCTTAAAGAAGCCATCAAAGCTCAGGTTCTACTCCACCACCCCCCCACATGGAACGAGGCTTGCCAGGTAGCCCGTAAGGTGGAACGGGCATTAACAGCCCAATCCAGCCGCCCCAACTTCACCGCTAAAGGTCGTCCCTCACAGGCTCCCAATATGACCCAAACACTTAAGGTTCAAAAGGTGTCACCTGCAGAAATGGCCGAAAGAAGGAAGCAAGGACTATGTTACTACTGTGATGAAAAATATTCCCCGGGTCATAAATGCAAAGAGCACAAGTTTTTTCAAATAGATGCCACTGACTACAGCTCCACCGAGGAAGATCCACCACTTGAGGAACCAGAGGCGACCGAAGAAGATAACCAACAGGAGATGGTATCTGATGAACCAATGATTTCGCTACATGCATTGGCAGGAATTTCTTCCCCTCAAACTCTCAAAATCAGGGGTTTTCTTAAACATCGCCCAGTCGTAGTCTTGATTGATAGTGGAAGTACCCATAATTTCATCCACGAAAAGATTGCTGAAGCAGCACATTGTTTTGTCCGAGCAGTTTCTAACTTCCAAGTCTAGATTGCAGATGGGGGCACAATGAAATGTGAAGGTCGCTGTGAAAATGTCAAAATTCAAATGGGGGATTATCACTTGAAAACCCACATGTTTGCAATACACATGGGGGGTTGCGACATTGTCCTAGGTGCGGAATGGCTCCGCACTCTTGGGCCAATCACAATGGATTTCCAGGAGTTATATATGAGTTTTAAGCAGAACGACTACACACACACCCTCTGTGGACTACAAGCGGGAGGCCCCTCTATCATAAGCTCGCATCGTATGGAAAAATTGTTAAAAAAGGGCCATCATGGAGTAATAGCTCAATTTAATGCCATCCAGGTAGTAGACACCATGTCTTCGCCAATTCATCCTGAGATGCAACAGATTTTGAATAAACATCGGACGGTCTTTGACAAACCTCATGAACTTCCACCCTCGCGAGGGGAACATGATCATAGCATCACATTGGTTCCAGGGGCCCAACCCCCAAATGTGCGGCCATACAGACATCCGTTCACCCAAAAGAATGAAATAGAAAAAATCATCAAGGAATTGTTGGAAGCAGGTGTCATTCGTCCTAGCATTAGTCCTTACTCATCTCCAGTCGTCATGGTCCTCAAGAAAGATGGGGAGTGGCGGATGTGTCCAGACTTCAGGGCCCTGAATAAGTTAACATTCAAAGATAAATTTCCCATCCCAGTGGTTGACAATTTGCTGGACGAACTCAATGGGGCTCAATTCTTCACTAAATTGGATCTTCGCTCAGGCTACCACCAAATTCGCATGAAGGAAGTCGACATTCCCAAGACAGCTTTCAGAACTCATGAAGGCCATTATGAGTTCCTGGTCATGCCATTTGGTCTTTGTAATGCCCCCTCTACTTTTCAGAGCCTTATGAATCACATCCTCAAACCATATCTCAGAAAATTTGTCCTGGTCTTCTTTGATGACATCCTCATCTATAGTGGCACTTGGGTGGCACATCTTCAGCATGTAGATATCCTCTTGCAACTGCTCCGCAAGCATAAACTATTTGTCAAAATGTCTAAGTGTGCGTTTGGCATGGAAGAAGTTGAGTATTTAGGCCACATTGTGGGCGGTGAAGGTGTCAAGGTGGATCCCAAAAAGATCCAGGCAATGCAAGACTGGCCTCAACCTAAGACCTTGAAAAGCTTGAGAGGATTTTTGGGTCTCACAGGCTATTATCGTAAATTTGTCCGCAACTATGGCCGCATAGCGAAGCCCCTGACGCAACTTCTAAAGAAAAATTCCTTCTTCTGGAACAAAGAAGCACAACAGGCATTTACCGCTCTCAAAACCGCCATGTTTTCCACTCCGGTCTTAGCACTACCGGACTTCACCAAAACATTTGTCATTGAATCTGATGCTTCGGGAACAGGTATTGGAGCTGTCTTAATGCAGGAAGGGCGACCATTGGCCTTCACCAGCCAACAACTAAGTGGGAAGAACTTGGGCCAATCCACCTATGAGAAGGAAATGATGGCCATCTTACATGCAGTTGAGACCTGGCGACCTTACTTGTTGGGGCGACATTTCCAGATCCACACAGATCATCACAGTCTTAAATATTTTTTAGAGCAACGCCTATCTTCCCCCCAACAAAATAAATGGTTAGCCAAAATGCTGGGTTATGATTATGAGATCATTTACAAGAAAGGGAAAGACAACAGGGTAGCAGATGCATTGTCACGCCAATTTGAGGAGGAAAGTACTCTGCTTGCAATATCCCTCTCCATTCCAGACTGGATTGAAGAGGCTTGCAGGGAATGGTTTTCACATCCTGGGCTCTCCCAACTCATTTCTCAATTATAGGCAGATCCTAATTCCAGCAAGGGCTACTCGTGGCAGAATGATATTCTTCGCTACAAGGACAGAGTCGTCATATCACCAACATCCACCCTCAAAAGTCGTATTTTGGCAGAATTGCATTCCTCTCCCATTGCAGGACATTCGGGCTTTCAGAAGACATACGCTCGCACCAGAAGATCATTTTTTTGGACCAGCATGAAACAGGACATCCTTACTTTTGTAGCAGAATGTGACGTCTGTCAATGCCACAAGGGGGAAACCGTCAACACACCAGGCACATTACAACCATTGCCCATTCCGGCGTCAATTTGGATGGAGGTCTCCATGGATTTCATTACAGGTCTTCCAAAGTCTGGGAACAAATCAGTCATCATGGTGGTTGTGGACCGACTATCGAAGTATGCTCATTTCTGCGCTCTACCCCAACCATTCACACCTACTTTGGTGGCTCAAACTTTCATGGATCAAATCTTCAAATTGCATGGCATGCCCACTTCTATTGTGTCCGACCGCGACCCAATCTTCACCAGTAATTTTTGGCAAGAGCTCTTCAGAATACAAGGCACTCAACTCAAACTCAGTACTTCATATCATCCGCAAACAGATGGTCAAACCGAAGCCATCAACAAATGTCTAGAAACCTACCTTAGGTGTTTCACTTCAGAAAAACAACACCTTTGGGTACAGTGGTTACCTCTGGCGGAATGGTGGTATAACACCAACTATCATGCCACCACCAAAATGACTCCCTATGAAGCAGTCTATGGACAACTTCCGTCGTCCCCTACTTCTTATCTCACGGGGTGCTCCAAAGTACAAGCAGTGGATCAACTCTTACAACACCGTGCAACCATGCTTGCCCACCTGCGCGAGAATCTTCATCAAGCTCAGAACCGTATGAAGCAACAGGCTGACCAACATCGCTCAGAGCACCAATTTCAAGAAGGGGATCAGGTCTTTTTGAAGCTGCAACCATATAAGCAAACATCACTCAAAGACAAGGGATGTCAAAAGCTCTCTCCAAAATTCTACGGACCATATCAAGTACTTCAGCGCATTGGAGAAGTGGCTTACAAGCTGGCTTTGCCACCCACAACAAAAATCCACCCAGTTTTCCATGTATTGTGCCTCAAGAAAGTGATTGGGAACAATTGCCGAGTTCAAACCAGTCTACCTGAATTGGATGAAGAAGGATCAATCTGGCTTCAACCGGAACAGGTTCTAGACACACGAAACAAGCACCTGCGCGGCCGCATGATTAAGGAGGTCCTCGTCAAATGGAAAGACACCTCGCCGGAAGATGCAACTTGGGAACCAGCCGCTATTCTTCAGCAGTTTCCGCAGCTTCAGCCTTGAGGACAAGGCTAGTCTTAAGGGGGAGGGCATGTTAGGGTCCCACCCTAACCCCCTTATTTATGTCATGGGATCACGTCATAGTCAAGAGTCAATAAAGCCCATATTAATATTTGTAAGTGGTTAACCCGCAATTAATGACGGGACCACAGTTAGTTGCAAATGGGCGGTAGTATTAGTTAGATGGTAAATGGGCGGTAGTATTAGATAGATGGTATTAATAAAATCCACGATATTGGCTCGTGGTATTGCATGTATGAGTCATATATAAAGGATAGAGACTCCCTGCGAGGAGGATTGGGTCTTGTTTTGTAATCGAGCTCTGCTCTATTGGAGGTTGCCCCCTCGAAGAGGCCTGTGAACATTTCTTTCTGGATAATACAATCATTGCTATTCTGTGCTCTGGGTATAATTTTCGCATATTTTGTGTTCTCGGTATCTTTTCTTCGCAAATTCTATGTTTGGGTATCGCTTTGCAGGTTAAGAGCATAACAGGAGTGACCGATGAAGAATGGAAGAAGTTGGATAGGAAGGCAAAGAGCACAATACGATTGTGTGTCTCAGATTCAGTACTGCTGAATATATCAGGGGAAGCTACGGAAAAGGCTTTGTGGGTCAAGTTAGGGACTTTGTACCAATCTAAGTCTCTGGTGAATAAACTATTCCTGCGGAAAAACCTGTATAACGTGAGGATGAAAGATGGAGACTCGGTGACAGAGCATATGAATGCGTTTAATACTGTGGTAAGTCAGTTACTATCTGTTGATATTAAAATTTCAGATGAAGATAAGTGCATCAGTCTGTTGTGTTCTCTACGAGATTTGTGGGATAGTCTGGTTATTGCAATAGGTAGCAATGCAACTACTTTGCAGTTTGATGAAATAGTCTCAGCCTTGCTGACGGAGGAGATGAGATGGAAAAATATGGACAACCAGAATGGTGATGCCTTGTCTGTACGAGGATGGTCCCAGAACAGAAACAAAAATAAGCCATCGAGTGGGAGATCTAAATCTAGAGGGAGATCTAAATCTCCAGGAAAACCTACAAAGGTGGTGTGCTGGAAATGCGAAAAGGAAGGGCACTTCAGAAGGGATTGTAAATCTAAAGCTCCTGATAAAGGAAAGGGATCTGATGATGCTCCTTCTGCAGAGGCGAAAACCACCTCAGATGAAGGTGGGGATGTGTACTTGGCTTCTTCAAGTACACATGTAGATCATGAGGCATGGTTGATTGAATCAGGGGCATCCTTTCACTTCACTCCCCATAGAGAGTGGTTCTGCGAGTATGAGAAATACGATGGTGGTGATGTCTTCTTAGGAGATGATAGGAAGGCTAGAATCATTGGTCGGGGAAAAGTAAAGTTGAAGTTGCAAGGTGGAAGGGTTAGAACACTTCCGGGTGTTCTACATATTCCTACATTGTCCAGAAATATGATTTCTGTAAGCAAGTTGGATAATGCAGGTGTAAAGATGGTGTTCGAGAAAGATACCTGCAAGATGGTTCAAGGAGCATTGATATTGATGCGGGGAGTTCGGATTGGAACTCTGTACAAGCTGCAAGGTAGCACTGCTGTTGATGGGTGCAATAGTTCTATGGTTCTTGAAAATGGAGTAGAAAATCCAGTGGTCTCTGGAGAGAAGACCATGTTGTGGCATCAAAGGCTTGGACATATTGGAGAGAAGGGCCTTCAAATACTTCATGGTAAAGGTATGGTAGAAGGTATGAATGATAGCTCTCTGGATTTTGATTTCTGTGAAAATTGTGTGTACCGGAAGCAAAATCAGGTGAGTTTCCCCTCTAGTGGTAAGAGGATGAAACATATATTAGAGCTTGTGCACAGTGATGTGTTTGGAGCTGTGAAGATTCCATCACTGGGTAAGTCTGTGTACTATGTATCATTTATAGATGACTTCTCAAGGAATACATGGATATATTTCCTTAAGAAGAAATCTGAAGTCTTTGACAGGTTTAAAGAATTTAAGGCTCTGGTGGAAAATCATACATAAGAAGAGGGAGAGGACATGTCTCATGTTCCATATGCAAGTGCAGTGGGTAGCCTGATGTATGCAATGGTCTGTACTAGACCAGACATTGCACATGCAGTGGGAGTATTGAGCAGGTTTATTTCAAAACCTGGGAAGGAGCACTGGACAACAGTGAAGCGGGTTTTCAGGTATTTGCGTGGCACTAGTGATTATGGTTTGTGCTACCAAGGAAGACCAGGATTGGACAGAGTGTTGGATATTCATGGCTTTGTTGATGCAGACTGGGCTGGAGATCTGGATCAGAGAAGATCTACAAGTGGGTATGTGTTTAACCTATTTGGAGGTGCAGTCAGTTGGATGAGTAAGAAACAATCTGTAGTGGCACTATCAACTACAGAGGCAGAATACATGACAGCCACTCATGCAAGCAAGGAAGCAGTTTGGTTGTAGAGATTGTGTTCAAGTATGGGGTTAGTACAGGGAGCTATAAGAATAGACTGTGACAGCCAAAGTGCAATTTTCTTGGCAAAGAACCCTGCTTATCATTCAAAGACAAAGCACATTGATGTTTAGTATCACTTTGTGAGGGATATGATAGAAGACAGAAAGGTGTTGCTAGTAAAGGTGGACACTTTGAAGAATACTACAGATGCATTGACAAAATCTGTGAGCTATGGGAAGTTCTCTTGGTGTAGAGAAGCAATGGGAATCTCAGGGCTGAAAAAAAAATGACTAAGCTCTCCTGTGGCCCCTTGTGGAAAGAAAACAACAAGTGGGAGATTGTTGGGTTGTGTTATATTCTTTCCACGTAGTTAATAGGGGGTTTGAAGGGCACCCGTAACCCCACTTTATGGGGTCCGGGGCAGCGCCTCGGAAAATTTTGGTTTTGGACCATATGTTAGGTTGGGCGGACCCGCCTATGGTTTTGTGCATGATTTTCGCACATGTTTTTTGGACGCGATGGTTTTCGGTCCATGGCATTGGACGCGATGGTTTTCGGTCCATGGTATTGGATGCTTCGGCATGTATAAATATGTATTGTAACATTGAAAGGAACATAATGAAAAATCAAGCTGGTAGTCCCGGTTTTGGGATCCAGGGAAAAATCTCTGTGCATATGTGTTTTATGGGTTATGCTCTCGCATTGTTTATTTTCTTTGTTTAAGAATTCGTATGCAGGTAATTTCTGTACAGGGTTAAAACCTACAAAAACTTAAAAATGTTGGGATAAGCATATAATTTTCAAAACTCGTGGCAATTTGACATAAAGGAGTATTAAGTGAGGCTATATAATACTTACTATCCTCCTCTACTTTATGTTTATTTGGGTCTTTCCTGCAATATTTTATGGAATCAATAGCTTCTCCATGTTTATTGACACAATCTTGCACATATTGTTTGTCAAACGTGCATTGTGATTCTGACAAACGGTACATCATTTGAATGTATTTCAACATGAATGAGACAATCACTATGCTCGGATGTGAAATTTTTTCTCTGAAATGTAGACCTTCTCTACTACCCATCTGACCATATCGATATATGGCATTAATCTAGGCCTCACTATAATTCTTTTCAAGAAGGAATTCACTACTTCTTGAAGGGTTGCCTCTTACAAAGGTACTTTGCCATCCACTATCACAATCCTCATTATAACTTGTGGCCCTTCATCTTAGAAAAGATTATAAATATCCTCCCACAAAGTACTCCTTGAATCTCGTGTACAAACTATGTCTTCGAAAAAGCCTAAACCAAGAAGCTTATCATCTATAATCTCCTTGTTTGGGCCGGTAGGTTGTAGTGCAAGATCTTTCCTTTTAGATTTTTCATTCTTCATTTCATCTAGTTGGGAAGTATCAGAGCTCCCCTATCAAAAGAGCATAAAAAATTAGCAAAGAAAATTAAATATGGGTAGTAGTAAAAATGAGCAGAGTGGGCCTACTACTAATAAAATAGGCAGTTGTATTATATAAGCAGAATTGGTGCCTCATACTCACAAATAAATCCTATAATATTATATGAGTGGGAGTGACAACCAAACCTTATCTAGATGCTATCCAATAATTGTGATGACGTGGATGTAAGAGGCCCATGTGCCCATAATCTTTTGGAATTAAATTTTAAAGAGTTACGGGTTGCCATGGTTCTAGGTACCAACTTGCCTAGTAATTAAGCGCCAAATCAAAAGTGCACTTTCCAAAGTATTTAAGAATATTGGTTGACACTACAATGGTTTTTTAAAAGGCATATTTTATTATTTTTAAATGCTTAATTAAAGAAAAATGTGTTTTTTAAAGGGTAAATTATAAGCTTAGAAAAAACAAAAGGGTTCCCATTATTATTACAATTTAAAAATTAATGGGGGTTGTTTTTTGCTACAACACAAAGACAAACCCAAATCTGACTAGATAGAATGAACATTGAGGCCCTTAACCATGGGATCACATTCCATCCAAATAGGGTTTTCATTTTGCATACTCGCAAAATCCCATATTGTGCCTGACAATGCTAATTTGCACCAAGTACTAACCAGTCCATACCTAACTAACTCGGGGTTTTTGTACTAGATCTTCAACATTATGAGAAAAACTTGTCCATATAACTCGTTTAAGTAAGCCCATTCCTATCATATCTCCTATGGCTCCTATTGCATCCGTGAGCGACCCACATTCATGTGTACATATAAAAAAAAGTGAAATCGATGCACCCCTATTGTCACGCCCCCAAGTCGGCGGTAGTCTTTCAACCACTCTTAGCGAGGTGCGGCATCACCAAACACTTTCTTTTGACCAATACTTATGTTCGTGGACTACGCCTAACCACTTACTCCTACTTAGTTTGTGTTTCGCAACCAAGTATTATTATGTTATCCTTTATACCAATGAACACCCATACACATTCATTATCAAGAGCAATTATAAATGAGAACACAATTACATAGTATAAAGGGAGGGGCAACTCCCTGAGCAATGAGTGTACCCAAAATATATGTATTATACAATCTTCAATGTTACAAGCTTTTACAAGTATACTTGGAAGTAACAAGTTTCATACTTAGCCAATTTTACAATCAAGGCAAACTCGGTTGCCTTCCTTCGTTCACCTTCGTGCGCACTTTCACAATGGGTGGGCGCTCACCCGAGCCACAAAGACACCCATGCCAAGACTTAGCACAAACGAGTGCTACACGTTCACCGTGCATACCTCAACCGACCACCGGGCTCACCTTCCCCGCACCTTTGTCCAACACCAAGTGCGACTCTCCACTATGCGGCTAAACCAAGAATCGGCGCATGAGACTTGTGCATTCACCTCTTGTTTCTACGCACTAGATTGCACACTCCTCTTCCTTGTGTGAAGATGTGAAGTCAAGTTCGATTGATGTTGAAATGCTCCAACACTTCCATAATATATATACCAAAGCTTGGGGCTAAATCTGGTGCCCAACCGACTTGCCCAACGCTTTGTGTACACCCCTTAAATGCCCACAACACATGTCGGCCTCCAACGTATTGCTCTATGCTCCAAGGTGCATATATAAACCAACACTCTCCTCATATGTGTGCATATCATCCAAGAGAACGTCGCATAGGTTCGTCGCATATGTGTCGCACATTCCGTCACATGACCATCTCACATCGCAACTCACCCTCCAACCGCGCATGCAACCATGGTCGCCCGTCGCCAAACGCGGTCGCACTCGGGTAGAACCGCAGGACGTTACATCCTCCTCCACCTGAAGTCATTGTCGTCCTCGACAACATATCGTCCTAGTAGCCCTCCACCAAGATCATCATATCCATATCCGAACAGTCTTATTCATGATATCAACTCCTCCACATACTGCAAACTGTTGGAAATAATACTGAGAGGGGGGGGTGAATCAGTATTATCACATTAATAAAACTTTTTCATTTCCATATTCAGATTCATATATGCCACTTCCACAACTTCTTATGATTCAGTTAGTTGATCCTTAATGAGTGCATTAGAACATTATCAACCATATTAACAGTAAACTGGTGCAGTAAAATACAACAGATCATCACACATAAGTCACACACATGAACAACATGATATAAGGTGGAAACCCAATGTGGGAGAAAACCACCTGCTACAAGTCTCTATCTTCTTTCAATTAGAAACACCTTTTACAATGACTTTTTACTGGTGCAGTCCTTTACCAGTACGCAGGCTGCAACCTGTAGAGAGCTACAACTCTTTCTCATTTTCCAGTCTCTCCTGGAAGGGAGCTACAACCCCCTTACTTCTTTCAAGGACCACTTTTCATAATTTTTCAAACTGGATCCAAGAAGATCAAATGGTCATAAAGTATAAATGATTCTTCAGAAATACCCAAAACTCAGATCAATACATGTTTTCTTTATACAGCAGATCACCCACACGCCAACCCATGCACTAGCTATAAATAAATATCTGATATGGTCACCTTTTAATCAGAGGTTGTATATGCCTGAATCATACCATAATGCAGAGGTCATACATGTTATAGAGCACCCAAAGGCTAGACACAAGACAAACCCAATATCCGGACCTAGAGACCTTTAGTGAATCAACAGAAGATGCTATATCAGAGTGAAGGAATGACTGCTACTTCCCTGCGGTTAGCTGCTCTCAACTGAACTGCAATACCCCCAAAGTGATGCGGATCTGCCGTCCTGCGCGCATTCTTCTTGAATTTGGTTTAGTAGATTGCTCCTTGACAGATCATAAGAATGCCGATCTATTCTCCCTTAAGATCTTCAAATCATTATCCATCCTTGCCACCGGATCCCCTTTTTCTTTATATAGCCATGCTTTTGATAATACCATGAATCGAAACCAGAGGATCCCAAACCTGAGGCACAATTGTTTTGACCAATTCTCTTAAGAGAACGCTTAAGCGGGAAAACTATGATAGCAGTCCAGAACCAGAAAAGGCGGGCTTTTAACTTAATACATCCAAACTAATAAAATATTGGTTCCAATCCTTATTGCTATCGGTGCCTGCCCATCTCATGTTTGATCTGATGGATCGGATGCGACATGCCCCATTAACCAGCCTTTATTTATATATCGGGTCCGCTCCTCTCATTGCTATCGGCGATTTGAAGTGGGAGGCTTATGGGCGAACACCGCGGATGCGATTTAATATGAAATGCTTTTAATTCCTTCATCGGGTCCGACCCCTCTTATCGCAATCGGAGGATTTCACCAAAGTCACATAGCCGGATGCGATATTATTATGAGCCATGTTTGATGCCACCATCGGGTCTGCTCGCAATCGGAGGATTTCACCAAAGTCACATAGCCGGATGCGATATTATTATAAGCCATGTTTGATGCCACCATCGGGTCCGCTCGCAATCGGAGGATTGGGGTGGGTGACCCTTTATGTATTCCGATATACTGTGGACGCGATATTTTTATAAACCATGATTAATGCCTTCAACGGGTTCGCTCCCAATCGGAGGTTTCAACGAAGTCACTTGGCCGGACCCCCGACGTGCATGGATGCGATATTAATATAAACCAAAGTTAATGCCACCATCCGGTCCATTGCGATATGCTTCCGGGTCACACAGCCGAAACACCATTGCGCTGAATATGCCGAAACATATATATATATATATATATATATATATATATATATATATATATATATATATATATATATATATATATAGATATATATATATATATATATATATATATAATTGATATGAGATATGCCGAAACTTCGATGCCGCAATTATATTATTCATGTAACCGCTGAAAGGGGATATAATATATATATATATATATATATATGGGTTTTAGTAAGCTCGATAGCTCCCGATAGTGATAATGAATACATATATGGGTTTTATGCACCCAAACACCTCCGATAACATTAATACATGCGTATATGGCCTTTCTTCTCTAATACATGAGTATATGGCCTTTCTTCTCTCCTCTTGGCTCTTCTTGTCCCCATCATGGTGTATATAAGAGAAATTAACGTCTAAGAGAGGGTTGCCATCAAGTTCAACATATGTTCATAATGCCATAATGCCAACAATCTCCCCCTTTGGACTTGATGGCAACAACACCATCCAAAAAGCACTCTCCCCCTTTGACATCAAGGGCAAAGGGTGGATATCTGCTTCTCCTAACTATTTCTCCCCCTGAGAGCTTGCTCCTCCTGATTTTGCCCCTCTGACTTTAGGACAGAAAGTCGAGCTATTCTGGCTATATATAAAATAGGAACCGTGCTATACTTCCTACATATAACATAATTCAGCATCTTTATTGCCATGGATAGATACAGTTCATTTACCCAACATGTTCCTCCTTCTGTAATACGATAATGCCAACAATGAATTATGCTCCCCCTGAACCTTGTATGAGTATACCCCATCAGAACCTCGCGTACAAGCACCAATCTGAGAATTAACAGCAGGATGATACGTCAACAACCCCCAGCTTCTGCCTGAGGTATTCAGAAGTCTCCCTGGGCAATGGTTTGGTAAATATATCAGCCACTTGTTCCTTAGAAGAAATGTATTCCAACTTGACCTTTTGTTCAAGCACTTGTTCTCTAAGAAAATGATACTTGATCGGTATGTGCTTGGATTTTGAATGCATGACTGGGTTCTTTGAAATGTTGATTGCACTTGTATTATCACATAATATGGGGATAGGTGGAGTACAAGTGATTTGGAAATCCTGTAAAGTTTGCATCATCCAAAGAAGTTGGGTGCAACAAGATGCAGTAGCCACATATTCTGCTTCAACTGTAGATAAAGCAATCGAACTTTGTTTCTTGCTGAACCAAGATACTAATCTGGAACCCATAAAGAAAGCACCACCACTTGTGATTTTCCTGTCATCCACACTTCCAGCCCAATCTGCATCTGTGTAAGCATGAAGTGTGAGATCTGTATCTCTAGGATACCATAAGCCAAAGTTTTGAGTTCCTTGAAGATATTTGAAGATTCTCTTTACTGCCTAAAGATGAGTTTCCTTTGGGTTTGCCTGAAATCTTCCAACTATTCCAACTGCATGCATGATGTCTGGTCGGGTACCTGTCAAATAAAGTAGACTTCCAATCATAGATCTGTATGTTGGTTGATGAACTGCAACCGATTCATCATTCGCACTAAGACTGCATCTTGTAACCATACGAGTACATACTGGTTTTGAATCTTCCATGCCATACTTCTTCAAAATCTGCTTGAGGTACTTGGCTTGAGATAAGAAGATACCGTCTTTATTTTGTTGGATTTGCAATCCAAGAAAGTATGTCAGTTCACCTAGCAAGGACATTTCGAATTCTTTCTGCATTACCCAGGCAAAGTTTTGACTCATAGTTTCTTCATTGCTGCCAAAAATAATATCATCTACATACACAACAAGTATTAGCAATTTGTCATTTTCAATTTTTATATAAAGATTGCTATCTGCTTATCCTTTTGAAAAACCTTGTTAATGAAGATATTTGTCCAAACGGTAGTACCAAGCCCTTGGAGCTTGTTTAAGACCATAGAGAGCCTTTTTCAGTCTACATACAAGGTTTGGATCATTCCCAAGAATGAACCCATCTGGCTGCTCAATGTATACTTCTTCTTCTAAATCTCCATTCAGAAAAGCTGATTTCACATCCATTTGAAATACTTTGAATTTTTGAAAGCTTGAGAGAGCAAGGAACATTCGGATAGCTTCAAGTCTAGCAGCAGGAGAAAAAGTTTCTTCAAAGTCTATTCCTTCTTGCTGAGCATATCCCTTACAAACCAGTCTTGCCTTGTTTCTAACTACTTCCCCATTTTCATTCAACTTATTTTTGAAGATCCATTTTTTCCCTATGACATTCTTATCTTTTGGTCTAGGAACTAATTCCCAAGTGTTGTTCTTTTCGATCTACTCAAGTTCTTCATCCATAGCCTTGACCCAACATTCATCTCTGCATGCTTCTTTTACATTTTGTGGCTCAGTGAAGGAGAGCAATGCCAAGTAGCTTGAGGCTTCTGCTATTGTTCTTCTTGTTTGTACACCTGCCTCTTTCTACCCCAAAATCTGAGATTCTGGATGATTCTTTTGAACATGCCTGGATGGAGTCTTTTCTTCTATCCTTATCTGTTCCTCTGGAGCCTCTTGAGGTTCTTCTTCTTCATTATCAGTCTGATTTGAAGGGTAGTCTTCATCTTCTTCGATATTTTCATGATTTACTTGCCTAGGAATGTATCCTTTTTCATCAACCACTACATCAATGCTGTCAAAAATTCTTCCAAGTCTTTTATTGTAACACTTATATGCTTTACTATAAGGCGAATAACCAAGGAGAATGCCTTCATCTGCTCTAGGCTCAAGTTTGCCAAGCTGTTCATCAGTATTCATAATATAGCATTTGCTTCCAAAAATTTTAAAATGCTTTACTGAAGGAGTCTTACCATACCAGAGCTCATGAGGAGTTTTAGTGTTGTTTACTCAGACATTTGTTTTGTTCAGAATAACAACCGTGGCATATGCAGCTTCACCCCAGAAGGTTGCAGGAGTTCCAGATTAATCAAGCATAGCACGGGCCATTTGTTGGACTGTTCTATTCACCCTTTCCACCACTCCATTTTGCTGAGGAGTCCTTGTTGTAGAGAATTCCCTTTTTATTCCATGCTCTTCACAGAAATCAAAAAATTCATTTGAGGTAAATTCCCCACCTCTGTCAGACCTGAGACACTTAATTTTGTGATCTGATTCATTTTCGACCAAGGCTTTGAAGGATTTGAATTTTTCAAATGCTTCGTCTTTGTGTTTCATAAGTCCTAACCAAACAAACCTGGAGAAGTCGTCAATGAATAATATAAGGTATTCCTCTCCTCGAGGTGTCCTTGTCCTAAATGGACCACATACATCTGTATGAATAAGTTCGAGAGGTTTTCTAGCTGATCCTTCCTTCTCAGGGAAGTTAGTCCTGGTTTGTTTACCAAACTGACATGATTTGCATATTGTATTCTCTGGAATTTTGATATCTGGAAGATCACGAACTGCCTGATACTTGCATGTTTTCCTTATTTGTGAAAAACTTAGATGCCCCAACCTCCAGTGCCATAACCAGTGCTCATCATCCTTGCTCATATAGCATTGTTTTTGTCCTTCTTCAAATATGTATAGATTGTTTGGAGTTCTTTTGACTTTGATCACTATTTCACTTGTATCAAGATCACGAACACGACATCCATTTGATCTAAATATTACCTCGGTTCCTTGATCGCACTTCCGACTGACACTTAGAAGATTATGTTTCAATCCATCAACGTACAAAACATTTCCTACTTTGAACTTTTCTTTCAATTGAGCAATACCTTTTCCTTTTATGGCAGCAGGAGTATCATTCCCAAATGAAACTTTCTTTCCTTTTTCTAAAGCAGTGTATGATTCAAGTTTTTCTTTATCACCTGTCATATGCTTCGAACATCCGCTATCGATGTACCATTGATTTTCCTGTCCTTCTGCATAAAATGCTATCCCAAATCTTTCTGGTCGAGGTTCCTTTATTCTCCATGTTCTGGTGGTTGAATCTTGTTCCTTTGTTTGCCGAAACCTACTCCTGCATTCAGAGTCTTCATGACCAAAGTTATTACAGATAGAGCATTTAATTTCATTTTCAAGAGCCGAGAAGTTGTTATAGGTCCTTTTTGTAATCCCAGTCATACTTCTTTGCTTTTGGGCTTCTCCAGTCATGATTGTTTTGTAGGCAACACATTGAGTTGCTTTGTGACCGATGTTATGGCAAGAGAAACATTGGCCATTGAAGAAACTTCTGCGATTATCAAATTTACCAGTCATATGATTGTGATTTCTATTTTCATCCATTCTTGAGGTAAATTGAGAGGATCTTGGCTGATTGTAGCTTTTGTTCGTCCTTAAGGTGAATTGTCCCTGATTTGTCTAGTAGTCTTTGTTTATTCTTGATGAAATTTGTCCATGTTTTACCTAGTGATCTCTGTTTGGCTTTTGCTCATATCTTCTTGTAGCATCAAGATAACTCTTCGAGGTGGATGCTTGAGATGTTTCTCCATTATACCCCAGACCTGTCTTAATTAGGGGAGAGTGCTATACATTGATGATCTCATCCAGAGTTTCAAATCCTTTAACAAATTTAAGATTGAGAGCCTTTGTTTTCTCAATTTCTTTTCGAAGCCCAACAATTTCACATTCTAACTTTTCAAGAGATTGTTTCTTTTCATCAAGTTGGATTTGCAGAGTCTCAATGATCACATTCTTTTCTTCTAAGCATGTCTTGAGTCTAGACATCTCCTCATAATAGCTATCTATATCTAGAGCATCCATGTAATCATCATCTTCAAAAGCCATTAAAAGTTTATATGGATTACCTCGTTCATCTTCATCGTTGTTTGATAGACCATCATTGTCTTCATGGGTGTAATAGTTCTTCTTATTTGCATTCTATTTCTTGTTCCATCTAACAGGTTCCTTTCCCTTGTCAATCTTATCCTTATGAGGACATTTGGCAGCATAGTGACCTACTCTTCCACAAGCAAAACATTTGAAGGGTAACTTACCTTTGAATCTGCCAGTACCTCGTTGAAGATTTCTGACAAAATTTGATTCTTCTTCTTCTTCTGACACATGACTTGATTCAAGGTACTCTCCTTTGCCTGAAGCCTTGAAGGCAGCTTCTCTCCTATCTGAAGGACCTCCTTTTCTCATTTCATAAGCGGTTAGAATTCCATGCAGTTGTGACATGGTTAGATTTCGTAGATTCTCCTTTTCTTCTATGGCGGACACTTTAGATTCAAACTTGGTGGACAAGGATCTTAGAACTTTTTCAACCACAATAGCCTCTTTTATTTCTTCACCCAAGTTTTTCATGCAGTTAACAATCTCATCTACCCTAAGGAAATAGTTAGCCACACTTTCATCATTATACATTCTGAGATTCTCATACTGAATCCTAAGGGTTTGAAGTTTAGCACGCTTTACCTGTTCATCTCCTTCGTAGCTCAAGACAATCTTGTCCCATATTTCTTTTGCAGATTTATATTGCATAACCTTTACGAATTCTGATTGAGATAAGCATCCCAACAGAGTATTGACTGCTTTAGCATTTGTTTCATATTTCTTTTTCTTGGCCGGATCTGTAGGAGTAGCTGAAGGAAAAGTGTAGCCTGTCTCTATGATATCCGAAACTTTCGTACCAAGAGATTGAAGATAGGCAGTAACTCTTACCTTCCAATAATTGAAGTTTGTCCCATCAAAAATCGGTGGCCTGATTGATGATTCCCTCTCGTAGTTGCTCATAATGAACGATCTTCCTTCAAGCGATCAAGCTTCTCTGAAGGACCTGCTCTGATACCAATTGTTGGAAATAATACTGAGAGGGGGGGTGAATCAGTATTATCACATTAATAAAACTTTTTCATTTCCATATTCAGATTCATATATGCTACTTCCACAACTTCTTATGATTCAGTTAGTTGATCCTTAATGAGTGCATTAGAACATTATCAACCATATTAACAGTAAACTGGTGCAGTAAAATAGAACAGATCATCACACATAAGTCACACACATGAACACCATGATATAAGGTGGAAACCCAATGTGGGAGAAAACCACCTGCTGCAAGTCTCTATCTTCTTTCAATTAGAAACTCCTTTTACAATGATTTTGTACTGGTGCAGTCCTTTACCAGTACACAGGCTGCAACCTGCAGAGAGCTACAACTCTCTCTCGTTTTCCAGTCTCTCCTGGAAGGGAGCATCAACCCCCTTACTTCTTTCAAGGACCACTTTTCATAATTTTTGAAACTGGATCCAAGAAGATCAAATGATCATAAAGTATAAATGATTCTTCAGAAATACCCAAACCTCAGATCAATACATGTTTTCTTTATACAGCAGATCACCCACGCACCAACCCATGCACTAGCTATAAATAAATATCTGATTTGGTCACCTTTTAATCAGAGGTTGTATATGCCTAAATCATACCATAATGCAGAGGTCATACATGTTATAAAGCACCCAGAGGCTAGACATAAGACAAACCCAATATCCGGACCTAGAGACCTTTAGCGAATCAATAGAAGACGATATATCAGAGTTAAGGAATGACTGCTACTTCCCTGCGGTTGGCTGCTCTCAACTGAACTGCAATACCCCCGAAGCGATGCGGATCTGCCGTCCTGCGCGCATTCTTCTTGAATTCGGTTCAGTAGATTGCTCCTTGACAGATCATAAGAATGCCGATCTATTCTCCCTTAAGATCTTCAAATCATTATCCATCCTTGCCACCGGATCCCCTTTTTCTTTATATAGCCATGCTTTTGATAATACCATGAATCAAAACCAGAGGATCCGAAACCTGAGGCGCAGCTGTTTTGACCAATTCTCTTAAGAGAAGGCTTAAGCGGGAAAACTATGATAGTGGTCCAAAACCACAAAAGGTGGACTTTTAACTTAATGCATCCAAACTAATAAAATATTGGGTCCAATCCTTATTGCTATCGGCGTCTGCCCATCTCATGTCCAATCCGATGGATCGGATGCGACATGCCCCATTAACCAGCCTTTATTTATATATCGGGTCCGCTCCTCTCATTTCTATCGGCGATTTGAAGTGGGAGGCTTATGGGCGAACACCACGGATGCGATTTAATATGAAATGATTTTAATTCCTTCATCTGGTCCGACCCCTCTTATCGCAATCGGAGGATTTCACCAAAGTCACATAGCCGGATGCGATATTATTATGAGCCATGTTTGATGCCACCATCGGGTCCACTCGCAATCGGAGGATTTCACCAAAGTCACATAGCCGGATGCGATATTATTATAAGCCATGTTTGATGCCACCATCGGGTCCGCTCGCAATCAGAGGATTGGGGTGGGTGACCCTTTATGTATTCCGATATACTGCGGACGCGATATTTTTATAAACCATGATTAATGCCTTCATCGGGTCCGCTCCCAATCGGAGGTTTCAACGAAGTCACTTAGCCGGACCCCCGACGCGCATGGATGCGATATTAATATAAACCAAAGTTAATGCCACCATCGGGTCCATTGCGATATGCTTCCGGGTCACACAGCCGAAACACCATTGCGCCGATATGCCGAAACATATATATATATATATATATATATATATATATAATTGATATGCGATATGTCGAAACTTCGATGCCGCAATTATATTATTCATGTAACTGCCGAAAGGGGATATAATGCATATATATGGGTTTTACGCACCCGACCAACTCCCTGTAATATAAATGCATGCGTATATGGGTTTTAGTAAGCCCGATAGCTCCCGATAGTGAGAATGAATACATATATGGGTTTTAAGCACCCAAACACCTCCGATAACATTAATACATGCATCTATGGCCTTTCTTCTCTAATACATGAGTATATGGCCTTTCTTCTCTCCTCTTGGCTCTTCTTGTCCCCATCATGGTGTATATAAGAGAAATGACCGTCTAAGAGAGGGTTGCCATCAAGTTCAACATATGTTCATAATGCCATAATGCGAACACAAACATCCCTGCAACATATGTAGAACTACATGTCCATCGTGTCTCGTCCCTCCATGTAGTCTTCCATCGGAACACACCTCTGCATGCTCCTCGTCAAGTGTAAAACTGATAGTTGCATCCCTCTGTACACTGGTACCCCTCATGACTTGAACTAGTTGGGTAGCTAATCCAACCATACGCCCAAACCACAAGAATGCACATCCATATGCCACCATAAGTCTTCCCCTGACTTCTGCTACACCTCAGACTCATCAAGTCTGCTCTCAATCCCATGCTCAAGTCCATGGAAACTCCATCCCATCTGCAACATGTCCAAGCCATGGTCTTTGTTGCACAAGAGTGTACAACCTCTCCACTAGCTCATACATCTCCATGTCATAATAGCATCTGCACAACATCCTTTACTCCAACACTCCCCATAGAATGTCCATGAATGACACCTCAACACATGCTCCTGCATAACGTCCCTGCATAACTGTCATGCTCCATGTCTCCAACCTGATGTCCATGACTCTAGTTGTCCATGATGTCCAACCCATGTAGACTCCATCCCAACATCTGGTCATCTGCATCCAAGCCTACAATCTGTCATAAAGAAGCCTCCTTCAAGGCCCCTTGTTAAGTTGGTGTAGCCCCTCCCAAACAAGGTCCCTACACCAACCCTTCTCCAAGGTTGTCTATAGAGAAAGGAGGGCCAGGAAGTTTCCTCCCTGACTCTCATCCACCCATGTATTAGATTGATGTTGTGTCCTCAAGTATCTATGCATAGCCTCAATCTCCTCACATGTACACCTAAGCTCACCTAACTTGTCCTTTGTCAATTGAAAGTCATATATGCCCATAGTATACCTGCAAAAGTCCACTATACCAGTTGGATCTCTACCTCCATAATCCTCATCAACCACTGCCTCTGAAGTAGTACTCGGACCCCCTTCATTTGCAACTCCACTGTGAAGATCATTAGTAGAAGATGTCCCTATCAAGTGCCTCCATGTTCGTGAGATTTCCTTCTCACTTCCTTCATTCTTCCTAGCTCTTACAACGAAGTCAATCAGCTTCCCTTCCTTCTTTGTTTGATTCATACTCCGAAGTCCTCTTTGCTCCACATCCTCATGCTTCACATTTGGATCTTTGGGATACAAAGTCATAGAAGTCATCCTTGGTCTATACCCCAAGCAACTCCTATTCATTGGTACCATCATGGCTCTTCCTTCAGCTGTGATCAAGAGAATGTCCCGGTCCACCATTGGTATGGCTTGTGCAAGCCTCATGGAATCTTGCCCTAGCACCATAGAATGATCATCCATGTCCACAATCCTCAAGTCCAACTTCCCAAACCATGATCCCACTCTCACCTGAGTGTTCGCCATCACACCATCAACAACTTTCATGCTAGAGTTGACTGCTTTGAAAGCACTCCATTCCCTCTCCATCTTTGCTTTCTTCCCAAAAGACTTTGTTGCTTCCCTGCTTAAGAAGCTATGAGTAGCTCCCGTATCCACCAAGGCTACAAATTTCTTGCCCTTCACGGTCACCTGCACAAAACTCAACTTCAAGGAATCACCTCCTTCTGTCGGCTTTATCTTTTGTCTCACATCAACAACCTTCTTCAAGAATTCGGCCTCAGAAGTGTCAATTGGCTTGTTCTCCAACTTGACATTCCTCCTAAGGTATTTCACTTCCTTGCTTGGCTCTTCTAAGCAACTCGATCCTGGTCTAGCTTGACTTCCTTCAAGCTTGTCCTCCATCGCACTTTGCTTAAGTGCACCAACCAAGTGTCCATTGACTACCTTCATAGAACTAAGCTTCCAAGCATCCTCTGGATTGTCTCGGTAGTGAGTTCCCAACCTGTCAATGTAGTCGAGCTCTTCCTGCTCAATTACAACAATGTTCTTACCAAGAAGCTTCTTCTTTATCTCCTCCTCAACTTGCTTGATTTTGGCTTCCACCATGGCACTTTTCTTCCTTAACCGGGCTCTTTCATCCAAGAGCTCTTGAAGACCAAGACCACTTCGTCGGATCTCCTCATCAAGTTCCTTGAGTTCAACATCTGTCGTACTTCCGCATTGGCTCTTGAGTTCTTCAAGTTCCTTCCTTAGTTCCGAATAGCTTTCCTGAATCTTCATGTTATCAGCCTTCATTGAAACCTAATTAGAACTCCATCGACCCATTTGTTCCAACACTTTGTACCGGAAGACTTCACCTGCATCATGGTTAGATTCACTTGCCATAGGTTCATCCCCCATCTTTGCCTTTCAGCCTTCTCCAAGTTCCCTGCAAGCATGAACCAGCTCTTGTTCCACTTGTATGTGAAATCAACTTCCTTCACCTGCAAGTACCTGTCACGAGCAACCCTGCTCAATCACCACTATCAAGTGTTTACACACCTGCTTCACCCAGCTTCCTGCAAGACTTCTCCAAGTCTTCAGACTAGCTCTGATACCACCTGTCATGCCCCCAAGCCAGCGGTAGTCTTTCTAACGCTCTTAGCGAGGTGCGGCACCACCGAACACTTTCATTTCACCAATACTTATGTTCATGGACTACGCCTAACCACTTACTCCTACTTAGTTTGTGTTTCACAACCAAGTATTATTATGTTATCCTTTATACCAATGAACACCCATACACATTCATTATCAACAACAATTATAATCGAGAACACAATTGCACAGTATAAAGGGAGGGGCAACTCCCTGAACAATGAGTCTGCCCAAAATATATGTATTATACAATCTTCAATATTACAAGCTTTTACAAGTATACTTGGAAGTACCAAGTTTCATACTTAGCCAATTTTACAATCAAGGCAAACTCGGTTGCCTTCCTTCATTCACCTTCGTGCGCACTTGCACGATGGGCGGGCGCTCACGCGAGCCACCAAGACACCCACGCCAAGACTTAGCACAAACGGGCGCTACATGTTCACCGTGCACACCTCAACTGACCACCGGGCGCACCTTGCCCGCACCTTTTCCCAACACCAAGTGCGACTCTCCACCGTGCGGCTAAACCAATAATTGGTGCATGAGACTTGTGCCTTCACCTCTTGTTTTCGCACACTCCTCTTCCTTGTGCGAAGATGTGAAGTCGAGTTCGATTGATGTCGAAATGCTCCAACGCTTCCATAATATATATACCAAAGCTTGGGGCTAAGTCTCGCACCTAGCCGACTTGCCCAATGCTTTGTGCACACCCCTTAAATTCCCACAACACATGTCGGCCTCCAACATATTGCTCTACGCTCCAAGGTGCATATATAAACCAACGCTCTCGTCATATGTGCGCATATCATCCAAGAGAATGTCACATAGGTTCGTCGCATATGTGTCGCACAATCCATTGCATGACCGTCGCACATCGCAACTCACCCTCCAACCGCGCGCGCCCACAGTTGCCCGTCGCCAAATGCGGTCGCACTCCGAGTAGAACCGCAGGACGTTACACCTATGGATACAATCTTGTGTTCGCCTCCACCTCTCTCATCTAGAATGAAGGAGGGATGGAATAGACACATTGTTGTAGCTCCACCCAATCACATACTCAAAGAAAAACAATCACTAGACTTACCAAAGGAAAGAGAAAAAAAATTCACCCCTACATCATTCTCTAAAGTCCCAATTTCACAATAACTCTTTTTGCTCCAATGAAGATCACCAAAAAAACCATAGCAAAGTGCACCATCACCACCATTGTGTGAGTTAATCAATTTAAAAATTAGAATTATATATCTATATATAGATATTAATTTATAAAATGTTTAAAAATTTTAATAAAATAATTTCTTGAACATTTTCCTTAAGTTTAAAAAATGAAAATCTTAATATATATCATTTTTAATATGGAATTCCTATAACTTTTAAATCTGATAGAAAAAGTTAGCTACGTAAGTCACTGCTCGTGTGAAAAAATACCTTATAATTAATATATAATTTAATGTTTTATTATTGTTTATTATGTATATAATTTTTAATTTAATTTTAAATTTTCAATAAATGAATTCGATACCATGAATTTTATATTAAGATTGTGCATAATTAATATCTATTTTTTTTGCTTATTAGGGTGGAGGTCATCTTTCGTCCTTTTTTTACTGACGAATGGTACTATCTGTCCTTATTTGGACCTATATGGGCGTGGCCTGCCTGACTACATTGCCTGACCTGCTAAAGATTGATTATCTGTGGGCCATCCCAGTATAGGGCTTGTATGAGCTTGCTGTTTTAAGTGAAATTATAATTTTGAATTTTATTTAAAATATGAAATAACTATATTCAATTCCAGAATTATATAATTTAAATTCCATTTTAAAAAAACCAAAAACACAAAAAAACAAGCTAGCTAAAACTGTGCCGTACCAACCAATTTTAAACAGAAATTAATTTAAAATTTTTTAGACAAAAAATAATTTAAAAAACAAAACCCGAACACACCAAAAATTCGAAGACTTAAATAAAGCGGTCATTTTGTAACCGGATGTCCAATGCCATATTCATTGAGACCAGCTGTGTTTATCAAGCCATATTTTTTCTAAACGTATTAAATGAGTTGAGTTGTATATAGTTATTTTTGGATAATTAATTTGTTAAAATTTAAGTGTAGATATATATAGCTAGGCTTATTTAATTATCATATATAAATTACTTATTTTAACCCATATTTTCAGTACAGCAATCAAACTAACCTGCTAAAATCTAAAGATAGACATATACAGCCAGACTCATTTAATTCCCATTCCCATTTGCCAAGTACTTATTTTCTACCCATGTTTTCACTGCAGCTATATCATGCGTTTGGTGGGCTGAGCAAACCATTTAAGTGAACACTCAAGCTGTCAGGTCATGCGTTTGGTGGGCTGAGCAAACTATTTACGTGAACATCATAGTACCAACTGTGCGTTTTTCACTGCAGTATTCAGGTCATGTTTTTGGCAGGTTGAGCATACCATTTCCGTGAACATCATAGTACCATGACTCTGACTATAATGCTCGAATTGTGCTTAGCAGCACTCAAAGTTCTCGACTGATAGTTTTTCCCTGTAGTTTTGTCAAATGTGTGGAGAATGGTCGGTTCTAGTGTTTTCGTGGTTCAACGACAGCCTAATTGTTAAAATTTTCAATGATTTGGGAGACCGTTAAAAGCGTGCATATGCTGGAGTTTTATGAGAATAATGTTTTAGCACCATTCTAGAAAACGTATCATTTAAGGATGCAGTTTTATGGGAATAATGTTTTAGCCACCATGCTGACAAACGTATCATTTAATGATGCAGTTTTATGGGAATAATGTTTTAGGCACCATGCTGACAAACGTATCATTTATTGTAAGGCGTGTGTTAAACAGCACTGAAATGGGTAGGATTGGAAAGAAATGGATACTAAAGAAGTGGATACAAGACTGGGGACTTGTTTTTAGTGTAATTTTTTGGAGTTTCAGGTGCTAGATTCTGGGGAAAATCCAGGGGAATAAATTGTGGTGAAATTTTGATTTATGTTATTTAAACTAGTTTTTTGACTATATATATGAATTCAGCACCCACTTCTATTGTGCAGGGTTACCCATAAACTTTTGATTTCAATGAATTTCTATCAGATTTTAGAGAAATTAGACTGGAAAAATCCACCAAAAAAGCTTCCAAAAATGCGCAGTATAGACAAGATGTGACAGACCTTACACAATATGTTGTGGTTGTGATACAACTCCTAAAACTGGGATGTGACAGACCTTACACGATAAGGTGTGGTTGTGATACGCTTGCAAATCTTGATCATCGAAATCATTTCCGTTGGCACTCACTGGTTAGTGAGAGACCTCACATAGTAGGCTCTCGTTGTGATACCCATACAAGTCTTGTAGGGTCATCCAAATCCTTTCAATTGTCACTATGCAAATTTGAGAGATAGAATGGTCAGTGCAAAGACTGATATTTTTCAATCATTCCATGAATTCGCTTTTGAGGTGACATTGATTGAAATATTAAACTTGTAACAATGTCGAACGTTGTTTTATCTATAAACCTTAGAAATATATAATTAAACATGATTTTCATATTGTTTGTGGCGTCGTCTTAGATTTTCAGTGATTCGGTCGTGTCTATAGAAAAAATTGAAAATTCTCGATTCATTCTATTCGGCGGAATTTGTGGTCAAATTCCAATCGTCTGTCGTGTGATAGAGTTGAGTCAATCTGATCTGATTGAAGGACTGATGTGATGTCTCAAGTAGACCAATGGGACACTCAACTCCCTTTGCTTCTTAGGATGTTTCTTTCCTAGTGCTACTGGGGGACGGGGTGCGGTGTATTGATGTTTTGTCTAATATTTTAGGAATAGGGTTGATGTGACGCCGTCACAGCTTATGTTTTTTTAATGTGAAACCAGGGTTGATGGATGACGAGTGCTTATCTTTCCATGTGGTTGCTCCTTTTATATATATTGGTTATGAATTTGTATCATTTTCTTCTTATCAGTAACCAGACTGGAGCAAGGAGGTTTGTATATGCGATTCCAATCATATCTTAATTGTTCTATATCTGGCTTATGTTTTAAGTTAAAAAGGTCAAAAATGGACCCGTGTTCGAGACCCTGAACGCAATATGTTAGACAAGCTCAATGAAGAGAAAAATTAATAAATTTCTGTCCTTACTGATTGAATTTCAAACTTTTTCTTAACTATAACGGAGACTCAATTTTGATTAATAAAGGATCAATTCATGAATATGTTTGGAATTTTGTTTATCATTTTTTTTTTCCAAATGAATATTGTGTAAAATACAAGGTAAGGGAATAATACCACTCGACGATGATTGGATCCGAAGATATGATAAATGTTGGGCATTTTTTTTACTAAAATATGTTAGTATAATATAATGCAAACCGTGAACAACTTTGTTTGATTAGTGCCGCAAAATACAATGCCAATCGTAAGCGTTTTTCATTATAATACCGACAAGACGCTCATTCTAGTTGAATTCTGCAACCAACATTTTCAAACTCTTTTTCTCGCCTTCACACGTTAGGGTTAGGTTTTTATTTGCTTGACAATAAATCAACAGTTATCTCTCAAAAATTATAAAAAACTTCAAAAGTTTTGAAAATTCAAGCCCCATTGTGTTTAAAGCGTCATTATTGAGTAATGAACTTCAAAAGAAATTAAGCCAACGGATTGTCAAAATGTGAGAAAGAGAAAGTCCCGCCCTTCATTCTGGACAATTTATTGGAAAAGAATGGTAAAATACAACTTTAAAAAAACAGCCATTTTGTAACAAAACACTGCCCCACCAAAGAAATGTTTGCATCGTGTATTAGCATAATATTATTACTGTAAACATTTACTAATGTGATTGATATTGGTAGACATGTGTGTTTTTTGGCCATTGATATATAAAAGGTAGATGGGTAAGCACCTTAGTAAATGTGGTTATGCTACTTAACAACCTAAGTTTATGGGGTGGATTCATTGGCTATGATTAACAAGGATTCAAAAAGTTCATCATGGTTGAAGAGGTTTGAGAAAGGTATTGCTACATCAATCTATAATATTATATTATTGTTGACATTATTAAACTGTGACATTAATATTGGTCATGGTTGATCATTGTTACCCATGATTGACAATGGTTCATGTTAGATTAATATTCATGCTAATTTTACAATCATTTTACAATTAATGTATCAATATATTATTGTTACATCAATATAATAGTGTTACATTAATATTGACATGGTTACTCTGTTACATTAATATTGACCATTGTTCACCATTCTTAACCATGTTTGACAATAATTCATATTACATCAACTTTAATGTTACATTAACTTTAGCAAAATGGTTGCATTAATTTTGTTGAAGTGGGTTGATAGGACTAGGCATGGTTCACAAGGTTGATCATGGTTGATGAGGGTTGACCATTGTTGGTCCAGGTAGAGCATGGTGGAATTTAGTTGACAATGATTAATAATTACTACCATGGTTGACTAAGGATTATGATGAAAGATTATGGTTAACCTTGGTTTACCGTTGTTGTCCATGGTTGACCATTATTACTTGGTCAACGTTAATGTTCATAGTTGACCATGATCAACCATGCAATCTTCCATTAATGTTAATGTTGATATTGTATTATTGCTATAAAAATGGTTACATTAATGGTTCAAGAGGGTTAGCGAGGTTGACCATGGTTGATGAGGATGGTCATGGTTGAAGAGGGCTAACCATTGATGATCGAGGGAGACAATGGTTGACCTCTCCGGACCATGATTTTAACTGATTACCATGGTTGGGATTTTTTTCTTTGTGTTGTCCAAGAATTTATTAACGTAGAAATTTTGCACAATTTTTTTTTACACAACAACATGTCACATAGCAACAAAAAATTGTTAAGGAAAATATGACATGAAAATTCTTTTTTGGATTGTATGTTTGTGTCATTTTATTTATGCAACCACATCGGGATGTTAGTTGTGTAATGTGATTTTTCTATAATGTGTAACATTCACCAAAAGGAAATTTCTAATTATAATTATGATGTTCATTTGTTTGTCACTAGGTAACTAGACTAACAATTTTCATCACATTGTACCAGCATTTGTTTCATCGTATTTTGATGCCATTTTATTTTTCACAATGGAATTGAGATGTTAGTTTTGTAATGTGACATTTTGATGAAACCAAAATTTTTATTCTGTAAAATAAATAAAAAAAGACAATTGTTTTGAAGAAATTGTGTTAAGACTTAAGACAATAGATCTCACATTAACACCTATTCATATTAACAAGATATTAAATGTGGTTGTAATGTTTCATTGTGACAGTGGATAAGCATAGTCAAACATAATCAAGCACATTAGTAAACCAATGTGTTTTAAACCATATTACTATTAACATTATTAACATTTTAAAACATTGAATTTAGTGAGCATGGTTTTAAGTGTGGGTGAACATGGTTTAACTAATCTCACCATATTTGGCCATATTTTTCCATGATAGAATATGATTGTCTATATTGATGTTGAATGACTATGGTTTACAATGTTTGACATACTAAACATTGTTGGATAGGTTGACCATGATTTTTGAAGATTGATTATGGTGACTATGATTGACCAATGATAACCATGATTACCCATGACTGACCTAGTGATCCGAATTGGATCATTATATTGTTTGTCATCCATATTGATGCATTTGTAGTGGAAAAACTGGAGGAATCACCTCACGAGGTTTTTTTTTATCGGCGGGACCCAATTTGGCAAAACAGGATCTCAAACCTTTCAAGAGCATTTTGAGGCATCGAATGACGTTTTTTGGAGCTAAACTTTCTTATACTTTAGTGCGACACATTTTTATGCTATTGTAAATACATAGATCTTTCCAACGACACAAGAAGCATGTCAATGAGAGCTCGCATGCAAAAGTTATGTCACTCAGAAGTTGACCTTCTTGTTTTCACACCTATAGTTTGGGAGGAGGTCACTTCAACCCCCATATTCATAGAATAGGGGCTAGCCACATTTTTGTGATGTAAAAGGCTCTAGAAGAGTATATATTGTAACTCTAGTTAAGAGTTGATGTAGTCGAAATTAACCACTAGTAGGCTATCAGGCTATATGATGACTGAGCCACTAGGAGGAAGAGGCATTCCATTATTTCAAGAGAATTTGTTAGGGTCCAAACCTAACCCCCTTATTTATGTAATACGGTTGAGTAATAGTTATAGTTAAGTAAAGAGTCAATAAAGCCCATATTAATAATTGTAAGTGGTCGACCCGCATTTAAAGAAGGGACCACAGTTAGTTGCAAATGGGCCATGGTATTAGATAGATGGTATTAATAAGAACCATGGTATTGACCCATGGTATTGCATGTATGAATCCTATAAGGATAGAGACTCCCCTCAAGGAACATCGTGTCTTATTTTGTAATTGAGCCCAGCTCTATTGGAGGTTGCCCCCTCCAAGAGGGAAGTGAACATTGCTTTCCTTTCTGAATAATATAAGACATGCTATTATTTGTTATTGCTCTGTGTTCTGGGTATATTTCTTCGCATATTTGATATTATGGTATCTTCTCACAGGTCAAGAGCATAACAAGTGGTATCAGAGCACTTTCCAGGGCCGGTGTGGTATCCATTTTTAGCAATTTTTTTTTTTGACTAGAGACATGTTCAAACGTCTTTAAACCATGAGATTTGTCATTGAGCACATAATCCTATGGATTTCGGGAGGCATGCACGTAGGAAATACAAGAGGTGGTCACACTTGTTGGACTCCCTTGTAACCCCTGCCCCATCGAGCAGTAGCGCATTAGATAGAACCGCACACGGACTGTCTTCGAAGTACCCTCTGGGTATATCAGGAGCCCCCTAGGCTCTCTTGAAACCTCACCTTAAATAAACCGTTGGTTGTCTTACTACTACAGTACACCAAGAACAACAATCGAGGAGATTACTCACTCGTACAATAGGGTAGCCGAGTTGTAGACCTAAGGGTACGGCTGATACTCCTTGGTTAGTTCCCTGAAAGATTGAGCCAAGTACTACTATCAGACCCTTATGTATATTGCGATCTGTAGCACCTGACACTCCTTGAGATCATAGTTCCCTTGTCTCTCTCTAGATCAAGCATCATCTTTGCTAGATCAGATCTAGCAGGTGGGGTCCGGTTGCAACCACAATAATTAGTTCTGCCATTCAGATCTCTTAGATCCGCCATTCAAATCTATGAGATACGCCAATCAGATCTATCAGATCTGCCGTACAAATCTAGCAATTGGGTTCTGTGGCAGTCGCCACAATCAGAACTGCCATTCAGATCTAGTAGCAGGGGTTCGATCACTGCTACATTCCTACTAATATTCTATAGTTGAGGGTTCGCCAACAGATCTAACTATTTGTGTGGGCCCTGTTATTGGGAAAAGTGTCTATTCAGAACGACCCTATCCCACTGGGTTGTGACAGAGGCCTCAGAAACAACCAAGGAAAACTACTCTTGTATTCTCCTTTATGGAATATAAACGAAGAGGAATAGGATGAACCAACCTGTGTCTTGCGCTAGTCCTTTGATCCAATCTCTCTTCTCTTTGACAGCTTCCAGCTACCTGCTCCCTTACTTGCCCAGCGTCACCAAGTTCCTGCAAGATCACAGAAGAAGGAAACTACACAAAGACATGGATTTATGTTCATAAAAAGCTTAGGATCAGATTTAAGCTAAACATACAAATATAACAAACATCAGTGATATACAAGCATGTAGGAGAAACTCAAATAGTTTTATTGATAAAACAAGAAGATCCAGGAGGAGTTATAACCGATGATTCCTGATCCAGCATCAACCTCCCAGCATAGAATCCCTTCTTCACCTCTAACAAAGCATAAATCACCCAATACTCTAATATCTATCTCAAAACCAACAGCAATTCTCTGCAATGTACAAAATTCCAGCCTCTGGATCTCTTGGTGAGGGATCCATATATAGATGTATGCAAAGAGGATGAGTCAGCTCATGAATTGATTAGTGGTTTCTCTCTGTCAGTTCTTGCTTCCACTTGGAGACTGGGAGCCTCTTACTCATCAATGGTCGAATTCAGTGAGGCAAGTGTCATTGGAGAATATTCTGGAAGCTTCCATTGTCTCTCCACCTCGTGGAATGACTCTGCCATTTGTCATTTCTCGCTCAACGCACCCTGGTAGTGCATTCAAGTGCGTTGCGACGCACCTAGCCAGTGCATTTGGGTGCTTTGCAACGCAGCTAGCTAGTCGAGCATCTGAAATGATCCTGATTTGACTAGTTCTGAGCAGTTTCTGGTGGAGAACTTCTGGGAGAAGCTGTAATTTGTTGACCTTGTTTCTTTAGGAGCTGGAACAACACTTTTAGGGACATAGGATCCCTTGGTTTATGGAAATTTCATGCTTATAGCTGTAAGGCACAAAAATGTCTATAACAGTTGCCCCCTAAAGTATGAGGTCGTTTATCAGGTGAAATGCTTTATTAGGAGGATCCGAAGTTCTTCTAATGCTGGGAGGAGACCTGTAATAAGATACAATACAATACATTATCTTCATACTATTTTCATGATCTAGCTGAGGTGGGCATTCCCATGCTCAGCTTTATAAATTCATTTTCATGTACATAGGACAGACAATCGTCTGATGGTAGACTGACGATTCTGATGAAGTCATCATCCTTTTGGTAGGATGATCATCTGTGCTGCAATGCTGTACATTTCAATGTCTTTATTTTTCCTGAATATATCTTGCAGCCTAGATGGATGAAACTAGATCCGGGGTCTTCAATATTGTCCGATCTTCACTCAAAGTACAAGTCGATCCATGTGAGAAATGTTTTGAAGTCGAACATGGAAAGACATCGCTTGATTACCAGTCAATGCTGTAAACTGTTAACAAGCGTGAGAGGAATCACCGATAATGATAATGACCCTCAGGGTACTGTAGTACAATTCACGTGGTGTGAATAAAGGACTTGGCGTCGAACACCACGCAAAATATTTCGGTCGAAGGTCATTGATGTATACCTGTCGCCGGAAGTGAGAAACTTGCCATTGAGGCATGCAACCTTCAAAGTACTAAAGGGGTTGTTCCTAGATCAACTTCTTGGATAATGAGTTGATGTCGACAAGAAACGATCCGTCAAAGGAGGGCCTTAATGAATCCCACATCAATGACACGGAACGGAGCAAATGATTTTGATGGAGGTGAAAACGATCTAGTGATATATGGTTCAGGGTGGCGGTCATGAAAGAATGAAGTATAATGTATGGTAGTGGATGGGACACGGGTGACTTCTCTGGATGACTTCTCTTGAACATGTCGGTGAAACTTATGTGAGGGATTGGTAGCATTTACCCCAAATGTGGATGGTATGGCGTGACCATGGTGATGTGGCCGGTGAATGAAACAACCCAACCCGACTCAGCCATGGAGTGGAAGTATCATGTTCAAGAGCGACTTGCTACCAACAAAGTTTCTTTGAGTTTTCTTCCCAATTTTTCCCCAGTCATTGCTGACCAGTACCTCTTTATTTTTGTCAAGCTTGAGGAGGATAACATATGCTTGTTCTATAATTTGCCCTTCGGGCAAACCCATCACTATGTTTTAACGAGCCTAGCGATAGTGAAACTCGTTCTCGCCTAAAGACAAGTTTGCCGCTATTAATCTTTTTAATGAGTCTAACGACAAAGATAACTTGGTCCTTTTCATTTTTAGAGAGTCTGAAAAGGTACGTAAAGGTAACTCCAAAGTTCCTTTTTCATCACCTAATCTCTTAAGTCCGAAAAAGTATAAAACAATACAGAAGGGATGAGTTTTCGATAGTTTTAACGAGCCGAACAAAACAAGCGCTCGATCTTTTTATGCAATAATCCCTCAGGTCCAAAAAGATTAAAATCTAGAGGAGGGATAACACTTCCGGTCGCTTTAACGAGCTGGAAGGCCAAAACTCGGCAATCTTTTCATATTTTACGAGTCAGATGAAAAGAGCTTAAAGAAGACTCGTCTTTTCAGGAACGAGTGATAAAATGGGTAGCAGCTGATTCTAGGTAAGGTTTGGAATTTTCCAATCACGACAGTGTCACAAGGATGGCTAGTGAAATCACTCTTCGCAGCTATTCCTCAAAATGGGTAAACAATCAAATGGAGGTGAATGATCAGCCAATCGAAAAGTGGAGGTGACGGTGCAAACACGACCAAGGCTTTAATGGCTGAAAATGCTTCATTCACGGTGGTTATTTACCGGGGGGATAGTTCATTTTTTAACGAGCTTAAACGCGGGTGGAAACATTTGCTCTGTCTTATGTTTATTTTTAACGAGCTTGAACTATGCGCTAAAACTTCTCGATTAATCCAGTCATATGATAAGAATGTCTCATAAAAACGACAACTTTTAGATTTTTGCCCCACATCCTTTCTTTATGCAAGTTAGGAAACGACTAATCCAAAAAACAGATAAATAATCGCTCTTTCGCTTGCATGCCAAAAGGTTTGCATGCCCCCAGGTATAAAATATGGTTTCAAGGTTACCCCTCAATTTGCAGACAAAACATTTGTTCTATCAGGAGAGGCCTACCTCTTACAGGTTACCCAAAGATTGTTCTATTCGCGGTGCAAGCAAAACACTTCTTCGGCGATGTCTACCGAGATAAACAAAGGCGAGTGACTTCGTCTGTCAACTCACATAACTTTGACAATAGAATCTTATTCTAGAATAACCCCTCTTCCACCGATGGACGGGGTACAGACTAGTCATATTCCCCCGCGGAAACCTACCCTATACCCGAATTTTTCCTGCCGAAGCAGACTAGGACGCATGCCCCCTGGGTTTTAGTCATATCCCTCCGAATTACTCGCGCTCATCGGGAGGACAGACTGGGAATTGAGACATTTCTTGCATGAAGAGACCATTTAGGGACAATATATGACTATTTGCTATGTGTGATACGGGAAATGAAAGCTGGTCCATGAGCTTGACCACTCTTCCTTCGTGCGGAAAACACATTACTCTAAAGAGTGAGGAGACGATGGCTCCCATGCAATAAATATAGTCTCGTCCAAGGAGTAGGTTATAATCCAAGGGTCCTTGAACTACCATGACGTTCATGTGAATTGTCTTCCCTCTCAATGTTATGGGCACATCGGGAAGGATCGCTAAAGGTCGACTAGTTCCTTTATCAAAGCCTGTCAGATTTCTCATCTCAGGCAACAGTGATGGCGAACCAAGCGCTTTCCAAGCAATAGAGGAAAGGATACTCACAGAAGCCCCCTCATCAATGATGGTACCAACCATGACCATTCTATACATTTGAACGATAATTCAGAATGGTACACTTGCTGGTAGGCGGGGTTTGCCTAGTTGATTCCAGTCGAAGGATACAACTAGGTTGCTTGGAGGTGGGACCAAGTAGATGGCCGGGTATGGCTCTGACGAACTTCCTTCCTGCGGTAAAGGAATGGGTGGATTGCCCCCATGTTCGTCGGAGTCTGTGTTGATGAAGAGAATTTGGACGGTGTCATCCTTATTCTCTTTAGTGACTGTATCATTCGAAGATAAAACCTCTGAAGGCAAGACCGGGTCAACTGCCGCCTTGACCTTTTGACTTTAGTCTGGTATGGATTCAGTCGGTTTATCTTCAATGGCAGGTGCTTCAGCCGACCACCTGAGCGTGCCAGCTGGGTTCTCAACTAGTGACGGACTCGACAAGAGTTTTTTATATCCAGGAGGAAGTCGTAATGGTGAAACCGGACGATCATCCAAAACTCTTTTAGCTTCGTCTAAGAAAGGACAACGATGGAGGGCATGGTCGCCTTTGCACAGTTTACAGGGAAATCTAGCTTTCCCTTTTTGTCCTGGGGCTTCACTTTCACTAGTTGACGGTGTGCTTTCAACATGATCTCCAGAGGTTGATGACACCGGATTGTGCAAACGAGGAGACCAGTCCCTTAGTATCCGGGGGATGCAAGGACAATCTCTGTGAAAGTGGTCTCCTCTGCAAATGACACATGGCAATTTAGGCCTGGTCGGTGCTGTGTGTGGATTTTCGTTAGACGACACTCGTTTTCCCCCATTCGCCTTTGGCTCCTTCTTCTTTTTCTCTTTCTTCTTCTTTTCCTTCTTCTCCTTAGGAACTTGGCTTTTAGCTTTACCAGTCCCGTTAAGCGAAGAGGAAGGAGGAGAGGAAGAATTAGAGGAAGTAGAAGGCTGGTGGGTAACTCTGGACTCGTCTAATTGCTGATTCGATTGTTCAGGAATAGTGGTGTTCTGAACGACATTGGTTGAGAAGAGCCATACTGGCAAGCCAATTGTCAGTCTTGGAAGCGACAATGTGGCCATATGGGGCGCACCAACATCTCCCCAAGAGGATAAGGGACTAGGATTTCCACCAAGGGGAATTCCTTGGTTGGTAGGCTCCATTTTTCTCAACCTAAAGATCAACGCAGGAAAAGGGTATGAATATTCCATTTAAAATAAATTTTAACACGCTTTGACACAACTTGTTTTTTCAGTTTTAAAGAGTCGAGAAAAAACAAAAGATGACTCTAGTCTCCTTCGATTTTTAATGAGCCTGAAGTGACAAGTGCTCAAATGGACCTTTTCCGTTAAGGAGTCTGAAAAGGAATGAAAGGGACTGCTCTGGAGGTCTAGGTAGAGGGAGTACCAAACCAATCACAAAACTGCAGAATACTTTTTAGGGTACGTCAGTCAATCTTACCGAATGCTGTGTTCGGTGCATTGCGATCAGTAGGGCGGCCGACACGGCTTCCTATGGATAAAGGTTTTATGCCTATAGGGGTCTCCCAATATATACTCGACGGTACGTGGGAGCACAAGTCCATACTGGCACTTATCGTGTCAAAGTGGAGGAATCACCCAACCATCAGTGAGGACAACAGTTACCAGGCTTTACGACGCCAGAATACGTCTCTAGCCTAGACCTATAAATGTTGTGCGTTAAGTTACAAAGCATTTTTAAGTTCATTGAATTTATTTTAGGTTGATCTTTATTATGAAGTTTGCCTTTTGGGTTCACCACGAGATGTAGATGTAATTCCTAAAATGCAATCTAAAGATGATAAGCAAGCTTTTATCTCTTTTCAGCAATGAAAATCCTAGCTACAAGGGGAAAAGAAAGACACAATCTTTTCTCAAAGAGCAAAGAGCACACTGTAAATGCACTTTTCCTAAATCAAGCCAAACAGACTGTCAATATGTCAATGCACATATGCATGTATTTTTTTTTCACTTTCCTAATATTGATACCTAAAAAGAAAGTTGTTGTACAAATTTGAATTCGCTTTCAAGTGAAAAACACAAACAAGCTTCTTTTCGAAATCAAAAGGTAGAGATGATTACAACACTTTATGATTTTGAAATAAACACTTGTTTCGACACTAGAAATTCACAAATTCAAGCCGAATGCAAAAGTAAAAGTATAATTGACTGTCAACAGCAAATAAACTTTCTCCTAAGATCAAAATCGACACTTACGACAGATCTAAATCCAAGGATGACAGTATGACTAGTTTACTTTTGTAATGGGAAACTGTAAATGACGTAACAAACACACAAAAACAAATACAGTTTCTTTTATACAACTGAGGCAGAATTAAGAAAAATAAAAGGGGCTTTTAAACAGACACACACACTGATCACAGGCTACAAAAATCAGAGGCAAAACTGGAAAAAGTGAGCAAAGAACCTCAGCTGCACAGGGCTAAGCTGATCAACGCACCTGCTACACAGAGAAACTGGATTGCAACGCAGGTAGCCCTCTCGGGAACTGCGCTGAAATGCAGAATCTCTTCACAGAGCCTGCGCTGGGGCAGAAACAAGATTTCTCTCCGGGTTCTGGGTCACGGTTTGCAGTTTAATCTATGGTTTTTGGCCAGGTAAAAGCAATCAGTAATGCACAATCAAAGGGTTGATTTAAAAGAGGTTTAAGAGCTATCACAAAGGGTAATCAGATCATTTGTGAATCAGCTATTCAGATCTTAAACAGATCCAGTAAATGGATTGAAGTAGTAGATGTCTACTTTGCATTTGTAAATGGCAAATGCAGTTCGATTCGCTACTTCTAAGTTTATGAGATGAACAACAAGAGAAACACAAACAAACAAACTAGACACTATCCCCAGCGTAGTCGCCATTTTGTTATCGGGAAAAGTGTCTATTCAGAACGACCCTATCCCACTGGGTTGTGACAGAGACCTCAGAAACAAACAAGGAAAACTACACTTTTATTCTCCTTTATGAACTATAAATGAAGAGGAATAGGATGAACCAACCTGTGTCTTGCGCTAGTCCTTTGATCCAATCTCTCTTCTCTTTGACAGCTTCCAGCTACCTGCTCCCTTACTTGCCTAGCGTCACCAAGTTCCTACAAGATCATAGAAGAAGGAAACTACACAAAGACATGGATTTATGTTCATAAAAAGCTTAGGATCAGATTTAAGCTAAACATACAAATATAACAAACATCAGTGATATACAAGCATGTAGGAGAAACTCAAATAGTTTTATTGATAAAACAAGAAGATCCAGGAGGAGTTACAACCGATGATTCCTGATCCAGCATCAACCTCCCAGCATGGAATCCCTTCTTCACCTCTAACAAAGCATAAATCACCCAATACTTTGATATCTATCTCAAAACCAACAACAATTCTCTGCAATGTAAAAAATTCCAGCCTCTGGATCTCTTGGTGAGGGATCCATATATAGATGTATGCAAAGGGGATGAGTCAGCTCATGAATTGATTAGTGGCTTCTCTCTGTCAGTTCTTGCTTCCACTTGGAGACTGGGAGCCTCTTACTCATCACTGGTCGAATTCAGTGAGGCAAGTGTCATTGGAGAAGATTCTGGAAGATTCCATTGTCTCTCCACCTCGTGGAATGACTCTGCCATTTTTCATTTCCCGCTCAATGCACCCTGGTAGTGCATTCAAGTGTGTTGCAACGCACCTAGCCAGTGTATTTGGGTGCTTTGCAACGCAGCTAGCTAGTGGAGCATCTGAAATGATCCTGATTTGACTAGTTTTGAGCAGTTTCTGGTGGAGAACTTCTGGGAGAAGCTGTAATTTGTTGACCTTGTTTCTTTAGGAGCTGGAACAACACTTTTAGGGACATAGGATCCCTTGGTTTATGGAAATTTCATGCTTATAGCTGTAAGGCACAAAAATGTCTATAACAGGCCCCTATACCTTGGCATGATTCTCGCAGGACATTGGGCAAAGTTTACTTTTCTGGAATTCGGCTATTGCAGCATTCCTAATTTAGGAGTAAAACTCCTTTTGGAGTTAAAAAAAAAAAAGTTTGAGACCCTCTGGGAAGCTTATAGGAGACGTAGCTCAAAAGAATCAGGTTGACGAGTTGAGCAATGTGGTACCATTCACTTGTTAGCGTAAAAAATTTCATGTGGTCCCAAATTTTATTTATTTTTTTCGTAGTAACGATAATTGCACTGGATCGGTGCATGATACAAACCAGAGCTCAAGCTATGGCCAATGAGAAGATTAACACCCTTGAACAAAAGTTGGACGCATTAATGACAATGATCAAGACCTTGGCTGACACAATCACAAAGGGCAATTCGGAGGAATAATCGAAGGCATATGCTTTCAATGAAAATATTGAGGATGAGTCTAGTCATTCTCTTCACCTCTATAGAAACCACCAATAGTCCCAGCCGTGACTACCCAAGTTGGACATGTATAAATTTGATGGCTCTCATCTGGCCAGATGGCTAGCATAAATAGAGCAATATTTCACATTGAATCACATCAGAGATGATGCAACTCATCTAAGTGTGGGGAGCATGTACCTAGACAATGAAATATGGCAATGGTGGCAGTGACATCAACGTTGCTATGGAAGGCTCGTGACTTGGCAGGTATTCGAAAAAGCCATTATGGATCGCTTTGACCATGAATCTAATTTTTTGGGTCATCTTACTAAGCTTCGACAGATAGGAACAGTGCAAGAATATATTACAGCCTTTGAAGCCTTAGCCTTCCGCACAGGAGGTCTACGAGATGAGTTTTACATTGAATGTTTTGTCAACAGTCTCAAAGAAGCCATACAAGCCCATGTCCGACTGCAACACCCAATCTCATGGCAGGATGCTTGCAAGATAGCTCATGAAGTAGAACACGCATTAGCGGCTCAGTCGAATCGTCCAAATTTCATAGCCAAGGGTCACCCCACCCAGGTTCCAAGCACTACCTAAACACTTAAGGTTCAAAAGGTGTCACCAGTAGAAATGGTGGAAAGAAGAAAGCAAGGATTGTGTTACTACTGTGATGAGAAATACTCCACGGGGAATAAATGCAAGGAACCCAATATCTTTCAAATTGATGCTACTGATCACAGTTCATTGGAGAAAGCCTCACCATTTGAGGAGCCAGAAGAGGAAGATGAGGACAACCAGTCGGACAATGTGCTCCCAGCTACACCTGAAGAACCAATTATCTCGCTTCATTCTTTGGCAAGGATTTCTTCTCTCCAAACTCTCAAAATCAGAGGTTTTATTAAGCATCGCCCTATAGTAGTCCTGATTGATAATGGTAGTACACATAACTTTATACATCAAAGAGTTGTTGAAGCAGTGCATTATTATGTCAGAGCAGTCTCTAATTTCCAAGTCCAAATTGTTGAAGGGAGGACAATGAAATGTGAAGGCTGTTGTGGAAATGTCAAACTTCAAATGGGGGATTATCAGTTAAAGACCCACATGTTTTCCATACACATGGGAGGGTGTAACATTGTCTTGGGTGCTGAATGGATCTGCACAATCGGCTCAATCACAATGGATTTCCAGGAGTTATATATGAGATTTAAGCAGAACAAGCACACATATACCCTCCACGGACTCCAGGCGGGTGCTCCCTCTATCATCAGCTCGCATAGGACAGAAAAATTGTTAAGAAAGGGCCACCATGGAGTTATAGCCCAATTTAATGCCATCTAGGCCTTCAAGCCCACTTCTCTTCATATTCATCCTTAGATGTAACAGATCTTAAACAACCATCTGTCGGTCACCCTTGAGAGGGGAACATGATCATAGCATTACTTTGGTCCCAGGGGCCCAACCACCAAATGTGCACCCATATAGATATCCGTTCACCCAAAAGAATGAAATTGAAAAAATCGTCAAGGAATTCCTGGAAGCAAGCATCATTCGTCCTAGCATTAGTCCTTATTCATCGCATGTGGTCATGGTGCTCAAGAAAGATGGGGATGGTGTATGTGTGCCGACTTCAAGGCCCTCAACAATTTGACAGTCAAATATAAATTTCCCATCCCAGTTGTCGATGATTTGCTAGATGAACTAAATGGGGCTCAATTCTTTACTAAGCTCGACCTTCACTCTGGCTATCACCAAATTCGCATGAGAGAAGTAGACATTCCAAAGACTGCTTTCCAAACTCATGAAGGCCATTATGAATTCCTAGTCATGCCATTTGGTCTTTGTAATGCCCCATCCACTTTTAAGAGCCTCATGAACCACCTGCTCAAACCATATCTTAGACAATGTGTCCTTGTTTTCTTTGATGACATCCTCATCTACAACCACACCTGGGCCACACATCTTCAGTATGTAGATCTACTCTTGCAACTGCTCTGGAAGCATAAATTATTTGTCAAGATGTACAAGTGCTCTTTTGGCATGGAAGAATTTGAGTATTTGGGCCACATTCTGGGGTGTGAAGGTGTCAGGGTGGACCCCAAAAAGATCCATGAAATGCAGGTGGTGGGTTCCAGTATTGTAGCAATGATGCTGCAACTCCTGGGACTCCCTTATTTACTTTTATCAACCCGGTTGTTCGTAACAAACTTGGAAGCGATGGTGCTATATGCACAAGTACTAGCTCTTACCACAGGCTGTCACTTGATCAGCTGGCACAAGTTCGCTAGGAGATTAAGCCAAATTCTATGAGCTCTTAAAAGAAGCTTCTAACTGTGATGGATGAAAGCTAACTTAAAAGAGGCTAATCTTCTTGTAGAAAGAAGCTGAAAGTTGAAAGGAAATGTTAACCCTAGAAAACCCTAGTTTTACTGAATATCCCTACTGGTGCAAGAAAAGAGATGAAAGGTGCAGAAATGGATGCCATTGACTCTTATAAAAGTAAAATGCATGTGACTAAGCTAATTCTAAAGTAAAATCTGGAAAAAACATCTTTTTGTATTTTTGAGTAATCTTGCAGAATTATTATGCATGTGCTTTAACTATTTTTGACTATGCAAAGGTTGATTGGCGAAGGGAAATAGAGTGGGCACTTGCAGGAGGTTGGGAAGGTGAGAAGGGGGCCTAAGGGGTCCGTAGCACCCTTCCAGATAGTTTCACAGTGATCAGATCTTGAAAAACTACTCACGTGAACTTCTACAGGAAGTGTGCAGGGGTTCTATAGGACGTTCTACAAGAAGAGCCGAAAGAGGATTTTAGAGGGTTGATGGTGGAAAAACGGTGGGAAAGTGAAAATGGAGGATGGATAACGATGTTAAGGGGTCTAGGACCTGGTAAATGAAGTTAAGGGGTGATGAAGGTGGTTGGATTTGTTCAAGGATGGAGGGAGCAATGTTGCACAAAAATGTAAAAATTAAGGAAAATCAGGAATGTGTGGCGAATGCAAGGGAGGAATCTTGGATTAGGGGTTGGAGTAGATTGCATGATGGAGGAATGGTAGTTGTGGATGTATTACAGGTGCTCTGTACACTATTTCCCAAAATTGATCGAATAAAGATTGAAAAAAATAGAGATCTATCTATTTTTACCTAATGTGATCTAAAAACCATAAACATGATGAACAAAAGTTTATAGACAGGAAACCATGCCAGATAACTATGGAAAATAAGCAAGAATATATCTAAACATGCAAGTACAACTGGTATCAACTTCTCCAACTAAAAATCTAACACTATCAATTGCATGGAAAGGCAAAAAACAGTGTTTTTGTGGCAGCAAGTATGCCTTGGTATCAACTCATGGTCCCAAGGAGGGAGAGATGAGATCAAGGGTTGCTTGATGGCATTTTTGCAGATATTTTATGTTATCCAACTGTCAAATCAACCTGAAGCATGAAAATCTATTTTAATCATCAAAAACAACCTAAGTAACAAAGCAAGATCCTAACCTAAATAACAGAAATTATTCTATTAATGCAACGAAAACACATAAAAGTACACAAAGGAGGTACTAGCACTTTGGTTGGGCCCAACCCCAAGAGCTACAGCCTCCTATGAAAAGCTCAAATCTAATGCAAAGTAAAATTTATCTCCATTACTCAAAAAATAACCATGTCACAAAAATGTTTACAGTAAGAGCTTGAAAATGAGCTGAAAGGCAGAGCAGCTGTTGTGGGGAAAAATGCCTATGCAGGATGATCCTATCCACCTAAGGTGTGACAGTGCCTTAGCAACAAACAGAGACAGCTATTCTAGTATTCTTCCTTTATGAATTAAGAATGAAGAGAGATAGGTGGACTAACCGGTGTATTCCGTTTGTCCCTCGATCCGGTCTCTCTTCTCTTTGAGAGTTCTCAGCTACTTGCCTTCTCGCTCGCCCAGCTTCAACAAGTCTCTGCAAGATCACAAGAAGAGAACACTACACAAGACATGGATTCATATTCATAACTAGTTCAGGATTAGAAATAAACTAAACTTACTAATGCAATCATACATCAAAGGTACACCAGTATATAGGAGAAACCAAGATAGCTTTATTGATGAATAACAAGGTTCAGGAAGAGATACAACCCAGAGGGCTCCAATCCAGCATCTCCTTCCCAGCAAATGGAATTCCTATCTTCACCTCCCTTCAAAGCATTAAGCACCCAATGATTCCAATCTCAAACCAATAGCAATTCTTTGCAATAACAAAATTCCAGCCTCTAGATCTCATGGAGGAGAGATCCATATATAGATGTTTGGAGAGAGGATGAGTCAGCTTGAGATCTGACTAGTGTCCTCTCCCTCTGTCAGTTCTTGATTCCACTTGGAGGTTCTTGCTTCCACTTGGAGATTTGGAACCTCTTACTCATCATAATCGAATTCCCTGAGGAAAGTGTCATTGAGGAATATTTTGGAAGCTTCCTGGGTTTTGACACCTTGTGGAATGAACTTGCCACATGTCAACTCTCGCTCAGCGCACCCTGGTAGTGCTTCTACCTACGTTGCAGTGCAGGTAGCCAGTGTTGACTTTGACATTCAGCACAGACAGCTAGTGGAGCCACTGAATTGATCCTGAATTGACTTGTTTTTGAGCAGTTTCTGGTGGAGAACTTCTGTGAATTGCTGTGGTTTGTTAGCCTTGTTCCTCTAGGGGTATGAACAACATGTTTAGGGACTTTGGATCCCTTATATTACGGACATTTCATGCTCAATGCTGTAAGGCACAAAAATGTCTATAACAGTTGCCCCCTAAAGTATGAGGTCATTTATCGGGTGAAATGCTTTATCCAGGAGGATCTGAAGTTCATCCAATGCTAGGAGGAGACCTGTAATAAGATGCAATACAATACATTATTTTTCATACTGCTTTCATGATCTAGCTGAGGCGGGCATTCCCATGCTCAGCTTTATAAATTCATTTTTCTGTACATAGAACAGACAATCGTCTGATGGTAGACTGATAGTTTTGATGAAATTATCATCCTTTGGGTAGGATGACTATCTGCTGCAATGATGTACATGTCAATGTCTTTATCTTTCCTGAATATATATCACAGCCCGGACGGATGAAACTAGATCCGGGGTCTTCAAACTCGTTCGATCTTCACTCTAAGTACAAGTTGATCCATGTGAGAAATGTTCTGAAGTCGAACATGGAAAGACATCGCTTGATTACCGGTCAATGAGGTAAACCATTAACAAGTGCGAGAGGAATCACCGATAATGATAATGACCCTCAAGGTACTGCAGTACAATTCACGTGGTGTGAATAAAGGACTTGGTGTCGAACACCACGCAAAATCTTTCGGTCGAAGGTCATTGATGTATACCTGTCGCCGGAAGTGAGAAACTTGCCATTGAGGCATGCAAGCTTCAAAGTACTGAAGGGGTTGTTCCTAGATAAACTTCTTGGATAATGAGCTGATGTCGACAAGAAGCGATCCGTCAAAGGAGGGCCTTAATGTATCCCACATCAATGACACGGAACTGAGCTAATGATTTTGATAGAGGTGAAAACGATCTGTGACATATGATTCAGGGTGGTGGTAATGAAAGGATGAAGGATAATGTATGGCAGTGGATGGGACACGGTTGACTCTTCTGAACGACTTCTCTTGAACATATGGCGACACTGATGTGATGGATCGGTAGCATTACCCCAAATATGGATGGTATAGCGAGACCATGGTGATGTGAGCGGTGAATGAAACAACCCAACACGATTGTGGTACGGAGGAAAAGTGTCATGTTCAAGAGCGACTTGCTACCATCAAAGTTTTCTTGAGTTTCTCCCAATTTTTCCCCAGTCATTGCTGACCAGTACCTCTTTATTTTTGTCAAGCTTGAGGAGGATAACATATGCTTGTTCTATAACCTGCCCTTCGGGCAAGCCCATCGCTATGTTTTAACGAGCCTAGCGATAGTGAAACTTGTTCTCGTCTAAAGACAAGTTTGTCGCTATTTAGTGATTTTAACGAGTCTAACGACAAAGATAACTCGGTCCTTTTCATTTTTAGAGAGGCTGAAAAGGTACATAAAGTTAACTCCAAAAGTCCTTTTTCGTCATCTAATCCCTTAGGTCTGAAAAAGTATAAAACAATACAGAAGCGATGAGTTTTCGATAGTTTTAACGAGCCGAACAAAACAAGCGCTCGATCTTTTTGTGCAATAATCCCTCAGGTCCAAAAATATTAAAATCTAGAGGAGGGATAGCACTTCCGGTCGCTTTAACGAGCTGGAAGGCCAAAACTCGGCAATATTTTCATATTTTACGAGTCAGTTGAAAAGAGCTCAAAGAAGACTCGTCTTTTGAGGAACGAGTGATGAAACGGGTTAGCAGCTGATTCCAGGTATAGGTTGGAATTTTCCAATCACGGCAGTGTCACAAGGATGGCTAGTGAAATCACTCTTCGCAGCTGTTCCTCAAAATGGGTAAACAATCATATGGAGGTGAACGATCGGCCAATGGAAAAGTGGAGGTGATGGTGCAAACACGACCAAGGCTTTAATGGCTGATAATGTTACATCCACAGTGGTTATTTACCGGAAGATAGTTCATTTTTTAACGAGCTTGAACGCGGAAAAACACTGCTCAATATTATGTTTATTTTTTAACGAGCATGAACTATGCGCTAAAACTGCTCGGATCTTGCGTTTATTTTTTAACGAGAATGAACTGTGTGCTAAAACTGCTCGATTAACCCAGTCATATGATAATAATGTCTCATTGAAGATGATATTTTTTAGGGAGCTTTGATCTTACAAAGCTTTTCTCCGGATCCTTTCGTTATGCAAGTTTGGAAACGACTAATCCTACGAGTTTAAAGGGTTAGACCTACAGGTTTAAAGGGAGGACCTAAAAATTTAAAAAATAAATAGCCGCCCCTTGCTTGCACTCCAAAAGGTTTGCATGCCCCCAGGTATAAAGTACGATTTCAAGGTTACCCTTACTTTGTCCGCCAAAACATTTGTTTAAGCAGGAAAGGCCTACCTCTTTCAGGTTACCAAAGATCGCTCCATTCGCGGCCACGAATAAAACACTTCCTCGGCGATGTCTACCGAAATAGACAAAGGTGAGTGACAACGAGCGCCAAACACATAACTTTGACAAAAGAATCTTATTCTAGAACAACCCCTCTTCCATGACGGATGGGGTACAGACTAGTCATATTCTCCCGCGGAAACCTACCCTATACCCAAAGTTTTCCTGCCGAAGCAGACCAGGACGCATGCCCCCTGGGTTCCAGTCATATCCTCCCGGATTACTCGCGCTCATCAGGAGGACGGGCCATGGGTTGAGACACTTCTTGCGTGAAGAGACCATTTAGGGATGGTACATGACTATTTGCGATGCGTGATCCAGGAAATGAAAGTTGGTCCACGAGCTTGACCACTCTTCCTTCATGCGGAAAACACATTACTCTAAAGAGTGAGGAGACAATGGCTCCCATGCAATATATATAGTCTTGTCCAAGGAGTAGGTTATAATCCAAGGGTCCTTGAACGACCATCACGTTCATTTGAACGGACTTCCCTTTCAATGTGATAGGCACATTGGGGAGGATCCCTAAAGGTCGACTGGTTCCTTTATCAAAACCTGATAGATTTCTCATTTCAGGAAAAAGCGTTGGCGAACCAAGCGCTTTCCAAGCAATAGAGGAAAGGATACTCACAGATGCCCCCTCATCAATGATAGTGCCAACCATTACCATTCTGTATATTTGAACGATGATTCTGAATGGTATGCTTGCTGGCAACCGGGGTCTGCCTAGTTGGTTCCAGTCGAACGAGACAACTAGGTTTCTTGGTGGTGGGACCGAATAGATGGCCGGGTATGACTCTGACGAAGTTCCTTCCTGCGATAAAGGAATGGGAAAATTGCCCCCTTGTTCGTCGGAGTCTGTGTTGATGAAGAGAATTTGGACAGTGTCGTCTTTATTCTCCTCTGTGATGGTATCATTCGAAGATAAAGCTTCTGAAGGAAAAACCGGGTCAACTGCCGTCTCAACATTTTTACTTTCGTCAGGTATGGATTCAGACGGTTCATCTTCAATGATAGGTGCTTCGGCTGACCACCTGAGCGGGCCAGCCGGGTTCTCGACTAGTGAAGGACTTGGCAGGAGTTTTTGATATCCAGGAGGAAGTTGCGCTCGTAAAATCGGGCGATCTTCAAAAACTCTTTTAGCCTCGTCTAAGAAGGGACAACAGTGGATGGCATGGTCGCCTTCACGCAGTTTGCAGGTAAATCTAGCTTTCCCTCTCTGTACTATGGCTTCACTTCCACTAGTTGACGGTGTGCTATCAACATGGCTATCAGAGGTTGATGCCACCGAATTGTGCAAACGGGGAGACCAGTCTCTTAGTATCCGAGGGATGTAGGGACAATCTCTGTGGAAGTGGTCTCCCTTGCATATGACACATGGCGATTTAGGCCTGGTCAGTGCTGTGTGTGGATTTTTGTCAGACGACACTTGTTTGCCCCCAGTCGCTTTTGGCTCCTTCTTCTTCTTCTCTTTCTTCTTCTTTTCCTTCTTCTCCTTAGGAACTTGGTTTTTTGTTCTACCAGTTCCGTCAAGCGAAGAGGAAGGAGGAGAGGAAGAATTATATGAAGTAGAAGGCTGGTGGGCAACTCTGGTCTGGTCTAACTGTTGACTCCACTGTTCAGAATTAGTGGTGTTCTGAACGACATTGGTTGAAAAGAGCCAGACCGGTAGGCCAATTGTCAGTCCTAGAAGCGACAATGTGGCCATATGGGGCACACCAACATCTCCCCAAGAGGAGAAGGGACTAGGATTTCCACCAACGAGAATTCCTTGGTTGGTGGGCTCCATTTTTTCAACCTAAAGATCAACGCAGGAATAAAGGGTGATTGTTCCGTTTAAAATAAATTTTTAATGACGCTTTAGACACAACTTGCTTTTTCACTTTGAAAGAGTCGAGAAAAAGCTAAAGATGACTCTAGTCTCCTTCGATGTTTTAACGAGCCCGAAGTGACAAATGCTCGGATGGAATTTTTCTGTTATAGAGTCTGAAAAAGGCCAAAAGAAACTGCTCTGGAGTTCTAGGCAGAGGGTGTGCCAAACTTTTCGCAAAACCGCAGAATACTTTTTAAGGTACGGGCGGTCGATCTTCCTAAATGCTGTGTTCAGTGCATTGCGATCAGTAGGGCGGCCGACATGGCTTCCTAAGGATAAAGGTTATATGCCTATAGGGGTCTCCCAATATATACGTGATGGTACGTGGGAGCACAATCCGTACTGGCGCTATCGTCCCTCAGGAGGAATCACCCACCATCAACGAGATCGACATTCACCAGGATTTACAACACTGGAACACGTCTCTAGCCTAGACCTCTATGTTGTGCTTTATGTTGAAAAGCATTGTTAAGTTCATTTAGTTTATTTTAAGTTGATCTTTTTAGAAGTTTGCCTTTCTGGATCACCATGAGATGTATGATACAATTCCTCAATGCAGTCTAAAGATGATAAGCAAGCTTTATATCTTTTCAACTTTGAAAATCCTAGCTACTAAGGGAAAAGAAAGACACCATCTTTTCTCAAAGAGCAATCAGCACACTCTAATGCACTTTTCCTAAATCAAACATGCAAACTATCAAAATGCAAATGCACAATGAAGATGTTTGTTTTCAGCTTTCTTAGTATTGATGCCTACAAAGAAAGCTTTTTGTACAACTTTGAATTTGCTTTTAAATGACAAATACAAACAAGTTTACTTTTTCGAAATCAAAAAGGGTAGAAGAGAATACAACACTCTGCGACTTTCGAAATGAACACTTGTTTCGACACTTAAAAGAGACAAACTCAAACCAAAAGCAAAAGTAAATGTATAATCAACTGTAAACAGCCAATGAACTCTCTCCTAAGATCACAATCAACAGATTTGAATCAAGGGCTACAGGATGATTATTTCACTCTTGCAAAGGAAAACTGTAAGTGACGCCACAAACACATAAAAACACTCACAGTCTTTTTGTACAAAAGGAGGCAGAATTTAAGTAGAGAAAAGGAGTTATCAGACTGGTACCTATGCTGGTTACAGGCTGCAAAAATCAGAGATCAAAAAAAGGCAAAACAGAGCATATAACCCCAGCTGCACAAGGCCTAACTGGATCAGCGCAACCTCAACACAGAGGTTTTGACATTCAGTGTAGGTATCCTTCACGGGACCTGCGTTAAAATGCAGAACCTCTTCACAGGGGTCGCGCTGAAGGAGAAACGAGAGTTTCTCACTGGGTTCTGGGTCACAGATTGCTGATTAATCTACTGTTTCAGGCCAAATAAAAGCAACAAGAAAGGTACAATCAAAGGGATGCTTTGAGGGGGTACTAAGGTTTATCACAAAGGATCATCAAATCATTTGTGAGTCCATTGTTCAGATCATAGACAAATCCAGTGATTGGATCAAAGCAACAACTGTCTACTTTGCAACTGAGAATAGCAGAAGCAGTTCGATTGTTGCTGTTGAGTCTATGAAACAAACAATGATAGAGACACAAATAAAATGACTAAACAAGTCTCCCCAGTGGAGTCACCAATTTGTTGTGGGGAAAAATGCCTATGCAGGACGATCCTATCCACCTAAGGTGTGATAGTGCCTTAGCAACAAACAGAGACAGCTATTCTAGTATTCTTCCTTTATGAATTAAGAATGAAGAGAGATAAGTGGACTAACCGGTGTCTTTCGTTTGTCCCTCGATCCGGTCTCTCTTCTCTTTGAGAGTTCTCAGCTACTTTCCTTCTCGCTCGCCCAGCTTCAATAGGTCTCTGCAAGATCACAAGAAGAGAACACTACACAAGACATGGATTCATATTCATAACTAGTTCAGGATTAGAAATAAACTAAATATACTAATGCAATCATACATCAAAGGTACACCAGTATATAGGAGAAACCAAGATAGCTTTATTGATGAATAACAAGGTTCAGGAAGAGATACAACCCAGAGGGTTCCAATCCAGCATCTCCTTCCCAGCAAATGGAATTCCTATCTTCACCTCCCTTCAAAGCATTAAGCACCCAATGATTCCAATCTCAAACCAACAGCAATTCTTTGCAATAACAAAATTCCAGCCTCTAGATCTCATGGAGGAGAGATCCATATATAGAAGTTTGGAGAGAGGATGAGTCAGCTTGAGATCTAACTAGTGTCCTCTCCCTCTGTCAGTTCTTGATTCCACTTGGAGGTTCTTGCTACTTATGCACCATGAGGACCTCCAACAACTCTCCTTAACTTGAGGGGATTGGCTGCTCAAAACTACAAGTAATCAGCCGCTTCACAAAATCTGCTTGGCTACCCTTGGATATCATCTTTGGTGGGTTGTTGAAGTCCGAACCGACGGTGGAGAACTCGAGGAAGGGGCCATTTAGTGTAGGAGACACCCTTCCTACCAATCCTCAGCCTTGTTCCCTCGTATTTGGCTATCAACTGGCTCATAAATGCTTGACCTTGGTCCAAAAGATGTCCAAAATTCTGCAATAAGCACGTATTAGACTTTGTGGTCAAGTGACTATTCTCATTCATTCATTTAACATAAATATATTCAAAAGCATGCATAAAAATATGAAGAATGGTGGATTAATCGAGAATAATATGCAAAATGAGCCCAATAAGTTACCCATTTTTGGGGCTCATCATCAACCCCTTCTAAATGTGTTTCTCATCCTCTGAGAAACTAATGTAGCTCATCATCTTTGATTGCTTTGATTGCCTCTCTAACATCCTAGGCTTCCGAGGTAATGTCCTCTTCTCGGTCATGAAACCCTATTTTTCTCTCTACTTCCTCCCACTGCCAGTTCTCTTCTTCTTCTTTGACTCCTTCGAGCAATCCTAAAAGCAATGGAGGACTGAACTTTAGGCCGATTTAGTTGGCCTACAGATTTTGCATTGACTGTTTATAGAGTGGTACTCTTGCCAAGGCCTCCCTCACCTTTGTTGGGGAGTGGTATTCTCTTATTTTTAGACTGTGGGACAGTGTGTTCCATCTCCTTGTGCAAGCAAGAATGCAGTTATCCCCGAACAGTCTTTCCATGTCCTGAAAGTGAGCAATGAGATGATCTTGCCTTTCAATGTAGTCTAGGAGAACCTGAGGGTTGTTGGCCAGGTGCTGGTGGGTATATATTAAAGCTGAGGGATCTTCTGGTTCTGCCCTGATCATTAGTGGCTCATTTAGCTCTCTGTCCATAACTTTCCTAATTTCTGCTGCCCTCTTTTCCTCATGGTTTAACCTAGAGGCCATGGCCATGAGTTGCACACCTCCCAATGCAGCATTTGGGTCCCATAGATTTATGTTTGGAAGTGCCAAGTTGTGTAAATAGAATTATGCTAACTTGGCCTTATCTTATGTTGAGCTACTATCACACAAATCCATGAACTGATGGTAGTTCTGAAATGCAGTAGTGCCCCTTTGGGCCAAGGTGTTAATTTGAAATTGCAACCATTGATTTTTAAGATATAAGGCATATGACTTAGCAGGTTGCCTACATTGTAAGGCTTCTACTGCCCAGCAGGCCATGCAGGCCAGTTGGTCTTCTTTCTCTTGCACCTGTTGTTTTAAAAACTGTATTTCTTCTGCTACCTGTGACTCCTTCTCCTGTAGTAGCTTTGTCAACATCTCCACATCAACTTGCATCTTTGCCTCTCTCTGTTGTTCCTCAGTTGTTTCTTTCTCTGCTATAGGTCCTTCTTGCTGTTGTTGTGCTCCCAAAATGGATGGCCTATCTTCCTTATGACCACCCTGTAGCTGTAACTGTTGTTTCAGCAGTTCATTCTCCTCCTGTTATTTAGCTCTTTGACTGCTTTCCACATGCCTCACCATGGCGAACTCTTTTCTCGATTCTTTGAGTTGTTCTTCCAGGTGGCCTATGTCTACCACACCCTTGGATTTGGCAATCCTCATCCAAGTGTGAGTCCTAACCCGTTCTTGTTCCAATGCAAAGAAGAGTGGTACCACAAACTTCTGTGGGATGATCTTCCCACTTTCTAACAGGTTGTAATATGAGCCCAAGCTAGGCTGAGGGCTTGGTTCCAATATCTCCTCGGTCTTTTCCTCTCCCTGCATTTGTTTGGATGCCTTCTCCTCCAATTTCTCAGTCTCTTTTAACTTAGCTAGAGTTTCCTATAGAGATGTTTCCGCTTCCTATAAAGCTGCCTTTGAGTCCATCATCCTAATTCTCTCTCTCCAGGTGGAGGTTTTTGGGCTTCCTCTTTCATAGGTGATAGATATCTTTGAAGGAGACTCTTCTTTTGGCTTAGTGGTTGTGTCCTAAATGAAAATTGGTTCCTTTGATTATGGCTAGGGCTTGCCCACTTTGATCCTTGTGCTTCTCGTGACTTTAAAGTACATGGAGGTTTGCCACTTTCTCTTTCCTTTTTGTTTTGTAGGTGTGCTTAATGCAGCAAGCACAACTGTTGCCCCCATTGCCAACATCTAAGGTGATTTCTCCTCCTGCTGCTTTTTTTCTTTGCTTCCTGTAGAAATCTCTGTGTCCATTGTTTATGTCTGTGTTTCTGCCATCTCAGTGTGTGTCTTTCCCTTTCCTTTTTGGGTGCCTGCTTTGGCTGTGGCAGCCTTCATTTGGGCTTTCTCGACCTTTTCTTTTCTACTCTGCATACGCTTTTCGCTTGGTGTTTTTGCTGTTGTTTCTTCCTTTGTTTTAGATTCAACAATCTGGCCAATTTCTCTTTTTCCTTTCTGTTCTTCCTGTTCTTCCTCTGTTTTTCCCTTTGCTTGAATGTCCTGTGTTCCCTCATCATTTCTTTTCTCAATTCCTTTAGTCTGCTCACCCTACTCACTACTAGATGGGGTGATGTTTTCAGCCAAAGTTCTAATGTAATCATCCCTGGACATGTTTCTAAAGATTTCCCAGGATATGGGGACAGTGTAGGTGTGCAATGCATATTCCACCAATAGTTTGATGAGCCCATGATGGGCCAATTGATCTGGGATCCCTTCATTTAACTTTGTACCACATTCAATTAGTGACTAAAGAAGGAAATAGGGGATGTTCAGTTTCTTGGCTGGAAAGTTAATCCCATGCCTTAATTCACACAATAGCCTGAAATGATATCCATAGATGATGCTAAACCTCCCTTCACATGTGATGCACTTCATAATTTGATAACTAACTTCACTCCAGAGAGGAGGCAAGCTGGTTCTTCTAACCCCGTTTTTGTCTTCTACAGGATGCTCGTCGGGTAGAAAGAATGATTTCTTAGCAACTTGGCCCAATGACCTCTCTTCCTTGCTCAAAGAGAGCCCCAATGGTAGACCAGTAACTCCACTGATGAGCTCAGGGGTGAGTTCTAGGGTCAAACCCCTAAAAATAACTGTGGCATGTTTCTTTGAACGTGGTCTCAAGGACATTAAAAACTCTTCAGTTATTTCCTCATCATAACCCTGAATTTTGTCAAATAAGGATATCCAATTTGCTTAGGTGAAAAGGTCCACCAGCTCAGGGTGCTCATGCAACTTGCTATTGTCTGAGGGTTCTTCCCTTATGAATCCTCCTGGCATGGTGTTGAGCACTCTTTTTATGTCTTAACCAGAAGAGGAAATGCTCAGGAAAACAACATTCAGTCACTGAAATAGGGGATAGCTGAATTTGGTTTCCAAGAACGAATATCTCGTGTGTTCAATATCAACTAGCAATAATTCCTCTCGTTTTAAGACTACTATCACCTAGAATTCGACTGTCTGTTTATGAAAAGAATAATTTTGTTTTTACAGACCAGAGAATAAGGACAAAGTTTCTCTTCTCAGCACATAGATAGATATGCCAATTTAGTTTTCTTTTTCACACACAGGCTTGCCTCTATGATTGCATATATCTTCCTTGTAGGAGAATTTAAAAAGAAAACGTGGAGGATATTTCTAATGCAGAAAAAATTGGGGAAACTCAGTGAAATATGCAGGAACTTTTCACTTTCTTTCTCAATACACAGGCAGACTTTTCCTCTGGTTTTTCAAACTGATGCCATTTAATTCACCACCTTATACAAACAAATCATGCACAGAGAAGTTTTTTTCGAGCCTACCTCATTTGGAGCTTCAAATTCAGCGAAAATTCTAGGTTTCCCTTCTCTGCAGAGTTGTTCCACCTTTCTTGTAGAACCATTCCTATAGAAGTCTCCTAGCTCCTGTAGAATAGAACTATGCTTTCGGTAGAGCCCGATAGGTGGGAGATTTTCGAACAGACAAAAAAACTGGTGGAGGATGACTCGTTAATTATTTTTGGAAGTGGTGGATGCATACTCTAGTTGAGGACGTCGTAAGTGCAGAATGAAAAGAAGGTGGTGCATGTTTCAGCTGGGCATCTTTGAGCTGCAGCATGATTCATGGTGAGGGGATGAGGTGACCAGACAGGACCGTTGGTCTTACGTCACGACCATAATGTTTCTGCATGTTTCTGACCACCATCACCTCCCGTCTACTATTATCAACCACCACCACTACCAATCCTGACGATTTCTCCCTGAATGGACACTCCACACATGCTGGCTACACATCTAATTGGAAATTTTGAATGTAACGGGGCTTGTTTGGATCCCACAAGGATATGTAACTGGCCGAGGGTGGCCAGTTGACTGGCCACCGATTCCACTCAATCCAAACCATTCCCATAGGCATGCAGCTTTTAAAATATGATTTATGCAATTGACGAATGAGTTTAGGCACTTACTTGCATGGTCACGGTTGCGTTATGCAGATTTCAGGTTTTGGAACCCATTCCTCCGTTTGAAGTTGCTGCATGCACACTGAACGATTGGCCTCGGCTGTTGCTGATATTCCTACATTCAAGAAGGGCTCCATGCATGTCTTTTCTGCCATACTTTGTTGTCCCTGTCTCTAGAGCATGTCTTCCAGAGGGATTGGATGCTACAGGATTCTTGTAGGATGTCCTGTAGCTAGTTCTCGTCCTGGAATACAAGCTAGAATGAGCAGGATTGTACTGCTGATGAGGGCCTCGGTTGATGAGGAGTCTAGATGGGGGGTAATAGGTATGGTGAGTGAAGAACTACTGCTTGTTTTTTCATTAAAAAGTTTTTGCTAGCAGTATGAAGAAAACAGGCTTTTTGTGTGTGACTGTGCAGACATATAAAGAATGAGTGCAATGGAGGTGTACGGAGATGGTAAAAGGTGACATATGGAGATGGATGGAAGCAGGGAGGTTTACGGGCCTTATAGAAACATTCCCAACCTTCGGGTCCTCTTTTGAGATTGATTTTGGCTTATCTGTAGGTTCTACAGGATCTTCCTATAGAAGACAGAGAACTTCCTGTAGAAGACACAACACTTCTTGTAGAAGGTGAAATCTTAGCCCGACTGAGACCAAATCTTAGGAAAGGGTATTAGTCATGGAGGAATGGATTGTGAGGGATGCTTGCAGCCTGGTGCTGACCTATTTCTTTGTCTTGTGTGATCCTCCTGACCTTCAGTGTCCTTCCTGCAACCTGCAATTATTCAACATAAATTAGGTTTATTTCTTCTTTTTCTTTTTTTTCTTCTTTTTTTAGTCTAAGACAGCTGGGGCACCTCAAAGAGGTTTTCAAACTCACTGTCTGCTGTGGGTGCCTCGAAGAGGTTTTCACCCAAGGATCTTTTATTCTTTTTCTGTTTTATATTTTTTTTTTTGGTGTTCAAGGTGTGGGTGGAGTGGAGACATGGGCCTGCTCCACTACCAAAACTGATTTGTCCACGGTTTCAATGAACTCCTGCTTAGAAAGGGACTTCCTGTAGATTTTCAATTGATGCCCATTAACGAGCATGGGGATGGCTTATTTATCAATGGTACTGATAAGGACTGAACCATTGTCGTTGCATTTATCCACGATATGTGGTCCCAGCCATCTTTTCCTCAGCATTCCTTTGATATCCTTGTATCTGGAATCATATAACAGCGCCCAATCTCCTAGCTGAAATTTCTTTTCTTTAAGGTGCCAGTCATGCCATATCTTTCTTTGAAGTTGGACCACCTCTTAGTGGAGAAGGGCTTGCATTCTTTGTTCATCTAATCTATTTAGTTGTAGTAATCTTTCCTGTTGTGCATGGCTGAGATCTAGGTCCAGCTAAGCTGCCAATCTTAATGTGTTATATTCAAATTCTATGTACAACAAAGCTCTCTTCCCGTAGACCAGCTCATAAGGTGTGAAACCTGTTGTAGTTTTCCAAGTAGTGTTGTAGGCCTAGGTGGCCTCAACCAAGTGATCTGCCCAATCTTTTCTACTGTTGCTCACCACTTTAGTCAAAATCTCTTCCAAAGTTCTGTTAGTGACTTCCACTTGTCCATTTGCTTGCGGATGATAAAGGGTGGAATTTTTGTGCTTAATCCTGTGATGAGCGAGCAGGTCTTCAATCAGGTTCGAGGTAAACTGACTTCCTTGATCTATGACTAATTCTCTTAGGTAACGAAACTTGTAGAAGATATTTTCCCTCAAGAACTCAGCCACTTTTCTTTTGTTGTTGCCTTGATTTCCTTTGTTTCTACCCACTTTGTCAAGTAGTCCGTGCACACAATGATGTAAGACTTTTGTTTTGAAGGAGGGTTGATAGGACCCACAAAGTCCATGCCCCACTTCTTAAATGTCTCAAAAGTCACTTGAGGTTAGAGGGGCATTTCATCCCTTGGGGTCGGTTTCCCCGTCCTTTGACATCAGTCACATTGGCTAATGTATCTCTTGACATCTTGATGAAGAGTGGGCCAATAGTAGCCCACCTGTAGAATTTTGGAAGCGGTCATTTTTGCTGCAAAGTGGCCTCCACAGGGCCCATCATGATAGGTTAGGAGGATTTCAAAAAATTCCTCCTCCCTGACACAACGCCTCAAAATCTGATCTGGACCAAGTTTGAACAGGTTGCCCCCAATCCAAGTGAATGGGGCACTTTTCCTCACGATCTTGCTTCTCTCCTTTGAAGACAGGTGCGACGGGAACTGTGTTGAAACAAAGTAATTTTCTATATCACCAAACCATGGAGAGAGTATTGAAATAGAAAACAAGTGTTCATCTGGCATTTGATCATCCACCATCCCTTCTTCACCTGCAGGCAAATCTAGTCTAGACAGAAAATCAGCAACAACATTTTCCTTTTTGGGCTTATCAGCAATGGTCAAATCAAATTGTTGCAATAAAAGTAACCATCTAATGATATGAGCATTTACATCAGGTTTGTTCATCAAGTACCTAATTGCAACATGATCAGTGTGTATGAATGTTTGATAACCAGTGATGTAGTGTCTGAACTTGTTTAGCGAATGGACTACAGCTAGGAGTTCTTTCTCGGTTACAGTATAGTTTAACTCCGCCTTGGATAGGTTTTTACTGACAAAATATATGGCATACGGTAGCTTGTCTTCAACTTGTCCTAAGGCTGCTCCTATGGCTCTATTCGAGGCATCTGTGTGAAAGAGGAAAGGTAGGGCCCAGTTTGGACCTCTCAAGATTGGGGTAGTTACCAGCTTATATTTCAGCACAACTAAAGCCTCTTGACAGTTGTAAGTCCATATAAACTCAACATCTTTCCCCAAAAGACCAAACAATAGAGAGGCTAGCTTACTAAAATCTTTGATGAATATTCTATAATATCCTGCTAAGCCTAGAAAACTCCGAACATCTCTTACCTTTTGAGGAGGTGGAAACCTTTGGATGATAGCAATCTTGTTGGGATCCACCTGTAATCCCTGCTGAGAAATTGTATGACCTAGCATGGTCCCTTCAATCATCAGGAATTCACATTTCTCAGGACTGAGGGAAGGGTTCATTTCAATACATTTGGTTAAAACTTTTCCCATGTTAGTCAATGCTTCTTGGAAGTTGGACCAATAAGGAGTGAAGTCATCCATATAGATTTCCACTGAATCATGAATTAGCTCAGCAAATATGCTTAGTACTGCTCTCTAGAAAGTGGTAAGATCATTGCATAACCCAAAGGGAAGGAGCTAGTAGGAAAAGGTACCCGAGGGACAGGTGAAAGTGGTCTAATCTTGGTCTTTCGGGCTAATTTGGATCTGATTATACTTTCTAAACCCATCTAGAAAGGAAAAGAACTTCTTCCCTGCCAGGCCATCTAACACTTGATCTATGAAAGGAAAAGGAAAATGGTCCTTCTTCGTAGCTTTATTAAGTTCCCGATAATCTACATAGATTCTCCAATTCCCATTTTTCTTAGGCACAAGCACTAGAGGAGAAGCTGACTCACTGTTAGACATGGGGTAGATGAATCCTGCATCCAACAACTTTTGCAATTCTTCTTTGACAATGTCCTTAAGGGCTGGATTCATTCTCCTCTGAGGATTCCTAACTAGTTTACAGTCCTCTTTAATGTAAATGTGATGGGTACAGACTGAAGGGTGGACTCCTTTCATCTCCTTATAGCTCCAAGAAAAAGCATCCAAATGGAGGTTCAATAAGCTACACAGCTCCTTCTCCTGAGAGGAGGATAGGGACGAGTTGATCTTCAAAGTTCTTTTAGGGCCAAATTCCACATTCTTAACTCAGGAAGACGCCGGATCAGCCACACAAAGATCCACTAAAGCACTAGCTTGGGTGTCTTCTACCAACTCCTCTAATGGCACCACACTGGGAGGTGGATTTTGAATCAAATTCTCAATAAGGTCATCCTTGGTTTGTGGTCCTCCCCTGGTGGCTTCCACTGTGCACAATGGTGCAAAGTAGAATTCATCTTCCTCTTCCTCCTCCAACTAGAGAGGTAAGTCATGTTCAAGTAGAGGTTGGGCAAGAGGATATAGGATTAGCTGTTTGGACATAGGCTCGTTCTTAATGGTCATGCTCCCAGCTCGACAACTGATGTAAGCATCTGCAGTAGCTAACCAAGGCCTTCCAAAAATGAGGGGGTATCCAGTGAGTTTTGCCTTTGGCTGAAGGACCAAGAAGTCTACAGGGTACTCCAAAGAATCAACAGAGACCATTACATCTTCCACAATCCCTTCCGGGGTCACGGTGGAGCGGTCTGCTAACTGCAGTACTGTCGAGGTCTTCCTTAGGGAACTTTGAAGGTTGAGTTTAGGCATAGTGTCCCTGATCATCACATTAATGGTAGCCCCTAGATCGATCAAGGTGTGGGGGATTATGGTGCCATTGATGTGGACATCAACTACAAGACTCCCAGGGTCCAGATATTTTAGACAAATTACTTGTCGCAACATCAGGTCGAACAGTTGTCCTATGACATTGATAGTTGGGGTATCTCTTTTGCGTGTGCATGGGTGCCTGAAACACTTCTCTTTGATCAATTTGTTGTAGAATGGCACATATTTTATGGCTTGGGGAAGTGGTATTTTGACACATAACTGTTTAAGTTCTCCCAGAAGTTCAGTCTCTTCTAGGTTTGGTTGCGTGGCTCCAGTTAGTCTCTCAGGGAAGGGTGGAATGGATTTGGGCTCACTTTCCTGCTTCTCTTCTTCATCCTCCTTAGGAGGAGGTGGGATATCTCGGAGGACCTTCCCAGATCGTAGGTTGATCTCCTGAATCTCCACAGCATAGGTAGGGCATGTTGTCTCTCCAATATATTCCTGCTGGGCCTGTCTGTTATTGGGGTTCGGGTTCAGTTGAGTAGGCATCTGGGGTTGTCTTGGAGGAGGAGGAGGTAATGGTTGTGGTTGAGCAGGTGGTGGAGGTAATATGGTGGGAGGAGATTTATACTGGGGCCTCCACCCCTATTGAGGTGCATTCCACTGAGGTTGCGACTGAAAATGAGAATGAAACGAATGAGCAGGAGGTTGAGTATGGTATTGAGATGGATAAGACCAAGGAGGGGGTGGACAGCAGGAAGGAGGAGTAGGGGGACCCCACAAAGGTATGTGAGTGGGTTGGTTGGGGTTGTAATAAGTTTTGGATGTCCCTTGCATCCCCAACTACTAAGGTCTGGATCCATGTGACCTCCTTTGGTTCATGAAGTAGAGTGCTTCAGTGGCTCCTTCAGCCCCTTGGTACATAGCTTTAAGTCCGGGTAAGGTTGGGCACTGGTTTGTAGGGTGGTCTTCCTCACAAATGAAACATACCTCTACGGAGTGCAATGGACACTCGTCCCTAGGATGCTTCCTTGTACATCTAGGACAAAAGATGGCCAGAGCCCTATCAGCTTCCTCTTTCTTCTGTTGGATTCAGAAAGTATCCAGTTGCATGGAAATGGTTTGTCTCATCTCACTTTTAGGGTCTTCCATCTGATTTGTTAACTCATGTTTGGAGAAGGTGGCACTGGCTGAAAGTTGATTCCCCCTACCTCTTTTCTGAGCTGCCCTAGAATGGTTTCTAAACGCAATCTTTATGTCATCATAAGGTAGTTGGTAGATGTCTCCTCCAGCCAGAAAATGGAGTTTATCTAGAAGATCTTCAGGGATTCCTCGGATCAGAACCAGCTTCAAAGATTCGGGGTCATGTGTGCACCTGGCCCTTTTATAACTGAGTTGGAACCTTTCTTCATAGTCTTCTAAAGATTCATCACTTCCCATGGTAATCCAAAATATTTCTCCCTTCGTTTCCTTTAACCTACAGTAATCCCGATATTTGTTGTTAAAGGCTTGCTACATCTGAGCCCAAGTTGTGATACTGTTTCTAGGTAACGCCATGAACCAGCGTAGTGCTACATCCTTGAGGGTAGAGGGAAATAGTTTCAACTTTTGCTCGTCTTCTGCATAGTCTTAAGTTTGACAAAGGACAACAAACTCAAACAAGAATGTATCAGGGTCTTTAGTGGTCAATCCATGGAAGTGAGGTAAGGTTGAGGGACTTATTTTTTTCATTTTTGTGTCCCCATTGGTCTCTTAGATGGGAAATGCACCTTCTATTCTCTCCTCATCTCCTATTCTATTTCTGTGTTCAGACATGGTCTCTGGAGGAATGTTTTCTTGCTCTTCTTCGGTTAAAGGATCTTCGTATATCTCTGGAGGTTCATTGCCACCGAAGAAGAGAGAAGGGTGACTCAATGATGTTGTGGGGGTGTTGGGTAAGAATTTTCCTATATTGTCTCTATTCCTACGAGGCATGAAATGAAATATTTTTGGTTGATTTTTGTGTTTTTCTCTGCTTGTACTTGCAAAACTGAAATTGATTGAACAACAAATTGCAACTAACTAAAATAAACCTTGCTAAAATGAAAATGCAAAATTGAAATGAAAGTAGCAAAGGACTAATCTATTTTACTGAAATGAAATTGCAGAATTGGAATGAAAGTAGGAAATGCTAATCTATGCTTGTAGAATTGAAATTTCGGAATTGAAGTGCTAATCTACGCTTGCGGAATTGAAATTGCGGAATTGAAATGCTAATCTATGCTTCCAAAATTGAAATTGTGAAATTGAAATGCTAATCTACGCTTACAAAATTTAAATTCTAGTCTAGTAAAGCAGAAAATGTCTAATCTACTTTTACATAATGGAAAGGAAACAACTACTCTAATATTGCTGAAATAAACTACTTAGCAGAATGTTGCAGTAGAAAATAAAAGAAAAGCAACAATCACAAATACTCTGACACTTCCCTGGCAATAGCACCGAAAGATGGTGGGTTCTAGTATTGCAGCAATGATTCTGCAACTCCTGGGACTCCCTTCTATACTTTAATCAAACCGGTTGTTCGTACAAACTTGGAAGCGATGGTGCTATATGCACAAGTACTAGCTCTTACCGCAAGCTGTCACTTGATCAGCTGGCACAAGTTTTCTAGGAGCTTAAGCCAACTTCTATGAGCTCTTATAAGAAGCTTTTAACTGTGATGGATGAAAGCTAACTTGAAAGAGGCTAATATACTTGTAGAAAGAAGCTGAAAGCTGAAAGGAAATGCAAACCCTAGTGTTGTGGCCACCAACAACCCCCCCTCGTTATTTAGTATTAGCAATAACACTAAGTAAGTGGGGACCCTTAGTAAAAAATTCAAAAAATTCAATTAAGGCTTATGTATTATACTCCTTAAGAAAACATCGCATCGCACGAAGAAAATAGGACATTTCCTTGTAAGTACAATATAAACTGCGAAAGTGCGACGCGAAATCCATCGCATCGCATGCATTAAGAAACGCTAATATTTGAAAACCTTAAAAAATCGTCGATGGCCGATATGAGATATCGCATATCGCAATATCACATAAAAAACACATAACCATTTAACGAATTGTAACAATATGCGATCTTGTGATAACGCGATACAACGATCGCGTGATACAACAATCTGCGATCTTGCAATAATGCGATACTGCGATCGCGCGATACATCAATCTGTGATTCTGCGATAAATGTGATCGGGAAACCTTGTGATAACACATCTTGATGAAAATGCGATAACGCAATGATGTGATGCTGCGATACGAATCACAGAAATCGTCCATCGCAAATTTTCCCCGGCTCAACATTCAAGAAAAGTTGTCCATAAACCAAAAATTAGATACGCGCTTTAATGAAAATTAATGAATGTACGCCAAGTGTTAATAAAAGACAGTTTTGTGTTTTTCAAAGAGTTAGTTCACGTCAGGTGGCATGATGTTGTACATTCATAGAGCTCAGAGCTTTCTTGTCAATTTTTATTATCATTACTCTCTCCTTATGTGTGAACTGCAGGAACAAAAAACAGAAACAACATGAAGCACTGTGCAGGGAGCGATTAAGGAAAAGGGTAAAGCTCCAAAAGCTTGGAAGCAGAGAAGAGATGCCCTCGTGAACGGATACCGGATGTAACAGAGCCTCAAACTCTAGAGCGCTGTTGAGCTATCCATTATAGATCTGTCAGTCAAAGCCATGGTTAAATAAGTAGTTGAACAATGCTGATATCAACAGGTGATTTAACACTCAAGGTTAGAAGCTCACGAAAGTAGTATGTTTACAAAATTTTGAAGCTTATACCCGGTGAAGGAAAAGGCGCTAAAGGCGAAAAACGCACAAGAAAGGCCCGGATCAAAGGACAGAGGCAGTTTTCAATGCGCGATTAGTGCCTAGCGCTAATCGTGCATCGCTAAGAAAATTGCTCAAAAAGCAAAGTCCCTAACTGCTTAGTCACTCGTAAGCCCAGAAAACACAAGAAAGCAAAGGAAAAGGCAATTTGAGGGTTAACCAAGTGGAATTTGGGTTATTACTGAGCATACACAGTAAATCCACATAGCCAGAGATGATTCTCAAGTATATCTTCTATTTTGCTGAAAAAATGGTGCCAGTGCTTGCCATTTTTGTTTGCTTAGCTCAACCAAAAGCGGAAGATAGTCATCCGACTCTATCCAGGCAAATATTGAATGCTCGCAACATTAAGGAGCAAATGCAGAAATAGTTAGATGTTAGATTTAATTTTTAGAAATAATTTTGCTTAGAAAAAGGGCGGTCATTTAAACTGTATCCTGAATCTGTGTAATTAAGTTATTTAGTTAGTAGTATTTAAACCCTTCTCATGTATTCAGAGAAGGGTCTAGAAATTTATCAAAAACTTGTCCTCAGAACAGGAACTTTTGCACCCTCAGAGGAGGTTTTGGTGAATGAATGGATCAAGATTTGTTGATGTTTGCATTTGATATCTGCTATTGATGTTGCACTTCTGTACTCTTAGTAGATGTTAGAGCAAGGAGAGATAAAACATTTTTGCTTGAAGCTTATGAATAGGACCAGTCATAAATGGTACTTTTATCTCTTGACCATTTCTGCTTATATGTTAAAGTGATATACAGTTTTTAGTTGTTTACATGTTATTGCATGAATTCTTGGGTTACCATTTGGCACTTTTGTACGGTGGTAGCTATTTATTTATGTTTAATGTATGAATAGCTTATTATGCGATATGCTGTTCACAACTGTTTTTCCTAACTTTTTATGCGAAATAGTTCATCTTAATTGATTTCATTTCTTATAATTGTTGAATGATCTTTATTTCCAGTTGTTATATGAAATCTCTTTAGATCGCATAATAGAAGAATTACATCCCGGGTTAGCATAGATTAGATGTGTTGTTTTTTATTAGATTACAATAGCATAGAATTAGATTAAAGCTTGAATTAGAATAGCTTAGATAGTTATTGTTAGATCAGCAACATCCAATTCTACACACACACCCATAGATTGGGAAACTGGTCCCATTATCCCCAGTTGGAACCGATATACCAAATGGATAAGGAGTTACCAACCAAGGTCCGGACTGGGTAGGTATCCCCCTTGTTGTCGACCTGATTTTCAGGGCTTCAACATATTTGGTGCTAGAAGGAGGGCTTGAACTATGAATGGCAAGTAAATCATAATTTGAATAACATTCTAAGAGTAAATCACCCTCATCATCTCCCCTGACTTCCCCATTACATTTAAATCTAGAGTTAGAAGTCGCTCGAGTATCAACCGCTGCTATACACCCTGATATTTCAGATCAGTCTACCATTGAACCTCCTGAAGTCGAATCCTTGATTCACAAACTTCAGCGATATTCCATCTCCCCTCAGAGGTCTGATAAGTCTCAAGGCAGCGTGACTTCGCAATACAACCCTGCTCATCCCCTGACCAGGCTAAAGAGTGAAAATTTTGGCATTCAGCCAACCGAATTACCTCTTCCCACCAGGAAAAGAGTGAGGAAATCACTGCAAGAATCTGACAGTGAGACTCTTTCATCTGCATCATCCATCTCAACTACTTCACTATGAAGTCAACCATCCACACCTCCAATCTAGATCATCGTCCATCCGTCCACTAGAACCCCCACAACCCCTCTTCAATCATCTACGATCACAGTATCCTCATCCTCCCAGCCACAGGGATCATCTTCTGCATTTTCCTCTATTAGCAGTTCAATAATGGCCCAGTCTCCATGGAACAATCCTGGGGCAGTCTTAATGCCTGCACCCTTGAGTCAAATACCGACCCATCCTGAGAAATGGGTGCCTAAATTCAATCCCGAGGCAGACATGCTAGTAGAAGAGCACATAAAAAACTTCATGCTTTCCATTAATCTCAATGGAGTTACTAATGAAGATGTTGTTGTTCGGCTCTTTCCCTATACACTGCAAGGGACAGCCAGGTCATGGTACTTTTCATTACCCTCCGAATCCATCACAAGTTGGGAAATCTTCGAGGACCAATTCCTAACCAAGTTTGGTGATGACAGATCAATGACAACGTTAATCAATGACCTATCCAATGTTAAAGCCGAAGCCAAAGAGCCTATCAAGTATTTCAATTTACGGTTCAACAAAATTTTCAACAAAATTTCTACTGCTTCTCAGCCCAATGAAGAAGTACGATATGAATGGTATGTTACCGCTCTGCCATCGAACATAGCCATCTTCGTGGACAAAGCAAATAAAATAACCTTAGCTGATAACATGAAAGAGGCGATAGCAATAGAAAAACGAATAATAGCCCTGGAAAAGAGATCCGCGATAGAGGAACGTAAGTCCAAAAAAGTCACCTTCAAGGAAGACTCCAAGAAGAAACAAGCAAAAGATCCTTTTGATTTGGAAGGATTGCAGAAAGTTCTAAAGACCATGTCCAATGAGATGGTCGACATAAAAAAGCAAGTAGCAGAAACTTCTTCGAAAAAGCCCCACAGAGCTTTTAAAAGAGGCCCTTCAATGGATGTAAAGCCACCTAATGCCATTTCAAATGCTGAATCTGAGGAAGAGGAAGAGGAAATTGCCACTGAAGGGCAGACCGATGACGAAGAAGTTGTGGAATTACAAGGAATGTGGGATTTCATCCTCCCACAAGAAGAAGATAAAGAAGTATTTCCAGTTAGCACATGAAGCAAAAATCATCTTGATCCTCCCCAAACTACCCCTAAATAGAACAACGCAAGCTTTGCGTCAAAGGATAAAGTCGCAACAAATAAAACAACATCTAAAGCGACTCAAACTAGCCCAGTCCAAGCAGATGAAACGACTCCATCAAAAACACTGATAGTGTTGGATGAAATGGAGTACAATATTATTGATGACATGAAGAAGACTAGGGCTAATATCACCCTTTACGTACTGAGCAAGTTGAAACATCAACAGAAGATAATGATGAAAGAATTACATGTCGTGCCCATTACACCTTTGCCTGCCACTGTACTTTCTCAAGCTTCCCACAACATGGGAAGACCTCCAACTAACGCGATCAGTAAGATTGATCCGAATGACATCGCCTTGATTGGAGGAAGATCAAGATCTCACACTCCCCCGTTTCTCCTTATGAAATCTTCAATAAAAATGTGCACAATTGTTTGGTAGATTCTGGTGCTTCATCAAACATTTTACCCAAATCTATATGTGACAATTTAAATGTTCAACCGCAGAAATCCGCAGTGCGCATAGTTCAGCTAGATCAATCTCAAGTCAAAGTGATTGGCGAACTAAATCAAGTAACCATAAGATTGTCATCCAACTCGAAGGTATGTCAGGTTATTGACATTCTAGTTGTTGATATCCCAGAATTCTATGGCTTAATTCTTAGCAGGTATTGGTCAGAAAAACTCCATGGATACTTCGCAACCGATTGGTCGCACATGTGGCTGCCCTACAATGGTAAACCAAATCAAATAAAAGTTGAATGAGAGCTACACCAGAAGTACATAGTAACAGAGTTAGAGGGAGAAAATGAACCGGTAGCGTATAACAACAATATCATTGGAAATTACTCGGTAGATTATTTCCTCGGCAATTTCAATGCTCATGCGTCACCCTATTTAGAAAATTTTGTTTTGTCCCAAGTCGAAAATTTTTCTCGAACTGATAGTTCGAAATGTATTAATTTTTTAGATAAACTTGTAAATAAATCTTTGTTTTGCAAATTATTTTTTGATGGCTCTAGATCTAACGAAGGAGCAGGAGCAGGATGTGTTTTGATTAGTCCAGAAGGAGAAAAAATCATGCTCACATGCAGACTCGAATTCCACTGCACAAACAATACAACAGAATACGAGGCTTTGGTTCAAGGCCTGTACAAAGCAATCGGGTTAGATGTCAAGTATTTCCAAGTTTTTGGAGACTCTGAGATTGTGGTTAAGTAGGTACGTAACACTATACATTGCTTATCAGGTCACTTAAAATGCTATCAATCTTTAGTACAAGATCTGACTGAGCATTTCATAGCATTTAATATTTCTTTAATCCCCAGGCTCCAAAACGCTAGTGCAGACCTTCTTGCTAACATAGCTTCTAAGCTTATTCCCTCCGAATATTTTAGTCAAGATAGATTCTCAATAGAATTAATCTTTAGACCATCCATTCTTGACAACATCACAAATTGGAGAGTATTCAGTGACGATCCTGATATTGTAAATTTCCTCACGTCTGAAGGATCCTACTCCAATCAAATAATTGACGAATACCAACACGATTGACAATTGCAACAAAATAGCACTAATAATGTTATACCTAAGTCGGTGGTTAAGTTAAAAGACTTATACGATTTGGAAGATCGGTTTAAGAGGTCTACCAATTCAAAACTCTACAGTTCAACATTGAACTATGAATTAGTAAACCTAGGGACCGATACTAAACCACAAAACATTAATCTAGGCCTTGACCTAGCCCCTGAAGAGAAACTAGCGTATATTCTTCTTTTGAGACAATATAAAAATGTTTTTGCCTGGAATTATGATGAGCTGAAAACATACGACACTTCTATCATCCATCATACTATTCCTATGATTGATAATGAAAAACCTATCCAACAAAAGCTGAGAAGAATCCACCTCAATTTAGAAAATTAGATAAAAACTGACCTCAATAAGTTACTGAAGGCCAGGATAATCTTTCTCGTTAGACATTCCAAATGGGTCTCCAATATGGTACCCGTTAGAAAGAAAAACAGAGACATTAGGATTTTCATTGACTTTCGGAACCTTAACAAAGCCTGTCAAAAAGACAATTTTCCTCTTCCACCTATGGAGAAAATACTGCAGGCAGTGGCGGGCTCAGAATTAATGTCTTTCTTGGATGGATTTTTAGGGTACAATCAAGTGTTGGTACATCCTGATGATTAGTTGAAAACCACATTCAGAATTAAATGGGGCACATATGCATATCGGAAGATGCCATTTGGTTTGATTAATTCTGGTGCCACATTTCAGAGAGCCATGGACATCGCATTCAAAGGTCTAGTCAATAAATCTGTAGTAATTTATTTGGATGATATAACAGTGTACTTGAAGAAGCGAAGCAGCCATCTCAAAGACCTAAAACAAATCTTTCAATGGTGTTTAAGGTATGGAATTTCACTTAACCCAAAGAAATCTTTTTTCACGCTAAGTGAAGGGAAACTTCTAGGATTCATAGTGTCAAAATGCGGTATTCACATTGATCCCGACAGAATCAAAGAAATTTCTGAAATATCCCTACCTCATAACAAAAAAGCCATGCAATCTTTCCTTGGTCAAATCAATTTTGTAAAGAGATTCGTTCCAGATTTTTCGCGAATCGTGTCTCCTTTGCAAACCATGATTAAAAAGAATTCAAATTTTAAATGGGGTCAAGATGAACATGAAGCATTCAACCTAATCAAGCAAGCTATTATTAATGCTCCATCTTTAGCAACCCCAAAATTTTCAGAATCTTTTATTTTATACACATTTGCCTCAGATAAGTCATATGCCGCGATACTAAGTCAAGCGAATCAAGAAAAAGCAGAAGTTCCAATTGCGTTTTTTAGCTCAAATTTACAGGGTGTTGAACTCAATTATTCAGACGTGGAGAAGCAGGCTTATGCTGTTTTCAAAGCGGTCTTATACTTCAGACCTTTCTTACTTAAAACCCATACTAAGATCATAGTACCATTTCTAGCGGTAAGGAATCTTCTAGTACAGAAGGATGTGGGTGAGAAAAGGGTCAATTGGGTTACTGCCTTACAAGAATATGACCTTGAGATCAAACCAACAAACATTGTAAGAGGTCAAGGCTTCTGCAAAATGCTGTCCGGAGCATCACAAATTTCTAAAATTCCATATTAAGAGGTACAAATGTGTGAGGTAAGCCTAAACGATGCAGAATCATTATATGCTGATATCATTTATTATCTTAAGAACAGGTATGCTCCTTCACACCTTGATCATACTAAGAAAAGAGCTCTCAGGTTGAAAGCTAAACAATATCAGCTCATAAATGATATTCTTTTTAGAAAAAATTATGATTCGGTTCTTCTTAGGTGTCTTGAAAAAACTGAAGCTGAAAAAGTTTTGCAGGAACTCCACAATGGGCCAGCAGACGGACACTATGCGGGAGATTCTACTGCACATAAGATATTACTGGCCCACGCTGTTCAAAGACTCGCACAGTTACGTGAGGAGATGTCAAGTCTGCCAAACTACTGGTGGAAGACAGAAGAAGTCGTCCCTGCCACTACAACCGGTAAACATCGAGCAACCTTTTAGTCAGTGGAGATTGGACATAATAGGTGAGATCATTCCTCACTCTTCTAAGTAGCATAGATACATCCTCACGGCAACAGATTATTTTACTAAATGGGTAGAAGCAGTTCCGCTCAAGACAGCTAATTCTGAAAATATTATTGAGTTCATAGATCAATTTATAATCACTAGGTTTGGATTTCCATCCGCTTTAATGTTTGATAATGCATCATACTTTTCTGGAAATGCAATGACTGAATTTTCACTTAAAAGAGGATTCAAACTTAAATATTCGGCCAATTACTATCCGCAAGGTAATGGGTTAGCTGAGTCAACAAATAAAAACCTAATCATGACTATTAAAAGAACAGTTGACCAGAATCAAAAGAATTGGCACAAGGCTTTGGTATATGATTTATGGGTAGATAGAATAATGCAAAAAGCTTCAATCGGCACTTATCCCTTTAATTTAGTTTATGGGAAAGAAGTGGTTCTTCCGACTCACTTAACCATCTTCTCTTTGTCTTTAGTACAATACATTGATGAAGTACCCACCTCCTCCTTACAGCTGAGACAAATGGAAATAATTAAATTAGAAGAACAAAGAGAAAAAGCTAAGAAAATGCATGCTCATCATCAAGCGCTAGTGAAATCCTCTTTTGATTAAAACATAATGACTAGAAAAGATTTTCAGATGGGAGATTTAGTCTTAAAGTGGGATAAGGCTCATGGAGAAAAGGGAAAACATACAAAATTTCAAAGGATGTGGCTTGGTCCTTTTCAGATTGTTGAAGTCATAGGTTCATCAACATTTGTGTTACAGGATTTAGCAGGTAAGAGGGATCCTTTGCCTATTAATGGACAAATTCTCAAGAAATATTTTCCATAGAATATTATTCTTCTATTTTTGTAGAATAATTTTTCTTTTCATAATAAAACCAGTTGTGAGTGGTTACATTAGGTATTTACGGAAAGGACACCAATTCTCTTTCAGATTTTGAGCTTTTCGCTTGTATAAATAGCAAATCTTTTGGAAAATTGATCTTTATTATTGACAGATACAGTTAAAAACTTTAGCCTAGATATGATACTAGTTTCAACTTCAAAAAATTTGATGAAAGCAACCTTTAGTGAAGAAATTGTTTTATATCAGCATAATGAAAGGTATCAATAACAAAATGAAGATTCTCTATAGAACAGCTGTTTCCAAAAACCCTATTATTCTCGTCCAGAGCTATCTTAAGGAAACAATGACTTCCTCCCTGCTAAGGAAAATCGCAGCTTTCAGAGGGATAATCCAAGGATACACTATATCTTGAAGAATAAGAGGTCTCATCACAAGCCGGCTTATCATGATCACAGATATTATAACTTGCTGACTTTGCCAATAATATCTACCACAACAAGGCAATGACTCAAGATTGTTGCAATCAAAAGACAAGGGATCTCATCACGAGCCAACTTGTTCAGCAAAGTTATAAATCAAGTGAATGATTGTGTCATAATTTGGCTACCAAACCAAGACATTGTTCTTTAAGAATAAAAAGAAAATCAAAGCAATAAGTGTGAAATTGGATTTTTCTTTGAAAGTTATAGGTCACCTTGAGTATGGATATAGGATCATTGTTGGGTAACAGGTAACCCCGTCGAGGCTATAAACACCCGCTGGTAGCAGAGGCTCTACCTATGACAAATGAGCATATTTAAAACTGGTATACAAAGGAGACTTTATTTTATCTTTATAAGACCAAGTAATGGTTGACGTAAATACAAGGACTAGCGTGAGGAAGCAAATAATTAGAATAGAAAGAGGTAGAAACAAAATATCATTGACAGTTTAAAGCATAATGTACTCTATCTTTCCATAACAAAGTTTAATTTTCTGAAAAATTTTCCGTTTTGGAAGTAAGAAAAATTCAATAGAAAAACAGAGATAACTGGTTCTTCCAAGTGAATCGCCAATTGTTGTGGCCACTTACAACCCCCCCTCCTTATTTAGTATTAGCAATAACACTAAGTAAGTGGGGACCCTTAGTAAAAAATTCAAAAAATTCAATTAAGGCTTATGTATTATACTCCTTAAGAAAACATCGCATCGCGCGAAGTAAATACGAAATTTCCTTGTGACTACAATATAAACTGCAAAAGTGCGATGCGAAATCCATCGCATCGCATGCATTAAGAAATGCTCATATTCGAAAACCTTAAAAAATTTCTGATGGCCGATATGCAACATCGCATATCGCAATATCGCATAAAAAACACACAACCATTTAACAAATTGTAACAATCTGTGATCTTGCGATAACGCGATACTACGATTGGCGATCTTGCGATCGCGCGATACAACAATCTGCAATCTTGCGATAACGCAATACTGCGATCGGCGATCTTGCGATCGCGCGATATAGCAGATTCTACGATAAATGTGATCGGGCAACCCTGCGATAACACATCTTGATGAAAATGCGATAACGCGATAACGCGTCGATGCGATAACGTGATACGAATCACAAAAATCGTACATCCCAAATTTTCCCCGGCTCAACATTCAAGAAAAGCTATCCATAAACCAAAAGTTAGATATGCGCTTTAATGAAAATTAGTGAATGTATGCCAAGTGTTAATAAAAGACAATTTTGTGTTTTTTGAAGAGTTGGTTCACGTTAGGTGGCATGATGTTGTACATTCATAGAGCTCAGAGCTTTCTTGTCAATTTTTATTATCATTAATCTCTCCTTATGTGTGAACTGCAGGATCAAAAAACAAAAACAACATGAACCACTGTGCAGGGAGTGATTAAGGAAAAGGGTAAAGCTCCAAAAGCTCGGAAGCAGAGAAGAGATGCCCTCATGAATGGATACCGGATGCAACAAAGCCGCAAATTCCAGAGCGCTGCTGAGCTATCCATTACAGATCTGTCAGTCAAAGCCATGGTTGAATGAGTATTTGAATAATGCTGATATCAACAGGCGATTTAACGCTCAAGGGTAGAAGCTCATTAAAGGAGTATGTTTACAAAATTTTGAAGCTTATACCCGGTGAAGGAAAAGGCGCTAAGGGCGAAAAACGCACCAGAAAGGCCCGGATCAAAGAATGGAGGCATTTTTCGATGCGCAATTAGCGCTACGCTGAGAAAATTGCTCAAAAAGCAAAGTCCCTAACTACTTAGTCACTCGTAAGCCCAGAAAACGCAAAAAAGGAAAGGAAGAGGAAATTTGAGGGTTAACCAAGTGGAATTTGGGTTATTACTGAGCATACACAGTAAATCCACATAGCCAGAGATGATTCTCAAGTATATCTTCTATTTTGCTAAAAAAATGGTGCCAGCGCTTGCCATTTCTGTTTACTTAGCTCAACTAAAAGTGGAATATAGTCAGCCGACTCTATCCAGGAAAATATTGAATGCTCACAACATTAAGGAGAAAATGCAGAAATAGTTAGATGTTAGATTTAATTTTTAGAAATAATTTTGCTTAGAAAAAGGGCGGTCATTTAAACCGTATCCTGAATCTGTGTAATTAAGTTATCTAGTTAGTAGTATTTAAACCCTTCTCATGCATTTAGAGAAGGGTCCAGAAATTTATCAAAAACTTGTCCTCAGAACATGCACTTTTGCACCCTCAGAGGAGGTTTTGGTGAATGAATGGATCAAGATTTGTTGATGTTTGCATTTGATATCTGCTACTGATGTTGCACTTCTGCACTCTTAGTAGATGTTAGAGCAAGGAGAGATAAATCATTGTTGCTTGAAGCTTATGAGTAGGACCAGTCATAAATGGTACTTTTATCTCTTGACCATTTCTGTTTATATGTTAAAGTGATATACAATTTTTAGTTGTTTATATGTTATTGCATGAATGCTTGAGTTACCATTTGGCACTTTTATACGGTGGTAGCTATTTATTTATGTTTAATGTATGAATAGCTTATTATGCGATATGCTGTTCACAACTGTTTTGCCTAACTTTTTATCCGAAATAGTTCATCTTAATTGATTTCCTTTCTTATAATCGCTGAATGATCTTTATTACCAGTTTTTATATGAAATCTCTTTAGATCGCATAATATAAGAATTACATCCTGGGTTAGCATAGATTAGATGTGTTGCTTTTTATTAGATTACAATAGCATAGAATTAGATTAAAGCTTGAATTAGAATAGCTTAGATAGTTACTGTTAGATCAGCAACATCCAATTCTACACACACACACCCATAGATTGGGAAACTGGTCCCATTATCCCCAGTTGGACCCACTATACTAAACGGATAACGAGCTGCCAACCAAGGTCCGGACCGGGTGGGTATCCCCCTTGTTGTCGACCCGATTTTCGGGGCTTCAACACCTAGCAATCCCTAGTTTTACCGACTACTCCTATTGGTGCAAGAAAAGAGATGAAAGCTACGGAAATGGATGCCATTGACTCTTGGAAAGGTAAAATGCATGTGACTAAGCTACTTCTAAAGTAAAATATGGAAAAAATAGCTTTTTATATTTTTGAGTAATCTTGCAGAATTATTATGCATGTGCTTTAACTATTTTTTATTGTGCAGAGGTTGATTGGCGAAGGGAAATGGAGTGGGCACTTGCATGTTGTGGGGAAAAATGCCTATGCAGGACGATCCTATCCACCTAAGGTGTGACAGTACCTTAGCAACAAACAAATACAGCTACTTCGGTTTCTTCCTTTATGAAATGTGAAAGAGAGGAGATTGGTAGAGTTACCGTTATCTTCCGGTTGTCCCTCGATCTAGATCCTCTCCTCTTTGGGTGTCCACAGCTACTCGCCTCCTCGCTTGCTCAAGAGAACAGCTACTTGATTCCCACGAGATCACAAGAGAACAGCTACCTGTGACAAGAGAACAGCTACTTGCGACAAGAGAAGGATACAACACAAAGGAAAATATACATTTTCATAAATGATTCAGGATTAGAAGTAAATCAAATATACTAATGCAAATCATACAAAATACACCAGCATATAGGAAAGAACCAAGAAGCTTTATTGATTGATAAACAAGGTTCAGGAAGAGATACAACCCATAGGGCTCCAACCCAGCATCTCCTTCCCAGTAGAACGAAATTCCTTCTTCAGCCCCTTTCAAAGCATAAACACCCAATGATCCAACCACAAACCAACAACAATTCTTTACAATCACAACATTCCAGCCTCCTGATCTCATTGAGGAGTTTTGGAGAGAGGATGAGTCAGCTTGAGGCTGGTATGAAACTGACTAGTGTCCTATCCCACTTCAGTTCTTGAGTCCACTTGGAGGTTCTTGCTTCCACTTGGAGATTTGGAACCTCTTACTCATCACCAGTCGAATTCCCTGATGCAAGTGTCATTTTGGAAGCTTCCTGGGCATTGACACCTTGAGAAATGAGCCTGCCACTTGTCCAGTTACGCTCAGCGCAGGTAGCCTTTGTTGCAGTTGACATTCAACGCAGGTAGACAGTGGAGCAGTTGACATTCAGCGCAGATGCTCAGTGGAGCAGTTGACATGATCCAGAATTGGCCTGTTTTTTAGTGTTTTCAGGTGGAGAACTTCAGTGAATTGCTGTGGTTTGCTGGCCTTGTTCCTCTAGGGGTAGGAACAACATGTTTAGGGACTTTGGATCCCTTGATTATTGAAATTTCATGCTCAGTGATGTAAGGCACAAAAATGTCTATAACAGTTGCCCCCTAAAGTATGAGGCCGTTTATCGGGTGAAATGCTTTATCGAGGGCAGTCCGAAGTTCATCCATTTGCTCGGAGGAGACCTGTAATAAGATACAATACAATACATTATGATTCATTCTGCTTTCATGATCTAGCTAAGGCGAGCATTCCCATGCTCAGCTTTATAAATGCATTTTGGTACATAGAACAGACGATCGTCTGATGGTAGACTGATAATTCTGGCGAAACTATCATCCTTTGAGTAGGATGATCATCTGCTGCAATGATGTACATGTCAAATGTCTTTACTTTCCTGAATATATATTGCAGCCTGGATGGATGAAACTAGATCCGGGGTCTTCAAACTCGTTCGATCTTCACTCTAAGTACAAGTCGATCCATGTGAGAATTGCACTGAAGTCAAACATGGAAAGAGATCGCTTGATTACCGGTCAATGATGTAAACTGTTAACAAGCGCGAGAGGAATCACCGATAATGATAATGACCCTCAAGGTACTGTAGTACAATTCACGTGGTGTGAATAAAGGACTTGGCGTCGAACACCACGCAAAATCTTTTGGTCGAAGGTCATTGATGTATACCTGTCTCCGGAAGTGAGAAACTTGCCATTGAGGCATGCAAGCTTCAAAGTACTGAAGGGGTTGTTCCTAGATCAACTTCTTGGATAATGAGCTGATGTCGACAAGAAGCGATCCATCAAAGGAGGGCCTTAATGAATCCCACATCAGTGACACGGAATGGAGCTAATGATTTTAGTGGAGGTGAAAACAATCTGTGACATATGATTCAGGGTGGCGGTCATGAATGGATGAAGGATAATGTATGGCAGTGGATGGGACCCGGTTGACTCTTTCTGAACGACTTCTCTTGAACATATGGCGACACTGATGCGATGGATTGGTAGCATTACCCCAAGTATGGATGGTATGGCGAGACCATGGTGATGTGACCGGTGAATGAAACAACCCAACCCGATGTGGTACGGAGGAAAAGTGTCATGTTCAAGAGCGACCTGCTACCATCAAAGACTTCTCGATTTTTCCCAATTTTTCCCCAGTCATTTCTGACCAGTACCTCTTTATTTTTGTCAAGCTTGAGGAGGATAACATATGCTTGTTCTATAACCTGCCCTTCGGGCAAGCCCATCGCTATGTTTTAACGAGCCTAGCGATAGTGAAACTCGTTCTCGTCTAAAGACAAGTTTGTCGCTATTTAGTGATTTTAACGAGTCTAACGACAAGGAAAACTCGGCCCTTTTCATTTTTAGAGAGTCTGAAAAGGTACATAAAGTTAACTCCAAAATTCCTTTTTCGTCATCTAATCCCTTAAGTCCGAAAAATTATAAAACAATACAGAAGGGATGAGTTTTCGATAGTTTTAACGAGCCGAACAAAACAAGCGCTCGATCTTTTTGTGCAATAATCCCTCAGGTCCAAAAAGATTAAAATCTAGAGGAGGGATAGCCCTTCCGGTCGTTTAACGAGCTGGAAGGCCAAAACTCGGCAATCTTTTCATATTTTATGAGTCAATTGAAAAGAGCTTAAAGAAGACTCATCTTTCGAGGAACGAGTGATGAACAGGGTTAGCAGCTGATTCCAGGTACATGTTGGAATTTTCCAATCACGGCAGTGTCACAAGGATGGCTACATGAAATCACTCTTCGCAACTGTTCCTCAAAATGGGTAAACAATCATATGGAGGTAAATGATCGGCCAAATGAACGGTGGAGGTGATGGTGCACAAACACGACCAAGGCTTTTATGGTTGATCAGGTTACATACTCAATAGTTATTTACCGGGATGGGTTCATTTTTTAACGAGCTTGAATGCGCCAAAACACTGCTCAATCTTATGTTTATTTTTTAACGAGCATGAACTATGTGCTAAAACTGCTCGGATCTCACTTTTCTATTTTTTAACGAGCATAAATTCCGCGGTAAAACTGCTCGATTATATGGTCAAATTTTGATTTTTTACCATTACTAGCTTTTCTCTTTTCAAGGATAGTACTGCATTTTCAATTGCTGCATCAAACTTAGTTAGAAATACATAACATGAGATAAAAACCCTAATATTTTTCTTTGAACTACGTAAAAAGCCATTAAAAAGTGTTTTTACCTCTCATTTTACCATTTCATTTGAACTTGGTTTGTTGGAGCTTTGGAGGTGCCTCTTCCCCCTTGATTTTCACCAGCTGATTCCGGGAGATTCTGTGGATGATTCTCGGCGCCGTCTGGACCAGGTAGGAGCTAAACCCTAGCTCTTTCTTTTCATGGTTTCATTTTTCCATTCTGTGCCTGTTTTCCAGTCTTTCTGAGCCTCAGGGGTTTTGCCAGGGTGCCCTACCATCAGCGCAGGTTGTCCATTCGAAACCTGCATTGAATGTCAAGCTGCCTTAAGGCAGCCTGACCTTCAACGCAGGTAGGACACTGTCTGCCTGCGTTGGGCTCAGAAAACTGAGTTTTTAGCACAGTTTTTGATGAAATTTCGCCAGTTTCTCATCAAATCCAGGATCTTACTCATTCTCTTGTTTGTTTTGCAGGAACCTTTGAGCAAAATGTCCCTTACATGGTGAGAACGACAACATGAAGAAGAAGATATGATTGCTCTCCATGACCCTGTCACGGTGAACGCGCTGCGGAACTGTGGCCTGCTGAAGTTTTTCCGTATCTCTAGAATGAGAGCACGGAGTTCTTTGCTGCAGTATATGCTTGATGCTTGGGATCCCATCAACCAAGTATTCCAGATTAGGGGAAGATCCATCCCCTTGACCGTCATGGACATTTACTTCTTGACTGGGTTGTCAAGGCGGGGTGCCCCCATTTCTTTGTTAGGTTCGGCCCGGGGGAATGACTCCGTGAGAGACTATGTTCGCCAGTACTGCAGCGAAGGTTCCCAGCCGAGCAGAGACGGCAAGGTTGTTATCCATGAGATTACTGATAGGTCTCTCAGGTCCATTCTGTATACTATTGGTAGGATGGCCGGTAGCGCATCTCTACATGTTGCCAACAGGTCTTATGTGCAGCACGCCTTGGAGTGTCTCCAACCGAAAGTATTCAACTGGTGTGATGCAGTACTTGTTCAGATGAAAAGTCAATTGACCAAGTTAAAGGAAGGGAAGCTGAAGAACTTTGGATTTGGTTCTATTCTGACTGCCTTCACCTTGGAGAAAATCCCACTGATGCAGCCTCAGTATATTGCACTCGACTTGCCTTCTCCGACCGAGCCACGCATGCAGAGATGGGTCGATCACATGTCTAGGCATGCTGGTCAACCTCAAATTACTTTCACTGATACCTTCTTCAGGTGGTTTGAGCATCAGGAGATGGTCTTTTCCGAGTATCCATATGTGGGTATGGATTTCCGAGGTGATTCGGATTTGGTGTTACCGGATGGCGAACATTGGGGCGCTATTGGTAAAATCTTTGACCATATCACTGTTTACAGTTTTTATTCATAATGTTGCTGTGCTTTATTCTGTCAAGACTTTTAATCAAACTCTTGGGTGCATGCAGATGTTGGTCCTGTTCGTCCAGCAGTTTGTCCGAGACCACCAGTTACTGCCCCGGCAGTGGAGCCTGCTGGGAGAGTTATTCTTCGCGACCTTGATGTGGCCGAGACCCTTACAGCTGTGCAGGAGCAAGTTGAGAGCCTTACTCTCGGTATTCCGGATGTACGGATCGATGAGTTACCTTTACAGTTGCAGCGGCATACTACTGGTGTGCCTAGACGATGGACTCATCTCTTGCGCATGATTGCACAGGCCGTGACGTGCTATCATGAGCACCACTAGGCTAGGGTGCCCCCTAGCACTTTTGAGTTTTTGGGTCATGCGACCAATTTTTGTCTTGGTTACAGAACATTATGTATAAACGATAAACAGCTTTTATATATTTTGATTTTCGAGGTTTATTCTGGTTGATTTACGTGATCCACTTGCATAACATTGATGCATTTCTTTTTATAAATGTCGCAAATGTCTATCTAATACATAGTTTGCTAATGAATCGGTTAATGTGTTTAAGTTCCTGGAAATATGCTGGTATTGAATTGAATCAAACTGTCTTTCCAAAATCTTAACCCTTAGAAACATTCGATAAATAGCTGGATTGCGGACAAAATATATACCATTGATTTGTAGTATCACAAGTTGTGAGTCTAGCCTGACGATTAGTCGGCGTATACCATGGGCGATGGTATCAGAGAGGAGTTCTATCAACACGCTATACTCAGCAATGTTATTCGTTGATTGCCCAATACACACACCTCTGAAACTCACTAACTCGCCGCTTGGATAAAAAATGGCCCAGGCTGCGGAGGATAGATTCCGCGAACTACGACTCGCTCCGTCAGCATATCCCACACATGTCTGAGAAAAGTTCGACATCTGCAACAAATGAAAAAGGTGGATTACTCGACCGAAACAAACACTTTAGCGAAAACAAAATACAACAAAAGCACTCAGGTTACTACTTAGGCATAGTAACGCTTGAGGTACAACCTGTTGCGGGGTTGCGCCAGTGGGATTCCGTCATAGTCCATCAACTCGTAGGCTCCTTTTGCTAACACTCGTTTAACAATATAGGGAACCATCCATAAAGAATTAAATTTTGCTGCTCCCAATTTGTCGGATTCTTGGTCGTAAAGAAAGACCAAGTCACCTTCAGAGAAGACACGGGGTTTGACATTTTTGTCGAACTGCGCCTTGACTCGTTTCTTATGGGCTTCGTTAGCCAAAGCGGCGTCACGACGGGTTTCATCCAACTGGATTAATTCCAAGAAACGGGCCTCTTCTTCTGAAGTTCCGGGGAGGAGGTCAATTGCGAGTTTAAGAGACGAAATTTCACACTGGATTGGTAAGACTGCCTCCAGGCCATACACCAATTGGAAAGGTGTGAACCCAGTCGCATTCTTTACCGATGTTCGGTAAGCCCACAAGGCTGAGTACAGGATTAGGTGCCACCTTCTTTTGTGAACCCCGATCATCCTTTGCAACATACGCTTCAGGACCTTGTTGATTGCTTCAACTTGTCCGTTGGCTTGCGGATAATACGGGGTAGAGCTGTCGTGAGATAGCCCTAGCTTGGCAGCTAATTCAACCATCATGTGATTGCGAAAATGCAATCCATGATCTGTAACTATAGCCTGTGGTACGCCGAACCTGGCGACTACATGATTGAAAAAGAAAAGGGCAGTTGTTTCACCAGTGTTATCCAATGTAGGCATCGCCTCGGCCCATTTGGTAAAATAGTCAACGGCGACTATAATATACCCATGCCCCCGGTCGAGGTGGGGTTACATTGCATGAAATCGATGCCCAATTTGGCGAAAGGCCCAACAACAACTATTGGCTGTAAAGGTGCGGGTGGTCTTCTGGTTTTGCTATCAAAAATCTGACATGCATGGCAACTTCTGACTGCGATTATGCAATCTTTGAACATGGTTGGCCAGAAGTATCTTGCTCATAAGATTTTTTGTGCTGTTGCATGTCCAGATTGATGCCCCCCACACACGCATGAATGACACTCATTCAGGGCTTTCTCGGCCTCCTCATGGGTAAGGCACCTCCTCAGAACTGTATCGATACCACGACGGTAAAGCGTATCACCGACGATCATGTAGTCTTTAGGTTGGTATCGTATACGTTTCTGTTTAGAGTGAGAGGTGTTAGGCCTGAACTTTTGGGTTTGGAGATAAACTATGATATCTCCATACCACTCATCGCTTGTAGATATCAGAAACAAATTTTCATCCACGATTGACTCTTCCGATGTTTCATCGTTGGACGACGATGGGATATCGCACAATAATTCCGCGAAAACTAGAGCTTTCTTTGATTTGGATTTTACAAATTCCAGATCAAACTCTTGAAGGATCGCTATCCATTTTGAATATTTGCCCCCTAGCAACTGTCGCAACAGTATATAAGTCATGGGGTTGCAATCTGATAAAATGGTAGTTTTCCGAAAGAGGACATAATGTCGAAACCTTTGAATCGCTTGAACAGCTGCAAGCGCTAGTTTTTCAACATAAGAATATTTACTCGCTGTATCATTTAAGTTTTTACTTAAATAATATATAAGATGTTCAATTCCATCGACTTCTTGTACTAAAACCATCGCAATGGTCGTATCCGCTGCAGCCAGATACAGGTTAAAATCTCTTTGATAGTCTGGGGCATACATTAATGATGCTCTTACTAGAGAATCTTTCAGAGCATCAAAGGAAGCTTGCGCGACCTGATCCCAGACAAAAGGTACATCCTTTTTCAAAAGACGAGTGTAACCTTTAGCAAGTTCTGCGTAATTTGGAATGAACCTCCTCAGAAAGTTTGCTTTCCCTTGGAGTTTCTGAATCTTAAGCAAATTTGAAGGTGGAGGCAAATTAATGATTGCTTGAACCTTGCAGGGGTCGAGACGAATCCCATCCTTAGAGACTACAAAGCCAAGTAAACGACCAGAACCGACGCAAAACACACATTTGTGCGGATTGAGTCTTATCTTGTAGTGTCGGCAACGTAGAAATATCACTCTTAAATGCTGCGGATGATCAGTCCGCTTTCGCGAATGAGCCGGAAGGTCGTCGAGATATGGTTGAACGATGTTCTTGATGTCATGGAAGGCATAATTCATTGCCCTCTGAAACGTCGCCCCTGCGTTCTTTAAACCAAAGGGTAATTTTCGATAAGCAAATGTGCCCCACGGACAAATAAATGCAGTCTTTGACTGCTCCTGTGGGCGGATATTTATTTGATTATACCCAGAAAATCCATCCATAAATGAAAAGATTTCACATCCGGCGCATTCATCAATTATCTGGTCGATGAAGGGTGTAGGGTAGTTGTCCTTTGGACAAGCTTGGTTTACATCCCTATAGTCGACACACACTCTAATCGTCCCTTGTTTCTTCATAACAGGGATGATATTCGATACCCAATCAGTTAGAGGAACCGGGTAGATGAAACCAGCATGGAGAAGTTTCTCAACTTCTGCCTTAATGGCAGCGGCTTTCTTGGGGTGTACCTGTCGAAGACGTTGTCTTACTGGTTTGACATCAGGATACATTTTAATTTCATGTTCAACAATACTCGAGTCAATGCCTGGCATTTCGTCATATGACCAGGCAAAGACATCTCTGAATTTGTGAAAAAGAGCGTTATATATTTCCAGTTTTGAAGGGGAACAACCTTTGCCGACATAAATATTCTCTACAACATCTGGTTTAGTCGAGATATTTATGGCTATAGTCTCTTCAATATTGGATAGGTTCCGCTCGGAATCCACCGTATTTATAGTATTTGATAGGAATTCAAAAACTGAAGGGTGGTAAAGGTCTTGTTGAATATCTTCTTCATATTCCGGAAGAAGGGAACGATGGTGGTGATCATTCCATGGTGCCCCCTCAATCAACATTGATTGTAAGATTCCTTCATCAGTCCCATGCACTTTCGACCAAGGATCTAATGGGGTACCATATTCTCTAAACCTATCTACCCAAACGCTTGACGAGCGTTGATTTGGGTTCGCCTCCCATGCCCGAAACATTGATTGCTACAATATTTCTATAGGGCTTGGGGGCAAAGCCATTGAATGATCCATGTCGACTTTGTCTTCTGCGACCTTCGTGGAAGATATCATGTTGCAGGTTGCTACAAACGGTATATTTCCTATATAGATAGGAGGTGGTAGCGCGAAAGTTCCCATCATTGTGGGGTCTTTCAATAGGCCTACTCCGATATCTTGAATTGAATGGTCGCCCCCATGGATCATGGGAATGCTTCCTGTAACTTGTGAACCATTAGGGAGGAAGTTTTGTTGGTCGACGACCGTAATCCCTCCTTGAAAAGGGAATGCGATCTTCCTAAAATAAGTCGACACTACAGCTGCCATGGCATATATCCATGGTCTTCCCAGTAGGATGTTATAGTCAAGATTTCCATCGATGACTTCAACATCAATTTCCACTGTTTTTCCTCCTAGTTCAACCCTCAAGTTATTTAGGATGCCGTACGGGGTGTACGTCCTTCTGTCGAATGCTTTTAGTGTCGTCGAAGATCGTGACAAGGTTGGAGATCCGAGAGTTTTCCAGCAACTCATCGACATGATACATGTAGATGCCCCCTCATCAATAATTGTTCTGTGAACAGTTTTGTTGAGGGCTTTCACTTGAATAAGGAAAGCTAGTTGAGCTGGTAACTGAGGATCATATCCTTTGTGATCAAAGGATACAAGATTGGAATCCTTAGGATCAACCCCACCAATAGCTAATAACAACGCCTGCCTTTGGGATGGGCAATTTTGTAGTACCTCAAGAGTCGACATAGCGGATGGCGATTGGGCCAAATCTTCCACTATGTTATAATTCTGCGCCACCCTGGCGCAAGGATTAAATGTCGACTTGTGTACTACTCCCTTTGGCGGTTTTATTGTTAATTCAGGAATGATGGGTGGTACAACTTCTGCCGAAGTTGTTGTCGAACTACTAGGTTGATCTTTACCTTTGTCGTTCGGCACCTGTGGATTCCCGTAATCTTTGTTCCTTGTCGAAATCAAAACATCATTTTGTTACTTAGAGATCGATAACATTAGCACTTACGACGGGGAAGCATTTCCACTATCAACCATATTTTGACCTGGATTTGGGAATGGATCAGTCAACACAGTTGAGGTATGTGAACTTTTGAAGAACTTCTTAAGTTCAGCTTTATATGGACAATCGGATGTCCAATGATCATCGTCACATATCATGCATGGGCTGGTTGGTTTCCCTCTTCCAGGAGGGTTTGAAGAAGTTTTTTGAGGGGATGACTCACCCTGTTTCTTCTTCTTCCCTTTGTTTTGCTTCTTCTTGCTCCCTGGTTGATTGGAATTTTTGCCTTTATCTGCTGATATGGCATTTATTTCCGAAGCAAGAATTTCTTGATTTGCATTTTGATTCGAAGTCTTACGGGCTTTCTTAGACGAATCCCTTGTCGAATTTGCGTTTGCAATGCCAATCACACCTTCGCCGGCATGAGAGTCACTATTGGATTTAGGCGGAGGAGGAATTGAAAATTCCGGTCTAGGGGCGTCAGGTATCTTGTCGTAGAGCGTGCCAGACTGAGTATACACTAAGTCTAGATACTGTGCACGAGCAATAACCTGCTCCTCTGTTACGACTCCCCCCTTGGCCACATCTTCCGTTATAGCAGGAAGTAATGACTTTATAAACCACTCAGCTAATAGCTGATCTGGAACATAAGTCTTCACCATTCTGCGACGACGACGCCACTCATGTATATGATCGGATATATGTGTGGCTGTCGTCTGCTTGAAATTGGTTAAGATTTATGTTCCAGTTTCATACCTTATCGGTAACTGAAAATGGGTTAAGAAAGTCGTGGCTAGGGAACTAAAATTGTCGAAAGAGGCTCTAGGTAATTCAATATACCATTTAGCCGCTGGACCTGCCAATGTCCTCTGAAAAAGGCGAAGCCTTATCGAATCATCGTTCAAGGTGTTTGACGAACACCACAGATGAAAAGTCATCACATGATTCGACGGGTCTTCGCCTAGATTTCCATTGAATTTAGGAATGCCCGATGGAAGCTTGTGAGGAATCGCTGGCCACCAATGGGCATAAGCAATTAGATCGTTCCTTAATCGGTGTAAATCTGGTAATTCTAAAGTTGCCACGAATGGTAACTGTTGATTCAGGTTTGGCGAGGCGTACCCAGGATACGATGGAATCGCCTAAGCAGTAGGCCTCTGCATACCAGCATAATGTAATTGATGTTGGTATGATTGATACGGCTAGTGGACTTGACCACTGTAAAGCGGTTGGTTTAAACCGTTTTGAATATACGGTTGTCCACTATTCGCAAAGATCTGTTGCTCAGATCCTTGGTACACCTGCTGGAATTGTGGTTGTTGGTATTGCACTAGCCACGGTTGTGGAGCCATGTTCTGCTGTGCTATACTAACCGACGGACCAAGATGTGGGGTAATTATACCCGTTTGGACCTGTGTCGTCCCGACAGTTGGCGATTGTGGTTGTGTCACAGGGTCAAGGGGCTGTTGCATTACAACCTGAGAAATTTGAGGTTGACACGCAACAGGCATCGTTTGAACTTGCGACACTGTTACAATAGCTGGTGTCGTCGGGATGTTCGACATAGGTACACATTGTTGCATAGAATACACAACTCTTGGCTGTTGGGGTAGCATAGGTACCCAACCACTTGTCGTAACTCCGGTATAACCTGAATACGGTTGAGAACTGCCGTATGGGTATCCTCCCAGAGGGGGTAATGAAAGGGCATATTGCCCCCCATATGGTAGCAATCCAGAACTCAAGGGTATGGTTTGCCCTTGGGGACTGGATGGCCCAAATTGACCTCCATAGGGATCAATTTGTCTAGTTTCAACATAAGAATTACCGGATATTATTCCGGAGGAACAAACTGGAACAGACCACACTGTCGAAATAGTCCCTGGGTGGACTCCTTCTAGCTGTTGAGAGCTAGTTGGGACAGATGGTACACCGGCAAACATCGTCGGAGTGGCGGCAGGGAGTTCTGCCGTCGCTGTGTCGTTCGACACAGTCTTAGATGTCGACGATTGCTCAGACATTTTAAGTCTATCCAATAAATTGCCTAGCGATTCTACAGGAACTTCCACTGGCGATGGACAAACTTCTGATGTTGCAGGAAAAAAAGTGACCCCTACTCCAAAATGAGTTGGAGTACTTGCTTGCGGGTCCTCTACAATTTCCTCTATCGCAATCAAACCAGGTGGAAGAGGAAGACCGTCAGGTCCGTAAAAGATTTCTGGTGCCGAAGAAGGGGTTGTTTCGACAACGACAGTTGTTTGAGGAACAATACTCTCTGGACCGGTTACAGATGGAACTGGTTCAGTAACGCAAGTACTTGTTCTCAGACTAGGATCAGTGTTACTGTCCCTCTGTGGCTATTGAACTTCTTCAATAGAGGCAGGGTTTCCAGAAATGCTTGGAGTAACCGGAATCTCAGATGTTGTTGGAACAGTTGTTCTAACTTTGATGGGAGATTTTGAACCGGTTAAGCAAGTTCGCTTTGTCCGTACTGTTTTCGATCCCAGAGACAAAGACGGTTGACTTGCAAGCCTCCGCGAACGACGGGGTTTCAATTGACTTTCTTCCACAGTTGCGGATTACTCGATCAACTAAAATACAAAAGGGGAAATTGTGTTTCCGAATTGAATGAATTTTATTAGACGCTTTTAGACACAACTTGCTTTTTCAGTTTTAAAGAGTCGAGAAAAAGCTAAAGATGACTCTAGTCTCCTTTGATGTTTTAACGAGCCCGAAGTGACAAATGCTTGGATGGACTTTTTCTGTTATAGAGTCTGAAAAAGGCCAAAAGAAACTGCTCTGGAGATCTAGGCAGAAGGTGTGCCAAACTTTTCGCAAAACCACAGAATACTTTTTACGGTACGGGTGGTCGATCTTCGTGAATGCTGTGTTCACTACATTGCGATCAGTAGGGCGACCGACACGGCTTCCTAAGGATAAAGGATATATGCCTATAGGGGTCTCCCAATATATATGCGATGGTACGTGGGAGCACAAGTCTGTATTAGCGCTATCGTCCCTCAGGAGGAATCACCCACCTTCTTCGAGATCGACAGTCACTAGGTTTAACGACGCCGGAACACGTCTCTACCTAGACCTCTATGTTGTGCGTTATGTTGCAAAGCGTTGTTAGGTTCATTCAGTTTATTTTAAGTTGATCTTTTTAAAGTTTGTCTTTCAGGATCACCACGAGATGTATGGTACAAATTCCTAAATGCAGTCTAAGATGATAAGCAAGCTTTATAATCTTTCAACTTTGAAAATCCTAGCTACTAAGGGAAAAGAGAGCGACTATCTTTTCTCAAAGAGCAATCAGCACATTCTAATGCACTCTTCCTAAATCAAACATGCAAACTCATCAAAATGCAAATGCACAATGCAGGTGTTTGTTTTCCACTTTCTTAGTATAAATGCCTACAAAGAAAGCTTTTTGTACAACTTTGAATTTGCTTTTAAATGACTGAAATAAACAAGTTTACTTTTTCAAAATCAGCAAGGGTAGAAGAGATTACAATCACTTTTCGATTTTTCGAAAGGAATACTCGTTTCGACACTTAAAAGTGACAAATTCAAACCAATAAGCAAAAGCAAATGATAATCAAACTGCAAACAACCATTGAACTCTCTCCTAAGATCACAATCAATCAATCAATCAGATCTGAATCAAGGGCTACAGGATGATCACTTTACTCATGCAAAGGAAAACTGTAAATGACGCCACAAACACATAAAAACACTTACAGTCTTTTTGTACAAAAACGAGGTGGAATTCAAGCAAAGAAAAGGGGTTATCAGACTGGTACCTATGCTGGTTAAAGGCTGCAAAAACAGAGATCAAAACAGGGCAAAAGACAGCAAGGAACCCCAGCTGCACAAGGCCACACTGGTTCAGCGCAAGTGTAACACTGTCAGTTTGACATTCAGCGCAGGTAGCCTTCACGGGACCTGTGTTGAAATGCAGACTGCCTTCACAGTGTCTGCGCTGAAAGGAGAAACTCTCGTTTCTCTTGGTTTCCGGGTCATAAAATGCTCAAAAATCAACTGTTTCAGGCCAAATCAGAAACACAAGCAAGGTATAAATAGAGGGATGCTTTGAGAGGGTACTAAAGACTATCACAAAGGATCATCAAGTCATTTGTGAGTCCATTGTTGAGATCATAGACAAAAATCCAGTAAAGGATCAAGGCAGCAACATTCTACTTTGCAAAGCAGTTCGATTGTTGCCGTTGAGTCTATGAAGTAAACAATGATGTAAACACAAACAAAATGACTAAAACAAATCCTCCCCAGCGGAGTCGCCAATTTGTTGTGGGGAAAAATGCCTATGCAGGACGATCCTATCCACCTAAGGTGTGACAGTACCTTAGCAACAAACAAATACAGCTACTTCGGTTTCTTCCTTTATGAAATGTGAAAGAGAGGAGATTGGTAGACTTACCGTTATCTTCCGGTTGTCCCTCGATCTAGATCCTCTCCTCTTTGGGTGTCCACAGCTACTCGCCTCCTCGCTTGCTCAAGAGAACAGCTACTTGATTCCCACGAGATCACAAGAGAACAGCTACCTGTGACAAGAGAACAGCTACTTGCGACAAGAGAAGGATACAACACAAAGGCAAATATACATTTTCATAAATGATTCAGGATTAGAAGTAAATCAAATATACTAATGCAAATCATACAAAATACACCAGCATATAGGAAAGAACCAAGAAGCTTTATTGATTGATAAACAAGGTTCAGGAAGAGATACAACCCATAGGGCTCCAACCCAGCATCTCCTTCCCAGTAGAACGGAATTCCTTCTTCAGCCCCTTTCAAAGCATAAACACCCAATGATCCAACCACAAACCAACAACAATTCTTTACAATCACAACATTCCAGCCTCCTGATCTCATTGAGGAGAGATCAATATATAGGAGTTTTGGAGAGAGGATGAGTCAGCTTGAGGCTGGTATGAAACTGACTAGTGTCCTATCCCACTTCAGTTCTTGAGTCCACTTGGAGGTTCTTGCTTCCACTTGGAGATTTGGAACCTCTTACTCATCACCAGTCGAATTCCCTGATGCAAGTGTCATTTTGGAAGCTTCCTGGGCATTGACACCTTGAGAAATGAGCCTGCCACTTGTCCAGTTACGCTCAGCGCAGGTAGCCTTTGTTGCAGTTGACATTCAACGCAGGTAGACAGTGGAGCAGTTGAAATTCAGCGCAGATGCTCAGTGGAGCAGTTGTCATGATCCAGAATTGGCCTGTTTTTTAAGTGTTTTCAGGTGGAGAACTTCAGTGAATTGCTATGGTTTGCTGGCCTTGTTCCTCTAGGGGTAGGAACAACATGTTTAGGGACTTTGGATCCCTTGATTATTGACATTTCATGCTTAGTGATGCAAGGCACAAAAATGTCTATAACATTGCAGGAGGTTGGGAAGGTGAGAAGAGAGCCTAAGGGGTTCGTATCACCCTTCTAGAGAGTTTCACAGTGATTAGATCTCCAAAAATTGCTCACGTGAACTTCTACAGGAAGTCTGGAGGGGTTCTATAGGATGTTCTACAGGAAGAGCCGAAAGAGGATTTTAGAGGGTTGATGGTGGAAGGTGGGAAAGTGAAAATGGAGGATGGATAAGGATGTTAAGGGGTCTAGGACCTGGTAAATGAAGCTAAGGAGTGATGAAAGTGGTTGGATTTGTTCAAGGATGGAGGGAGCAATGTTGCACAGAAATGTAGAAATTAAGGAAAATCGGGAATGTGTGGCGAATGTAAGGGAGGAATCTTGGATTAAGGGTTGGAGCAGGTTTCATGATGGAGGAATGGTAGGTAGGGATATATTACAGGTGCTCTACACACTGTTTTCCAAAATTGATCGAATAAAGACTGAAAAAACCAGAGATCTATCTATTTTGACCTAATCTGACCTAAAAATCAGAAACATGATGAACATAAGTTTATAGACAGGAAACCATGCCAGGTAACTATGGAAACTAAGCAAGAATAGATCTAAACATTCAAGTACAACTGGTACCAACTTCTCCAACTAAAAATCTAACACTAGCAATTGCATGGAAAGGCAAAAAATAGTGTTTTTGTGGCAGCAAGTATGCCTTGGTCTCAGCTCATGGTTCCAAGGAGGGAGAGATGAGATGAAGGGTTTATTGATGGAATTTTTGCAGATATTTTCTGTTATCCAACTGTAAAATCAACCTGAAGCATGAGAATATATTTTAATCATAAAAAACAACCTAAGTAACAAAGCAAGATCTTAACCTAAATAATAGAAATTATTCTATGAATGCAAGGAAAACACATAAAAGTACACAAAGGAGGTACTGGCACTTGTTTTGGGACCAACCTCAAGAGCTACATCCTCCTAAGAAAAGCTCTGAGATGATGCAAAGTGAAATTTATCTCCATTACTCAAAAAATAACCATGTCACAAAAATGTTTACAACAAGATCTCAAAAACGAGCTGAAAGGTAGAGCAGCACTAAAGTGCGAAAAACAACTGTTTAATAGCTAAACTACCAAGGCTTGAAGCCTTCCTATTTATGCACCATGAGGCTTGGCTGCTCAAAACTGCAAATAATCAGCCACTTCACAAAATCTACTCGGCTGCCCTTGGAAATCATCTTTGGTGGGTTGTTGAACTCTGAGCTGATAGTGGAGAACTCGAGGAAGGGGCCATTTAGTGCAGGAGACACCCTTCCTACCAATCCTCAGCCTTATTCCCTTGTATTTGGCTATCAACTGGCTCCTAAATGCTTGACCTTGGTCCAAAAGATGTCCAAAAATCTGCAATAAGCACGTATTAGACTTTGTGATCAAGTGACTATTCTGATTCATTCAATTAACATAAATATATTCAAAAGCATGCATAAAACTATGAAGAATGGTGGATTAATCAAGAATAATAGGCAAAAGGAGCCCAATAAGTTACCCATTTTTGGGGATCATCAGCAGGATTGACTTCAACCAAAGACCTTGAAGAGCTTGAGAGTATTTATGGGTCTCACGGGCTACTATCGCAAATTTTTCTGTAATTATGGTCGGATTGCTAGACCCCTCACTCACCGTCTCAAGAAAAATTCATTTCTCTGGAATGATGAAGCGCAATAGGCATTTATAGCTCTCAAACATGCCATGAGTTTCACTCTTGTATTAGCACTACCCAACTTCACCAAATCTTTTGTGATTGAATGTGATGCTTCAAGTACAGGTATTGGGATGGTCTTAATGCAGGAAGGTCAACCCTTGGCCTTCACTAGCCAACAACTAAGTGGGACAAATCTAGGACAATCTACCTATGAGTAGGAGATGATGGCCATCTTACATGTAGTAGATACCTGGCGACCATACTTATTGGGGCGACATTTCAAAATCTGCACAGACCATCAAAGCCTTAAATATTTTTTGGAGCAATGCCTATCCTTGCCACAACAAAACAAATGGCTCGCCAAAATGTTGGGATATGATTATGAGATAATTTACAAGAAAGGGCATGAAAATTTTGTAGCAGATGTGTTATCATGCCAATTTGAGGAGGAGATCACCCTTCTCCCAATCTCCCTTCCCATTACAGAATGGATTGAAGAGGCTTGCAAGGAATAATTTTCACATCCTTTGCTCTCCCAACTCATTAATAAATTGCAGGCGGATCCAAATTCCATAGTGGGCTACTCTTGACAGGCTGAGATTCTTCACTACAAGGATAGAGTCATGATATCACCAACATCCACCCTCAAAATTCGCATTTTGGTAGAGTTGCACTTATCTCCCACTGCAGGCCATTCAAGCTTTCAGAAGACTTATGCTCGCACTCAACGTTCATTCTTTTGGATAGGCATGAAAAAGGACATTCTTACTTTCGTAGCTGAGTGCGACGTATGTCAGTACCACAACAGAGAAATAGTCAAATCCCTAGGCACATTACAGCCATTGCCCATCTCAGACTCAATCTGGATGGAGGTTTCTATGGACTTCATTACAGGTCTTCTAAAGTCAAGCAACAAGTCAGTCATCATGATGGTTGTGGACAGGCTTTCTAAGTATGCTCATTTTTGTGCCTTACCATACCCTTATACACCGACCTTGGTGGCTCAATCTTTCATGGACCAGATCTTCAAATTTCATGGCATGCCCACTTCCATTATGTCTGATCGTGACCCGATCTTCACCAATAACTCTTGGCAGGAACTCTTCAGGCTACAAGGTACCCAACTACAACTCAGTACTTCTTGTCATCCCCAAAATGATGGTCAAACTGAAGTAGTCAACAAATGTTTGGAGACCTACCTTAGGTGTTTCACTTCAGAAAAGAAACATCTATGGGTACAGTGGTTACCTCTAGCCGAATGGTGGTATAACACTAACTATCATACCACTACCAAAATGACTCCATACGAAGAAGTTTATGGTCAACTCCCTCCTTCACCTACTTCTTATATTCAGGGATGCTCGAAGGTACTAGTAGTGGATCAACTCCTACAGAGCTACACAACCATGCTAGCCCACCTCAGAGAGAATCTCTATCAAGCTCAAAACCGCATGAAGCAACAGGTAGATCAACATCGTTCATAATGCAAATTTCAAAAAGGGGATCAAGTATTTTTGAGGCTGCAACCATATAAGCAAACATCACTCAAAGACAAGGGTTTTCAGAAATTATCTCCAAAATTCTACGGATCGTATCAAGTACTTCAGCACGTCGGAGAAGTAGCCTACAAGCTAGCTTTTCCATCCACTACAAATTCCCATCCAGTCTTCCATGTCTCATGCCTCAAGAAAGTGATTGGAAGCCATTGTCGAATTCAAACCAGTCTACCAAAATTGGATGAAGAAGCTTCAATCTGGCTCCAACCTGAACAAGTTCTTGACACGTTAGAATGGCACCTACACAACTACATGATAAAGGAAGTCCTTGACAAATGGAAATACACCTCTCTGGAAGATGCGACCTGGGAACCAACCACTATTATCTAGCAGTTTCTGTAATGTCAACTAATGAGCCCCAGAAATGGGTAAATACGTGGGCTCATTTTGCATATTATTTCAATTTAATCCACCATTCTCAATATTTTTGTGCATGTTTTTGAATATATTTATGTCAATAGAGTGAATGGGGATAGTCACTTTGCCATGTAGTCTAATGAATGTTTATTGAATATTTTTTGGACAATTTTGGACAAAGACAAGGAAATTATGAGCAAATGGAAGCTAAAATCAAGGGAAACATGGAAGAGAACTTGTAGGAGGGGTTTCTCCTTCATTCATGACCCCTTCCTCAAATTCTCCATCAGCAGCTCAGAGTACAAAGGCCAACATTGATGATTCCAAGGGGCAGTCGAGCAAGTCAAGTAGGGCTACTGTTATCTTCAGTTCTAGGAAGCAGAGTTCCTTAATTTTAGGAGGACTTACGGGAGTCCCTTCTTGTATAAATAAGAAGGCTTCGAGCCTCAGTAGGTGTTATGAAACCAGCTCATGAAAAGATAGAAACGATAGATCAACGCCTTAGAATTCAACCTCTTCGAGGGGGAAACCTCCTTTACATTACATAAATGAACAATTATTGGATGATACAAATGACAAAACCTCCTTTCTATATATAGGAGTCTAAGGAGTCACAATATAATCTAGCCAACCTAACAATAATAATATAAAGCCACAAAAATAACAATAGAGGGATTCTATGGGGCACAGAAATAACAATATGGGGGTAATAGGGGCACAACAATATAAATAAGGGGTATAACTACAATAGTAATGGGGTAATGACTAGTATTATAGGGACCCAACATGCCCCTCTCCTTCAAAAAAGTGTTTTCCTAAACGCTTGAGTAGTTCTGGATACTTCTGCATAAAATTCTCATCCTCCCATGTGGAGTCTTCAGCGGATAAGTTCTTCCACTTGATAAGATACTCTGAAGTTGATTGATTTCGTAGCTGTCGAGTTCTTGTTTCTGTGACTGCTTCCGGTTCCAATATAATTTTTCCTTCCTCGTCAAGTTCTGGCAATATTGTTTGAATTGGGAGCTTGTCGCCTATAACCTTATTTAAACATGAAACATGGAAAACTGGGTGCAATCGAGAAGCTGCAGGAAGCTCCAATTTGTATGCCATAGTACCAATTTTTTGCAAAACCTTGTACGGACCATAATACTTTGGTGATAATTTATTATCCTTCTTAGCTTGCTTTAGGGACATTTTCTTATATGGTTGTAGCCGTAGGAATACCCAATCACCTACATCAAAACTTCTTTCACTGTGATGTTGATCTGCCTGTTGTTTCATTCTATTTTGTGCCGACACAAGGTTATCCTTTAAGAGTTGGAGGACTTGTTGTTGATGTTCGATGTGATGTTCCACTGCCTGAACCTTAGAATTTTCTCTTAAATATGATGTGATGGATGGTTGTTGATACCCATAAAGTGCCATAAATGGGGTCATTTTTGTTTCTCTATGGAAGGTTGTTTTATACCACCATTCAGCCAGAGGCAACCATTTGACCCATTGTGTCTATTTATCAGATACAAAGCAACGAAGATATCCTTCCAAACATTTGTTTACTATCTCAGTTTGCCCATCAGATTGAGGATGATAAGATGAGCTATGAGCTAACTGAGTACCAAGACAAGAAAATAATTCTGTCCAAAAATTTCCAGTGAAAATGGGATCTCTGTCACTTACAATAATCTTTGGGTTTCCATGTAGCTTTTGAACTGTTTCCATAAATGCAGTAGAAAATGTGCTGGCTTTAAATGGATGTGATAATGCACAAAAGTGTGCATACTTGGTAAGTCTGTCAACTACCACCATGATGACACTCTTTCCCTCAGACTTGGGTAAACCTGTCATAAAATCCATTGAAACCTCCTCCCAACGTTGGCTTCGAATGGATAAAGGTTGTAATAGACCCAGTGTCTTAATTGTTTCAACTTTATTTTGTTGGCAAACCAAACATTCTGCCACAAACTTTTGAATATCTGATTTAAGGCCATCCCAAAAAAATTCCTTCTTAACCCTGTGGTAAGTTTTTAAAAATCCTAAGTGCCCTCCTAAGGGAGAAGCATGAAATTCCATAAGAATATTTTGTTTTAGTTGGGAATTCTTACAAAGGTATAAGAGATCTTTGTACCATAACGAATCATTTTGCCAACTAAAAGTATCAGAAGTACTGGAATCTTGTTGTAGCTTTTGAATAAGTGCCCACACTTCTTCGTCATTCTTCCATTCCTCCCTTGCTTCGTTTATCCAATCTGGTTGGATAATAGAAATGGCACACAACAATGCTTCCATATCCTCATCCTTTCTTGTGAGTGCATCTGCCACCACATTTTTCTTCCCTTTTTTGTAGATGATTTCAAAGTCATAACCCAACATCTTTGTGACCCACTTTTGTTGCTCTTCAGAGGATAATCTTTGTTCTAAAAAGTATTTAAGGCTATCATGATCCGTTTTTACCTTGAAGTGTCTTCCCATTAGGTAGGGTCACCATTTCTTAAGTGCATGGAGTATTGCCAACGTTTCCTTCTCATAAATAGCTTTGCTTAAAAACTTTCCCTTGATTGGACGACTTTCAAAAGCAATAGGTATTTCATCTTGCATTAGAACAGCACCAATTCCATTTCCTGAAGCATCACATTCCACAATAAAGGTTTTTGTCAAGTCCGGTGTAGCTAAGACTGGTGCTTGGCACATTGCCTCTTTAAGATGTTCAAAGGCCTTTGTTGCTTCCGGGGTCCATGAAAATGAATCTTTCTTCAATAATGTTGATAGAGGTGCTGCTATTCTCCCATAATTCTTAACAAACATGTGATAATACCCTGTCAACCCAAGAAATCCTTGCAGATGCTTTATGGATGTGGGGATTTTCCATTCCTTAATGGATTTAATTTTTCTAGGGTCTACCTTAACTCCTTCATGAGATACAATATGACCCAAATATTCCACCTCCTGGACTCCAAAGAAACATTTGGATCTTTTTGCATATAATTGTTTCTCCTCCAATAGTTGTAGCACCCTGTCAACATGTTCAACATGATCCTTCCAAGACTTGCTGTAGATTAGTATATCATCAAAAAATACTAACACAAATTTTCTAAGGAATGGTTTGAAAATTGAATTCATCAAACCTTGAAATGTTGAAGGTGAATTGGTAAGGCCAAAAGGCATGACCAAAAATTCATAATGACCCTCATGAGTTCTAAATGCCGTTTTTGGAATGTCTTCAATCTTCATTCTGATTTGATGATATCTCGAATGAAGATCCAACTTGGTGAAGTAAATTGATCCATGCAATTCATCTAGTAATTCATCAATGACAGGAATGGGGAACTTATCTTTAATAGTGAGCTTGTTGAGCTCCCTATAGTCTAGACACATGCGCCATGATCCATCCTTCTTGTGCACCAATACTACCGGAGCTAAGAAAGAACTTTGACTCGGTTGAATTATACCAACCTCTAGCATTTCTACAACCATACGTTCAATTTCACTTTTTTGGACATAGGGATATCTATACGGCCTGATGTTTGGAGGAACACTTCCTAGAATCAGATGAATAGAATGATCATGATCACGCATAGGTGGGAGACCCTTGGGAGTCTCAAATACCTTGGAATGATTGTCCAGGACTTTTTGGAGATCTGTAGAAATAGATGATTCTAATGTGGAAACATCTAGCGAACATAATTGTGCAATTACACCTCTTTGCTCCTTTTTTAGAAGCCTTGTCATGCCATTAGAGCTGATTATCTTTCCTGGTTTCCCTACAATACCCCTTAATTCAACTTCCTTTCCTTCCACAGAAAATTTCATGAAAAGTTCTTGAAAATTAAAAGCTATTGTACCCAAGGATTGTAGCCATTGGACTCCTAGTACAACATCAGCACCTCCTATTGGAATGGAAAGCATTGGGCTAGTCAATACATATTCTCCCATGGATAGCTTGATATTATGGCACTTTCTAGAGCAATTTATTGTTCCTCCATTTGCAATCATCACATGACACTCTGGTGCTAGATATAGGAAGCAATTCAATTCTTTTGCTACCCTACAATGAATAAAATTGTGGGTGCTTCCTGAATCAATCAACACTATTACCTTTTTCTTCATGATTTGTCCTTCTATCTTGATGGTTTGAGGAGTGGTAATCCCCGCCAATGCATTCCAAGATATGGTTGGATTTATTTGTTCTTCATCTAGGCTTTGTTCCTGGAGTATATCCTCTTCTTTTGACCTTTCTTGCTCCTTTTCTTCTTCATCTTCACAATCTATGTAGAATAATTTCTTCTCAGCACACTTATGACCTTTTGTGTATTTTCTATCACAACTGTAACAAAGCCCTTTTGCTCTTTTTTCTTCCAATTGTTGTGGTGTCAACCTTGTAGTGTTGGCATTATGTTTCTGGTATGGCTATATGTTACAGATGTTGTACTTGATGTTGTACTTGATGGAAACTCCCGTGGCAAGGCTCTCAATTTGTTGAAAATTAAGAAGTACGCAGGAAATCAGTTCAGAAGGTGCGTACCCGCAGGTACACCATGAAGGGACCGCGTCCAGATACGCAAGCTAGCCGTTCTGGAGGTGCGTACCCCCAGTGCACACATTTCAAGGCAAAGAAATTCACATGTGGGGTTTTCTTATGTGTTACTCTTGGTATTTAGCCGACGGTATTGGGTTATTATGGTGTCGGCTCGTGGTATTGTTCCATGATTTTAGGAGGAGCTTGCCTATATAAAGCAAAGGAGATCACTTGGCTAAGCATCTTTTGCAATTGAATATCTTTAGATCTAAAATTTTGGGTTATGGTCTTAAAAGCTTGATCTATATGAAAGGGAAGTTGAAGGCGAATCTGTGAAGGGTGATCTCTCGAGCGCATGATCAGATCTGAGCAACTGTGCCACTCTGGTGGACTGCCTGCTTGGCCCTAATCAGAAGGCCGCAGGTGTTTAACAGAAGAACTGCGTGGGTACACGGTGCAGAAACAGGAGATCTGCGTCGGTACGCAGAGCAGAAACAGGAGACCTGCGTCAGTACGTAGAGCAGAAGAAGGAGAGATGCGTCGGTACGCAGAGCGACTAAGGTTAAGGTGCGTCCGCATAGTAAAAGTACGCGGCGCGATAGTATTTTTGGGTGCGTCCCTGCAGTAACAATACGCAGCGCGATAATGTCTCTGGGTGCGTCCCTGCAGTAATAGTACGCAGTGCGGTTGAAGGAATAGTGCGTGGGCACGTAGTGCGGCAGAAGGATCTCTGCAGGTATACGCAGGGAAGCAGAAGGTGAACTGCGTAGCGACACAGGCCACAGACGGGAAAACTGCGTCCCTGTCTAAAATGTTCTGTTGATTGAATTTTTCTGTTGATAAGGTGTTCTGGGTTAGTTCTGTTATTGCTGATCTGATAACTGTAGTGGACTGTAACTTTTATGTACTTGATGATCATTTGATGCTTTATGAAAAGAAGTAGGGGGTTGTAGCTCCCTTCCAAGAGAGACTGGAAAATGAGAGAGAGTTGTAGCTCTCTGCAGGTTGCAGCCTGCATACTGGTAAAGGACTGCACCAGTACAAAACCATTGTAAAAGGAGTTTCTAATTTGAAAGAAGATAGAGACATATTGCAACAGGTGGTTTTCACCCACTTCAAGTTTCCACCTTACATCTTGTGTTCTTTGGTGTGACTATCTGTTTTCTTTTGTTCATGCTCATTATTTTATGGTACTGACATGCAAACATAATTCAAAGAACAAATAAAGAAGATTTATTAAAAGAATTGTATAATACTGATTCACCCCCCCTCTCAGTATTATTTCCATCAATTGGTATCAGAGCAGGTCCTTCAGAGAAGCTTGATCGCTTGAAGGTAGATCGTTCATCATGAGCAACTACGAGAGAGAAGCATCAATCAGGCCACCGGTTTTTGATGGGACAAACTTCAATTATTGGAAGGTAAGAGTTACTGCCTATCTTCAATCTCTTGGTACAGAAGTTTGGGACATCGTAGAGACAGGCTACGCTTTTCCTTCAGCTACTCCTACAGATGCAACCGAGAAAAAGAAGTATGAAACAAATGTGAAAGCAGTCAGTACTCTATTAGGATGTATATCTCAATCAGAATTCATGAAGGTAGTGCACTATAAATCCGCAAAAGAGATATGGGACAAAATTTTCACGAGCTATGAAGGAGATGAACAGGTAAAGCGTGCTAAACTTCAAACTCTCAGAATTCAGTATGAGACTGTCAAAATGTATAATGATGAAAGTGTGGCTAACTATTTCCTTCGGGTAGATGAGGTTGTTAACTGTATGAAAAATTTGGGTGAAGAAATAAAAGAGGCTGTTGTGGTTGAAAAGGTTCTAAGATCATTGTCCCCCAAGTTTGAATCTAAAGTATCTGCAATAGAAGAAAAGGAAAATCTACGAATTCTTACTATGTCTCAGCTACATGGAATTCTAATTGCTTATGAAATGAGAAAGGGAGGTCCATCAGACAGAAGAGAAGCTGCTTTCAAGGCATCAGGCAAAGGAGATTATTATGAAGCGAGCCACGTCCTAGAAGAAGAGGAAGAAGAATCAAATTTTGTCAGAAATCTTCAAAGGGGTTCTGGAAGGTTCAGAGGTAAGTTACCTTTTAAATGCTTTGCTTGTGGAAGAGTAGGTCATTATGCTGCAAAATGTCCTTATAAGGATAAAGGAAAGGAACCTGCTAGATGGAACAAGAAACAGAATGCAAATAAGAAAAGCTACTACACTCATGAAGATAGTGATGGTCTATCAAACAGTGATGAAGATGAACAAGGTAATGAATATAAGTTGTTAATGGCATTTGAAGATGATGATTATATGGATGCTATAGATGTGGATAACCTTTATGATGAAATTACTAGACTCAAGAGATGTATAGAAGAAAAGAACATGATCATTGATACTCTACAATTTCAAATTGATGAAAAGGAAAAACATCTTGAAAAATTAGAAGGTGAAATTGTTGGTCTTAGAAAAGAGATTGAGAAAACAAAAGCTATTAGTCTCAAGTTTGTCAAAGGATCTGAAACTTTGGATGAGATTATCAATGTGCAACGGTCTCCTCTAAACAAGACAGGTCTGGGCTATAATGGAGAAAATTCTCAAGCATCCACCTCAAAAAGTTATCTTGATGCAGCAAGAAGAAATGAGCAAAAGCACAATGAAGATCATCAGGTAAAGCAGGGACAAATTACAAACAGAAACTATCAGGGGCAATCCATCTTAAGGGTGAACAAAAGCTACAACTAGCCACAGGTAAAATCTTCTCAATTTGGTTCAAGAATAGATGACAATAGAAATTACAATCAATTGGCTGGTAGATTCGATAGCCGCAGAAGTTTCTTCAATGGACAATGCTTTTCTTGCCATAACTTTGGTCACAAAGTAGCTCAATGTGTTGCATATAAAACGATCATGACTAGGGAAGCTCAAAAACAAAGAAGTATGACGGGGATTACAAAAAGGACCTATAACAACTTTTCGGTTCTTGAAAATGAAGTTGAATGTTCTATTTGCAATAACTTTGGTCATGAAGACTCTGAATGCAGGAGCAGGTTTCAGCAGAAAAAGGAACAAGCCTCAAGCACCAAAACATGGAGAATAAAGGAACCTCAAACAGAAAGATGTGGGATAGCATTTTATGCAGAGGGACAGGAAAATCTATGGTACATTGACAGTGGATGTTCGAAGCATATGACAGGTGATAAAGAAAAACTTGAGTCTTATTCTACTCTAGAAAAGGGAAAGAAAGTCTCTTTTGGAAATGATACTCCTGCAACTATAAAATGAAAAGGCATTGCTCAGTTAAAAGAAAAGGTCAAGGCTGGAAATGTTTTGTATGTTGATGGATTGAAGCATAATCTTCTAAGTGTCAGCCAGATGTGTGATCAAAGAACCGAGGTTATATTCAGATCAAATGGATGTCTTGTTCGTGATCTTGATACAGGTAAAACAGTGATCAAAGGCAAAAGAACTCCAAATAATCTGTACATATTTGAAGAAGGACAACAAAAATGCTATCTGAGCAAGGATGATGAGCACTGGTTATGGCATCGGAGGTTGGGACATCTAAGCTTTTCACAAATAAGGAAAGCATGCAAATATCATGCAGTTCGCGATCTTCCAGATATCAAAATTCCCAACAACACCATATGCAAATCATGTCAGTTTGGAAAACAAACCAGGACTAACTTTCCAGAGAAAGAAGGATCAGCTAGCATGCCTCTTGAGCTAGTACATACAGATACATGCGGTCCTTTCAGGAAAAGAACACCTCGAGGAGAAGAATACTTGATATTATTCATTGATGATTTCTCCAGGTTTGTCTGGTTAGGACTTATGAAGCACAAAGATGAAGCATTCGAAAAATTCAAATCCTTCAAAGCCTTGGTTGAAAATGAATCAGGTCACAAAATTAAGTGCCTCAGATCCGATAGAGGTGGGGAATTTACTTCAAATGAATTTTTCGATTTCTGTGAAGAACATGGGATAAGAAGAGAATTCTCTACAGCAAGAACTCCTCAGCAAAATGGAGTTGTGGAAAGGATGAACAGAACAGTCCAACAAATGGCTCGTGCTATGCTTGATGAGTCAGGAACTCCCACAACTTTCTGGGGTGAAGCTGCACATGCTGCGGTTGTTATTCTCAACAAAACAAATGTCCGGGTGAACAGCACTCAAAATCCTCATGAGCTCTGGAGTGGTAGGACTCCTTCGGTAAAGCACTTCAAAATCTTTGGGAGCAAATGCTATATCAAGAATACGGATGAGCAGCTTGGCAAACTTGAACCTAGAGTAGATGAAGTCATTCTTCTTGGTTACTCTCCACATAGCAAAGCATACAAATGCTACAATAAAAGACTTGGCATAATTGTTGACAGCATTGATGTAGTGGTTGATGAGAAGGGATACATTCCTAGGCAAGTACATCATGAAGACATCGAAGAAGATGAAGGCTACCCCCAACGACAGAATGATGAAGAAGAAGAACCTCAAGAAGAACCTCAAGAAGAACCAGAGGAGCAAACAAGAATAGAAGAAAAGACTCCATCCAGATATGTTCAGAAGAATCATCCAGAATCTCAGATTATGGGGCAGAAAGAAGCAGGTGTACAAACAATAAGAACAGTTGCAGAAGCTTTAAGCTATTTGGCATTACTCTCCTCTACTGAACCACAAAATGTGAAAGAGGCATGCAAAGATAAATGTTGGGTGAAAGCAATGGATGAAGAACTTGAGCAGATCGAAAAGAACAACACTTGGGAGCTGGTTCCTAGACCAAAAGATAAGAATGTTATCGGGACAAAATGGGTCTTCAAAAACAAATTGAATGAAAATGGAGAAGTAATTAGAAACAAAGCCAGACTTGTGTGTAAAGGGTATGCGCAGCAAGAAGGAATAGACTTTGAAGAAACCTTTGCTCCTGTTGCAAGACTTGAGGCCATCCGAATGTTCCTTGCTCTCTCAAGTTTTCAAAACTTCAAAGTATTTCAAATGGACGTGAAATCAGCCTTTCTGAATGGAGACTTGGAAGAAGAAGTGTACATTGAACAGCCAGATGGGTTCGTTCTTGGAAATGATCCAAATCTTGTATGCAGATTGAAAAAGGCTCTCTATGGTCTCAAACAAGCTCCAAGGGCTTGGTACTACCGTTTGGACAAATATCTTCATCAACAAGGCTTTTCAAAAGGATCGACAGATAGCAATCTTTATATAAAAGTTGAAAATGACAAATTGCTAATACTTGTTGTGTATGTAGATGACATTATTTTTGGGAGCAATGAAGAAGCTATGAGTCAAAGCTTTGCCTCGGTCATGCAGAAAGAATTTGAAATGTCCTTGCTAGGAGAACTGACATATTTCCTTGGTTTGCAAATCCAACAAAAAGAAGGAGGAATCTTTTTATCTCAAACCAAGTATCTCAAACAGATTTTGAAGAAATATGGTATGGAAGATGCAAAACCAGTATGTACACCCATGGTCACAGGATGTAGCCTCAGTGCAAATGATGAATCTGCAGCAGTACATCAACCAACGTACAGATCTATGATTGGAAGTTTACTTTATTTGACAGCTACCCGACCAGACATCATGCATGCAGTTGGAATAGTTGGAAGATTTCAGGCAAATCCGAAGGAGACTCATCTTCAGGCAGTGAAGAGAATTTTCAAATATCTTCAAGGGACTCAAAATTATGGCTTATGGTATCCTAGAGATACAGATCTTACACTTCATGCTTATACAGATGCAGATTGGGCCGGAAGCGTGGATGACAGGAAAAGCACAAGTGGTGGTGCGTTCTTTATGGGTTCCAGACTGGTATCTTGGTTCAGCAAGAAACAGAGTTCGATTGCCTTGTCTACAGCTGAAGCGGAATATGTTGCTGCTGCATCTTGTTGCACCCAACTCCTTTGGATGATACAGACTTTGCAGGATTTTCAAATCACTTGTACACCACCAATCCCCATCTTATGTGATAACACAAGTGCAATCAGCATCTCAAAGAATCCTGTTATGCATTCAAAAACCAAGCACATACCAATCAAGTATCATTTTCTCCGGGAACAAGTGCTTGAACAGAAGGTCAAGTTGGAGTATGTTCCTTCTAAGGAACAAGTTGTTGATATTCTCACCAAACCATTGCCCAGGGACACTTTTGAATACCTCAGGCAAAAGCTGGGGGTTGTTGATGCATCATCTTATTGCTGAACCTCTTCTGATTGATGGTACAGGTTCAGGGGGAGCATATAATGCATTGTTGGCATTATGGAGGATGTGCAGAAGGAGATCTTGGAAGTAGCTGCAATATGTATCTATCTCTTTCATGGTGGATTATGGTTCTTTGTTTCAGATCTGGTTCATTTTCAGGGGGAGCATGATCTTAGGGGGAGCATACCCCTTTGCCCTTGATGTCAAAGGGGGAGAATGAAGCTGAAGTTTGTGAGGTTGCCATCAAGTCCAAAGGGGGAGGTTGTTGGCATTATGTTTCTGGTATGGCTATATGTTACAGATGTTGTACTTGATGGCAACTCCCGTGGCAAGGCTCTCAATTTGTTGAAAATTAAGAAGTACGCAGGAAATCAGTTCAGAAGGTGCGTACCCGCAGGTACACCATGAAGGGACCGCGTCCAGATACGCAAGCCAGCCGTTCAGGAGGTGCGTACCCCCAGTGCACACATTTCAAGGCAAAGAAATTCACATGTGGGGTTTTCTTATGTGTTACTCTTGGTATTTAGCCGACGGTATTGGGTTATTGTGGTGTCGGCTCGTGGTATTGTTCCATGATTTTAGGAGGAGCTTGCCTATATAAAGCAAAGGAGATCACTTGGCTAAGCATCTTTTGCAATTGAATATCTTTAGATCTAAAATTTTGGGTTATGGTCTTAAAAGCTTGATCTATATGAAAGGGAAGTTGAAGGCGAATCTGTGAAGGGTGATCTCTCGAGCGCATGATCAGATCTGAGCAACTGTGCCACTCTGGTGGACTGTCTACTTGGCCCTAATCAGAAGGCCGCAGGTGTTTAACAGAAGAACTGTGTGGGTACGCGGTGTAGAAACAGGAGATCTGCGTCGGTACGCAGAGCAGAAACAGGAGACCTGCGTCGGTACGCAGAGCAGAAGAAGGAGAGCTGCATCGGTACGCAGAGCGACTAAGGTTCAGGTGCGTCCGCATAGTAAAAGTACGCGGCGCGATAGTATTTTTGGGTGCGTCCCTGCAGTAACAATACGCGGTGCGATAATGTCTCTGGGTGCGTCCCTGCAGTAATAGTACGCAGTGCGGTTGAAGGAACAGTGCGTGGGCACGCAGTGCGGCAGAAGGATCTCTGCGGGTATACGCAGGGAAGCAGAAGGTGAACTGCGTAGCGACGCAGGCCACAGAAGGGAAAACTGCGTCCCTGTCTTAAAATGTTCTGTTGATTGAATTTTTCTGTTGATAAGGTGTTCTGGGTTAGTTCTGTTATTGCTGATCTGATAACTGTAGTGGACTGTAACTTTTATGTACTTGATGATCATTTGATGCTTTATGAAAAGAAGTAGGGGGTTGTAGCTCCCTTCCAGGAGAGACTGGAAAACGAGAGAGAGTTGTAGCTCTCTGTAGGTTGCAGCCTGCATACTGGTAAAGGACTGCACCAGTACAAAACGATTGTAAAAGGAGTTTCTAATTTGAAAGAAGATAGAGACATATTGAAGCAGGTGGTTTTCACCCACATTGGGTTTCCACCTTACATCTTGTGTTCTTTGGTGTGACTATCTGTTTTCTTTTGTTCATGCTCATTATTTTATGGTACTGACATGCAAAAATAATTCAAAGAACAAATAAAGAAGATTTATTAAAAGAATTGTATAATACTGATTCACCCCCCCTCTCAGTATTATTTCCATCATGTAGGTTGTGGAAGACTAGGGGCAACAACACTTCCGTCTTTATAGTTGTGAGTGGTATGCTTCCTAGTTGCCATAATTTTGCTTTCCATTTTTCTTGCTAACCTGAATGCCTTCTCTAATGAATCAGGTTCCCAAAGGCGAACATCATGTTGGATATTATCCTTTAAAGACCCTATGAACACATCAATCCTATGCTCCTCTGGAATATCTTTTACCCTTATGTTGAATTTTTGGAACTCCTCAATGTGCTCCATTATTGAAACCTTTTGTTCGAGACTTATCAATTGGCTAAAAAAAGTGTTGCTTTTTGTATCCTCATAATGTGCTATCAATTCTTCTGTAAAAATTGCCCAAGTGATAAATTGTTTACGAGAACAAAGACATTGATACCATACAAACTAATTTGGTTCCAAATATACAGTTGCCATACGTACCTTTTGTGCGTTTTTCACATTATTGAGATCGAAGAATTGCTCCATCTGTAATATCCATGTGGCGGGATCCTTGCCATCAAACTTCCTCATATCGATTTTTGGAATATGGTGATTCTTCGATCCAACATTAGCGTCTATGGAATCATGATTAACATTTCTTTTGTTCTCATCATGAGTTTCCTTTACTACCTTTTCACCATTAGTAAGTATTTCTTATAGAAAATTTGTCAAATCTGTCTTCAAATCTGCCATGCCTGTCTTCAAATTTGTGTTCAAATCTATCTTCATATTTTCCATCTTAGCTTCCATGCCATTCATCTTAGCTTCCACGCCATTTATCTTAGCTTCTGTTAACTTTTGTGAGCGTGACATTTGTTGCACTTGTTCTTGTAATTTTGATATATCATGTAGCATTTCTTCCTCTTCTTCGTGAGTCATGCTAGATCTTTCAGGTTCCTTACTAGGTGTTTGCATTTTCTTTCCTCAGGGCATCAGTTACCGATAATAATGCTCTACTATGCCCTTTGAATTCCTTCAAAATAAATTTTCAAACCAAGCTTAAGCAAAAATTTAGAAAAATCTACACACCTTTTTTCACTTTGTAGGAGCTTGATATTGTGTCTGATGTATCTCTGTACTTTCCAATCATATAGTTCTAAATTTGTGACCTATTTCCAATTCCACCAGTCTTATCCAAATTAGATTCTCCAAGAAAGAGTTATGCACAATCTCCCAAGATGACCTGATTATATACCTTTCCAGAGGAGCGAACTTGTATGAAGTGCCACGTGTACAATTTTTGATCTTTGGTTCTAAAAAAGATATAAAAGAAACTATAGTCTATCCTCTTTCTGTACATTCTTATGAAATTTCAGTCTGATTCCCAGAGAGAAAGTTATGACGATTTTCCCCAGGTCACCTGTTTTGAATGTAATTCAGGAGTCTGCAAAAAGACCAACTTCCTCATATCATATCTCCGCAAATATCGCGCGAAAAGCTCTGAAATTCGGACCCAAGGTTCAATGCGATTTCTTCTCAAATGGGTTTTTTTGTGACTTTTGAAATGTCACAGAAAAAACTTTATAGCGAAAATGCCACGATGACCTGTTTGGAGCAGTGAAACCCTAGAATCCAAAGCTCTAATACTAAATGTTATGAAACCAGCTCAAGAAAAGATAGAAAAGATAGATCAACGCCTTAGAATTCAGCCTCTTCAAGGGGCTAACCTCCTTAAATTACATAAATGAACAATTATTCGATGATACAAATGACAAAACCTCCTTTCTATATATAGGAGTCTAAGGAGTCACAATATAATCCAGCCGACGTAACAATAATAATATAAAGCCACAAAAATAACAATAGAGGGATTCTATGGGCACAGAAATAGCAATATGGGGGTAATAGGGGCACAACAATATAAATAAGGGGTATAAATACAATAGTAATGGGGTAATCACTAGTATTATAGGGACCCAACAGTAGGTTAGCCAGTTCTTAATATATTTTTTCACTTTTGTTCAGCACTGTACTCAGCTCATTTTCGAGCTCTTTTTGAGATAGTTTTTATGTGATGTAATTGCTATTTTGGATAATGAAGATGAATGAAGTTTTGAGCTAGCATTGAATTTTTTCCAGAGGGCTGAATCTCTTGGGATAGGGCCCAACCCAAGCTACCCAGCACCTCCTTTGTGTACTTATATGTTTTTGTTTCCATTCATGAGTTAATTTCTGCTGCATATACTCATTTAACTTCATTAGATTAGGATGATTTTGATGGTTAGAATAGTTGTTTTTGCTTCAAGTTGCTTAATTAAGTTGCTACAATGACAGAAAAGCATCCAAAAAGGCTAACAGTAGGTCTTGATCTCCTTTCTCCCTCATTGGGACTATGATTTGAGGTCAAGGCACTACTGTTGCCACCAAAAACACAATTTTTGCTCCTTCATGCAACTTCTAGTGTGATAATTTGATTTAGAAAAGTTGATATTGGTTCAGATTTAATTACTTAGATCATTTTATGCCCTTTTACCATAGCTATCTTGCATGCTTTTCTGTTCATAAGGTAATGTTCAACATTTTTCTGGTTTTAGCTCAGAAATTAGGTTAAGATAGACAAAACTCTATTTTCGGTTCTTGCTTTAGTTAGTTTTGAGAAGTAAGTGTGCAGACCTCTTGTTGGACATTCCAGATCATCATTCCTCTATAAAATAGCCATCTCTAGCTCACCTCTCATAGATCCCCTAGCTCATTCGCCACATTTTGTCAATTTGCCCTAATTTCTGCATTATTTTTCCATAAAGTTGTTTTCTTACCATTTGAACAAGTCCAACCATCTCCTTCATTCCTGATCTTCCTTGACAAGTTATAGACCTCTCAACACCTTCATCCAGCCTTCATTTCCCCTTTCCCATCATTTTTCCACCTTCAAACCTCCAAAAACCACTTTCCCCTCTTGTATAACGTCCTATAGATCCCCTGCAGCCTCCTGTAGAACTTCTTGTGAGTGATTTTTCGAAGTCTGATCGCAATGGAAGTCTTCAGAAAGGTACTAGGGGATTCTTAGGACCTCTCTACACCTTCCTCACCATCTACGAAAGCCAACTCCATCTTCCTTTGCCACCAAATCTCTGCACAGTCACAACCAGTCAAATCATAAGCATAATAATTCCACATAAAAATACTCAAAAGTAAAAAAAGATGATTTCTTCTCATTTCTCTTAAAAATTAGCTTGAATAAATGAAATTTACCATTTCAGTAGTCAATTGCACCCATTTCAGTAGTTTCCATCTCTTTTCTTGCACAAGTAGGGTTAGTGGGTAAACTAGGGTTTGCTAGGGTTTGCATTTCATTCCAATTTTCCTTCTCTTTTTGCAAGTATAATAGCCCCTGTAGAGGTATCTTGATTTCATCATAGTTAAAGCTTCCTCTGAGAACTCATAGAAGTTGGCTTAAGCTCCTAGCGAACTTGTGCCAAGTGATTAAGTGATAGCCTGCAGTAAGAGCTAGTACATAGAAGTTGGCTTAAGCTCCTAGAGAACTTGTGTCAAGTGATTAAGTGATAGCCTGCAGTAAGAGCTAGTACTTGTCCACATAGCACCCAGAGAAAATTTTAAGAACCCCCCCTAAATTTATAAATATAATAAATGGGCGAATCTCCATGGTATATAGGAAAAATGGAAGGCGATTTTATCAATAATATAATATGTATATATAATTTTTTGGCGAATCTCTCACCAGGCATGGCAAATATTTTACTCAATTATAAATTCTTGTAAGATATTGGCGAGTCTTTCACTAAATAATAAAACTTTGTAAAGTCCTAGTGAATCTTAGCATAGGCGACATGCTGGTTTAATTCCCTCATTTAAATAGGCTACATTCCAAGTGAATACCATAGGTCAATACCATGTGCCATTTTGGTGAATACCATGTGCCATTTTTATTTTTATTAATTCTAATATTAGGGTTAATAATGGTTTTTTGCATGGTATTAATAACAATCTAGTCCATGGTATTTGTCCCATAGTATTTTGGCCATAGGTTTCACCTAAATATAACCCATTTTTTGAGTGTTCGTAAATATAAGGTGACTTATGGAGTAAATATAAAAAAATGTTTTATTTGTTTACCATACCTCTCGTTTATTTATATTTTTATTAATTTACCATACCGCTTTTACAAATATGGTATTTGGCCCATAGGATTCACTTAAATAAAACCTCTTTATATATTTATTAATTTACCATACCTCTTTTACAAATATGGTATTTGGCCCATAGGATTCACTTAAATAAAACCTCTTTCTTGAGCCTTCATAAATAGAACGAGGGTTATGGATTAAATATAAAAAGAGGTTTTATTTATTTACGATACGTCTAGTTTATTTATATTGTTATTTATTTACCATACCTTTTGAGTAAGTATAAAAAGCCATTTTATTTATTTACCATACCTCCACTTTACTTATATTTTTATTTATTTACACCCTTACATGTATATAAGGTGACTTATGGAGTAAATATAAAAAATATTTTATTTATTTACCATACCTCTCATTTATTTATATTTTTATTAATTTACGATACCTCTTTTATAAATATGGTATTTGGCCCACATGATTCACTTAAATAAAACCTATTCTTGAAAATGGGCGAATGGATTCACTTAAATAAAACCTATTCTTGAAAATGGGCGAATGGAAGGTTGTAAGTCCTAATTTCAAGGGCTAAACTTACCTTTTTTACCCTCTCCCTTAAAATAAGGTGGGCTATTTGAGGTGATTTGTAAAAATGTACTATGATACAAAATATTCGCCCACTAAAAATTTAAAACCCCTTAATTTGGCCAAAGGGTGAACATTCACCCCTAAAATTATCCTTGATAGCACCGTCGCTTCCAAGTTTGTTACAAACTTTCGGGTTGCTAAAAGTAAAGAAGGAAGGCCCAGAAGTTGTAGCATTATTTCTACAATACTGGAGCTCACCATGAGGATTTCCTCCACACATACACCATCCCTATAGCCTGGGAAATTTTCAGGAATATGACTAGGGAAGATGACATAAAAACTTTCACAGATGAACTTAGTCCCTCTAGTAGTGAAGAGGACGTGAAGACAGAGGAACTTGAAAATGGAATCCATGAGGAAGCACAAAATATTCAAGTAGAAGAAGAAAAAGAGGAAAAACATAGAGAAGAAGAGAAAAATGACAGAACCACAGCTGAACCTAAGGCAGAGAAGGAAACAACATCAAAAGCAGAAAAGAGAAAAAGGACAAAATATGGGAAGAAGAAGACCACGATAGCTCAGAAAAAGATTGCCACTGGGAAGGAAAAAACTCAGTAGGAAAAGGAGAAAACACCACCGGAGACAACAGAAACTAAAGTAGAAACAACCGACACAGGAAAAACTGCAGAGGGTGAAGAAGAAAAGTAGCAAGAAGTATCCCCTGAAACAATGGCAAGGGAAGGAGCAACTATTCTTGCTGCAATTAGCACTCTAGCTAAGCAAAAGGGAAAAATAAGAAAACAGACATCGATGTATTTCAAAGCTTGGAGGAGCACCAGAATCAAGGTGGGCAAGCCCCAACCACCATCGAAAGAACCCATTATCATTGAGGATGCACCTATTGTGACAAAGGAGGAATCCCCCTCAGAAATCTTTATCACCTACGAGAAAGGGAGTCCCAAGACCTCCACCTAGAAGGAAAGTATCAAATTGATGCACTCTAAAGCAGTCCTACAGGAGGCACAAACCTCTCTACAGGAGACACTGGCCAAGCTCAAAGAAGCTAAAAAAACTGGAAAAGAAGGCAGAGAAACAGTCCCAAGAAGAAGATAAGGCAAAAGAAATACTAGAACCAGGACTTCAGACTAACTTAGGCTCCTATTACAATCTTCTGGAGGGTGGGAAGATCATCCCACAAAAATTCGTTGTGCCTCTTTTCTTCAAACTAGAAAAGGAAAGAGTCAGGACCCACACGTGGATGCAGATTGCTAAATCTAAAGGAGTCGAAGATATAGGGCACATGGAAAACAAGTTGAGAGAAATGAGTAGGGAGTTGAGCATGGTAAGGCACACAGAGAGCATCCAAAGAGCTCAACTACAGGAAGAAAATGAATTGTTGAAAAAGTAGTTACAGGAACTGGAACCTCAAGGGGGAAATAAGCTGCCAATCTTGGAAGGACAACAACAAAAAGAGGGACCCCAGGCAGATAGTGAGGCAGCAGAGAAATAACAAGAAGAAGAAGAACCACAGACAAATAGTGAAACACTTATGAAACAACAGCAAGAAAGAGAATCTCAGGCAACAACTGAAGTGATGATTTTGAAAAAGCAGCTGCACGAAAAGGAAACCCATTTAGCCTACATGCCCAGCTGGGCAATGGAGGCATTGAAGTGTAGACAACCAACTAAACCCTATGCACTGTATCTCAAAGACCAATGGCTCCAATTCCAGATTAAGACATTGGCCCAGAGGGGCACAATCCCATTTCAAGATTATGGCCAGTTTATGCATTTATGTGATCATAGTTCAGCCGCGGATAAAGCAAGGCTAGTAGAATTTTACCTACACAACATGGCACTTCCTAACATGAATTTATGGGATCCAAATGCTACATTGGGAGACTTATATCTAATGGTTATGGCTTCTTGGATGAGCCATGAGGAAAAGAGAGCAATGGAAATTCAGAAGATAATGGCAAAAGAGCTAAGTGAGCCCCTGATGATAAGGGTAGAACCAGCAGAACCATTGGCTCTCATCTATGCCCACCAACACCTTGCAGCCAATTCCCAAGTTCTTCCTGATTATGTTGATAGGCAAGCACAAGCTGTTGCTCATTTTGAAGATATGGAGAGATAGTTTGGCGATGACTGCCTTCATGCCTACATGAGAAGGTGGAAGAAATTTCTACATAGCTTAAGGATCAGGAAATATCACTCCCCAAACAGAATGAGGGAGGCCATGAGGAGAGTACCCCTATATAAACACTCAATGAAAAACTTAAAAGCCAACGAGATTGGTCTTAAGTTCAGTCCTCCACTACTGTTAAGACTCTTGGAAGGAGTTAAGGAGGAGGAAGAATAGAAACAATGGGAGGAAGTGGACAAGAAATCAGGTTTCTTTGATAGAGAGGAAGAAATCACATCAAAGGCTTGCAATGTCAGGGAATCTATCAGAGCTATTAAAGATGAAGAGCTAGATTAGTTGCTCAGAGGATGAGCAACCCATTTGGCAGGAGGGTGATGATGAGCCCCAGAAATGGGTAACTATATGGGCTCATTCTACCTATTATTTCAATTTAATCCATCATTCTCAATATTTTTGTGCATGTTTTTGAATATATTTATGTCAATAGAGTGAATGGGGTTAGTCACTTTGCCATGTAGTCTAATGAATGTTTATTACAGATTTTTTGGACAATTTTGGACAAAGACAAGGAAATTATGAGAAAATGGCAGCCAAGCTCGAGGGAAATAGGGAAGAGGACTTGTAGGAGGAGTGTATACTTCATTAATGACCCCTTCCTCAAATTCTCCATCAGCAGCTCGGAGTACAAAGGCCCACATTGATGATTCCAAGGGGCAGCCGAGCAAGTCAAGTAGGCTGCTATTATCTTTAGTTATAGGAAGCCGAGTTCCTTAATTTTAGGAGGACTATTGGGAATCCCCACTTGTATAAATAAGAAGGCTTTGAGCCTCAGTAAGTTAGTCAGTTCTTAGTAAATTTTCACACCTTTTTGCAGCATTTACTCAGCTCATTTTCGAGCTCTTTTGAGACTGTTTTTATGTGATATAACTGCTATTTTGGATAATGAAGATGAATGAAGTTTTGAGCCAGCACTGATTTTTTCCCAGAGGGCTGAAGCTTTTGGGTTAGGGCCTAACCCAAGCTGCCCAACACCTCGTTTTTGTACTTATATGTTTTTGTTTCCATTCAGGAGTTAATTGCTGCTACATATACTCATTTTACTTCATTAGATTAGGTTTCTTTTGATGGTTAGAATAGTTGTTTTTGCCTCAAGTTTCTTAAGTAAGTTGCTGTAGTGACAAAAAAAGATCCAAAAAGGCTAAAATCAGGTCTTGATCTCCTTTCCCCCTCCTTGGGACTATGATCTGAGGTCAAGGCACTACCGCTGCCACCAAAAACACAATTTTTTCTCCTTCATGCAACTGCTAATGTGATACTTTGATTTGGAAAAGTTGATATTGGTTCAAATTTAATTGCATAGATCATTTTATGCCCTTTTACTATAGTTATCTCACATGCTTTTCTATTCATATAGTATTTTTCTACATTTTTCTGGTTTTAGGTCAGAAATTAGGTTAAGATAGACAAAACTTTGTTTTTGGTTCTTGCTTTGGTCAGTTTTGAGAAGTAAGTGTGTAGACCTCTTGTAGGAAATTCAAGCTCATCATTCCTCCATAAAATAGCTAGCAATAGCTCACCTCTCATAGATCCCCCAGCTCATTTGCCACATTTCGTCGTTCTGCCCTAATTTCTACACTGTTTTTCCATAAAGCTGTTTTCTTACCATTTGAACAAGTCCAACCAATTCCTTCATCCCTGATCTTCCTTGACAAATTATAGACCCCTCAACACCTTCATTGAGCCTTCATTTCCCCTTTCCCATCATTTTTCCACCTTCAAACCTCCAAAAACCACTTTCGGCCCAGATCCTCTTATAGAACCTCTTGTGAGTGATTTTTCAAAGTCTGATTGCAATGGAAGTCTTTAGAAGGGTACTAGGGGATTCTTGGGACCTCTCCACACCTTCATCACCATCTGCGAAAGCCAACTCCATCTTCCTTTGCCACAAAACCTTTGCACAGTCACAACCAGTCAAATCATAAGCATAATAATTTCACATAAAAATACTCAAAAGTACAAAAAGATGATTTCTTCTCATTTCTCTTCAGAAGTAGCTTGAATAAATGAAATTTACCTTTTCAGTAGTCAATGGCACCCATTTCAGTAGTTTCCATCTCTTTTCTTTCACAAGTAGGGTTAGTGGGTAAACTAGGGTTTGCATTTTATTCCAGTTTTCCTTCTCTTTCTGCAAGTAGAATAGCCCCTGTAGAGGTAGCTTCCTTTCGTCACAGTTAAAGCTTCTTCTGAGAACTCATAGAAGTTGGCTTAAGCTCCTAGCGAACTTGCACGAGCTAATCAAGTGACAACTTGCAGTAAGAGCTAGTAATTGTGCATTCAACACCATCGCTTCCAAGTTTCTTACAAACTACTGGGTTGTTAAAAGTAAAGAAGGTAACCCCAGGAGTTATAGCATTATTGCTGCAATACTGGAGCTCAACATTAACCTTGATGACAAGGCTATTTTTATGGGGGAGGGCATGTTAGGGTCTAACCCTAACTCCCTCATTTATGTAATAGTGTCGAGTCATAGTTATAGTTAAGTAAAGAGTCAATAAAGCCGATATTAATAATTGTAAGTGGTTGACCCACATTTAAAGAAGGGACCACAATTAGTTGCAAATGAGCCATGGTATTAGATAGATGGTTTTAGTAAGAACCATGGTATTGACTCATGGTATTGCATCTATGAATCCTATATAAAGGATAGAGAATCCCCTCGAGGAGCATCATGTCTTATTTTGTAATTAAGCCCAGCTCTACTAGAGGTTTCCCCCTCAAAGAGTCAAGTGAACATTGCTTTCCTTTCTGAATAATAAAATACATGTTGTTATTTCTTATTGTTATATGTTCTGGGTATATTTCTTCACATATTTGGTATTTTGGTATCTTCTTGTAGGTCAAGAGCATAACAGAATTTAGTTCCATATCAAAGCAAAGATAGCCAGGAGAGATAGGAGGTATAGCACACAGAAGGTGACACCACAGGCATTACTTCTTTGTACCTACAACCATATTTCCAAAAAAATAAAGAGAGCGAAGTGGTCTCACCTTCCAGTTGGGTTTTCTCTCAAAAGGGTTTCCCAGAGAGCATATCTTGTGTCTTATGTGTGCGTGAGCTTATTTTCCATTTTCTGTTCTTCCACATAATTTGCATTTGCATGCATGCAATCATTATAGTTAAATATACAGACTTAGAGTTTAATAAAACTATAATAGTGTAAAATTTTAGTATTTTAATATATTATTATCATATCTATTGTGACAAATTGTCGAGTGGAATATTCACAATAGTTTATGGATCACCTAGGTTTCCCATGGTTGAATATGAATCTTCATAGTGTCACATATTTTGCTATGGTTGAGAATACTTTTGTATGATATATTATGGTTTCCCATTTTGACAATGGTTGACATTGTTCAATCATAGAGATTGGTTGACTATGTTCAACCCTTCTAACCTTGATTGGCCCTATTTATTCATTGGGAAGGGGTAGTGTTGGTAGCATTGTGTTGGCATGGATGTCAACTATGGGAGACAGTCATCTAGTTAGATAGTTTTCTTGGCATTTTTGTCAACGGTCTTAGATTGTTAGAAAATTATATATTACAGAGCAATGGAACACATAAAATATCACAGAAATATAAACACAGAAAACGCATAAAACAAGAGAGACACAGATATACGTCGTTCACCTAGTTTGGGCTACGTCCACCCCGAACCGCCAGTTCCTTTTTATTATCCAACAAAAATGAAGAGACACAACCTACAATAGATCCACTATAATATACTCTGTTTTCTCTCACAACCTCACTTATCTATTTCTCGCTCTGAGAATACGCATCTATTACACAACCTAAGTACAATACCCTCATACAAAGAGAGGGGTTTCCTTCTAGGGCAAAAAACCCTACACTAAACATAAGTTCTACCGTTAGATCATCTGCCTTATGAATGACCCAGATTGACTAGAAATTACTATACTTGTACAAGGAAATTTTACATCTGTTTTTAGCTTCGGGGGCAGTGTCGCCAAAAACCCCGCTGAGGGACCGCTAGCCCCCAAACCCCCCAGTCGGGGGGAATTTGCTCCCCTCGACCCCCACGGGGGGGACAAGTCCCCCCTGCACCTCCCTGCATGGAGGGGTGTACAATCTTCCTGTGGTATACATCTGGCTAAAAAAAAACCTCTAAACAATCATGCTCCACACCCAACATAGATGAGCTTACATGATGATTTCAAATGTTGATGTCTCTAGTGGCTTGACAATATGGCTATAGATGCATTAAAGCACCAACGATATATCTAGATAGAGGTATTTATGTTTTGGCCAAAATAGAGGATGCACATTGCTATTTTTTTAGAAAACCACATTTTTAAAAGAGTAAGCCCATATTTGCTTCTGCAAACATGTGTGTGTAGCCCATATTAAGGATAGAAGGCCTATTTCTATGGCTATAGGTGCCCAAAAGGAAATACCATGAGCATCAACCAGGGTTTTTCTCATAATATTTTGTTGAGGGAAGTTTGACTTACTTTGTGCACAATAGTTATGTTGGAATTGGTCTTTGAAGGAATGTAAACACATTAAATTTCATGTGATCATGATAATGGATTGATTTTCTCATCATCTTGATCATTCATGTATCGTTGTTAAAGGTGTGAATTCATTAAAATTCATGTAATTGTGATATTGGTTCATCTTGTCATCACAAAATAGTGGAACACACTAATCATGTTGATCTGATCAATCATAATAGCATGGATTAGGCCAAACGCGTAGTGGTCGATGTTAGTTTCTTAGATCTGGTCCTCATGAACTAATTTCCTTTTTAAATGGTCGAATTAGCCAATTTAGACTACACTTGTAATTGTAGTTAAATAAATATGGCATGGATCTAGTTGAGGTTTGATCGGTCAATGTTTGAGTAATTGAAAGTCCTATGCATATATGTCAGAGAAAGTTTGATAGTTTTTTTGTTTGTGTGTATCTCATAGGTTGATATCTATAGCAAGATGGTTTTTATAGTGTGTATAGCATCTATGATAGAGATTATTGAATATATAAGTGCGTGTATTAGGTTTAGTGAGACAATGGAAGGTTTGATGATTGTGTGCATAGAAAGGATGTGATGGATAAGCCCTTAAAAAGAGAAAAATATGAAATGATACGATAAAAGGCTAATTTCTTGTAGAGTGTGCATGATGTAATTGAGAGGCTAATCAAACAAAGTGTGTAGAGATATATCCTTGTGAAAAAATTGATTTGCAGAGTTAAATGGCTAGACAAGAGTCTAATAAGATTGTTGTTAGAAGCTAAGTGTGCATGAGAAGGGTAATGTGTTGTTGCAATGGATATACCTATGTTTTTAATAGATATCTTACAAATGATAGAGATAAGAGTTAGAGGCTTCATACATATGCTATAATATTGTTCCCTTGACTCATTTTGTATAGCATTATGTTTGAACACTAGTGTACGGATAGAGTATTGGTCTTAGTCATATTGATGTATTGTTGTAGGTATCATCATCCCTATTAGGTTTATATTTTCATTATATCCCACTTGCTAAAGTGTGATTATGCTTGTTCGGACATTGAGTTAAGGTGATAAGGTGTGAGGATAATTAATTTTTTATTTCATTGATGTATCTATGGTGTTGCGAATTCAACGTATGATAAAAGTTATACGACAAAGGTTTTTGTTGCAGATATTAATTGTGAATGGTTTAGTTGCAGGGGGTTTGAGATTTTATTCAATAGTTGTTGAGCTTAGAGTATTCAGTGGGTCCAAAAGTGGGATGAACCATTTCCCAAAGATGTTTGTTTTTGGTTAGGTGTATCCTAGACTGAAACATTGTCAAATGTTTCCTACATAAGATCTTGAAGGTTAGGGCCTTTAATGATAGTAAGTTGTGGCTTGCAAATCCAGGGTGTAGCAACATCCTCTCTATAGTGTCCTGAGAAATAATTGCAAGTAGTGCCTTTTATCTAGTGGTGGCTAGATTCAATATTGGGTGTTGGGGAATCCAGCAACTGGTGGAATGCAAAGTTGTGGTTGCGGTGGCTTCCAATAGATGGTTGTACACAAAGTTCAATAAGTGGTGCCCTCAAATGGGTACTAGCCTAGAGGAAGTGTTTCCTGCATGATTATCAAGTTGTGGCTTCCACATTGGTGCTGGCCAATTCATATAAAAAATAAGATTTTAATTAAGATGAAGTAAAGAAGAAGAGGATGGTGGATTTTCTCCCATAAGGGTTTTCACCTTACATACTTTGTTCTCATGTGTTGATATCCTGATTATTGTTCTTATGTCTATTTATACTTATTATTCATTTTTATGTTTAGATGTGCTCATGTATTATGCTACTAAAGCATGAATGAATAAAGGGTTGTAAAAAAAAACAAAAATTGGTATAAGTGCAAATATTCATTCTCCCCTTCCACGCCCTCTTAGTATTGCCAAGATCCCAACCATTGGTATTAGAGTCAGTTCTTTCGAGTTCAAATTAAATACTAGAAATAAAATCTGAGAAGAACTGATGATTGACCTTTTTTTGGAATGAACCTTGAAGCAGTATTTGTCCTAACTACTGTAATGTATTAGGTATGGGTTAAAAAAGTTAAATCTAATTTATTAGCTATTGGATCAAGCATTTGGAAGCTTGTATGTGAATGTTGCAGAAATGAACTATGTCAGCAAAAATGATGAAGTAGAATTCAAAAGCAAGGTGTGTGATCTATAAAAATCATCCTAATGTCAATATGGAGAATATTACAACTCTGCTCCAAGGAAGATTTAGGACAGGTTCTAGGTGTTGTATGGAGGTGAGAATAGCAATAAAATGGTGACAAAAATAGTGAAAAACAAAAGGAAAAACAAAAACAAAAACAAAACAAAAAACAAAAACAAAAACAAAAACAAAAACAAAAACAAAAGCAAAAACAAAAGCAAAAGCAACAGCAAAAGCAAAAGCAAAAGCAAAAGCAAAAGCAAAAGCAAAAACAAAAGCAAAAACAAAAACAAAAACAAAAACAAAAACAAAAAACAAAAACAAAAACAAAAACAAAAACAAAAACAAAAACAAAAACTTTGAGAAGAAAGACTCTCATCCCTCTTGTGCCAATGGAACAACTGATAAGGCAAAATATGAAAATGGCTTAGTAGGACCAGGTGTGCACCAACATGGTAAATCCAAAGATATAACGGTTTATGAATTACTTTTGATCTATAATTTATGTAAATCTCATGGTAGACATCTTGAGTTGAATAATGAGCATGAGAATGATGTTAGGCTTATTAGAGTCGACAATGAGTCATCCAAGTTGGTTATTGAAAACTATATATTGAAGTTGGTTGACCAATAAATATGTCTAGAGATTAGAAGAATTTGTTTCATATTTTTTATGCAAATGAGGTTGATCTTAAATAATAATCCATCAACTCGAAGATGTAGTTGGCAGAAGTAAAAATAGTGCACAATGTTATGTTCGATAAATTAAACGAAGGTGAAGGACAAATTGGAAAGCTTGAGGTTAAGATGGTTTCCATGAGAAAGTAGCTAGAGAAGAAGGATACTCAAGTGAAGTAGGAGAAAAGTGCAAATGCCTTGAAAAGTTTTCTTGGTAGGCAAAAATATCTATTAGGAATATTTTGTTTTCTATTTCATAAGGGTGACTCCATCACACATGCAAGAAATAATAATAATACAAAATCCAAGAATCCTGTAGCAGGAAATAGCAACAACAAGAGCAATAGAGGAAAGAACTAAAATATACAATAGCCAAATATTATGGAAGACTTGATAGATTTCAAAGGAGAAGCAACAATCCATTTTCTCCTTTGATGGATGACGTGGAGTGGATGATGAGTGGAGGGTGAAGATCCAACAAACCACATCATGAATTTTCACGTGTGGTGTTCATTTAATAGTATCACTACTGATACTGTTATATTATGACTATTTCAATGCACCCTAATTGGACCCGTAGTGAAATGGTATGTTCAACAACCTTCTGCGTCGCATATAAAATTTATCTCATTATCTACAACTTCCCTCACCTTCTTCCACCTCCCAGTCCACCATGCTTCATGTCTATAATTTCTCAGCCACTTCAAACAAACAAGCTCAACCCACATCTTGAATCATATACATGAAGCTTGTGTAAAATAAAGTTTGAAGATAAGGTCCTCTTGCACTTATTCATGAGATCCCTCACATTTGAAATCTCCAAACATATAGAAAAATAATTTCCATAGACTGAGGAAGAAGCCATTAGCAAAGCTCAATAGTTGGAACTAATTTACACCTAGTTTGGGTACATCTATCATGTTATTAAATATGCCCCACGCCTGTAAACTTATAGAGGGATACCAGGCGCATCCAATATTGTTGATGGATTGAATGGGTCCATTACTCAAAACTCTCTCATCACCCATTTCCAGTACCCTAGATATTCTTTCGTAGCCAAGCATTTGATGCCATGCATGATGCACTGCCATTGCAAAATACAAGATACCACCTCGGTTAACCCCCACTTATGTAAAATATGGTCAATAGGGCTAAACAACATCAGTCCTCTCAAGGAGTCTCATATCCTTCCCCATAGGGAAGCCAATACTCCTCTAGGAATACATACATGACTTACTCTTCCTAGATTCCATACATTAACCAGGTACAAGGAAACTGATATTATTCTTTCCCATCACAACAACAGAACAACCCACCAACACAAAACAATGCAAGGGCCAATGTAGTGCAACCTTCTCTTAATTCACAAAACAATCATATGAAAAACTAAATTAAGCTATTCCTTCAAATGTTTCTAAGAAAAAACCAAAAATTAAACAAAAGGTAGAACCTGAGTAGGGAGAAGCAACCAACAACAACCCCCACAAGCATCAGAAAGTGGAAATCCCAACAGAAATCAAAATTAGGGAATAACCAACAATAACCCACAGAAACCAGGAAATAACATAATTCTAAGGACTAATCATTCAGGTGCTATCTATGGGGAATACACTCATTATACCCATCACTATCCTCAACTTCCTGATTTAAAAATGATACAAGATAGTAGGGGGAAAGGAGGTCAAAAAATTGCATTAATGAAAGACCCCTTCCCCCATCAGGGATTAGTTAACATGCAACAACAAACCCCCCAACTTCATCCATCTCGGGAGAACCCCCATAACAATCCTAATCATGATATTTTGATGACAGGAGCAGATATCCTCCTACAAACTTGGAACCTAAGTGATGAAGCTTCCCAAGAGCCCAACCCATCCACCCCAGCTACACAAATACCTATAGGATCATAAACCATCCCTCGCCCTTCTCCAGAATCTATGCCTAAAATGATCAGACGACCTTTATGGCACACATGACACGACTCAAAAGATTATCATAGATACAACATAGTCGAGGACTTATCATAATCACTGTCAACTATGTCAGCATTGGAAGTCCTACAAATATGCCCAACCTAATGGAAGACATTTCCACTCTAGGTGCAATCGACCCATTTGATTCCTGCCTAATGATCTTTGAGTTGGATAAATTTTTTCCACATCTACCATCAAATGTTTCTTTCCAAATCCTAGTCTCAGTCCAAAAAATCGACGTTCATTGTTGCATCGTCGATGAAGGGGTTTCCACATGTGTCATGTCCAAATCCATTTGGTAGAAACTAGGATCCTCCAAACTCAAGCCTTCTGACATTACACTTAGAGCATATGACGGGCACCCTTCTACTCCCATTGGTCTATACCTTAGCATGCCAGTTAATTTGGATGGAAGATAGTGTTAATAGACATCAAAGTACTAATTTCCTAGTCAAATTAAAATATCATACTAGGAGGAAGCTATATGTATAAGATACTCATAGTTGCCTCATTGGTGTTCAAAATAATGATGGCCCCCCATGATGGAAATATCATTACTATCGATCATCTTACATACTATGAGAAAACAACCTTACCAACACCAGATGGCATGCTACCCTTATTCTCGTCCTCCCATGAGTTGAACACTACTTACATTGAGCTCAACCTGAGCTAGTTTAAACCATCAACACTCCTAGGAACTTTCCCAGGATACCCTCTAGTATGACAAGAACTTTTCCCAAACACCAAAGAACCAATGTGCATGATGACTTCATCAAACACCACGTAAAATCTCGAACCAGTTTCAGACACCACGCACCCTGCAACTATTGATTCTGAGACTCTACCTCACACTATTACGCAAACCCCCTTTTTATGCCCCCCACCAATATCTGCCTCACACCAAGCCATGGAAAGGCTTACATTACAAAATATGGCTCCTGCGACACTTATCTAGTATCTGGTCCCAATGATCATATCAACTTATCCAGAACACATTCCAATAGGTAAGATCCTTGTACCTCCACCTCAAGAAATTGTTGCTACTCGAAACTATCCTGCATTGAAACTAATCGAGGCCAACAAAAAGGCTAAACACAATGGTAAAAGAGGAGAACCCTCAAAATTCTCCAGCGCCCTGTAACCATGTCCATTATGTGAAGAATTTGGGCACCCTACCCACATACGCCCCGGGTTAGATGAGCTGAAAACCCTCATGCACCCCTCTAAAGCATCAATAACCTCAACTCCACCAAAAGGAGAGAACACTGTGCCTTTACTTACTAAATATTTACGAACCAACCATGCATCTGATATATGCGAAAAAACATGGTCACTACAATCATCATTGTCCTGATATCCCTCGATAACGAGAGACATTAAGCACACTCATTCAAAATAAAATTAATGGTTCAATAGAACCATCCCAACCTCAAATGGACGATGGATGTAAAAGCATCTTCTACATTCAAGAAGAAACAACTTCATGCTCTAAAAAATATTCCCACAACACACAAAGCTAGCATAAACAACCAACCCCCTCCTCTACTTTACCATGTGATATATGCAATTACCCTACTCATCTAGTAAACCTCTGCCCATAAATATAGATGCTTTACTAAAACCACCCAGTCACCCAGGTCACTCAAAGAAGCAAACCTAGATTCCAACACCATACATGCACTATATGCGAAGGAAACCATCATAAGAGAAGGTGCTCCCACCTTCCTAGATTCTATAAAACATTTAGTTTTGTAATTCATGAATGAAAGCTCTTTATCTATTGGACTCAGATACTGAGTCCACAGAACCCATTCCCCCACCTAGAGAAGAATGACCCCTAGATGTGTTATGTTCATTTTAGGAGAAATGGAAACCAACAACGAAACAGGCCCCCCATCATTACATCTCCCATCACCATCATCAATCCAGACTGGGCTAAAAATGATCTAAAACCACCTCACAAAGAAAATTACCCATCACATCCACCTTATGTGATAAACCAAAGCATTTGATAAATGATGTCGTGAACTGAGTAAATTTAATGAAATGTTCTGCTTAGTAGCCCAAATCCCACACAAGCATCTCTCCAACCTAAAAAAAATCATATGTTTGTATTGTTGCATATGCTCTTAATTCCTCCACATAAATAATTTCCAGTATCTTCCATAGTTCTGTGCAAAAAGAGTAGCACTAAAACCAATCTAGACGAGGAGTCCACGTCACACCCATAACACAACCGAAATATGGATACTGCCACAACATATCCTACCTCGTGGCATCAAGGACTCATTAACATCCCATATTATGAGCAATATTTCTTCCCATACAATCTACTTAGTTAGTTCCAGACCAGTATATGGAAACTCTACCCAAACCTCCCATAGCATGAAAATTAGCCCTATATCACATGCATTTTCAATATAACAATCCCTTTGGAGTAATGAATCCAACAAAAATAGAGTCAAAGTATCATTCGATCGCAACATCACCCCTCAGACGTTTACCATGGAAGAGTTAGTCCTCCACTACAATCTCATGCAGGAAGAAGTAGTACCTGAAACATTTTAAACCCTTTGGAAGGGCCCATACATCATCAAACATTAACTCCTGAAAGGGGCATACATATTGTGAAAGCTTGATGGAACTTGCCTAAAAAATATCATGAACTTGCCTAAAAAATATCACCTCATCATGGATTTCCTCTAAAATTATTCTCTCATCATGTGTCAAAAGATGGATTTTCAGCCAGCTTATCATCACAAATTCACTGACAGAACATCTTAATGGTCGCAAAACCTCGCTGCTGTAGCATGGGCCATGTACTCTCCTGACCAGACACCTTGTCTCTTTAGTGGACTTTGTATCATATCAGCCACCAATAATCAAGTAGAGTACGATGTCGTCATAGGCCTCTTGGCCAATTCCCACCAACTAGGTATCTGTCAACTGCATTTATTCCTTGATTCCCAGCTAGCTTTATCACAATTAAACAAGACCTTTCACATTCATGATTCACATCATTTTTTGAAATATCTGCATGCACAAAGGATAGCTAGATATTTTGATCATCTCACATTTACACATATACCAAGGGATCAAAATCATACAACTAATTGCATCACTAATAAAATCCTAGACTGGCGTGCATCACATATATATAACCATCAAGATACATAAAACATCAACATAAGATACATCTCAAACGAAATGTAGAAATAAATAATACATAAAGATGCATACAACACAATATGAGAGCCACCATAAACATATCTTGTATATACATAAAAATATATGACTACAAAAAATATCACTGTCCCACGACAAGAAAAAATAAGTTAACAAAATAATAGGTGAACATCCTCATAATGGGTGCTTGCCCTAGTACATACATAATCTCATAAAAAAATCATAACCCTCAGGTCTATCTAGGGCCATGACAGCCCAATATCTACATCTGAAGCCAAAATCTGAGCAGTCGTAGCCATAGCCAGGGATATATGGTGCAAAACTAGTTGGTGTGGCTACTCTACTGACATCATCATCTCAACGACCTCAAACAATCTAGCCCATCCATTGATAGGAAACCCTATAGTCTGGGTCTCCACCCAACCCTAGGTAGCTTTGTAGCTCTACCTCAGCAACTACCAAGTGCACCTCTACATCCTCTGCATGCTCGCTCTATCGCCCTGCATCCTCGACCACTGCGGCACTGCTACCCTTTCTAGAGGGCCCACCAATCCCTAACCAATTTTGCTTTTTTGATCACCCAGGACCACCTTGAGGAGCAGCTGGTGGTCTCACCACCCTTGACCACTGTTGAATAGGGACATCCCCTGCAACACCCATATGCCTCAGATCATGGCCTACCAAATAGGCCAGTGGTCATCCCTGCATCTTCATGTAAACAAACATGGTGATAGTATCATCCTAAATACAATAGCATAACCATACATGAAATCACACATATGTATACAAATGTAGAAATCAAAATATACCTGATCATCCCTGGGCATCACCCTGAGGATGTCCCACATATGGATCTCCCTAGAAGTCCAATCTGTGATATGGAAACTCCACAATCAACTGAGGATTAGAGATAAACCAATCCTCTACAGTGGTATTCTAGTAATTCCCCACCTTGTCACCTTCATCTCTCGGCATCACCCCTCCCTAGCAGTGCATACGTGGGTCCCTGGTAGGCCCCCCAATATTGCTAAAACTAGATGAAGCATAACTACTCACTCATAGAGAATGTTGTAGAGCACACTGCCATAGTAGAAACTCTTGAGTGTACCATGCAGCACCTATGTAAGTTGCGACAACATCACCTGTTGCAATAATTGAGCCCAATCTAAGAATTTCCTCACCTCTAACTACTCCAATACTAGTATATGGGGCCCCAGTGCTCTGTTAGGGGATGCTAACCCCACCAGTCTCACAATCATAGCCAGCGTTGCTCACTTGACTATGGCCAAAATAATTGTAATCTTAATACATCCCTCATCATAGGGGTCACACCCAAAGAAACACCCTCTACCTCTGCCTAATGCTAAATATCCACATGCCCACATGGCAGTGGATAAGGTAACGCCTCCCCCACAAGGCAATAGACCATTAACAAAGTAGATGTTGGTATGAACCAATATCAGAAAATCCATCAGTAGAATCACCATCACTTGACGTTCCACATCCCAACACCTAACCAAGAAATGTAAGAACTTGTCCTACGACCTCATCCAAGGGTTCTAAAGGAATTTTCGAAGCCCCCAGTACACCAACATCTATCTAGCTGCTAGAACTCGAGCCAAAAATGTACACAGTCGCTCCCAATCCCTCTCTCCAAATCATCCTTCCACCCAAGATACCATGTGTCAACAAAAAATACACCCCCCTCCCCCCGGAAAAGAAGAAGAAAAAACCATGAAGAAACCCTTGTTTTTCATAGTTGAAGACCTATCTGCCTCATAGATGTGTAGACGCATATCTGTCAAGTACTTAAGCAGTGAAGACCAAAGAGCCTAGAGTCCCACATAGACGTGTGACCATCATGCAGTAATTTGGCCAAGTGGCAACGAACCCTACAATGTTTCACCATGACATTTCCCCCCTCAGACACATGGTCCACACGTCTGAGGAGAAGTTTTGATCAGAGTTACAGCGATCATGCCACTCCGAGCGAGTTGCCAGCACAACCAAGTGAAACTTAACTTAAAAGGTTGTACAGGGGACCCATGTATGGCCTAACCACCCTATAAATTACCAAATTAATGAAGAGTAAGGTACAAGATCTTACTTGGATCTCCCTGCGTACATCCTAAGTACCTTGGGCAACTATAGTGGCAAGAAAATCTCTAGGGACGTGCTCTGACCTCTACAACTCGACAGTGAAAATGAGTGAGTTTAGGCCCCTTAGCCCTATCTATTTCCCTTTTCACCATATTTTGGGGCCCATTGAAGAAGCCTGGTATATCCATTGAGAAAAATGGAAGAGACGCAAGAATCAACATCAAACCATCTTCATCATGGAACTCTTCATTCGGGTAAATGCAATAACTCATTTTTGGGCATGTTGCACACTCAAAAACTCATGTCAACTACTCCTCTTGTTGTTTATTTCATAGAATTAATTAAGTGTATGTCTTGAACAATGCTTTCACCTTGGGTATTGGTTGTTTCCATAGAAGGAACATCTAAGATGATCCACTTCGACCAACAACCTGATAAGCAAATAACATTGTTGAATTGAGGCTTCTGTGATCCATATCAATTTTATGAGAAATTTTTCAGTGTAAATCACATGAAATTTCATTTGTCGATGCGTTTCAAACCAACAAGTGTGGTTCATTGTCAGGACAAGTTGAAGAAATAGATCTAGCTTTGCCTATTAAATAGTTTGAGCAGGACATCCAACGGCTATATTTCTTGACCAAGCAATGGCTATATGGACTAATGGCTAAATTTGACCGAGAAATGGTTACTTGAACAGGATTAAGGGCATGGCCTCTATTTTTATAATTCCATTGAATATTAAATTGATAGTTAGTTATATTCTTATTAAAATAAAGGTTAAAGGGACTACGAATAATTATAACTATAACTTAAAATAAATAAATTAATAGTTAGTTAAAAAATTATTAAATATATAAATAATAGTGTAATTAAGTATTAAGAGATGTTAAAATATAGTTAGTTATATTTTTATTAAAAAGTTAAAGGGACATATTTTATTAACTTATAATTCGAAATATATATTAAGATAAATTTATTATGAAATAAATTTATTTTAAATTAGTAGTTATTTACAAATATTATAGAAATTTTAGGGGATTAGAAAGAATATTTTAAAATTATTATATATATATATATATATATATATATATATATATATATATATATATATATATATATATATATATATATATATATATATATATATCTTTATTTATTTATTTATTTATTTTAGCATATGATGCTAGATTGATTTCAATAAATAGAATTATTATTAGAGTTTTGAAAGGAATAATTGTATTGTTACTATCAATATAATAGTGTTACCATAAGAATATTAAATTAATTTTATTAATGAAGTCGTGTACTTATAACCTAAATAAAAATAAAATAACCCTAAGGAGTGACTAATGAAATTTCATGTGCGTCGAAAAATGAAATTTCATGTGATTTAAGCCAAAAAATTTCTCATAAAAAAGCAAATAACATAGCAGGTATAATTCTCCACTTACCATGATAGGCTTCCTCCTATAATATTTTCATATCCTCACATGATTTTTCCAAAATGCACCATAAGTTCCATCATCTCGACCATTTTTATCACCATCTCACCTTTCGATATCATAAAAATCTTCGTTAGTCGATATAAACACCCCCCCCCCCCCCATGATCACTTTATATTTGTAGATCCTTCGTCACTAATAGGAGCCATGACCACTTACCCAGGCCCGAGAACCATCCCACTTACATATTAATTTGATGTACAACCTCATTATGTTATACTCATTTCAAATGCACAACATTTCTAGGGCCATCTTCGATACTTTACGACTAATCTCGACGGATGCACCTCCATGTCCTACATTTGGCCTATCATTCACCCGTATTGCATATCCCATATATGTCACTTCATCTGCCCCACCAACCCAAAAAAGAGACCTACTAATGGGGCCCCCTCCCTCAACAAAAACTACCACACCTCCATACAGGTTACCGTCATTATGGGCACCTGTCTCTGTGGTTGTACATCCAAACCACCCTCATATTATTTTGGCAAGTTTACGACGATTTTTTTGGGAAAAAGACTCCCACCAACATTTTTTTCTATTCATGTCTTTTACCTAGCAGAAGTTGCCAGTCACCCTTTGTCGAAGCTTACACCTCACAAGAAATCACTTTCCACTTTTTGCGCTTGTCAAAACCTACTTACGCCCACCCTGCAAATCCTACCGACTCTAGGACCATCACCATTAGTAAACATATTTTATCCACTTCCATTTGCACATAAAGCTCTAACCTCACTCTAGTTGCCAATATCCTCTTATATTATCATCTCTCGCTATCATGTTTATCTAACATAAGTAATTACAATTTGTTCACATCTCATATTGATTCCCCGACTCAGCATGTCTAGTCGTTAACGCTCCTTTCTTGTCGACCTCAACAATTGTATTCCAAGATAAGTGTAGTATCTTGGATATTCCCCCCTCACAGGGATATCCTCGGGTGGCGCAATGGGAATCATTATTACCCACTAATGTCATCGGTCCCCTTGACATTTGACACCAACACAAAATTTCGTGTCAAGGTGGTGTTGTACTTACTGTTGTAGTTCTTTCATTTAGTCAAAGACTCCCACATCACTAAGCACCTCATCCAACAGTACTTACACCATGATATAGGGGAGGTACTTGAATTCGAAGACCTATGCATACCGCAACACCCCAGTCAAGAATACTTCACCTATATAATGCATACGGAAACCATATTAAATCTATTTGACCATGAAGCACCCTTAAGGGCACCAACAATTATCATCATCAACTATCAGCACGTTAACTATCACAATGTTGACTCAAAAAATAAATTGCCTTTTCTCGATTGTGATTAGTTAAGATTAGTCATCATAATGAGCATGGGAATTTCCCACATCATATAGACACATTTTTATTTGCATTTTTCACCAGAGAATGGTTACCATTTATACTCAGTCATGGGGTTTTTCTCTACTCATCTCGGCAAAAAATTATCCTCTCTCTCAGAAAGTAGTTGAGACTCTCAATCAGAAAAGAAAACGTGATTTATTTTGGTTATACGGTTCCTCCTAACCTCATACCTCAAGGGGCAACTAACACTAGAAAATCATGCATGTGCCATTACAATCAAAAATACATTAAAATGTGTCTAGCAGAATGCACAAGTGAACATTTTCCAACTAAATACATCATGGAGTTTAAAAAATCAATTCTTTCCCAAGGTCCAAAATTTATAAAGAAAAAAATTAATGTCGTGCATCTATTTCTTCGATAAATTCACGTGTGCAGAATATCCTTCGAAAGTCGCGCGATTGCAGAAAAGGATGACTCAACAATCTAGGACCACAAGACACACTGGGGAACGATTCTTTGACATAAGATTAGTCTAGTGCAACTGAATTTGAGTCGCCTTGAAGATATGCAACCCTCAAAGGAATCATGTTGTCCTACTCATGTGTCACTACCATGCATGAACCAAGAGGGTGAAGATGGATTAAAAAATTCTAAATAAATAGTCCATGGGAGAGCCAAAATATGAGATCTTTTCATGTTGGCCAACTTGTTGTCTTAGAAAACCACCATTGCATTGTTGAAGCCAAATAAGGGAAGGGTACTAACATGTTGACCATATTTCTTCTAATAAATCCATCATATTAGTGAGACAATAGGAATCTACCATTGGAGAGTCCTCGTGCTTCTTTAAGGGATAGGAGAAACTTGAAAAGGGATTGAGAAAAGGAAACCTCCTTGCTAAGGATTTTTTATCACCATAGCTCAAATAATTCTCTTCAAGTGTCTAACATTCATCTATTGTATTGTTGATGCCTCGAAAATCGCTGCAACAACATTGGGGATAACCACCTGGTCCGGACCTTAGTACAGCTGCTTTTCCGTTTGGAATAGTGGCTCCGACTGGGGATAATGGGACCAGTTTCCCATTAAGTGGATAACCGGGATGAATGGATGATTTATAAACTAAGCTAAAGGTGAGCGAATAACTAAACTATTAACAAGAATACATAAACTATAATCTATCCCGGGAACTTATTTGAGCTTTAAAGTGCAGCGCTTGATGATCTGTGTCTATAAACAGGCATATAGATGACTCTATTTAACAGATAGACATTATTTCATTCATGATTACTATACTTAAATAGTTAAGCAAAGCGATTAAAGCGATATTACCACACTTATCATTTATATCATTGACATATACATGATTAAAAAAAGAAACACATCATAGAACATCCAATAGTGGAATGAATATAGATCTGTTGTTACAGCGCATGCATATAATCAATAGTAGCAAGAATAATCACATAGCAATTCATATGAAAGGAATGAATTCAAACATAGATAGAAATACCATATGAGCTGCTTGACACTCCCAATATCAATCGCTACTTGTAGTTTTTCCTTCAACGCAAAAACATTCTCAACAAAGGCAATAATGCACAATTGCATAAAAAAAACTTCCTTGTTGAATTAAGAACAACTGGCCCAGTTTCATAAAAGAATATTGACTGAAGCACAATAGTGCAAACTTCAGTCTTTTAAGTCTGGTACAAAACTTTACGACCCTTTCCAAAACAATGAAAGGGTCTATAAATACTAAATTAATCTAAATATCTATTAAACTGAAATCCTACTAACTTGGTATCAATAAATCTTGATCCTATTTCCCTCAGCGATCTGGCAATCGGCGGCATGATTCATCAAGTAGGCTGCTTGCCTTTAAATCTGAGCTGACTTATCACAAGCATTGGCTCTACTTCAGGAGGTTTGTTGAGGCGCGAACTGAGCTGGGCGGCATAGGTGGCATCCTGAATATCAGGAATTATATACCCGATTGCATCTGTTAGGCACTTAAGGGCAGCTCTCTGTGTGTGTGGCTTAATCAGGAAGAGCCAATATGCTTCGAAGGTTAAACTGTTAATCCCGGCAATTAATCTCCCCTTTTCCTCTAAATCAGGATAACATGATTGCTCCAATATGTTTGTTGTTGTCATCTTTCCTGGTGTACATTGGGAAATCATATTTGCTAAGTAGAGAGTGTTGTTAACTAGTTCAACTAGATTGCTGGAAGTTGATTTACATCTTGAAGCCGCCCTCTCTGATTTCATCACCTGAGTCTACCATTCTGTGAAGAGTATATCTTTATGTGTTTCTAAGATTCTGGAAAAATTTGCTGCTCTCCCTTGATCAGAATCTTTCCAGTCAAGATACGCGGTTATGATCTCTTCGGCTTGGTCTAACTCATTTCTGGCCTTCTCTACCTGCTGATTTATGGATGTCGTTAACTCACACAGTGGCTCTGCCTGAGCGATTTGTTGACACAGGAGCCTAATTTGGGATATTAATGTAGTGTTTATTTGCAATGCTTCTGCTCTGAATTCATCCACTTGTGGAGCGCCCTTTATCCTTTCGAGCTGCGATGACAATTGAGTGATTTGCTCATCTTTTGGTTTTCATCATTTGCTCGTTAGCTGCCCTCAATTGTGCCAATGTCTCTGATAATTCCTTCTGTTTCTGGATCGCGCTTTGGTCGATCCTTTGCTTTTCTACCTGCAATTGTTGAGTTAATTGACTGTTCACTTGTTGTTTTGTCAACAATTGCTGCTCCGCCTGTTCTGCCTTCTGCTTTGATTCAACCAACTCTGCTTGTAATGCGAAAATTTCTTGGTCCTTAGTTTTCAGTAGAAGACTTACCTCCGATGCCTTATCGATTGTCGCTGCCGAATAGGCTCCCGCATACTGCGACAGTTTTGTTAGGTCATCGGAGGGGTCGAATTCCTCCTTCCAAACCACGCTGCCCGTAACAGTTTGTTCTGGGAAAAGGGAAGGTTGATCAATCTTCTTTTCCTTTGTCGTTTTACCACTTCCCTATGCCTCGGGCTGTAGAAAACATCCAGCGGAGGAATATCTTCTACCTGTAGAATGATTTGGTCGGAGGGGTCTTTTGGTATTACTTCAACATCCTTAGAAATGGGTGGGCCGCTGGTTCCACTTAGAACCAGAGGTGAAGTGATGTCCTGTGTATCGTTTGCCTTGGAAGTGTCTGTATCTTTGGAACATTCCAACCCACTGATGATAGAGTCAAATTACTTCCATTCCTGGAGAAATTTAGGGTCAATACAAGTATCTATATTGACATCAATGGTGGTTTGTTTCTGCTTTTCGGCTTCAGACTCCTTCTGCACTTCTTCCTGCTGTTTCTTCTGTTGCTCTTCTTGTTCTTTCCTTTGTCTTTCCTCTTGCTCTTTCATTTGCTGTTCCTCTATCTCTTTCCTCTGTCTTTCCTCTTGTGCTCTCTTCTGCTTTTCTTCCTGTTCTTTCCTCTGCCTTTCCTCCTGTTCCTTCTTATGATCCTTTGTTATAACAGGAGGTTCCCTTGACTGTTGCCGACCAGGCTCGCTTGATGATGTCGCTGGGGTTGTTGCTAGTAAATCTAGAGGCAGAGTTTGCAACCTCTGTTCTCTAAGTTTATTAAATTCAGTCAACCCTTCATCATTATACTTTGCTAGGGCGAATTGTCTAACCTGACTTATTGACTCAGCTGAGGAGAACAGGTCATCAAAGATATCTTCCTTATGATCAAATCTTGTCAGTTTGGCCTGTTCTAATGCATTATAGGAAACTTTATTTGGATCAAAATGCCTATTTGGAAGAGTCGCTAGAGTCAAGGATTGAATTTTTTGTGGCTTCCTTTTCTGCATGTTTGAGGTCATGCAAGGTATATACACCACACCTCAAAGGAAAAGAGGGCCAGCCTTGCTTCTTATTTTTCTTGAGCATTTGTGTAACACTCTCGACAATGATTTGGTAAGTAATTTCCCTCGCTAGAAGTTTATCTGGTATGTACAAAGGGAGGACATGGGGTCTGGCTTGGCTGCCAAAAACTCTTATGTAGGTAAACCTTTCCTCTCCAAACCATCTACCTATTCTGTTTAAATCAGTTCCAGCTTGATAGGAAATCTTGGGAGCAGGTCTATTGAAAATGGAATAATGAATAGGCAACATAAAGCCATTACAGACTTGGTATAGATGATGTTTATAAGAAGATTTCCACAATTTCTGATGATATATATGAATAGGCGAGGGGTCTTGTGCAGTCCACCTCCAGCCGAGTACGGGGAATTCAGAGTTAAAACAGAGGGTATCTAGAATATAGGCACTGTAGTAAAATGGGGGAATTACTCTTTCAGAAATCTGGGTCTTGTTTCTAAACTCGAGCACAACTTGTGATAATTTGTCAGAAAGGATAGTGGCCCAATCCATAATTATATTGTTCACTGCTGCTTCCATTAGAGGAACCATTTCTATGGTAAAATTAGCAGAGTCATGCAATCCCCATAATCTACACATCATTATTCCCGCATAGCAATAAGGAGAAGCTAGGGAATCAACCGAGTACTTACCGGAAGATTCGTGTTTGTGTTTGGCTGGATTTTGTCTCCAATCCCGGATGGGTTCGGATTCAACTTCGTTTTCATTTGCAAACTTCTCCAAGAACGCTTTATTATATATCTTCTCCGGCTCGGGCAAATGATACATTTGCCTTAGATCATCCACCCTGAATGATCCGAAAATTCTCCCATCTCTGGTGCTGAAGGTTCTATCCAGGATTGGGATTTCTTCAATCGCCCATCGCACGACGTCTGTGTATGGGAGAATTTGCTCCCTGGCCGCTATCCTGTGAAGGAAAGAGTCAGCTAAATCCTTGAGAGTACTCTCAGACTTTCGAAGTAAATCCACACTAGCTTCTACTATTGTCTTTACTGGTTCTTCGGCTTCAATCAGGTTGTAAGTGCCTTGCCAAGTAACTCTGGTGAGACCCGTACATGTAGTATCAGATATCAAGCCCTTCGTTTTGTCCACGACAGCTTGTCCTGCAACTGGTGTAGCGGAAGCGCCCGTGGTCTTCTTGGATTTCTTCCCCATCTTGCTTGAGCTTTCTTCTATGGATAAATTCTGCAAACGGCGAAAATAAATGTAACACAGAGATATGCTAATGAAAATCCAATATGGGAAATATATATTGATCAAAGTGTGCTGAGAGATTAACTCTTAAAAATGGCTGTGGATACAATCCATGGGAAGATCTTACTATTACATTAAATGGACGTTTAAGACCTGCCACCCCTTAAATGCTCATTACACCATTATTCGGCCGAATGGCCCGCTTAAGCGTGCTATGGATATTTTGGCGGTTGAGTGCAGGTGATCGATTTCTTAAGAGATCAGGCTTTAAATATGAATAGATCGTAAAATCCCTTCATTTAACGGCTTTTTTGAAATCCGCACTATATCATAATTGGGCGTCGGGAACACTTAAATCCTTTCAAGTTGACAATTTTGAAACCCCGATTGCCGATAACGAAATCGCATCGCATCGGGAGAATTGGTGTTATAAGAACATATGGATAGCATACCCCTGACCGCCGATAGCGAAATCACGTCGCATTGGAGTGAAAAGGCATAACAATGTGCATAGATAGTGTATCTCCAATTGCCCGATTGCCGAAATCGCATTGCATCGGGGGTATGACCTGGGCGCCTTATTATTATGCATAGGATATTGCCGATTGCCGATTGTGAAATCGCATCGGATCGGGGTGTGTTGGATAGGTAAATCCCCTCTGCGGACAGAGGCGATCCCACTAGCCTAAAACATAACTAGCCACAATCAATTCACGCTGCCACGCAAGTTCCTAGTTGTACATTAAAGGTGAATTAAGAAGACCAACTTGGAATCCAACGCTATAGTCAAAGCAGAGTCGGTATTCTCGCTCCCTCGCTCCGGCAGGTCACAATCCCTGCGATCCTTGCAAACGGACACCTGCACATGCAAAGGAAGAAACAAATACAAGCATAAAATCCACCAAGGCACAACTATATTTCAGTCAGAAAGGAAATAAATCAAACATCATTATAATAGACAATGAGATTGGAACCATAACAGCAGTCGTTCATTAATAGATAATAGACGGGAAAAGATACAACCAAGGTTCTGACGTTGAACCTTTCCTCTGGCTGGGCGAGCAGCTATGTGTGTCTTGCAGTATACCTCCTCTCCGGCAGCATAACCTCTCTATGCTTCACTATCACTCACAACAAGCGTAACCACAACTAGCATTCCTCCAAAAACTAGCTTGTCTAATGCATGAGGACAGACTTTTATAGATGAAGAAGGGAGAAAGATTCGATGAACCAGGACACCCATTGTGGATTGGTATTATCTCTGAAAGGATAGATGATGACTCTCGACCTCTATCCGGTGGATTTTACCCTCAAAAGACTTCGTGATCTGAAGGGAAAAATAGATGGGCATGCGTTTGTCAAAAATCATTACCAAACTGGGCTGGCACGGGTGTTGTTCTGTGACAGAGCGCCAATGGTCGCGCCCTCTTTTGAGGATCTCAGTGATTGGCGTGGGTAAGATACTGTGGACCTGCGCCAATGGAAAAAGAGTACTTTTCAGGGATAATTTGCAGAAGGTGTCTTCAGGGAACATGAAGTACATACTCAGGGGAACATAATGCAAGTGTTTTTGGGTTATGTCACTACTCATAGGTCCCGAAATGCGTCCTCCAATGTATGGAAATGGGGCGATAGGGACGGTGACCAATGGTGACAAATTACTGTGTAACAGATGCCCCCTAAAGCATGAAGTCCGAGAGGGAGAGAGAGGGGTGAAATGCTTTATAAGAACACACAAGAACACACATAGCTGCTGCCGAGGATATGCCTTGAGAGACACGACTGATAGTTCAATTACATGATGTACATGGTATGGTCGCAGCCATCCAGAAGAGATTACATAAATAATCTAGATCCATAGTATGGACGTAGCCATTTGGTTAGGATCAATGAATTGACTCAGGTATGGTCGCAGCCATCCAGTGAATGAGTCATATATTAAGAATCACGCCTGGATTACAATAGACACAATCCATGGTCTTGCGCTCCATCTCGACCCGAACAGAAGTACAAGTTCAAGCATGTGAACATGTAAGCTGAGGTCAAACATGCATGGACATCGTCTGATTACTAGTCAATATTGGAAACTGTTAACAGACGCGAGAGGTACCATCAATAATGACAATGGCCCTCAAGGTACTATAGGTACAATCTACGGCCTATGAATTAGTGATCTGAAGTCGAACACCCATAGAATCATTCGATCGGAGGCCAATGATGAAAACCTCACGTCGAACGCGAAGAACCTGCCATTGAGGCATGCAGGCTCCAAGGCACCGGTAGGGAGTCTCTAGATCAGCTTCCTGGATAATGAGCTGAAGTCGACAGGAAGTGACCTTGATCGAAGGTGGGCCATAATGTTTCCCACATCATCGACGCGAGATAGAGAGATAATGTTGTGAATCAAGATTGTACGAGCTATCAGAGGGAGGTTGTTTCTTTGTAGAGGTCAACTTCTCTTGAACATATCGGCGGCACATTAATGGAATTGGCAGTATTTGACATCAATGTATCAAAGGTCATGATGACGAGGCAATGAGTAGATGAGAGGTCAAATAGGGTACCCAAGTCCATGGAAGCAAGTGAAAAATATGAGATGAGATATCCCCACCCTGGACACGAAAGCAGAGAAGTGCCATGTTCAAGAGCGACATACTGCCGACACGACGGTAATTATGGTTCCTTTTTTTTTCCCCGCCATTTCTGGCGAGTACCCCAATTATTTTTAACAAGCTTGATGGGGATAGCATATGCTTGTGGTATGTCATTTCGACAAAATCCGATGTCATCAGGTTTTAACGAGTCTGACAAAGGAAGAACTCAACGTCTTTTCATGTTTAGAGAGTTTGAAAAGACAGCAGAAAAGGAAACTCCAGGGGTGTCCTTTTTCGTAAAGTTGTGTCTATCGGGCCCGAAAAAGTATAAAATAATGCCTGAAAGAACCGCCCGACCATTACGATCGAGGAGTGCTTTTCATAAATAGTGATTTCGACCTAAAAAAGTAAAAAAACGATCAAAATCACGTCGTTTCGTAACCATTAACGAGTTTGAAACGACAAAAACCCAGTAATCTTTTTATGTTTTAACGGTCGACAAAAATAACTTAAAACGACCGCCCCTTATTAACGTTTAACGAGTCAAGAGGAGCGACTCGGCAATCTTTTTCTCTTTAAATGGTCAGAAAAGAGCTGAAAGCAGACCTTAAAGTAACCTTTTCTCATGTTTTACCGAGCTTGAAAAAGTCAAAAAAGAAGCTCGTTTGATTGCTTTGAATTGCACCAACCCCTATCATCATACAAAAACGGCGTAATACCCACTTTGACATAAAAATATCCCAAAAATACTCAAAAAATATCATTTCTAATGTATTTTTAGGTCGAAAAATGTTATAAATAGTGAAACGGTAAAAAATAAAATTACTTTTCACTTTTTACCTTGTGAGTTTACCATTGGAGGGTTTTGGGTACAAATTTCAACTGCTGATTATGGTCGATCCAGCTATATACATATTATTGTGTTTTTCATGTGCTTGCTTGTATAATGTTTTAGTTACAAATGACGCAAATGTCTATCTAATACATGATTGGCCAATGCATCAGATAATGTGTTTAATTGTCGTGGAATATGTTGATATGTGATAAAATCAAAATTCCTTTCTAAAAATCTCACACGTAAATACAACCTTAAAATATGATGGTCTCTAACGGAATATTGCCCGTTGAGCTGGTGGACGACAAGTTGAGAGTCCAGGTGCACCACCAATGCACGAATGCCACGATCAATTGCTTCAGCAAGTAGCTCGATTACAGCACAGTATTCGGCGACATTGTTAGTAGTACGACCCAAACACACACCCTGACAATCTATCAACTCGCCATGAGGATCATAGATCACCCATGCCGCAGAGGACAAGTTGCGAGTACTGCGGCAGGCACCATCAGAGAAACCAACATAAGGTATATTTGACATCTGGACAAGAAGCGAGAAACACAATAAGTGGCAGTTACGCCCTTACAACTGACACACACACACACAACACACTAGCTAGAGTACATGTATGTACAAAATAAAATACACTAGCATCACGCATAGTACTTTTTCAAATAAAGCCCATTTCGGGGCTTCTCAAGAGGGTTACCTTCATAATCAATTAGCTCGTAGGCCCCTTTCTGCAAAACTTTCTTGACAATGTAAGGGCCTAGCCACATGGATTTGAGCTTTCCTGCTCCTAGCTTATCTTTTGCCTGATCATAGAGCAGGACTAAGTCTCCCTCAACAAAAGAATGCGGACGTACGGTCTGATCGAAGTGAGTCTTGACTCGCTTCTTTTGCGTTTCGATGGCCAAGGAGGCCAGGCGACGAGTTTCATCCAGTCGTTCTAAGTAAAGAAGGCGTTCTTCTAACGGAGTGGTGTTGGGAAGTAGCTCGACAACTAACTTTAATGAAGGGATTTCACATTCGATCGGAAGGGTAGCCTCTAGTCCATAAACTAGCTGGAATGGAGTGAAACCAGTGGCATCCTTCACAGAGGTTTGGTAGGCCCACAAGGCCGGGAACAACATCAAATGCTAGTTAGACTTATGCATGCCAACGGTACGTTGAAGTATTGTGACCAAAACCTTATTGATAGCTTCAACTTGGCCATTGGACTGAGGGTAGTAGGGAGTTGAACTATCGTGTTGCAAGCCTAGCTGGGTTGTTAACTCCGACATCATATGATTACGGAAATGCTTCCCGTGATCAGTGACGATGGCTTGAGGGACACCGAATCGCGAAATAACATGATTAAATAAAAATTGCGTCGTTGTGTGACCGTCTTCGGTTAATGTAGGCATCGCCTCGGCCCATTTAGTAAAGTAATCGACGGCAACGATGATAAACCCATGCCCCCCGGCCGAGCGAGGGTTACAGGTCATATAATCAATGCCCCATTTAGCAAAAGGGCCGACGGCGACAACAGGGTGCAACGGAGCAGGAGGCGCTCGCATCTTCCGTTGGTATATCTGGCACTCATGACAGGAGCGGACGGCAAGGATGCAATCTTTAAAAATAGAGGGCCAAAAATAACCAGCACGGAGGATTTTTTGGGCAGTAGCATAACCAGACATGTGACCACCACAGGCACCAGAGTGGCAGTCATTCAAGACCCGCTCAGCTTCCTCGAGAGTGAGACATCGGCGGAGAACAGAGTCGGCGCCAAGACGATATAATGTATCGCCAATGATACGGTATGGTTGAGATTGATGACGAATCCTTCGCCGAGCGTCCTTGGACACTCCTGGGCGAAAGGAGGACGTTTGCAAGTATAAGATTATATCTCCGTACCATGGATCGAGGGTGCTAATGAGAAATAGGGTCTCATCCGGAATTTGATCCTCAATGTGAGAGGTCGGGGAAGAGGATGGCAAAGAGCAAATTAACTCAGCAAATACAAGTGATTTCTTGGACTTGGCAGTGGTAAATTCCAAGTCAAACTTTTGGAGGATAACAATCCACTTTGAGTACTTGCCCCCCAGCAACTGGCGTGACAGTATATACGTCATGGGGTTGCAATCAGAAATCACAGTAGTAGTACGCAAAAGAATATAATGACGGAAGCGTTGTACGACACGAACTACGGCTAATGCCAACTTCTCGACATAAGCATATCGAGTTTCCGTGTCTAATAGGTTGCGGCTGAGATAATAGATAACATGCTCAGTGTCATCATCATCAGTTTGCACAAGAACCATGCCGATAGTGGTATCGGCGACAGCCAAATACAAGGTGTAGTCACGATAATAATTCAGAGGACGGAGCAATGGAGTAGAAACAAGGAGGCCCTTGAGACGCTCAAAAGATTCCTGAGCTGTGGCATCCCAATGAAAAGGGACATCACGCTGTAGCAATCGTGTAAAACCTTTGGCCACCTCGGCATAGTTGGGAACAAAACGACGTAAAAAATTGGCTTTTCCTTGCAAACTCTACAACTGATGCAAAGAAGCGGGGGGAGGGAGATTCACGATAGCCTCGACTTTAAGGGAATCCAAACGGATGCCCTCTCAGGAAACGATAAACCCTAGAAGTCTGCCAGATTCAACGCAGAAGACACATTTGTGAGGATTTAGCCTGATTCGGTAGTATCGACAGCGAAGAAAGATTTCGCGAAGGTGTGTAGGGTGGTCCTGACGTTTAGCTGAATGAGCAGGAAGGTCATCCAGGTAAGGCTGTACAATGTGTCGAATGTCATGAAACGCATAGGACATTGCACACTGGAAAGTGGCACCGGCATTTTTAAGACCGAAAGGGAGCTTCTTATAGGCAAAAGTGCCCCAAGGATAGATAAAGGCAGTTTTGTGTTGATCAGCGGGAGCAATATTGATCTGGTTATAGCCAGAAAAACCGTCCATAAAAGAATACATTTCACTTCCAACACACTCATCAATAATCTGATCAATGAATGGTGTGGTAAAATTATCTTTAGGACAGGCTCGATTTATATCACGATAATCAACACAAACGCGGATTGTACCCTATTTTTTAGTCACGGGTACGATATTTGAAACCCAATCTGTGAGCGGAATAGGATAGATAAAACCGGCTTTAAGAAGCTTCTCTACCTCGGCTTTGATCGCGACAGCTTTTCTGGGGTGTATAGGGCGTAACCGTTGACATACAGGCTTAGCACCTGGGTACATGATTATCTCATGCACCACTATGCTAGGATCAATGCCGGGCATTTCTTCGTAGGACCATGCAAAAACATCACGAAATTCGTGAAAGAGGTTTGAATAAAGTTGAATCTCCTCAGGAGTACAAGTGACTCCTATATGAATATGCTCGACAATCCCTGGTTTGACAGAGATGTCGATGGTTTGGGTTTGCGTAATATTTGCCATATTCCCTTCAGAAGACACCTGATCAATCTGAATAGGTGGTTGCAGTGGGAGACAAGGAGCAAACTGTACAAGGCAAGTGAGAATATCCTGAGGGGCAGGGAGGAACGAGGAGCGATGATGAGAGTCATGCCAAGGAAGTTCCTCGAGAGACATAGTCTCAATGATGGCTTCATCGGACGAGAATGTTTCTTGCAAAGAATCCAAAGAAGTCTCATCTACAAGCCCTGAGGATAGATCGAAGGAATCAGAAAAGGGAGCCGTTGCAGCAATAATCTCAACGTAGTTGAGTTCGGCAGGACTCAACGGCATTTTGTCGCCCCAAGAATCTACTTGGTCAATGGGAGGAATGATCCACAGATCAGAACAAGTAGTGATCATATTAACAGAGGCGACGTTAGGAGGTGGGAGCGGAAAAACACCCATAAGGGCAGGATCTTTAAAAAGTCCGGCCCCCAAACTCTCAGATAATTTCGGAGTATGCTCCACAAAAGGGATGTTACCTTCAGAAGAAGAAGCGAAGAAAGATAGCTGGTCCACGGTAACAATCTTCCCTTGATGAGGGAAACGGATGATACGAAACAGTGATGAAGCAACAGCTTTCATCGCGTAGATCCAGCTACGCCCGAGAAGGAGGTTGTAGGTAAGAGTAGCATCAACGACTTCAACCTCCATCTCGACTGTATTCCCTTCTAAAGTGATAGGCAAACGTTGGAGTATACCATAAGGACGAGAGGCTCTTCCATCAAAGGCTTCCAAGGTTGTGGGAGACTGACTCAGGGTAGGAGACCCAATAGGTTTCCAACAGGCGACAGACATGATGCAAGTTGAAGCACCTTCATCAATGACTGTACGGTGAATTGTTTTGGAATCAATGATAACCTGTATAAGGAATGCGATTTGAGGAGGCAGTCTCTGCGTATGGCGTTCCAAGTCAAAAGTAATTAAATTCGAATCTGCTGGGTCTATGCTACCAATAGCAGATAGCAAGGACTTCCTCTGAGAAGGGCAGCTCTAGAGAACTTCTAAAGCAGACATAGCAGACAGAGTCTGCGCTAAGTCCTCAACGATATTGTAGTGTTGTGCAGCACGAGCATTAGGGTTGTAAGAAGATTTCTGGAGTACTCCTTTTGGAGGGGGTCGAAGAGGCGTCTCAGTTGTAGGTCTCTCAATATGGAGGGGACCCGAACTGAACGGAGGAGCACTAGAGGGTATCTCAGGCTCCTTCCTGGTAGATGGCGGGTAATATTTTGTTCGAGTACTGATATTGATGGGTATCGTTCCAGCCATAAACACTTGAGAACCAAAGGAAGAGGGAGGCTGAGATGGGTCAGCCACCATTTGAGTTTTTTGAGTTTGCTGTGAGGGAAAGGGTTCTTTAAGCACCGCAGGAGTCCCGGGAGTGCCTTTCAACAAACGACTAACTTCGGACCACCTGGGGCAGTCCTTTGTATAGTGATCCTCATCACAGATAAGACAAGGATACTTGGGTTTGCGTTTGGCACCATCCTCGGGTGGAGGGTTAGGGGCTTCCTGCTTGGGTTGATATGGCTTATTCTTCGGTTTCCCTTTCTTCTTTGCTTTCGAGGCTTTGTCTGCCATGGTGGATTGGACGGCATTGACCTCGGAAGTAACATTTGAAGTGGGTATTACCTGGGAGGTGGGTTCATTCGAAACAGGTGGTTTTTGCTTCCCAGGGTTCGCGGAATTTTTCTTTGAGGATGAACTAACAGTACCAATAATACCGTCAACAGTTGGTGTTGGCGGGGCTTTGGATGTTCCTGGTCTAGGGGCATCAGGTAAATAATCATACAATGTACCTGACTGAGAGTAAACCAAGTCAAGGTACTGAGCTCGCGCGATAGCTTGCTCTTCAGTGACACACGCTCCCATGGCGATATCCCGAGCTATTGGAGGCACGAACGAAGTCGTAAACCAATCAGTAAGCAGCTGGTCGGGAATCCAAAATTTGATCATACGTCTACGCCGTCTCCATTCATGGATATGATCAGAGATATGCGTAGCCGTCGTTTGTCTCAAGGATGTGAGGAGGTGTGTACCCGTTTCATATCGAACGGGCAACTGAAAATGAGTGAGAAATGCCATAGCCAAGGAGTTAAAATCCTGAAAGGATCCGCGATTGAGTTCAATATACCACTTAGCGGCAGAGCCGGTGAGAGTCCTTTGAAAAAGACGAAGCCGAATGGAATCATCAAGCCATGAATTGGATGAGCACCATAGGTGATAAGTCATGACATGAGCTTGTGGATCCTCATTAGGCTTACCTTCGAATTTTGGACACTCACCGGGAATCTTTGTTGGAACCGGAGGCCAATATGGATTATGCAGGATAGGATCATTGGTCAATTTAGAGACATCCGGTAATTCTAAAGTTGCTAAGAAAGGTAATTGAGGATTAAAGGACATCTGAGGCTGCTGTTGGGATGGAGCACTAGGGTTCCAACCAGCTGGCGGTTGCCCCCAAGGGCTTGGTCCAGACAGATTTGGCCCCATAGGGTTTTGTCCGTAAGGATTTAAGTTTTGCCCCCCAGCACTCCACGGATTACCAAACGGGCCTGCAGAAGCACCATATGGTTGCAAATAATAAGGATTCATCTGCGGTTGTTGGTAATTTTGGTACGGGGCAAACATAGGTTTCCCTTGAGGTTGTTGGTAACCATAGGGTAGCTGGGCTCCAACTTGAGGTGGAGAAGTGGGCGGAGGTTGATAGGGCGGCTGGACTCCAAATTGAGGCGGAGGAGTAGTCAGAGGTTGATAAGGTGGCTGGGTTTGAAACCCGGCTTGCGGTTGAAACCCCAATGGTTGTTGGGGTCCAGCCTGGGGCGAAAAACCAGGTTGAGCAGTACCAGAAAGATGTCCTGTAGGTTGGGCTATCTGGCCGGAAGGATAACCTTGTTGATATTGTGGTTGACCCCCTTGTCCAGAAGGTGGTGCCTGCTGATACTGAGGTTGGCCTAACTGCTGGGATTGGAGCTGTTGTTGCGCAGCTGAAGGTTGTCCTAAGGAACCAGATGGCTGAGTGGGCTGGGCAGTTGGTTGGCCTAACTGGATTTGAGGCTGACCGACTTGCCCAGAAGATTGATAATACTGGACAGTAGGCTGACCATGTGGTTGAATAGCTGGTCCAGATATTGAAGCATACTGGACATTGGGTTGGTTTGGGTTAACAGTTTGTTGACCAATTTGTCCAATAGGATAACCTTGCTGGAGACCAGGTTGGGCTGGTTGAACAGACGACTGACCTGAGTTACCAGAAGGTTGCACATAAGAAGAGGAAAAGGGAGCACCAGTAGCGAAAGGGTTTCCACGAAAGGATTGCCCTTGTTGGTCTTGAGGGGGTTGTCTTGGAGACTGCGCAGATGAAACTTGACCACCATGGAAAGAGGTGGAGGTCCAATCAATTGACAATGGAACTGATACCTCAACAACCGGTTGAGATGACAAATATGGATTGTATGGCCCCTGTATTGGGACATTTGTCATGGGATCAAAAAATCCAAACAAGGAAACCGAAGGACGACTAAAAATAGGAGTCGAAGAGGTTGCACAGACCGTTGGAGCGGTTGTGAATGAGGTAACATCTGGACTGCGACTTTGCGGAGTAAAAGGCTCCGTAGTAGGAAGAGTGTGTGGTGACCAAATGGAACCCGTAAAAGGAGTTCCAGAGGGCATAGTATCTCTTAAAGCTTTATAGCCTGGTGGTAAATTTGTAGTAGTAGGTGTACTACTAACATGCATAGGGTCCGTTGAGGTGGGAATTTCACCGCTCGTCGCAACGTACTCATCAGTTGTTGTAGGGGACAAATCATCCATGTCAGAGGAAAAAGGTGGGACTGACACACGAGGAGAAGTATAGTCCCAAAAAGGTACACTGTCCTTAGAAGGTTCCCACGTAGGGTTCCAATGAAATTGGTAAGTCTCGTCACCCGGGGCACGAGAATTAAGTGGTTGTATACTTGGAACCAGAGGAAGACTCACAACCGGTATCTCGGCAGAAAACGAAATTGGTAATTCCGCCAGGATGAAACTTCACAAACCTAAGGAATCTACCGAGACAACCCCTACTCAAACTAACGCACACAAAATCTAATTGGGTAGATGTTATCGTGGCTAATAAATTTTAGGACGCAAAGACACAACTTGACCTTTTCATGTTTTAAGAGTCGAGAAAATGACAAAAGATGACTCTAGTCTCCTTCGAATGTTTAATGAGCACGAAGTGACAAGACGCTCACAGGCACCTTTTCTTTTAAGGAGTCCGAAAAGGATCAAAAGTGACTACTCTGGAGACTCTAGGCAAAAAGGTTTACCAAACAATCCGTAAAACTGCTTATACACCTCGGCAATCAGATGAAAACCAAGGACTTCCCGTACTGCAGTCAATCTTCCCGAATGCTGTGTTCAGTGCATTACGGCTTGTAAGGCGGTAGACTCGGTTTCCTATGGATAAAGGATGATAGCCTAGTGGGGTCTCCCGTATATACGCGACGGTACGTGGGAGCTCAGTCCGTATTGGCACCTATCGTTTCACCGTGGAGGAATCACCCAACCACTCAATGGTAAGCTACCAGGTTTAAAGACGCTGGAACACGTCTCTAACCTAGACCTCTAGAATGTTTGCGTTATGTTGCAATGCGTTGTTATGTTCATTGAGTTTATTTTAAAGTTTATCTTCAATTATGTTTCAGTTTTTTGGTCCTACGGTATGTGATATCTCAAAAGCTTCTTAGATGCAAACTACATGCCAAAACTACACCATTTCATTCAATGAATTCTATCTACAGGAGGGTTGAGATCTTTACACAAACGAAATGATCACTCAGCAAACAACAAAGATCCTAATGCAGCTAATAACAAGAAATGCAATTTTTTTTTTCTTTTTAATAGCAACAAATAACAATAAACGCTAACTAATATGATGCAAAAGATCTTTTGTTTTTCGTTCCTTTAATATGGCATGATGCATTTAAACAAATCTTAAGAGATATTCACAAGTATACACAATCCAAGTTCACTCAATGAAATAGAACCAATTCTGAAACACCAAAATGAACTATGCAAGCAAGGAAAAACACAAAGACTTTCAATGAACCATGTAATCTAAGTTCAAATGAAGTCAAGTAAAATCCAACAAGCTAGAAGTGAATTACTCAAAGCATAGAAGACCAAGCTTTAACAAACCACTAGATAGGTGCGGAACACAACCAACAAGTTGACTGGAAAATCAAAAGATCGAAACTTCCCACAGAAGGCTAGACATGCGAAGCCACTAGATGTTCTAGGGCTGAGACGAAAATCAATAGAAATAAGCAAACAACTGAAGGATAAAGGAAAAACCAGTCAAACAGAGGTTCAACACACTTCCAGAGGCTGTAAGAGATATAAAAAGATAAAAATCTGAGTTGAAAGAGCTTCCAACCGACACACAGGCAAAATTCACAGGGCTGGCGCGACTGTCAGCCTGCAACTTGCGCTACCAAAAGATTGGCGCGAGTTGCTGTTGGGCAACATGCGCCAACTGGCGCGACTGTCAGAGTAAAAACCGCGCCAACTAAGCTTGCCGGCTAAAAAAATAAATAACACGACCCCAGGTCGGGCCGACAGTGTTCAGATGGATCAAACAGTAAATAACAATCTCAAAACTGACCCAGAAAGCTCATTCACTCAAGCAAGCAAGAGAAAATTAACATGCAAGACAAACTCCAAATAGCTTCTCCCCAGTGGAGTCGCCAAATTGTTGTATAGGTAAATCCCCTCTGCGGACAGAGGCTATCCCACTAGCCTAAAACAGAACTAACCACAATCAATTCACGCTACCACGCATGTTCCTAGTTGTACATTAAAGGTGAATTAAGAAGACCAACTTGGAATCCAACGCTATAGTCGAAGCAGAGTCGATATTCTTGCTCCCTCGCTCCGGCAAGTCACAATCCCTGCGATCCTTGCAAACAGACACCTGCACATGCAAAGGAAGAAACAAATACAAGCATAAAATCCACCAAGGCAAAACTATATTTCAGTCAGAAAGGAAATAAATCAAACATCATTATAATAGACAATGAGATTGGAACCATAACAACAGTCGTTCATTAATAGATAATAGACGGGAAAAGATACAACCAAGGTTCTGACGTTGAACCTTTCCTTTGGCTAGGCGAGTAGCTATGTGTGTCTTGCAGTATACCTCCTCTCCGGCAGCATAACCTCTCTATGCTTCACTATCACTCACAACAAGCGTAACCACAACTAGCATTCCTCCAAAAACTAGCTTGTCTAATGCGTGAGGACAGACTTTTATAGATGAAGAAGGGAGAAAGATTCGATGAACCAAGACACCCATTATGGATTGGTATTATCTCTGAAAGGATAGATGATGAGGATAGATGATGACTCTCGACCTCTATCCGGTGGATTTTACCCTCAAAAGACTTCGTGATCTGAAGGGAAAAAACAGATGGGCGTGCGTTTGTCAAAAATCATTACCAAACTGGGCTGGCGCGGGTGTTGTTCTGTGACAGAGCGCCAATGGTCGTGCCCTCTTTTGAGGATCTCAGTGATTGGCACGGGTAAGATACTGTGGACCTGCGCCAATGGAAAAAGAGTACTTTTCAGGGATAATTTGCAGAAGGTGTCTTCAGGGAACATGAAGTACATACTTAGGGGAACATAATGCAAGTGTTTTTGGGTTATGTCACTACTCACAAGTCCCGGAATGCGTCCTCCAATGTATGGAAACAGGGCGATAGGGATGGTGACCAATGGTGACAAATTACTGTGTAACAGGGTGAATGGCCTAAGGCACTTAGACTGCATATAAAGTGTCGCCGATAGCCGATCGCCGATTGCGCATCGCATTGGGGCTAATGGCATGGGGACGTTTTAAAATGTGCATAGAGTATTGCCGATAGCCGATAGCGAAATCGCATCGGCGGAGACCAATGTGCCACTTATTTGTGTTTTCTATGCCATTGCGATATGCGATCTTGCGATCGCTTTATCGCAATGATAAAAGATTGTTTTATTTGATCAAAAATGGGTTTTTCAAAAGGTTTTAAATAATGTCTTCATTTAGTTTGCAGACCTTTTACAAATAATGCGCTATTGATACAAAGTAACTTCTAAAGGGACCCATTTCATATAATAATTTTGTAAATATAAATGATATGAAATGGGGGGTTGTTGTAGGGCACAACAATTGGCAATTCGCTGGAAGAACCAATTATCTCTGAAAAGTACAGAAATACTTAAACTTTTGCAAAATAGAATTATAACCAAAGGGGAAATTCTAATATAACTAGGTATATATGCATTCCAAAATGAATCTATTTTTGCCAATTTCGTCCCTTTTTTAAGAAAATAGATACATTCTAAGTTTTAAATAGGTCTCTATGGGTTTATAATGATAAAACAGAAAACTTTTCCAATTCAGATTTTAAAATGAACTCCTCTGTCATAGGTAGAGCCTCTGCTGCCAGCAAACATTTGTAGTTTCGACAGGGATACCTTTTAACCATGTTATTTTCCATTGTTCCATTCAATTAAGAGTGTGATTAACAGAATGAATTCAAAACATGTCTTCATATTTTGTATTTCATTTCCTTTTTCTGTTGTTGATAAGATAAAAAGCCATTGTCCTGGTTTGGTGGCCAGTTATTGACAATGCCATTCACTGGTAGTAATCTAACCGAACAAGCTGGCTCGTTATGAGATCCCTTGTCTTATAATTTTAAGCCATTACCCTGTTTTGGTATGTAGTATTGGTAATGTCGGTTAAACTATTTCCTTATGAACATGGTAAGCAGGCTTGTAATATGACCTCTTATCTTTAATATCAGATATTTTAGAATTACACTCTGAGTAATCATAAACTTTAGTGAATGGGATGAACAATCTTCTCCTTAAGAGCAAATGGATGACAGGGTGAGAGTTGAAGATGTTGAAATTGGATTAGCTTCTATTTTGATATTGATACCCTTTTGAGACCAATTTGAAAACAGAAATGATTTACAATACTTTTAAACTTTTGAGAGGAGTTCGTAAAACTTGAAATGTGGTTTCAGAATACAATGATACCTAATTTCCTAGAAATTATCCCTTTTGGTTAAGAGTTCTATTATTTAAAAGTCAATATCACAGTACTCCTGTAGATCAAATTTTCAAGCACAGCAAAGGTCAATAGTAGATACCTTACAACATTATTTTCTGCAAATCCTACAAACTACAAAAATCTATCAAACTAAAAGGAGAAGGGGTTACCTCCTCAATTAAAGAATTTCTTCAAGATAAGGCCATTGACGGAGAGAGAATCTCTCAACCCTGATAAGTCTTGCAATATAAAGGTCGAATGGCCTACCTTTTCACAGATCTGAAATGGTCCAAGCCACATCTTCTGGAACTTGGTGTGTTTTCCTTTATCTTCATGGTCTTTGTCGCATTTCAGAACTAAGTCACCGACTTGAAATTGTTTTGAATCGGATGAGACTGAATCAAAAGCTGCTTTGATGATTTGCTGATGTTTGGCATGAGTAACCCTAGCTTTTTCTCTTTCCTCTTCTAATTTTAGAATTTGATCATGTCTAAGCTGAATAGAAGAAGAAGGAGTTTCCTCAATGTACTGTACTAGGGCTAAAGAAGGAAGAACAAGATTTGTGGGCAATACTGCTTCTTTTCCATACACAAGATTGAATGGGGAAGATCCTATAGAAGCTTTCTGTGTTATCCTATCAGCCCATAATGCAAACATTAAGGATTTGTGCCAGTTTTTATGATTTTGTTCTATAGTTCGCTTAATGATTTTGATCAGATTCTTATTAGTAGATTCTGCTAAGCCATTACCCTGGGGATAGTAATTAGCAGAATACTTCAATTTAAACCCTCTTTTAATAGCGAAATCAAACATAGCATTGCCTGAGAAATAAGATGCATTATAAAAAACAAGAGCATTCGGAACACCAAACCTGGTAATGATGAATTGGTCTATGAACTCAATGATTGCTTCAGAATTTGCTGTCTTCAAAGGAATGGCCTCCACCCACTTAGTAAAATAATCGGTAGCAGTAAGGATATACTTATGTTGTTTGGAAGAGGGTGGATTAATCTCCCCAATGATATCCAATCCCCATTGCTCAAATGGTTGTTCAATGTTGACTGGTTGCAGAGGGAAAGCTGATTTACGTTGTCTTCCACTAGAAGTCTGGCAATTGAAGCATTTCCTTACATATTCGTGGGCATCTCTAAACAGAGTAGGCCAATAGTATCCAGCATGAATAATTTTGTGAGCTGTTGTGTCAGCTCTAAAATGTCCTCCTGCTGGTCCATCATGTAACTCCTGCAAAACCTTTTGGGCTTCAGGTTTCTCAAGGCATCTTAACAAGATAGAATCATAATTCTACTTAAAAAGCACATCATCAATAATTGTGAAATTCTTTGTTTTTAACCTAATGGCCCTTTTTTTTTTATAAGACAGGTTTGGAGGCGCATAACCATTCTTTAAATAAAAGATTAAATCTGCATATTGAGATTGAGAATCAGTGACACTTATCTGGTTGATTTCTTCAGTTTAATTTGTATCGCCTGATTCTGGAATGTTGGATGCTCCTGCCAATATCCTGCAAAAACCTTGACCCCTAACAATCTTTGTTGGTTTAATTTATAAGCCATATTCTTGAAGCGCTGTGACCCAATTTGCCCTTTTTTCACCCAGTTCTTTTTGGATTAATAGTTGCCTAACTGCCGGGAAAGGAACTATAACTTTTCTATGGATTTTCAAAAGGAAGGGTTTATAATGCTTGACTGCTTTAAATACAACAAAGGCTTGTTTTTCTACATCGGAGTAATTCAATTCAGCACCCTGAAGATTTGAGCTAAAAAATGAAATGGGTGCTTCCAAATTGTGATCATTTAGTTGCATGAGTACTACAGCATAAGACAAGTTGGATGCGATGGTATACAATGTAAAATGATTAGAAAAATTTGGAGTATTTAAGGCTGGGGCATTGATTATTGATTTCTTGATTAGATCAAAAGCTTCCTTTTCTGCTGATCCCCACTTAAAGACCGAATTTTTCTTAATCATTGTTTGAAGTGGCAAAATAATTTGAGAAAAATCTGGAACAAATATTTTAACAAAATTGATCTGGCCTAAAAATGACTGCATCGATTTTTTATTGTGTGGGAAAGGGATTTCAGAGATTTCTTTGATCCGATCAGGATCAATATAAATGCCATCTTTGGACACAATAAATCCCAAGAGCTTTCCTTGATCAAGAGCAAAGAAAGACTTTTTAGGGTTAAGAGAAATACCATATCTTTTGCAACGCTGAAAAATTTGATTTAGATCATGCAAATGATTATATCTTTCTTTAGAGAATACAGTAATATCATCTAAATAGATGACTACTGTTTTATTAATCAATCCTCTAAAAGCTATGTCCATAGCTCTTTGGAATGTCGCTCCTGCATTTATAAGTCCGAAAGGCATTTTCTGATATGTATATGTTCCCCATTTTGTTCTGAATGTAGTTTTAAGCTGGTCATCGGGATGAACCAGTACTTGGTTATATCCTGAGAAACCATCTAGAAAGGACATTAATTCGGAGCCAACTACTGATTGAAGTATTTGCTCCATAGTAGGTAATGGGAAATTGTCTTTCAAGCTCGCTTTGTTCAAATTTCTGAAATCAATACAAATTCGAATGTCGCCATTTTTCTTTCTGACTGGCACCATATTAGAGACCCAGTTTGAGTGTCGGACAAGAAAAATAATCTTGGATTTCAAGAGTTTGTTAAGTTCTTATTTTTTCTGGCTCTCTAAATTTGGATGTATTTTCCTTAACTTCTGCTGAATCGGTTTCTGGTCGGGCAGCATTGGAATGGTGTGCTGGATAATGGATGTATCATAAGTCTTCAAATCATCATACTTCCAAGCAAAGACCTGTTTGTTTTTTCTTAACAGTCTAATGAATGCCTCTTTCTCTTCAAAGAAAGTCCTAATCCTAAATTAATATTTTGAGGAGCTTGTTCAGTACCTAGATTTATCAATTCAAACCTAAGGGTAGAGCTTTGGAGCTTTGCATTAGTTACAGGTTTAAACCTGTCTTTAATATCATAAAGATCTTCCAGCTTTACCACAGGCTTAGGAATTGCATTTTCCTGAGGTGTTTCTCTCATTTGGGAGTCATGTTCATCTTCCTCAATGATTTGATTATCATAGGACTTTTCGGAAATTAAGAATTGTAAAACATCCTCATCATGGTTGAATACTCTCCAATTAGTGACATTGTCAGGCACTGAAGGCCTAAAAAGCAATTCTACAGAAAATCTATCTGGGCTGTAGTCTTCAGAAGGTAAGAGCTTGGAAGCTACATTAGCTAGGAGATCGGCTGCCGAGTTTTGAGACCTGGGAATGGAAGAAATGTTGAATGCAGAAAAGTGCGAGGTAAGTTCCTGTACTAGCGATTGATAATGCTTGAGGTGATTCGAAAGACAATGAATTGCATTCCTCACCTATTTCACAATAATTTCAGAATCGCCAAATACTTTTAGATATCTCACTTTAAGGCCGTTTGCTTTATATAATCCTTGGACTAAAGCTTCATATTCGGCTGTATTATTAGTGCATTCAAATTCTAGCCTACAGGACAGCATTGTCTTTTCTCCTTGTGGGCTAACCAAAATACATCCTGCTCCTGATCCCTCGCTAGACTTGGACCCATCGAAATATAAAGACCAAAATAAAGAGGTATTAACAAATGTATTTACAGTTTTCTCAGCATCATTGAAACATCTAGACCTATATGTTTGTGAAAAATTCTCAATCTAAGATGTAAAATGATTAACAGAGAAAGGGGATGGTTGGGCAACAAAGTTACCAAAGAATGACTCTGATGAATAATTCCCCAAAATGTTGTCGTTGAACGTTACCGGCTGGTTTTCTTGTTCGAATTCAGTAACCGTATGGGTCATATGTTTCTCTCGATCGATCCTTATTTGATTTGGCTTGCCCTTGTAGGGAAGCCACATATGTGACCAATCAGTGGAAATATACCCATGCAATTTCTCAGACCAATCCCTACTCAAAATTAAACCATAAAACTCAGGTATATCAGCTATTAGGATATCAATCCTCTGCACTATTCTTGGATCAGCAGATAACCTAATGGTTACAGAGTTAATTTCTCCTAACACCTGTACTTTGGTCCTGTCCAACTGTACAATATGAATAGCAGACTTTTGGGGTTCTATGTTCAGTTTAGAACAAACTGAAGCTGGCATTATGTTAGATGATGCCCCTGAGTCAATTAAACAGTTGTGCAAGTTTCTATTGTAAATCTCATAGGTTAGAAGGAAGGGTGGAGTATGAGAATTTGATCTATCTCCAATCAGAACTGAATCGGTAGCTTCAACAATTCCTGGAGGAGGTTGGCCTGATTCATTAGCGGCTTTTGCACTGGGAAGAGGTGTAGAAGGAACAACATTCAATTCTTTAAGAAGTAATTTCTGCTGATGCTTTAATTTACTATGTTCAAACATAGTAATGTTTGCTTTAGTTTTCTTCATGTCATCAACAATATTATATTCCATTGAATCTGATACCACTAATGTTTTAGATGTTGAAGGAGTATTAGAAGTTGAAGGCTGGTTTTGGGGAACTGCCACAGGTGATTTCTTTGCAGGTGTTTTTTCTTTGGTTGTAGCAACACCAACACTCCTTTTCTTTGACGTTACCTGAACGGGCTCAGAAGTACTTTTTCTTCTTGTAGTGACCGGGAATGCTTCTTCTTCGTTGTCAGTATTTGAGTTGGGGAGTATAAAATCCCACATTCCATGACATTCTACTACTTCTTCTTCATCGCTAGTTTGTGAAATCGATTCCTCTTCCTCTTCTTCTTGTTCTGAATCAGCATTAGATATGAAATTTGGTGGCTTTGATTCATTTTTCTTAAAAGTTCTAAAGGGCCTTTTGGTTGATGTCTCAGCTACCTATTTCTTTATTTCAACCATTTCATTTGATAAAGTTTTTAGGACTTTTTGCAAACCTTCCATGTCATAGGGGTCTTTTGAGGTTTTCTTTCTTGAGTCATCTTTAAAAGAGACCTTTTTGGCTTTTCTGTCTTCCAGTGCAGCTTTCTTTTCCAGGGCATTAATGCGTTTCTCCACAGCAAGCGCTTCTTTCATGTTTTCGGCTAAGGTAGGCTTCCCAGCCAAATCTACAAAGATGGCTATATTGGTAGGTAGGGCTGTTATATACCATTCGCTCTGAATTTGTTCACTTGGTTTGGAGGCTGTGGGGATTTTATTTAGGAGTTTATTGAAGCGGGCATTAAATTCCTTAATTGGTTCCCTATGCTCTATTCTCAAATTGGAGAGGTCATTTATTAGGGTAGCCAAAGACCTATCATCTCCATATTTGGTAAGAAACTGCTCTTGGCAAGTGTTCCAACTGGTAATGGAACCAGGTGGTAGGGAAAAATACCAGGATCCTGCTGATCCTTGCAAAGTATAAGGGAAAATCCTAACAACAACATCTTCTTCTATTACTCCTTTCAAGTTGACTGCCAACATGAAATTATTGATGTGTTCCTCAGCCTCGGTCCCATTATCTGGATTAAACTTGGGTAGCCATTTTTCGGGAAGATCTGGTAATGGATGCGGCATATTGACTGCACCAGGCCTGGTCCATGGATCTGCCATTATAATAGCAGTATTGCTTGATACTACTGCTGGAACTTCGGATGTCTGGGAAGGAAATAATGTTGAGGAATGAGCAGGTTGGGATGCTGAAGCTTCTAATCCCTGGTGAATGACAATATGTAATGGGGGAGTGGATGGTTGACTTTGCAGATAAGAAGTTGAAATGGAGATGTGGATGAAAGCTCTTCACTGTCATATCCTTCAGTATTTTTTCTTCACCTTTTTCCTTTTAGGTAAAGGGAACTCAATGGGTTCAATACCGAGCTTTTCGCTCTGAAGTCTGGTGAGAGGGTGAGGTAAATTGAACTACGAAGTCGCACTGCTTTGTGATACCTCAGATTTCTGTGGCAAAATCGAGAAGCTCTGAAGTTTGTGAATAAGAGACTGAACTTTAGGTGATTCAAGGCTTAATTGTTCTGGAGTATAATGGGTTTGAGCAGTGGTAGTTGATTCCTCTTCTTCTTGTTTGGATACTAGCGAACCAGCATGCGAATGAGAAGTTCGAGGGGATTCGGAGGGAGAATTACTCTTAGAATGGCTTGTAGATTTGGGTTTGTTTGCCATTCACAGTCAGGCCCTCCTTCTAGCGCCAAAAATGTTGATGCCTCAAAAATCGCTGCAACAACATTGGGGATAACCACCCGATCCGGACCTTAGTACAGCTCCTTTTCCGTTTGGAATAGTGGCTCCGACTGGGGATAATGGGACCAGTTTCCCATTAAGTGGATAAACGGGATGAATGGATGATTTATAAACTAAGCTAACGATGAGCGAATAACTAAACTATTAACAAGAATACATAAACTATAATCTATCCCGGGAACTTATTTGAGCTTTAAAGTGCAGCGCTTGATGATCTGTGTCTATAAACAGGCATATAGATGACTCTATTTAACAGACATAGACATTATTTCATTCATGATTACTATACTTAGATAGTTAAGCAAAGCGATTAAAGCGATATTACCACACTTATCATTTATATCATTGACATATACATGATTAAAAAAAGAAACACATCATAAAACATCCAATAGTGGAATGAATATAGATCTGCTGTTACAGCGCATGCATATAATCAATAGTAGCAAGAATAATCACATAGAAATTCATATGAAAGGAATGAATTCAGACATAGATAGAAATACCATATGAGCTGCTTGACACTCCCAATATCAATCGCTACTTGTAGTTCTTCCTTCAACGCAAAAACATTCTCAACAAAGGCAATAGTTCACAATTGCATAAAAAAAACTTCCTTGTCGAATTAAGAACAACTGGTCCAGTTTCATAAAAGAATATTGACTGAAGCACAATAGTGCAAACTTCAGTCTTTTAAGTCTGGTACAAAACTTTACGACCCTTTCCAAAACAATGAAAGGGTCTATAAATACAAAATTAATCTAAATATCTATTAAACTGAAATCCTACTAACTTGGTATCAATAAATCTTGATCCTATTTCCCTCAGCGATCTGGCAATCGGCGGCATGATTCATCAAGTAGGATGCTTGCCTTTAAATCTGAGATGACTTACCGCAAGCATTGGCTCTACTTCAGGAGGTTTGTTGAGGCGCGAATTGAGCTGGGCGGCATAGGTGGCATCCTGAATATCGGGAATTATATACCAGATTGCATCTGTTAGGCACTTAAGGGCGGCTCTCTATGTGTGCGGCTTAATCGGGAAGAGCCAATATGCTTCGAAGGTTAAACTGTTAATCCCGGTGATTAATCTCCCCTTTTCCTCTAAATAAGGATAACATGATTGCTCCAATATGTTTGTTGTTGTCATCTTTCCTGGTGTACATTTGGAAATCATATTTGCTAAGTAGAGAGTGTTGTTAACTAGTTCAACTAGATTGCTGGAAGTTGATTTACATCTTGAAGCCGCCCTCTCTGCTTTCATCACCTGAGTCTGCCATTCTATGAAGAGTATATCTTTATGTGTTTCTAAGATTCTGGGCAAATTTGCTGCTCTCCCTTGATCAGAATCTTGCCAGTCAAGATATGCGGTTATGATCTCTTCGGCTTGGTCTAACTCATTTCTGGCCTTCTCTACCTGCTGATTTATGGATGTCGTTAACTCACACAGTGGCCCTGCCTGACCGATTTGTTGACACAGAAGCCTAAATTGGGATATTAATGCAGTGTTTATTTGCAATGCTTCTGCTCTGAATTCATCCACTTGTGGAGCACCCTTTATCCTTTCGAGCTGCGATGACAATTGAGTGATTTGCTCATCTTTTGTTTTCATCATTTGCTCGTTAGCTGCCCTCAATTGTGCCAATGCCTCTGATAATTCCTTCTGTTTCTGGATCGCGCTTTGGTCAATCCTTTGCTTTTCTGCCTGCAATTGCTGAGTTAATTGACTGTTCACTTGTTGTTGTGTCAACAATTGCTGCTCCGCCTGTTCTGCCTTCTACTTTGATTCAGCCAACTCTGCCTGTAATGCGAAAATTTCTTGGTCCTTAGTTTTCAGTAGAAGACTTACCTCCAATGCCTTATCGATTGTCGCTGCCGAATAGGCTCCCGCATACTGCGACAGTTTTGTTAGGTCATCGAAGGGGTCGAATTCCTCCTTCCAAACCACACTTCCCGTAATAGTTTGTTCTAGGAAAAGGGAAGGTTGATCAATCTTCCTTCTTTTCCTTTGTCGTTTTACCACTGCTCTATGCCTCGGGCTGTAGAAAACATCCAGGGGAGGAATATCTTCTACCTATAGAATGATTTGGTCGGAGGGGTATTTTGGTATTACTTCAACATCCTTAGAAATGGGTGGGCCGTTGGTTCCACTTAGAACCTGAGGTGAAGTGATGTCCTATGTATCGTTTGTCTTGGAAGTGTTTGTATCTTTGGAACATTCCAACCCACTGATGATAGAGTCAAATTGCTTCCATTCCTGGAGAAATTTAGGGTCTATACGAGTATCTATATTGACATCAATGGTGGTTTGTTTCTGCTTTTTGGCTTCAGACTCCTTCCGCACTTCTTCCTGTTGTTTCTTCTGTTGCTCTTCTTGTTCTTTCCTTTGTCTTTCCTCTTGCTCTTTCATTTGCTGTTCCTCTATCTCTTTCCTCTATCTTTCCTCTTGTGCTCTCTTCTGCTTTTCTTCCTGTTCTTTCCTCTGCCTTTCCTCCTGTTCCTTCTTATGATCCTTTGTTATAACAGGAGGTTCCCTTGACTGTTGCTGACCAGGCTCACTTGATGATGTCGCTGGGGTTGTTGCTAGTAAATCTAGAGGCAGAGTTTGCAACCTCTGTTCTCTAAGTTTATTAAATTCAGTCAACCCTTCATCATTATACTTTTCTAAGGCGAATTGTCTAACCTGACTTATTGACTCAGCTGAGGAGAACAGGTCATCAAAGATATCTTCCTTATGATCAAATCTTGTCAGTTTGGCCTGTTCTAATGCATTATAGGCAACTTTATTTGGATCGAAATGCCTATTTGGAAGAGTCGCTAGAGTCAAGGATTGAATTTTTTGTGGCTTCCTTTTCTGCATGTTTGAGGTCATGCAAGGTATATACACCACACCTCAAAGGAAAAGAGGGCCAGCCTTGCTTCTTATTTTTCTTGAGCGTTTGTGTAACACTCTCGGCAATGATTTGGTAAGAAATTTCCCTCACTAGAAGTTTATCTGGTATGTACAAAGGGAGGACATGGGGTCTGGCTTGGCTGCCGAAAACTCTTATGTAGGTAAACCTTTCCTCTCCAAACCATCTACCTATTCCGGTTAAATCAATTCCGGCTTGATAGGAAATCTTGGGAGCAGGTCTATCGAAAATGGAATAATGAATAGGCAACATAAAGCCATTACAGACTTGGTATAGATGATGTTTATAAGAAGATTTCCACAATTTATGATGATATATATGAATAGGCGAGGGGTCTTGTGCAGTCCACCTCTAGCCGAGTATGGGGAATTCAGAGTTAAAACAGAGGGTATCTAGAATATAGGCACTGTAGTAAAATGGGGGAATTACTCTTTCAGAAATCCGGGTCTTGTTTCTAAACTCGAGCACAGCTTGTGCTAATTTGTCAGAAAGGATAGTGGCCCAATCCATAATTATACTGTTCACTGCTGCTTCCATTAGAGGAACCATTTCTATGGTAAAATTAGCAGAGTCATGCAATCCCCATAATCTACACATCATTATTCCCGCATAGCAATAAGGAGAAGCTAGAGAATCAACCGAGTACTTACCGGAAGATTCGTGTTTGTGTTTGGCTGGATTTTGTCTCCAATCCCGGATGGGTTCGGATTCAACTTCATTTTCATTTGCAAACTTCTCCAGGAACGCTTTATTATATATCTTCTCCGGCTCGGGCAAATGATACATTTGCCTTAAATCATCCGCCCTGAATGATCCGAAAATTCTCCCATCTCTGGTGCTGAAAGTTCTATCCAAGATTGGGATTTCTTCAATCGCCCATCGCACGACGTCTGTGTATGGGAGAATTTGCTCCCTGGCCGCTATCCTGTGAAGGAAAGAGTCGGCTAAATCCTTGAGAGTACTCTCAGACTTCCGAAGTAAATCCACACTAGCTTCTACTACTGTCTTTACTGGTTCTTCGGCTTCAATCAGGTTGTAAGTGCCTTGCCAAGTAACTCTGGTGAGACCTGTACATGTAGTATCAGATATCAAGCCCTTCTTTTTGTCCACGACAGCTTGTCCTGCAACTGGTGTAGCGGAAGCGCCCGTGGTCTTCTTGGATTTCTTCCCCATCTTGCTTGAGCTTTCTTCTATGGATAAATTCTGCAAAGCGGCGAAAATAAACGTAACACAGAGATATGCTAATGAAAATCCAATATGGGAAATATATATTGATAAAAGTGTGCTGAGAGATTAACTCTTAAAAATGGCTGCGGATACAATCCATGGGAAGATCTTACTATTACATTAAATGGCCATTTAAGACCTGCCACCCCTTAAATGCTCATTACACCATTATTCGGCTGAATGGCCCGCTTAAGCGTGCTATGGATATTTTGGCGGTTGAGTGCAGGTGATCGATTTATTAAGAGATCAGGCTTTAAATATGAATAGATCGTAAAATCCCTTCATTTAACGACTTTTTTGAAATCTGCGCTATATCATAATTGGGCGTCGGGAACACTTAAATCCTTTCAAGTTGACAATTTTGAAACCCCGATCGCCGATAGCGAAATCGCATCGCATCGGGAGAATTGGTGTTATAAGAACATATGGATAGCATACCCCCGACCGCCGATAGCGAAATCGCGTCGCATTGGAGTGAAAAGGCATAACAATGTGCATAGATAGTGTATCGCCGATTGCCCGATTGCCGATATCGCATCGCATCGGGGGTATGACCTGGGCGCCTTATTATTATGCATAGGATATTGCCGATTGCCGATTGCGAAATCGCATCGGATCGGGGTGAATGGCTTAAGGCGCTTAGACTGCATATAAAGTGTCGCCGATAGCCGATCGCCGATTGCGCATCGCATCGGGGCTAATGGCATGGGGGCGTTTTAAAATGTGCATAGAGTATTGCCGATAGCCGATAGCGAAATCGCATCGGCGGAGACCAATGTGCCACTTATTTGTGTTTTCTATGTCATTGCGATATGCGATCTTGCGATCGCTTTATCGCAATGATAAAAGATTGTTTTATTTGATCAAAAATGGGTTTTTCAAAAGGTTTTATATAATGTCTTCATTTAGTTTGCGGACCTTTTACAAATAATGCGCTATTGATACCAATTAATTTCTAAAGGGACCCATTTCATATAATAATTTTGTAAATATAAATGATATGAAATGGGGGGTTGTTGTAGGGCACAACATGTATTCATCCTCTACTACCAGCAGTCAATAAAGGGAGTTTTTTTTATTATCTTATAGATTGATTTGCTCCATTTTAGCATTATTTATGTATTTACCTCTTTTTTTTAGTTTATGTTTATGTATGCATTATTGCACTACTTACAATTTTGTGTTTATTTAAGTTTGTCCACTAAGAACACCAATTTTGATTGTGATCCTTTGCATGCAAAAATCAACTACTAAGGAGGTGTCTTCTGGTATTGCCATAAAAACAATACCACAATGTGCATCTTGTTTCAATTATTTAATGATTTGGTCAAATTATTTTCACATGTTTTCACATTTCCGGTCTTTTGTATGAACTTTTCCTTCAGGGTTTGAAGAGATCATTTGTCTTGATTTTTTATGGCCGAGTGGAAACCACTGTGTCATTTAGGGAGGCACATATTTATAAAGGAAGTTCTAATAAATTCATAGGTAAAAGTGACAACCTTGAATTCCTTAAAGAGATGAATTTCTCCCATTCTTTTACTAATAATTTTTCATCAACATTTTTTAAAATGGTGGTGTATGAAGGAGCTTCTACAAACAAACATCAAACATATTTTCTTCATGATGAAACCTTTGAATGTTAGAGGTTGTATAAATTTTTCATGTTACTACATTAGGGTCATATGTGCTAACAGGGATGGTGGCCAATTTTAAGACCTCTATAGGTTGCACCTATTTTTCTACATGACCATTATTAGCCATGGAATAAATTCCAAAAAGGAGATGTCGGGCATAAATCCACCCCCAAAGCATGTTTTGGGGTGAATTGTGGGCACAGGGCATGAAAGTATAATAGAGTCATAGGGTTTTCCGCCCTGGTTTTGTAATGTAATGTCGGCTAGATAGACCTACCCATGGTCCGCTGACCATGGGATTGTATAAATAGAGTGAGGCTCTAAGTGTAGAAAGGAGATAGATAATAGAATAGAAGAATGAAAGAGTCTAATTGATTAAGTCACAGTGCAGAGTGTGCCTTTGGGTTGTAGGGTAGGAGAAGGATCTGCAACTGAGTGCGCAGACCCTTGCAGCTGAGTGCACAAAGGCCTAGTAGTCCACAGCTAAGTGCGTGGACCCCTGCAGCTGAGTGCGCAGGGTGTAGTCGAGTCTGTAAATAAGGAAGGAATTAATAAAGAGAAGTTTTATCATAATTCTGTGTATCTGTTCTTGGGCCAATGCATGTTTAATTTGAAAATGTACTATTTATTTACTACGCGCACTTATATGAATGATTTATCTTTTTAAGAATAAATTAAAGCTAATATAATCACTAACATTGGAATACCAGTAAAGTCTTGGGTAATAATGCAAAAACACAATGATCAGCCCCTCAGTAGGGCTGCGCGTAGGTAGTATACTATGTTGCGAGGCATGGGAAAGTGCGCAAAGCAACCTGCGTGTAGGGTCAAACTGCAGACCACTTGAATTCATCAGACATATCGAGGGTGTGGAAACTTGGCTCTAGTACCCTCCCATACTACTTTGGGTGAGACCTCAGTCCACTCTCCGCAGACTATTGCTGAAAGGGCCAGTAGTGCTGGGATTTGTTTGGCTAAATCAACTCCAAACCTGGGTTAGGCCCCAATAAGCGAGCAAATGGTTCCATTGCGAGGACCAAGATCTGCATAAGAGATGTCTAATTTCATATCACTGGAATCCAGAAAAGAAAGGAATTGAAGAGTGGTTGGATAGAAACATTCACGAGTTTGCGTCATAGGAAAACAAGAATCCACGACTCTCAAAGGAAGAGTGGTTAGATTGCTACTTATATACGAAAATGCATGAAATTTTCTTTGCATCCTTCCCCTCTAAGTTATACGAGTGGATCGTGAAGCCAGTAGACAGTCAAGGAAGGTATAGGCTTGACAAACCGATTGTGTGGACTCCGGAGTTGGTGTGTGGACTAGAAGCATTGACGAGATCGCACGTGTTGTGGACCATTGGCTCAATCAAATTATAGGAGGGTTTATCATCGAGTTCGTGTTAGATACTTCAGTTAGCTATAGCGAGGTGGAACAATGCTTCCTTAAGGGACTGCGAGGTAAGTACATTAAATCTTTGAACACTTGGATTAAAATGCTACTGTGTGAAAAGTGGGTTATGTGAATAAATTGATGTTTGGGGCTACTCGAAGTGGACAGATCTATAGAAACGAAGGTATCACAGGGCTAGAAACTAGCCCCTTGATTTAGCCTCTGTGTGAAAGCGAGGAAGAGCTCACGAAAGTCTCACCAAGAAGTGCGATCAATTTGATAAAGTAGTGAATTCCGCGCATACCATCCCCACCTACACCACCACCAGTTTCACCATCTTCGCCCTCGTCTTCACCCACACCACCTTTGCCACCACCATAGTTCAATAGGGTGAGTGCGATACAATTGCCAGCGTTCAAAGGAGTGGGGAACAAAGACCCATACTAGTTTTGGTTCATGGTAAAGACTGTATGGGAAGCACAGGGATTCACAAATGATAATATAAAGAAAGCAATGCTAGTTAACGCTTTGCAGGATCACGCACTAATGTGGTACATTAAGCATTCCAATGACCATCCAAACGTAGGGATTGCAGATATCCAAGCTGCACTAAATAGGGAATTTGACAGGCCAAAGTCAGAGACACAGTCGATTATTGGATTTAAGGAGATTGCGATGCTTCCAGGCGAGACCCCGTGGGATCTAGATCAGAGACTAAAGGGTATGATTTGTGAAGCTAACATGACCTTTACAAATGGAAAACACAGTGCATGGTTTGTAGCATCACTAAGGTTGCATCTAGGGATTGTGTTCTCATAGAAGAAGCTATCCACTCAGGTCAAGGCCTTGGAGATTGCAATGAGATTGCACGATACCCCAATACAAGATCCTAACCTGGGAGTTCAACCGATCCACACGCAATTGAAAAGCTTGTGCCTTGAGATGTAGAGTTTGCAACAGGACAGGATAGCTTGTCGACAAGTGCGTGAGGAGGTATGGTGTGTAAAGTGTAAAGGCCATGGACATGACAGGGACCATTGTCCAGTATTCACGAACTACCTAGCAGGAGGAGGGTCAATGCCATTGAGACCAAAGGCATAAGAAGGACCGAACAGGGCGCCTGCATTATGGTGCATGATTTGTCAGATAGGAGCGAAGCATGCTACAGATAACTGCCATCTATTACAGAAGTATACGCAGACTTCCCAATAGTTGTTCTATAATTTCTACAGGTGAGTAGTCCACGATGAGCATACCTGTAGATGTTATGAATTGATGAAGGATCAGACTCCTACCTATAGAGTGCAGACTAAAACATGAGCCCTCAATCAAAATGTAGGGATGGCGCACACTAGATTTCAAGGGTGCGGATGAATTGAAGGTGGAATGGGACCAGGAAGAGGTCACAGACAGCTGATCTATTACAATCACAGAGAGCCTGGGCATTATGGCTATGATTGTACAAATCCAATGAGAGCATCATGCATAATTGTACCCAGTTTGATCATGAGACAGAGGACTCTCCCACACTGATAGAAATGCTGCGATAAAGGAGCACTCCAACCTCCCCCGACTTAGAACCAGCAAATGATGAGGCTTGAGCTGCGTGAGGAGGACCCGAATGTAAACATTGTGCTTTGAAGTGGCATTATGATAGGAGACGACAAAGGCAAGCAGCCTGAAGAGAGTGCATGGTTTCGCAAGGCTCCGACGAAGGAACCAGAATTTGATTTGGAGCACGTTAAGGAGACATTCATGGAAGCTAAGAAGAGCTTCATGGAGGCCTCCACTTCAGGTAGTAAAGACAAACAGGAACTGGAAATGGAGTCAGCAATGCTTACTACCTTTCTAGAGACATGCCTAAAGCTGCTGCACGATAGCAAAGATGTGAAGGGACTACTAGAACTCATCACTTGATGTGATGGGATCGCGCTAGGAGAACCGCATGTAGTTCCGAAGCTTGGGAAGCACACAACTCGAACAGGAAGGGAAATGAGGTTGACTGCATAGATCGGGGAATATTAAATGGATCAAGTGATTTTGGATCTAGGATCTGACGCGAATGTCCTGCCAAAGTAGAGATGGGAGTGCATGGGAAGGTCTGCACTATAATGGTCACTGATTCGGCTGCGAATGGAAAGCCAACAAAAGATCCTACCTATGGGAATATTGCAGGGAATAATGGTGGATATCGAAGGTGCGAGCGCGCTTGCAGATTTCAAAGTGGTAGAGATTTTTGATGATAGCAATCCCTATCCCACGCTAGTGGGAATAGACGGGACCACTGACATGAACAGAGTGATAAATCTAAGGAAGTGCAAAATGATTTTTGAGAAAAAGTCACTGCGTGTAGTGGTACCTTTAGACCTTGTGGAAGGATCACGCTATACAGAGCTAGTGCATGACTATGATAGTGACGACGATCTAGACTATATTTACAAGATAACTGTGTGGGAGCAGGACTGGGTGAATCCAACCGCAGATGGGAGGATCCTGTAGGAATGCAAAAATTCTTGCACTTCAGATTTAGACGAAGAGATAGAACGATGGTTGAATCGGTTACAAGAGGTAACCATGCTCAATTGCAACATGATGATAACATCACTATACTGCATGGAAACAGAGGTAAGAGATCTCCCTATGTATGACGGATTGAATGAGGTGGATGATTTCCTAGACAAATTTCAAAGTGAAGTACTGGAACAACAACGTTTCGACGCTCTAACATCGGCACTATGCGCTACACCTATAAGGTCATGGGGTACGAATAAAATAAGTTTTGAGGATTGGCGCGAATGCAAAAGGATGATCCACATATAGTTTGGAAAGTCTCAGATGCGGATGAAAGCAGGGTATTATGGATGAAACAACCTGCGTGCCCACCTCTCCAAATGAGTACAGGCGTATGGTACACAACCTACACAAACGCACACCATCCTTGCGATAGGTAACACGACCAACAAGCAGGAGTGGGCAACATGATGGTGCAAATGACGAGGTATGGTATGACCAAGCACATCGAAGATTATCCATGTGGAAGCCTTCAACAAAGTATGTGAAGCATTGAACACGGTCCACCATGAGAAGCGAAATGACTGGGACCTATGCGTACAAGCGGTTCTATGGGCTTATAGGACCATGTGCAAAACACTGATCACACGAGCACTTCCAAACCTAAAGTATGAAGCAAAAGATGTAATCCCTATAAGGTATGCAAAGTGTAGTTCACGTAGAGTAGTACCTATAGATACGATGGTCTGCAAAGCCTCGAAAGGAAAGATCACGCAGCCACAAGAAACAAAATGCATGGGACTTTAGGAGAAGTCCAACAAGGAAACCTCAAACTCTAACAACTTGAAGAGGAAAGGGTGCAGTTAAGGAAGAAAAGTGCTTTGATGGATGCGGAATTCAATAAGATGGAGGACGAAATAAAGAGAGATTTTCTCGGAAAAAAGAACAGAGTGGTAAGACAAGAGGCATGAGATCAATATGATAAGTTTAGGCCTATTGTCACAAATTGATCAGTTTGATGCCTTGGATTGGACCAAATATTGCTAAAAATAATGACCACAGTAGTGTGTTGCAAATGGTGAACTATGGAATGCCGACCCTAACAATAAAAGGTGGGGACTCTCTAGGAACCATGACAAAAGATAGGATGGAACTCCACACGGGTTTTGTGACCACCTAACTAGCCAAGAGGAGAACAGTCTTAGTACTCCAGGTAGTTGGAAGGGAGCACGAGACTATAAACTATCCTACCCGAGAGCTACGTGATGTTGAAGATGTACATAGAAGCAGAGAGTCATAAGGTCTGCGTACGCGCAAGTGGGACTGTACTGCCGCACAGATTGGCCAGAAAGTGACCGTTGAAGTCACTATTCATGATGGGATGATCGACTTAAGGCCAAATGGAGCAGGCGGCGAACACTTAAGACGCAATCTATGAACAAGATTTGGGAAAATCTGCTACCAAGAAAGCATTAATGAACTAGAATAGGGGGGAACGGTAGAAGTCAAATTCAAAAGATGGTATAAAATGCAAAGGGTATCCTAGAAAACAACACTTGGTCATTTCCGAATTGAGCGGTTGAACAGAACCATGAGTATTGTGAGCCGAGCGTTAAATAAGCCTTTGAATTTGCGAGTGGTCAATTGCGGCATGAATAAAATGATGACAACTAAGGATGGTCTGGTGATAGAAGAGGTGACTGCCAGTGAGGCTACATAGGCCCCAACTATGGAGGATGTTCTAGAAGGCACTGGGATTATGGCAGAGATCCTGAAATCACCTCATATGCCAAGACCCAAGAAGGATAAACAAGCAATGGTTCCTGTGCATGTGTACCCAAGGAGAAGGGGAAACATGTCATGATAGAAACAGATGAGGAAGAAGAAGGTTTTCACTTCGTCATCATCGCAAAGGAAGAAGACGAAGGCATGGAGGTGGATAATCCACCTTCATACTCTGTGACAAAATTGCCCACCTACACCCTGCCACGAAAAGGGAAGGCCAAAGTGCCCAAGGACCTGGATGAGACCAAGAGTTCGCTCTAGACCCCACTCCTCCCAAACGACATTCTCTTTGAAGGCACACACCCGGGCCGCATGTGAACCATGAAATTTTAATATTGGGACCTCACTAACCTCGAGAAGTTCCTTCAACTTGAGACTCGGAACCTCATGAAACAGAACACTACGGGAGTGGAGACATTGTTAGAGCCGCAGAAGTGGCTGCGTGGAGTGGAAAAGGCCGAGCTACTGAACCTACTATGGGTGTTGCATTTCCACTGTGCCCCAATAGCGATTTTCGTCATCAGGCAGCTACTCTAGTCTTTCAGTGCTTTAGTTATTCCATAGGCTATAGTATAGTAAACCACATACCAATCTGCAATGTTTACTATTTCCTCCATTTCTTCTTGAGATATTCAAGGTGGATCCTGCTCAAACATCAACTTGTACAATGGGATGATACAATGGTTAGTTAGCTTTGCCATCACTCCTCAATAGCTGCAGTCGGAAATCAATTTAAAACAAATGTTGACAAAAGTCTCCTCTGGTGTCCATGTCTAGCTCATGCCAGGGAATTGTAAAGACATGTAAAATATTATTTCCTCATTCTTGGGTGGATTCTGAGCATTAGTCACGTGAACACTGAACTGATGAGCCAAAAAATCCAACGATTTTAATGGCTTCCCATCACTCGCAAACTGGTCCAACACGACTATCCAACCTTCAGGAAATGTTTTTTTGTTCTCTCAACCATATATTCTATAGGAAAAGATGATCAAGGATTGATAAGCCTTCCTAAGGGAATTTGTCATGTAAATATGATTGGGTGTCTATCTAAACTTTGATGACTCCGTCACCTAGTGCTTGACGATATCTCTGATCTTCACAAAGCTATGGGTGGCATAGAAAAATGAATCCATGTGCTTCACCAATTGAGGTAAATTATATATCTGCTCAAATTTCTCTTCCCTAAGGGTGGAAATATCTATCTTGCTGGCACTACTCAATGTCATGGTTTGTTCATCTCTGTGTTAGAAAATCCGACTGATAATTTCCACACATGAGAAGACATGGTACCTGCATGTAACCTTTTATAATCCTGACCACTGGATGCTAAGATAAAATTTTCGGTCCTCTAAGTCTTTCTTGAAGTCCTCTGCAAAAGTATCTTTGATTTGCTGCCTTGTTAATGTTGTACCCTTATCAATGAATAGTTAAGCATCAGCATAAATTGGTATTTCAATTGATATCTACTTAACTGCTTCCCCAATACTTCTTTCGATAGTTTCCTTTGATGCAACTCCCTTGGGTACGATGTTAACTATAGATACTAGAGAGATTCTCAACAACTATTATACCTGTGGGATAGAGAATATAATGATAACAAGAAAATGTCAGCTCAAAAACCAAATCAACTTCAAGACAAGACCAAACAAAAAATAGGGCTCATAATGGGACATATTGTACAATTCTGGTTGACATAGGTAATTGGTTAACTATGTTAACTATGTATTGCGCAATCCCAGTAGTCGGTTGGGAAGCCTGGTGACTAGAACTACATAATGCACAATTCAGTCTTAGGCCAATGCTAGGGGAGATTTCACATTACAGAGTCTCAGAGGCCAAGCTGGGAGGCTATCTCCTAGAATTGCATAGTGAGTATTTGGATTCAGGTTAAGACATCCTCTGTGCAATTCCAAAAGCCAAGGTAGAGTTATTGAGATCCCAGATTTTTCAGTGCATGAAGTGAAGAGTGAGATCTGGGAAAGGGGAGTCAAGATTTTCCCAATGGGACTGTGAAATAAAGAATATCTGAAGGATGGTGTGATGCTGAGTGTAGATATGACTAATTGATGATGCATGCAAGTGAAACAAGCGTAGAAATTAATTAAACTTAAGGAAAATGAAGCATGTGAAGAGAGTCATCATAATAATGATCGTTAGTGCAAAAAGAGGGTAACACATGTGACACTTGGGAAAGGAAATCTAAAACTTGGAAGAACACTTCTACAAACTAAGACAAGTTAAAACACCAATAGTCATTCAAAGAAACAAGTTAAAACACATTCTCATAAGCTAAACAACAAAAAGAAATAGAAAAAGCGTTAAAAGGCTAGAAAAGTAAAACTCACCCAGAAAAGCGATGATGATCGCAATGAAGGTTCCTTGATCTCCTCATGAATTCTAGAGCTCCAAGATGGAATGTGAAAATTATCTCCAGCAACATCGATTAAATAGATTTGGTCAATTTAGGGTTTATGGCATGCATGCCACAAATCTAGGAAAAAGCGACTCTTGGAGGCAGTTTCCAAAATAACTCAAGTGCCTCCCTCGGGTTGCTAAAAAGAGATCCATATTTTTTAGGAATGTTTTTTTCTTTTCTTTTTTTCCCTTTTAGGAAAACATAGCATGCATTGCCCGAAGAGATTGCGTAGTTGTGGGAAGGACCAGGAAACTCTCTAGCTCATGCATTATGCAATTACTAAGCACAATGGGTTCTGCACAATTTATGGGCTGAGTGGCTCCGGGTTTCCTCTCATGTCTTTGCAATTTCCTATCTCAAGGCTAGATTCCATCCAGTTCTATTCATTTCCTAAGTTCAAGACCCACTGTCAGTGTCGACTATGTAATTCCCAAGGGCGAGGCTAGCTTCCCTCAAGAATTGCATAGTCCTATAAGGCAAGATCAAAACTATGGAAAGACCAAGTCAAGAGATCAACTTGTGGGTTAGAAAATAAACTAAGTTTGAGAAAAAAGGCCAAGACAGAAAGAATAAATCTTATTTGAAACACAAGTACCTAGATCAATGCGAGATGAGCTGATGTGATATAGAAGGGAGGCTCGAAAACAAAGCATATGAAAAATTTTGGAGGGTGGTTGTAGCTGTTACAAGTAAATGTTGTTCAACACCCATTGATTTGCCTCTTCTTTCTCAAAATTCTTTCGTATATATTCATTCATTTATAATACTATCTATTTTGTGCAGTATTTTTATAATACTGAACCTATTTTTTGCAAGCTTCATAGTGTAAGCGCTTCACCCCCTTCACCAATAGTGTGAAAGTGACTCATGTGGTGAGATAATCAAGTGGGAAAAGGAAATAAATTTGTGGAAGAGGCAGTCTAGGAGGTGTCAAAAGGTGTATAACATGATATAAACCTAAACTTATTCGCTTAATTCTACGTTTCCAAGTCAAAATTTGGAAATAAATTCAATATGAAAAGTTTCCCCAACCTTCACTTCAAAATTTGAGTTAGAAAAACTTTGGATAAAATATCATCAAGCCCCAACCTAATTGGATAAAATATCACTGGGCATATGGAGTTTTCAATAAGAGGTTGAATGGTTTTCAACCAAAACGTTTGGTTAAGATTTTGGTGAAGGAAAATTTCCAACCTACAACTTCATCTAAAGAGGAAAAATTTTGGTCAAAGCATGAATTAATTTAGAGCCAATGATCGAGTGATCACTAGAGTCCCTACTGGGACTACTAAATATTGCCTAATAAACATAAAAAAATTATATTCTAGTAAAGAAGGGAAAGTATCAAAACAAATGACCACTAGTTTAATAAATAATGGCAGGTGACATGCAACTATATTTCAGTCATCTAGGTAACAAAAATCAAGGATCAAGTTTGGACACTCAAATTTGATGGAAGTGCATCTATGGCTTTTAGTTTATTATCATCACCATGCTATATAAAATTGTAAAATATGTGGGCAAGTGCCAATTTTAACTATCATTCATTCAATTAGGTAACAAAAATCAATGGTGAATTTTGGACATTCAAATTTGATGGATGTGGACCATGTATTATCTGTGTTTTTTAGATAATTTCAATTGGTTGAATTATGTGAGGCATGATGATACAATCTGTATGGAGTGTAACCATTGTGAGAAGTATATGACGAGTGGAACATGGGTTTTAGGTAGTGGTTGTACCACATTACAATATAATTCTCTTGTTACACAATGTGAAAAGTCACTGATACATAAAGATGCTTGATGGCATTCAATGTTGCAACAACAACACTGTAAATGACAATGCTCTCAGCTTTAAGTAATTTGATGTTATTCATAAATATATTTTAGTCACATAACTCAAGAAACAAAAGGGATGTATCAACATATTTTCAAGGCTAGTAATCACATTAGTTATTAATCCAAGAGAAAATTAGCACATGCATTCATTAATCTATGACATTAAATTTGGATGTGAACATTCTCAGTGTCCAATATTAAACCTAAGATCTAATATCACTATGTAACAAAGCCTCTAACTCCATTTATCAAGGCCCATCTAGTCCAAGTGTTGAACTTGGGTGCTCTTATACAACTATGTAACACTTCCTTCCACCCCCTTAAGTATCTCGGGTTATGGAAGGTGTTGCTTATTTACTTGACCTCCAAGGTCCAATATGAAGATTGGGTCACAAAGGTCTATTATCAAGATGGGTCATAAAATTCCACTTTCTTGCAAGCTCATTTGAACTTGAAATTGTTGACACCATGGCATTCTTCTTGTCTATATCCTCCCAGTGATATATGTTTTATCTAGAACACATCTAGCGCACACCCAAGACACTTTTGGCACACCTTTAATGCACATTAGGTGCACACTGATGCACTTTTGAAACACATATGTCACACATTTAGTGCACATCCTGTGCACTTTTGGCATGCTTTTAACACACATTCGGTGCACTTCTAGTGCACTTCCTACCATCATATGGCGCATATTTAATTCACTTTTGCATCCATAAAATTGGAGGGCCTTGCACTGACATGCTCTACAAGGTAGTCCTAGCTCCTCAAAGTAATAACTCACGCATGCCTAATGATTCTAACTCCCATGCTTATTCCTTCCCTTCCCATAGTAATATTCACTCAAACATCTCCAAAAGGTCATTCCCAATTGCTTAAAAACAATCCCAAGTCTTGGCCATAAAGAGGCAAGTATCATCTAGTGAACCTAACTTTCCTTGCTTCACTACAAAAGTTAACAAGAAAAACAAGGGAAGTTTTACTCCCTCCTCCAGTGGACATGTTTTCCCTCACCTCCTCAGATGGAAAACCTTGCTCTGAGGCATATAGGAATTCATTAATGAACCAAACTATTACAATGTTTGATATGTACCACTATGTGAAATCATCCTAGGGTAGGAAAGCCATGACCTTCCTAGATTAATTCTGTTAGGAGGCATAGGGGTGGCAAGTATCCCTCCCAATTTATTTTGCTACATGTTACTCGATCCCCATCTAGGAAGGAAACTAAATTATTATATTTATAAGGGAACTAGGTTATTATAAACAAAAAAGGAACTAAGCTTTCTTTGAAGGTAATTATATTATTACAATTATAATAAAGTATCATCAAATTTTCAAATCCAAATTATTTTATTCATAGGAGAATAAAAATCCATAAAAATTTCGAGGTAGATAATCTAACTATATATATAATAGTAACTAACAAAGAATATAATAGCAAAAAATAAAAGAAACAAAATTACAGATAATCTAAAATGAATTAGAGAACACTAAAAATATGAATAGATTACTCTTCTTCTTCCTCTTCTTCCTACCAGTGAGTTTATTCTTTTGTTGTCGGTGCAGTCAGTTATGACTTCAAATATTTTGACCATATCGATGGTTCGTAGTTGTATTTAATCAAATCATGTCAAAGAAGCACTATATCATACCTAACCGTAGATGAAGGTGGGGGTATGGATCATTGGGCACATAATGCTAAGGAAATTGCTAACATGTTTTGTAACTTAGTTTTCTACATGGATCACATACTTTAGAGTTTCTTATTGGAGGCTTTATGAAGATGTGATGTAGTTGTTATTGCAACATCAATTGTACATGAGGCATCATTACACCGAGAGGTGCATTCTACAACCCATCATGAACTCGATGTGTAAGTATGTCACATCATCAAAACATAATAAAAACAATTTTCACTAAGGTGGCCAAAACATTAACTTGAATCCTAAATTAGGTATACTTGAAACCTTAAATTATATATAACTTTTTAATCTTATTAATCAACTAAGATTATTTATTAAAATATAAATATGTGTTATTATATATAATTTGAATGTATAATAAATTTTCTCATGCTTTAATAGTTCCTTTATCATATATGTGAATTTGAATGGATCATAAATTTATCTTTAACATTTATTTTAATTAAATATTTGTAAAATAATCTTGAAAAAGGAAAAACCATATCGTAGGGATATATTAAAATCTTTAAAGTCAAATATTGCCACATAAAAGTTGTATATTTGAAAATATTAATTTGATATAATTTTATTATAATTTTTGTTATCATGCCATGTAAAAAACATCATTAAACCTAATATTAATATTAAAAGATTAATATTAAATTTAATATAATATTCAATTTGTTATATTATAATATATATTCATATATCATGATATATATTAACTCTAGATATATATGGAGGGGAGAGGAGGAACAAAGAGAGAGAAAGAGAGAGAGATATGAGGGAGAAAGTTGTAGGACGAGAGAGGGAGTGAAGAAGAAAGACTTAGAGAGATAAAAGTGCAGAGAAAGAGAGGGAGTGACAAGGGAGAGATGGAGAGAGAGTGTGTATGTTTTTGGGTGAGATAGAGAGACAAATAAGGATAAATTGAAGGAAGAGTGGAGAGAAGGAGAGAGGGAGGGAGACAGTGATAGACTTGGAGGGAAAAGAGAGAGGGGGGGGTTATAGATGGAGGTGGGAGAGAAACAGGGAGAGAGGAAGGAAGAGAGAAAGGACAAGAGAGAGAAGGAGAACATGAGGGAGAGGGAGAGGAAGGAGGTAGAGATAGATAGATATGGAGAAAGTGTGTGTATTTTTGGGGGGTGATATAGAGATACAAAGGATAGGCAAAGGGAGATAGAGATATAGATGGGAGGTGGAGTGAGAGAAGAAGAGAGAGATAGAGGGAGGGAGCAAGGGACGAAGGGATAGATAGATATGGAGACAGAGAGCATGTGTGTTTTTTGGGGGGAGGGGGGGTAAAAAAGGAGAGATGAAGGGATATATAGATATATATGTAGTGGGTAGAGAGGGCAGAAGGTTATTTCACTAGATGCATTGATTTCAGTGTAGATGATGATTCCTAATCCTATTTGATTGCTTGGACTAGATGCATTGGTTCCAGTGTAGATGTTGATTTGTAATTATATTCGAATGCTTTCACTAGATGCATTGATTTCAGTGTATATGATGATTTCTAATCCTATTTGATTGCTTTCTCTAGATTCATTGATTTGAGTGTAGATGGTGATTTCTAATTATATTTGATTTCTTGCACTATATGCATTGATTTCAGTGTAGATATTGATTTCTTATTGTATTTGATTGTTTGCATAAGATGCGTTGATTTCAGTGTAGATGTTGTTTTCTAATCCTACTTTATTGAAGGAATAAGTGAGAGAAGGATAGAGGGAGGAGGAAAGTGACAAATTTGGATGGAAAATAGAGAGAGGGGGGGGATACAGATAGAGGTGGGGGAGAAAGGGGGGAAGAGGTAGGAAGAGAGAGAGGAAATGAGAGAGAAGGAGAAAGGGAGAGAGAGAGAGAGAGAGAGAGAGAGAGAGAGAGAGAGAGAGAGATGGAGTTGTAGGGGGAGAGAGAGGGAGGTAAGAAGAAATACATAGACAAAGAATAGTGGAGAGAGACAAAGGGAGTGATAAGGGAGATAGAGAGAGTGAGAGAGAGGAGAGTAGGTGGGAAAAGAGATATAAGGGGAAAGAGGGTGAGAATGGGAAGAGAGAGGGAGAGGGAGGGGACGAAGGAGGGTGAGATAGATAGATATGGAGAAAGTGTGTTTATGTTTTGGGGGTGATGTAGAGAGAAAAAGGAGAGGCAAAGGGAGATAGAGATATAGATGGGAGGTGAAGAGAGGAAAGAAGAGAGAGATAGAGAGATGGAGGGAGTGAGGGATGAAGAGATAGATAGATATGGAGAGAGAGAGAGAGAGAGAGAGAGAGAGAGAGAGAGAGAGAGCATGCGTGTTTGTGGGGGGGGGGGGGTTGAGATAGAGAGATGAAGGGAGATATAGATATAGATGGAGGGGGGAGATAGGGAAGAATATCTCTTGCACTAGATGCGTTGATTTGAGTGTAGGTGATTATTTTTAATCCTATTTGATTTCTTGCACTAGATGCATTGATTTTTTTTTTCTAGTTCAGACTAACCTAAGTACCCACGGGGGATTTGAACCGGTGACCTATCACAAGGAGTGCCTTAACAGCGCACCCATTCACCGTCAATCCAAAGCCCCGTGGGCTCTTGCACTAGATGCATTGATTTTAATGTAGATGTTGATTTCTAATTATATTTGAATTTTTTCACTCGATGCATTGATTTCACTGTAGATGTTGCTTTCTAATCCTATTGGATTTCTTGCTTTAGGTGCATTAATTTCAGTGTAGATGGCAATTTCTAATTATATTTGATTACTTGCACTAGATGCATTGATTTAAGTGTAGACGCTGATTTCTAATTACATTTGATTGATTTCATTAGATGCATTGATTTTAGTGTAGATGTTGTTTTCTAATCCTATTTGATAGCTTGCATTAGATGGATTAGATGTTAATTTTGAGGTTGTAAATTATTAAAAATACTTTTCGAGGTTAAATGGAGGTGGGAGAAAGGAAAGAAGATTTCTTACACTAGCTGCATTGATTTTAGTGCAGATGATGATTTTTAATCCTATTTGATTTATTGCACTAAATGCATTTATTTTAGTGTAGATATTGATTTCGAACTATATTTGATTACTTGCACTAGATGCATCGTTTTCAGTCTAGATGTAGATTTCTAATACTATTTGATTGTTTGCACTAGATGCATTGATTTCATTATAGATGTTGATTTCTAATCTTATTTCATTACTTGCATTAGATGCATTGATTTTGGTGTATATGTTGCTTTCTAATCCCATTTTATTGCTTGCATTAGATGCATTAGATGTTGTAATGTTGAGGTTTTATATTATTTAAAAATATATTTTTCAAGACATATTTAGTAATACCTACAGGGACACCATTAAGAATTAATTAGTTGTCAAAAGTTGTGATATCTAAAATTAAAATGAAATAGATGTGTAGAATCAATCCTCTTGCAAAGTGCAAATTAATCCTTGACAAGATCATCTCCCTTCTTCATTACCAACTAATTACTAATAGACAATTACATATATTCAAAATTACTAATAAATAATAGCATACAACAATGTATTCAAAATATTTATAAGAGGAAAATATATTTTTATAAACATTCGAAGCGAATCAAAATATTCTTGAAGGATATGTGATAATTGTTTGGAGAAATAAATCATATGTAAAGACTTTATAAATCTACCACTCATTAAAAAATTCAAAAATATATTATCTTCTGACTTTGAAAATATACTATAGATTGAGCAAATAAAAAATAAAAAATAAATAAAATATATATATTCATTAAAATATTCTTGAAGGAAATAAATGATTTCAATCGTTAGCAAAGAAACAAAATATTTCAAGAGTAATTTTGATGCAATGAATTATTAAAACTACTCTTTAAGATATATTTAGTAAATTATACTTGGAGGGACACTATTAGGAATTAATTACTTGTCAGAAGTTTGATACCTAAAATTAAATGAAATAGATGAGCAGTGTAAATCCTCCAAATTATTGACAAACACACAAACCACTCAAAACTTACCTAAAATTAAATGAAATAGATGAGTAGTATAAAATCCTCCTCCAAACTATTGACAAACACACAAACCACTCAAAACTTCCAAACATAGACGTACAAACCATTCAAGGAAAGTAACACAGGGTAAATTAAAGAAGAGAATGATATGATCATGCCAAGCAAAGAAAACATAATATGAATTTTGAAGTTTTTCAATGTGACACCCATCTTAGATCCATCTAGCGCTGGATCTATCATGCACTGAGAGGAATCAAATTCCTCAAGGTGCAAGTATTTCCTCAAGTTATACTCTCCAAAGGAAGGTTTTCACTTGAGGGATTTGATCCCTCTGGGCGCATGATGTTAGATAGTACCAACATTTTTCACATAAAAGAAATTTTGCTCGAAACAGTGGTCAAGCATACATTGTCCTATCTAGAATTTGATCATAAAACCTATGGGGACCAATCCTCTCCACTAAACCATGTTCTCACAACTATATAATATGAACCTTGTCAACGATTATAACATAAAACTGCATCTCTATACTCTAGGCTCCAACCTAACAATGAATTCAATAATTTTAAGCTATAACTATATACTCAAACAAAAACCTAGCAAAAGATGCGTCAAGGAAATTGAAACTTTGTAATAGGATTTGCATCAAAATGATAAAGCTCAAAGCACTATAAAACATGGACTTCAATTAAGAATTATAATAGAAAGTTCAGTTCTGAAAACCAAAATCTGAATATGCTTGTTTGCCTTGAGGATAGAGCTCATGTGCACCGACTTCGAGTCTTTCATTGTAGTGTAGATTTATGGTTTTGTTGCGTAGTGCTATTTTAGGAAATCTATGTATTTGGACAAGGGCCATTTACCTACTGTAGCTTTCCAAATACGAACTAATAGACTAGTAAACGTTTTGATTGGTCGAAATCTATACCTTACCAAATTAATTTCAATTAACAATAACAAAAAGAATATTTGATTACTAATCGTTAATGTTAAGTATAATAATAATGGAAACCAGATTCATTTTTATATAAAAACAAATCGTTATTTTTAATGTGATTTTAAAATTGTGGGCATGATTGATTTGCAATGAACTGATTGTACAATCATCGATACCAAACAAACTAATGTCGGGTCATATTTTTGGTGAGTCTGGCTTCTTGTTCATGCCAAACACACTGTTTTCACTGCAGCAGTGGGGCCACTGGGGCCATGCATTTGGTGTGACTGAGCGTACCTTATTCATGAACTGAATCTGATTTCTATAAAGCTATAATGGTGAGACCATTTGTGGGGTTTTGATATATTGGACTGTTCAATCATCTGTTCGTATTGGAGTAACGTTTTGCGCACCATCGCTGCAAACATATTGTTGCTGCATCTGAGTAATGTTTTATGCAGCATTGTGGCCAGTGTACAGTTTGTTGTAAAGCAGCTGTTAAAGCCGAATGGAGTGGGCAGGACTGAAAAGAGATGGATTCTAATTAGTAAGAATAGTAAGAAATGGATTGGGAGTGCGATGTCGTCAGTCTTTTTTCCTTCAGGGGGAAGGGCATCCCCGCTGAAGAAGTTTTTGAGAAGATACAACATGCTGCGAAGATACAACATTCACAGAAGTGAGAAGATACAACATGCTGCGGAGCTGGATTGATTACATGTCTTTGATCAAGTCTTTTTTCTTTCACATGCTGGGGAGCAACGGAGCTGGATTGATTACAAGTCTTTTTTCTTTCAAGGGGGATGGTGGATTGATTACAAGTCTTTTTTCTTTCAGGGGGAAAGGCATCCCCGCTGAGCTGGATTGATTACAAGTCTTTTTTCTTTCACATGCTGCGGAGCTGGATTGATTACAAATTTACAAGTCTTTTTTCTGTCAGGGGGGATCAAGTCTTTTTTCTTTCACATGCTGCGGAGCAGCAGAGCTGGATTGATTATGTTTTCTTCTTTCACAGGGGATGCTGGATTGATTACAAGTCTTTTTTCTTTCAGGGGGAAGGGCATCCCCGCTGAAGAAGGGATTGATTACAAGTCTTTTTTCTTTCAGGGGGATGCTGGATTGATTACAAGTCTTTTTTCTTTCACAGGAAGGGCATCCCCACTGAAGAAGCAACATTAGACTTTTTCTTTTGGGGAAGGGCGTTGCTGAAGAAGGGATTGATTACAAGTCTTTTTTCTTTCGGGGGATGCTGGATTGATTACAAGTCTTTTTCTTTTTTTCAGGGGGATGTTGGATTGATTACATGTCATTTTTCTTTCAGGGGAAGGGCATCCCGCTGAAGAAGCAACATTTTACACATTCATTTCTTTCAGGGGGATGCTGGATTGATTACATGTCTTTTTTCTTTCAGGGGGGATTGATTACAAGTCTTTTTTCTTTCAGGGGGATGCTAGATTGATTACATGTCTTTTTTCTTTCAGGGGAAGGGCATCCCGCTGAAGAAGCAACATTTTACACATTCATTTCTTTCAGGGGGATGCTGGATTGATTACATGTCTTTTTTCTTTCAGGGGAAGGGCATCCCGCTGAAGAAGCAACATTTTACACAAAGGGATTGATTACAAGTCTTTTTTCTTTCGGGGGATGCTGGATTGATTACAAGTCTTTTTTTTTTTCAGGGGGATGCTGGATTGATTACATGTCTTTTTTCTTTCAGGGGAAGGGCATCCCGCTGAAGAAGCAACATTTTACACATTCATTTCTTTCAGGGGGATGCTGGATTGATTACATGTCTTTTTTCTTTCAGGGGGGATTGATTACAAGTCTTTTTTCGTTCAGGGGGATGCTGGATTGATTACATGTCTTTTTTCTTTCAGGGGAAGGGCATCCCGCTGAAGAAGCAACATTTTACACATTCATTTCTTTCAGGGGGACGCTGGATTGATTACATGTCTTTTTTCTTTCAGGGGAAGGGCATCCCGCTGAAGAAGCAACATTTTACACATTCATTTCTTTCAGGGGGATGCTGGATTGATTACATGTCCTCTTTCTTTCAGGGGGGATTGATTACAAGTCTTTTTTCGTTCAGGGGGATGCTGGATTGATTACATGTCTTTTTTCTTTCAGGGGAAGGGCATCCCGCTGAAGAAGCAACATTTTACACATTCATTTCTTTCAGGGGGATGCTGGATTGATTACATGTCTCTTTTCTTTCAGGGGAAGGGCATCCCGCTGAAGAAGCAACATTTTACTTTCAGGGGGATGCTGGATTGATTACATGTCTTTTTTCTTTCAGCATCCTGCTGAAGAAGCAACATTTTACACATTCACAGACGTGAAAAGATACAACATGCTGCTTCGCAGTGAAGCTGGATTGGTTACAAAGCTGCGGAGCAGCGATTCATGTGCCGCGAGTCGAACCCGGGCGGGGAGGCTATAAACGACTGTCCCTAACCACTCGGGACAAGCGATGTCATCAGTCTACCAATTCAGCACTGCAATTCAAGGGTGATACCTTTAGTAATCTTTTGGAAATCATTCTCGATACTTAAGCTGAAATCCATGGGAAGATTCATCAAGTTAGTATGGCCAGTGCTCCGATTTAGGAAGAACATTTCCATAAGTCCGTTGTATTGATATCGCTCACCCAGTTTATTTCTCATACCCTGTTTGTTCGAATTCAAGTTTATGGTGGCTTTCAAACCACTCCGAACGTAGCTCTGACTTTTCTAAATAAATATTATTTGGAGTCACAGTATTAAATTTGTACCAATATTCAAAATTGTTCTGTAAATGAATAATTAAATTTTAAGGTGGGTTGGAGGCACTGGGGTTTGGCCGAATAATTTTTTTTTATGAAAACACTATATTTTAGTCTCTTACACATTTGGGTCTTAGATTTTCAGTGTTTGCATATTTCATTCTTATGTTATATTATTAGAAATTTCTTGGATAACGCATAAAATTGAAATCATGAATCTTATAGATATCTATTTTTCTATTAGTGCTAGAAATTATAGTGAAAATCACTAACGTTTTCTAATGTAATATTTACATAACCTTAATTCGATTGCGTTTCAATGTAATATTTACATAAGCTTAATTCGGGATTGATATACACTCTACACAATATTTTTTTATATTTGATCCTAATTTTAAAGTATTGTTTAAGATTTTATTTATCTAATACTTATTGTAAAATTAGTTTCTTATGTAAATTTGAACCATGAAATGGTAAATATTGGAAAACATGTTTTTTTTTTTTTTTTTTTGGGGGTATTTTTATAAGTTATTTGAAAAATATTTTAAATACTTTTTCTTTTTTATTGAATCATGTCAAATTTACATTTTGGATAGCATAGTTTCAAAATAGTAAAGGATTTTAAAACTCTTACTAGATTTATTGGTCAGTAGATATAAGTAAAAAGACACAAATAGTAACAATAGAAAGTTACTACACCCATGATCAACTGTCCTATCGACCAGAATTGCTTGTAAAACAAAATGTATCCCAACATCCTCTTTATCCATCCAAGTTTCTTGAAGCCTATTATCCATCCCATCCTCTTTTGGGTGTCTGAATGTCTCATGTACATGGGACTACACACTATTACACTAAGGGTACTTTTAAGGCATTTTTTAAAGACATTTTATTAAGACAAAAAAGTCTTTTGTCTTAAAAAGTCACTTTTTATTTAAGTTATTTTACATTAAAATTTAATATCAATTGAATTGCCTTAAATATAAAATTTAAGACAAAAGCAGTTTGAGACAAATATTTTAAGAGAAAACTTTATATTTAAGACAAAAACATTTTAAGACAAAATAGTTTGAGACAAAAATATTTTAAGACAAAACAGTTTAAGACAAAAATATTTGAAGAAAAAACTTTATATTTAAACAAAAACAATTTGAAACAAAAATATTTGAAGACAAAACTTTATATTTAAGACAAAAACAGTTTAAGACAAAATTATTGTAAAAGAAAACTTTATATTTAAGACAATGACCACTTAATATGAAACTCATTTAAGACAATTAACAATTAAGATAAAAACATATCAATTTAAGACAATATTATCTAACAATTGCAAAATTGACTCTGATAGTGCACTCTAAGTCTACCATTTTGCAGGCTGCCATTGTCTTGCACCTATACTGAGGTTATTTTCTCACTTACCATTCACTTATCTTATATAAAGACAATGATTTGTTGGGCTCTTTGTTTTCTGGGGGTAGACGACTTTGAAGAACACGTCAACCTTTCCTTGCAAGATTTCCTAGACATCAATTCCACTTCTATCCCTTTGATCTTTAATGTTGATACGGTTAGAGACAATTTGTTTGTTGGTGCATTCAACTGGTGAGTCACTTTGGTTCTTACTGTTGCAAAGTAGTTGATAAAATAACTAAATTGTGGACTCCTTCTCCTAGTTATGTGATTAAGCCTTGAGTTTAAATTTCCCTTCATATGCATCCCCTTAGACTTTGGATCTATCTCAAGGTAATTAGTTGCAAGAAAGATTGCAATGTGTCTGGCTTACAGTTGGGTGGAGAGTTGAAGTCCTTTCTTCATTTTTCAGTCATCATTAAACACACAAATTGACAAGTGTACATTGCTTATGTGTATTGCCTTATGGAGTGTGATGAATCATGTTACATTATGAATGGTGCAATATCTTGCGTGTTTATAAATGTAAATGAATGTCTAATTTTTGACTCTCATTGTGTCTGTGATTATAACGGTATCATGTATGCATGTGAATTTAAAAGTGTGCCTAGAATATGGTATTCATTATTATGTTCATGGTGAATGTTATGTGCTCATATTCAATTAGTTGATTTCCAAATTTATGGGTATACTTAGTTTAACCAATCCCTACGCTAGTTATTCTGTCAAAACTAAGAATTTAGGTATCATGAATTTGGACATGAGTCTCCTTAAAACTAAAGGAGGGTGGGCACACAACAATTGTAGTTCTACTTTATGAACCTAGCCTAGGGTTCTTTTTATTCCATATAGACTATGTTTCCAAGGTTGAGAGGAAGTGGGAGAACATGACTTTATTGACATGTTGGCAGGTCCAACACCTAGTGGGCACTAGTGAAACCACACCCTAGTGGAACCATGTTGTGTGTATAGAGACCAACCGTAATCCATTTACCCCAGTGATCAAATTTGAGGTAAGGGTAGGGTTTATACACTTGGCCAAATGTTATTTTATTTTGGGTCAGAATCCTAAAGGTCAAGAGCATGGTGTAGGCATAATTGGGAGTGTTGGGAACATTTTTAGCTTCCCATCACTGAGATATTTGTACCCTACAACACCCTAGGAGTGTAAAATTAATATAAATTTTCTACTACTCATGTGTTTGAACTAAAAACAAGAGATTGAAAATTTCCTCTACTATTTTGTGAAATGGAAATCACAATTTAGAAGCACATGCAATGACATGCAACCATAAAAAAAAACACAAGAATGTGATTATTTATAAGGAAACCCAACAAGGAAAAACCCTTTCACTGTTTTTCATTAATCGTATGGGAATGAGAAAATATTACAATTTCTTTCTTCAATCCTGAAGCACACCCTTCACTCTAAACTTGTTCCCCTATTGATTGTCCTATTATGGCCAAAACTTAGTCAATTCAAGGCCCCACCTTTCTCCTATTTCCTTGCATGATTCCCAAGGAAATTAATTCCTAAATAATAGGGGAATTCACTATTCCCTTGTGAAAATCCCAAGTAATTGATCGTCTTCCTCAATGTCCAGCATGTACACTCAACTAGTATACAATTAAAAATTACAATGTGCCTTTTACTCCACTTTAGTTTGGCAATTCAAATTCCATGCATGTATGGGTTATTCTTAGTTGATTGAGTAGTTTAACTGAGAGATCATTGAGTTAAGAACAATTCTACTACTCAACTGAATCAACTAGTTGCTTCAGCTCAGTTAACTAAATCAAACTGAAAAGAACTGAATTACATTGCTAAATTTTAACAACACTACAAGCACAACTCTACTTCTAGCCAACTAGAATTTACTAAGTAAACAAGTAGAGAAGGCCATGTCACACAAGTTAACTTCCATCCAAGACATCTTGTTGATTTGGAAAATCGAATTACTAAATTTGACAAAGGAAAAAGTCAAATTTAGCCTTTCCTGCTACATTTTCTAACACTCCCTCTTAGCAAGAAAGGGATTTTGAACCACCCATATCCTGCACCTATCGAATTTAAATTTGCCTCTTGGAAATGCCTTTTTCAATATATCTACATCGCGCTTCTCAGTTGGAATGTACTGTAACATCATAATTCTCCTCTGCACACAATTCTGCAAGTTATGGTCCCTGATATCAATGTGCTTGGACCTGTTATAAAATACTCGATTTGCAAAGAGTTTGATACAACTCTAATTATCACAATAAATCATTGTCAAATCCATCTATTGACTGAAAAGAACCACAAGTATTTTCCTCATCCATATGGCCTCACATTCTTCTTGACTTGTAGCCATGTATTCAACCTCTGTTGAGTTGAGTGCCACATACCTTTATTTCCTACTATATTAGGAAATAGTTGCAAACCCAACACTGAAGATATCACCTGAAGTACTTTTATTATCTGATGGAATCCCTGCCGAATCTGCATCAGTGAAGCCTTGGAGCTTCACTCCCTTTTTCCTCTTCTACCATACCCATTCTTAGTTTTGCCTCTGATGTACATCAACACATGAATTGTCACCTTCCAATAAAACTTGGTGGGCTTAGCCATGGCTTAACTCAACTAATTAGATGCATAATGTATGTTAGCCCTTGTGTTCATCAGATACATCAAGGATCCCACAAGCTATTTGTAGATGTTAGCATCTATGCCTCTCCTAAAGAAGCACTCTCTTTCCTCCAGTTTGTAGCTAGAGGTGTGTCCACAGGCCTCTAGTTCTCCATGTAAAATCTCTAAAGTATTCATAGGCGTACTTTCCCTAACTAACAAACATGTCACCATCACCCTTCCATACTTCCAGCCCAAGGAAGTAATGTATCAATTCCATGTCCTTCATTGCTAAATCACTACTCATATCCTCTAATTATTAAGTCATCAACACACACTACCAAGATACACAACTTGACATATACCACAATGTGATAGAGGTTGGCATCTGCTTCACTTTTGGCTAATCCTAATCAACTGATATATGTATAAATTTGAGTGTACCATGCTTAGGGTGCTTGTTTGACACCATACATGGCTCTTTTGATTCTACACACATATCCCATTCATATGTCTCAAATCCCTTTGGCTTCTCTTTGTAAATTTCTTCCTCAACAACAACATCAAAAAAGGTGGTATTCACATCCATCTAGTGGGTCTTCCATGCCATCTGTGTAGCTAATGCTATAATTCTTATGATCAAGGAATATATTTCCATTGGTGCAAATGTTTCCTCATAACCCACTCCCTCTTCCTAAGAGAAACCTTTGGCCACAAATCTAGCCTTGTGCTTCTCGATGCTCCCATCAGTTGCATGCTTCGCTTTGTAGATCCATATGGAACCAACTACTAACTTGTTCTATGGCCTTAGAAACACCTCCCATACATTTTTCTTCCTGATTGAGTCATACTCCTCCACCATGGAATCAACCCACATTGGTTGAGAAATAAATTCCTCAAATGAAGAAGGCTTTGACTCAATGAGATCTATAATGAGAGCCATATACCCAATGTACTTATCTCATGACCTCATCTTCCTGTGCTAATATGAAGGAGCTCCCACATGCTCCTATGCATCTTGTACCAATCTATCAGCTTCTTGTGTTCTCTTCCTCCCCTCTACGAAATATTCTAGTTGAGTGGGTGCCTCCACTCGACCTCTTGTTTACTCCTCTACATGTGGCTACTCCAAAACCTCCTAAAGCTCTGAATGAATCTCCTCCTTAGGAACTATAAGCTCCTCTTATTATTAATAGTAAACTCTCACTCTACAAATCATCTCATAGCCTTCCCCTCATCAAATTTGACATCTCTCCTCATTACTATCACCCTCTACGACGAAAAATACACCTTATAGTTATGTGGTGTCTCTATGTGTCCTACAAAGGCTCCCATCTCAGTTGCAAGCTCAAGTTTCTTCTTGTTATCCTTGGAGACATGACAATACACAGTAGCTCCAAAAATTCCAAAATGAGATATAGTTGGCTTCCTCCCATAGAAATCTTCAGGTGTGATCATGCCAAGTATTCTATGGGGACTTTGGTTCTAGAAATAGACTGTGTTGTTGCACGCTTATGCCCATAATTGTAATGGTATCCCCTGATCATGTAACATGGATCTTGATACTCCCACTATTATTTTGTTCTTTATTTCAACTACCCCATTTTGTTGTACGTTATGGGGTGTTATCAGTTCTCTTCTAATACCATCTTTGGCACAAAAGTACTTAAAGGTGCTAGATACATATTTTACTCCATTATCACTTCTTAGGGCTTTCAATTTTTGACCAGTATCCTTTTAAACCAATGCTTTGAATTCATCAAATTTTGAGAAAGCTTCATCTTTCTTTTTCATGAAGAAGATGAAACATTTTATTGAAAAGTCATAAAAAAAATAACATAATGATTGTGTTTTATTGTAGAGGTTGTAGAAAATGGTCCACATACATTAGAGTGGACTCACTCTAATATTTCTCCAACTATGTTATCTCGGAGCTGGAAGGTGGATTTGACACATTTCCCAAATGTGCATCCCTTGCAGACATCATGTTGGTGAAGGGTGCATTTCGGAAGACTGGTGGTAATTTTATTCATGATTTTTAAGGCCCCATGGTGTAAGTCTCCCATGCGTATGTGCCAGATTTCTCCAAAATCAAAACTCTTCACTTCTCCTACCTTGGTACTTAGTGCAACGTAAGCTTCCACCTCAAATTTGTATAGGTTCTTCACACAAACTCCAATTTGTTCCACTTTCTTGATAGCTACATGTCTCAGAAAGGATTTCCCCTTAACGAAAACAACATCATAGTCTTGATCCTCCAATACAACTATAGAGATCAAGTTCTTCTTCATCCATGTACATACATGACATCTTTCAAATGAAGATGGGAGCCTAACTCCCTCTTAAAGGTTACAATACCAATTCCTTTGGTATTGTACCACCCATCATCCCCAATTTTTATGTGCATCTAGAGATCCTTCTCCTCTAGGCTACTAAAGAATGTTTTACATCATGTCATATGGAACCAGGCACCTAAATATATATACCACACACTCCCCATTATAGTGTTTTCCATACATGCAATCAGGGTGAAGTCTAATTTGAATTTTGAGGCAAGTGCTTCACTTCTTGCTCATCTTGAAGGATTCTTGTTATACTTCTTGTGCAAACACTTTGTTGCATAGTGCTCGAATTCATGGCAATGAAAACATTTTATCTTGCTCAAGTCCTTCTTCTTGCCATTGTTCTGGCTAGTCTATGGTTTGCTTTGGGCCTTCTTTCCCTTTCCCTTCTTTCCCTTTCCAACCAAGGGAAAATTCTCTTCCTCCTCAGATTTGGATGTTACTCCATCTCTAGTGTTCTGTTGAATTTCTTCCTGCACTAAATCAGATCGAAGTCTCTCCCAATTTGGTAATTTTTCCCTTCCATTTACAGAGTCCCAATAGTTGTGCCAAGATTTTAGAATGCCTAAGAGGGCTAAGATCATTATTTCGAGAGAGGGAATATTTTCTCCAACTCCTCCAATCTCATCACGACACTGAGTGAACCTAGAGAGTAATGTGGAATGGTTTCTCCTTTTTGCAATCAGATATTTATGAGCTTGCCCCTCTATTCCAATCCTATTGGTGTGTTAATATTCAAAGTAACTTTTCCTTCCCCTAATATTATTTTTTAACTTGAGGAGGTGGAGGATTTTGACGATGGCATATTATGTTCTTATAAGAAATGTGAGTAGGCCTTTTACTTAGATGTTCTAGGTAAAAAAATTTGTTCATATGTTGTTAGATACGATCCAAGAGGAAGGTCTATAAAGTATAAATAATTGTGGTTGGATCAATATATTATTTTGTAGCCATATTTTAGAGCAAAATATTTGGAGGAATCAACTTTATGTGTAATTTTTACCACTACTCCCTCCTTGTAAATTTCCAAAGAAAAGCTTTGGGATCAATCTTGAGGCCTTAAATGACCACATTTTTTGGTCTCAACCTTATTTTGGACCTCAATTCCATAATTCACATCCCTGTTATAGCGAAAAAAATCCAAACAATTGCTTGTGTCTCTCTATGGTATGAGGTCCCAACTGGACTTCACAAAATTTGTTATGAAAGGACAATTAAAATTTTGGCTTAGCTCCAATGCTTAGTTGTCTGTAAGTACTATGATATGTGTGTGATAATTACAATGATGGGTGCACCTATGGGGCTAGTAGCTATACTGAATGCAAGAATGCAATAATTTAACCTATTTAAAGGGGGAAATTGATGAAAAAATTTGAGTTGATGAGTAGAAAATTACATATATCCACATTTAAGGATTGTTTATTATAAACCTGGAAGGCATTTCACACATAGCTCATTAAAACAAGACATAGAATAGTGATTGACCAAACTAATAAGTACCCAATGTAGAAGGAAACCAAATTGAAACCAGGTACAAGGGATGATACTTCCAAAGGATCAAATATGCAATTCTTCTTCTTCAATAAGTCCTTATTAAGTACCTTGTGAATCTGAAATCTGTTGCAGGTAGCTATCAAACTCATTAGCTAATAATTGAGGAGAACGTTAACAGTATCTAGCATATCCATTGGTTCTCATAGTTTATTCTTTACCTCTTTAAACGTGACAATTTCCTACTCAAGTATAAAGGATAACTCATATGTCTTTTGTTTCTTATTATGTTGTTATGACTGCTCTACCTATTCTCTCATTTGGACATTTTCAGTAACAAGTTAATGAACTAGTTGTTGCATTGAGTCCAATCGGTCCTCACTTTGGCTTAGGCAAGCTAGTTGTAGTTTATCCATAACTAAACTTATGCAATTAGTCTAGACAACTTCCTTTTCTTTATTTTTTCATAGCATGATAATCTCCTTCCTCATTCTCTTCCACCTCATAGAAGTTTCTCTAGAGACAACATGAAATAGTTGAAATACCTAAATATCCAATACATCTTTTGGATCATATGCTAGTTGAGTCAGTTTAAGTTATTGTGTTGAGGTAAAATGGCCCTTCATTTTCACCGATTTATAATTTTGTATTTTCTTATTTGTTCTTATTTTATATTTTTAAAATATACATATTTCAAATTTTGTTCAATTTATAAGTTTAAAAACATAACAAATACATATCATCATACAATAAAAAAACATGGGAAGTATAATTTTTACTCAATTTGCATAGGATACAATGTATTGCCTTTGGGTAACAAATATCATATTGGGAAAAATATCCTTTGGATGTAGCACTTTATACGGGTAAGAAACACTCTCCTTTGAAGGGTATTGGTCATTGCATTAATTCAAATACATAATTTTTCAATATACTTGAAACAAAATATGATCTCTCAAAAATGTTTCTTATATCCATAAGGCATTGATTAAGTTCCAATAGCAAATGAAGTCATAAATGAATGAAAATGGGTAGTAATTAGAAATGAAAAGCTATTATTAGGGATAGGGACCATAATGATACTAATCATTTGGAATTTAGGACATTATCGACCCATTTTTAGAGTTGTCATGGATTTATGTGGCATAAAATTTGTTTCATAAGTTTTCTCTTTATGGAGAAAACATTTTATGTTTCGTGAAAACATGAAGTACATATTATGACCTGCTGAAATAGGCTTATATGTCATTGGGAAAGGTAGATATAACCTAGAATGTTAACCTTTTTAAAAGATAAGAGGACTTGTTTCCTCTTGTTGATATAAAAACCAAAACCTAAAAATTTGGCTACGTAGGCCATTGAGAGACTAAGAATTACAAACAAATATTATGAAGGAATAAGATAAAAAGAGATTGGTAAGGGAAATTTTTATTTTTTGGATATAATCCAACATTTTTATTTGAGGGGAGAGTATTCAAAGGGCTTCCGTGAGGATAATATTTGCAAATATGATGATACCTTACATGATTATCTAATTTATTTGTAATTTTATTTCCAATTCTTCTTATGTGGGTTGGGATGATCATCAAAATGGAAGGAAGGAGAACTCATATTCATATGAGTAGGATCTGATGTATGAAAATACAAGAAATTATTCTAGTTTAGCTTCATTCTAGGATTCATTTGATTATGTTTATTACAAGTTGAGAATCTCCCACCCCATAAGTTAACTCTAGGCTTGAGTCTAGGAAATCAGTAGTACATCTTGCAAGGCTTTCAATTTTACGACATTTTTACTACTATATCCCACTAAACATATATAAATGTGGATATGGTATCCCAAATTATCCATGAAGATACACCCATATCCCACCTTGGGTCACCTTTTCAAGCGCCGTAAAAAAATCAGCTTTAGAAAATTAAGGGGAGGAGGGATCTAAGAGGATGGAAATGAAATTGTAGAAGAGAAGAGAAGGGGGGAATATTAATTCCTAGAATATATAACTAACTATGACGTACCAAGAACTCCTCACATAAGACATGCTAGTCTTCGTGTATTGAGGTCTGCATGATAATTGATTCCTTTACATTATTTTGAACTATGATCCAATGAAAGTTGTGAAGGAGGGAGAGATTCTTGAATATATGATAATTCCTCTGTTTCAAAATATCCAGAAGAGGACACTTAGAAGGGTATTGAAAATGAGGCTCAAGTTAGGATTGTTAAAAGGATGAGCCCTCCACTGTTAATAATGCAAGGGAGACTAGATATATCACAATTTTATCTCTTCATGCTAGCTTGTAGATTTCTCAATAGATGACTGCAATAGGGAGAAATCTTGCAGAAGTGCTCCACATTTCAGCTTCATCAAGGCACAAAGAATAACAAGAGATGTCCCTATGATTTCATTTCTGAATGTTATTCCGAGTTAATATTTTCCATTTAGCAAGGGGCAATAGGAAGATGGAAATTTTCAGCCATATATTTCTTTGGTAGATGCTACAAAAAATGGAATATTTTAGAAATTCTTTGAATCACAGTTCCAAGATATAGGCCTCATGGATGGAAGGGAATCCATCTCGCTGGTAACCCCATTCTAGTTATGTACTAAGTTCGATATCAGTATGATTCTTTACTATATCTTCCACCAAAAGTTCGACCAAGCCTCTTGAACCGTGACTTTATTCCATCCTTCACAACCATGCATGCAAATGCAATAGCTACAACTCAAACTTCCGTCATTGGAGGTTAAAGAAAATGTTTTCATTGAATTGTTCCAGCAGTTCTAAAGTCAAATGTTTAGAAAATTTATAATTTTAAACACAATTTCATCTCTATCATTTGTACTTTGTGTAATAAAAAAAATAGCTTCCTTCTTTACACCGGTCATTGTGAATTCCATTCCATTCTTCCTGAATGTAGTCAAATTGAATTAAGTATTCAGTGTGAATCCTTTGCTTGGGCTAAAACTATATCAGCATACAGTGAATAAGATGGGTGTATTATTTGAAGAGGCCTTCATTACATTGGAAAAACAATAATCAAAACCGCAGCACCAAAAATGTCACAAGTTTGGTCTTGTAGAACATGACCTTAGACCTTTAGAGACAATGAAATGCAGTTATAACATGTGAAAAACTTTATCACTTCAATTCGAGTACTTGTAATTCAAGTCCAGTACTTGTAATTTTTCATATAGCACTTGCTATAACATAGTTTCAGATAACACTTCTTGCATAATATATTTGGTTCAATGCAAAAAGTACGCAAAGAAACAAGATTGAAATTAGTGAGGTCCATGATGCTGCTTTCCTTCCGATGACCTTCAAGCCCACCTGACTAAATTTGTGACCCAATGAACTGGGAAAAACATTTCTGACATCCTAGCCCTATGGAACCTCCACAAATTCCCTAACCCTCTATGCCCAAACCCTAATTTCCACCCATAATGTTTTCAAACCATGTGCTCAAATCCTCAAGTTACTATCACCTCTATTAGCCTCCTTAGAGGACTCTTAGTATCCAAACTCTTTCAAATTTATTCCTCTCCTCTCTCCCCAAAAATTCAACAAACCCAAATATGACAAAATGACCAGATTTGCTTCTCGCCATCCTCTCCTTCCAAGAGTTATTCCCTCTCCTTCCCCAAAATATTTATTCCCCATTAATGGTTCACCTATCCATTGTTTAAGTCCCATAACTGACATTCTCTCCCCCTCGCAACCAAATAATAAGGAATAATACATGATAAATAATTAAACAGTTTTAGTTATTTAATCAAAGTCAAAGAGTCATGAGAGGGCCAAAATTAATTTAATACTAAATTATTCATAAAGTTATACTTAAAAGCATAGTCATTCTTAATCAATGTTAACGCAAAAGCTTAATCTTTAATCAAACATCTAGCATAATATACCATAGAATACTAGCATATCCATGTGAGTTATGGGTATGTAGATATCATATGCATACCTTGTATTTATACCTCAATACATTTTTTTTTTCCATTTAGTCCAATAGGTTCCTTTTTTGGAGAAACATATCAAGCACTAACATTTATTAATGACTTCTAAATATAAAAAGCTCGAAAGTGGAATGATATTTGTTTATATTTGAATTGTAGTCCACTAGTTTTACCTATTAGGATTTGTAAAGGCACTTCAATAAATTTAATATATCAATTCAAATTACACAAGTGACACCATATAAAGAGAAAAAATTAAATTGAGGTTGGTTATTATCATATTTGCATTGAAATTATACATTTGTTTTTTGGTTAAGTCGAGAGAAAGAAATCTACTTTCACTACGGAAAAGGGGCAAACAATAAGTTTTTTTTTTTTTGCAAGGAAATTCCAAATACATTATCATATTAGTTTAGTGGTTGTCATCTATTGATATAAGTATACAATTGAGGAATGGAAATGGCATCCAAATGAGAGACCATGAAATTAACAAACCTTGGACTTTGTGTGAGATCTCTGCCTTATACCCTAATTTTCTTAGGAGTTTCTCCTATGATATGGTGAAGCATGTATCCCAACATAGACTAAATTAAATTAACACCCAATTTTTCACTAGTATAGATATTATATCTTGTACCAAATGGAAGTAGTCCATTGTCATGGCCCTCCATATCATCATTTTCTTCAATAAATATCTTAGGCCTGAAGGTAAATGGTCTCTTCCATATAGTTAGGTCTTTTAACACTACTTGCATAATAGATCCTTTAGATATATTATGACAACCAATCGTCAATATTTTATGTTTTTCTATGCAAAATCATTAGATAAGTGGGTGAAGATGCAAAGGTCCTTTTTTGAGATATATTAATGAATTATATATGATTAAAATCAATGTCACTCATCACTTTATCTAGTTTGTCTTATGTTAAAAGTATAAACATACCATTCCATAGGTGAATATATTAATAAGATCCCCTAGAGAAACTATTAATGAAGATGATCCCAAAAGATAAGCACAACACCCTTTGTCAAAAGTATCTTCATCCCAACATGATATATCATACTATTAGGTGATATTGCATATATTTATTTATTGGTGATTACAGATCTTATGTCACCCTAAACATAATACATCCTCCTAATAATATTTTCACTCCTTACAAATAAATCTTAATATTAAATATATATTAACCTTTGCATAATAGTAATGGATATAAATAATGCAACAAGAAAAATTCTAATTCTTCTAAATGATAACCAATTATAACTTTAACACCCTTTTTATATTTTGTACAATAAAAATTTATTTTGTTTCAAACTCTTTTTGAAGTAGCCTAAATATATTTTCCTTTAATTGTACAATAATTTGTGTGTATTATCTATTAAACATGCATTAACCTTTTCCATAATAGTAATGGATATAAAAAATGCAATCGAAACAAATCTAGCAGAAAAAATCTAATTCTTCTAAATGAGAACCAATTATAACTCTAACACCCTTGATATATTTTGCACGAAAAAAAACTGTTTTGTTTCCAACTCTTTTTCAATCATCTAAATGTATTTTCATATTTTCCTATAGGTGTTCAATAATTTGTGCACTACACACAAGTTTCCCATACCCCATTGGATTTCCTATTCTTGCTACTCACTCAATTGATTCGGCAGAGAAGAGCCCATAATCAAAGGGAAAATATGGAGAGCAGTGTGCCAGGCACCGCAACAACTATTGATTCAGCAAAGAGGATCTCATAACAAAAGGGAAAAAATGGAGAGCGGTGTGGAGATTTCCAGGAGCCACAGTAACTATTGCCCCTCCTCACCACGACACTGCTAGCAGGGCCATAGGGTTTACTCTTAGCATCCATGGGGTCCAGAGTCTGGAAGGAGACCATAACTAAAGGGAAAATATGGAGAGCAATGTGGAGATTTCTAGGAGCCATAGTAACTATTGATTCGGCATAGAGGAGAGCATAGCCAAAGGGAAAAAATGGAGAGCAGTGTGGAGATTTCTAGGAGCCACAATAAAGCCACAGTAATTGTTGGCCCTCCTCACCACGATACTACTAGCGGGGCCACGGGATTTAATCTCAACATCCATGGGGCGCAAAGTATGGAAGGAGCTCATAACCAAAGGGAAAAATGGAGAGTAGTGTGGAGATTACCATGAGCCACAATAACTATTGATTCGGTAGAGAGGAGCCCATAACCAAAGGGAAAAATGGAGAGCAGTGTGGAAATTGCCATCAACCATAATAACTATTTCCCCTCCTCAACAAGACACTGCTAGCAGGGCCACGGGATTTACTCTTAGCATCCATGGGGCGCAGAGTTTGGAACAAAGTGTCCACGCAAAAATACCAAAATCTTAGGTCCTGTAACCTCCTTCTTTGTCTCGTTTTCTCTCTTCAAACAAGTCAAACAATTAAATTTTTCTAAATGTATGGATAAATTTTAGGATCAAGATATCCAGTTGGCCTCCAAATCCCTTAAAAACCTAGTTACGGAACACTGACCAAACATAGGAATGTATTTCAAGTCTAGGGTTTGTAGGGTTTGTGAATAAATGTACTATGTTGAAAGATGTTGCCACTTCCATACCCAATTTTCAGGATTTAGGTATTAAGGGCTTGACTGGGATTTGTAAAAGTTTAACCCTATTTATAGCAAGAAAATCCTCAATTTTTCCTACTTGTTCTCCTTCTCAGACCTTGACTACAGTTTGTAGTCTTGTACGAAGCTCCTCAATGCATAAGCTCTTCAATACTTTTGAATTACCCTCTAACGGTAGTGATTTCCATTGTAAATTGATCATGGTCCTTTGTATTTTCTTCTCGGATTCTCAAGGAAGGGACGATATTCCACATTTAGCACAACCGTCACCTTCTGAGCAGATATTGTAACATTGGGACTATAAGGAAGGCACCAGTGACAAACACTCCTCTTACGTTGTAGTATTATGCTAGCTACAATGGTGTTTTGTAATGCACGTGGGAAACACCATTCACTACATAATGTTGTTTGCTGTCAATAGTGGGGGCTTAGTTTGAGACGATTATTGTTTGAGTAATGTTGATTTTCCCATAGTGGAAAGATCCTGGTGGATTTGGATGAGCCACACTGGCTATCAAGTTCCATCTGTACAACAATAACCATTCAAAATTTGAGAACTTGATTATATAGGATAGGTACAAGCTCCTAGATATTTTAAAATTCAACTTTGTTTAGTTGAGATTCTTTGGGGCTTCCTCCTTCTTAAACATAAACTAAACAATATAGTCTAGAACATGCTTTGGGAGACTTGAACCTGGATAGATGAGATGTCAAGCCACAATCCAAACTATTCGAACCAAAAAACCATTAACCATTCTTTGAAATTTATTTTTAATAACTATCCCTAATTTCTATGATGATCTTTTATCTATATTTTATGGTAATCATAAAACATTAACAATGATACAGATATACATTCATCTATCTATCTATCTGTAAAATCTATAAGATTATCTCACACATGCATTATGCTAAAACCAAAGTAATCAGGGCAAAAACCAAGCCTGATGGTTCTGGACTGGTTCATAGACCAATCAATCTCGGTAGTGGAAAATGTCAGTATTAAAAATAATAGGACTTTTCAAACGAGTAGATGCAACAATGTAATATCGTTGAGGTGGTTGATCTGTAGTGACCAGAACAGAGTAGGACTAGCCAACATGAATGTCAAGAGAATCATAGACAAGTTGAATGGTGTGAGATCCTTCTACCTCCACAAGCTTCAATTTGTGACCCTGAATCTTGAAGTTCAAAGATGATGATAATCCCACATTTGAAATTCAGAGGTGGAATATTTTCCCTGCAGATTAATAGATGGGTCATTTTAGATACATCTTAAGAGAAGAAACAATGGATTCATCATCCATCAGATAAAATCAAAATAAACTGGATCTTGTGAATCATTGAAAGGCTAGAAACCCATGTACTAAATCTACCAAACTACCTTATGATAGAGATTAGTGATAATTACCTTATTCCACTGTAATTTCTATTTCATTTGGCAGCCCATGACCATGAATGTGAACAAAATCAAGATTACCAATATCAAGTTTCCTTCTAAGGATCTGCCCAAAGATAGAATATGGTTAGATTGATGAATTGCAAGAGAACATTCTGGTGGACAAGCTGAAGTTGAACATACCTAGTCTCTTTAATTTCAAGAGATATACATGTTTCAGGGATGCATTAATAACTTACTAAAGTGTTGGTTTTGTACCAGTCACCTATAAGCAGAGTGATATCACCATAAGGCGGAGGGAATGGAATAGGGATCAGGGCCCTGCTAGCTACATTTAGTCCTCCAAATTCCCCTGCAACTTTCTACAGATACAATGATGGAAAGTAATAGTAGCTACCCATTTGGTCCTTCACCTAGAACTTGTACGTAAATTTTTCCCCTGGTATGGGGTAGTTTGTGCTAGGTACTCCATCTTTCCATGAATTTCTCCATTGTTGGATGCCACTCCTGTACCAAAACTTGTTTAAAGACCTCAATGCAATATTGTAGATCACCAAAGAAATCCATGAATCTCAATCAGCCAATCCAAAAAGATAGAACCCAAAGAATATACCAAGTTAATAAGAAATCTTTATCCATGTTGTTAAATACATTCACAAATATGTTATCCTTAGTGACATTGTCAATCTGGGGTCTATAAAATTGTCCATTTATTAAAATCCCCTGCAACAATAACAGAATGTGTCTCAGAAAAATCCTGGAAAATCATATGTGAGCTACAACTATTGGCATTGAAACATGCCTGAGATTTTTTAAAACTATACCTACTGAAGAATACCAAGAGGCCATATTGTGCCCTATGGAATGTTCCATGTAAAATATCTACAGGGATCTTCAGCTAGAGAATAGCCAAAAAATGCGATGATGAAAAACAACCTCAAGGAACCCATTGAATTCTTGCTGAAGTTCTTTGGCCCTTTTTCTAGGTCTTGATTTATATTTTTATTGGTTTCCAGCAAGATAGGATTATTCAACGATAGTTTCTCTTACTCTACATGTTAAGCAATTGGCTTCTTCAAAAAATATGTTACATTGTCATATATATTTGAGAAAATAATAGCCAAACAACATAGATCTTGCAATACATAACAATTATAGCAAAAGTAGTTATAATTAAACTGAATGGATTAAATATCCACATTCCATAGACTTAGATTGAGATAGTATAAGAAATCAATACCTTACTCCAAAATTGTTGTAAACAACCCAACAAAAACCATGCCTTAAAATTACACACCAAATGCACAAATTCTTGGGCAGCTCTTTACTCCATTCTACTACTGGCTTGTAATTTTTTTATTATAAAAATGTACCTGTGATTGTGTTTGTGGTTTTATTGATGTACAAGCCTGACAGAGTTAAGATGACAGAGAGGATAAAGCTTAAGGACTCATTATTGTCCTCCTCTCAGCTTCTGTCAGTGATGTAAAGCAACAAAGTATCACATGCACTTCCTCTGAGGATATCCTACAAAATTTAGCATAAAAGTGCTCATGAAATTTTCACCTAGTTTCTACGTCATAATATGTAAACCAATCAAAATAATTTAAATTTAAAAAGAGGCACATGCAATTATTTGGAGGGAAAAGAACAAAGACCTCCTTATTAGCCTATAATCTGTTTTTTATCTCATAAAAATGGGAGGCCTTCCCTTTTCCTTTAGGCTATTCCTTCTCTAATGTTGCAAATTCAAGATGCAAAGTTTAGTCAACTTTGGTTTAGAGAAGATTTTCATATTCTATCCAACGCTAATGTTTCCATCTTTCTATGATCTTGTTTGTAATGCTATACCATACTAGTATTGATAGTTTGATCGGGTATATTAAGAATTTAAATGTATTCACATTTTATGTTAAGTTTTACATCTAAATCCTTTTCCTTGTAGCACTCTTTGTGAAACATAATTCATGCTTTTCCATAAGCTATTTTTATGCCAACAACCAAATTCTGGTGGTGTGATAGTTCTTACATTTCTGTTTTAGATTTTGGCAATTGCTTTTCTAGTTTAAATATGTGTAACTTCTTGAAAGGCTTTGAAGGATGGAGTAAGTAATTGTTTAGTCAACATATATTTATGTCAATGTGTACTTTTAATGTTCATTCACATCTACATATGTACTATAGGTATGCAAGTATAATTGAAAGGTACCCACAAGACTGTGATGTGCATTACAATTGGGCTTTGGTTCTGCAGGTATTTACCGCACATCTAAATGAATGGTTAGAAATATTTTTCCAATCATAGAATTTATTATGGTAAAATTATCAATGAATGGATGACTGACACTAATAGATGAGAGGTGAGAGGGTGTATCTTGTTAGAACTTATCAAACTCGTAGTATAGATAGGCTTATGATTTTATACCTTTTGGGGATATAGAAACCCTCTGATTGTTAAAATACTTCCTTTTGAGGTGAGGAATTTCTCATAGGGGTCTGTCTAAAAGGTTTTTACATCTCTGTGCAAGTCATAGATCCCCAACAAAGTGTTGTGATTTTTGCAATAGACTGAAAGGTAAAACAAACTAAAGGAGACAAATTGAATTTCCCTATCTGTTGAATCAAATTCCTAAAATGAGAAGAAAGTAGGACAAGAGAGAAACTCATAAGGTCATATAACTTATAATTATTATTTATGTGAGAGGCTTGCATGATGTGCCAATATTGAAAGCACATATCGCCTCACTAATCAACCAAGTAGCCATGAACATATGCTTTATGCCAAAGCTTTACTCCTCTAAGTCAGGTTCATAGAGAGTAGTCATTATAGTATGGGAATAATTCTTAATAGTCGGGGGTCAATTTATCTTATTCCCACTTGAATGTTTCAGACGATGGGTTCTAGTGCTTTAGCCACAACCTATCCCCTAAACTCTCTTAAGGTAGTTGGAAGGATAGGGAAAAATGACCCATCAAACACTCAAGTAATGGCCCATCTATCATTTTAGTGTGTAAAAACTACTTCAGAAAAGTTTCCATCTTACTCAGACTGGCTAGATTGAAATCCCGAGGGATTCATGTTCAACAAATGCATCAGAATTAATTGTGGATATTAATTAAAGATGATGTGCAAACACAAATAGCCATGGAGTCCTTCCTAATAAGGATCAGGACAAATGATATATTCTTTATTAAACATAACTTAGAAGATGAAGAGTATTTCCACTTGTTTGTTGAAGCTATGAAGGTTGTGAGCAACTTGATCTTATGACTAACCAAGCACTATGTAAGGCATCCTAAGTGAGATGAAAAATGTTTGATGATATGGATATAGTAAGTACACTTCTTTGCATTAAGCCTTACATTGTATCTTGCTTGTGCCCTCACTGCTTGTTAGATTTGGCTTCCTGTTACTAGTAAAGCTCTTGGCCCCTTGTTGATATTTATGGTAGTTGATATTTTTCTTGGATTCCTCTTATCTAGAGGTGTAAGATTGATCTAAAGATCATCTGATTACGACATGTATTCATGGAGGTATGAATTTATTTGTGTTATGGGACAATTCATCAAGGTCGACCAGCAACCAAATTGCCCCCACTTGTGCTCAACATTTTAGTATAAAAAGAGGTTTCTTGCTAGTCATTTGGACACACACTCTTCTTGTGATCTCCTCCTCTTCACTTGTCTTTGGGTTTTGGTGGAAGAAGGAGTCACTAAGAGAATACGATGCCCTAGATGTTTTTCCCTAACCCTAGACACTATTTAAAGAAAACCTGTACTCTACCCTAAGAGGAGATACCCTAGCCCTACTTACAGTCTAAAGGGAGAGAAGACTCTATGCTACCCTAATATGGTAGAAGCCTAATGCTGTCATGGGGGCCAACTCTTATGGTGGAGTCTTCACAACATTCCACACTATCCTAAATGGGACCTTTCTACATAGCAATAAGGAGCCTACGTATGCTACCCTAAATGCTATCAATCTAACGTTGTTCCCTATGGAGATGACGTTAAGGCCTAACGAAGAATAAGGTGAGGTCTACACACTGGTATAATTTGTAGTCATTGAGGGTTCTAAGCAGCAAGAGAAGGATTCATGTACGCTAGAAAGATGAAGTCTTAAATAGATCCAGACGCAGTCAAAAGGAAGTGTTTCTTTGACATGGCAGACAATGTCATGGTATGGTAAACAACATGTATATACATGATATGGAAGACAATTCTCTGATATGGTAGACAATGCTTTGACATGGAAGATAGTGAAAAACCTGTATATGCATGGTATGGCTAACAAGATTTTGGTATGTCAGAAAGTATATATATTATATGACACTGAAAAAATAGTATCCATGATAGGGTAGTCTCCCCAGTGACATGATATAGTAGACATGGTAGAAAGCTTGATGTATCACAATCCACACATCATTATATGGAGACACCTAGTTGCAGTTCACTACTGGGCTAGGCCACAAACCATAGCCAACAGTGGAGACCTTTTTAGGAGTCATGTTCATATGCAGTCCTATAGTGCAGCATGGTGATAAGCGCAACATGGTGATAAGGTGCATGGAGCAACATGATGAGTATTGTAGTAGGGTACATGGGTATCATGGTGTAGTAAGGTACATATAGTGCAGCATGGTGATAAGCGCAACATGGTGATAAGGTGCATGGAGCAACATGATGAGTATGGTAGTAGGGTACATGGGTATCATGGTGTAGTAAGGTACATGGGAAGCATGGTGCAGTAAGGTACATGGGAAGCATGGTGCGGTAAGGTGCATGGGCAGCATTTTGTGCATGGGTAGCATGGTGCAGTAAGGTGCATGGGAAGCATGGTGCAGTAAGGTGCATGAAGCAACATGGTGGAGTATGGTGTAGCACAATGGATGCACCATGATTATGGGCATGGATATATAACACCAACATGGTGTATTACAATATACATTGAGTGTATGATGGGTGAATCATAGTGCAATGAAGGGTACATCAAAGTGCAGCTCAGTGATGGGAGCAACAATGTAATGAGAACAACTCAGTGTTGGGTGCAACTTGGATGGATGCAACAAGGTGACAATGAATGCACTGACTGTTGGATGTAGCATGGTTAATGCAACATACTATATGCTGCAACATAGTTAATGCAACATACTATATGGTGTAGCATGGTGATGGAATCATCTGTGTTCTAATCATCTACCTCATGTGTTATCTTTCTAGGGAAGATCTCTGCTCTTATTTTGACAAGTCAAAATCTTGACTTCTGATGTATATGTACTATTTATCTCTCTGCTGAGCTATTGGAGAATATAAGAAGAATTGATCAAGGGTTTCCCCACATTGGGGTTTGTCCCTGGCTGGTGCCACATCTTGTGTCCTCTTGCCTTGAATTGTTGATGCAGGGCGGACCCCACTCTACCCTGCAATCACCAGGATCTCTAAACACTCTGTTCTGCCGTCAATTTATATAAACTAAAATGTCAAATTCCAGCTGTATGCAAACAGGAAAAAAAAAAAAAATCTTTAACCTAGCCAAAGTCAAAACGCATAGTCTGTCATGAAATCGAAGTGCAAGGTAAGGACAATGGATGTGCGCGAAGCTCTCCAGGCCAATGCACACAGATCAAACTTCGACCAACAGAGTATCTGAAGCCCGCGGTTGTATTTCCTATGCGCTGGTTCTGGGGTTTGGTCTTGTCAAAAAAGAAAGGCAACGCTGCAGACAACCATTAGCACGTCCATTCGGCCTGTTCGCAATCTTATGGAGCATATTTAATTATAACTGGTAAGAAAAACGACAAGACCGACAAAGTGCAACACACAGAACTGCGAACTGGTATTTCTTCACAAACCAGACATTATCAATACCGAGAATGTGTTGTTAACTGTTGTTTGAATGGCGCTCTGCCATCGCCACGGGATTTGAATTCAATACGCAATAAACCAGCGCAATCCTCAAACAAGCTCTGTCATTGATTCAAATCAATTAAATACTGGTGTCGTGGTCCATACAACAAGGCACGGGGCTACGACTACGCACAGCCTCCTAGATATCAGACAATATGACAATATACGCAATTGAATTTTGGTGATCGAACTTGGTGATTCAAAGCTACACGCACTCAGTCAATCCAGGTCGGCGCATGGATCGTGTTTTAACCTGTGGATATACAATCTTTGAAGGGAAACCCAATCGCTCAGGTGCAGGGTTCTGCTTACGCAGGTCACACAGTTCTCTTCCTCGACCTCTTTCAAAATTTAGTGGGCGATCTGTAGTCTCAGGTTGATGGCGATCTCCACGCAGGCTCCACTGAACTATGACTCTTCCATATTCAATCAACAAACAATCTTCCTGCCTCGTGCTTTCAGGCGGACATCATTCACAAGTATGCGCATGAGCAAGTCAAATTAAACACAGAAATAAACCATGTGCACGATGGCGGCCACAGGTTTAGACATATCCACAGGCATACAAGGCATTGGCTATATAAATAGCGCACATACAGCCACACTAAAACGCACATCCCATCCTTTTTATTAACATACAAAACCAGTTTATATATATATAAACAGTCTTTATATATATATGGCCGCATAGAAGATATTACACAGTCCTTACACAAGAATGCGCCTCCCCTTCAATCAAATCCAAGACAGCATTTTTTTTTTTTCTTTCACAATTAAACAATCTGTATATACATCTATCAATTAAAACAAACCAGTTTACTTACAAACGGTGTTGGCCAGATAAGCAGGATTTATGGCCCTTACAACCGCCGGAAGGCTCCCAACCAGAACCCTCTCACACTCTATCTCCTTTTCTCTCCAAATCCCTTCCTATTTAAAAATCATTAAATTAAATGATCAATCCCTTAAAATCCTCAACAACCCCTAAATCTCTCAACATCCCTAAAGGATAGGTTTTATCCCTAAAATCCTTCAATTCATTAAATTTCCTCATATCCTTTTATTAATAGAAGGATATTTACATAAATCCTCACCTTCTCCTATTTAATTCAAATTAATTAATAAAATATTAAAAATCATCACACCCCATATTTACAAATTAATATTATCACACCCCATATTTACAAATGGAGAAAAAGGTCTTGATGCTCCTGCATCAGACTCCCCATGTAAGAAAATTCATGACCGCCTGGTCATAAGTCTGGATATCTCCTCCTGGATCCCAAATTTTATTTTGTAATCCTTTCGTGCTTGTCGATTGCTTCACTGCTGTTGTCATCTGCTGTTGTCTTCCAGGTTTCCATATTTTGTGCTGTAGTGCTCCACTTGCTTTGCTCTTGCAATCCTTCACTGTCATTTTCTTGTTGTCGCTCCTTTTCTTTCTTTCAGCTGTCTTTCTCTGGGATGTCTTTATCATCAACCTCCTTATCAACTCAATTTCTCTGTCGAGTATTTCCTCTGTTTGCTGATTGTTTCCATCCCTTGATTGCTGAATTCTCGTTCTTGCTTGCTCCTCACTTGTTGCTCTAGCTGTCACTATGAATGTTGCGGCCTCCCAATAGTCCTTTCCCTCTGCAACATTCCTTTGCTCGTCACGTGCAATTTCATCTTGATTATCATTTATGACAACTGCTTTGTCATCCTTCATCAGCAATCTATCCTGGACATTCATCCTCTGTTCTTCCAATTTCCTCCTTTGAAAGTCCATTTCTTTATATAACTCAATGATTTTACTTGGAGTGGACTTTGGAAATTTTACACGATCTTCTATTTCCTCACATGGTCTTTCTTCTGCTAAATCTTCCTTAACATCCTTCAGTAGATGTTCTTCTTCTTCCAAACCTGCAATCACACACAAATCATTAGTTTTAAAATCACAAGACCTTACGGTCTTGTTTGATGCTTCAGTCATCAAATCTTTGGGCTGCTTTGAATCATTCATATGATTCAACTTCTCTAGCTCTTCATCACTTTCAAAAAGTAATGGTCCACTCTCTGGGTAACATATCGAAACTTCAACATCTTCTTCAGCATCTTCCTTTTGCTGTAGCTCAACTCTTTCGAGCTCCTCTATCCTCTGTCTGGCATCAAGAACTTGTTCAAGTTCCCTTATTTCCTTTATCAACTGCAAATTTACCTGATGATTCCACTTCTCTTGTAGTCTCCGCCACCTCAACTTCTTCCTCATGACATAACCACCCTTCTGGTCTACCTCATTTCTTTGCAACGTCTCCATTAACACCTCAAGCTGAACTGCTATCTCAGCATTCTCCCTCTCATATTCCTCTTTGCTTAACTGTCTCTGTATGCCAACTGCTTTGGCACCCTTCTCCTTTTGTCCTCTGCTGTGGTTTATTTCAGAACCTTTGTGACGACTGTCACTAGTCATCATCCTTTCCATCTCTATGAGTTGTACTAAAGCCTCTTCAGCAACAAGTCCTATCTTGCCGCCACTTACCTCACCAAGCCCTCATCACTCGGTCTTTTGGCAAGCAATTGGTTCTATTTCCAGAACCTCCTTTGAGCACTTTTCTTTGCTCTTCCTGGCTTCAACTCATCTCCCTGTTCACAACTGTCTTCCTTATCCAATCTCTATTGGATTTCCTCAAGGTTCTGCCACACCTATGCTTTCACCAGTTTTCTGTTAGCAATTTTAAACATGATTTCTATGGATTTTCCTTTTGGGAGTTGCAAAAATACTTCTGCTTTTAATGCAAAGACTACAATCTTCAAATTCAAATAAACCCAGATCACCTTACCCTCAAGATCTCAGTCTGATCTTGTCTTTTTCATTTACCTGTACTTCAATCTCATCCCTCCTGCAGTTCTATCCTGACACCTTTGATAATAAACTCGTCCTCTGCACCAGCGTTTTCACTCCACGCTTTTGTTGCCACTGAATTGTAATTAAATCTGCGCTCTATTTAAAACTTTCAAACAAGCTGCAAACAATTATAATCCCATCGATTTCTGCAATTAACAATTACAGTATTGATCCACATAGAACAGCGCATCAAAATTCTCCATAGATGAGATCGATTTAAAACTGCTACTGTTCTAAATTACCGCACAGTCATGTAGCAGTTGGATTTTTTTCTTAATCAAAGCATATAAAAGTACCCTGTTCCTATACAGCTTAACGCTTTCCATTCAGTTCAACAAACCTTCTGTCTTTATTTAGAAAAAAAACAAACACTCTTCATTTCAACAGAGCCAAGCTCTGATACCACTTGATGCAAGGCGGACCCCACTCTACCCTGCAATCACCAGGATCTCTAAACACTCTGTTCTGCCGTCAATTTATATAAACTGAAATGTCAAATTCCAGCTGTATGCAAACAGGAAAAAAAAAAAAATCTTTAACCTAGCCAAAGTCAAAACGCATAGTCTGTCATGAAATCGGAGTGCAAGGTAAGGACAATGGATGTGCGCGAAGCTCTCCAGGCCAATGCACACAGATCAAACTTCGACCAACAGAGTATCTGAAGCCCACGGTTGTATTTCCTATGCGCTGGTTCTGGGGTTTGGTCTTGTCAAAAAAGAAAGGAAATGCTGCAGACAACCATTAGCACAGCCATTCGGCCTGTTCGCAATCTTATGGAGCATATTTAATTATAACTGGTAAGAAAAACGACAAGACCGACAAAGTGCAACACACAGAACTGCGAACTGGTATTTCTTCACAAAACAGACATTATCAATACCGAGAATGTGCTGTTAACTGTTGTTTGAATGGCGCTCTGCCATCGTCACAGGGTTTGAATTCAATACGCAATAAACCAGCGCAATCCTCAAACAAGCTCTGTCATCGATTCAAATCAATTAAATACTGGTGTCGTGGTCCATACAACAAGGCATGGGGCTACGAGTACGCACAGCCTCCTAGATATCAGACAATATGACAATATACGCAATTGAATTTTGGTGATCGAACTTGGTGATTCAAAGCTACACGCACTCAGTCAATCCAGGTCGGCGCATGGATCGTGTTTTAACCTGTGGATATACAATCTTCGAAGGGAAACCCAATTGCTCAGGTGCAGGGTTCTGCTTACGCAGGACACACAGTTCTCTTCCTCGACCTCTTTCAAAATTTAGTGGGCGATCTGTAGTCTCAGGTTGATGGCGATCTCCACGCAGGCTCCACTGAACTATGACTCTTCCATATTCAATCAACAAACAATCTTCCTGCCTCGTGCTTTCAGGCGGACATCATTCACAAGTATGCGCATGAGCAAGTCAAATTAAACACAGAAATAAACCATGTGCACGACGGCGGCCACAGGTTTAGACATATCCACAGGCATACAAGACATTGGCTATATAAATAGCGCACATACAACCACACTAAAACCCACATCCCATCCTTTTTATTAACATACAAAACCAGTTTATATATATATATATTAATAGTCTTTATATATATATGGCCGCATAGAAGATATTACACAGTCCTTACACAAAAATGCGCCTCCCCTTCAATCAAATCCAAGACAGTGTTTTTTTTTTCTTTCACAATTAAACAATCTGTATATACATCTATCAATTAAAACAAACCAGTTTACTTACAAACGGTGTTGGCCAGATAAGCAGGATTTATGGCCCTTACAACTGCCGGAAGGCTCCCAACCAGAACCCTCTCACACTCTATCTCCTTTTCTCTCCAAATCCCTTCCTATTTAAAAATCATTAAATTAAATGCTCAATCCCTTAAAATCCTCAACAACCCCTAAATCTCTCAACATCCCTAAAGGATAGGTTTTATCCCTAAAATCCTTCAATTCATTAAATTTCCTCATATCCTTTTATTAATAGAAGGATATTTACATAAATCCTCACCTTCTCCTATTTAATTCAAATTAATTAATAAAATATTAAAAATCATCACACCCCATATTTACAAATTAATATTATCACACCCCATATTTACAAATGGAGAAAAAGGTCTTGATGCTCCTGCATCAGACTCCCCATGTAAGAAAATTCATGACCGCCTGGTCATAAGTCTGGATATCTCCTCCTGGATCCCAAATTTTATTTTGTAATCCTTTCGTGCTTGTCGATTGCTTCACTGCTGTTGTCATTTGTTGTTGTCTTCCAGGTTTCCATATTTTGTGTTGTAGTGCTCCACTTGCTTTGCTCTTGCAATCCTTCACTGTCATTTTCTTGTTGTCGCTCCTTTTCTTTCTTTCAGCTATCTTTCTCTGGGATGTCTTTATCATCAACCTCCTTATCAACTCAATTTCTCTGTCGAGTATGTCCTCTGTTTGCTGATTGTTTCCATCCCTTGATTGCTGAATTCTCGTTCTTGCTTGCTCCTCACTTGTTGCTCTAGCTGTCACTATGAATGTTGCGGCCTCCCAATCGTCCTTTCCCTCTGCAACATTCCTTTGCTCGTCACGTGCAATTTCATCTTGATTATCATTTATGACAACTGCTTTGTCATCCTTCATCAGCAATCTATCCTGGACATTCATCCTCTGTTCTTCCAATTTCCTCTTTTGAAAGTCCATTTCTTTATATAACTCAATGATTTTACTTGGAGTGGACTTTGGAAATTTTACACGATCTTCTATTTCCTCACATGGTCTTTCTTCTGCTAAATCTTCCTTAACATCCTTCAGTAGATGTTCTTCTTCTTCCAAACCTGCAATCACACACAAATCATTAGTTTTAAAATCACAAGACCTTACGGTCTTGTTTGATGCTTCAGTCATCAAATCTTTGGGCTGCTTTGAATCATTCATATGATTCAACTTCTCTAGCTCTTCATCACTTTCAAAAAGTAATGGTCCACTCTCTGGGTAACATATCGAAACTTCAACATCTTCTTCAACATCTTCCTTTTGTTGTAGCTCAACTGTTTCGAGCTCCTCTATCCTCTGTCTGGCATCAAGAACTTGTTCAAGTTCCCTTATTTCCTTTATCAACTGCAAATTTACCTGATGATTCCACTTCTCTTGTAGTCTCCGCCACCTCAACTTCTTCCTCATGACATAACCACGCTTCTGGTCTACCTCATTTCTTTGCAACGTCTCCATTAACACCTCAAGCTGAACTGCTATCTCAGCCTTCTCCCTCTCATATTCCTCTTTGCTTAACTGTCTCTGTATGCCAACTGCTTTGGCACCCTTCTCCTTTTGTCCTCTGCTGTGGTTTATTTCAGAACCTTTGTGACGACTGTCACTAGTCATCATCCTTTCCATCTCTATGAGTTGTACTAAAGCCTCTTCAGCAACAAGTCCTATCTTGCCGCCACTTACCTCACCAAGCCCTCATCACTCGGTCTTTTGGCAAGCAATTAGTTCTATTTCCAGAACCTCCTTTGAGCACTTTTCTTTGCTCTTCCTGGCTTCAACTCATCTCCCTGTTCACAACTGTCTTCCTTATCCAATCTCTATTGGATTTCCTCAAGGTTCTGCCACACCTATGCTTTCACCAGTTTTCTGTTAGCAATTTTAAACATGATTTCTATGAATTTTCCTTTTGGGAGTTGCAAAAATACTTCTGCTTTAATGCAAAGACTACAATCTTCAAATTCAAATAAACCCAGATCACCTTACCTTCAAGATCTCAGTCTGATCTTGTCTTTTCGTTTACCTGTACTTCAATCTCATCACTCCTGCAGTTCTGTCCTGACACCTTTGATAATAAACTCGTCCTCTGCACCAGCGTTTTTACTCCACGCTTTTGTTGCCACTGAATTGTAATTAAATCTGTGCTCTATTTAAAACTTTCAAACAAGCTGCAAACAATTATAATCCCATCGATTTCTGCAATTAACAATTACAGTGTTGATCCACATAGAACAGCGCATCAAAATTCTCCATAGATGAGATCGATTTAAAACTGCTACTGTTCTAAATTACCGCACAGTCATGTAGCAGTTGGATTTTTTCTTAATCAAAGCATATAAAAGTACCCTGTTCCTATACAGCTTAACGCTTTCCATTCAGTTCAACAAACCTTCTGTCTTTATTTAGAAAAAAAAACAAACACTCTTCATTTCAACAGAGCCAAGCTCTGATACCACTTGATGCAGGGCGGACCCCACTCTACCCTGCAATCACCAGGATCTCTAAACACTCTGTTCTGCCGTCAATTTATATAAACTGAAATGTCAAATTCCAGCTGTATGCAAACAGGAAAAAAAAAAAAAAACTTTAACCTAGCCAAAGTCAAAACGCATAGTCTGTCATGAAATCGAAGTGCAAGGTAAGGACAATGGATGTGCACGAAGCTCTCCAGGCCAATGCACACAGATCAAACTTCGACCAACAGAGTATCTGAAGCCCGCGGTTGTATTTCCTATGCGCTGGTTCTGGGGTTTGGTCTTGTTAAAAAAGAAAGGCAACGTTGCAGACAACCATTAGCACGTCCATTCGGCCTCTTCGCAATCTTATGGAGCATATTTAATTATAATTGGTAAGAAAACGACAAGACCGACAAAGTGCAACACACAGAACTGCGAACTGGTATTTCTTCACAAACCAGACATTATCAATACCGAGAATGTGCTGTTAACTGTTGTTTGAATGGCGCTCTGCCATCGCCACGGGGTTTGAATTCAATACGCAATAAACCAGCGCAATCCTCAAACAAGCTCTGTCATCGATTCAAATCAATTAAATACTGGTGTCGTGGTCCATACAACAAGGCACGGGGCTACGACTACGCACAGCCTCCTAGATATCAGACAATATGACAATATACGCAATTGAATTTTGGTGATCGAACTTGGTGATTCAAAGCTACACGCACTCAGTCAATCCAGGTCGGCGCATGGATCGTGTTTTAACCTGTGGATATACAATCTCCGAAGGGAAACCCAATTGCTCAGGTGCAGGGTTTTGCTTACGCAGGTCACACAGTTCTCTTCCTCGACCTCTTTCAAAATTTAGTGGGCGATCTGTAGTCTCAGGTTGATGGCGATCTCCACGCAGGCTCCACTGAACTATGACTCTTCCATATTCAATCAACAAACAATCTTCCTGCCTCGTGCTTTCAGGCGGACATCATTCACAAGTATGCGCATGAGCAAGTCAAATTAAACACAGAAATAAACCATGTGCACGATGGCGGCCACAGGCATACAAGACATTGGCTATATAAATAGCGCACATACAGCCACACTAAAACGCACATCCCATCCTTTTTATTAACATACAAAACCAGTTTATATATATATATATATATATATTAACAGTCTTTATATATATATGGCCGCATAGAAGATATTACATAGTCCTTACACAAGAATGCGCCTCCCCTTCAATCAAATCCAAGACAGCGTTTTTTTTTTCTTTCACAATTAAACAATCTGTATATACATCTATCAATTAAAACAAACCAGTTTACTTACAAACGGTGTTGGCCAGATAAGCAGGATTTATGGCCCTTACAACTGCCGAAAGGCTCCCAACCAGAACCCTCTCACACTCTATCTCCTTTTCTCTCCAAATCCCTTCCTATTTAAAAATCATTAAATTAAATGCTCAATCCCTTAAAATCCTCAACAACCCCTAAATCTCTCAACATCCCTAAAGGATAGGTTTTATCCCTAAAATCCTTCAATTCATTAAATTTCCTCATATCCTTTTATTAATAGAAGGATATTTACATAAATCCTCACCTTCTCCTATTTAATTCAAATTAATTAATAAAATATTAAAAATCATCACACCCCATATTTACAAATTAATATTATCACACCCCATATTTACAAATGGAGAAAAAGGTCTTGATGCTCCTGCATCAATTGTTTTCTGTGATTTATGTGTATGTTCTATTTGCATTTTACTATCATGCTAAATGTGATTGCTAATCTGGAATTGATATTGAGCTAATATGGAAAATTGAAGTAAATTTTCTCTTAGCATAGAACATACCTAAAATTAACAAAAAAAACCATTAAAAACAAAGGAATAACCAACACATGAACTACTTAAATGAAGTAGAGAAAGTAGTACAACCTTCTTATTGGACAAACAACCAACAATATAGGTTGCACGAAGTATCCACACTGTGTTGCAACATCATGACCAAATCATTGCACTGTGTGTCATCAGAAGTAAGAAATTTACCTTATTACGATGGTTTAATTGACATAGATATATTTTTGGATTCTTTTGAAATAGAAGTTCCATAGGATCATCGCTTTCAAGCACTAGACTTAGAACTGCATGCTAGGCCCACACGGTGGTGGGTACGCATAAAGATAGATTTGAAGAATGGAGTGACTACACGAGGATGATGAGGATGAGATTTAGTCATGCTAAAGTATGGTTAACTGAGAAGTACAATGGGAGAAATGATCCACGCGATCATTTTCCAAAGTGGACTAAGGTTTACAGAATGGAGCCCCAGCCAGAGTGGGTGCATTTATTCTGTTACGCTCTGGATATAATCCCTATGAACTAGTATTTGGAAACAGAGCTCTCCCATAGCACCATAGAATGGGATATATTAAGAGAAGGGTTCGTGAGGACATTCATATTTGAATATGGATTTAAGAGTATTGATGAAGCATTGCAGGAGGTTAAGGTTGTGATCTTCAGAATTCCACAGGATCCTTTGGAATTGGTTCAACTAGATTGGAGTACCCAACTGGACCATGCGCTGGAATGCTATAATATGACTGCTAAAGGAGAGGATGATGATCCAAGGAATATTAACATCCCAGAAGCAGAAGGCCACCGCGAGGTAGAGGGACTACAGATAGAGAATCCAAACATCACAGTGCCATTGAAAGCTAGGCAAGTAAACATTGGTATAGGAGCGGAGACAAAGTTTGGAAAGATTGGGGATTAATGGGATGATTCTACAATAGTTAAAGTCGCTGAGCTGCTTCATGAATATATGATTTATTCCCTATAAAATTTTCAGACTTGAAAGGCATCATATGCGGTTTGGGAGTGATGAAAATAACTTTGAAACTAGATGCGAAGCCCGTTAAGTAGAGACCATATTGCCTTAATCCCAAATACAAGGAAAATGTCCGCTTAGAGTTGGACAAGATGCTTGAACCTGGTAATATTGAACAGCTGAGGAATCTGATTGGGTGATCCCAATGATAGTTTAGGAAAAGAAGCAAAAGGATGAAATAAGGGTTTACGTAGGTATAAGAAAGCTTAACGATGCCTGCGTTCATGATACTTTTTCGACACCATTTACAAATGAAGTACGAGATAATGTTGGAGGGCATGAGGCATACTCCTTTACTGATGGATTCTCTGGGTACCATCAGATTAAGATTGCGCTAGAAGACAGGACTAAGACAACCTTTGCGATAGAATGGGGATGTTTCCAATATATAGTGATGCCTTTTGGACTTAAGAATGCATCGACGATCTTCTCGCACGTAGTCATTGCGACGTTCAAGGAGTTTATTCACAAATTCTTGGACGTATATTTTGATGACTAGAAAAATTATGTTTGGGCTAGTCAAGCACCATGTAGACAGTCTATGCTTAATATTGGATACATTTCAAAGGTATCATATTCCGTTGAACCTGAAGAAGCGTTTGCTTTGTGTTCCCTTTCGGATTTTTCTAGGTCATGTGGTATGCAGGCAAGGATTGATGGTGGACCCTACCAAGATCACAGTAATAATAAATTTGGAAGCCCCAAGAAGTGTTAAACAGAAGTACGCAATGCTGGACCATACTGGATACTATTGGAAGTTTCAAGAGTTATCCTCAAATTACTGCATTGTTGATTGTGTTAGACCAGCCAACATGTTAAGGGGATCTCCTTAGTAAGAAGTCTCAATTAGAACTCAAACCATTTGGTGTAGGAGTCCCAGCAGTGGGTCGTAAGGTAATGCCTTGACTGCGATGTCGCACAGAGGCAAGTAAGATAACTTTTTCAGTAGAAAGGGTGTGACTAATGTAGTGAGTCAAGGAATGAATATGAGAGGTTCCAACACTTCAAAGGGAGAGGAAGGTGAAGGTGAGTTCTAGCTTGAAATGGAACAGTCCCAACTAAGCTAGGAACACAAAACACAAAGGACATGAATAGCTTCCGGCAGAGCAGTTGACACGGATGCGGAAATCCCAACATACAAGGTAATATAACATGAACAACACATGAATCAGTCTGAGAGGAGTGTGACAGTTGATATAACAAGGTTCATAGAAAGGTCTGTCTAATGTTTGGTAGAGCGTTTGACATGGAAGTTGACAACATTAACAACATATGCAACACATTAATAACAAGATTCATATATTTGAATACAAATAAGTTCATATAGGGTACGTAAGTTAAAAAACTTATATCGTTTAGATAATCTTCGGCAAAATCACATAACCAATCTTTTGTCGACGCGTTTCGAACCAACCAGTGTGGTTCATCGTCAGGACAAGTTGAAGAACAGATCCAGCTTAGCCTGTTTAAATAGCTAGAGCAGAGACACCAACGGTTACCTGGAAAAGATTGGTTATGTGATTTTGCCGAAGATTATCTAAACAATGTTATGGATCACAGAAGTCTAAATTCCTTACCAACATATATCATTAAGGCAACTGAGCAGTCCAACTACAATAACAACATATGCATGAAAATGTGTTGGCTTTTATTATATAAAGAAGTGTAAGTCACAATCATATAATACACCATGTAAACCTATTAGCCCTATTAGTAGAATGTTGCAACCGCATCCACCTGCTCCTCCAAAGATACTAGCTTCGTGTAGTGGAGAAGCCAAGGCGCGTTACCATATTGTCCAGGCCTTCTTCAAGATAGTCTTAGTAGCAGCTTGGCTGACCAAAAGCCCTTACAATGAGTTATGAGGGACTATTTATAGCAAAGGGTGGAGTGACGCTTGACAATCCCATTTATGACAGTTCATGTATCCTCATGACTCTTCACCTACTCTATGACAGTTACATCCAACTTTTGACACTTGGCTTACACTTGACATAACTCAACATTACAATGCACATGTACTCATGTGAGACAACATGGATTGAGCAAGCTTTGCAAGACATCACTGACACTTGGTCCATTTTGGTGAGACCAACTCTTTGACATGCTTTTGACAGTGAAGCTAGTTAGCTAATGCCAAGTTTGTTCATCTGTGATGGTGTGCATGCACCTCATGGTGATATCTTGCTGAAGCGAATTCTTGCCTCCATTGCAACCGGTGCATTGCTTCGGCCCCTTCATCCAACCCGTCTGATAATATGCACATGGTCTTCTTGGGTATAGTTGAACCAGCAACACATTGATGCATAGTGTCTGTGATGATCTTCAAGTGTGTGTTGGTGGTCATGCACATAAACTTTCTAAAGTGCATGTTCAGCCCCAGTTTGAATTGCTTCTTGTCTTCACCTTGGTGAGTGTGTTGAATGGGTTGGATTGCATGTATGCGTTCTATGACACGTGTGATAGTGGATCCTTTTCACACAATCAAAAACACTTCTCATCATGTTTTTTCTATGTGAGCTGCTAGGATGGATCCTTAACTTGTACTGGTGCAGTTTCATCAGTGAGTGCATGTTGCGCCCACTGCTGTTCCTGTTCTTGTTGCAACTCATTATACCATCTGTGTAGCTTCATGTTCTACCCAAGTTGCTACTTCAGCACATGAAAGTGCTTCTTTGTTCCATCCTCTCCCTTTGTGCGATCTTCACGTCACGCTGTCACTTCATAGCCTAAGTCTCCAAAGTTGCTTTCATATCAGTGGATCTCCTTGATCCTACAACTTTGCTCCGCCTCTATGTTGTCAACAACCTTCCTCTTGTGTTCATTGTGTTCACTTCATTTGTTGCATTTGCCACACTCTGTATGATCCCTTCAACTATTGTTCATGGTGCTGCTCACTATGTTGCTACTTCTTGATGTCCTTTTCCATGAACAACTTGATATCCTCGTGAGTAGATAAGCCCATGGACACTTGATTGACTGCATCCCCAAGAGTGCTCTGAACAGTGCCTTCATCTCTACTCTCTTAGAAACCATTGTACCTGTACTGCTGAGAGGCAGATGAACACCTTTGATACCTAGAGACATGGCAGCACTAATAGCAAGCAATCTGTCAGTCAAAAACTGAAATGAACATGAGAACTAACTTGCAACACACGTGGGTGAATGATCATGAAGGTTGCGCAATTTCGGCCGGGATATCGGGAGACCGATTCCCAAGACTACAAATGGCACATTCTGGGTTGGTAAGAGATTGACGAACTGTTGGAATTGTTCAATGGATAGTCCAATTTGGCAGTTGGCTACTAGGATTACATAATGAGAAATCCCAGCTGGGAGGAATGCTGGCCCAAAGGAAAATTTGCTCAAATTTTTGGGCCAAGCAGCCACTGGCCCTAGAAATGCACAATTCAATCCAAGAAGCCAGTGTTAGGCTAGAATGAATAAATCTGGAGAGGAAGGTGAGCCTTCTTTCTCCAGATTGCACCATGCAGCCTTGGTGAAGGCAAAGACCAGGCCAAGGTTGGCTCGACTTGCCGATGGGCAACTTAAAGCAGGTAAGTCAATGAAATTCATGGAGACACTAAGTGATACCAGAAGTGATAAACAGTGCATGCAAAACATGAATGGAATATTGAGCAAATAGATCAACATGCATGTGGGTGAGGCAGTTCGTCAGTTGCGCGAACGCCCATGAAAAATAGTTTCATGCATGTGACAGTAGTGAGATAGCAATGAAAATTGAAAAATGTCTAAGACAAGCTAGAATATATGTAAATGACAATAGGCATACAAAGAAATCAAGAAAACAACACTCACACAAGCGAACACACAAAAAGTGACAGAAATGCAGCACAAGACATGGGAAGCAAGCTTTCCCCAAAACAAATGAGCTGAATGTGCTGACTGCTCCTAGATGTGATGTGGGATGCCAGAGCTACAAGGTTGATGTGAGTAATAAGCTCTGTAATGTTCGGTTTTGAGTTTTTATAACATCGACGTTGTCATGCACATGCCACAAATCTAGGAGAAGCGACACTTGGAGGAAGGTTTCTGAGTTGTTCCCTTCCATGTAACCTCCAGCTGCTAAACATAGATCCCTGAAACAAGGGATGCCATTGCATGTTTCCTTGGTAGAAGGAGCCGATGCATGCAAGTCTATTTTTCTTAGTCCCATAGAGAATCGGTCAACTCAGCTGCTCATGCAAGAGACTGCTTGACTACTGGAGAAAAAAATGCACATTCTTGACTGTAAGTTGGGCTAACTGCCAAAAGGGATTACGCAATTTTTAGGCTCAAATGCTAATTGTTGCCGAAATTTTCACAAATCCTAGGCTGAACTACCTGTTGATGGGAAAAATTGCACAATTCCTACTGGGAGGGTTGGTTGGCAGGATTTTTAATCCTAGAGCCCAGTAGGTTGTTAGAGGAAATTGCATAATTCCTAGAGGGAAAGGATGGTTTCCCTCTATAAATCTACAAATTTCACTGGGATGTCACTCAGCCTACAGCTGGACCAAGTCTAGATGAGCGACCTATGAAAGGAAAACATCAAACTATGATCGACAGGTTGCCCTTGAGCAAGAAAGACACTGAAGCTTGAGGACTTGACGAAGCAAGGCAAGCTGTTGTGAAGGTTCGTAGGTGTTGGCTTGCATGGGCCTGGCCTAGGTTCGGAAGAATTAGTTAGCCAAACAAATCCCGTAGCTACCAGACCTTTCAGAAACAACCCATGGAGCATGGACTGAAATCTCACTTGAGGTAGCAGGGGAGGGTGCTGGAACCAGGTTTCCACACACTAGGGATGTCTTGGTGTGGTCTGGAGGTTTCACGCACTGGTTTAAAGATCGGCGCCACTAGGTATTTGCCTAGATCCAGATTCATTATCTTTATCAGTGCGCTATTTTATTAGAAGATGTAGTTACAACTTAACAAGATCTTTAAGCAAACATCTAATTAACACAACTAATTCGCGTATTAAATCGAACCCAGATTTACATTCATTCATACCATAAGTAGTTTAAATTAACCAGATAATATGAAAGTCAGATTCGCGATAGCTTAGGAGGAATACAGAATTTCAGAAGAACTTATCTTTATTTCCACTTATCCTTAATACATTTAGATCCGCCCTGCGCACTCAGCTACAGGGGTCCACACACACAGCTGCGGACTTTCCAAGCCTCTGCGCACATAGCTATAGAGCCTCTATCTACCACCCCCACCCTTGACTTACAGATGCTTTCAGACTATCTTCCTTAATAACCCATTATATTCCATATTTCTCCAAACCAGAACTACCTTTCCCTCATAGATCGACACTCTATTTATACCCTTTCTTGGCCCACGATCCCTACGTGGGCCGACTCTATTTATATTTCTTTACATTATTTTCGGGTGGACAACCCTTTGAATCAATCCTATTATACTTCACGCTCCGCATACTTCGAAGTTTTTACAATAATTTAATCCTACTTTTTGGGCTTTTTTCCCCAAAACTATTACGTGGGACCTCCGCTACCCAACAGTCCCCCAACACAATCATCATGACTCATCCTGAGTCACTGGCCAGTGCGGCTAGATGCTCTACCTTTGCTTCATGGGTCGCCTTCCTTTCAATGGTGCTTGTCATCCTGCTGCTCTTTTGTTGTCTCCTGCAACGCTTCATCCGGCTCTTGCCTCAATGTTCCTACCATGCGTCGCAACCGATGATGCTCATTCTACTCTGCTCGGTTAACACAAAACACCCCATTACAAGATTTTAACGCAAGCGGGGGAGCTGCCTACAAGACCTCCTACGACCACCGCAGCCACTTTCGACCTTCTCCTCTTCTCTTCGCAGCATATGTTGCAGCTTGTGTTGTAATTTTGCAATACCCTGGCTGTTGTTCGCAAGATCCCAATCTTCGAGGGACATCATAGATGGCTTATTATCTACATATCTACCCATGGTCGTCATCTGTACATACTTTCGTTGTTCTATCGTAGTGCGTTGGCCTGTCCATGGGCGAGGCAACGACATCCGGACCAATTCTGCTTCGTGTTCCCTCATTTCTGGTACATCCCCTACCAGTGATGTGGTAGCTTGTGGGATGCTCGCATTGGTCAACACCATACCCCTTAGAGAGTCCTGCTTCTCCATCGACTAGATCACTATAGTGGGGTGCATGTATTGTGCAGAGCTAATGAAGAGCGTCATATGTGTTTCTAAAGTGTAGACTGCCCTCAGTGATTTATAAACCATGCGAATTTCAAATTCACTACTTACTGCCTATTCTTACGTGTGTAACATGCTCGTGTAAAATTTGTGGTAGCTCGTTTCATATCTGAATTATACTGTTTCTCTTAATTTCCCGCTGCCTGCTCCCTTTTTCCATAATGTAGACATCTTGTCATGAATAGTGATATCAACAGTCATCATTTCTTGTATCACCGCATCCACATGGTCCTTTTTGTGCAACCAAAATCCTTGTGTTTGGTCAAATGTACACGCACCGTAGTACTCGCACATCCATCCCCCAGGCTACTTTATCGTTCCTCGCTCTCTTCCAACTGCGTGAGGCAGTGAGACTATCCTCTCTTCGGCTAGTCAGGTGGTCGGCCCACCCATGTAGAGCTTTAAGTGACTACCGTTCACTCTGCCTAGAAAGTGGTCTCTATTGAGTTTATTCAGCTAAACCGCACCCCCATTGGTAAATTATTTGGCGACATAGGGTTCCAACCAGTGCATGCGTAGTTTACCTAGGAATTTTGTGAACTTACTATCATAAGTCAATACTAGATCATTTTCCTTGAATGTGCACACCTTGATATGGCGATCATGCCACACTTTCTTGCGTTGTTTCTGTACTTGTTGATGGAATCTAGCCAGAAAGCGTTCCTCCTCTAATTCTTCTAGTTGTGCGAGCCTTTCTTCCAATGCCTTGCAGTCTGCCATACCTGTGAGTGCCGTGATCTATAGAGTAGGCACGATATATTCCATAGGCATAATGGCCTCCTTGTCATAGACTAAGCGAAACAGTGTTTGGCCTGTCAGCTTCTTGCATGTAGTTTGGTATGCCCATAGCACAGCAGGGATGCACAAGTCCCAGTCATTCCGTTGTGCATTATAGACCTTAGTCAACACAGTCTCTAGGATTTTGTTGAAGGCCTCGATGGTCCCATTTGTTTGCGGATGGTAGGGCATACTCTGTTGGTGATATATCTGAAAATCCTTGGTGAGTGCGCTAATCCTTTTATTCAGGAAATGCGTTCCCCTATCACTCATGAGAATTTTGGGATAGCCAAACCTGGTCAGTATGTTCTCGAAAAAGAATTTTGCTGTTGTCGTAGTCGTGCAATTCTTAACTGGCTACACCTTGGCCCATCGGGTCAAATATTCGGTCATAGTGATGATATAACTTTCAATAGGCTCGACGAAGTTAATTGCCCATTTCTCAAATGGCTATAGTGTCATCTATGGTTGAAGGGGCATTTCATTCCTCTGCGATGGTTTTCCCGTTCGTTAGAATACATCATAGGCCTAACAGTATGCTTTCGAATCTTGATGTAGAGTGGACCACCATAATCCACCGTGAAGAATCTTCTAGGCTGTGTCATGGCCTGCATAATGTCCGCCAGCAACCGCTCCATGTGCTTCGGCCAAGATCTATCTATGCTCAAATTCTAATACATACCTACACAATATTTCATCGTTGCTCATCTTGTAGAGGTGCCCTGCAATTACGGTAAAATCTGTTGCGCGTATCACTAATTCTTTCTTTTGCTGGAAAGAATACCCCTGCAGCGCAGTGCCCATGGTTAAAAAGTGGATAATATCTTCAAAGTGGCCATCTAAAATGCACACGACATATAATTGGGCATCCGAGATTTCCTCCTCTAGATTTGTTGGTTCTTTGCCGATCTCAATTTGGGACAGGTGATCCGGACCTCCATTTAGACGTCTCAGCTTTACAACAACCTCAAAGTCGTATTCCTAAAACAACAACAACCATCGACAGATGTGCCCCCCCAAACATAGGCTTATTCACTAAGTACTTGAGTGCAGAGTGATCAGTATACATCTTAAAATGTCCTCTGAGCAAATAGTGACAGAACTTTTGTAGTGCGTATACCATCGCCAATCCCTCCCGCTCAGGAGTAGAGTAATTATTTTAAGCTTTGGACAACCTACAACTGGAGAACACAATCGGGTGATCGATGACCTCTACTCCTTCTTCAGTGATTACCGTACCCAACATGATACACGACGCATCGACATGTACATGAAATTCAACTTCCCACTTTGGAAAGAGCAAGATAGGGGCAGATGCTATCTTTTCCTTAAGCGTTTCTAGGCTATTGTTACATTCCTCGTTCCAGAAATACGTAGCATCCTTCTTCAGTAATTGTTCCATTAGAGCTATGATCTGGGCATAGATTTTTATAAAATTCTGGTAGTAGCCTATGTGCCCTAATGTAGTGCATAGCTGCTTTACATTTCGTGGTGCTTGTAGGTTTAGTATGACAACGATCTTTTCTAGATCCACCATCAGTCCTTGCTTACAAACCACATGGCCTAGCAAGTTCCTGAAAGGGATGAGGAAAGTACACTTTTTTAGGTTGAGTGCAATCTGGTGCTGGCAGTAGGTATCCAACATCAATCATAAGCTCGCAACATGTTTCTTAACCAAGCCAAATACGGTCCAGTCATCCAAGTAGACTTCTAAGAACTTATGGATAAATTCCTTGAATGCAGCTACCACAATACGAGAAAATATCACTGGCGCATTCTTCAGCACAAAGGGCATTATGGTATATTGAAAACAACCCCATTTGGTATTAAATTTTGTCTTTCTCTGATCCTCTAGCACAATCTTGATCTGATGATACCCGAAGAACCCGTCGGTGAAGGAGTATGCTTCCTGCCCGCTCACATTTTCTAGTACCTCATCTGTAAAGGGTGTTGGAAATGGATTGTTAACACATGCATCATTCAGATTCCATAGATCTACATAGATGCAGATCTCACCCTTCTGTTTCTTCTCCTGTACGACCATAGGACTTACCCAATTGGACTTACACAATCCAGTTACTAGTATTCAAAGGAGCAGGAGGAGAAGACCCGGAACAATTTTGGTTTGTGCTAACATCAGTATGGAACATGCAACAAGTCGCAGATGATAATATCAAGAAAGCCATCTTAGTCAGCGCACTACAAGATCGAGCGCTAACATGGTACATGAAGTATTCAAGCATCAACCCAACGGCAGGGATAGAAGACATCCATACTGAATTATCAATGGAATTTAGCTGGCCAATGTCAGAAGCGCAATTGGTTGTAGGATTCAAAGAGATCACGATGATGCCTGGTGAGACCCTATGGGACTTGGATCAGAGGTTGAAGAGCACCATTCGTGAGGCCAACATGACCCTAATGAATGCACAGCACCACGCTTGGTTTGTCGCATCATTAACACCATATTTGAAGACAACTTTGTCACAACAAAAAATCTCCACCCAGGTGGAAGCGCTGGAGGCAACAATGTAGCTGCACGAAACCCCGATACAATACCCAGGGTTGGGAGTTCAGCAAATCCAAGCGCAGGTCCAAAATTTGTGTTTGGAAATATAGAAGTTAAAATAGGAATAGACACCGCGTTCGAAAGTCCGGGAGGAAGTATGTTGCATAAAGTGCACGAGCTAGGGACACGATAAGGATCATTGTCCGGTGTCAGTGAATTTTGTGGTCACGGGGAGACCGATACCATTGCAACTAGAGGCACAAGTAGGGCCGAGTGCAATCGCCCCACTTTGGTGCGCAATCTACCAGGTAGGAGGAAAGCACAACACTGATAACTGTCATCTATTGCCATAGTTATCCTTGCTCTACTGCTGTCCCTGATCCTTTTCAACGTTTTTTTCTATAGAGTCCCCATGTTTAACACCAGACACCCGTTATGAAGATCCCAGTCCCGTTAATAGAACCATTTGTTGGCTTATATGGGCATGAACTAGGTTCGGAAGAATTAGTTAGACAAATAAATCTCGCAGTTACCGGACCTTTTGGCAACAGCCCGCGGAGTGCGGACTGAAATCTCACCCGAGGTAGCAGTGGAGGGTGTTGGAACTAGGTTTCTGCACCCTAGGGATGCCTTGGTGTGGTCTAGAGGTTGTGCACTGGTTTAAAGCTCTGCACTGCTCAGTATTTGCCCAAATCCAGATTGATTATGTTTATTAGTGCGCTATTTTATTAGAAGATGCAGTTACAACTTAACAGGATATTTAAGCAAACATTTAACCAACACAACTGATTCGCGTATTAAATCGAACCCAGATTTACATTCATTCATACCATAAGCTATTTAAATTAACTAGATAATATGAAAGTCAGATTCGCGGTAGCTCAAAAGAAATACAGAATTTCAGAAGAACTTATCTTTATTTCCACTTATCCTAAATACATTTATATCCACCATGCGCACTCAGCTGGAGGGGTCTGTGCACACAGCTGCAGACTTTCCAGGCCTCTGCACACACAGTTGTAGAGCCTCTATCTACTACCCCTGCCCTTGACTCAAACTTACAGACGCTTTCAGACTACCTTCCTTAATAACCCATTATAGTCCATCTTTCTCCAAACCAAAACTACCTTTCCCTCATAGAGTCATGCTCTATTTATACCCTTTCTTGGTCTGTGATCCTTGTGCGGGTCGACTCTATTTATATTTCTTTACATTATTTTCGGGTGGACTACCCTTTGGCTCAATCCTATTATACTTCGTGCTCCGCATACTTCGGAGTTTTTACAATAATTTAATCCTACTTTTTGGGCTTTCTGCCCCAAAACTATTATGTGGGACCTCTGCTACCCAACAGTAGGGATGCTTGAAAACAAGATAAGGAAAAATTTGGTAGGGTGGTTGTACCCGCTACAACACTTGGTGACACACTGGTAGAACTCCAGCTCGCTAAATGGACCTTTTTCGTGAAAACGAGTCTAACACCTCCAGAAGTATTGTTAATTTCTTAGCTCATCTTGGCTTCACACTGTCTTGATGTAAGATGCAACATCTTCCAGACTCTTGGTCGATTGACACACATTCCTAGCCAAGGAAACATAATTGTTTCAATTGGGGTTGAGGGGAACATAAGTGCACAAGTAGTATAATCTTCAGAGTCTAAGTTTCATCTGTAGTGTTGCTCCACTACTAGCAAGACTGAAGAGTAACCCAATGGCGTTAGATAGGAACACAAGCATGGTTCTATTGCCAGCGAGCCTGGTTAGTACCTAGGCGAAGTTACTTGCATCACCTCCCTGTCGAGGAAGCTTTTCTCTTCTTTCTCCTTATTCATTTTTTATTTTGATTTTTTATTTTTACTTTTCATTTTTTTTGTTTTTTTATTTTCACTGTGCATAGAACTTATCAATTTTAGAGGCGGAAGAGGGATCCCAACTTATTGAGAGTATAATAGGTCCAGAAGAGAAGTAGTTTATTATATCTCTAATGTGCTTGTTAAAGTTTTCCCCCTCACCTTACGTATTTTCCTTGGATGTATCATGGACTATGAGTAACAAGTTCATCATACAAAGGCAAGATGGCAAATAACCAAGTGGTGATAGTTGTACAAACCCTCTTGTACTTTACCCAGCTCATTTCATGAGTCACGCATGGTTTCATGCAAACTAACCTACGAATGAATGAAACAAGAAACAAAGAAAAGCAAGAGCAAAAGTAAAACTGAAAGCAAAACAAGCAACCAAGCAAGAACAAAAACAAGCAAGCAAAGCATGTAATAAAATAATCATGCAAGCAAACAACTGAAAGAAAACACTACTCCTACTCCTATAATAATAGTGCAGGGGCTTGATCACGTGAAATGATACTTCCAATGCAACCATTGGTGCATTGGTAGACCCATATGGGTGAAAGCTTGGTTTGCAAGTAACCCAGTTGTGCGGACCAACATACAAGAAAGATATGACAATGAAGACAACCACACTTCATGTTTCAAAGTGCCCACAGGACATAAGTGAGTCCATGTGCATGACGGACAATCCGTGGACTTATCATGGTGTTGTGTGACACTACGTGCAACTTTGGAGCAAAAGCACACTCTTGATTGAGACATGCAAGCAAATGAAAGAAACAAAGATAACTTGTGTCGCGCATGAGTGCTTGCAATGTAAGACTCCTCCAATGCATGAGGAATGGGATCATGCAGTTCAAGTGGAGGAAGTGTGACCTATGTGTGACATGGATCTTCAATGCATACATATGAGTGATGAGGAGCCTTGGGTGATTGAACAGTTTCATGATTGAAAGTGAGACTAATCCGAAGGGAGTGAGGACCTGACATAACCATCAGCTTAGGTGGAAATGCCTTGACATTATTGGCTATCTCAACTTCATCATCAAGTAGATTATCATAAAACAGTGGCTTCGAAAGATCAACTGTGATAGATTCATGATCGTGATAAAAAAATGGAAGCAAATGAATCATGATCACCACGATAAAAAAATTCAATTAATTCTTCCGCATCCTCATGATCAGATAAATCAGACAGAGGGGTAGATGAAAAGAAAACGAACTCATCCTCTGTGTTTCTAGAAAAGACAGATGAAGGATCAAGTGGATCTTCATTGAACAAATTATCCTCTCTGTTTTCGAATGATGTACTAGCATCCAGTGAGTCTTGAAAGCGATCAACAATGGGTGCATCCGTAGATGAAGACACACATACAAAATCATGGATGGAAGATTTACCAAAGATGCTAGGAAGGAACGGAGGGGGCTCAAACAGATTGGAGTCATCCTTTGCCAAGTGTTGATGTTCAAGCTCCCACTCATACTCTTCATTAATGAGAATACATGTTGGTTGTGGAACACCAACTCCGTCAGTGGGTTGTTCCTCATTCACAACAAGTGAAGATTCTAGGAAGGGCAAACACAATGTAGCATCATCCGGAGGAACACCTGGGTGTGAAGATGGAGGTAAAAAAAAAAGAATGCATATGGGAACTTGAAGGACTAACAACCAATTCTGTGAAAAAATTAAGTGGAGTGATGTTGGGAAGGTGTGAAGGATGAAAAAATGTGAAAACATGGTCCTCAACATCACTTGGCGATGGTGGAATTGTTGATTGAGAGGGAGGAAGACAGTCTATTGAGACAGTGCCTACTCCCACATGGGATTGCGTAGTTCCATCAATGAAGAAGGTTAATCAAGGCTTGAAATCAAGCTTTCTCTTTGGGCGGGCATATTTCTTAAGACAATACTTGAACCGGTCCCAAAGATAAGCGAACTTCATCTAGCTCCTTCGAGCATGAAACTACAAGTCACAGAAGCGCTGCCAAAAATCAATAACGGATTCATACGGAGCCCTCAGTTGTTGTAATAGTTTCTAGTCAAGATGGTCTGGATCAAAATTATGGAATGTGTCTTCAATAATATCATAGAAGTGCTCACATGAGTGCACGGTGTCAGCCGATAAGTTGAGCACCTGATGAAATGGGGATTCACGAAGTGTGAATGCAAGCAACAGATCGACCTATTCATCAGTAAACTCATCTTCCTCATAAATCATGGAAAGGAAGTTATGTAAGTTCTCAGGCCATGCCACTTTGCCTTCACCATCATATGTATGAATGGACAAGGGATTGAAAAGATTCCCCGAGATGGAGACATCTTCATGATTCTAAAAAACACCTCTAGGGAAGAAGAATGCAAGATTCCATGAAAGATATGCAAAGGTTCAAAACTTGATTAGAGGACACTGCTTGTCATCAACCCCTCCTTCTAGCGCCAAAAATGTTGATGGTGCTGGACCCGCCAACATGTCAAGGGGATATCCATGGTTAGAAGTCCCAATTAGACCTTAGACTGTTTGTTGTAGGAGTCCCAACAGTGGGTCGTAAGGTAATTCCTTGACAGCAATGTCACACAGAGGCAACCAAGATAACTTTGTCAGTAGCAAGGGTGTGACTGATGGAGTCAGCCAAGGAATGAGCATGAGAGGTTCCAACACTTCAAAGGGAGAGGAAGGTGAAGGTGAGTTCTAAGTTGAAAGGGATCAATTCCAACTCGGCTAGGAACACACAACACAAAGTACATGCACAGCCTCCGGTAGATTAGTTGACACAAATGCGACAGTCCCAACTTACAAGGTAAGATAACACGAACATCACTCACAGATCAGTCTGAAACAAGTGTGACGGTTGATATAAGAAGGTTCACGGAAAGGTTTGTTTAATGTCTAGTGGAGCAATTGACACAGACATTGACAAAATTAACAACATATGTAACACATTAACAACAAGATTCATATAATTGCATACAAATCAGTTCATATACAAGTATATAAGTTAAACTACATATATCATTAAAGCAATTAGAGCATTCCAACTATAATAACAAGACATGCATGAAAATGTGTTGGCTTTTATTATATAAAGAAGTGTAAGTCACGATCATAAAATACACCATGTAAACCTACTAGCCCTATCAGTAGAATGTTACAGCCACATCCACCTGCTCATCCAAAGATATGTACTAGCTCTGTGCAGTGGAGCAGGCAAGGAACATTACAATACTCTCCAAGCCTTCTTCAAGTTAGTCATAGTAGAAGCTTGGCTGACCAAAATCCCTTACAATGAGTTATGAGGGACTATTTATAGCAAAGTGTGGGGTGACCCTTGACATTCCCCTTTGTGATAGTTGAACTATCCTCACGACTCTTCACCTACTCTATGACTGTTACATCAAATTGTTGACACTTGACTTATAGTTGACATGAATCAACATTACAATGCACATGTACTCATGTGAGACAACATGGCTTGAGCAAGCCTTGGAAGACATCACTAACACTTGGTCCGCTATGGTGAGACCAACTCTTTGACATGCTTGTGATGGTGAAGCTGGTGAGTTGATGCCAAGCTTGGTCGTCCATGATGGTGTGCATGCACCTCATGGTGACATATTGCTGAAGCGAACTTTGGTTCCGTTGCAACCGGTGCATTGGTTCGTCCCCTTCATCCAACTTGTCTGCTAACATGCGCATGGTCTTCTTATGTATGGTTGAACCAGAAACACACTGATGCATAGTGTCCATGTTTATCTTCAAGTGTGTGTTGGTGGTCATGCACATAAACTTGCCGAAGTGCATGTTCATCCCCGGTTGGACTTGCTTCTTGTCTTTGCGTTGGTGAGTGAGTTGAATGGGTTGGATTGCATGCGTGTGCTCAATGACAGGCATGTCGCTGGATCCTTTGCATGCACTCAAAAACACTGCTCACAATGTTTTCTCTATGTCAACTGCTGGGATGGATCCTTAACTTGTATTAGTGAAGTTTCATCCATGAGTGCATGTTGCACCCACTGATGTTCCTGTTCCTGCTGCAACTCATTGGACTATCTATACAACTTCATGTTCTTCCTGAGTTCCTTCTTCAGCACATGAAACTCCTTCTTTGTTCCATCTTCTACCTTTGCATGATCTTCATGTCACATCATCACTTCATAGCCTGAGTCTCCAAAGTTGCTTTCATTATCAGTGGATCAGCTTGATCCTATAACTTTGCTCCACCTCTATGTTGTCAACAACCTTCTTCTTGTGTTCGCTGTGCTCGGTGTGTTCAGTTCATTTGCCGCGTTCACTGCATTGGGTACGTTGCCTTCAACTACTGTTCATCATGCTACTAATTGTGATGGTGTTGCTTTATGTCCTTCTTTGTGAGTAGATAAGCCCATGGAGACTTGATCGACTGCATCCCCAAGCATGCTCTGAAGGGTGTCTTCGTCTCTTTTCTCTTGGAAACCATTGTACCTATACTGCTGAGAAGGAGATGAACACTTGTGATACCTGGATACATGGCAGCACTCATAGCAAGCAATCTATCAGTCGAAAACCAAAATGAGCATGATAACTTACTTGGAACAAACCTGGTTGAATGATGATGAAGGTTGCGCAATTTAGGCTAGGAGGTTGGGAGACTAACTGCCAAGATTTCACAAGGCACAATCCGCACTGTTGAGAGACTGACTAACTGCTAGAACTATGCAATGCATAGTTCAGTCTAGGAGTTGGCTACTGGGATTACGCAATGATCAATCCTAGATGGGAAGGACTGCTGGCCCAGGGACAGATTTGCACAACTGTTTGGGCCAAGTAGCCACTGACCTCTAGAAATGCACAATTTAGTCCAGGAGGCTAGTGTTGGGACAGAATGAGCAAATATAGAGAGGAAGGTGAGCCTTTGTTCTCCAGATTGTGCAATGCAGCCTTGGTGAAGGCAGAGACCGGGCCAAGGTTGGCCCAACTCATCGACGGGCAACTGAAAGCAAGTAAGTCGATGAAATTCATGGCGACACTAAGTGATAACAGAAGTGATAAACAATGCATGAAAAACATGAATAGAAGATTGAGCAAATAGATTAACATGCATGTGGGTGAGGCAGTTCACCGGTTGGGCGAATGCCCGTGCAAAACAATTTCTTGCATGCGACAATAGTGAGATTGCAATGAAAATTGAAATAGAGCTAGGAAAAGATATAATATATGTAAATGGCAACAGGTGTTCAAAGAAATCAAGCAAATAACACTCACACAAGAGAACATACAAAAAGTGCCAGAAATGTGGCACAAGGCATGGGAAGTGAGCTTGCCCCAAAACAACTGAGCTGAATGTACCGACTACTCGTAGATGTGATGTGGGATGTCGGAGCTACAAGGTTGATGTGAAGAATAAGCTCTGGAACATCTGGTTGATGAGATTTGATAACATCGAGGTTATGATGGACATGCCATAAATCTAGGAGAAGTGACACTTGGAGGAAGGTTTCTGAATTGTTCCTTGCATGTAACCTCCAACTCCTAAAGATATATTCTTGAAACAATGGATGCCTTTGGATGCTACCTTGGGAGAAGCATCCCATGCATGCAAGTTTGTTTTGCTTAGTCCCAGAGGGAACCAATCAACTGAGCTCATGTAAGAGACTGTTGGAGAAAAAATGTGCATTCTTGACTGTAAGTGGGGTTGACTGCCCAAGGGGATTGTGCAATTTTTGGGCCAAAAAGCTGACTACTACCTAGATTTGCACAAATCCTGGGCTGAACTGCCTGTTGATGGGAAAAATTGTTCAATTCCTAGAGAGAAAGGTTGGTTTCCCTACATAAATGCGTAAATTTTACTAGGTAGCTGCTCATCTTGTAGCTGGAACGAGTGCGGATGAGCATCCTATGAAGGGAAAGGATCAAACTATGATTGGTAGGCTTCCTTTGAGCAAGAAAGACACTAAAGCTTGAGGACTTGACAAAATAAAGCAAGCTACTATGAAGGTTGGTAGGGAGGTTGCAAAACAGGGTAAGGCAAAATTTTGGAGGGTGGCTGTATCTGCTACAACACAGACTTATGGAGACGCTGTAGAAGAAGGATGCTACATTCTATTGGGATGAAGAATGTTAACGCAGTTTGGATGTCTTGAAGGAAAAAATGTTCACTGCGCCAATCCTGGCTTTCCCAGATTGGAAGAAGGAATTCCATGTGCACGTTGATGCCTTGTGTATTGCGTTGCGAGTAGTCCTGATGCATACCAGTGAAGGAGAACTAGATCATCCTATAGTATTTGTGAGTAGGAAGTTGTCAAAGGATTAAAAGAATTATTCGACAATAGAGTGTGAAGGATTGGCTATGGTGTATGCGCTCCAAAAATTCCGACATTACCTTCTAGGCAGGCATTTCAAGATGTACATAGACCATTCTGCATTGAAGTATCTAGCAAATAAGCTTGTGTTGGGGTGGGGAATATGCATATGGTTTCTACTGTTTCAAGGATATGATTTTGAGGTGATTGTGAAGCCAGGAAGGTTAAACACAGAGAGGTAGTCCTTAAGGCATGGTTGGACCCTTGGTTGGAAGAAGCCTACCATGTCTCCGCCAACATACAGGGCAATTTTTCTAACCTACAGCTTACACAATAGAAGATCAAGTAGGACAGCGAAGGACCAACCATAGAGAAGCTGATTGAACAAGTGAAGCAGGCAGTCATGCAGAGTGTGGCTGAAGTAGCAGTAGTGAAAGTGAAGTTGGGGGATCTTCACAGCAATATCTCCATGCCAACTGAGTGACTTGAGGGAAAGTCGCTATATTTTTGTTGGGGGCCTGTTGGGATGGGGTCCCCTGGGGTCAGTTTTGGGGCAAAATACAAAGTTTTGATGTATAAAAATCTAAAGTCTCCTCAAATTGTGGTCGCAGAACACATAGTTAATTAAAGAGTTAAAAATGGTTTTACCCTCTTTTATGTAAGTTGAGTCGTCTTTTGAAGATCTACCCATGGTCCATGGATGATGATATTGTATAAATAAGTGTGTATTAGAGAGTCTAAGAGAAGAACAATGAAGAAGATGAATGTAATGGGTCAATAGAAGGAAGAGCGTAGAAGTCTTAAAGGAGGCAAAGGCTCAACAGCTGAGTGCGCTGAGGCCTAGAGTAGAGTCTGCGGATGAGTGTGCGGACCCCTCCAGCTGAGTGCACAGAGAAGTCTTGAGTCTGTAAGCTTAACTGAATATCAATAAAGAAGATTATTACAGAAATTCCTGTGTTTCGTCTCATTACTTCTATTATGTATGAATGCACTTTATGCTATAATCAATAATGGTTGTATGAAATAATGATGTATTGGTGCACGACTTTACTTGATTTATATTCTTATTTTAATGCAATTTATGTTAAGTGTTTATGTGAAGAATATATTGTTGTCTATTAAAGTTATCGAACACTTAAGGAGAACTAAATAAATACTGGGTTAAGAGTAATCAATGGTGCGTGTAAGTAGCTAATTCACTTGCTCAGGGTCCATGAAATCCAATTGTAGACCTTCACGGAGGTCTAGAGGCTGATTAAAGGAAGTTACATCGATAATCCATAAGGGCTTATCGATCTTCACAAAGGCATATCTAGGGCACAAAATCACATCATGTTGATCTCTAGGTGTGAAAGCTTGGTTCCAACATCCCACCATACTACTTCAAGTGAGACTTTAGTCCATGATCCGTGAATTAATGATGAAAGAACCAGTAGTGTGGGGATTTAAGTGGCGCAACTAACTCTAAACCTCGGTCAAGACCCACTAAGTCCACACACATAGAGCTTGGAATGTCAAGAGTTCTACACTTATCTGAGTTACAAGTAGACATAATGGATGAAGGAGAATTAGATGCGATGATTCATGGAGCGCAATTTAAGGATATGTTGTAGAGGCTATAACCACCCTCCTAAATTTTGCTTTAGATTTGTTTTGGAGCCTCCCTACCAACCATCCTTAGTAGCATGTCTTTCACTGCAAGTACATAGGATTCATTGATTTTTAGTAGCTTTCCAACCTATGCATGTTAGTTTGCTTCACTGCTTTCACAGGTTGCCTTTCTAGACTCAAGCTCATTACTGGCTGAGCAACTCCCTCAGAAAATTGTGTAATTATGGAGGGGAACCAACCTTACCTATAGAAATTGTGCAAATATGTTGGGCTCAGAAATTACGCAATGCAGTCAAACAATCTTCCTTGAGAAAATTGTGCAATTTGGCCCAACACTATAGCTCAGCCCATAAATTGTAGAATTATGGGAGGCAGTGACCTTCTTAGCCCAGAAATTACGCAATGCCTGATAGACAGTCAAATTTTCTAAGACCAGAACTGCGCAAATTTCCATCCCATGCCTGTAGACCGATGAATGTGCCTTCATGTTGACCAGTTCCCTTTGGGACTGAGAAAAACTTATTTTCACGTAGAGGATGCTATTCCTGAAATAGAAAAAGGCATCCTTAGATTTAGGGATCTATTTTTAGCAGATGGAGTTTACATTCATAGATCATTTTAGAAACCTATCGCCAAGTGTCTTTTTTTCCTAGATTTGTGGCATGCACATCATAATCTTGATCTTATTAAAACTCATGAACCAGATGTTGCAGAGATCATTCCTCACATTGACCTTGCAACTTTGACATCCCACATTGCATTGAGGAGTCTTCGACACTTTCAGCTTATCTGTTTCAGGGTAAGTCTGCTTTTCATGTCTTTTTTTGTGTTTCTTTTGATTTTTGTGTTTCTCTTTGTGTGAGTGTAGTCTTATTGATTTCAATGAATGCTTGATGTTGTTTTAAAGTATGTTAGCTTGTAGAAGTATCGTTTCAGTTTTTGTCTGCATCTCACTATTTTCACTTGCATGACACTGTTTTTCTTCGACAGTTCCCATACCGACGACCCGCTTCATAGGCATGCATACATTTTCCATTTTCTGAATCTTGCACTTACTGTTTGCATGCATGATTGTTCACTCTTTTTTACACTCAGTTTCACCATGCATTAAGACTTCTCATGTTTCAGTCGTCCGTCAGGGGCTTTGGGTTGCCTTGGCCCGGACCTTGCCTTGCTCGGCTAGCATTGTGCATTTCTCGAAGTGAAGGCTCTGCCTTCCCTCTATAAATTGCATAATTCTAGCCGAGCACTGACCTCCATGCTTTCATTCCACAATTCAGAGAGGAATTGCCTTGCTGGCCCCAGAAACAGCGTAATACAATTTGTTGGTTTGCATGTCACTGCTAACTGAAATCGTGTATTACGTAGTTTCAGTCCTCAACAGGCTAGGTTGGATTGTACATTGCGTAGTTGCAACAGTTAGTCAACCTACCAACAGCCTAAACTGTGCCTTGCGTAGTTTTGGTAGTCAGTATCCCAGCCTCCCGGTGAAAATTGCGCAATCTTCACAGATAGTCATATAGCATTTTAGTCCTCCATTTTGTGTTTGTTTATGATCGACAGATTTCTTGTCATAAGTGTTGATGTATCTCTAGGTATTAGGGGTGTTTGTCTACCTCTCAACAGCACTAGTACAATGGCTTCAAGGAGAGAAGAGTTAAAGACACCATTCAGAGCACAACTGGCGATGCAGTTTATAAGGCGTCTATGAACTTTCCTATCTATGAAGACATCAAGTTGTTCATGTACAACGATATGAAGATGTAATGGCAGTGACACCACAACAAAGAACACCATTAGTAGCAGTAGAAGGTAGCACACCTACATGTGAAAATGCAAGAGGAAGGTTGTTGACAGCGCAGAGGCGAAACAAAGTTGCAAGCTCAAGTAGATCCACTTGTGATGAAAGGAGCTTTGGAGACTGAGGCTATGAGGTGATGACATAACAAGAGGATTGAGTGAAGGAAGAGAAAGAAATAGAGAAGGAGTTGCAAGTGTTAAAGCGACAACTCAAGGAATAACACGAGCTACACAGATGAGAGAAGGAGTTGTAGCAGGAACATGTACAACAGGAGGCACAACATGCACAGACTGATGAAACTGCGCCCATATAGGTTATAGAACCATCCTAGCAGCTGGCACAGAGCAGAAATGGTGAGTAGTGCCATCGATTACATGCAAGGGTGTTCAGGAGCATGGATGTCATTGTGTGCTTGCATGTGATCATAAACATTGGAATACTCACCAAGGAAAAGACAAGAAGTAAGTCCAATTGGAGATGAACATGTATTTCAACAAGTTGATGCACATGGTCACCAGCACACAATTGGAGATCATCATAGACACATGCATCAGTATCTTTTTGGTCCAGTTGAACTCAAGGAGATGATGCACATGTTATTAGATGAGTTGGACAGAGGAGCCATATCAGTATACCTAGATGCAATGGAGGCAAGAGTTCGCTTTCAGGAGGAGGTCACCTTTGAGCACAGGGATACCATCATAGACAAACAAGCTTGGAATTAGTTCACCATAGTCAACCATCATGAGTATCTCAAAGATTTGGTCTTCACAAAGTTGTCCACTGTTGAACACTCCTGTTGACCAGTATTTGCCTCCTCGTTGACCGCGGGCTTTTATGGCTGTTCTGGGTGATCTGGAGGGACACGTCCCATGTCCTTGACTTCTGGAACTTTCCCATGTGGCTCATCTTCTTGGAGGACACCTGTAACATATCATTTAATAAAACAGCTGCCGAATCTTGTGTTGGCTGCAGAAACCTGGATCAGCTGCGGAAACCTGTGTTGGCTGCGGAAACGCAGCACTCTGAACGAAAATTCTAAACCAAACAACAGTCATTAGTATAGTTATAAAACCATGTAAAAAGTCCTAAAATACAATGATTTAATCAACTTGGTGGATGAAATGAGTGGGAAAAGGAGGAAATGAATGGGAAAAGAAGGCTGAGAGGGTGTGTAAGGAGGTACAGGTTCAAGGCTCTACATATACCCCCTGCAAAAATGATACACATGACATTCCCATGCAAGTAGAGGATTAGGAAGCAGATATAGCTCATAGTTCTACTTGTATATTTGGAAGGATGGTAGAGGAAAAGGATATCCAGGTGGACATCTAAGATACTTTGATAAAGGAATTAAAGGATAAATTGGCCTAATTGATGGCGTCGTATGAGAAACAAGGCAAGAAATTGGCCAAATACATTGTTGTGAAAATGAAGGATCGGGAACCAGACATAGCTCACAATTATACTTGTACATTAGGAAGGATGGTAGAGGAAAATGATATTTAGGTGGACATCCCAAATCCTTTGTTAAAGGAATCAGTGGATAAATTAGGCCATTTGATGGCCTCATATGAGGAACAAGGAAACAAACTGACCAAAGACACTATTGTGATAACAAAGGATTAGGAACCAAAACAAAAGATGGTAGAGGAAAAGCTTCTTAAGGTGGAGACACCAGATCTTTTGATGAAAGCAACAAAGGATAAATTAGCAATGTGGATATCATCTTATAAGGAAAAATTAATACCTTTGTAAAAGCACAAAAAGATAATTCATTACCTTTTCGATAAATAGGACTAATATATAAACAAAGTGAAAGGAGAATATAATAACACAATGATTGAGTTGCAAAGAAAGGTGACCAGGATGGAGTATGAGAATAAACAACTTGGACAATTAATGGATGGTGTACTTAGTTGCAGGCCTCCTTCAACCAATTATAATATGTAATTGACAAAAATATTTATGATGTTTAAAAATAATGCTATCATCAACAATAAGCATTTCCAGACTAATACCAAAAATGGATTCATAGAAACATACATGCCCTATATGAATCTAGAAAAATACTTGCTCTGTGAACTATTCAAACACAATTTTCTTTTTCCTTTTAACAAAATATGGAATCCCAACCCTTATGCAAGTGATGTCCAGTTGAGAGCCTTTGTATCTTATTTGAGGAATCAAGCCAGTTGGGGGGCAACTCTTAAAATTAATAAATAAAAATTTGAGATAAATATTTGGGTTAGAGGAGAATTTGAAATACCTCAACAAGTGATACAAGAACAACAAGAGTGGGCCAATTTTCCAGAGGAATCACAGATTATCACCAGGAGGACGAAGTAGGCAATTTCATATTTCACATACCAAATTCGAATATTTCAAACTGCCATAGAAGAAGGTTGTAAATCAAGGTGGGATGCCTAAGGAAAACAAACCTGAATTAGAGACCCATTTCACCAAAGTAACTTAAAGATGGCCTTAACAACAATTTCTAACTATATTTCTTACATTCAATAGTGCAGGAATAACTAGATCGGTCTTAGTTTTCATTATCCAATGACCTGGATACCAACAAGGTTATATCAAAAGTCCTATAGCCTGATAAAAGACAAGAGTTTGAATGTTGGAATGAAATTCAGGAAAGAGGAGGGTATCTTCATCTTGATGGAGTAGGACATAATGATTATAGTATCATCAATCTTCATGAATACCCCCCTTCAAACTTGGATTCAGAGTGGCCGATGTGTTCTTGCTGATATTCTCCCCCTCACCATTACTGATAGTCAGTGGCTCACCATTGTTGACACTCATTGCCACTATTGCGGAAAATGATAGTAAACAAACAAAGAATTTGTGTTTTTGTAATATATATTATTCTCCAATAATATATCATCATTAGAAATTAGCAGTTATCAAATACTGGTAAATTTTTTTTTTACATGTTTTGTTACATTTATGCTGCAAATCTTGTATGGAAAAATCCCGTGAAAGTTATATTCTGTAACATATTAAACAATTAATGTATTACAAGATTGAATGTAAATGCATGGATCTCTTTACTAACCTTAATTAACAATTGTGACAAACATCCCAAATCAGCAAACATAGGTTCACCACCTATCAAACATACATGAACATATACAACACAACAATAATACACTAAATATATGTAATACACTAATATATATTAAAATAAAATTTAAAACAAATATATCACAAGAACCTTGACAATCATGCATTAGTGGAGTGAGGGTGACCTAACTTATTGAGTTGTTCAAACTCAAATGTTTCATATTCATCTGTAGCAATATTCAAATCAGTTTCTAATATTGCATTATGTTTTTTGTTTTTCTTCTTTTTTGGGCTCATGAAACTCTTCTTCCTCTTCAAATATGAACGAAAAGCACCCGACCCACACGTGAATTCATAATCCATAATAGGAAGATTGTTGGCTAATGTCATCCAACATTTTTTTAACCAAGGCAATCAACTGTTTAGTATTGGTCAAAGTAGAAGGGGGATTGTTTTGAAGCAGGTCTAAGTAGCCAAATAACTCCTTTTTGGCCAACTGAAGTCCTTCACAATTTACATCAACATTCTGACTATCCATGGATGATTCGAATTGGATCCTTAAACATTCTCTAAATTTTCATGACTGTTTCAAATTATGTCAAGCTTCAAAATCTTATGGATATAGAGCTTATCATAAAGAACCTCTAAACAATGGAAATTTGTGGTTAGCACAGAACAACGAGGACCCTTAGTCAAAGTGCGCAAACCGTTGGCCCATGGTGACCACGCACTGACACAAATTGACAAACGATAGGTCAAATCCAAAAATAGAGGCAGTTTCTGATACACGATTAGCGCTAAAGTGCTAATCACGTATCATAGGGCATCCCCCTCAGTGAAGGAAAGCCCCAAGTGCTCGGTCACAAGGAAAAGCATAAAAACGTACAGAAATCACTGATTTCGTCAGAAGGCGGGTCCCGGGCTAAAACCTGTAGGATATCGGAAGGGATTCAAGCGATAAGCAGGTTTGACTGAGTCCTGCCCAATGCCATACACTGGGTGACACACGTCCAATGGATGAGAGAAAAAACCGCTCACTTCACGGGGGTGAAGGTCATTCTACTTACCCGCCCAATATGGACGAAGACCATAGGATCTGGGGGTTCCAGATCAATGGTAGAGAAATGATCTGATGGATGACCGGATTCAATGGGGAAATAGGCTGAGTCATATAAGATTTGAGGTTCGGCATGACCGATGAGTTGGCGGAGGAATTAGTTTCGCGGGCAATCTTGAAGCAATAGAAATAACAACCATTCAAATAGAGCTGACACTTAGTTTGTGAGAAAAGAAGTGGTCACCTCTCTGTGAAGCGTTACACAGTGATGATGACGCAGAGCAGGGGAATTCAAGCAGACAGAGGCAGGAGATCCAGAGAGTCGGGAAGCAGAAACGAATAGTTAGGGAGTAGATTGGCTTTAAGCCACGAATAGACAAAGAGTAAGGGAAGCAGAGAAAGAGAAGCAGAAAGCTGAAAGGCAAGAAAGAAGTGAATTACAGAGAATGGAGAAGTCGAGCTCACCTGTAGAGCAAAGGCAGCATCGAGCAGATAGAGACAGAGAGAATCTGAGAGTCTGTGAACTCCAGAGAAGGCTTGAGAGGTTCAAGCAACTCTTCTGTGTATACCTGTCAGGTATTTAGTACCAAATTGGACTCATACCACTGAGACCAATTGAGGTTGACATTCAATAAGGGGATTCTGTGTACTCTAGAGACTTGGGGAATCCAAGTACAATCCTACTGATCATTATCTATTAAGTGAGACTCAAATTGATCTCCTTATTGTAAAATCTTTTCTTTAAGACACAATAGAAAGGTCACCACTGAAGGCTGGACCAGGAAACGTAGCCCAGGAGGCTTGGGTGAACTCCTTATTAAATTTGTTGTGTTTATGTGTTTGCTTACTATGTTCTCTTACCTTTTCAATGTCTGTGTATTTTGCAATCTTATCGATCCATTGCATAAAATAACATAAGCACACCCCAACACTTGAGTTTTTAATACCTTCATTATTTCTCTGAGGTTATTTACGGGTGATTTCAGATCAAGTGGTATTAGAGCTTGTGGTTGTTAAGGTTAGACAAGCTTGTGTTGGATTTTTTGTTGTTGAATGCTAACTAGATCAAATCTTAAATTAGGAGAAGGAGAGTTGGTCGAAACTAACTCGGAATTTGGAAGAGCCTATCCTCAGAAGAAAATGTCAGAAGAAAGTCCCTTGGGACCAAACCCCTAATTTATAGATAGTTTCCTGGCCATGAGGTCCATGGTAGAGGAAATGTATAGGGACTTTAGGAAACATAAAGATGAAGATTCATCAGGCTCCAAACAAGATAAAGGAGAAGAAGAGTCCCTCCTCCATGACCACTCAAAAGGCAAAGGGAAAGAAGAAAACTTTCTCACACCTCCTAATAGCCCTGAACATAAAAAGAAGACATATTTGATTAAATTAGATGTTAAATTTGATTACAAATATATCATGGAGAGTTGAATGTAGAGAATTTGGATAATTGGATCAGAAAAATTGATGTTTATTGTAGAGTGCAGAGTATTGACTCAGACAAGAGTAAGATTTAGCTAGCCAACCTATGCCTCAGAGGCACTACGTTGGTATGGTGGGAAGGCAAGACACAACCTCACATGAAGAAACATGGTGAGATTCTTTCTATCTGGAGTGAATTTTTTTCTATAATCAAAAATCAATTCTATCCACTAGCTTACATCCAGCAAGCCATGATGAGCTGGAAAACTCTTCGCCAATTGAAAAGGCAAAGTGTTCAAGGTTACACCCAAGAATTTAGGAAAAGAGCTTTGATTCTAAGAATTTCTTTAGACTCACCTGAGACTCTGTTGAAGTACATAGGTGGTCTACACAGCTACATGAGGCATACTATCCTCATGTTTAATCCCACTAGTATAGATGAGGTATCTGTTCAAGCTATGCATCTAGAAGCTAGAGGAAAGAATGGGAACCCAGAAGTTGGGGGATCATCCAAGCCCATTGCAAGCAAGAATAAGGAGAAAAGAAAACAGAAATGGAAAGAGAGGAAGGCCAACACTGCACAGAAAAGAAAGTCTTCATGCACTCACTGTAAGAAGGATGGGCATGATGATGAGCACTATTGGACCCAACATCTAGAGCTGAGACGTAAGAAGTTTGAGGGCAAGAAGAAGAAGGTTGTTGCAGCTATTCAGAAAGATATTCAGAAAGATTTGGGGTCAGACTCAGGAAATGAAACAAAAATTGCAGCCACAGGTATAAAAGGTAAAAATTCTGAACCATCTACTAGTAATTCTGCACAATCCACTAATAATGAAGAAAATGAGAGAAAAAGACATGAGCTTTTCCATATTCGAGTTATTTCCAAGCATCAAAAGATTGATACATTGTTTGATAGTGGCTCACAAGTAAATTTAATTTCTGAAGAAATTGTAAAGAAGTTGGGATTACTAACTACACCTCACAAGAAACCATACCCATTAGGTTGGTTAAGTGATAAAGCACCACTACAAGTGACTAGACAATGTAAACTTAAGTTTTATTTTGGGTCAGCATTTGTAGATGAGGCTGAGTTGGATATAGTTCCTTTGGATATATGTGGAATTGTTTTAGGAAGTCCTTACTTGTATGATAGAAAAGCTATTTTCTATAGAGATAAGAACAAGTATCTCCTTGTTAAATATGGAATCGAATATATTGTAAGAGCTCATAAGCTCAAGAATAATTATACTCTCATAACCTCAGGGCAGATGAAATGAATTGTAAATTCATGCAAACAATTTTTTCTGATGGTTGTAAAGGAAAAGAAACCTGATAAAACCAATGTATTTGAGGGTTGTGATGCTAAACAACAAGCTAATTTAGAAAAATTTGTTTCAGAATATGATATCTTGTTTCAATAACATAAAGGTCTGCCACCCAAAAAGAAAATAGTGCATTATATTAATTTGCAACAAGATGCTCCACTGCCTAACAACAGAATGTACAGGTTGTCAGCTTTAGAGAATGCATAAATCAAGAAGCAGGTGCAGGAGTTGCTCGAGAAGGGGTTCATCAGACCTAGCACATCACCATGTGGTTCTCCAATCATTTTGGTGAAAAAGAAAGATGGATCGTGGAGAATATGCATTGATTACTGAGCACTGAATAAGATAACAATAAAAAATCATTATCCCCTTCCTCGCATAGATGATCTATTAGATCAGTTAAAGGAAGCTATTTATTTTTCCAAGTTAGAATTGCATAGTGGATATCATCAGATCAGAGTTGTAGAACAAGATGCATGGAAGACTGCTTTCAAAACAAAGTAGGGATTGTATGAGTGGCTGGTTGTGCCTTTTGGCTTAACTAATGCTCTTGCTACTTTCATGAGAATAATGAATAATGTACTTAGACCTTTTCTTGATGATTTTGTTATTGTATGTCTGGATGAAATTCTTATATTTAGCAAAACTTGGGAAGAACATTTAAAACATGTTAAGCAGACACTAGATGTTTTGAAAAGAGAAAAAATTTATGTTAAAATCTCAAAATGTGAATTTGGCAAAACATCTTTGAATTATTTGGGACATCTAGTAGGGGGTGGTGAATTGAAGATAGATCCCTATAAGGTGGTAGTCATTGTAAACTGGCCTAAACCCATATCTGCTACAGAAGTTAGAAGCTTCTTAGGAGTAGCACAATATTGGAGAAAAATCATTTCTAACTTTTCCTTAATTGTAGCTCCCTTACATGCTTTAACAAGATTGAACATGGTGTTTCATTGGGGAGGCAAACAACAGAAAGCCTTCAACACCTTGAAAGAAATGATTAGTACAACACCAGTACTAGCACTGCCCGATCTTCAAAGACCATTTGAGATCCAAATGAATGCCAGTGACTATGCCATGGGAGCAGTGTTGATACAGCACGGTAAACCCATATGTTATCATTTTGAGACATTTAATTCTGTAGTAGTTAACTATCCCACATATGATAAAGAAGTGTATGCATTAGTACAGAGTGTGAAAAAGTGGAAACATTACTTAATGGGCAAAGAGATAGTCATACATACTAATCATCAACCACTTCAATATCAATCATGACACTATAGATGGATGGGTTTCATTTAGTCATCAGATATAAAAAGGGAATACACAATAAAGTTGCAGATATGTTATCTAGACCAATTATAAACGCATCTACTATACTTAAGCATAACTTAGTATTTCATGAGAGCGACATTGAACAATATACTCAAGATATAGATTTTAAAGATGTATATGAAACTTTAAGTCAAGGCAAACGAGTAGAAGAATTGGATTATCACATTAAGGACCAACTCTTGTATCATTGTGGGAAGTTATGCATTCCACAAACTGAAAGAGTAAATATAATTCGAGAAGCACACACTTCGCTAATATTAGGTCATTTTGGTGTAAGTAGAACGGTTGCACAGCTGCAAAGATTTTTTTTATTGGCCAAAAATGAATGAGACAGTTTCTAGATTTGTAAGAGGGTGTACCATTTGTGCTAAAAGCAAGCCTAGCAATAGAAAACTAGGCTTGTACACTCCACTACCAAGTCCTTCTCATCCTTGGGAAAGTGTTTCCATGGACTTTGTTGGAGGACGACCTAAATCTAGGAAAGGTCATGACTATTTATATGTTGTTGTGGATAGGTTCAACAAAATGTGTATTTTGATACCTTATAATAAACAAATTACAGCTGGGCAAACTCCAAAGTTGTTCTTTCAGCATGTATGGGTTCATTTTGGATTACCCACTTCCATTGTATCTGATCGAGACACCCGATTTGTTGGGAAGTTTTGGTCGAGTCTGTGGGAACTGATGGACACCAAACTGAAGAAAAGCACAGCCTTTCATCCACAGACAAATGGCCAGACAAAAGTGGTGAACAAGACAGTGATCCAGTTGCTCAGAGGCTATTGCAGCAAGCATCCCAAACTTTGGGATGAACATTTGTGTTATGTGCAACATTCTTACAACTGAGCAAAACATTCTTCTACACAAAGATCTCCTTTTGAGACCTGTTTTGGTTTCACACCAAGGTCTCCCTTGGATTTTGTCTTTGGTAAAGACATAGCAGTTGATGGACACAGTGATGTGGACAAGGCAACCAAGTTCATTGAACAAATCCAAGAGATTCACCAGGCAGTACAGGAACAACTGGAAAAGAGCCAAGCCAAATACAAGGCAAGGCGTGGCATTGGATAGAACATAGTTTCCAAGTTGGTGATCAAGTCTGGTTGTATATCAGCAAAGACAAAATGTAAGGTGAAGGTAAAAAGCTAAAGCTAATAAGGTATGGAACTTTCAAGATACTTGAGAAAATTGGTGAGAATGCTTTTCCCCTTGATTTACCAGCTTACATGCACATCTACTCAGTCATTAATGCAGACATATTGATACTATTTGAACCTTCATTAATTGAAGATCCCGAAGAGCAAAGTCAATTGCCTTCTATTGATGATCTGTTACCTGAATATCTCAATGAATTGCAGGAAGATACAACTTTGGATAGAAAGGTAAGGACAATGCACAGGGGAGATGTTGAGTACCTCAGGATTGGACTCTAGGGTTCAAATCCAAGCAGTGGAAAGTGGATAGAGATGGGACAAGTGAGACAGCTACACCCTCACTTAGTCAATGCTTGAAAACCAACTTTTGGTGGTCGAAAAGCCTTTTCAGTGGCCAGGCCGTGATCCAAATTAGATCCTTAAACATTCTCTAAGTTTTCATGACTGTTTCAAATTATGTCAAGCTTCAAAATCTTATGGATATCGAGCTTATCAGAAATAACCTCTAAACAATGGCAATTTGTGGTCAACACGGAACAACGATGACCCTCGGTCAAAGTGCGCAGACCATTGGCCCATGGTGACTACAGATTGGCACAAATTGATAAATGAGAGGTCAAATACAAAAATAGAGGTCGTTTCTGATACGCGATTAGCACTAATCGCATATTGCAGGGCATCCCCCTCAATGAAGGAAAGCCCCAAGTGCTCAGTCACAAGGAAAAGCATAAAACCATATGGAAATCTCCGATTCCGTCAGAAGGCGAGTCCCGCGCTAAAACCGATAGGATATTAGAAGGGCTTCAAGCAGTAAGCGGGTTCGACCGAGTACCACCCGATGCCATACACTTGGTGACACGTGTCCAATAGATGAGAGACAAAATCGCTCACATCGCATGGGTAAAGGTCATGCTACTTACCCGCCCGATATGGACGGAGACCATAGGATTTGTGGCTCTAGATCAACGACGGAGAAATGATTCGATGGATGACTAGATTCGATGGGGAAATAGGCTGAGTCATATAAGATTTGAGGTTTGGCATGATCGATGAGGTAGCAGAGGAATCAGTTTCATGGGCAATCTTGAAGCAATGGAAATAATTACCGTTCAAATAGAACTAACACTCAGTTCGTGAGAAAACAAGTGGCCACATCTCTATGAAGCGTTACACAGTGATGATGACACAAAGCAGGGAAATTCAAGCAGAGAGAGGCAAGAGATCCAGAGCTCCGGGAAGTGGAAATGAACAGTCAGGGAGAAAATTGGCTTTAAGCCATGAACAAACAAAGAGTAAGGGAAGCCGAGAAAGAGAAGCAGAAAGCTGAAAGGCAAGAAAGAAGTGAATTGTAGAGAACAGAGAAGCTGAGCTGACCTGCAGAGCAAAGGCAACATCGAGCAGACAGAGATAGAGAGAGTCCGAGAGTCTGTGAACTCTAGAGAAGGCTTGCGAGGTTCAAGCAAATCTTCTGTGTATAATCTGTCAGTTATTGAGTACCAAATTGGACTCATACCACTAAGACCAGTTGAGGTCGAGTTTTAGTAAGGGGAGTCTGTGTACTCTAGAGAATTGGGGAATCCAAGCACAATCCTGCTGACCATCATCTGTTAAGTGAGCCTCAAATTTAGTTCCTTATTGTAAAAACTCTGCTTTACGACACAATAGAAAGGCCACCACTGAAGGTTGGACCGGGAGATGTAGCTCAGGAGGATTGGGTAAACTCCTTATTAAATTTGTTGTGTTTATTTGTTTTCTTACTATGTTCTCTTACTGTTTCAGTGTCTGTGTATTTCGCAATCTTATTGATCCGTTGCATAAAATTACATAGGCACACCCCAACACTTGAGTCTGTAATACCTCAATTATTTCTCTGAGGTCATTTACGGGTGATTTCAGATCAATGGAAATTGTGCTTGCATCTTCACCAAGATCTAATGCCTCTATATTTATCTTAAGAGGGTCATTGTATGAATCAGTTGTACTCTAATGATTTAGTAATTGTTTTGAAGCCAGTGAATGGAAACACAACCAACCCACCTTTATGACATGCTTGCAAATCTTGCCATGAATAGACCATGGGAAATCACATGTTATGAAATTTTTGCAATGACAAGTGAGAAGATATTGCTTATTGGCTTTAAATTGACTCCTCACCCAAAAATTTTGAGTTATTTTCTCATTAGGGCTGAAAACACTATCTCATATTCTTTTTAATTTTTCCATTGATCACTCAATCTATTTCTGTTTCTTGTAATGATTTAAATATCCTTCCTTTTTTAGAATTTCCTTAAACCGATAACAAGGTTCAACATTTATTAGAAGAATATATATCAACCAATCCATCCTACAAGCACATTTATTTCTTTTATCAGATATAAATTTTGTCTTTAGGTAACATTGATATGACTCCAGAACATTGTTTGTCTCCTCATTTGCATGGGGAAAACCCAACAACCTTTTACCCGCATCCCTAATTGAATAAAATTTGGGTTAATGAAGATATTTCACATGTATGGTTAATGAAGATATTTCGCCCGTATGAGAGAATGTGAACTTAAAAATCTTGTCACCAACCACCCAATTCTTGTATAATGCATTAATTGAATTATTCACTTCATCACTGGAAAAATCTCTCATAATCAAATACAAATCACTAAACATCTTATGCTATTTCTAGACTATTGGCCAATCGATTGACATTTTTAGCCATGCTTGACATACGTGCCAAACACATAAGATAACATTGTACCTTGTGATTCTCCTACCACATTTAATTCATTTCATGCACATTCTTTTTAGAATAAATACAAGTTGTATTGTAAAATAATAAGATTGAAGTTACCTTAAAGAACTGATTTTAGCCAACACATCATCAATCAAGAATGTATTAACTTTCCAAGTATGATCAACTTGGTGACACATATGCATGAAGTGCTCCAACCATAGTGAAATGACCAATGATGTATTATGTGATGCCACTAACCATGCAATTGGCACCCCACTTTGTTGCTCATCAAACACCATGAGTGTGTACAAAGGATACTATCACATTCAAAAAACATATGAGGTCAACTTTAGCTCATTAATCATTATCAATAACTACAAATCAAAATGTTGTCCTAGATTAATCATTCGTAATACACTCACCCCATATTTATTTGTGATAAATGTTGAATCCATGGTTATTAAGCTATTATTCGAGACCTTGACCATAGTCTCCAACATCCAATTCCTTTGAATTCCAACTATAAAAGGGATCTCTCCACCATTCGTCTTTTGATAAAAGAAAAAAATGATTCTAGTGTTTTTTATACCAAAGGTTCACACTCATTTCATTATTGTTATGCAACTGATAATGTCCTTTCGTTAGATGATTATAGATGTTAACAACACATTATGCAAAAGGAAATCCCTATCTCGAGTTATGGCATCCATATCAACATATTTCTTAACATGAATTTTATAGACTGAGTCAATCAACACTTCCAAGAAGAAACAAATATTTACATAGGAAACCATGTCCCTTGATAACTTTGTTTGATGTAGGGACCTAACATCACCTGAAGTGTCATGTTGGTGATGACAAGGCCAATCTTAGCCATCTTCATTTTCATACATGTTATATGTTATTATCACTGCATCGGGGATTTGAACCATAACATTTACAATGAAATGGAATTGGCAACCCCTCTTTTTCACAAATATGGATCTTGGGTTAATTTCATTTTGTCCTCTTATGTCCTAAGGGCCATATGAACAAGCATAGTTTCATAAAAAAGATTGAAATGTCAATACATATGAAAAATGATCTAGCATTGTTAATACCAACATCTAAACATTGCATCTTTAAAAAACTTAGACTTCATATCACAAGGAAGCAATAAGCCTTGAGCCTAGTTGTTTATTTCGAACTTGGGAGAAAGAAAATGGGGCATCTGGGTTCATTTCCTCTCATCTAATAAAGTCTAGAATTCTATGTGTAGGGATTTTTGCAATCCGATCAACCTCCATGTTATTTCCATGCATTTCAAAACAAGCTAAATCATTTCTAGAAAATATGATGTTTTCTTTAGGGTCTTGCATGGGAAGGGTAGTGATTGTTTCCCATTTGACTTACTTCACCATTTTGTAACTCAAGGATTTGCTGCAACGATGACCCAACAAGTTATTGCAGCAATGACCGAGAAGGTTCTTGCAACGATGTACCAATGAGTTGCTGCAATGATAGCCAACTAGTTTCAGCAAATTTGAACTAGCGAGGTGATGAAAAATTGAACTAGTGAGTTGCCACGATGCTCAACTAGTGAGTTGTCGCAACACTCAACTGATGAGTTGCAACATTCCAGCGAGTTGCAACAACTATAAACCGTTGATTTGTTGCAGTCGTGAAACAGTTTGTTGCTGCATTTTAGTAATCAAGTTTGATGCTCTCTTATTTTTTCTAGGGAATTGTTCAAACAATACAACATTATCTGGGTAGATTAAAAAAATAACCCAATATGACATTTTCTTTCCAGAACAATAAAATTGAGTACATAAATTAAAAGAGAAACCCATCATCAACATTTCTGTTGCAAAATCGTTAGATTCATTTTCATTGAACGTACTCCATATTTCATGTATATTTTGAAAAAAAATGTTGCTTGATGGATATGTAACTTAGGAAAAATTGTAGTACATGCATAAGACTAGAGTTATGAATTCTAGAGTAAATTATGATATACAACATGGCCACTAATATATCATTGTCAGAAACAAACGAATTGGATGATTATATTTGTGTCAAAAATGATAGCAAGATTAACTCTTATATTTCTTTATGGGTTTATATTTAATTTGTGACAAATCTCTCTTTTTCATACATGCGTCACATATAAATATGCAATTAGCTAATTATATTAGTTATACTTGCATGCATGATAGTGTGTGTATAATCATAGATATATATAATGTGATTTATTTGTGGAATCTAAATTGGTAATATGGAGGATGAACCTAAATAGTTTATATTAATAATAAGGTGAATCCCCGTTGCTGAATTCTTGTTCATAAATGCATGGAAATTTGATTTTATGAGGACCACTATGAGTTAATGTGGGTGGAAGGGTTAATAAAATTGGGGTGAGAAAACATGGAATAGAGTAAGAGTAAAAAAGTTTCACTAAGTTTCCTGCATTGACCAAGTGTTAATGACCATCTTACAATCAATAGTGGGAATTGATATGCAGCAAGAAAACATTATGCATAAAACCAGAGTTGGAAACTTTGTAGGTAAAATAAGACATGATGAGAACTACAAGATAAATATAGAGGTTTATGAGCATATGAAGGCCATAGCTCAATAAAATAAAAAATAATGGTGCACTAGTTGGGGGTTCCATTTAAATATTGAAGAACTTTAAATATAGATAGTAAGGGAAAAACTTATACATACTAATCTGATCAAAGAACAACGCAAACACTAGCTATATTTTGAACTCACAATTGCACTTCAATGTGGGCAACACCGACCTTCATTGATGTGGTTACAATCATATGCAAATGGAAATTGAAAACGACAAACCCAACTCGGTAAATTTTTTATTTTGTTTAAGGGTGCAAAGGATTTGAAAATGCAAACAACAAATGGAAAATAACAATGTTGCTTTGAAGTTGTGGATTCCATCTAAAGGTGCAGGGGATTTGAAAATGAGTAGGCTCGTGAGAATGGTCTAGAAGATCCTATTAAGTCAGAGATGAAAATGCCAGGCCATTTCACTAGCCTGTAGTGGGTTTAACAGTGTGTCCAAGAGAGATGGTGTTGACGTACGGGACAAACAAAGCCTTGGAAAGTAATAGCGATGATGAAGATAGAGTATTGAAGATGAGGACAGATGCAGAGTGTTGAGAGGAGACAAAGTATGTTAACAATACGAGACCACGAGTCCGTCTATGGGTGGAGACTGTACAGAAGCAACTCGCTAGAGACGAGTCGACACGTAACCTGAGGGCTGAAGCATCAAATTGTTAGAATACTCATTTTTGATGCATGCTTCCCACCCCACACCTAGAACATATCTACCCTTTCTTTAAGCCTCCAATTCCTCTGCCCGCTCTACCATTTCTTTAACCCGCGAACACACAGATGGCACAATCTGCCCATCTATTTCTAGAGTCTCCTTTGTTGTCCAACAACCAGAACGTCAAATACATCTATCACTATATGTTTTCAATGTTATTCGATCGGATGCGTGAACCAATGGAGGGTCTCATGGAGGACTTGACAAGTAGAGAATACTACAAATCCGAGGGGTTTCCACCACCAAACCACCTCCTTCTCATATTTGACTGCTTCATGGGGTGGACCACTTCATTGGCAGCCAAGTTCAACATTCAATCAACCATGTTCCTGACGAGCAGGCACCTGTGCCTATGTGTCGAGGCCCAATTCTGGGATGAAGAACACCTTCTCATATACGACTTCTTCATGGGGTGGACCTCTCCATTGGCAACCAAGTTCAACATAAGAATGTCGAATGAAAGAAAAATAACTAAATTGAAATGAGATGGTTCAATTTAATTAGGTCTAATGGCCCGCTTAATAGGTGACAAAATATATAATATTTAGATTTAATTTATTATTTATTGATTTGAAACTGAAAATCCGTTGAAATACTTTTGTTATCAGTGATTTGATGATATTCTCTTGAATCAAATCTTATCCATTCATTTATTAAAAATTCAAAATTCCTCAGAGCCATATTCATATATTAAAATAAAAATTCAAAATTCCTCAAACTCATATTCATATATTAAAATAGATACACCTATGATATAAATATTTAACATTTAAATTTTATAAATTAAATTCTTAACACTTAAATAATATTGTTGTAAACTAATAATCCCTAATATAAATATTTCATTTTTAAATTTTATTAAAGACTTAATAAAACCTAAACATATTTGTAAAATGCAAGTTTAATAATGAAGATATTACATTTCCATCTTATTTTGCGTAATCTATTAAAAAATTTGACCAAAAAATTAAAAAATCGATTGTTTGGAATGTTCTTTCTAAAATTGTGTGATTGTGATTTGAATGTAACTGTTGCAACCAAACTACTGATCCCAAACGTATGATTGTCAGTCGGGTCATGCATTAGGTGTATTGGAGGATGTCATTTTCGTGAGGACCGGTGTATGGGAGCATGCCATTTTCGTGAGGACCATAGTGCTAACCTCTTTGGTCTCTTCACATTATTTTATTACTGAGCATTCTATTTGCATGAACGCGGTAGAGTTGATTGATACTTTGATTTATATAAAGCTGGAAAGGTTCTCCTAAGATCAGAGCTCTCTTTAAGGGATGGGTATGTGCCATAATGAGCTTGAAGTAGTATTGTTAGTCAAATGTAAATGAAACTGTCTGTTTCCAGAGTTTTTGATGCCTTAAGAATCAAACCTGCAAGTAATGCAGTTGTAAGAAGCTTGTGACCGTAACGTGGCCTGTGTATTCTGGTTGAGGCTGATTGGAATAGGTAGGATTGGAAAGAATCAGAATTTCAGGAGGCTTATGTGAGCTCTCTATTCCATCTCTTTAAGGTGATCTTCATGGTTAACAAGCAGACGCTTCAACTTAATTTGATTTCAGACTTCCTACGACTTTGGAAATTTGGTCAACATAACTTAAGCCCCAGAATATCGCTGAAATCAATCTTCCCAACGATAACCAATCATCGAACAATATATTGTGATTTACACTGTTGAGAGCCACATGGTGGAAACTTGGAAAGTGTACTCACATCTTATGGTGACTAACACTGTTGGCCAAAATGGTGGAGAGTGGATGGATATCTTCTGCTTCCTTTCTGATGCGTTTAGGGTTGCTTGAAAATTTGATAGCAGTGCAAGCATTTGGGTATATATATATATATATATATATTTTGATTCAAAGGTTTTTAAAATTTGAATAGCCAAGATGATGGCTGGACAGACTTTACAAATTTTCACGGGCCATTTTGGTCTAAAGTATTTTGTGAATACGATTGTCTTGGAGAAGGGCTGTCTCGTATTTTTGCGAGCAGAATGTATAGGACTAAAGAATCTCGGTTAGGTTGGACCAGAACATTAAATTGTTTTATGAATATACCAGACATTTACATTTTGTGTGGGTTTCATAGATGTTTGATTTTTTAATTAATAAGTGCAATGTAAAATGTCAATCCTAAACGTTTTTTCATATAATACTGATACAGTGGTCAAATATTTCAGAACGTCTGTATATTAAATTTTCCATGGCTTACGAGAAAAAAATTCAAGAGTACACACTTTGAAAGTAAAAAACCACCTTGTGCCGAAACACTGCACCACTTGTCAATGCCCGACGTCATATCAGATAGGTCCTTTTGCCTTCCTTCTTGTGCTTGCAGTCATAGCGTTGCTCCTCAATTTTTTGTCACTGTTTTTCATTGCTTGACTTGAACTGTATTAATAGGTATCACTTAACACTCTCATTCTAAATATTTAGATTTTTAGGCCAACCGGCTCCATAGATAGGATTGCAGAATTTCAATTTAAAACATTGCATGACTTGAACTGTGTCTATAGGGTATCACTTAACACTCATTCAAAACATTTCGATTTTTAGGCCAACCGGCTTCATAGATAGGATTGCAGAATTTCAATTTAATAAAAATATATATGTAGAGATGATGTAATTTGATAATGTGAAAATATTTTTAATTACAAAGTAGCTCATAAAACGCATTTTGACAAAATTAAATGGTACATAGTGTAGTTATGCTAGTTGTCACCAATAAAACATTCTCTAGATATTACAACTTTGAGGATGTGGCGTTGGTGAATTTATAGATATTACAACTTTGAGGATGTGGGGTTGGTGAATTTTAATATTTTTTTTAACTAAATGGACAGGATTAGATCTAAGGGAAAGATTCTTCTTCACATAACTGCGCTACGATTTAAACGAGGAATGTTATCTTGAGCGTTACAGTGTTGAATAAGTTTGATCCCACAAACGTAGCCCCTTAAGTAACGGAACGCCCATCTATCAATGCTTTGTGGCTCGGATAGACTCTTGCTTATTGCTGTCATCCCTGTCCAATATTGCTTCGAAGACAGAACTCTATTGATTCAATTCTCACAGACGGGGAAAAAAGGTATACGTAAATCCCTAATGGTTAACTCCATTTTCGTTGTAATCATACTTATAATCTGCTATAAATAATAAATATATAATTTCTCTTATATATAAATATATTTTTTGGTTGTCTCTCTCCTAAGTCTTTCGCTTTTATATATAGAAAATATTAAAATGTTAAGTTCATTATTACACATGATCAGTCTTTCAAACAATCTGGCTTAAAAATAAAGTAACAATTTTACATATGTTTTTCTAGTTATTCTTAAGAGAAAAAGTAAAGAAACTCTACTGTTTAAGCATTGATTTGCCACATACAATACCCACACACAATCTTTTGCCATATATATACATAAGCAATAAAAGAAATACTATTCACCATGACATCCCACATATCGCCATTACATCGAGGTGCCACACACTTCCTTAACCCATAAAGAGATTGCTCCAGTTTTGCTCCAATTTCTCTATGGGAACTCCAAAAAAACAGTATTCAAAGCTCCCAAAACTTTCCCAAACTCCAATTGCAGCTCTTGCTGAATAGGGAGCGTTCCCATAGAATTCCAATGCTCCCGCGGGAATCATTGGAACGGGTTTCCCAACTCTTAGGAATAGTTTACATGTAACAAAGGTTTTTTCTTCTCAATTAAACTTACATTACACCCAAAAAATAGTTTTCTTTGGTGCAATCACAAATAGGCTTTGATGGCCTTCTTATGGATTCCTCATTATCATTTTATACTATTAAGAATATTCTGTTTAAATCTAATCTCGTTCATTTACTTACGAAAAATTAAATTTCACTAACTCCAAATCTACTGGGAAATAAATAAAATAGAATAATTCAACAATATAATTTACTTATTGGTCACGAACAAATAAATTTTTTCTCAATTAAACTTACATTACACTCATAAAAGTTTTTTCTCAATTAAATTTACATTACACTCATAAAATAGTTTTCTTTGGTGCAATCACAAATAGGCTTTGATGACCTTCTTATGGATGATTCATTATCAGTTTATACTATTAATAATATTCTATTTAGATCTAATTTTGTTAATTTACTTTAAAAAAAATCACCAACTCCACATCTACTCAAAAATAAATAAAATAAAATAATTCAACAATATAATTTACTTATTCTAGTAACCTAAAACAAGAATTGTAATAGTTTAACAAAAAAATTCTTACGATCCCATCACTCTATCCCCTTATACCAACATATAGCATTTTCACTAATACACTCAGATTTTAACTTAAAATCATGAATGAGGAATCTTACCAAGAAATTTAGTTTTAATAATCAACCTTTAAATTTGAAAAATATGATGGAAGTATCCCTCTAGTTTGAATCAAATTCACTAAATATTATAGATTAGATTGGATGTTGATTGATATTGAAAGTGCCAATTCCTTCGGAGATATATGAATGAGGAATCTTACCAAGATATTTAGTTTTAATGATCAACCTTTAAATCTGAAAAATATGATGGTAATATCCCTCTAGTTTGAATCAAATTCACTAAATATTATAGGTTGGATTGCATGTTGATTGATATTGAAACTGCGAATTCCTTCATTAATCTTTGATTCCCTTCTTCACCTCATGCCACAAATTTTGTTCGTGACTAACGTGATGAAGGTGTTTGACACTAACCTACGAGAAATTCCTTCTTTTCTAAGAAAAAAATGTACAAAAAATGGTACGACACGGAAAACGATGTTTTCATTTCTTACCCTAGAAATGAGTGGTTTCTTAAAATAGTTTTCTGAGAAACGTTGGGCTCGTTTGTAATGTGGTTCTTATTAGAGATAATGGAGAATATATTAGAATAGTGAGTTGGTTCACAAGACCTTCGGATAGGAATTAGTTTCTATTTTTTAGGTTATGGTTCTAACTTCCCTTAATCTGTGATTACTATATATTGTTTAATGTACATGAGCAATGTAGAGCGTTCTGCAGAGCCAGACTCTCCTGGTTCAAACTCTCTTTCATAGAGCTGACCAGTGGGTTTCATTTCATTTAATATACAACATTGCATTTTTTATCATGGTATCAGAGCGTCAGGGCTGAGGAACCTATACACTGAGAGGAGGGTGTGACTAAACCGAAATCGTCATAGGTTTCACGAGAATAAATGCGACAATTGCGAAATCATACTTAACATCACCATCTCAGATATTAGGTGTATAGCTGTGACGACGTCTCAGATAAGTGGTGTACATCTACAACGACGTCTTAGATAAGTGGTGTACATCTGCGACAATCATGTAAACAACAAAAAGGCTCTATGGAGGCCAAGAGAAGGCTGCATCCTGGAGAAGGTTGTAGAGGCTGACAACAGAAGGTTGTGTGGAGGCTGTGAAGGAAGCCACGGTGATCTGCGAGTGTGCTGCAAGATCAAACAACATTGAAGATCAGTGATATGTCTATCACAGATCTAGGGTAAATATAACATTTTTTTTACTTGTCAAAATTGTTTTAATCGCCAAGATGAATAATCAGATGTTTGAAGCATGCTTGAATGAGCATAACAAGCTCGATGGCTCCAATTATGCAAATTGGAAATTCAAGATGCAGACTCTGCTAAAAGTGCAGAATGCTTGGATGATTGCAAATCGGGATGAACAGAAGCCAACAGCTAGATCCACAACAGTCCTAGATTGGGAGAAGTGTGAGGGTAAAGGATGGATGCTGCTGAAGATGTTAGTGAAATACTGGATCAGACAACACATAAAAGAATGTAAATCAACAAGTGAAATTTGGGGAATTTTGAAGGATCTGTATGAGATGAGGAATACAAATCGTCTTTTGTTTCTGAAGAGCAAGGTCTTATCCCAAAAGATGGAGGAGAATGAAACAATTGTTTCCTTCATAGCAAAGATCAAAGATCTGAAGAACAAATTGGCAAACATTGGTCATACAGTTGACGATACAGATCTTGTAACGATTACCATGAATGGTGTGACCGATGACCACCAAATGTTCATTACTGGGATAAATGTGAGAGAGAAAATCTCGAAGTTTGAAGAACTGACAGGAATATTGATGCGAGAAGAAGAAAGAAGATTGACTCTGAAGCCCCAGAGTGTTGATCTTGCATTGATGGCGAAAAAGAACTTCTACAAAGGAAAAGGAAATCCATAACAGCAAAACGGAGGAAGCTCATAGAAAAGACCAAATATGACCCAAGGTATGAATCCAAATAGAAACAACTCTTTAATTAAGTGTTTTTATTGTTGAAAACTGGGTCATATAGCTAGAGAGTGCAGGAAGAAGAAATATCATGAAGAACAGCAAAAGCAGAAAATACATGCAAGTCATCTCGCAAATGATAATCATGAGCGAAATTTCAGATTGTTCATGGCAGATCGTGATGAGAATGTTGATGCACATATTTGGTATGTAGATTCAGGAGCATCAACACAAATGATAGAGAACAAGCAATAGTTTGAAGATTTTAAAGAAATCAACGATGGAGCACAAATCTACCTAAGTGATGATAGAAGTCATCAAATCAAAGGATGTGGGAAAATTTCTGTCATTTTACCTAATGGTAATATACGACAAATTTATAATGTTATTTATGTGCCCGGTATAAAAAAGAACTTGATTTCTGTATCCATGATTACAGATCAAGATCTTAAAGTTGAAATTTTTGAATCTAACTGTTATATTAAAGATCTGCTAGATGGCATGAAGACAATTGCTACAGGAATCCAAACAGGAGGTCTGTACAAGTTGGATGTAAGACCTGCACCAGTTCGAGCCTTGACAACTGCGAGTTTGACTACATAAGAGCTATGGCATCAGAGATTTGGTCATATCAATTACAATTATTTGTTGTTACTACTGAAGAAGGAAATGGTAAGAGACCTTCCTATGCTAAAGTAAGTACATAATGATTGTGATGTGTGTACATTAGGAAAAATGCATAGAGAAGAATTCCATGTTCTAGTAGAAAATAAACAGAGGGATATACTTGAATTAGTGCATACAGACCTATGTGCACCCATGCAAACAAAATCATTAGGAGGTACACTATATTTTTTACTATTTATTGATGATTGCACAAAGTTTTCTTGGGTATATTTCCTGAGTAAGTAGAGTCACACATTTGAATACTTTAAGCAGTTCAAAAACATGATTGAAAGGAAAACAAGGAAACATATAAAAATTCTCTGGTTCGATCAAGTGGGAGAATATAGGAAAGATGAGCTTATCAGGTATTATAAAGACCATGAAATATTGCAGCAGTTCATAGTACCCCATACTCCACAACAAAATGGGGTAACTGGAAGAAATAACAGAACACTGGTGGAATGTGCTAGGAGCATGTTGAAAGGTAAGAATCTTTCGAATGGTTTTTGGGTTGAAGCATTGAATACTGCAGTTTATTTGAAAAATAGGAGTCCTACAAAGATTCTTGAGTTTAAAACTCCTTATGAAGCATTATATGGATTTAAGCTGCAGTAAAACACTTAAGATTATTTGGATCTAAAGCATTTTCCCATATTCCAAAGGAAGATAGAAGAAAACTAGATTCAAAAGCCATCAGATGTACTTTTATAGGGTATTGTTCACAATATAAAGCTTATAGATTATTTAATACATCTACTCACAAGATTTTTGTTAGTAGAGATGTCATATTCCATGAGTAGGATCATGAAGAATCTGATAAGCACAATGAGGAATGGGATATTCCGTACTTGGTGGAAGAAGAAGCAAAAAAAATCAGGATCAGCAATAGACAAAAACAGAAGATGAGCAGCAGTAGCAACAACAGTAGATATAACAACAGCAGCAGCAACAACAGATACAACAACAACAACAGCAGTAGGAAGAAAAAGAGAATGATGATCAGACAAGGTTTGAGGCTACTCCACCACATAGGAGATCAGGTAGGAAAGCTCAATTTCCTGCAAGATATAGGGAAAATGATTTTATAACTAGTATGATGAATGTGGTTGAACCTTCTAGTTATAAAGAAGAAAATGAATGTAGAGAATGGAAAACAGCCATGGAATAGGAATATCAATCAATAATCAAGAACACCACTTGGGAACTAGTTGAACTTCCTAAAGGAAAACAAACCATAGGTTGTAAATGGTTATACAAACCAAAGATTAATGCAGATGGAACCATAGAAAAATTAAAAGCTAGATTGGTAGCAAAGGGGTATTCACAAAAATAAGGTATAGATTATGAAGAAACATTCGCCCCTGTAGCTAAAATAAACACTATCAGAATGTTAATTGCTTTAGCTACTAAGAAACATTAGATGATGCACCAACTAGATGTAAAGTCTGCATTTTTAAATGGAGAACTAAAAGAGGAGGTTTATTTAGAGCAACCTAAAGGGTTTGTCCAGAAAGGGAAAAACATTTAGTTTGTAGATTGAAGAAATCACTTTATGGACTAAAGCAGGCACCCAGGTCTTAGTATGAAAAAATTGATTCATTCTTTCTACAATTTGGCTACAACAGAAGAAAAAATGACTCTAATATTTACACCATGCAAGATGAGCGAGGGCGCATAGTGATGATTCCTTTGTATGTAGATGATTTTAATCATTATAGGTGATGCTACATATCTTATCAAAGAAATCAAGCAACAAATGTCACAGTTATTCGAAATGAAACACCTTGGTGAATTAAGATAATGTTTAGGTCTTGAAATTTGGAGAGATTCAGGAAAAATATTTTTGTCCCGAGGAAAGTATGTCAAAGGCCTGTTAGAGAGATTTAGGATGGATCAGTGTAAGCCTGTAGCAGTACCATTACAACAGAACATCAAACTAGAGAGTGAAGATGGCTCAAAGGAGGCAGATGTGACACTTTACATACCGCTGGTTGGAAGCTTGATCTACCTAACCACCACTAGACCAGATTTGGCTTATGCAGTCAGTGTAATAAGCCAATATATGTCCAAGCCCCTTGAAATCCATTGGAATGCAGCGAAAAGTGTTTTGAGGTATCTACAAGGTACTGTATATTACGATATTATTTATACTAATTCTTCTGATGTTAGATTGACAGGATTTGTAGATTCAGATTGGGCTGGAAATGTAGACTATCGTAGATCCATAACAGGTTATGCATTCAGCATTGGATCTGGGGTGATCACATGGAGCAGCAAGAAGCAAAACACAATCTCCTTGTCCTCAATAGAAGCAGAGTATCAAGCCATGTGTGTAGCAACATGTGAGGCAGTTTGGTTGCGGAGACCTATCCAGGATGTCGGCGAAGAACAGATAGACGCAACAACAATGATGCGACAATCAGAGTTGAATTAAACTTGCTAATAATCCGGTGTTGCACAAAAACACTAAACATATTGATACACAATTCCACTTCGTCAGGGAGAAAGTGCAATCCAAAGAAATCCATTTTGTATATTGTAATACATGTGATAATGTGTAGACATTTTCACTAAGCCTCTTGGCAGGATTAAGTTTGAAATGTTTAGGGATATGTTAGGCATATTTGTGAACCCCTTCTCCATTAAGGGGGAGTTTTAGAGATAATGTAGAATATCTTAGAATAGTGAGTTGGTTCACAAGACCTCAGGATGGGAATTAGTTTCTATTTTTTAGGTTATGGTTTTAACTTCCCTAAATCTGTGATTATTATATATTGTGTAATGTAGATGAGCAATGTAGAGTGTTCTACAGAGCTAGACCCTCCTGGTTCAAACTCTCTTTCGTAGAGCTGATTAGTGGGTTTCATTTCATTTAATATACAACATTGCATTTTTTATCAGGTCTCATCCCGATTGAATGTTGAGTTGAATAATAAAAACAGAGGTTGGTTTTGTGGATAGTTTTCGAGGAGAGTTTAATGGTCTGTGGTTAGAAGTAGAACCATTGGAGAAGTTCAATTTTGACAGTCTTATTTTGGAAACGACCAATCACATTATATAGCGATTCAAGTTTGCTAGCAGTATTTAACATGTTTGAAAATCAACTATATATTTGACAATGATTAAAGGACAACGATATATAGCAGAGGAAATGGTTGAAGGTCTGTGGTGGAGTCTAGTCTTGATGAGAGTCTGAGTTTGATTTGGCGGAAGCAGACTCCAGTTATGTTGGAGAGGCAGTGTTTCATATTGCGTAGTGTGTATAGGGAAATGATCAACCATATATTGCAGAGGAACTCTGCTGGAACCAGAGCCTCATGTGATCAACTGTTTATGAGCCTATGAGAAATTAGGGTTGCATAAAGGCATGTGGTTGATAAAATTGACTTTGGGTGGAGATAGTTGTCACTGATCAAGTGGAGATGTTGGGTGAACAAATATTTCCTTAACAATATTGACCATTTAGGGATTTTTGATGTTTAGTTATTGTTATGACTTTTCAATGTTCTATTATTTTTTTTGGGTCATTATTTAAAAGTGGATTTAGTGTACAGTGTTATCGTATTTAACCTAATACAAAATTATAAATTTAAATTTAAGGGTTAGATTATATATAATTTTATAAATTAATGATTAAATATAATAATCATTTAGTAAAGATATTTATTTTTTTCACAAAAAAATATATATGCAAATTTAGTATATACTTCAATTATATTTTTAAAATATATTATTTTTATTACTATAAAGATTAATTTATTATTATAGTGGATTAATAATAAAGTTTTTAAATTTTATCTATAATTTTGTTTAGGTTTTGTTTTTAAATACTAGTTGTACGATTTATGATTTTCAACTTTTTTGCTTATTCCAGTGTGTTATAGACATTTTTGTGCCTTGCATCACTGAGCATAAAATGTCAATAATCAAGGGATCCAAAGTCCCTAAACATGTTGTTCCTACCCCTAGAGGAACAAGGCCAACTAACCATAGCAATTCACTGAAGTTCTCCACCTGAAAACACTCAAAAACAAGCCAATTCTAGATCATGTCAACTGCTCCACTGAGCATCTGCGCTGAATGTCAACTGCTCCATTGTCTACCTGCATTGAATGTCAACTGCAACAAAGGCTACCTGCGCTGAGCGAGTTTGGACAAGTGGCAGAGTCATTTCTCAAGGTGTCAATGCCCAGGAAGCTTCCAAAATGACACTTGGATCAGGGAATTCGACTGGTGATGAGTAAGAGGTTCCAAATCTCCAAGTGGAAGCAAGGACCTCCAAGTGGACTCAAGAACTATGAGAGGGAGAGGACACTAGTCAGTTTCTCAAGCTGACTCATCCTCTCTCCAATATCCCTATATATAGATCTCTCCTACAAGAGGTCAGAGAGGCTGGAATTTGGTATTTGCAAAGAATTGCTATTGGTTTGTGGCTAGAAACATTGGGTGTGTTATGCTTTGAAGGGAATTGAAGAAGGAATTCCATTCTGCTGGGAAGGAGATGCTGGGTTGGATCCCTATGGGTTGTATCTCTTCCTGAATCCTGTTACTTTCAATAAAGCTATCTTGATTCTTCCCTATATGCTGGTGTATTTTGTATGATTGCATTAGTATATTTGATTTACTTCTAATCCTGAATCATTTATGAATATGTATATTTGCCTTTGTATTGTGTTCTTCTCTCGTTGCAAGTAGCTGTTCTCTTGTCACAGGTAGCTGTTCTCTTGTGATCTCGTGGGATTCAAGTAGCTGTTCTCTTGATCAAGCGAGGAGGCAAGTAGCTGTGGACACATAAAGAGAAGAGGATCTAGATCGAGGGACAACCGAAAGACAACGGTAAGTCTGCCAATCTCCCCTCTTTCACATTTCATAAAGGAAGGAATCATAATAGCTGTATTCATTTGTTGCTAAGGCGCTGTCACACCTTAGGTGGATAGGATCGTCCTAAATAGGAATTTTTCCCCACAACAAATTGGCGACTCCACTGGGGATCAATCTTGTTTATTCATTTCATTTGTGTTTCCGTCATTTGTTTACTTCATAGACTTGACAGCAACTTTGAACTGCAAAGTAAAAAGTTGCTGCTTTGATCCAGTGGTTGGACTTGTCTATGATCTAAACTAGATCCACAAATGATTTGATGATCCTTGTGATAGTCCTTAGTACCCTATCAAAGTATCCCTCTATTCATACCTTGGTTGTGTTTCTGATTTGGCCTGAAACAGTTGATTTTTGAGCATTTTGTGACCCAGAAACCAAGGGAAACGAGAGTTTTCCCTTTCAGCGCAGACACTGTGAAGGCAGTCTGCATTTCAACGCAGGTCCCGAAGGGGCTACCTGCGCTGAATGTCAAACTGACAGTGTTAGACCTGTGCTGAACCAGTGTGGCCTTGTGCAGCTGGGGTTCTTTGTCCTTTGTTGCCCTGTTTTGATCTCTGTTTTTGTAGCCTTTGACCAGCATAGGTACCAGTCTAATAAGCCTTTCTTTACTTGATTCCGCCTCATTTTTTGTACAAAAAGATTGTGAATGTTTTTATGTGTTTGTGGCGTCATTTACAGTCTTCCTTTGCATGAGTAAAGTAGTCTTTCTGTAGCCTTTGTTTCAGATCTGATTGAAAGTGATCTTAGAAGAGAGTTCATTGGCTGTTTGTTCAGATTGATTATACTTTTACTCTTGCTTATTGGTTTGAATTTGTCTCTTTCAAAGTATCAGAACAAGTCTTTATTTCGAAAATCGCAAAGTGATTGTAATCTCTTCTACCCTTGTTGATTTCGAAGAAAGAGAACTTGTTTATTTTGATCATTGTAAAAGCAAATTCAAAGTTGTGCAAAAAGATTTCTTTGTAGGCATTTATACTAAGAAAGTTGAAAAACAAACACCTGCATTGTGCATTTTGCATTTGATAAGTTTGCATGTTGGATTTAGGGAAAGTGCATTAGAGTGTGCTGATTGCTCTTTGAGAAAAGATAGTCGCTCTCTTTTCCCTTAGTAGCTAGGATTTTCAAAGTTGAAAGATTGTAAAGCTTGCTTATCATCTTAGACTGCATTTAGGAATTTGTATCATACATCTCGTGGTGAACCTTGAAAGGCAAACTTTAAAAAGATCAACCTAAAATAAACTGAATGAACCTAACAACGCTTTGTAACATAACGCACAACATAGAGGTCTAGGCCAGAGACATGTTCCGGCGTCGTTAAACATAGTGACTGTCGATCTCGCAGAAGGTGGGTGATTCCTCCTGAGAGTCGGTGGCGCTAATACGGATTGTGCTCCCACGTACCGTCGCGTATATATTGGGAGACCCCTATAGACATATATCTTTTATCCTTAGGAAGCCGTGTCGGCCGCCCTACTGATCGCAACGCAGTGAACACAGCATTCATGAAGATCGACCACCCGTACCGTAAAACGTATTCTGTGGTTTTGCGAAAATTTTGGCACACCCTCTGCCTAGATCTCCAGAGCAGTTTCTTTTGGCCTTTTTCAGACTCTATAACAGAAAAATTCCATCCGAGCATTTGTCACTTCGGGCTCGTTAAAACATCGAAGGAGACTAGAGTCATCTTTAGCTTTTTCTCGACTCTTTAAAACTGAAAAAGCAAGTTGTGTCTAAAAGCGTCTAATAAAATTCATTCAATTCGGAAACACAAATTTCCCCTTTTTATATTTTGGTTGATTGAGTAATCCGCAATCGTGGAAGAAAGTCAATTGAAACCCCGTCGTTCGCGGAGGCTTACGAGTCAACCGTCTTTGTCTCCGGAATCGAAAACAGTACGGACAAAGCGAACTCGTATAACCGGTTCAAAATCTCCTATCAAAGTTAGAACAAGTGTTCCAACTACATCTGAGATTCCGGTTACTTCAAACATTTTTGGAAACCCTGCCTCTATAGAAGAAGTTCAACAGCCACAGAATGACAGTAATACTGATCCTAGTTTGGGGGCAAATACTTGTATAACTGAACTAGTTCCATCTGTAACCGGTCCAGAGAGTTTTGTTCCTCAAACAACTGTCGCTGTCGAAACAACCCCTTCTTCGGCACCAGAAATATTTTACGGACCCGACGGTCTTCCTCTTCCACCGGGTTTGATTGCGATAGAGGAAATTGCAGAGGATCCGCAACCAAGTACTCCAACCTATTTTGGAGTCGGGGTCACTCTATTTCCTTCATCAGAAGTCAATCCACCACAAGTGGAAGTTCCTGTAGAATCGCTAGGCAATCTATTGGATAGACTTAAAATGTCTGAACAACCGTCAACGTCTAGGACTGTGTCGAATGACACAGCGACAGCAGAAGTCCCTGTCGTCACTCCGACAATGTTTGCCGGCATACCATCTATCCCGACTAGCTCGCAACCGCTAGAAGGAGTCCACCAAGGGACTATTTCGACAGTGTGGTCTGTTCCAGTTTGTTCATCCGGAATAATATCCAGCAACTCTTACGTTGAGACTCGACAGATTGATCCTCATGGAGGTCAATTGGGGCCATCTAGTCCCCAAGGGCAAACAATCCCTTTGAGTTCCGGATTGCTACCGTATGGGGGGCAGTATGCCCTTTCATTACCTCCTCCGGGAGGATATCCATACGGCAGTTCTCAACAGTATTCAGGTTATACTGGAATTACATCAAGTGGTTGGGTACCGATGCTACCTCAACAACCAAGAGTTGTATATTCTATGCAACAGTGTGTACCTATGACGAACATCCCAACCAAACCGGCTATTGTAACAGTGTCACAAGTTCAAGCGATGCCTGTTGCATGTCAACCTCAGATGTCTCAGGTTGTAATGCAACAGCCCCTTGACCATGGGTCACAACCACAATCGCCAACTGGTGGGGCGACACAGGTCAAAACGGGTACCATTACCCCACACCTTGGTCCAACGGTTAGCATAGCGCAACAGAACATGGCTTCACAACCATGGCTAGTGCAATACCAACAACCACAATTCCAGCAAGTGTACGAAGGTTCTGAGCAGCAGATCTTTGCGAACAGTGGACAACCGTATATTCAAAATGGTCAAAACCAACCACTTTACAATGGTCAGGTCCACCAACCGTATCAGTCATACCAACATCAATTACATTATGCTGGTATGCAAAGACCCACTGCCCAAACGATTCCATCGTACACTGGTTATGCTTCGCCTAACCTGAATCAACAGTTGCCATTTGTGGCAACTTTAGAGTTACCCGATTTACACCGGTTGACCAACGATCCGATTGCTTACGCCCCTTGGTGGCCAGCGATTCCTCACAAACTTCCATCTGACATTCCTAAATTCAATGGAAATCCAGGTGAAGACCCATCGAATCACGTGATGACTTTTCATCTGTGGTGTTCGTCGAACACCCTGAACGATGATTCGATAAGGCTTCGCCTTTTTCAGAGGACATTGACAGGTTCAGCGGCTAAATGGTATATTGAATTACCTAGAGCCTCTTTCGACAATTTTAGCTCCCTAGCCACGACTTTCTTAACCCATTTTCAATTACTAATAAGGTATGAAACGGGAACAGAAATATTAACCAACTTTAAATAGACAACTGCTACTCATATATCTGATCATATACATGAGTGGCGTCGTCGTCGTAGGATGGTGAAAACGTACGTTCCCGACCAGCTGTTAGCTGAATGGTTTATAAAGTCGTTACTTCCGGCTATAACGGAAGATGTGGCAAAGGGTGGAGTCGTAACAGAGGAGCAAGTTATCGCTCGTGCACAGTATCTAGACTTAGTTTATACTCAGTCTGGCACGCTCTACGACAAAATACTTGACGCCCCTAGACCGGAATTTTCAAGTCCTCCTCCTCCTAAATTCAATAGTGACTCTCATGCCGGCGATGGCGTGATTGGCACAGCAAACACGAAATCGATAAAGGCTTCGTCTAAGAAAGCCCGTAAGAATTCGGATCAAAATGCAAAAGAAGAAGTTCTTGCTTCGGAAGTAAATGCCGTATTAGCAGATAAAGGAAAAGAAACCAATCAACCAGGAAGCAAGAAGAAGCAAAACAAAGGGAAGAAGAAGAAATAGGGTGAATCATCTCCTGGAAAGAATTCTTCAAACCCTCCTGGGAAAGGGAAATCAAATTATCCATGTCAAATATGTGATGACGAGGATCATTATACAAGGAATTGTCCGTTCAAAGCTGAGTTGAAAAGGTTCTTTAAAAGTTCACAAACCTCAGCTGTATTAACTGATCCATTTCCCAACCCGGGTCAAAATCTGGTTGACAGTGGAAATGCTTCCCCGTCACAAGTGCTTATGTTGTCGGTTTCAAAACAGCAGAATGATGCTTTGATTTCGACAAGGAACAAAGATTACGGGAATCCTCAGCTGTCGAACGACAAAGGTAAAGATCAACCAAGTAGTTCGACAACAACTTCGACAGAAGTTGTACCGCCCATCATTCCTGAATTAACAATAAAACCGCCAAAGGGAGTAGTACACAAGTCGACATTTAATGCTCGCGCCAGGGCGGCGCAACATTATAACATAGTGGAAGATTTGGCCCAATCGCCATCCGCTATGTCGACTCTTGAAGTACTACAAAATTGCCCATCCCAAAGGTAGGCTTTGTTATCAGCTATTGGTGGGGTTGATCCTAAGGATTCAAATCTTGTATCTTTTGATCACAAAGTATACGATCCTCAGTTACCAGCTCAACTAGCTTTCCTTATTCAAGTGAAAGCCCTCAACAAAACTGTTCACAAAACGATTATTGATGAGGGGGCATCTACATGTATTATGTCGATGAGTTGCTGGAAGACTTTAGGATCTCCGACCTTGTCGCGATCTTCGACGACATTAAAAGCTTTCGACGGAAGGACTTATACCCCATATGGTATCCTTAATAACTTGAAGGTTGAACTAGGAGGAGAAACAGTAGAATTTGATGTTGAGGTCATCGATGGGAATCTTGACTATAAGATTCTACTAGGAAGACCATGGATATATGCCATGGCAGCTGTTGTGTCGACTTATTTTAGGAAGATCGCGTTGCCATTTGAAGGAGGGATTACGGTCGTCGACCAACAGAACTTCCTCCCTAATGGTTCACAAGTTACAGGAAGCATTCCCATGATCCATGGAAGCGACCATTCAGTTCAAGACATCGGAGTAGGGCTATTGAAAGACCCCACAATGATGGGAGCTTTCGCGCTACCACCTCCTATCTACATAGGAAATATACCGTTTGTAGCAACCTGCAACATGATATCTTCCACGAAGGTCGCAGAAGACAAAGTCGACATGGATCATGCAATGGTTTTGCCCCCAAGCCCTATAGAAATATTGTAGCAATCAATGTTTCGGGCATGGGAGGCGAACCCAAATCAACGCTCGTCAAGCGTTTGGGTAGATAGGTCTAGAGAAAATGGTACCCCATTAGATCCTTGGTCGAAAGTGCATGGGACTGATGAAGGAATCTTACAATCAATGTTGATTGAGGGGGCGCCATGGAGTGATCACCACCATCGTTCCCTTCTTCCGGAATATGAAGAAGATACTCAACAAGATCTTTATCACCCTTCAGTTTTTGAATTCCTATCAAATACTGTAAATACGGTGGATTCCGAGCGAAACTTATCCAATATTGAAGAGACTATAGCCATAGATATCTCGACTAAGACAAATGTTGTAGAGAATATTTATGTCGGCAAAGGTTGTTCCCCTTCAGAACTGGAAATATATAACGCTCTTTTTCGCGAATTCAGAGATGTCTTTGCATGGTCATATGATGAAATGCCAGGCATTGACTCGAGTATCGTTGAACATGAAATTAAAATGTATCCTGATGTCAAACCAGTAAGACAAAGGCTTCGGAAGGTGCACCCCAAGAAATCCGCTGCCATTAAGGCAGAAGTTGAAAAACTTCTCCATGCTGGATTCATCTACCCGGTTCCTCTAACTGATTGGGTATCGAATATTGTCCCTGTTATCAAAAAACAAGGGACAATCAGAGTGTGTGTCGATTATAGGGATGTAAACCAAGCTTGTCCAAAGGACAACTACCCTACACCCTTCATCGACCAGATAATTGATGAATGCGCCGGATGTGAAATCTTTTCATTTATGGATGGGTTTTCCGGGTATAATCAAATAAATATCCGCCCACAGGACCAGTCAAAGACTTCATTTATTTGTCCGTGGGGCACATTCGCTTATCGAAAATTACCCTTTGGTTTAAAGAACGCAGGGGCGACATTTCAGAGGGCAATGAATTATGCCTTCCATGACATCAATAACATCGTTCAACCTTATCTCGACGATCTTCCGGCTCATTCGCGAAAGCGGACCGATCATCCGCAGCATTTAAAAGCGATATTTCTACGTTGCCGACACTACAAGATAAGACTAAATCCGCACAAATGTGTGTTTTGCGTCGGTTCTGGTCGTTTACTTGGCTTTGTAGTCTCTAAATATGGGATTCGTCTCGATCCTTGCAAGGTTCAGGCAATCATCAATTTGCCTCCACCTTCAAATTTGCTTCAGATTCAGAAACTCCAAGGGAAAGCAAACTTTCTGAGGAGGTTCATTCCAAATTACGCAGAACTTGCTAAAGGTTATACTCGTCTTTTGAAAAAGGATGTACCTTTCGTCTGGGACCAGGTGGCGCAAGCTTCCTTTGATGCTCTGAAAGATTGTCTAGTAAAAGCATCATTAATGTACGCCCCAGACTATCAAAGAGATTTTAACCTGTATCTGGCTGCAGCGGATACGACCATTGCGATGGTTTTAGTTCAAGAAGTCGATGGAATTGAACATCCTATATATTATTTAAGTAAAAACTTAAATGATACAGAAAGTAAATATTCTTATGTTGAAAAACTAGCGCTTGCAGCTGTTCAAGCGATTCAAAGGTTTCGACATTATGTCCTCTTTCGGAGAACTACCATTTTATCAGGTTGCAACCCCATGACTTATATACTGTCGCGATAGTTGCTTGGGGGCAAATATTCAAAATGGATAGCCATCCTTCAAGAGTTTGATCTAGAATTTGTAAAATCCAAATCAAAGAAAGCTCTAGTTTTCGCAGAATTATTATGCGATCTCCCATCTTCGTCCAACGATGAAACATCAGAAGAGTCAATCGTGGACGAAAGTTTGTTTCTGATATCTACAAGCAATGAGTGGTATGGAGATATCATAATTTATCTCCAAACCCAAAAATTCAGGTCTAACACCTCTCACTCAGAACAAAAACGTATACGATACCAAGCAAAAGACTACATGATCATCGGTGATACGCTTTACCGTCGTGGTATCGATACAGTCCTGAGGAGGTGCCTTACCCATGAGGAGGCCGAAAAAGCCCTGAATGAGTGTCATTCAGGCGCGTGTGGGGGGCATCAATCTGGATACGCAACAGCACAAAAAATCTTACGAGCAGGTTACTTCTGGCCAACTATGTTCAAAGATTGCATAATCGCAGTCAGAAGTTGCCACGCTTGTCAAATTTTCGATAGCAAAACCAGGAGACCGCCCGCACCTTTACAGCCAATAGTTGCTGTTGGGCCTTTCGCCAAATGGGGCATCAATTTCATGCAATGTAACCCCACCTCGACCGGGGGGCATGGGTATATTATAGTCGTTGTTGACTATTTTACCAAATGGGCCGAGGCGATGCCTACATTGGATAACACTGGTGAAACCGCTGCCCTTTTCTTTTTCAATCATGTAGTTGCCAGGTTCGGCATACCACAGGCTATAGTTACAGATCATGGGTCGCATTTTCGCAATCACATGATGGTCGAATTAGCTGCCAAGCTAGGGCTATCTCACGATAGCTCTACCCCGTATTATCTGCAAGCCAACGGACAAGTTGAAGCAATCAACAAGGTCCTGAAGCGTATGTTGCAAAGGATGATTGGGGTTCATAAAAGAAGGTGGCACCTAATCCTGTATTCAGCCTTGTGGGCCTACCAAACGTCGGTAAAGAACGCAACCGGGTTCACACCTTTCCAACTGGTGTACGGCTTGGAAGCAGTCTTGCCAATCCAGTGCGAAATTTCGTCGCTTAAACTCGCAATTGACCTCCTCCCCGGAACTTCGGAAGAAGAGGCTCGTTTCTTGGAATTAATCCAATTGGATGAAACCCGTCGTGATGCCGCTTTGGCTAACGAAGCCCATAAGAAACAAGTCAAGGCTCAGTTCGACAAAAATGTCAAACCCCGTGTCTTCTCAGAAGGTGACTTGGTCTTGCTTTATGATCAAGAATCCGATAAATTGGGAGCAGGTAAATTTAATTCCTTATGGATGGGCCCCTATATTGTTAAAAGGGTGTTAGCAAAAGGAGCCTACGAGTTAATGAATTATGACGGAATTCCACTGGCGCAGCCCCACAACGGGTTGTACCTCAAGCGTTACTATGCTTAAATAGTAACCTGTATGCTTTTGTTGTATTTTGTTTTCGCTAAAGTATTTGTCCTGGTCAAGTGATCCACCTTTTTCATTTATTGCAGATGTCAAACCTCCTGGAGACATGTGTTGGATATGCCGACGGAGCGAGTCGTAGTTCGCGGAACCTATCCTCCGCAGCCTGGGCCATTTTTGATCCAAGCGGTGAGTTAGTAAGTTTCAGAGGTGTATGTATTGGGCAATCAACGAATAACATCGCTGAGTATAGCACGTTGATAGAAATACTCTCTGATGCCATCACCCGTGGCATACGCCGACTAATTGTCAGGCTAGACTCACAGCTCGTAATACTACAACTCAATGGTATATATTCCGTTCGCAATCCAGCTATTTATCGCATGTTCCTCAGGGTTAAGATTTTGGAAAGACAGTTTGATTCAATTCAATACCAGCATATTTCCAGAAACTTAAACACATTAACTGACTCATTAGCAAACTATGTGTTAGATAGACATTTGCAACATTTATAAAAAGGACACATCATCAATGATTGTACATACAGATCATATAACTCAACCAGAATAAAACTCGAAAATCGAAATATATATAAGCTGTTTATCGTTCATACATATTGTTCTGTAACCAAGACAAAAATTGGTCATATGACCTAAAACTCAAAAATGCTAGGGGGACCCTAGCCTAGTGGTGCTCATGATAGCACGTCACGGCCTCTGCAATCATGCGCAAGAGACGAGTCCATCGTCTAAGCACACCAGTAGTATGTCGCTGCAACTGTAAAGGTAACTCATCGATCCGTACATCTGGAATGTCGAGAGTAAGGCTCTCAACCTGCTCCTGCACAGCTGTAAGGGTCTCAGCGTCGTCAAGGTCGCGAAGAATAACTCTCCCAGCAGGCTCCACTGCCGGGGCAGCAACTGGCGGTCTCGGACGAACTGCTGGACGAACAGGACCAACATCTACATGCACCCAAGAGTTTGATTAAAAGTCTTGATAGAATAAAGCACAGCAACATTATGAATAAAAACAGTAAACAATGATATGGTCAAAGATTTTACCAATAGCGCCCCACTGTTCGCCATCCGGTAACACCAAATCCGGATCACCTCGGAAATCCATACCCACATATGGATACTCGGAAAAGACCATCTCCTGGCGCTCGAACCACCTGAAGAAGGCATCAGTGAAAGTAATCTGAGGTTGACCAGCATGCCTAGACATGTGATCGACCCACCTCTGCATGCGTGGCTCGGTCGGAGAAGGCAAGTCGAGTACAATATACTGAGGCTGCATCAGTGGGATTTTCTCCAAGGCAAAGGCAGTCAGAATAGAACCAAAACCAAAGTTCTTCAGCTTCCCGTCCTTTACCTTGGTCAATTGACTTTTCATCTGGACAAGTACTGCATCACACCAGTTGAATACTTTCGGTTGGAGACACTCTTATCTTATGACTGGGTAATCGAGTAGTTTTAGCATAAAGTTCATGCTCGTTAAAAAATAAACGCAAGATCCGAGTAGTTTTAACGCGGTCTTCATTCTCGTTAAAAAATAAATATAAGCAGTGAGCAGAGTTTCCTCCAGTGTTTAAGCTCATTTTTAACTAAAAAATGAACCTATCCCGGTAAATAACCACTGTGATTGTAAATTTATCAGCCATAAAAACCTTGGTCGTGTTTGCACCTGCCACCTCCACTTTTCATTTGGCCGATCGTTCACCTCCATATGATTGTTTACCCATTTTGAGGAACAGCTGCGAAGAGTGATTTCACCTAGCCATCCTTGTGACACTGCCGTGATTGGAAAATTCCAACCTGTACCTGGAATCAGTTGCTATCCATGTTTATCACTCGTTCCTCAAAAGACGAGTCTTCTTTAAGCTCTTTTCAATTGACTCGTAAAATATGAAAAGATTGCCGAGTTTTGGCCTTCCAGCTCGTTAAAGGACAGGAAGAGCTATCCCTCCTCTAGATTTTAATCTTTTTGGACCTGAGGGATTATTGCACAAAAAGGTTGAGCGCTTGTTTTATTCGGCTTGTTAAAGTTATCGAAAACTCATCCCTTCTGTATTGTTTTATACTTTTTCAGACTTAAGGGATTAGATGACGAAAAATGAATTTTGGAGTTGACTTTATGTACCTTTTTAGACTCTCTAAAAATGAAAAGGACCGAGTTATCCTTGTCGTTAGACTCGTTAAAATGATTAAATAGCGACAAACTTGTCTTTAGACGAGAACGAGTTTCCCTATCGCTAGGCTCGTTAAAACATAGCGATGGGCTTGCCCGAAGGGCAGGTTATAGAACAAGCATATGTTATCCTCCTCAAGCTTGACAAAAATAAAGAGGTACTGGTCAGTAATGACTGGGGAAAAATTGGGAAAAATCAAGAAAACTTTGATGGTAGCAGGTCATTCTTGAACATGACACTTTTCCTCCGTACCACATTCGGGTTGGGTTGTTTCATTCACCGGTCACATCACCATGGTCTCGCCATGCCATCCATATTTGGGGTAATGCTACCAATCCATCGCATCAGTGTTGCCATATGTTCAAGAGAAGTCGTTCAGAAAGAGTCAACCGGGTCCCATCCACTGTCATACATTATCCTTCATCCATTCATGACCGCCACCCTGAATCATATGTCACAAATCGTTTTCACCTCCATTAAAGTCATTAGCTCCGTTCCGTGTCACTGATGTGGGATTCATTAAGGCCCTCCTGTGACGGATCGCTTCTTGTCGGCATCAGCTCATTATCCAAGAAGTTGATCTAGGAACGCCCCCTTCAGTACTTTGAAGCTTGCATGCCTCAATGGCAAGTTTCTCACTTCCTGCGACAGGTATACATCAATGACCTTCGACTAGAAGATTTTGCGTGGTGTTCGACGCTAAGTCCTTTATTCACACCACGTGAATTGTACTGCAGTACCTTGAGGGTCATTATCATTATCGGTGATTCCTCTCGCGCTTGTTAACGGTTTACATCATTGACCGGTAATCAAGCGATGTCTTTCCATGTTCGACTTCAGCGCAATTCTCACATGGATCGACTTGTACTTAGAGTGAAGATCGAATGAGTTTGAAGACCCCGGATCTAGTTTCATCCATCCGGGCTGCGATATATATTCAGGAAAAATAAAGACATTTGACATGTACATCATTGCAGCAGATGATCATCCTACTCAAAGGATGATAATTTCACCAAAATTATCAGTCTACCATCAGACGATCGTCTGTTCTATGTACAAAAAATGAATTTATAAAGCTGAGCATGGGAATGCCCGCCTCAGCTACATCATGAAAGCAGAATGAATCATAATGTATTGTATTGTATTTTATTACAGGTCTCCTCCGAGCAGATGGATGAACTTCGGACCCTCCTGGATAAAGCATTTCACCCGATAAACAGCCTCATACTTTAGGGGGCAACTGTTATAGACATTTTTGTGCCTTGCATCACTGAGCATAAAATGTCGATAATCAAGGGATCCAAAGTCCCTAAACATGTTGTTCCTACCCCTAGAGGAACAAGGCCAACTAACCACAGCAATTCACTGAAGTTCTCCACCTGAAAACACTCAAAAACAAGCCAATTCTGGATCATGTCAACTGCTCCACTGAGCATCTGCGCTGAATGTCAACTGCTCCACTGTCTACCTGTGTTAAATGTCAATTGCAACAAAGGCTACCTGCGCTGAGCGAGTTTGGACAAGTGGCAGAGTCATTTCTCAAGGTGTCAATGCCCAGGAAGCTTCCAAAATGACACTTGGATCAGGGAATTCGACTGGTGATGAATAAGAGGTTCCAAATCTCCAAGTGGAGCAAGGACCTCCAAGTGGACTCAAGAACTATGAGAGGGAGAGGACACTAGTCAATTTCTCAAGTTGACTCATCCTCTCTCCAATATCCCTATATATAGATCTCTCCTACAAGAGGTCAGAGAGGCTGGAATTTGGTATTTGCAAAGAATTGTTGTTGGTTTGTGGCTAGAAACATTGGGTGTGTTATGCTTTGAAGGGAATTGAAGAAGGAATTCCATTCTGCTCGGAAGGAGATGCTGGGTTGGATCCCTATGGGTTGTATCTCTTCCTGAATCCTGTTACTTTCAATAAAGCTATCTTGATTCTTCCCTATATGCTGGTGTATTTTGTATGATTGCATTAGTATATTTGATTTACTTCTAATCCTGAATCATTTATGAATATGTATATTTGCCTTTGTATTGTGTTCTTCTCTTGTTGCAAGTAGCTGTTCTCTTGTCACGGGTAGCTGTTCTCTTGTGATCTCGTGGGATTCAAGTAGCTGTTCTCTTGATCAAGCAAGGAGGCAAGTAGCTGTGGACACACAAAGAGAAGAGGATCTAGATCGAGGGACAACCGGAAGACAACGGTAAGTCTGCCAATCTCCCCTCTTTCACATTTCATAAAGGAAGGAATCATAATAGCTGTATTCGTTTGTTGCTAAGGCGTTGTCACACCTTAGGTGGATAGGATCGTCCTAAATAGGCATTTTTCCCCACAACACAGTGGAGGGAGTGACACTTTTTATAGTGAACTTGTTGTAGGTGGAAACCGTCTACTTCTAGCTCTATTCCTAATGGAGATCAACTCAATCTCCACAATAATCTTACTTATATGCTTTCTAAATCCTACAGTAGACCCCAAATTTGAGGTCTATGAAGTCACATCTAAGAATATATACAATATATGTGGATTCATGTACTTATCGAGAAATTTCTAGGGATCTCGCCTTCAAAAAATGCCACTCTCACTGGGTCCAAATCAAGTGGAAATGCAAAGGCCAAATCAAGTTTGAATTCAGTGTCAAGGGTTTCTTCACGATTGTATTTTCCATCCTAGAGGGTCAAACATGTATATTCGATAATGGCCCATGTGATCAAAGGAACCTATGCACTATGAGTATTTCAGAATAACCCATGTAAGCAACCCAAACCTATGAGAAACTACCTATGAACCATGTTGCACTCAATTTGTCAAAGTTCCAAGGAAGTGAAAGTGCCAACCTTTTTCAACAAAATCAAATCATCTATCAACAATCTATATATCACTGTAAACCCATTCAACAAGTTATGTAATGTAAATTATCCTAGTAAGACCTTGAATATATGTAACAATCAAAGTAAGCCTATTATTTTCGCAAAAAGTTTTATCCTAGGAGGTGTTAGCTACCTATACCAATAGGTTTCATATTTCATGATTGGCAAGGAAAGGTCCAAATATGCTCTGCTTTGATGATGCAAAGATCACATATTTTCAAGAGAAAACAATCTGTGTATATAGCTTGCTGTTCTCTCAATTTTGATGGATGGTCCAACAGCCTAATCTGGATCATCCCATGTTTTAAACTTTCAGTTGTAGAATAGAGAAAGAAGTCTGTCCAAATTGTTTAATCTTGGCAGACAAGTAGTGTAGGTAGAGAAGAAAGGCTCCCAACTGCTTAATCTGGGACCTTGGAAGAAATAAGGGTAGAAGTAGATAGAAAAACAAAAGAAAAAAGCCAGAGAAAAGAAAGGGCAAATAAGGGTCTGCAAGTCTAAATGCACCCTCCAAGAAGAAAACAAAAAATGCTAGGCAAAGTAGATGGGTAGGCAGTTGGGGTTGCAGGAATATCATTTCTTACAAATTGCAAGTGTGATTAGCCTTGTTCATAAAGCAAAATCAATGAATTGAGAAGTCCTTCTTCTCCATCAGGTTGCAGCAAGCAGAGAAGCATGTCTAACTTCCCAAATTTTCCCCTTTTTCATTCATAACTAACATCCCATCATCAGTTGAGATTCATGGAAGAATTGATGGTTTTATAGTGGTTCTTAGTCCTATTAGAAGCCACATTTCTTGTCTAAAACTCTTTTTATTTTGATCTACTCCCTAAGCTAAGTTATTTTCAAATAAACTTAGTGTTATCTCCCCTCATCCACTCCTTTCATCCATATTAACCCTAACTCTATTATATAATTCCCCTATGTTACCTTTTCCCTAGTACTATAACACCATGGTGTATAAACCCCAAACATTGTATAAATATCCCTCCCCTTGGCATTATAGCCAATAAGTCCTCTGTCAGGGATCAAATGACATCTGGTCACTTTGATAAACCTAAGTCTAAACCCCTCCCCTCTTCTGAATTCATTTGGCCCAGTAAAACCTTCATTTGCTAAAGAAAACCTTATAAAAGACCTTGTTCTACCTATACCCGCTTTAATTTGCAAAATAAACAAAAAACCCACTTTTCTCATTTATCCAAAGTATGGGCGCCGTGTTATTTTTATATTAAAAGGGCATTGAAAAACCTTTATAAATCCGCCTATACCAAGAGGTCTCCGCCAAGCACAGATCCCGAAATAAATATTAAAATAACCCCGCCCCCTTCCGTATTGTCCGATCATTTCACTAACCCGTCAACCGTCGGATCGGACCCCTTTGATCCGACGGTCCTCATTCATATCGGAGCAGCCCCGACGTCTGACAGATACCTTCCGATATCTGTCAGAGGGTGACGTCAGGCCTCCGCCACGCGTCATCCCCACAGCTTATCGGAGGTACGCCTGACAATCCCTCTTCCGTATCATAAGCGGTGCGATGAGAAACCGCTAACCGCTCCCGGTTTTTAGTCGATCCGCCCAGCCAACGTCACCACCACGTCATACCCACGTCAGTGCCACCCCGCCGTCGCGTCAGCTCCTTCGTCCGCCCCCGCGCTGATATGTCCGCCACCTCATCATCCCCGTGGACCAATCAGAGCCTGCCACCTCACCCGATGACGTCATGCTGACATCATCCAAAAAATGCGCCAATATTCCAAAAATCCATATTTAGGCCAATTTCTGCATTTTTTCATACTTTTGCCACAAGAGCTGTTGCTTTCTCTGCATGATTTTACATCCAAACTTGCACCACCTTTGCTGAAATCAATTCGGAGACCCCCGGCACTCCATTTCTATAGTCATTCGTGACCATTGCTCGCTGTTTAACAGGTATTTTCCCTTATAAATCCTTCATATGCCTGCTTTGTCTGTGAATTCCCTCAAAAGAGCTTAAAGGACAAAAAACTTGCAAATTCACCGGCGAAATCTTGGTGCCTAGCCCCCATTTACAACTGTGAGCTCGAAAAACACCAGCTGAGCCTTGTTTGCCCACATTTTCATAAAAAACTGTACTATGTGCGCGCAATCGTGAAACAACTTACTCAAACTGTACCTACCTGCCTCAAAAGACAGATTAAGACCACACATTGGTCTTATTTGCACTTCAAACAGTATTTCAATTGCTGTAGCTGTTTCACTCACCCTTTGTTCCATACAATTCACATTTTTCGTTGTAGAAAACTCTTTTGTGTTGCTCTGCATAGCAACTCCATCCATAATCCTAGGAGAAATCATGGATCCACCAGTAGCTCCTATAGTGTTGAACGTTGCTCCACTGAATGCCCCTCAGAGACAATTGGAATGGCAGTCTCTGGCAGACATGGACTATCAGATTTCAGAGGAAATGCTGATGAGGACTAAGTTCCACATCCACCTGCTCAATGAATTGAAGGCCAAGCATGAGACTGGAACAGATGTGCTGGGCATATGGGACTCATTCCTCCCTATTTTTAAGCTCCCTCAGGTTAGACAATTCCCTGATTTGATCCATCTGTGTGCTGAAAACTATGACCCCACTCAGAGGGCAGTTCTCGACCCTTCAGGCTTAGCTGTGTTTTATGTCACCCCAGAAGCTATCAAGGATATGCTCTGCTTCAGGACTGAGAAGAAACTGGTCCCTCTATCACTTGTAGACCTGATAAATCAAGGAGCCAGAATGACAGATGCTCAGGTCACCAAATTAAACCAGCTATACATTGACTCTGACTCTATGATGTATCCTCCTATCAATCAAGTATACCTCAACCAACTGGGCAGAGATCTTGCAGACATGATTAGTCCCATTTTGGGCTACAACTCAATTGAGTTTGTTGATCAAACTGTGCTGGTAATGATGCTCATGTTTGCTCCTAGCAAGTCTCCTATCTGCTATGACTATGCCACCTATATAGCAGACAAAATACATGAGCAGCTAATGAACCTGGCAAGAGAAAGAGTGTTTAGATATACCTCTTACATTTACCACTTGATCTTATATCATCAACATCAGAAGTTCTCTTTTCCAATCAAAAGAGAGGATGCCCAAGGCAATCCAAGGTCAGTGGTCTATTGGTCCTCTGCTTTGCACTGTAGATTTGAGTCTCCTTATACTTATTGTGAGCTCATAGATCTCTTCATCCACCCAGCTATGTCAATGATGATGGGCTCACCTACTCCAAGGCTCACTGATGAAATGCAAAGGATCCTGCAGCTATCCAAATCATACAGCATTGGGGACTGGTAATTTTACCAGAACCACACCGTCATCAGGATATATGGGTGTGAATTGCCTCCCTACAGGCTACCCAAATATGTGCCCATGAGGCTGTTTGCCCTAGAATACTTCAGGCAGTTTGGCAATGTTGATGTGCTTCACTTTTCAGGCAAAGGCAAGAAAGCACAGTTGAAAGTCAGAAACCAACTTGGCCACTTTGTCTATAACCACAGGGAGGAAGGTTGGAGAGAAGCAGACAGGATACTTGAGTCCCTTGGCCTTCAAACCAGTTTCCTCTGGAAACCTTATGACCCCAACCACTTCATCACTTTGAGAAGGCTCAAATATAAGCTCTCTGGCTATGATCATGTAAAGATCCCTCACATTGAAAAACATGCAAACCAAGAAAAATGGAGGAGAGGAACCCTAGAAGAGCCGATTACACAAGAAGAGCTGAATCAAAGAGCGGTGAGGAAGCTAAAAAAGATGGCTGACCTTGAACTTTGTTCACAGGTGTTTTCCCTTCCAAGCACACAAGTGGGAGCAGTTGCATCCTCCTCGACTGTAAATCAGCAAGCACCCAAAGCCACTAAAGATATATCAAGCAAAGGAAAGGAAAAGGAAATGGAGACCGAGCAGCCACTTCATGAGAAGGTACAGCAACAGCAGCAGCAGGTAGAACTACAACAACAACAGGAATTGCAGCAAGAAGAAGGGCAGCATAATAAAGAGCAGCCCCCACAGCAAGAAGGGGTAGTTGAGGCCCCAATTTTCACAGAACAGCAGGCACAACACATAGTGCCTCCTAGGCAAGAAACATCAGTTGATGCATCAATCCTCCAAACTCCACAAAAGGAGGATACTAGCAGAAAAAGGGACAGAGAGACCCCCTTGACCACATCAGAAAGTCAGGGTGAAAAAAGACAGAGATTGAATCCTTTCTCTGAAGAGGAAATGCCAACAGGGCAGTCTCTGGGCATGGGCCCACCTAGCAGGGAAGCATCTGCAAGTTCCTTCCAAGAGGAACAGAACAGAACTGTGGGAGGAGAAGTCAGCTCCTCTAGCCAATAGAGAGAGGGTGAACTGAGTATCAAACAGCAGTTCATAGACATAAAGAAAAGAAATGAGCCCATAAAAATACAGCTCTACAATCATTTGCTGAAGATGGCTCCCACTAACCAGCAAAGACTGATGTCTGCTTTTGATGTTAGTGAAGGAAAAATGATCATGAGTCATTTCTTGCCAGTTGTAGCACAGCCCCAGTCTCATGCAGATTATATAAGGACCAATCTTGAGGTCCTTGCCAAAGACATCCACCCGATGGACAAAATTGAGTTACACAAACAAACGGGTGAGATGGTCTATGCCTCCTTGGCAGACAAAACATTGGACAATTATAGGCTGGAAAATAGCCTTAATAATACAGCTGCCCAACTTGAATTGGAAAGGGCATCCTCACAAGCTAAGGACAACAGAATAAGGTCCTTAGAAGATATAATTATTGAGATTGGGCATGATCCCAAAGATATCAAGGGCATACAGGAAATATTGAAGTTAAGGGATGCAGACATGGCCGCTTTGAAGAAAAAGATCAAAATGCCAGCCACCATTCACCCTCAAACAGATGAGGTTGCCCAGCAGAGGCATGATCAAGAGGCCTCAACCTTGCTGGTGTCTCTATATAAGCAGTTAATCCAGACACAAGAAAAGCTGGGAGAATCAGAGGCTGCACAGGCAGCATTACAGGCAGCTTTGAAGCAAAGAGAAGAAGGTCAGACCTCCCAGCCTCCTCCTGAAGTAATAAACCTGGAGGAAACTGCTCCAACTACTGTTCCTCCTCCTCAACAAACAGAACAGGCAGCAACATCCACCTCAGCAGTACCACCAGCAACAGAGCAGGCCCCAAGCTTGGACATGCAAAAGCTGAGGAATGAGATCCAGGCCCTGGAAGCTCAAATGACAGAGCTGAATGAGACCAGGGATAAATTGGCCAAAGTAAATGATAGATATGACAAATCCAAGCAGTCTGTGGCAGAAAAGGGCAGGGAGATAAAAGCCCTCAAAGACAGGATCAAAGAGCTAGAGAATGAGCTCAAATTAGATAAGGTTGTGGCTGAGCTTAAAATAGTGTTGTGGGCTAATATTGGCCAATCTATTAATGACCAATGGCAATATATTGAAACAATCCATGAGCAGTTAGAGCTCATTCCAAAAGCACAGACTGAAATTCAGAGATCAAGAGCTTCTCTAAGCAACATGCCTGAAATTGCCACCAGGATGATTAATGTGCTTAACAATAGAACAAGTACCCAGTTGGCTGCCATGGGAATTTCAAACAGAACTGAGCACATTCAGTTAATCAAGAGGGTTCTCACACTGAGAAACTTGGTATAGACATTAGAGAGAAGAACCCAGGACATGCAGACTGAGGTAAACAGGTTTTTGGAGAAGTTTCAGGTATTGGAAAACAGAGGGCTCCCTAGCTTACTGAACAGCGCAGGGAGACTGTTCACACATGAGCAGTATGCCAAAAGGGTTAATGCATTTGCCACAAGTCAGATCAATGAAAAGCCCAGCACCTCAGAGGAAACAGGGCCAACCACAGGACAGACTCTCTACAACAGAGTAGAAAGTTTATTTTTCATAATGAATGAAATCAAACACCTGTTTGAGGTGCCTCCCAATTTTTACAAATATATAGAGGCAGAGGAGACTATGGATGCAATTCTCAGGAATCAACTACCTACACTAGAATGGTGGACTAAGGCCATATAGATGATTTTATAAACAGGAAGCCATTCAATAGATTTTGTTCATGAAAAATGCAAATTGTCATACACAGGACAGTTTAAAAGAATCAGCATGCATTAAAGATGAAAGCTGAGCCAACTCAGCAGAAATTACGGCCAACAAAGCAAGACGGACAGCTATAGGTGTCCAGGCCGAGAAGCTATAGCAAAGCAGCTCCAAAAACGCATTTCTCAGCATTAATGCAGATCACTCCAACCGAGTCAATGGCCTCCAAAGGCCAAAATATCTTCTGACAAGCATAAAGATGCATTTACTTTGTATTCAATGATGTAATAACTTTCTTATCAAATATCTTGAAAAGTTGGTGAACGTATTCATTTCTGAGATAACTTAGCACTCAGATATTTTGTATAACCGATGGTATATATTTGCCCCTCGCACAAGCTTGAGGGGTTGTTGTTGATTTCTCTTGAAGAAGTTCTTATGTTGTAATCCTTTCAAAGTTTAATAAAGAAAGTGATGGAATTTCTCGGAGTTCTGAAGTGTTGAATGCGTTCTGGTGTCTGTTGAAAAACTGCAGGATTCCTGTGTACCTCATAATACAATAAGTTTTTCTGTAACTCTCTTTGTTATGTGTTTCAATCTCTTACAATCCATATGTGTTTCTAATTTCTAAGTGTTTAGCAACAAAGAAAAAGAATAACCTTCAGGACTTATTCATGCAATACCCTGAGTTCAATCTATGTTGTTAATGAATGTTTTCTTCAGCTATAATCTTGATAAGTGTAATTCTTAATTGCTGCACTTTCAGAATATATCTTTCACAGTGACCTTTGTTTCAGGAATTCAATTTTGCTCCTGAGCCACATGTTTCACTTTCACTTCACCAGCTTAATGGGGAATTCTTAATTGCTTTCTGTTGGCTGACCATACATCACCATTTAAGTTTAAATTTTGTTTGTTGAGATACCCAATAGGCCCTGCAGTCTGAACATCATCACTCCAGCATTTCAAAACATTTCACAGCTCTAGACTCCATTGCCCAATGATATACTACTGTCTGAACACTACATCTTAAGCACTGAAAGAAGTCCTTCAACCAAAACATAAACCAAAAACCTGAGCATAATAGCTAGCCTAAAACACTATCAAAATAGAGACAAATCATAAAGAGAGAGCCCTCTCTGATTACAGTTTGGCTAGGAACTGTGATCCAAAGATTGGTTAGTGGTTACCCCGGCCGTATTCCCTTGGGAGTCATAGGGAACAACCTGGGTGTTAACAGGAGGTTTTTCATCTCACTCACTCATGTGTGTTTCTAAACACAGATGTCGGAAAAGCTTTTCCCATCCAGCCTCACCCCAAAGCTAGGGTAGAATTCTGCGTCAAAGACTTAGGTGAGTCCTAGTGTTTTTGTCGAGTCCGATGTAAAAGTGATTTGGGAATAATTTAATCTATTTGGATAAATTATTTTATTACAAATCACTTGGTGTACTAGATCATATTGTGTCGCAAATTGAGTATTCATTTTGAGGGTTTAAGCCAAATGTGTATTCCTCTTTGAGGGTAGTAAATGTAAAAATATTATGTATTAGAGGGTGGAAAAATATTAAATTCTCCCATGTGTAAATTAATTAATTTTGCTTGCAAAATAAAATTAAATCATAACCTAGAAAATTATTTAATTAGAGTCAAAATTAAAATGTCTTAGGAAAATAATTCTCCAAGTGGAAAAATTCATAGATCCTAAAGGAATGAATTTTTAAAGGTCCTGGAGATCCTGAGGATGAACTGAGTGTGGCAGAGAGCGACGACTGGTAAGAGCTAGGGTTTACAGAAATTAATCAGGCATTGAACACCATGGAGGGGTGTAAAGTGGGGAGCTCAACTCCCTCCTACAGTTAGGCAGTCTCCAGCTGAGGCAAGAAACCACTGGAGGTTGAAAAAGGTCTTTCAGGAGGAGGGAAATGGGACAATGATGACACACAATAGCAGAATAATAGGAGGGAGGGAGATGGAAAAAAAGATAAAGAAGAAGAGGACAAGAAACAACAAGCAAAAAACAAAAAACAAAATGGTCCATGTAAGCCTAAGACCGTTGTCAAAGCCAGAGTTGTGTTAAGTGATCCAACACTGTAGGCGCATATGGATCACATGAGGACTTATGCTATCATTTGTAAATTCATGGGGTTATGTCCCACAGAGAAGGCACTACAAGCATGGATTAAATATCACTGGAAACCTGAAGAGGATATAGACCTACATCTTGGGTCAAAGGGGTTCTTTACCGTAGTCTTTACTAACATTGAGGATAAAGACATGGTGTTTGAAGGAGGGACCTACTTCTATGCAGCTGCAGGCCTCTATATGCGGCCTTGGATGATGAATTTTGTCCCGGAGTGCGAGACCTTCACTTCGGTCCTAGTTTGGGTACAACTCTACACCTTACCACTAGATTACTGGCAACCAGAATCTTTATCAGCAATAGGAAATAAATTAGGGAATTTTGTTAAAATATCTGAGGCAACGAGAAGGGGAAAGTACACCTCCTTTGCTCGTATATGTGTGGAGATGGATCTCTATGGAGCTCTACTGGATGAGGTGATCCTAGAAGTTTTTGATGACGAATGGGTGCAAACAGTGGATTATGAACATGTTCCTTTTAAATGTCACAAATGCCATGAACATGGGCATCTATTCAGAGACTTCCCTCTCAACAATATAGAGAGCAGAAATAAAGTTACAATAGGGAAAGAAATTGAAAGCTTTCATAAAGGGGAAAATAGAGGTAAAGGAGGGAAAAGGTTGCAAAAGAAAAACCACACCGAGGAAAAACAAGGAAGTTAGAATAGGTACAAGATACTAGAAGAAGAGGAAGAGGTAACAAAGGCAAATCAGAGGTAACAAAGGCAAATCAGGCCACAGAGGAAAGCCCAGGGGAGAAGGAAAAGGAAGAAAATAGGGAGAAGATACAGGACAAGAACTAGTAAAATGAGACTATGTTGAGCAAAATGGAACTTGAAATGGACCAAGAAATGACCCTGAGTGAGGTGGAAAGGGAGGATCATGAACTGCGGGATATTCTCAAAAGTGAACATATAGATCTAGAAAGATTACTGAAACAGGGGAACATGGAAGGTATGGATTCATTACCTCAAGATGAGTTTAATAGAGTGCAGTAGTTGTTTCTATGCAGAACTCAGGATAAAGGGCTGGGAGGGAAAAGAAACCTCAAAGGCCAGGACAACGAAGGGGTAAAAACCTTGAAAACCACAGCAGGAATCGCTCCCAGAAACCCAGGAAGGAAAAGGGGTAGAAAGAAACAAAATGAGTTACTGATAGAATGTGGAAAAATGATGATAGATTCAGGTAAGATGAAAGATCTAGCCAGCTAGTCCTTTACAAATCTTTCTTAATGAAGCTCACATATTGGAATATTAGAGGTCTAGGAAGTAAAAGGAAGCAAAGGAATCTTAACAATAGAATGAGACAAGAAGCTCCAGATATGATTTTCATCTAGGAAACTAAATGTTCAATTCAAAAAATAAGAGAAACACACAGCAAATGGCTCAAGAGATATGAATTTTTAGAAGTCAAGGCAGACAAAATAGCAGGATGTATTCTTGCACTTTGGAACCCTCAAAAGATTGGCATAGTGGATGCTGAGGCATCTAGGAATTATTTATCAGTGGTTATTCAACTTGTGGGAGACACAGAGACTTATTTAATCACAAACATTTATGGCCCTCAGAGACCTGATGACAAACTCATACTACTCACTTCTCTAGAGGATCTAAGAGATAGACATTCAAGAATACCATGGATTCTGGGTGGGGACTTTAACATGATCAAATCCCTGTCAGAAAAAAATGTGGGACCAGAACATTAAGCACGGACACTATAGAATTTTAGAATTTTATAGACAACATGAAGCTAGTTGACACAGTTACAAGTAATGCCCTCTTTACCTGGAACAAAAAAATAGGAGGAGAGTCTCAAGTAGCCTCAAAGTTGGACAGATTCATTATCACAGAGGATCTCATCCTCACAGACCTTGATATGACAGTGAGAATTCTCCCCTTTGGTGGCTTGGACCATTGGCCTATTCAATTTGAGATGACCAGCATTGGTACCCCAAAGAACAAACCTTTTAGGTTTGAAAACATCTGGCTCACCCATCCAGAATTTATTAGCAACATTGAAAAATGGTGGAAAGAAGATCTGCAGATCCAGGGAACGAGGATGTTTCTATTACACAAAAGATTGAAACATATCAAACTCAGGCTCAAAGATTGGAATAAGAATGAGTTTGGCAACATTTTTGAAGCAAAAAAAGTTGTTGAAAGAAAAATGTAGGAAATCAGTCAAACCCTTATCACAGATGGATTTGATGGGGAAAGAAATGAACAAGCCAACAAGCATCAACAAGATTGGGAGGACTTAGGTAAACAAGAGGAAATATTTTGGAGACAAAAATCAAGAGTACAATGGCTAAACGAAGGGGAAAGAAACACAAGGTTTTTCCACAGATTTACAATGGAACACAGGTCTCACAACAGAATCTCCATGATCAAGGACTCTAGAGGCCAACATCTCAATACCCATAAACAAATAGAATCTGTGTTGGTTCAACATTTTCAAAGCATAGTAGAGGAAACTCTCTTATATAGATCACAATTTATTAGGGACTTCACAAAGCACATCCCTATGCTAGTAACAAGAGAAGATAATTATAATCTTAATAGGATGGTGAATGAAGAGGAGGTTAGTGAGGTCATAAAATAAATGCAAAATGGAAAAGTGTCAAGCCCGGATGGTTTCAATGTAGATTTCTCTAAAGCACGTTGGAGTATTGTCAAGAAAGATATTCTGAATGTGGTGGAGGACTCCAGGAAAAATAGAACTGTATTGAAAGCGCTCAATACATCCTTCATCTCAATGATTCCTAAACAGGACAATGCTATGACACCAGATAGATTTAGACCTATAGATTTATGCAATGTGGTGTATAAGATAATATCCAAAATTATTTCCAACAAACTCAAACCCCTTCTTCCTACTCTGGTTTCTATGGAGTAGACGGGATATGTGGAGGGAAAACAAATTCTCAATAAATTAATTCAAGCGCAAGAGGTGGTTCACTCATTGATGAGTAAAAGGCAGGCAGGAATGATTATGCAATTGGACCTAGAAAAGGCATATGATAAGTTAAATTGGACCTACATCAGGAAGGTCTTGCTAGCTTTTGGATTTGACCACAACTGGGTAAGATGGGTAATGGCCCTGGTGACTTCCTCTAATTTTTCAATTCTGGTAAATGGTTCTCCATCTAAGACCTTTAAACCTTCAAGAGGCCTCAGGTAGGGAGATCCTCTATCCCCCTTTCTCTTTATTCTTATGATGGAAGGACTAGGTCGAGCCATAAAGTCCACTAAAGAAGCAGGTAAGATCCAGGGCCTCAAACTATCATAGAATGAACAGGGTTTGACCCATCAACAATGTGTAGATGATACCATGCTATAGGGCATTCCCATGGTCAAAGAAGCACTAGATTACAAACAAATCCTGAGTGACTTCGCTATGGCAGTGGGCATAGAGGTGAGCCTCTCCAAATCAAAGATTTTCTTTTTCAATACTAACATTGCTATTCAGTGAAATATATCTAGAATTTTGGGCTTTCAAAGAGATATGCTACCTTCCAAATATTTGGGAGTACTGCTCACAGACAAACCTATGAACAAGACTGTTTGGGAGTCTGTGATTAATAAGCTACAGGACAAGACTCGAATATGGACTAACAAATCTTTGAACTTGGCGGGCCGATTGGTGCTTACAAAAGCTATCCTGTAAACAATCCCCATCTTCATGTTTTCAGCCCTTCCAGCTCGAAAAGGAGTTATGAAAAAATTCAGAAATATCCAAAGAGATTTCCTTTGGGGTAAAGGGGAAGAAAAGAAGAAATGGGCCTTGGTAGCCTGGGAAAAGATTTGTAAACCTAAAAACCACGGAGGTTTAGGACTGGATGATCCTGAAGTGCTAAATAAAGTTTTGGGGGCAAAATTATGGAGATGGATAAAAGATTCAAATGCTACTTGGGCTCAAATTTGGAACCAAAAATATGCAAGCAATTGGAAAAACAAGGACCACATAAGAATGTCTGGCATCATAAAAGGCTCCCACATCTGGAATAAATCTTGGGAAAATAGAGACATAGTTCGAAAGAATAGCTTCTGGGAGATTATAGCGAGAGACCTAGCATGGTTTTGGGAGTATAAATGGCAACAAGAACCTAAGTTGTTAAGAGAGGGCTTTATGGATCTCAAAAATGATACTGATAACAAAGGGTTACTCCAAGTAAATGATTTTTGGGATCAGACAAATAGCGAAGGAAAATGGAGAACTTGGAAGAAAATGGAATACAGGGATAACAACCCCTTGAAAGCAAAGGCTGATGCTCTAATGGCCATTCTGGATCAAAGAAAGATACTGATATTAGCTGATCCTGACCAACTTAGATGGGGAAATAACAATGAAGGCACCTTTAACCTTAAAGAGGCAAAACACATAGCCCTTGAGCTTGATTCCACAAAACCAGATTGGGTTTGGAAGAATCTCTCGAAGAACCAAGGATGGATGAAAACCAAACTATTCATGTGGCTGGTACATCATAAGAAAATTCTGACATGGGAGAATATCCAGAAAAGGGGCGTTTTGGGCCCATCCAGATGCCAGCTATGTGAATCACAAGAGGAAACAATGGAGCACCTTCTCAACACCTACATATTTACCTCCACGTTGTGGGATGGTATTGCCTTAATATTCAGACAAACAAACAGGGACAGAGGAAGCATTACCAATACCCTAAGCAATTGGAGGAGGAACTTCTCTGATTATGAAATGATAAACAAAGACTAGGCTTTAGCTCCAAGCTTCCTAATATGGGACTTCTAGAATGAACGCAACAATAGAATTTTCAAAAATAAAAAAAGTTCCTCCCAAACCATCATGGAACAAATTTTAAGATAGCTCAAGGAGACGGTTGGAACTTTAATGCAAACACCCCTTACAAATCTCCCTTCAAATGTTGATGTGTAGATACTTCTTTAGTTGGGTATGCAGGGGCTTATTCCTCAGGCCAAGAATAGGTTGGCAAAGCAACTGGTCACTGATAAAGATTTCTAGCATCCCCCCCCTCAGGGATTTATGAAATGTAACATAAATGGAGCCTCAAAAGGAAATCCAGGTATGGTTGGTTATGGTGGTGTAATAAGGGATGAAAAGGGCTGCATATAATACATTTTTCATTTCAATCTGGGAAGAGCCACAAACAATATGGTGGAGCTAATGGCACTAGAGCAATGTTTAGAAATCCTGAAGAACGACAATCTTCAGAATATCATAATTGAAGGAGATTCTGAGCTGATCATCAATTCAGTCAAGAGAATCTATTGTAATTCAGCTCCGGAAACGGTCTCGAGACACTAGAGATTTCTTCAGGTCTATGAAAGAATCCATTCTACCTTCAAAACATTAGAACCTTAAGTTTCACACATGTACGAAGGACGACCAATAAATTGGCGGACATACTTGCCAACAAAGGTGCTCTCTGCACTAAAAGTAGTAATAAGTACAGATGGCAAGAGGTTCCATGGGGTAGATTGAGGGATGACTGTCTCAACCAAGCGAATGAGGACTGAGAGATACATCAGAATAGAGAACGTCAACAATAGCAGATGTTGGGTTTGTAGGTACACAATCAACATGAAGGGGTTTTCTAGAGGTAATTTTGAAAACAACACGCATGCCTTTGTTAGCTTTATCAGTCCAGAACAGCTTAGACACAGAGTTCTTGGGTGGGAGATGATCTACAGATTGAGGAGTTTTTCAAAACTTTCTCCTAACACAGATCAACTCAATTTTACTCGGTGGAAAGAGGGGTGAAGAGTCCTCAATTAGAAGGAACAGCAGCACCCCACCATAGGTATATAATTGTTGGCAATGGATACAATGAACTGATGGGATTGGTCTACAGGTTTTCGGATGCTCGGATGGTGAGAATCACTCATGCTTTTCTTCAAATGGAGATTCCTATCATCCATTAGATCAAGCGGCTGAGGATCAAAGGTGGAGATTCAAATTGCAGATTGATGGGTTCAGGTCAGAGTCTTTGCTTCCTCAGCAGACTCGAAACCTTCCTCATAACTACCTTTAGTTTCAATACCACCCTCAAGGTGGTTTTTGGCTTATCGGAAGCTCTCAACTCCGGAAAGTGGTTTCAAAGATTTGAGCCCGATGCCACTCAACATGCAACACGTGGCTCTAGTAGGAGAGAGAATACTGCCCTCATCGGGTGGGTATTCTCCGGGCTTCTTTTCCATCCGATATGTTTATCAACCATTGGATCTTGCGAGGCGGATCAATGGCCCAGGATCATTTTGCATGTTGGTGGGTCCAGGTCAGAGTTATGCCTTATTTTTATCGTCTGTGCTTATTTAGCTTCATGGTGGGTAGCAATGAATTTTGGGCGGACCACATACGCAATGTTTATGCCCCTTTTCAGACCCAAAATCTGAATAGTTTGGTTTTTAATTCCTTTTCATGTCCGGTTTTAGTTCCAACTCGTTTTTTTGCTCCATTGTTACGGATCAAATTACATCTATATTTTGAAGAATGTAGGGGTGGGAGCCCATGGCCCATGGCTCATTGGCCCATACCCTGGGAGGTATTGTTAATTCTATGTCCCCCGTTTCCTTAGTGTTGGTTGTACTTTATGTAACTAATCCTTTTTATTTAATATGAATAGAAGGCACGACTCTTGCTTCTGCCAAAAAAGAATTTTTAAAGGTCTTCCACCAAAGGAATATTGTATATTTTAAGAAAATTTGGATCCTTGGACCTTGGTGGTTAAGTCAAAGTCATTTTTTTAGGAATTTAGCTCAAATTTATTAATTTTGACCTAATAAAAATGAAATTAAATGATAAATTCGAAAATTCCTCAAAAATAACAAATCAATGGCCGAGATTAAAAGACAATTAAATATTTTTTCAACGACCGCGATTATTTTGATAAGGATTAAAGAAACTAGCCATTATTTTTCCACTTAGAGGATTGATTAATAAATTAGAGAGTCATTTGAGTCTCTAGCATGATGATCTCTCCCTAGAAAATCGATGTTGAAGCATCTTTGTAACGTTATTGTATCAATGAGAACTACTTTTTTCTATCATAATAAACAATTTGGGGTGCAATTCAAGGTGATCATGCTTATTGATTTGTGGTATGTACTGACTACAGACATTCCTATGTTGTGTTGAATATTGGTAAGATCTATTTTTAATTAGATGAAGATAAAATCGTACTATTTATAGTTCTGAACTAGTCTTAGGTTGTTTGATTCCTCGTCTGATTAACATATTGTCTTGAGATAAATACATAGTGTTTGCAGATACTTCAATCCTTGGCATCCAAGTTCACACACTTGGGCACGGATCATTATTGCTTGAATCCCAAATATTTGTGTGGTGGATTAAATCTTCGCTAAGGCTATAATGTACATTGGGGTTTCTAAGGTGGTTTTAGTCATTCCTCAAAAAAATAGTCATCAAAATATTTTTCGCAAAAATATAAATTTTCAAAACCCTTGTATATTTGTAGAAGTTGTAAATGGTTTTGTAAATTATTTTTGGTAGTGGGGCTTTTGACATTTTTTTATATTTGTATATATTTTTGGTTTTGTGTGTTTGATTTCCATTTTTGGAGGTGAAGTCAAGAAAAGAAACTGAAATAGAGCTAGATCTAAGCTATTCACCCTAAGATTTAGTCTCTAGCAATTTGTTTGTAAGACCAAGAAAATTGAGCAAAATTTAGTAGAATATTTTTTTTTGAAAAGACTTTTCTTACCTCTTACTCTTTTAAAGACCAACTATTTAAAAAATTATTTTTTATTTATTTTAAAAAGGTTACGTTACACTAGTAAATATTTATAAATAATATTTTGTAAACCATTTTTTCAAGATTTTATTTTAAATATACTTTGAAAATAAATTTAAAATTCTGTAATTATTATTATTATTATTTTAATATTTTATTAACTTTGTAAATATGTTTAATCTTTAATAACCCTTGCTCTTTGTATATATCTTAAGCTAACTTTTGTTCATATCTTCTATGTATTAATTTATATCCTTATGGCTCCTTATTGTTTTTATGGCTTCGGGCTTTGAAGGGATTTCTCACCATTAAAATATATTTCGAGAAAGGATTTTTTATTTACAAGTTTTTCTTTTAAATACACGTTTCCATTGAATTTCACTTTTCGTGGGATAATTTTTATTGAAGCCGCAAGTCCCAGACGTGATAACTGAAGGTTGTTGCAGTAATCGAAAGGTAAGATCAAAATTTTTGGTAGCCGTCACTCCTCTCCTCCAAGCGGCCATTTTTTTTAAAAGGAAGCCGAGTTTAAGGAAGGGTTCCAAGGTACATCGATCTGCATTTCAAAATCTTTTCAAAGCAGCAGCTAGGGTTTAGGCCCTTGATCTCATTTCAGAATTAAATTTTGCAAGGGTTCAGCCTTGCAAAATCTCTTCACCGAAATCTGACCTCGAGTCGGTTTGCATATTTATAGACACATATTTGACTCGAATTCTGGTGCTTGAGCGAAAATTATTAAGAGATTTAAAGCATAGAAATTTTGCAAATAAATTTGTAAGGGTTTCAGTGTACGACCTTAATTGATTTGCAAGCTTCCACTGATTCATTACAAGGTCTTATCGTCCTGCCCCTGGATTTGACCGTTGAGAGTGCTCTCCTAGGCCCAGCCGTATGTCCTAAAGGCCTCGTACAGCCTAGCCACAGGGATTATGTTTATTGTTTCTAATCTCCTTTACTCCAGGAATAATATCTCTTTGCTTGCAGGGTTTCTTTCAACTTGTTGGAGTGTTTCACTAGTAATTTTTATGGAGATTTACCTCTTGTGCATTTCATTTTGATGCACACTGTTTCACAGGAGGTAGATCTTATTATTATTTTTTTTTTTTAATTGTAAACCTCCAACAGGGCTATATAAAATGACATCTAAAACATATAATAATTAAATTCCCTAACATTGAAAATTAACCAAGAAGGGGTTTGAAACATTAATCACAGTGTTGAATGCTCTAAGCTTTGTAGTTCTTACCTAGATGTGGGTCCTATTCACTGTTGTAAAATGCTTCCTGTGGTCTGGTATGTAATTTGCATTCAATTTTTACAGCTGTCACATTTTTTTAAAGGGCATACCGAGATCTGAATTTACTAGTCAATGGCATCGTAAAAAGTATGTTATTCACACATGCTTCTACATTGAGTTTTTCATTTGGTTAGTGTTAATTTTAGGTATGGATTTTTTTAAAGGGCATACCGAGATCTGAATTTACCAGTCAATGGCATCGTAAAAAGTATGTTATTCACACATGCTTCTACATTGAGTTTTTCATTTGGTTAGTGTTAATTTTAGGTATGTTCTATGCTTAGAGCAATTTATTTCAATTTTCACAGTTAGCTCCATATCTTTTCTAGATTAACGATCACATTAGCATTAAAGTAAACAACAAATAGAACATAAACATAAATCACAGAAGACAAGCCAAGACAGGAGGACACAAGATGTGGTGCTAGCCAGGGACAAACCCCTATGTGGGGAAACCCTTGATCAATTCTTCTTATATGTTCTTCAATAGTTCAGCAAAGAGCGAGAGAGATAGTACATTTACAACAGAAGTCAACACTTTGACTTATCTAGATAAGGGCATAAATCATCTTTAAAAAGATGATACATGAGATCAGTTGAAGACATGATGCTTCAACTGATTCTCCAAGGTGACTCCTTCACCTATCGTTGTGTTTCATTTCGTCATCATGTTTCACCTCACCGCGCTACACCATGTTGCACCCATCGTCACTATACTGCATCTCATCACGCGTCATTAATCATAACTGTACCCATCACTGTACTAGATTATGTGCCATTGCTGCACCATGTTTCCATCCTGACCTATGTGTTGGCTGCACCTTGCTTGCTTGTTGTCCCTTGCTTGTTTGTTGTCCCCAGCATGCTTGTTGTCCTTAGCATGCTTGTTGTTGCATGCTAGTTGTCCCTTACATGCTAGTTGTAACATTGCATGCTTGGTGTATTTGCTACTAAGTACCATACAACTGTCCCAATGTTAGTTAGTCGTCCCTTACATGTTGCTCTTCTTCGGAGAGAGATGCTCCTGCTGTTTCAGGAATTCCTGACAGTTCTAGCAGTTCCAGTTGTTCCCAACAGTTCCGGTTGATCCCGGCAGTCCCGAAAATCCCGGCAGTTCTGGCCGTCCCCGACAATTCCGACAGTCCCGGCAGTTCCGGCTTTTCCGGCAGTTCTGTACTTTCTGTAAGTTCCAGCTTTTCCAGCAGTTCCGTATTTTCTGGCAGTTCCAGCTTTTCCAGCAGTTCCAGCTTTTTCGGCATTTCCATCTTTTCCAGCAATTCCGGCTTTTCTGGATTTTCTGGTAGTTCCGGCTTTTTCGGCATTTCCAGATTTTCTGGCATTTTTGGCTTTTCTGGCAGTTCCAACTTTTCCAGCAATTCTAGCTTTTCCGACAGTTCCGACTTTTCCAGTTTTTCCGGCTTTTCCGACAGTTCCAGCCTTTCCGGCTTTCTACCCTCTGGATCAGGGCAGCATTATTCCTTAGGATCTCTCCTCCTACTAAAACCCAAATACAAGTAGAGAGAGGAAAAGATCCCAAGTGTGTTGAAATGACTTGAAGGCCACCTCTATTTATACTATAACGTTGAGCACATGTTGGGTTTATTTGGTTGATGGCCAACCTTGATGAATTGTCTTATAATGCAAATAAATTCATAACACCACGAATACTTATCGAAATCGGATGATATTTAGATCAATCCAACACCTCTCGATGAGAGGAATCATAGAAAAATATCAGCTGCCATAAATAAGATGACCCACATGGAGTTTGGCCCTAGTTGCCAATTTTAACACTCCCTCTCAACTAGGGAGAACTCCATCCGTTGATCCATATGTCTGACTGTACTGTCTTTGCCATCAGTTCGCTGCACTGCTATACTCTGCTCTGATCTGCTGAGCTCTGCTTTGTTGAGCTCTGTTCTGCTTTGATCTGCTAAGCTCTGCTCTACTGAGCTCTGCTTTGATCTGCTAAGCTCTGCTCTACTGAGCTTTGCTTTGCTCTGCTCCATTGAACCATGAAGAAGAAGAATTGATCGAGAATGTCTCATACCATTTTCTACTAACCCGAAGTCAGCTTCATCTGAAGAGTGTGTCACATCACTCTTACTGACATGAAGTCAGTTTTATTGATCCTAGATCAATATCATAAGACATTGTCTCAAACCACTCATATTGATCCCAAATTAGTTTCACTGATCCCAGATCAATGTCACAAGATAGTGTCTCAAACCACTCATATTGATCCCAGATCAATGGAGGTCATCCTAGCATAGGGAGTATAGTGGATACAACGATGCATCCATCGATAGTACTACTATAGTCCCTATCCTCATTTCCCTGCTCATTGATCAGATTAGAGTTACTTCCCATGAGTTCCAAACTACATGGGTAGAATGCTTTGATAGAAGAACTAATCATCCTGTCCACAGGAGAATGAATCATCTTGTCAATGGATGCCATGAAGAACTAATCATCCTCGCTCACAAGAGAACTAATCATCATATTCCACAGTCGCCACAGAGAACAAATCATCCTAGCCCACAGGAGAACTAATAATCATGTTCCATAGTCGCCATGGAGAAAAAATCATCCTGGCCCATAGGAGAACTAATCATCCTATTCCACAGTTTCCACGGGAGAACTAATCATCCCGGCCCACAAAAGAACTAATCATCTTGTTCATAGCGCACCACCAGGGGAGGGTGAGTCGCCCTGTGGTTGATGTTGCTCCAGTAAGTACCCCAAGCCCCCCAGAGCTCCCAGAGCTCAATGCATGTAACATGCAGGACCCTTATAAGAAGGTCTCTCAACGACTCCAAGTCGTTCGAGAAAGTCAAATATTTGACCTTTCCCTAGGGCTTTGACAAAATGTCTGTGACCTGTACATCAGTCTCAATGCGATGGAACCTCCTCGCTCATTGAATTACCATATCGCAAATAAGGCAGTATCTGATGTCTATCTATTGGAGTAATCATCGAATACGAGATTCCTCAATAATCGAATCCCCCCTCTGGTTGTCACAAAGAATCGCAGTGGTATTCATCATGTGTACAAACAGCTCATTTAAGAGCTTCTACAACCATGTAGCTTCACACGAGATCATACTCATAGCTATGTATTCAGTCTCAGCTATGCTTATAGCAACTAACTTCTTCTTCTTACTCATCCATGATATCGAAGCAAAATACAAAGAGAACCAGCAATGAGAAGTGCTCTAGTGATCCTCCACACTACCTAACCAGTCAGCATTTGAATAATCATGTAGTTTCATATTTCCGACAGTGTATCTCAATCCATGAGAGATTGTGCCCCGAAGATATCTCAGAAGATTCTTGGCACCAATCCAGTGAGGCTCAACCAAATATGAGCTCACCATGCTAACTGCAAAACATATGTCTGGACGGAAGTTCACCAATAACATCAACGCGAATGCGTTTATGAAACTCAGAGGAATTTCCCAAATCTAGTTCGACATCACTACCATATAAATTTTGAAAGTTAAGATCCTCGAGGTAGTCATGGGATTGCAGTTTATCATTCCGTTTCTGGAATCCAACTCCCTCTTACTTCCGCAAATGAGAGGGTCTGCACCTGTCAGAAATAGGTCGTCCTCATAAGGTGTCGGTATGAGAGGTCTATCATCCACAACCTTCGGGTAAAGGTTTGGATCAGTTTCACTCCTAGTGAATCTCAGCTTCATCAAACAGCTATCAATCTTCTCATACTACGCCGGAGGTGTTTTGCTTCAAGCCATAGAGGACTTTCTTCCACCTGTATACATGAGAGTCCTGATCATGAATCTTAAACTCCTTGGGTTGTTCCAAACCTGTGGACCTACTGCATGAGGGGAATGGTCCCCTTATAAGATTTTCCTTCAGTACATCTCAAGCATGTACCTTCATGCTCTACTTGAATTCAGACATCCCTATTACCATTTGACTCACATTAGGTAGGGCCCCATAGGTAGACCTCCAGTGTTATAGATGTGATATGTCAATTGATATGATCCCCAATGGACCATCCTAGAACTTCATACAAATTTCCAACCCTAAACCCATGAGAAAAAGCATCTTTGAAAATTATATTTTTTTAACACGTACCTTTCCATCAATGAATGCTGCCCTGAAACCTTTGACTTCCATTTCCAAGATGAACACCAAGTTCTTCTTGCGATCAAGTACATAAAATATATTCTATAAATGAATCGAGTTACCCTTATTTAATTGAGAGTTAACATTCCCTACACCCTTTTTGGGATAGGTGGCATCAGCTCCAAGTATAATCCCACAATTGTTTCCATCTCTACCAAATTAGAGAGTGCACCCATCTATCCAATGAAGTGCCTTGAAGCACTACAATCTATAAGCCAGATTCCCATAGAATATAAAGGAGAGGACCAATACAAGATAATGCTTCTTTATCTTATCAAAAACAACATTTGATTCTTCATACCTGGGGTTCCTTCCTTTCTATGAAGAGTCAGCCATTTCCTTGATGACCTGCATTACCTGTCATTCCTTTGATCATTGAAGATGTCCCTGGAATGATTGTATCATCATCAAGTGATGTGTCCCTGCCATTCATACACTCCACATAATGGCCGAACTAGTTATCTGCCTTTCCTTCCACCCTGAGATTCAGTCTTCCAATGAAGTGATCTTTAGGTAGGCCATATTCCACTGTGCTATTATGATAATATTCTCTACTTCGACTTCACCCTTGGTGAATTTGAAGAGGGATGAGGAATCCACTGATCCTTTTTTCCTTTCCCAACTGTCTTCAATGATTTCTCTTTCACTCATGCTTGGGCATTGTCTTCACCTTAGCTCTGATACCATGTTAATTTTAGGTATGTTCTATGCTTAGAGAAATTTATTTCAATTTTCACAGTTAGCTCCATATTTTTTCCAAATTAGTAATCACATCAACATTAAAGTAAACTGCAGATAGAACATAAACATAAATCGCAGAAGACAAGCCAAGACAAGAGGACACAAGATGTGGCGCTAGCCAGGGACAAACCCCAATGTGGGGAACCCTTGATCAATTCTTCTTATATGTTCTTCAATAGTTCAGCAGCGAGAGAGAGAGAGATAGTACATTTACAACAGAAGTTAACACTTTGACTTATCTAGATAAGAGCATAGATCATCTCTAAGAAGATAATACATGAGATCAATTGAAGACATGCTGCTTCAATTGATTCTCCAAGGTGACTTCTTCACCTATCGTTGTGTTTCATTTCGTCATCATGTTGCACCTCACCACGCTGCACCATGCTGCACCCATCATCACTATGTTGCATCTCATCACGCTTAATTAATCATGACAGTACCCATCACTGTACTACATTATGTTCCATTGCTGCACCATGTTGCCATCCTAACCTATGTGTTGGTTGCACCTTACTTGCTTGTTGTCCCTTGCTTGCTTGTTGCCCCTAGCATGCTTGTTGTCCTTATCATGCTTCTTGTTGCATGCTAGTTGTCCCTTGCATGCTAGCTATAACATTGCATGCTTGGTGTATTTGCTGCTAAGTACCACACAATTGTCCCAATGTTAATTAGTTGTCCCTTCCATGTTGCTCTTCTTCGGAGATAAATGCTCTGGATGTTTCGCAATTCCCGACAGTTATAGAAGTTTCAGCAGTTCCTAATAGTTCCGGTTGTTCCCGGCAATTCCGACAGTCGCCGCAGTCCCAGCAATTCTGATAGTTCCATCTTTTCTGGCTGTTCCGGCATTTCTGGCTTTTCCAGCTTTTTTGACAGTTCCGGATTTTCTGGCATTTCCGGCTTTTTCGGCAGTTCCGGCTTTTTCAGCTTTTCTGACAGTTCTGGTTTTCCGACTTTTCTAGCAATTCTGGCTTTTCCAACATTTCCGGCTTTTCCAACATTTCCGGTAGGTCCAGCTTTTCCGATAGTTCTGGATTTTCCGATAGTTCCAACATTTCCATCTTTTTTGGCAGTTCTAGATTTTCTGGCAGTTCTGGATTTTCTAGCATTTCCGGCTTTTCCGACAGTTCCAGCTTTTCCGGTAGTTCCAACTTTTCCAGAAGTTCTGGCTTTTCTGGATTTTTTGGCTTTTTCGGCAATTCCAGCGTTTCTGGATTTCTTCCCTCTGGATCAGGGCAACATTATTCCTTAGGATCTCTCCTCCTGCTAAAACCCAAAGACAAGTAGAGAGAGGAAGAGATCCCAAGTGTGTTGAAATGACTTGAAGGCCACCTCTATTTATACTAAAATGTTGAGCACATGTGGGGTTCATTTGGTTGCTGGCCAACCTTGACGAATTGTCTTATAACGCAAATAAATTCATAACTCCATGAATACTTACTTGAATCAGATGATCTTTAGATCAATCCTACACCTCTCGATGAGAAGGATCCAAGAAAAATATCAGTAGCCATAAGTAAGATGACACACATGGAGTTTGGCCCTAGTTTCGAATTTTAACAGTTAGTTTTTTTTATAAATAGCTGAATGTCATAAGCAAATAATTATCTTGAGGTCTGATGTACTTTTTATAAGATATGAAAACCTTTGAGCTAAAATATTCCCTTAACAATTCAATTACATAAGTTATTGTGGGCTAAGAGTTTTCAGGCATGATAGTGAGCTAATCTGAAGCATCATTCTAACAATTTCATAATAACCACCATTGGACCCTTGCATGAGCTTTCCTTGTTGGGTCTCTTATTGTTTGGCATCTCTTTGGTTTTTATGTCTCTTATGGCCATTTTTCTGCTATGCCTTACAACTCATTGATTGCATCCTTGCATCCATAAGTGATTGTTGCTTGCATTTTTATGAAGTGCTCTCATGTAAGCCAAGGGAAATAAAAAGAAATTTTATAGCACTAATTTATTTATTGTTGTCCCAAAGTAATCGTTCAGGTCATCAAAATTCAAGTGGCATATAAAGCGCCCTCAACAAATCTAAGGATCCAAGTTCTTGGTGTTTCTTGCATCTAAGTGTACATTGGTGTTTATCTCATACTTTTGAATGGTCCCTATTACTCTAGCATGGGTAACATTAAATATTGAAAAATAATTCCTATATGTTATGAGATCACTAACAAATTTGCTTATTGTAGGTTGCCTAAGGCATGGACAAATTTATTGCGTAAGATAAGCATTCATAAATTGACTTGCTTTATGAATTGGTTGACTATCATAAGCCTACCAAAGTCTGAGATCATAACAATGATTTTCTCACACTCTAGAAGCACTTAACTTTAATGTAAGGAATATCTTGTTCAACATCTTGTTTCACATTATGGATTTTGTGATTGTCAATCTTGTTTTATGATCAATATATCTTAAGTCGAATGGCCATTGGAAATTTCTAATTTGGTTAAAGAACATTGGTTATATAATCAATGGCTAAGTACTCTGAACAAAAACGTTCCCCCAATTACTAATAGTTTATGGTTGTTATCTTCAGTGTATTTGTGAATCATTCATCTTGGATAATTCTATCATTGGTGTCTCTTGTTCATTTTGGCACTTAGTATCTTGGAATATTTCTTACGGTTAAGGTTATAACTCATTGACAAGTACTCACTAATATAACATATTTTCAAACCATAATTAAGTATTTAAGCAAATCTTAACCCAAGAATCACTCACATCCTTTCTATAAGTTTCTAAGCAGTCATTTTCCATCTAGTTACTAGGCATCTAATTTGTAAATAAGCGAGAATTTTACTCCATAAGGCACTGATCTCAAGAGTGAATCCTATCTTATACCTTGCTTAAATTAACGAGGTGGCTAAGTTACTCAATTGTGTCTCCGAGGTAAGTTGGTTCCCAACTTGTGTTTCACCTCATTTCCATAGGGACTAACCCCCATAGCCTGTTACTGGGAGATAAAACGGATTGGGCGAGGAATAGAGTGACAACCCCTACCTTGAGTAGTTGTCATAATGCTTGTACAATCTGGGAGACAAAAAACCATAGTATTCGAGAATGTTGATGATGAATGCTTTCTTTTATGTTTTTCATATTTTTCTTGTTTTTTTTCTCTCTTTGTTTCTTGAATGTGAAATTCCCAAACTTTGTTTCTTGTCCCATTGTCGTTTCTCATTTCGTTTCTTGTTTCTCGTTTCTCATAACATAGGTTTGACATACTTTTGAAAACCCAAGAAAGGATCAAACACCAAGAATGCAGTGGTAATAAAAAAAAATAAGATAGAAAGAGGAGAGAATGAAAAGGAGGAGGAGGGAGGGTGTCATATCAAGAAGCCATGTATGAATTAGCTTATCTTCTAGGAATTTTGTTCTCTTTCTCCTTTCTCTTTCTCTCTTTTTAATTTCTTAATATTTTCTAATTTATAGCACCTCATTAGCTCATTATTCCTCCATAATATTTTCAACCTTCCCCATAATCCCCCTTTCTTAATATTATGCTCCCTTCTTTCCTGGGTTTTATTTAGATATATATAGTCCTTGATTGATATATTTTGTTTTAGTTTCCTTTATGAAAATTCATTTATTTTTGTTTAGATATCTATAATTCTTTTATTTTCTTATTTTAATTCAGTTTTCCTTCCCCATCATTATTAATTGTTAGTTTTGTTTATGCAAATTCCTTTATTTTTGTTTAGATATCTATAATTCTTTTATTCTTTTATTTTAATTCATTTTTCCTTCCCCATCCTATTAATTAATTATTAATTTTTGTTAATTTCCTATGTTGACTCTACCAATCCTAACACATTTTTATCTAATTCAATACCCCCCTTCTTCTCCATCCCTCCCACTTTTTACCGAGTCCCTTGGCCTTTTGTTTAGAACCCTTTAACAAAATTTCCTTAAAAAAAATTTGAATTCTTCCTTTATTTATTAATATTCATTAAAGACTATTTTGAACCTTTCAATATTATTCCTTAAATGATTTTTTGAATTTCTCTTAAGTTATCAATATTTATTCATTTTCGTCTATCTGGGGTAGCTCAAGTGGTGATGGCCATGGAATGAAGTCTCACCAAATTGGAGATCTTGTGTTCAAATCTTGTACTACCCTCCCCGTATTGAGGGGTGAATAATGGACATGTAAAATCAAAATTGAAAGAGTCTTGTGTTCAAATCTTGTACTACCCTCCCTCTGTTGAGAGGTGAATAATGGACATGTAAAATCAAAATTGAAAAGATCTTGCCAAACTTAAAAAAAAAAGTATTTATTAATTTTCTATTTTTCATTGGAAGTTATTACAAATTATTTCACTTATTTAGAATGTTTTTTTTTATTTAGGCTCGTTCGTAATTATTGAGGTTTTTTGGTCCTTAATGATCACTGGAGTGTTGATAGAAAAAGTCATACCAATTAAAAAAAAATCCTTCACATTATTTCTTTCGAAAACAATTATGAAAACATATACTATTAAATTATTATTATTTTAAATTAAAATATTTTATTTATTTTCAATATTTCCGAAAAAGAAAAATGAGAAAAAATAGTATTGAAATGTTAAAAAATCACCTTCAAGAAATGCATGATATTTCAGAAAACATGGGGAATAAATAATATTCTGAATTGTCCCAAAAAACCACCTTCAAATGATAACAAGTTATCACCGTGATATTCCAACACTCGTAGCGTATGAGAGGACTTGAATAATATTGTATAATCTAAATGAACTAAAATTTTGAGAAATTTAAATCTATATATACATTTTAAAAATTGCTATATAACTTAACTATATTTTTATATTGCCACATCCATATACATATACACTTCCAAACCAAATTTCAATAATACCTGCTAAAAAAATTATAAGACATCATATAGTTATACTACTTTTAAAAATCATGTAATTGTGATTTGAATGTAGGGGTGTCAGAACTACCGATGCAAACTTTTTATAATCCCATGATGCATTTGGTGCGTCCTGGTATCATTTGATCATCTGTTGGGTGTGTTAGAGCACGTCATTTTCATGACCACCAATGAGCTAACCTTCTTGTCTTAGCAACACTAGGCTCATGATTTTACATTTGAGCATACCATTTTCATTAACACATGGAGATAACTTATACTCGTATTTATCTAAAGGTGGAAAGTCTTTCTCGAGATGAGTTTGTGCCAGAGTAGTCTAACGAGTTAACGAAATGCCCTTCATCTTTCGCATCAACTCATCGGAAGCGAGACGAGTGATCAAATTTGAAGGGCAGGTCTTAATTTCATTTAGAAGGGTGTACATTCAGGTTGCCCTTCCATAATGAAAAACATAAAAAAACAAAGCAGTTCATTTGATATTAGCAAATTATCTTCTCATTTTTTTAACACATGGTGAATCGGTAACAACTTGGACTAATCTAAGGGAGACCCTGGATCAATCCTCGTGGCTACCACTATAACACCAAGAGTATTTCTAGCAATCGCAGGCTAGATATACCAAACCTTATGATTTAGAAAGATCTGAGACTCACGAATAAGGGGAGTCTACTCCTTGAGCCGAGATCATAGCAGGACACCAAGATTCTTCCCATTTTTGGTGAAAGTTTTGAAATATCAAAGGGTGTGTTGATTAATCAATTCTGAGTTGGACAATTCAATCCTTAGATTCTACACTTCCTTGAAATTCTTTAAAACCTCACCGAGAGAATGATGGGAAACCTCTGCAACCATGGATTTCTTTGGGCCCAAAACATGTTGCAATGTCTACGATGGCTTAACATATCTACCTAGTACCCATCATGATTCTCAACAAATAGCTCCATATCCTCCTATTTTTACCATTGTTATTAAGGTTGGTTTCTTCACTGGATATAACATAATCCACCTTAACTACCACAGTCTGCACTTGGGGGACTATACTAGAGAACCTATCTGAAATTGCAAAACATCATCCCAAGGCCTTAATATTACCAAATTTGTTGAATATAAGAATCAAAAGTGAATCTGGGAGCTTGTCAAGGTGGTCTACCGATGAATTAAACCCCATGTTTGGATCAATATAGATATTCCTCAATATAGCACATAACCACGTAAAACTCAATTGATTTAGGACTTGATTAGAAAATGCTTCACAATCAAATGCAAATCTTCAAATATTTGATACATCTTAAATATCATGAATTCTCAGAATCATTTACACAAAATATCATACTATTCTGGCTAGGAAAACATATAAGAACCTTTATATTTATACCAAAACAAATAACAGTCAGGCTCATTCTAGTGCAAATCTTCAATCTTGTTCCATCTCGTGCAACCTCATATTATCCATTACCAAACCCAATCCCTTAGAAAAACTACAAGAACCTCAACACAATGATTAAGCTCCAAATTTCTATGAATTCCCACAACGATTCATGCTAAACTCAATATCATTAGAGCCTAGAAAACTCCAGAGTTAAGATGGGTCTAGGCTGGTATTTTAGCAGAGATCATATTATGATAATAGTTTTACCCCTTGCTTGCTGTGAAAGACTGAACACCAAAATCTTCAGTGTTTGTATCTTTTAGTATTTGTTTCTGAGTTGACACTTCACTTCTTGTTTGATTGGCAGATTGATGGACATGAACAACAAAGAATATTTAGAGGAACATACTACACGTTTGGCATGAAACAAGGATCATAAAAATTGCTTCGAGTAGCTTTGAAGGAGAATTCAATCATTGCAAGAAGATATAACTTATATTCAGAGAAAATTATTCAAATTTTCCTCTCTGCCATTATCGGTATCGTTGTAGCTTGATCAAACTTTGAGAACTTTCTCTACCAAAGTGCAATTCCACACTTTATTTAGAACTATAAATGGTAGACTTTGGCAAGAGCTGTAAAAGAGTTTGTCTTTGAATGTGTAATAAGGCCATTTTCATTTTGTAACCTTATTTGGGATTACATACACTTGTAATGCAGTATCGTATATGACTTGCAATGTAGTCATTCTGACATAATATTGAATAATCCATGCTAAAAATTTAGGATGAGCTTCAATATAGCTTTCATGGTTCAGAATCATGGATTCTCAATATTTTGTCACTTCTAATTCAAGCAGGATATTTTTTAAGAATGTACATCAATCTAATAAAATAAACCTTGAAATTGCATACATATGAGAAATAATTTTCAAATTCTAGCCAAAAATATTCATGCATGCTTATGATCCTACATCATCCAACTAACAAGAAAATGTTAGTATAGTACTTCCATCTGTAGTGTTAGATGAGGATCATTGATGCCTCCTTGTTGAAAGGTGATCCACATAAGTATTGACAGACAAGAAATTTTGTAATTAAATAATCGTTTTGTTAGGTAATAGCTACTCAACTAGCTTGGCTAATCACCCAATACATAATCAGTTGTGTCTAAATATAGTTTTCCCTTTTACTCCTATCATCTATGTAGCTTATCCCTACCCTATGTGACTAATGAAAATTAGATCTATTGTGTATCATACTTGCAATTGTGTATATTTTCTATTTATCTGGCAGTCCATGTGCTTTCCAATAAAAAAAATTACTTAGACCTGTAACCAATTAGCTCACATGACATAGAAGTACGTTTAAAGAAATTAAGGGTACCTTCAATTATCTACTTAGTATTTGTTATTCTTTATCAGTGGTAAGAAAGATGTGGTTCTTGTACACTCATTCTTATTCTCCCCAGAAAATTCACATAGAACTCTGTTTCATCACCTATCATACATGGGGTTGAGCTTAGGATAATTCGTGAAAGCACTGAGATAGTAAGAAAAATTTATTTTAAGAGACCCTTTAGTTTAGAAGGAACCCAACTAGGAGTCAATGTTTTCCTTTGGAAAAGTGGATCTGGATATTTAGGGGTGAGCCTTCTTCCAAAAATGAAATCATTGAATAGAGCCTAGGTGAATTATTCCCAGCAGTCACGCAACTCTATGAATATAAAATAATAGACAATAGATTTGTTCTTGTTAGTAAACATAAAAAAAAAATTCTTTGAAATTTCATTCACCAGCTCATTTCCATTGTTGGAAGGTAAGGGGAAACCACCCATTTCATAGATAATAAAAAAAAAATTGATTAGTCCAAGCTTGTGAAAGAGAAACATTTTGGCAAAGGTAGTTTGAAGACAACACACTATTGGTTGTCGATGTCTTTACAATGTTGTAAGATGCAAGATATTCCTTAGTTTATCAAGAACAATAGCCCCTTCCAACACAGTTGCAAGTCCAATATTCATCATATAATTCATATGCATTGTAACTGATTAGTGAATTTCAGATAGGCCATCTGTGTTCACAACATTTGTATTTGCCAAATGTTATGTTTTATGTCTTTTTCCTTGAATTATTGTTATATTAAGCAGAGGTCCGTGTAATAACATCCAAAAAATAATTAGTTTTAGATGAAAGAAAATATTTACATCTCAACGTGCAGTTGAAGATTACACTCTAAGAACATGGGGTAGAAGAGCCTCAATAAGATGACTTCACAATACAAATGCCAATGTGCCAAGAGTCATTTAATGTGGAATGCGAAATTGCTATTAAATTGATACGAGTAGTGAAGAACATATATGTAAGAAATACAATGTTATCCAAATAGTAAAAGGCAATACTATCGATGGATGATTAATCATGCTACATTGGACTGAAAGAGTGCTTTTGGTAGTTTTCCAATGATGAGTAAAATAGATGTGGCATTTGAAGATTCAATACGCATTTTGCCAAATCAATTCCAACACTAAGACAACTGAAAAATTTCTATTCGTTTTGCGTTCATGTCTAAAGAACTTTTGTTGAGACCTGGTTAGCTACATTCAAAATCATACCAAAGGCTTTGGATGGTTGTATTTTCTTGGTGTTAAGTGTACAGAAAGTAAATCATACCATCAACTTGGAACTTCTTACATCATTGGTACTCTAGTGGAGTTGAAGAATAAGGAAGTTTCATAAGAATTGGCATCTTCTGCAGGTACAAGAAATTCCATTGCAATATAGTGGTAGTTATGATATAGTATGTGGATATGCTAAGAAAGCCAAGGCCAAAAATTGGCAAAAAAACTTGGCAATAAAGCAAGTTGTGCAAAATCAACAAAGAAAAGGAATGCAATTCGATAGATGGTAGGACTCATTCAAAAAGGCAGATATAACTCTGACCACTTATTTCAGCTCAGTGAGAAGATATAGAAATGGTAACTTTTACAATTTGGTGGAGGAACTCGCACCTACAATCAGTTATTTTTGTTATATCTATTTTAGTCTTATTAAGTATCTACCATAAAAGAGGCACAACTTTAAACAACAATGTCAAGCATGGCCTCTCAGAATTCTCTTGATTCTAGCCTTCTGCTCAGGACTGAGTTTGGAGGGAAATCTAATTTCAAACTTGATTCTAACCAGGAGCATCTATGGAGGATGAGTTTTACTAAGGAGGAGATGAAACGTGAATTTTTTGTGTCAATAACTAAAGTCCTCCTCCTCAATAATTCTTAGCTTCCTTCTCATCATTCCCATGTCGGTGTTGCAGGGACGGAGTCCATCATGCCCATTTTCCCTCTCGAATATATCAATGCATTCCTCATTTTTCCATTTGGATCGCTCATCTCTAAACTCATCTCAAACTTCGGCCCTCCCAACAAAAGATATAAATATATGAGTTTGGGAGCGGTTGTGGCTTCGATCCATGGCAATGCTAGTTTTTATGTCCAGGGCATCCATATCAAAGGTCATCAGAGGACTCTGAAGTTTGGTTACAAGAAGCATAAAATAAAGGTGCTCCATCTGCAATTCATGCTCTACAGAAAGCAGAGAAACATACTCATTGAAATGCATTGAATCAGCATGGCAGACGAAAAATCTAGGACTTTGTCTTAATATTTGTGCTACCTTCACCTGCTTCGCGAAATCTCTGATCACCACAATGTCGTCTTCTTGAAGAGAGTAACTTGGCAGTAAGCGGGTTTAACGATATATAAGCTAGGAAGCTACCCATCATATGAAATCCCTTTTGCAGGTGATATCCAAAGGGAAATGTAAGGGGCAGGTTTGGAGATAGATATTCCGACACTTGCCCCATTTCCTTTTGCAAACTTGACGATTTTAGGACTCCTTTACTCGACACATTTCCGTTTGTAGACAATTCAATCGACGACGCAGTTGTAGAATTCTTTCCGAAATTTTAGAGAGACACATCTATCTGAAACGATTTCTGTCTGAATTTTCAGATTGTTTCAATCAACAATTTCATTTTGGAATTCTTTCCATTTGCGCGAAATTTTTTCTATTTGCGAAGAGGGAAAAGAAACGAGGGATATATTTTCTTTTGTTTGTAGCAATAATTGTTGACCAAACTGCAGGAATTCTTTCTTTTTGCAGCAAGAAACAGAAATGATGAACCAACTGTGGAATTCTTTCTATTTGCAACAAAGGTAAATTTATTGCATTTTTTACAAATTCTCTGCATTTTTTTTTAAATTTTCCGCATTTTTTTTTGCTCCTATTAGCAATTTTTCTAACAAATATTTTCATTATTGTTTCAAGTTAAAAAATAATTTGAGTTGGTTAGAAAATTCCATGCCAATTTGTATTGAAACCTATTTTGGGTATCCAGTGAGCAGAGATAAATTTCTACAAAATTTTGTTACATTCCTATTTTCTATTGCCGCTTGTTTTGTTAAAAAAAATTCAATGAGTTGTCGCAACAATGACAAGCGACTTATCGCAATGATGACAAGTGAGTTGTGGCAATGGAAACCAAGACAATTTCTGCAATGGGTGAGTTGTCGCAATGGAAACCAAGAGAATTTCTGCAATGGGTGAACCAGCTAATTCACCCATTGTGGCAATTTGTTAGGTCACCATTGCGAAAACTCATTGGTTGGCTCACCCATTGTGGAAATTCACTTGGTTTCCACTACGGAAACTCACTGGACACTATTGTAGTGAGTAACTTTTCATCGTTGTTACATATTTTCAGCTAAATTTTATCATGTTTTCACTCTATGCATGTTGTTTTTAGCCAAAAAATGAACAAACTTACAAAGGGTTGGTAGCCATAGTTGAAAAAATCTCTCCTAATCGTAATTTGAGCTTGTTTTCTTACATAAACTATAGAGATTTAATTATTAAGAGTATGGGAATTTAAAAGGTTATAGGTTTAAATTTAGAGGGGTAGAGTATGCATGTCTTTTCAAAACTGTAGATTGAGAAGGATCCTCTAGCTCGCAAACAAGGGGAAGACAGAGAAACCTGCAATTTGAAATTTACTTTGCATATGAATTGTAACTTTGGTCACAATTACTTGTTTTTGGCACTTATGCTTTTAAGTGAGTTGTTGTCACTACAACAAACACCCTCTAAAAATTTTGCGTTCTCTCAAATTTTGGAGCCTACTATGGATCTTGTGATTGGTAGTTTTGTAGTCACTTGTTGGTGAGCTGATTATTTTTGAGGTCCCTTCTTGGATTGGAAGTGTCGAAGTCACTTGCTCACACATGCTCAGTTCGTAACAAGTGCATGAGCACACTATTTTATGTAATCTTGGACACACATAGCATGTTCCATCAAGATTATTCCCATGAAATGTCCCATCTATGTCTACAGTCAATGCGCAATGCTAATGACAATTTCTCAAATTCTATCTTCATTTGTACTTCCATTTCGGTGAGTTTTGCAAACTGTCACTTCTGTGCACCTTTGTTCTCATAAGTTTTGTTTTCATGTTTTCGGTTGTCACTTTCACTTTCTTTGACTTTAATTAGTGTTGTTTTCATGTTATCTTTTCTCTGGCATGTGTTACTTTCACTGTTGTTCACATATCGCAAGAGTCATTCACACTTTAGCAATTTTCATATTTTCGCATGTTAGTTGTTGCATAAAGTATGTATACTTTTTCTGGTGTTTTCAAGGGGTTATATTTATGTGAATGAGTTTGTATAACCATGTAAACATCAGTGCACTCATTCCCAAAGTTTTAAGCATTATCTCACAAGTGTCGTCACAGTCGTCGCAACGTCTACCTTTAGTCTCACACTTGTCGTAAAGTCATCGCAAAGTTGTCACATTGAGGGAAATATGTTGTTAACATGTTCCAGATTATATATTCTCTTGTTCCATCAAAGTGTTTCAAGTGTTTGATCACAATCAAGTCATATCACTGTTCACAACAGTCCCTTCGGTCCCTCACTTCGCCAAATTTTAGAAAATTCTCAGCAACTTGGCCTCATCAAGCCCCCCTAAACTACGCATTCCATAGTCTCATCTCTCAAGAAGTGATATTGTCTCTTGGCACTATGAAATGAACAGTCTCTGTCTCCCAGAATTGTGCTTTTCACAACCTCAGTGCTCAAGCCCAATCCTGGAGTCACAGAACTGTGCAATATTTCTCCCCGTCCAACCCAACATTGTGCATTTTGTAGTCTCAGTCCTTTAGCCTCATTATTGAGCTCTTGAAGTACATAATTATGTAATCATATGGTGTCTTGTCCTTCCAATACTATACATTTCAAATTTTCAGTGCTGAAGCTCAAGCATTGGCCTCTAAAATTGCACAATCATACCCTCCATCCAGGCCTAAACTGTGCATTGCACAGTCTCAGGCCTCAAGCCAAATCCTTGAGCTCTTGAGCTACAAAATTGCACAATCACCAAATCTTCTTTTCCTCCTAGAACTTCACAGTTAACTGAACTAGTGCCCAACCGCTGAGCCTAGCTTACTAAGCTCCCAAACTGCGCAATATTCTTCCTTAGCCCATCCTAAACTACGCATTACATAGTATCAAGACTCAAGCTTCACCCCTGCATGCTTGAGTTGCAAAATTGCACTGTTACTAATCCTATTTCCTAGCTTGTCACCTGGTTTTGACTTAGTCAATATATCAATATGCACCAACTTAGACTAGGGGTTTATCAGAATGATGTTGTCTTGTCATGAGTAGATTGTAGATGCAGGTACTCTATCATGCTATGGAAATATGATGAAGAGGGAGATGGAGAAGGAGGACATGCTATAAGAAACATATGGGTCTCAAGAGATAATACGATCATCAAGCGAGAAGATGCAGGAATATTGGACTATAACAGAAGATGAATATTAAGATCACATGGAAGACTCCTCATATTCAATTCATACAGAGGAAGGAGAACATGTACCATATTTTCAAGAAGACAAAGAAAGAAGTGATAAGAAGGATAACTTGGAACTGTTGCATAATCATGTAGTCCATGTCATCAGTGTCATATCATGTCCTCTAACAAGTAATCATATGCCACATCATTATTGTGGATTATGTAATTACCTATTCAAAATGTATTTTAAAGTGGAAGTCCAAAGGACACATTCAGAATATGAAGAGTCATGTAAAGTTTAAAAGTCATAGGAACTCAAATAGTCATGAGGGTAGTCAAAGAGTCACAAGGAAGGTGAAGCGTCACCTCTTTGTTATATATACACCCTGATTGTATGAGCAAGGGAATTTTCCCTTGGGCTCCTCCCACAACGGATTAAAGAGATAAACTAGTTCTTTTGAGGAGCAAGGAGTGGCTCTAATGCTCCACTATTGGAGCTAGTGATGTTCATTGTATACATATGCCTTGGGACTTTTACTTAATGAAGAAGCCTTCAGGGCTGACACATTCTTCATGCATGGATTATGAATATTTGTAAGGCTATTCTACAGATGTTTTTATTTCATGTTTTCTTTCATATGAACTAAAGTAGTTGAACTATTTCGGTTATTTTAGTAATTATCTTATTGAGAATTTCCTGTAATGGTTGTTATTTTTGTCCCATCCTTGTGGACTATTCCATAGGATACTAGATATATCTTTCTCATTCATTGGTTGTAATGGTCGTCACATCTTTTGTGGACAATTATACTAGATGTCAAAGGGATCCTTCTTGTTCACGTGTGCCTCTACATGGGTGGTACTATTATCTCTCTGTTAGAGGCTCACATTACTCTTTTCCTCTGTAGTAGAAGAACTTTGACATAGACAACCGAACACTCACCAAGTACACCTTCTTTCTTTTTTAAGGCACCATGTGTTCTTCTCTCTTACTGACATTTAGAGCCAAGGAAAATCTATAAGAATACATGGAAACCAGGTCAATACTCCAGATGGGTATCCTATTCCAAATGATGTAAGGTATGATTCAGGCTTCACATCGGGGAGACCTCTTCATTGACAGATTTCCAACACTGTCAACAATGGCTCTAGAAGGAGGGAAAATGACAAGTTGTTCCTGTCGAGTTTGTTTCGAACCTCTTATCTCAAATGGCTCATCCTCAAATCTTACTCCCATGGTGTTTCTCTAATTTATCAATTTATCAATTTTCAATCCCCGATGAGCCTCTATATCACTTGTCTCATTTAAAGTTTGATGGTGATTATGGAACATCCATAACTCCACACATTTCTGATTTTCTTAAATTTTTTGAATCTTATGAAATTGATGATGATGCATTTTCTTGTGTGATTTTCTTCCTCACCCTTGAAGGTCATGTTAATCAACAGTTCCATACCTTACCACCCGCATCAATCCATTCTTTCCATCATTTCCTTAACAAGCCTTATAAAGCATTTGATAGGTATGATTATCAATATGCTTATAAAAGAATCAATTAGTTAAGAATGGAAGCTCATGAATTAGTTGAGGATTTCTCTAACCGATTCTTTCATCTTTTCCATGAATTTCCTGAAGAAGATGCAGATTGGGATTTCCTTAAAAAAAGTTTCAGTGTTTGGTTCATGTCTCTTTTCACGATGAATCTGAACCCCTTGATGTTCCTACTTTCCCAACTCTTTTGAATCACGATACACTTCTAATTTAAGAGGAGAAATTTACTACTACTTTTGTTCTTTGTCCTCCTCCTTTTCTAGTTCCAATAAGGGTGTCTCTATGCAAGGATAATAAAGTTGGGAAAAATACAAATCAAATTTCTAATCCATCTTCTCATTCTTCTTCCACTTATCATGACTCTTATTCAGTGGAGGAAATTCTAAAATGGCTCATGAAGCCCATGGCGAAGACTAACTCCTCCATTCTACAAGATGATGTTACTATTCATAACTCTAGTGTTGAATATGATCTGGATTTATTTTATCCTTTATCGTATACATTCCATGACTCTTTGTACAGTGATCTGCATGATCAACTTGCTCTACCAACTAGTTTTTCACACTCTCTCAATCTTCGAGTTGATGGTTGAAATGATAATGAAATACAAGGCATTCAGATTACCTAGGTAGGGGAACCAGAAAGGTGAAGATTCTTTCTATATTTCTTCTCTTTCCAAAATCCTTCATCTGAATATGATGCACTTCCATTCTTGGATTATTTTCAATTGGCTAATCTCGGCAGGGAATTAAACGCAATCAATTCCTTCAATCAATCTATAGTCTTTGGAAATAATCATTGCGATGATGGTCATTTTGTTGATGTATGTGATCATGAATGCCCAGGTGCATCATCTGATCTTTCGGTTTCTCGTGAAGACGTTACTTTACATCCAAATATGATTTGGTCAAAGAAGATGTGCTTATCAGAACTTCTTCTTCATCTTACTATCCCTTCTCCTCTATCGTTGGCAATGAAGATACTCCGACATAAATAATCCATGCTCTTCAATTTCTTCATCTGATGAGTTAACCTCTGAACTGTCACAAGGTGATGAGATTCTCCATGATGCAAATGAAAATAATCAAACCATTGAGTACTCTTCCCATCCCTCATCATCTCTTCTCTTGCATGAAGAAAACTCTTCAAATAATCTTGCTCACAAAATTTCCCCGATTCATTCATCTTCAAATTTGTGATCAAAAGAATCTTTCGACTTGAGTACTTTGGTTGTTGACATTTAAAATTCGATGAGTGATGGCCTTATTGAAACCAGTGGTAGCAGTTCTCCTCAAACCATGAACGATCTGGTTCAATCTCCAAAATGAGACATTACAATCCTAAAAAGTTTTGGGACCTTCCAAGGAGTCAAGGCACTTCAATTTTCGTTGATGGTTATGTCAAAATCTCGTGACTCTAGGAAGCTCCCCGAACTAAGTAAAATTTGGTTTCTCTCACATAATCCTTATCTTTGCATGGTTTCACTAGATGTAAATCTATTTCTAAAAGTTGTTTATTCAAATGTATGTTTTCTAATATCCAATATTTTACTTCTGATCGGATTCAGGAATCTTTTACAGTTCAATCATCTTCATGCAAATATCTCACATCAAAATCAGGTTTGGAATGTGTATCTCTCATAGAGTCATTCTAGGGACCATATTTGGCTAAAGGAATCAGATCTATCAAATTTGTTTCATGATGAGAAGCTCTTGGCTTTCCTTGTGAATATCATATCATGAATCATGTTCTTCATCACAGTTGAAATCCTCTTGAATGAGAATGAATCCATGAGTTATTGTTGGAATCAAATTATTTTTCTTTCACTACTTCTTGATTAGTTTCATGTGTTTATTGGACTAAAATTCCTTCCACTCCATTCAACTATTATGATTCTAGTGTAGTGTGTTACCAGTTACAAATAAATATATTGTCATGTTCATCAGGCGAGGAAGATGATTTTATTATTCAGAGAATTTATGAAATTGTTCAAGTTGATTTATCTTTGTTAATTACAAACTAGGAATCTAGTGCTTTAATCATCCCGTCTGATCAGTATTTTGTCTTTGATGATTGTCATTCAACTTATCAGTTTTCCACCAGCACATCTAATGGCAATTCCTTTACATCCTTTATCTTTATGGTTCAACATTTCACTATTCGGATATTTGTCGAGTGGTTGAGGCACTTCAGCCTTCACTGATAGTTATGTCAGGTCCTCACTTTCTTGACATGAATATTGAATATGATCACATTTATTTTCCCTCATAAGAGTCCCATCGTAATCCCTTCCCTCTAATTTAAAATTCATATTTTCAAATATTTCGGGGTTTTCAAGAGGATTATCATGAATTTTACGATCTAATCAATAAACAGTTGGAACAATCTTACCTGGAAATATCTGTCGCAAATAACAAGTTGTGATCTTTCCTCGCACTTTCTAAGGAGTTTGGAACAGATGGAGACACATTCACAACAAGCTTTAGAGGTTTGTTGGATGATGGTTCTCATCAAAATGGTAAGAATATAAATTAGTTAGAATTGGTGGCTATGGCATATCTGTCTGCTCACAAGAAAGACCTTCAAATTTTTGTGCAAGTGTTGGCTTAGGAGGTCCTGACCCAAGTTCGGAGTTAGTTGTTCCAACCAACAAAACCCTACACTACTGGCCCTTTCGGCAATAACGAAGTTTTTGCATCTAGAGACTAGTGTGATGTCTTCCAGTGCCTTGGATCTGCCTTCCCGCATATCAATAAGCTCCTGGGGCACATTAATAAAACTCAGTTAAAGTGTATTTCAGCCTTCACAAAGGTCCATGACCCATCCTTGCAGACCCTTAACTGACGATCTATGTACTTACGTGCACCAAAAAGTAACCCTAGATTGGAGTTCCCCTAGATCTACTTTATTCGTTAGAAACATAAGAGAAATAATATATGACTTCACGGAAGTGGCTAAACATTCATTCCATTCATTATTAAGTTAGATTCAAGACATTCGCACAGTGTTTGATCAATATTTCATAAAACATGTCATTCGTCAGCAACATATAACTTAAATAGATACAAATAGAAATACTCAATAATTCTTCGGAAAACAATCATTATTGATCTTCAATTCACGGATTACATACTTAACTATCCTTTGCACACAACTACAGGTGTCCACGCACTCAGCTGTAGACTCTACCCAGGCCTCTGTGCACTCAGTTGCAGAGCCTTCCCTTCTCTACCTAAGCGCAAGAAGCAGAGCCTTCCTGCCTTAGATTTTGCCCAAAACTCATCAATGAACCCAATTCTCTATTTCTTCTCTATCAACATATCCTTAGACTCACTAAGACTCAACTATTTATAGACTTTTCCATACAATGCCATGGTCTGCGAACCATCGGTGAATCTAAAAACTAACTCAAAACTTTTACTTAAAACAAGGGGCTAAGCCCTTTTGATCCTTATTCATCTACGTGCTTCACTTCCATATATCGTGGAGACTTTACATCTTTTACAAAACTTGTTACACAAAATGACTAACTAATTTCATTATGCCCATAGGAACCCCATCCAAACAAGTCACCAACACAAAGATCGTGACTCACCCTCGAGTCACTCAGCTGGTTGTTCTACCTTCTCACAGAGTTCATTGAATGCCTTGGTCAATTCTTGTAGCTTCGGGATACTCTATTATGTTGCTTTCTACACCTCTTTGACCAGTTTCTCTATGGTTTGCCCCTCTACTACTAGTTGCGTAGTCCTATGTATATGTTTCATAGCCTTTAGCTTCTCAAGAATGGTGTATGAAAACTGGTTGGCTTCCTCTATCCAAGGCTCAAGTCATGCACTGAGCATAGACTTCTTCTTTGGAAATTCCTATATCTATAGAAATTTTTATTTTCCTTCCTCTAAGCACGCAAAACACTGGACTAGTGAAAACATCCATGCTGTTGTGCTAATCTCATCATACTATTGTTGCACTTCCCTGAGTTTTGTGCTCAACTGTTGCACCGTAGGATCCTCTAACAATGTATCCCAGAGGTCCAATGCCTGAGTGAAGAGCTTGTCGCACCCTTGAATGATGACATCAAGGTGAGCCATGGATTATTTAATCACTGTGCCCTCTTTTTCCCAAACCTTTGGTGGCATGGTCAGCTACAACTTCAACTACAACTCAACGATATGCATCCTTAGATCGAAAGTCACCTTGTCGGCCTTTCCCTTTGAAGCATGCACTATAGAAGACAACTTCCTTACTTTTGTTGAGGCCTCTGCATCATCAGGAATACCGAACTTAGGTACAAATTTGTAGGCCTGATCAATCACTATGACCAGGATTTGAGGTTGTGCATGCAAATCCTCCTCCTCCTTTAGGGCCTGATTATTTTCAACAAAAACTTGCTAGTTGTTGACTTTGAACTAACTGATAGCAGTGACTGCAAACTATTCGCAGATATTTAGCTCATCAGCGACCCCCTAATGTTGTGCATGAAGAAACTCAAGTGGTAGCATGGCAAGGTTCAGCCCCATGTCTTTTACTGCATGAAGCATTACATGGTGCTCATCCGACTCCATGCGGACTGATCCTTTAGGTAAAGGAAATACTCTGATGTCCTGAGGCTAGTTAATCTTTGATACTACACTCCTTTGCTGTGTCAGTCTTGCTTGCGTGCCACTCGCCTTCCCTACTTCTTCCTGAATTTTTTTTACCTGGATCTGCAACTCATGCTGATCCTTCTAGACGCCCCCGAGCATCTGCATGTATTGCTGCTCCAATTGTTGCAGCACCTCTATTGTTGTGTGCCATATTTTGTTGCCAATCTCATCGAGATCACCCTCTGTTAGCACCATGGGATCAACATGCATCTACTTATCAGACTTTTATTTCTTCCGCTGCCCACCTTGCTTCTCCTATGTGCACTTCTTCAAGATGAAAGGAGTGGTTTTCTCCTCACCGCCACCTCCTCCTTGCTCTGATAGCTCTTGCTCATTAGTGTGGTGGGAAGAAGACTTCTCGCTTTCCTCTACATCCTTCTTCTCTTGCTCTTCCTATGCTTTGGCAGCACGCTCCCCCTCCATATGGTCCTTCTTTGTAGCTGATGTAGCATCCTACTTCTTATTTTACGCAGCTAATGTGCACATGGCTTGTTGATCAATGTCCTTCCACTTCTGTGCAGTAGAGATTTCTGCGCCTATGCTTTTTTCTACATCTAACTCCCTAGGCATGCAAAATTATTATGGCCAAAGCCCCTAAATTTCTGGATATCTGTATCCGTCACCATATAAGGCAATGGCTGCCATTTTTTCTCAGGGTCTTTGCACACTTTGATCAAGACCCTATGAAAAACGACTTTCAATTATGCATAGGCCGATAGTTGCACATACAACGTAGGAGACAACCTTGGGTGCTGGTTAACCACCATGTGCATGTCCATATCCATAAAGACCCAAAATATCATTGTCTCCTTAACACACTTTGGATCTTTTGAGGACTATAACTAGGCAAACCACACTACCTCGAGCAATTCTTCTTTGTGCAGAGGAAACTGGCTATCCTTTGATAACCTCCAAGCAACCAAAACAATTGATAATAGCAGCCAGGCATAATGAAATGGCCTGCTCTCATCCTGGGCCTCTTGGGAGTTCTTGAGGAACTCTTGACGTTGATACTTCTCCCAGTTGTATTGAACCCCCTTCGTGCACTGGGATGCAAGTGAGATGACCGGCGCTGGAACTTCATCGGCACAAAATTTTCTCATTACCTTTCCTGCTAGAATCTGGGCATCCAACTGTGCTGTCGGGTCTAATATGGACGTGATAGAGTACCCTCACGACTTTTTTATCAGACCAAATTCCTTCTTCATCTAATCTTCCAACTCTTTCTCTTTGGTTTTTCCTCCAATCTCTTTGGTAGGGTTCACCCCTTTGTAAGGTAGCTTTGTGATCTTGTGGATCAACATGTCAGTGATGGGGGATAAGATCGTCTAGCCATAGACACTCATCATGCACCTACGTGAGGAGTTGGTGCACACATATCGTATTAATGGGGGAACGGTGATAATGCAGCACCAACAACAGATTGAGCAACCCTGACTGCTCAACACCATAGACCCACTTCATGGGCTCCAAGATTGTAACCCCCGTGTCATTGTAGTAAGTTTTTTGCATATACTATTAAGTCGTCAAGTGTGGAAACTTTGTGTGGTCTATGAGGTGCCAATCTTCCATTTTAAAAAATGACATGCACGCCAGCCTAGGACCCTCGAACACAACTTGCTTAGGCAACAAAGGTCTTGATACTGAAAATTTCCTCGTATCAGGATCCTTCGTGACCTAAGCTTTTCCCTTTAGTGGAGGGATATACTCAGGCAACCTCGTCATAAAATCCGCCCCTTCAACATCAATATCCTCGATACCCTGATATTCCTCCTCTTTTAGCCCCACCACATTTTTTGGCTACTTAGCCATTTCATGTTTTGCCTGTGTCTCGATATGCTTCGTTGGTGACGCGCGCATTGGCATCAAATTCTTCAATTTTTCCATCATGGTTAGTTTCTTTTCTTTCATAGCAGGCTGCTTTTCTTTAGCTATAGTTTGTTTTTTCCTAGGCAACCTTGACGTCATGGGCATAGCAAGCATAACCTCCACACTAAACACTTTTGGTCCTGGCACATCAAACACAGCTGCTCCTGAACTTAGGGCTTTGGTTGAGTTTGTGGTAGTATTCTCTCCATAAATAACTCTCGAGTTATGGGAGAACAATTTTACAGTGACAAAAATTCTTCACAGAACACTCGGCTCATATGCAATACATAACAAAATGCATCAGCAAACCTTAAAGTGCAAAATGTTCTCTGTTGGACTAGTATGAGAAATTTATAGGGGGATTTGAATTCAAATCTGACCATTCCCCCCAAATTCTGATAACAAATATTGTTTTGGCGGGAGATCTTCAAATATTTTCACCTTAATTTCTGCCACCCCGCCCCTCTTAACTGCTTTCTATTTGTCAAATCATGAATAGTAATTCCAACTGTCATTTTCCTACTAGGTTGTGTGGTGCCTTTCCCCCTCGGGCAATGTCCTAAGCGCAGCTTCATTTTTTGCATCCTCATCACTCTTCATGCAACTGGGTTGGTTCCTTGTCTTCCAACTCGGGCAATGTAGTTTATACTCCCGCACTTCCTTGCAATTGCCCGGAGCACTAAGACTGTCATGTTGTCCTATAGTCATTGTGCAAGATCCCTAGTATACAACTTCAACCTTCTCCCATTCACTCTTCCTGGTAAGGGTTCCCCATTCAACTTTACGAGCTGAACTGCGTCGTCATACGTAATTTATTTGACAATATATGGCCCTAACCAATGCATGTGGAATTTACCCAGAAATTTAGTGAACTTACTACCATGTAACAAGAGAAGATCGTTTACCCTGAATGTGGGAATCTTGATATGGCGATCATGACATGCTTTTTTGCGTTCTTTCTGTACTTGTTGATAGAATCCTGCCAAAAGCCGGTCTCCTTTGAGCTCCATGAGATGTGCGAGCCATTCTTCCAAGGCCTCATGATCCACCATATTCATCAAAGCTACTATGTGCAGACTAGGCACAATGTATTCCATCAGCATTACAACTTCGACCCCATAGACGAATTTGAACGTCGCTTGTCCTGTCATCTTCTTACAAGTAGTCCTATAAGCCCATAGCACTAAAGGTACACATACATCCCAATCATTCTGTTGCGTGTTACAAATCTTCATCAATGCGTTCTCCAAAATCTTGTTAAAGCATTTAACTATTTCATTTCCTGTGGGTGATATGGTGTACTCTGTTGATGGTAGACCTAGAATTCCTTAGCCAACACATTGATCGTTTCATTCAAAAAGTGCGTATCCCTGTCGCTCATCAAAACATTCAGGCATCCAAAACGTAGCTCCAGTACAATCCTTTACTGGTTGTGCATCCACCCATCTGGTTAGATATTCTGTCATAGTGATAATGTAGCGCACCCCCGTTTTCTTTCCAAGGGGCTGAATCGGCCCAATAAAGTCAATCACCCACTTCTCAAATGCTAGCAAAGATACGTGAGGATGTAGTTGTAGCTCATCCCTTCACAAATGTCTGTCAGTCTTTTGACATGCATCGCACCCCTTACAGTATGCCTTGGAATCCTTGTGCAATATCGGCCACTGTAGACCTCCGTGCATAATATTATACACAGTTGCTTTCCCTGCATAATGGCCTCCCGCAACTTCTCCATGAGCTTCAAGGAGAATGTTATCATGCTCAAACTCCTACACGTCTCCGCAATATTTGATCTGCACCCATTTTCTACAAATATCCCATAATGAATGAAAAACCGGTTGCATGCACTACTAATTCCTTCTTTTGTTGACTCGTATATCCTTCTAGAGCCATCCCCGTAGTTAAGAAGTGGATAATATCTATAAAATGGTCATCTGCTACGTGCAATGCAAAGAGTTGCGCATCTGGCAACCCTTCCTCCAAATTACTAGGTTCTTCCCCTATTTCAATTTGCGACAGATGGTCAGGACTAGCATCTAACCTCTTGGGCTTCACAATGACTTAAAACTCATTCTCCTAAAATAATAAAAACAATATGCAAATCCCCCCCCCCCAACACATGCTTATTGACAAAGTATTTTAAGGCAGAATGATATGTATACATCTTGAAATGCCCTCCTAACAGATAATGCCTGAATTTTTGTAGCGCATAGACCAAGGCCAACCCTTCGCATTAAGTCATCAAATAATTTTCTCGGCCTTCGATAACTTCCTACTTGTGAAGGCTATAGGATTGTCCATTTCTCCTTCACCAGCCTATGTTAGCACTGCACCCAGTGCAATGCAAGAAGCATCTACATGTACATGAAACTGCTTTTTCCAATCACGGGATACCAAGATTGGCACAATTACCATATTTTCTTTTAATACGTCTAAACTACGTTGACATTCTTCATCCCAATAGAATGTCACATCCTTCCTTAGTTAATTTTCCATGGGCTCGATAATTTGAGCATAAGCTTTGATAAATTTTCTATAGTATCCTGTATGTCCCAACATTGCGCGCAGCTGTTTGACATTCCTAGGGGCCTCCAAATTCACAATTACCAAGATCTTTGTAGGGTCCACCATCAAGCCTTACTTTCACACAACATGACCTAGCAAGAACCCAAAAGGAACACAAAATATGATTTTTTTCAAGCGCTATTTTGTATCTGCGACATGTATCTAGCATTAGGTGCAGACTCGCTACATGGCATTTCACTAATCCAAACACTGTCTAGTCATCAAAGTACACTTCCAGAAACTTATGAATGAACTCCTTGAATGCTGTTATGACTACACGAGAAAATATCTCAGGCACATCGTTTAATGCAAATGGCATAACAGTGTACTGAAATTAGCAACCCCACTCAGTTGCAAAGGTGGTCCTACTTCTATCTTTTGGGGCAATCTTGATCTGATAATACCCGGAAATTCCATCAGTAAAGGAATATGTTTCCTTCCCTCCAACATTGTCTAAAATTTTATTTGTAAATGGTGTTGGAAATGGATCATGAACACATGCATCACTAAGCTTCCGCAAGTCTACACAAATCCTTATTTCACCCTTTTGTTTCTTTTCTTGGACCACCACCAAGCTCACCCAATCAAACTTCTCAACGGGTTCTATAATTCTTGCCTCCAACATTTTATCTAGCTCTTGGTGAACCTTTTCCTTGTACTTAGTATTAAGGCGATAAGGCCTCTGTTTAATAGGCCTCACATCTGGATTCAATGTGATCTTCATAACGCCGAAATCACCAATTATTCCCTTTAAATCTAAAAACTTAGTGGGGAATAGATCCTGGTATTCACGAATTAATTCAATAACTTTATCTATTGTAGCTTCATCCCAATAATCTCCAATTTTCGCGAACTTCGGTTCTTCTTCAATGCCAATGTTTACTTGCTTCATTTTCAAAGGTACAGATGTTGGGCTGTGTTATATTCTTTCCATGACTAGCCCACGTAGTTAACTGGGAGGTTAAAGGGGGGCGGAGCCCCTCTGCATTGCGCCAATTGTGTAGTGGGGGGGGGGGGGGGGGGGGGTTAGGGGTCACAGGGGGTTTGAGGCGTACCCATAAACCCACTTTATGGGGTCCAGGGTAGTGCCTCAGAAAATTTTGGTTTTCAACCCTATGTTACGATGGGTGGACCCACCTATGGTTTTGAGCATGATTTTTGCACATGTTTTTGGACGTGATGGTTTTCAGTCCATGGAATTGGACGCAATGGTTTTTGGTCCATGGTATTAGATGTGATGGTTTTCGTTCCATGGTATTAGATGCTTCGACATGTATAAATATGTATTATAACATTGAAAGGAACATAATGAAAAATCAAGCTGGTAGTCCCGGTTTTGGGATCTAGGGGAAAATCTCTGTGTATAAGTGTTTTATGTGTTATGCTCTCGCATTGTTTACTTTCTATGTTTTAGAATTCGTATGCAAGTAGATTCTATACGAGGTTAAAACCTACATTTGGTATCGGAGCGGTTTTGGCTTCAAGGGGATGCGTTTGTTGCTGAGAGGTTTCGCTCGGGCCTGTGGTAGACCCTGTTAAATGGGAGATCTGTGAGATCGATTCTGGTGGTGAAAGAAGATGGTGAGCAATGGAAAGATAGATATCAAGAAATTTAATGGTCATAGTTTTGAGTTGTGGAAACTCAAGATGGAGGATCTATTGGTGGATAAAGATCAGTGGATCGTGGTATATCTAGGTACTAAACCAACTGGAGTGTCCCATGAAGAGTGGAAGAAGTTGGATCGGAAGGCAAAGAGCACAATACGATTGTGTGTCTCAGAGTCAATATTGCTGAATGTATCAGGGGAAGCTACGATGAAGGCTTTATGGGACAAGTTAGGGACTTTGTACCAATCTAAGTCTCTAGTGAATGAACTGTTCCTGCGGAAAAAGCTGTATAACCCGAGGATGAAAGATGGAGACTCGGTGACAGAGCATCTAAACGCATTTAATACTATGGTAAGCCAGTTAGCATCTGTTGATATTAAAATTTTAGATGAAGATAAGTGCATCAGTTTGTTGTGTTCTCTACCATATTTGTGGGATAGTCTGGTTATTGCAATAGGTAGCAATGCAACTGCCTTGCAGTTTGATGAAATAGTCTCATCCTTGCTAATGGAGGAGATGATATGGAAAAATATGGAGAGTTAGAATGATGATGCCTTGTCTGTATGAGGATGGTCCCAGAATAGAAACAAAAATAAGTCATCGAGTGGGAGATCTAAATCTAGAGGGAAATCTAAATATCCAGGAAAACCTGTAAAGGTGGTGCGCTAGAAATGCGGAAAGGAAGGGCACTACAAAAGGGACTGTAAATCTAAAGCTCGTGATAAAGGAAAGGGATCTGATGATGGTCCTTCTACAAAGGCACACCACCTCAGATGAAGGTGGGGATGTGTACTTGGCTTCTTCAAGTACACATTTAGATCATGAGGCATGCTTGATTGACTCAGGTGCATCCTTTCACTTCACTCCCCATAGAGAGTGGTTCTGTGAGTATGAGAAATACGATGGTGGTGATGTCTTCTTAGGGGATGATAGGAAGGCTAGAATCATTGGTTGTGGAAAGGTAAATTTGAAGTTGCAAGGTGGAAGGGTTAGAACACTTCTAGGTGTTCTGCATATTCCTGCATTAGCCAGAAATCTAATTTCTGTAAGCAAGCTGGATGATTCAGGTGTAAAAATAATGTTTGGGAAGGATACCTGCAAAATGGTTCGGGGAGCACTGGTATTGTTGCGGGGAGTTCAAATTAGAACTCTGTACAAGCTTCAAGGTAGCAATATTATTGATGGGTGCAATAGTTCTGTGGTTCCTGAAAGTGGAGCAAAAAATCTAGTGGTCTCTGGAGAGAAGACCATGTTGTGGCATCAAAGGCTTGGACATATTGGAGAGAAGGGCCTTCGAATACTTTATGGTAAAGGTATGGTAGAAGGTATGAGTAATAGCTCTCTGGATTTTGATTTTTGTGAAAATTGTGTATATGGGAAGTAGAATCGGGTGAGTTTCCCCTCTAGTAGTAAGAGGGTGAAACAGATATTAGAACTTGTGCACAGTGATGTGTTTGGACCTGTGAAGGTTCCATCACTAGGTAAGTCTGTGTACGATGTATCATTTATAGATGACTTCTCAAGGAATACATGGATATAATTCCTTAAGAAGAAATCTGAAGCCTTTGACAGGTTTAAAGAATTTAAGGCTCTCATGGAAAATCAGACAGAGAAGAAGATAAAGGTGCTAAGGACAGATAATGGTGGAGAGTTTTGCAGCAAGGAATTTGAAGAATTCTGTAAGAAGTGTGGTATAGCATGATACAAGACTACTCCATATACACCTCAGCAAAATGGAGTTGCAGAAAGAATGAATAAGATGTTGATGGAGAGGGAAAGAAGCATGCTCAGTGGTGCTGAGTTAGGAGAGGAATTCTGGGTAGAGGCAGTCGGTACTGCATGTTACCTAGTCAACAGGACACCTTCATTAGTGTTGGAGGATAAGACTTCACAAGGGGTATGGACTGGTAAGAATCCCTCTCTTTCACATCTAAGGGTATTCAGATGTGATGCATATGTACATGTTCCAAAGGAGAAACGAACCAAGCTGGATAGTAAATCTGAAAAGTGCATCCTTTTGGGTATAAGGATGGTTTAAAGGGGTATAAGCTTTGGAACCCAGTCACACAGAAGGTTGTGTATAGCCGAGATGTGGTGTTCAGACAGGTAAACGATGTTATTAAACATGAATTCCAACAAAAGGAACCTAAGAAGATAGAGTTTGAGGTTAAGGAGGAAGAATCAAACTCTACAACATAGGAGGAATTAGAAGATAAAGAGCCACAAACTCCGGGTGTGACAGGATCTATTCGAAAAAGAATGCAGCCATAAAGGTATAGTCCATGTGCTTTCTGTTCAAATTTTTCTTTATCTATTACTGACGATGATCCCAGAACTATGAAGGAAGCAATAGATTCAGAGGATGGCAAACTCTGGAAAGAGGCCATGGTTGATGAAATGGAATATTTGCACAAAAAATGGGGCTTGGGATCTGGTGGAGTTGTCGGCTAGAAGAAAACCCATTGGCAGCAAATGGGTGTTCAAGAAGAAGACAAATGCAGAAGGAAAGGTGGAGAAATACAAAGCTTGGTTAGTAGCAAAAGGTTATTCCCAGGTGCTGGGAATTGATTTTGGTGATATTTTTTCTCCTGTTGCCAAGGTAACTTTTATTAGATTACTTTTGTCTGTTGTTGCTGCCTTTTATTTTTAGGTATAACAGATGGATGTGAAGACAAAATTTCTTCACGGGGATCTGGAAGAGGAAATATACATGAAGCAACCTGAAGGCTTTGCGGTGAAGGGTAATAAAGAACTAGTATGCAAGTTAAAGAAGTCTCTGTATGGGTTAAAACAGTCACCAAGGATGTGGTATTAGAAATTTGATACATTTATAGGGACTTGGCTTCACCAGAAGAAAAGCAGATCACTGAGTATATTTTAAATTAATTGGCAACCGTGTTATTTATCTGGTCTTGTATGTGGATGATATGTTGCTAGTTGGAAATGACAAAGAAATTATCCAGGATTTGAAGACCCAATTGTCCTCCAAATTCAACATGAAAGATCTTGGTGCTGCAAACTATATTTTGGGCATGGAAATTAAAAGAGATCGGGTAAAGAGGAAGCTCTGGTTAAACCAGAGGAAGTATGTCGAGACAATACTGCAAAGGTTTAATATGCAGGATAGTAAACCGATGAAGGTTCCTATTCCTGTAGGTGTGAGGTTATCTGCTGAACAGTGTCCCAAGACACAAGAAGAGGAAAAGGACATGTCCCGTGTTGCATATGCAAGTGCAGTCAGTAGCCTGATGTATGCAGTGGTCTGTACTAAACCAGACATTGCACATGCAGTGGAAGTATTGAGCAGGTTTATGTCAAAACCAGGGAAGGAGCACTGGACAACAGTGAAGCGGGTTTTCAGGTATTTGCGTGGCACTAGTGATTATGGTTTGTGCTACCAAAGAAGATCAGGATTGGATAGAATGTTGGATATTCGTGGCTTTGTTGATGCAGACTGGGCTGGAGATCTGGATCAGAGAAGATCTACAAGTGGGTATGTGTTTAAACTATTTGGAAGTGCAATCAGTTGGATGAGTAAGAAACAATCTATAGTGGCACTATCAAATACAAAGGCAGAATACATGGCAGCCACGCATGCAAGCAAGGAAGCAGTTTGGTTGCAGAGATTGTGTTCAAGTATGGGGTTAGTACAGGGAGCTATAAGGATAAACTGTCATACACAAAGTGCAATTTTCTTGGCAAAGAAACCCACATATCATTCAAAGACAAAGAACATTGATGTTCAGTATCACTTTGTGAGGGATACGATAGAAGACAAAAAGGTGTTGCTAGTATAGGTGGACACTTTGAAGAATACTGCAGATGCGTTGACAAAATCTGTGAGCTCTAAGAAGTTCTCTTGGTGTAGAGAGACAATGGGCATTTGAGGGCTGGAAAAATGACTAAGCTCTCTTGTGGCCCCCTGTGGAAACAAAACAACAAGTGGGAGAATGTTGGGTTGTTTTATATTCTTTCCACAACTAGCCCACATAGTTAACTGGGGGGTTAGAGGGGGGGCAGAGCCCCCCTTCATTGTGCCGATTGTGTAGCGGGGGGGTCACAGGGTGTTTGAGGCATACCAGTAAACCCACTTTATGGGGTTCGGGGCAACGCCCTAGAAAATTTTGTTTTTGGACCCTATGTTAGGATGGGCAAACCCACCTATGGTTTTGTGCATGATTTTCACACATGCTTTTGGACGCGATGGTTTTCGGTCCATGGTATTGGACACGATGGTTTTCGGTCCATGGTATTGGATGCTTCAGCATGTATAAATATGTATTATAACATTGAAAGGAACATAATGAAAAATCAAGCCGGTAGTCCTGGCTTTTGGATCCAGGGGAAAATCTTTGTGTATATGTGTTTTATGTGTTATGCTCTCGCATTATTTATTTTCTATGTTTTAGAATTTGTATGCAAGTAAATTGTGTATGGGGTTAAAACCTACAATAGAGATGTCCGGGTTTTTGATTTGTGGGCCTTCAACTTCGCGATGTCCTTTTGCCTATGGAATATTTATGTTCCTTGAGTCTTCTTCCTCCTCTTCAAATTTTGCGTTATAGCATTCATATGCATGGTACAGCTAGGTGCTCAAGTTCGGTTGGGCCATTCAATAGGATTCATCGATGTTCTAAAGATACTCACTTTAATCTCTTGCAATGCTTCATCAATACTGGAAAATCCATCTTCAAAATTGAAATTCAATAAGAAACCCTCCTTCAATACATCCCATTCTGCAGTGCCATGGCAGAGCTCTGTTTCAAGATACCAATTCATGGGGATTGTATCCAAGGTATGACAAAATATGTGTACCCATTCTGGTTGTGATTCTCTTCCCTATGCTTTAGTCCATTTTGTGAGGTGATCGAGCACATCATCCTTTCCATTTTACTTCTCAATCATTCTGGTATTAGCACGCCCAAACTGTAGCTTCATCATTCTTGTGTAATATCACCATCCAACAAAACTATCCTTATGCGTACCCCAACATTGTGCAGGCATAGCACATAGCGCCAACTCCAATGCCTAAAACGAGTGGTACTCAGGGACTTTGTGCTCAAATTAATATAAAAATAGATATATGTCATTTAAACCATCATACTAAGGTAACTTTCTTACCTCCAAGGAAATACAGCGCAACGACTTTGTCATCATATTTCATTGCAATGTAGAAACTTCATGTAGGCGATTCTGTCAATGCTCTAATTCCTCATGAGAATCAGAGGTGCAGGAACTCTCTCGGTCCCATGCAATCTATCCATCCACCATTGGATTGATCCAGCCCTAATCTTGCATTGTTATCTTGAAAATTTGATCTAGCTCGTCGTCACTTTCTTCATAGTCACAGACTGGTTCAGTATAGTGTGCTCTTTCCGCAGTTACAACAACACTATAACCCGAAGTGATTTTCTTTCAAATTACATTGTCCTTTTCTTTAAATTAATGACCCCATTCATATCAATAGCCAAGTTGATTCCTAGGAGCGTGGGGTAAGGATTATTGTCATCGACAATTTCTATAACTTCAAAGTCTTCTATGACACTCACACCTTCAACGTCAACTGCTACTCCATATAACCATCCCATGGGGATTATTTTCCATTGATTCAACATCCTGAGCTGAATCAGAGACCACTGCAACACATGCCTCCCCATCTTTTCCCATGTCTGTTTCGGTAAAACATTCACGTCAGACCCTAGATCCTAGATGACCTGGTCCATGACATAATCCCCTATCTGCGTCGTTAGCCGCATATCTCGCCCTATTTGTGCCATATGCTTACCAATATTTTTTACCATGCGGTGTTCATCAAGGGCCTTTTCTTTGCTGATGCATTTATTTATTCATTCATGCATTCCTTCCACAACCTTGCTATGGCACGAAAACTTCATGAAAGTCTCCAAAAAGGTAGTGAGTACAAAAGGATCAACCTCTGCAAGCGCACTGATTTCTTGCATCTTGTCCTGACTTCCTGAGGTGGAGGCCTCAGTGAAGCTCTTCTTGGATTCCATAAATTTTTCCCTAACGCGATCTAGACCAAAGTCGACATCTTTACCAAAGCTTTATAGACCCATCCATCTTCTTCAGGATGTTTACCTTTATCAGCGCTAGTCGTCATTCCACTTCTCAGCACAATATTAATGCTTTGATCTTCCTTGCGGGGCTCATCCCTCATTATTTGTAAATTCTATGTAGGTTGTTGAGGCTGCATTTTCTTCTCTTGCACCTTAGCTATTAACGCTAGGCATTCTTCTAGAGTATGGTCTAACTATCTACAATATTGACATGATGGGTGTGTAGGATTCTAGAAATCTTGCGCAAAGTGCCCCAGCTATCTGCAACTATAGCAGATAATCTGACCGCGACCTCTATGGGGTCCTCCTCCTCAGCCCCTTCCTCAACCCTGAAAAACTCCACGTGCTCCTCCAGTGCCTTGACTGGAGGCCACGTTTTTTCTTGCATACAGTAAGTAGGGTTCTTTCCATCATTATCTCATAACTGTGACAATGGTGCTCATCGTGGCCCATAGATTTACAGAAATTATGGAACAACTGCCAAGGTGTTTTTGAACAAACTTCTGAAGCAAGTGGTTGTTATCCATCGCATGTTTCCCAGTAACTTGATAAATGGCACACCATAGAGAGGCCCCCGTGCTTGGCCCTGCTGGGGCTTCTGGATTCAGGGGAATTGGCCCCCCCTCTGTAATATAATTTTTCAACACGAGACAATGATCCTTATCGTTCCCATGGCCCTTGCACTTCAAACACCAAACTTTTTCACGCATTTCAGGCTTAATTTCCTTGTCTTTATTCAAACTTTGTAATTCTAGGTGTAGGCTTGCTAATTGTGAGTGGATCTGCTGCACCCTAGGTTCATGTCCTGAATAGGTGATGTGTGGAACCTCATCACGATCTCCAATGCTTCTGCCTGTGTATCTATCTTCTGTTGTGACAAGGAAATTCTCAAGTGGGGCAAAAGTGATGCTATAAACCACTTACGATGTTGGCTATCTAAGATCTTTATGTTAGCCTCTCTAATCTGGAACTTCAACCTCTAACCAAAGTCCCAAGGCATCTCCTCAACCTTCATCATGATCTCCTTAAATTCAATCACCGACTGATGTGTGGAACCTCATTGTGATCTCCAATTCTTCTGCCTGTGTATCTATCTTCTATTGTGACAAAGAAATTCTCAAGTGGGGAAGAAGCGATGCTATAAACCACTTAGGATGTTGGTTATCTATGATCTTTATGTTAGCTTGTCTAATTTAGAACTTCAACCTCTAACCAAAGTCCCAAGGCATCTCCTCAACCTTCATCATGATCTCCTTAAATTCAATCACTGACTGTGAGTCAGATTTTGGTTTACTAAACTCTTTGTTCAAAGTTGTTTGATTTTATGCTAGTGATGCACAAGGATTGTTAGTATAATACTTAATGTACCAGGTTAGCATGTGATCCTGCAATGCAGTAACCAGCTGAGCCTTCTTTATATTATCATCGGTGATTTTCTATGTTGTCTGTTAGTGTCAGTATTTCCAGCCTTCCTCCAATGATCAAATATGCTCTTACAAAGTGGTCTCAGAGTGTCAAGGTCAAATTTTGTCATTTCAAAGAGCTTTCAAGCAAAATTTGGTCACTAGGCATTAGATCTAGGGTTTGCTTTCACTCCTTCTAAAGTTGTCCAAATGTCGATCCATGTCATCATTCAGCTGATTTTATCATCATTCATAGGGTTTTCATTATCATCTCAGTGTCTAATGAATCATTGTACACCTTGTTCATGCTTCAGTTGCGCCTAGGTAAGGTCATTTCCCTCTCCTAGGGTTTTGAAGGCGATTTCTCGTGGACAGTCAAATCATTGGCAAAGCTTGTATCCAGATGTTCATACACCTTCCCCTATCCTTCATATACTTTATCAAATGCTTCCCATCCCTTAGATCCCCCAAATTCCTCATTTTTGCACAAACCCTAGTTTCTAGCTACAACCTGGCAATTTTCTACGTTGGGCCTGTGTTTTGCCCTTTTGGACCCCTTCCCCTCACTCAATCCCTGAGATTTTACTTTCCCCTGCTTCCTAACATCCCTCCCTACTTCCAAAAATTTCCCCAAGAATTTAGAAGCCCCTTATGCCCTTCATTTCGCTTCATTTCGACAAAATTCCTTGTTTCACACATCGGGACAAGTCGCACTCAAATGATGTTCCAGAGCAATAAAAGGTGAATTTTGGAAAACTGAGAGAGGTGTTTGTCCATAGCATGCCAAAGAAGAAAAACCTCTTTCACTTTTTGCACAGTTGTCATGGTTTTAGAGAAATGTCAAAATTGCAATCGCCAGATCCAAGGAGGTTGGCCAAAGCACAAAAAAGGAGAAAAAGGCCCGATCCCCTCCACGTCTTGGCCGAGGCTTCCTTGGAGGAGAAAGGAATTAAATAGCTCAGCCACAGCACAAATCCCAAGAAATTTTGAGCATTTTGGGTAAATTTTGGTTTTTTCAGGCAATTTACAGGTTTTCTCCATTAACGGGTCTCACCCCCCGCGCGACCCTTCATCCTGGCAACTCCATTTTGCAAAAACTCAGCATTTCCAGATTTTTCATGAGAAGTTACATATGCTCATCCATGGACAAGAGATTTTATGAAGTTTTGGGCCTCCAGAAAGTCAAAAAACAAGCAAAAAATGACTTTCTGCCACACTTTTGAGACACAGAAAGCAGTCTTGGGAGATTGCAATTTTGGAGGGGAAAATGACCACCAAATTCAGAAATTCCAGTTGGGTTGGAAAGTAGACTCACAAAAATTTCCAAAAAGCCTACTCTTGCTCAATTTGGACACCTGGAAGTGCCCCAAATGTGGTCCCAAAGGTGTGCGACCCGTCAGGCAGAGGCGCGCGACCCGTCAGGCAAACTTCTCCAAATTTCAGTGTACAGCTCAGAAAAACGCAGTTTGACCCTGTTTGACTTTTTGGGGTGGATTATTATGCTCTTTGATGTAATTAATGTACTTTTATGACACTTTTACTCTTATGTACCTCTTCTAGAAGATTCATTCATGAAAAGGGTGAAAATTAAATGAATGAATTGGTTTCCTAGCTTATAAAGGCAAGTTGTTTTGACTGCCTAGTTTGTAGTGCTTAGTTTAGAAGTGGTTGAAACAGCTCCTAGGATAGTGAGCTCGACCCATGGAGGCAGGGAAAGAGGTTATATGATCTATATTATGTACTTTCTTGCTCATTTTCATGGTTGGAAGGTTGGACTCTTGAGGGATAAGCTATCATTGTATTATTCACTGTATCTCTGCAATTTTTGGCTAAGGAAGACCAGGGTTTTGCAGTCCTTTTTGGGATTCTTGTGGTTACATGTATTGATGGTGTGTTTCTCTATGTACTTGTAAGTGTGTTATGTGAATAATTTCCTTACTTTTCCTTCTTCATATTAAACAAATGAAGTGTTAAAGTAGAATTCATGATTGTCATGCTCTGCTTTTAAGTTTGTTTAATTTCAATGTTTTCTGTTGTTTAAGGAGAATTCAAAGTAATTGTGTGCTCTCCTTAGCTCCTCCCCTGTCTTTCTCATCCATTCACCTCAATCTAAGGCATCAATACTGTATCCTATCTCGCCCCAAAGAACCCCCTGCAGAAACTGTGTCCTATCCCCGCACCCAAAATTGCCACTCCTCAATTTGCCACCAAAAACCCTAAAAATCCCAAATCAACCCTTTTGATCAATTTACTAGCCTAAAATTAGTGTTACCCTATTGGTTATCTCGCCCATTGAAGATCTTTATTGAGATAGACCGGAGAGAGCCCTCTCCCACCCCGTAGGGCTAGCTACGAGGCTAAGTGGTTTGATGTTGCCTTGAGGTTTACCTTTCTCAGCCTGAGGTGAAATTTCAAGCGCTAACATTGTCCATATAACATTTACAAAAAACCAAAACTGCTCTAGATCTTCACTTCCTATGCCCTTGAAAATCAAGATCTCCACTGTGTTTGCCATGTTGCATGGTGGTGGTGGAGGTGGAGGTGTGGGTGAAGGTCTATGTGGTAGCGATGGAGGTGGAGGTGGTGTGGATGGGTGATTTTTTCTAGGAATCCCCTGATTGATTAACTAAAAAATGCTTCACGGTGTATTCTGCCCTGCCCCTTTGTTGTCGCTTGAAGGAGGTCCAATCAATTGACTATACTCTAGTCCCGATCCTTCATGATTTCTAAAGAATCTTCCACTTCGTGTAGCTCCGAACATCAAGGTAATGGAATCACCATTTTTTCAAATAATATCATTTTTATCCAAGTATTCAATGATCTTAAATACTTACCTCATGGTCCTTTGAAGAATCTTCTCTTCTTCTCTACATCTGACTGGGGTATCAACTACAAATTCTATAACAAAACCTCCCAAAATTTGATCTAGCCAATGATCGATGACCCGCACGATATTTTTTTTAGAGGCTTCTGGTCACCGCACTAATTTTGGAGTCCACACTATAGGACTATCAAGCTTCCACCTTCCTTGAATATCTGTAAATTTTGGCTAACCACTCATACAATTCAATTGGGAAGGTGCAGAAGACAATTTCGTGTATCTTTGTATACATATATCTATTCAACCAATCTTCCTTTGATAGGTTTGAATGCCTGTTTTCTTGCACCGCGAACTTGTGAATCTTCTCATCCAACCACTTTTAAATCTCTTTCTTGGTCAAGTTCCAATGATGCGACATCACACATCTCTTTTAAGTAGATCCCCGTCTCACCGACATAACCATTTGTTGGCTTAGGGGGTCCTAACCCATGTTTGGAGTTAGTTGTGCCAACCAACAAAACCCTACACTACTGGCCCTTTTGGCAACAACCTGCCTAGCATAGGCTACAGTCTCACCCGAAGCAGTATGGGGGGATGCAAGAACCAAGTTTCTGCATCCAGAGACTAGTGTTACATCTTCCAGTGACTTGGATCTGCCTCCACGCAGATCGATAAAATCCTAGGGCACATTACTAAAACTCAGTTAAAGCAGCTTTTAGACCTTTGTGAAGGTCCATGACCCATCCTTGCAGACCCTTAATAGACGATTTACCTACTTACGTGCCCCAAAAAGTAACCCTAGACTAGAGTTGCGTAGATTTATGTTATTCATCAGAAACATAAGAGAAATAATTTACGACTTCACAGAAGTGGATAAATATTCATTCCATTCATTATTAAGATAGATTCAAAACATTCGTGTAGTTTTTTATCAATATTTCATAAAACATGTCATTCATCGATAGAATATAAATTAAATAGATACAAATAGAAATACTCAATAATTCTTTGGAAAACAGTCTTTATTGATCTTCAATTCACAAATTACAGACTTAGACTACCCTACACACATAGCTCCAGGGGTCTACGCACTCAATTGTGGACTCTACCTAGGCCTCCACACACTAAGTTGCGGATCCTTCCCTTCTCTACCTAAGTGCAAGAAGCAGAGTCTTACTGCCTTAGCTTCTGCCCAAAACTAATCAATGAACCCAATTCTCTATTATTTCTCTATCAACTTATCCTTAGACTCGCTAAGACTTGAATATTTATAGACTTTTCCATACAATTCCATGGTCTGCGAAACATGGGTGAATCTCAAAGCCCACTCAAAACTTTTACTTAAAACAAGTGGCTAAGCCCTTTTGACCCTTATTCATCTACGTGCTCTGCTTCCATATATCATAGAGAATTTACTACTTTTACAAAAAAATTTACAAAAAATGACTAATTAATTTCATTTTTCTCCTGGGGACCCCATCCCAAAAACAATCTATTCAATTCCTTATCTTTTCTAGTGCAGATTGTTTTATATCCTTTTTACTCGGTCACATCTTTGTGACTGCAAGTCAAGAAGAATTACAGTGGATACATTGGAAATTACATTATAAGTGACCCCGAACTTCTAGATAGTTAGGTTAGGAGTAGGTCTAGTTGCATTTTAGTTTACCTACATGTCCATCCTATATTCGTTTCCTTCTATTTGTCTTGTGTTTTCTAGTTTTGGTTTCACATCATGTTTTTCTTTAGTCATTTTCTGTCTTATCTTCTGGTTTTGTTTCCTTGTTGTGTGTTATCTTTCCTTTCATTTTGTGAGACCATGCATGGATATGCTCTATTGGCTCAAAGGGAATGTGGAAAAATAGAAAATGACATTTTAACACTGCAATATTTGGATAACTCTCTGTCCTTATTCCTTGTCTTGGTTACATCTTCTGGTTGATGATGTTCCAACGGAAAATATTTTCCTTGAGTTAATTAATCCTTTGAACATTGCCCCATAATTCACGGATTTTCCAAACACGAATAGTGTAGGGATTAGAATGAAGTTATCATTCAAGGCTTATCATTAGAGAAAAGTTCCATGTGGAATCATCTCTATTCAAATCTGTGGATCTATGAAGAATTTTAGATAGAGAATATTTAGCTTGAAGACATTCTTGGAGACTTTGATTGAATCCCTTGTGGAGTGACCTTGAAGAAGGTTCTAGATTGAAGACATCACCTTGGAGACATTATTGAAGGCGCCTTGAAGGTCATGTGAAGAGGAGGAAGAAAAGGAACAAGAATCAACAAAAGAAGAGGATATACATTGGTGGCATTATGACTAATGTGTTGTCCTTGATGGAAACCACTTGATGTGTTACCTTTTGATGGCAACCTACTTGATGAAGATGTCAACAAGATACATCTACATGTGACAAAAAAGGAATATCAGTTCAAAGGCAGAGGAATGATAAAGATGAAGTTTGAAGAAGTATACAAAGATTTGGTGAAGCAAAGTCGTGTATACACGAGTTCTATGATAAGAAGTCATGTACATACTCAGGTTTGGTGAAGAAAATTAGTGTATACATAGGTTCTGTGAAAAAAAAACCATTTACACATGTGGGTATGAAGAAGAAAAGGTGTGTACATATTCTGCACCATGGTATTCTGAATACTAAGGGTCTTTACCATGGTATTGAGCCGAACAACGGATATTTGATCCCATCCAAGAATACCATTGGAATTAATATGGTTTTGACCTGTGGTATTGTCTAAGGGATAAACTCTCTAAGGAAATGAAGCTAAAATGTTTGTGGTGTGAAAGTGATGAATATTTCAATAATAGTTAGATCTGAAGCAAGTATGCATGTAATGGGATCTTAATGATTTTCTTGATCTAAAACTACAATTGCACCCGAGAATTTGATGATGGATCAGATCCAATAGATCTGAAATGACAAGTTTGATTATGAGTTGATTTAATCAATAATGATAGTGTCTTGATGTGTGATTGTTCTGTGTATGCTGAGATCTAGGTATGTCTCAAGTAATTGCAGATTTGCACATGGGTTACATAACCTGAAAGACGTGTACACACGTGGGTTTAATACTGGTAATTCATGTATATATTCAAATCTATACATGAGTTTGTTTCCTAAAAAGTGTGTATAGACATGGAATTGTTTTGAGGAAAGTGCATACATAAGCTAGGGTTTTGCTGAAAAAGATATCTGATCAGTCTAACTAGTCTTGTTGTGTTTCTCTTGTCTGGCAATGAAGTATTACTTGATGATATGCACTTAAAAGTGATGTTTTGATTAAGGATTGACTGATTAAATAATGATGAAGCTACTGGTTGTTTGTGATTGAAGATCAGTGAAAGTTCTATGATTATGTTAGAATGATGCAGTGGATTTGTGTATCATTCAATGTTTATTTTAGAGTGACAATGGTTCAGTTTCAGGGTTCAATGTTTTGATATTTGTACATGAGTATGCTTCAAGGAAGTCGCGTATACACATGGCTTTGTTACAGTAAAGTAGCGTATATATTCGTATAGTTTATTGATCTAGGCTTTCATTTGATTCAGTAAGTTGATGCAATGTTTGGGTTCGATATTAGTATTCCAGTTACAATGATCTAACTATTCTGGTTGTTTGAGAATAAGTTGATTGATTTGGGTTTTAGTTGATTCAGGGATTGGTTGATTCGGTTGGATTAAATATTGGTTGTTTCAGTTGATGATTGAGTGATTTGTTGTAGTGATTAGCTTCAATTTAGATATTTGGTTTTGGGCTTAAATGATGATAGTGGGTCCAGTCCGAAAATTTGGTAAAAAGTGGCCTACAGTTGTGATGTTTTGTAGCAGGTGGATCCAGTATGAAAATTTCTGAAATGTGGTCCAGATAGGTGTTGAGGGTTAGAGCCTCCAATGAGGAAGTTGAATCTTCCTTCCATTGGTAGCTGGTAAATTAGATTAGGGGGTTGGAGCGCCCTTCTGGTGGGCACAAACAAGATCAGAGGGTTGAAGCTCCATTCTAGTGGGTGCTAGAGAATGAGATAATGTTGTAGCCTTCTGCAAGTGGGTGCCTACATGCTAGTATGGATCTGCACTAGTACAATATTGTAAGAAGTTTTTCTTTATAATAAAAAAGAGAGAGAGATGACAACAATAGTGGTTTTTCCCACATTGGGTTTCCACTTAAAAATCTTGGTGTTCATGTATGTTGATGTATTTCTTATGTGTGATGGTTTATTTTGTTCCTACTACACATGGTTATGATTTAATTAATGATTACTGAGTTATTGATTCATTGGCTCAAGTTAAAAAGATGAAATTAAACACTCTAAAGATAAAACAAATAAAAAAATGATGCTTCTAGAAGCAGAAGATCAAGGCAAGTTAGCAACAATGGACAAGGAATATGTGCCTATGCTAAGCAAAAGATAATTATCAACAATAGAAGGAAAATATGAAGTATAATCTAATTAATCTTAATTTCTGGTATCTAGTGTGAAATGGCTACACCAAGATTACTCCATGAGATAAGGAAGTGCAAAAGAATAGTATGGCTTTGAGTGACATCTTTTGTAGCATATATGATTCAAAATTAAATAAGGCTATGCATTATACAACTGCAAAGCAATTGTGGGATAAGCTACAAGCAATCCATGAAGAAGTTCCAAAAGAAGATTCATCATCAAGTGAACTAAAAGGTATTCCTTTCCCTAACAATGTGTCCAAAATGTCAGATGGAGTTGTTGATTCAAAAGAAGAGAGGTTAGAAGAATTTTTTTGTCTTAGAAGAAAAATTGATGTTGCTTTGAAAAATATTATTAATCTTAAATATAAGTTGTTGACATATGATAACAAGGATCAGGTTGGTATGGTATCTAAACAACATTGTGAAGGTATTGAAGCTGAGATTGTCTCTATAAGAGAAAATCTTGGAAAAGATAAGTGGAATGAAGAACTACTTCAAGCATTTGAAGAAGAAGAAAATATGATGAAAGAAGAGATTCTAAAATTAAAGCAAAAACTGGAGGAAGGAAGAAGGGTTGAAGAAGTTATGAAGAAGCAGTATCTAGAAAAGGAGAAGCAATATCAGGTTGAGGTAAATATCCTAAAAGGTATATTAGAGGAAAAAGATAAACATTTACAATTTCAAGATAGTACTAATCTTTTGGATCATATTCGTAGTATTCAAAGGTCTCCCGCCATCAAATCTGGTCTTGGTTTTCATGAAACTATTGAAGGAGAATCTATTTCACATGTTGATGCAAGGAATTTAAAGAGTAACAATGCAACACCTAAAATAAGAAGTCAATCTGATCAAGAAGCAATGAAATTGAACCTTGAAAGAAAATCCTTTACTCCTAATTCTAGAAATGTTAATAGATTCTCTCCTCTGACCAATAATGTTGAATGTTCTATATGTCATAAATATGGACACATTGCAGCCCATTGTAGAAGTAGACTGTTTCAAGCTAATAAATGCCTCACATAAAGATCATCAGCTTCCAGGTACTTTAAGGGATATTATTTTTCTTTCTATATATTTGGTCATAGAGCCATTGACTGCAATAGAAGGAATATGAAACATAAATATTATGATTCCTCGATGCATATAAAATTTTATGCTTGTAACAATTTTGGGCATGTAGCAAAAGAATGGAACAACACGTTGATGGATCGTTGTAGACAACATGGTAAGCAACCAGATAATAATATTGATGTGAGAAAACCTAAAAAATATGGATCCACCAACATTTCTCATAATAAGAAGAAAGAGGAAGAACATATAAGGTGTGGTATTTCTCTCTGCTCATTTAACGAAGAAGATGAATGGTACATAGATAGAGGATTCTCTCATCACATGACTTGAGATAAGAATAAGATGGAGTCTCTCAAGAAAAACCAATATGATAATGTTATTCTTGGAACTATTGTTTTAGTAAAAGTTTTGGGAAAGGGTAAAGCCGAAATTAATAACATACATGAGAAGATGATGCTTTATTAGTTCAGCAGCGAAAGCAGAATATTCTAAGTGTAGTTTAGATGGTAGATAAAGGAAATATAATTGTGTTTACATCGACCAGGTGAAAGATTATGGATGAAGAAACTGGAAAAGCCATAGCAAGAGGATATAGAAACCCAAAAATATTATATGTGCTTGAAGAACGAAATTCTCGTAGATATGAGGAGGATTCAGACTCAAAGTAAAATGAGATGGTTCCCATTGCAGTCCATTATTCTTAAAAGAACACTTCTAACAATGACTACAAAAGTGATGTGAGGTACTCGAAATCATGAGAGCAGAAGATGATTATCACATCCTCAGGACCAATCATGTATAATCTCAGGGGGATTAATACATGTTTTGTCTTAATGATGGTTGTTGTGATATTAATGATAGCTTACATTACTGGCAGTGCATCTAATGTCATAGAAGTGAACTGATACAAATAGTAAAGGCTCAGGGGGGAGCTGAAGTTAAGAAGTTTGAGTATTTTATTTCCTGTACATCGATCCTATGAATACTAGTCGCATATATATGTGATTTTTGAACTAAATAATCATGTATATTTTTCTATGATGAAGAAACAAGATACAGTTTTGCTTGCTTGTTCTAGAATTGGTAAAGTACAGTCTGTAGATATGGCATAGGTTTAGGGGGAGCATTTGTTATGCTTCTAATAATGCATTGTTGGCATTATGTTTTCTTTCAGATTCCTTCATGCATAATTATTCTTGTAAATGGTAATGATTCTTATGTTGTTGAATTTCTTCAATGATGATGCATGAGTTGTGGAAAGAATGTGTAGATCTTGATATCTCATGCTATAATTATTTGAAGATAACGTTGTTATCATGGATGAAGCCTATGGGATGAGTAGTTGATAATGATGTCTACTTGAGTTGCATATTGGTGAAATAAGGTCTTAATGAAGTGGTGTTTGTGTGATAATTTTTCTTGTATGAATAATTTGGGCCAAGAGAATGATATTTCTAAGACATGGTTATTGATATGCTACTGCTACATCTGCTGGACGATTCTTGGAAACATGGAATATTTTAATGATGTTGATGAATGATGCTACACTCCACTATATTGCTTTATGCTGATATGCTTGGTTCTCACTTATGTCGTTATTGCTCCATACCTAGTCACAAGTTGATGATATTGAAGCTACATTGTCCTATCTTGCATATTGATGATGAGTTTCTTCTATTAGATGCTTATGGTATAGGTCCTATATGTTATATGATATTTCTTGACGACTATCATGATATTATTGAGGTCTTTGGTCTTTTTTATAAATGTCATATCCGTCATTTAAGTTAAAGGTCATGTAAAGGCCTATGATGTAATCGTTTCCAAATTTAGTCATGTATGGGCTATTGTGGTCAAGTCTTTTTGGGCGTATGATGTAATTTGTAACCCCACTATGACTAAGTGGTTGATGTAATAATGAACTCAACCCACTATGATTGGTCAATTGATGCAAATTTGAGTCCTTGGTGATAGGAAAATTCATATTCAGTTGAGTCATAGAGTCATGTACTTCATTGTACACCCTTAAGAAATTTTAGCATGTGCTCAGGGGGAGCATGGTCAGTATTCAGTGTTCACACTTAGTAGTTTAGATCTACATCGCTTAGGAGAGAAGCATTCATTCATAATTGGGCAACCCTTTTCCCTTGATTTCAAAGGGGGAGAGTAACTTGGTGTTTGAAAAGATGTATATTACAAGTATCTACAAGTGGTGATGACCAAACACCAAAGTGGTTGCCATGAAGTCCAAAGGGGGAGATTGTTGGCATTATGACATGTGTTTTCCTTGATGGAAACCTACTTGATATGTTGCCTTTTGATGGAAGCCTACTTGATGAAGATGTCAATAGGATACGTCTACATGTGACAAAAAAGGAATATCAATTTAGAGATACACGAATGATAAAGATGAAGCCTGAAGAAGTATATGCAGGTTTGGTGAAGCAAAGTTGAGTATAAGCAGGTTTTATGAAGAAAAGTTGGGTACATACTCAAGTTTGGTGAAGCAAATTAGTGTATACAAAGGTTTTGTGAAGCAAAACCACTATACACATGGATATGAAGAAGGAAAGGCGCATATATATTCCACACCATGGTATTCCAAATACCAAGGGTCTTTACCATGATATCGACATATGGTACTAACATATGATATTGAGCCTAGAAATGGATATTTGATCACGTCCAAGAATACCATTGGCACTTGTATGGGTTTGACTTGTGGTATTGTCTAAGGCCTAAGCATATAAGGAGATGAAGATCAAAGTGTTAGTGGCGTGCAAGCGATGAATATTTCATGAATAGTTGAATTTGAAGCAAGTATGCATGTAATGGATTGTTAATGATTTGCTTGATCTAAAACTATGATTGCACCCAGGAATTTGATAATGGATTAGATCCAATAGATCTGAAATAACAACTTTGGTTATGGGTTTATTTAATTGGTAATGATAGTTTCTTGATGTGTGATTGTTCTATGTATGCCGAGATCTAGGTATATATGAAGTAATTGTAGATCTATACGCAGGATAGATAACCTGAAAAGCGCGTACACATGAGGGTTTAATACTGTTAAGTCACGTATATATTCAGATTTATATGAGGTTTTGTTTCCTAAAATCCATGTATACACACGTAAGTATTTTGAGAAAAGTGCATATATAAGCTAGGGTTTTGCTAAAAAAGATGTATGACCAATCTAACCAGTCTTACTACATTTTTGTTGTCTATAAATGAAGTCTTACTTGATTATCTAGACTTAACAGTGATGTTTTGATTAAGGATTGATTGATTGAAGAATGATAAAGCTACTATTTGTTTGTGATTGAAGATTAGTGATGGTTCTATGATTATTTTAGAATGATGCAATGGATTTGTGTATCATTCAGTGTTTATTTCAGAGTGATAGTGGTTTAGTTTCAGGTTTCAATGTCTTGATATCTATACGCGTGTGTGTTTCAAGGAAGTCGTGTATACAAGCGGGTTCAATACAGTAAATTAGCGTATATATTCTGATAGTTTATTGATTTGGGATTTCATTTGATTCAGTAAGTTGATGCAGTGTTTGGGTTCAATATTAGTATCCAAGTTATAGTGATTTAACTATTCTTGTTTTTTGAGAATAAGTTGATTCATATGGGTTTTAGTTGATTCAGTTGGGTCAAAGATTGGTTGTTTCAGTTGATGGTTGAGTGATTTGTTGTAGTTCTCAATTTCAATTTTGATATTTGGTTTTGGGCTTAAATGATGATAGTGGGCCTAATCTGAAAAATTGTTCAAAAGTGGACTACAGTTGTGATGTTTTTTAGTAGGTTGATCTAGTATGAAAATTTATGAAATGTGGTCCGCAAGGGTGTTGAATGTTGGAGCCTTCAATGAGGAAGTCAAAGCTTACTTCCAGTGGTAGTTGGAAAATCAGATTAGGGGGTTAGAGCTCCCTTCCAGTGGGTACCAGTAAACAAGATCAGGGGGTTGGAGCTCCCTTCTAGTAGGTGTTGGAGAATGAGAGAAGGTGGTAGCCTTCTACAAGTAAGTGTATGCATGATGGTATGAGTCTACACCAATACAACATTGTAAGAAAATTTTCTTTATAATAAAAAGAAGACAAAGACACAAACAACGATGATTTTTCCCACATTGGATTTCTGCCTAAAAATCATGGTGTTCATGTGTGTTGATGTATTTCTTATGTGTGATGGTTTATTTTGTTCTTACTACACATGGTTATTGTTCAATTAGTGATTAATGAGGTAATGATTCACTGTCTCAAGTTAAACAGATGATGGATTAACTAAAAAGTAAATTTTACTGGATGTATGCTAGTTGTGTGCATAAAAATCGAGTAAATATGTGGGTTCCCTTCAGTAAATTTGCGTACATAAATCTGGATATGAAATTGAAAAGTTTAATGATATGAAAATATTGATTCACAGCCCTGCCCACCTCCCAACTTAGTATTTTCCCAACATACACTATGAACCAAACCAAGAGAAAGAAGAAATGAATCCAACTATATGTAATGCATTGACTTAAATTACCACTCCCCAAAATATCAAGATAGAATAATATATCAAGGATAAAAAAGTAATGGTGTTGATTGATTCAGGTAGTAGCCATAATTTTATTCATTGTAAGCTACCAAGGAATTGAATTTCTTTCTATATCTAAAAAAAAAGTGTCAAGTGATGGTTGCAAATGAAGGAACTATAAATTTCTTAGGGAAGTGCCATGATATCAAACTAACCATAGGGGAATATCTATTGAATTGTCCAATGATTTCCATTCCAATGTGTGGTGCTTATTGTCTAGTCAATTTAACGTCTTAAATTTCTCAACATAAATTATCAATCCGGGTATCATAAACTGATGAAGTGTGGTGCACCATATGTGCTTAGTTAACCCTTTTTCTTACTTCATTGTTTTATAGATTATGTTGTTTTTGGGGGGATTTGTTTCTTATGCTTAAGGAAATTAATTGAAGAAAGAAAAGCTATGCTTCTAGATGAAATCTACAAATGTTAATGGACAATTAAATCTAATGACTTCTAATGTTAGAATATAATTTCTAAAGAAAGGAGAAAATGAAACAAATCAAAACTTTGAACAGTTAGATTAATCTAAATTGGAAAAATATCTATGAAATGAAAGCATAAATGATAACAGCTAAATGAAATCCAAGAAAGCAAAAATAAAACTACTGCAATTAAACTAAAGGAAACTAATGAACTGCAAGTAATCTCATCTATAAACACAACACTTCGCCAATTAGTCTTGAAGATCAGTCAACAGCTAAAGGCTCTGGAAATATTAGCTTATAACACGAGAAAATGCTATCTAACTCTAAACTAATGAACAACAAGTAAACTCATTTATAAACATAGCACTTCGCCAATTAGTCTTGAAGATCAGTCATCAGCTAAAGGCTCCGGAAATATTTTCTTATAACATGAGTGACTATGTTAAGAAAGAAAAGGTACTGAACAGTAAGAAAATCTCATTCATAAACTCAATATTTCGCCAATTAGCTTCAATTCATCAACTAAAGGCTCCAGAAATATCCATTTATGTAATGAGTGACTAATCTAATAAGAAAATACAAGAAAGATGTAAAGAAAAACTAATATATTGTGTTCTCTAATGCTCCAAGCACCAATTGGAAAATAGGAGGACTAATTTCTTGGACTATTTTGTTAAGCATAGATTACACAGTTAGATAAATCTACAATCAACCGGTTGAACACACTTGCATGAATGGAAAATCTAAACTATCAAACTTGAAAGCAATAAAATGACATACTTGAATGAAATCAAAGTAAAACTACAAAATAAAATCTACCCTACCTTACATTCTAATATGCTCCATGACATCTACTTCACATCTCCTTCCATGTTGAGAATATTAAAGCTTTATTCAAATTCTTCAAAATTACAAAGTACAACAAAGCTCTCCAAATCTTTCCAAAGCCATCAAGGAAAAACTACAATCTCCAAACTACCAAAGCTAAGACTAAAAGGCTCAAAAGCTACCAGATAACAAATGAAGGAGAGAGATCTCCTATTTATACAAAAATATGAGAAGTCATCTCATTAATGAGAGTCCATGAATCTCTCCCTCTACCTCTAGAGTCCTAATCAAAATAGGAAATGATAAGACACGTCTTCTTAGAGTTTCAATACAAATAGGAAATGTGACACATATCCTCATGATCCCATGATCCTCTCCATTCAAATTCGAATTTGACCTTAGGGTGCCACATAAAGGTCTTTAAGAAGCCTCCTTTTGACCTACACATGTCAACAATATCAACCCACTTGTTAGGTATAAGCATATGCACATTATTTACTAATTTTTAACCACAAATTCACTTAAAAAGACTAAGAATTAATAAAGTTTGAAAAGCATAAATTTGACCCAATGATAATGAAAGTGAGTTGAATGTAGTGATATGATAGTGAAATGGAGGTGAAATGGAGGTGATATAATGGACATAATAGTGAAAGTGTAATGGAAATGAATGACAATTTCAAGATCCAACATATCCCCCAACTGAAGCTATTGCATGTCCTCATGCAATATATATTACATTAATTATTTTGATCATTGAGCTTGGCTTAACTTTGCATGATATCATTTGATAACTTCATACTTATGCAAAGTGTTTTACTTGAATTGCAACATGGTTGGTTCTTGTGTTACAATCATATTTTGTTGTTGCATTCGATTTTGATCTTTGAACTTTGCATAATGATAATTTGATTTTTTTTTGCAAAGTATATCTTTATTGGATTGCATGATGGTTGGTTCTTGTGTGACAACCATGATTGTGCTTGTATCCAATTATCGTTTAAGCACTTTTGAAAATCCATTGTATGCTCATAATAACAATGTAATGGTTAATATATTTTGGAAATATGTGGGCTTCTAAATATGATATGAACATGGAAAGATATGAATATGAATGTATTCCTCCCCCCCCCCAATTGATAGTATTCGCAATTTTATGAAATGAGGAAGAGAAATGTTTTTCCAAGAATTATAATTTTAGCTTTTTATGGAATTCTATGGTCAAAAGATAGAAAATGATGTACCTTAACTTACCCTTTGAAATGGATGAGTTATATGTGTGGTGGCTTCAAAATTATGATCATAATCTTATTCATGTGGCTGGACAAAAATAGTCATGGATAAAAGAGTCAAGATGAGTTTTTATTGCTTCTACTAAAACTTGTTGAATAGTGCTAGTCTGTTTTATATCTACTCCAAAATGCTAAAAATAATAGTCTTCATGTCTTCAAAACTCATTAGCACAATTCATACTATGTGAAGAGATGTTTTGATGTTGAACATAACAGGAAATTTTTGACTAAGTGTCCATTAATGGATGCCACTAGTCAACACGAGAACTCTCACCATTGATGGAAATGAGAGTCAAGATGCCCAAACACATCTTGCTAGGTACGAATGAATTTTCCGATGTCGAGTCACCTAGAAGATTCGATGAACAAGGGACATTGATGTATTCCCATTGTTTGTTGGCATGAGGACTTGCCATTAAGGCATGCAAACGTCAAGGTGTCTTTACAAGGAACTTAGACTCAAAGGACTATGGACTCAATAATTTGAATTGAAGCAAGGCTTATTTGCAAAATGAAAATGATAGGAAAGGGAAGATGAAAATGGAAGATGGAAATGCAGAGTAGAAATGGAAATGGGCAATAAGCATGTAAATGAGCCTCTTACTTTTATTTGTGGGTTATGAGTGGAGAAAAAGTAATGGAAAGTGTATGTGAATGTAAATGGAAAATATGAAGGGAAATGAGGTGAATGGTTTATTATGAAGTATGGATGTGATAGAGACAATAGTATTTGAAAGTTTTGCAAGTATTTGGATCTGAATTTGCATTAGCATATTTTCCTCTTTGTTGTGATCATCCTCTTATGAAACAAATTGGTCTCTTAGAAAGACAGTATTCACTTGTAGTCATTTGTCCTTCCTCTTGGAACTTGCAAAAAAACTAATACTTCTTCTGCAATGGAATGTAAGATTATCGAAGGATAGAAGTGATCAATCTCTCTACTTATGATATTTACACACAAAACTAAGAATTTGTATTAATGAAACAAGTTCTCAAAGGAAAATGAAAAGAATTTATACTTTCTTTGGAATTAGTGCCTCAAGTTGAATGTTTCTTATTTTCAGCAATTTATTTCATTATTTACTGTTTAAAACTCTGATGATGGATTTCTCATTGTGTAGATCTTGTCGAGATATTTCCAATGACACTTGAATCATCAAAATATGATTTCGTATGAGAAAGTTAGGCTGATTTAAACAATGAGGCTTTTCAGCTGCAAATTGATGTTTAGCTGCGGGATTAGATCAGATGTGAAATTGGAGAACAACTGTGGAATGTAACACAATTTCTGTAGCTAAAAATCTTAAACAGAAAGTTAGCTATTCATGTTTCATCATTAGTCCAAAATTAATCAATGCCTTCAGAAAAGTGAGCAAATAACTTATTCATTTCATTGATTCAAAATTGTTTTTTTTTCTTGACATGAGGCAACTTAGTGTGGCGACTTAGTGATAACGCACACCTTGACTTCCCTTTGATCGGGGTCTTTTCATCGATTTGGATCCAATGGATAGGACACCATCCATGTATAGACATTTTCCCAGCTACCCATGTGGCTCGTTTTGTCTCTTGACACATGTAACCTAAAAAAGTATGCAAATGGCTGCGGAATTATCAGTTAGATGTGGAACAGAGCTACATTCTGTAGCTAAAAGACAACCAACCATCAGTTTTGAATTTTGGTATGTACAGAGGATTATTCTACAGACCAACTACTACAACACTCGAACTTGTTTTGGAATTGACAATTCTCAAGAAACCATTTCCCAAAATTTCCATAGTTGCTGAATGGGATAGCCATGGTATTTTACATTTCCTTTAATAGATTTTAGCTATTTTTGGTTCAGGCATGCATATACTGAGCCATATCTCATGTTTAAGACAACTCCCAGGAATATCAAGGCAAGGATCCTGAAAACCAACAGCACCAACTACCTGCATGGGATTCATTCCACTCCTTGGCATACACAAAGTAGCCCACTCCCATAAGATCACACCAAAGCTAAAACTCTGCAACGTGGAAATAATTCAAGAGAAGAGTCTTTGGATACCAGCCATAATTGAAGTACAAGTCAGGAGAGAAACCGTTAGTCATTAAAGTGAATATTAAATTCCATCAGACAAGAATGATGCGTGGGGAAAACAAAAAATGAAATGTCAGCACACAAGATTGAGGCGTGGCGTAACCACTGACTGTTCATCAATTTAATTTCTATTTTTCTCTCCCGTGGCATGCAAACATGGGCTTCAAAGAACTGAAAAAATCTCCCAAACCGCTTCAAATTTATTAAAACGATTTCTGGGTTATCTAATTGACCATGTTGCCGAAAACACCCATGTTATATTTTTCCCTAATTTGTTTTCATTTGGCCGGATCGTGCAGTTGACGATTGACGTTTTTCTTTGTTTTGCGTTTTTGTGGATTAACGTTTTTACTGTTCTACATTTTTATGAATTGCTGCATTCGGATTTTTTGTTTGATTTGCTGTGTAATTGCCTTAGTTGTGCTTGTAACTAATGGTGGTCCACCTTCATGGAGCGAAAGTGAACGGTCCACAAATTGATTATGCTGACGGTCCATAAAAAAACGAATGCACAGAGATAGAGAAGAATAGTATGCAATGTTGTTGCATATTGAGGAGAAGACGGATGGTAAGCGCTGCTGCTTCTCTCTCTCATTTCAGAGCATGTGATGTTTCAATTATCGTTGATTATGATGTGCATGAGGCTGTTCCCACTATTGTCCACTACAGGCAATCTCCAGTATTTGGTCAATAATCTAGCTACATCATCAAGGTTGATGGATTCACGAACAATAAGTGGTGAAGATGTCATCACCTCAGCAACAATCTTCTCATTAGTTTTGTTTAGTAATTTCTGTAATTCATTGAAAGCTTTCCCATACGAGTATGATACATGATCCAGATGAATGCAAATGGGTTTCTTACAAAGGGTTGCAAATTTTTACTAACATTGGCCTGCTGCTACTGATTACAAGAGTCAGGGAAACAACTAGAGGAGGCTATTGCAAGTTTTTTTTATTTTTTAGTTATGATTTTGCAGGTTTGCTTCAAGGCCAAAGATTAAACAGGAATGTATATTTTCTATTGAGGCCACAGTGGAAACTTGGATTGGAGATAGCCAATGGTTGTTTCCTTCTTCTTTTTTTGTCTTTGAAATTGTGAAATTTTATAAAAATTATTAATGGTTTTCACTTTCAGGCAGCAAAGGCTTCAAGGTAAATATGCTAAAAATAGGATTATGACTGAGGTCTTAAGCTGGTTTTTTATTGATCTAAGCTGGGTGACTAGGATAGAATCCATGTCGAGATGATTCGGGAGATGCCCATGTGGTCAGTTTCTTCATTGGATGCATGTAGCCTGCTAAACCTTGAAAATAGCCGCTGAATTCATAGTTAGCTGTGGAATAGGGCTAAATTCCGTAGCTAATTTGCAAAATCTTATTAAAACAGGACAAAGTGTTTTGAGGGTCACTACAAACCATAACTAGTCAATCTTGGGTAGCTAAACCTATCAAAGCAGTTGGTTTTTTTTTTTTTCATTTCTTTTTAATTATTTTGAATCAAATGAAATGATGAAGTTTATTGTGTCCCCTTTTTTCTTTTTGTTTTTTTAACATAAAAATTATTTTTCTGATCCTCCAGATCACACAAAGTGCAGGAGGAGAGCATACTCAAGAAATTATTAATTTTTTTTTAGATGTAAGAAATAAGGTCTCCTAATTACACTTCCCCGACAATGGTGCCAAAATGTCTAGTCAATTTAATGTCTTAAATTGCTCTACATAAATTATCAATCTGGGTATTGTAAACTGATGAAGTGTGGTGCACCATATGTGCTTAGTTAACCCTTTTTCTTACTTCGTTGTTTTATAGTTTATGTTGTTTTTGGGGGTTTGCTTCTTATGCTTAAGGAAATTAATATAAGAAAGAAAAGATATTGTTCTAGTTGAAATCTCTAAATGTTAATGGACAATTAAATCTAATGACTTCTAATGTTAGAATCTATTTTCTAAAGAAAGTAGAAAACGAAACAAATCAAAACTTTGAATAGTTAGATTAATCTAAGCGAGTAAAATATCTATGAACTGAAAGCATAAATGATAACAGCTAAATGAAATCCAAGAAAGCAAAAATAAAACTAGTGGAATTAAACTAAAGGCAACTAATGATCAACAAGTAATCTCATCTATAAACATAACACTTCGCCAATTAGTCTTGAAGATTAGTCATTAGCTAAAGGCTTCGGAAATATTAGCTTATAAAACGAGAAAATGATATCTAACACCAAACTAATGAACAACAAGTAAACTCATTTATAAACATAACACTTCGCCAATTAGTCTTGAATATCAGTCATCAGCTAAAGGCTCCGGAAATATTTGCTTATAACATGAGTGACTATATTAAGAAAGAAAAAGGTACTGAACAGCAAGAAAATCTCATTCATAAACTCAATATTTCGCCAATTAGCTTGAATTCATCAACTAAAGGCGTCGGAAATATCCATTTATGTAATGAGTGACTAATCTAATAAGCAAATACAAGAAACATGTAAAGAAAAACTAATCTACTATGAGCTCTAATGCTCCAAGCACCAATTGGAAAATAGGATGACTACTTTCCTGGACTATTTTGTTAAGCATAGATTACACAGTTAGATAAATCTACAATCAACTGGTTGAACACACTTGCATGAATTAAATTCGCATGAATGGAAAATCTAAACTATCAAACTTGATAGCAATAAAATGACATGAATGAAATCAAAGTAAAACAACAAAATAAAATCTACTCTACCTTACATTATAATATGCTCCATGACATCTACTTCACATCTCCTTCCATGTTGAGAACATCACAGCCTTATTCAAATTCTTCAAAATTACAAAGTACAACAAAGCTCTCCAAAGCTTTCCAAAGCCATCAAGGAAAAACTACAAGCTCCAAGCTACCAAAGCTAAGACTGAAAATCTCAAAAGCTACCAGCTAACAAATGAAGGAGAGTGTTGGGTCCCTATAATACTAGTGATTACCCCATTACTATTGTAGTTATACCCCTTATTTATATTGTTGTGCCCCTATTACCCCCATATTGTTATTTCTGTGCCCCATATAATCCCTCTATTGTTATTTTTGTGGCTTTATATTATTATTGTTAGGTCGGCTGGATTATATTGTGACTCCTTAGACTCCTATATATAGAAAGGAGGTTTTTCCATTTGTATCATCCAAGAATTGTTCATTTATGTAATGTAAAGGAGGTTGCCCCTCGAAGAGGCTGAATTCTAAGGCATTGATCTATCTTTTCTATCTTTTCTTGAGCTGGTTTCATAACATTTGGTATCAGAGCTTTGGATTCTAGGGTTTCGCTGCTCCAAATAGGTCATCGTGGCATTTTCGCTATAACTTTTTTTTTGTGACGTTTCAGAAGTCGCAAAAAAAAAACAATTTGAGAAGAAATCGCGCTGAAACTTGGGTCCGAATTTCAGAGCTTTTCGCGCGATATTTGCGGAGATATGATCTGAGGAAGTTGGTCTTTTTGCAGACTCCTGAATTACATTCAAAACAGGTGACCTGGGGAAAATCGTCATAACTTTCTTTCTATGGATCGGATTGAAATTTCATAAGAAGGTACAGAAAGAGGACGGACTGTAGTTTCTTGTGTGTGTGTTTCAGATTCAAAGGTTGAAACAGTGACTCGTGGAACATCGTACACGTTCGCTCTACTGAACCAGTCTAAAAGCAAGTCACTGTGGGAGATTTCACATAACTCTTCCTTGGAGAATCCAATTTGGCTCAGACTTGTGGCATTGGAAAGAGGAGACAAAAGGCTACTATAGGTAGCAATTTCAGAACTGGATGATCTGAAATTACAGAGATACATCAGATTCAATATCAGGCTTCTATAAAGTGAAAAAAGGTGTGTAGTTTTTTTTTAATTTTTGTGTAAGCTTGGTTTAACGGAATTCAAAGGGCATAGTAAAGCATTATTATCGGTAACTGATGCCCCGAGGAAAGAAAATGCAAAAACCTAGTAAGGAACCTGAAAGCTCTAGCATGACTCATGAAGAAGAGGAAGAAATGCTACATGATATATCAAAATTACAAGAACAAGTGCAACAAATGTCACACTCACAAAAGCTAACAGAAGCTAAGATAAGTGGCGTAGAATCTAAGATAAATGGCGTGGAATCTAAGATAAAGGGCATGGAAGCTAAGATGGAGGATTCGATGGCAGATTTGAAGATAGATTTGAAGACAGACATGGAAGAATTGAAGAAGTTGCTACAAGAAAGGGTCACTAATGGTGAAAAGGTAGTAAAGGAAACTCATGATGAGAACAAAAGAAATGTTAATCATGATTCCATAGACGCTAATGTTGGATCGAAGAATCACCATATTCCAAAAATCGATATGAGGAAGTTTGATGGCAAGGATCCCGCCACATGGATATTACAGATGGAGCAATTCTTCGATCTCAATAATGTGCAAAACGCACAAAAGGTACGTATGGCAACTGTATATTTGGAACCAAATCAGTTTGTATGGTATCAATGGCTTTGCTCTCGTAAACAATTTATCACTTGGGCAATTTTTACGGAAGAATTGATAGCACATTATGAAGATACAAAAAGCAACACTTTTTTTAGCCAATTGATAAGTCTCAAACAAAAGGGTTCAGTAATGGAGCACATTGAGGAGTTCCAAAAATTGAACATAAGGGTAAAAGATATTCCAGAGGAGCATAGGATTGATGTGTTCATAGGGTCTTTAAAGGATAATATCCAACATGATGTTCGCCTTTGGGAACCTGATTCATTAGAGAAGGCATTCAGGTTAGCAAGAAAAATGGAAAGCAAAATTATGGCAACCAGGAAGCATACCACTCACAACTATAAAGACGGAAGTGTTGTTTCCCCTAGTCTTCCACAACCTATAAGGTTGACACCACAACAATTGGAAGAAAAAAGAGCAAAAGGGCTTTGTTACAGTTGTGATAGCAAATACACTAAAGGTCATAAGTGTGCTGAGAAGAAATTATTCTACATAGATTGTGAAGAGGAAGAAGAAAAGGAGCAAGAAAGGTCAAAAGAAGAAGATATACTCCAGGAACAAAGCCTAGATGAAGAAAAAATAAATCCGACCATATCTTGTAATGCATTGGCGGGAATTACCACTCCTCAAACCATCAAGATAGAAGGACAAATCAAGAAGAAAAAGGTAATAGTGTTGATTGATTCAGGAAGCACCCACAATTTTATTCATTGTAGGGTAGCAAAAGAATTGAATTGCTTCCTATATCCAGCACCAGAGTGTCAAGTGATGATTGCAAATGGAGGAACAATAAATTGCTCTGGAAAGTGCCATAATATCAAGCTATCCATGGGAGAATATGTATTGACTAGCCCAATGCTTTCCATTCCAATGGGAGGTGCTGATGTTGTACTAGGAGTCCAATGGCTACAATCCTTGGGTACAATAGCTTTTAATTTTCAAGAACTTTTCATCAAATTTTCTATGGAAGGAAAGGAAGTTGAATTAAGGGGTATTGCAGGGAAACCAGGAAAGATAATCAGCTCTAATGGCATGACAAAGCTTCTAAAAAAGGAGCAAAGAGGTGTAATTGCACAATTATGTTCGCTAGATGTTTCCACATTGGAATCATCTATTTCTCCAGATCTCCAAAAAGTCCTGGACAATCATTCCAAGGTATTTGAGACTCCCAAAGGTCTCCCACCTATGCGTGATCATGATCATGCTATTCATCTGATTCCAGGAAGTGTTCCTCCAAACATCAGGCCGTACAGATATCCCTATGTCCAAAAAAGTGAAATTGAACGTATGGTTGCAGAAATGCTAGAGGCTGGTATAATTCAACCAAGTCAAAGTTCTTTCTCAGCTCCAGTAGTATTGGTGCACAAGAAGGATGGATCATGGCGCATGTGTCCGGATTATAGGGAGCTCAACAAGCTCACTATTAAAGATAAGTTCCCCATTCCTGTTATTGATGAATTACTGGATGAATTGCATGGATCAATTTACTTCACCAAGTTGGATCTTCGTTCGGGATATCATCAAATCAAAATGAAGATTGAAGACATTAAAAAAACGACATTTAGAACTCATGAGGGTCATTATGAATTTTTGGTCATGCCTTTTGGCCTTACCAATGCACCTTCAACATTTCAAGGTTTGATGAATTCAATTTTCAAACCATTCCTTAGAAAATTTGTGTTAGTATTTTTTGATGATATACTAATCTACAGCAAGTCTTGGAAGGATCATGTTGAACATGTTGACAGGGTGCTACAACTATTGGAGGAGAAACAATTATATGCAAAAAGATCCAAATGTTTCTTTGGAGTCCAGGAGGTGGAATATTTGGGTCATATTGTATCTCATGAAGGAGTTAAGGTAGACCCTAGCAAAATTAAAGCCATTAAGGAATGGAAAATCCCCACATCCATAAAGCATCTGCGAGGATTTCTTGGGTTGACAGGGTATTATCGCAAGTTTGTTAAGAATTATGGGAGAATAGCAGCACCTCTAACAACATTATTGAAGAAAGATTCATTTTCATGGACTCCGGAAGCAACAAAGGCCTTTGAACATCTTAAAGAGGCAATGTGCCAAGCACCGGTCTTAGCTACACCGGACTTCACAAAAACCTTTATTGTGGAATGTGATGCTTCAGGAAATGGAATTGGTGCTGTTCTAATGCAAGATGAAAGACCCATTGCTTTTGAAAGTCGTCCAATCAAGGGAAAGTTTTTAAGAAAAGCTATTTATGAGAAGGAAATGTTGGCAATACTCCATGCACTTAAGAAATGGCGACCCTACCTAATGGGAAGACACTTCAAGGTAAAAACGGATCATGATAGCCTTAAATACTTTTTAGAACAAAGATTATCCTCTGAAGAGCAACAAAAGTGGGTCACAAAGATGTTGGGTTATGACTTTGAAATCATCTACAAAAAAGGGAAGCAAAATGTGGTGGCAGATGCACTCTCAAGAAAGGATGAGGATGTGGAAGCATTGTTGTGTGCCATTTCTATTATCCAACCAGATTGGATAAACGAAGCAAGGGAGGAATGGAAGAATGACGAAGAAGTGTGGGCACTTATTCGAAAGCTACAACAAGATTCCAGTACTTCTGATACATTTAGCTGGCAAAATGATTCGTTATGGTACAAAGATCGCTTATACCTCTGTAAGAATTCCCAGCTAAAACAAAAGATTCTTATGGAATTGCACACTTCTCCCTTAGGAGGGCACTCAGGATTTTTAAAAACTTACCACAGGGTTAAGAAGGAATTTTTTTGGGATGGCCTTAAATCAGATATTCAAAAGTTTGTGGCGGAATGTTTGGTTTGCCAACAAAATAAAGTTGAAACAATTAAGACACCGGGTCTATTACAACCTTTATCCATTCCAAGCCAACGTTGGGAGGAGGTTTCAATGGATTTTATCACAGGTTTACCCAAGTCTGAGGGAAAGAGTGTCATCATGGTGGTAGTTGACAGACTTACCAAGTATGCACACTTTTGTGCATTATCACATCCATTTAAAGCCAGTACAGTTTCTACTGCATTTATGGAAACAGTTCAAAAGCTACATGGAAACCCAAAGATTATTGTAAGTGACAGAGATCCCATTTTCACTGGAAATTTTTGGACATAATTATTTTCTTGTCTTGGTACTCAGTTAGCTCATAGCTCATCTTATCATCCTCAATCTGATGGGCAAACTGAGATAGTAAACAAATGTTTGGAAGGATATCTTCGTTGCTTTGTATCTGATAAACAGACACAATGGGTCAAATGGTTGCCTCTGGCTGAATGGTGGTATAACACTTCCTTCCATACAGCAACAAAAATGACCCCATTTATGGCACTTTATGGGTATCAACCACCATCCATCACATCATATTTAAGAGAAAATTCTAAGGTTCAGGCAGTGGAACATCACATCGAACATCAACAACAAGTCCTCCAACTCTTAAAGGATAACCTCGTGTTGGCACAAAATAGAATGAAACAACAGGCAGATCAACATCGCAGTGAAAGAAGTTTTGATGTAGGTGATTGGGTATTCCTACGGCTACAACCATATAAGCAAATTCCCTAAAGCAAGCTAAGAAGGATAATAAATTATCACCAAAGTATTATGGTCCGTACAAGGTGTTGCAAAAGATTGGTAATATGGCATACAAATTGGAGCTTCCTGCAGCTTCTCGATTGCACCCAGTTTTCCATGTTTCATGTTTAAAGAAGGTTATAGGTGACAAGCTCCCAATTCAAACAATATTGCCAGAACTTGACGAGGAAGGAAAAATTATATTGGAACCGGAAGCAGTCACAGAAACAAGAACTTGACAGCTATGAAATCGATCAATTTTAGAGTATCTTATCAAGTGGAAGAACTTATCTGCTGAAGATTCCACATGGGAGGATGAGAATTTTATGCAAAAGTATCCAGAACTACTCAAGCGTTGAGGACAACACTTTTTTGAAGGAGAGGGGCATGTTGGGTCCCTATAATACTAGTGATTACCCCATTACTATTGTAGTTATACCCCTTATTTATGTTGTTGTGCCCCTATTACCCCCATATTGTTATTTCTGTGCCCCATAGAATCCCTCTATTGTTATTTTTGTGGCTTTATATTATTATTGTTAGGTCGGCTGGATTATATTGTGACTCCTTAGACTCCTATATATAGAAAGGAGGTTTTTTCATTTGTATCATCCAAGAATTGTTCATTTATGTAATGTAAAGGAGGTTTCCCCCTCGAAGAGGCTGAATTCTAAGGCATTGATCTATCTTTTCTATCTTTTCTTGAGCTGGTTTCATAACAGAGAGAGATCTCCTATTTATACAAAAAGATGAGAAGTCATCTCATTAATGAGAGTCCATCAATCTCTCCCTCTACCTCTAGAGTCCTAATCAAAATAGGAAATAATAAGACACATGTCTTTTTAGAGTTTCAATACAAATAGGAAATGTGACACATATCCTAATGATCCCATGATCCTCTCCACTCAAATTCGAATTTTCCCTTAGGGTGCCACATCAAGGTCTTCTAGAAGCCTCCTTTTGACCTACACATGTCAACAATCTCAACCCACTTGTTAGGTATAAGCATATGCACATTAGTTTCTAATTTTTAACCACAAATTCACTTAAAAAGGCTAAGAATTAATAAAGTTTGGAAAATCATAAATGTGACCCAATGATAATGAAAGTGAGATGAATGGAGTGACATGGTAGTGAAATGGAGGTGAAATGGAGGTGATATAATGGACATAATAGTGAAAGTGTAATGGAAATGAATGACAATTTCAAGACCCAACACTTATGTTATATTAGGAGTCCAATGGTTACAATCTTTGGGGACAATAACTTTTAATTTTCAAGAACTTTTCTTGAAATTTTTCTGGGAAAGAAATTGAATTATGTTAGATGGTCCAAAAATACAATCTTATAATAGAATTAGAATAAAATAATTATTAATTTAAGATATTAAATTAATAACTATTATTCTAGAATGTTTAATTTTTTAGAATTAGTATATTGTTGTAACTAGATATGACTCTCCAAATGTGTCGTATCTTAGGCTCTATTTTAGGAGATTTGTTAGCTAGTTGGTTTGAATAGCATTTAATGTAAATGGACACTTTTTATTTAATAAGTGATCCATAATTAGAGGTAGTTAGGACATGGAGCTTATAAATAGCTCATTGCAAGAGTGTTTGGATGTTCGGGTGTAAACTCTTGCAAAATCAAATTATGTAATTATTTTTTATGATTAATAAAATTACGTGTCTGAGGACACTTCTGCCATTATTGTGGTATCAAAGCTTCAGTAATGCTGCAGTTGATTTTAGGAGGAGATTCCAGATCTAAAAGTTTTTGGAAAACTCCATTGAATTGTTTAGTGAATGATTGGTATGAAATTTGTCAAGTTTTGTTCAAAAGAGAAGAAATTTTATTATTTTATTGATTTTAAATTTTGAAATCTGAAAATCAATTTTGTGAATTATTATCAAAATTGTTGTGTCTTGAATTTGTATTATTGTGGAGCTTCCATTCAATTGTGATGTGTCAAATCAATGTTTTGTAAGCATTAGTATTCTAGACACATTAAGATCATTTCCCAATCGCCAAATTCCATTGAATTGTTTGTGTTGAAAACTGCGTTGAAGCTACATAGAGCTCGTTGTTAATGTGGTGTACATAGCTACAAGTGGGAATAGAATTCCAGCTGTAGATGAGAGCTCTGGAACGATCAGAAAATGGTTGGTGGGTATTGATGCGTAGAACATTGAGACCGATAGGCGTCCACTGAGAAATTTCCTGAGTAAAGAGAATCCAAGTATTATTTGTTGGTGCAATGAAGAAACATAGTTAAAATGTTGTTGCCATGCTTGAAGAAGGAAACGAATTCATGAAATTATAGCTAAATTGGAGGTTTGCCATCAAATAATGAACGTACGGGGACATAGTTACAATGCAAATTAGACAAAGGAAAGCGTGGATCTGTAAGTGTGGCATTGTTTGACTGATCAACGTGGAGAAATTGGGGAGGATCTAGGCCTACTTCCTTAAATTTGAAAGTGTTCCCTTGTATCGTTTCAGTCTTATCTACCAGCAACTCTAATCTGTCATCTTGAATTAAATTACATCTACAGGCTTATACAGCTTCAGGATCCACAAACTTGTTCAGCTTCAGAATCTACAGGCTTGTTCAGTGCAATTGCCAGCCTGCCAGCCAGTGAAGTCAGTGTTGCCAGCCTGCCAGCCAACGAAGCCAACATTGCCAGCTAGCCAACGAAGCCACCGTTGCCAGCCTGCCAGCTAGCGAAGCCAGTCGAAGCCATTATTCGCAGATCTCATAACCAACTCAAGAAACACAAGGTGTTTCAGTGAGGGGTGGAGCGTATTCGATCTCCTCACCTGGTTAAAAGTCCCTACATTTTCATTCTCTGCCTTCTTTGATGGTTTTCGAGTTTCGAGTAGAATAAAAACATTCTTCATTTTATTTATTTTTCGGGTAGGACCGAGATATGGCCAGTTTCAGTTTTCACACGGACAGCCATGGCAAGCAATTTTGTAAATGCTGCAATACTTTTGGTTGAACTATATTTCTCAATCCATTGACACGATGTGCACTCTATGAATGGTTTAAAGTGTGCCTTTCAAAACGTAGATTGAAATTCACTTTGTTAAATAGGGATTTGATGAAATTCTTTTAAATTGGATTTAAAAGAAATTAAATTTAATCGAGTGATAAGGTGGAGTTTTTTTTAATGGAGTGATAAGGTGTAATTATATTTTGAAATTTTGTATTTTAGTGGAGAAATAAGGTGCGATTGAAATTTGTAATTTTTGGAGTAATAAGGATTTTTTCTCTTTGTAATTTGTTTCTGGAGAGATAGGTGTGACATTGTAACTCAAAGCAATTTTACTTTGAGGGTGGGTAACTTTTTTTTACCAAGTTTTGCAAGAGCATCATTGTAAAAGTAAAATTTTGAAAGTTACCTTGTAATTTTTTAGAAATTGACTAGAGCCAAGTGCAAAGCTCAGTCATTTTTCTCCTGCTTCAAACGACTATACGAGGGTCAAGGCCAAGCTTCGATAGATCGTGTTTTTTGTGTGGTGTGTTGTGTTACCCATCTTGACATTTTTGTTCTGATTTTTGGTGCGAAGCTTCAATGCAACAATGTCTAAGTTGATTAATTTGTTTTTTGATACCGACAAACTTGAAGGCATAAAATCTTATAAAACATGGCACTGTCTCATTGAAAGCACTCTCATTTACAATGAATTATGGCAGGGTATATATGATGGAGATATTAAGCCGAATAAACCCACAGATGCAGTTGCACTAGCAAAATGGGAAGTTAAGAATGCCAAAGCCTTAGCTCTTATTAAATATTCTGTGAATGATGAAATGTATGTCCATATAGAAAATGCTACAAATGCATGGTCTTATTTGAAAACTTTTAAAGACCTTTTTGATACTTAGCTTGAATCAAAGAAAGTTGATCTACAATTAAAATTGTTACAACAAAAATTGACTGAAGGAGGTGATGTACTTGAATATATCTCAAGACTTAAGAATATTAGGCAGGAAATCATTAATGTCGGTTTTCCAACAATAGATGATAGTTTTATGGTAACAATTGTAATTGCTGGACTTCCTTCTTCCTACACGCATTTTTTGGAGACTCTACAATTAACTAGGAAATTAGAGAAACTAAAGTTTGATGAGGTTTGTGAAATGTTGACTCAACATGATAAAACCTTTGGGAAGAAGAAGAAAGTTGGTGAAGATGTTTTTCTCACAGATGACAGCACTAGTAAATCATCAGCAGACAATTCTCAAGGCAGAGGCAGAGGCAATTAGAATCAAGCAGCACAAAGTCGAGGTGGAAGACAAAGTAGAGGAAACAACTTTAACAGAGGCAACAGTTCAGGAAGGAGTAATTTTCAAGGTAGAGGAAACAACCAAGGAAGAGGATATTTTCAAGGAAATAATAATCAAGGCGGAGGACAATCTCAAAATAGAAGTCAAAGCAGAGGTAGAGGACAATCTTCAGGAAGAGGAAGAGACTTAAGTCAAATTTTGTGTTGAAGATGTAACAAAGTTGGCCATTATGCTGAAGATTGTCGAACATCTCTTAATAAAATTCCCAAGTTTCAGCAACATTCAGCGCAATTTGCAAATGATCGAGATGATGATAACTCAGAATATGTTTTTACTTCCTCACCAGTATCACAACTTTCATCCCATATTAGAAGTGATTATGAAGATGCCTGGATCTTGGATTCCGGGGAAACTCAGCACATGACTTGTCGACGTGATTTTTTTTGGAATTTTCAAGATTTCCAACTTAATTCCATTTTTCTTGCTGGTGATACAAAACATACTCCTTATGGAAAAGGAGAAGTTAAATTTTTTCTCCTTGGCATTGGAGAAAAAATGATTTCCAATGTATGGTATGTACCAAATTTTAAGAAAAATTTTCTCTCTTTAGTCACAATTCGACAAATAGGACATCAGGTGATTATGGAAGATGGTTTAGTCAATATTAATTTAGTCAAACAAAGTTTGAAAATTGTCATGACAGGTTATGAAGATGGAAAACTGTTAAGGATGAAAGGGACAGATATTCTAGGGCATTCTGATTTTGCAGGGGTAGTGACTACAGGTATTTCACCTGTAAGACTATGGCATGTAAGGTATGGATATTTAAATATTGAGAGTCTTTCTCAATTGCAGAAACAAGGAATGGTTAAAGGACTTCCCACTTTCAAAAGGGAAAATGAAAAATTTGAAGCTTTCATTTATGGCAAACAAAGTCGAGAAATTTTTCCAACAAGTTCATGGCATGCAAACAGGCAGCTACAACTAGTTCACAGTGATGTTTGTGGACCACTACAAACTTCATTTGTTGGTTGCAAATATTTCTTACTATTCATTGATGATTTCAGTAGAATGAATTGGGTTTACCTTTTGAAGAACAAGTCAGAAGCATTTGATAAGTTTAAAATTTTTCACCAACTTGTTGAAAATGAAGTCAAAGAAAAGATAGGTACTCTCAGGATGAATAATGGGGGATAATTCACTTCAAATGAATTGAAAACTTATTCCAGTGAAAATGGCATAAGACGACATCTTACTAATGTTTACACTGCACAGCAAAATGGAGTAGTCGAAAAAATGAATTGCACCTTGTTAGGAATGGTGAGATCCATGTTAACTTTCAAGAGGTTAAGTCCAACATATTGGGTAGAAGCAATACATACAACTGTCTACTTAAGAAACAGATCTCCAACTGCTTCTTTAGACGGAATCACACCTTATGAAGCTTGGTTTGGTTTCAAACCTCAAGTTAAACATCTTAGAGTTTTTGGATCAGTATGTTATGCCGCAGTTCCAAAAGAAAAACGAACTAAGCTTGACTCAAGAAGTTTAAAATGCACAATGATTGGCTACTCTGATGAGAAGGAAGGGTATCGTCATTTGAACAATGGAAAATTCATTGTGAGCAGGGATGTCATTTTTGATGAAACTGAGAATAAGAGTGTTGAAGAAATCGAAAATCTTCTTCACAAGTTAGAAACTAAGGGAAGTAAAAGAAATGGAAAAATGCAAAGTCAACCAACTTCACCAAATTGGTATGAACTTGATTTTCCTTCCTCTGAAGATGAGTCATCCAATCCATCTACATCAACAACATCATCTGGGTCTTCTAGCAGTTCATCTGCATCTCCAAGTAGCATTAGTTCTTCTGATAGTGATTCTCCAGACTCTTCACCTGAACGAAGAACATCAGTTTATATTAATCCTCTTTACAATGATGGAGATTTTACAGAAGTGCAAACAAGTGAGCACCAACTACTGAAATGGGCAGTTCAACTTTTGAAAGATGTAAAGCCTGATGAGAAGAATAAAAAAGGCACCAGAAGGGCACATAGAAGTGAAGACAATTTTGCCTTGTTAGCAAATGATTTTACTAAACCTTCCACATACAAAGAAGCAGTAAAACATAAAGAATGGCAATAGGCTATGGTTGAAGAATATCAAGCAGTCATTGATAACAACACTTGGAAACTTGTTCATTGTCCACAAAATGTTAAACCCATAGGATGTAAATGGGTTTACAGAATTAAGTATAATCAAAAGGGAGAACTTGAAAAGTATAAAGCACAACTTGTCGCAAAAGGTTTTGCGCAGTAGGAAGGCATTGATTATGAGGAAACTTTTGCTCCAACAACTAAATGGAACACCATCCAATTAACACTTGTATTGGCCGCTCAGAGAGGATGGAAAGTTCATCAAATGGATGTGAAAAGTGCTTTTATCAACGGGGATTTACAGGAGGAAGTGTATATGACCCAACCACCAGGTTTTGAAATTGAAGGACAAGAACATAAAGTCTGCAAATTGATCAAGGGTTTATATGGATTAAAATAAGCTCCCCGAGTTTGGTATGCAAAGATGGATGAATACCTTAAGAAAGTTGGTTTGCAATGAAGTGAATTTGATGATACTTTGTATGTGCATCAACGGGGAAAATATCTAGTAATTCTTGTTATGTATGTAGATGATTTGATCATTACTGGGAACCATGATGATCATATTGCACAGGTGAAAAAGGAGTTACATGTAGGTTTTAAGATCACAGATTTGGGATTACTTCACTAATATCTTGGAGTTGAAGTCTTCCAACGTCCACATCAAATTTTCATTTCTCAGAGTAAGTATGCAGCAGAGGTTCTTCAGAGATTTGGCATGCAAGATTGCAAGTCCGTTCTCACCCCCATGGAGCAAAACTTGAAACTTTCAAAATTTGAAGGGGGGCAAAAGGTGGACAGTACAACTTACAGACAGTGGATTGGAAGCTTGATTTATTTGACAAATACTCATCCTGATCTATCTTATGCAGTCAGTATTCTTTCACGTTTTATGCAGGAACTATGAGACAACCACTAGAATGCAGCCAAAAGAGTTCTTCGATATATCCAAGGAACAAAATATTTTGGTCTTCTTTACACAAAGACTAAAAATTTTGTACTTGGTGGATATTCTGATGCCGACTTTGCTGGGAGCATTGATGATCGAGCATCAACATCAGGTTATTTAATGAACATGGGTTCAGCGGCAGTATCTTGGAGTTGTAAGAAACAAGCTACAGTGGTCACTTCTTCCGCAGAAGCAGAGTACAATTCAACATGGGAAGTAGCATGTGAAATTGTTTGGTTGCACCGAATTTTGCAGGACTTGGGCATTTCTCACGCAAAAGCTACATCATTTTTCATTGACAGCCAGTCAACCATCAAACTTGCCAAGAACCCATTTTTTCATTCAAAGACAAAGCATGTGGACACCAAGTATCATCATATCAGATCTCTCATTGCCAAAGATGTCCTCAAGCCAGTTTATTGTCCTTCCGAAGATCAAATCTCTGACATTTTCATGAAACCGCTTGGAAGAATAAAATTTACTAAGTTCAAGGATGAACTTGGTATCTATTGTAATGTATCTTTGGATCATAGGGGGGAATGTTAGATGATCCAAAAATACAATCTTATCATAAAATTAGAATAAAATAATTATTAATTTAAGATATTAAATTAATAATTATTATTCTAGAATGTTTAATTATTTAGAATTAGTATATTGTTGTAACTAGATATGACTCTCCAAATGTGTCGTATCTTAGGCTCTATTTTAGGAGATTTGTTAGCTAGTTGGTTTGAATAGCAATTATTGTAAATGGACACTTGTTATTTAATAAGTGATACATAATTAGAGGTAGTTAGGACATGGAGCTTATAAATAGCTCATTGCAAGAGTGTTTGGATGTTAAGGTGTAAACTCTTGCAAAATCAAATTATATAATTATTTTTTTCTGATTAATAAAATTACGTGTCTGAGGACAATTCTTCCATTAAATTAAGGGCTATTACAGGGAAGTTGGGGAAGATAATGATCTCTAATGGCATGACAAAACTTTCAAAGAAATAACAATGAGTCATAATTTGGACAATTATGTTTGCTACATGTTCAAAAATCAAAATCATCGATTTCTCTAGATCTTGAGATGGTCCTAGAAAATCATTCCAAGGTATCAGAGACTCCCAAAGGTCTCCAACCTATTCATAATCATTATCATGCTATTCACTTTATTCTAGGAAGTCTTCCTCATAACATAAAGCCTTACAAATATCCATATGCCAAAAGGAGTGAATCTGATTGTATTGTTGCAGAAATGTTAGAAGAAGGTATAATTCAACCTAGCTTAAGTTATTTCTCTTCTCTAATAGTATTGGTTCTAGAAGGATGGATTATGGAATATGTGTCCAAATTATAGAGAGCTCAATAATATCACTATTAAAGATAAATTTCCCATTCCTATCACTCGTGAATTTTTTGGATGTATTACATGGAGCAATTTACTTCACCAAGTCAGATCTTCATTACAGATATCATCAAATTAGAGTAAAGACAAAAGGGATTCCAAAAACAAAATTCAGAACTCATGAAGGTCATTATGAATTTTTGGTCATGCATTTTTGCCTTACCAATGCACCTTCCAGATTTAAAGCCTTGATGAATTCCTCTTTCAAACACTTTCTTAGAAAATTTGTGTTAGTATTTTTTGATGATATACTGATATATAACAAGTCTTGGCAAGATCATATTCAAGACGTTGAAAGGGTGCTTAAACTATTGGAGGAGAAAAAATTGTATGAAAAACCATCCAAATGTTTCTTTGGGGTACAAGAGGTGGAATATTTGGGTCATATTATATCTCATGAAGGTGTTAAGGTAGACCCTAACAAAATTAAATTCATTAAGGAATGGAAAATCCCCACAACCCTAAAGAGTCTTAAAGAATTTCTTAGGTTGACATGGTATTACTGCAAGTTTGTTAAGAATTATGGGAAAGTAGAAACACCTCTAACAACATTACTAAAGAAAGAAACATTTTTTTGGAATGTAGGAAAAACTAAGGCCATTGAACATTGTAAAGAAGAAATGTGCAAAGATCTGGTCATAGCTATGCAAGAGTTCATGAAAAACTTTATTGTGGAATGTGATTCCTCGGGAAATGAAATTGGTGTTGTTTTAATGCAAGAAGGAAGACCCATTACTTTTGAAAGTCATCCAATCAAGGGAAAGTATTTTGACAAAACTATTTATGAGAAAGAAATGTTGGAAATACTACATGCACTGAAGACATGGTGCCCTTACTTAATGGAAAGAAACTTAATGCTAAAAAAATATCATGATAGTCTTAAATACTTTTTGTAACAAATAATATATTCATAATAGTAACAAAAATGGGACATAAAGATGATGGTTTATGATTTTGAAATCATCTGCAAAAAAGGGAAGAAAAATGTTGTTACAGATGGACTCTCAAGAATGGATGAGGATGTTGAATCATTTCTCTGTACCGTTTCTATTATCCAACCTAATTGGATAATCATATCAGGGGATGAATGTAAGAATGATGAAGAGGTGTGGACACTCACTCGAAAGTTGCAACAAGACCCCAATACATATGATACATTTATCTCGAAAAACAATTCATTGTGGCACAAAGATTGCTTATATCTACGCATGAACTCACAACTCAAAAAAAATATTCTTTTGGAATTGCACACCTCTCCTTTAGGAGGGAAATCGGGTTTTTTGAAAGCTTATCATAGGGTCAAGAAGGACTTTTTTTCTGGAGGAGCTTAAATTTGATATTCAAAAGTTTGTGGAATTTTTTTTAGTTTGCAAACAAATTAAAGTTGAGACAATTAAGACCCCGGGTTTGCTACAACCTTTAACCATTCCAATTTAGCATTGGGAGAAGGTATCAAAGGATTTTATCACAGGTTTACCCAATTCTGAAGGAAAGAGGGTCAACCTCATGCTCATTTATAGACTTACCAAGTATGCACACTTTTGTGCAGTATCTCATCCTTTCAAAGCCAGTATAGTTGCTACAACATTTATGGAAACATTTGAAAAGCTACATGGAAACTCAAAGATTATTGTAAGTGACAGAGATCTCTTGTACAACCATACAAACAAATATCCCTCAAACAAACTAAGATTCATGAAAAGTTAGCACCCAAGTATTATCGTCCTTATTAGGTGTTGGAAAATATTGGTACTGTGGCATACACATTAGATTTACCTGCATCTTCTTGAGTACAACCAATCTTCCATGTTTCATGCTTAAAGAAGGTTATAGGTGACAATAAAGTCAAACTCAACAGTATTCTTAATAAATGGAACTAAATTAAACACAAAATATAATTGTAAAACTAGAAGAAAAAAAGAGATAAGAGGAAAATGATTAAAAAAGGTTAAAAAGAATTATTATTAATTGATGAAAAGCTTAAAGAACAATGATAAAAAAGGATAAATAGGAACAGAGATTTGTAATCGAAATAAATTAGATTGGCAAAAAACTTAAATAAAAAGGGGGGATAAAGACAGTAAAAATAGAGAATAATCTAAATTTTTTTTAAGAAGGATTGGAGGAGGGGGAGGAGAGATAGGGTGGGGTTGAGAAGATAAAAAAATGTATGGTGGGTTTCCAGGAGTGCGGTAGATGGTATCCATCATCACGGTTAAAATTATTAGGACACTTATCAATGAAGGGCCTCTCTAATAGCCTGGCTGGAGTGATAAGGGGTAGGAGCTAAGATTTTTGTTTTGTCAAAACATATGAGCTGCTTGGTCAAATGGGAATGCTCAACAATGGTAGATTTTCCAATGCGGTTGTGGAAGGTATCAACCATTTTCTCTTTCAGTGAAGCTTTGAAGGTACTAATTTAACCTATGTAAGATTTCTCGCAGGAGTAAGGAATCTCATAGACTCCGGGACCTAACATAGGGTCACTTTTACCCTTAGCTAATCTAAAGAGCTGACTGAGGGTTTTTTGGGGCTTGAAGAAGGTTTTGATATTCCTTTTAGAAAGGATCTTAGATATGTGATCGGTAACCCCTTGAATGTAAGGAAGGGTTAGTTTATCCAAGGGAGAGCGAAAGGAATGGTTCTTGGGATGGGGATGGAAGCCATAGTGAAAGGCCTTTTTGATCTAGGTAGAGAAGTATCCATTGGATTTAAGGGCCTTGGAGAGATCATCTTTTTCTTTGCGAAGGGAATGGAAGGAAGAAATTGATGAAGTGAAGCTGCACGATTGGACAAATCCTGCATTTAAATTAATTAAACCCTTGTTTAATTAACTATCAAACCCCAATCTCTTGCGTGGACTCCAAATTAAGTTATTCTACTATAATAGTAGAACTATTTAAATTTCCCGATATATGGCAAACCTTCACTTTTACCCACAGAACCGAAAAGAAATAAAAGACCAGTTCATAACTTTCTCACGTTGGAAAACTATGCTAACTAGCTTGCATCTTCCAGAGCGATATCTGGCGGATCTCATCCATACCTAACGAATGGTTGTGATTGATCCGGAATTCAACTGGATTAAATCACAGTCTATAAGATTTTTTGAGGAGATTCTTCGATGAAAATCACATAATAATACATTTGTCGACACATTTCGAACCAACAAGTGTGGTTCATCATTAGGAAGATTTGAGGAACCAGATCATGGCAACAATTTAAATAGGGAGAAGATCATCTAACAACTATAATTGACCAGGAAACATCTATATTTGACTAGGAAACAATTGTATTTGACCGGGAAACTCTACTAGGAAACAACTATATTTGACCAAGAAATTGTACTAGACCACGGGATAGAGATAGGGCCATTCAAGAAAAAGTTTGTTATGTTAACTTTATTACTAAATAGGAATAAATTTAACTGTTATATTAAATGAGCATAAACTAATCATAGATTCATTATTATTATTAAAATAATATAAATCAAATATAAATTAATATTATTTAGTTAGTTAGATATTAAATCTAATGACCTTTATTAGTTAAATTCATTATTAATTTCTTATTCATTTATATTAAAGATATAATGGGGCAATTAGCCATAAACATTAAATTTCTTTATTAAAGTGAAACTAATTATATTAATTATTACACCATCTTAATACTTAACTATGGTTTAATTTAAAAGATTTATTATTCTTATTAAAGCTATATAAATTACAAATAAAATAATATTATTAATATAGAATGAAATAAAAAGAATATTTTAGAATTATTTATTAAGGGGCCAACATACCCCGATAGTTAGATCATGGCAACATCTTATCATTAATATTAACAAAGTTTTTTTATATTAAACCTCATGCATCTGTTGACGCAATTATCGTCCGATCTGAGCTTTTCAACCAGAAGGTCGCGATTAATTGAGTTATTAACTCAGTTTTATAAATGATCGCGCCCGTTTTTAGAATTCTTGGTTGCGCTTGTTAGCACGTGATCACCATTAGATCTGTTGGATCTTCGATCGGATGATCCTGATCTTTTTCCGGATTTCTTCGCAAATTTATTAGGTTTCCTCATTCTGCCAAGTTTATTTAGTATTTGTACGCTAAGTTTAGTCTCTTGGTAGACTATATTTCTGTGACTTGGAAAAATATCCAGAATATTAACGGTTCACTATAATTAACAGAGGATTCAGCCTACGAATAAAAACTTAATGCAATCAAATCACATAATAAAGATCATGCAGAGACAAGTTTAAACACAAACTCCTTTTACTCATAATAGTATTTACATAAATATACAGAAAACCTCGTGCTCTGATCTATTCACTCCACTACTTAGTTTCTCTAACTCTCTCTAATCTTCTAAAAACTGTCTCACACTCTCCTTGCAGGCTTACCTTTATAGCATAATTACATAATTATGGATTATACTAAATCCATGATTTTCTGCATAATTCACTCAACTAATTCCTATTCAAGGATCTCGTATCACTAAGATCTCTATGAGATCTACACATATTAATTATTCATGATATTCTCACATAGTTGAGAATATTTCACAACTGAAAACCTCACACATAGGTTTCTCACTCAATTTGTATAATATTCTTAAAAATAATTAAAAACATCACCCCCTAAATCAACCAAATGTACAATAATATTCTGAGCAAGATGCTTCTGCATCAGACTCTCGATGTAGAAAAAATTCATAGACTCCTGTCTATGAGGTCTGTCAATTTTCTGTAGTAATGTGACAGCTACGAGTTTGAATGAATTGCTACCTCTAGGACTCCAAACTCTGTTTTGTTGATGGTACTTCAAAGGAATAACTTCTTTATGTAGTCCGGCATTAAACTCGCAGAATAATATCTTTAGAGAATTATTAAACATAATTTTCAAATTTCCATTCCTCATCATCCTCTGTTCTAGAAATATAGACTCGTGGACTGCATGTGGAAACTTGAATACCCATTTTCCCAGTTTCCAAATTTTGAATGAGTCTCGAACTGGTTCACTGCCTACACCTATAGCTTTGCCAGGTAACTATGTCTTGTTGAGATTAATAAGAACTAAATCTGAAATTTCTCCATCATCATCACTCGAACTGCTAACCAAATTTTATATATCTGTAAAGAAATTTCCTCCACCATGATTTAGAAATAATTCCTCTTTGTTAATCAGATCAACACAGTTGATGTTCTCTATGGTGTCCTTTCCTCCTTTTGTTACAGTTTCTCTGGTTCCAACTTCTTTGGCTTTTGTCTCTTTAGCTACTGTTTCCTTCTCTAATTGAGCTGCAAACTCAACTTCATGGAATGAAAAAAATCATCCCAATTTCTTTCAGGTTCAAAAAAGACTTCTTAATCATAATAATGGTCATTATCTGTCTCTATAGCAAAAAATTCTTTATTTAGTACCATACCTGCATTCACAGACAAACTATCAGTTTTAAAAATACCAGACCTTTTGGTCTCTTTTGATGCTTCAAGCACCAAATTCCCACCATGGAATTTCTGGGTTTCAGTAAATCCTCTTTGTTGTGGCTCAATTCCTATGAGTCTCTCCTTCTCCAAAAAAGAAATATGTATTTGTTCAACCTTGTTCATCAACATAGCATTCCATGTCTGTTGCAATAGATTCCACTTGACCCATTTCGTTATTCTCCATCTATGTCTTCGGTCTTCATTCACTTTCTCTTGAAACCATTCTTGTAGTATATTCAATTATGCTCTCATCTCTGTAATACTTATCTTATGCTCTTGATGACTCATCTGACATTTATTTGAACCTTTCCAAAGTTTCTCCATGTTCATTTTCACTAATTCTTCAAACTCAAATCAATAAAGAAAATATTTACCTCAATCAAATTTTAAGACTAACTCCTTTGCTTTTCCTTTTTCTTCCGTTGCGCCTCTAATTTTCCTTGTCATATTATTTCTTGTCTTCCTAAGAGCTTAAATGTGTGAGATGCAATCAACCTCTGCAATAACAAGTATCCTTCTTGCTACACATGCCTCACTAAGCTTCTCCCTTCTGAGCTTAGTCTTTTGGCATCTCTCTCGTTCTCTCTTCTTTGGAACCACTTGAGCACTCAAGGCTCTAGGTCACTGCAATCTTCTCACTTTCTTCTATCGTTACCTGTACAAAAACATAAAGACCACAAACTCTCCAATCTACAACATAATTGTACCTCTTTCAATTGCATGCAAAATCTTCTTCTGCTCTGGTAGCACTTTGATGAAGGGAAGCTACATGATTGGACAAATCCTGCATGTAAAGTAATTAAACCCATGTTTCATTAACTATCAAACCCCAATTTTTTGCGTGGACTCCAAAGTAAGCTATTCTACTAAATAGCAGAACTATTTAAATTTCCCAATATATGGAAAACCTTCACTTTTACCCACGGAACCGAAAGGAAATAAAAGACCAGTTTATAACTTTCTCATGTCCGAAAACTATGCTAACTAGCATGCATCTTCCAAAGCGATATCCATCGGATCTCGTACATATCTAACGAACAATGATTGATTCGAAATTCAACTAGATTAAATCACATTCTATAAGATATCGCGTCTGTTTTTTATTTAAACCTCGTGCATCTCTTGATGCGATTACTGTCTGATTTGAGCTTTTCAAGTGGATGGTCATGATTAACTGAGTTATTAACTTAGTTTTATAAATGATCACATCCATTTTTAGAATTATCAACTGCGCTTGTTAGCACGTGATCACCATTAGATTTGTTGGATCTTCGATCGGACGATCTTGATCTTCTTCCTGATTTCTTCGCGAATTTATCAAGTTTCCTCATTCTGCCAAGTTTATTTAGTCTATCTACACTAAGTTTAATCTGTCACTAAACTATATTTCTATGACCTAGAAACATATCCAGACTATTAACGGTTCACTATAATTAACAGAGAATTTAGCCTACGATTAAAAACTTAACGCAATCAAATCACATAATAAAGATCATGCAGAGACAAGTTTAAACACAAACTCCTTTTAATCATAACAGTATTGACGGAAATATACAAAACACCTTGTGCTATGATCTATTCACTCCACTACTTAGCTTCTCTAACTCTCTCTAATCTTCTAAAAATTGTCTCACACTCTCCTCACAGGGTTACCTTTATAGCGTAATTACATAATTATGGATTATACTAAATCAATTATTTTCTCCATAATTTACTCAACTAATTCCTATTCAAGGATCTCGTATGTCTAAGATCTCTATGAGATCTACACATATTAATTATACATGATATTCTAACATAGTTGAGAATATTTCACAACTGAAAACCTCACACATAGATTTCTCACTCAATTTATACAAAATTCTTAAAAATAATTAAAAATATCACCCCTTAAATCAACCAAATGTACGATAATATTCTGAGAAGGATGCTCTTGCATCAAAAATGAAAATGGGTCATGTGACCATGGTTTTGAGGACATCGGATTTTTGAGCGGGATGGTGGTGGGAATTAGCATGAAGGTATCTATTAGTATGAGTCCTATTTTGGTAGACTTTATGAGTTAGGGAACCATCAGGGAGGAAAGAGATAAGGACATTAAGGAAGGGAAGGGAATGGTTCTCTTTGAGTTCCATAGTGATTTGGATTTGAGGGGTGATTTCATTAAAATGAGAAAGAAAGGATTGGAGTACAGGTAAACCATGGGACAAAATGAAAAAGGTGTCATCAAAAAAGCATTCCCAACATTTAGGCTTAAGGTGGAAGGTTTCCAAGGTCTTGGCTTCAAAGTGTTCCATAAAAATATTAGAAATGATAGGGGAAAGAGAAGAGCCCATGTATGTGCCTTTTGTTTATTCGTAACAAACACCATCATAAGTGAAAAAAGTGGTGGTAAGGCATATATTGATTAGGTTAAGAGTTTCGGGATCAACTAGCTTGGAAATAAGATCGATGGCTTCGGGGACAGGAATTTTGGTAAATAAGGAAATGACATCAAATCTAACCATGGTGCCATTCTCATCAAGGGTAAGGTTTTGGATTGGTTGGATGAAATGATAAGAATCTTTGACGAAGGAAGAAGAATGACCAGAATAGGGATGAAGCTTTTTTGTAAGGAACTTGGATAGGGCATGGGCGGGGCCTCCAGTGGCACTAATAATAGGTCTAAGGGGAATGTTTGGCTTTTGAATTTTGGGTTGACCATATTTTCTAGGGGTAATAGGATTTAAGGGAATAAGAAGCTTCTTCGTTGCAAGGTCAAGGAAAGAGGCTTTAATGGCTTTGGTTACCCTATTGGTAACAGATTAGAGGGGGTTTTTAGATAGATATTTGTAAGAAGAGGAGGAAAGGGGATAAACCATCTTATGATGGTAATCCGAGGAATTCATCACAAATGACACATTTCGTTTATCACCTTGAAGGATGAGGATGTTAGGGTTGGAATTGAGATGACGAAGGGCTAAAAATTCCTCCTTTGATAGGTTAGGTTTAGGGAGCTTGGAGTAACGAATAATGTGACCACATTCTTGTCAAATATCTTATGCTGCATGAGCTGGAAGGGAGCTCTTAACAAAATTTGGTGATGAATGAAAAATCATATTGGAGCCTAAGGAGGTCACAACAATAAGATCCCAACAGCTAGAGAATCGATCAATTTCAGAGTATCTCATTAAGTGGAAGAACTTACCTATGAATATTAGACATGGGAGGATGGTAATTTTATACAGAAGCATCCAAAAATACTCGAGCATTGAGGAAACTACTTTTTTGAAGGAGAGGCATGTTAGGTCCATGTAATATTAGTGCAACCCCATATTGTTATTGTTGTGCCCATGTAGGTGATCCAAATTTAAATAGGAACACAATAAAATATAGAGATAACCATAAAGACAGATATGCAGTGGAAATAATACTTCATTTCATTAATGGAAAATACTGAAATATGCTTACAAATAGAAATAGAAATAACCCAGCTAGGGCGATGGTAGCTTATCTCTGAGAAGAGATGTGTCGGCTACATGCCTTTGAACTATTCCGAACTGTCTTTACAATGAGGCTCGAAGGCCCATTTATTATTGAGAAACAATGGAAAACCCTTCACATTCCAAAACCTAACCCTAGAAGATGAAACGCCAAATTGTGGACCCCGTTTTGGGGTGAGTTGGACAGCCAACTTCCCGGGGTCACGAATTGGTCGTATTATCTCCCTTTGACGCGCATGATAGCCCGTTGGAAAGATCTCTCCGAGGACTACGACGGGAAAGACGATTTTTATTAGAAAAATCGTTGGCAGTAGATTTCCCAAAAAACGTCGTTTAGGGCCTCAAAACGGCTCCATAAGTTCAAGACCCGAAAAACTGCTAAAAATAGTAAGTTGTGCTACAATTAAGGAAACTGAAAATGCTGAGAGAAACAATGGTGGGGGTCCAGGTGGACTTGACAGGTGGCCACCAAGATCCACTTGGATCATTCCTCCCCCCTTAGGAAGCAATGGTCCCCATTGCGTTGAGTTCCTCCATGAGATGAGGAAACTTTTGCTGAACTTGGTCCCTGGTGAACCACTTGCCCTGGTGAAGGAGTTGGCCTGCTTTGACAACTCGATACAGTTGAATATTCTGTTGGCAAGTTTTCTTGACCTGTGTGTCCATGATCTAATCAGTTGCAGCTTGCTCCATGCAATCTGCATTTAATTCTGTGGGTGTGAGCTGTTCTGCAATGTCGGATGTGTCTAGCAATGGTGGAAAGTATGGCCAAAGGCGGTCCACATTGAACACTAGCTGTAGGCCAAGGAATGGGGGAATGATGAGCTCAAATGCATTGTCTCCCACAGCCTTAGTAATGGTGTAAGGACCATATCGGAGTGGTCTCAGTTTCCGATAGGATCCAGTAAGGCGTTCCTTTTGCAAATGCAACCAGACTTTGTCGCCCACTTGAAACTTATGTGGCACCCGATGTTGGTCATGTCGCTGCTTGTACTTGGCATTTGATTTTTCTAGAATGTTATGGACCTGCTGGCGAATATGATGGATGTGCTCAATGAAGCTGGTTGCCTTATCTGTTTCGGACTAGACATGAGCTAAATCTGTGTGAGTAGCTACAAGTGGCATGGCCACATCAATGGGGCATAGTGGCTGGAATCCCAGGCCCACCTGAAAAGGGCTCTGGCCCGTCGAGCTATGAAGAGCTCGGTTATAGCTATGCTGAACATAGAGGAGGCTCTCGTCCCATGTGCGTGGATGCTTTGAGTTGTACATGCGCAGAATGTGTACAATCATTTGATTGACAACCTTTGTCTGGCCATCAGTTTGAGGATGGAAGGCTGTCGACTTAGTGAGTTTGGTGTCCAGCATTGACCAGAGACTGGACCAAAATGTACTGAGGAACCGACTGTCCTGATCTGAGATGATATACTGTGGGATCCCAAAGTGCACCCAAACTCGTTCAAAGAAGAGTTTAGCAGTGGCTTCTGCTGTGATATTCTTCTTGCAGGCCGCCATAATGGCCATCTTCGAGAACCTGTCGACGACCACAAAAACACAATCATTTCCATGCTTAGTGGAAGGAAGGCCTGACATGTAATCCATGGAGATGGATTCCCAAGGTCAACTAGGGGTAGGCAGCGGGGTATAGAGGCCTTGCTTCTTGATGGTTGGTTTGGCAATGGCACAGGCAGTACATGATCTGATGTATTTCCCGACATCTTGTCGAAGATTTGGCCAATAGAAATACTTTTGCAGTACTGCCACCGTTTTCTCGACCCCGAAATGCCCAGCAGCCTGACTGTAGTGTGCTTCCCAAATCATCTTGGCACGCTCACTTGAAGGAACACAAAGGTGACCCAGGTGGAATAACAGGGAATCTTGTAGATGAAAATCTGGAACATGCCGACCCCCCAAGAGTGTCTGGTATGTGTGGCCAAATTCTGGGTCGCTTTTGTAGAGAAGTGGCCAATCAGAAGTCTCGTGCCCACAAGAGTTGAGAATGGTGGTTAACGCCATGATTGGTGGTCGACTGAGGCAATCTGCAACATTATTGGTGCTGCCCTTCTTATACTTGATATTCAAATGGAACTGTTGCAGATATGTAGACCACTTCTGATGGCGACCATTCTGCAATTTCCCTTGGTTCTGTATGAACTGCAGGGGTCGATGGTCTGTGTGGATGACCATTTCCTTCCCCAAAATGTAATGCTTCCATTGTCGACAGGCCTGCACAATGGAATACATCTCTTTATCATAAGTGGGATACTTCCGGACTATGTCTGAAAGTGTTTCACTGTGATATGCCACCGAATGCCCGTGTTGAGTAAGGACTGCCCCAATAGCATAGTCAGAGGCATCTGTCTCGACCTCAAATGGTTGTTGTAAATCTGGTAACGCGAGCACCGGTGCCGTGCAGAGGCAATCTTTCAACTCTCTGAATGCCTTCTGTTGAGATGCAGACCAGAAGAATTTCGCTTTCGCTCCTCCCTTGGTGACTTGACTCAAGGGCCAAGTGATATGAGAAAACCCCAACACGAACCTGCGGTAGAAGTTGGCAAGACCTAGAAAGCTGCGGAGGTCCGTCAGAGTGGTTGGAGATGGCCAATCCCGAATGACTTGGATCTTGGCCGGATCTACGTGCACCCCCTATTCATCAATAATGTATCCCAGATACTGAACCTGGGTCATGACAAAAGTGCATTTCTCCAAATTGGCATATAGCTTGTGTTGCCGCAGTGTTTGAAGAACCTGTCAGATGTGGTGGAGGTGCTCTTCCCAACTCTAGCTGAAGATCAAAATGTCATCCAAGTATCCCACTACAAATGAGTTGGTGAATGGCCGCAAGATGTCATCCATTAGCCTCATGAAGGTTGCAAGAGCATTCGTCAATCCGAAAGGCATAACCAACCATTCGAGGAGGCCCTCCTTGGCTTTGAAGGCAGTCTTCCACACATCAGAGGGTTCGATTGGTACCTGGTGCTATCCTGACATCAGATCGATCTTGCTGAAATATTTTTCCCCCTTTAGTTGGTCCAAGAGGTCGTCAATCTACGGGATCGGGTACCTATTACGGACAGTGATCTTGTTCAGCGCCTGATAGTCAATACAGAGTCTCCAAGTCCCATCCTTCTTCTGTACCAACACGATCGGGCTCCCACAAGGTGATGAACTCGGACGGATGTGACCTTTCTGCAACAGCTCCTGAATCTGCCTCTTGATTTCATCGTTCTCCAGAACGGAGCGCCGATAAATTGGTCCATTGGGTAGCGGCGCACCTGGGGTCAGATCGATGGAGTGCTTGACTTGACAGTGCAGAGGAACCCCTGCGGGGGAGGTGAAGATGTCCTCGTACTCCTTCATGACCTTATCCATCTGTAGTTGTCGTGCGGAGGGGCCTTGTCTGGAGGCCATGGCTACTGTGTTATTCTTTCCTTGTGGGCGTATCATTAGGAAAACAAATTTCCCAGTCTTGGAAATGAGCTTACCGCATTATTTTGCAGTAATCAAAGAGATGGCAGTAGGCGGTGCTACCTCTGGTATCCTGTACAACTTATTTCCCAATGTAACAATAACAACACGGGGCCTTGATTCATACACAGCATGTCGCTTCCACAAGTATGGTTGTCCTAATAATACATCACAAACTTCAAGGGGAGCAATGTCACACAATTCCTCATCCGTGAAGGGCTTGATGTTGTATGGAAGGCGACACTGCTGGCTCACGCGAAGATCCCATCCTTGGTGAAGCCACCCGATGGTGTATGGTTTTGGATGTGTTGTGGTCGACAAGCCCAACTGCTTCACGACCTCTGCCGAAATGAGGTTCTTTTGGCTCCCGCTATCGACAATGAACTGTAGCAGGGAGCCCTTTACCCACATCTGGGAGTGGAAGAGACGCTCCTCCTCTTCTGGATCTTCGGGTTCATTTTTCTGGATCTTTGCTGTAGCAACAGTGGCATTGGGATCCGCGTCAATGATCTGCTTCCCTTTGTCATCCCCCTTGTCAGGTTCTGACTCAGAGTCAGAACATGCATCTGCTTCTGGAACCTTTAGTTCAGCCACCAGTGACTGCTTGGCTGGACACTCACTGGTGTTATGAGTGGAGCTGTTATGGAACTCACACCATTTTCCTGTGTCCTTTTTCGTCTTCGCGGCGCTGTTCTTTGCCTGCAGCTTTGGCGGGTTGTCTTGGGCTGCCCCGCCTTGGCTTTGTCCTTTGTTCTGTGTTTTAGGGGCACCTTTCCCTTGCTTTAGATTCGCAGATCCAAAGTCTCGCTTCTTTTGTTTAAACTTCTGCTCGACCTTGACGGCATATCGATACGCTGTGCCAAGCGAGGAGATGTTCAGGAATTGGTTTTCTTCCTGGATGTACTTGTGTAGGCAGCCACGGTATTTGAGTATCAAATGCTGCTCCATATCCTTGATACCCAGCTTTGTGCGAAGGGTATGGAAAAGATTGGTGAACTCCGACACATCTTGGTCCCTTCCCTGCCGCAACGTGGTCCATTTTATGTACTCATCCTCATAGCTTCCGACAGGGTAGTACTGCTCCTTGATGGCATCCCAAAATGAATTCCAGGTGGGTGCAGCTGAAAATAGTGAGACAGTATTTTCATCCTTCTGCTCGTAGTAGGTTTCCCACCAGTCCTTGACGTGGGGGGCTGCTTTGAGAAGAGTGAAAACAATCTTTTCCCGACTTGAAAATTCATGAACAGAAAAATAACCCTCCAGCAGATTTAACCATTTATCTACAGCATCTGCGTCTATCTGACACTCAAATATGGGGATTTCAAAATTAACTTGTACCTTATAGGGCCTGGCATTTCCAGAGTACCTGCTGGAAGCCGATGCGTCGCTTCTGGGTATCCGCTGAAGGATTTGGGCAAAACTGTCCATCATCGCGTTTCGTTGTTGCTCGAGGGCTTCTTCGAGCAAGATTTTGATAGGATCTCCTGCCCCCTCATATTTCTTCTCATCCTCCATAGGAGGCCGTCGGGATCTGCGAGGCTGGTCTCGCAAAGGTTCGACCAGTTCAAGCCCTAACTCCTTATATCCCGACCTCGTTGGGGACATGCAAAGAAAAAAAGCAAAAAAGTAGACCGCTCTGATACCACTGATCCGGATTTAAATAGGAACGCAATAAAATATAGAGATAACCATAAAGACAGATATGTAGTGGAAATAATACTTCATTTCATTAATGGAAAATACTGAAATATGCTTACAAATAGAAATAGAAATAACCCAGCTAGGGCGATGGTAGCTTATCTCTGAGAAGAGATGTGTCGGCTATATGCCTCTGAACTGTTCCGAACTGTCTTTACAATGAGTCTCGAAGGCCTATTTATTATTGAGAAACAATGGAAAACCCTTCACATTCCAAAACCTAACCCTAGAAGATGAAACGCCAAATTGTGGGCCCCGTTTTGGGGTGAGTTGGACAGCCAACTTCCCGGGGTCGCGAATTGGTCGTATTATCTCTGTTTCACGTGCATGATAGCCCGTTGGAAAGATCTCTCCGAGGACTACGATGAAAAAGACGATTTTTATTGGAAAAATCGCTGGCGGTAGATTTCCCAAAAAACGTCGTTTACGGCCTCAAAACGGCTCCGGTAGTTTAAGACCCGAAAAACGCCTAAAAATAGTAAGTTGTGATACAATTAAGGAAACTGAAAACACTGAGAGAAACAATGGTGGGGGTCCAGGTGGACTTGGCAGGTGGCCACCAACCTCCACCTGGATCAGTAGGCCCCTTATTGTTATTGGTGTGCCCCATAGAAGCCCACTATTGTTATTGTTGTTCCCTTACATTAGTATTGTTATGTAACCATTGATTAGATTGTGAGCCTTTAGATTCCTATATATAAAAAGGAGGTTGCGCCATTTGTATCATCCAAGAATTGTTAGTTCATGTGAATAAAAATGAGGGTTCCTCCTCAAAGAGGCTTATTTTCAAGTCGTTGATCTATATTTTATTATGTTTTGTAATATGGTTACAATATTATAAAAGTGACTCACCAGTGTACGTTATGCTAAAAGGGATTATTGGGATGAGAGATTTCCTACCACTTCATGAGATTATAGGAATAATTCCAAACAATTGCATAATTACACCCCTTTTTATTTTGTATATGGTATAGAAGTTGTAGTGCCTAGCAAATTTATTGTTCCTAATTTATTTATTACATAATCCACTAAGATGATTGATGATGAGACTATTTCAAGGTGTTTACAAGAACTATGGGAACTTGATGAGCAATTATTTCTAGTATATTTCAACCAGTGTATAGAAAGGAACGCAAAAATATTGGCATGATCAACACATCAAATCTAAGTCATTTTCAGTAGGTTTTCAAGTTCTCCTATATGAAAATAAGTATATGAAGCACCATGGAAATTTGCAAATGCATTGGTTGGGTCTTTTGCAACCATTCACTTTCCTCAAGGAATTATGAAAAACATCAGGTTGGGTTTTTCATGGGGCATACCATTATTCTCTCGTCTGGGGCAACCTTATCACTTCTACAATCATTTATTCTATCACATGAACCACTATCCAAACTACCTCATATTTTCCCTCCCTGAAATGCACGAAAAATTCTAGAGTTATCTTGTCGTTATACCCCTACAATCTATGAATATACTCCATCCAACTGACAGGTTCAGGTGGACTTTCCTAATGTGTTGATATTCGTGTAGCAATTATTTGGCAGGTTCTCTACGAATTCTTGGGCCTCCCATCTTTAATCAAAGGTCAGAGTGGCTATGGCTGTGTTTGGGAAGTGCAACAATTTGAATGTGGGATAAAGGGAAGTAATGGAAGAGTAGATGGTAATGAACATCATTATAATGCCAGTTAATATTGTAATCATGTGGCATCACTTAATGCGACTGACATTTCACATCAATTGTTCCTTGCTATTATGCTCATGGGAGATTCCCCTTGTACATAGTTAGAAGGAGATAGGAATTAGGAATTCCCACAACTGATGCAAATAATTTGTAGCCTTGATTTTCCATCTTCAAAAGACAAAATTAAAAGCTTGTTTACTAACAAATTGATGTGCCCATCCATCATTACACTCATTGCTTAAGTTATGTGCCTTAAGAGGTATTGCTACAATTTATTATTTATCCTTGAATTCATATTATAATTTCACAAGCTTATCGGATTATCTTCATTAATTTGCAAGTGGTTCATCTTATTTTCACTTTTTTGCAGGTTTAGCTACTGTCCTTGTCATTTATTTTAGAACGTGCTCCAATTCAATTCAGTTAATCATACATAGACTTATTTATTGATATCGTGGCTAAATATGTTGATAATTATGGACAAATTAACATCAACTTAATGTTTTGTTTGGTTTTTTATACAAATTTGTCCCTTAAATCAAGTTGGATCTATTAATTAGAAAAATGTTGGATATCACAATTGCATTTTGCATATAAACCATATGTAAAGGAAAAATTAAATAATAATGATTGATCTTTAAGCTATCTTGGCTAGCTTGTAACCAAGGGTATCTCACATAATTTGTTATGTTATGGGCTTCTTTAAGAATTCGAGCTGACTAGACTTGTATAAATAAGATTCTTCTATAAATTTTGCATTTGTTACTCATGGATAACGAATGAATGGATGTTCTTACAAGTTTTTTTTCATATTTTATTCTTAAAGCTCCATTTATTCTTTCCAACTAAGAATAAATTTCTAGACTAGTTGTGAAGATGCCTCTAGTGACAGTGGGACTTTGTTTGAAGGCTTTATTATTCCCTCTAGATTTAGCCTATTCACTACGCATGCTAGTTTGTGCAACAACAATTTAAAACCCCCAAGTGCCAAACCCTATATGCAAACCTTAATTTCATTGTGTAGGAGAAAATCCTAAGTGAAAAACCATAGGTGCAAATTGTTGCATTGTTAAAGGTGTTAGCCCTCGCTAATGAAACCCTAAAATTGCTTATGGAAGATGAAACCCCTAGGTTCATTGAAAATACCTTGTTAAATAAAGTTTTGATATTCATTGATGAAACCATAATATGATGTAATAAATGTATGCATGAACGAAGCCCTGAATGAATATAATAAGTGCATGAAATACTAATATTGAAGATGTAATTACCATAATGGATGAAGAACACATGTGGAGAAACCCTAACATGAAAGTTGGCTTAGCAAGACAATGTTATAAAGAATATATAAGAAGCACTAACATTGTCCACGACATCTCAATATGATTGAAAAATCCTAGCTACAAGTTCAAAACCCTAAATTCAAAACCCTAGGTTCATTGTCTCTAAGAAAAACTTAAGTGCAAAACCCTATGTGTATTGTCTAGGAGAAAACCCTAAGTGTAAACCCTTACATTGTTAAATACGATAACCTTGGGTAATTCAAACCTAACATTTATCGTTGAAGACGAAAAACCTAGGTGCATTGAAAGTCCCTTATTAAATAAAGCCCTAATATTCAGCGATGAAACCCCAAAATAACCTAAGCAATTAATGCATGAATGAAGGACTATATGAATATGATAAGTGCATTAAATACTAAATATAAAACATACCCTTATCATAATGGATAAAGAGCACATGATATAAATACAATTTTGATGGATAAAGTAAACATAGCATGAAAGTCTCCCTAGCAAGATAATGCACTGATAAAGCATATATAAGAAGCACTAAAATTTTCCAAGGCATGTCAATATGATGGAAAAATACTAGCTACAAGTTCAAAAACCTAGCAAGAAGTTCATAACCCTAAGTGAAAAATCCTTGGTTTAAACCCCTATGTGCATTGTCTAAAATGAAAACCTAAGTGCAAAACCCTAGGCACATTGTATATGAGAAAACCATAAGTGAAAACAACTTGCATTGTTAGAGATGATAACCCTAGGTAGTGAAACCATAACATTGCTTGTTGAAGATAAAAACCCTAGGTGCATTTGAAAATCCCTTTTTCAAGCAAGCCTTAATATGAATTTGAGTAAACCCTAAGATGACCTAAGAAATGTATGCATGAAGGAACCCCTAAATGAATACGATAATTGTTGTAAATACTAGGTATTTAAGATGCCCTTACCCTAATCGATGAACAACACAGGTGTAGAAACATTAACATGAAATCTTGGTGTAGAAACACTAATAGGCGTGAAATCATAAGTCAACCCTCTTAATAATATGTGTCTCTTCCTTGAGGGAAATTCATATAAACATAAAGTGTCAATATTGATTTCAATTATCAATCCAACCACAAACAAAAAGGAAAGAAAAAGACATAGGAGCAAGGAGAAGAATTCTTCACATCTCGTGAACTAGAAAAGTTTGAGAGAGAAAGAGAGTAAACATTCTTGGTTGAATATTTTAGTGGTTATACTTTTGTAAAATATTTTCCTTTATGCAATATCCAACCACATATAAAAGAAAAAGAAAGAGACATGGGAGAAAGGAGTAGAATTATTCACAACTTGTGAACTAGAAAAGTCTAAGATAGAAAGAGACTAAAAGTTCTTGGTGGAATATTTTGGTGGTTATAATTTTCTACGGGCTATTTTTTATTATTATTGCATGTCCAGTTTTGGTGGTGGACAAAAATACCCTATTTTATAAGGGACTTGTAGGAGACCTCCATCAGGATTGAAAACAAGACATGTGAAAAGTCACTAGATTTTGGACTTGTATTATTCCTCTGCAATTTCAAACTATGCTTCTCTCAATTTTCAGGCGATGGTATCTCTCTGCAACGTAGGCCTTCATAGAAAAATTCACATTTGTCCAAAAATTAACCCCGATACACTCAGATATCTCAAATTTTGGGTGTTGGAATTTTTATTATAGAACTAACCTCTGGAGTAATAAATTGTTGCAAACCTTGATTAGAAATATGAAGAAGAATTAAAGGCAAATTATAAGTTCATGTTTTGTAACATATTTTGAAATTCTTTTGGACTTGAAGGATTATATTTAGAACCTATATTTCATATAGGATTGGAGTCCTCAAGAATCCCAAGTTGGAGCTTGGTGGATCACGAAGTTGGAAACTTGATGTACAGGCTAAAGCCTTGTTTGTTGAATATTGAAGTCTTCTTCTAGGGTTAGAGCCCTGATGGAATCATAGGCGTGATTGTACAAGTTGGAAATTGAATTATTGTAATTGAGGGTTGGAGTCCTGGCCATTTGTTAATAAAAATATTTATTTTTTTGCTCATTTTTGGGTTCTGTGTTAAGTGATCTTAAACAGTAAAAACAATTGTAAAAGAAAATATTCATTCACCACCCCCCCCACCCTCAATATTTCAAACATCTAGACACAACTGAATTGTAATCAAAATGACACAACTAGAATCAAATGATCTTTTAGACACAACTGAACTGTAATCCAGAAGACACATCTAAATTGTAAACACAATGTAATTACAATCATAGCTTTAGCTAAAAAATACATTCCTTACATACACATTGCATAGACATATAAAAAAGGTACCAAAAAATAAAGTGATCTTGTATATAAAAAAACATAGCACATATAAGTACATAAAAAAGGATGGACATAATGGCCTTTTATGCTACTACAATAACATCATAAGAAATAAGAACACCATAATAATCTCGATAAAAAACACAAAAACAATGTATTCTTTAACATGCCACCTATATCGATGAGAGTGAATGAAAATTGGTGGAGAACATGCTCAATCCTCCACATATCTTGCACATCTACCTCCATTGGACGTTGAAATTTTTTTCCTTATCTAAGAAAGGGGTTTCAAATTTTGACTTTTGACTTGATATATTACAGTTGTTTTATTTCTTATCAATTCCCAATTGGTGTAAGTGATAATGACATTTGCACCATGATTGCTCGCTAATGTTAGCCCTTCAACTATGGCAAGATGGTAATCTTCATTGTTCTAGGTTCTGCCATGAATTTCTCTATTATACTAATATACTTGACCTAGTGCTTTATTGTGAAGCACAAATCTAATTCATGGATAAAATTTTTATGATGCTTTTCAATTTCAAGGGCCTCTTTAATAATCGGGCTGGAGTGATAAGGGGCACAAGCTAATATTTTTGTTTTGTCAAAACATATGAGGTGCTTGGTCGAATGGGAATGCTCAGCAATGGCAAATTTTTCAATGGAGTTGTGGAAGGTATCAACCATGTTCTCTTTTAGTGAAGCTTTGAAGGATCTATTAGTTTGACCTATGTAAGATTTCGCGTAGGAACATGGAATATCATACACTCTGTGACCTAACATAGGGTCACTTTTATCCTTAACTGATCTAAAGAGCTGACTGAGGGTTTTTTAGGGCTTGAAGAAGGTTTTGATATTCCCTTTAGAAAGGATCATGGATATGTGATCAGTAAGCCCTTAAATCTAAGGAAGGGTTACTATGGCCAAGGGAGAGGGAGCAGAATGGTTCTTGGGGTGGGGATGGAAACCAGAGTGAAAGGCTCTGTTGATCTAGGCAGAGGAATATTCATTGGATTTAAGTGCTTTGGAGAGATGGGATTTTTCTTTGGGAAGGGAATGGAAGGAAGAAATGTGAATCACTTGAGTGACCAGGGTTTTGAGGACAATGTATTTTTGAGCGGGATGGTCATGGGAATTAGCATGAAGGTATATGTCGGTATTAGCCTTATTTCAGTAGACTTGATGAGTTAGCGAACCATTAGTAAGGTGAGAGATAAGGACATCAAGGAAGGGAAGGGAGTGGTTCTCTTTGAGTTCCATAGTGAATTGTATTTGAGGGGTGATGCTATTAAGATGAGAAAGAAAGGATTGTAGTGTCGGTAAACCATGGGACCAAATGACAAAGGTGTCATCAAAAAATTGTTCCCGACATTTAGGCTTAAGGTGGAAGGTTTCTAGGGCCTTGGCTTCAATGTGTTCCATAAAAATATTTGCAATTATAGGGAAAGGAGAAGAGCCCATGGCTATGCCTTTTTTTTTTTTGTAACAAACACCATCATAGGTGAAACAAGTGGTGGTAAATCATATATTGATTAGGTTAAGAGTTTCAGGATCAAGTAGATTAGAAATGAGATCGATGGCTTTCGGGAGAGGAATTTTAGTAAATAAGGAAGTAACATCAAATCTCACCATGGTGTCATTCTCATCAAGGGTAAGGCTCTAGATTTTCTGGATGAAATGGTAGGAATCCATGATGAAGGAAGAAGAACAACCAGAATAGGGACAAAGTTTTTTCACAAGGAACCTGGACAGGGCATGGGTGGGGCCTCCAATGGCATTGATAATATGTCTAAGGGGAATGTTTGGCTTGTGAATTTTGGGTTGACCATAAATTGTAGGGGTAAAATGATTTAAGGGAACAAGAAGCTTATGTGTTGCAAGGTTAAGGGAAGAGGATTTAATGGTTTTGATGACCCTATTGGTAATAGATTGGAGGGGGGTTTTAGTTAGATATTTGAAAGAATAGGAGGAAATGAGATCGATCATCTTATGATGGTAATCTAAGGAATTCATCACAACTGACACATTTCCTTGATCAGATTTAAGGAATATGACATTAGGGTTGGAATTGAGATGACAAAGGGATAAAAACTACTCCTGAGATAAGTAGGTTTAGGGAGCTTGGAGTTACGAAGAATGCGACCACATTCTTATCAAATCTCTTCTGTTACACGAGAGGGAAGGGAGCTCTTAACAAAATTTGATGATGAACGAAAAACCATATTGGAGCCTAAAGAGGTCACAACAATAAGACCTCAACAACTAGAGAATCGATCAATTTCATAGTATCTTATTAAGTGGAAGAACTTACCTATGAATATTCCACATGGGAGGATGGTAATTTTATAGAGAGGCATCCAAAAATACTCAAGCGTTGATTTTTTTTTTTTAAGGAGAGGGGCATGTTAGGTCGATATAATACCAGTGTAGCCCCATATTATTATTGGTGTGCCCATTTAGTCCCCATATCATTATTGGTGTGCCCCATAGAAGCCCACTAGTGTTATTGTTGTTCCCTTACATTATTATTTTTATGTAGGCCTTGATTATCTTATGATCCTTTAAACTCCTATATATACAAAGGAGGTCATTCCATTTGTATCATCCAAGAATTGTTAATTTATGTGATGTAAAAGGAGGTTTCCTCCTCGAAGAGGCTTATTTTCAAGTTGTTGATCTATCTTTTCTTATGTTTTGTGATATGGTTACATTACAATATTATAAAAGTGACTCACCAGTGTACGTTATTCTAACAAGGATTATTTGGATGAGAGATTTCCTGCCACTTCGTGATCTTATAGGACTAATTCCAAAAAATTTCATAAGTATACCCATTTTCAGGTTATATATGGTACAGAAGTTGTAGTACCCATCGCGTTTATTGTTCCTAATTTACTTATTACCTAATCCACTAAGATGACTGATGATGAGACTAATTCAGGGTGTTTACAAGAGCTATGGGAACTTGATGAGCAATGATTTCTAGTAGATTTCTACCAGTGTATAGAAAGGAACATAAAAAGATTGGCATGATCAACACATCAAATCTAAGTCATTTTCGGTAGGTGGTCAAGTTCTCCTATATGACAGTAATTATTTGAAGCACCATGGAAAATTACAAATGCATTGGTTGGGTCTTCTATGTCCATTCACCTACCTCAAGGAATTACACAAAACATCAAGTTGGGTTTTTTATGGGGCATACCATTGTTCTCCCATCTAGGGCAACCTTATCACTTCTACAATCATTTATTTTATCACATGCACCACTATCCCAACTACCTCATATTTTTCCTCCATGAAATGCATGGAAAATTCTAGAGCTATCTCGTTGTTATACCCCTACAATCTATGAATATACTCCATCCAACTAGCACGTTCATACAATTTCCTAATGTGTTGATATTTGTGTCACAATTTTTTGGTAGGTTCTCTGTGAATTTTTGGGCTTCCCATCTTTAATCAAAGGTCAGAGTGGATATGTTTGTGTTTGGAAATTTCAACAATTTTAATGTGGAATAAAGGAAAGTAATGGAAGAGTAAATGGTAATTATTGTCATTATCATGCCTTTTAATAATGTAATCATGTGGCATCAGTTAATGCGACCGAAATTTCGCATCAATTATTCCTTTGTATTATACGCATGGGAGATTCCCCTTGTACACAGTTAGGACTTTACACATCAACAATCATTAGAATGGGAGGGAGATACGAATTAGGAATTCCCACAACCAATGCAATTAATTTGTAGCCCTGATTTTGCATCATAATAAGACAAACTTTAAAACTTATTTACTTGCAAATTTGTGGGCCCATCCACCATTACTTTCTTTACTTAAATTGTGTGCCTTAAAAAGTATTCATACAATTTGTTATTTATCGTTGAATGCATATTATAATTTTGTAGGCTTATCAAATTATCTTAATTGATTTGTAGGTGGTTCATATTATTTTCACATTTTTGCAAGCTTAGCTTTTTCTTTTGTCATGTATTTTAGAACATGATTCAATTGAATTCACTTAATCATACATAGACTTATTTATTGATATCATGGCTAAAGTTGTTGATAATGGAGAAATTAACATCAATTCAATGTTTTGTTTGGTTATTTATACAATTTGGTCCCTTAAATGAAGTTCAATCTATTAATGAGAAAAATGCAAGACATCACAATTGCATTTTGCATATAAACCATATGTAAAGGAAAAATTAAATCATTATGATTTATCTTTAAGCTATCTTGGTTGTCTTGTAACCAAGGGTATCTCACATAATTTGTTATGTTATGGGCTTCTTTAAGAATTCAAGCTCATTAAACTTTCATAAATAAGAGTCTTCTATAAATTTTTCATTTGTTACTAATGGATAAAAAATGAATGGATGTTCTTAGAAGTTGTTTTGCATATTGCATCCTCGAAACTCCATTTGTTCTTGCCAACTAAGAGTAAATTTCTAGACTAGCTATGAAGATGCCTCTAGTGACAGTGGGACTTGGTCTGAAGGCGTTCTTGTGCCCTCTAGCTTTGGCCTATTCACTAGGCATGCTAGTTTGTGCAATAAAAATGTCAAAACCGTAAGTGCCAACACATAGATACAAACCCCTAAGCGCATTGTGTAGGAGAACACCCTAAGTGAAAAACCATAGGTGCAAACTATTGCATTGTTCAAGATGTTAACCATGGGTAATGAAACCCTAATATGAAATAATAAAGGTATGCATGAAAGAAGTCATGAATGAATATGATAAGTGCATGAAATACTAAGTATTGAAGATGGAATTACCATAATGGATGAAGAACACATGAGGAGAAAACCTAACATGAAAGTTGGCTTAGCAACACAATGGCATAAATCATATATAAGAAAGAATAACATTTCCAGGGCATGTCAATATGATTGAAAAAACCTAGCTACAAGCTCAAAACCCTAGATCTAAAACCCTAGGTGCATTGAAATAACCTTATTAAATGAAGCCCTAATATGCATTGATGAAATGCTAAAATATCCTAAAAAATTAATGCATGAATGAAGTACTAAATGAATATGATAAGTGCATGAAATAGTAAGTATTAAACATGCCCTTACCATAATGGATGAAGAGCACATGAGATAAAGACAATGTTGATGGATGAAGTACACATAACATGAAAGTTTCGCTAGCAAGACAGTGTGATAAAGCAGATATAAGAAGCACTAAAATTGTCCAAGGCATATCAATATGATGGAAAAACACTAGCTACAAGTTCAAAAATCTAGCAAGACGTTCATAACCTAAGTGCAAAACCCTTGGTTTAAACCCCTAGGTGCATTGTCTACAAGAAAAACCTAAGTTCAAAACCCTAGGTAAAATGTATAGGAGAAAACCATAAGTGAAAAACCCTTGCATTTTTAAAGATGATAACCCTAGGTAATGAAACCATAGCGTTTCTTGTTGAATACAAAAACCCTAGGTGCATTGAAAATCCATTTTTAAAGCAAGCCTCAATATGCATTTGATGAAACCCTAAGATGACCTAAGAAATGTAAGCATGAATGAATCCCTAAATGAATATGATAAGTGCATAAAATACTAAGTATTAAAGATTCCCTTACCATAATGGATGAACAACACATGTGTAGAAACACTAACATGAAATCTTGGTGTAGAAACACTAATAGGTGTAAAAACATGAGTCAACCCTCTTAAGAATATTTGTCTCTTCATTGATGGAAATTCATATAAACATAAAGTGTGAATACTGATTCCAATGAACAATACAACTGCAGATAAAAAAGAAAGAAAAAGACACAAGAGCAAGGAGCAGAATTATTCACATCTCATGAACTAGAAAAGTTTGAGAGCAAATGAGAGTAAAAATTCTTGGTTGAATATTTCATAGGTTATACTTTTGTAAGGGATATTTTATTTTGTGCAATATCCAACCACATATAACAGAAAAATAAAAAGATATACGAGCAAGGAGAATAATTCTTCACAATTCGTGAACTAGAAAAGTCTCAGATATAAAGAGAGTAAATGTTCTTAGTGGAATATTTTGGCGGTTACACTTTTGTACAAGCTATTTTCTTTTATTATTGCATATCCACTTTTGGTGGTGGACAAAAAATACCCTGTTTTATAAGAGACCTATAAGAGACCTCCATCAAGATTGAAAATAAGACATCTGAAAAGTCACTAAATTTTGGACTTGTGTTATTCCCTTGCAATTTCAAACTATGTTTCTCTCAATGTTCGGATGATGGTATCTATAAGCAAACTGGGTCATCTTAGAAAACCTTAGATCTGTCAAAAAATAAACGCATATACCCTCGGATATCTCGAATCCTAGGTGTTGGAATTTTTATTATAGAACTAACCTTTGGAGTAGTAAATTGTTGCAAATCTTGATTAGAAATATGAAGAAGTATTGAAGGCATTATAAGGCCTTGTTTTGTAACATATTTTGAAATAATTTTGGACTTGAAGGATTATCTTTAGAACCTATATTTCGTAGAGGATTGGAGTCCTCAAGAAGCCCAAGTTGGAGCTTGGTGGATCACGAAGTTGGAGACTTGAACTACAAGATGAAGCTTTGTTTGCTGAAGATTGGACTCTTCTTCTAGCGTTAGAGTGCTGAAGGAATCATAGGTGTGATTGTACAAGTTGGAAATTGAGTTGTTGTAATTGAGGGTTGGAGTCCTAGCCATTTGTTAATAAAAATATTTATTTTGTTGCTCATTTATGGGTTCTATTTTAAGTGATCTTAACCAATAAAATAACAATTGTAAAAGGAAATATTGATTCACCCCCTCCACCCCCCATCAGTATTTCAAACATCTAGACACAACTGAACTGTAATCAAAATGACACAACTGGACTGAAATGATTTGTTAGACACAACTGGATTGTAATCCAAAAGACACATCTGAATTGTAATCACAATGTGATTCCATTAATAGATTTGACTGAAAAATACATTCCTTACATACACATTGTGTAGACACATCAAAAAGGTACCAAAAAATAAAGTGAGCTTGTATATAAAAAACATAACTCATATATGTACATAAAAAAATGATGGACATAATGGTTTTTTATGCTACTACCATAACATCATCAGAAATAATAACACCATAATAAACTCGATAACAACCACAAGAACAATGCATTCATTAACAAGCCACCTATATCGATGACAGTGAATGAAAATTGGTGGAGAACATGTTGAATCCTCCACATATCTTGCACATCCACCTCCATTGGATGTTGCTTCACAAAGTATATCATCAACAACCCTTTGAACATATGACTGGTATGTTATTATAAAGCTTTGAAACTGAGAAGCAATGTTTTGGCGCGTCTATGAAGGGGTTTCAAATTTTGACTTCTGAACTGATATATTCCAGTCATTTGATTTCTTATCAATTCGAAATTAGTGTAACTGATAATGAAATTTTCACCATGATTCCTCACTAGTGTTAGCCCTTCAACTAGGGCAAGAGAGTAAGCTTCATTGTTGGAGGTTCTACTACGAATTTCTCAATTGTTCTAATATACTTGACCTAGTGCTTCATTGTGAAGCACAAATCTAATTCATGCTTGACCAGGCTTTATATGGAACCAAACCTGAATGATCAAGTTCCACTTCTCCACCATCTACAAAACAATAAAACAATTAAATGGAATATTATTATATTGTGTTTAAAGTACGTTGCAACAACTCATTGTTGTAGTGGTGGAAACTCATTATTAAGGTGGAGGCAACCCACTCTTACACTGGAGGTAACTCATTGTTACATTGGCGTAAAACCATTGTTATAGTGGCTGCAAATCGCTATTGCAATGGCGGAAACTTGGTGTTACATTGGTGGAAACTCACTATTGTAGTGGAAAGAACTCCCTGTTACAGTGGCGACAACTCAGGAGGGAAATGGAAACTTTGTTATGAAAATACATAAATATGTTTTCATATTGTCAATCAAATCATATACTAATGACCAAGAATTTTCAAAGGTTGCAAGGCATGTTAACTTCCTAAGTTTAAAAATTCAAGGCATGTTAAGAGATAAGCATCTGCATTATTAAATAGTACCATTACATTTTCATATTTGAAACGCATATTGCAAAAAAATCTCATCACCTTAAAACATTTGTTAACCATCGTGTGCATGTCCTTATACATCAATGTTTTGAGAAAATCATGGTTTATTAAGTTGGCACAAGTTTGTTAGGTTTACAAAGCTTACCTAAGTTTACTAGGTTGACGTAGGTTGACCTAGGTTGACATAGGTTTACTAGGTTTACCTAGGTTTCCTAGATTTACTAGGTTGACTTTGGTTTTCTAGGTTGAACTAGGTTGACTAGGTTGACATAGGTTGACTTAGGTTGACAAACGTTAGTAAGTTAACTAGGTTTACTGGATTTACTAGGTTGACCTAGATTTATAAGGTAAAGCTAGGTTTCTTAGGTAGACATACGTTTACTATGTTGACCACTTTGTTACTAGGTTGACCTAGGTTTATTGGTTCTACACATTTAATAGGTTGCTTTATGTTTACAAGGTTTATTAGGTTGATATGGATTTACTAGGTTTTTACTAGATTTTCTAGGTAAGCCATAGTCAACCATGGTCAACTAGTCAACCATAATCAATGATGGTCAACTATAGTCGACCATTGTCACCATGGTTGGTTGTTGTAAACCTTGTCTGATCTCTTTCAACATGATCAAACATGAACAACCATGACGAACCATAGTCAATCATAATCTATCATAGATAACTAAATTTTAACGTTAAACGTGAAAAGTTAAAAAAAATTGAAACAATAAATTTGACATGCAAACATTCAAGTTATAGTTACTAATTATTCATAGGTTAAGCTACAAGTTTATATCATAGTACATCAATGGCTACTATCCCAAACTTAAGAATTTGCATAATCATTCTAAGATTTTATTTTATCTTTTTTTTCCTTACTATAAATATCTTTATTTTCTTTTAGAAAATAAATTCAAAGAACCTATACCAAAGCAAGTAGTTGTTCATTTTAGTTCCACTAATAAGTACATCTTTTTGTCACAATTTATACTTTTCTTTTCTTGTAATGTTATTATGTTTGGAGTACTCATTTTCAAATACATTAAGAAAGATAATTAATAGTTGTTTTTTTTTGCTAAAGTTAACAACAAAAGTTCTAATTTGAACGAGATAAGAGAACATTGATGACAATTTTACTAAATGCCAGCCAACAAGAAAATATGTTTTTTGAAAAACTTGATTACGAAGATGACTCCCTAATCCCAATCTCCCCAAAATTCTAAAATTTTATTCAATTCTGACAGTTTTCGAGTATCGATTAAGTTAAACGAATGTTAAATTTATCCATGTCACAGTTTATCAATTAACTTAAACAAATGTTCTTGGGTTGTTAGAGTTTTGGAGTATCATTTAATTTTGAAAAATGATGTTTCCGATACTAACTTTCGAGCCCACATCTTAATATTTTTTTATATAATCAATCTCTTAAATTTTATTAAGTTGTTATGGTTTTCTAGTTTCAAATATTATTCAATTAACATGGTTTTACAACATCAAGTAATTTATACGAAGGTTGCTTTGGATAGTTACTTTCCATCCTACCTATTAATTATTAAACAAAAATTTTATAGAATTGCCAAATTTTAAAGTTCACTCTAAAAGGACATGCTAAAAACAATTGTGACAAAAGTTTCAATGCACAGTCCAAGTAAATTTGAAATTTCAAGTCTATATTTCTTCCCCTTGTTTGTGTCTGTGAGTGAAAGGATCCTTCTCAATCTATAGTTTTGAAAAGACATGTATACTTTGCCTTTCTAAATTTAAACCTATAACCTTTTAAATTCTCATATTCTTAATAATTAAATCTCTCTAGGTAGTGTAAGTAAACAAGTTCAAACTATGATGATGAGAGATTTGTTCTCATATGGCTATCAATGTTTTGTAATTTTGTTCATTTGCTTAAAGAAACACACAAAGAGCAAAAACATAGCAAATTTGGCTACAAATATGTAACACCGTGACAAGTGAGTTGCCCCAATAATGACTCAGTGAATTCACGCAATAGCGACCCAAGAATCACTGCAATGGGTGAAACAATTGATTCACCCATTGCAACATTTCACTTTCTCTCTGTTCATACAAGTAGCTTGTCCTCGTTGCACTTTCTCTCTGTTGATACAAGTAGCTTGTCATCGTTGTAGCAACTCATTGGAAAAAATTGAACATAATAAGGGGCCATAGAAAAGAAAAATGTAAAATGTAACAACATTTGGGAACAATTTACCTCTGCTCACTAAATACCCACAATACATTGCTCTACAAATTGGCATGGCATGTTCTAACCAACCCAATTTTTTTTTTACCTGAAACAACAATGAGAATTTTTTTTTTATGAAAATTGCTAACAGTTGCAAAAAAAAAAAAAAACATGCATAAAATTTGTAAAAAATGCAGAGAATTTGTAAAAGCTGCAGTAAATTTAGCTTCGTTGCAAACAAAAAGAATTCCATAGTCGGGTCATTATTTCTGGTTGCAATTGGAAAGAATTCCTGCAGCTGGGTCAATGATGCTTGCTGCAAACAGAAGCAAATCTCCCCTCATTTCTTTCTCCTCTCTGCAAACGGAAAACCTTTCGCACAAACGGAAGGAATTCCACAACTGCATTGTCGATTGAAACAATCTAAAAATTCAGAGAGAAATTGTTTGAGATAGATGTGCCTCTCTGAATTTTCGGAAAAATTCCACAGCTGCATTATTGATTGAACAACAGAAATGGGTTGAGCAGAGGAATCTTGAAATCGTCGAGTCTGGAAACGGAAATGGGGCAAGTGTCGGAAGAGGAGAAAAAAACAAATAGGATGAGACTCTGTTATGAATATTAGAGGTGGGAGCGTTCTTCATGAATTCAGAACTGTGTTGCCCACAGTGATGGATTCTCATATCGTCCACTCGTACAGACGAGTAGATGGGCCCATAAATTTTTCATCAGAGTATGAATATTAGAGGTGGGAGCGTTCTTCATGAATTCAAAACTGTGGTTGCCCCGAGTGACGGATTCTCAAATCGTCCAGTCATCCACAGGAGTCATTGGGCCCATAAATGTTTCCTCGGAGTTTGGAACATTTCAAATTTCAAATTTCAAATTGCAACGGCCCTGCGTGTTCGAAATTCCCATTGAAGTCTTCTGCGTGAGATAGCCGAGACGTCCCATCGAGTCTGTGTGATAGTCTGGCGCCAAAGGGCAAGTGGGCTCGCAAATGGAACTGGAGGCAAATGGTAAGAACAACAAAATTTGCTCGACGGACAGAAACGGGAACTGAATAGTTTGTCGAAGAGAGAGGGCCCACAGATCTCGACAGGGGTGGAGGAGTATGCCCGAGGGGTCTGGCTAGCAACGAGTCGGGGCGATTTCCAAATTTATATAAATCCGAGTATAAGTGAGCTCTATGTGTTCATGAAAATGGTATGCTCAACAGTAAAATCATGAGCTTAGTGCCGCTGAAACAAGAAGGTTAGCTCTATGGTGGTCACAAAAATAACACATTATCACATATCCAACACATGATAACAGGACACACCAAACACATTATGAGACGATAACACGTTTCACATAGACAGTTTTAATACCATTACATTCAAATCACAATTACTTGATTTTTAAAAGAAGCAGAAGTATAAATCTATGATGTTTTGAATTTTTTTTAGGAAGTATTATTGAAATTTGGTTTGGAAGTGTATATGTATATAGGTGTGGAAATATAAAAATACTATTAAGTTATATTCCAATTTTTTAAATGTATATATAGATTTAAAATTTTTAAATTTTAGTTCATCTAGATTATACAATATTATTCAAGTCCTCTCCTATGCTACGAGTATTGGAATATCAAAGTGATACAATATTATTCAAGTCCTCTCCTATGCTACGAGTATTGGAATATCAAAGTGATATCTTGTTATCACTTGAAGGCTTTTTTGGGATAGTTCAGAATATTATTTATTCTGAACTATGTTATCCAGAATATCATGCATTTTCTTAAGGTGATTTTTAAACCGTTCAAGATATTATTTATTTATTTTTGTTTGGGTTAATATTGAAAATAAATAAAATATTTTAATTTAAAATAATAATAATTTAATTATTAAGTATATGTTTTCATATTGTTTTTTAAAGAAAACTGTGAAGGTTTTTTAGACACTGTAACTAATCATTAAAGACAAAACAAACTCAATAATTACTAATAAGTTTAAATAGAAAAACATTCAAAGTAAGTGAAGGAACTTGTAATAATAAATATTGATAACTTAAATAAAAATTCCAAAAACATCTAAGTAGTGATATTGAAAGATTCAAAATAGGCTTAATAAATATTAATATATTAAGATTTCAAACGATTTTTAAGGGAGTTAGGGTAAAGGTTTTAAACAAAAGGCTAAGAGAGTGACTCAAAAGCCTAAGGGAAGGATAAAGAAAAGGGGAATATTAAATTAGATAAAAATGCGTTAGAATTAATAGAATTAATATAAGAAATTAATAATCAATTAATACTCTGGGAAGGAAAATTGAATTAAAATAAAATAATAATAAAATTATAGATATCTAAACAAAAATAAAAGAATTTTCTCAAAAAAATTAAAACAAAATATATTAATCAAAAACTATAAATAATTAAAATAAAACATATTAATCAAGAATTATAGATATCTAAATAAAGCTAACAAAAGAGGGTAGCATAGTATTAAGAAAGGGGAATTGGGGGAAGGTGGAAAAGGAGGAGGAATAATGAGCTAATGAGGTGCTAGATTTAGAAAGGATTATGAAATAAAAAATAGAAAAAAAGAAAGGAGAAAGAGATCAGAATTCCAAGAAGATAAAGTAAACCATTCATAAAAACAAATTTTGCTTCTTGATATCACACCCTCCCTCCTACTTGCTTTCATTCTCTTCTCTTTCTGTCATATTCTTTTATCTCTATTCCCATTGCATTCTTGGTGTTTGATGCTTCCTTGGGTTTTTAGAAGTATGTGAAACACCTTCATCTATTATTCAATGAAATGGTATGAACAAGGTTTTGTGGGATGAGGTGAAGAATGAAATGGGATATTAATGGAGGAATCGGTAGTTTCAATGTCAATCAACATTCAATCCATAATATTTAGTGAATGTATTTAGTGAATTTCATCCAAATTAGAGAGATATTTACATCATATTTCTCATATTCACAACCTTAATCATTAAAATTAAATTTATTTTGTAAGATTCCTCATTATTCATGATTCTAAGCTAAAATTTGAGTATGTGCTAGTGAAAATGTTGGTAAAGAAAACTATGTGTTAGTATAAAAGAGATAGAATGATGGGATGATAAGAATTTTGAGTAGAGGATTACAATTCTTCTCTTTTAGGTTATTAGAATTATAATTATTAGAATAAGTAAATTATAATGTTGAATTAATTCATTTTATTTCTTTGTAGATGTAGAATTGGTGAAGTTTATTTTTTAAGTAAATGAACCAGATTAGATTTAAAGGGAATATCCTTAATAGTATAACCCACCTTCAACAATCCATCAAGAAAGTCTTCGGCCTATTTGTGATTGCAAATTGGTAGAGAAGACTATTTTATGATTGTAATGTATTCTTCATTGAGAAAAATCTTATTTGGGCGTGACCAATTCTTGAGTTGTATTTGGCATAGCAGGAATTGTGAAAAAAAACCACTATGCAGTGATTGGTCATATTTTCATACGTAAAAGGAGTAGTGATCCAACCTGGATTCCAAATTGGTGTAATATTCATTTTATTAAACAAATCAGATACATATAAGTATAAAGGAGATTCTTGAACATGATAAGTAATGATCCAACTTGGATTCCAAATTGGTGTAATCTTCATTTTATTAAACAAATCAGATACATATAAGTATAAAGGAGATTCTTGAACATGATAAGTAAGGCCATCTAAAAGGCCAATTAAAACTCTAAAAGGCCGGTAAATGTATTATGGGTTCTTGAAATAAATTCGTGTGACCCACATCACAATGGCCCCAAAACAAAACCTGAAAAATGTTGCATGCAGTAGATCCATAGGATACAGAGTGGCAAAATTATGTTCAAACTCTTCCACATTTCGAGTGCTGGCTAATCGGTTGAATGTCTCAACTGCTTCTAGGTTCATGTTTAGGGACTTTGGTCCACATTTCCATGCTGTGGTGGCTATTAATATTGTTCCAAAGGAGTCAGCATCTAATTTAAGCACAAGCACTGCCCCGGACACGGTATCGGCAGTATGTAGTCCATTTTACCCCAGACCCCTTCAACGAGCAAACAACTAATAACTCTGGAAGCTTGTCAAATCTAAATGCACAAACCATAATAACGTATCGTCTGTTTAACGATTTTCTCCGTTTAACACAGAAGAGATTTTGCAGAGTTAAACAAACAAGTTGAAAAAAAATAATAACAAGATCGATAACCTAAGCAAAGCCAACTTGGAGTCATCTCGAGCATGATGGAATATTAATTCCAACTGCTGTGCAGCAGCAACAGCTGTTTTACTTTATTCATTTGTCTTTATCCGGCACCCCATTTCTTTTTTTTTTTTCTTTTCCCCGATCTGTTAAATCACCGCTATTACCATCTTTTCACTCTTTAATTAATTTTGTGTTGCCTGAATGAAGAAGATTAGATCGAGCGCCACACCGTTACTTTTCAGCAAGCGTATTAATGAGCAGACGGCTGAAAGAGATAAGAACCAGCCTCGAGCCGTAACAGCATTTATCAGTCTTGGGTTTCAGCACAACCGACTCAAGAAATACAGCAAGAAATCAAATCTGTTAATTATGAACAGCAGAAACTTTATCAGCAAGTTAAGGCGGTGAAGAACCTTTCCCGCACTATAAATAGAAACAGAAACAGAAGTAGAAATATATGAGAGAGATAGAGAGCGGATGAGAGCACGCAGCAGCGTGAAGAAAAATATTTCCAGAACAGTGAAATGCACAGAAGTGCAGTTTTGTAAGTTTTTTTTTTGTATTGCACAGCAGTGCTGAAATTTTCTGAGATAAATGTTTTCTGGAACTGAAGTGTTCCTGTTGTAATCTGTTAGGAAGATCCCTCTACGTGAGGAAGACTTAGTTTTATGTGTTGGTTTACTTTCATAAATAGAAATTTCTTTCTGTGCGTTTCTGTTTCACCAAAAGTTATTTCGTCAAAATTTTTAGTTGCTGAAACAGCTCGTAACTCAAAAAATACTTGACGTCAAAATTTCCTGTTGCTGAAACACCACGAACAACAACTGAAAAATTTTTACGTTGCTGAAACACCGTTGCTGAAACACCTGTTTCAGCGACTGAGAAAAAAAAACTGTGTTGCTGAAACACCGTTTCCAGCAAACGAATTTTTCTGTTTTTCTGAGTTAAAAACAGAGTATTTTCCTGTGTCAAAACCAGAATGTTATTTTGATCAGTTTGTGATCCTGAGCCAAAGTGGAGTATTATTTTATGCTCGGTTTTTGAGTTTTTGAATTATCAGAAAACAGAGTATTGCTCTCTGTTCATATTTTTGTTTCAGAATTTATCAGAAAATTCTGAACAGTGGAAACAGAGGATTTTTCCACTGTATTCTGTTTGGAATAACCAGAAATTCCCGACATGGTATCAGAGCTTGACCAGGCTCTTTGAAGACATCAAAGAAGCTGAAAGAAGATTTGTGGCTGCAGCAAATCATTCAGCAGAGTGAAAACACTGTCAAGGTATTTTTCAGATTAGTTTTTGTGTAGCTGCTGAAGACAATTAAGTGATTTTTTTTACAGTCAAGTATTGCAAAAATGGCCAGCACCAGCGTGGGTATGTTCAATACCCAGCTCCCGCAGTTCAATGGAAAAAATTATGACTACTGGGCAATAACCATGAAAGCCGTGTTTGTTTCACATGATTTATGGGAACTTGTTGAATATGGATTTGAAGAGCCAGCAAATGAAGAAGAGTTTATTGGATTAACTCAGGCAGAGAAAGAGTTGTTGAAGAGCAATAAGAAGAAGGACTCAAAAGCCCTTGTATTCTTATATCAAGCAGTGCATGAGAGTGTGTTTCCGAGGATAGCAGCAGCCAAGACATCCAGAGAAGCATGGAAAACTCTCAAGACAGCCTATCAAGGCATGGAGAAAGTGAAGACAGCAAAACTACAGTTGCTGAGGAAAGATTTTGAGAACCTGCGTATGAAGGAGTCAGACAATATTGACTCATTCTTCACACAAGCAATTGGTTTGGTCACACAGATAAGGTCTCATGGAGAAACTCTTGAAGAAAGGAGGATTGTAGAGAAACTATTGAGGTGCCTACCCTCAAGGTTTGATGTGATTGTCACCACCATAGAAGAGACAAAGGATCTTTCAAAATTTTCAGTTGATGAACTTCATGCATCACTAATAACTCATGAGCAGAGGTTGAGTAGAAATGAAAACTCATCTCTAGAGCAAGCCTTCAAGACCCAGATGTCATTTGGAAGAGGAAGAAGTCAAGGCAGAGGAAACAAGAGAGGAAGAGGCAGAAGCCAATACAGAGGCGGAAGAAACAATCCAGCAAACGTTCAAGGAAGAGGCAGTAATCCAAATCAGAACCAAGGCCATGGCAGCAGCCAGCAAAGTGGACAACATCATGCTCAAGGACAAAGGTATGAAAAATCCAATGTCCAATGTTATTATTGTAAAAAATATGGGCACTATGCAAATGAATGTAGGAAAAAGCAGCATGATATGAGTAATAGATCTAGTGCAAACATCACTAGAGAAAATATCAGTCAAGATAATGTGTTGTTAGTTTGTAATATGGCTGAAACAAACAGTGAGGATATATGGTTTCTAGATTCTGGTTGCAGCAACCATATGACAGGAAACATAGCCCTGTTTTCTACTTTAGATCAGAGTGTGCAGTCACAAGTCACACTTGGGACTGATAGTAAAATTTCTGTTATGGGAAAAGGAGAAGTTGAGATATTTACAAAGAAAGGTGAAAAGAAAACCATAGCAGATGTTTATTATGTTCCTGGAATGAAGTGTAATCTCTTGAGTATTGGACAGCTTATTCAGAAGGGTTACAATGTTTTTTTTGAGAATGATGTATGCACCATCATGGACAGATTACCCAGCAAACGTTGTATTGCTGAAGTGAAGATGACAAGGAACAGGATGTTCCCTCTCAGAATAAGGGCAGATCTGAAAAGTAAAGAAGTAATTGCAGCAGTGACACAAGAGGCTCTCCAAAGCGTACCAAAGGATGAAAATTGGTTGTGGCATTTGAGGTTTGGACATCTTAACTTTGGAGGTCTTAATTTGTTGAGTAGAAAAGGAATGGTAAGAGGATTACCACTGATAGAAAAACCAGACAGCCTTTGTGAAGGTTGTATATTGGGGAAACAACACAGAGAAAGTTTTCCAACTGGGAAAAGCATAAGGGCAAAAACACCTTTAGAAATTGTCCACTCAGATTTATGTGGACCGATGCAAGTTCCATCACTTGCAGGCAGCCAATATTTTCTAACATTTATTGATGACTTTACTAGAAAGACTTGGGTTTATTTTCTGAAGAATAAGAGTGAAGTGTTTGAAAAATTCCAAAATTTCAAAGCACTTGTAGAAAATCAAAGTGGGCTGCGTATCAAGGTTTTGAGAACTGACAGAGGAGGTGAGTATATCTCCAAAGAATTTTTACGTTTTTGCAGGGAAAATGGAATTCATAAGCAATTTACAGCAAGGTACACCCCGCAGCAAAATGGAGTTGCTGAAAGGAAAAACAGAACAATCATGGATATGGCGAGGAGCATGTTGAAGGCAAAGCATTTGCCAAATGATTATTGGGCTGAAGCTGTACACTGTGCAGTATATATTTTAAATAGATGTCCTACAAAAGCAGTGATGAACAAAGTGCCAGAAGAAGCATGGAGTGGGAGAAAGCAAGGAGTCACCCACATGAAAGTTTTTGGTTGTGTGGCTTATGCACACATTCCAGATCAGCTAAGGAAGAAATTGGATAGCAAAGGGGAGAAATGTATTTTCATTGGATACAGTGAAGAATCCAAAGCTTATAGATTATATATTCCATCCACCAAGAAGTTTTTTGTGAGCAGAGATGTTCAATTTATTGAAGAAGAAGCTTGGGATGGAAGCATAGAGAAAACAGTTAATGTTAAAAACTGTTTGTCTCATGATGATGATGATGAAGAGTTGGCTGAAACACATCCCCAAACAACAGCACCAACATCAGAACAGCAAGAGACACCCTTGAGGAGAAATGAGAGTGCTTCTCCAAGCACACCACAAGGAGGAAATTCAAGTGCATCATCAAGCACTTGCACACCGAATGAAAGAGGTAAGAAATTCAGAAGTTTGAGTGATATTTATGAAGAAGGAATGAATTCTTTGTTTGCTTTGTATTGTCATGTTGATGACCCTGTTCATTTCGAAGATGCAATTAAAGATAAGAAATGGAGAGAAGCTATGGATGAGGAGATGAATGCCATAGAAAGAAATAAGACATGGGATTTAGTTGATCTACCAAAAGGTAAAGAAGTCATTGGAGTTAAATGGGTCTACAAGACCAAAAGTAATGCTGAAGGCAAGATAGAAAGGCATAAGGCAAGACTTGTTGTCAAGGGATACAAGCAGAAATATGGGAGAGATTATGAGGAGACTTTTGCACCGGTTGCAAGAATGGAAACAGTAAGAGCAGTGCTGTCCATAGCAGCATAAAACAAATGGAAAGTTTACCAAATGGACGTAAAGTCAGCATTCTTGAATGGAGTATTAATGGAAGAGGTCTACATCGAGCAACCTCTAGGCTATGAGAAGAAAGGCCAAGAGCACAAATGATCCGGATTTAAGCAGGAACGCAATAGATTACAGAGATAACCATAAATACAGAGATGCAATAACCATATACACAAAGATGCAGCGGAAATAATACTTCATTTCATTACTGTAAAATACTGAAATATGCTTACAATAGAAATGGAAAGAAACCAGCTAGGGTGATGGTAGCTTATCTCTGAGAAGAGATGTGGCGGCTACATGCCTCTGAACTGTTCCGAACTGTATTACAATGAGGCTCGAAGGCCTATTTATTGTTGAGCAACAATGAAAAGCCCTTCACATCCCAAAACCTAACCCTAGAAGATGAAACGCCAAATTGTGGGCCCCGTTTGGGTAAATTGGTACATCAATTTCCCGGGGTCGTAACTTTGGCATACGATCTCCGTTTGACGCGCACGATAGCTCGTTAGAAAGATCTATCCGAGTACTACCACTTTGGGAGGCAACATCGGTCCATGGACCCATGTTGCCCCAGAATCCCAAAAAAAACGTCGTTTAGGGCCTCAAAACGGCTCCGGAAGTTCAGGACCCGAAAAAACTGCTAAAAATAGTAAACTGTGCTACAATTTAGGAAACTGAAAAGACTGAAAGAGACAGTTGTGGGGGTCCAAATGGGTTGGTGGGTGGCCACCAACATCCACCTGGATCATTCCTCCCCCCTTAGGAAGCAATGGTCCCCATTGCGTTGAGTTCCTCCATCTGCTGAACTTGTCCTGTAATCTCTGATGTGTCCAGTGATGGTGGGAAGCATGATCGACGATGGTCCACATTGAACATTTGGTGCAAGTGAAGGAATGGAGGAATGATGTGCTCCAAAGCATTGTTCCCCATTGCCTTGGTACTGCTGTAAGGACCATGTCGGAGTGGTCTGAGCTTCTGATGGGTTCTGGTAAGGCGTTCTTTCTGTCGATGCAACCAGACTTTGTTGCCCACCTGAAACTTGTGTGGTACCCATGTGGGTGAGGAGAAGTTGTTCCTGTGTTTTGTCATGACCGTATCCCTTTGCTGCTGCTGCTGCATGGAGGAACCCTTTGCAGGGGTCATGGATGTAGCAACGATCTTCCCCTTATTTCGGGAGTGAACCAGACAGATGAATTTCCTGGTCTGTGATATGAGCTTGCTGCCTTTCTTGGTAGTGATCAAGGATGTGGCAGTAGGTGGGGCTACCTCCGGTATCCTGTATAATGAATTATTCAAAGAAATAATGACAGCACGAGGCCTGGACTCATACACAGCATGTCGCCTCCACAAGTATGGTTGGCCTAATAATACATCGCAAACATCCAGAGGTGTAACATCACACAATACCTCGTCTGTGAATGGTTTGATGCTGTAGGGAAGGCGGCACTGCTGGCGAACTTTGAGATCTCGTCCTTCGTGAAGCCACCCGATACTGTACGGCTGCGGGTGCGGTGTAGTTGGTAGGCCCAACCGCTTCACGACCTCTGCTGAAACCAGGTTCTTTTGGCTACCACTGTCGACAATGAATCGCAGAGGTGAACCCTTCACCCACATCTGTGAGTGGAAAAGACGCTCCCCCTCCTCTGGATCTTCGGGCTCATTTTTCTTGATCTTGGCAGTGGCAACAGTGGCACTGGGATCCGCATCAATTATCTGCTTCCCTTTGCCATTACCCTTGTCGGGTTCTGGCTCAGGGTCAGAACATGCATCTGATTCGGAAGCCTTCAACTCAGCCACCAACGACTGCTTGGTCCGACACTCACTTGTGTTATGAGTGGGACTTTTGTGGAACTCACACCACTTTCCTGTGTCCTTCTTCGGCTTCGTGGTGTTGTTCTTTTCTTGTGGCCTCGACGGGTTATCTTGGGTCACCCCGCCTTGGCTTTGTCCTTTGGGCTTCGGATTTGCAGATCCAAAGTCTCGCTTCTTCTGTTTGAACTTTTGCTCGATTTTGACAGCGTATCGGTATGCTGTGCCGAGTGAGGAGATGTTCAAGAACCCCATCTCTTCCTGGATGTATCTGTGTAGGCAGCCGCGGTATTTGAGTACCAGATGCAGCTCAGAATCTTTGATACCCAACTGTGTGCGAAGGGTATGAAAAATGTTTGTGAACTCCGGCACATCTTGGTCTCGTCCCTGTCGCAGTGTGGTCCATTTGATGTATTTGTCCTCATAACTTCCGACAGGGTAGTACTGCTCCTTGATGGCATCCCTGAAGTCATTCCAAGTGGGTGCGGCTGAAAATAGTGAGCCTGTACTTTCATTCTTCTGCTCGCAGTAGGTTTCCCACCAGTCCTTGACGTGGGGGGCTGCTTTGAGAAGAGCGAAAACAATCTTTTCCCGACTTGAAAATTCGTGAACAGAAAAATACCCATCTAGTAGATTTAACCATTTATCTACGGCATCTGCGTCTATTTGACCCTCGAAGATGGGGATTTCAAAATTCACTTGTACCTTAAACGGTGTGGCATTTCCAGAGTCGCTGTTGGAAGCCGATGCGTCGCCTCTGGGTAGCCGCTGAAGGATCTGCGCAAAGCTATCCATCATCGCGTTCCTTTGCCGCTCGAGCGCTTCTTCGAGCAAGATTTTGATAGGATCTCCTGCCCCCTCGTCTTTTTTCTCATCCGCCATGGGAGGCCGTCGGGATTTGTGAGGCTGGTCTTGCAAAGGTTCGACCAGTTCAAGCCCTAACTCCTTATATCTCGACCTCGTTGGGGACATGCAAAGAAAAACAGAGAAAAAAGCAGACCGCTCTGATACCACTGATCCGGATTTAAGCAGGAACGCAATAGATTACAGAGATAACCATAAATACAGAGATGCAATAACCATATACACAAAGATGCAGCGGAAATAATACTTCATTTCATTACTGTAAAATACTGAAATATGCTTACAATAGAAATGGAAAGAAACCAGCTAGGGCGATGGTAGCTTATCTCTGAGAAGAGATGTGGCCGCTACATGCCTCTGAACTGTTCCGAACTGTATTACAATGAGGCTCGAAGGCCTATTTATTGTTGAGCAACAATGAAAAACCCTTCACATCCCGAAACCTAACCCTAGAAGATGAAACGCCAAATTGTGGGCCCCGTTTGGGTAAATTGGTACATCAATTTCCCGGGGTCGTAACTTTGGCATACGATCTCTGTTTGACGCACACGATAGCTCGTTAGAAAGATCTATCCGAGTACTACCACTTTGGGAAGCAACATCGGTCCATGGACCCATGTTGCCCCAGAATCCCAAAAAAACGTCGTTTAGGGCCTCAAAACGGCTCCGGAAGTTCAGGACCCGAAAAAACTGCTAAAAATAGTAAACTGTGCTACAATTTAGGAAACTGAAAAGACTGAAAGAGACAGTTGTGGGGGTCCAAATGGGTTGGTGGGTGGCCACCAACATCCACCTGGATCAACAAAGTCTGCAGATTGAAGAAAGCTCTTTATGGGCTGAAGCAAGCACCAAGAGCGTGGTACAGTAGGATAGATTCCTATCTACTGGAGAACGGATTTGAGAAGTGTGAGGGAGAACCCATTGTTTACATCAAAGAAAAAGACTGTTAAATTTTAATTGTTGTGTTATATGTTGATGATGTGATTTTTACAGGTAATGATGACTACCTCATTGAAAATTTCAAATCAGTCATGAAAGAAGAATTTGAGATGACTGACATGGGTTTGCTGAGATACTTCTTAGGAATAGAAGTAGATCAAAATAAAAATGGAATTTTTATTTCACAGGCAAAATATGTAAATGAAGTGTTGAGCAGATTTAACATGCAGGACAGCAAGGCAGCAATCACTCCCACAGTGATGGGATTGAAACTCAGCAAAGAGGACAGCAGCAAAGATTTTGACCCTAGTGTGTACAAGAGCATAGTTGGCAGCCTCATGTATTTGACTGCAACTAGGCCAGACATAATGTATGCTGTTAGTTTAATTTCCAGATTCATGGAGAAGCCAAAAGAAACACATTGGCAGGCAGCAAAGAGAATTCTGAGGTATGTTAAAGGTACAAAAAGGTATGGCATATTTTATACTGTTTCAGAATGTTCAGATTTAGTTGGATACACAGATAGTGATTGGGCTGGAAGTGTAGATGACCGGAAAAGCACATCTGGTTACATTTTTCACATAGGTTCAGGAGCCATTTCATGGGCTTCAAAGAAACAGCCAATTGTGGCATTGTCTACAGCAGAAGCAGAGTATGTGGCAGCTACAGCAGCAACATGTCAAGCGGTTTGGATGAGGAGAATGTTGAGAAGTCCATGTCAGGAGCAGACAATAGCAACAGTTATTTTTTGTGACAATAGCTCAGCTATTGCATTATCTAAGAACTCTGTATTCCACAAGAGAACAAAACACATAGACACAAAGTTTCATTACATCAGAGAATTGGTGAACAATGGAGAAATCATTTTACAACATTGCAGGACTCAGGAACAGGTTGCGGATATTCTGACAAAGCCATTGGATCAGAAAAGTTTTGAGTTTTTAAGGAAACTTCTGGGTATGACTGATAACCCAGCAGTTGAAATTAAAAGGGGAGTGTTGGAATATTAATTCCAACTGCTGTGCAGCAACAACAGCTGTTTTACTTTATTCATTTGTCTTTATCCGGCGCCCCATTTCTTTTTTTTTTTCTTTTCCCCGATCTGTTAAATCACCGCTATTACCATCTTTTCACTCTTTAATTAATTTTGTGTTGCCTGAATGAAGAAGATTAGATCGAGCGCCACACCGTTACTTTTCAGCAAGCGTATTAATGAGCAGACGGCTGAAAGAGATAAGAACCAGCCTCGAGCCGTAACAGCATTTATCAGTCTTGGGTTTCAGCACAACCGACTCAAGAAATACAGCAAGAAATCAAATCTGTTAATTATGAACAGCAGAAACTTTATCAGCAAGTTAAGGCGGTGAAGAACCTTTCCCGCACTATAAATAGAAACAGAAACAGAAGTAGAAATATATGAGAGAGATAGAGAGCGGATGAGAGCACGCAGTAGCGTGAAGAAAAATATTTCCAGAATAGTGAAATGCACAGAAGTGCAGTTTTGTAAGTTTTTTTTTTTGTATTGCACAGCAGTGCTGAAATTTTCTGAGATAAATGTTTTCTGGAATTGAAGTGTTCCTGTTGTAATCTGTTAGGAAGATCCCTCTACGTGAGGAAGACTTAGTTTTATGTGTTGGTTTACTTTCATAAATAGAAATTTCTTTCTGTGCGTTTCTGTTTCACCAAAAGTTATTTCGTCAAAATTTTTAGTTGCTGAAACAGCTCGTAACTCAAAAAATACTTGACGTCAAAATTTCCTGTTGCTGAAACACCACGAACAGCAACTGAAAATTTTTTACGTTGCTGAAACACCGTTGCTGAAACACCTGTTTCAGCAACTGAGAAAAAAACTGTGTTGCTGAAACACCGTTTCCAGCAAACGAATTTTTCTGTTTTTCTGAGTTAAAAACAGAGTATTTTCCTGTGTCAAAACCAGAATGTTATTTTGATCAGTTTGTGATCCTGAGGCAAAGTGGAGTATTATTTTATGCTCGGTTTTTGAGTTTTTGAATTATCAGAAAACAGAGTATTGCTCTCTGTTCATATTTTTGTTTCGGAATTTATCAGAAAATTCTGAACAGTGGAAACAGAGGATTTTTCCACTGTATTCTGTTTGGAATAACCAGAAATTCCCGACAGAGCAACCCATGGCCAATATGGTTTGTTGTTAACCGAAGCAATCCCTTGTGTTCTTGCACATAGCATGTAGCGTATTTTTGTTGTGGATCGCTGCAACCAAAATATCTGTTGTTCTTATAGCAGATTAAGAATATGACTGAAACGAAAATGGAGATAACGATAAGGGATTTACGTATACCTTTCTTCCCCGTCTATCCGAATTGAATCACATAGGCCGAAATAGAGTTCTTTCTTAGAAGCAATTTTGGACAGCGATGACAGCAATAGGCAAGATAGTCCATCCGAGCCTACAATTTTTTTCTAGCAAGCCATGGAAAATTTAATGTCAACACGTTCTGAAATATTCGACGCTCACAGAAATTTAGATTAGAGTTTCTTCACCATTTTGTGATTATAATTCCGAAGTCTAAACCTACCTAAACACAATGTGAGAAAGCGAAGCAGACTTAGAAACTACTCTATGTGAATTCGACGAGAATTACCACTATATCAGTATTATATGAAAAAAACGTTTAGGATTAACATTTTACTTTGGGGTACTAATTGAAAACTTAAACATCTATATTATTCACGGTTTACATTGTACTTATTAATTAAAAAATCAAACATTTATGAAACTGACACAAAATGTAAAAGTCCGGTATATTCATAAAACAATTGTGTTCATCGTTACACATTTTATATTCTCGTCCAACGTAACCGAGATTCTTCAGTCCTATACATTCTGCTGGCAAAAATACCGGACAATTCTTCTCCAAGACAAACTTATTGACAAAATACTTTAGACCAAAATGGTCTGTGAAAAATTGTAAACTCTGTGTAGCAAGTATTGCCTGAACCTCCATTGTGTCGTAATTTTTCAGACAGCTTCCCATCCTTGGAGAGTTTCTAGGGCAACGCCAAAAGCATAGTATGTATAGATGTGGAAGATGTCATTCCGATTTCCACCATCTTCCTAGCTAATTTTCTGACAATTAATATACGTCCAGCCATCAGCTTGGCTATTCTAAAACCCAATTACATATTAAAATGTATATCTCACATTTTAAAAACCTTTGAATCAAAATATATATAACAAAATGCTTGCGCTCAATCCACTCCTATCAATTTTTCACGTGCACTCCAAGGGCACGTCGATAGCAATTTTTTCAAAGCAACGCTAAAAGCATCAGAAAGGAAGCAGAAGATGTTCATCCACTCTCCACCATTTCGCTCTCAACCGTGTAAATCACCAAAAGATGTGCGTGCCCTCTCCACCATGTGGCTGTGGACCATGTAAATCACCATATATTGTTGGATGACTTGTTATCCTCGTGCATATTTGGTAATATTTCTGAAATTGGATTGATTTCAGCAATACTCTTCCACCTTAAGTTATGTTGACCAAATTTCCAAAGTCGTCCGAAGTCTGAAATCAAATTAAGCTGAAGCATCTGCTTGGTAACCATGAAGATCACCCTATAGTGATGGAACAGAGAGCTCAAATAGCCCTCCTGAAATTCCGATTCTTTCCAATCCTACCCATTCCAATCAGCGTCAAGCAGAATACACATGCCACGTTACAGTCACAAGCTTCTTACAACTGCATTACTTGTAATTTTGATTCTTATAGCATCAAAACTCTAGAAACAGACCAGTTCATTTACATTTGACTAACAATACTACTTCAAGCTAATTATGGCACAAACCCATCCCTTAAAGAGAGCTCTGATCTTGGAAGAACCTTTCAAGCTTTATATAAATCACAGTATCAATCAACTCTACCCTGTTCATGAAAATAGAATGCTCAACAATAAAATAATGTGAAGAGACCCAAGAGGTTAGCACTATTGTCCTCACGAAAATGGCATGCCCCCATACGCCGGTCCTCACGAAAATGACATCCTCCCATAAACCTAACGCATGACCTGACTGACAATCATGCTTTTGGGATCAGTAGCGTGGTTGCCACAGTACAATCATGCTTTTGGGATCAGTAGCGTGGTTGCCACAGTTACATCCAAATCATAATCCCACAGTTTTAAAAAGAACATTCCAAACAATCGATTTTCTGAAAAAAAAACTTGTGAAATTTTATAATACATGGTGCAAAAGAAGGTGGAAATGTAATCATTTCATTATTAAAATTGGATTTGGGTTTTAAAAGATATGTTTAGATTTTATAACACATACGGCAAAATAAGATGGAAATGTAATACTTTCATTATTGAACTTGCATTTTAAAAGATATGTTTAGGTTTTATTAAGACATATGGCAAAATAAGATGGAAATGTAATCTTTTCATTACTAAAATTGCATTTTCAAAAATATGTTGTTTTATGAATTTAAAAATAAAATATTGATATTATAAAATTTAAAAATAAAATATTGATATTATGTGAGGGATTAAAATGTTAAATATTTACACGTTAGGTGTGCTTATTTTAATATATGATATAGATTTAAGGAATTTCAATTTTTTAATAAATGAATGGACAAAATTTGATTTCAAGATAATATTATCAAATGACCCATATCAAAAGTATTTTAATATATTTTCAATTTCAAAATAATAAATAATAAATTAAATTTAAATACTATATATTTTTCCACCTATTAAGCGGGCCATTAGACATAATGAAATTGAACCGTCTCATTTCAATTCAATTAATTATGTCTCGTTCGGCATTCTTACGTTGAATTTGTTCACCAATGGAGCAGTCCACCCCATGAAGAAGTCGCATATGAGAAGGTGTTCTTCATCCTAGAATTAAGCCTCGAGACACAAGCATAGATGCACACTCATTAGGAATGTTGTCAATCGAATGTTGAACTTGGCTGCCAATGGAGCAGTCCACCCCATGAAGAAGTTATATATGAGAAGGATGCAGGTTGTTGGCGGAAGCTGCAGATTCTTATTATTCTCTACCCATCCGGTTCGCCATGAGACCCTCCATGGGTCACACATCAGATTGAATATCATTCACAACATATAGCGATACATGTATTTGACATTGTAACTGTTGTGAAACAAATTAGACTCTCGAAATAGATGGGCATATTGCCCCATCTCTGTGTTCGTGGGTGGAGGAACTTGAGGTTTCAAGGAAGGGTAGATAGGTTTTAGGTGTGGGGTGGGAAGCATGCATGAAAAGGGATTATTCTAACTAGTTGATGTTTCACCCCTTGGCCTATGTATCGACTCATCACTAGTGAGCTTCTCTGGTAGACTCTCCACCCACAGACTAACTCGTGGGCCCTGTATCATTAACAAACTCCATATCATGTTGATACTCTATCTCCATCCTCCTTGTCAGTACTCTGTCTTCATCCTCACTGTTACCATCCAAGGCTCCATCTATCTTGTCCACTAGCACCATCTCCCTTGGACATGATGTTAAGCCTACCACAAGTTGACGAAGTGACCTAGCATTTTCATTTGTGAATTAATGGGATCTTATGGACCATTCTAGCAAGACTTCTTACCTCCTCTTTTATGAATTCCATCTTCTCGAGCCTATTCTTTTTCAAATCCATTGCACCTTTAGATGGAATCCACAACTTCAGAACAACATTGTTCTTTGGCATTTGTTTTTTCATTTTCAAATCCCCTGTACCCTCAAACAGAATCCAAAATTTCCCGAGCTCGGTTTGTCGTTTTCCATTTCCATTTTCACGTGCCTGTAACGAGAACATCGAAGGTCGACATCACCCACAATGAAGTGCACTAGTAAGTTAAACTTGAGCTGGTGTTTGCGTTGTTGTTTGATTAAATTAGTGTGTATACGTTTTGTCCTTTCTATCTATATTTAAAGTTCTTTAGCATATTTAAATGGAACCATCAACTAGTGCACCATTATTTTAATTTTATTGATATATGGCCTTTATAGGCTTATAAACCTCTCTAGTTATCCTGTAGTTATCATCCTGTCCTATTCTACCTATGGAGGTTCCAACTCTCGTTTCAAGCATAATGTTTTTTTGTTGCATATCAATTCCCACTATTCATTGTAAGATAGTCATTAATACTTGGTCATTGTAGGAAACTCGGTGAATTTTTCTTACTCTTACTCTATTTCATCTTTTCTCATTCCAATTCTATTAACTTTTCCTCTTATAGTAACTCATAGTGGTTCTTATAAAATCAGATTTCCTTGCATTTTTGAGCAAGAATTCAACAACTGGGGATTCACCTTATTATTAATATAAACTATTTAGGTTCATCCTCTACATTACTAATTTAGATTCCACAAATAAATATCACTATATATCTATGTGTTTATACACACATTATCATGCATGCAAGTATAACTAATATCATTATCCAATTGCATATTTATATGTCATGCATGCATTAAAAAGAGAGATTTGTCTAAAATTAAATAATAAACCATAAAGAAATATAAGAGTTGATCTTGTTATCAGTTCTGCTACAAATATAATCATCCAATGCGTTTGTTTCTAAAAATTATATCAATGGCCTTGTTGTATATGAGAATTTACTCTAGAATTCATAACTCAAGCCTTATGCATGTACTATAATTTTGTCTAAGTTGCATATCCATCAAGCAACATTTTTTGTCAAACTATACATGAACTATGGAATCTTTCGATAAAAATGAATCTAATGATTCGAAAAAGGAAATTTTGATGATGGGTTTCTTTTTTAATTTGTGTACTTATTTCTATGTGAGATTATAACACATCTTTCGATTCTGGAAAGGAAATGTCGTTTTTTTTTTTTATGTAGACAATGCTGTATTGTTTCACTAGTTCCCTAGAAGAAAGTGGAGAGCACCAAACTTGATTGCTAAAAATCCACTTGTTCATTGTTGGAGCAAAAAATTGCTTCACAGTTGTGACAACTTGGTGGTTTATATTAGTAGCAACTCATTGGTTCAATTTTGTAGCATCTTGTTGGTTGAGCATTGCTGCAACTCGTTGATTGACCATTGCAACAACTCACTAGTTGAGCATTGCAGAAACTCACTAGTTAAATTTTGCAACACCTCGTTGGTTCACAACTGTGGAAACTTGTTGGTTTAGCATTTTATCAACTTGCTAGTTCATTGTTGCAATAAATGTTTGGGTCATGATTGCAACAACTTCTTGGGTCAGCATTCCAACAACTCCTTGGGTCACAAAATCGTAAACCAAGTCAAATGGGAAACAATCACTACTCATTTGGTGTAAGACCCTAAAGAAAATATCATCTTTTCTAGAAAGGATTTAAATTGGTCTGAAGTACATGGAAATAACATGGAGATTGATCGGATTGCAAAAATCCATACAGATAGAATTTCAAACTTTATTAGAGGAGAGAAAATGAACCCAGATGCTCCATGTTCTCTCTCCGAGGTATAAAATAACCATCCAAGCTCAACGCTTATTGCTTCCTTGTGATATGAAGTGTAAGTTTTCTAGAGATGCATTTTTTAGATGTTGGTATGTTGATGGTGTTGGACCCTCCAACATTTAAGGGGATCTCTCTCGTAAGAAGTCCCAATTAGATGTCAGACCATTTGGAGTAGGAGTCCCAACAGTGGGTCATAAAGCAATGCCTTGATTGCGATGTCACACAGAGGCAAGTAAGATAACTCTGTCAGTAGTAAGGGTGTGACTACTACAGTGAGTCATGGAAAGTGAATGAGAGGTTCTAAAACATGGGAGGTGAGATGAGTGCACCCCTTAGCAACCTATAGCCGTACTCAACTGAGAAGGGAATACATGAGCGAAGATGCATCACAATATGGAAAGAAAATCAGTCGGCAATCCAAAGTGATGGTTAAACCAACAACACATCTGCAACAAGATTCATATAATCACATACGAAGTAGTTCATACACAAATAGTAAGTTAAACAACATATATTACTAAGTAATCGGAGAAGTCCATCTACAATAACAACATATGCACAAAAATGTGCTCGCTCTTATTATATAAATAAGTGTAAGTCCCAATCATACAATACATCCATGTAAACCTGCTAGCCCCAATAGTGGAATGTTACAGCCACATCGGCCTGCTCCTCCAAAGAGATGAACTAGCTCTGTTTAGTGGAGAAACCAAGGCCCGTTATAATATTTTCTAAGTTTCCTCCAAGATAGTCGTATCAGAAGCTTGGCTAACCAAAAGCCCATAAAATGAGTTATGAGGGACTATTTATAGCAAAGGGTGGGGTGATCTTTGACATTCCCCTTTGTGATAGTTCAACTACCCTCATGACTTTTCACCTACTCTATGACTGTTACATCCAACTATTAACACTTGACTTACACTTGCCATGAATCAACATTACAATGCAAATGTACTCATGTGAGACAAAATGGCTTCAGCAAGTCATGCAAGACATCACTGACACTCAGTTCATTGTGATGAGACCAACTCTTTGACATGCTTGTGATGGTGAAGGTGGTGAGATGATGCCAAGTTTGGTAGTCCATGATGGTGTTCATGCACCCCATGGTGACATCTTACTGAAGCGAACTCTTGCCTTCGTTGCATTGGTTCGACTCCTTCATCCAACTCGTCTGCTAACATGTGCATGGTCTTCTTAGGTGCAGCTCAACTAGCACACACTTATGCATAGTTTCTGTGTTGATATTCAACTATGTGTTGGTGGTAATGTGCATTGACTTACCAAAGTACATGTTCTGCTCCAGATGGACTTACTTCTTGTCTTCAGCTTGGTGAGTGTGCTGAATGGGTTGGATTGCATGCATGCGCACAATGACATGCATGTTGTCGAATCCCTTGCATGTGATCAGCAACACTGCTCACCATGTTTGCTCCACGTTAGCTGCTGGGATGGATCTTTAACTTGTACATGTGCAATTTCATCCATGAGTGTATGTTGTGCCACTGTTTTTCCTGTTCCCACTACAACACATTTGTATGATATGTAGCTTATTATTCTTCCTTGAGTTGTTGCTTCAGCACATGCAACTTCTTCATTGTTTCATTCTCTGCCTTCACTCAATCTTCATGTTTCGCTGTGACCTCATAACCTAAGTCTCCAAAGTTGCTTTCGTCGATGGATTTGCTTGATATTGCAACTTTGTTCTGCTTTTGTGTTGTCAACAACCTTCCTCTTACATTCATTGAATTTGTTGTGTTCTTTGCATTCGGTATGTTTCCTTTAGCTAATGTTCATGATGCTACTCATTGTGATATCTTGATGTTTCTGTCTGCAAAAAACTTCATATCTTCGTGAGTAGGAAAGCTCATAAACATTTGATCAATTACATCTCTAGGTGTTCTCTGAATGGTGTCTTTGACTTTTCCCTCTTGGAAACCATTGTACATTCATTGTTGAGAGTGCAGATGAACACCTACAATACTTGGAGACATGGCAACACTCATGGCAAGCAATCTGTTAGTCTAAAACCAAAATGAACTTGAGAATTGACTTGCAACATACCTGTGTGACTGATCATGAAGGTTGCACAATTTCGGTTGGGAGGTCGAGAGACTGACTACCAAGACTGCGCAAGGTACATTTTGGGCTACTGGGAGACTGAATGACTACTGGAACTCCGTAATGCACAGTCTAGTCTAGCTACTGATTGTTGGAATTGCACAATGAATAATCTCACCTGGCAATGGTTGCAGGGTCAGTGACTGTATTACGCAATTTTCTTGGCCAGCAGTCATTATCCCTAAAATATGTACAAAATAGTCTTGCGGATAGTCACTGGGAAGAAATTTTCATTTCTTGAGAGGAAGTCAGAGCCTTACCTCTCAAGATTGTGCAAGGCTGTCTTGGTGAGGCTCTTGGTGAGGGAGAGTCCAGGCCAATGCTGCTCAGACTCGCCGATGGGCAAATGAACATGAATGTGAGTGCGAATGCCTGGTGATACTAAGTATAAGCATAATTGAATGATCATGCATGAAAATAGTGAATGACCGATTTAGAAAACAGAACAACATGCAAGTGTGTGAGGCGAGTCGCCGAATTAGCGACTATTCGTGAAAAATAGTTTCATGCATGCGACAGCAGTGAGATAGAAACAAAAACTGAAATAATGCTAGGAAAAGCTAATATACATTTAAATGATAGCAAGTGATCAATGAAATCAAGAAAACACTACTCAGACAAATGAAAACACAAAAAGTGAAAAAAATGCAACATAAGGCATGGGAAGAGCTTACCCCCAAAACAACTGAGTTGAATGTGCCGACAGCTCCTAGATGTCATGAGGGATGTCAGAGCTACAAGGTTGATTTGAGGAATGATCTCTACAGTGTTTGTTTTTTGAGTTTTGATAGCATCGTGGTTGTGACATGCATGCCACAGATCTAGGGAAAGCGAGACTTAGTGGGAGGTTTATGAAATGATCCTTGCATGTAACCTTAAACTGCTAGAAAAAGATCCTTGAAACAAGGGATTCCTTTGCATGCTACCTTGGGAGAAGCAACCCATTCATGCAAGTCAGTTTTGCTCAGTCCTGGAGGGAACCGGTCAACTCATTTGCACATGCAAGAGACTGCTTGATTGCTGGGAGACAATGCGCATTTCTAGTTGGGAGGTGGGTTGGCTGCCCAGGAGATTTGTGCAATTTCTGGGCAGAGCATCTAATTTCTTCCCAAATTTGGCAAATTCTGGGCTAAGCATCCCTGCTAGGGAAAATTGTGCAATTCCTATTAGGAGTGTTGACTAACAGAATTGCACAATCTTAGAGCCCAGTAGGCTGCTAGGCATGATTGCGCAATTTCTGGAGCAAAGGCTGGTTACTATCTAGAAATTCTGCATTTGTTGACTATGAGTTTACATAGCATTGGCAATGAGTGTCAGTAATGGTGTGCGAGTGACTGTCAGCAATGGTGAGGGATTGAATTTCCGCAAGAAAACATCAATCACTGTGAATCTGTGTTTCAAGGGGGATATTCATGAAGGTTGTTGATACTATAATTACTATGTCTTGCTTCATCATGATGAAGATACCATGCTCTTTCTTGAAATTCATTCCAACATTCAAACTCTTGTTTTTTTTTCTTCAGGCTATAGGACTTTTGATATACCCTTGTTGGTAGCCATATCATTACATAATGAAAATTAAGACTAATCTAGTTATTCCCACATTGTTGCATGTAAGAAATATAATTAGCAACGCTCATTAAGGCTATCTTTATGTTATTGTGGTGAAATGGGTCTCTAATTCATGTTTGTTTTCATAAGGCATCCCACCTTCCTTTAAACCCTTCTTCTACTAAAGTCTGCAATATTTGAATATGGTATGTGTAATATGAAATTTCCTATTGTTCTTGTATCACATGTCGAAGTATTTCAATTTCTCCTCTAACCCAAACATTTCTCTCAAAATTTTCCCTGTTAATTTTAAGCGTTGCTCCCCAACTTGCTTGATTTATAAAATAAGATACAAAGGCTCTCAACTAGACATACCCTACATAAGGGTTGGGATTCCATATTCTTTTTAAAGGTAACAATAAATTTTGTTGGCACTATTCACAAAGAAAGCCTTTTTCTATATTTGTATAGACCCTATATGCTTCAATGAATCCATTTATGGTATCAATCTGGAAGCCTTATTTGTGATGATAGTGTTCTTTTTAAACATCAAAAATATTTCTGTCATTTACATGTTATAATTGGTTGACGAATCCATGTAACTAATTACATCATCCATTAATTTTCCAAGTTGTTTCTTTTCATAGTTCATCCTGGTCACTTTCCTTTGCAACCCAACCATTATGTTTTTAGATTCCCCTTTAAATTTGTTTATATATTCTTCCCATTTCTCACAATGGTCTTGAATTATATTTTCATGTTTTTGCAAAGGTATTACCATCAAAGGCTCCATGTATCATGTCCACCGGCACCATATCCCTTGGAAACGGTGTTAAACCTACCACAAGTTGATGAAACGACCTAGCATTTTCATTTGCAAATTAATGGGATCTTCTAGACCATTCAGGCAGCCCTTCCTACCTCCTCTTTTATGAATTCCATCTTCTCCAGCCTATTCTTTTTTAAATCCATTGCACCTTTAGATGGAATCCACAACTTCAGTACAACATTGTTCTTTGGCATTTGTTTCTTTCATTTTCAAATCCCTTATACCCTCAAATAGAATCCAAAATTTCCCTAGCTGGGTTTTTCATTTTCCATTTCCATTTGCACGTGGCTGTAATGAAAGAAACGAAGGTCGACATCACCCGCAATGAAGTGCAATAGTAAGTTCAAATTGAGTTGGTGTTTGCATTTTTGTTTGATCAAATTATTTTATATAAGTTTTGTCCTTTCTATCTATATCTAAAGTTCTTTAGTAGTTTTAAATGGAACCCTCAATTGGTGCACCATTATTTTATTGATATATGGCCTTTATAGGTTTATAAACCTCCATAGTTATCTTGTAGTTATCCTCATGTCCTATTCTACCTATGGAGGTTCCAACTCTCATTTCAAGCGTAATGTTTTTTGTTTCATATCAATCCCCACTATTCATCATAAGATAGTCATTAATACTTGGTCATCGTAGGAAACTTGGTGAAATTTTCTTACTCTTACTCTATTCCATGTTTTCTCACCCCAATTTTATTAACTTTTCTACCTATAGTAACTCATATTGGTTCTCATAAAATCATATTTCCTTGCATTTCTGAGCAAGAATTCAACAAAGAGGGATTCACCTTATTATTAATATAAACTATTTAGGTTCATACTCTACATTACTAATTTAGATTCCACAAATAAATCCCACTATATATCTATGTTCTTATACACACATTATCATGCATACAAGTAAACTAATATAATTAGCCAATTGCATATTTATATGTCATGCATGTATTAAAAAGAGAAATTTGTCTAAAATTAAATAATAAACCATAAAGAAATATAAGAGTTGATCTTGTTATCAATTCTTCTACAAATATAATCGTCCAATGCATTTGTTTCTAACGATTATATCAATGGCCTTGTTGTATATGAGAATTTATGCTAGAATTTGTAACTCAAATCTTATGCATGTACTATAATTTTGTCTAAGTTACATATCCATCAAGCAACATTTTTTGTCAAAATATACATGAATTATGGAATGCTTTCGACAAAAATGAATCTAATGATTCTAAAAAGGAAATGTTGATGATGGGTTTATTTTTTAATTTATGTACTCAACTCTATGTGAAATTAAAACACATCTTACTGTTCTGGAAAGGAAATGTTGTTCTTCTTTTTTTTATGCAAACAATACTGTATTGTTTGACTAGTTCCCTAGAAGTAAGTGGATAGTATCAAACTTGATTGCTAAAAATCCACTAGTTCATTGTTGGATGCATTTTTTAGATATTCGTATTAACGAAGCTCAATCATTGTTCATATGTATTGATATTTCCAACAATTTTATGTAACTATGCTTGTTCATATGGTTGTGAGAACAAAGGAGGAAAAAATGAAATGAAGTAAAGATCATTATTTCTCAAATATTAAATATGATTAGAAATCGACAACTAAACTGAAATCAATGCATCTAGTGTAAGGTATTAAAGTAATGGTTCAAATCCCCAGCACAACGATAATAACATATAACATTTATGAACATGAAGATAGCAGGTAAAAGATAATCCAAATTCCAACCATGCCCACACATACCTATCCTTTGCACAATAAAATCTCTACACAAGGAAAGCTTCACAAAAGAAACACATAATCATCCATCATTCCACATGAATTAACATTGATAGTTTAACATTAATTTCATCCATCATTCCACACAAATTAACATTGGTAGTTTAACATTAATTTCATCCCTTCTTAACAATGTTCCCTATGCACCCTTGTTCTCTCACAGATACTCCATCCTATGCATAGTAAACTCTCTGCACAATAAAACATAATAATAATAATTTGAAATTTGTTCATATTTAAATTAATTAAAGTTCCCTCTTCATCTCCATTTTCTCACACATACCCCATCCTCCAAAAATCCTTCACTCCCAATAATTCATAGCTCTATACAAATTCTCTCTAGCAAAGCTAAATCTATATAAAAAAAGGTTTAAATTACTTTTATCCTTGCAAAATAAAACTACCTCTACAACTATCATAGGGTGAACCATTGTACTAAAAGTGAGATGATTGTTTCAACTCTGGATTATTGCTCCATAACCCAATGAGAATATTACTTCTAAATATGTCTTATGATTCTTTGTTTATTGTGTTTAATGAAACATAATGAATAGTGGAATTATTCCCAATGAAATTCCCAATAAAATGTCAAACAATTTATTTACTCACAATTTATCCAATAATCAATTTTACTGTTACAACATCTCTATTAACATTTTTAACCAGTAATTCCACATTTCCAAATACCAACATTTATTTTTCAATACAATAAAAGTGTTCAAATTCCAATGTACCCTAAAACCTAAAGTAATTATCTCAAAAATAAATGTATATCTTATTCACCAAAGCTTTCATTCAAAAACCCATTTTAATCTAATAATATTTAAACATCTTAGACCGGCAATAAAAAAAATTCTAACCTAAAGTAATATTTATTCATCTTCTAACCCAACAATTTCATTCAAAAGACCATTGATATTTACGCCTTATTCAATCCTCTTCCGGTGTAAAATCATTTGCAATGTTGAGCTCCGGACAGACATTCTCACATGTTTCCAAACGAATTAATATGTCGCAATACTTTTACAAGCCAAATCCACAAGAATTGTGATATCCAAATAGTGGGCAGCACATGCAATGTCAGACAGAGTTAAACGATCAACATTGAAGAAGTCGATGTCATCTATTGTTTCTATTGGACGAGGTGGGTGATGTACATGATATTCATAATATTTGATAACCATTTCTAGGATTTCACTGTAGACATTGGGCAGAGGAATGAGATGGTGACTACCCATGTCCTCCATTGCCTTCTTTATAATACTGACTGTAATGCGACCGCATTCTCCACCTCAAATGTTTTACTATCAGCGCTCTGCAACCTCACCATTACCATCTCATTGCATTCAGCCTCTGCGTTTCTCTTCTTTGGCGACTTCGCGGCCATCGAATTACATTCCTCTATGTTTCTCTTCCTTGGCAACTCCGATGGACTAAAAGAGAACGTGAACTCATATACAACAAAGAATAAATCGCTGAACTCATATACAACAAAGAATAAATCGCTTTATCCTTGGAGACTTTCTAGGGCAACGCCAAAAGCATAAGTATGTATAGATTTGGAAAATGTTATTCCGCTTTCCACCATCTTGCTAGCTAATTTTCTGGCCACGTTACTGTCACAAGCTTCTTACGACTGCATTACTTGCAGTTTTGATTCTTATAGCATCAAAACTCTGGAAACAGACCATTTCATTTACTTTTGACTAACAATACCAATTCAAGCTAATTATGGCACAAACTCATCCCTTAAAGAGAGCTCTCATCTTGGGAGAACCTTTCCAGCTTTATATAAATCACAGTATCAATCAACTCGACCATGTTCATGAAAATAGAATGCTCAACATACAAAATAATGTGAACAGAATATCATGAGAGAATATCATCAGATGACTGATATCAAAAGTATTTCAATATATTTTCAATTTCAAAATAATAAATAATTAAATAAATTTAAATATTATATATTTTTCCACCTATTAAGGGTTATTAATGGTCATTAAGGGTCATTAGAGCTATTGAAATTGAACCGTCTCATTTCAATTCAATTAATTTTGTTTTGTTTGAAGTTTTTAGGTTGAACTTGGCTGCCAATGGAGCAATCCACTGTTGAAATAATAATTTCAACCGCATCGCCAAAATCGTCATGGGATTTGTTAGCTCTTTCTTTTCTTTGTGATGCAATCATGTCGCTATCGCAAATCGCATCCATGCCTTGTTGCCTTCATTACGCCTTGTGTTTTCTGCCGATTTTGATTTTGAGATGCGATCCAATCGCAAATCGCACCCATATGTTAGCGCTTCACTCTTTCTCTTCTGCCGACATGACGTTGCGATGCGATCTGACCGCAAATTGCATATCTCATCTTCTTCAAACCGATCTTAGCCGTCCGATTAAATCAACGGTTGATGTACAGGCTTGCATCAAATTACGTGACGAGAATTAGAAGTTTCATTGACCGCCAGTTTTGTCAGTAAAGTAATTTAATGGAATTTATTGTGGTCATAGAATGTAGGTAAAAGTCTTTTAATTTTATTGTTTTTTTATTTTCACGGGATTATGGCACAATAAAAAATGTAATGTCCTATTTTGTTGTTCATAGAACATGAAATGTAATGCATGAAGCGCAACAGCGCGTAAAAGTAATTTTTTTATTTCACACAACAGTGTGGAATTTACAGCTGAGACAGAGTAAATTTTTCAGAAGAGATAGTGAAGTTTTTCCTTGGAACTACATTTGAATCATTCCTAGTGTAATCCCTCTGTGAGAGGAAGAGTTTTTGTAACAGTCATTTTTAATGAATACAAGTCCTTTTATGTGTGTAAAACTCTGTGCTCTTGAAAGAAATTTTTGATCCTGTGGCAAAACAGAGTATTATTCTCTGTTCAGTTCAGTTTTATTTGGAATTATCAGAAATTTCCAACATGATATCAGAGCGTGTCCAGGCTCTTTGAAGGTGTCAAAGAAGCTGAAGGAAGGATTTCTTGTTGTAGCAACTTCTCCAGCAGAGTGTAGACTCAGTCAAAAAATCCAAGGGATTTCTCAAGTTAGTTTGTGTGTTACTGCTAAGGATAGTCAGTTATTTTAATACACAGTCAAGTATTTTGAAGCATAGTTAAGAGTGCAAGAATAGATGGAGCCAACACTAGCATGGGTATCTGTAATACTAAGGTCCCACAGTTTAATGGGAAAAACTATGACTATTGGGCAATAACCATGAGAGCTCTGCTTGCTTCCCAAGACTTATGGGAATTTGTTGAGGATGGTTTTGAAGAACCAGCAGATGAAAATGAGTTTAATAATTTAACTCAGGTAGAGAAAGATCTGTTGAAGAGTAATAAGAAGAAGGATTCGAAAGGCCTTTACTTTTTGTATCAAGCAGTGCATGAGAGTGTGTTTCCAAGGATAACAGCAGCAAAAAAATCCAAAGAAGCATGGCAAACTCTCAGGACAACCTATCAAGGCATGGAGAAAGTGAAGACAACAAAACTACAGTTGTTGAGGAGAGATTTTGAGAATCTTTGCATGAAGGAGTCAGATAATATTGACTCATTCTTCACACATGTGATTGGTCTGGTCACACAGATAAGGTCTCATGGAGAGATTCTTGAAGAAAGGATGATTGTGGAGAAACTATTGAGGATCTTACCCTCAAGGTTCGATGTGATTGTCACCACCATAGAAGAGACAAAGGATCTCACAAACTTCTCAGTTGATGAACTACATGCATCACTGATAACACATGAGTAGAGACTGAGTAGAAATGAAAACTCATCTCTAGAACATGCCTTTAACACCCAGATGTTCTTTGGAAGAGGAAGAGGTCAAGGCAGAGGAAACAAGAGAGGAAGGGGCAGAAGCCAAAATAGAGGTGGAAGAAATAGTCTAGAAAATGCTCAAGGAAGAGGCAACAATCCAAATCGGAACCAAGGCCAAGGCAGCAGCCAACAAAGTGGACAACATCATGCTCAAGGAAAAAGGTATGATAAATCCAATGTCCAATGTCACTATTGTAAAAAATATGGGCATTATGCAAATGAATGTAGGAAGAAACAGCATGATATGAATAATAGAACTAGTGCAAATTTCACTAGAGAAAATATCAGCCAAAATAATTTGTTTTTAGCTTGTAATATGGCTGAAGAAAAGAGTGAAGATGTATGGTTTCTAGACTCCGGTTGCAGTAACCATATGACAAGAAACATAGCCCTGTTTTCTATGTTAGATCAGAATGTGAAGTCACAAGTCACACTAGGGACTGATAACAAAGTTTCTGTTATGGGAAAAGGAGAAGTAAATGTCTTAATAAAGAAAGGTGTAAAGAAAACCATAGCAGATGTTTATTATGTTCCTGGAATGAATGTAACCTCTTAAGTATTGGACAACTTGTTCAAAAGGGGTACAATGTTTTCTTTGTGGATGATGTATGCACCATCATGAACAAAAAATCCAACAAACAATGTATTGTTGAAGTGAAGATGACAAGGAACAGGATTTTCCCTCTCATAATGAAAGCAAATTTGAAAAATAAAGAAATAGCAGCAGTGACTCAAGAGGCTTTCCAAAGCGAACCAAAAGATGAAAATTTGTTGTGGCACTTGAGATTTGGACATCTCAACTTTGGAGGTCTTAACTTGTTGAGTAGAAAAGGAATGGTAAGAGGATTACCATTGATATAGAAACCAGACAGCCTTTGTGAAGGTTGTATCTTGGGGAAGCAACATAGAGAAAGTTTTTCATCTGGGAAAAGCATAAGGGCAAAAGCACACTTAGAAATTGTCCACTCAGATTTATGTGAACCGATGCAAACTCCATCACTTGCAGGCAGCCACTATATACTAACATTTATTGATAATTTTACTAGAAAAACTTGGGTTTATTTTCTTAAGAACAAAAGTGAAGTGTTTGAAAGATTTTGCAATTTCAAAGCACTTTTAGAAAACCAAAGTAGGTTGCATATCAAAGTTCTAAGAACTGATAGAGGAGGTGAGTATATCTCCAAAGAATTTCTATGTTTTTGTAGAGAAAATGGAATTCATAAGAAATTTACCATTAGGTACACTCTGCAGCAAAATGGAGTTTCCGAAAGGAAAAATAGGACAATCATGGATATGGTGAGGAGTATGTTAAAGGCAAAGCATTTGCCAAATGATTATTGGGCTGAAGCTGTACACTGTGCAGCGTACATTTTGAATTGATGCCCTACCAAAGCAGTCATGAACAGAGTGCCGAAAGAAGCATGGAGTGGGACAAAGCAAGGAGTCACCCACATGAAAGTTTTTGGATGTGTGGCCTATGCACACATTCCAGATCAACTAAGGAAGAAATTGGACAGAAAAGGGGAGAAATGTATTTTCATTGGATACAGTGATGAATCTAAATATTACAGGTTGTATAACCAATCCACCAAGAAACTTATTATGAGTAGAGATGTTCAGTTCATTGAGGAGGAAGCTTGGGATGGAAGCACAGAGAAAACACTGAATGTTAAAAGCTCTTTGTCACATGATGAAAATGATGAGGAGATGACTGACACACATCCCCAAACAGCAGAACCAACACAAGGGCAGCAAGGGACACCCTTGAGGAGAAATGAATATGCTTCTCCAAGCACACCACAAGGAGGAAATTCAAGTGCTTCTTCAAGCACTTGTACACCAAATGAAAGAGGTAAGAAGTTCAGAAATTTAAGTGACATTTATGAACAAGAGGTAGCAAATGAATTTATGAACTCTTTGTTTGCTTTATATTGTCATGTTGATGACCCTGTTCATTTCAAAGAAGCAATTAAGGATAGAAAATGGATAAAAGCTATGGATGAGGAGATCAATTCCATAGAAAGAAACAAGACATGAGATTTAGTTGAACTACCAAAAGGAAAAGAAGTCATTGGAGTTAAATGGGTTTACAAGACCAAGAGTAATGCTGAAGGAAAAATAGAAAGACACAAGGCAAGACTTGTTGTCGAAGGATATAAGCAACAGTATGGGAGAGATTATGAGGAAACTTTTGCATCAGTTGCTAGAATGGAAACAGTGAGAGCAGTGCTGTCCATAGTAGCACAAAACAAGTGGAAAGTTTACCAAATGGACATGAATTCAGCATTCTTAAATGGAGTGTTAAAGGAAGAGGTTTACATTGAGCAACCTCTAGGCTATGAAATGAAAGGCCAAGAGCACAAAGTGTGCAGATTGAAGAAAGCTCTTTATGGGCTGAAGCAAGCACCAAGAGCGTGGTACAGTAGAATAGATTCCTATCTACTAGAAAATGGATTTGAAAAGTGTGAGGGAGAACCCACCCTCTACATCAAAGAAAAGGATGGTAAAATACTGATTGTTGTGTTATATGTTGATGATGTTATTTTCACAGGTAATGATGATTATCTTATTGAAAATTTCAAAACAGTCATAAAAGAAGAATTTGAAATGACTGACATGGGTTTGCTGAGATACTTCTTAGGAATAGAAGTAGAACAAAATGGAAATGGGATTTTTATCTCACAGGCGAAATATGTTAACAAAGTGTTGGAAAGATTTAATATGGAGGAGAGCAAAGCAGCAATCACTCCCACAGTGATGGGATTAAAACTCTGTAAAGAGGACAACAACAATGATTTCGATCCTAGTTTGTACAAGAGCATAGTTGGTAGCCTCATGTATTTGACTGTAACTAGGCCGGATATAGTGTATGTTGTTAGTTTAATTTCTAGATTCATGGAGAGGCCAAAAGAAGCACATTAGCAGGCAACAAAAAGGATTATGAGGTATGTTAAAGGTACTAAAAGGTTTGGCATTTTAAATACTACTTCAAAATGTTCAGATTTAATTGGATACACTGATAGTGATTGGGATGGAAGTGTAGATGATCGGAAAAACACATCTGGTTATGTTTTTCACATGGGTTCAAGAGCCATTTCATGGGCTTCTAAAAAATAGCCTATTGTAGCATTGTCTACAGTAGAAGTAGAATAGGTGGCAGCTAGAGCAGTAGCGTGTCAAGAAATTTGGATGAGAAGGATGTTAAGGAGCTTATGCCAAGAACAAGCAAAAGGAACTGTGATTTTTTGTGACAATAGTTCAGCTATTGCATTATCCAAGAATGTTGTGTTTCATAAGAGAACGAAACACATTGACACAAAGTTTCATTACATCAGGGAATTGGTAAACAATGGTGAAATTGTTTTACAACACTGCAAAACTCAGGAGCAGGTCACAGACATTTTGACTTAACCATTGGGGCAGAAAAGTTTTGAGATTTTGAGGAAATGTCTGGGTATGACTGATAACCCAGTAGTTGAAATTAAAGGGGAGTGTTGAAATAATAATTTCAACTGCAGTGCCAAAATTGTCATTGGATTTGTTAGCTTTTTATTTTCTTTGCGATGCGATCTTGTCATTATTGCAAATCACATCCACGCCCTGTTGCCTTCGTTACGCCCTCTGTTTTCTGCCAATTGCGATTCTGTGATGCAATCCGATCGCAAATCGCAAATTGCACCCATATGTTAGTGCTTCACTCTTTCTCTTCCACCGAAGCGACGTTGCGATGTGATCCAATTGCAAATCGCATATCTCACCTTCTTCAAACCGATCTCAGCCGTCTGATTAAATCAACGATTGATGTATAGGCTTGCAACAAATTACGTGACATGAATTAGAAGTTTCATTGACTGCCAGTTTTGTCAGTAAAGTAATTTAATGAAATTTATTGTGGTCATAGAATGTAGGTAAAAGTCTTTTAATTTTATTGTTTTTTATTTTCAAAGGAGTATGGCACAGTAAAAAATGTAATGTCCTATTTTATTGTTCATAGAACATGAAATGTAATGTGTGAAGTGCAGCAGCACGTAAAAGTAATTTTTTTCTTTCACACAACAATGTGGAATTTACCGCTGAGACAGAGTAAATTTTTCAGAAGAGTCAATGAAGTTTTTCCTTGGAACTACATCTGAATCGTTCCTAGTGTAATCCCTCTGTGAGAGGAAGAGTTTTTGTAATAGTCATTTTTAATGAATACAAGTCCTTTTATGTATGTAAAACTCTGTGCTTTAGAAACAAATTTTTGATCCTGTGGCAAAACAGAGTATTATTCTTTGTTCAATTTAGTTTTTTTTGGAATTATCAGAAATTCCCAACATCCACACCATGAAGAAGTTATCTATGAGAAGGGGGCGGTCTGTTGGTGGAAGCCCTTGGGATTGGTAGTATTCTCTACCCGTCGGGTCTGCAATGAGACCCTCCATTAGGTTGTGCATCAGATTGAATATCATAGACAACATATAGCAAGAGATGTATTTGACGTTGTAATTGTTGGGAAACAGAGGAGACTCTGGAAATAGATGGGAAGATTGCCCAACTATGCATTCGCGAATGGAACAATTGGAGGTTTGAATGAAGGGTAGATAAGTTTAGGCATGGGTTGGGAAGCATGCATGAAAATAGATTATTCTAACGAGTTGATATTTCACCCCTGGGGTTACATATTGACTCATTGCGAGCCAAATGCTCTGGTAGACTATCCACCCACGTACAAACTTGTGGGCCCTATATCATTAAAAAACTCCATCTCTTGTCAACACTCCATCTCCATCCTCCTTGTGAGTAATTTGTCTTCATCCTCACCGTTACCTTCCAAGGTTCCATTTATCCTGTCCACCAGCAGCATCTCCATTGGACATGACGTTAAACCTACCACAAGTTGACGAGAAGACCTAGCATTTTATTTTGTGAATTAATGGGATCTTCTGGACCATTCTAGCAACCCTTCCCTTCTCCTCTTTTATGAATTCCATATTCTTCGGCCTATTCTTTTTCAAATCCATTTTACCTGCAGATGAAATCCACAACTTCGAAACAAAAGCCATTATCTCCTATCCAGAAGGTAATACTTATGCAGCCCTAAATGACCCTCGACCTTCCATGGCCTTTCAGTTCCCCTCTTGTCATTACATAGATCAATATATACAAATGCAAATGATGGGTGAAACTGCAGACATGTCAAGGTCACCCTTGGTGGAGTGTTCTCCTTCTTGGGGAAATGGATGGATACCATTGGAACAGGGGTGGACAACGTATCATTTCTTAGCACCTGTGTGGGGTGGCTATCATTCTCTGTATTTTCTTTCAAGGAAATCGAAGAAGATGCTCTCATCATACCGATATCTAGCCTGCTTTGAGGTGTTTTTGGAAGAGTCACATCTCGAGGGATTGGAATTGTGCTTCCCTTGACACGAACTGAGCCTTCATTATGCATTATGACGGTCCATCTCCCTTTCCCCAGTCTGCATCTTTGGCACCTCGACACCAGTGGTGCAAAGGTGTCATCTTGATACACATCACTTTTCTTCGTTATTGGGTCTTCTTGAATTTACCTACAAAAATGATTGATATTAGCAATGATTACAATGAATATGTCAAACATGCTCACAAAATAAGAACAATGCCTTCCTTCAACAACATAGCAACAAGAGTGATAAAATGGATTTACGCACAAAAATACATGTAATACACAATTTTCCTGCTTAGTCCATAGGCTTGGTGCCATTTTCAAGGGCCTCACATAGTTGCAACCGGGTATCAGCACTTCCATGGGTCGTAGTACCCATGCCTTCCACTTCCCTAAGGCTCAATAACACTATCAGGACTCCACAAGCCCGCCTTTTACACTAAAAACCCAATCCCTTTGATATTTCGGAAAATTTTGAAAACATGGGAAAACAAAGAAAATCCCACCTCAATCACTCAGGTCGGACCTCAAATTTTATATATCGGGGCCTATAAACATCGTCGGGTCTGGCATATCATGACGCATATTGTGTATAAGGCTCGAGTTCCACTGGTATGCGATATGAGATTGGGGAGCCAGACCCGAAATGAATATAGATTGTGGTTGATAATGCCGGCGGGTTCGATTAACAAGGCGCGTTGTATATATATATATATATATATATATATATATATATATATATATATATATGTATATAAACCTTGGACCTTGGTCGATTGCGATATGCGATGGGACCTCGGACCTGACATATACATATATATATATATATATATATATATATATATATATATATATATATATCTATCTATCTATATATATATATATATATATATATATATATATATATATGTCATATTCGATAGGCTTTCCAAGTCTGCCATGTATGATTTTCTTTGAAAAGCCCCGACCTTAACATTTTTTGCAAGACATAAGATTATATGAGAAAACCTACATCCAATTGTAAGGCCAAACTTGAAATAATACATGCCCAATTTCATAATCACCAGCGGGTTTGGAAGATAGTGGAGCACCTTATATAAAAGCCCGGGATCTCACCGATAGCGATAAGTGATGGGGCTTCAGACCCAAAATATATGCATTTGGGTTAATAAAGCTTGTTGATTCTGGAAGCCATGAATGCATTGTGTTAATTCTGATAGGTACCAAAAAAGGGATTTATGCATGCTTTGAGCATTTTCGCTTATGAAAGGCCACAACAGGAATAATGGTGCGATGGGGTTTTTGCGATGTTGAGTGCACAAATGGCCTTAGTAAGGGTAGGGGCGATTATATGTGCAAGTATAAATGTGCCATGAATGATTATGATGAATGAGAAAAACCTCGATGAAAGATGTGAATGAAAGGCAAGACTGGGTCACGAATAAACCATGCGACAGAGGCTTATTCAAGGGGGTTGTGGCCATTTAGGAATTGAAGATTTGACTTGGCAATGAGTTAAAATCTCTCGAATAAAATGGCTCATTCAGAGAGGTGGAAGATTAAACTTCTAGGGGGACCCATTCAAAATTGCTACCAAGGCAAGTTTTAATAACAGAACCTAAAATGACACAAAGGATATTTCAACAAAAAAATTGTTTGGATCTAAGAAGCAAAACGCACCATTTGTTAATTTATAGAATTCCAAGATTTTAACCCTCCCTCTCTTCCACAGGACCAACAGAGGCACAAAGTCTACTCTCACGCAAGCACAAAACCGAGGTAGACCCATGAAAGAGAGAATAAAGAGAATAAAGAATGAATAATACTCAGATCTTCGTTTTTTTTCTTTTTATTAGTATTCCCTTGGTCTTCTCTCTACCAAATTTCTATCTCTACTAAATCAACTAGTACACATGTCGCCCTTCTCGTTCTGGTCATTTTACCAAAATCTAATTTTGGCGATGGTAGCCTTGCCCCAGGGTTCCTTTTGATATTATTATCATACAAGTTGTTACTTGCAACCAATGTGACCAGCGACACACACTTATTTATATATTTTATTTAATTTTAAGTGTAAAGTTGTTACTTGCAACCAATGTGACTAGGGACACACACTTATATATTTTATTTAATTATAGGTGCAATGTTTGATTATTTCTGGGTTTCGTAGTAGCTTTTTTTGGTTGGTTTTATGAGGGTAACTTTTTTTTTTTTTTTTTAATTCATCACTGATGTTTACCATAGTAATATATATGGTAATTATACAATAACATCATTTATTTGAAATGGTTTGATGGTGAGTATTATTCATATATATGTAGTTTTGTTTATGGTCAAACCTGTTTTAGTTATTCATTGGGATATATCTCATGTATATGTAAATGTAAATATTTAACATGTAACGAGTGTATGGGGTTAGATATCAAGTAAATATAAACGTAAATATAAAAATTTAATATTTTTAATACCCTATTTAACAATCAATCTAATTATTAGTATGTATAAACACAATATAAATTTAATATATAAAGAGTTTAATAAGATTCAAAAAAGAGGTATGGTAAATAAATAAAAATATAAATAAAAGTGAGGTATGATAAATAAATAAAATTTCTTTTTATACTTACTGAGGTATAGTAAATAAATAAAAATATAAATAAAATTGAGGTATGGTAAATAAATAAAACTTATTTTTATATTTACTCCATAAACCTCTTTATATTTAAGAAGACTCAAAAAATGATTAGAAATTAACATCTAATTATATGCCAAGTCTATGAGCTAAATACCATGGTAAATAAAAAATATGTGGTAATTAAATAAAAATATAATTAAACCAAAGGTATGGTAAATAAATAAAACCTATTTTTATATTTACTCCATAATCCTCTTTATATTTACTAACGCTCAAAAAATAGCTTTTATTTAGGTGAAGCCTATGGGCCAAATACCATGGGCCAAATTATTATTAATACCAAAAGATTATTATTATTATTATTATTAAACCTAATATTTATATTAATATATTATAATATTAATATTATTAAATTTAATAAATTTGGAATAATACAATATTAAATTTGTTACATTATAATATATGCTAATATATTGATATATATTAACTCTAAATATATATGGGAGGGGAGAACAAAGACATAGAGTGTTACATGTGGAGAGATAGGGAGAGTTGTAGATAAAATTAAGGATATAGGAGAGGAGGACTGAAGAGATGGGGAGGGAGATCAGTAAGAGAGGTAGACAAGGGTAAGAGAGGGATAGGGAGGCATAAATATGGAGGGAGGAGAGAGATAAGGAGAGAGGGATGGAGATAGTGAGAGGATTTGAGGGTAGAGAGAGAGATGGGAAATAGAGAGGGAGGTAGGAGAGAAAGGGATAGAGGAATGATGAGAGAGATGACTTGAGAGAGAGGAGGATAGAGGGACAGATAGAGAGATGGAGTTGGAGGGGGAGAGAGGGAGAAAAGAAGAAAGAAATAGAAAGTGAGATGTGGAGAGAGAGAGAGTGACAAGGAAGAGATGGAGAGAGAGTGTGTATGTTTAGGGGTGAGATAAAGAGACAAATAAAGAGAGATGGAGATAAGAGGGAGATAAGCAGAGAGAAGGAAGAGGGAGGGATACAATAACATAGAGAGAGAGAGGGAGAGAGTGAGAGTGAGTGATGGGGGAAGAGAGAGGGAGGTTGAAGAAAAAGGGAGACAGGAAGGATGAGAGAGAGAACTTGAGAAAGAGGAGGAGAGTGATGGGGGAAGGGAGAGGATTGAAGGGAGAGAGAGAGAGAGAGAGAGAGAGTGATGGGGAAGAGAGAGGAGGAGAGAGGGACGGCGAGAGGAGGAGCAGGAGGGATGGAGAGATTGATCTAGAGGGGGGGAGAGGGTGGCAAGAAGAAAGACATAGAGAATGAGAAGTGGAGAGAGAGAGAGGGAGTGGCAAAGGGAGATATGGAGAGAGAGTGTGTATGTTTGGGGGTGAGATAAACAGACAAAGAAGGAGGGATGGAGAGAAGGGGGAAGAGAAGGATACATAAGAAGAGAGGGAGGGATATAACAATAGAGTTGCAGGGTGAAGAGAGATAGAGAGAGAGGTGGCAAAGAAAAGGAGAGAGAGGAAGGAAGATACGAGATGTGAGAGAGTGGAGAGACGGAGGGAAAGAGAGATGAAGTTGGACGGAGAGAGAGAGGAAGGTAAGAATAAATTCATAGAGAGAGAAAGGTGGGGAGAGAGAGGGGGGGGAAATAAGGAAGAGTGAGAGACAGTGAGAGAGGAGAGCAAGAGGAAAATGAGAGATAAGTGAGGGAGAGGGAGAGAAGGGGAAGAGAGAGAGAGAGGGATGGAGAGAAGTGGGGGAGAAGGAGAGAGGGTGGGATATAACAATAGAGTTGGAGGGTGAAGAGAGATAGGGAGAGAAGTGGGAGAGAAAGGGAGAGAGAGGAAGGAAGACACAAGATGTGAGACAGTGGAGAGAGGGAGGGAAAGAGATATGAAGTTGCAAGGGGAGAGAGGAAGGTTTTGTAGTTGTTGTGACAACACCTCTAAAAATCTAGGTAGCATTAAATTTTTTAAGCTCCTACATCAAGCCTAAGCTTTGGCCCTGTTAGGTCCTGCCTGAAGGTTCGTCAGTGTCAGAAAACCTATAGAAAATCCAATTTTTTGGTTAAGTTAAGCCCAGTCGCCAGTTCATCAGATAGACCGGGTCGCACGGTCGAAACACAACTATCACCAGTAACCGCAACCACAACAACCCTTGTGACCACGACGACTCACAGCTCGCAAGGTCACATAATCGCACTTCAAACTGCTCAACTATCCTACGACACCGCTACCTTCCAAGTCGCAAAGTTGCAAATTCGCCTCAATTACCATCAGTCACTTGTGCGACTACATGACTATGTGACTCTGTGACTCGCATGGTCGCAAGGTCACACCGCCTATTTACACTTTCCAACACGACCTCATGACTCATGAGACTTTGTGACCAGCGAGTCATAATATCTGCACTCCCGACCCTTGTGACCTCCACACGTGTAATGATTTTATAAATAGGAGGGAACCCTGGTCCCATTTGGCAAGGATCTGTTGGTCACACTAGAAGCCATAAATCCCCCTGACCTGACTTTTCATACGCATCTGACTTCTATAAGTAACGGTCCTCCCTCCTGCGATGATTATTTTCTTCCAAATGTCACTAACTACACCTCCTGACCTCCGACTTACCTCCCACCCTAGGGTTTAGTGCTTTACTTAGCTTTCCTTTCCATTTGTGCTTCATAATTACCCTAGCCTTTCCTCATTCATCGACTCAGATTTTCATGTTTGCCTTTCATTTGATCACCCTTATTAGGTCAACAACTCGAAGCTCCATCCTTTTGAAAGTGACCCCGGTCTCCTGAAGTTGTTCAGGGCCTTCTCTAAGCCAATCTAAGCCATAGTCACATGCCCTGTAGCTACAATACCCTTCCCTTCATGACTTCACCACTCCGCGACTTTGCAACTCCTCTTTCCTGTGACCTCCTACCATTGCGACCTGATACCACCACCCACTGTGCAATCCGCAACCTAATTCTACACATTGTGACCTTTCAATCGTGTCCGACCTTGACCTGAGTCATGCAGTTACATTTTTAACATTAGATACCAAGAGACTAGCTCATCCCTATGAACCTCCTTTCACCAGCTAAGTTTTCCTTTTATTGTGTTTTATCTGAAAACAAATTCATTACCTCAAGCCTCCATGTATATTTGTTGGAGAGCACAATGTAGCTAGGTGGAAGTCCCCTGAGCTGGCTCCAGATCAAGTCCTGCACATAGAAGAGACAAGCATAATCACAATGTACAACCATGATAATTAGTACATGAATATGTAAAAGACATCTAGTTACACATAACTAAGCTACTCATGCTAAAAGGTATTGGACAAACAAATAAATGAATGATAGTACCAACACCATGGAGTAGACAGTACAACTACAGTTCTATATTAATGTTGGAAGAGTGATTACAACTAGATGTTGCATCAACCTTCCCTTACCCCTCCAGCTTTTCTCTCTCTCTCCCTTCTTACCAACTTCTTATGATTATATTTGATACTATGCTCGACATTCATGTAAGTTATCCTTTCAAATGATTTGACCTCTATGAAAATATCCCTAGCTATGCTTATGTAGAATTTGAGTTAGGGTTTCCAAGTTCCTCCATGAGTTTCTTTAGGTAGAAGCAATGATTTTGCCATGATTTTGAGCTCTTTACCATTTTCCTCCTTCATTAGGATTAGAAATCACACAAATAGGTTCAACTTTAGATATTTCCTTGCTTTTATGAATAGATTTATGAGGGAATATAGAGATGTTTATGAGTCAATTTTCTCCTTTGACCTCTAGGTTTTCATTAGGATCCACTAACGTTGTCCCCGAACCAACAAATAAAGTTAGTAGGGTCACTAACTCTCCCTTAGGCTTACAGAGAAGCTTTATAAAGCATGTTGTCAATGTAAAGACAACGTTAGTGTGGAAACAAGGCCTATGATTTGGCTATTGCTTTAGCCATCATGTCTTTCTCCTCTGAGCTGATGAGGAGGTCATTTTGTTGTATAACATTTTACCATGTTCCTTTGGAGATTGTGGAGGTGTTTGTCAAGGTGTAGTTGTGGAAGAGGATGAAGACGACTATGAATATGAAGATGAAGGTGGAGAAGGTGGTGGTTTACCTCCATTCTCTTTTGAAGGATTTTCCTCATCTCCTAATTTTCCTCCTGAAGAACCCTCTCCCTTTGGAGGCTTGGAGCTCTCACCTTGCAATATTGTGTGTCTTTCTTCATAGACAACTTTCACCATATGGATAATGTCAAAGAATTCTTTTCTGAAATCCTTCTCATCCTCTAACATATTATCAGCTCCTCCTTCATGAAACATTCTTATTAAAGCTTCAACAACAAGTTGAGCTGAAACTTGTGGTGTAGATTGTGGAAAATGTTCTCTCCTTGTCCTTGTCTCAACTTGAGAACCTGCACCCACAAGCTTTCCTTCTCCTCTCTTGAGCTTCAACCTTTTAAGCATCAAAAAAACTTGCAAATAATTAAATCTTCACAACAACAAATAGAACCTATGCTCTGATACCAAACTTGATCTTTATATGTATGTGATTGAGGATTATGTAAATTGCAAGTTAATAAAATGAGTTTTTATGGCTTTTTAAGTTGAATTCATACACATATTAAAACATGAATTGATGTGGATGGTTCACCAAATTACGTGGCAACCCCAATTAGACTAATAGTTAACTTGAAAACCAATCAGTTGCGTGTTAGTCCGGTTTTGTATGTGTACTTTCTCTCCAAGGGTCCCGCTAAGCTGACCAAACACCGCCAGTCCCACTTTGACTTTTCCACTCTTGAGTGCTTCAATCTGCACCCTTGATCTCACTTCTCCAAATCCAATGGATATCGCGCAATCTCGTGTGAATTCTAGCACGACCGTTATCATATCGAGAGCATGCGAGATTTCTGGTTTTCTTGTGCTATGTGTCACCCAATAAGGCTTCTCACGTGAAATTGCAAAATACCATTTACCATTTTTGAAGTGAGTGAGACACTGCTTACCACTTGGTAATACTACCCACATGCTTAATACATGCTTTTAATAAATACGTTTTAACAAATGTTTAACACTTAAGCTGAGAATAAACCTTAATGAAAATCGACTATGATTTATCAATAAAATGATTAAACAGAAAATAATACCCGATTAGGGTCCAGAATTCCGATACACAGATTCAAGATAATTTCTCACCAAGAATAATACGCAACACCACACTTAATCAATTTATTCAATACAATAGAAATTACAAAGTCTTGGTCCTCTCGCTCGATTACAACATTTGTCTGACCTTTGTTTCACTCTCAAACCATATCTATCTCTCTCAATCTCTCTCTTATTCACTTTCCTATTCCATTCGATCCCTATCATTACATTTTTTTCTCTTTTATGGTTCAAATCCTATCCTAACTTCATTGGCAACTCAATCTCTATTTTTATCAGTTTAACAATTAAATTCCTATTCTCAAGCTCTGAGACACACCTATTCTAACAATTGTCTCTTATTCTAAAAATAATACAATGATTTAATTATTACAATAATTGAAGTGAAGATCAATTTGAGAGATCCAACCCTCTTTACTAAAACTGATTTTGACCACTTGGCTCAATGAAATTCATCTCATGTTAGCTAGAACATGTGAACATACAATCACATTGCTAGCTAAGTCCAGAAGCTCTTGCATCAGACTCCCAGGGGAAGAAAATAATCATTCATTAATCTTTCAGGGTTTACTCCATACTTCTTTAATTCTGTTGTTTTTAACCGACTGGCATCCTCCATTAGGTACACCTTCTATTTGACTAGATATTGAAAATAAACCTGTCCTCTGGTTCTTTTCAATACTCTTTCTCCAAAACATCTTCCACCTCTTTCTTGACCATCCTTTGCATTTGTTCTTCCCAATTTAAAGTCTAAACTTCATCTTCTGCAGGTTCATTCTGTAGCTCTGATTCTGTCTCCTTGTATGGATACAAATCCACAACATTGAAGATAGGTGATATTCCAACCCCTTTTAACAATTCATTTTCATAAGCATTGGTTGAAAAATTTCTCACAATTCTGCATGGCCCTGTCTATTTCGTCTTTAGTTTATTATAAATCCCATCAAGCAATATTTCTTTCCTCAAGTATACCATCACTATATCACCCATTTGGAATTATTTTTCTCTCCTCTTCATATCAGCTCTTTGTTTGTATTTTCCACTACTTTCTTGCAATCTTTTTTTGTTAGGGTCCAACCCTATCCCCCTTAATTATGTAATAGGGCCGAATCATAGTTATAGTTAAGTAAAGAGTCAATAAAGCCCATATTAATAATTGTAAGTGATTGACCGGTATTTAAAGAAGGGACCACAATTAGTTGCAAATGGGCCATGGTATTAGATAGATGGTATTAATAAGAACCATGCTACTAACCCATGGTATTGCATGTATGAATCCTATATAAAAGATAGATACTTCCCTTGAGGAGCGTCGTGTCTTATTTTTTAATTGAGCCCAGCTCTATTGGAGGTTGCCCCCTCGAAGAGGGAAGTGAACATTACTTTCCTTTCTGAGTAATAAAATACATGTTGTTATTTCTTATTGTTCTATGTTCTAGGTATATTTCTTCACATATTTGGTATTGTGGTATCTTCTTGTAGGTCAAGAGCATAACAATTGGTATCAGAGCACTTTCCAGGGCGAGTGGGATCTCCAATTTTAGCAAAATTTGTTTTGGCTAGAGACGTGTTCCGACATCTTTAAACCATGGGATGTGTCATTGAGCGCATAAACCTATGGATTTGGGGAGGCATGCATGTAGGAAATACAAGAGGTGGTCACGCTTGTTGGACTCCCTTGTAACCCCTGTGGGTACCCCTTCGAGTAGTAGCACATTAGACAGAACTGCGCACAGACTGTCTTCCAAGTACCCTCTGGGTATATCGGAAGCCCCCTAGGCTCTCTTGAAACTTCGCCATAGATAAACCATTGGTCATCTTGCTGCTATAATACACCAAGAACATCACTTGAGGAGATTACTCGTGCATATGATAGGGTAGTCTGGTTGTACAGCTAAGGGTACGGTTGATCCTCCTTGGTTAGTGCCATGAAATATTGGGCCGAGTACTACTGTCGGACCCTTATGTATATTGCGATCTATAGCACCTCACATTCATTGAGACCCTAGTTCCCTTGTCTCTCTCTCAATCACGCATCATATTTGCTGATCATATCTAGCAGGTTGGGTTCAGTCACCGCAACAACAATTAGTTTTGCCACTTAGATCTATTAGATCCGCCAATCAGATCTATCATATCCACCATTCAGACCCAACACTTGGGTTTTGTAGTAGTCACAAAAGTCAAATCTGCCATTCAGATATAGTAGCAGGGGTTCGATCACTGCCACATTTCTACTCGCTGCAGTTGAGGGTTTCACTGACAAATCTGACTATTTGTGTGGCTCCTATACCTGGGCAAGATTCTCACAGGACATTGGGCAGAAGTACCTTTTTAGGGAATTGGCTACTACAGTATTCGTAAGCACGGAATAAAACTCTTCTCGGAGTTAAAAATAAATAAATAAATAAATAAAAAATATTAAGTTCTGAGACACTCACAAGACACTTATAGGAGACTAAACCCATAAGAATCAGGTCGACGAGCTGAGCAAGGCGGTATCATTCACTTGTCAGCGTCAAAAAAATCGAGCAGTGGCAAATTTTTTCTTACGGTAACGACAAGTGCACCAGATCTATGCATGGTACAAACCCGAGCTGAAGCTATGGCCAATGAGAATATGGAAACTCTCGAACATATGTTGGAGGAATTAACGAAGTATATCCAAAAATTATAGGAAACTCTCACAAAGGGCAAGCTGGGTGAACAATTGGAGGCATATGATTTTAATGAAAACATTGAGGGCGAATCTAGCCATTCTCTTCACCTCTGTGGAAACCACCAATAGTCCCAGCCATGACCACCCAAGCTGGACATGTATAAATTTGATGGCTCTCATCCATCCACATGGATAGCACAAATGGAGCAATATTTCACATTGAATCACATCAGAGATGATGTGACTTAGCTAGGTGTGTGCAACATGTACTTGGACCACGAAAGATGGCAATGGTGGCAGTGGCATCAACGTTGCTATGGAAGGCCCGTGACTTGGAAGATATTCACAAAAGCCCTTTCGAATCATTTTGACCATGAATATAACTTTTTGGATAATCTTACTAAGCTCCAACAGATGGGAACCGTGCAAGAATATATTGCAACCTTTGAAGCCTTAGCCTTCTACACAGGAGGTCTACAAGATGAGTTCTACTTGGAATCTTTTGTCAGTGGTCTCAAAGAAGCCATACAAGCCCACGTCCGACTGCAACACCCAATCTCATGGATGGAAGCTTGCAAGATAGCTTGTGAAGTAGAACGCATGTTAGTGGCCCATTCGACTCATCCAAATTTCATAGCCAATGGTCGCCCCACCCAGGCTCCAAGCACTACCCAAACACTTAAGGTTCAAAAGGTGTGACCAGCAGAAATGGTAGAAAGAAGAAAGAAAGGATTGTGTTACTACTATGATGAGAAATACTCCCCGGGGCATAAATGCAAGGAACCCAAATTCTTTCAAATTGATGCTACTGATCACAGTTCATCAGAGGAAGCCCCACCATTTGAGGAACTAGAGGAGGAAGATGAGGACAACCAGCTGGACAATGCGCTCCCAGCTACACCTGAAGAACCAGTTATCTCGCTTCATGCTTTGGCAGGGATTTCTTCTCCCCAAACTCTAAAAATCAGAGGTTTTATTAAGCATCGCCCTGTAGTAGACTTGATTGATAGTGGCAGTACGCATAATTTTACCCATCAAAGAGTCGCTGAAGTGATGCATTGTTTTGTCAGACTAGTCTCTAATTTCCAGGTCCAAATTGTTGATGAGGAGACAATGAAATGTGAAGGCCGTGTGAAAATGTCAAACTTTAGATGGGGGATTATCAACTAAAGACCCACATGTTTTCCATACACATGGGTGGGTGTGACACTGTCTTGGGTGTTGAATGGCTCTGCACACTCAGCCCAATCATAATGGATTTCCAAGAGTTATATATGACCTTTAAGTAGAATAGCCACAGACATACCCTTCACGAACTCCAGGCGGGTGCTCCCTCTATCATCACCTTGCATAGGATGGAAAAATTGTTGAAAAAGGGCTACCATGGAGTTATAGCCCAATTTAATGACATCCAGGACTTCAAATCCACTTCTCTTCATATTCATCCTGAGATGCAATAGATCTTAAACAACCATCTGTCGGTCTTTGAAAAGCCTCATGAGATTCCACCCTCGAGAAGGGAACATGATCATCGCATTACTTTGGTCCCACGGGAACAACCACCAAATGTGCACCCATATCGATATCCATTCGCCCAAAATAATGAAATTGAAAAAATCATCGAGGAACTCCTGGAAGCAGGAATCAATCGTCCTAGCATTAGTCCTTGTTCATCGCTTGTGGTCATGGTGCTCAAGAAATATGGGGAATGGTGTATGTTTCCAAACCTCAGGGTCCTCAACAAGCTGACAGTCAAAGATAAATTCCCGGTTGTCGATGATTTACTGGATGAACTAAATGGGGCTCAATTATTTACTAAGCTCAACCTTCGCTCGGGCTATCACCAAATTTGCAAGAAAGAAGTAGACATTCCAAAGACTACTTTCCAAACTCATGAAGGCCATTATGAATTCCTAGTCATGCCATTTGGTCTTTGTAATACCCCATCCACTTTTCAGAGCATCATGAACCACCTGCTCAAACTATATCTTAGAAATTTGTCCTTGTTTTCTTTGATGACATCCTCATCTACAGCCACACCTAGTCCACACATCTTTAGCATGTCGATCTCCTCTTGAAACTGCTTCGGAAGCATAAATTATTTGTCAAGATGTCCAAGTGCTCTTTTGGCATGGAAGAATTTGAGTATTTGGGCCACATTGTGGGGCGTGAAGGTGTCAAGTTAGACCTCGAAAAGATACAGGAAATGCAAGATTGGCCTCAACCAAAGACCTTGAAGAGCTTGAGAGGATTTTTGGGTCTCACCGGCTACTATCACAAATTTGTCCGCAATTATGGTCGCATTGCTAGATCCCTCACTCACCTTCTAAAGAAAAATTAATTTCTATGGAATGATGAAGTGCAATAGGCATTTATAGCTCTCAAACATGCCATGTGTTCCACTCCCATATTAGAACTACCCGATTTCACCAAATCTTTTGTGATTGAATGTGATGCTTTAGGCACGGGTATTGGGGCGGTCTTAATGCAGGAAGGTCAACCCTTGGCCTTCACTAGACAACAACTAAGTGGGACAAATCTGGGACAATCTACCTACGAGAAGGAGATGATGGCCATTTTACATGCAATGGATACCTGGCAACCATACTTATTGGGGCGGCATTTCCAAATCTGCACAAACCATCAAAGCCTTAAATATTTTTTGGAGCAACACCTATCCTTGCCACAACAAAATAAATGGCTCGCTAAAATGTTGGGATATGATTATGACATAATTTACAAGAAAGGGCATGAAAATGTTGTAGCAGATGCTTTATCACGCTAATTTGAGCAGGAAAGCACCTTGCTCGCAATCTCCCTTTCGATTCTAGAATGGATTGAAGAGGCTCATAAGGAATGGTTTTCACATCCTTTGTTCTCCCAAATCATTAATAAATTTCATGATGATCCAAATTCTACAGCGGGATACTCTTGGCAGGATGATATTCTTCGCTACAAGGACAGAGTCGTGATATCACCAACATCCACCCTCAAAAGTCGCATTTTGGTGGAGTTGCAATCATCTCCCATTGCAGGCCATTCAAGCTTTTAGAAGAATTATGCACGCACTCGACGTTCATTCTTTTAGACAGGCATGAAAAAGAACATTCTTACTTTTTTAGTTGAGTGTGACGTGTGTAGTGCCACAAAGGAGAAACCATCAACTCCCCAGGCACATTACAGCCATTGCCCATCCCAGCCTCAATCTGGATGGAGGTTTCTATGGACTTCATTACGGGTCTTCTGAATTCAGCCAACAAGTCAGTCATCATGGTGGTTGTGAACAAACTTTCTAAGTATGCTCATTTTTTCTCCCTACCCGACCCTTTTACACCAGCTTTGGTGGCTCAAACTTTCATGGACCAGATCTTCAAATTGCATGGCATGCCCATTTCCATCATGTCTGATTATGACCTGATCTTCACTAGTAACTTTTGGCAGGAACTCTTTAGGCTACAAGGTACCCAACTACAACTCAGTACTTCCTATCATCCCTAAACTGATGGTCAAACTGAAGTAGTCAACAAATGTCTGGAGACCTACCTTAGATGTTTCACTTCAGAAAAGCAACATCTATGGGTACAGTGGTTACCTCTAGCCGAATGTTGGTATAACACTAACTATCATGCCACCACCAAAATGACTCCATATGAAGAGTTTATGGTCAACTCCCTCCTTCACCTACTTCTTATATCTAGGGATACTCGAAGGTACAAGCAGTGGATCAACTCCTACAAAACCGCACAACCATGCTGGCCCACCTCAGAGAGAGTCTCCATCAAGCTCAAAACCGCATGAAGCAATAGGGAGATCAACATCATTCATACTGCAAATTTCAAGAAGGGGATCAAGTATTCTTGAGGCTGCAACCATATAGGCAAACATCACTCAAAGAAAAGGGTTGTCAAAAATTATCTCCAAAATTCTACGAACCGTATCAAGTACTTTAGCGCATCGGCAAAGTAGCCTACAAGCTAGCTTTGCCATCCATTGCAAAAAGCCATCCAGTCTTCCATGTCTTATTCCTCGAGAATGTGGTTGGGAACCATTGCCAAATTCAGACGAGTCTACCAGAATTGGTTGAAGAAGGTTCAATCTGGCTCCAACCTAAATAGGTTCTTGACACGTGAGAATGGCACCTGTGTGGCCACATGATCAAGGAAGTCCTCATCAAATGGAAGGACACCTCTCCAGAAGATGTGACCTGGGAACTAGCCACTGTCCTTCAACTATTTCCGCAGCTTCATCCTTGAGGACAAGGGTATTTTTATGGGGGAGGGCATGTTAGGATCCAACCCTAATCCCCTTATTTATGTAATAGGTTCGAGTCATAGTTATAGTTAAGTACAGAGTCAATAAATCCCATATTAATAATTGTAAGTGGTTGACCCGTATTTAAAGAAGGGACCACAGTTAGTTGCAAATGGGCCATGGTATTAGATAGATGGTATTAATAAGAACCATGGTACTAACCCATGGTATTGCATGTATGAATCCTAGATAAAGGATAGAGACTCCCCTCAAGGAGCGTCGTGTCTTATTTTGTAATTGATCCCAACTCTATTGGAGGTTGCCCCCTCGAAGAGGCAAGTGAACATTACTTTCCTTTCTGAATAATAAATACATGTTGTTATTTCTTATTGTTCTATGTTCTGGGTATATTTCTTCGCATATTTGGTATTCTGGTATCTTCTCACATGTCAAGAGCATAACAATTTTTTGACATCTTACTGTAGTCTCTGCATCTTCTCTGCAAACTGTTCAGCCTTTGCACTTCTTGTTTCTTGTTTACCCAATTTTCTGATCTCATACACACCTCTTGGAAATAATCTGAAATGGACTCATCCCAGTACTTTGATTTGGAGTATCATTATAAGCAAACTCAGCTTGAGCAAGTGCTAAATCCCACTGCTTAGGATTGTTATACACTAAACTTCTCAATATGTTTCCTAGGCTTCTGTTTACCACTTCGATCTATCCATCTGTTTGAGGGTCATATGCTAAACTGAAACTAAGGTTGGGACCTAGTTTCTTCCAAAGCATTCTCTAGCAATTCCCAACAAACTTTGTATCCCTATCAGACAAAATAGTTATGGGAAATCCATGTAACCTTACAACTTATGAAAAAAATATGTTAGAAATATGTGTTGCATCACTAGTATTTTTGCATGCAATGAAATGTACCATTTTTGAGAATATATCTACCACAACATACATGGTACCATTTCCTCTTTGAGTTCTAGGTAATCCCAAAACAAAATCCATACTAACTGCATCCCATGGTTGGTCTAGTATTGGTAATGGCTGGTACAATCCTGTATTTTGGCTTCTCCCCTTAGCATGATGACAAATCCGACACTTCTCAACAAATATTTTATCATCAATTTGCATCTTTGGCCAGTAGTAAAAAGGAGTTACCTGAGAAAAGGTTTTGTCTTGTCCAAAGTGCCCATATAACCCTCCACTTTGTTTCTCCTTGATTATGCTTTCCCTCATAGAACATTTGGGAATCCACAGTTTGTTACGTTTAAATAGTAAACCTCCTTGGATAAGATAATCCAACTACTAGCTTCTATTATGAATGGCTGGATTTTGTACAAGTGCATAAATGTCTTTAAATTCTACATCATCTTTATACATATCAACCATTTCTTCAAATCCTACAACACCAACTCTTAATTCTTGCACAATGAAATTTAGCTTGCATAGAGCATCAACAACTTTGCTCGATTAACCACTTGTATGTTTTATCACAAAAGTGAAACCATGAAAAAAATCTACCCACTTGACATGCTTCTGGTTCAATTTTGGTTGGTTGTTTATGAACTGTAATCCATGATTGTCAAAATACAATACAAACTCCTTTGGTAGCAAATAATATCTCCATTTTTTAAAGCTTGCACAATAGCATAAAATTATTTGTCATAAGAGGAATATTTCTTCTTAGCTTCATTTAGTTTCTCACTAAAGTATGCTATTGGTCTCTATTCCTGATTTAAAACTAGTCCAATTGCAAATCCACTAGCATCAATTTCAACTTGAAAAACTTTTCCAAAATCAAATAAAGCTAAAACTATTTTTTTTGGTATTTTCTTCCTCGGCAACTTAAAATTTCGCTATGATGCTTATGTCCACTTGAATGGATCATTAGTCTCTTTGATTGTTTCAATAATCGGTCCACAAATTTGACTAAAACTTCTGATAAATTTTCTATAAAAACTTGCAAGACCATGAAAACTTCTTACCTCAAATATGTTTCTTGGAGTTATCCAATTCCAAATTGCTTGGACTTTCTCTAGATCCATTTTTAGACCTCCTTTAGAAACCACAAACCCAAAATAGATTAATTCTTCTTTCATAAAACTACATTTCTTTAGGTTTATCAACAATTTCTCTTTCTGTAAAGTTATTAGGACCAACTTAAGATTCTCCAAATGTTCCTCTTTGCTTGGACTAAAATCTAGAATATCATCAAGATAAACAATGACAAACTTTCTTGCATATTCCTTCAAGACTTCATTGATCAATCTCATGAATGTGCTAGGTGCATTATTGAGTCCAAAGGGCATCACGAACCACTCATACAACCCATTGTTTGTTTTAATTTCAGTCTTCCATTCATGTCCTTCTCTAATCCCTATTTGATGGTATCCACTCTTTATATCTATCTTAGTAAAATACTTTGACCCAGTTAAACAATCCATCAAATCATCCATGCGTGGTAAAGGAAATCTATACATGATAGTAATCTTATTTATGGCTATGAAATTAATACACATATGCCATTCACCTCCTTTCTTTGGACTGAGTACTATTTGTACAACACATGGACTAAGACTCTCTCTGATGAATCCCTTATCCATCAGTTCTTGCACTTGTCTCCCAACTTCTGCATTTTCTTGAGGAGTTAACCTGTATGCTGCTTTATTTGGCAAACTTGCTCCAAGTATTAGATCAATGTGATAACTAATACTCTTGATTGGTGGTAATTAATTTGGTAACTCATCGAAAATAATATCAGCAAAATCATTCAATAGAGTTTTGATTTCTTCAGATAAATCATCTAAGTTTGTGGAAGTCAAAATTACCTTAGGTCTCCTTATGACAATAAAATGTATCTGTTCATCCTTCTTGACTTCTTGCAGCAATTCTTTCCCACTTATCAACATAACATTGTTTCCAAGTGCTTCTTTTCATGCTTCCTTCTTCAATGGCAACAGTGTGTGTTTATTTCCATCCTTCTCTAAAGTGTAAGTATTTCTTCTTACATCATGTATAACTTTCCAATCAAACTACCAATGTCTTCCTAGAAATACATGGCATACATTCATTGGCATTACATCACATAATACCACATCCTTATAAGTACCAATGTGGATCTCTACCTTGCATTGTTCTGTCATAATAAGTTGATGTCCCTTTTGCAGCCATGATACTTTGTAAGAAGTAGGGTGTACTGTTTTCACTAATCCCAACTTGTCCCCCATTTCTATGGAAACAAGGTTATAAGTGCTTCCATTGTGAATTATCACTTTACAACATTTTCCTTTGGACTTGCATGTAGTTTTGAATAAACTCTTTCTTTGAGCTGGTTCTCTTGTCTCCTTCTCTATTTTAAGCAATACCCTTTTTAATAACAAGGATTCTCCTACTTCGGGTGCTTCTTCCTTATTTTCAATTTGAGGTTTATCTTCCTTTGCCTTATCCACATTCACATTCTGCTGATTTGTTGCTTTATTATGAGGACAGTCCCATGATCCATGTCCCCATTCTCCACATGTATAACACCGAATTTCTCTTCCTCGACCTCTTCCTCTGGGTGAAAATCTCCCTCTACTAAAGTCTCCTCTCTATGGTGGTCTACTACTTGAACCTCCTGCTTCACCCTGAGGGTGTTGAAATCTTGATCTGTTAGTTCCTCTACCTCTTGCTGAACTTTTCCCTCTATTCTTCTGATTTTGCTTCCTCAACATCTTCTCCTCTGCCTTCAAAGCTGCTTGATAGGCATCTTCAATTGTCTTCAGACTCAACAAACTAATTCCATCCTGTATGTCATATCTCAAGCCATTGATGTACCTAGATACATTTTCTACGTCATCCTCTACATGTCTTGCTCTAATGCTCAGCTTATAAAATTCTTTTGTATATTCTTTGACAGTCATTCCCTTTTGTCTCAAATTCTGTAACTGTCTGAAAAGATTTAACTGATAATCTTTAGGCATGAATTTACCTTTCAACCTACTCACCATTTTATCCCATTGTTTGACCTTGGGCTTCCCCTTTCTCTCTCTGGATGTTTGTAGTTCATCCCACGAGATAGCTGCATGACCCTTCAATCTGGTAACTACAAATTTCACCTTCTTTTTGTCATCAACCTCCTCAAAGTTGAAATACTTGTCCAATGAACTAATCCAGTCCATCAATTCTTCTACATTGAGATTCCCATCATACAAAGGTATTTCCACCTTTGGTCTTCCACTTGCTTTAGCTAATATCTTAAGAACTTTGGCAGCTTCACTTTCATCCTCTTCTTCTTCCTCAGAATATTCTTCTATAGCACTGGTATCTGTTTCATCAGGTGCTCTCCTTTGAGCAGTTTCCATTGTCTCCATCCTTGTACGTAGGTTTCAAATCTCTTCCAGCAAAACTACATTCTCTAGAGGTCTTGCTTGACCTATGCGAGCTCCTCTCCTAGGTGGCATGTTTACTATAGCAGACTTAATCCTTGAGCTCTGTTACAAAATGACGTGGATGGTTGACCAAATTATGTGCAATCCACAATTAGACTAATATTTAACTTGAAAACCAATCAACTGTGCATTAGTCTAGTGTGGTAAATGTACTTTCTTTCTGAGGGTTCCGCTAAGCTAACCAAACACTGTTGGTCCCACTTTGAATTTTCCACTCCTGAGCACTTCAATTTGCACGCTTGATCTCACTTCTCCAGATCAAATGGATATCGCCCAACCTCGAGTGAATTCTAGCATGACTGTTATCAGATCGAGAGTGCACGAGATTTCTGGATTTCCCGTGCTACGTGTGACCCGCTAAGGTTTCTCGCATGAAATTGTGAAATACCATTTACCATTTCTGAAGCGCGTGAGATATTTCTTACCACTTGGAAATATTACCTACGTGCTTAATACATGCTTTTAAGAAATACATCTTAACAAAGGTTTAGTGCTTAAGATGAGAATAACCCTTAAGGCAAATTGACTGTGATTTATCAATAAAATGCATAAACAAAAAATAATACCCGATTAGGGTCTAGAATGCCGATACACAGATTCAAGAAAATTTCAAACCAGAAATAATACACAACACTACACTTAATCAATTTATTCAATAAAATAGAAATTACAGAGTCTTCGCCATCTCGCATGATCACAACATTTTTCTGACCTCTATTTCACTCTCAAACCCTATCTCTCCCTCTCAATCTCTTGCTTACTCACTCTCCTATTCCATCTAATCCCTATCATTACATTTTTTTTCTCTTTTATGGATCAAATCCTATCCTAACTACATTGACAACTCAATCTCTATTTTTATTAGTTTAACAATTAAATTCCTATTCTCAAGCTCTAAGACACACCTATTCTAAGACTTATCTCCTATTCTAAAATTAATACAATGATTTAATTATTACAACAATTGAAGTAAATATCAATTCGCGAGATCCAACCCTCTCTACTAAAACTGATTTTGACCACTCACGTCAATGAAATTCATATCATGTGAGCATACAATCACATTGCTAGCTAAGTCCAGATGCTCCTGCATCATGAATTTAACTCATATATTGTAGAAAATTGCAGAGACTAAAACCATAAAAATAACTACAAAATAGCAAGTGATGAAGGAGTTCACCCCTCCTGTGCTACGTCTCCTAGTCTAGCTTCCAATGCTTGACCCTCTTTCATTATGCTAAAAAATGTTGATTACAATGAATTACAGTGCTCAAATGGCTTCAAACTATGTTCCAACAACTTCAGAGCTATCAAAAACCCCTTTCTAGCCTCCTTTTGCTGCAAAAAAGACCAAAAATTGAGAAAGTTATGAGCTTCCCAAGTTTTGCTACTAGTTGACCCACAAATTTTCCAACTCTGGCAAACTGTCCAACAATTTCACCCCATTTTTTAATAACAGAGCAACAAATCGATGCAATTCCACTACAATGTGTGGGACCATTAATTTGTCCATCAACTCTTGTGTGTGTTGGTGGTCACATGGGTGCTCCACATGACCTGCGGCTGGCCCCATGGTCTAGCTCCCTCTGTATTGGTCGTTGGTCTCAATGCTATGGTCACATGGAATATGTTTAAGGTTGGTGGGGCTAAGGCTATGCCTTGGCCCTTGGTTCCATCCCTAGTCCATATGGGTGTGGTGAGTATGGCTCGGGCTAGCCCTTGAGCCCTTAACCGAACCTCTTCCCAACCTTTAATTTAAATATAAATTATGTGGGTCTTATGCACAACGACTAGGTGTGGTGTGTTGGTATGAGCATAATTTAGTTTCGGGTAGGTGCAGTGTTTGAATCCTAAGGAGTATAATCTGGCTTGCCCCAAAAATATTATGTGGCCATGGAGGCATCACGTGGCAGCCTCTGGTTGGGCCACCTAAGCAACAACAAACTAACCAATAAATAATTGAAAACTCAACACCAATAAGATTTTGAAACATGGTGAGATTCCATTTTCTCTTTCTGAAGCCCAATCATTTGCGAAATTAGCAGGCCTATTCAGCATGTCACGCCAGTAGTACGAACTACTGACTGGGAAACCCTGCACAAAATTTTTCCTGTTCGCTAAATCTATTAGAACTCATTTTCGGAAGCATACGATGTTCGTTTTCTGTGAAATGAGTTGCACCAGATTCAAGAAGAGTAGATCTACATGGTCATTTAAGTTTCACATCAATCCAACAACTTTCATTTTTGAGCACCAGATCAAAATTCAACTTAGATGTCCCCTTTATTAGCAATAGGGTCATCTACCCTTTCAACTGGGAATAATAGTAATTCTAGATATAGCTCCCTCTACTTTCGATTTGAAGATTTCAAGAGTGGACTGCAATTATTCAAGGTACATTATCTTTGTAAAAATGAAGAAAATTCATTGGTTGGTTCATACTTCAAACAATCACCCTCATCCAGTGTAAATTTTCTTTCAACATACACTGAATTTCTAAAGTGTTCAAAACAATAGTGTAATTTATCAAAATATAGGTCACATTTACAAATCCCACACCAACCTTTGCTAAAAAACATTAAGGCATCCTTTGCAGAATAATGTTGTTTCATTTCTTGCAGACCAGTAAAGGTTTCATTGGACAATGTTGCTGCTATTAATTTCTTCTTCTCAAGTTTTAAGTTGTGCTTGCCCAAAGTCTTATTTAGACCTTCCTCATTATTTCCACTATGGAGGTTTTTCTTTATCTACAGATTCTGCTTTAGCTTAATTTCATTGGAGGCATTATTTACCACATTAATATCTTGTTCAAGCTCTGAGCCAATACCATTTACATGATTCACATTAGTTTCCATATTTTATTTCTTGGGAAATCTTGATTTTGGTTGATGCAACTTTGCACGTTTTTCTTTAATGGGAGTTAAGTGTTCTCTTTCGAGCACATGGGTCTTTTCAACTAGGATTGCTTGCAAAACTTCTGCATTTTGTTTTTCTATTTCTACTAATTTTTCCGGGTTTTCTAAAACTTGGATCGTTAGCTTGTTATGCTTTACAATTTCTCTTCCAAGCTCAAGATTTTTTTCAAAATAAATAGTCTTCGTTGAATTTTCAAACAAACTTTCTCCATCTTTAAAAGAGTTCACATCTTATGCAGGTAAAGACCTTTGAACCATTTTATTGCAAAAATAAAAATCCTTGTATGGGCTAGGGGAGCCTTGGTTACCCAACTTACGACATCCTTGGTCCTTATGGCCACTTGTCTGCTTCTTGTATATCCATGGCCATGCATTTGCCTTTGCTTTAGTTGTGGCATTTTTGTTGAATTTTTCTAATCTTTGGATCATTTTTTCTTGTTGTTCTTCTAGCCTCTTCCTAGGCACTTCTTGCTATTCCCAAAACTCTACATACTTTTCCAAAAAAATTCTTGTAGTATTTCCATTTTTACATACCATTTGGGGTAGCAATACTTCTACTCTCATACCACTATAACAATCTATAGCAATTTTTCTAACTTTTTTTCTAAAAGAACTGGTGCTTCCAGTGATCATGTCTCTTTTTTCTGGATGACATAAGCAATTCATTCAATATATATATCTATATATATATATATATATATATATAAACATTAAAAATTTAATAATGGAATCTTCCATTCAACAATATAATTTTAATCATTCCAAAGTAGAAACGTAGGTCAAAATTCCATGCATCCAAATTCCTTTGTACATTTGACCAAGTTTATTTTTATTATAGCAATGGTCCCATATTTGAAATTTGCGTTATCTTATGTCAATGTTGCAATCCTAAATAACTCTAGATATAAGAACAGACTTGCTTCAAGACAAACTATAACTGAAACCCCGTTGAGATAGTTGTCAACTCTCCTCATGGATCTTCTCCAAAATTTGACTCAAGATCATTGTAATGCTTCTAGAAGCCTTGGATTGCCACAAAACCCTTCAAGAACTTAGATTATGTCAAACGCTTGTCATAGAATGGTACAAGGAATCTTTTCTATCTTTTATTTGGCCCCAAAAGTTGTTGTCTACACCATTCTAACACTCTGGTTGTTGCAAATGACAAGGTGTGATCCACTATAGCTGAAATTCCTAGCCACATGAAAGTTGCTTCATCAACCCAATCCTACTCATTTCCTTAGTTGCAGGTTCATACCTCAATGCGACAGGAAACTCAACATCAAGAATCAAAATTATCTACAAAATTTCTAATTTTGTGCCATAAATTTGAAATTCACTATAGAATCCAGTTTCAAGATTAACCTTGGGCATCTCAAGTTTTTATTTTCTCCATACTCGAAGCCGTAGTTAGGCCAAATCATTGGTGAATATGTCACAAAATTATTCGGGCTTCCTTTCCCAATGTTCCTAGATTGGACGTTAAACTAACTTGGTTGCTTGAGAGTCAAAGAATCTTGTCTTGTGCCCCAAAAAACGAAAATAGAGAATTGGCTACTTTCAAATAGTGCTCCTATGCCCATAACAGAAAGAAAATAAGAATAAAAAATAAGTCAACTAGGGTGGAATCTTTCACCACCAAAATTGACAAGAGGAAGAGGGGTCTTAAAACCCTCAGAGCTAATGCTGAAAAAAAAAAGGAATTGATCCAAAATGATGATCCAAAATGACTTCAAACCTTCATTATTTATAGATTTATTTAGGGGTTTCATATTTTTTTAATTGATTGAATAAATCTTAATCAACACCCGAGTTTTGGTTTTTTTGCCTAACTACCAGAAAACTTCTCCAGCGATGGGAATTTTGGGGGCTTTTCCCCATTTTGTTCTCTAGACTATAGCCTACGATGACATATAGGCTAATAAGTCTGATTTGTAATTAATTGTTCAGGAACATTACATAACAAATGGAATATACCAATTTGACGGATGAAGTGACTCATAAAACAAAGAATCAAAATTTGGATTTTTGATTGAACATTAGTATTACCACAAACATCCATTTCACAAAACACCTTCCTATAAACATCAACTATCATTGAAAGTGGAGCTAATTGAGGCCTTTCATCCTAGTTAGAAAGCTTTAAACTATCACTAAAGGTAAGCAAACCTATAGAATCTCATCACGGTGTCAAAACTCAGATGAATTACAAACACCACCATCAATTGTAGAAATAGGCTTTTGAGGAGAGAAAAGCAGTTGTTTTCTATCAACAAAACTGCTAAGAGATACACCAACTATACCAAAACCAAGTGTTTTAAATATTTTTATAAACTTCTAATTTTGAGAATATTTTTTTGAAATCCTAGTGTTGGAGGATAATTTTGTTTCCCTTGGAAAAATTGTAATTTCCATTAAGTAAGAAAATTACGTGTTGCAAAGGAATGATGCATATGCTGTAAGAGAGGCACTGCCTATCCAAAAATAAAGGTTTAGAAATATAATTGTTCAAAATTTGATGCCTTATGTCCACGCAGAGAGGTATCAATGTCAAGTGATATATTGCATAATAATTTACTAGATAATAGTCCAACACTTTGAGAGTGCTAATCAGCTCTAATTAAAAACATGTATATTTACAAATGGAGTAACTAACAAAAAAACATGTAAATATGTCATGGCTCCCAATAAGCTGAAACTATACAGCGATATCCTATGGTTGATGGTAGTACTGATAGTGAGCACCATCCCTCTTTTCTTGTATTAACTAAGTGCCTGGAGGCCTATCCGCAACCTCTTTGGATAATTTGTCAGCAACTGTGTTCCATTCCCTATAAATATGATGGCATGTAAAAGAGTAAAAAAAAGAGATAAGTCACAGAGCCTCATCCAGAATATGTCTCAATGCAAATGCAAAGAATCTTGTAGTTTTGTTTAGCTAGTCACATACAACTTTAGAATCCCCAAATAATTGTAGATCTCTACAATGTTTATCCAAAGTGAATTGAATGATAAATTTTGTGGTGGTTAATTCAACAAAGTTGTTTGTTCCCCTCCCTAATCCCATTTGTATGTTGTATAGCTGGGAAACATAGGCCCAAGGTATTTAGTGATTAATAGGCCCATCAAATTAGGCCCAAGGTATTCGGTGATTAATGGTCTCCGGTATTATAATTTGGTGTTGATAGGGTTCAATGTCATGTGGAATGAGGGAAAAGTCAGACAATACACGAGCAGCAATGGAGGGCCAATGCGGGATGACGTTCTAGAGTTCTAGAATAATTGTAATTAATGTGGCCACATATTAATAAGAGAAATACTTACACAAAGGTAGGTGTGCGTGCGGGTTGTAATCTTTTATTTTTGTTGTTTCATTTCTCCAAAACCCTTATGCTTATAAGTTTTTGTGTGTGCTGCAATGTTGGATATTTTAATTTCCAGGGAATTGGTGAGTGAGCTTTACTTTATTTGTGTGAGATAGAACACAATGTTGGCAATTACAATATTTAATGAAATTCTGGTTGTTATCACAACCATATAATGTAAATACCAATGAGATGTAGAAATGAATGTATATGCAGTAATTTCTAGTCATATGATCATTATATTGAACTAAAGTCCATGCAAGAGAAAGAGAGATCCACCGTGTATGATGCGCAAAGGGACTTATTGAGAATTGGTTATACTAGGAATGTGAGGGTGTTGTGGGGTGTTGTGTTGATCACATTTTTGTTGAGATTGTGATGAAGCCAATGACATCATTTCATATAGTTAGTACTTAACTTGTTCCAATGCTTCCTGTGTAAGAATATGGAATAATCTTCTAGGAAGAAAGAGCAATGAGAGATAGAATTATAGTTCCCTGTCAAGGCATTCTACAAACTTTCAGAATTAGAAAATCACACCTATTTTATTTGCACACAAAAGGGAGGAATTCAGCACTGAAAATAAAGCACATTTGGGGTGAGATTAACTACGCAAGAGAATAATTTCACATTTTGTATAGAGGAAGAGAGTCGTCTCTACATCACGTCTCCTCATTATATGGAATCCATATGTTACTACAACAAATAATTCTTTCATGAGAGTTGCATATGTGCAAGCACTTTTTCTTTGTGTGCTTTCATAGGGACCAGTCTGATTATGGAAGACTTGTAAGAGGGGATTTATTCATCTACTTCACTAGGTAAGTTTTGGTCTTGCATTCTTTTTTGTGTATTTCATGCATTCATGTTTATGACATTTAAAAGCTAGGGATATCTCATGAAAATGGTTCATCTCATTCAGAAATCATGTAGGCAAGGCAATGTTTTTGGCTTCACAATTCATTATTGTTTATATCTCAACCATTTTTTGTGTTCCTAAAATGCTTTAGGTTTTCCTAAAAGTGGGTTGGAAAATGAATGTGCTATTTATTCTCAGAGAGTGCTCTTATATGTCCAACATTTTCCTCTTCTACAGGTACTAACAATTTACAAACTCTATTGGAAAGCTGTAGAATGGAAGTTTCCAAAAGGAAAATAGTGTTGCGTTAATACAATTTTTTCTTGATTATTGTGCAATAATTATCCTCCTTTTAAGGAAAAAAAGGTTATCACTTATTATGGGCCCTGTGCTTTCATCACTTTTCTACATAGGGAGGTTTTTAAGATTTTTTTAAATTATAAACAATGAAATGACGCTAAAACATTTTTAACTAAGCAAGTATTAGCATTAATTTCTTGTTAGATAAAGTTTTAGTTAATATATAAGATATTCTTTCTTAAACCTCTTATGCAGAAAAATAGATGCATAATTCGTCAGATGAATATCAGTTTCTTATGATTTTATACATTTTATGATATACATAAAATTGGTCTTGAACTGTACCTCACAGTGGTTCTCAACTCAAGGGAGAAACCTCCAAAAGCACTTAGTGAACCTTTTCAGCATCTTTTAAATCACATTCTACATGAAGAATATGGAAAACATGTGGTGCCAACTTCAATTAAGATGTTGAAGCAAAACTCGTACCTTGCATTGGAGGTTGCCTGACTCCTAAAATTGGCAAATCTTGACTTCAGAAAATATGTTGGTGATATTCTACCAACAATTCTACAACAAACTTGCCACAATAATGAAAGCAAAAGGAAAGAGGATTTTGAGATATTTAAAACTCTTCTTTTGCAGTCCAATGATCCAAATGCCATAACAACTATGTTCAATTCTATGAAAGGAGTTATTGAGGGTTAGTCATTACCTTCAGCATTTTACTTGATGTTATGGGTAATGGTTTTAGGCATCGTTACCATGATGTTTTTAATTTTTTATTGGTACATTTTGTATCTTTTAATACTTTGGGTTCTATTCTTTGGGTATTCATTGTACTTATAGATGCATTAATCAAATAGTGTTTTGTGGATGGAAAATTAATTTGGGATGTTTTTGATATGAATGTAATCTAATATCTTCATAGGGTCAGAAGGGAAGGGAAATTGATCTTTCCTTATGAGAGGGTTGGAATGTCTAATGCAATTCAAGCATTGTCTAGTGCCCCTGTTGACAAAGCCTTGAATAGGTTGGAAACCATTACAGGAAGTTGTTATCTCATATATATTTATAGTGTAAATGGTATATTTCCTACTAACCACACTTATTTTTTATTTTTTATTTTGATAAATGTATGGTATCATTATGTTCATTCCCATTTTCTTAACTTTCTTGGAAAAGAAATTAAGGGAATGAGGAGGCACGTGTTGTAATATTGTTGTCTTTGGGTTCTCAGATTCTAAAATCAGCAGATGAATTTGTACAAGATGCTTCTTATTTATTTTCTATGGGTCTTAAAGAGAAGGAAAATGTGGGAACAACACACCTTCTTAGTATGAAATTAGCATGCCAAAACTCAAATATTTTGATACAGGTAAATATTGTGGTCTAGTTATAATGGTTCATAAGTTTCAAGTTATAAATGATCCTATATATTTAAAAATATATATTTTTAAATGAAATACACCCATATTGAATTTGTTTTTGAAGATGTTATTAGTTGAATTAATTTCTTTGTATTTTTCAACGAGATGATACCTATGGTAGAGCCATTGATACAACTTGCTAAAAGTGGCACTTCTAAGCCTGCACAAAGAATAGAGGGAATGTATGCTTGACTTCTTGTAGAAACGTTTAGGGTTGTGGATACGAAAGCTAGTTAGTGAAATATTGCTCGTACAAGGCCTTTGCTTTCTATCCGTAAAATAGAGAGAGAAATAGTCGCCCATGTTCACAGGATCGATGGATGTAAGTTAACTATACAAAAGATTACAAATAATAGAAATATGTCAATATCTATATTTTTCTCTTATCTCAATGTGATAAAGGCTTATTGTACTAAGGAGATCTATCTGGCTTGTCACTACCAGCTGAAGTCACAAGTAGACTCTAATGTCTAGTTAGTCCTTATATTTGGAAATGATCCTCACATACAAATTTTTACGAGTCTACTATATCATATCTACATTACCTTCCTCTCTATAAATTGTGTTTATCCCTTATGGACTCATATGATGTGCATCTTATCAGTATGTTTGTATCTTATAGATGAAAAATATATGAGGCATTCTCCATTCGCCAATCCTCTATTGATTGTTCCTATTTTCATCTTTGATGCAAACAAGCATTGATCCCATATGATCATCAACTTTCTTCTCCATGGTATTGTTGGTATAGGATGTATGATGCATTGATTCATGCTCATTTATGCTTGTTTACATGTGAGAGAGAGAGAGAACATTGATATTTGTTACTTTCAGGAACTGCACGACTATCAAGCTTCCATGTATGCATTGGGAATGGAGGAGAGAGGTGGCTCCCAGAGTGGTGTTACGATAAAGGTGTGTATCTCAACCCTTTTCTATTAGTTTTGTGCCATATCAGTTTCGAGGTTATGCTTACCTTGTGGAAATGAAAAATGTTGGATGTTTTAAGTTTGTAGTATTTCAGGGCCCTCCTTTAAACAATGCTATTTCCAAATGAATTTAATGTCTTTATACATTTGAGGTCATCATTGTAGTTGGTGTGATTAATATATTATTGGTTGCATAGTTGACCTATGAAATTTGATATCATAAGTATAGGGTTATTCTTAACGTTGAGGCGTTGAACGCTGAAATTGCCACCAAAATGGACACTTTCAAATACAACACTATCATCATTGAAAATTGTTCCACTTTAAGATCTATTTGTACTTATATATATTTTTAATATATTAATAATAAGAATCTCTTATACAATTTTTAAAATAATATTTTTATTAAAACTATCCATGTAGAACCAATTGATTTTCAAGCTAGTTATCTTTTTATTTAATTAATTAAATTGCTTACTTCGTATTTTATTATTTTAAGATATTGAAGTAATTATTTTTATTTTTTCATTAAACCTCTTATAATAAGATACAGGGGGTGGCAATGTACAAAAAATAAAAATAGTGATATTTCCACTACGTGGCTCTTTTTTATTATATCTTGTCCTATTCTTTCTATTTGTTTTCACTACTTATCGATAGTTTGAGTTTTTTAATATGTAACTTAGTTTCCATGATTATGCCTAAGCTTTTCCTGAAAGGTCAAATACTAAGCTCCTAAGGTGTTCCTTTTTATGGTGACATTTTGTTTTCTTTGTTTACACAGGTCATTTTATTAAAATTATCTATGTAGAACCAATTGATTTTCAAGCTAGCTATCTTTTTATTTAATTAATTAAATTGCTTAATTCGTATTTTATTATTTTAAGATATTAAAGTAACTATTTTTATTTTTTTCATTAAACCTCTTATAATAAGATTCAGGTGGTGGAAATGTGCAAAAAATAAAAAATAGTGAGATTTACACTACGTGGCTCTTTTTTATTATATCCTGTCCTTTCCTTTCTGTTTGTTTTCGCTACTTATTGATAGTTTGAGCTTTTTAATTTGTAACTTAGTTGCCATGATTATGCCTAAGCTTTTCCTAAAAGGTCGAATACTAAGCTCCTAAGGTGTTCTTTTTTATGGTGACGTTTTATTTTCTTTCTTTACACGGGTCATTTTATTAAAATTATCTATGTAGAACCAATTGATTTTCAAGCTAGTTATCTTTTTATTTAATTAATTAAACTGCTTACTTTGTATTTTATTATTTTGAGATATTAAAGTAATTATTTTTATTTTTTCATTAAACCTCTTATAATAAGATACAGGTGGTGGCAATGTGCAAAGAATAAAAAATAGTGAGATTTCCACTACGTGGCTCTTTTTTATTATATCATGTCCTTTTCTTTCTATTTTTTTTCGCTACTTATTGATAGTTTGAGATTTTTAATATGTAACTTAGTTGGCATGATTATGGCTAAGCTTTTCCTGAAAGGTTGAATACTAAGCTCCTAAGGTGTTCTTGTTTATGGTGACGTTTTATTTTCTTTGTTTACATAGGTCATCTTGCCACATTATGGCCATTATTCCCCAATTGGAGAAAACTTGTTCGAGTTTCTTACTTTTCATGGGAAAATGACATTGTAATTGCTGATGTTCAGGTATATGTCATATAAATTTTTTATATTCTACTTTAATTTATATTTTAGAGTTCGTCATCTTTCATGTCTTATACTTTTCGTTGTGTATTCTTTCATTTTTGGAAGAGGAACTCACTATTGATTGTAAGAACCAAGAATTGAGGAAAGAGGAGAACAATAACACTGGAGCAAAAAATACCAAAAGAGAGAGAGAAGAGAACCAGTTTAATGATACCCTTAAGGCTAATATCCTACATGAGACACACACATACAGATGGACGGTCAAGTCCATAGATTTGGTGAATTCACCTATAGTGCCTTAGAAACACAATGATAATGTTTTGAAGTGATGAAACAATATTTCATCTATAAATTGTAGTCCAACCAATATCAAGTTGGAAACTGATATTGTAATACTTGACATTTCATATAATATATTTATGTAGTTGAAATTGTTTATAGTTGTAACTGATATTATTTACTATTGTAATTAACATATGTAAATTTGAATTTCCATATTAGATGAACATGCACATTGTATGAGATTCTTTTATTTTAGTCACGAAATCATACTGATTAATTTATTTCAATTAATAATGAACACATAAAATCAATCTAAAACTGCTAAATTTGTAGTTTATATTGATTAATCATGAACACAAACAAAATGAATATATGATGACTAAATTAGTTGTTTATAATGATTATTAACCAATGTAAAGGAAATGAATATAACTTACTAAATCAGTAGTTTATATAATAAATATGAAACTATAAAAAAAATTGACTATTGTAAATGAGATATTTGTGACTACAAATTACAACTAAATTTTGCATATATATGACCATTAGTAGCTAAACTACAATATCTTATAACATGAATGAAATTTAGTCATATTTCTTTGGACATTAATTGGTTTCAAACAATGACTAAAATTTGTATATATACGACTATTAGTATCTAATTTACAGTATCTTATAACACGACCAACATTTAGGTCATATTCCTTTAGTCATTAATTGGTTTTCTTGGGTGATCATGTAGTAGTACATTTTGTGGTGTATTTGGTCATTAATTATGACATACTATTAGATGATAAAATTCTGATAACCAATTAATGACTAAGCTAAATACGACTAAAAGTTGGTTGCATTATAAGAAAATGTAAATTAGTTACCATTGGCCACCGAATAAAAAATGGTCAATTATATGCAAATTTTAGTCAAATTTTTAGTAACTAATTAGCCATTTTGTACTATTGTAATCCACCTTTAGGGGGATTTCATTGTCTATGTGCAAGCTCTTAGACACATGGGATCCTTTTATGCACACTAATTACATTTCAATGGGTGTTTCCTCTTTCTACTTCTTTATAGCTATAATTTTAACTACTCAAGTTCTCTTTTGGCTTTGAACCATAGTTCTTGACACCAAAAACCTGTGTATGTGTATCTGAATTTGGTTTTTGTTCCATGGGATCTTCTGCTTCATCTTTAGGAGCATAAGTAAATTTTAGAACCCTTGGCTTAGAAGCTTACCTCGTTTTCCTTCTTGGGCCTTTTTTGCTAGTGGGTAGTTGTTCTAGAGGTGTCATATTTGAAAAGAGGATAAACACCTAAATATCATATTCTCATAACCTGAAACCTATATCCACTTAAGGTTTCCATGTTTTAAAGGAATATGATCACACTGGCCTTTTCTAAGGTGTATCTCTACACATATTCGGGTAAATGTAAAAATGCCTTTTTTCATTTTATTCATGTTCATTTTTTTGAATTTACCCAATTCATTTTTGATATACTTGAGGGTCTCAAGATCTTAGAATGGAAGATGGATGTTTGGTAACCTCGCCCACACTGGCATTGTTGATACCACCATACTTGTAGCATCAAATTATGGGAAGCATGAGGTAATGAAAATCTAAACTTGACCCCAATACCATGGTCCATCATTTAGAAAATTTTCCATATGCCGTGTGGAAAATTGTACTATGAGGAACCCTTTAGAGCATAGGTGGAGATGACAGTTTGGTGGCTAGTAATAACATTGATATAGTCCTTCAGGCTCGACAAAAATCCATTAAACATATGTATATTAATGTCTTAGTTTGGATATCAACAAAATACAATTACACCTCTATGTGTTTTATATTCATGGCTAGTTTATCGTCCATTTTCTTAACTATGTACGATCTTAGTAGATTTTGCATCTAATAAGCTATAGTGGGGACCTTCACTTTCATGACATATCCTTGAATCATATTTGACCATTAGGGTTTCTATAATTTGTATAGGGGTTTCTAAATCTTGTAGCCTCGCTGCAGAGCCATAGATTTCATATTATGTTATAATCCTAATTTACCACACGATAATCTTTCAATTGCATGGAATATCGAAGTAATTTTCCTTGATATAACAAAACTTGGAGTGATTTTGGTATATCTAAATTGTTTTGAATGGTCTACCTCAATTGTTTTGGTAGATATGAACCCCAACTCTAGAAAGAAAAAGTATTCACATTGAAGGTTTTTAATGAAGATTTGAAATTTTCCTTTCTGTATTTGTCTCTCATCCATATCTAGCATAGAGTTGATGGCGAAATTTAAATGCATCAACATTTGAGAATTCACCCAGTCAGAGCCCCAAATGAGATTCTTTTCCATTTGGGATGTTGTTTATGACTAGTATTTTGGGTCCAGTTACCCATATAAATGGATTATAGATTGAGATGGAAAGGGTGGTAGTGATGGATGATAAACTAATATAATGACTTATATAAAGTAAGAATAATTTAATTTACTTTCTTTACTTAGATATCTTGAATCTTATGTGCTAAAAAATGTAACATTATTTCATGAAAGTAAAGATTCTCAACAATCAATTTTCATAATATGGTTAAAGAATTAATTTGATTAAATAATTAGTCAAAATAATATTAATCTCAACACATATAAAGAGAAATTTTGTTGTTCACTATATTTTATAATGAATTGATACAACATATCAATAATCATTATTCTTAAATCAAGAAAAACTGATACATGAACAATGCATAAACACTTAAATTAATTCCCTTTAAAAATAGAAAGCAAATGAAAATGATAAAAATACATGATCTGTAGACAATATGTTTATGTTGTAAATGTAATCTTATAAAACTCAAGTATAAAAGTGCAACCAAAATTTTCCTTTTTCTTCCAAAATAAGAAACCTTTGCATCAGTTCAAGAGAGATATTTATAGCCTTCTTTACCATAAGAGAGTGAAACAAATTCTCCTACAAATTATGAACTAAAAACATACAAAATATTACAAAAGGTAGATGGTACAACAATCTTAAACAATTGAATTTGAACCAGTAGTCTGTTGCCATTGCCTTTTAATTTTTAGAAGTGGTGACAACTGTAGAGGAGATTGAGGATTGATGTGCACCTAACAGATGAAAATGGATGCCTTCAAAGGTGGAAACATTTGAAAATATTTAATAGTAAGTGATTTTAGGGCCAACCAATGACTAGGGGGCTTGATGAGGAATTTCCAACTAAGTTCAAAATTAACCTTGGTTAATTGATCAATATTTTAGAAAATTCTTCCCTTTCCTCACACCAATCCCTTTGCAATTTGTCTACATCTGAAAATGAGTCCTCTATATGGTTTGATATCAAATTTTATTATAGTAATGATATATAATGGATTTTACTATAACATTAGAAAAACCATGTTCTTCGTCGACTAGCTTCTTTACCAAATGAATTTTGGCTTTCTATCTTTTGAAAATAATATACTTTTTCATTTCATCGACTTTGGGAAAATCAAATTTCCTTCCCTTGGTATTGTTCTTTCATTTCAATAGTTTGTCCAAATATTGTTTGGTGTCATTGATGAACCTCATAATTGGATAATTATATGGGCCTTAATTCACCTCCTAGCTTAGTCAAACCAACCATTCTCACAACTTATTACATACTTTTCATCATATTTTGTTTATGAGATGAGTTAGAGTTGGTTATTTTTCTTTGTGGTATAATATGCATGTAATGCAGGATTAAAGGATGAAAGCAAGGAGTTTTAGCAAAGACCTTGGTAAAATCTTGAATGGGACAAGGGAGAGGAATTATAGGAGGTAAATCCTCCTCATTCAAATATTTCGTCATCAGCTCGGAGTGCAACCAGCCAAATCATGAGGACTAGAAAGCAGCTGAGCAAGTGAAAGAAAAGCACCAATTATCTCGAGTTTGGGAGCCGAGCCTCCATAATTTTAAGGAAGTCATTGGAGACTTCATTTGTATAAGTAGAGAGGCCTAGGACCTCAGTAGGATTCATAATTTTGATTGTAAAACTATACTTTATTTTCGAGCTGAAAAACTTGTGAAAGTTGTTGATGTAATCCATTGTTTTTATAATAAAAATGAGTTTTGTTTTGAGCCAGCACTGAGTTAACTCAGAGGGCTGAAGCTCTTGGGTTAGGGCCCAACCCTAGTAGCTAAGGCTCCTCTTTATTGTATATGTATGTTAGCATAGATTCATGGTTTAATCATTCATTTACTTAAGTAGCTGCATTTCCATTACAACAGTGTAGCGCATAGATTCATGGTTTAATCGTTCATTTGCTTAAGTAGCTGCATTTCCAATACAACAGTATAGCATAGATTGGTTGTGTTTTAGTTTTCTTCCGTTTGTGCATTTTTTTTCAGTTAGCAGGTTAGCAAGGATTATACCCATAGATTTCTTTTCACAACAACCCTGACCAACCACCATAAACCACGTGTTGCATAGCTTCTTCGTATTCATTTCAATGTTTGACTTTACGCGCTCCAAATCTCCACTATCGATTTGTCTAGCTTGATCCAATGGCTATCGCATCCTATCAATACTTGATGCGCCCCAAATATCTACCGTCAATCTGTCTAGCTTGATCCAACGGCTATCATTAAATATTGTATGGATTCTTTCATGACCATTATCCACTTGAGAGCATGCAAGAAAAGTGGTTTTCCCATGCTAACTTTCATTTACTTAGGTTAATCACACAAAATTTAGAAATACAACTTACAGATTTGACGGCACGTGAGAAACTGCTTACCGCCTATGGAAACTCACTGCATCATTTCGCATGTTCTTTACCCTTCTGCCACCATGTGACTTGATGTGATCCATCCATATATTCACTTCATCTCTGTGATAAGATCTCAACCATTCATCTTTCGATTAGTCATGTTCGTCCATCTCTTGACTTAAACTCCTGCGATAAGATCTCCACCATTCATCTCCCGTTAGTCATGTTCATCCATCTATTGGCTAAACCTCTTGTGATAAGATCTCCATCATTCATCTCCCGTTAGTCATGTTCATCCATCTATTGCCTAAACTTCTTGGGATAAGATCTCCACCATTCATCTTCTGATTAGTCCTTTTCATCCATCTATTCACGCAATCTCCCGCAATAAGATCTATGCTGCTTATCTTCCATTTTTTTTGTTTGTTGATCGTTCCAGTGGTTCCTATGCACTTCTTCTTCATTACGTCCTCCTTTCACTAATTTCGATCTTTGCTTGCTCTTCTGCTTGACTCCTTGCATGCTTGATTTTACCAAAACACCAAAAAGGCGCAAATAGACTTAGTTTAGTTTCCTTTCTTGCACATTAGTTTTCTTTGATGCTCTTTACTTCGGTAACTTAGATAACAACATTAGGTTAGTGTTTATTTAACAACTCTACTTAGTTTAGTTGTTTAAATGGTTAATTAGCATATGGTGTGATTTAGCGTTACATGTTGTTTTCTTCATTATTCCAATAGAGTAGCTCTCTTAGGATAGATTTTCTCTTCTTCCATCAAAGAATCAAGCTTCTTCTGACTCTATAGAAGTCTGGCTTGGAACCCCTGGGGTCTCTTGCCAGATGAACAAGTGACAACAGGCAGGACCTTCACTTCTACATGTGCATATAGCACTGTCACCTCCAATTTTTTACGAACCCTAGGTTGATAAGTAAAGCTGGTAGCCTAGGATTTGCAACATCCTTGCTGCAATACTGGCACTCATCACTTTTTTGGCACCATTGTCGGAGAGGTGTCAGAGTAGAATGTCATTGTCGCTTTCTTTTCTTTTATTTCTAGTCTACATTCTTTTCTTCTATTACTAGTCTACAATCTTCTTCGATTAGTTTATTTCTACAAAAGTAATCTAGTAGCTTCCTTTCTTTCATTTGTCATTATTTTCTTTCCTTTCCATTCTACAAGTAGAATTTCAATTCAGCAAGTAGTTTCTTTCTGTCAGTAGTTTTCGTTCAATCAGCAATATCATTTTTCCAAAGTACTTTCTTGCTAAAAAAATCTTCCCAAAACCAACCCAAAAACATTTCGTTTCATGCCTTGTAGGAGTAGGGACAATTTAGGAAAATTCTTTCCAAATACCCCCACTACATCCAACAACCAACCTTCTCTCTTCTTCGGTGTTTGTGAAGTGGAGGAACCCTAAGGTGAGCAACCTGACATATTTGAAGAACCTACAGGGGAAGAAGAAGAGGAGGAACCCATTCCTACTAATCCAATGGCTGAAAACCAAAATGATAGAGGGAATAGAGAGAGAATTGAGGGTACCTTCCCGATCAGGGAAACTAATGGGGACACTAAGATGAAGAATATAAGCCCCTCTTCTATACCTCATATCCATGGATTAACCACAGAGGATCCTGACACTTTCCTATTTGTTTGTTCTTATATGTCGAGCTTATGACTATACAGATGATGAGAAAAAGTTAAAACTATTTCCATCTACGCTCAAGGATGTAGCATTGTGCTGGTTCATGGTTTGACTTGGAGATAGCATCACAACATGGGCTCAGATGCAGAAATCTTTTAACAACAAATATAGGGACTATTGTAGGTCAAAGGATACTAAAGAAGAGATTTTTAGGATGACCATGGGCCAAGATGAATCCTTAGAAGACTATGAAGAAATATTCCATCATAGTTACAAAAGGGCTAGGTGCACACTTCACCTCGAGTCACTAAAGTTGGTCCTGCTCAAAGGAGTAAAGGAAGATCTTCTGGATACCCTACATTTGTTAGCAGGAGGAGGTATCTACCAATAACCCTATGAGGATATCAAGATTATCTTTAGAAACCATTCTAGGGTAGCCAGGAAAAAGGGTAGGAGTAGTCAACCTATGGCCAGTACATCATCTTCCAACTCATCCATCAAGGGAGAAATTGGAAATATGCTGGAAGATTTCAAAAGTGAGATGCTACAAATCCTTGCCTTGGAATTGTACATTATGAACATCAAAAGGAAGCAAGAGGAAGCAGAGAGAGCATTGGACAAATTTTGTTCTAGATGCAACAGGAGGCATCCTAGGAACGAATTTCCATTGAACTACATTGAGATTTTCTCGGTCTGTGAAGAAAACCACTCCATAGACAAGTGCCCTTCTTTACCCAGACTCAAAGATGTATATCAAGGAGTTGAAGTGGTCACTGAGCAACTTTGTTACATCAACCAAAGGAGACCTCCTAGGCCTAGACCATACCAGTAGGGTATGCAAGGGTCATCCCATGCATATTACAACCCCAACCAAACCACAACTATACCTTCTTGGGGACCCCCTACTCATCCTTCCTCATCTACACCCCCTCCTTGGTCCTATGCATCTCCGTATTATTCCTAGCTAGCCAGCCAGTCATTTCAACCTTATGTTCAACCACAACCTCAGTGGAATACCCCACTCCAGGGGTGGAGGCCCCAATACAACAATGCTCCCACTCTATTGATTCCACCACCTATCCAACCACAACTCCTACACTCTACTCCACTCAAGCAACCCCAGATGCCTGGGCAGCCAAATCTGAACCCAAACAATAGGCAGGCTCAACAAGTATACAATAGAGAGACATCATACCTAGGGTATGCTATAGAAATACAGGAGATCAACCTAAGATCTGGGAGAATTCTCCCAAATAACCAACCTCCCTCTCCATAGAGGGAGGTTGAGGAAGAAAGAGAGGAAAGAAACCTTAAAGTAAATCCACCCTTTCTTGAGAGATTAGCCCAACCACTCCAGCCTACTAGAAAAGAACTTGAACTTCTAGGATAACTGAAAAATCTATGTGTAAATATCCCCCTTCTCCAGGCAATAAAAGACGTTCCCATTTATAATAAGTTGATTAAGGGGAAATGATTCAAGCATCCAGGAAGAAGAAAAAGGAATGCCCCTAGCATTACTGTCATTGGGCAGCTGTCTAGCTTAATGGTGGGGCGGGTAATATGTCCAAAATATTTGGACCCTAGAAGCCCTGTAGTAGATGTGCACATCAATGGTACCATTGTCCCACACACTCTAATTGATCTTGGGGCTTCCATTAATGTGATGACCAAGGACACCATGCTCAAGCTCAACCTCCAAGGGTCATTCAAGAAGACCACAACAGTTTTGCAACTTGCAGACCATTCCACAGTCACCCCTGAGGGAATTGTGGAGGATGCGATGGTCCCCATTGACTCCTGGGAGTACCCTGTAGATTTTCTAGTTCTCCAGCCTAAGGCTAAGCTTACTGGTTACCCTCTCATTGTTGGGAGACCATGGTTGGCCATAGTTGATGCTTACATTAGTTGTAGAGCTAGGAATATGACAATCAAGAATGGGCATATGTCCAAGCAGTTAGTCCTATACCCTCCTGCTCAACCTTCTCTAGAGCATGATTTACCTTTATGGTTGGTGGAGGAGGAAGAAGATGAGGCTTATTCAACCCAACTTTATGCCTTAGAAGTAACCATAGGAGGAGGACAGCAAGATGAGGATGAATTAATTGAACACCTGCTCCAAATTCCAACTCCTATTTCATTACCATTGAAAGAAGAAGTAAGGGAAATCTAGAAAAATCATCCAATTGACTTATGCTTGGCCAATTCCAACCCACTCCATGTCAAAACCATATAATTTTTCCTAGAGAAAACTTTGAAAATTAATCCATCCCTTTCTTCTCTTGAAGAGGAAAAGCTATGCAACATGTTGACAGAAAACCTAGAAGCCTTCGCTTGGAGTTACAAGGAAATGAAGAGAGTACACCCCTCAATGTGCACTCACCACATATACATCATAAAATGTTTCAAGCCACTCAGGCAACCACAAAGGAAGATGAATCTATCTCTTAAAGATATAGCCAAAGAGGAACTGCAAAAACTACTAGATGTAGGATTCATTTACCCTATCTCTAACAGTGAGTGGGTCTCTCCTGTATTGTTAGTTCCCAAGAAAAATGGTAAGTGGAGGATTTGTGTAGATTATGGGGAGTTGAACAAAGCCACAAAGAATGATCATTTTGCCCTACCCTTCATTGACCAAGTGCTAGATGGCTTGGCAGGGAAGAAGTTTTTCTCTTTCCTGGATGGATTCAGTGGGTACAACCAAATCCAAATCTGCCCAGAAGACCAAGATAAGACCACATTCACCTATCCTTGGGGTATTTTTGCTTATAGGGTCCTTCATTTTGGCCTGTACAATGCTCCTACCATTTCCAAAGAGCAGCCTTGAGTATTTTTGTTGAATTAATACATGATGCGGTGGAAATCTATATGGATGATTTTACAAGTTCTGGCTATTATTTTCAAGAAGCCCTGACTAACATAGCCAAAGTATTTCACAAATGCATTGAAATGAACCTGTCTCTCAGTACAAAAAAATGTGAATTCTTGATGAATAAAGGGACCACACTAGTTCATTCAATATCTCAGCAAGGACTACAGGTGGACCCAAACAAAATAGAAATCGTCCAAAGGGTCCCACCTCCTCAAAAGGAGAGGGATGTCAAGAGTTTCTTGGGGCTAGCTGGATACTACTTAGGGTTCATAAAGGACTTCAGTGAGTTGGCCTCTCCTTTATTTTGGTTATTGGCCAAAGATTCAAAGTTTATATGGTCAAAAAGTTATCAAGAGGCCTTAGACATTTTAAAGGGTAAGTTGACCACTGCACAAATTCTTCGAGGCACAAATTGTGCCCTCCCTTTTCATATTCATGCTAATTCCTCACACAAAGACATAGGAGCAGCCTTAGGTCAGGTAGAGGAGAAACTTCCCTATGCCATCTATTTTGTCAGTAAGAACCTGTCAAAGGATGAGCTAAATTATATTGTGATCAAAAAGAAATTCATGGCTATTGAGCATTCATTAAACAAAGTTAGGCATTATATTACATGCTATCAAACATTTTTGCATATTGACCAAGCTGCAATCAAATATTTCATGAACAAACTAGATGTGAATGCTAGAATTATAATATGGTTGCTTTTATTACAGTAGTCTGATCTAATTATTGTTGATAAGCCTGGTAAGGAAAATGTTGTTGCGAAATTTCTATCTAGGATGAGTCTACTTGTAGGTGAAGAATGAATGGTGAATGACCAGTTACTAGACGATCATTTGTTTGCTATTTCATTTATCTCCCCATGGTTTGCTGATATAGCAAACGATTTGGTATCAGCACAATCCCCACCAAACTTTCCCTCCAAAGAAAAGAGCAAGATAGTCAGGAAAAGCACCCTCTTCACTTGGATTGGGAGCAACCTTTTCAAACTTGGTCTGGATCAAATCTTGAGAAGGTGTGGAAGGGAAGAGGAAGTTTTTGACATCTTTCTGACCTGTCATGATGGGCCTTGTGGAGGTCACTTTGCAACGAAGAGGACAACATTGAAAGTGTTACAAGCGGCCTATTATTGGCCCATTCTTCATCAGGATATGAAGAAGTACATTAGTCAGTGTGATCGGTGCTAAAGGATGGGAAAGCCTACTCCAAGAGATGAAATTCCCCTACAACCACAACCAATTTTTGAGCCATTTGACAAGTGGGGCATGGACTTTATTGGGCCTATCAACCCTCCTTCAAAGCAAAAACAATGCATTAGTGTTTGCACTGATTATTTGACTAAGTGGGCTAAAACTAAGGCAATTAAGGAAACAACATAATAGAAGGTGGCTGAGTTCCTAAGGGAGAATGTATTCTACAAATTTGGGTACCCTAGAGAGCTAGTCACAGATCAAGGCAGCCAGTTTACCTCCAACATGATTGAAGAACTACTCAGCCATCACAAAATCAAGCACAGGCCCTCCACTCCTTATCATCCACAAGATAATGGGCAAGTGGAGGTGACCAACAGGGCACTAGAGAGAATATTAACCAATGTACTAAGAAGCAACAGGAAGGATTGGGCAGAGAGACTAGTTGAGGCCACCTAGGTCTATAATACAACATGGAATACCACCACTAGATTTACACCCTATGAGATGGTCTATGGGAAAAAAGATTTTTTCATTGGATTTTAATATAACACATTGAGGATGGTAGCCCAACTAGATTTGGATCTCAGTCATGCATAGAAAGAAATATTGTTCCATTTGAATGGCTTGGATGAATTCAGAATGCACGCTATCCTACATATAGAGATATTTTAGCTTAAGAGGAAGATCTGGCATGATAAACATATTAAGGAGAAGCAATTTCAAGAGGGTGATTGGGCATTGTTATATGGTTATAGGTATAAAGACTTCAAGGGCAAGCTAAGGACAAGATGGGTTAGACCTTATGTGGTGGAAAGATGCCATGATAATGGTTCAATGCAAATCAGAACTATAGATGAAGAAGCCATTCCATTGCTTGTTAATGGACATCGATTGAAAATGTACAAGATTCCTTTATAAAAGAAAGAGTTCATTAAAAATATCAATAAGACAGTGATGATGGCGGAGCAAGTTCTAGCTCCTCCCTCATCAAGTCACTGCAAAAACAAAAAAAAAACAAAAAATAAGGATTCAGGTGAAAACCTCCATGAGGCACCTGAGTCCCATCTTTGGGTTGAAAACCTCGTGAGGTGGCCCGGTGATGAAAAGAAAATGAAAAAAATAAGAGGATCCCTGGGTGAAAACCTTCCTTGAGCACCTAGGGCAAACATCTAGGTTGAAAACCTCTCTGAGGTAGCCTAGGTGTTTTTCGAAGAAAAAAGTAAAAAGAAAAAAGAGATAAAAATATGTAATTGTTATTTGCAGGTGGACGAGAAAGATAGTCAAGGAGAAAAGAGAAGATCAAAAGGGAACCCTGCCTCACATATTAATCTCCTCCACTCCTTACCATGCAACACTCCATTATTTCTATCATTTTCCACTCCAATGCTTCAAGTTATGCGTAGACTGTGTTTTCTACAAGATCCCCTATATTCCTATAGGATACCCTAAAAACCTACAGGGTGATCCTGTAGGAAATCCTGTAGTAGCCTATCCCACAGAATATCAATCATCAGCTATAGGTCTTCACTAAGATCTAGGAACTCCAGACTACAAACAGTAGATATCAGACAATAGAGGAGAAAGAAGAATTACCATGTAACAAATAAACAACTGAGCACCTCTGATCCTCGATAACTGCAACATGGCATTGAGACCACAGGTAGGTATCCCACTCACTCACTCATACGCATAATTTGACCAAAAGTTGTAAATGTTATGAGGTAGTTGGTTTATAAGTGAAGCGGTGATGAGTTAACTTGGCCACCTTCATTTAGTCATCACATATAAAATCAGGTGTCCTCTCACACGTGGCCATAGTCAACTCAAAGATAAAGGAGGAGTAGGATAAGAAGTGGTTAACTATGGATCTACAAGGTGGGAGTTGATTATGAGGAGTGGGAAATAAAACACCATTTGCATGTATTCATTCATTCCACCTCCTCTAAACTCCCTCATTCAAGTTGCTCCTATAACGCTGGCCACCCACCGGAAGCAAGGATCCATCGTTCTACAAGAGAATTTCTACAGGAGCATGCACATGAACAGTCTACAGGAGCATTCTACAAGATACACAGAGGCATTCTACAAGATAGAAAGAGAGGGGTTCAAGAGGGAATATAATGATAACTGTCCATTTCCACCATTCTAAAGAGGTAGGATTTAAAAATCCATCTCCATTTACAAGCAAATGAACTAGATATGCTCTAAAAGCTAGTGGATATAACAATTGTGGGAGGTGAAGTACATACGCAGGAAAATCTGTTTTCTCCTGAATTTAAAATTCTTGTGTCAAATATCTCATTTCCTCCTCAAGCCTCACAAGAAAGATGACAAGAGGGTTTAATAGGAGAGAACCCACAAACACTGTGAGGATACAACAACACCCCCAAGTGCTTGAAATCTTTATCAGACACCAATGGATGGGGTTTTTCAAAAAATTCACAGGGTATGCCGATGAGGTGGCTCAATGATTTTCTCATGCCCTAACTCCACACAGCAGAATCCATGCCATTGTTATAGTTAGAGGGGTCACTATAGATCTCACCCCAGAGCTCATCAGTAGGGTTACCACACTCTCGCTAGGTATTCCATGGAGAAAAGAAGACAATGCAGATAGGCAAGTGGAAAAAAGGAAATTCTTTTTAGAAGTTGAACAACCCATAGAGGATAAAAATGGAGTAAGGAGAGGCAATATGCCATGCCCATGGACTGAGGTAGGTTACCAACTCATAAAAGATATCTCATGTGAGGGTAGATATAGTGTTGTTTATGGCTACCATTTTAGATGCTTGAAGAATTAAGATTTGGGGTAGAAACACCAGTTCACCAAAGACTCAACATACCCTATTTCTTGATGCAATTACTCATAGACTCCAGCAACAAAGTAAAGGAAGGGAATTCCAAACAATTGGCTCACCATGGGTTGATCAGTCTTTAGAGACTTACCAACATAGGATGACATCAAAACCCTCACCTACGATTTTAGTCCTTCTGTGAGTGAGGAGGAGGAAAGAAAAGAAGAAGAAGATACAGAGCTAGATGGGGATGAGATGGATGAAGAAGAAGCTAATATAGAGAAACATGATGAAGGAGAGGAGAAGGAGGATGATGTTGAAATATAGGAGGAAATGAAGGAAGAAATTGATGGAGATGAGAAATAACATCAAGAGGAAGAAGATAAGAAAAAAAAAAGAGCTAAGTGGCTTAAGGGACAGAGAAGTCATTATGAGAGATCAACTTGAGAGGGAAAATGCATGGCTGAGAGGAAAATTGTAGGAAAGGGAAAACCAACTACCATGTATGGCAAGCCTTTCCTTGGAGGCCATCCAGTGTAGGATGTGAGCTAAATCCTATGCTCTTTACCTCAGAGAACAATGGCTACAATTTCAAATTAAAACACTAGCACAAAGGGTCACCATACCATTTCAGAACTACAGGAATTTTATTGATATTTGTCATTGAAGTACACTAGAGGATAGGGCCAAAATGGCTGAGTTTTACTTGCACAACATGGCCATCATAGACATGAATGTTTGGGATCCTATGTCGAGCTAGGAGATCTGCAATTAATGGCTTTGGAATCATGGATGAACCATGAGGAGTCAAGGGCCATAGAGATAAGAAGAATATTGGCCAGAGAGTGGAATGAACCTCTTTTCATCAGAGCTAAACAATCAAATCCCAAGGCCCTAATCAACACCCATAATCTAATTGCAAATGATCCTCAGCTAGCACCTAGATATCTTGCTGCCCAAGAGCAAGAAATTTCACATTTTGAGGATGTGTTTAGGCTGCTAGGAGATGATAGTATACATGCCTGCTTAAGGAGATGGAACACACTACCACATAGCTTGAAGATCAAAGAATATCACTCCCCTCAAAGGTTGAGAGAGGCACTCAACAGGACACCTATGTATAAGAAATCAATGCAAAGGTTGAAGGTCAATTGGATAGGCCTAAAAATTAGTCCACCACTACTACTAGGGATGCTAGAAGGGAGAAAAGAAGAAGAGGAAAAGAGGCAGTGGGAAGCAGTAGAAAGGAAAGCACGCTTCTACGCACAAGAAGAAGAGACCACAATAGAGTCATGGGATGTCAGAGAGGCTACCATATCCATGAAGGATATGGACATTGACTAAGTTGCTTAGAGGATGAGAAACACTTTCAGTAGGGGGTGATGATGAGCTTCATCATTGGGTAATTATATGGGCCTTAATTCACCTCCTAGCTTAGTAAAGCCAACTATTCTCACAACTTATTGCATACTTTTGATCATATTTTGTCTATGAGATGAGTTATCGTTGGATATTTTGCTTTGTGGTCTAATATGCATGTAATGTAGGATTAAAGGATAAAAGAAAGGATTTTTAGCGAAGATCTTGGTCAAAACTTGAATGGGACAAGGGAGAGGAATTATATGAGGTAAATCCTCGTCATTTACTACCCCTCCATTCGAATATTCCTTCCTCAGCTCGGAGTGCAATGAGCCAAATCATGAGGACTAGAAGGAAGCCGAGAAAGTCAAAGTCAAAGCACCAGTTATCTTCGAGTTTGGGAGCCGAGCCTCCCTAATTTTAAGGAAGTCATTGGAGACTTTAGTCATATAAGTAGATAGGCCTAGGAAGTTGTTGATGTAATCCATTGTTTTGATAATAAGAATGAGTTTTGTTTTGAGCCAGCACTGAGTTAACTCAGAGGGCTAAAGCTCTTGGGTTAGGGCCCAACCCTAGCAACTAAGCCTCCTCTTCATTGTACATGTTTGTTAGCATAGGTTCATGGTTTAATCATTCATTTGCTTAAGTAGCTACATTTCCATTACAGCAAGGTAGCACATAGATTCATGGTTTAATCGTTCATTTGCTTAAGTAGCTGCATTTCCATTACAACAGTGTAGCGCATAGATTCATGGTTTAATCATTCATTTTCTTAAGTAGCTACATTTCCATTACAACAGTATAGCATATATTGGTTCTATTTTAGTTTGCTTCTATTTGTGCCTTTTTCTTCAATTAACAGGTTAGCAAGGATTATACCTGTAGATTTCTTTTCACAACAACCCTAACCAACCACCATAAACTGTGTTTTGCATAGCTTCTTCGTATTCATTTCAGCATTTGATTTATGCACTCCAAATCTCCACCATTGAGGTGTCTAGCTTGATCCAATGGCTATCGCGTCCTCTCAATACTTTATGCGCCCCAAATCTCCACTGTCGATCTATCTAGCTTGATCCAATGGTTATCGCACAATCTTGTGCAGATTCTAGCACAACCATTATCTGCCTGAAATCATGCGAGAAAAGTGGTTTTCCATTGCTACATGTCATTCACTTAGGCTAATTGCACAAAATTTAGAAATACAACTTACGACTTTGAGGGCATGCAAGAAACTGCTTACCGCCTATGGGAACCCACTCCATCATTCCGCACGCTTTTTACCCTTCTACTGCCATGTGACTTGATGTGATCCATCCATCTACTCACTTCATCTCCGTGATAAGATCTTCTCCATTCATCTTCCGATTAGTATTTTTCATCCATCTCTTGACTTAACCTCCCGCAATAATATCTCTGTTATTCATCTCCGTTAGTCCTGTTCGTCCATCTATTAACTAAACCTCTCACGATAAGACCTCCGCCATTCATCTCCTGTTAGTTTCCATCTATTGCCTAAAGCTCTTGCAATAAGATTTCTACCATTCATCTTCCACTTAGTCATGTTTGTCCATCTATTCATGTAATCTCCTGTGATAATATCTCTGCCACTAATTTTCCATTTTTACTGTTCATTGATCGATCCAACACTTCCTATGCACTTCTGCTTCATTATGTCCTCCTTTCACTGATTTCAATCTTCACTTTCTCTTATGCTTGAATCCTTGCATGCTTGATTTTACCAAAAAACCAAAAACGCACAAAACAACTTAGTTTATTTTCCTTGCTTACACATTAGTTTGGGTTGATGCTCTTTACTTTTGTAACTTAGATAGCAGCATTAGGTTAGTTTTGATTTAGATATTATGCTTAGTTTGGCTGTTTAAATGGTTAATTAGGATATGGTGTGATTTAGCATTACATGTTGTTTGCTTCATTACTGCAATAGAGTACCTCTCTTAGAATATATTTGCTCTTCTTCCATCAAAGAATCAAGCTTCTTCTGACTCTATAGAAGTTTAGCTTGGAATCCTTGGGATCTCTTGCCTGATGAACAAGTGACAACAGGCAGGACCTTCACTTCTACTTGTGCATATAGCACTGTCACTTTCAAGTTTGTATGAACCTCGGGTTGATAAGTGAAGCTGGTAGCCCAGGAGTTGCAGCATCCTTGCTACAATACTGGCGCTCATCACTCATTGTAGTAGCTGCCCATATCAACTAACTCATCTTCCAATGCTTCTCCCAGCTTGCACTATATTGGAATCAAACTCAACTTCTCATAGAAACATTATTAATGTTTTTGGATATAAGGATTAAGCTCCTAGGGATATTGTTTATCTTTGATTAAATGAAGGGTTTTGACCTGCATCTCCTCTTATTTCTATTGTAAATCCTTGAGTTATCCATCCTTGAGATTTATCTCTATAGTAAGTTGGATTTGGAGTAATTATTTCCGCAGTTATGTAAATGTGACATCCTTTCAATTTAACTCGATTTTCCATTGTGCTTTCAGTTATTCACTTTATTTTATGTATTCTTGTTCCATATTGGCTATCCTTTCCTTCTTTTCCTTCAACAATTCTTGTACCTATATTGCTTTCTTCATGGTTGTAGAGGCATAGGTAGCTATAAATTGAGTCAATTTTACCTAGCTCATTTGCAGGAGTAATAGAAGATATTTTCGATAGGAATTCAAGAGAAGTAGTTAGAGGAGACTTTCCTAGGACCAATGCTTGGGATTCATACAATTATCTCATATTTCTTCCCCTTTTCACCACCACTTTATACATTGGGTTGTAAACAATATCCATAGGAGGAATCTACTCGATATTGAGGAAGATTATAGAGATAGGATTAGGAGGGATAATTTCCACATCAAGATCAGTCAATACTTGTGCCTTCTCAAGTATCATTTAATATAGTAGAGTCTTTTTCTTAGTGCTTTGATTAATATACATATTTTTCTCTTGATAAGTAGCCTGTTCTTCTAAGTCCATGTTTTCATGTGCACCTTGTGTTTCGACTATTTAATGATTTGGTCAAATTCTTGCCATACCTTTTCACATTTTGGGTATTTTGTATGAAATTTTCATTAAGGGTTTAAATAAATCGTTGTTCTTGTTTTTTGAGGTTGAGTGGAAACCACTGTGTCCTTTAGGGAGGCACATCTTAGTAAATTCATAGGTAAAAGGGATAACCTTGAATTCCTTAAAGCGATGAACTTCTCCCATTCTTTTACCAATAATTTTTCATCAACATTTTTTAAAATGGTGGTGTATGATGGGGTTTCCACAAACAAACCATCAATCGAATGTTCTTCATGATGATTCCTTTGAATTCCAAAGGTTGTAGTAATTTTTCATGATACTCCATTAGGGTCATATGTCCTAAAGGGGATGGTGTTTAATTTTAAGACCTCTATATGTTACACCTATTTGTCTGCATGACCATAATTGGCTAAGGAATAAATTCTAAAAGGGAGACAAAACATGGGCCAAACCCTTTTATTGTAGTCTTACAGTGCTTTAGTTATTCCAAGGCTAGAGTCTAGTAAGCCACTTCCTTGCATTGTAGATTATTAGGAATGTAGAGAGGCAGGACATGAGGTGAAGCACAACTTCCCCAAACTCTAATATAGGTAAAAAATTCCTCACGGAACCATTTCCCAATTTTCTTAAGCTCATCCATTATTTCTACAGGCATTATGGGAGGCTTAACTTCAAATACTATTTCATAAATAGGAATGGTGACTTGGTGGCAGATTTCATAAAAATGGTCAAAATAATTGGACTCCCAAAGAACACTATAATAAATATGAATTGGGAGAGGATCAAAAGGGGTGCATTTCAATCTCATGGTTGGGAAATCCAAGCAAAAAAAATGGTGTCCACAATATATCCAGACATGTAAAATGGGGGAATAATGTTTCTAGAAACACTTCAAGAGACGCTGAAAGAAAAAATGTACTTAGCTATGTTATTGGACAATATTTTGACTTAATCAAATATATATCGCTCAGGTGCCCCATCAATTAAAGAAATTGAAATATGAGGAAACTCATAAACATTGGGATAATCATATAATTTGCACAACATGGCGTAAATCTGATTGAAAGGAGAAGCAAGTAAGGCAATAGAATACCTATCGTACTCCTCTACTTTATGTTTATTCAGGTCTTTCCTCCAATCTTTTAAGGAATTAGCAACTTCTCCATGTTTATTGGAAAAATCTTCCATGTATTGTTTGTCAAAAGTGCGTTGTGCTTTTGATAAATGGTACATGGGTTGAAGGTCTTTTTGCGTGAATGATCCAATCACTATTCCCTTTTAGGTGTGAAACTTTCACTTTGTAATGGTGACATTCTATACTACCCATCTAACCATATTGATATAAGGCATTAATGTGGATCTCGCTACAATTCTATAAAAGAAGGAATTCACTACATCTTGAGGGGTTTCCCCTAAGGTAGGTACTTCATCATCCACTGTCATGGTCCTCACTGTAACTTGTGGCCCTTCATCTTCAAAAATATTATAAATATTCTCTCATGAAGTATTCCATGAATCCCATGTACAAACTATCTGAGAAAATGCCTGCACCGGGAAAATTATCATTTAGAATCTCCTGGTATGGGTTTATAGGTTGTGACGTAGGAGATTTCTGTTTAGACATTTCCCTCTTCATTTCATCTACAAAGTATCAAATCTCACTTGTGAAAATAGCAGTGGAAATTAGTAGAGTAGAGTAAATACCAATAATAGTAGAAATGAATTGTAAACCCACGGTTTAAGCCCTTAAATGAACTAATTTACCACCATAAATTTGTCAGTGAATAACCATAGTGAGAGTGTTTAATTACTTGGACAATGGATAGGTGGGTGGCCACAGGTAGAGTTCCATGTCAAACTGTTGGTGTGAAGTGTCTAGAAGAAAGTTAAAATTGGAATTTTATAAAGTAGTCGGGCTTCTGGGCTTGCAGGCTTGCGGGCAATTGGAATTTTATATAGTCGGGCTTCTGGGCTTGCAGGCTTGCGGGCAATAGAGGAGCGAGAGCTAAGTGATAGTAAGTAAGGGGAAGAGCCCGGAAATAAATAAAATAAAGTTCCGAGTATTAGAGGTGAAAGGTGCATAGAGAGGAGAGAGGAGTACCTGAAATCCCAGATGCCTATAAAATATTATGAATTGAATTAGGAAAATGCTACGGGCTTCTAGGTTGGCAGGAAAACAGAGTAGAGTGGGTCTACTACTAAGAGAATAGTGTAGTTAGATTATATAAGTGGAAGTGTTGCCTCGTACCCATAAAGAAATATTATAATATTATATGAGTGAGAGTGTAGGAAAAACCTTATATTCCCATTGTTCAAGAATTCTGATTATGTGGAGCCTGGAGACCTGCGTGTTTGGAAGCTTTTGGAATTAATATTTAAAGAGTTACAGGCTTTCGTGCTTGTGGGTAGAAGAGTGCCTATTAGTTAAGTGTGAAAGAAAAGTGCACTTTCCAAAGGGTTTAGGAATATTCGTTGAGGTTGCTTTTCTTTTTGAAAAGAATAAAGAGTGTTTTAAAGGCTAAATTATAAAATTAGAAAAAACAAAAGTTTTCCCATTATTATTATAATTTAAAAAATAAGGGGGTTGTTGTTTGCTACGATAGTTGGCAACCCACTAGGACAAATAACTATCTTTGTTATGAATATATGAAGCTTATAAAGATAAAGGAATAGAAATTAGATGATATGTAAATGCCATAATTCAAATCTCCCATCAAATATTTCTCTCGTAGACAAAATATCAAAAAGAATTTTATTATCATTATTTATGAACTGATGAATATGTTCCCCATAAATTGTACAATTATAGCAAAGTATGCATAAGCAACAATAGATATTATTTGTGGTTAGCTTTGAGAATAAAAATTAGTTGGTGGAATTTAGTGTTAAAAATAAACATCAATACCACAGGCAGATCCACTGCTACCTGTAGGCATCCATAGTCTTCACAATATTGTTTAGCCCTGGAAATGCTACTATGCCATCCATTAGAAAGATGTTTAGAGAAAATATATTTCAAGCATTTATGTTTTCCACAATATATGTTAATTGAAAGCCACTATCCTCGCTTGGTGACTAGATATTAAGAGTTCCATTCACATGACTTAACAAGAGTGAACAAGCCAACTCTTGATGAGACCTCTTACCTTATAGTCATATGGATAAAAGCCACTACCCTCGCTTGGTGACTAGATATGGTAACGTCACTACTATTAGAACCCATGATCATAGTAGCTCTGCTTGTGATGAGACCTCCTATATTTCAATTAATTTTTATATTTTTGAATTACACTCTAAAAATATTAACAAAATTGATGGGGAGGATAATCCACTCCTGAGTGATGAGATGACATAAAAATTCTAAGATAACTGATATTTTCTTGATTAACTTTGTATCTCAGAAGCTGATTAATTTGAGGAAACTTTTCATAGACATATTTTTTTTCATGGTCTTGGGGTTAAAAATAGTTCAGAATTACAGTAATCCGCAATGAACCATAGCTAGTGATTCTATTGTTTGGGAAATATAAACAAAAACATAGTAATATTATCTCAGTTGTGATTTCATTTAAAGATAAAACTTCATATACAAATAGTAAAGAATAACATAAATCCCAATCATAAATCCAAGGACGTCGCACATGACTACAGAACCGTTGCATATAAAGAAATGCATGGAAGTAAAACTACTCGTGAAAGGATAAAAACCCATCAGATGTACATATGGTTATTTACATATTTATAAGAGTAATAATGAGATTTCACGAAAAATATTTTTTAAGGATTAGTCCATTTATAGGAAGAGTTACTTTCCTCCGTTGAAGATATTGTAAGATGAAGGTTGATGGACCAACTTGTTTAACAATCTGAAATGGGCCTAACCATTGTTTTTTAAATTTAGTGTGTTTACATTTTTCTTAATGGGCCGTGTCCCATTTTAACACTAGGTCACCAACTTGAAAAAGTTTATTACCAAGTGGACCACTATCGAACCACACTTCGACAATTGTTTGATGTTCAACATAAGTATTATTTACTTATCCCTACAATCCTCTACTTTAAATGTCTAAGATAATTTGTGTTGCGGGGATGAAAAAGGTTGTTCTTCAATTGATTGTACTAATGCCATGGAAGGAAAAGAAACATTTGGTGGGAGAAATTCCCCTTTCCCATAAACCAGGAAGTAGGGTGAGTTGCGTAATGATGATTTATAAGTTATTCTATTAGCCTAAAGAGTATAAATCAAGGCCTTATCCAATTTATTTTATTGTCATCTTTGTTCGATAATCCTTAAGATATTTTTAGTGGAAGATTATGCTAATCCATTACCTTGCGAGTAACAATTAGAAAAATACTTAATTCTAAATCTTCTTTTAAGTGAAAATTTAGTTAGCACATTACCAAAAAAATATGAGGCAATGTCAAACATTAAGACATTAAGGAGACCAAACCTAGTAATAATATGTTGATAAAAAAATCAATGATTTGTTCTTAATTAACAACTTTTAAAGGGATGGCCTCCACCCATTTTTTGAAATAATATGTAGTTGTGAGGATATAATTATGTTGATTTGAGGAATGAGGAATGATCTCACCTATAATGTCCAAACCCTATTATTCAAAGGGTTGTTCAATGTTTACTGGTTATAATGGTAAGGTAGCCTTCCTTTCTTTGCTTGAATCTATTTGGTAGATTTTGTACTTCCTAACATAAAGTATCAATGTATTTAAATAAAGTTGGCCAATAGTTTCCAACATGAAGGATTTTATGTGCAGTTATGTCTCCTCCATAATGTTTACTAGCTAGTACATCATACATCCCCTGCAAGACCTTATCAACCTAAAAATCATCAAGACATCTAAGAAAAACAATCATAATTTTTCCAAAAAATAATTCCATTTACAAGCTTATATTGATTTTTTTCAATCTCAAGGATAGTCTATTTTTAGGTTCAAATTCTACAGGTGCATACCCGTGAGTTAAATAAAAGATGAGGTGAGCATATTGAGAATCCTATTAGAGAATTACTACCTCTTGTACTTCTTTATGCTCACTTGAGATGTTATATGATGATCTGTCACAAGAATAAATAACCATATTCAACAAGCCTTGTCCCTACACAATCTTGGTAGGTTTGATCTCTAAGTCAAACTCTTGAAGAGTTGTAATCCTATTTTCTCTTTTTTATTTGCGATATTTCTGAATAAGTAGTCATATTACTAGTGAAAATGGCACAACACCTTTGTATGAGATTTAAATAGAAAGGGTATGAAATATTTTCTAGAATTGAAGTCTGCAAAGGCTTATTTCTTGACTTTTGAACAGTTTAGTTATGCCTCCTGTAATGTTGAGCTATTTAATTCAATAGGGGATTTTGTTCCTTCATAATTCTTTTGTGTCAATACAACTTCATATGAATGATTAGAAGCGAAAGTATGTAAAATAAATTATTTTGAGTAATCAAGAGAAGACAAATAAGGATCTTGAATTATGGCTTGCTTCATTAAGTCAAAACCATTTCTCTCAATTATACCCCACTTATAATTTGAGTTCTTCATAATCATATTTTGTAATGACATGACAATTTGAGAAAAACTCAAGATGAAACGCTTTGCGAAATTGATTTGTCCTAGAAAGGATTGCATTGATTTTTTATTGTGAGGTAATGCAATCTTAGAGATGGCTTTAATTCTATCATGATCTATTTGATACCTTCTTTAGAAACAATGAATCCTAATAGTTTACTCTCAATCAAAGAAAAAAAATGAATTTTTAGGGTTCCTAGAAATACTATACTTTCTACACCTTCCAAAAATTTGGTTTGGGTTTTCTAAATGATTATCTTGGTTTCTATAATAAATAGTAATGTCATTGAGGTAGATTAGTGCTTATTTATTGATAATACCCCTAAATTATATATCCATGGTTGTCTAAAATGTGGCCCTTTCATTAATTAAAACAAAGGAACTTTTATGATAGGCATACGTACCCTATTTGGTTTTGAATGTGGTCTTCAACCTATTGGAAAGATGTACCAAAATATGAATATAACATGAAATGAAATGTACAAATTACATTAATTCAAAGCCTGCTACTAATTGTAAAATTTTCTACATAAGAGGCAATGAGAAGTTATCCTTCTCAGATGATTTTTTCAAATTCCTGAAATCTATACAAATCCTAATATCACTATTCTTTTCCCTTATTGGGGCTAGGTTCGATACCCGCTTTGAATGTCTAATAGCAAAAATGATCTTTGCCTTGAGTCATTTGTATAGTTTAGCTTTAATTTAAGACTCAAGGTTAGAATAAATTTTCCTAAGTTTTTGTTACATTGGCTTGATATCTGGCATGATAGGAATTGTATGCTTGATTATTGAAGTATCATTTTGTTGTTAGGAAATCTAGTGTCTATGAAAAGCTGCTAGTCCCACTATGTTGGGTAGCTATGTTAGAAACAAACATATTAAGTCACTTGTTTTTCCTTTACGAGAGAGAGATGAGAAAGAAGCAGAGAGTACCAATCTCAGTCTTCCGCTTGGCTCCTTGCTTGTTTGCTTTCTCCTTTGACAGAATCTCACCACTGCTTCCTTACTTGTCCCGCTTCAAAGAACACCTGTAGATTCATAGCAGCATAATACCATCAAAGCATAGAGATCTTCACTGTAAGCAATATAGGATCAGATATATATTGACCATACAAATGTATATATCAACACAATATTCAGAGATGCACAAGAATATGGATGAAAACTCAAATAGCTTTATTAGTAAAAGTAGTAGAAGAGAGAATTACAACCACTTGGTCTAACCCAGCACCATCCTCCTAGCAAGAAAGCCCTCTTCACCTCATACAAAGCAAGATCACCCAACAATGTCTTCAAAGAGAAACCAACAACACTTCCTTGCAAATTACAAAATTCCAGCCCTTTGGATCTCTTGGATGAGGGATCCATATATAGATTTTTACAGGGGAGTGAGTCAGCTTCTGGGATTTTGATTAGTTTCATTTCACTAATATTTCTTGGTTCCACATGGAGATTTTAGATCCGTTACTCATCTCTAGGCGAACTCAGAGAGGCAAGTGTCAAATGAGGAGTTTCTAGAAGATTCTTTGGGTTTCCACCTAGAAAATTGCTTGTGCCATTTGTCTGCTCTCACTCACCAAACCCTATAGAAGGGATTTCCAGTATGCATCACACTTTTTGCATGTGGCAGGTGAGATGCATCGCATCTTTAGCACCGGGCAGTCTGTAAGGTTCTGCTTTGATCAGTTCTGAGTAGCTTTTCATGGAGAACTTCTCGAATATTATGTAATCAACTGACCTTGCTCCTTTAGGGTATGAAACAACACTTTGAGGGACTTAGAAGCCCTTGGTTTATGGACATGTATGATTGGGGTTGCAGTGCCCAAATATTTCTATAACAGTTGCCCCCTAAAGCATGAGGTCGTAAATCCTTTTGATGTCGGGTAAAATGCTTTATAATGAGTATCTGAGGTTTTTCGAACTGGAAGGTGACCTGTAATAAGATACAATACAATACATTATCTTCATAATATTTTTCATTATCTAGCTGAGGCAGGCATTCCCATGCTCAGCTTTGATAAATTCGTTTTCATGTACAAAGGACAGACAACCGTCTGTGTGTAGACTGATGATTCTAGTATAGCCATAATCCCTTAGTTTGGATGATTATCTATGTAGTAATGATGTACATTTGATGTATTTATTGTCTTGAATATATCGCAGCCCGGATGGATGAAACTAGATCCAGGGTATTCAAAACTCGTTCAATATTCGCCCGAAGTACAAGTCGATCCATGTGAATAGATGTTCTGATGTCGAACATGGAAAGACATTGCCTCATTACCAGCCAATGATGTAAGCTGTTAACAGGCACGAGAGGAATCACCGATGATGATGATGACCCTCAAGGTACTGCTGTACAATTCACGTGGTGTGAATACATGACTTGATATTGAACGCCACGCAAAGTCTTTCGATCGAAGGCCATTAATGTAAACCTGTCTCCAGAAGTGAGAAACTTGCCATTGAGGCATGCAAGCTTCAAAGTACAAAAAGAGTTGTTCCTAGGTTGGCTTCTTGGATAATGAGCTGATGTCGACAAGAAGTGACCCGTTGTAGGAGGGCATTGATGGATCCCACATCTATGACACGGAATGGAGCAAATGATTTCATAGAGGTGAAAATGATCTGATGATACAAGGTTCAGGGTGGCGGTCATAAAAGAATGAAGTGTGAAGGTATTGTAGCGGATGAGACACAAGCTGGGTAGGTGAATTCTTTAAGCGACTTCTCTTGAACATATCAGCGACACTGAAACAGATTGGTAGCGTTAACCCCAAAAGTGGATGGTACGGTGAACCAATGGTGGTATTACCGGTGAATGGAATAACCCAACCCGACTCAATCATGGTGATGGAGTGAAAGTGTCATGTTCAAGAGCGACTTGCTACCAATAAAGTTTCTTCAAGTTTTCTTCCCAATTTTCCCCAGTCATTTTCGACCAGTACCTATTTATTTTTATCAAGCTTGAGGAGGATAACATATGCTTGTTCTATCATTTTCCCTTCGGGCAAACCCGTCGCTATGTTTTAACAAGCCTAGCGACAGTGAAACTTGCTCTTGTCTGAATGGACAAGTTTGCTGCTATTATTTTAACGAGTTTAACAACAAGGATAACTCAGTCCTTTTCAATTTTAGAGAGTCTAAAAAGAGACGGAAAGAAGACTCCAATATTCCTTTTTCGTAACATAATCCCTTAAGTCAAAAGAAGTATAAAACAATGTGAAAGGGATGAATTTTCGATTGTTTTAACAAGCCGAACAAGACAAATGCTCGATCGTTTTGTGTAATAATCCCTCAGGTCCAAAAAGATTAAAATCTAGAGGAGGGATAGCACTTCCAATCACTTTAACAAGCTGGAGAGGCCAATTGCTCAGCAATCTTTTCATATTTTACGAGTCAGATGAAAAGAGCTTAAAGGAGACTCGTTTTTTGAGGAACGAGTGATGTTTTCAGATAGCAGCTGGTTCCAGGTAAGGTTTGGAACTTTCCAATCATGGCAGTGTAAATAAGGTGGCTAATAGGATCACTCGTCGCAGTTGTTCCTCAAAAGGGGTAAACAATCAAATGGAGGTGAATGATCGGCTAAAACATAGTGGAGGTGATGGTAAGAACACGACCAAGGCTCAAAAGTTGATGATAATCATTCACAATGGTTATTTACCAGAGGTGGGTTCATTTTTTAATGAGCTTAAACTTTGGTGGAACATATGCGTATTGCTAGATTTAATTTTTTAACGAGCTTGAACTTTGCGTAAAACTGCTCGTGATAATGGTTATTGATATTTGATTCACCGTTGACACTAGGTTCTTCTGATGTTTGTACTACCTATTCAATTGTTCCATCAAACTGATTAGAAATGAGGAAATATGCTTGAAAAATGAGTTAAAAAACCAATTCCCTACTTAAATTACATGAAAGGTAACTTAAAAATAGCTTTTTACCCCTCATTTTACCATTTCATTTGGAGTTGTGACTGTTGGAGCTCTGGAGGTGTTTTCCCCTTTGATTTTCACCAGATGATTCCGGGAGATTATATGGACAATTTTCGGCACCATTTGGACCAGGTACGAGCTAGACCTGAGCTCTTCCATTGCATTCTTTCCTTTTTGAATTCTGAGCATGTTTTCCTGCATTTTTGGGCCCCTAGGGTTTGAACATGTCGTTCTTCACCCATCGCAGTTAGTGTATATTGAAAGGTGTGATGCATCTTAAGCTAGCCACTGGCTAGAATGTATTCATCACATTCATTGCACAGCTAGGGTGTGATGGGCGCAAGGAGAAAAAAATTTGCACTGATTTTTCATGGAAATTTTGCTAATTTTTTTCCAAATCGGGACCCTAATTCTTCTCTTGTTTGTTTTTCAAAGATTCATCAGAGCAAAATGGTCAATACACGGCATGAAAATCAGCATGAAGAAGAGGACATGGTTTCCCTACATGATCCAGGTATGGTAACTGCATTGCGAAACTGTGGCTTGCTCAAGTTCTTCTGCATTTATAGCATGAGGCAAAAATCGACTTGTTACAATATTTCCTCGATGCATGGGATCCTACCAACCAAGTGTTCCAGATAAGAGGAAAATCCATCCCCATGACTGTTAAGGACATCTACATTTTGACCGGTTTATCGAGGTGTGGTGCCCCTCTCTCACTTTCAGGTTCTACCCGTGCGGGTGAATCCGTGAGGGATTATATTCGTCGATGCTATAGGGAAGGATCGCAACTGAGCAGGGATAGTAAGATCAATATCCGAGATGTCACCGACTGGCCTTTGAGGATTCTTTTATTCACCTTTTCTAGATTGGTTGTTAGCACTACCCTTCACTTAGCTAACAGGTCCTATATGCAGTATGCCTTGGAATGTCTCAAACCCAAGGTATTCAACTGGTGTGATGCAGTACTTCCAGTTATCAAATAAAAGCTCACCAAGGTGAAAAACAGAAGATCCAAGAAATTTGGCTATGGTTCTATTCTGACTGCTTTCGCCTTGGAGAAGATCCCATTGATGCAGCCACAATACATTTCACTTGGCCTACCACCACCGACTGAGCCATGAATACAGAGATGGGTTGACCTCATGGCCAGACATGCTGGTCAACCGCAGGTTTCATTCTCAGATTCTTTCTTTGAGTGGTTCAACCGTCAGCAAATGGTTTATGCCGAGTATCAATATGCTGGGATGGATATCTGGGGTGACCCGGATTTGGTGCTATCGACTAGCGAGCAGTGGGGCATCATAGGTAAAAAAATCTTACCATATCTTTGTTTATTGTTTTCATAATGTTCTTGTGTTTTTAAATGTTTATCAAGACTAATAAAAACTCATGTGATTATGCAGATATTGGGCCAGTGTGACCAATAGCGCGTCTGATAGGAGCAGCTGTTGTTCCAGTAGAAGAGGCTGTAGGGAGGGACATTTTTTGTGACTTGGATGTATCCGAGACCCTTGCAGTGTTGCAGGACTAGATCGAGAGCCTCACCCTTGGTATTTTGGATGTGAGGACCGATGAGCTGCCTCTGAGATTACAACACCATACCACTGGCATGCCGAGCCGATGGACCACGCTCTTATGCATGATTCCACAGGCAGTGACTAGTTATCACGAGCACCATTAGATTAGGGTGTCCCCTTGCATTTTGAGTTTTTGGGTCATATGACCGATTTTGTCCTGAACACAGAACACTATGTACAAACTATAAACAGTTATATATATATTTTTGATTTTCGGAGCTTTATTTTGGTTAAGTTGTGTTATCCTGATGTAGTTTATTGATAGAAATTTTTCCTTTTAGAAATGTTGCAAATGTCTATCTAACACATAATTTTCTAATGAATCGGTTAACGTGTTTAATTTTCTGGAAATATGTTGATATTGAATAGAATCGAACTGTCTTTTCAAAATCTTGACCCTTAGGAACATGCAATATATAGCTAGATTCCAAATGGAATAGGTGTTAGTAAGTTGTAGAATGACAAGCTGTGAGTCTAGCCTGACGAGAAGTTGGCATATGCCATGCGCGATGGCATAAGAGAGAAGCTTTATCAACATGCTATATTCAGCGATGTTGTTCATTGATTGACCAATACATACCCCTCTGAAACTCACTAACTTGCCGATTGGATCAAAGATGGCGCAAGCTGCAGAAGATAGGTTCGACGTAGTACGACTCTCCCCATCAGCATATCCAACAAATGATTCCAATGGGTTTGACATCTGCAAAAAAATGCAAAAGTGGATTACCTAACCAAAACGATCACTCTTAACGAAAACAAAAATGTAACAAAAGAATATGAAGAGGTTACCATGCCGAGTCAAGCATAGTAACGCTTAAGATACAACTGGTTTCAGGGTTGTGACAGTGGAATTCCATCATAATCTACTAGCTCGTAAACTCCTTTTGATAATACAGGCTTAACAATATAGGGACCCATCCATAAAGACTGGAACTTACCTGCTCCCAATTTATCGGATTCTTGATCATAGAGCAAGACCAACACCTTCTCAGAAAACGCAGGGTTTGACATTCTTTTCAAATTTCCCTTTGACTCATTTCTTAAGTGCTTCGTTAGCCAAGGTGGCATCACGATGAGTTTCATCTAGTTGGATTAATTCTAAGAAACGATCTTCATCCTCTGAAGTTCCGTGGAGGAGGTCAACTGCGAGCTTGAGAGATGAAATCTCACAATGAACTGGTAAGATCGCTTCCAAGCCATACACCAGCTAAAAGGGTGTAAAACCGGTCGTATTTCTCACCAATGTCCGGTATGCCCACAAATCTGAGTACATGATTAGGTTCCAACTCTATTTATGGACTCCAATGATCCTTTGCAGCATGTGTTTCAGGACTTTGTTGATCACTTCAACTTGCTCGTTAGCTTGCGGATAATACGGAGTAGAGCTGTCATGGGACAGTCCTAGTTTGGCGGCCAATTAAACCATCATGTGATTGTGGAAATGCGATCCATGATCTGTGACTATAGCTTGCGGAACGCCGAACCTGTCAACTACATGATTGAAAAAGAAAAGAGTGGCCGTTTCGCCGCTGTTGTTTAATGTAGGCAGCGCCTCGACCCATTTCGTAAAATAGTCAACTGCGACTATGATATACCCATGCCCCCCCACCGAGGTGGGGTTACATTGCATGAAATATATGCCCCATTTGGCGAATGGCCCAACAGCAACTACTGGATGCAGAGGTGTGGGTGGTATTCTGGTTTTGCAGTCAAAGATTTGACAAGCATGGCAACTTCTGACTACAGTTATGCAATCTTTGAACATTGTTGGCCAGAAGTATCCTACTCGTAAAATCTTTTGTGCCGTAGCATAACCAGATTGGTGCCCCCCACATGCGCCTGAATGACAATCATTCAGGACTTTTTTGGCCTCCTCATGGGTGAGGCACCTTCGTAGAACAGTATCGACACCCCGACGGTATAGTGTATCACCGACGATCATGTAGTCTTTTGCTTGGTATCGAGTACATCGTTGTTCTGAGCGAGAGGTATTAGACCTATATGTTTGGGTTTGGAGATAAATGATTATATCTCCATACCATGGATCGCTTGAAGATATCAGAAACAAAGATTCATCCACGATTGTTGCTTTGGATGTTGAATCGTTGGACGATGATGGGAAATCACATAGTAACTCTGTGAATACTAGAGCTTTCTTTGATTTGGATTTTACAAATTCCAGATCAAACTCTTGCAAAATTGCTATCCACTTTGAATATTTTCCCCCAAGAAACTGTTGTGACAAGATGTAAGTCATGGGGTTGCAATCTGACAAAACAATAGTTTTCAAAAGAGAACATAGTGTCAAAATCTCTGTATTGCTTGAATAGCAGCGAGAGATAGCTTTTCAACATATGATTACTTGCTTTCTGTATCATTTAAGTTTCGACTTAAATAATAAATAGGATTTTTGATTCCATTCTCTTCTTGAACTAAAACCATTGCGATGGTCGTATCTGCTGCAGCCAGATATAGGTTAAAGTCTCTTTGATGATCAGGAGCGTACATTAATGATGCTTTTATTAGGGATTCCTTGAGAGCATCAAAGGAAGCTTGCGTGACCTAATCCCAGTTGAAGGGTACTTTTTTTTCAAAAGTCGTGTATAACCTTTAGCAAGTTCGGCGTAATTTGGAATGAACCTCCTCAGAAAGTTTGCTTTCCCTTGGAGTTTTTGAATCTAAAGCAAATTTGAAGGTGGAGGCAAATCAATGATTGCCTGAACCTTGCACGGGTCGAGAGGGATTTCGTCCTTTGAAACTACAAAGCCAAGTAAATGACCAGAACCGACACAAAACAGACATTTGTGCAGATTGAGTCTTATTTTGTAGTGTCGGCAACGTAGAAATATTTCTCTCAAATGCTGGGGATCATCAGTCTGCTTTCGCGAGTGAGCCGGAAGATCGTCGAGGTATGGTTGAACGATGTTCTTGATGTCATGGAAGACATAATTCATTGCCCTCTGAAAAGTTTCGCCTGAGTTCTTTAAACCGCAAGGTAGCTTACGGTACGTGAATGTGCCCCATGGACAAATAATTGTAGTCTTTGACTGGTCCCGTGGGCATATATTTATTTGATTATACCCAAAAAATTCATCCATAAACAAAAATATTTCACATCCAGCGCATTCATCAATTATCTGGTCAATGAAGGGTGTAGGGTAGTTATCCTTTGGACAAGCTTGATTTACATCCCTATAATCGACACACACTCTAATTGTTCCTTACTTCTTCATCATAGGAACAATGTTTGATATCCAATCAGTTAAAGGAATCGGGTAAATGAAACCAGCATGGAGAAGTTTTTCGACTTCTGCCTTGATGGCAGCGGCTTTCTTTGGGTGCACCTGGTGAAGCAGTTGTCTCACTGGTTTGACATCTGGATACATCTTAATTTCATGTTCAACTATGCTCGAGTAAATGCCTGGAATTTCTTCATATGACCATGCAAAGACATATCTAAACTCACAAAAGAGAGCGTAATATATTTCAAGTTTTGAAGAACAAGATTTGCCAACATGAATATTTTCTACAACATCTGGTTTAGTTGAGATATTTATGGCGATAGTTTCTTCAATATTGGACAGATTTCACTTGGAATCCACTGTGTTTACAGTATTTGATAGAAAATAAAAAACTGATGGATGATTAAGGTCATTGGAGTAATCTTTGTTGTAATCCGGAAGATGGGAACGATGGTGGTAATCTTCCCATGGTGCCCCTTGTATGTTCATTGACTGAACAATTCCTTCGTCTGTCGAATGTACATGCAACCAAGGATCTGAAGAGGTACCATACTCCTTAGACCTATCTACCCTGAAACACTTGATGAGCGTTCATTGGGTTTTGCCTCCCATGCCGAGAACATTGATCGCTACAATATTTCTATTGGGCTTGGAGGAAACACCTAGTGACGATCCATGCTAATATCGTGTTCGGACATCTTCTGAATGGAAGATACCATATTGCAGGTTCCCACAGTTGCCACTTCCGCCAAGTTGTTTGGAGGCGGTAGGGAAAAAGTACCCATAAATGTAGGGTATTTTAGTAGGCCTACTCTGATATCTTGAAGTGATTGAGAGCTTCCGTGGATCATCGGAATGCTTCCCGTAACTTGTGAACTATTGGGGAGGAATGTCTATTGGTCGACGATTGTAATTCCCCCTTGGAAGGGAAATGCAATCTTTCTGAAGTATGTCAACACAACGGTAGCCATAGCATAACTCCAGTGCCTTCCTAGTAGGATGTTGTAATTGAGGTTTCCATCGATAACTTCCACATAAATTTCTACTATTTTTCCCCCCAGTTCGACTTGCAAGTTACTTAATATCCCATATGGAGTGTATGTTCATCCATCAAATGCTTTTAACGTCGTCGATGATCGCGACAAGGGTGGTGAGCCTAAATTTTTCCAGCAACTCATTAACATAATACATGTAGATTCCCCCTCATCAATAATGGTTGATGAACAGTTTTATTGAGGGCTTTCACTTGAATGAGGAAAGCGAGTTGAGCTTGTAATTGAGGTTCATATCCTTTATGATTAAATGCCACAAGATTGGAATCCACTAGGTCAATCCCACCTATTGCTGATAATAGAGCCTGCTTTTGGGAGGGGCAATTTTGCAGTACTTCAAGTGTCGACATAGCGGATGGCGATTGGGCCAGGTCCTCTACTATATTATAATTTTGTGCCACTCTGGCACGAGGATTAAATGTCGATTTGTGTACTACTCCCTTTGGCAGCTTTATCGTTAGCTCAGGAATGATGGGTGGCACAACTTCGGTCGAAGTTGTTGTCGAACTACTAGGTTGTTCAGTAGCCTTGTTGTTCGATAGCTGTGGATTTCCGTATTATTTATTCCTTGACGATATCAAAGCATCATTTTGTTGTTTTGAAATGGACAACATAAGGACTTGGGATGGGGAAGAATTGTCACTAGCAACCAGATTGGTTCCTCGGTTTGGAAACGCATCAGTCAATACTGGTGAGGTTTTTGAATTCTTCAAGAATTTCTTAATTTCATATTTATATGGACAATCTCTCGTCCAATGATCCTCATCACATATGAGGCATGGTTGAGTAGATTTATTTTTCCCAGAAGGGTTTGCAGAAGATTTTTCAAGAGATGAATCATCTTCTTTCTTCTTTTTTCTCTTCCCTTTCTTCTTTCCTCCTAGTTGCTTCGGTTCTTTGCCTTTGTCAGTTGACACAACATTAACCTCCGAGGCTATAATTCCTTCATTTGCATTTTGATAAGAAATCTTACGGGCTTTCTTAGATGTAGCCTTTGTCGATTTCGTGCTCGTCGTACCTATCACACCATCGCCGCCATGAGAGTCTCTTTTTGATTTAGGAGGAGGAGGAATGAAAAATTCTGGTCTCGGAGCATCAGGGATTTTCTCATAGAGTGTGCCAGACTGAGTATAGGTCAAGTCTAGATATTGCGCACGAGCAATCACTTGCTCTTCAGTGACAATCCCTCCCTTCGCCACATCTTCTGTTATAGAAGGTAACAAAGACTTAATAAACCATTCATCTAGTAGCTGATCAGGGACATATGTTTTTACCAATCTACAACGACGTTGCCATTCATGAATATGATCAAATATGTGAGTGGCTGTCATTTGCTTGAAATTGGTAAGAAGCTCTGTTCCTGTTTCATACCTTATTGGTAATTGAAAATGGGTTAAAAAGGTTGTGGCAAGGGTGCTGAAGTTATCAAATGAAGCTCTGGGTAATTCGATGCACCATTTTGCTGCCGTACCAGTTAACGTTCACTAAAAAAGGCGAGGCCGAATCGAATCATCATTGAGAGTGTTGGATGAACACCACAGATGAAAGGTCATCACATGATTCAATCGGTCTTCACCCATATTTCAATTAAATTTAGGAATATCTGATGGAAGTTTATGAGAAATCGCCGGCCAGAAAGGGGCATAAGCGATTGGATCGTTCGTTTGCCAATTTAGATCTAGTAACTCTAGAGTCACCACGAAGGGCAACTGTTGATTCGGATTCGGCAAAGTGTACCCAGGATAAGATGGGATCGCCTGAGCAGTGGGTCTTTGCATACTAGCATAATGTATTTGATGCTGATAACATTGATAAGGTGGTATGAAACAACACTTTTATGGAGTTAGAAGCCCTTGGTTTATGGACATGTATGATTGGGGTTGCATTGCCCAAATATGTCTATAACAGTTGCCCCCTAAAGCATGAGGTCGTAAATCCTTTTGATGTTGGGTGAAATGCTTTATAATGAGGATTAGACGTTTTTTGAACTGGAAGGTGACCTATAATAAGATACAATACAATATATTATCTTCATAATAGTTTTCATGATCTAGCTAAGGCAGGCATTCCCATGCTCAGCTTTGATAAATTCATTTTCATGTACATAGGACAGACAACCGTCTGTGTGCAGACTGATGATTCTGGTAGAGCCATCATCCCTTATTTTGGATGATTATCTATGCAACAATGATGTACATTTGATGTCCTTATTTTCCTGAATATATTGCAACCCGAACGGATGAAAATAGATCTGGGGTCTTCAAAACGCATTCAATCTTCACCTGAAGTACAAGTTGATCCATGTGAATAGATGTTCTACTGTCGAACATGGAAAGACATCGCCTGATTACCAGTCAATGATGTAAGCTGTTAACAGACGTGAGAGGAATCACTGATGATGATGATGACCCTCAAGGTACTACTGTACAATTTATGTGGTGTGAATACATGAGTTGATGTTGAACACCACGCAAATTCTTTCAGTTGAAGGCCATTAATGTAAACATGTCGCCGGAAGTGAGAAACTTTCCATTGCGGCATGCAACCTTCAAAGTACTGAAAGGGTTGCTCCTAGGTCGGCTTCTTGGATAATGAGCTGATGTCGACAAGAAGTGACCTGTCATAGGAGGGCATTGATGGATCCCACATCTATGACATGGAATGGAGCAAATGATTTCGTAGAGGTGAAAACGATATGATGATACAAGGTTCAGGGTGGTGGTCATGAAAGAATGAAGCATGAAGGTATTATAGTGGATAAGACACAAGCTGGGCAGGTGAATTCTCTGGACGACTTCTCTTGAACATATCAGCAAAACTTAAATGGATTGGTAGTGTTAACCCCAAAAGTGGATGGTACAGTGGACCAGTGGTAATATGACTGGTGAACGGAATAACCCAACCCGACTCAATCATGGTGATGGAATGAAAGTGTCATGTTCAAGAGTGACCTGCTACCAATAAAGTTTCTTCAAGTTTTCTTCTCAATTTTCCCCAGTCATTTCTGACCAGTACCTCTTTATTTTTGTCAAGCTTGAGGAGGATAACATATGCTTGTTCTATAATTTTCCCTTCATGCAAACTCGTCGCTATGTTTTAACGAGCCTAGCGACAGTGAAACTCGATCTTGTCTGAATGGACAAGTTTGTCACTATTGTTTTAACGAGTTTAATGACAAGGATAACTCGGTTCTTTTCAATTTTAGAGAGTCTGAAAAGAGATGGAAAGAAGACCCCAATATTCCTTTCTCGTAATATAATCCCTTAAGTCCAAAAAAGTATAAAACAATACGAAAGGGATGGCTTTTTGATAGTTTTAATGAGCCGAACAAGACAAATGCTCGATCTTTTTGTCTCAGGTCCAAAAAGATTAAAATCTAGAGGAGGTATAGCACTTCCAATAACTTTAATGAGCTGGAGAGGCCAATTTCTCAGCAATCTTTTCATATTTTACGAGTCAGATAAAAAGGGCTTAAAGGAGACTCATTTTTTAGGCAAGTTCCAAACCTTACCTGAATCATGGCAGTGTAAAGAAGGTGGCTAATAGGATCACTCGTTGCAGTTGTTGCTCAAAAGTGGTAAACAATCAAATGGAGGTGAATGATTGGCTAAAATAGAGTGTAGGTGATGGTAAGAACACGACCAAGGCTCAAAAACTGATGATAACCATTCACAATGGTTATTTACCAGAGGTGGGTTCATTTTTTAATGAGCTTAAACTCTGGTGGAACATATGCTCATTGCCAAGTTTAATTTTTAACGAGCTTGAACTTCGCGTAAAACTGCTCGTGCCAGTTGTATGATAAGGATGTCTCATCCATAGTTTGATTTTTTAGGTAGCTTGCACCATTCGAAATTATGCTCCGAATCCTTTTATTATCCTACAAGTTTAAAGGGTTAAGAACCTACAAACTAAGAAAATAAATGGTCGTTTTTCACTTTCACGCAAAAAGGTTTTCATGCCCCCAGGTATAGTGAAGTAGAGTTTCAGAGATGCTAGTCCCACTAAGATGGGTAGCTATCTTAGAAACAAACAGATTAAAGTCACTTCTTTTTCCTTTATGAGAGAGAGATGAGAAATAAGCAGAGAGTACCAGCATCGGTCTTCCGCTTGGCTCCTTGCCTGTTTCCTTTCTCCTTTGACAGAATCTCACCACTGCTTCCTTACTTGTTCCGCTTCAAAGAACACCTGCAGATTCACAGCAGCATAATACCATCAAAGCATAGAGATTTATCACTGTAAAAAATATAGGATCAGATATATATTGACCATACAAATGCATATATCAACACAATATTCAGAGATACACAAGAATATGGACGAAAACTCAAATAGCTTTATTAGTAAAAGTAGCAGAAGAGAGAATTACAACCACTTGGTCTGACCCAGTGCCATCCTCCTAGCATGAAAGCCCTCTTCACCTCATACAAAGCAAGATCACCCAACAATGTCTTCAAAGAGAAACCAACAACACTTCCTTGCAAATTACAAAATTCCAGCCCTTTGGATCTCTTGGATGAGGGATCCATATATAGATATTTACAAGCGAGTGAGTCAGCTTCTGGGATTTTGATTAGTGTCATTTCACTGATAGTTCTTGGTTCCACATGGAGATTTTAGATCCCTTACTCATCCATGGGCAAACTCAGAGAGGAAAGTGTCAAATGAGCAGTTTCTAGAAGATTCTTTGGGTTTCCACCTTGCAAAACGCTTGTGCCATTTGTCTGTTCTCGCTCATCGCACCCTATAGAAGGGCTTTCCATTATGCATTTCACATTTTTCATGTGGCAGGTGAGATGCATCACACGTTTAGCACTGGGCAGTCTGTGTGGTCCTGCTTTGACTAGTTTTGAGTAGTTTTTCATGGAGAACTTCTGGGAGATGATGTAGTCAGCTGACCTTGCTCCTTTAGGGTATGAAACAACACTTTTAAGGAATTAGAAGCCCTTGGTTTATGGAAATGTATGATTGGGGTTGTAGTGTATGAGGGGTAATAGTACCTATTTGAGCCTGAGTCGCTCCAGTTAAGGAACCACTAACTGGCGAGACAAGAGGTTGTTGTACAATGACCTGAGAAACTTGAGGTTGGCGTACAACAGGCAGTGCTTGTACTTGCGAAACTGTCACAATAGCTAGTGTAGTGGGGATATTCAACAAAGGTAGACTCGGTTGCATTGAGTATACAATTCTTGGTTGTTGAGGCAGTATTGGCACCCAACCGCTGGATGTGATTCCAATTTGACTTGAATTCGGTTGTGAACTCTCATATGGTTGTTCTCCCAGAGGGAACAATGAAAGGGTGTATTGCCCTCCATATGGAAGTAATCCAGTGCTCAAGGGAACGATTGGCCTTTGGAGACTAGACTGCACAAATTGATATTGTTGTGAAGGATTAATTTTTTGAGATTCAACATAAGGGATTCCATATACTATTCCAGATGAACAAACGAGAACAGACCATACTGTCGAAATATTCCCTAGGTGGACTCCTTCTAGCGGTTGAGAGCTAGTTGGGACAGATGGTATACCAGCGAACATCGTTAGAGTGGTGGCAGGAGGTTTTGCTACCACTGTATCGGATGAGACAGTCCTAGATGTCGATGGTTGTCTAGACATATTGATTCTATCCAAAAGACTTCTCGGAGATTCTACAGGAACTTGCGATGAAGGGGTATTAACTTCTGAAGTAGAAGGATATAGGTGGATCCCAGTCCCAAAATGCGATGGAATACTGGATGGGAGATCCTCCGTGATCTCTTATATAGCAAGCAATCTGGGTGGAAGAGGTGGACCGTCACGTCCGTAAAATATTTTTGGTGCCGAAGAGGGTATAAATTTTGTAGCGACAGATGACGAATGGGTAACACCTTCGAAATCAACTCTAGATGGAGTTGGTTCAGGAGTCGAAGTGTTTATTGTTACACTAGGATCAGTTCCAATGTCCTCTTGTAACTGCGGAACTTCTTCTGTAGAGGTAGGGATACCAGAAATGGTTGGAGTAACTGGAGTCTTAGAGGATGTTGAAACAAAAGTTTCAAACAAACCAGGAGACTTTGACCGAGTTAAATGAGTTTTCTTGGCCTGGAATGGTTTCGTTTCCAGAGTGAAAGACGGTTGACTCATCAGTCTCCACGAATGACGGGGTTTTGATTGACTTTCTTCCATGATTGCAGATTATCAACTCAAAATAAGAGGGGAAAATGTTATTCAGTATTAAATGAATTTTAGATGCTTTGACACAACTTGCTTTTTCACTTTTTAAGAGTCGAGAAAAATCTAAAGATGACTCTAGTCGCCTTCGATTTTTAATGAGCCTGAAGTGACAAGTGCTTAGATGGACCTTTTCCTTTAAGGAGTCTGAAAAGGAATGAAAGAGACTACTCTGGAAATCTAGACAGAGGGATTACCAAACCAATCGCAAAACTACAGAATACTTGTTACGGTATGACAGTCAATCTTCCTGAATGTTGTGTTTAGTGCATTGCGATTGATAGGGTGGCAGACACAGCTTCCTAAGGATAAAGGATATAGCCTATTGTGGTCTCCCAATATATACTCGACGGTACGTGGGAGCACAAGTATGTATTGGCACTTGTCGTGTCAAAGAGGAGGAATCACCCAACCTACGATGAAAGTGATAGTTACAAGGCTTTACGACACTGGAATGCGTCTCTAGCCTAGACTTCTAGATGGTGTGCGTTAGGTTCCAAAGCGTTTTTATGTTCATTGAATTTATTTTATAGTTGATCTTTCTTAAGAAGTTTTCCTTTAAGGTTCACCGCGTGATGTAGATATACCATTCCTAAAATGCAATCTAAGATGATAAAAAATCATTTACTCTTATTTTTGCAATGAAAATCCTAGCTACTAAGGAAAGAGAAATGAAATCCTTTCAACATAGAGTAGAGAGCACACACTAGATGCACTGTCCTAAATCAAAATCAACAAGCAATTTAAATGCAAATGCATGTGCATGTATTTGTTTTCCACTTTCTTAATGTGTGAATGACAAAAAGAATGCTAAATACAAATCTGAATTATATCTTCTTTCAAAGCGACAGTACTAACGATTTTTTTTCAAAAAATGACAGGAAGGCAAGACGATACTTTGTGATTTCGAATTGAAAACTGATTTGACACTTGAAATACTTATAAATTCAGATCAAATACAAGAGTAACAATGTAATCGAATATCAGAAAGAGAAGTATTCTTTTCTTTGATTGAAAACGACACTTACGACAATTTCAAATCAAAAGACGATAGTTCAATTAAGCTACCATTTTGTAAATGAGAACTGTGAATGGCGAAAAAAACATAAAAACATTCACAAATATTTGTACAATGGAGGCTAAATGATGCAAAGGAAGGGGGTTTCTACAATGGTCTACTGATCATAGACAACAAAACTCCTGAATAAAACTTAAGACAGTGAAAAAAAAACCAAAATCTGGAGGCAGAAATAGTCTTACCTAATCATCGCACCTGTAACACAGGGAAATAGGGATGCATCTCACCTACTGCACACGGGAGGTGCGATGCATCTAGTCTGCCTAAAGGAGAGGTTGTGATGGTCCAGGAACGAGACTTTAACTTGGTTTTTGGTCACAGTTTGCAGTTTAGTTCAGGGATTTAGGTCGAGAAAATGATAGTCATTAACTAAGAAGTATAGGGCTGATCTAATGAGGTTACTCAAGCTACCTCTAAGGCACTTAGGATGTCTGCAAGTCAATTGTTCAGTTCATAAACAAACCCAGAGATTGACAGAAGCAACGTTGATCTACTTTGCACTTGCATAGCAAATGCAGTTCGAAGGCTAGCTGGCTTGACTTCAGGCTTCGTCTGTGGTTTATGAATCAAACAAGTAGAGACAAGCAATCAAACTAATCATTCCCCAGTGGTGTCACCATTTTGTTATCAGGAAATCTAGTGTCTATGTAGAGCTACTAGTCCCACTAAGACAAGTAGCTATCTTAGAAACAAATATATTAAAGTCACTTGTTTTTCCTTTACGAGAGAGAGATGAGAAAGAAGCAGAGAGTACCAACCTCAGTCTTCTGCTTGGCTCCTTGCTTGTTTCCTTTCTCCTTTGACAGAATCTCACCACTGCTTCCTTACTTGTCCCGCTTCAAAGAACACTTGTAGATTCACAGCAGCATAATACCATCAAAGCATAGAGATTTATCACTGTAAACAATATAGGATCAGATATATATTGACCATAGAAATGCATATATCAACACAATATCCAGAGATACACAAGAATGTGGAGGAAAACTCAAATAGCTTTATTATTAAATGTAGTAGAAGAGAGAATTACAACCACTTGGTCTAACCCAGCGCCATCCTCCCAGCATGAAAGCCCTCTTCACCTCATACAAAGCAAGATCACCCAATAATGTCTTCAAAGAGAAACCAACAACACTTCCTTGCAAATTAAAAAATTCCAGCCATTTGGATCTCTTGGACGAGTGATCCATATATAGATGTTTACAGGGTAGTGAGTCAGATTCTGGGATTCATTTCACTGATAGTTCTTGGTTCCACATGGAGATTTTAGATCCCTTACTCATCTCTGAGCGAACTCAGAGAGGCAAGTGTCAAATGAGCAGGTTCTAGAAGATTCTCTGGGTTTCCACCTAGCAAAATGCTTGTGCCATTGGTCCGCTCTCACTCATCACACCCTATAGAAGGGATTTCCAGTATGCATCACACTTTTCTCATGTGGCGGGTGAGATGCATCACACCTTTAGCACTGGGCAGTCTGTATGGTCCTGCTTTGACCAGTTCTAAGTAGTTTTTCATGGAGAACTTCTAGGAGATGATGTAATCAGTTGACCTTGCTCCTTTAGGGTATGAAACAACACTTTTAGGGACTTAGAAGCCCTTTGTTTATGGACATGTATGATTGGGGTTACAGTACCCAAATATGTCTATAACACATATGTTTTCAGTTCATGATAGCTCCATCAAAAAGGATCTTTATATCTTTTGAGCAGATGTATGAAGCCAAGCCTTTCATCTAGAGGGAGACCTAGTTCATTATTAATGTTTTGTGGTTTTTCAGCATTTTCTAAATTGATAACCTCAAACCTTAAAGTAGAGATTTGAATTTTGCATTTAGTTGGGTGTTTGAATGTATCGTTAAGGTCATAGAGATCCTCCAACTTAACTAATGAATTAGGAAATTTATTTTATGTTCCATCTTCTCTAGAATATTTACTAAGTTCCTTATCGTGTGTGTCCTCATCTATAATTTTTTCATCATATGTCCATTCAGATGTGAGAAAATTTATAATGTCACCATCATTGTTAAAAACCCCCCAGTTGGTGATATCGTCAGGAATAGAAGGATGAAAAATCAACTCGATTGAGAAATGTTTAGGACTAAAATATTATGGTGGAACCAACTTAGATGTAACATTGGCCAATAAATCAACACTTGCATTTAGTAATTTTGGAATAGGAGAAATATTAAATGCAAAAAATTGAGATGCTATGTCTTGAACCAAAGATTGATAATGTTTAAGATAGTTAGAAACATAATGCATGTTGTTACTAACCTATTTTATGACTATATCTAAATCGCCAAAGACTTTCAAGAACTTGACATATAGACTGATTTCCTTTTGCATTCCCTAGACAACTGCTTCATACTCTTCCATGTTAATTGAGCACTCAAACTCAAGACTGCTAGTGAGCATGTCTTTTTCATTTTTTGGACTAGCTAGAATACAACCTGCTCCTGCACCACCATTAGACTTAGATCCATTGAAATAAAGGGTCCAAAACAAACTTTTTATATAAATATCTACAGAAGAATATACAATATTTACACATCGAGAGGAATCTATTTGTGAAAAATTTTCAATTTATGAAGACACGAATTATAAAAGATGAGGATAGACCTATGCAACAAAATTACCAAAGAAGGATTCAACAGAATACTTATCAAATATATTATTCATGCAGGGAACATGTTAATTTTCTTCATCGATATCGGTCACTGTATACTTCATGTGTTTTTCTCTATCAATCCAAAATCTGATTTGGTTTTCCCTTATAAGGTACTGAGAGATGAAACCAATTAGTAGGGAAATAACCATTGAGTTTTTCAGACTAATCTCTACTCAATATAAGACCATAAAATTTTGGAATGTCAACAACTATAATGTAAATTATTCAGAAAATTTTAGGATTTGATGACTATCTGAAAAAATCTTCATTCATCTGTCCTAGAACTTTGACCCTTTTTTTCTAGATGAAGTATTTGAGTGACAAGTTTTTGTGGCTTCACATTCAATTTTAAGAAAACTGAATCAGGCATAATGTTTTATGAAGCACCTAAATAAACTAGACAATTCTGAACATTTATTTTAAGATTTCAAAGGTTAAGAGGAAAGGAGGTGTCTGTGAATCTGACCTATCTCGAACGAGAATAACATTTGTTGGATGAATCTTGTCTGAAGATGAAGTAGGAGGCTTAGTCTTAGTTTTATTCTTAGGATCCTTATTTGTAACAGTAGTTAATGGAAATGAAGAAGTTGGGATGACATTCAAAGCATTAATCAATAATTTCTACTATTGTTTTAGTTCGTTGACATCATAGAGTGGTTTATTTTCCTTAGTTTTCTACATATATTCAACAATGCTATATTCAATACTATCAGATACACTCAAGGTTTTGGATTAAGGTCAAACTGAAGAAGAATTTTTGGGAGTACTAGATGAAGAACCAATAGTTTGGTCAGAAGTTTCCATAGGCATACATTTTTCTACTAAAAAATCACTTCCAACCTTTTGACTTTTTGAGGTTGCATCTATAGGTCCTTTACTTCTAGTTGTAATAAGAAGAGATTCTTCCTCTTCCTCATCTGAGGTAGGTATAATGTAATCCCAAAGTTTGTTTGCTTCAATTACTTCTTATTCTTCTTCAATTTCTTCTTCAGCGGGTTGTGCTTCCTCTTCTTCATCTTCTTCATCATCTTTATCAGCAGTTGATATATGTATAGGTGACTGAACAAGGGGGTGTAGTTGGCTGAGTTCTTTCGATAGGTCTAAAAAATCGTCTTGAGGAAGAAATTTCAGCTACTTCCTTCTTTAACTCAACCATTTCATTTGGAAATGTCTTAAGAAGCTTTTGTAATCCTTCCATGTCATATGTATTGTGGGTAATTTTATTCTTTGGTTCATCTTCAAATGCCATTCTTTTTGTAGGCTTCCTTTCTTCGGCAACAACTTTCTTTTCCATTTCCAACATTCTCTTTTCAACAACCAATGCTTCTTTCATGTTTTTTGGAAGTGTGTGTTCATGTGGTCCGTTGACGAACATCACTATAGAGGAGGGAAGAGCACTAATATACCATAAACCTATGCTTCTTCACCTGGTCTAGCTATACCTAGGATATTATTTAAAATTTTATTGAAAATGGAGTTAAAGTTTTTATTTTTCTTCATTAGGAGAGACTTTGAGAAACATAGTAACCAATCAAACGAGAAAATTATCGATTACCATTTTTTTAAGGTAGAAAAAAATCACCCAATTTTGAAAAGTGGTTATTCATAATAGACCTTTTTTTGGAGCATATTTTTGGCACTTTAAATTTTCTTATGTCTCAAGTATTAACATTTTTTTTATATGTTAGTGATTTTCCTATTGATTTTGAAAAGTGTTGATGTAGCATCAACCCCTTTCTACTGCATGGCTTACTTTTGACACTTCAAATTTTCTAATGAATTAAGTGTGAATAATGTTTTTAAGTGTTGATTATTTTGAGATTTTTTAGGTTGTCTTATTCATATTCTAGGTTTTCATCCTAAGAGGTTTATTTTTTAAAGGTTTTCCAAGCATGTATTTTTTGTTTTCCTTTGTAATGTTTTTTATAAAGAAAATTTTAATTTGTTTTGCAAGGTTTAAAAAAACTAATAACATTAATATTTTGAGGTTAGGATTTTTTTATATTTATATATCGTTAATGAATACTTCAATACACATAAAATAATTGTCACTAAAAAATAACAATTTTAAACACTTCGCAAAAAATACACATTTTGCATATAAATATAATTAAGCAAATATGTATTTCATGACCTTTTCGCTGAGAACGACATGTTCAACAAAATATTTTTATGCAAAAATTGAATATAAAGTTCAAATGCTAACAAATTTTATGAAATCTTTATGAATTTTATATTCAAAGATAATGATATTTTAAATATTAAAAAAAAATGATTCAAATGAGATTTTGAGTAAAAACTGGCCTTGGCATGTCAGGAGTTGCGGGAAGTTCCCACCTGCCCAGGACCAAAGCCCTCTAGGTAGCAAGTTGATTCCTGGAGCCTCCCACGCCCACCCAGGTCCCAGCCCAGTAGCTCCCCAACCACCTAGGCCCGGGACTGCGCCAATTTTCTATTATTTTAATGTTTTTCATTCTTTATTTTTTTTAAATGTTTCTTTATTTATTTTAATTATTATTTTAAATTATTTGTTCTTTTATTTATTTGTTAATTATTATTTTTAATATTTTTAATAATTTTTAATTTGTTTCTGTTATTTTTTAGTTATTTTTTAATTTTCAATGTATTCTTTTTTAATTTACTTGTTTTTTTTTAAATTTTAATATTTCTAATATTTATTTTTTAGGATTTTTTTGATTTTTTGGTTTTAAAAATTGTATATTCTATTTTTGTTTAACATTTTGTTTGGTTATTTTTACTTTAAACCTTATCTTAATCATTTTTATTCGAAAAAAAAAATAAAAAATAAAAAATAAAAAAAATAAAAATAAAAAAAACTCTTAAAATGACATGATCTTTGAATATAAAATTCATCAAAATTTCATAAAATTGATGTATTCAAGCTTTTACGATCCATAATGAATTAAACAAAGCCTTTGGGTAGAAATCACATGAGAGAATTTTTTGGTCGAAGCATTTCCAACAAACAAGTGTGGTTCATCGTCAGGCCCAGATGAAGAGGCACACCATGGCAAAAGCTTAAATACAGAGCAACATAGAGACATAATTTCAAGTAACGGCTATATTTGAACAATAATGTTTAAATTATAATATTAATTTATTTATATATTAAAAACAAATATTATTAAGCGACGACTATATTAAACGGTTAGTTTTTGAAAAAAATATTTAAATAATGAAATTTGTTATTTTTCCAAATTTTACATAAAAAAACCGGTTTATATATATATATATATATATATATCATTTTTCTAATCAATTTACTTTAAAATGGTATTTTTAGTTTTTAAAGGTTTTTTTCTTAATGTTTTTTTAATTATTTCTTTTAATTTTTTTAATTGTGCTCTTTTTAATGGTTTTTTTGTTTTATTTTAATGTTGTTTGTTTATTTGCTTGTTCTTTTGTTTGTTTTATTTATTTAGCTCACCAATATTATTTAGTTATTTATTTTTGATGTTTTTTTGGTCAAATTTTGAGATTATTTTTTTTATTTTTTTAATATTTTATTTTATTTTTATTCAAAGTTTTATTAATTTTTTTATTTGTTTTTCTTTACATTTTTATGATTGATATTTTTTTTGTCTTTTTGATATATTTTTTTATATTCTATTATTTTTTGTCATGTTTTCTATTTTTTCTGTGTTTTAATATATATTTTTGTTTACTTCTTGTTACATTTTTAAATTCCGTGTTTTTATTTTGTTTTAGAATATTTTTTCAATATTTTCATATTCACAATATATTGTATTGGATATATATATAAAAATAAAAGGTATGTTGAAGTAATATTTCTACGAGAACAATTTGTTGTTGATGGTGTACTTCCTTTGTGGTTGATAGTATTATGGAAATCACAATTTTTTTTTTGCCTAATCTTCAATATGTTTATTAGTTTCTATTTATTAAATTCAAAAGAAATATAATTTTAATATTACATTATTATTAGATGTTGTACTTCCTTTGGGGTTGATAGGATTCTCGAAATCACAAGTTTCTATTTATTAAATTCGAAAGGAATATAATTTTAATATTACATTATTATTAGATGGTGTACTTCCATTGTGGTTGATAGCATTATGGAAATGATAATTTTTGTTTTTGTGTAATCTTCAATATGTTTATTAGTTTCTATTTATTATATTCAAAAGAAAAATTAATTTTAATATTACATTATTATTAGTATTATTATATATAAAAATAAAAATAAAATATATATATTTCTTAATAACGAACTGTTGTTTTTGAAAAATAATTTTCAAATTTCAAAATCTTAAAATTATTTAAAAAAATATATTTACTTAAATTTCGAAAAAAAAATACTTTAATGCAGAGTGTATCAAAAACTCCAAAATCACATATAAATTCATTTGTTTTATAAAGTTGTTCATTCATCATAACTGAAGTGTTTGACTTCAATACATCATATAAAAAAGACATTATATTTAATAAACTGTTTTTTTTTTGCTAAGGCAAGAGTGGATCCTTCTATTCAATTAAAAAGGAGAAATAGTTTACAAAAGTGACCAAGGCGATAGGGCCCTCCAATATGACAAGCGTACCCCAGTCCATGGTCCCAAGAAGTCAAAACATACCACAGGCCAAGGGCCCACCAAACCAAACGAGCAGTCCATCACTGACCATTTGATCCTATGCCGAAGATCCAACGAATGAAAATCAAATGGGGCGGCCAACAAGCACACTGTTTAACAAACCAAACGGACCTGATGAGCCCAATAGACCATAATTAATAATCATATCGAGACTGCTTTTGTCATAACCTCTTAGCACTTTAATGCCCGAAATCCACGATTTGCACGCGATTCCAGTGAGGTCGCATGATAAGCACAAAACATAACCTTTGTTTCGGATGCACCAACATGCATGCTTATTCTCAACCATGGACATGCCTCGCTTGATCCTACGACTGAGGATCATATCACAAGAGTCGAAAGCCCTGATAATTACCACGTGATGAGGGCAGTATTCTCTCGCCACCCTTGGACACATGTTGCATGGTGAGTGGAATTGCTCCCAACTCCAAAAAACCGCTTCCATCTTGAAGGGCTTGCGAAAAACCTGAAACCACCCCGAGGGTGGTAAAGTCACCACAGGAAGTAACGCAGGGGTTTTGAGTCTGCGAAGAAAGCTTGGATTCCGACCCCACACACCATCCCATCTCCTCGGGTACTTGGGTCGAAGGAAGATGAAAATCCCTCCTTCCAGCCGTCCATCCAAGAAACACCGTCTACCGAGCAACTTCCACCTGAGACTTCTAGGTTTGTGTTTACCTGGCTTGAGGAGGCAAACAGAGTCCTGCAACCTAAAAATGACCTCCCTTCTGAAATAACACTTCATAATGAAACCAAATCAACTAGACCCAGTCTCTGTCTCTGTTTCGAAACATCGTTCTATCCTCATTTGCCTGAACAAGGCACTGCTCCCTTAATCTATTTTGAGTCATCTCTGGCCAACTCAACTTAACCCTACTTTTGGTGCAAAGCACCCTTTGATTGGCGAGAATGTCCGCCAATTTATTTGTTGTCCATTGCACATGAGTAAAACTCACGGTGCACAAGCATAGGAGGTGAAACTGAATCCTTTGAAAGACCTGAAGCAGCCTCCAGTGTCTTGAGACATTTTCCAGCTTTGTGCCACAACAGATTCTCTTGACCGAGTTAATGATTAACTCACAATCATCTTCAATTATTATATTCTGGAGATTATCCCACTTCAAGAATTCTAAACATTTCTCAAGTGCCATTAGTTTTGCCATATTGTTTGTAGATCTTCCCAAATGGCAATGGAAAATAAGAAGGATGTAGCCATTTTCATCCCGTAACACCTGTCCAAAACCAGCAATACCCAGGTTGCCTTTTGAGGCCCCATCAATTTTGAATTTCGGAAAACCCTTTGGGGGGGGGGGGGGGGGGGGGGGGGCGATGCCAGTAATTTGGCTTATTGTCCAGTTTCATTACCTTCCTATCCATGCCCTGAGGTATAAGCCCCTACATACCCAACTGAAGAAGTATCTGCCTTTCAGCTTCTGAAGGTGGATTCTTTGGGGAAGTGCGCACTAGAGTACCAACCATCTCCTTAACCTGTCTTAAGATCTACTCAATAATGCAATGGGAGGAACTTTTTCCATTTTTGAAGATTCTGTTGTTCCTTTCTTTCCATACATTCTATATCATGAAGCTTGGAGTTAAAGTCCAAGCTCAGCGAAGAAATTAATAATCAAAGAAGTTTCGTCTCCAGTTATTTAGGGTGTTGATAATACTTCCTTTGTCCCTGTTTGTCTATTGGAAAATTGTGGAAAAGTATCCCACAACCTAGAGGTGAAAATGCCATTATTGAGAAGGTGCTCCATTGTTTCCTCTTGGGCTTCACAGAGCTGGCATCTAGAAGGTCCTAGAACACCTCTCTTGCGAATGTTTTCCCAAGTCAGAATTTTCTTATGATGTAGCAGCCATATGAAGAGATTGATTTTCATCCAACCTTGATGCCTCCATAGGTTCTGCCAAACCCTGTCCGGTGCATTGGAGTTTAGCTCAAGGATTATGTGCTTTGCCTCCTTAAGATTGAAGGTACCTTCATTATTGTTGCCCCATCTAAGTTGGTCATGCCCCTCTGAAACTAGAATTTTCCTTTGGTTCAACATTGTCAGAAGTGCATCCACTTCTTCTTTCAAGTGGCTATCATCCCTGTATTCTATATTCTTCCAGGTTCTCCATTTTACTTCACTGTTGGTTTTATCCCAAAAATATTTTACCCTAAGTAACCCTTTGGTATTAGTTTCTTTCTTGAGATCCAGAAAGTCCTCTCTTAACAATGTAGGTTCTTGTTGCCATTTATCCTCCAAAAACAAAGCAAGATCTCCCTCTCTGATTTCCCAGAAGCTATTCTTTTGCACTAAGCCTCTATTCTCCCAGGCCTTATTCCAGATATAGCAGCCTTTTATGATGCCAGTCATCCTTATGTGATCATTATCTTACCAAGTGCTAATGTATATTCTTTCCAGATACTAACCCACTGAGCCTTTGAATCTTTAACCCAACGCCACCATAATTTTGCCCCTAAAACTTCGCTAAGTACTTCTGGATCATCCAATCCAAGACCCCCGTGATTTTTAGGTTTTCAAATCTTATCCCAGTCCAACAGGGCCCATTTCTTTCTCTCCTACCGCTTACCCCAAAGAAAGTCTCTTTGAATGCTTCCAAATTGTTGTAAAACTCATTTTGGAGCTGGAAGGGCTTAAAGCATGAAGACGGGGATTCATTGAAGAACAACTTTTGTGAGCACCAATCAGCCTACCATGTTTAAAGATCTAATAGTCCATTTCTTGAATTTATCCTGCATCTTATTAATCACTAGCACCCAAATGATTTTTGCAAAGGTTTATGAGTTAGAGAAACTCCTAGGTATTTGGAAGGAAGGACATCCCTTTGAAAGCCCATAATTGTAGCTATATTTCTCTAAATAGTAATATTAGTATTAAAGAAAAAAAATCTTAGATTTGGAGAGATTTTCCTCCATACCTGTAGCCATGGCAAAGTCACACAGGATTTGTTTATAAGAAAGTGTTTCTTTGACCATGGGGATTCCCTACAGCATAGTGTCATCAACAAATTTTCGATCGGTTAAAGCCTGTCCAATCTCAGAAAGTTGGAGACCCTTGATGTTACCAACTTCTTTGGCATGCTTGATAGACCGACCAAGTCCTTCCATCATGACGATAAAGAGAAAGGGAGAGAGCGGATCTCCCTGCCGGAGGCCTCTTGAAGGAGTAAAAGTCTTGGAAGGAGAACCATTAACCAGAATTGAAAAGCTAGAAGAAGTTACTAGTGCCATAACCCATCTTACCCAGTTATGATCAAATCCAAAGGCTAGAAGGACCTTCCTGATATAGGTCCAATTCAACTTATCATAAGCTTTGGCTAGGTCCAATTGCATAATCATTCCCACCTTCCTATTGCTTAATAATGAATGCACCACCTCATGCACTTGAAAGATGTTATTGAGAATTTGTCTACCCTACACATATCCTGATTGCCCCACAGAAACAAGAGAAGGAAGAAGGGGTTTGAGTCTATTGGCAACAACTTTGGATATTATCTTGTACACCACATTGCACAAATCTATGGGTCTAAACCTGTCTGGAGTCTAAGCATTGTCTTGTTTGGGGATTAAGGAGATGAAGGAAGTATTGAGCACCTTCAAAATGGTTCTATTCATCCTAGAATCCTCCACTATATTCAAAATATCTTGTTTAACAATGTTCCAACAAGCTTTAAAGAAATCCATATTGAAACCATCAGGGCCTGTTGCTTTACCATTCTGCATTTCTTTGATGACCTCACTAACCTCCTCTTCAGTCACTGGCCTATTGAGATTGAAATTATCCTCTCTTGTTACTAGCTTAGGTATATGCCTTGTTAAGTCCTTGATAAAATGATCTCTATATGAAATGGTCTCCTCTGCTACACCTTGAAAGTGTTAAACTAACACAGTTTCTATCTCTTCATGGGAATTGAGTAGATAACCTCCCTCATACTTGATCGAAGAGATCCTATTATGAGATTTGTTCACCATGGCGGATCTGTGGAAAAGTCTAGTCTTTCTTTCCCCTTATTTTCGCCATTGAACACTAGATTTTTGTCTCCAAAATATTTCATCGTGTTTACATAAGTTCTCCTAGTCTTGATGATGTTTGGTGACTTGGTTATTTCTAATTTTATCAAAGCCATCCGTGATAAGGGCTTGATTGAGTTCTTGCATTTTTTCTTCAACATCTTTTTTTGCTTCAAAAATACTGCCAAATTCATTTTTGTTTTAGACTTTGAGTCTAAGCTTGATGTGTTTTAGTCTTTTGTGTAGCAGAAACATTCTTGTACCCTGAATATGCAAATATTCTGTCCACCATCTTGCAATATTGTTGATAAATTCTAGGTGGGTGAGCCAGATATTCTCAAATCTAAAAGGTCTGTTCCTGGGGGTACCAATGCCCTGCACCTCAAGTTGTACATGCCAATGGTCCGAGCCTCCAAAGGGGAGAATTCTCACTATCATTTCCTTGTCGGTGAGCATAAGGTCCTCTGAAATTATGAATCTTTCTAACTTTGAGGCTAGTTGAGACTCTCGTCCTCTCTTATTGTTCCATGTAAAGAGGCCATTACTCATATTAGTGTCAACTAGCTTCATATTGTCTATAAAAGTTTGAAATGCTATAGAGTATTTGCTTAAAGTTCTGGTGCCCCCCTTTTTTTTTTCTGAAAGTGATTTGATCATGTTGACGTCCCCACCCATTATCCATGGTACTCCTGCATGTCTATCTCTTAGTTCCACAAGAGAATCTAGAAACTTTAGTTTATCATCCAGTCTTTGGGGGCCATAAACATTCATGAGTAGATAAGTCTCCCTATCTCCCATAGGCTGAATAACTGCTGATAAATAATTCCTAGATGCCTCGACATCTATTATGCCAATCTTTTTTGGGTTCCAAAGAGTGAGTATTCTTCTTGCTATGTTATCTTCTTTGACTTCTAGAAATTCAAATTTATTGAGCCATTTGTTGTGAATTTCTTTTATTTTTTGAATGGAACATTTAGTTCCCTGGATAAAGATTATATCCAGAGCTTCTTGTTTCATTCTATTGCTAAGTAATATTTGTTTCCTTTTACTACCTAGACCTCTGATATTCCAAGATGTGAACTTCATTTTGAGACGTTTGTAAAGGAGTAGCTGGTTAGGTCCTTCATCTTACCTAAATCTATCATTAGCTTTCCACATTCCATCAATAACTCATTCTACTCTTTTTTGCCTCTTTTCTTTCCTGGGTTTCTAGGAGCTAATCTTGGTGTGCTTTTCATAGTTTTCACACCTTCGTTGCCTTGTCGTTCATTGTTTCTTTACCTTTCCAGCCCTTTAGCCTGAGTTTTCCATAGGAACAAATGTTGTACTCTATTGAACTCTTCTTGAGGTAGTGAGTCTACTCCTCCCATATTCCCCTATTTCAAGAACCCTTCCAGAGCTAGGTGTTCTCTATCAAGAATGTCCTATAGTTCATGATCATCCATATCCATCTCACTATGGGTCATTTCTTGGTCCATTTCTAGTTTTCCATCACTCAGCGTAGTCTCTTTCTGTTTGTTAATATCTTATGTTGGTTCACTATTTTCTTCTTTCTCCTTCTCACTTAGGCTGCCTTCCATTACTTGATCTTCCTTTGTTATCTCCTCCTCTTCTTCGAGTACTTGGAACCTGTTTAGATTGGCCTATTTCCCTTCTATTTGATGTTGCTTTGACCCCCTTTGACCCCCTTTTCCTCTATAATCCACTTTGTGAAAGTTTTCAGTATCTTTCCCTGTGGTAGCTTTACTTTTATTCTTTGTTTTGCTGAGAGGGCAGTCTCTAAATAGGTGCCCATGCTCATGGCACTTATGACATCGGAAAGGAATATGTTCGTAATTTACTATTTGCACCCATTATTCATCAAAAACTTCCAAGATGACCTCATCCGGTAGAGCTCCAGAGAGATCCATCTCCACACATATTCGTGTGAAGGAAGTATATTTTCCCCTTCTGGTGGCCTCAGATGCTTTGACAAAATGCCGTAATTTATTTCCTATGGTAGATAATGATTCAGTTTGCCAGTAATCAAGAGGTAGGGAGTAGAGTCTTACCTAGACCGGGACCAAAGTGAAAGGCTCTTGCTCCAGGCGAAAATTCATCATCCACGACCGCACGTAGAGGCCTGCAGCTGCATAAAAGTAGGGCCCTCCTTGAAACACCTTGTATTTGTCCTCGATATTTGTAAAGACCACAGTGAAGAAACCCTTTGACCCAAGATGTAGGTCTATGCCTCCTTCTGGTTTCTAGTGGTTTGAAGGCTATCTAGAATATATTCTTACAGGGCTAGGAGGTTTATGAGAAGGTTCTACAACCTTAGATCTAGGAGCTGGAATTTAGAATGGGATCTATAAGTTGAAGGAGATATTTGTGGAGGAGACTGCATCTTGGGATGTATGCTACTTTTAGTATGTGACCTTATTTCCATTTACAGTCTAATGGCCCTCCTTCTAGCATGAAAAATTTTGATAGCCAAAATTGACTACATCAACATTTGGGAATCCACTCGATCAAAGCCCTAAATTAGACTCTTTTTCATTTGGGGTGGTGGTTCCGACAGCTATTTTGGGTATGGTTAACAATACAAATGGATTATGGATGGAATGGAAAAGGTGGTAGTGATGACTGATAAACTTATAGAACAAATGATATAAACTAAAAATAATCTAATTTACTTACTTTACTTAGGTATCTCGAATCATATGTGATAAAAAAAATTAGCGTTATATCATGAAAATAAATATTCTCATAAGCCAACATTCACAATATCTGTTAAGGAATTAATTTGATTAAATAGTCAATCAAATTAATAACAATCTCAACAGATATGGAAAGAAATTTCATTTTGTCATTGTATTTTATAATGAATTGCTCCCACACGTCAATAGTGATTATGCTTAAATCAATAAAGGAATATATATGAACAATGCATAAGCACTTAAAATAATTCCCTTTAAAAATAAAAAACAAACAGAACTAATAAAAGTACCTGATCTGTAGAAAATTTGTTCATTGTACAATTGTAAAGGTTAAGATATATTATAAAGTAAAACTCAAGTACAAAAGTGCAACAAGAGTTTTCCTTTTTCTTCCAAAATTAGAACCCTTTGCATGAGTTTGAGAGATGGATTTATAGCCTTCTTTACAATAAGAGAGTGAAATAAATTCTCCTACAAACGCTCAACCAAAAACATTACAAATATTATTGAAGTAAATGGTTACAAAATTATCAAATAGTTGAAGTCAAACCAATAGTCTTTTGCCATTGGCTTTCAGTTTCTAGAAGTGGTGACAAATTTGGAGGAGATCAAGGCTTGATGTGCACTTGACAGCTGAAAATGGATGCCTTTTGAGCTGGAAACATTTGAATTGTAGGTTTTAAACCCATACAGAAATTATCTGCATATAAATTCTTAAAAAAAAAAAAAAAAAAAAAAAAAAAACCAATGGCAAAAGAATAAAACATATATCAAATATACATAGAGATTTTCCCCTGGATCCCAAAATCAGGATTACCAGATTGACTTTTCGTTATATTCCTTTCAATGTTACAATACATATGTATACATGTCGAAGCATCCATAAACCCAAATCCATTAACCCTGGATTAGAACATAACTATAGTTCCCTTGACCGAATCTACAAAATTCCATGGAAATAAAACCATTAAGCCCAAAACCATGTGTGAAATCCATGCACAAAACCATAGGTAGGTCCACCCACCTAAAATAGTCTAAAAAAAAAATTCTTGGGGCACTATCCCAAACTCCATGCCCACTCCCCTGCATACCGCCAGACGGGGGGGGTAGCCTCCCCCCTATGACCCCCATAATATGCCCAACGCAATGTACAAGGGGGGATTATGCCCCCCCTGTGACCCCATCATGCGTGGGGTAGTCTTGGAAAGAATATAACACACATCCAACATGAATGGATGTATTGGTATGTTCTTTTAGGACTAGCCAATGACTATGGGGCTTGATTAGAAATTTCCAATTAAGTTCAACATTCACCTTGGTTAATTGGTCAATTCTTTTAGCAAACTCGACCAATTCCTCAAACCAATCCTTTTCTAATTTGTCTACATTTGACAACGAATCCTCTGGACGACTCAATATTAAATTTGATTCAAGTAATAAATATGTAATGGATTCCACTATAGAATTAGAAAAATCATGTGCTTCACTGACCAACTTCTTTACCAAATGAATTATGGCTTTGCAGCTTTTGAAAATAATATATTTTTGCATTTCATTAACTTTGGAAAAATCATATTTCTCTCTGTCAATACTATTCTGCCATTTTAGTAGTCTGTTGAAATCTCATTTGGTGTCATTGAGTAGGATTCAATATCAACGAACTCCTCAGTTAATGTATCTCCCATATTGCACTTTGTTTGAATCAAACCCAGTGTCTCACAAATAAGTTGATGTTGCTTTTGGAGCTGAGTGTTAAGCTAATAGGCCTCTTGTTTGAATTTGATTAAATGAGGGGTTCTGACCTGAATATTCTCTAATTTTTAGTGTAAATCATTGAGTTTTCCATCCATTAGCTTTATATCTTTATCATGATGGTTTACAGTGCATTAAACTATTTCTACAGCTCTGTCAAGGTGATCTCCTTTTGGTTTAACTCTATCTACCACTACGCTTTCAATTGTTCCTTTTCTTTTACATATTTCTTTTCCATGGTAGTTGTCCTGTCATTCGTCTCCTTCAGCAATACATGTGCCTCTATTGCTTTTTCCATAGTTGTAGAGGCATAGGTACGTGTAAATTAAGTCATTTTACCTAGCTCATCTATAGTAGGAACAGAGGATCATTTCCAAAGGACTTCAAGAGAAGTAGTTAAAGGAGCTTTTCCTAGGACTAATACTTAGGAATCATCTAATTTTCTCTTCTATCTTCCCCTTTTCACAACAATTTCATACATTAGGCTATAAAAACTATCCATAAGAGGAATCTCCTTGATATCCACGAAGATTTCAGAGATAGGATTAGCAGGGATAATTTCTACTTCAAGATGAGTCACTACTAGTGTCTTTTCAGGTGCCATTTGACGCAACAAAGTCTTTTTCTTAGTGTTGGGATTACTATTTGGATTTTTCTGTTGATAAGTAGTCTCTTCTTATAGGTCACGATTTCTTGTGCTCCATTTTTCAACTGTTTAATAATTTCTATAATTTTTTTTTCCATACCTTTCCCCACTTCAAGTGTTCTATATGAACTTTTCCTTCACAGTTTCAAGAACAGATTGTTCCCATTTGTTGTGATTGACTAGAAACCATTATATCCTTTACGGAGAAACATAATTCTAAAGGAAGAAGTACTAAATTCATAGGTAAAAGGGACAACCTTGAATTTCTAACATCGATGAACTACTCTCATTCTTTCACTAGTAATTTTTAATGAACATTGTTTAAAATCGTGTTGTATGAATGGGTTTCAACGAACAAATCACCAAACTATTGTTCCTCATGACGAAACTTTCAAACACCAGAGGTTGTAGCAATGTGTCGTGCTACTCCATTAGGGTCATATTTCCTAATGGGGAAGATGGAAAATTTTAAGACGTCTGTAGGTTGCACCTCTTTTTCTACATGACCATAATTAGCCAAGGAATAAATTCTGAGAGGGAGAGGAAACTTGATCCAAACCCTTTTCTTGCAGTCTTTCAGTGCTTTAGTTATTCCATGGGCTACTGTCTAGTAAGCCACTTCATCGCATATCAGTTTATGAGGAATGTAGAGAGACAAGACATGAGTTGCTACATAACTTCACCAAACTCTCATATACGTAAACAATTCCTCACCGAACCATTTCCCAATTTTCTTAAGGTTGTCCGTGGTTTTCAGGGACACTCTCGGAGGCTTGGCTTCAAACACTATTTCATAAATAGGAATGCGGACTCGATGCAAGATTTCATGAAAATGGTCAAAACAATTGGACTCTCAAAGAACATTATGATAAATATTAATTGGGAGAGGATCAAAAGGATTCCATTTCCATCCCATGCCTGGGAAATCCAAGGAAAAATAAAGGAAGTCCATAATATATGTAAACATGTAAAATGGGTGAATAATGTTTTCGGAAACACTTTGAGAGGTGCAGAAAGCCAGAATGTTCTTAGCTACGTAATTGGAAAATAGGGTGTCCTAATCAAATATATAGCCCTCAAATGCCCCATCAATGAGGGAAACCCAACAATAAGGAACCTCAAAAATGTTGGGATAAGAATATAATTTGCACAACATGGTGGCAGTTTGACATAAAGGAGTAGCAAGTGAGGCTATAGAATACTTACTGTCCTCCTCTACTTTATGTGTATTTAGTTCTTTCCTCCAATCTTTTAAGGAATCAGTAGCTTCTCCATGCTTATTGACACAATCTTGCACATGTTTTTTGGTCAAAAGTGCATTGTGGTTTTGAAAAATATTACATCCCTTGAATGTATTTCAACATGAATGAGGAAATCACTATTCCCAGGTGTGAAATTTCACTCTGTAATGTTGATATTCTCTACTACCCTTCTAACCATATCGATATAAGGCATTAATCTAGACTTCACTATAATTCTTTGCAAGAAGGAATTCACTACTTCTTGATGGGTTGCCTCTAGCGAAGGTACTTCGCCATCCACTATCACAATCCTCATTGTAACTTGTTGCCCTTCATATTCGAAAAACATATAAATATTCTCCCACAGAGTACTCCCTAAATCCCGGGTACAAACTATGTATGAGAAAAAGCCTGAATGAGGAAGCTTATCATCTATAATCTCCTTGTTTGGGCCAATAGGTTGCGGTGCAAGAGCTTTCCTTTTAGAGATTTCCTTCTTCATTTCATCTAGCTGGGAAGTATTAGAGCTCCCCTATAAAAAGAGAAGAAAAAAATTAACAAAGCAAAGTAAATATGTGTAGTAGTAAAAATGAATTGTAAACTGAAGGTTTAACCCATTAAATGAACTAATTTACCACTATAAATGTGTCATTGAATAACCATAATGAGTGTGTTTAATTGATTGGACAATGGATAGGTGGGAGGCCATGTGTAGAGTGCCACGTGAGAGCCTTGGCGTAAAGCACCCAAAAGAAAGTTAAAATTGGAATTTTATAAAGTAAGCAGGCTTCGGGCTTACCAATAGTGTAGGAGTGAGAGAGAAGTGATAGCTCAGAAGGGGAAAAGCCCAAAAGTAAATAAAATAAAGTTTTGGGTATTGGGGGTGCAGGGTGAATAGAGAGGAGAGAGGAGTATCTGGAAGACTGGATGACCGTAAGATATTATAAATTGAATTAGGAAAATGTTATGGGCTTCTGGAGTGGCCGACTAATAGAGAAAAGTGGGGCTACTACTAATAAAATAGGAAATTATATTATATAAGCAGAAGTGGGGCGTCATACTCATAAATAAATCATATAATACTATATTAGTGGGAGTGTGGGCCAAAAATTATCTACACACTATTCAATAATTGCGATGATGTGGATGCAAGAGACCCATGTGCCCGTAATATTTTGGAATTAAACTTTAAAGAGTTACGGGTTGTCGAGGTTCTAGGTACCTACTTGTCTAGTAGTTAAGTGCCAAATCAAAAGTGCACTCTCCAAAGTGTTTAAGAATATTGGTTGACGCTGCGATGGTTCTTTAAAAGGCATATTTTATTATTTTTTAAATGCTTAATTAAAGCAAAAAGTGTTTTTTTAGAGGGTAAATTATAATCTTAGAAAAAACAAAAGGGTCCCCATTATTATTACAATATAAAAATTAATGGGGGTTGTTGTTTCCTACAACACAAAGACAAACCCAAATCTGACTAGATAGAATGAACATGGAGGCGCTTAATTATGGGATCACATTCCGTCCAAAAAGGGTTTTCATTTTGCATACTCATAAAATCCCATATTGTGTGTGCTAAGGCTGGTATGCACTAAGAACTAACCAGTCCATATCTAACTAACCCGTGGGTTTTTTGTACTAGATCTTCAACATTATGAGAAAAACTTGCCCATCTAACTCTTTTAAGTAAGCTCATGCCTATCATATCCCCTATGGCTCCTACGGCATTCATAAGTGACCCAAATTCATGTGTAGATATAAAAAAATGAAATCTATCGACTCCTAGGGATACAATCTTTCGTCTGCCTCAGCCGGATGGAGGTATGGAATAGACACGTTGTTGTAGCTCCACCCAATCCCATACATAGAGAAAAACAACCAGTAGACTTTCTAAAAGAAAAAGAAAAAAGACTCACCCCTACATCATTCTCTAAAATCCCAATTTCACAATAAAATTTTATGCTCCAAGAAAAATCACCAAAAAAAACATAGCAAACTGCACCATCACCACCATTGTGAGAGTTAATCAATTTAAAAATTATACATATAATGTTTAAAAAATTTAATAAAATAATTTATTTAACATTTTCTGTATGTTAAAAAATGAAAATCTTATCATTAATATATATATCAACAATTTATCATTTTTAATATGGAATTCTTATAACTTTTAATAAAAAAAGTTGGTGTCGTAATCACTGTTTGTATGAAAGATACTTGCGAAGACTTGTAGAAAAATTCAAACTGAAGACAAAATGAATAAATACCTTATAATTCATATATAATTTAATGTTTTATTATGGTTTAATTATGTATATAATTTTAAATTTTTATATAAAAGAGTTTCTTTGCGTAAATCACAATAAATTTCATTTGTCAACGCGTTTCGAACCAATAAGTGTGGCATCATCAGGACAAGTTGAATGAATCAGGCTTAGTATGATTAAATAGATGGAGCAAAAACTCTAATGGTTGTGTTCCAAGACCAGACTTAGTATGATTAAATAGATAGAGTAGAAACTCTAACGGTTGTATTCCAAGACCACGTAACGACTATATTGACAATGGCTAGATTTGACTTCATTAGGAGAATAACCAATATTTAATTACAAAATTGATTTAGGTTTGTTAAAATCTTAAAAGTGAACAACCCTTTTTAACCACTTATATTTATTAAAATAAATTATAAAATAAATTAATTTACATTAATAATTAGTTATCAAAGATTTTGTATATAAAAAGTAAGAGTAATTAATAGTTAAATATAAACATTATTAAATATATAAAAATACATAAATATCAGGATATATATATAAGTCAAAGGGGCTATTCTATATACCAATAAATAATAAATTAATTATAAATTTAATTTCATTTTTAATAATAGTTATAAATAGAATTTAACAAATATGAAATTAATCGAGTAATAGAGTAAATTTAATTATGATAAAAATAATAATAATTATAATAAATAAACAAATAAATAGAAAGTCAACCAAGTTATTAAATCTAAATAATGGAGTAGTTAGTTATAAGAGTTATAAAAATTGGGGTAATACCTAAATAGCAAGTTGTAATATCATTTACATTTATAATATTACTAATTAAATAATTAAAAAGAGTCCATTCACTTTTAAGATTTTAACAAACCTAAATCAATTTTGTAATTAAATATTGGTTATTCTCCAAATCTAGCCATTATCAATATAGCCATTACCTAGTCTTGGAATACACCCGTTGGAGTTTCTGCTCTATCTATTTAATCATACTAAGCTTGATCTGCTCATTTAACTTGTCCTCATGATGAACCACACTTGTTGGTTCGAAATGCCTTGACAAATGAAATTTCTTGTGATTTACGCCAAATATACTCTCTTATATTTGATATGGATCACAGAACCTTCAATTCAGCAATTTTAAATTTTTAATAAATGAATTCCATACTATGAATTTTATATTAAGATGATGTATAATCAATATCTATTTTATTTTTTTATTAGGATGGTATATAATTAATTTCTATTTTAATAATGTTTTATTTTTATAGTTATATATAATTTTCAATAAAATTATAATTTTGAATTTTATTTAAAATATAGAATAACTACATTCAATTCCAGAATTATATAATTTAAATTCCATTTTATAAAAAATAAATAACTCAATAACACCTCAAAACATACAAGAAGTAAGCTAAAACTGTGCTGTACCAACCAATTTTAAACAGAAATTAATTTAAAATATGCTAGACAAAAAATAATTTTAAAAAACAAACCCGAACACACCAAAAATTCGAAGAGTTAAATAAAGCGGTCATATTGCAACCGGATGTCCAATGCCTAACGCTTTTGTCACTGTTCAGTGAGACTAGCTATGGTGATCCTGCAAAAGTAAAGTTTTGTTCAACAAATATACAAGTTGTTAATAGGTAATAAGTTCAACAAATATACAAGTTGTTAATAGGTATTAAATTAGTTAAGGTTATATATATTTAGTTTTGGGTAATTAATTTGTTAAAATTTAATTGTGAGTATAGATAGCTCAGGCCATTTAATTCTTTTTCAACCTGTGTTTTCAGAATAATCTGCTAAAATCTAAAAATGGACCTATCTAAAAGTGGACATATACAACCGGCTAATTTAATTCTCGTTTGCAAACTACTTATTTTCAACCCATGTTTTCACTCCAGCTATCAGGTCATGCGTTTCGTGGGCTGAGCAAACCATTTAGGTGAACACTGCAGCTGTCAGGTCATGCGTTTGGTGGGCTGAGCAAACCATTTAGGTGAACACTCCAGCTGTCAGGTCATGCGTTTGGTGGGCTGAGCAAACTATTTACATGAACATCATAGTACCAACTGTGCGTTTTCACTGCAGTAATCAGGTCATGTGTTTGGTAGGTTGAGCATACCATTTCCATGAACATCATGGTACCAATTGACTCTATTATAATGCTGGAATTGTGATTAGCAGCATTCGAAGTTCTCGACTGATAGTTTTTCAATGTAGTTTTGTCAAATCTGTGGAGAATGGTCGGTTCTGGATTTTCGTGGCTCAACGACAGCCTAATTGCTAAAATTTTCAACGATTTGGGATACTGTTAAAAGCGTGCATATGGTGGAGTTTATGAGTAATGTTTTAAGCACAAATCGTATCATTTAATGCTGCAGTTTTATGGGAGTAATGTTTTAGGCACGATGGTGACAAACGTATCATTTATTGTAAGGCGTGTGTTAAACGGGACTGAAATGGGTAGGATTGGAAAGAAATCGATTCTAAAGAAGTGGACACTAGGTGAGTCTCAAATAACTTGCAAAGCACCTCTATTTATACAAAAACATGGAGAACAGGTTGGGTTGGGGTTAATTTGGTTGTTCGCCAACCTTGATGCATGTGACAGGCCTTACACAGTAAGGTTTGGTTGTGATACCCTTGCAAATCTTGATCATCGAAATCATTTCCGTGGGCACTCAGCGGGTAGTGAGAGACCTTACATAGTAGGCTCTCGCTGTGGTACCCATACAAGTCTTGTAGGGTCATCCAGATCCTTTCAATTGGTAGTTTGTAAATTTTGAGAGATAGAATGGTCAGTGCAAAGAATGATATTTTTCAATCATTCCATGAATTCGCTTTTGAGGTGACATCGATTGAAATATTAAACTTGTAACAATGTCCAACTTTGTTTTATTTATAAACGTTAGAAAGATATAATTAAACATTTGAGGTGACATCGATTGAAATATTAAACTTGTAACAATGTCCAACTTTGTTTTATTTATAAACGTTAGAAAGATATAATTAAACATGGTTGGAGTCATCTTAGAGTTTCAGTCTTTGCATTGTTCATTCCTGTATTATGATGTATTATGAGGTTTGATCTAAAGCAGCTTACGCCATAGTTATCCAATTCGGTCGTGTCTGTAAAAAAATTTGAAAATTCTCGATTCATTCTATTCGGCCGGATTTCTTCTCAAATTCCAATCCTCTGGCGGGGGATAGAGTTGAGTTGGTCTGATGTGATTGAAGGACTGATGTGATGTTCAAGTAGACCAATGGGACACTCAACTGCCTTTGCTTCTTAGGATGTTTCTTTCCCTAGTGCTACTGGGGGACCGGGTGTGGTGTATTGATGTTTTATCTAATATCTTAGGAATACGGTTGATGTGAGGCCGTCACGGCTTATTTTTTTTTTTTACGTGAAACCAGGGTTGATCGATGACGAGTGCTCATCTTTCCATGTGGTTGTTCGTTTTATATATATATTGGTTATGAATTTGTATCCTCTTTCTTCTTATCAGTAACCAGGCTGGAGCAAGGGGGTCTGTATATGCGATTCCAATCATATCTTAATTGTTCTATAACTGACTTATGTTTTAACTTAAAAAGGTCAATGATGGCCCATAGCACACCCCGTGTTGGAGATCCTGAACGCAATATATTGGGCAAGCTCAATGAAGAGAAAAATTAATAAATTTTTATTAACTATAATGGAGACTCAATTTTGATTAATAAAGGATCCATTCATGAATATGTCATTCCAGTGGCCAGCATCTAATATATGGAATTTTGTTTATCACTTTTTTTTCCAAATTAATATTGTGTAAAATACAAGGTAAGGGAATAATACCACTCGACGATGATGGGATCAGAAGATATGATAAATGTTGCGTATTTTTTTTACTAAAATATGTTAGTATAATATAATGCAAACCGTGAACAACATTCTTTGATTAGTGCCCCAAATTACAATGCCAATCGTAAGCGTTTTTCATTGTAATACCGACAAGACGCTCATTCTAGTTTAATTCTGCAACAAATATTTTCAAACTCTGTTTCTCGCCTTCTCACGTTAGGATTAGGCTTTTATAAAGTGTTGCGTCGTACCCATAAAGAAATATTATAATATTATATGAGTGGGAGTGTGGGACAAACGTTATATTCCCATTGTTCGATAATTGTGATTATGTGGAGCCTGGAGACCTGCGTGTTTGGAAGCTTTTGGAATTAATCTTTAAAGAGTTACAGGCTTCCGTGGTTCTAGGTACAAGAGTACCTATTAGTTAAGTGTGAAAGAAAAAGTGCACTTTCCAAAGGGTTTAAGAATATTGGTTGAGGTTGTGTTTCTTTTCGAAAAGGAATAAATTATTATATTTTAAATTATTAATTAAAGAATAAATAGTGTTTTAAAGGCTAAATTATAAAATTAGAAAAAACAAAAGTGTTCTTATTATCATTATAATTTAAAAAATAACGGGGTTGTTGTTTGTTACAACAGTTGGCAACCCAATGGGGAAACAATTATCATTGTTATGAATATACGAAATTTATAAAGATAAAAGAATAGAAACTAGATGATATGTGAATGCTATAATTCAAATTTCCCATCAAATATTTCCCTCCTACACAAAACATCAAGAAGAATTTTATTATCATTATTTTTAAATTGATGAATATTTTCCTCATAAATTGTACAATTATAGCAAAGTATGCATAAGAAACAATAGATATTATTCATGGTTAGCTTTGAGAATAAAAATTAGTTGGTGGAGTTTAGTGTTAAAAATAATCATCGATACCACAGGGAGAGCCACTGCTACCTGTAGGCGTCCATAGTCTTCACAAGGTTATTGTTTAGCCCTTGAAATGCTAGTATGCCATCCATTAGAAAGATGTTTAGAGAAAATATATTTTAAACATTTATGTTTTCCACAATATATGTTAATTGAAAGCCACTATCCTCGCTTGGTGATTAGATATTAAGAGTTCCATTCACATGACTTAACAAGAGTGAACAAGCCAACTCCTGATGAGACCTCTTGTCTTATACTCATATGGATAAAAGCCACTACCCTGGCTTGGTGACTAGATATGGTAATGTCACTACTATTAGAACCCATGATCATAGTAGCTCGGCTCATGATGAGACCTCCTATATTTCAATTAATTTTTATATTTTTGAATTACACTCTAAAAGTATTTACCTAATTGATGGGGAGGAAAATCCACTCGTGAGTGATGAGATGACATAAAAATTCTAAGATAACTGATATTTTCTTGATTAACTTTGTATCTTAGAAGCTGATAATTTAGGAAACTTTTGATAGACATTTTTTTTTCATGGTCTTGGGGTTAAAAATAGTTCAGAATTACAGTAAACCACAATTAACCATAGCTAGTGATTCTATTGTTTGGGAAACATAAACAAAAACATAGTAATATTATCTCAATTGTGATTTCATTTAAAGATAAAACTTCATATACAAATAGTAAAGAATAACATAAATCCTAATAAAAAATCCAAGGACATAGCACATGACTACAAAATCGTTGCATGTAAAGAAAGGCATGGAAGTAAAACTACTCATGAAAGGATCAAAAAATGAAACCCATCAGATGTACATATGGTTATTTACATATCTATAAGAGTAATGATGAGATTTCATGAATTTTTTTTTTTAAGGATTAGTCCATTTATAGGAAGAGTTCCTTTCCTCCGTTGAAGATATTGTAAGATGAAGGTTGATGGACCAACTTGTTTAACAATCTAAAATGGGCCTAACCATTGTTTTTGAAATTTAGTGTGTTTACATTTTTCTTCATGGGTCGTGTCCCATTTTAACACTAGGTCACCAACTTGAAAAAGTTTACTACCAAGTGGACCACTATCGAACCACTCTTCGACAATTGTTTGATGTTCAACATAAGTTTGATTTACTTATCCCTACCATCCACTACTTTAAATGTCTAAGATAATTTGTGTTGCGGGGATGAACAAGGTTGTTCTTCAATTGATTATACTAAAGCCATGGAAGGAAAAGAAACATTTGGTGGGAGAAATTCCCCTTTCCCATAAACCAGGAAGTAGGGTGAGTTGCCTAATGATGATTTATAAGTTATTCTATTAGCCTAAAGAGTAGAAATCAAGGCCTTATCCAATTTATTTTATTTTCGTCTTCGTTCGATAATCCTTAAGATATTTTTAGTGGTAGATTATGCTAATCCATTACCTTGAGAGTAACAATTAGAAAAATACTTAATTCTAAATCTTCTTTTAAGTGAAAATTTATTTAGTGCATTACCAAAAAAATATGAGGCAATGTCAAACATTAAGGCATTAAGGAGACCAAACCTAGTAATAATATGTTGATAAAAAAAATCAATGATTTGTTTTCAATTAACAACTTTTAAAGGGATGGCCTCCACCCATTTTTTTGAAATAATATGTAGTTGTGAGGATATAATTATGTTGATTTGAGGAATGAGGAATGATCTCACCTATAATGTCTAGTCCCTATTATTCAAAGGGTCGTTCAATGTTTACTGGTTATAACGCTAAGGTAGCCTTCCTTTCTTTGCTTGAAGCTATTTGGTAGATTTTGCACTTCCTAATATAAAGTATGAGTGTATTTAAATAAAGTTGGCCAATAGTTTCCAACATGAAGGATTTTATGTGCAGTTATGTCTCCTCCATAATTTTTATGAGCTAGTACATCGTGCATCTCCTACAAGACCTTATCAACCTCAAATTCATCAAGACATCTAAGAAAAACAATCATAATTTTTCCAAAAAATATTTCTATTTACAAGCTGATATTGATTTTTTTTCAATCTCAAGGATATTTTATTTTTAGGGTCAAATTCAACAGGTGCATACCCGTGAGTTAAATAAAAGATGAGGTGAGAATATTGAGAATCAGATTAGAGAATTACTACCTCTTGTACTTCTTTATGCTCACTTGAGATGTTATATGATGACGTGTCACAAGAATCAATAACCATATTCCACAAGCCTTGTCCCTACACAATCTTGGTAGGTTTGATCTCTAGGTCAAACTCTTGAAGAGTTGTAATCCTATTTTCTCTTTTTTATCTGAGATCTTTCTGAATAAGTAGTCGTCTTACTGCTGAAAATGGCACAACACCTTTGTATGAGATTTAAACAGAAAGGGTATGAAATATTTGCTAGAATTGAATATTACAAAGGCTTGTTTCTCGACATTTGAACAGTTCTGTTATGCCTCCTGTAATGTTGAGCTATTTAATTCAATAGGGGATTCTGCTCCTTCATAATTCTTTTGTGTCAATACAACTTCATATGAATGATTAGAAGCGAAAGTATGTAAAATAAATTATTTGAGTAATCAAGAGAAGACAAAGAAGGATCTTGAATTATGGCTTGCTTCATTGAGTCAAAAGCATTTCTCTCAATTATACCCCACTTATAAGTTGAGTTCTTCATAATCATATTTTGTAATGACATGACAATTTGAGAAAAACTCGGGATGAAACGCTTTGCGAAATTGATTTGTCCTAGAAAGGATTGCATTGATTTTTTATTGTGAGGTAATGAAATCTTAGAGATGGCTTTAATTCTATCATGATCTATATGATACCTTCTTTAGAAACAATGAATCCTAATAGTTTACTCTCAATCAAAGAAAAAAATGAATTTTTAGGGTTCCTAGAAATACTATACTTTCTACACCTTCCAAAAATTTGGTTTGGATCTTTAAATGATTATTTTGGTTTCTAGAATAAATAATAATGTTATTGAGGCAGATTAACACTTATTTATTGATAATACCCCTAAATTATATATCCATGGTTGTCTAAAATGTGGCCCTTACATTAATTAAAACAAAGGAAATTTTATGATAGGCATACGTACCCTATTTGGTTTTGAATGTGGTCTTCCACCTATTAGAAAGATGTACCAAAATACGAATATAACATGAAATGAAATCTACAAAATATATTAATTCAGAGCCTGCTACTCATTGTAAAATTTTCTCCATAAAAGGCAATGAGAAATTATCCTTCTCAGATGCTTTTTTCAAATTCTTGAAATCTATACAAATCCTAATATCACTGTTCTTTTCCCTTATTGGGACTAGGTTGGATACCCACTTTGAATGTCTAATAGGAAAAATGATCTTGGCTTTGAGTCATTTGTATAGTTTAGCTTTAATTTAAGACTCAAGGTTAGGATGAATTTTCCTATGTTTTTGTTGCATTGGCTTGACATCTAGCATGATAGGAATTGTATGCTTGATTATTGAAGTATCATATGTTTTCAAGTCATGATAGCTCCACCAAAAAAGATCTTTATATCTTTTGAGCAGATGTAAGAAGCCAAGCCTTTCATCTAGAGAGAGACCTAGTTCATTATTAATGTTTTGTGATTTTTCAGTAGTACCTAAATTGATAACCTCAAACCTTAAAGTAGAGCTTTTAATTTTGCATTTAGTTGGGTGCTTGAGTCTGTCTTTAAGGTCATAGAGATCCTCCAACTTAACTACTGACTTAGGAAAATTATTTTATGTTCTATATTCTCCAGAAGATTTACTAAGTTCCTTGTCGTGTATGTCCTCATCTATAATTTGTTCATTGTAGGTCCATTCGGATGTGAGAAAACTTATAATGTCACCATCATTGTTAAAAACTCCCCAGTTGGTGTATCCTCAGGAATAGAAGGACGAAAAATCAACTCGATTGAGAAATGTTTAGGACTAAAATCTTCTGGTGGAACCAAATTAGATGTAACATTGGGCAACAAATCAACACTTTCATTTTGTAATTTGGGAATAGGAGAAATATTAAATGCAAAAAATTGAGATGTTATGTCCTGAACCAAAGATTGATAATGTTTAAGATAGTTAGAAACACAATGCATGTTGTTTCTAACCTATTTTATGACTATATCTAAATCGCCAAAGACTTTCAAGAACTTGACATATAGACTAATTTCCTTTTGCATTCCCTAGACAACTGCTTCATACTCCTCCATGTTAATTGAGCACTGAAACTCAAGACTGCTAGTGAGCATGTTTTTTTCAATTTTTGGACAAGCTAGAATACAACCTACTCGTGCACCATCATTAGACTTAGATCCATTGAAATAAAGGGTCCAAAACAAACTTTTTATAGAAATATCTACAAAAGAATATACAATATTTACACATTGAGAGGAATCTATTTATGAAAAATTTTCAATTTGTGATGACACGAATTCTTGAAGATGAGGATAGACCTATGCAACAAAATTACCAAAGAAGGATTCAACAGAATACTTCTCAAATATATTATTCATGCAGGGAAGAGGTTAGTTTTCTTCATCAAAATTGGTCATTGTATACTTGATGTGTTTTTCTCTATCAATCCAAATTTGATTTGGTTTTTCCTTATAAGGTAGTGAGAGATGAGACCAATTAGTAGGGAAATAACCATTGAGTTTTTCAGACTAATCTCTACTCAATATAAGACCATAAAATTTTGGAATGTCAACAACTATAATGTAAATTATTCAGAAAAATTTAGGATTTGATGACAATATGATTAAAACTTCATTCATCTGTCCTAAAACTTTGACCCTTTTTTTTATAGATGAAGTATTTGAGTGACAACTTTTTGTGGCTTCACATTCAATTTTAAGATAACTAAATCAGGCATAATGTTTTATGAAGCACCTAAATCAACTAGACAATTATGAACATTTTTTTTTAAGATTTCAAAGGTTAAGAGGAAAGGAGGTGTCTGTGAATCTAACCTATCTCCAATGAGAATAACAGTTGTTGGATGAATCTTGTCTTAAGATGAAGTAGGAGGCTTAGTCTTAGTTTTATTCTTAGGATCCTTATTTGTAATAGTAGTTAATGGAAATGAAGAAGTTGGGATGACATTCAAAGCATTAATCAATAATCTCTACTATTGTTTTAGTTCATTGACTTCATAGAGTGGTTTATTTTCCTTTGTTTTCTACATATATTCAACAATGTTATATTCAATACTATCATATATAATCAAGGTTTTGGATGAAGGTTAAATTGAAGAAGAAGTTTTAGGAGTACTAGATGAAGAACCAATAGTTTGGTCAAAAGTTTTCATAGGCATACATTTTTCAGCTGAAAAATCACTTCCAACCTTTTGACTTTTTGAGGGTGTATCTACAGGTCCTTTACTTCTAGTTGTAATAAGAAGAGATTCTTCCTCTTCCTCATCTGAGGTAGGTATAATGTAATCCCAAAGTTTGTTTGCTTCAATTACTTCTTATTCTTCTTCAATTTCTTCTTCAACAGGTCGTGCTTCCTCTTCTTCATCTTCTTCATCATCTTTCTCAACAATTGATATCTGTATGTGTGACTGAGAAAGGGGGTGTAGTTGGCTGAGTTCTTCTGACAGGTCTAAACAATCGTCTTGAGGAAGAAATTTCAGCTACTTCCTTCTTTAACTCAACCATTTCATTTGGAAATGTCTTAAGAACCTTTTGTAATCCTTCCATGTCATATGTATCGTGGGTACTTTTATTCTTTGGTTCATCTTCAAATTCCATTTTTTTTGTAGGCTTCCTTTCTTCGGCAACAACTTTCTTTTCCATTTCCAACATTCTCCTTTCAACAATCAATGCTTCTTTCATGTTTCCTGGAAGTGTGTGTTCATGTGGTCTATTGACAAACATCACTATAGAGGAAGGAAGGGCACTAATGTACCAATAAACCTATGCTTCTTCACCTGGTCTAGCTATACTTAGGATATTATTTGAAATTTTATTAAATATGGAGTTAATGTTTTTATTTTTTTCATTAGGTGCGACTTTGAGAAACATAGTAACCAATCAAAAGAGAAAATTATCGATTACAATTTTTTTGAAGGTAGAAAAAAAATCACCCAATTTTGAAAAGTGGTTATTCATAATAGACCCTTTTTTTGGAGCATATTTTTGGCACTTTAAATTTTCTTATGTCTCAAGTATTAACATTTTTTTAAATGTTAGTGATTTTCCTGTTGATTTTGAAAAGTGTTGATGCAACATCAATCCCTTTCTGCTGCATGGCTTATTTTTGACACTTTAAATTTTCTAATGAATTAAGTGTGAATAATGTTTTTAAGTGTTGATTATTTTATGATTTTTCAAGTTGTCTTATTCATCTTCTTGTTTTTCATCCTAAGAGGTTTATTTTTTAAGGGTTTTCCAAGCATGTGTTTTTTGTTTTCCTTTGTAATGTTTTTTTATAAAGAAAATTTTAATTTGTTTTGCAAGGTTTAAAAAAAATAATAACATTAATATTTTGAGGTTAGGATTTTTTATATATCTATATATCGTTAATGAATACTTCAATACACATAAAATAATTGTCACTAAAAAATAACAATTTTAAACACTTCGCAAAAAATACACATTTTGCATATAGATATAATTAAAAAAATATGTATTTCATGACCTTTTCACTAAGAAAGACATGTTCAACAAAATATTTTTATGCAAAAATTGAATATAAAGTTCGAAAGCCAACAAATTTTATGAAATCTTTATGAATTTCATATTCAAAGATAATGATATTTTAAATATTTTAAAAAAAAAATGATTCAAATGAGATTTAGAGTAAAAACAACCAAAAAAAAACATACATTAAAAGAATATTAGAAACATAAAAAATTAAATTAAAAGAAAAAAAAGAAAAAAAAACTAAAGGAAAAAATATATCAAAATAATTTAAAAACAAAATTGGCTCAAAAAGTAATTAAAAGTAAATGAATCCAAAATGTATATATATATATATATATATATATATATATAAGTAAAAGAAATTTAATAAAAAAATTAAAATTAAAGAAACAAAAAAACATAGAAAAGTAAAACTTTAAAACAATAATTAAAAAACCACATAAAAAAATTGAAGGAATAAAAAACATACTAAAAAACAAATTAAAACTATTAGAAAATAATAATAATAATAATAAGAATAAGATAATAATAAAAATAAACACATTAAAATTTAAAAAAATAAAAATAAACATTTAAAAAAATTATAAAAAAAAATTCTTTTAAGAAAACGGGCCTTGGCACGTGGGGAGTTGCGGGAAGCTCCCCACCTGCCTAGGGCCAAAGCCCTCTAGGCAAAAAGTTGATTCCCAGAGCCCAGGTCCCAGCCCCGTAGCTCCCCAACTGCCTAGGCCCCTGGCCTGCACCAATTTTCTAATTATTTTATAATGTTTTTCATTCTTTATTTTTTTTAAATGTTTTTTTCTTTATTTTAATTATTATTTTTATTTATTTGTTGTTTTATCTATTTTTTAATTATCATTTCTAATATTTTTTAATTTGATTTGTTATTTTTTTAGTTAATTTTTAATTTTCAGTTAACTTTTAATGTTTCTAATTTTTATTTTTGAGGATTTTTTTAATTTTTGGTTTTAAAAATTGTATGTTCTATTTTTTTTTAAGATTTTGTTTAGTTATTTTTACTTTAAACCTTATCTTAATCATTTTTATTCAAAAAATTAAAAATGAAAAATAAAAATACCTAAAATGTCATGATCTTTGAATATAAAATTCATCAAAATTTCATAAAATTTTTGTATTCAAGCTTCTATGATCCATAATGAATTAAACAAAGTCTTTGGGTAGAAATCACATGAGATAATTTTTTGGCCAACACATTTCGAGCAAACAAATGTGGTTCATCATCACGGCCAGATGAAGAGGCAAACCATGGCAAAAGCTTAAATACAGAGCAATGTAGAGACATAATTTCATGTAATGGCTATATTTGAACAATAACGTTTAAATTATAATATTAATTTATTAGTATATCAGAAACAAATATTATTAAGCAAGGACTATATTAAACGGTTCGTTTTTGGAAAAAATATTTAAATATTGAAATTTTTTATTTTTCCAAATTTTTCATAAAAATCTTTTACGCGTGAGGTTCCTCCAAGTTTCGTTTTTTTTTTAATATTTTTTTTGTCTTTTTTATCAATTTAATTTAAAATGTTTTTTTAGTTTTCAAAGTTTTTTTTTTTATTTTAATTTTTTTAATTATTTCTTTATTTATATATATATATATATATAAATTGTGCTCTTTTTAATGGTTTTTTTGTCTAATTTTAATGTTGTTGTTTATTTTCTTGTTCTTTTGTTTGTTTTATTTATTTAGCTCACCAATATTATTTATTTATTTATTTTTGATGTTTTTTGCGGTTAAATTTTGAAATTATTTTCTTAATTTTTTTTTTAATATTTTAATTTTTTTATTTATTTAAATTTTTTATTAATTTTTTTATTTCTTTTTTTTGCATTTTTATGATTGATATTTTTTTGTTTTGTCTTTTTTGATATATTTCTTTATATTGTATAAGTTTTTTGTCATGTTTTCTTTTTTTCCTATGTTTTAATATATATTTTTGTTTACTTCTTGTTACTTTTTTAAATTCTGTGCTTTTTTTTTTTTTTTTTTAGATTTTTTTTTCAATGTTTTCATATTCACAATATATCATATTGGATATATATGTCAAAATAAAAAGTATGTAGAAGTAATATTTCTATGAGAACAATTTGTTGTTGATAGTGTACTTCCTGTGTGGTCGATAGGATTATCGAAATGACAATTTTTTTTTTTGCCTAATCTTCAATATGTTTATTAGTTTCTATTTATTAAATTCAAAAGAAATATAATTTTAATATTACATTATTATTAGATGTTGTACTTCCTTTGGGGTTGATAGGATTCTGGAAATCACAAGTTTCTATTTATTAAATTCAAAAGAAATATAATTTGAATATTACATTATTATTAGATGGTGTACATCCTTGGCGGTTGATAGGATTCTGCAAATGACAATTTTTGTTTTTGTGTAATCTTCAATATGTTTATTCGTTTCTATTTATTATATTCAAAAGAAATATAATTTTAATATTACATTATTATTAGTATTATTATATTTAAAAATAAAAATAATATATATATATATATATATATATATATATATATATATTTCTTAATAATGAACTGTTGTTTTTGAAAAATAATTTGCAAATTTCAAAATCTTAAAATTATTTAAAAAAGATATATTTACTTAAATTTCCAGAAAAGACAAATACTTTAATGCAGAGTGTATCATAAACTCCAAAATCACATATAAATTCATTTGTTTTATAAAGTTGTTCATTCATCATAACTAAAGTGTTAGACTTCAATACATTATATAAAAAAGACATTATATTTAATAAATTGTTATTAATATAAGAAATTAAATAAAAATAAATTAATATAAATTAAATGGTAATAAATATTATTAATACCATGTCCAGAAATTGTTTAAATTTTAAGGCCTTTCACAGAGGTGATATTTTATCTTTAATGTCATCCTTGGAATTTTAAGGCTTTTCATACCTATTATTGGAATTTTAAGGTTTTTCACAATCATAGTATTTTGTCTTTAATGTCATTATTAAAAGATGTTGATAATTTACCATGAAAAAAAGGGTGTTATTCTAGACTCAACAATTTTCATTTTCAATGTGCTTTTTGCACAAAATGTTAGCTTTAACTTCCAATTTAAGAAAATGTTGAAGATTTACCTTGTAAAAGGAAAACGTTATTCCAGCATCACACTTTTCGTTTTCAGGCTATTTTTTCATGTTTTTTTGGGGTTTTTTCATTAGAGTTCTTGTTTTGAGGCAATAGTTCTAGTTTGATTGGTAACTTTGTTGTGATTAGATAAGCCATTAATTAAAGTAGTTGGTGTTTTATTTTCTCCAAAAATTTTAAGAAATTATTCTTCGAAGGTATCCCAGTTGGTTGTTGACCCTGCAAGAAAGGAAAAGTACAACGACCCAACTCATCCTTCAAACATATAAGGGAAAAGTCTACAGACAACATCCTCCTCAGAGACACCATTGAGATTAATGGGCAACATGAAATTATGGATATGTTCTTCAGCTGGAAGGCCATCATCCGGGCTATACTTTGGTAACCATCTCTCTAGATGTTTGGGAAAAGGATGAAAAGGGGGCTTAAATTTTACAGCTTTCGGGGAGTTCCAAGGTCAATCTTACATTCTAGTGGAGGAAATAGATCTGGAAGGAGATGTACTTGATGAAGGGGTGGATGCAGTAGTAGTAGATAATGATGCCCCGGTGGAACTCTAACAACAGTAGTGATTGTTAGTTCAATAGAAACAAAGGCAGTGGATGAAACTTGGGTTGTATATGTGTGAATGGAAGAAGTTAAAGTGTGGTAAGAGGTTGGTATGGAAGAGGATGGTAATGGTTGTGATGAAATCGATGGGATATTAGGTGTCAATGGAGGAGAGGATATAATATTCTCACTAGCAATAGAATCAGTGTGAGACATGAGATTTTTCTTAAGATGAGTTTGAAAAGGGAAGTTAGATGGCTTGAATCCTAATTTTTCACTCTGAGCTCTGGTGAGAAATTCTCTATAAGATTTTTAAAAATATGTAATACCACCCTCAGAATGCTCAGTATTGTTAGTATGCTATCCAGAAATTTAAAAACCTTGAAGCTTATGTATAATGGTTTGGAACTCAGGAGCCTCAACTGGTTGTACGGGAAGCGGAGTATTTATTGAAGGCTAACTGGAATATATTCTTATACGGCTAGGAGGTCTATGAGAAGGTTCTACAACCTTAGATCTAGGAGGTGGAATTTAGAATGGGATCTATAAGTTGAAGGAGATATTTGTGGAGGACGCTGCATCTTGGGATGGATGCTACTTTTAGTATGTGACCTTATTTCCATTCACAGTCTAATGGCCCTCCTTCTAGCATGAAAAATTTTGATAGCCGAAATTGACTACATCAACATTTGGGAATCCACCCAATCAGAGCCCTAAATTAGACTCCTTTTCATTTGGGATGGTGGTTCCAACTGCTATTTTGGGTATGGTTACCAATACAAATGGATTATGGATGGAATGGAAAAGGTGGTAGTCATGACTCATAAACTTAGAGAACAAATGATATAAACTAAAAATAATCTAATTTAATCACTTTACTTAGGTATCTCAAATCATATGTGATAAAAAAATAACGTTATTTCATGAAAATAAAGATTCTCATAAACCAACATTCACAATATCTGTTAAGGAATTAATTTGATTAAATAGTCAATCAAATTAATAGCAAGCTCAACACATATGGAAAGCACTTTCGTTTTTCATTGTATTTTATAATTAATTGATCCCACACATCAATAGTGACTATGTTTAAATCAATAAAAGCATATATATGAACAATGCATAAACACTTAAAATAATTCCCTTTAAAAATAAAAAACAAACAGAACTAATAAAAGTACCTGATCTGTAGACAATCTGTTCATTGTAGAATTGTAAAGGTTAAGATATATTATAAAGTAAAACTCAAGTAGAAAAGTGCAACTAGAGTTTTCCTTTTTCTTCACAAATTAGAACCCTTTGCATGAGTTTGAGAGATAGATTTATAGCCTTCTTTACAATAAGAGAGTGAAACAAATTCTCCTACAAATGCTCAACTAAAAACATAACAAATATTATAAAAGTAAATGGTTACAAAAGTATCAAATAGTTGAAGTCGAACCAATAGTCTTTTGCCATTGGCTTTCAATTTCTAGAAGTGGTGACAACTTTGGAGGAGATCAAGGCTTCATGTGCACCTGACAGTTGAAAATGGATGCCTTCAGAGCTGGAAACATTTGAATTGTAGGTTTTAAACCCCTACAGAAATTATCTGCATATAAATTCTAAAAACAAAAAATAAACAATGGCAAAAGAATAAAACATACATCAAATATACACAGAGATTTTCCCCTGGATCCCAAAACTAGGATTACCAGATTGATTTTTCATTATATTCCTTTCAACGTTACAATACATATATATACATGTCGAAGCATCCATAAACCCAAATCCATTAACCCTGGATTAGAACATAACTGTAGTTCCCTTGACCAAATCTACAAAATTCCATGGAAATAAAACCATTATGCTCAAAACCATGTGTGAAATCCATGCACAAAACCATTGGTAGGTCCGCCCACCTAAAATAGTCTAAAAAAAAAATCTCAGGGTAGTGTCCCAGACTCTATGCCTGCTCCCTTACATACCGCCCGAGAGGGGGGGTAGCGTCCCCCTTTGTGACCCCCTACCATGCCCGACGCAATGTACAAGGGGGGATTATGCCCCCCCTGTGACCCCCCATGCGTGGGGTAGTCGTGGAAAGAATATAACACACACCCAACATGAATGGATGTATTGGTAAGTTATTTTAGGACTAGCCAATGACTATGGGGTTTGATTAGAAATTTCCAATTAACTTCAACATTCACCTTGGTTAGTTGGTCAATTATTTTAGAAAACTCTACCAGTTCCTCAAACCAATCCTTTTCTAATTTGTCTACATGTGACAATGAGTCCTTTGGACGACTGGATATTAAATTTGATTCAATTAATAAATATGTAATGGATTCCACTATAGAATTCGAAAAATCATGTGCTTCATTGACCAACTTCTTTACCAAATGAATTATGGCTGTGAAGCTTTTGAAAACAATATTTTTTTTGCATTTCATAAACTTTGGAAAAATCATATTTCTTTCCATCAATACTATTCTGCGATTTTAGTAGTTTGTTCAAATCTCATTTGGTGTCATAGAGTAGGATTCAATATCAACCAACTCCTTAGTCAATGTATCTCCCATCTTGCACTTTGTTTGAATCAAACTTAGTGTCTCACAGACAAGTTGATGTTGTTTTTGGAGCCGAGCATTAAGATAATAGTCCTCTTGTTTGAATTTGATTAAATGAGGGGTTATGACCTGAATCTTCTCTTATTTTTAGTGTAAATCGTTGAGTTTTCCATCAATTAGCTTTATATATTTATCATGATGGTTTACAGTGCATTACACTATTTCTGCAGCTCTGTCAAGGTGATATCCTTTTGGTTTAACTCTATCTACCACTACGCTTTCAATTGTTCCTTTTCTTTTACATATTTTTTTTTCCATGGTTCATTTGTTTCCTTCAGCAATACATGTGCCTCTATTGCTTTTTCCATAGTTGCTAAGGCATAGGTACGTGTAAATTAAGTAATTTTACCTAGCTTATCTATAGTAGGAACAAAGGATCATTTCCAAAGGACTTCAAGAAAAGTAGTTAAAAGAGATTTTCCTGGGACTAATGGTTAGGAGTCATCTAATTTTCTCTTCTGTCTTCCCCTTTTCACAACAATTTTATGCATTAGGCTATAAAAACTATCCATAAGAGGAATCTCCTCGATATCCACGAAGATTTCAGAGATAGGATTAGTAGGGATAATTTCTACTTCGATATGAGTCACTACTGGTGTCTTTTCAGGTGCCATTTGATGCGACAAAGTCTTTTTCTTAGTGTTGGGATTAATATTTGGATTTTTCTGTTAAGTAGTCTCTTCTTATAGGTCATGATTTCTTGTGCTCCTTTTTTCAACTTTTTAATGATTTCTATAAATTTTTTCCATACCTCTTCCCACTTCAGGTGTTCTATATGAACTTTTCCTTCACGGTTTCAAGAACAAGTTGTTCCCATTTGTTGCGATTGAGTGGAAACCACTATTTCCATTAGGGAGGAACATATTTCTAAATAAAGAAGTACAAAATTCATAGGTAAAACGCACAACCTTGAATTTCTAAAACCGATGAACTGCTCTCGTTCTTTCCCTAATATTTTTTCATGAACATTGTTTAAAATCGTGTTGTATGAGTGGGCTTCAACAAACAAATCATCAAACTATTGTTCTTCATGACGAAACTTTCAAACGCGCTATAGCAATGTGTCGTGCTACTCCATTAGGGTCATATTTCCTAATGGGGAAGATGGACAATTTTAAGACCTATATAGGTTGCACCTCTTTTTCTATGTGACCATAATTAGCCAAGGAATAAATTCTGAGAGGGAGAGGAAACTTGATCCAAACCCTTTTATTGCAGTCTTTCAGTGCTTTAGTTATTCCATGGGCTACTGTTTCGTAAGCCACTTCATTGCATATCAGTTTATGAGGAATGTAGAGAGACAAGACATGAGTTGCTACATAACTTCACCAAACTCTCATATATGTAAACAATTCCTCACCGAACCATTTCCCAATTTTATTAAGGTTGTCCGTGGTTTTCGAGGACACTCTCGGAGGCTTGGCTTCAAATACTATTTCATAAATAGGAATGATGACTTGATGGAAGATTTCATGAAAATGGTCAAAACAATTGGACTCTCAAAGCACATTATGATAAATATGAATTGGGAGAGGATCAAAAGGGGCCCATTTCCATCCCATGCCTGAGAAATCCAAGGAAAAATAAAGGAAGTCCATAATATATGTAAACATGTAAAATGGGTGAATAATGTTTTCAGAAACACTTTGAGAGGTGCAGAAAGCCATAATGTTCTTAGCTAGGTAATTGGGAAATAGGGTGTCCCAATCAAACATATAGCCCTTAAATGCCCCATCAATTAGGGAAACCCAACCATAAGGAAACTCAAAAATGTTGGGATAAGAATATAATCTGCACAACATAGTGGCAATTTGACATAAAGGAGTAGCAAGTGAGGCTATAGAATACTTACTTTCCTCCTCTACTTTATGTTTATTTGGGTCTTTCCTCCAATATTTTAAGGAATCAGTAGCTTCTCCATGTTTATTGACACAATCTTGCACATATTATTTTGTTAAAAGTGCATTGTGGTTTTGACAAATAGTACATCGCTTGAATGCATTTCAATATGAATGAGGAAATCGCTATGCCTGGGTGTGAAATTTCAGTCTGTAATGTTGACCTTCTTTACTACCCTTCTAACCATATCGATATAAAGCAATAATCTAGACTTTACTATAATTCTTTGAAAGAAGGAATTCACTACTTCTTGAGGGGTTGCCTCTGACAAAGGTACTTCGCCATCCACTGTCACAATCCTCATTGTAACTTGTTGCCCTTCATCTTCGAAAAAATATAAATATTCTCCCACAAAGTACTCCTTGAATCTCATGTACAAACCATGTATGAGAAAAAGCCTGAACCAGGAAGCTTATCATCTATAATCTCCTTGTTTGGGCTGATAGGTTGCGGTTCAAGAGCTTTCCTTTCAAAGTTTTCCTTCTTCATTTCTTCATTTCATCTAGCTAGGAAGTATAGATCTCCCCTATGAAAAGAGAAGAAAAAAATTAGCAAAACAAAGTAAACATGTGTAGTAGTAAACATGAATTGTAAACTGAAAGTTTAACCCATTAAATGAACTAATTTACCACTATAAATGTGCCATTGAATAATCATAATGAGTGTGTTTAATTGATTGGACAATGGCTAGGTGGGAGGCCATGTGTAGAGTGTCACGTGAGAACCTTGGTGTAAAGCAACCCAAAGAAAGTTAAAATTGGAATTTTATAAAGTAAGAAGGCTTCAGGCTTACGGGTAGCGTAGGAGTGAGAGAGAAGCGATAGCTTGGAAGGGGAAGAGCCCAAAAGTAAATAAAATAAAGTTCTGGGTATTGGAGGTGCAGGGTGAATAGAGAGGAGAGAGGAGTATCGGGCATACTGGATGCCCGTCAGATATTATAAATAGAATTAGGAAAATGTTATGGTCTTCTGGAGTGACCGACTAATAGAGAAAAGTGGGGCTACTACTAATAAAATAGTATATTATATTATATAAGCGGAAGTGGGGCCTCATACTCATAAATAAATCCTATAATATTGTACGAGAGTGGCAGTGTGGGCCAAAACTTATATGCACGCTATTCAATAATTGTGATGATATTGATGCAAGAGACCCATGTGCCCGTAATGTTTTGGGATTAAACTTTAAAGAGTTACGGGTTGCCGGGGTTCCAAGTACCAACTTGCCTAGTTAAGTGCCAAATCAAAAGTGCACTCTCCAAAGTGTTTAAGAATATTGGTTGATGTTGCAATGGTTCTTTAAAAAGCATATTTTATTATTTCTTAAATGTTTAATTAAGGCAAAATGTGTTTGTTAGATGGTAAATTATAAAATTAAAAAAAACAAAAGGGTCCTCATTATTATTACAATATAAAAATTAATGGGGTTGTTGTTTCCTACAACACAAAGACAAATTCAAATCTGACTAGATAAAATGAATATGGAGGCTCTTAATCATGGGATCACATTCCATCCAAATAGGGTTTTCATTTTGCATACTCGTAAAATCCCATATTGTGTGTGCTAAGGCTGATATGCACCAAGAACTAACCAGTCCATATCTAACTAACCCGTGGGTTTTTTGTACTAGATCTTCAACATTATGAGAAAAGCTTGCCCATCTAACTCTTTCAAGTAAGCTCATGCCTATCATATTTCCTATGGCTCCTATGGCATTCATAAGCAACCCAAAGTCATGTGTACATATAAAAAAATGAAATTTATTGACTCCTAGGGATACAATCTTTCATCCGCCTCAGACTCTACCTCATTTAGAATGAAAGAGGGATGGAATTATGGGATAGACACGTTATTGTAGCTCCATCCAATCCCATACATAGAGAACAACAACCACTAAACTTACTAAAAGAAAAAGAAAAATGATTCACCCCTACATCATTCTCTAAAGTTCCAATTTCACAATAAAATTTTCTCCTCCAAGAAAAATCACCAAAAAAACCATAGCAAACTACACCATCACCACCATGGTGTGAGTTCATCAATTTAAAAATTATATATATAATGTTTAAAAAAATTAATAAAATCATTTATTTAACATTTTCTGTAGGTTAAAAGAATGAAAATCTTATCATTAATATATATATCAACAATTGATCATTTTTAATATGGAATTCTTATAACTTTTAAATCTGGTACAAAACGTTGGTGACGTAAGTCACTGCTTGTGTGAAAGATACTTGCGAAGACTGGTACAAAATTCAAACTGAAGACAAAATGAATAAATACCTTATAATCAATATATAATTTAATGTTTTATTATTGTTTAATTATATATATAATTTTTAATTTAATTTTAATTTTTCAATAAATGAATTCGATACTATGAATATGAATTTTATAGTAATATGGTGCATAATTAATATCTATTTTATTTTTTTATTAGGATGGTATATAATTAATATCTATTTTAATGATGTTTTATTTTTATATTTATATATAATTTTCAATAAAATTATAATTTTGAATTTTATTTAAAATATAGAATAACTACATTCAATACCAGAATTATATATTTTAAATTCCATTTTAAAAAAATAAATAAATCAATAACACCTGAAAACATACAAGAAGTAAGCTAAAACTGTGTTGTACCAACCAATTTTAAATAGAAATTAATTTAAAATATTTTTGACAAAAAATAATTTAAAAAACAAACCCGAACACACCAAAAATTCGAAGAGTTAAATAAAGCGGTCATATTGCAACCGGATGTCCAATGCCTAACGCTTTTGTCACTGTTCAGTGAGACTAGCTGTGTTGATCATGCCAAACTAATGTTTTGTTCAACAAATATACAAGTTGTTAATAGGTATTAAATGAGTTAAGGTGTATATATTTATTTTTGGGTAATTAAGTTGTTAAAATTTAATTGTGGGTATAGATAGCTCAGGCCATTTAATTCTTTTTCAACCTGTGTTTTCAGAATAATCTGCTAAAATCTAAAAATGGACATATAAAACCGGCTAATTTAATTCTCATTTGCAAACTACTTGTTTTCAACCCATGTTTTCACTGCAGCTATCAGGTCATGCGTTTAGTGGGCTGAGCAAACCATTTAGGTGAACACTCCAGCTGTCAGGTCATGCGTTTGGTGGGCTGAGCAAACTATTTACGTGAACATCATAGTACCAACTGTGCGTTTTCACTGCAGTAATCAGGTCATGTGTTTGGTAGGTTGAGCATACCATTTCCATGAACATCATAGTACCAATTGACTCTATTATAATGCTGGAATTGTGCTTAGGAGCATTCGAAGTTCTCGACTGATAGTTTTTCCTGTAGTTTTGTCAAATCTGTGGAGAATGGTCGGTTGAGTTTTCGTGGCTCAACGACAGCCTAATTGTTAAAATTTTCAACGATTTGGGAGACTGTTAAAAGCGTGCATATGCTGGAGTTTTATGAGAGTAATGTTCTAAGCACAAATCGTATCATTGAATGCTGCAGTTTTATGGGGATAATGTTTTAGGCACCATGGTGACAAACGTATAATTTATTGTAAGGCGTGTGTTAAACGGGACTGAAATGGGTAGGATTGGAAAGAAATGGATTCTAAAGAAGTGGACACAAGACTCGGATGTGACGGGCCTTACACAGTAAGGTTTGGTTGTGATACTCTTGCAAATCTTGATCATCGAAATCATTTCGGATGGCACTCAGCGGGTAGTGAGAGACCTTACATAGTAGGCTCTCGCTGTGGTACACATACAAGTCTTGTAGGGTGATCCAGATCCTTTCAATTGGTAGTCTGTAAATTTGAGAGATAGAATGGTCAGTGCAAAGAATGATATTTTTCAATCATTCCATGAATTCGCTTTTGAGGTCACATCGATTGAAATATTAAACTTGTAACAATGTCCAACTTTGTTTTATTTATAAACCTTAGAAAGATATAATTAAACATGATTGGCGTCATCTTAGAGTTTCAGTCTTTGCATTGTTCATTCCTGTATTATGATGTATTATGAGGTTTGATCTAAAGCGGCTTACGCCATAGTTATCCAATTCGGTAGTGTCTGTAGACAAATTTGAAAATTCTCGATTCATTCTATTCGGCGGGATTTCTTGTCAAATTCCAATCGTCTGGCGGGGGATAGAGTTGAGTTGGTCTGATGTCTCAAGTACACCAATGGGACACTCAACTGCCTTTGCTTCTTAGCATGTTTCTTTCCCTAGTGCTACTAGGGGACCGGGTGTGGTGTATTGATGTTTTATCTAATATTTTAGGAATATGGTTGATGTGACGCCGTCACGGCTTTTTTTTTTTTTTTTTGCGTGAAACCAGGGTTGATGGATGAGGAGTGGTTATCTTTCCATGTGGTTTCTCCTTTTATATACATTGGTTATGAATTTGTATCCTCTTTCTTCTTATCAGTAATCAGGCTGGAGCAAAGGGGTTTGTATATGTGAATCCAATCTTGTTCGATAACTGGCTTATGTTTTAAGTTAAAAAGGTCAATAATGGCCCATCGCACACCCCGTGTTGGAGATCCTCAACGCAATATATTCGGCAAGCTTAATGAAGAGAAAAATTAATAAATTTTTATTAACTATAATGGAGACTCAATTTTGATTAATAAAGGATCCATTCATGAATATGCCATTCCAGTGGCCAGCATCTAATGTATGGCCAGCATCTAATGTATGGAATTTTGTTTATCATTTTTTTTTTCCAAAATTAATATTGTTTAAAATACAAGGTAAGGGAATAATGCCACTCGACGATGATGGGATCAGAAGATATGGTAAATGTTGGGTATTTTTTTAACTAAAATATGTTAGTATAATATAATGCAAACCGTTAACAACGTTCTTTGATTAGTGCCCCAAATTACAATGCCAATCGTAAGCGTTTTTCATTATAATACCGACAGACGATCATTCTAGTTTAATTCTGCAACAAATATTTTCAAACTCTGTTTCTGGCCTTCTCACGTTAGGGTTAGGCTTTTATTTGCTTGAAAATAAATAAACAGTTATCTCTCAAAAATTATAAAAAACTTCAAAATTTTTGAAAATTCAAAGTCTCATGTGTATAAATTGTCATGAATAATTCCTATTTTAAAAGCTTTATGAACCTCCAAATGTCATGGATAACTTTAAATGCTGCTCACTACAAAAGAAGTTCTCATGAGAAGATATTGATTTTGTGATTAATGGTTTGGCTAATGGGAAAGCTAAGGACATTGAAGGTTACGAGGGGGAAATCTTAAAAATTGGAGGTCATGTCATCACCCCCCACATCCATGGTCAATCAAGGGTTCCCTAAACCATGGACTCAAAGCATCATTATCCCTATTTTTAAAAGTGGGGATACTAATAACCCCTCTAATTATCAGAAAATTATGATCATCCCTCTCCTAGCCAAGTTATATGGTTTTATTTTGGAAAAGAAGTTGAGGATATGGATTGAAAGTGAAGGTAAGTAGGCTAAAGGACAAGCAGGTTTTAGAAGGCAGCACTCAACAAGTGACCACCTCATTAAGCTTAGGATCATTGTGGAGGAATGCGGCAATAATAAATTCAATCTCTTTTGTTGCTTTGTGGGCTTTAGAAAGACTTTTGATAAGGTTCCTAGAAACAACCTATTTTGATAAGGTTCCTAGAAATGACCTATTCCATAGATTAGAAGAGCTAAAGGTTCCTCTTAAGTTGAGAACTACCGCTATAAGGTTATAGGAGAATGTAATTGCCAAGTTAAAGAGCAACGAGGGGTGGTCGAAAGATATTAAGTGTAATATCACATTTAAACAAGATTGCCCCCTCTCCCCTACCCTATTTGGCATTTACATCGACAAGCTAGAAGGTTGCTTAGAGGAAGCATGATGTTCTAGCACGATCAGAATAGTATCATCCTTCTTCTCTACGCTGACGATATCATTCTTCTGGCAAGGTGCCCATCTTATCTTGATAAGCAACTTAGACTTCTTAAGGATTTCTGCTCTACCATGGGTATGATTGTTAATATTGACAAAACAAAAGTTATGATTATCAAATCCAATAAGGACACTTACTCTAATTTTATGTATTACAATAGTAACTTGGACGAAGTGCCTTCCTACAGGTAACTAGGAATTGATATTCACCACAAACTGAACTGGAACTATAGCATTGAGAAAAGGATTAATGGGGTGTGGAAAGCTTATTTTGGTCCTGAAAATAATTGTAAAACGGAAAACCTCGTAATGTGGGATAGAAAGAAGTTTCTCTTTGAAACTTTAGTCACTCCAATTATCTTATATGGATGTGAGGTTTGGGGTTGTAGCATCTCTAGAGAATCTTGGAGAAAGATTGAGCAAATCGATAAGCATTTTATAACGTACAACCTCAAAGTTAAAAGTAACACACCCTATCCTATTCTTCTTATAGAAGTGGGTATTTCCCCTATCGAGAGCCTAGCTATGACTAGGCTTCTTGTTGGGTCCCTATAATACTAGTGATTACCCCATTACTATTGTAGTTATACCCTTTATTTATATTGTTGTGCCCCTATTACCCCCATATTGTTATTTCTGTGCCCCATAGAATCCCTCTATTTTTATTTTTGTGGCATTATATTATTATTGTTAGGTCGGCTAGATTATATTGTGACTCCTTAGACTCCTATATATAGAAAGGAGGTTTTGTCATTTGAATCATCCAAGAATTGTTCATTTATGTAATGTAAAGGAGGTTGCCCCGCAAAGAGGCTGAATTCTAAGGCGTTGATCTATCTTTTCTATCTTTTCTTGAGCTGGTTTCATAACATTTGGTATCAGAGCTTTGGATTCTAGGGTTTCGCTGCTCCAAACAGGTCATCATGGAATTTTCGCTATAACTTTTTTTCTGTGATGTTTCTGAAGTCGCAAAAGAAACCCATTTGAAAATAAATTGCGTTGAACCTTGGGTCCGAATATCAGAGCTTTTCACGCTATATTTGCGGAGATATGATCTGAGGAAGTTAGTCTTTTTGCAGACTCCTGAATTACATACAAAACAGGTTACCTGGGGAAAATCGTCATAACTTTCTCTCTGGGGATCAGATTGAAATTTCATAAGAAGGTACAGAAAGAGGACGGACTATAGTTTCTTGTATACATTTTTCAGATCCAAAGATCAAAACAGTGACTCGTGGCACATCGTACAAGTTCACTCTACTGAAATAGTCTATAATCAAGTCACTGTGGGAGATTTCGCATAACTCTTCCTTAGAGAATCCAATTTGGGTTAGACTTGTGGCATTGGAAAGAGGACACAGAGGGCTATTGTAGGTCACAAATTCAGAACTAGATGATCGAAAAGTACAAAGATACATCAAAGGAAATATTGAGCTCCTACAAAGTGAAAAAAGGTGTGTAGATTTTCTTAAATTTTTGCTTAAGCTTTGTTTGAAAATTTATTTTGAAGGAATTCAAAGGGCATAATAGAGCATTATTATCGGTAAATGATGCCCCGAGGAAAGAAAATGCAAACACCTAGTAAGGAACCTGAAAGCTCTAGCATGACTCATGAAGAAGAAGAAGAAATGCTATATGATATATCAAAATTACAAGAACAAGTGCAATGAGTGTCACTTGCACAAAAAGCAACAGAATCTAAAATGAATGGTTTAAGGAAAGATGTAGAAGCTAAGATGGATGGTTTAAAGAAAGGTGTAGAAGCTAAGATGGATGGCATGGAAGCTAAGGTGAATGGCATGGACGCTAAAATTGATGGCATGGATGATAAGATGGAAGAATTGAAGATAAATATGAATAAGTTGCTACAAGAAATGGTCACTAAGGGTGAAAGGGTACTAAAGGAAACTCATGATGAGAACAAAAGAAATGTTAATCATGATTCCATAGACTCTAATGTTGGATCAAAGACTCACCATGTTCCAAAAATCAATATGCGGAAGTTTGATGGCAAGGATCCCGCCACATGGATGTTACAGATGGAGCAATTCTTCGATCTCAATAATGTGCAAAACGCACAAAAGGTACATATGGAAACTGTATATTTGGAACCAAATCATTTTGTAAGGTATCAATGGCTTTGTTCTCGTAAAAAAATTATCACTTGGACAATTTTTACGGAAGAATTGATAGCACATTATGAGGATACAAAAAGCAACACTTTTTTTATCCAATTAGTAAGTCTCAAACAAAAGGGTTCAATAATGGAGCACATTGAGGAGTTCCAAAAATTGAACATAAGGGTAAAAGATATTCCAGAGGACCATAGGATTGATGTGTTCATAGGGTCTTTAAAGGATAACATCCAACATGATGTTCGCCTTTGGGAACCTGATTCATTAGAGAAGGCATTCAGGTTAGCAAGAAAAATGGAAAGCGAAATTATGGAAACTAGGAAGCATACCACTCACAACTATAAATATGGAATTGTTGTTGCCCCTAGTCTTCCACAACCTACAAGGTTGACACCACAACAATTGGACGAAAAAAGAGCAAAAGGGCTTTGTTACAGTTGTGATAGCAAATACACAAAAGGTCATAAGTGTGCTGAGAAGAAATTATTCTACATAGATTGTGAAGAGGAAGAAGAAAAGGAGCAAGAAAGGTCAGAAGAGGATATACTCCAGGAACAAAGCCTAAGTGAAGAACAAATATATCCAACCATATCTTGTAATGCATTGGCGGGAATTACCACTCCTCAAACCATCAAGATAGAAGGACAAATGAAGAAGAAAAAGGTAATAGTGTTGATTGATTCAGGAAGCACCCACAATTTTATTCATTGTAGGGTAGCAAAAGAATTGAATTGCTTCCTATATCCAGCACCAGAGTGTCAAGTGATGGTTGCAAATGGAGGAACAATAAATTGCTCTAGAAAGTGCCATGATATCAAGCTATCTATGGGAGAATATGTATTGACTAGCCCAATGCTTTCCATTCCAATCGGAGGTGCTGATGTTGTACTAGGAGTCCAATGGCTACAATCCTTGGGTACAATAGCTTTTAATTTTCAAGAAATTTTCATCAAATTTTCTATGGAAGGAAAGGAAGTTGAATTAAGGGGTATTGCAGGGAAACCAGGAATGATAATCAACTCTAACGACATGACTAAGCTTCTAAAGAAGGAGCAAAGAGGTGTAATTGCACAATTATATTCGCTAGATGTTTCCACATTGGAATCATCTATTTCTCCAGATCTCCACAAAGTCTAGGACAATCATTCCAAGGTATTTGACACTCCCAAAGGTCTCCCACCTATGCGTGATCATGATCATGCTATTCATATGATTCCAGGAAGTGTTCCTCCAAACATCAGGTCGTACAGATATCCCTATGTCCAAAAAAGTGAAATTGAACGTATGGTTGCAGAAATGCTAGAGGCTGGTATAATTCAACCGAGTCAAAGTTCTTTCTTAGCTCCAGTAGTATTGGTGCACAAGAAGGATGGATCATGGCGCATGTGTCCAGATTATAGGGAGCTCAACAAGCTCACTATTAAAGATAAGTTCCCCATTCGTGTCATTGATGAATTACTGGATGAATTGCATGGATCAATTTACTTCACCAAGTTGGATCTTCGTTCAGGATATCATCAAATCAGAATAAAGATTGAAGACATTCCAAAAACGGCATTTAGAACTCATGATGGTCGTTATGAATTTTTGGTCATGCCTTTTGGCCTTACCAATGCACCTTCAACATTTCAAGGTTTGATGAATTCAATTTTCAAACCATTCCTTAGAAAATTTGTGTTAGTATTTTTTGATGATATATTAATCTACAGCAAGTCTTGGAAGGATCATGTTGAACATGTTGACAGGGTGCTACAACTATTGGAGGAGAAACAATTATATGCAAAAAGATCCAAATGTTTCTTTGGAGTCGAGGAGGTGGAATATTTGGGTCATATTGTATCTCATGAAGGAGTTAAGGTAGACCCTAACAAAATTAAAGCCATTAAGGAATGGAAAATCCCCACATCCATAAAGCATTTGCGAGGATTTCTTGGGTTGACAGGGTATTATCGCAAGTTTGTTAAGAATTATGGGAGAATAGCAGAACCTCTAACAACATTATTGAAGAAAGATTCATTTTCATGGACTCCGGAACCAACAAAGGCCTTTGAACATCTTAAAGAGGCAATGTGCCAAGCACCGGTCTTAGCTACACCAGACTTCACAAAAACCTTTATTGTGGAATGTGATGCTTCAGGAAATGGAATTGGTGTTGTTCTAATGCAAGATGAAAGACCCATTTCTTTTGAAAGTCGTCCAATCAAGGGAAAGTTTTTAAGCAAAGCTATTTATGAGAAGGAAATGTTGGCAATACTCCATGCACTTAAGAAATGGCGACCCTACCTAATGGGAAGGCACTTCAAGGTAAAAAAAGATCACGATAGCCTTAAATACTTTTTGGAACAAAGATTATCCTTTGAAGAGAAACAAAAGTGGGTCACAAAGATGTTGGGTTATGACTTTGAAATCATCTACAAAAAAGGGAAGCAAAATGTGGTGACAGATGCACTCTCAAGAAAGGATGAGGATGTGGAAGCATTGTTGTGTGCCATTTCTATTATCCAACTAGATTGGATAAATGAAGCAAGGGAGGAATGGGAGAATGACGAAGAAGTGTGGGCACTTATTCAAAAGCTACAACAAGATTCCAGTACTTCTGATACATTTAGCTGGCAAAATGATTCGTTATGGTACAAAGATCGCTTATACCTCTGTAAGAATTCCCAGCTAAAACAAAAGATTCTTATGGAATTGCACACTTCTCCCTTAGGAGGGCACTCAGGATTTTTAAAAACTTACCACAGGGTTAAGAAGGATTTTTTTTTTGGATGGCCTTAAATCAGATATTCAAAAGTTTGTGGCGGAATGTTTGGTTTGCCAACAAAATAAAGTTGAAACAATTAAGACACCAGGTCTATTACAATGTTTATCTATTCCAAGCCAACATTGGGAGGAGGTTTCAATGGATTTTATCACAGGTTTACCCAAGTCTGAGGGAAAGAGTGTCAGCATGGTGGTAGTTGACAGACTTACCAAGTATGCACACTTTTGTGCATTATCACATCCATTTAAAGCCAGTACAGTTTCTACTGCATTTATGGAAACAGTTCAAAAACTGCATGGAAACCCAAAGATTATTGTAAGTGACAGAGATCCCATTTTCATTGGAAATTTTTGGACGGAATTATTTTCTTGTCTTGGAACTCAGTTAGCTCATAGCTCATCTTATCATCCTCAATCTGATGGGCAAATTGAGATAGTAAACAAATGTTTGGAAAGATATCTTCGTTGCTTTGTATCTGACAAACAAACACAATGGGTCAAATGGTTGCCTGTGGCTGAATGGTGGTATAACACTTCCTTCCATACAGCAAAAAAAATGACCCCATTTATGGCACTTTATGGGTATCAACCACCATCCATCACATCATATTTAAGAGAAAATTCTAAGGTTCAGGTAGTGGAACATCACATCGAACATCAACAACAAGTCCTCCAACTCTTAAAGGATAACCTCGTGTTGGCACAAAATAGAATGAAACAACAGGCAGATCAACATCGCAGTGAAAGAAGTTTTGATGTAGGTGATTGCGTATTCCTACGGCTACAATCATATAAGCAAATGTCCCTAAAGCAAGCTAAGAAGGATAATAAATTATCACCAAAGTATTATGGTTTTTACAAGGTGTTGCAAAAGATTGGTACTATGGCATACAAATTGGAGCTTCGTGCAGCTTCTCGATTGCACCCAATTTTCCATGTTTCATGTTTAAATAAGGTTATAGGCGACAAGCTCCCAATTCAAACAATATTGCTAGAACTTGATGAGGAAGGAAAAATTATATTGGAACCGGAAGCAGACAAAGAAACAAGAACTTGACAGCTACGAAATCGATCAATTTCAGAGTATCTTATCAAGTGGAAGAACTTATCCATTGAATATTCCACATGGGAGGATGATAATTTTATGCAGAAGTATCCAGAACTACTCAAGCGTTGAGGACAACACTTTTTTGAAGGAGAGGGGCATGTTGGGTCCCTATAATACTAGTGATTACCCCATTACTATTGTAGTTATACCCCTTATTTATATTGTTGTGCCCCTATTACCCCCATATTAATATTTCTGTGCCCCATAGAATCCCTCTATTGTTATTTTTGTGGCTTTATATTATTATTGTTAGGTTGGCTGGATTATATTGTGACTCCTTAGACTCCTATATATAGAAAGGAGGTTTTGTCATTTGAATCATCCAAGAATTGTTCATTTATGTAATGTAAAGGAGGTTGCCCCCTCGAAGAGGCTGAATTCTAAGGCGTTGATCTATCTTTTCTATCTTTTCTTGAGCTGGTTTCATAACACTTCTATTGTACAATCACAAGCTCAATAACATAGGAGACCATAGACTTCCTAAACTAGATTTATAATTCCAGCCAAAACCACCTAGGGCTCAAGCGAGGCTGGTATAAAGACACCAGAGCTTGGTTAAACCATTGGGAGATCAACAAGAATGTTACATTGCAAATCATTAATAACATTAAAAATATTGTTACTTCTAAGCTCAAAGAAAAAATGTGGTGTGAGAAATATTTAGCAACTAAAATAAAATTAAGATATTATGAGGTCATCAACCCCACCCTAGAATATCAAAAGTATCTCTTTGTTTTAACTAGCTCAAAGAAGAAAATTAATATAGCAAAGATTAGAACAAACTCTCATGAGCTCCATAGTGAAATGGGTCATTGGGTAGTTCCTAAAACACCATGGTTGGAAAGGTTCTGACATCTCTGTGAGAATACGAACATCGAGGATGAAAATCACTTCCTCTTAGAGTGCCCCGCGTACAACCACATTAGATCTTAGTTTCAAAATCTCTATTGCAATACTGACCTTCCTAGCATTTTACAATGTCAAAACTATAGTGAGCTCGGAATGCTTCTCTCCAAGCTTTTTGAGCATAGGAATAAAATCTTAAATCAAACTAAATAATTCATTTCTTTAGGTCCGATAGACCAAAGTTTGGTCTCAGTAGAGGTTAACCATCATCATCATCATCAATGAACTTCAAAAGAAATTAAGCCAGCGAATGGTCAAAATGTGAGAAAGTCCCGCCATTCATTCTGCACGATTTACTGGAAAAGTATGGTAAAATTTTGTAAAATACAACTTAAAGAAAGCAGTGATTTTGTAATAAAATATTGCCCCACCAAAAAATGTTTGCATCGTGTTGTGGACATAAATTATGGTTTATTGTTTGAGTAAAAATTAATTGTTTTTATTAACCTAATATTACTACTATAAACATATTTATTAATGTGGTTAATATAGGTAGATAAACATATTTACTAATGTGGCTGATATAGGTAGACATGTGTGCTTTTTGGCCATTGATGTATAAAAGGTAGATGAGAAACCCCTTTAGTAAATGGTAGTTATGCTAGTTAACAACCTAAGTTTATGGGGTGGATTTATTGGTTATGGTTAACAAGGGTTGACAAGGTTCATCATGGTTGAAGAGGGTTGACTTAGGGTATTGTTACATCAATCTATAATATTACAATAGTGTTGACATTATTAAATTGTTACACTAATATTGATCATGGTTGATCATTGTTACCCATGATTGATAATGGTTCATGTTAGATTAATATTAATTCTAATTTTACAATTAATGTATCAATATATTATTTTTACATCAATATAATAATGTTACATTAACATTGACATGGTTACTCTATTACATTAATATTGACCATGGTTCACCATTCTTAACCATGTGTGACAAGAATTCATGTTACGTAAACTTTAATGGTACATTAACTATAGAAAAATGGTTGCATTAATTTTGTTGAAGTGGGTTGATACGGCTAGACATGTTTCATAAGGTTGACCATGGTTGATGAGGGTTGACCATTGTTGGTCAAAGTAGTGCATGGTGGAATTTAGTTAACAATGATTAATAATTACTACCATGACTGACTAAGGATTATGATGAAAGATTATGGTTAACCTTGGTTTATCATTGTTGTCCATGGTTGATCATTATTACTTGGTCAACATTAATGTTGGCAATGGTTAACCATGGTCAACCATGAAATCTTCTATTAATGTTAATGCTAATGTTATATTATTTCTATAAAAATTGTTACATTAATTGTTGAAAAGGGTTAACAGGGTTGACCATTGTTGATGAGGATGGCCATGGTTGAAGAGGGCTAACCATTGTTCATCAAGGGAGACAATGGTTGACATAAGTTGAACATGATTAACAATGATTACGATGATTGACTTCGATTAAACATGAATGATAGTGAATCAAATGGTTGATGCCTTCGGACCATGATTTAAAATGATTACCATGGTTGGGATTTTTTCTTTGTGTTGTCCAAGAATTTATTTACTTAGAAATTTTGCACATTTTCTACGCAACCATATGTCACATACCCTAAAAATTGTTAAGGAAAATATGACATGATATTTCTTTTTTCAATTGTATGTTTGTGTCATTTTATTTATGCAACCACATTGGGATGTTAGTTCTGTAATGTGATTTTGTTATAATGTGTAACATTCACCAAAAGAAAATTTTTAATTATAATCATGATGTTCATTTGTTTATCGCTAGGTAACTATACTGACATTTTTCATCACATTGTACTAGCATTTGTTTCATAGTATTTTGACGCCAATTTTTTTGCACAATGGCATTGAGATGTTAGTTTTCTAATGTGACTTTTTGATGAAACCAAAAATATTCTGTAAAATAAACAAACAAGATAATTGTTTTGAAGAAATTGTGTTAAGACTTAAAAATCCAGATCTCGCATTAACACCTATTCATATTAACGACATATGAAATGTGTTTGTAATCTTGCATTGGGATAGTTGATATACATTGTCAAACGTAATCAAGCACATCAGTAAACCAATGTGTTTCAAACCATATTATTATTAACATTTTTAAACATTGACTTTGGTGAGCATGGTTTAAAAGTGGGTGAACATGGCTTGATCAAGTTCACCGTGGGTGAACATGGTTTAACTAATTTCACCATATTTGGCCATAATTTTCTATGATAGGTTATGATTCTTTGTATTGATGATGAATGACTATGGTTTACCATGTTTGACTATACTAAACATTGTTGGCTACATTGACCATGGTTTTTGAAGGTTGATTATGGTGACTATGATTGACCAATGATAACCATGATTAACCATGAATAGCCTAGTGATCCAAATTGGATCATTATATTATTTGTCATCTTGATTCATTTGGAGTGGAAAAAGTGGAGGAATTAGCTCACGAGACTATTTTTACTGGCGGGACCTAGTTTGGTGAAACAGGGCCTAAAACCAAGCGTTTTGATGCATCAACTGACGTTTTTGGGGGGTAAATTTTCTTCTCTTTAGTGTGAAACATTTTCATGCTATTCTACATACATAGATCTTTCCAACGACACAAGAATCATCTCAAACAAATTCCGTATGCAAAATTTATGCCACTCAGAAGTTGACCTTCCTGTTTTCACACCTATAGTTTGGGAGGATGTCACGTCAGCCCCCATTATTCATGGAAAAGGGGCTAGCCACATGTTTGTCATGTAAAAGACTCTAGAAGAGTCTATATTGTAACTATAGTTAAGAGTTTATGTAGTCCAAATTACCTACTAGTAGGCTATCAAGCTATCTTGTAACCGGGCCACTAGGAGGAAGATGCATTCCATTATTTCGAGAGAATTTTGTTACATGGCTAAGAAAAGATAGTCAAGAGAGATATGAGGTAGAGCACACAAAGAGGATATGTGCATTGTGGAAGCCCATGGGTCACAGACATTACTTCTTTTTACCTATAGCCATATTTCCACACAAATAAAGAGAGTAAAGTGGCCTCATCTTCCATTTGATTTTTCTCCTCAAAGGGTTTCCTAGAGAGCATATCTTATGTCTTATGTGTGTGTGAGATTATTTTTTCATTTTCTTTTTTCTACATAATTTCCATTTTCATAAATGCACTAATTAAATTTAAATATACAAATCTTAATGTTTAATAAAGCTGTAATAGTGTAAAATTTTAGTATTTTAATATATTATTATGATTTCTTTTGTGATGAACTATTGAGTGGAATATCCATCATAGTTTATGGATCACTTAGGCTTCCCATGGTTGAATATGAATCACCATGGTTTCACGTATTTGGCTATTGTTGAGCAGACGTTTCTATGATATATTATGGTTTACCATTTTGGCAATTGTTGACCATGTTCAATCATAGAGATTGATTGACCATGTTCAACCATTCTAACCTTGATTGACCCTAGTTGGTAACTGCGAAGGGGTAGTGTTGCCATAGATCTCAACTATGGGATACGGTCATCTAGTCAGATAATTGTGTTGCCATTTTTTTCAATAGTCTTAGATGAGGTTACATGATGATTTAATCAAATGTTGATATCTCTAGTGGTTTTAGAGGCTTGAGAATATGACTGTAGATGGACTAAAGCAAGAATGGTATATATATAGATATAGGTATTTATGTTTTGACCAAAATAGAGGATGAATGTTGCAATTTTTTTAGCAAACTGCATTTTTAAAAGAGTAATCCCATACTTTATTCCGCAAACATGTGTCCGTAGTCGAGATTAAAGAGAGAAAACCTATTTCTATTCCTATAGGTTCCCAAAAGGAAATACCATGAGCATCAACTAGGGATTTTCCAACAATATTTGTTGAAGAAAGTTTGATTGACTTGGCGCACAATGGTTATGCTGAAATTGGTCTCCAAAGGATTGTAAACGCATTAAATTTCATGTGATCATGATAATGGATTTATTTTCTCATCATTTGAATCATTCATGTCTCGTTGTTGAGGGTGTGAATTCATTAAAAGTCATGTAATTGTGATATTGGTTCATCTTGTCATCACAAAATAGTGGAGCACACTAATCATGTTGATTTGATCGATCATAATAACATGGATCAGGTAAAAAATGTAGTGTTTGATGTTAGTTTCTTAGATCTGGTCCTCATAAACTAATTTCTTTTTGAAATGGTCGATTTGGGAAATTTAGACTGCACTAGGAATTGCAGTAGAATATCTATGGCATGGATGTAGCTGAGGTTTGATCGGTAAATGTCTGAGTAATTGAAAGTCCTATGCATATCTGTGGGAGATATTTTGATGGTTTTTTAGTGTGTGTGTGTATCTAATAAGTCTAGATCTATAACAGGGAAATTTTTTATAGTTTGTGTAGCACCTACGATAGAGATTATTGAATAGAAAAGTGTGTGTATTGGGTTTAGTGAGACAATGGAAGGTTTGATGATTGTGTGCATAGAAACGATGTGATGGATAAGCCCATAAAAAGCGAATAATATGCAATGATTTGATAAAAGGTTTTTTTCTTATAGAGTGTGCATGATGTAATTGAGAAGTAGATCAGACAAATTGTGTAGAGATAGATCTCTGTGACAGCTTTGATTTGCAGAGGTAAATCGCCAGAAAAGATTCTATTGATATTGTCATTACAGACTAAGTGTGCATGAGAAGGGTAAAGTTTTGTTTCAATGGATATACCTATGTTTCTTATGGCTATCTTGCAAGTGATAGAGATAAGAGTTAGAGGCTTCATAGATATGCTATATTATTGTAGCCTTGACTTGTTTCGCATAGCATTATGGCTGAGCACTATTGTATATGGATAGAGTGTTAGTCATAGTCATATTTATTTCATGTTGTAGTTTTCATCATCCATATAAGGCTTATATTTTCATTATATCCCACTTGTCAGAGTTTCATTATGCTTTTTCGGATATTGAGTTAAGGTGATAGGGTGTTAGGATCATTAATTTGTTATTTCATTGATGTATCTATGCTGTTGGTGATTCAATGTATGAGAAATTTTTTATGACAAAGAGTTTTGTTGCAGAGAATAATTATGAATGGTTGAGTTGTAGGGGGTTTGAGATTTTATTCTATAGTTGTTGATCTTGTATTATTTAGTGGGTCCATTTTAAAAATGGGATGAAACATTGCCCATAGATTTTTATTTTTGGTTAGGTGTATCCTAGTGTGAAATATTGTCAAACATTTCCCACATAAGATCTTGAAGGTTGGGGCCTTCAATGATAGCAAGTTGTGGCTTGCAAATCGAAGGTGTAGCAACATCCTCTAGGTAGTGGCACGAGAACTAATTGAAAGCAGTGGCTTTTATCGAGTGGTGGCTAGATACAATATTGGGTGTTGGGGAATCCAACAACTAGTGGCATGCAAAGTTGTGGGTGTCATGGCTTCTAATAGATGGTGGTATACAAAGTTCAAGAAGTGTTGCCTTCAAATATGTAGTGCCCTAGAGAAAGTGTTGCTTGCATGATTATCAAGTTGTGGCTTGCACACTGGTGGTGGCCAATTCATATGTGAGAGAAGATTTTAATTAAGATGAAGTAAAGTAGAAGAGGATGGTGGTTTTTCTCCTTGAAGGGTTTTCTCCTTACATACTTTGTCCTCATGTGTTCTGTTAGTGTCAGTCTTTCCAGCCTTCCTCCAGTGATCAAATATGCTCTTACAATGTGGTCTCACAGTGTCAAGGTCAAATTTTGTCATTTCAGTGAGTCTTCAAGAAAAATTTGGTCACTACGCATTAGGTCTAGGGTTTGCTTCCACTCCTAAAATTGCCCAAATGCCAATTTATGTCACTATTCAGCTGAGTCTATCATCATTCATAGGACTTTCATTATCATGGCAGTGTCTAATGAGTCATTTTACACCTTGTTCATGCTTCAGTTGCGCCCACGCAAGGTCATTTCCCTCTCCTAGGGTTTTGAAGGCAATATCTCTTGGACGGTCAAATCATTAGCGAAACTTCTATCCTGATGTTCATACACCTTCCCCTATCCTTAAAGTACCTTATCAAATGCTTCCCATCACTGAGATCCCCCAAAATCCTTATTTTCGCACAAACCCTAGTTTTTCGCTACAACTTGGCAATTTTCTAGGTTGGGCCTGTGTTTTGTCCTTTTGGACCCCTTCCCCTAACTCAATCTCTGAGATTCCACTTTCCCCTACTTCCTAACATTCCTCCCTACTCCCAAAAATTTCCTCAAGAATTTAGAAGCCCCTTATCCCCTTCATTTCGCTTCATTTCAGCAAAATCCCTTGTTCCACACATCGGGATAAGTTTCACTCAAAAGATGTTTCAGAGCAATAAAAGATGAATTTGGGAAAAATGAGAGAGGTTTTTGTCCACAACATGCCAAAGAAGAAGAACCTCCTTCACGTTTTGCATAGGTGTCATGGTTTTAGAGAAATGTCAAAATTACAATCGCTAGATCCAAGGAGGTTGGCCAAGGCACTAAAACGAAGGAAAAGGCCTGATCCTATCCACATATTGGCTTAGGCTTATTTGAAGGAGCATGATGCTAAATGACTTAACTCCAGCACAAATTTCAAAAAATTTTGAGCATTTTTGGTCACTTGTGAATTTTTGGGCAAAAAACAGGTTTTCTCCACCAACACGTCGCGCGCCGCGCGCGACCCTTTCGATGGGCAACTCCTTTTCAATAAAACTCAACATTTTTGGATTTTTCATGTAAAGATACACTTGCTCAGCAATTGCCAAGAAATTTCACCAAGTTTTGGGCCTCCAAAAAGTCAAAAGACAAGCAAAAAAGGACTTTCTGCCACCTTTTTGACACACAGAAAGCATTCTTGGGAGATTGCAATTTTGGAGGGGCAAATGGCCACCAAATTCCGAAATTCTACTTGGGTTAGAAAGTAGACATCCAGACCTTTCCCAAAAGCCCACTTGTGCCTCATTTGGACACCTGGAAGTGCCTCAAAAGCAGCTCCAAAGGCGCGTAATGCGTTCAGGATCAGGGCGCGACGTGTTGGGCAGTTTTCACAGAAATTCACCTACAGCTCAGCAAAACGTAGTTTTGACTGGATTTGACTTTTTGGAGTAGATTTTGATCTTCCTTGCTGTAAATGATGTATTTTTATGATATTTTGACACTTATTTATCTCTTCTAGAAGATTCATTCATGAGATAGGCAAAAATTTAATGAATGAATTGGTTTCCTAGCTTATAGAGGCAAGTTGTTTTGACTGCCTAGTTTTCAGTGCTCGGTTTAGAATTGGTTGAAACAGCTCCTAGGATAGTGAGCTCGACCCCTAGAGGCAAGGAAAGATGTTAGATTTCCTATATTATGTACTTTCTTGGTCATTTTCATGGTTGGACTCTTGAGGGAGAAAGCTTCTATTGTATTACTCATTGTATCTCTGCAATTTTTGGCAAAGGAAGACCAGGGTTTTGCAGTCCTTTTTGGGATTCCTGTGGTTACATGTATTTATGGTGTGTTTATCTTTGTACTTGTAAGTTTTTTATGTAAATCATCTTCTTACTTTTTCTTCTGCAAATTAGGCAAATGAAGTGTTAAGGTAGAATTCATGATTGTTATGCTCTGCCTTTAAGTTTGCTTAATATCAGTGCTTTCAGCTGTTTAAGGAGAATTCAAGGTGATTGCTTGCTCTCCTTAGCTCCTCACCAGTCATTCTCATCCATCCAAATCTTTCAAAGGCATCAATACAGTCTCCTACCTTGCCCCAAAGAACCCCCTGCGAAAACTGTGTCCAATCCCCGCACCCAAAATTGCCTTTCTCCAATTTTCCACCAAAACCCTAAAAATCCCAAATCAAACCTTTTTATCAGTCTACTACCCTAAAATCAGTGTTCTTTATTGGTTATCTCTGCCCGTTGAAGATCTTTGCCGAGATAGACCGGAGAGAGCCCTCTCCTGCCCCCTAGGGCTAGCTACGAGGCTAAGTGGTTTGATGTTGCCTTGGAGTTTACCTTTTTCAGCCTGAGGTGAAATTTCAAGCGCTAACATATTGGCGACCATACTGGGGAGAACAAACTTGTTTACTTGTTGATGTCATTTGTTTTATTTTATAAGCTACAAACGGAGCCTGAAGTTATGCCAGGTAGCCTTCGAAACGCTTTTGCTTTGCATTAGCGGAAGTAGATAAACGCTGCTTCAGTCAATCTCCAGTATAGCTTGTAAACGTGACATCTAACTTGTTAGTTACCCCAGTACATGTATCAAGGTCAGATCTGATTATTGATGGTGGACAACGATCAGACACTGGCAAGGCTGAAATCATTCACCTAGCGACTCTAAATCAGTTTCGAGATCAGATCCAAAGACTCCACTGGAGGATGATCCCGACCAGCAAAAACATGAAAGGATAATATGGACAAATCAGGTACTCAAGTTCGAATTTCATCCAAGACATTTTGTTCTTTGTTCTAAATTATTTCTTCTCTTTTCCTAGGAATGTAAAGAAGGCTTTGCAAAGTATACTATATTTGAGAAGAGATCCTCGACCTGCAGTTAATTCTTTCCATTTGAAGATTGTGAATACCAAAGATTTGCATGCCTTTGAGCTTGATCAAGACCTTTCTTCTAAATCGTGTGATGACCATCTTCAAATTGATGAGCCTCAAGAGACCAAGACTGATTCTATACCTGCTGTACATACCCCTACACCTTGTAAAATTCCAGATTGGTATAAACCTCTTGTTTTACCTTCTGTTCTCCATGCTTTCCCCAAAAACTATGATCTATACTTGTCGAGGTTCGATGGTGAAAGTAAGAATGTCAACACTGAGCAACATGTGTAGAATTTTGAGTCCTTTCTTGACCTTTTTGAAGTTGATGAAGAAGATGTTAGTATAAGGCTTTTTGCTCTTTCTTTGCAAGCTAAAGTGAAGAGTTGGTTCAAAGCCCTGCCTTATGCAAGCATTTCAGATTTCTAGCAGTTTGTCAAAGTTTTTCTCGACAGGTGGATGATCGGGCAGAACCTTTTCTTGATTGTAGAAGAGTATAATCAGCTGAAAAGACTACCAGGGGAGACAGTACAACAATTTTTGGCCAGATTTAATCAAGTTTATTATTCAATGCCAGTTGATATAAGGCCTACTCCTAGATCTGCTCTCTTGCACTATCCGGGTGCCTTTGATCCGGAGATGGAGTTTCAGCTGAGAGAAAGGGATATTGCAACACTTCACGAGATGCAAAACAGTGCAGTAAATGTAGAGGCTCATCTGCTGATCCGAAGGGCAAGGTTGAAAGAAGAAGAGATGAAAAACATAGATCCGGCCGAATCAACATCTCTAGAGGTGAAGCTTGACATTTTGGTAAGTACAGTGGAAAAGATGATGGACAAGATCAACGCAAGGAATGATTATGATGTTCAAGCCCGTGGCTTGCTAATTGAAGAAGAACAAGTTGCTGATCCAAAACATTTTGTTTCTTATCCTAGTTGTCATAGATCTGATAATGATTGTTTTGTAGATCATCTTGGAGAAGAGAGATCTGTTGATATGACATGTATGCTTGATGATGTCTTTTATACTGATGATTTGCCTCAGTTTGATCAGTATGACGATAATTATGTTCTCCAAACATAAGCTAATCTTGCAGACAAATCGACAGCTAGTTTGTGGGAGGAGGAAGTTCATTTTCAGCAGCTTGAATACAATGTTCGGCCATCACATATTAGCTATGATAGTGATGAGGAAAGTGCAGCAAATTTTGAAGTGAAGGATCTTTACCTTTTTGTTTTGATTCATGTTAGTTCATCAGAGACAACTTCCATGCAATCAAAAATCAGCTATCGACTAGTCTTGATTTGGATCCTCTTGAGCGCGATGAAAACTTTGTTCCAGACTTCTCATATTCAGATTTGCAGCCCCCAAATGCCATTGGTTTTCAAGTTGCAGATGAAGGCATGGAAGCTGACATATTTGATCAAATGATACAAGAAGGTTCCCTACCTTTCTGTTTTGAATCATTTCAACTTTTGAAGGGAACTTTGCATAATACATCTTCACTGAAGAATGAGCAGCATGTAGGCAATCATGTAATCACAATGGAACCAATAGAAAATGGGTTTCAGCAGTCTTTTCAAGTTTTTCATGATCCAATAGCTGATGTTTTGGATGAGGTTTGCAGTCAAAGTCTTTTTCCATTAACTACATGTGAGTTTGAAATATGTGCTGATATGAACTTGATCCGGCAGCTGGTTTCTTTGTCATTTTCAGCAGGGGTCTCGTCACAAGGCTCAGATCAAAGTTTGCATTTATGGTATGAGGAAAAGAGAAGTAATCCATTGGATGAGCTAAGTTCCAGTGGGCTTGAATTTCAAGATCCTTATGTAGTGTTTTTGGAGGCGGATAAAGAATTCATATCATTCAATGGATCTGTTTCTAAGTTGTCATGGGAGTTGCCTTTCAGTAGTTCTCTCTTGTTTTTCATAAGCGAGCATTTGCGGAGAATTCAAACAGCAGACGGGATACTTACTTGGTTGCATTGGTTGTTTCATTTCACTTGATCAGGTGATGAATGAAACTGTTAGAGTAGGTTTTGATGAATAAGCTCAACCTTGAGCATCATTTCCAGTTTGTCGGTTGTGTTTAAGTATCGAGTCAGTTTTTAGTTGAGTGAGAGTCAATTTGTGTTGTCAAGTCATCAGTTTTAAGTCATGTATTTCAGCTTGAGTTTTTGACTCCATCGCCCAATGGATGAAGGCACTCTCTAGCTCTTACAGAGATCTGTGGTTCTTGGCACCTCCAAGGAGCTACCATCCCCATTGGAGCCAATGTTAGTGTCAGTATTTCCAGCCTTCCTCCAGTGATCAAATATGCTCTTACAAAGTGGTCTCACAGTGTCAAGGTCAAATTTTGTCATTTCAGTGAGTCTTCAAGCAAAATTTGGTCACTAGGCATTAGGTCTAGGGTTTGCTTTCACTCCTTCTAAAATTGCCCAAATGCCAATTTATGTCACTATTCAGCTGAGTCTATCATCATTCATAGGATTTTCATTATCATGTCAGTGTCTAATGAGTCATTTTACACCTTGTTCATGCTTGAGTTACGCCCAGGCAAGGTCATTTCCCTCTCGTAGGGTTTTGAAGGCAATATCTCTTGGACGGTCAAATCATTAGTGAAACTTGTATCCTGATGTTCATACACCTTCCCCTATCCTTAAAGTACCTTATCAAATGCTTCCCATCACTGAGATCCCCCAAAATCCTCATTTTCGCACAAACCCTAGTTTCTCGCTACAACGTGGCAATTTTCTAGGTTGGGCTTGTGTTTTGTCCTTTTGGACCCCTTCCCCTCACTCAATCTCTGAGATTACACTTTCCCCTGCTTCCTAACCTTCCCCCCTACTCCCAAAAATTTCCTCAAGAATTTAGAAGCCCCTTATCCCCTTCATTTCGCTTCATTTCGGCAAAATCCCTTATTCCACACATCGGGATAAGTTTCACTCAAAAGATGTTTCAGAGCAATCAAAGATGAATTTTGGAAAACTGAGAGAGGTTTTTGTCCACAGCATGCCAAAGAATAAAAACCTCCTTCACGTTTTGCACAGGTGTCATGGGTTTAGAGAAATGTCAAAATTACAATCGCTAGATCCAAGGAGGTTGGCCAAGGCACTAAAACGAAGGAAAAGGCCCGATCCCCTCCACATCTTGGATGAGGCTTCCTTGAAGGAGCATGATGCTAAATGAATTAACTCCAGCACAAATTTCAAAAACTTTTGAGCATTTTTTGTCACTTGTGAATTTTTGGGCAAAAAACAGGTTTTCTCCACCAACACGTCGCGCGCCGTGCGCGACCCTTTCGATGGGCAACTCCTTTTCAAGAAAACTCAACATTTTTGGATTTTTCATGCAAAGATACACTTGCTCAGCAATTGCCAAGAAATTTCACCAAGTTTTGGGCCTCTAGAAAGTCAAAAAACAAGCAAAAAAGGACTTTCTACCACCTTTTTGACACACAGGAAGCAGTCTTGGGAGATTGCAATTTTGGAGGGGCAAATGGCCACCAAATTCAAAAATTCCACTTGGGTTGGAAATTAGACATCCAGACCTTTCCAACAAGCCCACTTTTGCCTCATTTGGACACCTGACAGTGCCTCAAAATCAGCTCCACAGGCGCGGGACGCGTTCAGGATCAGGGCGCGACGTGTTGGGCAGTTTTCATAGAAATTCACCTACAGCTCAGCAAAACGCAGTTTTGACTAGATTTGACTTTTTGGAGTAGATTTTGATCTTCCTTGCTGTAAATGATGTAATTTTATGATATTTTGACACTTATTTATCTCTTCTAGAAGATTCATTCATGATATAGGCAAAAATTTAATGAATGAATTGGTTTCCTAGCTTATAGAGGCAAGTTGTTTTGACTGCCTAGTTTTCAATGTTCAGTTTAGAATTGGTTGAAATAGCTCCTAGGATAGTGAGCTCGACCCCTAGAGGCAAGGAAAGATGTTATATTGCCTATATTATGTACTTTCTTGGTCATTTTCATGGTTGGACTCTTGAGGGAGAAACCTTCTATTGTATTACTCATTGTATCTCTGTAATTTTTTGCAAAGGAAGACCGGGGTTTTGCAGTCCTTTTTGGGATTCTTGTGGTTACATGTATTTATGGTGTGTTTCTCTTTGTACTTGTAAGTTTGTTATGTAAATCATCCTCTTACTTTTTCTTCTGCAAATTAGGCAAATGAAGTGTTAAGGTAGAATTCATGGTTACTATGCTCTGCCTTTAAGTTTGCTTAATATCAGTGTTTTCAGCTGTTTAAAGAGAATTCAAGGTGATTGCTTTCTCTCCTTAGCTCCTCACCAGTCATTCTCATCCATCCAAATCTTTCAAAGGCATCAATACAGTCTCCTACCTTGCCCCAAAGAAACCCCTGCAAAAACTGTGTCCAATCCCCGCACCCAAAATTGCCTTTCCCCAATTTTCCACCAAAACCCTAAAAATCCCAAATCAAACCTTTTTATCAGTTTACTAGCCTAAAATTAGTGTTCTTTATTGGTTATCTCTGCCCGTTGAAGATCTTTGCCGAGATAGACCAGAGAGAGCACTCTCCTGCCCCGTAGGGCTAGCTACGAGGCTAAGTGGTTTGATGTTGCCTTGGAGTTTACCTTTTTCAGCCTGAGGTGAAATTTCAAGCGCTAACATGTTCATATCATGATTATTGTGCTTATGTGTATTTCTACTTATTATTCATGTTTATGTATAGATATTCTTACACAGTAATTTGTCACGCCTTCTGCACTTCCTTGTGACATACCCTAAAATTCTCATGACCATTATATAGTATAATCCTCCATATATGCGGCTAAGATCCCTCATAAGACTTTTTTTGGAAAATATCTTGAGGTTTCCCTAAAGAAATAACTCTTAAAACCATAAAATGAGAGTCATTGCTCTTATGAGGCTTAAAACAGTGATGGCTACCTCTTGCATTGTGTTTGACCTATGATGGCACCGCTCTATTCCAGTGCATACCCACGATGATCCCAGAAAGGTAATTTTCCCAAAGGAGATGAGAGGCTTCGTGATCTAGAATCTTCGAAAGCGGCGAGCTGGAGGTTTTTTCATATAGATGAGGTTGAATCCTCCCATTTTTACCTCTTTATCTTATCCCTATGAGTTACCTCCTTGAGATGTGAACCTAATCCTATCTTTCTAGAAGTCCCAACTGCCTCTCCCAAGATATAAATTCCTCTTTTCCCATTCCCAAATGGTTGGTCTATATCTATTTGCACCCTTATGCTAAGATTTTTCCTAGTGGCTATTCATTAAACTTGGAGAGGGAGTGCTTGGAGAGTTTCTTGGCTTGGACTTGGATTACCACTCAAGGAGAGCCTTTCAACATGAAGTCTTTGGTTGTAAGCTTCCCTTTATTTCCTAGTTGTTTTACAACTGTTGGTTCATCTTCCCAAAATATATATGTTCATGTATTTATTTAGCTTGACATTCCTTGATCAGTTAAGTAGGTTGTGATTGGATTTTCTATTGGTTTTGTCATGCTTTGTTGTCTCTTGATCACTTGTGCAGGTACATAATCACTGAGAGAAGAAAGAACGATTCCGTGACACAAGTGGTTCGAGGCTATCAACAAAGTAAATCAGAATATCATCAGAATGAGGTAGGTCATCTCTTTTGTTCTACTTTTCAATTATAAGCTAGGAAGATGTCTAGTTTATTGTCACTTAAGTTACTAGACGCACTCACTAGGCTAGAGGATTCATCTCTGTTTGCAGAGAGGATTAACCTTGTCAACAAAATGCTGAATCCACTGGGGAGCCTATGACCCTTTCCTTCCCTTTCTTCACCTTGTATTTTGAAGAGTTTGATCAACCATTCATTCTTAGACCTAATTTTTTGCCTATAGTCCATCTCACTTTTTAGTAGATGCTTGAAGGTTGTTGATTTGAGGTATTCTTGAATATTTTGTGTTTTTTCTTTACTTTTCTCGACTATCACATTTTTTACCCTGACAGTTACGATGATATTGCGGGTTTGTTGATTCTAGTAGCGATGATCGCTACTTTCCTCTTAACAGTTCTGATGATTGCAGAAGATTAAGAAATTTAGGGTTTGTATTCTTATTTTTAATTATGCTTTCCTTCTCCCAATGATTTACCAGTGTGATATTGGTTGACTCTCTTATTATCTAATTGAAATTACCTTTTAACTTTGTTTGAGCGTGCCTGAATTTTGATTAGCTTGTTAAGGTTTCTAGGTCTTCTAGGTCAAACTTCGTCCACTCGTTGGTCTTCTCAACAGAGATCAAAGATCAATTACCTGTGTTAAAGAGTCTTTGTGTGTTCAAACATCCTTTGCAAATCACTTTTGGCTATTGTGTCTTAAGTTTTTCTCATTGGTAGATACTGTGAAATTCACTTAAGTTCCATTTGACAAATAATACAAATTGATTGTCTCATTTGAATCAAAAGGAAGTGTTTGCTTTGAGTTTTCTGTTTTGAAAAGTGAAAGTGAAAGTGTCTATATTTTCATAGTTTTCGAAGAATTTTGAGTCGAATTCAAATCAATAATGTGAAGAATATTTTCATATTTGTTGGCTTTCTTGTATTCTCTTTTACTTCTTCACTAGATTACATTAGTTGCATTTTGAAAAAGAGAAAAAATCATCATAATATCTTAAGGTAGTTTTGGTTTAAGCTTTGTTTTTGCATTACTTTTGCTTATCATATGAAAGGTTAGATTTATATTTTGCATTTAGCATTTGGATATTGTCATGGATGCACTTTGCCATTTGGTTTGATGCATGATTTCAATGATATTCTTCCCCACATAGATAGCTTTCATTGAATTGAAGGATTTCATTTCATCATCTAGTTTGCATTTTAGGAACATATAACATCGTTAAGGCCTTGAAATCAAAAATTAATTACAAGATCAAATTTAAAATCTATCAATTAATCTAAAGATAATTTGAAACATTAACGTCAATATTTCGTCGTCTAGGCTAGAGACGTGTTCCGACATATTTAAAACTTAGCAGTTGTCATTCACTTTGGCATTAGACAACACTATCATAGACTTGTGTTCCCTGTACCATCACATATATAAAGGGAGACCCCCATAGGTTGCAAACCTTTATCCATAGGAAGTTAGGTCTACCGCCTTGTAAACACGATATAACGAACACAACATTCGGTGAGATTGTCTACACGTACGTCAAGTCCTTGGTAAATATATCTTATGAGGCATCGTTACTTGGTACTCCTTTTACCTAGATTCACCTGAGCAGTCATTTCGATATTTTCTGACTCTTTAATTAGCCAAGGAATAAACTCCAAAATTGAGATGAAAGATGGGCCAAACCCTTTTATTGTAGCATTTCAGCGATTTAATTATTCCATAGGCTACAGTCTATTACGCCACTTCCCTATATAGTAGTTTATGAGGAATGTAGAGAGGCAAGACATTGGGTGTAACACAACTACCCCAAACTCTAATATACGTAAACAATTCCTCACCGAACCATTTCCCAATTTTCTTAAGCTTGTCCATTATGTCTAGGTAGATTATGGGGGGTTTATCTTGGAATACTATTTCATAGATAGGATTGATGACTTAGTGGCAGATTTCATAAAAATGGTCAAAATAATTGGACTTCCAAGGAGAATTGTGATAAATATGAATTAGGAGAGGATCAAAAGTGGTGCATTTCAGTCCCATGCCTGGGAAATCAAAGCAAAAACAACAGTTGTCCACAATATATGCAAGCATGTAAAATGGGGGAATAATGTTTTTAGAAACACTTTGAGAGATACTAAAAGAAAAAAATGTGCTTAGCTAGGTTATTGGACAATAGGTTGACCTGATCAAATATATATCCCTAAGGTGCCCCATCAATTAAAGGAACTGAAGTATGAGGAAACTCATAAACATTGGGATAAGAATATAATTTGCACAACATGGTGGCAATCTGATTGAAAGGAGAAGCGAAGCAATAGAATAATTATCATACTCCTCTACTTTATGTTTATTTAGGTCTTTCCTCCAATATTTTATGGAATCAACAACTTCTCCATTTTTATTGAGAAAATCTTGCATCTATTGTTTGTGCATTGTGGTTTTGGTAAATGGTACATGGATCGAAGGTCTTTCTTCATGAATGATCCAATCACTATGGCCTTTTAGGTGTGAAACTTTCACTCTGTAATGTTGACATTCTATACTACCCATCTAATCATATCAAAATAAGGCATTAATATGGATCTCGCTACAATTCTGTGAAAGAAGGAATTCACTACATCTTGAGGGGCTTCCCCTGAGGCAAGTGCTTCTTCATCCACTGTCATGGTCCTCACTATAACCTGTGGCCCTTCATCTTCAAATATATTATAAATATTCTCTCATGAAGTATTCCATGAAGCCCATGTAAAAAATATATGAGAAAATTCCTGCACCAGAAAACTTATCATATATAATCTCCTTGTATGGGTTTAGGGGTTGTGACGCAGGAGATTTCTTTTTAGACTTTTCCCTCTTAATTTCATCTAGAAAGGAATTATCAAATATCACCTGTGAAAGGAGCAAAGGAAATTAGTAGAGTAGAGTAAATACCAATAATAGTAGAAATAAATTGTAAACCAACAGTTTAACCCCTTAAATGAACTCATTTACCACCATAAATGTGCCATCGAATAATCATAATGAGCATGTTAGATTTTAAGCTTCTGTGGTAGTTTTTTGCAGTGACATGATCCGGATTATCCACAGTTTTATGTTCATTCTGTCGACGTTTCAAACCCCAAAGGGAGTCCATCATCAGGACTTAAATTAGATAGAATATGAATGAAAGTTCTTTGAGAGAAGAGTCCTTTGACCGAGTATAAATAAACCTAGATCCCTAATTTTTATAAAGAAGCCGACATTTATATATGATTTCTTATTTATTTTTATTTATTATTATTATTTTTATTTCTTATTATTTGATTTTTATAATAATAATTTTATAATAATTTCTAATTTAGTTTATTAATTATTTAATCCAAATTATTTAGCTTTAATTATTCCAATTGTTTTACCTAGTACCTAAAAATATTTTAATTGATATACTTAATTCATAAATTAGTTTAATTAGTTAATTTATTTATTTCTATTGTTTTTATTTTTATTTAATTAATTAATTTAAATTTAATTGATTTAATTTAATTTTAATTATTTTTATCCATAATTTTTTTTTTTTTTATTATTGTTATTTACCGTTTTTCATTGTTAATCTTATTTAGCCTAATTATCTAATTAATCAATCAATTAATTAATTTATAATCTTTATTTTATTTTTTTTATTTTTTAATCAAAAGTTAATTTTTGGTTATTATTAATTATTTTAGTTTAATTAATTGACTAATTTTAATTAATTTTTATTTTATTTAATTGACTAATTCAAATTAATTTTTATTTTTATTTTTAATTAGAATTAACTAGAATTAATTTAATTAATATAATTAATTAATTAAATTAAAATTGAATAAAATTAATTAATTTTAATTAATTTGATTTAATCAATCTAATTAAATTTAATTAAATTTAACTAATTAATTAATTAATTTTATTAATATGAAAACCTTTGATACTATGCTTCTAAAGGCCCGGAGGGGTTTATTTGTCTGATCTTGGGAAGCCAATTTCCACTAATTTCACTCCCATTGTCCCTGTTTGAGGTTATAAGGAAATTTCATAATTTCGATGGCCTCTCTCATTTTTCTTTTTCGATAATTATCCTCTGTTGCAATAATTTTAGTGTCTTCCAAACACACATGATGTTTGGTTTTGGACGAGTGTTCTGCAAGGGTTGATGTACGGCATCTCTCATTCTTTATATCAGCCCAGTGCTCTTTAAGTCTTATTTTCAGAGACTGACCTGTTTCCCCAATATAACTCTTGCCACAAGAGCAATCAATCTTGTACACACCCTTGAGTTGTTGACGATCAATGTTATCCTTTACTGACCTCATCATTTACCTTATTGTTCCACATATTGTAAATTGAGTGTTTATGTTATTCTTTCTTAAAAATTTTGCAATCTTATCTGTAATCCCTTGGATGAATGGAAGGTAAACTTTTCCATAATTTTCTTTCTTGTTTTCAGGAGGACGCTTAGAGAGGACCTTATCCTGAGCTCTTCTTATAGCTTTCTTGATACTCAACTCTCTGTATCCTAGCTTTTTGAAGACAGAGGTTAAGTGTTCAATTTCTTCTTTTAGGTGATCAGGGTCAGGAATCCTAAGAGCCCTAACAGCTAGAGTGTTTAAAATGCCAAACTTTTGGGAAGGATGATGGTATGGGTCAGCATGAAGATAGTTATTACTATGAGTTTTCTTTCTATAGACCTGGTGTCCCAAAGTACCATCCTCTTTTCTACTGATCAGTACATCTAGAAAGGGGATCTTACCGTTCTCTTCAAGCTCCATAGTAAACTTGATTTCGGAAGATATAGAGTTAAGATGATTGAAAAACTTCTCCAGTTCATCATTGCCATGAGTCCATTTCAGGTTAGTGTCATCAACAAATCTTTTCCACCAAGCTGGCTTCAAAGGGTATGAGTCAAGGGCTTTTCTTTCAAAGTACTCCATGTATAATTTGGTGACAATAGGTGAGAGTAGGGAACCCATGGCGACTCCAGATATTTGCTCATAATAGTGATCTTGAAAGCTGAAAAAAGTGGACTGTAAACAAATTTTTGCAAGCTTTGTTGTTTCAGGATCAGTGGCCATCTTTATAACATGAACAACTTCATCTAGAGAAATATTTGTAAACAAAGAAACCACATCAAAACATACTAGAATATCATCTTTATCCACCCTCTCATTCTTAATAAGCTTTACAAAATCATTTGAGTCTTTTATAAAAGAGTCTGTGTTACCAACCAGAGGTTTTAGGATCTTAGCTACATACTTAGCTAATTCATAGGTATGGGAACCAATGGTGTTAACGATTGGTCTAAGAGGGACCCCTTCCTTATGAATTTTTGGTAATCCATAGATTCTAGGAATAACCTCACAGGATGGAATCAACTTCTTTTTTATTTTATCTTCCAGGTTTGTTTCCATGATGGCTTTCTTGACTTGTTTTATCACCTTGGGAATAGGGTTGGAGTTGACTCTTCTATAACTCCCACAATTTAAATTCTCATTCATCTTATGAATGTAATCTTCCTTATTTAACACAATAGTGGCCCCTCCTTTATCACCTTTAAGTACAACTATCTCATCATTATTTCGAAGAGATCTAAGAGCCTCTTGCCCCTCTTTATTTAGGTTACTCTTTGGACGCTTAGATTTCAACATAACAAGGGAACATTTCTGTCTTAATATCTCTTTATTATTTAATGAAAGGCCTTCAGTCCCATTCTCAATGTTGCAGATGATGCTTTCAAATGGAATGTTCTTAGGAGAGACCGCAAATCCCAATCCTTTGCTAAGGATATTAATTTCTTCAGGAGTGAGCATTACGGATGAGAGATTAATGACTCTCTTATCATGTTTATTTGGAACATTAGGGTTCCTAATAACAGACCTATCATTTTTACAAAAGATTTTTCGGCGAAGATCACATGAGACATCATTTGTTGACGCGTTTCGAACCAACCAGTGTGGTTCATCGTCAGGACAAGTTGTCCTGACGATGAACCACACTGGTTGGTTCAAAACGCGTCAACAAATGATGTCTCATGTGATCTTCGCCGAAAAATCTTTTGTAAACTTGATATGGATCACAGAAGCCTAAACTCTACTATTGAGACCTATCATTGTCAGAATGATTAGATTCTGCCCTAAATTGATTATCAACTGTAGTTATGTTGTTTCTGTCCTTATATTTATTATCATAGTGCGTTGTAGTATTTTTATTCTCCATGATTCTTCTAGCATCAATGCTACCGTTCTTGATTTCAACATCCTTTATAGTTTCATTCATGCTAATTACGGATTCAATGCCACCCTCATTTATGCTTACACCGGTTTCATTAATATTATTGTTGTAACTTGATGTGCTAGCATTGTTGGTGTAGGCCTTGTTGCGCTCCTTGTCACCATTGCTGGAACCAACGCATGAGACAGCGCAGGAAACCACATTGCTTACCATGTTAATGTTGTTATTATAGTTCTCGTTTTTGTTCTGTTTCATGTTGCTAATGTAAGGAACAGTGTGGGAGACTATATTGCACATCATGCATTCTGGTGGCTTGTCGCAGGGAACAGTGCAGGAGACCATCACACATTCTGGTGGCTTGTCGCAGGAACAATGCAGGAGATCATCATGCGTTCTGGTGGCATTTTTATGGCGTTATCATTCATGATTTTAGCGCACGATTTCAACTTCATTCTGTTGGAAGCCATGCATGAGTTTCCAGCGTTATCATTCACAGAATTTGCTTTACTACCATCATTCACCTTGGGATTACTGGAAACTACGCTGTTTGAATTGTTTCTATGTTGTCTGTCCTTGGTGAAATCGTTTCTGCACTACCTTTCTTTAAATCTCGATTGCTTTCCACAGTAGATTCGCTATCAACATCTACGTTTAGTTGTAAACCTATGCCTTCTTCTAACTTGGCCAGCTTCCTGGACTGTCTTTCCTGGGCAATTCTACCCTCTGTCTAGGCCTTCAAGGCAGCTTTTGCATCAATTATTTTCCATAGATTGAAGCTGATTATCATAGTTAGTTTTAAATGAGTGGAAAGGGCCGAGTGACAGAGCCTATCCAACGCATCCTTGGTTCTTCTGATTTCACTTCCAATTAGGGCCAAATTTAATTTTAAAAATGATTTATTATTATATTGATTAAGTAGTCTATGATTTAAAAGGAGGAATTATTTTCTTGTTTCTACATTGTTTCAGAAATTGCAGGTCTGCAGTTCTTCTCTCAATTTTTATCCTTAAGATTTCGAGAAGACAAATCTCCTTCCATGTATCCCCTCTGTACAGGGAAGCTATGTTAGATTTTAAGCTTTTGTGGTAGTTTTTTGCAGTCGCATGATCCAGATTATCCACAGTTTTGTGTTCATTCTGTCCACGTTTCAAACCCCAAAGGGGGTCCATCATCAGGACTTAAATTAGATAGAATATGAATGAAAGTTCTTTGAGAGAAGAGTCTTTCGACCTGAGTATAAATAAACCTAGATACCTAATTTTTATAAAGAAGCCGACATTTATATATGATTTCTTATTTATTTTTACTTATTATTATTATTTTTATTTCTTATTATTTTATTTTTATAATAATAATTTTAAATAATTTCTAATTTAGTTTATTAATTATTTAATTGAGACTATTTAGCTTTAATTATTCCAATTGTTTTACCTAGTACCTAAATGTATTTTAATTGATATACTTAATTCATAAATTAGTTTAATTAATAAATTTATTTCTTTCTATTGTTTTTATTTTTATTTAATTAATTAATTTAAATTTAATTGATTTAATTTAATTTTAATTAACTTTATCTATAATTAATTTTTATTTTATTATTGTTATTTACCATTTTTCATTGTTAATCTTATTCAGCCCTAATTTTCTAATTAATCAATCAATTAATTAATTTATAATCTTTATTTTATTTATTTATTTATTTATTTTTTAATGAAAAGTTAATTTTTGGTTATTATTAATTATTTTAGTTTAATTAATTGACTAATTTTAATTAATTTTATTTTTATTTTTAATTAGAATTAATTAGAATTAATTTAATTAATATAATTAAATAATTAAATTAAAATTGAGTTAAATTAATTAATTTTAATTAATTTGATTTAATCAATCTAATTAAATTTAATTAATTAATCAATTAATTAATTTTATTAATATGAAAACCTTTGATACTATGCTTCTAAAGGCCTGGAGGGGTTTATTTGTCTGATCAGGGGAAGCCAATTTCCACTAATTTCACTCTCATTGTCCCTGTTGAGGTTCTAAGGAAATTTCATAATTTCGATGGCCTCTCTGATTTTTCTTTTTCGATAATTATACTCTCTTGCAATAATTTTAGCATCTTCCAAACACACATGATGTTTTGTTTTGGACGAGTGTTCTGCAAGGGCTTATGTACGAGATCTCTCATTCTTTATATCATCCCCGTTCTCTTTAAGTCTTATTTTTAGAGGCTGACCTGTTTCCCCAATATAACTCTTGCCACAAGAGCAATCAATCTTGTACACACCCTTGAGTTGTTGACGACCAATGTTATCCTTTACTGACCTCATCATTTGCCTTATTGTTCCACATGTTGTAAATTGAGTGTTTATGTTATTCTTTCTTTAAATTTTTGCAATCTTATCTGTAATCCCTTGGATGAATAGAAAGTAAACTTTTCCATTATTTTCTTTCTTGTTTTCAGGAGGAAGCTTAGAGAGGACCTTATCCCGAGCTCTTCTTATAGCTTTTTGGATACTCAACTCTCTGTATCCTAGCTTTTTGAAGAGAGAGGTTAAGTGTTCAATTTCTTCTTTTAGGTGATCAGGGTCAGAAATCCCGAGAGCCCTAATAGCTAGAGTGTTTAAGACACCAGATTTTTGGGAAGGATGATGGTATGAGTCAGCATGAAGATAGCTATCAATATGAGTTTTCTTTCTATAGACCTGGTGTCCCAAAGTACCATCCTCTTTTCTACTCTAATTTATCTTTGAAAGAAAAGCCCTTGACTCATACCCTTTGAATCTAGCTTGGTGGAAAAGATTTGTTGATGACACTAACTTGAAATGGACTCATGGCAAGGCTGAACTGGAGAAGTTTTTCAATCATCTTAACTCTATATCTTCCGAAATCAAGTTTACTATGGAGCTTGAAGAGAATGGTAAGATCCCCTTTCTATAGACCCGATGTCCCAAAGTACCATCCTCTTTTGTACTGATCAGTACATCTAGAAAGGGGATCCCGTACATCAGCCCTTGCAGAACACTCGTCCAAAACCAAACATCATGTGTCTTTGGAAGACGCTAAAATTATTGCAAGAGAGGATAATTATCGAAAAAGAAAAATCAGATAGGCTATCGAAATTATGAAATTTCCTCAGAACCTCAACAGGGACAATGGGAGTGAAATTAGTGGAAATTGGCTTCCCCTGATCAGACAAATAAACCCCTCAAGGCCTTTAGAAGCATAGTATCAAATGTTTTCATATTAATAAAATTAATTAATTAATTAATTAATTTTAATTAAATTTAATTATATTGATTAAATCAAATTAATTAATTTAATTCAATTTTTATTTAATTAATTAATTATATTAATTAAATTAATTCTAATTAATTCTAATTAAAAATAAAAATAAAAATTAATTAAAATTAGTCAATTAAATAAAATAAAAATTAATTAAAATTAGTCAATTAATTAAACTAAAATAATTAATAATAACCAAAAATTAACTTTTATTAAAAAATTAAATAAATAAATAAATAAAATAAAGATTATAAATAAATAAATTGATTGATTAATTAGACAATTAGGGCTAAATAAGATTAACACTGAAAAATGGTAAATAACAATAATAAAATAAAAAAGAATTATGGATAAAATTACTTAAAATTGAATTAAACCAATTAAATTTAAATTAATTAATTAAATAAAAATAAAAACAATAGAAAGAAATAAATTAATTAATTAAACTAATTTATGAATTAAGTATATCAATTAAAATATTTTTAGGTACTAGGTAAAACAATTGGAATAATTAAAGCGAAATAATCTGGATTAAATAATTAATAAGCTAAATTAGAAATTATTATAAAATTATTATTATAAAAATAAAATAATAAGAAATAAAAATAAAAATAATAAATAAAAATAAATAATAAATCATATATAAATGTCGGCTTTTTATAAAAATTAGGGATCTAGGTTTATTTATACTTAGGTCGAAAGACTCTTCTCTCAAAGAACTTTAATTCATATTCTATCTAATTTAAGTCCTGATGATGGACCTCCTTTGGGGTTTGAAATGTCGACAGAATGAACACAAAACTGTAGATAATGTAGATCATGCCACTACATAATGAGCATGTTTAATTAATTCGACAATAGATAGGCAGGAGGCCACATGTAGAGTTACATGTCATAGCGTTGGTGTAAAGTGTCCAAAAGAAAGTTAACATGGAAATTTTATAAAGTAGTCGGGTTTCTCGGCTTGTGGGAAGTAAAGGAGCGAGAGGTAGGTTATGTTCTATAAGGGGAAGAGCCCAAAAATAAATAAAATAAAGTTCCGAGTATTAGACGTGCAAAGTGAATAGAGAGGAGAGAGGAGTACCTAAAATCCCATATGCTCGTAAAATATTATGAATTGAATTAGGAAAATATTACGGGCTTCTGGTTGGCAAGAAAACAGAGTAGAGTGGGGCTATTAGTAATAAAATAGTTCAGTTGTATTATATAAATGGAAGTGTGGCCTCTTACCCATAAAGAAATATTATAACATTATATGAGTGGGAGTGTGGGCCAAAACTTATATGCCCATTGTTCGAGAATTGTGATTATGTGGAGCGCGAAGACCCATGTGCTTGGAAGTTTTTGTAATTAAAATTTAAAGAGTTACAGGCTTCCGGGGTTCTGGGTACTAGAGTGCCTATTAATTAAGTGACAAAGAAAAAGTGCACTTTTCAAAGGGTTTAAGAATATTCATTGAGGTTGCGGTGCTGCTTCTTTTTTTTTTTTTCTTTTTTTTTTTTTTCCGAAGGTGGCAAAACCTATCAAACTCAGGTGTCAAACCAACAGTGAGGACAGCCATCTCTGGCTGCTATCCGCGAATGTCGGTTTGACTCATCACCGTTATCAAGGAAAACCACGCCACCTGTAATAACCCGCTGGTGGTCCGTAAGGGAGCAGACTTTCACTCCTGCCAGATGCCTCTGGGTCTTGGGCCGTTAACCTGTTTCCTTACGTCCGAGGAAGACGAGCTCTTAGCCAAGCAGAAGCAGTTTTACGGCATACTCCAGGCCGAGTTGCGGTGCTTTTTTAAAAGGAATAACTTATTATATTTTAAATTCTTAATTAAAAAATAAAGATTGTTTTAAAGGGTAAATTATAAAATTAGAGAAACTAATTGCGGTGCTTTTTTAAAAGGAATAACTTATTATATTTTAAATTCTTAATTAAAAAATAAAGATTGTTTTAAAGGGTAAATTATAAAATTAGAGAAACTAAAACGGTCCCCATTACTATTATAATTTAAAAAATATTGGGGGTTGTTGTTTGCTACAACAGTTGGTAACCCATTGGGGAAACAATTATATTTTGTTATGAATGTATGAAATTTATAAAGATAAAGGAATAGAAATTAGATGATATGTAAATGCAATAATTCAAATCTCCCATCAAATATTTCCCTCGTACTCAAAACATCAAGAATAATCTTATTATCATTATTTATGAATTGATGAATATTTTCCCCATAAATTGTACAATTATAGCAAAGTATGCATAAGAAATAGTAGATACTATTAGCGGTTAGCTTTGACAATAAAAATTAATTAGTGGAGTTTTGTGTTAAAAATAAACATCAATACCACAGGCAAAGCGACTACTATCGATAGGCGTCCATAGTCTTGACAAGGTTATTGTTTAGCCCTGGAAATGTTAGTATGCCATCCATTAGAAAGATGTTTAAAGAAAATATATTTTAAACATTTATTTTTACATAATTTATGTTATTTGAAAGCCACTATCCTCGCTTGGTGACTTAATATTAAGAATTCCATTCACATGACCTAACAAGAGTGAGCAATCCAACTTGTCTTATAGTCATATGGATAAAAGCCATTGCCCTGGCTTGGTGACTAGATACTGTAATGTCACTAATATTAGAACCCTTGATCATAGTAGTTCGGCTTGTGATGAGACCTCTTATATTTCATTTGATCTTTATATTTTTGAATTACACTGTAAAAATATTCAACTGATTGATGGGGAGGAAAATCCATTCTTGAGTGATGAGATGACATAAAAATTCTAAGATAACTAATATTTTCTTGACTAATTTTGTATCTTGGAAGCTGATTAATTTGAGGCAACTTTTGATAGACATATTTTTTTTCATGACCTTGGGATTTAAAATAGTTTAGGAAATAATTACAGTAAACCACAATGAACCATAACCACTGATTCTATTGTTTTGTAAATCTAAACAAAAACATAGTAATATTATGTCAATTGTGATTTCCTTTAAAGATACAACTTCATATACAAATAGTAAAGAATAACATATAGCCCAATCACAAATCCAAGGACATAGCACATGACTACAAAACCGATGCATGTAAAGAAAGGCATGGAAGTGAAACTACTCATGAAAGGATTAAAAAATGAAACACACGAGATGTACATATGGTTATTTACATATTTATACGAGTAATGGTGAGATTTCATGAAAAATATTTTTTATGAATTATTCCATTTATAGGAAGAGTTCCTTTCCTTCATTGAAGATATTGTAAGATGAAGGTTGATGGACCAACTTATTTAACAATCTGAAATGGGCCTAACCATCGTTTTTTAAATTTAGTGGATTTACATTTTTCTTCATGGGCATTATCCCATTTTAACGCTAGGTCACCAACTTGAAAATGTTTATTGCCAATTGAACCACTGTCGAACCACTCTTCGAAATTTTTTTGATGTTCAACATAAGTATAATTTACTTTCTCCCTATCATCCTCTAGTTTAAATATCTAAAGTAGTTTGTGTTGCGGGGATGACCAAGGTTGTTCTTCAATTGATTGTACTAAAGCCATGGAAGGAAAAGAAACATTTGGTGGGAGAAATTCCCCTTTCCCATAAACCAGGAAGTAGGGTGAGTTTCCTAATGATGATTTATAAGTTATTTTATTAGACTAAAGAGCATAAATAAAGGCCTTATGCCAATTTATTATATTGTCATCTATTGTTCATTTGATAATCCTTAAGATATTTTTAGTGGTAGATTATGCTAATCCATTACCTTGACAGTAACAATTGGAAAAATACTTAATTCTAAATCTACTTTTAAGTACACATTTAGTTAACGCATTACCGAAAAAATATAAGGCATTGTCAAACATTAAGGCATTAAGGAGACCAAACCTAGTAATAATATGTTGATAAAAAAAATCAATGGCTTGTTCTCAATTAACAACTTTTAAAGGGATGGCCTCCACCCATTTTGTGAAATAATATGTAATTGTGAGGATATAATTATGTTGATTTGAGGAATGAGGAACAATCTCACCTATAATGTTCAGTCCCCATTATTAAAAGGGTTGTTCAATGATTATTGGTTATAATGGTATGGTAGCCTTCCTTTCATTGCCTGAAGCTATTTGGTAGATTTTGCACTTCCTAACATAAAGTATGAATGTCTTTAAATAGAGTTGGCCACTAGTATCCAACATGAAGTATTTTATGTGCAGTTACATCACCTCCATAATGTTTACTAGCTAGTACATCATGCATCTCCAAGAAGACCTTATCAACCTTAAATTTTTTAAGACATCTAAGAAAAAAATCATATTTTTTCCAAAAAATAATTCCATTTACAAGTTGATATTGATTTTCTTTCAATCCCAAGGATATTTTAATTTTAGGTTCAAATTCAGTAGGTGCATACGAGTGAGATAAATAAAAGATGAGGTAAGGATATTGAGAATCAAATTAGAGAATGACAACCTCTTGTACTTATTTATGTTCAATTAAGATGTTATATGATGAAGTGTCACAAGAATCAATAACCATATTCCACAAGCCTTGTCCCTACGCAATCTTGGTAGATTTGATCTCTAAGTCAAACTCTTAAATAGTTGTAATCCTATTTTCTCTTTTGTATTTGAGATATTTCTGAATAAGTAGTTGTCTTACTGCTGAAAATGACACAACACCTTTGTATGAGATTTATATAGAAAGGGTATGAAATATTTTATAGACTTGAAGACTACAAAGGCTTTTTTCTCGACATTTGAACAATTTAGTTATGTGCCTTGTAATGTTGAGTTATTGAATTCAATAGGGCCTTCTTCTCTTGCATAATTCTTTTGTGTTAATACAACTTCATATGAATGATCGGAAGTGAAAGTATGTAAAATAAATTATTTTGAGTAATAAAGAGGAGACAAGGAAGAATATTCAATTATTTCTTGCTTGATTGAGTCAAAAGAATTTCTCTCAATTATACCCCAATAAGTTGATTTTTTCATAACCATATTTTATAATGACAGGACAATTTGACAAAAACTCGGGATGAAACGCTTTGCGAAATTAATTTGTCCTAGAAAGGATTGCATTGATTTTTTGTTGTGAGGTAATGCAATCATATAAATGGATTTAATTCTATTAGGATCTATTTGATACCTTCTTTAGAAACAATTAACCCTAATAGTTTACCCTCAATCAAATAAAAAAATGAATTTTTAGGGTTCCTAGAAATACTATACTTTCTACACCTTTCAAAAATTTGTTTTGGGTCTTCTAAATGATTATATTGGTTTCTAGACTAAATCATAATGTCATTGAGGTAGATTACCACTTATTTACTGATAATACCCCTAAATTCTATATCCATGGCTCTCTAAAATGTGTCTCTTGCATTAATTAAACCAAAGGAAATTTTATGATAGGCATACATACCCTATTAGGTTCCAAATGTGGTCTTCAACCTGTTAGAAAGATGTAAAAAAATATGATTATAAAACGAAATGAGATATACAAAAGGCATTAATTCGGAGCCTGCTACTAATTGTAAAATTTTCTCCATAAGAGGCAACGAGAAATTATCCTTCTCAGATTCTCCTTTTAAATTCCTGAAATCTATACAAATCCTAATATCACTATTCTTTTCCACCACTGGGACTAGGTTGGATACGCACTTTGAATATCTAACAAGAAAAATGATCTTGGCCTTGAGTCATTTTTATAGTTAAGCTTTAATTCAAGACTCAAGGTTAGGATGAATTTTCCTAAGTTTTTGTTGGATTGGCTTGACATCTCGCATGATAGGAATTGTATGTTTGATTGAAGTATCATATATTTTTATGTCGCCATAGCTCCATCTAAAAAGATATTTATATCTTTTGAGCAGATGTATAAAGCCAAGCCTTTCATCTAGAGAGAGACCTAGTTCAAGATTAATGTTTTGTGGTTTTATAGTAGTACCTAAATTGATAACCTCAAACCTTAAAGTAGAGCTTTGAATTTTGTATTTTGTTGGGGTGTGTGAATCTATCTTTAAGGTCATAGAGATCCTCCAACTTAACTATTGAATTAGGAAATTCATTTTATGTTCTATATTCTCTAGAAGATGTATTAAGTTCCTTATCATGTATGTCCTCATCTATAATTTGTTCATCATAGGTCAATTCGGATGTGAGAAAACATTTAATGTCACCATCTTGTTAAAAACTACCCAGTTGGTGATATCCTCAGGGATAGAAGGACGAAAACTCAACTCGATTGACAAACGTTTAGGACTAAACTCTTTTGGTGGAACCAAACTAGATGTAACATTGGCTAACAAATTAACACTTGCATTTTGCAATTTGGGAATAGGAGAAATATTAAATGTAAAAAATTGAGATGCTAAGTGCTGAACCAAAGATTGATAATGTTTAATACAGTTAGAAACACAATGCATGTTGTTTCTAACTTATTTTATGACTATGTATAAATCACCAAAGACTTTCAAGAACTTGACATAGACACTAATTTCCCTTTTCATTCCCTAGATAATTGCTTCGTATTTTTCCATGTTAATTGAGCTCTCAAACTCAAGCTTGCTAGTAAGCATGTTTCTTTCATTTTTTGGACTAGCTAGAATACAGCCTGCTCCTGCACTATCATTAGACTTTGATCCGTTGAAATAAAGGGTCCAAAACAAACATTTTACATAAATATATACAGAATAATCTACAATACTTACACATCGAGAGGAATCTATTTGTGAAAAAAATTCATTTTTTTATGAAAGAGATTCTAAAAGCTAAGGATAGACCTGTGCGGGAAAATTAAGAAAGAAGGATTCAATAAAATAATTACCAAAGATATTATTCATGCAAAGAAGAGGTTAATTTTCTGCATCAATATCAGTCACTGTATACTTCATGTGTTTTTCTCTATCAATCCTAATCTGATTTGGTTTTCCATTATATGGTAGCTAGAGATGAGACCAATTACTAGAAATAACCATTAAGTTTTTCAGACTAGTCTATACTCAATATAAAACCATAACATTTTGGAATGTTAACAGCTATAATGTAAATTATTCAGAAATATTTAGGATTTGATGACAATCTAATTAAAACTTCATTCATCTATCCTAAGACTTTGACCTTTTCTTTTTCTAGTTGAAATATTTGAGTGACAAATTTTTGTGGCTTCACATTCAATTTTAGGAAAACTGAATAGGGCATCATGTTTGATGAAGCTCCTAAATCAACTAGACAGTTACGAACATTTTTTTTAAAGACTTCAAAGGTTAAGAGGAAAGGAGGTGTGTGTGAATCCAACCTATTTCCAATGAGAATTACATTTGTTGGATGAATCTTGTCTGAAGATGAAGTAGGAGGCTTAGTATTATTTTTATTCTTAGGATCCTTAGTTGTAACAATATTTGATGGAAATGAAGAAGTTGGGACAACATTCAAAGTATTAATAAATAATTTCTACTATTGTTTTAGTTTACTGACTTCATATAGTGGTATAGTTTCCTTAGTTTTCTACATATATTCAACAATGTTATATTCAATACTATCAGATTCAATCAAGGTTTTGGATGAAGGTAAAATTGAATAAGAAGTTTTATGAGTAGTAGATGAAGAACCAATAGTTTGGTTAGAATTTTTCTTAGGCATACCTTTTTTAGCTAAAAAATCACTTCCAACCTTTTGAGTTTTTGAGGGTGTATCTATAGGTCCTTTACTTCTCATTGTAATAGGAAGATCTTCTTCATCTTCCTCACTTGAGGTAGGTATAATGCAATCCAAAATATTGTTTGCTTCAATTACTAATTCCTCTTCTTCAATTTATTCTTCAACAGGTTGTGCTTCCTCTTCTTCATCATCTTTATCAACAATGGATATCTATATAGGTAACTATGTAGGGGGGATAGTTGTCTGAGTTCTTCTGATAGGTCTAAAAAATCATCTTGAGTAAGAAATTTCATCTACTTCCTTCTTTAACTCAACCATTTCATTTGGAAAATTCTTAAGAACCTTTTGTAATCCTTACATGTCATATGTATCGTGGGTACTTTTCTTGTTACCTCATATTCAAATGTCATTTTTTTCGTAGGCTTCCTTTCATCGACAACAACTTTCTTTTGCAGTTTCAAAATTCTGTTTTCAACAACCAATGCTTCTTTCATGTTTTTTGGAAGTGTTTGTTCATGTTGTGTGTTGAAAAACATCACTATAGAGGAGGGAAGATCACTAATGTACCAATAAAGTTGTACTTCTTCACCTGGCCTAGTTGTAACTAGGATGTTATTTAAAATTTTATTAAATCTGGAGTTAAATTCTTTACCTTTTTCATTAGGTGCGACTTTCAGAAACATAGTAACCGATCAAATGAAAAAATTACAGATTACATGTGTTTTTAAGGTAGAAAAAAAATCACCAAATTTTGAAAAGTGGTTATTCATAATACACTTTTTTTTGGAGCATATTTTTGGTACTTTAAATTTTCTTATGTCTCAAGTACTAACTTTTTTTTAGATGTTAGTGATTTTCCTGTTGATTTTGAAAAGCGTTGATGCAGCATCAACCCCTTTTTTCTGCATGGCTTATTTTTGACACTTTAAATTTAATAATAGATTAAGTGTGAATAATTCTTTTAAATGTTGATTATTTAATGATTTCTCAAGTTGTCTTATTCATCTTCTTGTTTTTTGCCCTAAGGGGTTTATTTTGTAAGGTTTTTCCAATTTTTAATTTGTTTTGCAAAGTTAAAAAAAAAAATAATAACATTAATATTTTGAGTTTAAGTTTTTTTTGTATATTTATATATCGCTAATGAATACTTCAATACACATAAAATAATTGACGCTCAAAAATAACAAGTTTAAACACTTGAGAAAAAATATAGATTTTGCATATAGATCTAGTTAAAAATATATGTATTTCAAGACATTTCGGTGGAAATGACATTTTCAACAAAATAATTTTATGTAAAAATTGAATATAAAGTTCAAAAGATAACAAATTTTATGAAATCTTTAAGATTTTATTTTCAAAGATAATGATATTTTAAATATTTTTTCAAAAAAAATGATTCAAATGAGATTTAAAGTAAAAATAACAAAAAAAAAAGGACATACAATTAAAACAAGAATAGAAACATTAAAAAAAATACAATTAAATTAAAAAGAAAAAAATATGAAAACAAAAAAAAATTGACTCAAAAAATAATTAAAAATAAATGAAATCAAAAGAAAGATAAAAAATAACATATTTAAAAAATAACTATTAAAAAAATTAAAATAATAATTACAAAAAAGAACATTAAAAAACTCTAAGAAAAAAATAAAATTAAAGAAATAAAAAAACAAAGAAAAATAAAATTTTAAAACAATAATTAAAAAACCACATAAAAAAAAATTATTGAAATAAAAAATATTAAACAAACAAATTAAAATTATTAAAATAAAAGAAAACAAAAAAATAATAATTGAAAAAACCATAAATTAAAAAAAAACCCGTTAAAATAAAAAATAAAAAAATAAACATTTAAAAAAATTAAATTTATAAACAAACAAAAAATTAAAAAAGAAAATGGGCCTTGGCGGGTGAGGAGTTCTAGGAAGCTCCCCACCTACCCAGGCCCCAAACCCTCTAGGCAGTAAGTTGATTTCTGGAGCCTCCCTCACCCGCACAGGCCCAAACCCATTATTTTTTATCTATTTTTTAATTTTCAATGTATTCTTTTTTAATTTGATTGTTCTTTTTTCAACTTTTAATGTTTCTAATTTTTTTTCTTTTCCACTAGAAAAATAGTAATCTTTCATTAATTTTGAAAAATTACATGTTGTAGATGCTATTAGCATATGCTGTATCCTTCTTGCCACTAAGGGCTAGGTCAAAATTTATAGTTTACCAAAAAATTGTGCTATTGTGAGCGTTCATCACCACGCAGGGTGTTTAGTCATTTTCTGCTATGGAGAAAAATATATAAAAAGAGTCTGTTATATGGTTGTACATATGCCACGCAGGGCAATTAACACACATATGTATATATATAACCTGTAAGATGTATACACATAGTTTTGAATGCATGTTTCTCAAAAAAATTACATAAAAACCAGTAATCAAGGGCTCTCTGCCCTGTGGTAGATCTGATCAATGTATGGTCGGTGGTAATAGTGGTATTCATTTGCCCCACGCTATTCCTAGATCATCCACTCTCCTCAGAGAAGTGTTGTGGCCTCCTTGGATAGCCCGTTACCACAATTGTTATGTTCCCTTAAATGTAATTGCATGAGATGATGTTAAACGGTGCCTTAAATATATGTACTTCATCCAAAATATTACTAAGTGTGTGAGAGTGACAAACAGTAATATTATTGAACCAATTCACAATGATCTTTCAGTCCCCAAATATATTTAGGCTCATACAAATTATGACCCAATGAGAAATGCAGAAGATGACGAGGAGTAATGAGTTCTGCAAAATTGTTAGTTGCAGCTCTTAGTCTCATCTTTACTTTGAAAAAATGCCGATCATTTAGGTAAAGAATAAAACCACCACCGCAACCATGGTGTTATGCCGCACCATCAAAGAATGCCCAAGGTATATTTTTATCAATAGGTGCAGAGTCATGTGGTCTCCAGGGACGAGGTTGATGAGGTTCAGGTAGCTCGTTATAAGAAGATATAATACGGGCTGAGATGTGTGGCCAACACACAAGTCGGTTGTCAAAAATAATGTTTCTAATTTTTATTTTTGAGCATTTTTTTTTAATTTTTTGCTTTTTAAATTGTATGTTCTATTCTTTAATGTTTTGTTTGGTTATTTTTACTTGAAACCTTATCTCAATTATTTTTTCAGAAGAGAGTAAAAAAATAAAAAATAAAATAACTTAAAATGTCATCATCTTTGAATATAAAATTCATCAAAATTTCATAAAATTTGTTATTTTTCCAATTTCTTCATAAAGATCCTTTATTTAACACGCCGCTTTTTTCTCCCTCACTCGATTTATTTTTTAATTTTTTTGAATTATTGTTTATTTTATTTTAACTTTTTTTATTATTATTTTTTTGTAAGCTTGGTAGGACTCTCTGATTTTCGTGTTTACATGTCCATTATTCATCCTGCTACAGGGGAGAATAGCACAAGATTATCTCCAGTTCGGTGAGACTTCATTTCAATGACCATTACCACTTGAGCTACCCCAGGAGGACAACTTTTTTTATTATTTCTTTTAATATATTTTTAGTTTTTTTTTAATTGTGTTATTTTTAACATTTTTTTCTTTTTTTTTTTTTAATGTTGTTGTTTATTTGCTTGTTCTTTTGTTTGTTTTATTAATTTATCTCATCAATATTATTTGTTCTTTTGTATGTTTCTTTTTTGGGTCAAGTTTTTAAAATTCTTTTCTTAAATTATGTTTTTTTTTAATATTTAAATTTTTATTTATTTATTTAAATTTTTTTCTTTTATAAGTAAATTCTTTTTTTATTTTTTTTTAATTTCCTTTTTTTTACATTTTTATGATTGATAATTGTTTTGTTTTGTCTTTCTGATATTTTTTTTTATATTGTATTACTTTTTGTCATGTTTTTAATTTTTCTATGTTTTAATATATATTTTTGTTTAGTTGTTATTACTTTTTTAAATTTTTTGTTTTGTTTTGTTTTTTTTTTTTAGATCTTTTTCAATGTTTTCATATTCACAATATATTCGATTAGATATATATGTAAAAAAAAAAGTATGTAAAAGTAATAATTCTCTGAGAACAATTTGTTATTGATGGTGTACTTTCTTTGTAGTTGATAAGATTCTGGAAATGACAATTTTTGTTTTTGCGTAATCTTCAATATGTTTATTAGTTTCTATTTATTAAAATCAAAAGAAATATTATTTTAATATTACATTATTATTAGTATTATTATATATAAAATATGATTTATGCAATTGACGAATGAGTTTAGGCACTTACCTGCGTCGTCACGACCGTGTTATGCAGATTTCGGGTTTTGGAACCTATTCCTTCGTTTGTTGTTGCTACATGCACACTGCACGCTTGGCCTCGGCTGTTGCTGATATTCTTACATTCAAGAAGAGCTCCATGCATGTCTTTTCTGCCATACTTTGTTGTCCCTGTCTCTGGAGTATGTCTTCCAGAGGGATCGGATGCTACAGGATGTCCTGTAGCTGCTTCTCCTCCTGGAATACAAGCTAGAATGAGTAGGGTTGTACTGCTGATGAGGGCCTCGGATGATGAGGAGTCTAGATGGGGAGTAACAGGTATGGTGAGTGAAGAACTAATACTTGTTTTGTCATGAAAAAAATTTTGTTGGCAGTATGAAGAAAACAGGACTTTTGTGTGTGACTGTGCAGGCATATAAAGAATGAGTGCAATGGAGGTGTACGAAGATGGAAAAAGGTGACATATGGCGATGGATGGAAGCAGGGAGGTTTACAGGCCTCATAGATAGATTCCCAACCTTTGGGTCCTCTTTTGAGATTGATTTTGGCTTATCTATAGGTTCTATAGGATCTTACTGTAGAAGACACAGAACTTCCTGTAGAAGACACAACGCTTCCTGTAGAAGGTGAAATTTTAGCCTGACTGAGACCAAATCTTAAGAAAGGGTATTGGTCATGGAGGAATGGATTGTGAGGGATGCTTGTAGCCTGGTGCTGACCTCTGTCTTTGTCTTGTTTGATCCTCCTGACCTTCAATGTCCTTCCTGCAACCTGCAATTATTCAACATAAATTAGGTTTATTTCTTCTTTTTCTTTTTTCTCTTCTTTTTTTAGTCTGAGATAGCTGGGGCGCCTCCAAGAGGTTTTCCACCCTCACTGTCTACCCTGGGCACCTCCAAGAGGTTTTCACCCAAGGATCTTTTATTCTTTTTCTGATTTCTATTTTTTTTTTTTGTGTTCAAGGTGTGGGTGGAGTGGAGACAGGGGCCTACTCCACTACCAACACTGATTTGTCCAGAGTTTCAATGAACTCCTACTTAGAAAGGGGCTTCCTGTAGATTTTCAATCGATTCTCATTAACGAGCATGGGGATGGCTTCCTCATCAATGGTCCTGATAAGGACTGAACCATTGTCGTTGCATTTCTCCACGGTATATGGTCCCAGCCATCTTGTCCTCAGCATTCCTTCGATATCCTTGTATCTGGAATCATATAACAACGCCCAATCTCCTGGCTGAAATTGCTTTTCTTTAAGGTGCCAGTCATGCCATATCTTTCTTTGAAGTTGGACGACCTCTGAGTGGAGAAGGGCCTGCATTCTCTGTTCATCTAATCCATTTAGCTGTAGTAATATTTCCTGTTGTGCATGGCTGAGATCTAGGTCCAGCTGAGCTGCCAATATCAATGTGTTATATTCAAATTCTATGGACAGCAAAGCCCTCTTCCCGTAGACCAACTCATAAGGTGTGAAACCTGTTGTAGTTTTCCAAGTAGTGTTGTAGGCCTAGGTGACCTCAACCAAGTGATCTGCCCAATCTTTTCTGCTACTGCTCACCACTTTAGTCAAAATCTCTTCCAAAGCTCTATTAGTGACTTCCACCTATCCATTTTCTTGCGGATGATAAGGGGTGGAAGTTTTGTGCTTAATCCTGTGATGAGCGAGCAGGTATTCAATTAGGTTCGAGGTAAACTGACTTCCTTGATCTGTCACTAATTATCTTAGGTAATCAAACTTGTAGAAGATATTTTCCCTCAAGAACTCAGCCACTTTTTCTTCTGTTGTTGCCTTGATTGCATTTGTTTCTGCCCACTTTGTGAGGTAGTCCGTGCACACAATGATGTAAGACTTTTGTTTTGAAGGAGGGTTGATAAGACCCACGAAGTCCATGCCCCACTTCTCAAATGGCTCAAAAGTCACTTGAGGTTGGAGGGGAATTTCATCCCTTGGAGTCGGTTTCCCCGTCCTTTGATATCGATCACATTGGCTGATGTATCTCCTAACATCTTGATGAAGAGTGGGACAATAGTAGCATGCTTGTAGAATTTTGAAAGCGGTCCTTTTTTCTGCAAAGTGACCTCCACAAGGCCCATCATGACAGGTTAGGAGGATGTAAAAAACTTCCTCCTCCCTTACACAATGCCTCAAAATTTGATCTGGACCAAGTTTGAACAGGTTGCCCCCAATCCAAGTGAATGGGGCGCTTTTCCTCATGATCTTGCTTTTCTCCTTTGAGGACAGGTGCGACGGGAACTGTGCTGAAACAAAGTAATTTTCTATATCAGCAAACCATGGAGAGAGTACTGAAATCAATCTGATTGTATTAACTTTAATCAAAGAAGAACTTTACAACCTTGGTGCCTTGATGTTGTACAAGCTCCTCCCAGGGTCTAGCAAGAATCTCCTCTACTTTAACAAGTTTCACTCTCTTCCCAATGAAGCCAAAAGGTATGTAATCTCTCCTCTGAACCTTAACTAGGAAGTCTCAATTCCAACAGCATTTACCCTAAAAAATGTTCAGCTTTCAACCCCTCCAGCAACCATCCCAATGCCTTAATTCATAGTGCAATGGAATGAATTTACCAGGTCCACCTTCAAAGGGATAGAGCCCTCCTTCAAAGGGATAAGCTCCTCTCATCAAAGGGTTAGCTCCTTTAGTTATGGGATGCATGAACCACCTAGGAGCGAACCAACCACGTCAAGATTCCTTCTAGAAGTGTCCAAAATTAACCTAAAGTGAGTTTTTAAGAATAAACTTGTGCCTTTTTTACTTTTACAGGGGTCCGCATCCACTCCTTTAGAGACAGAGCAGACAGGTCTGCACGTAACATGACCAAGGGGTGCAGGAATGCAGGTAATGGTAAGAGAAAGCTCGGAACCAAAGTTTTATTGATTTTCAAGGACTTTCTCTCATTTTTAATGCTTGACATGAAGAGTTGAGGTTTGAGACTTGCAAAGGAGGACAGTATGAGTGGTGATAGACTCACACTGGCTGCAGATAGTCATGGTGACAATATTTTGTGTAACAAGAGATTAATTTTCTACATCAATATCAGTCATTGTATACTTCATGTGTTTTTCTCTATCAATCCTATTCTGATTTGGTTTTCCATTATATGGTAGCCAGAGATGAGACCAATTACTAGGGAAATAACCATTAAGTTTTTCAGACCAGTCTATACTCAATATAAAACCATAACATTTTGGAATGTTAACGGCTATAATGTAAATTATTCAGAAATCTTTAGTATTTGATGACAATCTAATTAAAACTTCATTCATCTATCCTAAAACTTTGACCTTTTATTTTTCTAGTTGAAGTATTTGAGTGACAAATTTTTGTGGCTTCACATTCAATTTTAAGAAAACTGAATCAGGCATCATGTTTGATGAAGCGCCTAAATCAACTAGATAGTTATGAACATTTTTTTGAAAGACTTCAAAGGTTAAGAGGAAAGGAGGTGTGTGTGAATCCAACCTATTTCCAATGAGAATAACATTTGTTGGATGAATCTTTTCTGAAGATGAAGTAGGAAGTTTAGTATCATTTTTATCCTTAGGATCCTTAGTTGTGACAATATTTGATGGCAATGAAGAAGTTGGGACAACATTCAAAGTATTAATAAATAATTTCTACTATTTTTTTAGTTTACTCACTTCATAGAGTGGTATAGTTCCCTTAGTTTTCTGCATATATTCAACAATGTTATATTCAATACTATCAGATTCAATCAAGGTTTTGGATGAAGGTAAAATTGAATAAGAAGTTTTATGAGTACTAGATGAAGAACCGATAGTTTGGTTAGAATTTTTCTTAGGCATACCTTTTTTAGCTAAAAAATCGCTTCCAACCTTTTGAGTTTTTGAGGGTGTATCTATAGGTCCTTTAATTCTCATTGTAATAGGAAGATCTTCTTCATATTCCTCATCTAAGGTAGGTATAATGCAATCCAAAATCTTGTTTTCTTCAATTACTTCTTCTTCTTCTTCAATTTCATCTTCAACAGGTTGTGCTTCCTCTTCTTCGTCTTCTTCATCATCTTTATCAACAATGGATATCTATATAGGTAACTATGTAGGGGGGTATAGTTGGCTGAATTCTTCTGATAGGTCTAAAAAATCGCCTTGAGTAAGAAATTTCAGCTACTTCCTTCTTTAACTCAACCATTTCATTTGGAAAATTCTTAATAACCTTTTGTAATCCTTCCATGTCATATGTATCGTGGGTACTTTTCTTGTTTCGCTCATCTTCAAATGTCATTTTTTTCGTAGGCTTCCTTTCATCGACAAAAACTTTCTTTTCCACTTTCAAAATTCTCTTTTCAACAACCAGTGGTTCTTTCAAGCTTTTTGGAAGTGTTTGTTCATGTTGTATGTTGAAAAACATCACTATAGAGGAGGGAAGATCACTAATGTACCAATAAAGTTGTACTTCTTCACCTGGCCTAGCTGTAACTAGGATATTATTTAAAATTTTATTAAATCTGGAGTTAAATTCTTTACCTTTTTCATTAGGTGCGACTTTCAGAAACATAGTAACCGATCAAATGAAAAAAATACCGATTACATGTTTTTTTAAGGTAGAAAAAAAAATCACCAAATTTTGAAAACTGGTTATTCATAATACACTTTTTTTTGGAGCATATTTTTGGTACTTTAAATTTTCATATGTATCAAGTGCTAACATTTTTTTTAGATGTTAGTGATTTTCTTATTGATTTTGAAAAGCGTTGATGCAACATCAACCACTTTTTTCTACATGGCTTATTTTTGACACTTTAAATTTTCTAATAGATTAAGTGTGAATAATTTTTTTAAATGTTGATTATTTAATGATTTCTCAAGTTGTCTTATTCATCTTCTTGTTTTTCGTCCTAAGGGGTTTATTTTTTAAAGTTTTTCCAAAAATGTGATTTTTGTTTTCCTTTGTAACATTTTTTTATAAAGAAATTTTTAATTTGTTTTGGAAAGTTAAAAAAAAAATAATAACATTAATATTTTGAGATTACATTTTTTTGTATATTTATATATCGTTAATGAATACTTCAATACACATAAAATAATTGACGCTCAAAAATAACAATTTTAAACACTTGAGAAAAAATATAGATTTTGCATATAGATATAGTTAAAAATATATGCATTTCAAGACATTTTAGGTGGAAATGACATGTTCAACAAAATAATTTTATGTAAAAATTGAATATAAAGTTCAAAAGCTAACAAATTTTATGAAATCTTTAAGAATTTTATATTCAAAGATAATGATATTTTAAATATTTAAAAAAAAAAAAAAGATTCAAATGATATTTAAAGTAAAAATAACAAAAAAAAAAAAGGACATACAATTAAAACAAGAATAGAAACATTAAAAAAATACAATTAAATTAAAAAGAAAAAAAAATATGAAAACAACTCAAAAAAATTGACTCAAAAAATAATTAAAAATCAATGAAATGAAAAGATAGATAAAATAAAGATAAAAAACTATTAAAAAACTTAAAATAATAATTACAAAAAAAACATTAAAAAACTCTAATAAAAAAATAAAATTAAAGAAATAAAAAAGAAAAATAAAATTTTAAAACAATAATTAAAAATCCACATAAAAAAATTATTGAAATAAAAAATATTAAAAAAAATTAAAATTATGAAAAAAAAATAAAAAAAAATAATAATAATTGAAAAAACATAAATTAAAAAAAAACCCGTTAAAATAAAAAAGAAAAAATAAACATTTAAAAAAATTTAAATTTATAAACAAAAAAAAAATTGAAAAAGAAAATGGGCCTTGGCGGGTGGGGAGTTCCGGGAAGCTCCCCACCTGCCCAGGCCCCAAGCCCTCTAGGCAGTAAGTTGATTCCTGGAGCCTCCCTCGCCTGCACAGGCCTAGGCCCGTTATTCTTTATCTATTTTTTAATTTTCAACGTATTCTTTTTTAATTGAATTGTTCTTTTTTCAACTTTTAATGTTTCTAATTTTTTTCCTTTTCCACTGGAAAAATCGTAATTTTTGATTAATGTAGATGCTATATCCTTCTTGCCACTAAGGGCTCAATCAAAATTTATAGTTTACCAAAAACTTGTGCTACTATGAGCTTTCATCACCACGCAGGGTGTTAAGTCATTTTCTGTTATTTAGAAAAATATATAAAAAGAGTCTGTTATATGGCTGTACATATGCCATGCAGGGCAATTAACACATATATAAACTGTAAGATGTATACACAGAGTTTTCAATGCATGTTTCTCCAAAAATTACATAAAAGCCAGTAATCAAGGGCTCTCTGCCTTGTGGTAGATCTCATCAATGTATGGTCGGTGGTAATAGCAGTATTCATTTGCCCCACGCTGTTCCTAGATTATCCACTCTCCTCGGGGAAGTGTTGTGGCCTCCTTGGATAGCCCGTCAGCACAGCTGTTATGTTCCCTGTAAATGTGATTGCATGAGATGATGTTAAACGGTGCCTTAAATATATGTACTTCATCCAAAATATTACTGAGTGTGTGAGAGTGACAAACAATAATATTATTGAACCAATTCAGAATGATCTTTGAGTTCCCAAATATATTTAGGTTCACACAAATTATGACCCAATGAGAAATGCAGAAGATGATGAAGAGTAATTAGTTCTGCAAAATTGTTAGTTCCAGCTCCTAGTCACATCTTTACTTTGAAAAAATGTTGATCATTTAGGTAAAGAATAAAACCACCACCACAACCATGGTGTTGCGCCGCACCATTGAAGAATGCCCAAGGTATATTTTTATCAATAGGTGCAGGGTCATGTGGTCTCCAGGGACGAGGTTGATGAGGTTCAGGCATCTCGTTATAAGCAGATATAATGCGGGCTGAGATGTGTGGCCAACACACAAGTCGGTTGTCAAAAATAATGTTTCTAATTTTTATTTTTGAGCAATTTTTATTTTTTTACTTTTTGGTTTTTTAAATTGTATGTTCTATTTTTTAATGTTTTGTTTTGTTATTTTTACTTGAAACCTTATCTTAATTATTTTTTCAAAAGATAATAAAAAAATAAAAAAATAAAAAAACTTAAAATGTCATCATCTTTGAATATAAAATTCATCAAAATTTCATAAAATTTGTTATTTTTCCAATTTCTTCACAAAAATCCTTTATTTAACATGCCGTTTTTTGCTCCCTCACTCCATTTAGTTTTTAAAAAAAAATTTAGTACTTTTTATTTTTTTAACTTTTTTTATTATTTCTTTTAATATATTTTTAGTTTTTTTTTTAATTGTGTTATTTTTAACATTTTTTTTTTTTTTAATGCTGTTGTTTATTTGCTTGTTCTTTTGTTTGTTTTATTAATTTATCTCATCAATATTATTTATTTTTTTGTATGTTTCTTTTTTTGTCAAGTTTTTAAATTCTTTTCTTGAATTATGTTTTTTTAATATTTAAATTTTTATTTATTTATTTAAATTTTTATCTTTTATAAGGTTTTTTTTTTAATTGTTTTGTTTTGTCTTTCTGATATTTATTTTTATATTGTATTACTTTTTGACATGTTTTTAATTTTTCTATGTTTTAATAGATATATTTTTGTTTAGTTGTTATTACTTTTTTAAAGTTTTTTGTGTTTTTTTTTTGTTTTAGATTTTTTTCAATGTTTTCATATTCACAATATATTCAATTGGATATATATGTAGAAAAAAAGTATGTAAAAGTAATAATTCTATGAGAACAATTTGTTGTTGATGGTGTACTTCCTTTGTAGTTGATAAGAGTCTCGAAATGACAATTTTTGTTTTTGCGTAATCTTCAATATGTTTATTAGTTTCTATTTATTAAAATCAAAAGAAATATGATTTTAATATTACATTATTATTAGTATTATTATATATAAAAATAAAAATAAAATATATATACTTCTTAATAATGAACTGTTGTTTTTTAAAAATAATTTGCAAATTTCAAAATCTTAAAATTATTTAAAAATAAAATAATTACTCAAATTTCCAAAAAAACAATTACTTTAATGTAGAGAGTATCCAAAGCTCGACAATCACGTATAAATTCATTTGTTTCGTAAAGTTGTTCATTCATCATAATTGAAGTGCTTCCTATCTAGTGACTTCAATACATTATATAAAAAGACATTATATTTAATAAATTGTTATTAATATAATAAACTTAAAATAGAAATAAACTAATATAAATTAAATGGTAGGAAATTGTTTAAATTTTAAGGCCTTTCATAGAGGTGATATTTTATCTTTAATGTCATCCTTGGAATTTTAAGGCTTTTCAGAGACATGATTTTTTATCTTTAATACCATGCATGAAAATTGATGGAATTTTAAGACTTTTGAGAGACATGATATTTTATATTTAATGTCATGCATATCACTGGAATTCTATGGTTTTCACCATCATGATATTTGCATAAAAAATTGGCTTTTACTTCCATTTTAAAAGAAATGTTGAAAATTTACCCTGTAAAAGAAAAACGTTATTCCAGCATCAACATTTTTCGTTTTCAAGCTATTTTTTCATGTTTTTTGGGGATTTTTTGGGTAGAGTTCTCGTTTTGAGGTAATATTTCTCGTTTGATTGGTAACTTTGTTGAGATTAGATAAGTAACTAATTAAAGTAGTTGGTGTTTTATCTTCTCCAAAAAATTTAATAAATTATTCTTCAAAGGTAACCCACTTGGTTGTTGACCCTATAGGAAAGGAAAAGTACTATGATCCAACTCATCCTTCAAATGTATAGATAAAAGTCTACAGTGGGCATCCTCCTCATAGACACCATTGAGATTAATGGGCAACATGAAATTATGGATATGTTCTTCAGCTGTAAGGCCATCATCTAGGTTATACTTTGGTAACCATCTCTCTAGATGTTTGGGAAAAGGATGAAAAGGGAGGTTAAATTTTACAGCTCTTGAGGAGTTCCAAGGTCAATCTTCCATTCTAGTGGTGGAAATAGACCTGGAAGGAGATGTACTTGATGAAGGGGTGGATGTAGTAGTAGTAGATAATGATGCCCCGGGGAAATCTAAGGAGATGTATTTGATGAAGGGGTGGATGTATTAGTATCAGATAATGATGCCCCAGTGGAGTTCTAACAATAGTAGTGATTGTTGGTTGAATAGAAATAGAGGCAGTGGATGAAACTTGGGTTGTGGATGTGTGAATGGAAGAAGTTAAAGTGTGGTAATAAGGTGGTAAGGAATAATATGGTAATGGTTGTGATGAAATCGATGGGATAGTAGGTTTCAATAGAGGAGAGGTTGTAATATTCTCACGAGTAATAGAATCAGTCCCAGATGTGAGATTTTTGTTAAGATGAGTTTGAAAAGGGAACTTATATGGCTTGAACAATAATTTTTCACTCTGAGCTCTCATGAGAAATTCCCTAGAATATTTATAAAAATATGTAATACTACCCTCAGAATGCACAATATTGTTAATCTGCTCTCCAGAAATTGAAAAACCTTGAAGCTTATGAATAATCGTTTGGAACTCAGAAGGCTCAACTAGTTGTACAGGAAGAGGAGTATTTACTAAAGACTCACTCAAATATCTTCTTATAGGGCTAGGAGGTCTATGAGAAGATTCTACAATCTTAGATCTCGGAGGTGGAATTTAGAATGGGATCTATAAGTTGAAGGAGATATTTGTGGAGGAGATTGCATCTTGGGATAGATGCTACTTTTAATATGTGACCTTATTCCCATTCACAGTCTGATGGCCCTCCTTCTAGTATGAAAAATGTTGATGGCCAAAATTGACTACATCAACATTTGGGAATATACCCAGTCAGAGCCCCAAATTAGAATCTTTTTCATTTGGGATGGTGGCTCCGACTGGTATTTTGGGTCTGGTTACCAATAAAAATGGATTATGGATGTAATGGAAAAGGTGGTAGTGGCTGTTGATAAACTAATAGAATGAATGATATAAACTAAAAATAATCTAATCTACTTAATTTACCCAGGTATCTCGAATCATATGTGATAAAAAAATAATGTTATTTCCTCAAAAAAAGGATTCTTAGAAACCAACATTTGCAATATCGGTTAAAGAATTAATTTGATTAAATAGTCAATCAAATTAATATTAATCTCAACACATATGATAAGCACTTTCATTTTTCATTGTATTTTATAACAAATTGATCCCACACATCAATAGTTATTATGCTTAAATCAATAAAAGAATATATATGAACAATGCATAAACACTTATAATAATTCCCTTTAGAAATAAAAAGCAAACAAAACTAATAAAAGTACCCGATGTGTAGACAATTTGTTCATTGTAGAATTATGATGGTTAAGAAATATTATAAAGTAAAACTCAAGTATAGAATTGTAATGGTTAAGAAATATTATTAAGTAAAACCCAAGTACAAAAGTGCAACCATATTTTTCCTTTTTCTTCCAAAATTAGAACCCTTTGCATGAATTTGAGAGATGGATTTATAGCCTTCTTTACAATAAGAAAGTAAAACAAATTCTCCTACAAACGCTCAACTAAAAACATAACAAATATTATAAAAGTAAATGGTTACAAAAGCATCAAATACTTGAAGTTGAACCAATAGTATTTTCCCATTGGTTTTGAATTTCTAGAAGTGGTGACAACTTTGGAGGAGATCTAGGCTTGATGTGCACTTGACAGCTCAAAATGGATGCCTTCACAGGTGGCAAAATTTGAATTGTAGGTTTTAACCTCGTACAAAAATTCCCTGCATATAAAATCTGAAAACACAAAATAAAAAATGGAAAAAGAATAAAACATATAACAAATAAACATAGAGATTTTCCCCTGGATCCCAAAAATAAGACTACTAGATTGATTTTTCATTATATTCCTTTCAATGTTACAATACATATATATACATGTCAAAGCATCCATAAACCCCGATCCATTAACCCTGGATTAGAACATAACTGTAGTTTACTTGACGGAATCTATAAAATGCCATGGACATAAAACCATCATGCCCAAAACCATGTGCGAAATCCATGAACAAAACCATAGGTAAGTCCGCCCACCAAAAATAGCCTCCAAAAAAAATTTCTAGGGGCGTTGTCCAAAACCCCATGCAGGGGGCTACCACCCCCATGCAGGGGGCTACCACCCCCATGCATACACCCTGATAGAGGGGGTATCTTTGCCCTCTGTAACTCTCCTACTGCACCCAATGCAACGTACAGGGGGGGATTACGCCCTCCTTGTGACCCCCCACCAGACGTCGGGTAGTCGTGGAAAGAATATAACACACACCCAACATGAATGGATGTATTGGTAAGTTCCTTTAGGACTAGACAATGGCTATGGGGCTTGATAAAAAATTACCAATTAAGTTCAACATTCACCTTGGTTAATTGGTCAATTCTTTTAGCAAACTCTGCCAGTTCCTCAAACCAATCCTTTTCTAATTTGTCTACATTTAACAACAAGTCCTCTGGATGAATGGATATTAAATTTGATTCAAGTAACAAATATGTAATGGATTCCACTATAGAATTAGAAAAATCATGTGATTCATTGACCAACTTCCTTACCAAACGAATTTTGGCTTGTAGCTTTTGAAAATAATATATTTTTGCATTTCATTAACTTTGGAAAAATCAAATTTCTTTCCCTCAATACTATTCTACCATTTTAGTAGTTTGTTCAAATCTCATTTGGTGTCATACAGTAGGATTCAATATCAACTAACTCCTCAGTCAATGTATCTCCCATCTTGTACTTTGTTTGAATCAAACCCAATGTCTCACAGACAAGTTGATGTTGTTTTTGGAGTTGAGCATTAAGCTAATAGGCATCTTGTTGGAATTTGATTAAATGAGGGGTTTTGACTTGAATCATCTCTAACTATTAGTGTAAATCCTTAGGTTTTCCATCCATTAGCTTTATCTCCTTATCATGATGATTTACAATGCATTAAACTATTTCTTCAGCTCTGTCAAGCTGATATCCTTTGTTTTAACTCTATCTACCACTATGCTTTTAATTGTTCCTTTTATTCTAAGTATTTTTGTTCCATGGTGGTTATCCTTTCATTCATCTCATTCAACAATACATGTACCTCTATTGCTTTGTCTATAGTTGTAGAGGCACAGGTACATGTAAATTAAGTCATTTTACCTAGCTCATCTATAGTAGGAATAGAGGATCCTTTCCAAAGGACTTCAAGATAAGTAGTTAAAGGAGATTTTTCAGGGCTAATGCTAAGGACTAATCTAATTTTCTCTTTTGTCTTCCCCTCTTCACCACAATTTTATGCATTAGGCTATAAAAACTATCCATAGGAGGAATCTCCTTGATATCCAGGAAGATTTCAGATGTAGGATGAGCAACGATAATTTCTACTTCAAGATGAGAAACTACTGGTGTCTTCTCAGGTGCCATTTGACATGACAAGTCATTTTCTTAGTGTTGGGATTACTGTTGGATATTTCTATTTAGAAGTAGTCTCTTCGTATAGGCCATGATTTCTTGTGCTCCTTTTTTGAATTGTTTAATTATTTCTTTAAATTCTTGCCATACCTTTTCCCACTTCAAGTCTTCTATATGAACTTTTCCTTCTCGAATTCAAGAACATGTTATTCTGATTTGTTGTAATTGAGTGGAAACCACTATGTCCTTTATGGAGGAACATATTTCTAAAAGAAGTTGTACTAAATTCATAGGTAAAAGGGACAACCTTGAATTTCTAAAAGCGATGAACTACTCTTGTTTTTTACTAACAATTTTTCATGCAAAATTGTTTAAAATCGTGTTGTATGAGGGGGCTTCAACAAACAAATCATCAAACTATTGTTCTTTGTTACGAAACTTTCAAACACCAAAGGTTGTAGCAATGTGTCGTGCTACTCCATTATTTTCATGTCCTAATGGGGAGATGACCAATTTTAAGGCCTCTATAGGTTGCACCTCTTTTTTTGCATGACCATAATTAGCCAGGAATAAATTCCGAGAGGGAGAGGAAACTAGATCCAAACCCTTTTATTGAAGTCTTTGAGTGCTTTAGTTATGCCATGGGCTACCTTCTAGTAAGCCACTTCATTGCATAACAATTTATGAGGAATGTAGAGAGACAGAGCATGAGTTGTTGCATAACTTCCGCAAACTCTTATATATGTAAACAATTCCTCACCGAACCATTTCCCAATTTTTTGAAGGTTGTCCATGGCTTTTGGGGACACTCTCGAAGGCTTGGCTTCAAATGCTATTTCATAAATAGGAATGATGACTCGGTGGAAGATTTCATGAAAATGGTCAAAATAATTGGATTGTCAAAGCACATTATTTAAAATATCAATTAGGAGAGGATCAAAATGGGTCCATTTCCATCCTATGTCTGGGAAATCCAAGGAAAAACAAAGGAAGTCCATAATATATGTAAACATGTAAAATGGTTGAATAATGTTTTCATAATTGATTCAGATTTAAGAAGGAACACAACAAATTACAGAGATAACCATAAATACAGAGATGCAGGGGAAATAATACTTCATTTCATTATTGTAAAATACTGAAATATTCTTACAAACAGAAATGGAGATAAACCAGCTAGGGCAATGGTAGCTTATCTCTGAAAAGATATGTGATGGCTACATGCCTATGAACTATGTTAGAATGAGGCTTGAAGGCCTATTTATTGTTGAGAAACAATGGAAAACCCCTAAACATCCAAAACGTAACCCTAGAAGATGAAATGCCAAATCGTGGGCCCCGTTTGGGTAAATTCGTACATCAACTTCCCGGGGTCATAACTTTGGCATACGATCTTCGTTTGACACGTACAATAGCTCATTAGAAATATCTATCCGAGCACTACAACATTGGGAAGAGAAACGTCGGTCCATGGACCCATGTTGCGCCCAGATTTCCCAAAAAACGTCATTTAGGGCCTCAAAACGGCTAGTGAAGTTCAAGACCCAAAAAATCGCTAAAAATAGTAAATTGTGCTACAATTACGGAAAATAAAAAGATGAAAGAGACAGTTGTGGGGGTCCAAGTGGGATAGATGGGTGGCCACCAACATCCACTTGGATCATTCCTCCCCCCTTAGGAAGTAATGGTCCCCATTGTGTTGATTTCCTCCATCTGTTGAACTTGGTCCCTGGTGAGTTGTTATGTAATCTCTGATGTGTCCAGTAATGGTGGGAAGCATGGTAGGGGGTGGTCGACATTGAACACTCGATACAAGTGAAGGAATGGAGGAATGTTGTTCTCCAAAGAATTGTTTCCCACAACCTTGGTACTAGTGTAAGGACCATGTCAGAGTGGTCTGAGCTTCTGATGGGCTCTTGTAAGGAATTATTTTTGCATATGTCACCAAACTTTGTTGCCCACCTAAAGCTTGTGTGTTACCCCTGTTGGTGAGGAGAAGTTGTCCATGTGTTCTATCATGACCGTATCCCTTTGTTGTTGCTACTGCATGGAGGAACCCCTCGTGGGGTTTTTATGTGGCTACGTTCTTCCCCTTACTTTGGGAGCAAAATAGACAGAAAATGAATTTCCTAGTCCAGGAGATGATCTCCCTGCATTTCTTAGTAGAGATCAAAGAGGTGGTGGTAGGTGGGGCTACCCCTGGTATCCTGTATAATCAATTACCCAAACTGATAATAACAGTGCGAGGCCTTCACCCATACAGAACATGTCGCCTCCATAAGTATGGTTGGCCTAATAGTACATCACAAACATCCAGAGGTGAAACATCACACAATACCTTGTCTGTGAAGGGCTTGATGCTGTAGGGGAGGCGACATTGCTAGCAAACTTAGAGATCTCGTCCTTGCTGAAGCCACCTGATATTGTATAGCTGCAAGTGTGGTGTAGTTGGTAGGCCCAACCGCTTCATGACCTCTACTGAAATGAGGTTCTTTTGGCTCCCACTATCAACAATGAATTGCAGTGGTGAACCCTTCACCCACATTTGTGAGTGGAAAAGTTGCTCCCCCTCCTCTGGATCTTTGGGCTCATTCTTCTGGATCTTAGTAGTGGCAACAATGGCGCTAGGCACCGCATCAATGATCTACTTTCCTTTTCCATTCCCCTTGTTGGGTTCTGACTCAGGGTCAAAACATGCATCTGATTCTGAAGCCTTCAACTCGACTACCAACGATTGCCTGGCCTAACACTCACTTGTGTTGTGAGTGGTGTGCTTGTGGAACTCACAGCACTTTCATGTGTCCTTCTTCAACATCATCGTGTTTTTGTTTTCTTGTGGCTTTGACGAGTTGTCTTGGGTCACCCTGACTTGGCTTTGTCCTTTGGTTTTTGGATTCGCAGATCCAAAGTATCGCTTCTTCTGTTTAAATTTCTTCTCGATTTTGACAGCATATCGGTATGTCATGCCAAGCAATCAAATGTTTAGGAATTCCATCTCTTCCTGGATGTATCTGTGTAGGAAACCACAGTATTTGAGTACCAAATGCAGCTTAGAATTCTTGATACCTAATTATGTGCACAGGGTATGAAAATGTTGGTGAACTTTGGCACATCTTGGCCCCTTCCCTGCCGTAGCATGGTCCATTTCATGTCTTTTTCCTCATAGCTTTTGACAGAGTAGTACTGCTCCTTGATGGCATCCCAGAATGAATCCCAAGTGGGTACGGCTAAAAATAGTGAGCCTGTACTTTCATCCTTCTCCTCGCAGTAGATTTCCCACCAGTCCTTGACGTGGGGGTTTCCTTGAGAAGAGCGAAAATAATCTTTTCCTGACTGGAAAAATAATGAACAGAAAAATAACCCTCTAGCAGATTTAACCATTTATCGATGGCATCTATGTCTATCTGACCCTCGAATATGGGGATTTTAAAATTAACTTGTACCTTAAATGGTGTGTTGCTTCCATAGTATCTGTTAGAAGCCGATGAGTCGCCCCTGGGTAGACGATGAAGGATCTGAGCAAAGTTGTCCATCATCGCGTTCCTTTATCACTCGAGGGGTTCTTCGAGCAATATTTTGATAGGGTCTCCTGCCCCATCGTCTTTCTTTTCATCCGCCATGGGATGCCGTCAAGATTTGTGAGGTTGGTCTTGCAAAGGTTTGACTAGCTCAAGCCCTAACTCCTTATATCCCAACATCATTGGGGACATTCAAAGAAAAACAAAGAAAAAGCAGACCGCTTTGATACCACTAATCCATATTTAAGCACGAATGCAACAAATTACATAGATAACCATAAATACAGAGATGCAGTAGAAATAATACTTCATTTCATTACTATAAAATACTGAAATATGCTTAGAAATAGAAGTGGAGATAAACCAGCTGGGGCAATGGTAGCTTATCTCTGAGAAGAGATGTGGTAGATACATGCCTCTGAATTGTGTTACAATGAGGCTCGAAGGCCAATTTATTGTTGAAAAATAATTTTAAACCCCAAACATACAAAACCTAACCCAAGAATATGAAAGGCCAAACTGTGGACCTTGTTTGGGTAAATTGGTACATCAACTTCCCGAGGTCGTAACTTTGGCATACAATCTTTGTTTGACATGCACAATAGCTCATTAGAAAGATATATCCAAGCACTACAACTTTAGGGAGAGCATCATCAGCCCATGGACATATGTTGCTCCCTGATTTCCCAAAAAATGTCGTTTATGGCCTCAAATTGGCTCCGTAAGTTCACGATCCAAAAAATCGCTAAAAATAGTAAATTGTGCTACAATTACGGAAACTGAAAAGCTGAAAGAGACAGTTGTGGGGTCCAAGTGTGATAGGTGGGTGGCCACCAACATCCACCTGGATCATAAACACTTTGAGAGGTGTAGAAATCTAGAATGTTCTTAGCTAAGTAATTGGAAAATAGAGTGGCCCAATCAAAGTTATCGCCCTCAAATGACCCATCAATTAGGGAAACCCAACAATACAGAAACTCAAAAATGTTGGGATAAGCATATAATTTTCACAACTCATGGCAATTTGACATAAATGAGTAGCAAGTGAGGCTATATAATACTTACTATCCTCCTCTACTTTATGTTTATTTGGGTCTTTCCTCCAATATTTTATGGAATCAATAGCTTCTCCATGTTTATTGACACAATCTTGCACATATTGTCTGTCAAAAGTGCATTGTGGTTTTGACAAATGGTACATCGTTTGAATGTATTTCAACATGAATGAGACAATCACTATGCCTGGATGTGAAATTTTTTCTCTGAAATGTAGACCTTCTCTACTACCCATCTGACCATATCGATATATGGCATTAATCTAGGCCTCACTATAATTATTTTCAAGAAGGAATTCGCTACTTCTTGAAGGGTTGCCTCTGACAAAGGTACTTTGCCATCCACTATCACAATCCTTATTGTAACTTGTGGCCCTTCATCTTAGAAAAAATTATAAATATTCTCCCACAAAGTACTCCTTGAATCTCGTGTACAAACTATGTCTGAGAAAAAGCCTGAACCAAGAAGCTTATCATCTATAATCTCCTTGTTTGGGCCAGTAGGTTGCGGTGCAAGATATTTCCTTTTAGATTTTTCATTCTTCATTTCATCTAGGTAGGAAGTATCAGAGCTCCCCTATGAAAAGAGCAAAAAAATTAGCAAAGCAAAGTAAATATGGGTAGTAGTAAAAATGAGCAGAGTGGGCCTACTACTAATAAAATAGGTAGTTGTATTATATAAGCAGAATTGGGGCCTCATACTCATAAATAAATCCTATAATATTATATGAGTGGGAGTGACAGCCAAAACTTATCTACATGCTATCCAATAATTGTGATGACGTGGATGCAAGAGACCCGCGTGCCCGTAATCTTTTGGAATTAAACTTTAAAGAGCTACGGGTTGCCGAGGTTCTAGGTACCAACTTGCCTAGTATTTAAGCACCAAATCAAAAGTGCACTTTCCAAAGTGTTTAAGAATATTGGTTGACACTGCAATGGTTTTTTAAAAGGCATATTTTATTATTTTTAAATGCTTAATTAAAGAAAAATGTGTTTTTTAAAGTGTAAATTATAAGCTTAGAAAAAACAAAAGGGTCCTCATTATTATTACAATTTAAAAATTAATGGGTGTTGTTGTTTGCTACAACACAAAGACAAACCCAAATCTGACTAGATAGAATGAACATGGAGGCCCTTAACCATGGGATCACATTCCATCCAAATAGGTTTTTCATTTCGCATACTCGCAAAATCCCATATTGTGCCTGACAATGCTAATTTGCACCCAGCACTAACGAGTCCATACCTAACTAACTCGTGGGTTTTTGTACTAGATCTTCAACATTATGAGGAAAACTTGTCCATCTAACTCGTTTAAGTAAGCCCATTCCTATCATATCTCCTATGGCTCCTATGGCATTTGTGAGCGACCCACATTCATGTGTACATATAAAAAAAGTGAAATCTATCGACCCCTATGGATACAATCTTGCGTTCGCCTCCACCTCTCTCATCTAGAATGAAGGAGGGATGGAATAGACACATTGTTGTAGCTCCACCCAATCACATACACAAAGAAAAACAATCACTAGACTTACCAAAGGAAAGAGAAAAGAAATTCACCCCTACATCTTTCTCTAAAGTCCCAATTTCACATAACTTTTCCTGCTCCAACGAAGATCACCAAAAAAACCATAGCAAAGTGCACCATCACCACCATTGTGTAAGTTAACCAATTTAAAAATTAGAATTATATATATATATAGATATTATTTATAAAATATTTAAAAATTTGAATAAAATAATTTATTTAACATTTTCTTTAAGTTAAAAAAAATAAAAATCTTATTATTAATATATATTTGTCAACCATTTATCATTTTTAATATGGAATTCTTAAAACTTTTAAATCTGATAGAAAAAGTTAGCTACGTAAGTCACTGCTTATGTGAATAAATACCTTATAATTAATATATAATTTAATGTTTTATTATTGTTTATTATGTATATAATTTTTCATTTAATTTTAAATTTTCAATAAATGAATTCGATACTATGAATTTTATATTAAGATTGTGCATAATTAATATCTATTTTTTTTTCTTATGAAGGTGGTATATATTTAATATTTATATATAATTTTAAGTGAAATTATAATTTTGAATTTTATTTAAAGTATGAAATAACTACATTCAATTCCAGAATTATATAATTTAAATTCCATTTAAAAAAAACCAAAAAAACAACAAGCTAGCTAAAACTGTGCTGTACCAACCAATTTTAAACAGAAATTAATTTAAAATATTTTAGACAAAAAATAATTTTAAAAGACAAACCCGAACACACCAAAAATTCGAAGACTTAAATAAAGCGGTCATACTGTAACCGGATGTCCAATGCCTAACGCTTTATCGCTGTTCGCTGAGACCAGCTGTGTTTATCATGCCATATTTTTTCTAAACGTATTAAATGAGTTGAGTTGTATATATTTATTTTTGGATAATTAATTTGTTAAAATTTAAGTGTGGAAATATATAGCTAGGCTTATTTAATTATCATATATAAACTACTTATTTTTAACCCATATTTTCACTACAGCAATCAAACTAACCTGCTAAAATTTAATTCCCATTTCCATTCCCATTTTGCCAAGTACTTATTTTCTACCCATGTTTTCACTGCAGCTATATCATGCGTTTGGTGGGCTGAGCAAACCATTTAAGTGAACACTCCAGCTGTCAGGTCATGCGTTTGGTCGGCTGAGCAAACTATTTACGTGAACATCATAGTACCAACTGTGCGTTTTTCACTGCAGTAATCAGGTCATGTGTTTGGTAGGTTGAGCATACCATTTCCGTGAACATCATAGTACCATAACTCTGACTATAATGCTCGAATTGTGCTTAGCAGCACTCAAAGTTCTCGACTGATAGTTTTTCCCTGTAGTTTTGTCAAATGTGTGGAGAATGGTCGGTTTAGCATTTTCGTGGTTCAACGACAGCCTAATTGTTAAAATTTTCAATGATTTGGGAGACTGTTAAAAGCGTGCATATGCTGGAGTTTTATGAGAATAATGTTTTAGCACCATTCTAGAAAACGTATCATTTAAGGATGCCGTTTTATGGGAATAATGTTTTAGGCACCATGCTGACAAACGTATCATTTAATGATGCAGTTTTATGGGAATAATGTTTTAGGCACCATGCTGACAAACGTATCATTTATTGTAAGGCGTGTGTTAAACGGGACTGAAATGGGTAGGATTGGAAAGAAATGGATCGTAAAGAAGTGGAAACAAGATTGGAGGTTGCCTTTAATGTAACTTTTTGAAGTTTCAGGTGCGAGAATTCAGAGACAGAAGAAATTGTGGTGAAATCTTGATTTGTGTTAATCTTGATTTGTGTTATTTAAATTAGTTTTTTGACTGTATATATGGATTCAGCACAAATCTTATAAAGTCATCCAAATTCTTTCAATTGGCACTATGCAAATTTGAGAGATAGAATGGTCAGTGCAACTACTTGTCGGGAATTTCTGGTTATTCCAAACAGAATACAGTGGAAAAATCCTCTGTTTCCACTGTTCAGAATTTTCTGATAAATTCCGAAACAACAGAAATATGAACAGAGAGTAATACTCTATTTTCTGATAATTCAAAAACACAAAACCGAGCATAAAATAATACTCCACTTTGCCTCAGGATCACAAACTGATCAAAATAACATTCTGGTTTTGACACAGGAAAATACTCTGTTTTTAACTCAGAAAAACAGAAAAATTCGTTTGCTGGAAACGGTGTTTCAGCAACACAGTTTTTTTTCAGTTGCTGAAACAGGTGTTTCAGCAACGGTGTTTCAGCAACAGGAAATTTTGACGTCAAGTATTTTTTGAGTTACGAGCTGTTTCAACAACTAAAAATTTTGACGAAATAACTTTTGGTGAAACAGAAACGCACAGAAAGGAATTTCTATTTATGAAAGTAAACCAACACATAAAACTAAGTCTTCCTCACGTAGAGGGATCTTCCTAACAGATTACAACAGGAACACTTCAGTTCCAGAAAACATTTATCTCAGAAAATTTCAGCACTGCTGTGCAATACAAAAAAAACTTACAAAACTGCACTTCTGTGCATTTCACTGTTCTGGAAATATTTTTCTTCACGCTGCTGCGTGCTCTCATCCGCTCTCTATCTTTCTCATATATGTTTTAATTCTGTTTCTGTTTCTATTTATAGTGCGGGAAAGGTTCTTCACCGCCTTAACTTGCTGATGAAATATCTGTTGTTCATAATTAACAGATTTGATTTCTTGCTGTATTTCTTGAGTCAGTTGTGCTGAAACCCAAGACTGATAAGTGTTGCGGCTGATACTTTCCTTCTCGGCCATGCTTCTTCTTTAATGCTGTTTGGTGAGCTGTTATGGCGCAGAGCCCAGATCTGATCTTCCTCCTCCTTTGGGAACACAAACAAGCAAACGGTGAAAAGATGGTAATAGCGGTGATTTAACAGATCGGGGGAAAAATGTGGGGCGCCGGATAAAGACAAATGAATAAAGTAAAACAGCTGTTGCTGCTGCACAGCAGTTGGAATTAATATTCCAACACTCCCCTTTTAATTTCAACTGCTGGGCGTTCAATCATACCCAGACATTTCATAAAAAAAAACTCAAAACTTTTCTGATCCAATGGTTTGGTCAGAATATCAGCAACCTGCTCCTTCTCTGTTGTCATGGGAGATTTAATTCCATATCTCTTCCTTATAAGAAGATCTTCATCAAAGAATGACTGTCAATACAATTCAGCAATAATGATAAAAAAAAAAAAAAATTACAGGCTCCCCTTTAATGTATGCATTATCTTCTTTTGGCAGAATCTTCTCAAAAGAAACTTAGATCGGCTAGAGAGCTCAAGGGACTTTTGGACTGTGTTTTCTTCCTCCTCCATACTTGTGTAGCTTTCTTCTTTTGCATGGGTTTAGCTTGTGTAAAGGCCCATGTCAAGTTACAGTCACGTGCCATATGCCCAATGTTATGACACTTGAAACATTCAACATTGTTCATGAATAAAAATTCATGATTTCTTCTTGCAAAATTGTTTCTTGGAGATTGTCGGAGACTGCAACATCTATCTCTATGAGCTGCTCTGCAGTCTTTTGCCATATGACCAAAGTTTGAACAAGCATAACAATAACCAAAAAATGAACTTTGGTACCTGGGAGATGGAGGTTTCCTTGATGTACTTCTGAAGCCTTGCTGCCTTGAGATCCTTTGTTGATGACCATTGCATCTTGCCTCTTTGCCATCAGCTACATTTCTTCTTGGAGCTGGTTTTATGCTTGGAGCAGGATTTCTTCTTTTGCAGCCTTCATTTTGCTCCTTGCCTTTGCTGGAACTAGGGGCATCACAATTTCTTTCTACTTTCTTCACATCTCCTTCGCTTAAAGCATTTTCATACTTGTTTGTGGGTTCACGTACATACCCCAGTCCTGACTTATCATATGGAGATCTGTGATAGCCGAGCATATCATCCAAGGCTTGAGAGCTCTTCATGATCTTGTTCATCCCTTCAACCTTCTTCCTGAGGAGGACAATCTCTTCTTCTAACTTTTCACATTCATTATTTTTCTTTGCTAGTTGTCCCTCAGTTTCTTCCTTGCTACGAGTAGCTTCAGCTGCTACTATTTTAAGGGAGATAATATCAGACTTCATTTTGGAGATTTCTGCTTGACTGCTCTCCATTTTCTTTTCAGCTCCTTCTGCCTGCTTTCTGGCTTCTTGTAATTCAGACTTAAGGGAGGAGACCTCTACCTTGTACTGTCCAATCTCTTCTACAAGTTTGTTCACTCTCTTGTGCCTTTGTTCAAGTTGATTTGACAAGATATCTTCCTGCTTCCTTGCTTTATTCAACTGATTTGTCATGGATATGACTTCTTCATGATGCTTCATTTTGCTTTGATCAAGTTCCTTCTTAAGCTTGGCGAGCTCTTCATCTCTTTCTTGTACTTGAAGTTTGATGAGGTCAACCTTCTCATTTTCAGCTTCTATGATGGGTTCAGAATTTTCTTCTTGACTGATTTTCGTGGTCAGTGCTCCCTTTGCATGAAGGTCATGAAGTCTGTCCCATATATCCTTTGCTGATGAATATTTTCCTATATTCTTCTTTAAAGAATCAGGCAGCCCATCCAAAATTTTCTTTGCTGCTTTTGCATTGCACTCCTTGGATTCTCTATCCATCTTGCTATCATCAATCACTGATTCCCAAATTTCAATCCCTTGAGACTGTAAGACAGTCCTCATTTTTATTTCCCACATATCAAAACTTCCATTAAGTCTTGAAGCCTCAAATAGAATGCTTTCAAGTTGATTGTCTTCTATTTTGGGAGTAGAGGGAGACACATTCTTAGCAGGATTGGTGACTTTCTTCTTTGACCTTGCCATTTGACTGAGTATTTTAAAATAACTGATTGTTTCTTCAACAACAACACAAAAAATTAATCTGAGAAATACCTGGATCCTTTCTTGGCTGAGTCTTCACGCTGCTGGAGAAGTTGCTGCTGCAAGAAATCTTCCTTCAGCTTCTTTGATGTCTTCAAAGAGTCTGGTCAAGCTCTGATACCATGTCGGGAATTTCTGGTTATTCCAAACAGAATACAGTGGAAAAATCCTCTGTTTCCACTGTTCAGAATTTTCTGATAAATTCCGAAACAACAGAAATATGAACAGAGAGTAATACTCTGTTTTCTGATAATTCAAAAACACAAAACCGAGCATAAAATAATACTCCACTTTGCCTCAGGATCACAAACTGATCAAAATAACATTCTGGTTTTGACACAGGAAAATACTCTGTTTTTAACTCAGAAAAACAGAAAAATTCGTTTGCTGGAAACGGTGTTTCAGCAACACAGTTTTTTTTCAGTTGCTGAAACAGGTGTTTCAGCAACGGTGTTTCAGCAACAGGAAATTTTGACGTCAAGTATTTTTTGAGTTACGAGCTGTTTTAGCAACTAAAAATTTTGACGAAATAACTTTTGGTGAAACAGAAACGCACAGAAAGGAATTTCTATTTATGAAAGTAAACCAACACATAAAACTAAGTCTTCCTCATGTAGAGGGATCTTCCTAACAGATTACAACAGGAACACTTCAGTTCCAGAAAACATTTATCTCAGAAAATTTCAGCACTGCTGTGCAATACAAAAAAAACTTACAAAACTGCACTTCTGTGCATTTCACTATTCTGGAAATATTTTTCTTCACGCTGTTGCGTGCTCTCATCCACTCTCTATCTTTCTCATATATGTTTTAATTATGTTTCTGTTTCTATTTATAGTGCGGGAAAGGTTCTTCACCGCCTTAACTTGCTGATGAAATATCTGCTGTTCATAATTAACAGATTTGATTTCTTGCTGTATTTCTTGAGTCGGTTGTGCTGAAACCCAAGACTGATAAGTGTTGCGGCTGGTACTTTCCTTCTCGGCCATGCTTCTTCTTTAATGCTGTTTGGTGAGCTGTTATGGCGCAGAGCCCAGATCTGATCTTCCTCCTCCTTTGGGAACACAAACAAGCAAACGGTGAAAAGATGGTAATAGCGGTGATTTAACAGATCGGGGGAAAAATGTGGGGCGCCGGATAAAGACAAATGAATAAAGTAAAACAGCTGTTGCTGCTGCACAGCAGTTGGAATTAATATTCCAACACTACTGATATCTTTTGAGGTGACATTGATTGAAATATTTTTTTTTTTGTACGCTAGTGCGGGACCTTTACATTTTCCAACATACAACATCATACACCTACCGCAGCAGAACTCGAACCTGGGTGGGGGGTGCTACAGCCATCCGCCCCTACCATTACACTGTGCACCTCAACTTGTAACAATGTCCAACCTTTTTCTATCTATAAACCTTAGAAAGATATAATTAAACATGATTTTCATATCGTTTGTGGCGTCGACTTAGATTTTCAGTAATTCTGTCGTGTCTATAGAAAAAATTGAAAATTCTCGATTCATTCTATTCGGCGGAATTTCTGGTCGAATTCCAATCATCTGTCGTGTGATAGAGTTGAGCCAATCTGATCTGATTGAAGGACTGATGTGATGTCTCAAGTAGAGCAATGGGACACTCAAAGGCAATGATGTGATGTCTCAAGTAGACCAATGGGACACTCTAGTGCCTTTGCTTCTTAGGATGTTTCTTTCCTAGTGCTACTCGGGGACCGGGTGTGGTGTATTGATGTTTTGTCTAATATTTTAGGAATAGGGTTGATGTGACGCCGTCGCGGCTTATGTTTTTTTTAATGTGAAACCAGGGTTGATGGATGACGAGTGCTTATCTTTCCATGTGGTTGCTCCTTTTATATATATTGGTTATGAATTTGTATCATTTTCTTCTTATCAGTAACCAGACTGGAGCAAGGAGGTTTGTATATGCGATTCCAATCATATCTTAATTGTTCTATAACTGGCTTATGTTTTAAGTTAAAAAGGTCAATAATGGCCCATCGCACACCCCGTGTTGGAGATCCTGAACGCAATATATTAGGCAAGCTCAATGAAGAGAAAAATTAATAAATTTTTATCCTGACTCATTGAATTTCAAACTTTTTGTTAACTATAATGGAGACTCAATTTTGATTAATAAAGGATCCATTCATGAATATGTATGGAATTTTGTTTATCATTTTTTTTTTCCAAATGAATATTGTGTAAAATACAAGGTAAGGGAATAATACCACTCGACGATGACTGGATCCGAAGATATGATAAATGTTGGGCATTTTTTTTACTAAAATATGTTAGTATAATATAATGCAAACCGTGAACAACATTGTTTGATTAGTGCCGCAAAATACAATGCCAATCGTAAGCGTTTTTCATTATAATACCGACAAGACGCTCATTCTGGTTGAATTCTGCAACGAACATTTTCAAACTCTCTTTCTCGCCTTCACACGTTAGGGTTAGGTTTTTATTTGCTTGACAATAAATAAACAGTTATCTCTCAAAAATTATTATAAAAAACTTCAAAAGTTTTGAAAATTCAAGCCCCATTGTTTTTAAAGCGTCATTATTGAGTAATGAACTTCAAAAGAAATTAAGCCAACGGATTGTCAAAGTGTGAGAAAGAGAGTCCCGCCATTCATTCTGGACGATTTATTGGAAAAGAATAGTAAAATTCCGTAAAACACAAGTTTAAAAAAACAGCCATTTTGTAACAAAACACTGCCCCACCAAAAAAATGTTTGCATCGTGTATAAATTATGGTTTACTGTTTGAGTAAAAATATTGGTTTATAAATATTGGTTTATACTAGCATAATAATAATATTATTATTGTAAACATATTTACTAATGTGGTTAATACACGTAGACAAATGTATTTACTAATGTGATTGATATTGGTAGACGTGTGTTTCTGGCCATTGATATATAAAAGGTAGATGGGTAAGCACCTTAGTAAATGTGGTTATGCTACTTAACAACCTAAGTTTATGGGGTGGATTCATTGACTATGGTTAACCAAGGTTGAAAAAGTTCATCATGGTTGAAGAGGTTTGACAAAGGTATTGCTACATCAATCTATAATATTATATTAGTGTTGACATTATTAAACTGTTACATTAATATTGATCATGGTTCATCATTGTTACCCATGATTGACAATGGTTCATGTTAGATTAATATTAATGCTAATTTTACAATTAATCTATCAATATATTATTGTTACATCAATATAATAGTGTTACATTAATATTGACATGGTTACTCTGTTACATTAATATTGACCATTGTTCACCATTCTTAACCATGTTTGATAATGATTCATGTTACATCAACTTCAATGTTACATTAACTTTAGAAAAATGGTTGCATTAATTTTGTTGAAGTGGGTTGATAGGGCTAGGCATGGTTCATAAGGTTGATCATGGTTGATGAAGGTTGACCATTGTTGGTCCAGGTAGAGCATGGTGGAATTTAGTTGACAATGATTAATAATTACTACCATGGTTGACTAAGGATTATAATGAAAGATTATGGTTAACCTTGGTTACCGTTGTTGTCCATGGTTGACCATTATTACTTGGTCAACGTTAATGTTGTCCATAGTTGACCATGATCAACCATGAAATCTTCCATTAATGTTAATGCTAATATTATATTATTTCTATAAAAATGGTTACATTAATGGTTCAAGAGGGTTAGCCGGGTTGACCATGGTTGATGGGGATGGCCATAGTTGAAGAGGGCTAACCATTGATGATCGAGGGAGACAATGGTTGACCTCTCCGGACCATGATTTTAACTGATTACCATGGTTGGGATTTTTTTCTTTTTGTTGTCCAAGAATTTATTAACGTAGAAATTTTGCACAATTTTTTTTTACACAACCACATGTCACATAGCAACAAAAAATTGTTAAGGAAAATATGACATGAAAATTCTTTTTTGGATTGTATGTTTGTGTCATTTTATTTATGCAACCACATCACGATGTTAGTTGTGTAATGTGATTTTTCTATAATGTGTAACATTCACGAAAAGGAAATTTCTAATTATAATTATTATGTTCATTTGTTTGTCACTAGGTAACTAGACTAACATTTTTCATCAAATTGTACCAGCATTTGTTTCATCGTATTTTGATGCCATTTTATTTTTCACAATGGAATTGAGATGTTAGTTTTGTAATGTGACATTTTGATGAAACCAAAATTTTTATTCTATAGAATATATAAAAAAGACAATTGTTTTGAAGAAATTGTGTTAAAACTTAAAACAATAGATCTCACATTAACACCTATTCATATTAACAAGATATTAAATGCGGTTGTAATGTTGCATTGTGACAGTGGATAAGCATAGTCAAACATAATCAAGCACATTAGTAAACCAATGTGTTTTAAACCATATTACTATTAACATTATTAACATTTTAAAACATTGACTTTGGTGAGCATGGTTTTAAGTGTGGGTGAACATGGCTTGACTGTTCACCATGGGTGAACATGTTTTAACTAATCTCGCCATATTTGGCCATATGTTTATATGATAGATTATGATTGTCTATATTGATGTTGAATGACTATGGTTTACAATGTTTGACATACTAAACATTGTTGGATAGGTTGACCATGATTTTTGAAGATTGATTATGGTGACTATGATTGACCAATGATAACCATGATTAACCATGATCTCACGAGGTTGTTTTTATCGGTGGGACCCAATTTGGAAAAACAAGATCTCAAACCTTTCAAGAGAATTTTGAGGCATCAAATGACGATTTTTGGAGCTAAACTTTCTTATACTTCAGTGTGACACATTTTCATGCTATTGTAAATACACAGATCTTTACAACGATACAAGAAGCATGTCAATCGAAGCTCGCATGCAAAAGTTATGTCACTAAGAAGTTGACCTTCTTGTTTTCACAGCTATAGTTTGGGAGGAGGTCAAGTCAGCCCCCATATTCATAGAAAAGGGGCTAGCCGCATCTTTGTGATGTAAAAGGCTCTAGAAGAGTATATATTGTAACTCTAATTAAGAGTTGATGTAGTCGAAATTAACCACTAGTAGGCTATCAGGCTATATTATGACTGAGCCACTAGGAGGAAGAGGCACTCCATTATTTCGAGAGAATTTGTTAGGGTCCAACCCTAACCCCCTTATTTATGTAATAGAGTTGAGTCATAGTTATAGTTAAGTAAAGAGTCAATAAAGCCCATATTAATAATTGTAAGTGGTCGACCCGCATTTAAAGAAGGGACCATAGTTAGTTGCAAATGTGCCATGGTATTAGATAGATGGTATTAATAAGAACCATGGTATTGACCCATGGTATTGCATGTATGAATCCTATATAAAGGATAGAGACTCCCCTCAAGGAGCATCGTGTCTTATTTTGTAATTGAGCCTAGCTCTATTGGAGGTTGCCCCCTCAAAGAGGGAAGTGAACATTGCTTTCCTTTCTGAATAATATAATACATACTGTTATTTGTTATTGCTCTGTGTTCTAGGTATATTTCTTTGCACATTTGGTATTCCGGTACCTTCTCGCAGGTCAAGAGAATAACAAGTGGTATCAGAGCACTTTCCAGGGCCGGGGAAATAATACTTCATTTCATTACTATAAAATACTGAAATATCCTTATAAACAAAAATGGAGATAGACCAACTAGGGCAATGGTAGCTTATCTCTGAAAAGATATGTGGTGGCTACATGCCTCTGGACTGTGCTACAATGAGGCTCGAAGGCCTATTTATTGTTGAGAAACAATGGAAAACCCTAAACATCCAAAACGTAACCCTAGAAGATGAAATGCCAAATCGTGGGCCCCGTTTGGGTAAATTGGTACATCAACTTCCCGGGGTCGTAACTTTGGCATACGATCTTCGTTTGACACGTATAATAGCTCATTAGAAATATCTATCCGAGCACTACAATGTTGGGAAGAGAAACATCGATCCATGGACCCATGTTGCGCCCAGATTTCCCAAAAAACGTCATTTAGGGCCTCAAAATGGCTAGGGAAGTTCAGGACCCAAAAAATCACGAAAAATAGTAAATTGTGCTACAATTACAGAAATTGAAAAGATGAAAGAGACAGTTGTGGGGGTCCAAGTAGGATAGATGGGTGGCCACCAACATCCACCTAGATCATTCCTCCCCCCTTAGGAAGTAATGGTCCCCATTGTGTTGAGTTCCTCCATCTGTTGAACTTGGTCCCTGGTGAGTTGTTCTACAATCTCTGATGTGTCCAGTAATGGTGGGAAGCATGGTAGGGGGCGGTCGACATTGAACACTCGATACAAGTGAAGGAATGGAGGAATGTTGTTCTCCAAAGAATTTTTTCCCACAACCTTGGTACTAGTGTCAGGACCATGTCGGAGTGGTCTGAGCTTCTGATGGGCTCTTGTAAGGCATTCTTTTTGCATATGTCACCAAACTTTGTCGCCCACTTGAAGCTTATGTGTTACCCCTGTGGGTGAGGAGAAGTTGTTCGTGTGTTCTGTCATGACTGTATCCCTTTGTTATTGCTACTGCATGGAGGAACCATTCATGGGGTTTTTATGTGGCTACGATCTTCCCCTTACTTTGGGAGTGAACTAGATAGAAAATGAATTTCCTAGTCTGGGAGATGATCTCCCTGCATTTCTTACCAGAGATCAAAGAGGTGGCGATAGGTGGGGCTACCCCGGTATCCTGTATAATGAATTACCCAAACTGATAATAACAGTGCGAGGCCTTCACCCATACACAACATGTCACCTCCATAAGTATGGTTGGCCTAATAGTACATCACAAACATCCAGAGGTGCAACATCACACAATACCTCGTATGTGAAGGGCTTGATGTTGTAGGGGAGGCGACATTGCTAGCACACTCAGAGATCTCGTCCTTGGTGAATCCACTCGATACTGTACTGCTGCAAGTGTGGTGTAGTCGGTAAGCCCAACCGCTTCACGACCTCTGCTAAAATGAGGTTCTTTTGGCTCCCACTATCAACAATGAATTGTAGTGGTGAACCCTTCACCCACATTTGTGAGTGGAAAATTTGCTCCCCCTCCTCTGGATCTTTGGGCTCATTCTTCTGGATCTTGGCAGTGGCAATAGTGGTGCTGGGCACCGCATCAATGATCTGATTTCCTTTTCCATTCCCCTTTGTCGGGTTCTAACTCAGGGTCGAAACATGCATCTGATTCTAAAGCCTTCAACTCGACTACCAACTATTTCCTGGCCCGAAACTCACTTGTGTTGTGAGTGGTGCTCTTGTGGAACTCAGACCACTTTCATGTGTCCTTCTTCAACATCATGGTGTTCTTATTTTCTTATAGCTTTGACGAGTTGTCTTGCGTCACCCTGCCTTGGCTTTGTCCTTTGGTTTTCGGATTCGAAGATCCAAAGTATTGCTTCTTCTGTTTAAACTTCTGCTCGATTTTGACAGCATATCGGTACGTCGTGCCAAGCGATCAGATGTTCAGGAACTCCGTCTCTTCCTGGATGTATTTGTGGAGGAAACCACGGTATTTGAGTACCAAATGCAACTCAGAATTATTGATACCTAATTGTGTGCAAAGCGTATGAAAAATGTTTGTGAACTTTGGCACATCTTGGCCCCTTCTCTGCCGCAGCATTGTCCATTTCATGTCTTTTTCCTCATAGCTTTTGACAGGGTAGTACTGCTCCTTGATGGCATCCCGGAATGAATCGCAAGTGGGTATGACTGAAAATAGTGAGCCTATACTTTCATGCTTCTCCTCGTAGTAGATTTCCCACCAGTCCTTGACCTGTGGGGCTGCTTTGAGAAGAGCGAAAATAATCTTTTCCCGGCTGGAAAAATAATGAAAAGAAAAATAACCCTCTAGCAGATTTAACCATTTATCGATGGCATCTGCCTCTATCTGACCCTCGAATATGGTGATTTCAAATTAACTTGTACCTTAAATGGTGTGTCGTTTCTAGAGTAGCTGTTGGAAGGTAATGAGTCGCCCCTGGGTAGTCGATGAAGGATCTGGACAAAGTTTTCCATCATCGCGTTCCTCTGTCGCTTGAGGGCTTCTTCGAGCAATATTTTGATAGGATCTCCTGCCCCATCGTCTTTTTTTTCATCCGCCATGGGCGGCCGTCGAGATTTGTGAGGCTGGTCTTTCAAAGGTTCGACTAGTTCAAGCCCTAACTCCTTATATCCCAACCTTGTTGGGGACATGCAAAGAAAAACAGAGAGAAAGCAGACCGCTATGATACCACTAATCCAGATTTAAGCAAGAATGCAACAAATTACATAGATAACCATAAATACAGAGATGCAATAGAAATAATACTTCATTTCATTACTATAAAATACTGAAATATGCTTACAAATAGAAATGGAGATAAACCAGCTAGGGCGATGGTAGCTTATCTCTGAGAAGAGATGTGCGAGCTACATGCTTCTGAACTATGTTACAATGAGGCTCAAAGGCCTATTTTTTGTTTAAAAACAATGGGAAACCCCAAACATCCAAAACCTAACCCTAGAGGATGAAAGGCCAAAATGTGGACCTCGTTTGGGTAAATTGGTACATCAACTTCCCGAGGTCGTAACTTTGGCATAAAATCTCTGTTTGACGTGCACAATATCTCATTAGAAAGATATATCCAAGCACTACAACTTTAGGGAGGGCATCATCAGCCCATGGACCCAAGTTGCTCCCAGATTTCCCAAAAAATGTTGTTTAGGGCCTCAAAACGGCTCCAGAAGTTCATGACCCGAAAAACCGCTAAAAATAGTAAATTGTGGTACAATTACGGAAACTGAAAAGATGAAAGAGACAGTTGTGGGGTCCAAGTGGGATAGGTGGGTGGCCACCAACATCCACCTGGATCACAAACACTTTGAGAGGTGTAGAAATCCATAATGTTCTTAGCTAGGTAATTGGAAAATAGGGTGGCCCAATCATAGTTATCGCCCTCAAATGACCCATCAATTAGGGAAACCCAACAATATGGAAACTCAAAAATGTTGGGATAAGCATATAATTTTCACAACTCGTGGCAATTTGACATAAAGGAGTAGCAAGTGAGGCTATATAATACTTACTATCCTCCTCTACTTTATGTTTATTTGGGTCTTTCCTCCAATATTTTATGGAATCAATAGCTTCTCCATGTTTATTGACACAATCTTGCACATATTATTTGTCAAAAGTGCATTGTGGATCTGACAAACAGTACATCGTTTGAATGTATTTCAACATGAATGAGACAATCACTATGCCCGGATGTGAATTTTTTTCTCTGAAATGTAGACCTCCTCTACTACCCCTCTGACCATATCGATATATGGGATTAATCTACGCCTCACTATAATTCTTTTCAAGAAGGAATTCACTACTTCTTGAAGGGTTGTCTCTGACGAAGGTACTTTGCCATCCACTATCACAATCCTCATTGTAACTTGTGGCCCTTCATCTTAGAAAAAATTATAAATATTCTCCCACAAAGTACTCCTTGAATCTCGTGTACAAACTATGTCTGAGAAAAATACTGAACCAAGAAGCTTATCATCTATAATCTCCTTGTTTAGGCCGGTAGGTTGCGGTGCAAGACATTTCCTTTTAGATTTTTCATTCTTCATTTCATCTAGTTGGGAAGTATCAGAGCTCCCCTATGAAAAGAGCAGAAAAAATTAGCAAAGCAAAGTAAATATGTGTAGTAGTAAAAATGAGCAGAGTGGGCCTACTACTAATAAAATAGGCAGTTGTATTATATAAGCAGAATTGGGGCCTCATACTCAAAAATAAATCCTATAATATTATATGAGTGGGAGTGACAGGCAAACCTTATCTACATGCTATCCAATAATTGCGATGACGTGGATGCAAGAGACCCACGTGCCCGTAATCTTTTGGAATTAAACTTTAAAGAGTTATGAGTTGTCGGGGTTCTAGGTACCAACTTGCCTAGTAATTAAGTGCCAAATCAAAAGTGCACTTTCCAAAGTGTTTAAGAATATTGGTTGACACTGCAATGGTATTTTAAAAGGCATATTTTATTATTTGTAAATGCTTAATTAAAGAAAAACATGTTTTTTAAAGGGTAAATTATAAGCTTAGAAAAAACAAAAGGGTCCCCATTATTATTACAGTTTAAAAATTAATGGGCGTTGTTGTTTGCTACAAGACAAAGACAAACCCAAATCTGACTAGATAGAATGAACATGGAGGCCCTTAACCATGGGATCACATTCCATCCAAATAGGGTTTTCATTTTGCATACTCGCAAAATCCCATATTGTGCTTGACAATGCTAATTTCCACCAAGCACTAACCAATCCATACCTAACTAACTCGTGGGTTTTTGTACTAGATCTTCAACATTATGAGAGAAACTTGTCCATCTAACTCGTTTAAGTAAGCCCATTCCTATCATATCTCCTATGGATCCTATGGCATTCGTGAGCAACCCACATTCATGTGTACATATAAAAAAAGTGAAATCTATCCACCCCTGTGGGTACAATCTTGCATTCGCCTCCACCTCTCTCATCTAGAATGAAGGAGGGATGGAATAGACACATTGTTGTAGCTCCACCCAATCACATACACAAAGAAAAACAATCACTAGACTTATCAAAGGAAAGAGAAAAGAAATTCACCCCTACATCTTTCTCTAAAGTCCCAATTTCACAATAACTTTTTCTGCTCCAACGAAGATCACCAAAAAAACCATAACAAAATGCACCATCACCATCATTGTGTGAGTTAATCAATTTAAAAATTAGAATTATATATATATATATATATTATTTATAAAATGTTTAAAAATTTGAATAAAATAATTATTTAACATTTTCTTTAAGTTTAAAAAATGAAAATCTTATTATTAATATATATATATATATATATATATATATATATATAAAACCATTTATCATTTTAATATGGAATTCTTATAACTTTTAAATTTGATAGAAAAAGTTAGCTACGTAAGTCACTGCTTGTGTGAAAAAATACCTTATAATTAATACATAATTTAATGTGTTATTATTGTTTATTATGTATATAATTTTTAATTTAATTTTAAATTTTCAATAAATGAATTCGATACTATGAATTTTATATTAAGATTGTGCATAATTAATATCTATTTTTTGACTTATTAGAGTGGTATATATTTAATATTTATATATAATTTTAAATGAAATTATAATTTTGAATTTTATTTAAAATATGAAATAACTACATTCAATTCCAGAATTATATAATTTAAATTCCATTTAAAAAATAAAACCAAAAACACAAAAAACAACAAGCTAGCTAAAACTGTGCTGTACCAACCAATTTTAAACAGAAATTAATTTAAAATATTTTATACAATTTTTTTTTAAAAAAACAAACCCGGACACACCAAAAATTCGAAGACTTAAATAAAGCGGTCATATTGTAACCGGATGTCCAATGCCTAACGCTTTATCACTGTTGATTGAGACCAGCTGTGTTTATCATGCCATATTTTTCCTAAACGTATTAAATTAGTTGAGTTGTATATATTTATTTTTGGATAATTAATTTGTTAAAATTTAAGTGTGAATATATATATAGCTAGGCTTATTTAATTATCATATATAAACTATTTATTTTTAACCCATATTTTACTTATTTTTAACCCATATTTTCACTACAGCAATCAAACTAACCTGCTAAAATCTAAAGATAGACATATACAGCCAGACTCATTTAATTCCCATGCCGTAGTCTTTAAAGCGACTTTTTGAAAGCCTTTCTGGCGATTTTTTCCGGTGAAAATCCGGCAGTAATTTATTGAAATCCAAGTTTGATAACTAGTTTCTGCACAATGAAAGCGTCCCAGGGGTTTTTGAGGGTGCTGAATCCGAATATGCAGTTAAAAAACCATTTTAACTGCAACAAATCATGATTTCATCTCAATTTCTTCCGCCGGATTCCGTCACCGGAATCTCAAAAAGTCGCATTATAGACAACTCCAATTCCCATTCCCATTTGCCAAGTACTTATTTTCTACCCATGTTTTCACTGCAGCTATATCATGCGTTTGGTGGGCTGAGCAAACCATTTAAGTGAACACTCAAGCTGTCAGGTCATGCCTTTGGTGGGCTGAACAAACTATTTACGTGAACATCATAGTACCAACTGTGCGTTTTTCACTGCAGTAATCAGGTCATGTGTTTGGTAGGTTGAGCATACCATTTCCGTGAACATCATAGTACCATGACTCTACTATAATGCTCGAATTGTGCTTAGCAGCACTCAAAGTTCTCGACTGATAGTTTTTCCCTGTAGTTTTGTCAAATATGTGGAGAATGGTCGGTTCTAGCGTTTTCGTGGTTCAACGACAGCCTAATTGTTAAAATTTTCAATGATTTGCGAGACTGTTAAAAGCGTGCATATGCTGGAGTTTTTTGAGAATAGCACCATTCTAGAAAACGTATCATTTAAGGATGCCGTTTTATGGGAATAATGTTTTAGGCACCATGCTGACAAACGTATCATTTAATGATGCAGTTTTATGGGAATAATGTTTTAGGCACCATGCTGACAAACGTATCATTTATTGTAAGGCGTGTGTTAAACGGGACTGAAATGGGTAGGATTGGAAAGAAATGGATTCTAAAGAAGTGGACACAAGACTGAAGAGTTTCCTTTAATCTAACTTTTTGAAGTTTTAGGTGTCAGAATCCGGAAACCGAACAAATTGTGGTGAAATCTTGATTTGTGTTATTTAAACCAGTTTTTTGACTGTATATATGGATTCAGCACCCTCGAAAACCTCTAGGGTACTTCTATTGTGCAGGTTTATCCATAAAGTTGTGATTTCAATGAATTCCTAACAGATTTTAGAGAAATTAGAAGGAAAAAATCCACCAGAAAAACTTCCAAAAAGTCACACTAAAGACAACTCCCAAAACTAAGATGTGACAGACTTTACGCAGTAAGGTGTGCTTGTGATACCCTTGCAAATCTTCATCATCGAAATCATTTCCGTTGGCAGTCACTGGGTAGTGAGAGACCTCACATAGTAGGCTCTCGTTGTGATACCCATACAAGTCTTGTAGGGTCATCCAAATCCTTTCAATTGGCACTATGCAAATTTGAGAGATAGAATGCTCAGTGCAAAGACTGATATTTTTCAATCATTCCATGAATTCGCTTTTGAGGTGACATTGATTGAAATATTAAACTTGTAACAATGTCCAACCTTGTTTTATCTATAAACCCTAGAAAGATATAATTAAACATGATTTTCATATCGTTTGAGGCGTCGTCTTAGATTTTCAGTAATTCGGTCGTGTCTATAGAAAAAATTGAAAATTCTCGATTCATTCTATTGGGCGAAATTTCTGGTCAAATTCCAATCGTCTGTCGTGTGATAGAGTTGAGTCAATCTGATCTGATTGAAGGACTGATGTGATGTCTCAAGTAGAGCAATGGGACACTCAAAGGCAATGATGTGATGTCTCAAGTAGACCAATGGGACACTCAAGTGCCTTTGCTTCTTAGGATGTTTCATTCCTAGTGCTACTGGGGGACCGGGTGTGGTGTATTGATGTTTTGTCTAATATTTTAGGAATAGGGTTGATGTGACGCCGTCACGGCTTATGTTTTTTTAATGTGAAACCAGGGTTGACGGATGACGAGTGCTTATCTTTCCATGTGGTTGCTCCTTTTATATATAATGGTTATGAATTTGTATCATTTTCTTCTTATCAGTAAGTAACCAGACTGAACCAAGGAGGTTTGTATATGCGATTCCAATCATATCTTAATTGTTCTATAACTGGCTTATGTTTTAAGTTAAAAAGGTCAATAATGGCCCATCGCACACCCCGTGTTGGAGACCCTGAACGCAATATATTAGGCAAGCTCAATGAAGAGAAAAATTAATAAATTTCTATCCTTACTGATTGAATTTCAAACTTTTTCTTAACTATAATGGAGACTCAATTTTGATTAATAAAGGATCCATTCAAGAATATGTATGGAATTTTGTTTATCATTTTTTTCTTCAAAATGAATATTGTGTTAAATACAAGGTAAGGGAATAATACCACTCGACGATGATTGGATCCGAAGATATGATAAATGTTGGGCATTTTTTTAACTAAAATATGTCATTATAATATAATGCAAACCGTGAACAACATCGTTTGATTAGTGCCGCAAAATACAATGCCAATCGTAAGCATTTTTCATTATAATACCGACAAGACGCTCATTCTACTTGAATTCTGCAACGAACATTTTCAAGCTCTTTTTCTCGCCTTCACACGTTAGGGTTAGGTTTTTATTTGCTTGACAATAAATAAACAGTTATCTCTCAAAAATTATAAGAAACTTCAAAAGTTTTGAAAATTCAACCCCCATTGTGTTTAAAGCGTCATTATTGAGTAATGAACTTCAAAAGAAATTAAGCCAACGGATTGTCAAAATGTGAGAAAGAGAGTCCCCGCCATTCATTCTGGACGATTTATTCGAAAAGAATGGTAAAATACAACTTTAAAAAAACAGCCATTTTGTAACAAAACACTGCCCCACCAAAAAAATGTTTGCATCGTGTATAAATTATGGTTTACTGTTTGAGTAAAAATATTGGTTTATACTAGCATAATATTATTACTGTAAACATATTTACTAATGTGGTTAATACAGGTAGACAAATGTATTTACTAATGTGATTGATATTGGTAGACATGTGTGTTTTTGGTCATTGATATATAAAAGGTAGATGGGTAAGAACTTTAGTAAATGTGGTTATGCTACTTAACAACCTAAGTTTATGGGGTGGATTCATTGACTATGGTTAACCAGGGTTGAAAAGGTTCATCATGGTTGAAGAGGTTTGACAAAGGTATTGCTACATCAATCTATAATATTACATTAGTGTTGACATTATTACACTGTTACATTAATATTGATCATGGTTGATCATTGTTACCCATGATTGACAATGGTTCATGTTAGATTAATATCAATGCTAATTTTACAAAAAATTTACAATTAATGTATCAATATATTATTGTTACATCAATATAATAGTGTTACATTAATATTGACATGGTTACTCTGTTACATTAATATTGACCATTGTTCACCATTCTTAACCATGTTTGACAATAATTCATGTTACATCAACTTTAATGTTACATTAACTTTAGAAAAATGGTTGCATTAATTTTGTTGAAATGGGTTGATAGGGCTAGGCATGGTTCACAAGGTTGATCATGGTTGATGAGGGTTGACCATTGTTGGTCCAGGTAGAGCATGGTGGAATTTAGTTGACAATGATTAATAATTACTACCATGGTTGACTAAGGATTATGATGAAAGATTATGGTTAACCTTGGTTTACCGTTGTTGTCCATGGTTGACCATTATTACTTGGTCAACGTTAATGTTCATAGTTGACCATGATCAACCATGCAATCTTCCATTAATGTTAATGCTGATATTGTATTATTGCTATAAAAATGGTTACATTAATGGTTCAAGAGGGTTAGCCAGGTTGACCATGGTTGATGAGGATGGTCATGGTTGAAGAGGGCTAACCATTGATGATCGAGGGAGACAATGGTTGACCTCTCCGGACCATGATTTTAACTGATTACCATGGTTGGGATTTTTTTTCTTTGTGTTGTCCAAGAATTTATTAACGTAGAAATTTTGCACAATTTTTTTTTACACAACAACATGTCACATAGCAACAAAAAATTGTTAAGGAAAATATGACATGAAAAATCTTTTTTGGATTGTATGTTTGTGTCATTTTATTTATGCAACCACATCGGGATGTTAGTTGTGTAATGTGATTTTTCTATAATGTGTAACATTCACCAAAAGGAAATTTCTAATTATAATTATGATGTTCATTTGTTTGTCACCATGTAACTAGACTAACAATTTTCATCACATTGTACCAACATTTGTTTCATCGTATTTTGATGCCATTTTATTTTTCACAATGGAATTGAGATGTTAGTTTTGTAATGTGACATTTTGATGAAACCAAAATTTTTATTTTGTAAAATAAATAAAAAAGACAATTGTTTTGAAGAAATTGTGTTAAGACTTAAAACAATAGATCTCACATTAACACCTATTCATATTAACAAGATATTAAATGTGGTTGTAATGTTGCATTGTGACAGTGGATAAGCATAGTCAAACATAATCAAGCACATTAGTAAACCAATGTGTTTTAAACCATATTACTATTAACATTATTAACATTTTAAAACATTGACTTTGGTGAGCATGGTTTTAAGTGTGGGTGAACATGGCTTGACCATGTTCACCATGGGTGAACATGGTTTAACTAATCTCACCATATTTGGCCATATTTTTCTATGATAGATTATGATTGTCTATATTGATGTTGAATGACTATGGTTTACAATGTTTGACCATACTAAACATTGTTGGCTAGGTTGAGCATGATTTTTGAAGATTGATTATGGTGACTATGATTGACCAATGATAACGATGATTAACCATGACTGACCTAGTGATCCGAATTGGATCATTATATTGTTTGTCATCCATATCGATGCATTTGTAGTGGAAAAACTGGAGGAATCATCTCACGAGGTTGTTTTTATCGGCGGGACCCAATTTGGCGAAACAGGATCTCAAACCTTTCAAGAGCATTTTGAGGCATCAAATGACGTTTTTTGGAGCTAAACTTTCTTATACTTTAGTGTGACACATTTTTATGCTATTGTAAATACATAGATCTTTCCAACGACACAAGAAGCATGTCAATCAGAGCTCGCATGCAAAAGTTATGTCACTCAGAAGTTGACCTTCTTGTTTTCACACCTATAGTTTGGGAGGAGGTCACGTCAACCCCCATATTCATAGAAAAGGGGCTAGCCACATTTTTGTGATGTAAAAGGCTCTAGAAGAGTATATATTGTAACTCTAGTTAAGAGTTGATGTAGTCGAAATTAACCACAAGTAGGCTATCAGGCTATATGATGACTGAGCCACTGGGAGGAAGAGGCATTCCATTATTTCAAGAGAATTTGTTAGGGTCCAACCCTAACCCCCTTATTTATGTAATACGGTTGAGTAATAGTTATAGTTAAGTAAAGAGTCAATAAAGCCCATATTAATAATTGTAAGTGGTCGACCCGCATTTAAAGAAGGGACCACAGTTAGTTGCAAATGGGCCATGGTATTAGATAGATGGTATTAATAAGAACCATGGTATTGACCCATGGTATTGCATGTATGAATCCTATAAGGATAGAGACTCCCCTCAAGGAGCATCGTGTCTTATTTTGTAATTGAGCCCAGCTCTATTGGAGGTTGCCCCATCCAAGAGGGAAGTGAACATTGCTTTCCTTTCTGAATAATATAATACATGCTATTATTTGTTATTGCTCTGTGTTCTGGGTATATTTCTTCGCATATTTGATATTATGGTATCTTCTCACAGGTCAAGAGCATAACAAGTGGTATCAGAGCACTTTCGAGGGCCGGTGGGGTATCCATTTTTAGCAATTTTTTTTTTTGACAAGAGACATGTTCCAACGTCTTTAAACCATGGGATTTGTCATTGAGCACATAATCCTACGGATTTGGGGAGGCATGCACATAGGAAATACAAGAGGTGGTCACACTTGTTGGACTCCCTTGTAACCCCTGTGGGTACCCCATCGAGTAGTAGCGCATTAGATAGAACCGCGCACGGACTGTCTTCCAAGGACCCTCTGGGTATATCAGGAGCCCCATAGGCTCTCTTGAAACCTCACCTTAAATAAACCATTGGTCGTCTTACTACTACAGTACACCGAGAACAACAATCGAGGAGATTACTCACTCGTACAATAGGGTAGCCGAGTTGTAGAGCTAAGGGTACGACTGATACTCCTTGGTTAGTTCCCTAAAAGATTGATCCAAGTACTACTATCAGACCCTTATGTATATTGCGATCTGTAGCACCTGACACTCGTTGAGATCATAGTTCCCTTGTCTCTCTCTAGATCAAGCATCATCTTTGCTAGATCAGATCTAGCAGGTGGGGTCCGGTTGCAACCACAATAATTAGTTCTGCCATTTAGATCTCTTAGATCCGCCATTCAGATCTATGAGATACGCCAATCAGATATATCAGATCCGCCGTACAAATCTATCAATTGGGTTCTGTGGAAGTCGCCACAATCAGAACTGCCATTCAGATCTAGTAGTAGGGTTTCGATCACTGCTACATTCCTACTCATATTCTATAGTTGAGGGTTCGCCAACAGATCTAACTATTTGTGTGGGCCCTGTTATCGGGAAAAGTGTCTATTCAGAACGACCCTATCCCACTAGGTTGTGACAGATACCTCAGAAACAAACAAGGAAAACTACTCTTGTATTCTCCTTTATGAACTATAAATGAAGAGGAATAGGATGAACCAACCTGTGTCTTGCGCTAGTCCTTTGATCCAATATCTCTTCTCTTTGACAGCTTCCAGCTACCTGCTCCCTTACTTGCCCAGCGTCACCAAGTTCCTGCAAGATCACAGAAGAAGGAAACTACACAAAGACATGGATTTATGTTCATAAAAAGCTTAGGATCAGATTTAAGCTAAACATACAAATATAACAAAAATCAGTGATATACAAGCATGTAGGAGAAACTCAAATAGTTTTATTGATAAAACAAGAAGATCCAGGAGGAGTTACAACCGATGATTCCTGATCCAGCATCAACCTCCCAGCATAGAATCCCTTCTTCACCTCTAACAAAGCATAAATCACCCAATACTCTGATATCTATCTCAAAACCAACATCAATTCTCTGCAATGTACAAAATTCCAGCCTTTGGATCTCTTGGTGAGGGATCCATATATAGATGTATGCAAAGAGGATGAGTCAGCTCATGAATTGATTAGTGGCTTCTCTCTGTCAGTTCTTGCTTCCACTTGGAGACTGGGAGCCTCTTACTCATCACTGGTCGAATTCAGTGAGGCGAGTGTCATTGGAGAAGATTCTAGAAGATTCCATTGTCTCTCCACCTCGTGGAATGACTCTGCCATTTGTCATTTCCCACTCAACGCACCCTGGTAGTGCATTCAAGTGCGTTGCAACACACCTAGCGAGTGTATTTGGGTGCTTTGCAACGTAGCTAGCTAGTAGAGCATCTGAAATGATCCTGATTTGACTAGTTCTGAGCAGTTTCTGGTGGAGAACTTCTGGGAGAACCTGTAATTTGTTGACCTTGTTTCTTTAGGAGCTGGAACAACACTTTTAGGGACTTAGGATCCCTTGGTTTATGGACATTTCATGCTTATAGCTGTAAGGCACAAAAATGTCTATAACAGGCCACTATACCTTGGCATGATTCTTGCAGGACATTGGGCAAAGTTTACTTTTCTGGAATTCAGCTATTGCAGCATTCCTAAGTTAGGAGTAAAACTCCTTTTAGAGTTAAAAAAAAAAAGTTTGAGACCCTCCAGGAAGCTTATAGGAGACATAGCTCAAAAGAATCAGGTTGACGAGTTGAGCAATGTGGTACCATTCACTTGTTAGCGTAAAAAATTTCATGTGTTCCCAAATTTTATTTATTTTTTTCGCAGTAACGATAATTGCACTGGATCAGTGCATGATACAAACCAGAGCTCAAGCTATGGCCAATGAGAAGATTGACACCCTTGAACAAAATTTGGACGCATTAATGACAATGATCAAGACCTTGGCTGACACAATCACAAAGGGCAAGTTGGAGGAATAATCGGAGGCATATTCTTTCAATGAAAATATTGAGGATGAGTCTAGCCATTCTCTTCACCTCTATGGAAACCACCAATAGTCCCAGCCGCGACTACCCAAGTTGGACATGTATAAATTTGATGGCTCTCATCCGGCCACATGGCTAGCACAAATAGAGCAATATTTCACATTGAATCACATCAGAGATGATGCAACTCATCTAAGTGTGGGGAGCATGTACTTGGACAATGAAATATGGCAATGGTGGCAGTGACATCAACGTTGCTATGGAAGGCTCGTGACTTGGCAGGTATTCGAAAAAGCCATTATGGATCGCTTTGACCATGAATCTAATTTTTTGGGTCATCTTACTAAGCTTCGACAGACAGGAATAGTGCAAGAATATATTACAACCTTTGAAGCCTTAGCCTTCCGCACAGGAGGTCTACGAGATGAGTTTTACATTGAATGTTTTGTCAACAGTGTCAAAGAAGCCATACAAGCCCATGTCCTACAGCAACACCCAATCTCATGGTAGGATGCTTGCAAGACAGCTCGTGAAGTAGAAAACGCATTAGCGGCTCAGTCGAATCATCCAAATTTCATAGCCAAGGGTCGCCCCACCCAGGCTCCAAGCACTACCCAAACACTTAAGGTTCAAAAGGTGTCACCAGTAGAAATGGTGGAAAGAAGAAAGCAAGGATTGTGTTACTACTGTGATGAGAAATACTCCACGGGGAATAAATGTAAGGAACCCAAATTATTTCAAATTGATGCTACTGATCACAGTTCATTGGAGAAAGCCTCACCATTTGAGGAGCCAGAAGAGGAAGATGAGGACAACCAGTCGGACAATGTGCTCCCAGCTACACCTGAAGAACCAATTATCTCGCTTCATTATTTGGCAAGGATTTCTTCTCTCCAAACTCTCAAAATCAGAGGTTTTATTAAGCATCGCCCTATAGTAGTCCTGATTGATAATGGTAGTACACATAACTTTATCCATCAAAGAGTTGTTGAAGCAGTGCATTATTATGTCAGAGTAGTCTCTAATTTCCAGGTCCAAATTATTGAAGGGGGGGCAATGAAATGTGAATGCTGTTGTGAAAATGTCAAACTTCAAATGGGGGATTATCAGTTAAAGACCCACATGTTTTCCATACACATGCGAGGGTGTAACATTGTCTTGGGTGCTGAATGGCTCTGCACAATCGGCTCAATCACAATGGATTTCCAGGAGTTATATATGAGATTTAAGCAGAACAAGCACACATATACCCTCCACGGACTCCAGGCGGGTGCTCCCTCTATCATCAGCTCGCATAGGATGGAAAAATTGTTAAAAAAGGGCCACCATGGAGTTATAGCCCAATTTAATGCCATCTAGGCCTTCAAACCCACTTCTCTTCATATTCATCCTTAGATGCAACAGATCTTAAACAACCATCTGCTGGTCACCCTTGAGAGGGGAACATGATCATAACATTACTTTGGTCCCAGGGGCCCAACCACCAAATGTGCACCCATATAGATATCCGTTCACCCAAAAGAATGAAATTGAAAAAATCATCAAGGAACTCCTGGAAGCAAGCATCATTCGTCCTAGCATTAGTCCTTATTCATCGCATGTGGTCATGGTGCTCAAGAAAGATGGGGAATGGTGTATGTGTGAAGACTTCAGGGCCCTCAACAATTTGACAATCAAATATAAATTTCCCATCCCGGTTGTCGATGATTTGCTAGATGAACTAAATGGGGCTCAATTCTTTACTAAGCTCGACCTTCACTCTGGTTATCACCAAATTCGCATGAGAGAAGTAGACATTCCAAAGACTGCTTTCCAAACTCATGAAGGCCATTATGAATTCCTAGTCATGCCATTTGGTCTTTGTAATGCCCCATCCACTTTTAAGAGCCTCATGAACCACCTGCTCAAACCATATCTTAGAAAATGTGTCCTTGTTTTCTTTGATGACATCCTCATCTATAGCCACACCTGGGCCACACATCTTCAGCATGTAGATCTACTCTTGCAACTACTCTGGAAGCATAAATTATTTGTCAAGATGTCCAAGTGCTCTTTTGGCATGGAAGAAGTTGAGTATTTGGGCCACATTGTGGGGTGTGAAGGTGTCAGGGTGGACCCCAAAAAGATCCAGGCAATGCAGGTGGTGGGTTCCAGTATTGTAGCAATGATGCTGCAACTCCTGGGACTCCCTTATTTACTTTTATCAACCCGGTTGTTCGTAACAAACTTGGAAGCGATGGTGCTATATGCACAAGTACTAGCTCTTACCACAGGCTGTCACTTGATCAGCTGGCACAAGTTCGCTAGGAGCTTAAGCCAACTTCTATGAGCTCTTAAAAGAAGCTTCTAACTGTGATGGATGAAAGCTAACTCGAAAGAGGCTAATCTACTTGCAGAAAGAAGCTGAAAGCTGAAAGGAAATGTTAACCCTAGCAAACCCTAGTTTTACCGACTATCCCTACTGGTGCAAGAAAAGAGATGAAAGGTGCAGAAATGGATGCCATTGACTCTTAGAAAAGTAAAATGCATGTGACTAAGCTACTTCTAAAGTAAAATCTGGAAAAAACATCTTTTGTATTTTTGAGTAATCTTGCAGAATTATTATGCATGTGCTTTAACTATTTTTGACTATGCAAAGGTTGATTGGCGAAGGGAAATGGAGTGGGCACTTGCAGGAGGTTGAGAAGGTGAGAAGAGGGCCTAAGGGGTCTGTAGCACCCTTCCAGAGAGTTTCACAGTGATTAGATCTTGAAAAACTACTCACGTGAACTTCTACAGGAAGTTTGCAGGGGTTCTATAGGACGTTCTACAAGAAGAGCCAAAAGAGGATTTTAGAGGGTTGATGGTGGAAAAACGGTGGGAAAGTGAAAATGGAGGATGGATAAGGATTTTAAGGGGTCTAGGACCTGGTAAATGAAGTTAAGGAGTGATGAAGGTGGTTGGATTTGTTCAAGGATGGAGGGAGCAATGTTGCACAAAAATGTAAAAATTAAGGCAAATCGGGAATGTGTGGCGAATGCAGGGGAGGAATCTTGGATTAGGGGTTGGAGTAGGTTGCATGATGGAGGAATGGTAGTTATGGATGTATTACAGGTGCTCTGCACACTATTTTCCAAAACTGATCGAATAAAGATTGAAAAAAATAGAGATCTATCTATTTTGACCTAATGTGACCTAAAAACCAGAAACATGATGAACAAAAGTTTATAGACAGGAAACCATGCCAGATAACTATGGAAAATAAGCAAGAATATATCTAAACATGCAAGTACAACTGGTATCAACTTCTCCAACTAAAAATCTAACACTAGCAATTGCATGGAAAGGCAAAAAACAGTGTTTTTGTGGCAGCAAGTATGCCTTGGTATCAACTCATGGTCCCAAGGAGGGAGAGCTGAGATCAAGGGTTGCTTGATGGCATTTTTGCATATATTTTATGTTATCCAACTGTCAAATCAACCTGAAGCATGAAAATCTATTTTAATCATCAAAAACAACCTAAGTAACAAAGCAAGATCCTAACCTAAATAACAAAAATTATTCTATTAATGCAAGGAAAACACATAAAAGTACACAAAGGAAGTACTAGCACTTTGGTTGGGCCCAACCCCAAGAGCTACAGCCTCCTATGAAAAGCTCAAAGCTAATGCAAAGTGAAATTTATCTCCATTACTCAAAAAATAACCATGTCACAAAAATGTTTACAGTAAGAGCTTGAAAATGAGCTGAAAGGTAGAGCAGCACTAAAGTGCAAAAAATAATTGTCCAATAGCTAAAATACCAAGGCTTGAAGCCTTCCTACTTATGCACCATGAGGACCTCCAACAACCCTCCTTAACTTGAGGGGATTGGCTGCTCAAAACTGCAAGTAATCAGCCACTTCACAAAATCTGCTTGGCTGCCCTTGGATATCATCTTTGGTGGGTTGTTGAAGTCCGAACCGATGGTGGAGAACTCAAGGAAGGGGCCATTTAGTGCAGGAGACACCCTTCCTACCAATCCTCAGCCTTGTTCCCTCGTATTTGGCTATCAACTGGCTCATAAATGCTTGACCTTGGTCCAAAAGATGTCCAAAATTCTGCAATAAGCACGTATTAGACTTTGTGGTCAAGTGACTATTCTCATTCATTCATTTAACATAAATATATTCAAAAGCATGCATAAAAATCTGAATAATGGTGGATTAATCGAGAATAATATGCAAAATGAGCCCAATAAGTTACCCATTTTTGGGGCTCATCATCAACCCCTTCTAAATGTGTTTCTCATCCTCTGAGCAACTAATCTAGCTCATCATCTTTGATTGATTTGATTGCCTCTCTAACATCCTAGGCTTCCGAGGTAATGTCCTCTTCTCGGTCATGAAACCCTATTTTTCACTCTACTTCCTCCCACTGCCAGTGCTCTTCTTCTTCTTTGACTCCTTCGAGCAATCCTAAAAGCAATGGAGGATTGAACTTTAGGCCGATTCAGTTGGCCTACAGATTTTTCATTGACTGTTTATAGAGTGGTACTCTTGCCAAGGCCTCCCTCACCTTTGTTGGGGAGTGGTATTCCCTTATTTTTAGACTGTGGGATAGTGTGTTCCATCTCCTTGTGCAAGCAAGAATGCAGTTATCCCCCAACAGTCTTTCCATGTCCTGAAAGTGAGCAATGACATGATCTTGCCTTTCAATGTAGTCTAGGAGAACCTGAGGGTTGTTGGCCAGGTGCTGGTGGGTATATATTAAAGCTGAGGGATCTTCTGGTTCTGCCCTGATCATGAGTGGCTCATTTAGCTCTCTGTCCATAACTTTCCTAATTTCTATTGCCCTCTTTTCCTCATGGTTTAACCAAGAGGCCATGGCCATGAGTTGCACATCTCCCAATGCAGCATTGGGGTCCCATAGATTTATGTTTGGAAGTGCCAAGTTGTGTAAATAGAATTCTGCTAACTTGGCCTTATCTTCTGTTGAGCTACTATCACACAAATCCATAAACTGATGGTAGTTCTGAAATGGAGTAGTGCCCCTTTGGGCCAAGGTGTTAATTTGAAATTGCAACCATTTATTTTTAAGATATAAGGCATATGACTTAGCAGGTTGCCTACATTGTAAGGCTTCTACTGCCCAGCAGGCCATGCAGGCCAGTTGGTCTTCTTTCTCTTGCACCTGTTGTTTTAAAAACGGTATTTCTTCTGCTGCCTGTCACTCCTTCTCCTGTAGCAGCTTTGTCAACATCTCCACATCAACTTGCATCTTTTCCTCTCTCTGTTGTTACTCAATTTTTCTTTCTCTGCTATAGGTCCTTCTTGTTGTTGTTGTGCTCCCAAAATGGATGGCCTATTTTCCTTATGACCACCCTGTAGCTGTAACTGTTGTTTCAGCAGTTCATTCTCCTCCTGTAATTTAGCTCTTTGACTGCTTTCCACATGCCTCACCATGGCGAACTCTTTTCTCGATTCTTTGAGTTGTTCTTCCAGGTGGCCTATGTCTACCACACCCTTGGATTTGGCAATCCTCATCCAAGTGTGATTCCTAACCCGTTCTTGTTCCAATGTAAAGAAGAGTGGTACCACAAACTTCCGTGGGATGATCTTCGCACTTTCTAACAGGTTGTAATATGAGCCCAAGCTAGGCTGAGGGCTTGGTTCCAATATCTCCTCGGTCTTTTCCTCTCCCTGTGTTTGTTTGGATGCCTTCTCCTCCAATTTCTCAGTCTCTTTTAACTTAGCTAGAGTTTCCTATAGAGATGTTTCAGCTTCCTATAAAGCTGCCTTTGAGTCCATCATCCTAATTCTCTCTCTCCAGGTGGAGGTTTTTGGGCTTCCACTTTCATAGGTGATAGATATCTTTGAAGGAGACTCTTCTTTTGGCTTAGTGGTTGTGTCCTCAATGAAAATTGGTTCCTTTGATTATGGCTAGGGCTTGCCCACTTTGATCCTTGTGCTTCTCGTGACTTTAAAGTACATGGAGGTTTGCCACTTTCTCTTTCCTTTTTGTTTTGTAGGTGTGCTTAATGCAGCAAGCACAATTGCTGCCCCCATTGCCAACATCAAAGGTGATTTCTCCTCCTGCTGCTTTTTTTCTTTGCTTCCTGTAGAAATCTCTGTGTCCATTGTTTATGTCTGTGTTGCTGCCATCTCAGTGTGTGTCTTTCCCTTTCCTTTTTGGGTGCCTGCTTTGGCTGTGGTAGCCTTCATTTGGGATTTCTCGACCTTTTGTTTTCTACTATGCATACACTTTTCGCTTGGTGTTTTTGCTGTTGTTTCTTCCTTTGTTTTAGATTCAACAATCTGGTTGATTTCTGTTTTTCCTTTCTGTTCTTCCTGTGCTTCCTCTGTTTTTCCCTTTGCTTGAATGTCCTGTGTTCCCTCATCATTGCTTTTCTCAATTCCTTTAGTGTGCTCACCCTCCTCACTACTAGATGGGGTGATGTTTTCAGCCAAAGTTCTAATGTAATCATCCCTGGACATGTTTCTAAAGATTTCCCAGGATATGGGGACAGTGTAGGTGTGCAAAGCATATTCCACCAATAGTTTGATGAGCCCATGATGGGCCAATTGATCTGGGATCCCTTCATTTAACTTTGTACCACATTCAATTAGTGACTAAAGAAGGAAATAGGGGATGTTCAGTTTCTTGGCTGGCAAGTTAATCCCATGCCTTAATTCACACAATAGCTTGCAATGATATCCATAGATGATGCTAAACCTCCCTTCACATGTGATGCACTTCATAATTTGATAACTAACTTCACTCCAGAGATGAGGCAAGCTGGTTCTTCTAACCCCGTTTTTGTCTTCTACAGGATGCTCCTCTGGTAGAAAGAATGATTTCTTAACAACTTGGCCCAATGACCTCTCTTCCTTGCTCAAAGGGAGCCCCAATGGTAGACCAGTAACTCCACTGATGAGCTCAGGGGTGAGTTCTAGGGTCAAACCCCTAAAACTAACTGTGGCATGTTTCTTTGAACGTGGTCTCAAGGACATTAAAAACTCTTCAGTTATTTCCTCATCATAACCCTGAATTTTGTCAAAGAAGGATATCCAATTTGCTTAGGTGAAAAGGTCCACCACCTCAGGGTGCTCGTGCAACTTGCTAGAGTCTGAGGGTTCTTCCCTTATGAATCCTCCTGGCATGGTGTTGAGCACTCTTTTTATGTCTTAACCAGAAGAGGAAATGCTCAGGAAAACAACAGTCAATCACTGAAATAGGGGATAGCTGAATTTGGTTTCCAAGAAGGAATATCTCGTGTGTTCAATATCAACTAGCAATAATTCCTCTCGTTTTAAGACTACTATCACCCAGAATTCGACTGTCTGTTTATGAAAAGAAGAATTTTGTTTTTACAGACCAGAGCATAAGGACAAAGGTTCTCTTCTCAGCACATAGATAGATATGCAAATTTAGTTTTCTTTTTCACACACAGGCTTGCCTCTATGATTGCATATATCTTCCTTGTAGGAGAATTTAAAAAGAAAACATGGAGGATATTTCTAATGCAGAAAAAATTGGGGAAACTCAGTGAAATATGCAGGCACTTTTCACTTTCTTTCTCAATACACAGGCAGACTTTTCCTCTGGTTTTTCAAACTGATGTCATTTAATTCACCACCTTATACAAACAAATCATGCATAGAGAAGTTTTTTTCGAGCCTACCTCATTTGGAGCTTCAAATTCAACGAAAATTCCAGGTTTCCCTTCTCTGCAGAGCTGTTCTACCTTTCTTGTAGAACCATTCCTATAGAAGTCTCCTAGCTCGTGTAGAATAGAATTGTGCTTCCGGTAGAGCCCGACAGGTGGGAGATTTTCTAACAGACAAAAAAACTGGTGGAGGATGACTGGTTAACTATTTTTGGAAGCGGTGGATGCATACTCTAGTTGAGGACGTCGTAAGTGTAGAATGAACAGAAGGTGGTGCATGTTTCAGCTGGGCATCTTTGAGATGCAGCATGATTCGTGGTGAGGGGATGAGGTGACCAGACCGGACCATTGGTCTGATGTCACGACCATAATGTTTCTGCATATTTCTGACCACCATCACCTCCCATCTACTATTATCAACCGCCACCACTACCAATCCTAACGATTTCTCCCTGAATGAACACTCCACGCATGCTGGCTACACATCTAATTGGAAATTTTGAATGTAACGGGTCTTGTTTGGATCCCACAAGGATATGTAACTGGCCGAGGGTGGCCAGTTGACTGGCCACTGATTCCACTCAATCCAAACCATTCCCATAGGCATGCAGGTTTTAAAATATGATTTATGCAATTGACGAATGAGTTTAGGCACTTACTTGCATGGTCACGGTTGCGTTATGCAGATTTCAGGTTTTGGAACCCATTCCTTCGGTTGAAGTTGCTGCATGCACACTACACGATTGGCCTCGGCTGTTGCTGATATTCTTACATTCAAGAAGGGCTCCATGCATGTCTTTTCTGCCATACTTTGTTGTCCCTGTCTCTAGAGTATGTCTTCCAGAGGGATCAAATGCTACAAGATTCTTGTAGGATGTCTTGTAGCTAGTTCTCGTCCTAGAATACAAGCTAGAATGAGCAGGATTGTACTGCTGATGAGGGCCTCGGCTGATGAGGAGTCTAGATGGGGGGTAATAGGTATGGTGAGTGAAGAACTACTGCTTGTTTTGTCATTAAAAAGTTTTTGCTAGCAGTATGAAGAAAACAGGCTTTCTGTGTGTGACTGTGCAGACATATAAAGAATGAGTGTAATGGAGGTGTACGGAGATGGTAAAAGGTGACATATGGAGATGGATGGAAGCAGGGAGGTTTAGGGGCCTTATAGACACATTCCCAACCTTCGGGTCCTCTTTTGAGATTGATTTTGGCTTATCTGTAGGTTCTACAGGATCTTCCTATAGAAGACAGAGAACTTCATGTAGAAGACACAACACTTCCTGTAGAAGGTGAAATCTTAGCCCGACTGAGACCAAATCTTAGGAAAGGGTATTAGTCATGGAGGAATGGATTGTGAGGGATGCTTGCAACCTGGTGCTGACCTCTGTCCTTGTCTTGTGTGATCCTCCTGACCTTCAGTGTCCTTCCTGCAACCTGCAATTATTCAACATAAATTAGGTTTATTTCTTCTTTTTCTTTTTTTTCTTCTTTTTTTAGTCTAAGACAGCTGGGGCACCTCAAAGAGGTTTTCACCCTCACTGTCTGCCGTGGGTGCCTCGAAGAGGTTTTCACCCAAGGATCTTTTATTCTTTTTCTGTTTTCTATTTTTTCTTTTGGTGTTCAAGGTGTGGGTGGAGTGGAGACATGGGCCTGCTCCACTACCAAAACTGATTTGTCCACGGTTTCAATGAACTCCTGCTTAGAAAGGGACTTCCTGTAGATTTTCAATTGATGCCCATAAACGAGCATGGGGATGGCTTCTTTATCAATGGTCCTGATAAGGACTGAACCATTGTCGTTTCATTTATCCACGATATGTGGTTCCAACCATCTTTTCCTCAACATTCCTTTGATATCCTTGTATCTGGAATCATATAACAGCACCCAATATCCTGGCTGAAATTGCTTTTCTTTAAGGTGCCGGCCATGCCATATCTTTCTTTGAAGTTGGACCACCTCTTAGTGGAGAAGGGCTTTCATTCTTTGTTCATCTAATCTATTTAGCTGTAGTAATCTTTCCTGTTGTGCATGGCTGAGATCTAGGTCAAGCTAAGCTGCCAATCTTAATGTGTTATATTCAAATTCTATGTACAACAAATCCCTCTTCCCGTAGACCAGCTCATAAGGTGTGAAACCTGTTGTAGTTTTCCAAGTAGTGTTGTAGGCCTAGGTGGCCTCAACCAAGTGATCTGCCCAATCTTTTCTACTGCTGCTCACCACTTTAGTCAAAATCTCTTCCAAAGTTCTGTTAGTGACTTCCACTTGTCCATTTGCTTGCGGATGATAAGGGGTGGAAGTTTTGTGCTTAATCCTGTGATGAGCGAGCAGGTCTTCAATCAGGTTCGAGGTAAACTGACTTCCTTGATCTATGACTAATTCTCTTAGGTAACCAAACTTGTAGAAGATATTTTCCCTCAAGAACTCAGCCACTTTTTCTTTTGTTGTTGCCTTGATTTCCTTTGTTTCTACCCACTTTGTCAGGTAGTCCGTGCACACAATGATGTAAGACTTTTTTTTTGAAGGAGGGTTGATAGGACCCACAAAGTCCATGCCCCACTTCTTAAATGGCTCAAAAGTCACTTGAGGTTAGAGGGGAATTTCATCCCTTGGGGTCAGTTTCCCCGTCCTTTGACATCAGTCACATTGGCTAATGTATCTCCTGACATCTTGATGAAGAGTGGGCCAATAGTAGCCCGCCTGTAGAATTTTGGAAGCGGTCATTTTTACTGCAAAGTGGCCTCCACAGGGCCCATCATGACAGGTTAGGAGGATTTCAAAAACTTCCTCCTCCCTGACACAATGCCTCAAAATCTGATCTGGACCAAGTTTGAACAGGTTGCCCCCAATCCAAGTGAATGGGGCACTTTTCCTCACAATATTGCTTTTCTCCTTTGAAGACAGGTGCGACGGGAACTGTGTTGAAACAAAGTAATTTGCTATATCACCAAACCATGGAGAGAGTATTGAAATAGAAAACAAGTGTTCATCTGGCATTTGATCATCCACCATCCCTTCTTCACCTGCAGGCAAATCTAGTCTAGACAGAAAATCAGCAACAACATTTTCCTTTCTGGGCTTATCAGCAATGGTCAAATCAAATTGCTGCAATAAAAGTAACCATCTAATGATATGAGCATTTACATCAGGTTTGTTCATCAAGTACCTAATTGCAACATGATCAGTGTGTATGAATGTTTGATAACCAATGATGTAGTGTCTGAACTTGTTTAGGGAATGGACTATAGCTAGGAGTTCTTTCTCAGTTACAGTATAGTTTAACTCCACCTTGGACAGGTTTTTACTGACAAAATATATGGCATACGGTAGCTTGTCTTCAACTTGTCCTAAGGCTACTCCTATGGCTCTATTCGAGGCATCTGTGTGAAAGTGGAAAGGTAGGGCCCAATTTGGACCTCTCAATATTGGGGTAGTTACCAACTTATATTTCAACACAACTAAAGCCTCTTGACAGTTGTAAGTCCATATAAACTCAACATCTTTCCCCAAAAGACCAAACAATGGAGAGGCTAGCTTACTGAAATCTTTGATGAATATTCTATAATACCCTGCTAAGCCTAGAAAACTCCGAACATCTCTTACCTTTTGAGAAGGTGGAACCCTTTGGATGATAGCAATCTTGTTGGGATCCACCTGTAATCCCTGCTGAGAAATTGTATGACCTAGCATGGTCCCTTCAGTCATCAGGAATTCACATTTCTCAGGACTGAGGGACGGGTTCATTTCAATACATTTGGTTAAAACTTTTCCCATGTTAGTCAATGCTTCTTGGAAGTTGGACCAATAAGGAGTGAAGTCATCCATATAGATTTCCACCGAATCATGAATTAGCTCAGCAAATATGCTTAGTACTGCTCTCTAGAAAGTGGTAAGATCATTGCATAACCCAAAGGGAAGGAGCTAGTAGGAAAAGGTATCCCAGGGACAGGTGAAAGTGGTCTAATATTGGTCTTTCGGGCTGATTTGGATCTGATTATACTTTCTAAACCCATCTAGAAAGGAAAAGAACTTCTTCCCTGCCAGGCCATCTAACACTTGATATATGAAAGGAAAAGGAAAATGGTCCTTCTTCGTAGCTTTATTAAGTTCCCGATAATCTACATAGATTCTCCACTTCCTGTTTTTCTTAGGCACAAGCACCAGAGGAGAAGCTGACTCACTGTTAGAGATGGGGTAGATGAATCCTGCATCCAACAACTTTTGCAATTCTTCTTTGACAATGTCCTTAAGGGCTGGATTCATTCTCCTCTGAGGATGCCTAACTAGTTTACAGTCCTCTTTAATGTAAATGTGATGGGTACAGACTGAAGGGTGGACTCCTTTCATCTCCTTATAGCTCCAAGCAAAAGCATCCAAATGGAAGTTCAATAAGCTACACAGCTCCTTCTCCTGAGAGGAAGATAGGGATGAGTTGATCTTCAAAGTTCTTTTAGGGCCAAATTCCACATTCTTAACTTAGGAAGAGGCCGGATCAGCCACACAGAGATCCACTAAAGCACTAGCTTGGGTGTCTTCTACCAACTCCTCTAATGGCACCACACTGGGAGGTGGATTTTGAATCAAATTATCAATAAGGTCATCCTTGGTTTGTGGTCCTCCCCTGGTGGCTTCCAATGTGCACAATGGTGCAAAGTAGTATTCATCTTCCTCTTCCTCCTCCAACTAGAGAGGTAAGTCATGTTCGAGCAGAGGTTGGGCAAGAGGATATAGGATTAGCTGTTTGGACATAGGCTCGTTCTTAATGGTCATGCTCCCAGCTCGACAACTGATGTAAGCATCTACAGTAGCTAACCAAGGCCTTCCCAAAATGAGGGGGTATCCAGTGAGTTTTGCCTTTGGCTGAAGGACCAAGTAGTCTGCAGGGTACTCGAAAGAATCAACAGAGACCATTACATCTTCCACAATCCCTTCTGGGGTCACGATGGTGCGGTCTGCTAACTACAGTACTGTCGAGGTCTTCCTTAGGGAGCTTTGAAGGTTGAGTTTAAGCATAGTGTCCCTGATCATCACATTCATGGTAGCCCCTAGATCAATCAAGGTGTGGGGGATTATGGTGCCATTGATGTGGACATCAACTACAAGACTCCCAGGGTCCAGATATTTTAGACAAATTACTTGTCCCAACATCAGGTCAAACAGTTGTCCTATGACATTGATAGTTGGGGTATCTTTTTTGCGTGTGCTTGGGTGCCTGAAACACTTCTCTTTGATCAATTTGTTGTAGAATGGCACATCTTTTATGGCTTGGGGAAGTGGTATTTTGACACATAACTATTTAAGTTCTCCCAAAAGTTCAGTCTCTTTTAGGTTTGGTTGCGTGGCTCCAGTTAGTCTCTCAGGGAGGAGTGGAATTGCTTTGGGCTCACTTTCCTGCTTCTCTCCTTCATCCTCCTTAGGAGGAGGTGGGATATCTCGGAGGACCTTCCCAGATCGTAGGTTGATCTCCTAAATCTCCACAGCATAGGTAGGGCATATTGTCTCTCCAATATATTCCTGCTGGGCCTGTCTGTTATTGGGGTTCAGGTTCAGTTGAGTAGGCATCTGGGGTTGTCTTGGAGGAGCAGGAGGTAATGGTTGTGGTTGAGCAGGTGGTGGAGGTAATATGGTGGGAGGAGATTTATACTGGGGCCTCCACCCCTATTGAGGTGCATTCCACTGAGGTTGCGACTGAAAATGAGAATGAAACGAATGAGCAGCAGGTTGAGTATGGTATTGAGATGGATAAGACCAAGGAGGGGGTGCGGAGCAGGAAGGAGGAGTAGGGGGACCCCACAAAGGTATGTGAGTGGGTTGGTTGGGATTGTAATAAGTCTGGGATGTCCCTTGCATCCCCAACTGGTAAGGTCTGGATCCATGTGGCCTCCTTTGGTTCATGAAGTAGAGTGCTTCAGTGGCTCCTTCAGCCCCTTGGTACATAGCTTTAAGTCCGGGTAAGGTTGGGCACTGGTTTGTAGGGTGGTCTTCCTCACAAATGAAACATACCTCTACGGAGTGCAATGGACACTCGTTCCTAGGATGCTTCCTTGTACATATAGGACAAAAGATGGCCAGAGCCCTATCAGCTTCCTCTTTCTTCTGTTGGATTCGGAAAGTATCCAGTTGCATGGCAATGGTTTGTCTCATCTCACTTTTAGGGTCTTCCATCTGATTTGTTAACTCATGTTTGGAGAAGGTGGCACTGGCTGAAAGTTGATTCCCCCTACCTCTTTTCTGAGCTGCCCTAGAATGGTTTCTAAACACAATCTTTATGTCATCATAAGGTAGTTGGTAGATGTCTCCTCCAGCCAGTAAATGGAGTTTATCTAGAAGATCTTTAGGGATTCCTCGGATCAGAACCAACTTCAAAGATTTGAGGTCATGTGTGCACCTGGCCCTTTTATAACTGAGTTGGAACCTTTCTTCATAGTCTTCTAAAGATTCATCACTTCCCATGGTCATCCAAAATATTTCTCCCTTCGTTTCCTTTAACCTACAGTAATCCTGATATTTGTTGTTAAAGGCTTGCTACATCAGAGCGCAAGTTGTGATACTGTTTCCAAGTAACCCCATGAACCAGCGTAGTGCTACATCCTTGAGGGTAGAGGGAAATAGTTTCAACTTTTGCTCGTCTTCTGCATAGTCATAAGTTTGACAAAGGACAACAAACTCAAACAAGAAGGTATCAGGGTCTTCAATGGTCAATCCATGGAAGTGAGGTAAGGCTGAGGGACTTATTTTTTTCATTTTTGTGTCCCCATTGGTCTCTTAGATGGGAAATGCACCTTCTATTCTCTCCTCATCTCCTATTCTATTTCTGTGTTCAGACATGGTCTCTGGAGGAATGTTTTCTTGCTCTTCTTCGGTTAAAGGATCTTCGTATATCTCTGGAGGTTCATTGCCACCGAAGAAGAGAGAAGGGTGACTCAATGATGTGGTGGGGGTGTTGGGTAAGAATTTTCCTGTATTGTCTCTGTTCCTACGAGGCATGAAATGAAATATTTTTGGTTGATTTTTGTGTTTTTCTCTGCTTGTACTTGCAAAACTGAAATTGATTGAACAACAAATTGAAACTAACTAAAATAAACCTTGCTAAAATGAAAATGCAGAATTGAAATGAAAGTAGCAAAGGACTAATCTATTTTACTGAAATGAAATTGCAGAATTGGAATGAAAGCAGGAAATGCTAATCTATGCTTGTAGAATTGAAATTGCGGAATTGAAATGCTAATCTACGCCTGCGGAATTGAAATTGCGGAATTGAAATGCTAATCTATGCTTACAAAATTGAAATTGTGAAACTGAAATGCTAATCTACGATTACAAAATTTAAATTCTAGTCTAGTAAAGCAGAAAATGTCTAATCTACTTTTGCATAATGGAAAGGAAACAACTACTCTAATCTTGCTGAAATAAACTACTTAGCAGAATGTTGCAGTAGAAAATAAAAGAAAAGCAACAATCACAAATACTCTGACACTTCCCTGGCAACAACACCAAAAGATGGTGGGTTCTAGTATTGCAGCAATGATTCTGCAACTCCTGGGACTCCCTTCTATACTTTAATCAACCCGATTGTTCGTAACAAACTTGGAAGCGATGGTGCTATATGCACAAGTACTAGCTCTTACCGCAAGTTGTCACTTGATTAGCTGGCACAAGTTTTCTAGGAGCTTAAGCAAACTTCTATGAGCTATTAGAAGAAGCTTTTAACTGTGATGGATGAAAGCTAACTCGAAAGAGGCTAATATACTTGTAGAAAGAAGCTGAAAGTTGAAAGGAAATGCAAACCCTAGTGTTGTGGCCACCAACAACCCCCCTTGTTATTTAGTATTAGCAATAACACTAAGTAAGTGGGGACCCTTAGTAAAAAATTCAAAAAATTCAATTAAGGCTTATGTATTATACTCCTTAAGAAAACATCACATCGCACGAAGAAAATAGGACATTTCCTTGTGAGTACAATATAAACTGCGAAAGTGCGACGCGAAATCCATCACATCGCATGCATTAAGAAACGCTCATATTTGAAAACCTTAAAAAATCGCCGATGGCCGATATGCGATATCGCATATCGCAATATCACATAAAAAACACATAACCATTTAATGAATTGTAACAATCTGCGATCTTGTGATAATGCGATACTGCGATCGCGCGATACAACAATCTGCGATCTTGCAATAATGTGATACTGCGATCGCGCGATACAACAATCTGTGATTCTGTGATAAACGTGATCGGGCAACCCTGTGATAACATATCTTGATGAAAATGCAATAACGCGATAACGCGATGATGTGATGCTGCGATACGAATAACAGAAATCGTCCATCGCAAATTTTCCCCGGCTCAACATTCAAGAAAAGTTGTCAATAAACTAAAAATTAGATACACGCTTTAATGAAAATTAATGAATGTACGCCAAGTGTTAATAAAAGACAGTTTTGTGTTTTTCAAAGAGTTAGTTCACGTCAGGTGGCATGATGTTGTACATTCATAGAGCTCAGAGCTTTCTTGTCAATTTTTATTATCATTACTCTCTCCTTATGTGTGAACTGGAGGAACAAAAAACAGAAACAACATGAAGCAATGTGCAGGGAGCGATTAAGGAAAAGGGTAAAGCTCCAAAAGCTTGGAAGTAGAGAGGAGATGCCCTCGTGAACGGATACTGGATGTAACAGAGCCACAAACTCTAGAGCGCTGTTGAGCTATCCATTACAGATCTGTCAGTCAAAGCCATGGTTAAATAAGTAGTTGAACAATGCTGATATCAACAGGCGATTTAACACTCAAGGTTAGAAGCTCACGAAAGTAGTATGTTTACAAAATTTTGAAGCTTATACCCGGTGAAGGAAAAGGTGCTAAAGGTGAAAAACGCACCAGAAAGGCCCGGATCAAAGAACAGAGGCAGTTTTCGATGCGCGATTAGCGCCTAGCGCTAATCGTGCATCGCTAAGCAAATTGCTCAAAAAGTAAAGTCCCTAACTGCTTAGTCACTCGTAAGCTCAGAAAACACAAGAAAGAAAAGGAAAAGGCAATTTGAGGGTTAACCAAGTGGAATTTGGGTTATTACTGAGCATACACAGTAAATCCACATAGCGAGAGATGATTCTCAAGTATATCTTCTATTTTGCTGAAAAAATGGTGCCAGCGCTTGCCATTCTGTTTGCTTAGCTCAACCAAAAGCGAAAGATAGTCAGCTGACTCTATCCAGGCAAATATTGAATGCTCGCAACATTAAGGAGCAAATGCAGAAATAGTTAGATGTTAGATTTAATTTTTAGAAATAATTTTGCTTACAAAAAGGGCGGTCATTTAAACTGTATCCTGAATCTGTGTAATTAAGTTATTTAGTTAGTAGTATTTAAACCCTTCTCATGCATTTAGAGAAGGGTCCAGAAATTTATCAAAAACTTGTCCTCAGAACAGGCACTTTTGCACCCTCAGAGGAGGTTTTGGTGAATGAATGGATCAAGATTTGTTGATGTTTGCATTTGATATCTGCTACTGATGTTGCACTTCTGTACTCTTAGTAGATGTTAGAGCAAGGAGAGATAAATCATTTTTGCTTGAAGCTTATGAATAGGACCAGTCATAAATGGTACTTTTATCTCTTGACCATTTCTGCTTATATGTTAAAGTGATATACAGTTTTTAGTTGTTTACATGTTATTGCATGAATGCTTGAGTTACCATTTGGCACTTTTGTACGGTGGTAGCTATTTATTTATGTTTAATGTATGAATAGATTATTATGCGATATGTTGTTCACAACTGTTTTGTCTAACTTTTTATGCGAAATAGTTCATCTTAATTGATTTCCTTTCTTATAATCGTTGAATGATCTTTATTACCAGTTGTTATATGAAATCTCTTTAGATCGCATAATAGAAGAATTACATCCCGGGTTAGCATAGATTAGATATGCTGTTTTTATTAGATTACAATAGCATAGAATTAGATTAAAGCTTGAATTAGAATAGCTTAGATAGTTACTGTTAGATCAGCAACATCCAATTCTACACACACACCCATAGATTGGGAAACTGGTCCCATTATCCCCAGTCGGAACCGCTATACCAAACGGATAAGGAGTTACCAACCAAGGTCCGGACTGGGCAGGTATCCCCCTTGTTGTCGACCCGATTTTTAGGGCTTCAACATATTTGGTGCTAGAAGGAGGGCTTGAACTATGAATGGCAAGTAAATCAGAATTTGAATAACATTCTAAGAGTAAATCGCCCTCATCATCTCCCCCGACTTCCCCATTCCATTTAAATCTAGAGTCAGAAGTCGCTCGAGTATCAACTGCTGCTACACACCCTGATATTTCAGACGAATCTACCATTGAACCTCCTGAAGTCGAATCCCTGATTCACAAACTTCAGCGATATTCCATCTCCCCTCAAAGGTCTAATAAGTCTCAAGGCAGCGTGACTTCGCAGTACAACCCTGCTCATCCCCTGACCAGGCTAAAGAGTGAAAAGTTTGGCGTTCAGCCAACTAAATTACCTCTTCCCACCAGGAAAAGAGTGAGGAAATCACCGCAAGAATCTGACAGTGAGACTCTTTCATCTGCATCATCCATCTCAACTACTTCACCGTGAAGTCAACCATCCACACCTCCACTCTAGATCATTGTCCATCCGTCAACTAGAACCCCCATAACCCCTCTTCAATCATCTACGATCATAGTATCCTCATCCTCCCAGCCACAGGGATAATCTTCTGCATTTTCCTCTATTAGCAGTTCAATAATGGCCCAGTCTCCATGGAACAATCCTGGGGCAGTCTTAATGCCTGCACCCTTGAGTCAAATACTAGCCCATCCTGAGAAATGGGTGCCTAAATTCAATCCTGAGGCAGACATGCTAGTATAAGAGCACATAAACAACTTCATGCTTTCCATTAATCTCAATGGAGTTACTAATGAAGATGCTGTTGTTCGGCTCTTTCCCTATACACTGCAAGGGACATCCAGGTCATGGTACTTTTCATTACCCTCCGCATCCATCGCAAGTTGGGAAATCTTCGAGGACCAATTCCTAACCAAGTTTGGTGATGACAGATCAACGACAACGTTAATCAATGACCTATCCAATGTTAAAGCTGAAGCCAAAGAGCCTATCAAGTATTTCAATTTACGTTCAACAAAATTTTCAACAAAATTCCTACTACTTCCCAGCCCAACGAAGAAGTATGATATGAATGGTATGTTACCGCTCTGCCATCGAACATAGCCATCTTCGTGGATAGAGCAAATAAAATAACCTTTGCTAATAACATGAAAGAGGCGATAGCAATAGAAAAACGAATAATAGCCCTGGAAAAGAGATCCGCGATAGAGGAACGTAAGTCCAAAAAAGTCACCTTCAAGGAAGACTCCAAGAAGAAACAAGCAAAAGATCCTTTTGATTTGGAATGATTGCAGAAAGTTCTAAAGACCATGGCCAATGAGATGGTCGACATAAAAAAGCAAGTAGCAGAAACTTCTTCGAAAAAGCCCTACAAAGCTTTTAAAAGAGGCCCTTCAACGGATGTAAAGCCACCTAATGCCATTTCAAATGTTGAATCTGAGAAAGAGGAAGAGGAAATTGCCACTGAAGGGCAGACCGATGACAAAGAAGTTGTGGAATTACAAGGAATGTGGGATTTCATCCTCCCACAAGAAGAAGATCAAGAAGTATTTCCAGTTAGCAGATGAAGCAAAAATCATCTTGATCCTCCCTAAACTACCACTAAACAGAACAGCGCAAGCTCTGCAACAAAGGATAAAGTCGCGACAAAGAAAACAACATCTAAAGCGACTCAAACTAGCCCAGTCCAAGCAGATGAAACGACTCCATCAAAAACACTGATAGTGTCGGATGAAATGGAGTACAATATTATTGATGACATGAAGAAGACTAGGGCTAATATCACCCTTTACGTACTGAGCAAGTTGAAACATCAACAGAAGGTAATGATGAAAGAATTACATGCCGTGCCAGCTACACCTTTGCCTGCCACTGTACTTTCTCAAGCTTCCCACAACATGGGAAGACCTCCAACTAACACGATCAGTAAGATTGATCCGAATGACATCGCCTTGATTGGAGGAAGATCAAGATCTCACACTCCCCCGTTTCTCCTTATGAAATCTTCAATAAAAATGTGCACAATTGTTTGGTAGATTCTGGTGCTTCATCAAACATTTTACCCAAATCTATATGTGACAAGTTAAATGTTCAACCGCAGAAATCCGTAGTGCGCATAGTTCATCTAGATCGATCTCAAGTCGAAGTGATTGGCGAACTAAATCAAGTAACCATAAGATTGTCATCCAACCCGAAGGTATGTCAGGTTATTGACATTCTAGTTGTTGATATCCCAGAATTCTATGGCTTAATTCTTAGCAGGGATTGGTCAGAAAAACTCCATGGATACTTCGCAACCGATTGGTTGCACATGTGGCTGCCCTACAACGGTAAACCAAATCAAACAAAAGTTGAACGAGAGCTACACCAGAAGTACATAGTAACAGAGTTAGAGGGATAAAATGAACCGATAGCGTATAACAACAATATCATTGGCAATTACTCGGTAGATTCTTTCCTCGGCAATTTCAATGCTCATGTGTCACCCTATTTAGAAAATTTTGTTTTGTCCCAAGTCGAAAAATTTTCTCGAACTGATAGTTCGAAATGTATTAATTTTTTAGATAAACTTGTAAATAAATCTTTGTTTTGGAAATTATTTTTTGATGGCTCTGGATCTAATGAAGGAGCAGGAGCAGGATGTGTTTTGATTAGTCCAGAAGGAGAAAAAATCATGCTCACATGTAGACTCGAATTCGATTGCACAAACAATACAACAGAATACGAGGCTTTGGTTCAAGGCATGTACAAAGCAATCGGGTTAGATGTCAAGTATCTCCAAGTTTTTGGAGACTATGAGATTGTGGTTAAGCAGGTACGTAACACTATACATTGCTTATCAGGTCACTTAAAATGCTATCAATCTTTAGTACAAGATCTGACTGAGCATTTCATAGCATTTAATATTTCTTCAATCCCCAGACTCCAAAATGCTAGTGCAGACCTTCTTGCTAACATAGATTCTAAGCTTATTCCCTCTGAATATTTTAGTCTAGATAGATTCTCAATAGAATTAATCTTTAGACCATCCATTCCTGACAACATCACAAATTGGAGAGTATTCAGTGACGATCCTGATATTGTAAATTTCCTCACGTCTGAAGGATCCTACTCCAATCAAATAATTGACGAATACCAACACGATTGACAATCGCAACAAAATAGCACTAATAATGCTATACCTAAGTCGGTGGTTAAGTTAAAAGACTTATACGATTTGGAAGATCGGTTTAAGAGGTCTACCAATTCAAAACTCTACAGTTCAACATTGAACTACGAATTAGTAAACCTAGGGACCGATACTAAACCACAAAACATTAATCTAGGCCTTGACCTAGCCCCTGAAGAGAAACTAGCGTATATTCGTCTTTTGAGACAACATAATTTTTTTTTTTCCTGTAATTATGATGAGCTGAAAACATACGACACTTCTATCATCCATCATACTATTCCTATGATTGATATTGAAAAACCTATCCAACAAAAGCTGAGAAAAATCCACCCCAATTTAGAAAATCAGATAAAAACTGACCTCAATAAGTTACTGAAGGCCAGGATAATCTTTCCCGTCAGACATTCCAAATGGGTCTCCAATATGGTACCCGTTATAAAGAAAAACGGAGACATTAGGATTTGCATTGACTTTCGGAACCTTAACAAAGCCTGTCAAAAAGACAATTTTCCTCTTCCACCTATGGAGCAAATACTGCAGGCGGTGGCGGGCTCAGAATTAATGTCTTTCTTGGATGGATTTTTAGGGTAAAATCAAGTGTTGGTACATCCTGACGATCAGTTGAAAACCACATTCAGAATTAAATGGGGCACATATGCATATCGGAAGATGCCATTTGGTTTGATTAATTCTGGTGCCACATTTCAGAGAGCCATGGACATCGCATTCAAAGGTTTAGTCAATAAATCTGTAGTAATTTATTTGGATTATATAACAGTGTACTCGAAGAAGCGAAGTGGCCATCTCAAAGACCTAAAACAAATCTTTCAACGGTGTTTAAGGTATCGAATTTCACTTAAACCAAAGAAATCTTTTTTCACGCTAAGTGAAGGGAAACTTCTAGGATTCATAGTGTCAAAATCCGGTATTCACATTGATCCCGACAGAATCAAAGAAATTTCTGAAATATCGCTACCTCATAACAAAAAAGCCATGCAATCTTTCCTTGGTCAAATCAATTTTGTAAAGAGATTCGTTCCAGATTTTTCGCGAATCGTGTCTCCTTTGCAAACCATGATTAAAAAGAATTGAAATTTTAAATGGGGTCAAGATGAACATGAAGCATTCAACCTGATCAAGCAAGCTATTATTAATGCTCCATCTTTAGCAACCCCGAATTTTTCAGAATCTTTTATTTTATACACATTTGCCTCAGATAAGTCATATGTCGCGATACTAAGTCAAGCGAATCAAGAAAAAGCAGAAGTTCCAATTGCGTTTTTTAGCTCAAATTTATAGGGTGTTGAACTCAATTATTCAGACGTGGAGAAGCAGGCTTATGCTGTTTTCAAAGCGGTCAAATACTTCAGACCTTTCTTACTTAAAACCCATACTAAGATCATAGTACCATTTCTAGCGGTAAGGAATCTTCTAGTACAGAAGGATGTGGATGAGAAAAGGGTCAATTGGGTTACCTCCTTACAGGAATATGAACTTGAGATCAAACCAACAAACATTGCAAGAGGTCAAGGCTTCTGCAAAATGCTGGCCGGAGCATCGCAAATTTCTGAAATTCCATCTTAAGAGGTACAAATGTGTGAGGTAAGCCTAAACGATGCAGAATCATTATATGATGATATCATTTATTATCTTAAGAATAGGTATGCTCCTTCAGACCTTGATCATACTAAGAAAAGAGCTCTCAGGTTGAAAGCTAAACAATATTAGCTCATAAATGATATTCTTTTTAGAAAAAATTATGATTCGGTTCTTCTTAGGTGTCTTGAAAAAACTGAAGCTGAAAAAGTTTTGCAGGAACTCCACAATGGGCCAGCAGACGGACACTATGCGGGAGATGCTACTGCACATAAGATTTTACACATAGGATATTACTGGCCCACGCTGTTCAAAGACTCGCACAGTTACATGAGGAGATGTCAAGTCTGGCAAACTACTGCTGGAAGACAGAAGAAGTCGTCCCTACCACTACAACCGGTAAACATCGAGCAACCTTTTGGTCAATGGGGATTGGACATAATAGGTGAGATCGTTCCTCACTCTTCTAAGCAGCATAGATACATCCTCACGGCAACAGATGATTTTACTAAATGGGTAGAAGCAGTTCCGCTCAAGACAGCTAATTCTGAAATATTATTGAGTTCATAGATCAATTTATAATCACTAGGTTTGGATTTCCATCCGCTTTAATGTTTGATAATGCATCATAGTTTTCTGGAAATGCAATGACTGAATTTTCACTTAAAATAGGATTCAAACTTAAATATTCGGCCAATTAATATCTGCAAGGTAATGGGTTAGCTGAGTCAACAAATAAAAACCTAATCAAGACTATTAAAAGAATAGTTGACCAGAATCAAAAGAATTGGCACAATGCTTTGGTATATGATTTATGGGCAGATAGAATAATGCAAAAAGCTTCAATCGGCACTTCTCCCTTTAATTTAGTTTATGGGAAAGAAGTGGTTCTTCCGACTCACTTAGCCATCTTCTCTTTGTCTTTAGTAAAATACATTGATGAAGTACCCACCTCCTCCTTACGGTTGAGACAAGTGGAAATAATTAAATTAGAAGAACAACGAGAACAAGCTAAGAAAATGCATGCTCATCATCGAGCACTAGTGAAATCCTCTTTTGATTCAAACATATTGACTAGAAAAGATTTTTAGATGGGAGATTTAGTTTTAAAGTGGGATAAGGCTCATGGAGAAAAGGGAAAACATACAAAATTTCAAAGGATGTGGCTTGGTCCTTTTCAGATTGTTGAAGTCATAGGTTCATCAACATTTGTGTTACAGGATTTAGCAGGTAAGAGGGATCCTTTGCCTATTAATGGACAAATTCTCAAGAAATATTTTCCATAGAATATTATTCTTATATTTTTGTAGAATAATTTTTCTTTTCATAATAAAACCAGTTGTGAGTGGTTACATTAGGTATTTACGGAAAGGACACCAGTTCTCTTTCAGATTTTGAGCTTTTCGCTTGTATAAATAGCAAATCTTTTGGAAAATTGATCTTTATTATTGACAGATACAGTTAAAAACTTTAGCCTAGATATGATACTAGTTTCAACTTCAAAAAATTTGATGAAAGAAACCTTTAGTGAAGAAATTGTTTTATATCAGCACAATGAAAGGTATCAATAACAAAATGAAGATTCTCTGTAGAACAGCTGTTTCCAAAAACTCTATTATTGTCGTCCAGAGCTATCTTAAGGAAACAATGACTTCCTCCCTGCTAAGGAAAATCGCAGCTTTCAGAGGGATAATCCAAGGATACACTATATCTTGAAGAATAAGAGGTCTCATCACGAGCCGGCTTATCATGATCACAGATATTATAACTTGCTGACTTTGCCAATACTGTCTACCACAACAGGGCAATGACTCAAGATTGTTGCAATCAAAAGACAAGGGGTCTCATCACGAGCCAACTTGTTTAGCAAAGTTATAAATCAAGTGAATGACTGTGTCATAATTTGGCTACCAAACCAAGACATTGTTCTTTAAGAATAAAAAGAAAATCAAAGCAATAAGTGTGAAATTGGATATTTCTTTGAGAGTTATAGGTCACCTTGAGTATGGATATAGGATCATTGTTCGGTAACAGGTAACCCCGTCGAGGCTATAAACACCCGCTGGTAGCAAAGGCTCTACCTATGACAAATGAGCATATTTAAAACGGGTATACAGAGGAGACTTTATTTTATCTTTACAAGACCAAGTAATGGCTGATGTAAATACAAGGACTAGCCTGAGGAAGCAAATAATTAGAATAGAAATAGGTTGAAACAAAATATCATTGACAGTTTAAAGCATAATGTACTCTATGTTTCCATAACAAAGTTTAATTTTCTGAAAAATTTTCCATTTTGGAAGTAAGAAAAATTCAATAGAAAAACAGAGATAACTGGTTCTTCCAAGTGAATCGCCAATTGTTGTGGCCACTTACAACCCCCCCTCCTTATTTAGTATTAGCAATAACACTAAGTAAGTGGGGACCCTTAGTAAAAAATTCAAAAAATTCAATTAAGGCTTATGTATTATACTCCTTAAGAAAACATCGCATCGCGCGAAGAAAATAGGACATTTCCTTGTGAGTACAATATAAACTGCGAAAGTGCGACGCGAAATCCATTGCATCGCATGCATTAAGAAACGCTCATATTCGAAAACCTTAAAAAATTGCTGATGGCCGATATGCGACATCGCATATCGCAATATCGCATAAAAAACACATAACCATTTAACGAATTGTAACAATCTGCGATCTTGTGATAACGTGATACTGCGATTGGCGATCTTGCGATCGCGCGATACAACAATCTGCGATCTTGCGATAACGCAATATTGCGATCGGCGATCTTGCGATCGCGCGATATAGCAGATTCTGCGATAAATGTGATCGGGCAACCCTGCGATAACATATCTTGATGAAAATGCGATAACGCGATAACGCGATGATGCGATAACGTGATACGAATCGCAGAAATCGTACATCGCAAATCTTCCCCGGCTCAACATTCAAGAAAAGCTGTCCATAAACCAAAAGTTAGATATGCACTTTAATGAAAATTAGTGAATGTACGCCAAGTGTTAATAAAAGACAGTTTTGTGTTTTTTGAAGAGTTGGTTCACGTCAGGTGGCATGATGTTGTACATTCATAGAGCTCAGAGCTTTCTTGTCAATTTTTATTATCATTACTCTCTCCTTATGTGTGAACTGCAGGAACAAAAAACAAAAACAACATGAAGCACTGTGCAGGGAGTGATTAAGGAAAAGGGTAAAGCTCCAAAAGCTTGGAAGCAGAGAAGAGATGCCCTCATGAACGGATACCGGATGCAACAAAGCCGCAAATTCCAGAGCGCTACTGAGCTATCCATTACAGATCTGTCAATCAAAGCCATGGTTGAATGAGTATTTGAACAATGCTGATATCAACAGGCGATTTAACGCTCAAGGTTAGAAGCTCACGAAAGCAGTATGTTTACAAAATTTTGAAGCTTATACCCGGTGAAGGAAAAGGCGCTAAAGGCGAAAAACGCACCAGAAAGGCCCGGATCAAAGAATGGAGGCAGTTTTCGATGCGCAATTAGCGCTACACTGAGAAAATTGCTCAAAAAGCAAAGTCCCTAACTGCTTAGTCACTCGTAAGCCCAGAAAACGCAAGAAAGCAAAGGCAGAGGAAATTTGAGGGTTAACCAAGTGGAATTTGGGTTATTACTGAGCATACACAGTAAATCCACATAGCCAGAGATGATTCTCAAGTATATCTTCTATTTTGCTGAAAAAATGGTGCCAGTGCTTGCCATTTCTGTTTGCTTAACTCAACGAAAAGTGGAATATAGTCAGCCGACTCTATCCAGGCAAATATTGAATGCTCGCAACATTAAGGAGAAAATGCAAAAATAGTTAGATGTTAGATTTAATTTTTAGAAATAATTTTGCTTAGAAAAAGGGCGGTCATTTAAACCGTATCCTGAATCTGTGTAATTAAGTTATTTAGTTAGTAGTATTTAAACCCTTCTCATGCATTTAGAGAAGGGTCCAGAAATTTATCAAAAACTTGTCCTCAGAACATGCACTTTTGCACCCTCAAAGGAGGTTTTGGTGAATGAATGGATCAATATTTGTTGTTGTTTGCATTTGATATCTGCTACTGATGTTGCACTTCTGTACTCTTAGTAGATGTTAGAGCAAGGAGAGATAAATCATTGTTGCTTGAAGCTTATGAGTAGGACCAGTCATAAATGGTACTTTTATCTCTTGACCATTTCTGCTTATATGTTAAAGTGATATAGAGTTTTTAGTTGTTTATATGTTATTGCATGAATGCTTGAGTTACCATTTGGCACTTTTATACGGTGGTAGCTATTTATTTATGTTTAATGTATGAATAGCTTATTATGCGATATGCTGTTCACAACTGTTTTGCCTAACTTTTTATCCGAAATAGTTCATCTTAATTGATGTCCTTTCTTATAATCGCTGAATGATCTTTATTACCAGTTTTTATATGAAATCTCTTTAGATCGCATAATATAAGAATTACATCCTAGGTTAGCATAGATTAGATGTGCTGTTTTTTATTAGATTACAATAGCATATAATTAGATTAAAGCTTGAATTAGAATAGCTTAGATAGTTACTGTTAGATCAGCAACATCCAATTCTACACACACACGCCCATAGATTGGGAAACTGGTCCCATTATCCCCAGTCGGACCCGCTATACTAAATGGATAACGAGCTGCCAACCAAGGCCCGGACCGGGTGGGTATCCCCCTTGTTGTCGACCCGATTTTCGGGGCTTCAACACCAAGGAATCCCTAGTTTTACCGACTACTCCTATTGGTCCAAGAAAAGAGATGAAAGCTACGGAAATGGATTCCATTGACTCTTGGAAAGGTAAAATGAATGTGACTAAGCTACTTCTAAAGTAAAATTTGGAAAAAATAGCTTTTTATATTTTTGAGTAATCTTGCAGAATTATTATGCATGTGCTTTAACTATTTTTTATTTTGCAGAGGTTGATTGGTGAAGGGAAATGGAGTGGGCACTTGCAGGAGGTTGGGAAGGTGAGAAGAGATCCTAAGGGGTTCGTATCACCCTTCTAGAGAGTTTCACAGTGATTAGATCTCCAAAAATTGCTCACATGAACTTCTACAGGAAGTCTGCAGGGGTTCTATATGATGTTCTACAGGAAGAGCCGAAAGAGGATTTTAGAGGGTTGATGGTGGAAGGTGGGAAAGTGAAAATGGAGGATGGATAAGGATGTTAAGGGGTCTAGGACCTGGTAAATGAAGCTAAGGAGTGATGAGAGTGGTTGGATTTGTTCAAGGATGGAGGGAGCAATGTTGCACAGAAATGTAGAAATTAGGGAAAATCGGGAATGTGTGGCAAATGTAAGGGAGGAATCTTGGATTATGGGTTGGAGCAGGTTTCATGATGGAGGAATGGTAGGTAGGGATATATTACAGGTGCTCTGCACACTGTTTTCCAAAATTGATCAAATAAAGGCTGAAAAAACCAGAGATCTATCTATTTTGACCTAATCTGACCTAAAAATCAGAAACATGATGAACATAAGTTTATAGACAGGAAACCATGCCAGATAACTATGGAAACTAAGCAAGAATAGATCTAAACATTCAAGTACAACTGGTATCAACTTCTCCAACTAAAAATCTAACACTAGCAATTGCATGGAAAGGAAAAAAATAGTGTTTTTGTGGCAGCAAGTATGCCTTGGTCTCAGCTCATGGTTCCAAGTAGGGAGAGATGAGATGAAGGGTTTATTGATGGACTTTTTGTAGATATTTTCTGTTATCCAACTGTCAAATCAACCTGAAGCATGAGAAGCTATTTTAATGATAAAAAACAACCTAAGTAACAAAGCAAGATCTTAACCTAAATAATAGAAATTATTCTATGAATGCAAGGAAAACACATAAAAGTACACAAAGGAGGTACTGGCACTTGGTTTGAGCCCAACCTCAAGAGCTACATTCTCCTAAGAAAAGCTCTGAGATGATGCAAAGTGAAATTTATCTCCATTACTCAAAAAATAACCATGTCACAAAAATGTTTACAGCAAGATCTTAGAAACGAGCTGAAAGGCAGAGCAACACTAAAGTGCGAAAAACAACTGTTCAATAGCTAAACTACCAAGGCTTGAAGCCTTCCTACTTATGCACCATGAGGACCTCCAATAGCCCTCCTTAACTTGAGAGGCTTGGCTGCTCAAAACTGTAAGTAATTAGCCACTTCACAAAATCTGTTCGGCTGCCCTTGAAAATCATCTTTGGTGGGTTGTTGAACTCTGAGCTGATGGTGGAGAACTCAAGGAAGGGGCCATTTAGTGCAGGAGACACCCTTCCTACCAATCCTCAGCCTTTTCCCTTGTATTTGGTTGTCAATTGGCTCATAAATGCTTGACCTTGGTCCAAAAGATGTCCAAAAATCTGCAATAAGCACGTATTAGACTTTGTGGTCAAGTGACTATTCTCATTCATTCAATTAACATAAATATATTCAAAAGAATGCATAAAACTATGAAGAATGGTGGATTAATAAAGAATAATAGGCAAAAGGAGCCCAATAAGTTACCCATTTTTGGGGCTCATCAGCACAATTGACTTCAGCCAAAGACCTTGAAGAGCTTGAGAGTATTTATGGGTCTCACGGGCTACTATCGCAAATTTTTCTGTAATTATGGTCGGATTGCTAGACCCCTCACTCACCTTCTCAAGAAAAATTAATTTCTCTGGAATGATGAAGTGCAATAGGCATTTATAGCTCTCAAACATGCCATGATTTTCACTCTTGTATTAGCACTACCCAACTTCACCAAATCTTTTGTGATTGAATGTGATGCTTCAAGTACAGGTTTTGGGATGGTCTTAATGTAGGAAGGTCAACCCTTGGCCTTCACTAGCCAACAACTAACTGGGACAAATCTAGGACAATCTACCTATGAGAAGGAGATGATGGCCATCTTACATGTAGTAGATACCTGGCGACCATACTTATTGGGGCGGCATTTCGAAATCTGCACAGACCATCAAAGCCTTAAATATTTTTTGGAGCAATGCCTATCCTTGCCACAACAAAATAAATGGCTCGCCAAAATGTTGGGATATGATTATGAGATAATTTACAAGAAAGGGCATGAAAATTTCGTAGCAGATGTGTTATCATGCCAATTTGAGGAGGAGATCACCCTTCTCCCAATCTCCCTTCCCATTACAGAATGGATTGAAGAGGCTTGCAAGGAATAATTTTCACATCCTTTGCTCTCCCAACTCATTAATAAATTGCAGGAGGATCCAAATTCCACAGTGGGCTACTCTTGACAGGCTGAGATTCTTCACTACAAGGATAGAGTCATGATATCACCAACATCCACCCTCAAAATTCGCATTTTGGTAGAGTTGCACTCATCTCCCACTGCAGGCCATTCAAGCTTTTAGAAGACTTATGCTCGCACTCAACGTTCATTCTTTTGGATAGGCATGAAAAAGGACATTCTTACTTTCATAGCTGAGTGCAACGTATGTCAGTACCACAACAGAGAAATAGTCAAATCCCTAGGCACATTACAGCCATTGCCCATCTCAGACTCAATCTGGATGGAGGTTTCTATGGACTTCATTACGTGTCTTCTAAAGTCAAGCAACAAGTCAGTCATCATGATGGTTGTGGACAGGCTTTCTAAGTATGCTCATTTTTGTGCCTTACCATACCCTTATACACCGACCTTGGTGGCTCAATCTTTCATGGACCAGATCTTCAAATTTCATGGCATGCCCACTTCCATTGTGTCTGATCGTGACCCGATCTTCACCAATAACTCTTGGCAGGAACTCTTCAGGCTACAAGGTACCCAACTACAACTCAGTACTTCTTGTCATCCCCAAACTGATGGTCAAACTGAAGTAGTCAACAAATGTTTGGAGACCTACCTTAGGTGTTTCACTTCAGAAAAGAAACATCTATGGGTACAGTGGTTACCTCTAGCCGAATGGTGGTATAACACTAACTATCATACCACTACCAAAATGACTCCATACGAAGAAGTTTATGGTCAACTCCCTCCTTCACCTACTTCTTATATTCAGGGATGCTCGAAGGTACAAGTAGTGGATCAACTCCTACAGAGCTACACAACCACGCTGGCCCACCTCAGAGAGAATCTCTATCAAGCTCAAAACCACATGAAGCAACAGGTAGATCAACATCGTTCATAATGCAAATTTGAAAAAGGGGATCAAGTATTTTTGAGGCTGCAACCATATAAGCAAACATCAATCAAAGACAAGGGTTTTCAGAAATTATCTCCAAAATTCTACGGATCGTATCAAGTACTTCAGCGCGTCGGAGAAGTAGCCTACAAGCTAGCTTTTCCATCCACTACAAATTCCCATCTAGTCTTCCATGTCTCATGCCTCAAGAAAGTGATTGGAAACCATTGTCAAATTCAAACCAGTCTACCAAAATTGGATGAAGAAGGTTCAATCTGGCTCCAACCTGAACAAGTTCTTGACACGTTAGAATGGCACCTACACAACTACATGATCAAGGAAGTCCTTGACAAGTGGAAATACACCTCTCTGGAAGATGCGACCTGGGAATCAACCACTATTCTCTAGCAGTTTCTGTAGTGTCAATTGATGAGCCCCAGAAATGGGTAAATACGTGGGATCATTTTGCATATTATTTCAATTTAATCCACCATTCTCAATATTTTTGTGCATGTTTTTGAATATATTTATGTCAATAGAGTGAATGGGGATAGTCACTTTGCCATGTAGTCTAATGAATGTTTATTGCATATTTTTTGGACAATTTTGGACAAATACAAGGAAATTATGAGCAAATGGAAGGTAAACTCAAGGGAAACATGGAAGATAACTTGTAGGAGGGGTGTCTCCTTCATTCATGACCCCTTCCTCAAATTCTCCATCAGCAGCTCAGAGTACAAAGGCCCACATTGATGATTCTAAGGGGCAGTCGAGCAAGTCAAGTAGGGCTACTGTTATCTTCAGTTCTAGGAAGAAAAATTCCTTAATTTTAGGAGGACTTACGGGAGTCCCCACTTGTATAAATAAGAAGGCTTCGAGCCTCAGTAGGTGTTATGAAACCAACTCATGAAAAGATAGAAAATATAGATCAACGCCTTAGAATTCAGCCTCTTCGAGGGGGAAACCTCCTTTACATTACATAAATGAACAATTATTGGATGATACAAATGACAAAACCTCCTTTCTATATATAGGAGTCTAAGGAGTCACAATATAATCCAGCCGACCTAACAATAATAATATAAAGCCACGAAAATAACAATAGAAGGATTCTATGGGGCACAGAAATAACAATATGGGGGTAATAGGGGCACAACAATATAAATAAGGGGTATAACTACAATAGTAATGGGGTAATGACTAGTATTATAGGGACCCAACATGCCCCTCTCCTTCAAAAAAGTGTTGTCCTAAACGCTTGAGTAGTTCTGGATACTTCTGCATAAAATTCTCATCCTCCCATGTGGAATCTTCAGCGGATAAATTCTTCCACTTGATAAGATACTCTGAAGTTGATTGATTTCGTAGCTGTTGAGTTCTTGTTTCTGTGACTGCTTCTGGTTCCAATATAATTTTTCCTTCCTCATCAAGTTCTGGCAATATTGTTTGAATTGGGAGCTTGTCGCCTATAACCTTCTTTAAACATGAAACATGGAAAACTGGGTGCAATCGAGAAGCTGCAAGAAGCTCCAATTTGTATGCCATAGTACCAATCTTTTGCAAAACCTTGTACGGACCATAATACTTTGGTGATAATTTATTATCCTTCTTAGCCTGCTTTAGGGACATTTGCTTATATGGTTGTAGCCGTAGGAATACCCATTCACCTACATCAAAACTTCTTTCACTATGATGTTGATCTGCCTATTGTTTCATTCTATTTTGTGCCGACACAAGGTTATCCTTTAACAGTTGGAGGACTTGTTGTTGATGTTCGATGTGATGTTCCACTGCCTGAACCTTAGAATTTTCTCTTAAATATGATGTGATGGATGGTTGTTGATACCCATAAAGTGCCATAAATGGGGTCATTTTTGTTGCTGTATGGAAGGAAGTGTTATACCACCATTCAGCCAGAGGAAACCATTTGACCCATTGTGTCTATTTATCAGATACAAAGCAACAAAGATATCCTTCCAAACATTTGTTTACTATCTCAGTTTGCCCATCAGATTGAGGATGATAAGATGAGCTATGAGCTAACTGAGTACCAAGACAAGAAAATAATTCTGTCCAAAAATTTCCAGTGAAAGTGGGATCTCTCTCACTTACAATAATCTTTGGGTTTCCATGTAGCTTTTGAACTGTTTCCATAAATGCAGTAGAAAATGTACTAGCTTTAAATGGATGTGATAATGCACAAAAGTGTGCATACTTGGTATGTCTCTCAACTACCACCATGATGACACTCTTTCCCTTAGACTTGGGTAAACCTGTGATAAAATCCATTGAAACCTCCTCCCAACGTTGGCTTGGAATGGATAAAGGTTGTAATAGACCCAGTGTCTTAATTGTTTCAACTTTATTTTGTTGGCAAACCAAACATTCCGCCACAAAATTTTGAATATCTGATTTAAGGCCATCCCAAAAAAATTCCTTCTTAACCCTGTGGTAAGTTTTTAAAAATCCTAAGTGCCCTCCTAAGGGAGAAGCATGAAATTCCATAAGAATATTTTGTTTTAGCTGGGAATTCTTACAAAGGTATAAGCGATCTTTGTACCATAACGAATCATTTTGCCAACTAAAAGTATCAGAAGTACTGGAATCTTGTTGTAGCTTTCGAATAAGTGCCCACACTTCTTCGTCATTCTTCCATTCCTCCCTTTCTTCGTTTATCCAATCTGGTTGGATAATAGAAATGGCACACAAAAATGCTTCCATATCCTCATCCTTTCTTGTGAGTGCATCTTCCACCACATTTTGCTTCCCTTTTTTGTAGATGATTTCAAAGTCATAACCCAACATCTTTGTGACCCACTTTTGTTGCTCTTCAGAGGATAATCTTTGTTCTAAAAAGTATTTAAGGCTATCATGATCCGTTTTTACCTTGAAGTGTCTTCCCATTAGGTAGGGTCGCCATTTCTTAAGTGCATGGAGTATTGCCAACGTTTCCTTCTCATAAATAGCTTTGCTTAAAAACTTTCCCTTGATTGGACGACTTTCAAAAGCAATAGGTATTTCATCTTGCATTAGAACAGCACCAATTCCATTTCCTGAAGCATCACATTCCACAATAAAGGTTTTTGTGAAGTCCGGTGTAGCTAAGACCGGTGCTTGGCACATTGCCTCTTTAAGATGTTCAAAGGCCTTTGTTGCTTCCGGGGTCCATGAAAGTGAATCTTTCTTCAATAATGTTGTTAGAGGTGCTGCTATTCTCCCATAATTCTTAACAAACATGTGATAATACCCTGTCAACCCAAGAAATCCTCGCAGATGCTTTATGGATGTGGGGATTTTCCATTCCTTAATGGCTTTAATTTTGCTAGGGTCTACCTTAACTCCTTCATGAGATACAATATGACCCAAATATTCCACCTCCTGGACTCCAAAGAAACATTTGGATCTTTCTGCATATAATTGTTTCTCCTCCAATAGTTGTAGCACCCTGTCAACATGTTCAACATGATCCTTCCAAGACTTGCTGTAGATTAGTATATCATCAAAAAATACTAACACAAATTTTCTAAGGAATGGTTTGAAAATTGAATTCATCAAACCTTGAAATGTTGAAGGTGCATTGGTAAGGCCAAAAGGCATGACCAAAAATTCATAATGACCCTCATGAGTTCTAAATGTCGTTTTCAGAATGTCTTCAATCTTCATTCTGATTTGATGATATCCCGAATGAAGATCCAACTTGGTGAAGTAAATTGATCCATGCAATTCATCCAGTAATTCATCAATGACAGGAATGGGGAACTTATCTTTAATAGTGAGCTTGTTGAGCTCCCTATAATCTAGACACATGCGCCATGATCCATCCTTCTTGTGCACTAATACTACCGGAGCTGAGAAAGAACTTTGACTCGGTTGAATTATACCAACCTCTAGCATTTCTACAACCATATGTTCAATTTCACTTTTTTGGACATAGGGATATCTATACGGCCTCATGTTTGGAGGAACACTTCCTAGAATCAGATGAATAGCATGATGATGATCACGCATAGGTGGGAGACCTTTGGGAGTCTCAAATACCTTGGAATAATTGTCCAGGACTTTTTGGAGATCTCGAGAAATAGATGATTCTAATGTGGAAACATCTAGAGAACATAATTGTGCAATTACACCTCTTTGCTCCTTTTTTAGAAGCCTTTTCATGCCATTAGAGCTGATTATCTTTCCTGGTTTCCCTACAATACCCCTTAATTCAACTTCCTTTCCTTCCACAGAAAATTTCATGAAAAGTTCTTGAAGATTAAAAGCTATTGTACCCAAGGATTGTAGCCACTGGACTCCTAGTACAACATCAGCACCTCCCATTGGAATGGAAAGCATTGGGCTAGTCAATACATATTCTCCCATGGATAGCTTGATATTATGGCACTTTCTAGAGCAATTTATTATTCCTCCATTTGAAATCATCACATGACACTCTGGTGCTAGATATAGGAAGCAATTCAATTCTTTTGCTACCCTAGAATGAATAAAATTATGGGTGCTTCCTGAATCAATCAACACTATTACCTTTTTCTTCATGATTTGTCCTTCTATCTTGATGGTTTGATGAGTGGTAATCCCCGCCAATGCATTACAAGATATGTTTGGATTTATTTTTTCTTCATCTAGGCTTTGTTCCTGGAGTATATCCTCTTCTTTTGACCTTTCTTGCTCCTTTTCTTCTTCATCTTCACAATCTATGTAGAATAATTTCTTCTCAGCACACTTATGACCTTTTGTGTATTTTCTATCACAACTGTAACAAAGCCCTTTTGCTCTTTTTTCTTCCAATTGTTGTGGTGTCAACCTTGTAGGTTGTGGAAGACTAGGGGCAACAACACTTCCGTCTTTATAGTTGTGAGTGGTATGCTTCCTAGTTGCCATAATTTTACTTTCCATTTTTCTTGCTAACCTGAATGCCTTCTCTAATGAATCAGGTTCCCAAAGGCGAACATCATGTTGGATATTATCCTTTAAAGACCCTATGAACACATCAATCCTATGCTCCTCTGGAATATCTTTTACCCTTATGTTGAATTTTTGGAACTCCTCAATGTGCTCCATTATTGAACCCTTTTGTTTGAGACTTATCAATTGGCTAAAAAAAGTGTTGCTTTTTGTATCCTCATAATGTGCTATCAATTCTTCTGTAAAAATTGCCCAAGTGATAAATTGTTTACGAGAACAAAGCCATTGATACCATATAAACTAATTTGGTTCCAAATATACAGTTGCCATACGTACCTTTGTGCGTTTTGCACATTATTGAGATCGAAGAATTGCTCCATCTGTAATATCCATGTGGCGGGATCCTTGCCATCAAACTTCCTCATATCGATTTTTGGAATATGGTGATTCTTCGATCCAACATTAGCGTCTATGGAATCATGATTAACATTTCTTTTGTTCTCATCATGAGTTTCCTTTACTACCTTTTCACCATTAGTAAGTATTTCTTGTAGAAAATTTGTCAAATCTGTCTTCAAATCTGCCATGCCTGTCTTCAAATTTGTGTTCAAATCTATCTTCATATTTTCCATCTTAGCCTCCATGCCATTCATCTTAGCTTCCACGCCATTTATCTTAGCTTCTGTTAACTTTTGTGAGCGTGACATTTGTTGCACTTGTTCTTGTAATTTTGATATATCATGTAGCATTTCTTCATCTTCTTCGTGAGTCATGCTAGAGCTTTCAGGTTCCTTACTAGGTGTTTGCATTTTCTTTCCTCAGGGCATCAGTTACCGATAATAATGCTCTACTATGCCCTTTTAATTCCTTCAAAATAAATTTTCAAACCAAGCTTAAGCAAAAATTTAAAAAAATCTACACACCTTTTTTCACTTTGTAGGAGCTTGATATTGCGTCTGATGTATCTCTGTACTTTCCAATCATCTAGTTCTAAATTTGTGACATGTAGTAGCTCTCTGTGTCCTATTTCCAATTCCACCAGTCTGATCCAAATTAGATTCTCCAAGAAAGAGTTATGCACAATCTCCCAAGATGACCTGATTATAGACCTTTCCAGAAGAGCGAACTTGTATGAAGTGCCACGTGTACAATTTTCGATCTTTGGTTCTAAAAAATATATAAAAGAAACTAAAGTCTGTCCTCTTTCTGTACATTCTTATGAAATTTCAGTCTGATTCCCAGAGAGAAAGTTATGACAATTTTCCCCAGGTCACCTGTTTTGAATGTAATTTAGGAGTCTGCAAAAAGACCAACTTCCTCATATCATATCTCTGCAAATATCGTGCGAAAAGCTCTGAAATTCTGACCCAAGGTTCAATGCGATTTCTTCTCAAATGGGTTTTTTTGTGACTTCTGAAATGTCACAGAAACAAATTTATAGCGAAAATGCCACGATGACCTGTTTGGAGCAGCGAAACCCTAGAATCCAAAGCTTTGATACTAAATGTTATGAAACCAGCTCAAGGAAAGATAGAAAAGATAGATCAACGCCTTATAATTCAGCCTCTTCGAGGGGCTAACCTCCTTTACATTACATAAATGAACAATTATTCAATGATACAAATGACAAAACCTCCTTTCTATATATAGGAGTCTAAGGAGTCACAATATAATCTAGCCGACCTAACAATAATAATATAAGGCCACAAAAATAACAATAGAGGGATTCTATGGGGCACAGAAATAACAATATGGGGGTAATAGGGGCACAACAATATAAATAAGGGGTATAAATACAATAGTAATGGGGTAATCACTAGTATTATAGGGACCCAACAGTAGGTTAGCCAGTTCTTAATATATTTTTTCACTTTTGTTTAGCACTGTACTCAGCTCATTTTCGAGCTCTTTTTGAGATAGTTTTTATGTGATGTAACTGCTATTTTGGATAATGAAGATGAATGAAGTTTTGAGCTAGCACTGAATTTTTTCCAGAGGGCTAAATCTCTTGGGTTAGGGCCCAACCCAAGCTACCCAGCACCTCCTTTCTGTACTTATATGTTTTTGTTTCCATTCATGAGTTAATTTCTGCTGCATATACTCATTTAACTTCATTAGATTAGGATCATTTTGATTGTTAGAATAGTTGTTTTTACTTCAAGTTGCTTAAGTAAGTTGCTACAGTGACAGAAAAGGATCCAAAAAGGCTAACAGTAGGTCTTGATCTCCTTTCTCCCTCCTTGGGACTATGATTTGAGGTCAAGGCACTACTGCTGCCACCAAAAACACAGTTTTTGCTCCTTCATGCAACTGCTAGTGTGATACTTTGATTTGGAAAAGTTGATATTGGTTCAGATTTAATTACTTAGATCATTTTATGCCCTTTTACCATAGTTATCTTGCATGCTTTTCTGTTCATAAGGTAATGTTCAAAATTTTTCTAGTTTTAGCTCGGAAATTAGGTTAAGATAGACAAAACTCTATTTTCCATTCTTGCTTTAGTTAGTTTTGAGAAGTAAGTGTGCAGACCTCTTGTTGAACATTCCAGATCATCATTCCTCTATAAAATAGCCAGCTCTAGCTCACCTCTCATAGATCCCCTAGCTCATTCGCCACATTTTGTCAATTTGCCCTAATTTCTGCATTATTTTTCCATAAAGTTGTTTTCTTACCATTTGAACAAATCCAACCATCTCCTTCATCCTTGATCTTCCTTGACAAGTTATAGACCCCTCAACACCTTCATCCAACCTTCATTTCCCCTTTCCCATCATTTTTCCACCTTCAAACCTCCAAAAACCACTTTCGGCCCCCTCTTGTATAACGTCCTGTAGATCCCCTGCAGCCTCCTGTAGAATTTCTTGTGAGTGATTTTTCAAAGTCTGATCGCAATGGAAGTCTTCAGAAAGGTACTAGGGGATTCTTAGGACCTCTCTACACCTTCCTCACCATCTACAAAAGCCAACTCCATCTTCCTTTGCCACCAAATCTCTGCACAGTCACAACCAGTCAAATCATAAGCATAATAATTCCACATAAAAATACTCAAAAGTAAAAAAAGATGATTTCTTCTCATTTCTCTTAAAAATTAGCTTGAATAAATGAAATTTACCATTTCAGTAGTTAATGGCACCCATTTCAGTAGTTTCCATCTCTTTTCTTGCACAAGTAGGGTTAGTGGGTAAACTAGGGTTTGCTAGGGTCTGCATTTCATTCCAATTTTCCTTCTCTTTTTGCAAGTATAATAGCCCCTGTAGAGGTATCTTGCTTTCATCATAGTTAAAGCTTCCCCTGAGAACTCATAGAAGTTGGCTTAAGCTCCTAGCGAACTTGCGCCAAGTGATTAAGTGATAGCCTGTAGTAAGAGCTAGTAATTGTCCACATAGCACCCAGAGAATATTTTAAGAACCCCCCCTAAATTTATAAATATAATAAATGGGCGAATCTCCATGGTATATAGGAAAAATGGAAGGCGATTTTATCAATAATCTAATATGTATATATAATGTTTTGGCGAATCTCTCACCAGGCATGGCGAATATTTTACTCAATTATTAAATCTTGTAAGATATTGGTTTATTTTTATTAATTTACCATACCTCTTTTACAAATATGGTATTTGGCCCATAGGATTCACTTAAATAAAACCTCTTTCTTGAGCCTTCATAAATAGAACGAGGGTTATGGATTAAATATAAAAAGAGGTTTTATTTATTTACGATACGTCTAGTTTATTTATATTGTTATTTATTTACCATACCTTTTGAGTAAGTATAAAAAGACATTTTAGTTATTTACCATACCCTCACATTACTTATATTTTTATTTATTTACACCCTTACATGTATATAAGGTGACTTATGGAGTAAATATGAAAAATATTTTATTTATTTACCATACCTCTCATTTATTTATATTTTTATTAATTTACCATACCTCTTTTATAAATATGGTATTTGGCCCATAGGATTCACTTAAATAAAACCTATTCTTGAAAATGGGCAAATGGAAGGTTGTAAGTCCTAATTTCAAGGGCTAAATTTACCTTTTTTACCCTCTCCCTTAAAATAAGGTGGGCTATTTGAGGTGATTTGTAAAAATGTACTATGATACAAAATATTCGCCCACTAAAAATTTAAAACCCCTTAATTTGGCCAAAGGGCGAACATTCACCCCTAAAATTATCCTTGATATCACCGTCGCTTCCAAGTTTGTTACAAACTTTCGGGTTGATAAAAGTAAAGAAGGAAGGCCCAGAAGTTGTAGCATTATTTGTACAATACTGGAGCTCACCACGAGGATTCCCTCCACACATACACCATCCCTATAGCCTGGGAAATTTTCAGGAATATGACTAGGGAAGACGACATAAAAACTTTCACAGATGAACTTAGTCCCTCCAGTAGTGAAGAGGACGAGAAGACAAAGGAACTTGAAAATGGAATCCATGAGGAAGCACAAAATATTCGAGTAGAAGAAGAAAAAGAGGAAAAACAGAGAGAAGAAGAGAAAAATGACACAACCACAGTTGAACCTAAGGCAGAGAAGGAAACAACATCAAAAGAAAAAAAGAGAAAAAGGACAAAAGCTGGGAAGAAGAAGACCAAGACAGCTCAGAAAAAGATTGCCACTGGGAAGGAAAAAACTCAGTAGGAAAAGGAGAAAACACCACCGGAGACAACAGAAACTAAAGTAGAAACAACCGACACAGGAAAAACTACAGAGGGTGAAGAAGAAAAGTAGCAGGAAGAAGTATCCCCTGAAACAATGGCAAGGGAAGGAGCAACTATTCTTGCTGCATTGAGCACTCTAGCTAAGCAAAAGGGAAAAATAAGAAAACAGACATCGATGTATTTCAAAGCTTGGAGGAGCACCAGAATCAAGGTGGGCAAGCCCCAACCACCATCGAAAGAACCCACTATTATTGAGGATGCACCTACTTAACAAAGGAGGAATCCCCCTCAAAAATCTTTATCACCTACGAGAAAGGGAGTCCCAAGACCTCCACCTGGAAGGAAAGGATCAAATTGATGCACTCTAAAGCAGTCCTACAGGAGGCACAAACCTCTCTACAGGAGACACTGGCGAAGCTCAAAGAAGCTGAAAAAACTGGAAAAGAAGGCAGAGAAACAGTCCCAAGAAGAAGATAAGGCAAAAGAAATACTAGAACCAGGACTTCAGACTAACTTAGGCTCCTATTACAATCTTCTGGAGGGTGGGAAGATCATCCCACAAAAATTTGTTGTGCCTCTTTTCTTCAAACTAGAAAAGGAAAGAGTCAGGACCCACACGTGGATGAAGATTGCTAAATCTAAAGTAGTCGAAGATATAGGGCACATGGAAAACAAGTTGAGAGAAATGAGCAGGGAGTTGAGCATGGTAAGGCACACAGAGAGCATCAAAAGAGCTCAACTACAGGAAGAAAATGAAATGTTGAAAAAGTAGTTACAAGAACTGGAACCTCAAGGGGGAAATAAGCTGCCAATCTTGGAAGGACAACAACAAAAAGAGGGACCCCAGGCAGATAGTGAGGCAGCAGAGAAATAACAAGAAGAAGAAGAACCACAGACAAATAGTGAAACACTTATGAAATAGCAGCAAGAAAGAGAATCGCAGGCAACAACTGAAGTGATGATTTTGAAAAAGCAGCTGCACGAAAAGGAAACCCATTTAGCCTGCATGCCCAGCTTGGCAATGGAGGCATTGAAGTGTAGACAACCAACTAAACCCTATGCACTGTATCTCAAAGACCAATGGCTCCAATTCCAGATTAAGACATTGGCCCAAAGGGGCACAATCCCATTTCAAGATTATGGCCAGTTTATGCATTTATGTGATCATAGTTCAGCCGCGGATAAAGCAAGGCTAGTAGAATTTTACCTACACAACATGGCACTTCCTGACATGAACTTATGGGATCCAAATGCTACATTGGGAGACTTATATCTAATGGGTATGGCTTCCTGGATGAGCCATGAGGAAGAGAGAGGAATGGAAATTCAGAAGATAATGGCAAAAGAGCTAAGTGAGCCCCTGATGATAAGGGTAGAACCAGCAGAACCATTAGCTCTCATCTATGCCCACCAACACCTTGCAGCCAATTCCCAAGTTCTCCCTGATTATGTTGATAGGCAAGCACAAGCTATTGCTCATTTCGAAGATATGGAGAGATAGTTTGGCGATGACTGCCTTCATGCCTACATGAGAAGGTGGAAGAAATTGCTACATAGCTTAAGGATCAGGAAATATCACTCCACAAACAGAATGAGGGAGGCCATGAGAAGAGTACCCCTATATAAACACTCAATGAAAAACTTAAAAGCCAACGAGATTGGTCTTAAGTTCAGTCCTCCACTACTGTTAGGACTCTTGGAAGGAGTTAAGGAGGAGGAAGAACATAAACAATGGGAGGAAGTGGACAAGAAATCAGGTTTCTTTGATAGAGAGGAAGAAATCACATCAAAGGCTTGCAATGTCAGGGAATCTATCAGAGCTATTAAAGATGAAGAGCTAGATTAGTTGCTCAGAGGATGAGAAACCCATTTGGCAGGAGGGTGATGATGAGCCCCAGAAATGGGTAACTAATGCACTCATTCTACCTATTATTTCAATTTAATCCATCATTCTCAATAGTTTTGTGCATGTTTTTTAATATATTTATGTCAATAGAGTGAATGGGGATAGTCACTTTGCCATGTAGTCTAATGAATGTTTATTGCAGATTTTTTGGACAATTTTGGACAAAGACAAGGAAATTATAATGGCAGCCAAACTCGAGGGAAATATGGAAGAGGACTTGTAGGAGGAGTGTGTACTTCATTAATGACCCCTTCCTAAAATTCTCCATCAGCAGCTCGGAGTACAAAGGCCCACATTGATGATTCCAAGGGGCAGCCGAGCAAGTCAAGTAGGTTGCTATTATCTTTAGTTCTAGGAAGCCGAGTTCCTTAATTTTAGGAGGACTATTGGGAATCCCCACTTGTATAAATAAGAAGGCTTTGAGCCTCAGTAAGTTAGTCAGTTCTTAGTATATTTTCAAACTTTTTTGCAGCATTTTACTCAGCTCATTTTCGAGCTCTTTTGAGACTGTTTTTATGTGATATAACTGCTATTTTGGATAATGAAGATGAATGAAGTTTTGAGCCAGCACTGATTTTTTCCCAGAGGGCTGAAGCTTTTGGGTTAGGGCCTAACCCAAGCTGCCCAACTTCTCCTTTTTGTACTTATATGTTTTTTTTTTCCATTCATGAGTTAATTGCTGCTGCATATACTCATTTTACTTCATTAGATTAGGTTGCTTTTGATGGTTAGAATAGTTGTTTTTGCCTCAAGTTGCTTAAGTAAGTTGCTGTAGTGACAAAAAAAGATCCAAAAAGGCTAAAATCAGGTCTTGATCTCCTTTCCCCCTCCTTGGGACTATGATCTGAGGTCAAGGCACTACCGCTGCCACCAAAAACACAGTTTTTTCTCCTTCAAGCAACTGCTAATGTGATACTTTGATTTGGAAAATTTGATATTGGTTCAAATTTAATTGCATAGATCATTTTATGCCCTTTTAATATAGTTATCTCGCACGCTTTTCTATTCATATAGTATTTTTCTACATTTTTCTGGTTTTAGGTCAGAAATTAGGTTAAGATAGACAAAACTCTGTTTTTGGTTTTTGCTTTGGTCAGTTTTGAGAAGTAAGTGTGTAGACCTCTTGTAGGAAATTCAAGCTCATCATTCCTCCATAAAATAGCTAGCACTAGCTCACCTCTCATAGATCCCCCAGCTCATTTGCCACATTTCGTCGTTCTGCCCTAATTTCTACATTATTTTTCCATAAAGTTGTTTTCTTACCATTTGAACAAGTCCAACCAATTCCTTCATCCCTGATCTTCCTTGACAAATTATAGACCCCTCAACACCTTCATCGAGCCTTCGTTTCCCCTTTCCCGTCATTTTTCCACCTTCAAACCTCCAAAAACCACTTTCGGCCCCCTCCTGTAGATCCTCTTATAGAACCTCTTGTGAGTGATTTTTCAAAGTCTGATTGAAATAGAAGTCTTTAGAAGGGTACTAGGGGATTCTTAGGACCTCTCCACACCTTCATCACCATCTGCAAAAGCCAACTCCATCTTCCTTTGCAACAAAACCTTTGCACAGTCACAACCAGTCAAATCATAAGCATAATAATTTCACATAAAAATACTCAAAAGTACAAAAATATTATTTCTTCTCATTTCTCTTCAGAAGTAGCTTGAATAAATGAAATTTACCTTTTCAGTAGTCAATGGCACCCATTTCAGTAGTTTCCATCTCTTTTCTTGCACAAGTAGGGTTAGTGGGTAAACTAGGGTTTGCATTTTATTCCAGTTTTCCTTCTCATTCTGCAAGTAGAATAGCCCCTGTAGAGGTAGCTTCCTTTCGTCACAGTTAAAGGTTCTTCTGAGAACTCATAGAAGTTGGCTTAAGCTCCTAGCAAACTTGCGCGACCTAATCAAGTGACAACTTGCAGTAAGAGCTAGTACTTGTGCATACAACACCATCGCTTCCAAGTTTGTTACAAACCACTGGGTTGATAAAAGTAAATAAGGTAACCCCAGGAGTTGTAGCATTATTGCTGCAATACTGGAGCTCAACATTAGCCTTGATGACAAGGCTATTTTTATGGGGGAGGGCATGTTAGGGTCTAACCCTAACTCCCTCATTTATGTAATAGTGTCGAGTCATAGTTATAGTTAAGTAAAGAGTCAATAAAGCCGATATTAATAATTGTAAGTGGTTGACCCACATTTAAAGAAGGGACCACAATTAGTTGCAAATGAGCCATGGTATTAGATAGATGGTTTTAGTAAGAACCATGGTATTGACTCATGGTATTGCATCTATGAATCCTATATAAAGGATAGAGAATCCCCTCGAGGAGCATCATGTCTTATTTTGTAATTAAACCCAACTCTACTAGAGGTTGCCCCCTCGAAGAGTCAAGTGAACATTGTTTTCCTTTCTGAATAATAAAATACATGTTGTTATTTCTTATTGTTATGTGTTTTGGGTATATTTCTTCACATATTTGGTATTTTGGTATCTTCTCGTAGGTCAAGAGCATAACAGAATTTAGTTCCATATCAAATCAAAGATAGCCAGGAGAGATAGGAGGTATAGCACACAGAAGGTGACACCACAGGCATTACTTCTTTGTACCTACAACCATATTTCCAAAAAAATAAAGAGAGCGAAGTGGTCTCACCTTCCAGTTGGGTTTTCTCTCAAAAGGGTTTCCCAGAGAGCATATCTTGTGTCTTATGTGTGTGTGAGCTTATTTTCCATTTTTTGTTCTTCCACATAATTTGCATTTGCATGCATGCAATCATTATAGTTAAATATATAGACTTAGAGTTTAATAAAACTATAATAGTGTAAAATTTTAGTATTTTAATATATTATTATCATATCTATTGTGACAAATTGTCGAGTGGAATATTCACAATAGTTTATGGACCACCTAGGTTTCCCATGGTTGAATATGAATCTTCATAGTGTCACATATTTGGCCATGGTTGAGAATACTTTTGTATGATATATTATGGTTTCCCATTTTGACAATGGTTGACATTGTTCAATCATAGAGATTGGTTGACTATGTTCAACCCTTCTAACCTTGATTGGCCCTAGTTATTCATTAGGAAGGGGTAGTGCTGGTAGCATTGTGTTGGCATGGATGTCAACTATGGGAGACAGTCATCTAGTTAGATAGTTTTCTTGGCATTTTTGTCAACGGTCTTAGATTGTTAGAAAATTATATATTACAGAGCAATGGAACACATAAAATATCACAGAAATATAAACACAGAAAACGCATAAAACAAGAGAGACACAGATATATGTCGTTCACCTAGTTTGGGCTACGTCCACCCTGAACAGCCAGTTCCTTTTTATTATCCAACAAAATGAAGAGACACAACCTACAACAGATCCACTATAATATACTCTGTTTTCTCTCACAGTCTCACTTATCTATTTCTCGCTCTGAGAATACGCATATATTACACAACCTCAGTACAATACCCTCATACAAAGAGAGGGGTTTCCTTCTAGGGGAAAAAACCCTATACTAAACATAAGTTCTACCGTTAGATCATCTGCCTTATGGATGACCCAGATTGACTAGAAATTACTATACTTGTACAAGGAAATTTTACATTTGTTTTTAGCTTCGGGGGCGGTGTCGCCAAAAACCCCGCTGAGGGACCGCTAGCCCCCAAACCCCCCAGTCGGGGGGAGTTTTCTCCCCTGGACCCCCACGGGGGGACAAGTCCCCCCTGCACCCCCCTGCACCCCCCTGCACCCCCCTGCGTGGAGGGGTGTACAATCTTCCTGTGGTATACATCTAGCTACAAAAAAAACCTCTAAATAATCATGCTCCACACCCAACATAGATGAGCTTACATGATGATTTCAAATGTTGATGTCTCTAGTGGCTTGACAATATGGCTATAGATGCATTAAAGAACCAATGGTATATCTAGATAGAGGTATTTATGTTTTGGCCAAAATAGAGGATGCACATTGCTATTTTTTTAGAAAACCACATTTTTAAAAGAGTAAGCCCATATTTGCTTCTGCAAACATGTGTGTGTAGCCCATATTAAGGATAGAAGGCCTATTTCTATGCCTATAGGTGCCCAAAAGGAAATACCATGAGCATCAACCAGGGTTTTTCTCATAATATTTTGTTGAGGGAAGTTTGACTTACTTTGTGCACAATAGTTATGTTGGAATTGGTCTTTGAAGGAATGTAAACACATTAAATTTCATGTGATCATGATAATGGATTGATTTTCTCATCATTTTGATCATTCATGTATCGTTATTAAAGGTGTGAATTCATTAAAATTCATGTAATTGTGATATTGGTTCATCTTGTCATCACAAAATAGTGGAACACACTAATCATGTTGATCTGATCAATCATAATAGCATGGATTAGGCCAAAAGCATAGTGGTCGATGTTAGTTTCTTAGATCTGGTCCTCATGAACTAATTTCCTTTTTAAATGGTCGAATTAGCCAATTTAGACTACACTTGTAATTGTAGTTAAATAAATATGGCATGGATCTAGTTGAGGTTTGACCGGTCAATGTTTGAGTAATTGAAAGTCCTATGCATATATGTCGGAGACAGTTTGACAGTTTTTTTGTTTGTGTGTATCTCATAGGTTGATATCTATAGAAAGATGGTTTTTATAGTGTGTATAGCACCTATGATAGAGATTATTGAATATATAACTGCGTGTATTTGGTTTAGTGAGACAATGGAAGGTTTGATGATTGTGTGCATAGAAAGGATGTGATGGATAAGCCCTTAAAAAGAGAAAAATATGAAATGATACGATAAAAGGCTAATTTCTTGTAGAGTGTGCATGATGTAATTGAGAGGCTAATCAAACAAAGTGTGTAGAGATATATCCTTGTGAAAAAATTGATTTGCAGAGTTAAATGGCTAGACAAGAGTCTAATAAGATTGTTGTTAGAAGCTAAGTGTGCATGAGAAGGGTAATGTGTTGTTGCAATGGATATACCTATGTTTTTAATAGATATCTTACAAATGATAGAGATAAGAGTTAGAGGCTTCATATATATGCTATAATATTGTTCCCTTGACTCATTTTGTATAGCATTATGTTTGAACACTAGTGTACGGATAGAGTATTGGTCTTAGTCATATTGATGTATTTTTGTAGGTATCATCATCCCTATTAGGTTTATATTTTCATTATATCCCACTTGTTAGAGTGTGATTATGCTTGTTGGGACATTGAGTTAAGGTGATAGGGTGTGAGGATAATTAATTTTTTATTTCATTGATGTATCTATGGTGTTGCGAATTCAATGTATGATAAAAGTTATACGACAAAGAGTTTTGTTGCAGATATTAATTGTGAATGGTTTAGTTGCAGGGGGTTTGAGATTTTATTAAACAGTTGTTGAGCTTAGAGTATTCAGTGGGTCCAAAAAAGGGATGAACCATTTCCCAAAGATGTTTGTTTTTGGTTAGGTGTATCCTAGACTGAAACATTGTCAAATGTTTCCTACATAAGATCTTGAAGGTTAGGGCCTTTAATGATAGTAAGTTGTGGCTTGCAAATCCAGGGTGTAGCAACATCCTCTCTATAGTGTCCTGAGAAATAATTGCAAGTAGTGCCTTTTATCTAGTGGTGGCTAGATTCAATATTGGGTGTTGGGGAATCCAGCAACTGGTGGAATGCAAAGTTGTGGTTGCGGTGGCTTCCAATAGATGGTTGTACACAAAGTTCAATAAGTGGTGCCCTCAAATAGGTACTAGCCTAGAGGAAGTGTTTCTTGCATGATTATCAAGTTGTGGCTTCCACATTGGTGCTGGCCAATTCATATAAAAAATAAGATTTTAATTAAGATGAAGTAAAGAAGAAGAGGATGGTGGATTTTCTCCCATAAGGGTTTTCATTACATACTTTGTCCTCATGTGTTGATATCCTAATTATTGTTCTTATGTCTATTTATACTTATTATTCATTTTTATGTTTAGATGTGCTCATGTATTATGCTACTAAAGCATGAATGAATAAAGGGTTGTAAAAAAAAACAAAAATTGGTATAAGTGAAAATATTCATTCTCCCCTTCCACGCCCTCTTAGTATTGCCAAGATCCCAACCATTGGTATTAGAGTCAGTTATTTCGAGTTCAAATTAAATACTAGAAATAAAATCTGAGAAGAACTGATGATTGACCTTTTTTTGGAATGAACCTTGAAGCAATATTTGTCCTAACTACTGTAATGTATTAGGTATGGGTTAAAAAAGTTAAATCTAATTTATTAGCTATTGGATCAAGCATTTGGAAGCTTGTATGTGAATGTTGCATAAATGAACTATGTCAGCAAAAATGATGAAGTAGAATTCAAAAACAAGGTGTGTGATCTATAAAAATCATCCTAATGTCAATATGGAGAATATTACAACTCTGCTCCAAGGAAGATTTAGGACAGGTTCTAGGTGTTGTATGGAGGTGAGAATAGTAATAAAATGGTGACAAAAATAGTGAAAAACAAAAGGAAAAACAAAAACAAAAACAAAACAAAAAACAAAAACAAAAACAAAAACAAAAACAAAAAACAAAAGCAAAAGAAAAAACAAAAACAAAAACAAAAACAAAAACAAAAACAAAAACAAAAACAAAAACAAAAAAAAAAACTTTGAGAAGAAAGACTCTCATCCCTCTTGTGCCAATGGAACAACTGATAAGGCAAAATATGAAAATGGCTTAGTAGAACCAGGTGTGCACCAACATGGTAAATCCAAAGATATAACGGTTTATGAATTACTTTTGATCTATAATTTATGTAAATCTCATGGTAGACATCTTGAGTTGAATAATGAGCATGAGAATGATGTTACGCTTATTAGAGTCGACAATGAGTCATCCAAGTTGGTTATTGAAAACTATATACTGAAGTTGGTTGACCAATAAATATGTCTAAGATTAGAAGAATTTGTTTCATATTTTTTATGCAAATGAGGTTGATCTTAAATAATAATCCATCAACTCGAAGATTTAGTTGGCAGAAGTAAAAATAGTGCACAATGTTATGTTCGATAAATTAAACGAAGGTGAAGGACAAATTGGAAAGCTTGAGGTTAAGATGGTTTCCATGAGAAAGTAGCTAGAGAAGAAGGATACTCAAGTGAAGCAGGAGAAAAGTTCAAATGCCTTGAAAAGTTTTCTTGGTAGGCAAAAATATCTATTAGGAATATTTTGTTTTCTATTTCATAAGGGTGACTCCATCACACATGCAAGAAATAATAATAATACAAAATCCAAGAATCCTGTAGCAGGAAATAGCAACAACAAGAGCAATAGAGGAAAGAACTAAAATATACAATAGCCAAATATTATGGAAGACTTGATAGATTTCAAAGGAGAAGCAACAATCCATTTTCTCCTTTGATGGATGACGTGGAGTGGATGATGAGTGGAGGGTGAAGATCCAACAAACCACATCATGAGTTTTCACCTGTGGTGTTCATTTAATAGTATCACTACTGATACTGTTATATTATGACTATTTCAATGCACCCTAATTGGACCCGTAGTGAAATGGTATGTTCAACAACCTTCTGCGTCGCATATAAACTTTATCTCATTATCTACAACTTCCCTCACCTTCTTCCACCTCCCAGTCCACCATGCTTCATGTCTATAATTTCTCAACCACTTCAAACAAACAACCTCAACCCACATCTTGAATCATATACATGAAGCTTGTGTAAAATAATTTTTGAAGATAAGGTCCTCTTGCACTTATTCGTGAGATCCCTCACATCTGAAATCTCCAAACATATAGAAAAATAATTTCCATAGACTAAGGAAGAAGCCATTAGCAAAGATCAATAGTTGGAACTAATTTACACCTAGTTTGGGTACATCTATCATGTTATTAAAGATGCCCCACGCCTGTAAACTTATAAAGGGATACCAGGCGCATCCAATATTGTTGATGGATTGAATGGGTCCATTTCTCAAAACTCTCTCATCACCCATTTCCAGTACCCTAGATATTCTTTCGTAGCCAAGCATTTGATGCCATGCATGATGCACCGCCATTGCAAAATACAAGATACCACCTCGGTTAACCCCCACTTATGTAAAATACGGTCAACAGGGCTAAACAACATCAGCCCTCTCAAGGAGTCTCATATCCTTCTCCATAGGGAAGCCAATACTCCTCTAGGAATACATAAATGACTTACTCTTCCTAGATTCCATACATTAACCAGGTACAAGGAAACTGATATTATTCTTTCCCATCACAACAACAGAACAACCCACCAACACAAAACAATGCAAGGGCCAATGTAGTGCAACCTTCTCTTAATTCACAAAACAATCAAATGAAAAACTAAATTAAGATATTCCTTCAAATGTTTCTAAGAAAAAACCAAAAATTAAACCAAAGGTAGAACCTGAGTAGGGAGAAGCAACCAAGAACAACCCCCACAAGCATCGGAAAGTGGAAATCCCAACCGAAATCAAAATTAGGGAATAACCAACAATAACCCACAAAAACAAGGAAATAACATAATTCTAAGGACTAATCATTCAGGTGCTATCTATGGGGAATACACTCATTAAACCCATCACTATCCTCAACTTCCTGATTTAAAAATGATACAAGATAGTAGGGGGAAAGGAGGTCAAAAAATTACATTAATGAAAGACCCCTTCCCCCATCAGGGATTAGTTAACATGAAACAACAAAGCCCCCAACTTCATCCATCTCGGGAGAACCCTCATAACAATCCTAATCATGATATTTTGATGACAGGAGCAGATATCCTCCTACAAACTCGCAACCTAAGTGATGAATCTCCCCAAGAGCCCAACCCATCCACCCCAGCTACACAAATACCTATAGGATCATAAACCATCCCTCAGCCTTCTCTAGAATCTATGCCTGAAATGATCAGACGACCTTTACGGCACACATGACACGACTCAAAAGATTGTCATAGATACAACATAGTCGAGGACTTATCATAATCACTGTCAACTATGTCAGCATTAGAAGTCCTACAAATATGCCCAACCCAATGGAAGACCTTTCCACTCTAGGTGCAATCAACCCATTTGATTCTTGCCTAATGATCTTTGAGTTGGATAAATTTTTTCCACATCTACCATCAAATGTTTCTTTCCAAATCCCAGTCTCAGTCCAAAAAATCGACATTCATTGTTGCATCGTCGATGAAGGGGTTTGCACATGTGTCATGTCCAAATCCATTTGGTAGAAACTAGGATCCTCCCCACTCAAGCCTTCTAACATTACAATTAGAGCATACGACGGGCACCCTTCTACTCCCATTGGTCTATACCCTAGCATGCCAGTTAATTTGGATGGAAAATTGTGTTAATAGACATCAAAGTACTAATTTCCTAGTCAAATTAAAATATCATACTAGGAGGAAGCTATATGTATAAGATACTCATAGTTGCCTCATTGGTGTTCAGAATAATGATGCCCCCCCATGATGGAAAGATCATTACTATCGATCATCTTACATACTATGAGAAAACAACCTTACCTACACCAGATGGCATGCTACCCTTATTCTCGTCCTCCCATGAGTTGAACACTACTTACATTGAGCTCAGCCTGAGCTAGTTTAAACCATCAACACTCATAGGAACTTTCCCAAGATACCCTCTAGTATGAAAATAACTTTTCCCAAACACCAAAGAACCAATGTGCATGATGACTTCATCAAACACCACCCAAAATCTCGAACCAGTTTCAGACACCACGCACCCTGCAACTATTGATTCTGAGACTCTACCTCACACTATTACACAAACCCCCTTTTTATGCCCCCCACCAATATCTGCCTCACACCAGGCCATGGAAAGGCTTACATTACAAAATATGGCTCCTGCGACACTTATCTAGTATCTGGTCCCAATGATCATATCAACTTATCCAGAACACATTCCAATAGGTAAGATCCTTGTACCTCCACCTCAAGAAATTGTTGCTACTCGAAACTATCCTGCATTGAAACTAATCGAGGCCAACAAAAAGGCTAAACACAATGGTAAAAGAGGAGAACCCTCAAAATTCTCCATCACCCTATAACCATGTCCATTATGTGAAGAATTTGGGCACCTACCCACATATGCCCCGGGTTAGATGAGCTGAAAACCCTCATGCACCCCTCTAAAGCATCAATAACCTCAACTCCACCAAAAGGAAAGAACATTGTGCCTTTACTTACTAAATAATTACGAACCAACCATGCATCTGATATATGCAAAAAAACATGGTCACTACAATCATCATTGTCCTGATATCCCTCGATAACGAGAGACATTAAGCACACTCATTTAAAATAAAATTAATGGTTCAATAGCACCATCCCAACCTCAAATGGACTATGGATGTAAAAGCATCTTCTACATTCAAGAAGAAACAACTTCATGCTCTAAAAAAGCTCCCACAACACACAAAGCTAGCATAAACAACCAACCCCCTCCTCTACTTTACCATGTGCAATATGCAATTACCCTACTCATCCAGTAAACCTCTGCCCATAAATATAGATGCTTTACTAAAACCACCCAGTCACCCAGGTCACTCAAAGAAGCAAACCTAGATTCCAACACCATACATGCACTATCTGCGAGGGAAACCATCATAAGAGAAAGTGCTCCCACCTTCCTAGATTCTATAAAACATTTAGTTTTGTAATTCACGAATGAAATCTCTTTATCTATTGGACTCAGATACTGAGTCCACAGAACCCATTCCCCCACCTAGAGAAGAATGACCCCTAGATGTGTTATGTTCATTTTAGGAGAAATGGAAACCAGCAACGAAACAAGGCCCCCATCATTACATCTCCCATCACCATCATCAATCCAGACTGGGCTAAAAATGATCTAAAACCACCTCATGTCAGGCGGAAAGAGTCGATAGTGCAGACACAACCAACCTCCCTAGGAGCCTAAGACTCTCTAGTGACAAACAAGACAAACAAGAGCGATCCTTCTCTAAACATGCATTTACCATACAAGAAATCAAGTGTTTAGATCCTACCTGTAGTCCAACGCTGTTGTAGCAGTCCAGCCTCGCTGATCCGGATGAGCTCCTCCTTCACTTCAAAACCTGCATTCACTAACAATCAAACGATTAAATAGCACTTGATAATCTCATAAAATAAAACATATTTAACACATAGACCAAGGAGTACATGAAACAACTCATAAATAACAAGTTATTGAGAAGAATGGACTCATTTGCATTAATAGGAAACAAAAGGAACAATTACAACCTGAGCCTTGGTGTTGTGCAAGTCCCTCCCAGGGTCCATCAAGAGTTCTCCTTTACTTTGACAAAGCTCACCCACCTCCAAATAGAACAAGCAAAGATGGCAATCTCTCCTCACAAGCTTCTAAATGGGAGTCCTAATTCCAGCAGCATCTACCCTTAGAAATGTTTAGCTTTCAACCTCCCCTCCTTCTGGCCCAATGCCTGTATTTATAGTGCTCAAGAGGAAGTTAATCAGGTCCACCATCAATGGGATAATCCCCTCTTTGGATGGGATAGCTCCCTTATTGATGGGATAAGTTCCCTTTTGGTAGGGGTACATGAACCATCTAGAGGTGCTTCATACACGTCAAACATACTTCTAGAAGCCTCTAGAAATGACCACAAGTAACTTTTTTGGAGTGAAACTTGCGCCTTTTGACCTTTACAGGGGTACGCACCTGCCCCTTTACATACAGAGCGTACAAGTACGCAGCTTTTGTGAACATTAGGTGCGTATACGCAGGTAAGGCCGAGAGAATCTGCGTACCCAGAGATAAACACATTTACAAAGACTTTCTCTCTTTTTGGAGTTTGACATGGAGAGCAGAGGCATAAGACTTGCCCAGGAGGATAGCATGACTGTTGATAGAGCCATACCAACTGTAAATAGTCATGGTGACATTTTTTAGTGTAACAGATTGCCCCCTAAAGTGCGAAGCCTGTAGTAGATTAGGGTTTTGTATTATCTAGGAAGGGTGAAGCGCTTTATCATTTCAAGGATTATCTCGTGGAGAGCCTGGTCAGAACCTGCAATTTTCAACACAAAATACATGTATAAGATTATATCATCGCTGAGGTAGGCATTCCCATACTCAGATCAAAACTTTAACTAACAGACTAACTACTCTGATACAGGAATGATCTTGCAGTACATCATAATCATAGACTTTTGTAGACACAGTATGGACGCAGCCATCTGTTTATGATTAGTCTACTAGATAATGAATACAAAACTCCTCGCAGCCTGGATGGTGGAAACTAGATCCAGGGTCTTCATTTCTACTTCCCGAATTGGTACGATTCTAGCCATGCGAATAAATGAGTTGATGTCGAACATGGTAGAAACCACTTGATTACCAGTCGATGATGTAAACTGTTAACAAGTGTGAGAGAGACCACCAGTAATGTCAATGGTTCTCAAAGTACCCAGTACAATCCATGAGATGTGAATGAATGAGTTGATGTCGAACATTTCACGGAATCCTTCGATCGAAAGTCAATGATGTAAACCGACGTCAAAGGCGAGAAACCTGCCATTGATGCATGCAGACTTCAAGGTACTGACGATTTCTAAGTCATCTCTCTAGATAATGTGCTGATGTCGATAGAAAGCGACCCGTTGCAGGCAAGCCCACAACACGAAATCATTGTTCAAGTTGAAGAAATGTTGCTGTAAGGACTGACTCAGGGATGGTCAAATGGATGACAAGTATTTTGCAGATGAAAGTTTTGTTTGCAGACCTCTTGAACACATAACAACACAACAGATGGCTTGGTGACGAATGACTCAAAGTTAATCCCCGGAACCCAGCTGAAGACTTTCAAAGTGGTTTGATCAACTTTTAAGGCAAAGGATTTCCCAACCCAGGTGAACGGAAAGTGTCGTGTTCAAGAGTGGTGATAAGGTTCTTTTGTAACAAAGGATAACAAATAGGTTCATTCTTCTCTCTTTTCCCCCACCATTTCTGGCAAGTACCTCTTTATTTTTAACAAGCTTGAGGAGGATAACATATGCTTGATTATAAGCTCATCCTTCGGATGAGTCCAACCTAGTTTTGATTCGAACCCTAGGAAGGAGTGGTTCGTTCCTGTTTGTAATTGAACAGGTCCTTTACTGTGAAATTTTAACGAGCCCAGTATAGGAGAAACTCGGCGTTTTTCAATTTTAGAGAGTCTGAAAAACTTAAGAAGACTCCAGGTTGAACTTTTTCGTAAATTTGTGTCCCCCAAGCCCGAAAAAGTATAAAATAATACCTGGGAGAACCGCTTGATCTTGCGACCAAGGAGTACTTTCATGATTAGTGTCTCTGACCTGAAAAGTAAAAAGCGATCAAGGACACGTCGTTTTATTTCCATATCGAGTTTGAAACGACAAAAACCCGTCAATCTTTTCCTGTTTTTACAGTCAGAAAAGAGCTATAAATGGACCATCTTTTAATTCCATTTTAACGAGTGTAAAAGAAACGCTCGGCGATCTTTTCATGTTTTAGGAGTCAGAAAAGAGCTTAAAAGATGACTCTGATGTTTTGGTTCATGAAAAATGATGATTTTACTCTAAAGTCCTTTTGTCCTGCACAAAAACGACACATTACTCATACCTGTTTAAGATGGGTAAAAATACATTGAAAAATGTCCTTTCATGGTGAAAAATAAACAAACTTAGCATTCATTCATCCAAAAAACCTATAAAAATACTTTTTACCATGTCATTTTTACCATTTTAATGTTGAGGTTGAGGAAAGGGCTTTTGACAAGAAACTTCCCGTGGAGATTGTGGAGAATCCGACCGTCAGAATCGAACGCCATTTCACTAGGTATTCTACAACACCCCTCTCTTGATTTCCATCCGTTTAGAATTCATTTTTAAGCTTTTATTTGATTTTTTGGGGGTCTTGGGGTTTCAAGATGCGCACTTCGGGGTACGCAGGTCATGCACTGCTGACCTGCGTACCCCGATATTTTCTCAATGGGAAAATTACGGGGTGTACGCACCCGGCCTTAAAAGCAGCTGCGTCCAGACGCTCTGTTCCTAAAGGCCGGGGTGCGTACCCCGCAAAACGCAAATTGAAACCCTCATACCTCCAAAATAGACCAAAATTTTTAAATTTTATGGATCCTAACTGATGTTTTATGATGTGTAGGGAGCACATCATGCTTGATTGGCGCGAAAGAGAGCACGAGGATGTTGATTTGGCCGCGATAGGTCATCAACCTTCCATTGATGCATTAAAAGCATGCGGACTGTACAAATACTGTGCCATACCTGGCACGAGGGGCCAGGTGCCATTCCTTGAGTGGCTGGTTGAAAGGTGGAACATTCAGGAGCAATGTTTCTACATCAGAGAGCACCAGTTCGAGATAGAGCCCTCCGACATGTATATTTTCTCACTGGCTTGCCTAACAGGGGCGAGCAACTTTCTCTATTCGGGACTAGGCCGGGTGGCCAATCCCTTGCTAGTCTCCGGCTAGAGTGGTGCAACAATCAAAACCATGAGAAGGGGATAGAAATCAAGTACATATCCCGAACTGAACTTATGGTGATAGCCTTTACTGTTACCAGACTTTGCGGCACGGCCGCTTTGCACCAAGCCACCGGGTCCCAAATGTGGATGGCTATAGACTGCTTCCAAGGCACCATTTTCAACTAGTGCGATGTTGTGTTGGCTAATTTGAAGGGCCAACTAACCAGGGCAAAGAGAGGACAACTGAAGACCTTTGGATATGGGCCTTTAGTCGTGAGCTTTGCCCTAGAGAGAGTTCCAATGCTGGTCCCCCAGCATCTTACAGTTCCAGTTGGGGCTCCTCGGGAGCCTAAGTTGACGAGATGGGTTGCGGTAATGGCCCGGCATCCTGATTAGGGAGCAGCAGTTGTTCGATTTCCTGATGGTTACTTTCAATGGCTAGAGAGCCAGGTCTTTGCTATTCAGGACTTTCCTTATGCCGGAATGGATTTTCGGAATGATCCGGACATGGTTCTTCCACAGGGAGAACAGTGGGACGACAGAGGTATTTCATTTTTCACGAGTTTTCAAATTATGTATATTTTTTTTGTTTTTATATATCGCCTCAAAACTGACAGCACAAATTTTCAAAATGCAGATGTAGGTCCACGGCGTCCAGCCAACCTTTGGGCTTTTGAGAGGAGAGTACCAACTGTACCAGCACCAGCCCCACAGGATGCGGCCGCAGAGACCTTAGCCGAGCTGGAACAGGATCTAGAGCGTCTGACGGTGGATATACCAGAGACCACCATAGATGACATTCCCATTCGACTTCAGCGCTATGTGGTTGCAGTCCCAGGACCTTTTAGGAGGTTCTTGTGTAGGGTAGCGCGGGCAGTGGTCTCGTATAGAGAGCACCACCAGTGATTGGCTAGTCACTTTTGTAGACACATATGACATTTTTGGTTTTTTGTACTTATCATTTTTGCCGATCATAAGGTGTTTTTCAACCTATGATCGAAGACGATGTATATTTTTGACACACTCCTATCTATATATATATATATCATTATTACCGGCTCATTTTGTTTAACATATGTGATGAAATGTTTTTAAATTTACTTGCATGATTATCGTAAATGTCTGTCCAACATTCGAGAAGCAATTGCATCTGCTAATGTATTTAAAGACCTTGGAATATGCTGATATTCAATGTAATCAAATTCACGTTCCAAGAGACGCACTCTCAAAAACAACCTTAATAACACAGGATTTCTAATGGCATATACTCTATTAAGCTGTAATACAACGAGTTCAGAATCTAACCTCACTATCAAACGTCGAATTCCAAATGAAATAGATTCAGACAATAATTCAACCACTGCACTGTATTCTGCAATGTTGTTCGTCGTTTGACCGAGGCTCACCCCATGCATAGAAACTAACTCGTCAGAGGGCGAATAGATAACCCAAGCTGCGGAAGAGATATTCCGTGTACTACGACAAGCACCATCGGCAAATCCAATGTACGTTTGGAGAGGCGTCGACATCTGCAATATCAAGAGTAAAACCAAGATAAGCCAGAATAACGACGAAAAACACACTTTCTAAGCTAAGCACACTATCTAAACTAACAAACATACTAGCTAGAAAGAAAACCTAACCTAAAAAAAATCTCCATACCCACCATTTAAGCATAATACCTCTTTAGGTAAAGTCCATTTCTGGGTTTACCCAAAGAGTCCCCATCAAAATCTACCAGCTCATAGGCCCCTTTTGCTAGCTTTCGCTTTACAATGTAGGGTCCATGCCACATAGGAACGAATTTTCCAGCACCTAGCTTATCGTTAGCTTGATCATATAATAGCACTAGGTCTCCCTCCGAAAAACTTCGAGGGGTCACATTTCTATCATACTGAGCTTTCATTCGCTTCGCGTGAGTCTCGATTGCCAATGCAGCGTCACGTCGAGTCTCATCTAATTGAGCTAAGTATAATAAACGTTTCTCCTCTTCGGAAGTAGCTGGGAGTAATTCGACAACCATTTGAAGTGATGGGATTTCGCATTCAATGGGTAACACAGCTTCCAAGCCATAAACTAGCTGGAAAGGAGTGAACCCTGTTGAAGTTTTCACTGAAGTTCGGTATGCCCATAGCGCTGAAAATAACATGTTGTGCCAATTCGACCGATGAATACCAATGATTCGTCGGATCATGATAACCAGAACTTTGTTGATAGACTCAACCAAACCGTTGGCTTGCGGATAATAAGGAGTAGAGCTATCGTGGCGCAAACCAAGCTGGCTTGTAAGCTCAGTCATCATGATGTTTCGAAAATGGCTCCCATGGTCAGTGATGATTGCTTGTGGGACACCAAACCTAGTTATAATGTGATTGAATACGAAAACTGCAGCTGTTTTGCCGCTTGCGTCGAATGTAGGCATCGCCTCGGCCCATTTAGTAAAATAATCAACCGCGAGGATGATATACGCATGCCCCCCGGCCGAGTGAGGGTTACAAGTAATAAAATCGATACCCCATTTGGCGAAAGGACCAACGGAAATTATAGGATGGAGAGGAGCAGGTGGTGCGCGCATCTTGCGATCAAACACTTGACAGTTGTGGCACTTCCGGACCGCAATGATACAATCTTTAAACATGGACGGCCAGAAATAGCCAGCGCGCAACACCTTCTGAGCTGTGGCATACCCAGACATATGACCGCCACATGCTCCAGAGTGACAATCATTCAAAACCCTCTCAGCCTCTTCGTGAGTTAAACAACGTCGAAAAACTAAGTCTGCCCCCCGGCGATAAAGTGTATCTCCAATAATCCTGTATTGCTGGGATTGAAACCGAATTTTTCGACGTTCCGACTTTGAAGCTTCAGGCCGAAAGGTTTGGGTTTGGAGATAGATGATTATATCCCCGTACCACGGATCTAAAGTACTGATAAGAAACAAAGATTCGTCCGCAATGGACTCCTCTGCCACAGTTTCTGTGTCAGCACGCGGGAAATCACACATCAATTCCGCAAAAACTAAGGATTTCTTAGACTTGGACTTCTCAAACTCCAAGTCGAACTCTTGCAGAATAACGATCCATTTAGAGTACTTGCCCCCTAGCAGTTGTTTAGTCAAAATATAAATCATAGGGTTGCAATCCGAAATAACTGTAGTTTTATGGAGAAGAATGTAGTGACGAAAACGCTGGACAGCTTGAACGGCTGCCAGGGCCAATTTCTCCACATGCGAATATTTTAGCTCAGTGGGGTTTAATGTCCTACTAAGATAATATATCACATGTTCCGCTCCGAATTCATCTTCTTGAACTAACACCATTCCAATAGTGGAATGCGAAGCTGCGAGGTATAAGAAGTAGTCCTGGTTGTAGTTGGGAGGATGCAACAACGGTGCATGGGTCAACGCGTGCTTAAGTGCATCAAAAGATTGTTGGGCAATCTCGTCCCAAAAGAATTGAGCGTTCTGTTTCAACAACCGTGTAAAACCTTTAGTGACCTCGGCGTAGTTTGGAATGAATCGGCGTAAAAAGTTTGCTTTCCCTTGCAAACTTTGGAGTTGGCGCAAACTCGAAGGAGGAGGCAATTTGATGATAGCTTCGACCTTCGAGGGATCGACGCGAATGCCGGCTTTTGAAACAACAAATCCCAGCAATCGACCCGTCTCTATACAGAATACACACTTGTGGGGATTCAACCGAATTCGATAATGCCTACACCTCATAAAGATTGCTCGTAAGTGGACAAGGTGATCAGCTCGATGTAAAGAATGAGCAGGCAAATCATCGAGGTACGGTTGCACAATGTGCTTGATGTCATGAAATGCGTAAGACATCGCCCGTTGAAAAGTGGCTCCGGCATTCTTAAGCCCAAAAGGTAATTTGCAATAAGCAAATGTCCCCCATGGACAAATGAATGCCGTTTTTGGTTGATCGGCAGGTAGAATATTGATTTGATTATAGCCCGAAAAACCATCCATAAAGGAAAACATTTCACTTCCGGCACAATCATCAATAATTTGATCGATATAAGGCGTAGGATAGTTGTCTTTTGGACAAGCTCGATTTATATCCCTATAGTCGATACAGATTCTTATTGTTCCTTGTTTCTTGTTAACCGGAACAATATTCGATACCCAATCCGTTAACGGGATTGGATAAATGAAACCTGCTTTCAACAGCTTTTCGACTTCTGCTTTAATCGCAGCCGCTTTCCGAGGGTGAATCTGACGCAACCGTTGCCGGACGGGTTTAGCGTCCGGGTAGGTTTTATTTCATGAACAACAATGGCAGGGTCGATTCCTGGCATTTCCTCGTAAGACCAGGCAAACACATCGCGGAATTCTTGGAATAGGGCCTTGTAAGTTTGAATTTCATCTTCTGTACATGAGGCACCTATATGAATGTTTTCCTCAATTCCGGGCTTCACTGAAATGTCAATGGGAATAGTGCGAGAAATATTCCCTAAATTCAACTCTGAATCAGAATGTTTCGTTGGATTCTGAGCGTCTTTGACATATTCAGCGGTAAAGATAGATGAAAAATCATTTTCAAAAGCATCATCCTTAGGTAAAAACGAAGATCTGTGATGGAGATCTTCCCATGGTAGATCGTCTACACTTAGGATTTCGCGAAGTTGCTCGTCAGATGACACGACTTCGGGAAACGCTATCCGTTCTGAGGTTGATGTGAAAAGTGATTCTTCACTGACCACATTCATCTGGTCGATTTGGGTTGAACGCGAGTCGGTAAAAGACATGACGGCTTCATAAGCAATTTCATATGGACTCAAAGGCATAGCATCACCGAATGAGTCTATCTCAGATTCAGATGGGACAATCCAAGGATCGTCGTAAATAATGGTGTCTGATGTAATCATATGAATTGATGCAAATGAAGGGTCTGCGTTGATTGGAGGGAAAGGAAAAGTTCCCAGTAAACCGGAATCTTTAACTAAACCTACGCCAACGTCCCTATAAGGGATTGTCGTCTTACCGACATGCTGGATACTCTCTGAAGAGGCTGGGTCGGATGAAAAGTATGTCAGCTGATCAATGGTCACGATCTTACCGTTATGTGGAAACTTTATTACTCTGAAGACCGATGAAACGACCGCTGTCATAGCATATGACCAACTTCGACCCAAAAGAAGGTTGTAGTCTAGAGGGGCATCAACCACCTCCACATCCAGACTAACGGTTTTACCTTCTACCCCTATAGGCAATTCCTGTAGAATACCAAACGGACGGAACCCACGGCCATCAAAGGCCTTAAGGATGGTCGGGGATTGGTTCAGCGAAGGAGAACCAAGCGATCTCCAACATTGAATCGACATAATACACGTAGAAGCTCCCTCATCAATCACAGTCCGATGAATAGGCCTGTTTTTGACTATCACTGGAATCTGGAAAGCCATTTGATGGGGTAGACGCGTGTACTATTTTCTAGATCGAAGATTATCAGATTCGGGTCCTGAACATCAACAGCTCCGATAGCCGACAAAAGTAATTTTCGTTGTGCTGGGCATGATTGCAGCACTTCTAAAGCCGACATTGCTGAGGGTGAAACAGCTAAGTCCTCAACAATGTTGTAATTCTGGGCCGCTCTCGCATGTGGATTGAAAGCAGACCTTCGAAGTACACCCTTGGCGGGCGGTTTGATTACTAAGTCCGGGTTAGGTTTTTCGATCTGTAGTGGATCGGAACCAGGAGCTGAGGTTGATGGATTAGAATGAGAAGATTCTGCTTCCTTACCATCAACAGGATTCTTACTACCATAATCTTGCGACCGAGTCGCAATCCTCACATGAGACATCATCAAAATGGGTTCTTCACTGGCAGTCGAGGAAGAACCTATCATCTTACTCTCCTGCTTTGGAAATGGATCTTTTAACACAGCAGGAGTGGGAGAACCTTTGACTATTTTCACAACCTCGGCCCGATGAGGGCAATCTCTTGTAAAATGATCCTCTTCACAAATAAGACAAGGATATCGAGGTTTGCGCTTTTCGTCATTGGTTTCCGACTTTTCCGTTTTCTCCTTCGGAGCCTTGTCTGCTTTAGCCTTCTTCTTTCCTTTCTTCTTTCCACCGTTTTTTGATTTGGCCGTAGATGACTCTACAGCGTGAATATCGGCGGAAAGTTCAGGAGAAGACTCTCCTGTCGGGGAATCAGGCAAGGTGATTATAGGAGTAGTAGAATTCTTGGAAGATTTCTTCTTGCTCTTTGTGTTCACGATGCCAATCATACCATCAGCGGCATGAGATCCCGAAGGAGCAGCAGCGATTTGATTCGATTTTGGAAGATCTGGAATCTTCTCGTGTAACGTACCTGACTGAGTATAAACTAAGTCAAGGTACTGCGCCTGAGCAATGACTTGCTCCTCAGTAACTACTCCGGCCTTAGCTACATCTTCAGTAATCTTCGGTAATAATGATTTAACAAACCATTCAGCTAAGATTTGGTCCGGAATAAAAACTTTCACTAACCTTCTTCGACGTCTCCACTCATGAATGTGATCAGAAATATACGTGGACGTCGATTGTTTTAGTGAAGTTAATAACTCTGTGCCGTTATCGTATCTGACCGGCAACTGAAAGTGAGTTAAGAACGAGGTAGCTAACTGGCTGAAATTGTAAAAAGAGGCCCGTGGTAACTCAATGTACCACTTGGCCGCGAGACCAATGAGTGTACGCTGGAAAAGACGTAAGCGGATCGAATCATCCGAGATAGAATTTGAAGCACACCAGAGGTGGTAAGTCATCACATGATTGGACGGATCCTCTCCAGACTTACCTTCGAACTTGGGTATATCACTGGGCAACTTATTTGGCATTGGCGGCCAGAACGGAAGATATTGAATTGGATCGTTCGTTAGGCGCGTCAAGTCTGGTAAATCCAAAGTTGCGATAAACGGTAATTGCCGGTTAGGATCTCTAAAACTCTGGGTCACAAGACCAGTCCCAGGAGGAGGATATCCAGGATAACTAGGAACAGGAATCGCATTAGGGATATTATATCCTCCTGGAAAACCAGGATTAACCGGACCGTACTGGGGTTGTTGAGGTTGTTGATAAGTGTACCCAGGATACGGTTGATACTGGTAAACCGGCTACTGGACAGCTTGCCCATATTGGTACTGTCCCTGGTACGGTTGATGAACAAATTGAGGTTGAGTAGTGACAACCGTACTTATACCAGGCTGACCTATAGGCATCTGGACCGTGGTTTGAATCGTAGATCCAGACAACGGTAAAGATGTCTGAGGAGTGGTTGCAGAGACAGTAGAAACCGGAGCTGTCGATACTCCAGAAGTAAGTGCGGCAGATGTAGCGGTAGTTGCAGCAGCCGTTTGAGATGGAGTACTAGGTGCAATTGGCGGCTGAGTAACTACCGAAGTTACAGAAGTTTGAACATTTGACTGGACAGGTTGCGGTTGCTGGGGTGGACCAGAAACTACGGGTTGTCCAGCTTGAGGTACCAACTGTATACTTGGCTGCAACACCTGTTGACCCTGTGATGGATCCCACACCATCATTCCGGGGAATTGACCCGTAACAGGTTGAGAATACTGAGATCCATAACCGGATTGAGGATAGGATTGATAACTGAAAGGTACAGTTCCCATACCTTGAACATATGACTGACCTTGAGGTGGCTGATAACCTTGACTCGAGTATTGACCTTGAGGTTGATAATCTTGGGGTAAATACGGGTATGAGGGTTGACCCTGGGGTACATATTGAGGCTGGGTTTGACCTTGAGGCATGTATTGCACCATAGGTACATACTGACCTTGAGGTTGCCCTCCAGACACAATTTGTGTACCTTGAGGTTGCCCCCCAGGTGTTAATTGAGGCTGCCCCCCAGGCGGTAATTGGCCACCTTGAGGTTGAGAAACGGGAACTGAACCTGACATCATGTAAATGTCTCCTACACCCAACGGTATATTACCATTGTTTCCAGCTAATAACCCATGATCAATGGGTTGAGGAGATGCCCCCGCAAAGGTACCAGAAAGTGATTGATACCCAGTGGGAACAGAAGGACCGCCGTGTAAGAAAGATTCAGGAGTTTGAGTAAACACGGACGACTGACCAGACATATTTACAGGAGTATAAATACCTCCAGGTGGAAAAGGAGTACGAGGTGTAGAAAAACCTATCCCTGAGTTGTCTAAATAATTGGTTAACGAAAGGTACCAAGTAGTACTTCTAGGAGGACTGTAAAAGATAGATTCACGCTCCCTGAGCTCAATAGTAAGTTGATCTTCAAGGTTAGAGACGCCTATTTCTTCCTCTGGAGCAAGTTCTTCAATAGCAATCAGACCAGTAGGAAGATTTTCGGTGATAACTCATTCTACTCTTGGTGAATCTAGAACACTAGAAGTCGGAGTAACAGGTTCAGATATTCTAGGTTCTTCGCCTGTATCACTAGTAGACGAAAAACTACCAGCAAGCTTAGAAACTGTAATAGCTTCGGGATTATAACCTGTCTCTAGACTTTGGTAATCTCGATGGACTACCAAGGAAGATTATCCTTCTTCAGGTGAACCTACTCTACTGCCACTAGGAGGAGTTACAAGGACCTTCAATCCTTCGTACTGACCCGGGACATTTTTAGGAGATCCACCCCGTGATCTACGGAGTTTCCTCAACAAATTAGTTCCGGTAACAATCTAAGGTGACTTGCCCCGAAGTCTCCGGGACTGTCTCGGTAATTCCGCCACAGCTAAAAACTTTTAACTACTACACACGAAAACAAAGTAAAATCTCAAATCAAACCACCTAAAGTCGCTAAAGAACCAAACAAATTTGAATCACACGCCTAAAGAATCTAGGGCGCCAAACCAAGCACAAACAGTAGCCTTCCAGACCGAAAACGCTAGTTGGAGATGAAACCCAACATCGCCGGATTCAGTATAGAAGTGGCGGGTGGAACAGTTACCCTGACAACCTGCTTAATGAATAAACCAGCACAAGTTCCTCCACTTTAACCGTCTCGAGTGAAGTGAACCCCCCGGAAAATCCAAGTGAGTCTAGCCAATGTCTGCTCCAGGTACAGTGGGATCTTCCCTCCACCGTCACCTCGGTAGAATCCTAAAGATAATGGTCACTAAGGTTACCAACCGCAACAAATGCACCTGGGGGAACAGTCTACACTCCGACAGCACGCAAGGGCAGAGTATCAAGCTCAATCCCCTTGCCGATTCCTTGACAATAATCCAAGGTTTACCGACAAGTGACCCCTGGCTCCTCGACAATGGTTAATCCGAGGTTTACCGTTTGTAATACGTGCGTGTCTGGCGTCGTTCCCAACGAGGGAGGATTGATCCCCTCACTGGTTCGGACACGAGCTCGTGCTTCTCCTTTAAGAGGAGCTTTCCCAGAGTACAAATGAGACAATTGGATTTATTCTATCACAAGATAAGCTACTTGTTTGGTTTTGTTGTCTTGGAGAGTTAATTACTCTCCTACTCCAAGACACTAGCCTGATCTAAATTGGTGTTTCAGAGCCCTAGTAAATAAAAGTTACTAAGTTGATTTTACTTTAAGCGTTAATTTTATGGTTTTTCTTAAAGACAAAAGGTAGCGGAAATGAAACCAATGGTGTGTAGACTCGACTCAAACCACTACAAAGATGCACCTAAGATGATTTATGCTACTTTTCTCTTTCAATGAAACTCCTAACTAAGAGAGTTGGAAAATGCAAATTTTATAGAAAACAACTTTCTTAGTAAAGACAATCAAAGAAACAATTCTCTATATCTTTCCAAGCATACAAACATGACCACTCCTTACGTGCACGAAAAATTCTTTTTTCTTTCAAAATCCCTCAAAGCTACTTGAAACAAAACTTTTCAAAGGAGATGTTTTTGTATTTTCTCTTATTTAATAAAGCATATAAATCTGTTTTAACGAAAATCAATCTCAAAAGCTATAAAATCTATAAAAAAATGACTCACAAGCAAATCAAAAAGAAATTTACTCTAAAGCAAACCTAACGAGGCAAAAGCTTACAAAGATGATTCTAGGTTGTTTTACTTGACCACAATCAAGCCAAGGACCAGCTAATGCAGAATCAAAAGACCAATCGAAACAAAACTCAAATCTTTTTGTTCTTTTTGTAAAATGGAATTCAATACTTAATCAACAAGCACTTCGAAATTCACCAAAGAGACAACTCAAAGGTAAGTTGCTCTCACAGGTAGACTTTATGACAGGTCCGACTTCTAAGAAGGCTGACAAAACCAGAGAGATCTAAGGCTTGACAACTTCTACCGCCAAAGTCACTACAGGACCTACTCAAAAGTCAAACCCTAGGGCTCAAACTTCTATGAAATCCACTAAAACACTCAATGCTATCGAAACAAGTTCAGGTGAAGATCTTTGACAGGAGACTAATGGATCTGGGCAGTAAAAACTAATAAAAAGCAAAATCTAAGAGGAAAAATGTAAAAAATGGAAATTTCTTAATTTTTAGCAGGGTACGCAGGCAACCTGTTAAGACAGGTGTGGGCCCGCTCTGTGCACACAGCAACAGTGCGTACAGGTACGCACTGTGCAATACTCAGAGGGTGCGTACTACTGAAAAAACCAAGGAAAACTAAATTCAATCTGACCTTAAGCTAACCCACCCAAATACAAAGTCACAGAGCCAAAAACCAGAAAATAAATGACTTTTCTCAGATCAAAGTTGCATACAAAGGAAAAGACTTTCACATCAATGGAGTCCCCAGTGGAGTCGCCATTTTGTCAGGCGGAAAGAGTCGATAGTGCAAACACAACCAACCTCCCTAGGAGCCTAAGACTCTCTAGTGACAAAAAAGACAAACAAGAGCGATCCTTCTCTAAACATGCATTTACCATACAAGAAATCAAGTGTTTAGATCCTACCTGTAGTCCAACGCTGTTGTAGCAGTCCAGCCTCGCTGATCCGGATGAGCTCCTCCTTCACTTCGAAACCTGCATTCACTAACAATAAAACGATTAAATAGCACTTGATAATCTCATAAAATAAACATATTTAACACATAGACCAAGGAGTACATGAAACAACTCATAAATAACAAGTTATTGAGAAGAATGGACTCATTTGCATTAATAGGAAACAAAAGGAACAATTACAACCTGAGCCTTGATGTTGTGCAAGTCCCTCCCAGGGTCCATCAAGAGTTCTCCTTTACTTTGACAAAGCTCACCCACCTCCAAATAGAACAAGCAAAGATGGCAATCTCTCCTCACAAGCTTCTAAATGGGAGTCCTAATTCCAGCAGCATCTACCCTTAGAAATGTTTAGCTTTCAACCTCCCCTCCTTCTGGTCCAATGCCTGTATTTATAGTGCTCAAGAGGAAGTTAATCAGGTCCACCATCAATGGGATAATCCCCTCTTTGGATGGGATAGCTCCCTTATTGATGGGATAAGTTCCTCTTTAGTAGGGGTACATGAACCATCTGGAGGCGCTTCATACACGTCAAACATACTTCTAGAAGCCTCTAGAAATGACGACAAGTAACTTTTTTGGAGTGAAACTTGCGCCTTTTGACCTTTACAGGGGTACGCACCTGCCCCTTTACATACAGAGCGTACAAGTACGCAACTTTTGTGAACATTAGGTGCGTATATGCAGGTAAGGCCGAGAGAATCTGCATACCCAGAGATAAACACATTTACAAAGACTTTCTCTCTTTTTGGAGTTTGACATGGAGAGCAGAGGCATAAGACTTGCCCAGGAGGATAGCATGACTGTTGATAGAGCCATACCATCTGTAAATAGTCATGGTGACATTTTTTAGTGTAACACCTCACAAAGAAAATTACCCATCACATGCACCTTGTGTGATAAACCAAACCATTTGATAAATAATGTCGTGAACTGAGTAAATTTAATGAAATGTTCTGCTTAGTAGCCCAAATCCCACACAAGCATCTCTCCAACCTAAAAAAAATCATATGTTTGTATTGTTGCATATGCTCTTAATTCCTCCACATAAATAATTTCCAGTATCTTCCATAGTTCCGTGCAAAAAGAGTAGCACTAAAACCAATCTAGATGAGGAGGCCACGTCACACCCATAACACAACCTAAATATGGATACTGCCACAAGATATCCTACCTCGTGGCATCAAGGACTCATTAACACCCCATATTATGAGCAATATTTCTTCCCATACAATCTACTTAGTTAGTTCTAGACCAGTATATGGAAACTCTACGCAAACCTCCCATAGCATGAAAATTAGCCCTATATCACATGCATTTTCAATACAAAAATCCCTTTGGAGTAATGAATCCAACAAAAATAGAGTCAAAGTATCATTCGATCGCAACATCACCCCTCAGACGTTTACCATGGAAGATTAAGTCCTCCACTACAATCTCATGCAGGAAGAAGTAGGACCCGAAACATTTTAAACCCTTTGGAAGGGCCCATACATCATCAAACATTAACTCCTGAAAGGGGCATACATACTATCAAAGCTTGATGGCACTTGCCTAAAAACTCTCATGAATGGTCTCTACCTAAAAAAAATCCATCCATAAAATTCTAGAGTAGACATGTATGCACCATGACTTATTTTTTTATGATGATCACCTCATCATGGATTTCCTCTAAAATTATTCTCTCATCATGTGTCAAAAGATGGATTTTTAGCCAGCTTATCATCACAGATTCACTGACAGAACATCTTAATGGTCGCAAAACCTCGCTGCTGTAGCATGTGCCATGTACTCTCCTGACGAGACATCTTGTCTCTTTAGTGGACTTTGTATCATATCAGCCACCAATAATCAAGTAGAGTACAATGTCGTCATAGGCCTCTTGGCCAATTCCCACCAACTAGGTATCCGTCAACTGCATTTATTCCTTGATTCCCAGCTAGCTTTATCACAGTTAAACAAGACCTTTCACATTCATGATTCACATCATTTTTTGAAATATCTGCATGCACAAAGGATAGCAAGATATTTTGATCATCTCACATTTACACATATACCAAGGGATCAAAATCATACAACTAATTGCATCACTAATAAAATCCTAGATTGGCATGCATCACATATATATAACCATCAAGATACATAAAACATCAACATAAGATACATCTCAAACGAAATGTAGAAATAAATAATACATATAGATGCATACAACACAATATGAGAGCCACCATAAATGTATCTCGTATATACATAAAAATATATGACTACAAAAAATATCACTGTCCCACGACAAGAAAAAATAAGTTAACAAAATAATAGGTAAACATCCTCATAATGGGTGCTTGCCCTAGTACATACATAATCTCATAAAAAAATCATAACCCTCAGGTCTATCTAGGGCCATGACAGCCCAATATCTACATCTGAAGCCAAAATCTGAGCAGTCGTAGCCATAGCCAGGGATATATGGTGCAAAACTAGTTGGTGTGGCTACTCTACTGACATCATCATCTCAACGACCTCAAACAATCTAGCCCATCCATTGATAGGAAACCCTCTAGTCAGGGTCTCCACCCAACCCTAGGTAGCTTTGCAGCTCTACCTCAGCAACTACCAAGTGCACCTCTACATCCTCTGCATGCTCGCTCTATCGCCCTACATCCTCGACCACTGCGGCACTGCTACCCTTTCTAGAGGGCCCACCAATTCCTAACCAATTTTGCTTTTTTGATCACCTAGGACCACCTTGAGGAGCAGCTGGTGGTCTCACCACCCTTGACAACTGTTGAATAGGGACATCCCCTGCAACACCCATATGCCTTAGATCATGGCCTACCAAATAGGCCAGTGGTCATCCCTGCATCTTCAAGTAAACAAACATGGTGATAATATCATCCTAAATACAATAGCATAACCATACATGAAATCACACATATGTATACAAATGTAGAAATCAAAATATACCTGATCATCCCTGGGCATCACCCTGAGGAAGTCCCACATATGGATCTCCCTAGAAGTCTAATCTGTGATATGGAAACTCCACAATCAACTAAGGATTAGAGATAAACCAATCCTCTACAATGGTATTCTAGTAATTCCCCACCTTCTCACCTTCATCTCTCGGCATCACCCCTCCCTAGAAGTGCATACGTCGGTCCTTGGTAGGCCCCCCAATATTGCTAAAACTAGATGAAGCATAACTACTCACTCATAGAGAATGTTGTAGAACACACTTCCATAGTAGAAACTCTTGAGTGTACCATGCAGCACCTGTGTAAGCTGCGACAACATCCCCTGTTGCAATAATTGAGCCCAATCTAAGAATTTCCCCACCTCTAACTACTCCAATACTAGTATATGGGGCCCTAGTGCTCTGTTAGGGGATGCTAACCCCACCAGTCTCACAATCATAGCCAGCGTTGCTCACTTGACTATGGCCAAAAAAATTGTAGTCTTAATACATCCCTCATCATAGGGGTCACACCCAAAGAAACACCCTCTACCTCTGCCTAATGCTAAATATCCACATGCCCACAAGGCAGTGGATAAGGTAACGCCTCCCCCACAAGGCAGTAGACCATTAACAAAGTAGATGTTGGTATTAACCAATATCAGAAAATCCATCAATAGAATGACCATCACTTGACGTTCCACATCCCAACACCTAACCAAGAAATGTAAGAACTTGTCCTACGACCTCATCCAGCGGTTCTAAAGGAATTTTCGAAGCCCCCACTACACCAACATCTATCTAGCTGCTAGAACTGGAGCCAAAAATGTACACAGTCGCTCCCAATCCCTCTCTCCAAATCATCCTTCCACCCAAGATACCATGTGTCATCAAAAAATACACCCCCCTCCCCCCGCAAAAGAAGTAGAAAAAACCATGAAGAAACCCTTGTTTTCATAGTTGAAGACCTATCTGCCTCATAGACGTGTAGACGCATATCTGTCAAGTACTTAAGCAGTGAAGACCAAAGAGCCTAGAGTCCCACATAGACGTGTGACCATCATGCAGTAATTTGGCCAAGTCACAACGAACCCTACAATGTTTCACCATGACATTTCCCCGCTTAGACACATGGTCCACACGTCTGAGTAGAAGTTTTGATCAGAGTTGCAGCGATCATGGCACTCCAAGCGAGTTGCCAGCACAACCAAGTGAAACTTAACCTAAAATGTTGTACAGGGGACCCATGTATGGCCTAACCACCCTATAAATTACCAAATTAATGAAGAGTAAGGTACAAGATCTTACTTGGATCTCCCTGCGTGCATCCTAAGTACCTTGGGCAACTATAGTGGCAAGAAAATCTCTAGGAACGCGCTCTGACCTCTACAACTCGACAGTGAAAATGAGTGAGTTTAGGCCCCTTAGCCCTATCTATTTCCCTTTTCACCATATTTTGGGGCCCATTGAAGAAGCCTGGTATATCCATTGAGAAAAATGGAAGAGACGCAAGAATCAACATCAAACCATCTTCATCATGGAACTCTTCATTCGGGTAAATGCAATAACTCATTTTTGGGCATGTTGCACACTCAAAAACTCATGTCAACTACTCCTCTAGTTGTTTATTTCATAGAATTAATTAAGTGTATGTCTTGAACAATGCTTTCACCTGGGGTATTGGTTGTGTCCATAGCAGGAACATCTAAGATGATCCACTTTGACCAACACCCTGATAAGCAAATAACATTGTTGAATTGAGGCTTCTGTGATCCATATCAATTTTATGAGAAATTTTTCAATGTAAATCACATGAAATTTCATTTATCGATGCGTTTCGAACCAACAAGTGTGGTTCATTGTCAGGACAAGTTGAAGAAATAGATCTAGCTTTGCCTATTAAATAGTTTGAGCAGGACATCCAACGGCTATATTTCTTGACCAAGCAATGGCTATATGGACTAATGGCTAAATTTGACCGGGAAATGGTTAGTTGAACAGGATTAAGGGCATGGCCTCTATTTTTATAATTCCATTGAATATTAAACTGATAGTTAGTTATATTCTTATTAAAATAAAGGTTAAAGGGACTACGAATAATTATAACTATAACTTAAAATAAATAAATTAATAGTTAGTTAAAAAACTATTAAATATATAAATAATAGTGTAATTAAGTATTAAGAGATGTTAAAATATAGTTAGTTATATTTTTATTAAAAAGTTAAAGGGACATATTTTATTAACTTATAATTCGAAATATATATTAAGATAAATTTATTATAAAATAAATTTATTTTAAATTAGTAGTTATTTACAAATATTATAGAAATTTTAGGGGGTTAGAAAGAATATTTTAAAATTATATATATATATATATATATATATATATATATATATATATATATATTTATTTTAGCATATGATGCTAGATTGATTTCAATAAATAGAATTATTATTAGAGTTTTGAAAGGAATAATTGTATTGTTACTATCAATATAATAGTGTTACGATAAGAATATTAAATTAATTTTATTAATGAAGTCGTGTACTTATAACCTAAATAAAAATAAAATAACCCTAAGGAGCGACTAATGAAATTTCATGTGCGTCGAAAAAAGAAATTTCATGTGATTTACGCCAAAAAATTTCTCATAAAAAAGCAAATAACATAGCAGGTATAATTCTCCACTTACCATGATAGGCTTCCTCCTATAATATTTTCATATCCTGACATGATTTTTCCAAAATGCACCATAAGTTCCATCATCTCGACCATTTTTATCACCATCTCACCTTTCGATATCATAAACATCTCCGTTAGTCGATAGAACCCGCCCCCCCCATTGGATCAGTTTATATTTGTAGATCCTTCGTCACTAATAGGAGCCATGACCACTTACCCAGGCCCGAGAACCATCCCACTTACATATTAATTTGATGTACAACCTCATTATGTTATACTCATTTCAAATGCACAACATTTCTAGGGCCATCTCCGATACTTTACGACTAATCTCGACGGATGCACCTCCATGTCCTACATTTGGCCTATCATTCACCCGTATTGCATATCCCATACATGTCACTTCATCTGCCCCACCAACCCAAAAAAGAGACCTACTAATGGGGCCCCCTCCCTCAACAAAAACTACCACACCTCCATACAGGTTACCGTCATTATGGGCACCTGTCTCTGTGGTTGTACATCCAAACCGCCCTCATATTATTTTGGCAAGTTTACGAAGATTTTTTTGGGAAAAAGACTCCCACCAACATTTTTTTCTATTCATGTCTTTTACCTAGCAGAAGTTTCCAGTCACCCTTTGTCGAAGCTTACACCTCACAAGAAATCACTTTCCACTTTTTACGCTTGTCAAAACCTACTTACGCCCACCCTGCAAATCCTACCGACTCTAGGACCATCACCATTAGTAAACATATTTTATCCACTTCCATTTGCACATAAAGCTCTAACCTCACTCTAGTTGCCAATATCCTCTTATATTATCATCTCTCGCTATCATGTTTATCTAACATAAGTAATTACAATTTGTTCACATCTCATATTGATTCCCCGACTTAGCATGTCTAGTCATTAATGCTCCTTTCTTGTCGACCTCCTCAACAATTGTATTCCAAGATAAGTGTAGTACCTTGGATATTCCCCCCTCACAGGGATATCCTCGGGTGGCGCAATGGGAATCATTATTACCCACTAATGTCATCGGTCCCCTTGACTTTTGACACCAACACAAAATTTCGTGTCAAGGTGGTGTTGTACTTACTGTTGTAGTTCTTTCATCTAGTCAAAGACTCCCACATCACTAAGCACCTCATCCAACAGTACTTACACCATGATATAGGGGAGGTACTTGAATTCGAAGACCTATGCATACCGCAACACCCCAGTCAAGAATACTTCACCTATATTATGCATAGGGAAACCATATTAAATCTATTTGACCATGAAGCACCCTTAAGGGCACCAACAATTATCATCATCAACTATCAGCACGTTAACTATCACAATGTTGACTCAAAAAATAAATTGCCTTTTCTCGATTGTGATTAGTTAAGATTAGTCATCATAATGAGCATGGGAATTTCCCACATCATAGAGACACATTTTTATTTGCATTTTTCACCAGAGAATGGTTACCGTTTATACTCAGTCATGGGGTTTTTCTCTACTCATCTCGGCAAAAATTATCCTCTCTCTCAGAAAGTCGTTGAGACTCTCAATCAGAAAAGAAAACGTGATTTATTTTGGTTATACGGTTCCTCCTAACCTCATACCTCAAGGGGCAACTAACACCAGAAAATCATGCATGTGCCATTACAATAAAAAATACATTAAAATGTGTCTAGCTGAATGCACAAGTGAACATTTTCCAACTAAATACATCATGGAGTTTAAAAAATCAATTTTTTCCCAAGGTGCAAAATTTATAAAGAAAAAAATTAATGTCGTGCATCTATTTCTTCGATAAATTCACGTGCACAGAATATCCTTCGAAAGTCGTGCGATTGCAGAAAAGGATGACTCAACAATCTAGGACCGCTCTACACACTGGGGAACGATTCTTTGACATAAGATTAGTCTAGTGCAACTGAATTTGAGTCGCCTTGAAGATATGCAACCCTCAAAGGAATCATGTTGTCCTACTCATGTGTCACTACCATGCATGAACCAAGAGGGTGAAGATGGATTCAAAAATTCTAAATAAACAGTCCATGGGAGAGCCAAAATTTGAGATCTTTTCATGTTGGCCAACTTGTTGTCTTAGAAAACCACCATTGCATTGTTGAAGCCAAATAAGGGAAGGGTACTAACATGTTGACCATATTTCTTCTAATAAATCCATCATATTAGTGAGACAATAGGAATCTACCATTGGAGAGTCCTCATGCTTCTTTAGGGGATAGGAGAAACTTGAAAAGAGATTGAGAAAAGGAAACCTCCTTGCTAAGGATTTTTTATCACCATAGCTCAAATAATTCTCTTCAAGTGTCTAACATTCATCTATTGTATTCAGCCTCTACTACCAGCAGTCAATAAAGGGAGTTTTTTTTATTATCTTATAGATTGTTTTGCTCCATTTTAGCATTATTTATGTATTTACCTCTTTTTTTAGTTTATGTTTATGTATGCATTATTGCACTACTTACAATTTTGTGTTTATTTAAGTTTGTCCACTAAGAACACCAATTTTGATTGTGATCCTTTGCATGCAACAATCAACTACTAAGGAGGTGTCTTCTGGTATTGCCATAAAAACAATACCACAATGTGCATCTTGTTTCAATTATTTAATGATTTGGTCAAATTATTTTCACATGTTTTCACATTTCGGGTCTTTTGTATGAACTTTTCCTTCAGGGTTTGAAGAGATCATTTGTCTTGATTTTTTATGGCCGAGTGGAAACCACTGTGTCATTTAGGGAGGCACATATTTATAAAGGAAGTTCTAATAAATTCGTAGGTAAAAGTGACAACCTTGAATTCCTTAAAGAGATGAATTTCTCCCATTCTTTTACTAATAATTTTTCATCAACATTTTTTAAAATGGTGGTGTATGAAGGAGCTTCTACAAACAAAACATCAAACATATTTTCTTCATGATGAAACCTTTGAATGTTAGAGGTTGTATAAATTTTTCATGATACTACATTAGGGTCATATGTGCTAACAGGGATGGTGGCCAATTTTAAGACCTCTATAGGTTGCACCTATTTTTCTACATGACCATAATTAGCCAAGGAATAAATTCCAAAAAGGAGATGTCGGGCATAAATCCACCCCCAAAGCATGTTTTGGGGTGAATTGTGGGCACAGAGCGTGAAAGTATAATAGAGTCATAGGGTTTTCCGCCCTGGTTTTGTAATGTAATGTCGGCTAGATAGACCTACCCATGGTCCGATGACCATGGGATTGTATAAATAGAGTGAGGCTCTAAGTGTAGAAAGGAGATAGATAATAGAATAAAAGAATGAAAAAGTCTAATTGATTAAGTCACAGTGCAAAGTGTGCCTTTGGGTTGTAGGGTAGGAGAAGGATCTGCAACTAAGTGCGCAGACCCTTGCAGCTGAGTGCACAAAGGCCTAGTAGCCCACAGCTAAGTGCGTGGACCCCTGCAGCTGAGTGCGCAGGGTGTAGTCGAGTCTGTAAATAAGGAAGGAATTAATAAAGAGAAGTTTTATCCTAATTATGTGTATCTGTTCTTGGGCCAATACATGTTTAATTTGAAAATGTACTGTTTATTTACTACGCGCACTTATATGAATGATTTATGTTTTTAAGAATAAATTAAAGCTAAGATAATCACTAACATTGGAATACCAGTAAAGTCTTGGGTAATAATGCAAAAACTCAATGATCAGCCCCTCAGTAGGGCTGCGCGTAGGTAGTATACTATGTTGCGAGGCGTGGGAAAGTGCGCGAAGCAACCTGCGTGTAGGGTCAAACTGCGGACCACTTGAATTCATTAGACATATCAAGGGTGTGGAAACCTGGCTCTAGTACCCTCCCATACTACTTTGGGTGAGACCTCAGTCCACTCTCCGCAGACTATTGCTGAAAAGGCTAGTAGTGCTGGGATTTGTTTGGCTAAATCAACTCCAAACCTGGGTTAGGCCCCAATAAGCCAGCAAATGGTTCCATTGCGAGGACCAAGATCTGCATAAGAGATGTCTAATTTCATATCACTGGAATCCAGAAAAGAAAGGAATTGAAGAGTGGTTGGATAGAAACATTCACGAGTTTGCGGCATAGGAAAACAAGAATCCATGACTCTCAAAGGAAGAGTGGTTAGATTGCTACTTATATACGAAAATGCATGAAATTTTCTTTGCATCCTTCCCCTCTAAGTTATACGAGTGGATCGTGAAGCCAGTAGACAGTCAAGGAATGTATAGGCTTGACAAACCGATTGTGTGGACTCCAGAGTTGGTGTGTGGACTAGAAGCAATGACGAGATCGCACGTGCTGTGGACCATTGGCTTAATCAAATTATAGGAGGGTTTATCACCGAGTTCTTGTTAGATACTTCAGTTAGCTATAGCGAGGTGGAACAATGCTTCCTTAAGGGACTGCAAGGTAAGTACATTAAATCTTCGAACACTTGGATTAAAATGCTACTGTGTGAAAAGTGGGTTATGTGAATAAATTGATGTTTGGGGCTACTCGAAGTGGAAGGATCTATAGAAACGAAGGTATCACAGGGTAGAAACTAGCCCCTTGATTTAGCCTCTGTGTGAAAGCGAGGAAGAGCTCACGAAAGTCTCACCAAGAAGTGCGATCAATCTGATAAAGCAGTGAATTCCGCGCATACCATCCCCACCTACACCACCACCAGTTTCACCATCTTCACCCACACCACCTTTGCCACCACCATAGTTCAATAGGGTGAGTGCGATACAATTGCCAGCGTTCAAAGGAGTGGGGAACAAAGACCCAGACTAGTTTTGGTTCATGGTAAAGACTCTATGGGAAGCACAGGGATTCACAGATGATAATATAAAGAAAGCAATGCTAGTTAACGCTTTGCAGGATCACGCACTAATGTGGTACATTAAGCATTACAATGACCATCCAAACGTAGGGATTGCAGATATCCAAGCTGCGCTAAATAGGGAATTTGACAGGCCAAAGTCAGAGACATAGTCGATTATTGGATTTAAGGAGATCGCGATGCTTCCAGGCGAGACCCCGTGGGATCTAGATCAGAGACTAAAGGGTATGATTTGTGAAGCTAACATGACCTTGACAGATGGAAAACACCGTGCATGGTTTGTAGCATCACTAAGGTTGCATCTAGGGATTGTGTTTTCATAGAAGAGGCTATCCACTTAGGTCAAGGCCTTGGAGATTGCAATGAGATTGCACAATACCCCAATACAAGATCCTAACCTGGGAGTTCAACCGATCCACACGCAGTTGAAAAGCTTGTGCCTTGAGATGTAGAGTTTGCAACAGGACAGGATAGCTTGTCGAGAAGCGCGTGAGGAGGTATGGTGCGTCAAGTGTAAAGGCCATGGACATGACAGGGACCATTGTCCAGTATTCACAAACTACCTAGCAGGAGGAGGGTCAATGCCATTGAGACCAAAGGCATAAGAAGGACCGAACAGGGCGCCTGCATTATGGTGCATGATTTGTCATATAGGAGCGAAGCATGCTACAGATAACTGCCATCTATTACAGAAGTATACGCAGACTTCCCAATAGTTGTTCTATAATTTCTACAGGTGAGTAGTCCATGATGAGCATACCTGTAGATGTTATGAATTGATGAAGGATCAGACTCCTACCTACAGAGTGCAGACTGAAACATGAGCCCTAGATCAAAATGTAGGGATGGTGCACACTATATTTCAAGGGTGCGGATGAATTTAAGGTGGAATGGGACCAGGAAGAGGTCACAGACAGCTGATCTATTACAATCACAGAGGGCCTGGGCATTATGGCTATGATTGTACAAATCCAATGAGAGCATCATGAGTAATTGTGCCCAGTGTGATCATGAGACAGAGGACTCTCCCACGCTGATAGAAATGTTGCGCGATAAAGGAGCACTCCAACCTCCCCCGACTTAGAACCAGCAAATGATGAGGTTTGAGCTGCGTGAGGAGGACCCGAATGCAAACATTGTGCTTTGAAGTGGCATTATGATATGAGACAACAAGGGCAAGTAGCCTGAAGAGAGTGCATGGTTTTGCAAGGCTCCGACGAAGGAAACAGAATTTGATTAGGAGCACGTTAAGGAGACATTCATGGAAGCTAAGACGAGCTTCATGGAGGCCTCCACTTCAGGTAGTAAAGACAAACTGGAACTGGAAATGGACTCAGCAATGCTTACTACCTTTCTAGAGACATACCTAAAGCTGCTGCACAATAGCAAAGATGTGAAGGGACTACTAGAACTCATCACTTGATGTGATGGGATCGCGCTAGGAGAACCGCATGTAGTTCCGAAGCTTGGGAAGCACACAACACGAACAGGAAGGGAAATGAGATTGACTGCATAGATCAGGGAATATTAAATGGATCATGTGATTTTGGATCTAGGATCTGACGTGAATGTCCTGCCAAAATAGAGATGGGAGTGCATGGGAAGGTCTGCACTATAATGGTCACTGATCCGACTGTGAATGGAAAGCCAACAAAAGATCCTACCTATGGGAATATTGTAGGGAATAATGGTCGATATCGAAGGTGCGAGCGCGCTTGCAGATTTCAAAGTGATAGAGATTTTTGATGATAGCAATCCCTATCCCATGCTAGTGGGAATAGACTAGGCCACTGACATGAACGGGGTGATAAATCTAAGGAAGCGCAAAATGATTTTTGAGAAAAAGTCACTGCGTGTAGTGGTACCTTTAGACCTTGTGGAAGGATCACGCTATACAGAGCCAGTGCATGACTATGATAGTGACGACAATCTAGACTATATTTACAAGATAACTGTGTGGGAGCAGGACTGGGTGAATGCAACCGCAGATGGCAGGATCCCGTGGGAATGCAAAAATTCTTGCACTTCAGATTCAGACGAAGAGATAGAACGATGGTTGAATCGGTTACATGAGGTAACCATGCTCAATTGCAACATGATGATAACATCACTGTACTGCATGGAAACAGAGGTAAGATATCTCCCTATGTATGACGGATTGAATGAGGTGGATGATTTCCTAGACAAATTTCAAAGTGAAGTACTGGAACAACAACGTTTCGACACTCTGACATCGGCACTATGCGCTACACCTATAAGGTCGTGGGGTAGTTTTTAGGATTGGCGCGAATGCAAAAGGATGATCCACATATAGTTTGGAAAGCCTCAGATGCGGATGAAAGCAGGGTATTATGGATGAAAAAATCTGCGTGCCCACCTCTCCAAATGAGTACAGGCGTATGGTACGCAACCTACACAAACGCACACCATCCTTGCGATAGGTAACACGACCAACAAGCAGGAGTGGGCAACATGATGGTGCAAATGACGAGGTATGGTATGACCAAGCACATCGAAGATTATCCATGTGGAAGCCTTCAACAAAGTATGTGAAGCACTGAACACGGTCCACCATGAGAAGCGAAATGACTGGGACCTATGCGTACAAGCGGTTCTATGGGCTTATAGGACCATGTGAAAAACACTGATCACACAAGCACTTCCAAACCTAAAGTATGAAGCAAAAGATGTAATCCCTATAAGGTATGCAAAGTGTAGTTCACGTAGAGTAGTACCTATAGATACGATGGTCTGCAAAGCCTGGAAAGGAAAGATCACACAGCCGCAAGAAACAGAATGCATGGGACTTCAGGAGAAGTCCAACAAGGAAACCTCAAACTCTAACAACTTGAAGAGGAAAGGGTGCAGTTAAGGATGAAAAGTGCTTTGATGGATGCGGAATTCAATAAGATGGAGGACGAAATAAAGAGAGATTTTCTCAGAAAAAAGACCAGAGTGGTAAGACAAGAGGCATGAGATCAATATGATAAGTTTAGGCCTATTGTCACAAATTGATCAGTTTGATGCCTTGGATTGGACCAAATATTGCTAAAAATAATGACCACAGTAGTGTGTTGCAAATGGTGAACTACAGAATGCCGACCCTAACAATAAAAGGTGGGGACTCTCTAGGAACCATGACAAAGGACAGGATGGAACTCCACACGGGTTTTGTGACCACCTAACTAGCCAAGAGGAGGACAGTCTTAGTACTCTAGGTAGTTGGAAGGGAGCACGGGACTATAAACTATCCTACCCGAGAGCTACGTGATGTTGAAGATGTACACAGAAGCAGAGAGTCATAAGGTCCGCGTACGCGCAAGTGGGACTGTACTGCCGCACAGATTGGCCAGAAAGTGACCGTTGAAGTCACTATTCATGATGGGATGATCGACTTAAGGCCAAATGGAGCAGGCGGCGAACATTTAAGACGCAATTTATGAACAATATTTGGGAAAATCTGCTGCCAAGAAAGCATTAATGAACTAGAATAGGGGGGAACAGTAGAAGTCAAATTCAAAAGATGGTATAAAATGCAAAGGGTATCCTAGAAAACAACACTTGGTCATTTGCGAACTGAGCGGTTGAACAGAGCCATGAGTATTGTGAGCCGAGCGTTAAATAAGCCTTTGAATTTGCGAGTGATCGATTGCGGCACGAATACAATGATGACAACTAAGGATGGTCTGGTGATAGAAGAGGTGACTGCTAGTGAGGCTACATAGGCCCCAACTATGGAGGATGTTCTAGAAGGCACTGGAATTGTGGCAGAGATCCTGAAATCACCTCATATGCCAAGACCCAAGAAGGATAAACAAGCAATGGTTCCTGTGCACGTGTACCCAAGGAGAAGGGGAAACATGTCATGATAGAAACAGATGAGGAAGAAGAAGGTTTTCACTTCATCATCATCACAAAGGAAGAATACAAAGGCATGGAGGTGGATAATCCACCTTCACACTCTATGACAAAACTGCCCACCTACACCCTGCCACGAAAAGGGAAGGCCAAAGTGCCCAAGGACCTGGATGAGACCAAGAGTTCGCTCTAGACCCCACTCCTCCCAAACGACATTCTCTTTGAAGGCACACACCCAGGCCGCATGTGAACCATGAAATTTGAAGATTGGGACCTCACTAACCTCGAGAAGTTCCTTCAACTTGAGACTCGGAACCTCATGAAACAGAACACTACGGGAGTGGAGACATTGTTAGAGCCGCAGAAGTGACTGCGTGGAGTGGAAAAGGCCGGGCTACTGAACCTACTATGGGTGTTGCATTTCCACTGTGCCCCAATAATGATTTTCGTCATCAGGCAGCTACTCTAGTCTTTCAGTGCTTTAGTTATTCCATAGGCTATAGTATAGTAAGCCACATACCAATCTGCAATGTTTACTATTTCCTCCATTTGTTCTTGAGATATTCAAGGTGGATCCTGCTCAAACATCAACTTGTACAATGGGATGATACAATGGTTAGTTAGCTTTTCCATCACTCCTCAATAGCTGCAGTCGGAAATCAATTTAAAATAAATGTTGACAAAAGTCTCCTCTGGTGTCCATGTCTAGCTCATGCCAGGGAGTTGTTGTTGGGCACATATTCCATCAACTAAGTATGAAGACATGTAAAATATTCTTTCCTCATTCTTGGGTGGATTCTGAGCATTAGTCACGTGAACACTGAACTGATGAGCCAAAAAATACAACGATTTTAATGGCTTCCCATCACTCGCCAACTGGTCCAACACGACTATCCAACCTTCAGGAAATGTTTTTTTGTTCTCTCAACATTATATTCTATAGGAAAAGATGATCAAGGATTGATAAGCCTTCCTAAGGGAATTTGTCATGTAAATATGATTGGGTGTCTATCTAAACTTTGATGACTCCGTCACCTAGTGCTTGACGATATCTCTGATCTTCACAAAGCTATGGGTGGCATAGAAAAATGAATCCATGTGCTTCACCAATTGAGGTAAATTATAGATCTACTCAAATTTCTCTTCCCTAAAGGTGGAAATATCTATCTTGCTGGCACTACTCAATGTCATGGTTTGTTCATCTCTATGTTAGAAAATCCAACTGATAATTTCCACACATGAGAAGACATGGTACCTACATGTGACCTTTTATAATCCTGACCACTGGATGCTAAGATAAAATTTTCGGTTCTCTAAGTCTTTCTTGAAGTCCTTTGCAAAAGTATCTTTGATTTGCTGCCTTGTTAATGTTGTACCCTTCTCAATGAATAGTTAAGCATCAACATAAATTGGTATTTCAATTGATATCTACTCAACTGCTTCCCCAATACTTCTTTCGATAGTTTCCTTTGATGCAACTCCCTTGGGTACGATGTTAACTATAGATACTAGAGAGATTCTCAACAACTATTATACCTATGGGATAGAGAATATAATGATAACAAGAAAATGTCAGCTCAAAAACCAAATCAACTTCAAGACAAGACCAAACAAAAAATAGGGCTCATAATGGGACATATTGTACAATTCTGGTTGACATAGGTAACTGGCTAACTATGTTAACTATGTATTGCGCAATCCCAGTAGTCGGTTGGGAAGGCTGGTGACTAGAACTACATAATGCACAGTTTAGTCTTAGGCCAATGCTAGGGGAGATTTCACATTACAGAGTCTCAGAGGCCAAGCTGGGAGGCTATCTCCTAGAATTGCATAGTGAGTATTTGGATTCAGGTTAAGACATCCTCTGTGCAATTCCAGAAGCCAAGGCAGAGTTATTGAGATCCTAGATTTTTCAGTGCATGAAGTGAAGAGTGAGATCTGGGAAAGGGGAGTCAAGATTTTCCCAATGGGACTGTGAAATAAAGAATATCTGAAGGATGGTGTGATGCTGAGTGTAGATATGACTAATTGATGATGGATGCAAGTGAAACAAGTGTAGAAATTAATTAAACTTAAGGAAAATGAAGCATGTGAAGAGAGTCATCATAATAATGATCGTTAGTGCAAAAAGAGGGTAACACATGTGACACTTGGGAAAGGAAATCTAAAACTTGGAAGAACACTTCTACAAACTAAGACAAGTTAAAACACCAATAGTCATTCAAAGAAACAAGTTAAAACAAATTCTCATAAGCTAAACAACAAAAAGAAACAGAAAAAGCGTTAAAAGGCTAGAAAAGTAAAACTCACCCAGAAAAGCGATGATGATCGCAATGAAGGTTCCTTGATCTCCTCATGAATTCTAGAACTCCAAGATGGAATTTGAAAATTATCTCCAGCAACATCGATTAAATAGATTTGGTCAATTTAGGGTTTATGGCATGCATGCCACAAATCAAGGAAAAAGCGACTCTTGGAGGCAATTTCCAAAATAACTCAAGTGCCTCCCTCGGGTTGCTAAAAAGAGATCCATATTTTTTAGGAATTTTTTTTTCTTTTATTTTTTTCCCTTTTAGGAAAACATACCATGCATTGCCTGAAGAGATTGCGCAGTTGTGGGAAGGACCAGGAAACTCTCTAGCTCATGCATTATGCAATTACTGAGCACAATGGGTTCTGCACAATTTATGGGCTGAGTGGCTCTGGGTTTCCTCTCATGTCTTTTCAATTTCCTATCTCAAGGCTAGATTCCATCCAGTTCTATTCATTTCCTAAGTTCAAGACCCACTGTCAGTGTCGACTATGTAATTCCCAAGGGCGAGGCTAGCTTCCCTCAAGAATTGCATAGTCCTATGAGGCAAGATCAAAACTATGGAAAGACCAAGTCAAGAGATCAACTTTTGGGTTAGAAAATGAACTAAGTTTGAGAAAAAAGGCCAAGACAAAAAGAATAAATCTTATTTGAAACACAAGTACCTAGATCAATTCGAGATGAGCTGATGTGATTTAGAAGGGATGCTCGAAAACAAAGCATATGAAAAATTTTGGAGGGTGGTTGTAGCTGCTACAAGTAAATGTTGTTCAAAACCCATTGATTTGCCTCTTCTTTCTCAAAATTCTTTCGTATATATTCATTCATTTATAATACTATCTATTTTGTGCAGTATTTTTATAATACTGAATCTATTTTTTGCAAGCTTCATAGTGTAAGCGCTTCACCCCCTTCACCAATAGTGTGAAAGTGACTCATGTGGTGAGATAATCAAGTGGGAAAAGGAAATAAATTTGTGGAAGAGGTAGTCTAGGAGGTGTCAAAAGGTGTATAACATGATATAAACCTAAACTTATTCGCTTAATTCTACGTTTCCAAGTCAAAATTTGGAAATAAATTCAATATGAAAAGTTTCCCCAACCTTCACTTCAAAATTTGAGTTAGAAAAACTTTGGATAAAATATCATCAAGCCCCAACCTAATTGGATAAAATAACACTGGGCATATGGAGTTTTCAATAAGAGGTTGAATGGTTTTCAACCAAAACGTTTGGTTAAGATTTTGGTGAAGGAAAATTTCCAACCTACAACTTCATCTAAAGAGGAAAAATTTTGGTCAAAGCATGAATTAATTTAGAGCCAATGATCGAGTGATCACTAAAGTCCCTACTGGGACTACTAAATATTGCCTAATAAACATAAAAAAAATTATATTCTAGTAAATAAGGGAAAGTATCAAAACGAATGACCACTAGTTTAATAAATAATGGCAGGTGACATGCAACTATATTTCAGTCATCTAGGTAACAAAAATCAAGGATCAAGTTTGGACACTCAAATTTGATGGAAGTGCATCTATGGCTTTTAGTTTATTAGCATCACCATGCTATATAAAATTGTAAAATATGTGGGCAAGTGCCAATTTTAACTATCATTCATTCAATTAGGTAACAAAAATCAATGGTGAATTTTGGACATTCAAATTTGATGGATGTGGACCATGTATTATCTGTGTTTTTTAGATAATTTCAATTGGTTGAATTATGTGAGGCATGATGATACAATCTGTATGGAGTGTAACCATTGTGAGAAGTATATGACGAGTGGAACATGGGTTTTAGGTAGTGGTTGTACCACATTACAATATAATTCTCTTGTTACACAATGTGAAAAGTCACTGATACATAAAGATGCTTGATGGCATTCAATGTTGCAACAACAACACTGTAAATGACAATGCTCTCAGCTTTAAGTAATTTGATGTTATTCAGAAATATATTTTAGTCACATAACTCAAGAAACAAATGGGATGTATCAACATATTTTCAAGGCTAGTAATCACATTAGTTATTAATCCAAGAGAAAATTATCACATGCATTCATTAATCTATGACATTAAATTTGGATGTGAACATTCTCAGTGTCCAATATTGAACCTAAGATCTAATATCACTATGTAACAAAGCCTCTAACTCCATTTATCAAGGCCCATCTAGTCCAAGTGTTGAACTTGGGTGCTCTTATACAACTGTGTAACACTTCCTTCCACCCCCTTAAGTATCTCGGGTTATGGAAGGTGTTGCTTATTTACTTGACCTCCAAGGTCCAATATGAAGATTGGGTCACAAAGGTCTATTATCAAGATGGGTCATAAAATTCCACTTTCTTGCAAGCTCATCTGAACTTGAAATTGTTGACACCGTGGCATTCTTCTTGTCTATATCCTCCCAGTGATATATGTTTTATCTAGAACACATCTAGCGCACACCCAAGACACTTTTGGCACACCTTTAATGAACATTAGGTGCACACTGATGCACTTTTGAAACACATATGTCACACATTCAGTGCACATCCTATGCACTTTTGGCATGCTTTTAACACACATTCGATGCACTTCTAGTGCACTTCCTACCATCATATGGCGCATATTTAATTCACTTTTGCATCCATAAAATTGGAGGGCCTTGCACTGACATGCTCTACAAGGTAGTCCTAGCTCCTCAAGTAATAACTCATGCATGCCTAATGAGTCTAACTCCCATGCTTATTCCTTCCCTTCCCATAGTAATATTTACTCAAACATCTCCAAAAGGTCATTCCCAATTGCTTAAAAACAATCCCAATTCTTGGCCATAAAGAGGCAAGTATCATCTAGTGAACCTAACTTTCCTTGCTTCACTACAAAAGTTAACAAGAAAAACAAGGGAACTTTTACTCCCTCCTCTAGTGGACATGTTTTCCCTCACCTCCTCAGATGGAAAACCCTGCCCTGAGGCATATAGGAATTCGTTAATGAACCAAACTATTACAATGTTTGATATGTACCACTATGTGAAATCATCCTAGGGTAGGAAAGCCATGACCTTCCTAGATTAATTCTGTTAGGAGGCATAGGGGTGGCAAGTATCCCTCCCAATTTAATTTTCTACATGTTACTCGATCCCCATCTAGGAAGGAAACTAAATTATTATATTTATAAGGGAACTAGGTTATTATAAACAAAAGAGGAACTAAGCTTTCTTTGAAGGTAATTATATTATTACAATTATAATAAAGTATCATCAAATTTTCAAATCTAAATTATTTTATTCATAGGAGAATAAAAATCTATAAAAATTTCGAAGTAGATAATCTAACTATATATATAATAGTAACAAATAAAAGAAACAAAATTACAGATAATCTAAAATGAATTAGAGAACACTAAAAATATGAATAGATTACTCTTCTTCTTCCTCTTCTTCCTACCAGTGAGTTTATTCTTTCGTTGTCGGTGTAGTCAGTTATGACTTCAAATATTTTGACCATATCGATGGTTCGTAGTTGTATTTAATCAAATCATGTCAAAGAAGCACTATATCATACCTAATTGTAGATGAAGGTGGGGGTATGGATCATTAGGCACATAATGCTAAGGAAATTGCTAACATGTTTTGTAACTTAGTTTTCTACATGGATCACATACTTTAGAGTTTCTTATTGGAGGCTTTATGGAGATGTGATGTAGTTGTTATTGCAACATCAATTGTACATGAGGCATCATGACACCGAGAGGTGCATTCTACAACCCATCATGAACTCGATGTGTAAGTATGTCACATCATCAAAACATAATAAAAACAATTAGGTGGCCAAAACATTAACTTGAATCTTAAATTAGATATACTTGAAACCTTAAATTATATATAACTTTTTAATCTTATTAATCAACTAAGATTATTTATTAAAATATAAATATGTGTTATTATATATAATTTGAATGTATAATAAATTTTCTCATGCTTTAATAGTTCCTTTATCATATATGTGAATTTGAATGGATCATAAATTTTTCTTTAACATTTATTTTAATTAAATATTTGTAAAATAATCTTGAAAAAGGAAAAACCATATCCTAGGGATATATTAAAATCTTTAAAGTCAAATATTGCCACATAAAAGTTGTATATTTGAAAATATTAATTTGATATACTTTTATTATAATTTTTGTTATCATGCCATGTAAAAAACATCATTAAACCTAATATTAATATTAAAAGATTAATATTAAATTTAATATAATATTCAATTTGTTATATTATAATATATATTCATATATCATGATATATATTAACTCTAGATATATATGGAGGGGAGAGGAGGAACAAAGAGAGAGAAAGAGAGAGAGATATGAGGGAGAAAGTTGTAGGAGGAGAGAGGGAGTGAAGAAGAAAGACTTAGAGAGATAAAAGTGTAGAGAAAGAGAGGGAGTGACAAGGGAGAGATTGAGAGAGAGTGTGTATGTTTTTGGGTGAGATAGAGAGACAAATAAGGATAAATTGAAGGAAGAGTGGAGAGAAGGAGAGAGGGAGGGAGACAATGATAGACTTGGAGGGAAAAGAGAGAGGGGGGGTTATAGATGGAGGTGGGAGAGAAACAGGGAGAGAGGAAGGAAGAGAGAAAGGACAAGAGAGAGAGAAGGAGAACATGAGGGAGAGGGAGAGGAAGAAGGAGGTAGAGATAGATAGATATGGAGAAAGTGTGTGTATTTTTGGGGGGTGATATAGAGATACAAAGGATAGGCAAAGGGAGATAGAGATATAGATGGGAGGTGGAGTGAGAGAAGAAGAGAGAGATAGAGGGAGAGAGCAAGGGACGAAGGGATAGATAGATATGGAGACAGAGAGCATGTGTGTTTTTTGGGGGGGAGGGGTGGGGTAAAAAAGGAGAGATGAAGGGATATATAGATATATATGTAGTGGGTAGAGAGGGAAGAAGGTTCTTGCACTAGATGCATTGATTTCAGTGTAGATGATGATTCCTAATCCTATTTGATTGCTTGGACTAGAATGCATTGGTTGCAGTGTAGATGTTGATTTGTAATTATATTCGAATGCTTTCACTAGATGCATTGATTTCAGTGTATATGATGATTTCTAATCCTATTTGATTGCTTTCTCTAGATTCATTGATTTGAGTGTAGATGGTGATTTCTAATTATATTTGATTTCTTGCACTATATGCATTGATTTCAGTGTAGATATTGATTTCTTATTGTATTTGATTGCTTGCATAAGATGCATTGATTTCAGTGTAGATGTTGTTTTCTAATCCTACTTTATTGAAGGAATAAGTGAGAGAAGGATAGAGGGAGGAGGAAAGTGACAAATTTGGATGGAAAATAGAGAGAGAAGGGGGGGGGATACAAATAGAGGTGGGGGAGAAAGGGGGGAAGAGGTAGGAAGAGAGAGAGGAAATGAGAGAGAAGGAGAAAGGGAGAGAGAGAGAGAGAGAGAGAGAGATGGAGTTGGAGGGGGAGAGAGAGGGAGGTAAGAAGAAATACATAGACAATGAATAGTGGAGAGAGACAAAGGGAGTGATAAGGGAGATAGAGGGAGTGAGAGAGAGGAGAGTAGGTGGGAAAAGAGATATAAGGGGGAAAGAGGGTGAGAATGGGAAGAGAGAGGGAGAGGGAGGGGAAGAAGGAGGGTGAGATAGATAGATATGGAGAAAGTGTGTTTATGTCTTGGGGGTGATGTAGAGAGAAAAGGGAGAGGCAAAGGGAGATAGAGATATAGATGGGAGGTGAAGAGAGGAAAGAAGAGAGAGATAGAGATATGGAGGGAGTGAGGGTTGAAGAGATAGATAGATATGGAGAGAGAGAGAGAGAGAGAGAGAGAGAGAGAGAGAGCCTGCGTGTTTGTCGAGGGGGGGGGTGAGATAGAGAGATGAAGGGAGAGATAGATATAGATGGAGGGGGGAGATAGGGAAGAATATCTCTTGCACTAGATGCGTTGATTTGAGTGTAGGTGATTATTTTTAATCCTATTTGATTTCTTGCACTAGATGCATTGATCTTTTTTTTTTCTAGTTCAGACTAACCTAAGTACCCACGGGGGATTTGAACCGGTGACCTATCACAAGGAGTGCCTTAACAGCGCACCCATTCACCGTCAATCCAAAGCCCTGTGGGCTCTTGCACTAGATGCATTGATTTTAATGTAGATGTTGATTTATAATTATATTTGAATTTTTTCACTTGATGCATTGATTTCACTGTAGATGTTGCTTTCTAATCCTATTGGATTTCTTGCTTTAGGTGCATTAATTTCAGTGTAGATGGCAATTTCTAATTATATTTGATTACTTGCACTAGATGCATTGATTTCAGTGTAGACGCTGATTTCTAATTACATTTGATTGATTGCATTAGATGCATTGATTTTAGTGTAGATGTTGTTTTCTAATCCTATTTGATAGCTTGCATTAGATGGACTAGATGTTAATTTTGAGGCTGTAAATTATTAAAAATACTTTTCGAGGTTAAATGGAGGTGGGAGAAAGGGAAGAAGATTTCTTACATTAGCTGCATTGATTTTAGTGCAGATGGTGATTTTTAATCCTATTTGATTTATTGCACTAAATGCATTTATTTTAGTGTAGATATTGATTTCGAACTATATTTGATTACTTGCACTAGATGCATCGTTTTCAGTCTAGATGTAGATTTCTAATACTATTTGATTGTTTGCACTAGATGCATTGATTTCATTGTAGATGTTGATTTCTAATCTTATTTCATTACTTGCATTAGATGCAATGATTTTGGTGTATATGTTGCTTTCTAATCCCATTTTATTGCTTGCATTAGATGCATTAGATGTTGTAATCTTGAGGTTTTATATTATTTAAAAATATATTTTTCAAGATATATTTAGTAATACCTACAGGAACACTATTAAGAATTAATTAGTTGTCAAAAGTTGTGATATCTAAAATTAAAATGAAATAGATGTGTAGAATCAATCCTCTTGCAAAGTGCAAATTAATCCTTGACAAGATCATCTCCCTTCTTCATTACCAACTAATTACTAATAGACAATTACATATATTCAAAATTACTAATAAATAATAGCATACAACAATGTATTCAAAATATTTATAAGAGGAAAATATATTTTTATAAACATTCGAAGCGAATCAAAATATTCTTGAAGGATATGTGATAATTGTTTGGAGAAATAAATCATATGTAAAGACTTTATAAATCTACCACTCATTAAAACAATTCAAAAATATATTATCTTTTGACTTTGCAAAATATACTATAGATTGAAAAAATAAAAAATAAATAAAAAATATATATTCATTAAAATATTCTTGAAGGAAATAAATGATTTCAATCGTTAGCAAAGAAACAAAATATTTCAAGAGTAATTTTGATGCAATGAATTATTAAAACTACTCTTTAAGATATATTTAGTAAATTATACTTGGAGGGACACTATTAGGAATTAATTACTTGTCAGAAGTTTGATACCTAAAATTAAATGAAATAGATGAGCAGTGTAAATCCTCCTCCAAATTATTGACAAACACACAAACCACTCAAAACTTACCTAAAATTAAATGAAATAGATGAGTAGTATAAAATCCTCCTCCAAACTATTGACAAACACACAAACCACTCAAAACTTCCAAACATAGACGTACAAACCATTCAAGGAAAGCAACACAGGGTAAATTAAAGAAGAGAATGATATGATCATGCCAAGCAATGAAAACATAATATGAATTTTGAAAGTTTTTCAATGTGACACCCATCTTAGATCCATCTAGCGCCGGATCTATCATGCACTGAGAGGAATCAAATTCCTCAAGGTGCAAGTCTTTCCTCAAGTTCTACTCTCCAAAGGAAGGTTTTCACTTGAGGGATTTGATCTCTCTGGGCGCATGATGTTAGATAGTACCAACATTTTTCACATAAAGGAAATTTTGCTCGCAACGTGGTCAAGCATACATTGTCCTATCTAGGATTTGATCATAAAACCTATGGGGACCAATCCTCTCCACTAAACCATGTTCTCAAAACTATATAATATGAACCTTGTCAACGATTATAACATAAAATAAAACTGCATCTCTATACTCTAGGCTCCAACCTAACAATGAATTCAATAATTTTAAGCTATAACTATATACTCAAACAAAAACCTAGCAAAAGAAGCGTCAAGGAAATTGAAACTTTGTAATAGGATTTGCATCAAAATGATAAAGCTCAAAGCACTATAAAACATGGACTTCAATTAAGAATTATAATAGAAAGTTCAGTTCTGAAAACCAAAATCTGAATATGCTTGTTTGCCTTGAGGATAGAGCTCATGTGCACCGACTTCGAGTCTTTCATTGTAGTGTAGATTTATGGTTTTGTTGCGTAGTGTTATTTTAGGAAATCTATGTATTTGGACAAGGGCTATTTACCTACTGTAGCTTTCCAAATACGAACTAATAGACTAGTAAACGTTTTGATTGGTCGAAATCTATACCTTACCAAATTAATTTCAATTAACAATAACAAAAAGAATATTTGATTACTAATCGTTAATGTTAAGTATAATAATAATGGAAACCAGATTCATTTTTATATAAAAGCAAATCGTTATTTTTAATGTGATTTTAAAATTGTGGGCATGATTGATTTGCAATGAACTGATTGTACAATCATCGATACCAAACAAACTAATGTCGGGTCATATTTTTGGTGAGTCTGGCTTCTTGTTCATGCCAAACGCACTGTTTTCTCTGCAGCAGTGGGGCCATGCGTTTGGTGTGACTGAGGGTACCTTATTCATGAACTGAATCTGATTTCTATAAAGCTATAATGGTGATTCCTATAAAGCTATAATGGTGCGCAGGAGATTTCGAAGTTATCAAGTGATGGATTGGTTTGGTAATTAGTTTGATGTCATGGAGTTTATGTGCACAAGGGACCATTTGTGGGGTTTTGATATATTGGACTGTTCAATCATCTGAGGCATTCGTATTGGAGTAACGTTTTGCGCACCATCGCTGCAAACATATTGTTGCTGCATCCGAGTAATGTTTTATGCAGCATTGTGGCCAGTGTACAGTTTGTTGTAAAGCAGCTGTTAAAGCCGAATGGAGTGGGCAGGACTGAAAAGAGATGGATTCTAATTAGTTAGAATAGTAAGAAATGGATTGGGAGTGCGATGTCGTCAGTCTTTTTTCCTTCAGGAGGAAGTTGTTCACACATGCGAAGGTTCTAAAGCAGCTCTATGAAATTACAGGTTTGAAACTTCAAGTCCGAACTAGAGGCGAGAGCCGGACCCGGCGATGATTATACGCCCAATTAAATAGCATTTGAAGTCCATCCTACCACCGGCCATGGGTTTTTTCCATGATTTCCCTTGTATTTTCGAAAAACGCTGGAGTCTGGGCATCCCCGCTGAAGAAGTTTTTGAGAAGATACAACATGCTGCGAAGATACAACATTCACAGAAGTGAGAAGATACAACATGCTGCGGAGCTGGATTGATTACAAGTCTTTGATCAAGTCTTTTTTCTTTCACATGCTGCGGAGCAACGGAGCTGGATTGATTACAAGTCTTTTTTCTTTCAGGGGGATGCTGGATTGATTACATGTCTTTTTTCTTCCAGGGGGAAGGGCATCCCCCACATTCACAGACGTCAGGGGGAAGGGCATCCCCCACATTCACACAGACGTGAGAAGACGTCAGGGAGAAGGGCATCCCCCACATTCACAGACGTGCCCGCTGAAGAAGCAACATTTTACACATTCACAAACGTGAGAAGACGTCAGGGGGAAGGGCATCCCCCACGCATCCCCACATTCACACAGACGTGAGAAGACGTCAGGGGGAAGGGCATCCCCACGCATCCCCACATTCACACAGACGTGAGAAGACGTCAGGGGGAAGGGCATCCCCACGCATCCCCACATTCACACAGACGTGAGAAGACGTCAGGGGGAAGGGCATCCAGGGCATCCCGCACATTCACAGACGTGCCCGCTGAAGAAGCAACATTTTACACATTCACAGACGTGAGAAGACGTCAGGGGGAAGGGCATCCCCACATTCACAGACGTACGTGCCCGCTGAAGAAGCAACATTTTACTCATTCACAGACGTGAGAAGATACAACATGCTGCGCCGTGAGTCGAACCCGGGCGGGGAGGCTATAAACGGCCGTCCCTAACCACTCGGGACAAGCGATGTCATCAGTCTACCATTTCAGCACTGCAATTCAAGGGTGATACCTTTAGTAATCTTTTAGAAATCATTCTCGATACTTAAGCTGAAATCCATGGGAAGATTCATCAAGTTAGTATGGCCAGTGCTCCGATTTAGGAAGAACCTTTCCATAAGTCCGTTGATATTCACTTAGTATTGGTGGCTTTCAAACCACTCCGAACGTAGCTCTGACTTTTCTAAATAAATATTATTTGGAGTCACAGTATTAAATTTGTACCAATATTCAAAATTGTTCTGTAAATATATAATTAAATTTTAAGGTGGGTTGGAGGCACTGGGGTTTGGCCGAATAATTGTTTTATGAAAACACTACATTTTAGTCTCGGGTCTTAGATTTTCAGTGTTTGCATATTTCATTCCTATGTTATATTATTAGAAATTTCTTGGATAAGGCATAAAATTGAATTTATGAATCTTATAGATATCTATTTTTCTAATAGTGCTAGAAATTATAGTGAAAATCACTAACGTTTTCAATGTAATGTTTACATAACCTTAATTCGATTGCTTTTCAACGTAATATTTACATAAGCTATACTGATGCTAGGACTCTACACAATATTTTTTATATTTGATTCTAATTTTAAAGTATCGTTTAAGATTTTATTTATCTAATACTTACTGTAAAATTAGTTTCTTATGTAAATTTGAACCATGAAATGGTAAATATTGGAAAACATGTTTTTGTTTTTGTATTTTTATATTTTGTATTTTTATAAGTTATTTGAAAAATATTTTTTCTTTTCTTTAAATCAATTATTTTTATTGAATCATGTCAAATTTACATTTTGGATAGCATAGTTTCAAAATAGTAAAGGATTTTAAAACTCTTACTAAATTTATTCGTCAATAGATATAAGTAAAAAGACACAAATAGTAACAACAGAAAGTTACTACACCCATGATCAACTGTCCTTATTGACCAGAATTGCTTGTAAAACAAAATGTATCCCAACATCCTCTTTATCCATCCAAGTTTCTTGAAGCCTATTATCCATCCAATCCTCTTTTGGGTGTCGGAATGTCTCATGTACATGGGACTACACACTATTACACTAAGGGTATTTTTAAGGCATTTTTTTAAGACATTTTATTAAGACAAAAAAGTCTTTTGTCTTAAAAAGTTACTTTTTATTTAAGTTATTTTACATTAAAATTTAATATCAATTGAATTGCCTTAAACATAAAATTTAAGACAAAAGCAGTTTGAGACAAAAATATTTTAAGACAAAACTTTATATTTAAGACAAAAACATTTTAAGACAAAACAGTTTGAGACAAAAATATTTTAAGACAAAACAGTTTAAGACAAAAATATTTGAAGACAAAACTTTATATTTAAAACAAAAACAATTTGAAACAAAAATATTTGAAGACAAAACTTTATATTTAAGACAAAAACAGTTTAAGACAAAATTATCCTAAAAGAAAACTTTTTATTTAAGACAATGACCACTTAATATGAAACTCATTTAAGACAATTAACGATTAAGATAAAAACATATCAATTTAAGACAATATTATCTAACAACTGCAAAATTGACTCTGATAGTGCACTCTAAGTCTACCATTTTGCAGGCTACTATTATCTTGCACCTATACTGAGGTTATTTTCTCACTTACCATTCACTTATCTTATATAAAGACAATGATTTGTTGGGCTCTTTGTTTTGTGGGGGTAGACGACTCTGAAGAACACGTCAGCCTTTCCTTGCAAGATTTCCTAGACATCCATTCCACTTCTGTCCCTTTGATCTTTAATGTTGATATGATTAGAGACAATTTGTTTGTTGTTGCATTCAACTGGTGAGTCACTTTGGTGCTTACTGTTGCAAAGCAGTTGATAAACTAACTAAATTGTGGACTCCTTCTCCTAGTTATGTGATTAAGCCTTGAGTTTAAATTTATGTTAATATGCATCCCCTTAGACTTTGGATCTATCTCAAGGTAATTAGTTGCAAGAAAGATTGCAATGTGTCTGGCTTACAGTTGGGTGGAGAGTTGAAGTCCTTTCTTCATTTTTCAGTCATCATTAAACACACAAATTGATAAGTGTACATTGCTTATGTGTATTGCCTTATGGAGTGCGATGAATCATTTTACATTATGAATGGTGCAATATCTTGCGTGTTTATAAATGTAAATGAATGTCTAATTTTTGACTCCCATTGTGTCTGTGATTATAATGGTATCATGTATGCACATGAATTTCAAAGTGTGCCTAGAATATGGTATTCATTATTATGTTCATGGTGAATGTTATGTGTTCATATTCGATTAGTTGATTTCCAAATTTATGTGTATACTTAGTTTAACCAATCCCTACGCTAGTTATTCTATCAAAACTAAGAATTTAGGTATCATGAATTTGGACATGAGTCTCCTTAAAACTACAGGAGGGTGGGCACACAACAATTGTAGTTCTACTTTATGAACCTAGCCTTGGTTTCTTTTTATTCCATATAGACTATGTTTCCAAGGTTGAGAGGAAGTGGGAGAATATGACTTTATTGACATGTTGGCAGATCCAACACCTAGTGGGCACTGGTGAAACCACACCCTAGTGGAACCATGTTGTGTGTATAGAGACCAACCATAATCCATTGACCCCAGTGATCAAATTTGAGGTAAGGGTAGGGTTTATACACTTGGCCAAATGTTATTATATTTTGGGTCAGAATCCTAAAGGTCAAGAGCATGGTACAGGAATAATTGGGAGTGTTGGGAACATTTTTAGCTTCCCATCACTGAGATATTTGTACCCTACAACACCCTAGGAGTGTGAAAATTAATATAAATTTTCTACTACTCATGTATTTGAACTATAAACAAGAGATTGAAAATTTCCTCTACTATTTTGTGAAATGGAAATCACAATTTAGAAGCACATGCAATGACATGCAACCATAAAAAAAAACACAAGAACACAATTATTTATAAGGAAACCCAACAAGGAAAAACCATTTCACTGCTTTTCATTAATCATATGAGAATGAGAAAATATTACAATGTCTTTCTTCAATCGTGAAGCACACCCTTCATTGTAAACTTGTTCCCCTATTGATTGTCCTATTATGGCCAGCACTTAGTCAATTCAAGGCCCCATCTTTCTCCCATTTCCTTGCACGATTCCCAAGGAAATTAATTCCTAAATAATAGGAGAATTCACTATTCCCTTGTGAAAATCCCAAGTAGCTGATCGTCTTCCTCAATGTCCAGCATGTACACTCAACTAGTATACAATTAATAATTGCAATGTGCCTTTTACTCCACTTTAGTTTGGCAATTCAAATTTCGTGCATGTTTGGGTTATTCTTAGTTGATTGAGTAGTTTAACTGAGAGATCATTGAGTTAACAACAATTCTATTACTCAATTGAATCAACTAGTTGCTTGAGCTCACTTAACTAAATCAAACTGAAAAGAACTGAATTACATTGCTAAATTTTAGCAACACTACATGCACAACTCTACTTCTAGCCTATAACTAGAATTTACTAAGTAAACAAGTAGAGAAGGCCATGTCACACAAGTTAACTTCCATCCAAGTCATCTTGTTGATTTGGAAAATCGAATTACTAAATTTGACTAAGGAAAAAGTCAAATTTAGCCTTTCTTGCTACATTTTCTAACACTCCCTCTTAGCAAGAAAGGGATTTTGAACCACCCATATCCTGCACCTATGGAATTTGAATTTGCCTCTTGACAATGCCTTTTTCAATATATCTACATCCCGCTTCTCAGTTGGAATGTACTGTAACATCATAATTCTCCTCTGCACACAATTCTGCAAGTGATGGTACCTGATATCAATGTGCTTGGACCTGTTATGAAATACTGGATTTGCAAAGAGTTTGATACAACTCTAATTATCACAATAAATCATTGTCAAATCCATCTATTAACTGAAAATACCCACAAGTATTTTCCTCATCCATATGGCCTCACATTCTTCTTGACTTGTAGCCATGTATTCAACCTCTGTTGAGTTGAGTGCCACATACCTTTATTTCCTACTATACTAGGAAATAGTTGCAGACCCAACACTAAAGATATCACCTGAAGTACTTTTATTATTTGATGGAATCCCTGCCCAATCTACATCAGTGAAGCCTTGGAGCTTCACTCCCTTTTTCCTCCTCTACCATACCCATTCTTAGTTTTTCCTCTGAGGTACATCAACACTTGATTTGTCACCTTCCAATAAAACTTGGTGGGCTTAACCATGGCTTAACTCAACTAATTAGTTGCATAATGTATGTTAGCCCTTGTGTTCATCAGATACATCAAGGATCCCGCAAGATATTTGTAGATGTTAGCATCTACGCCTCTCCTAAAGAAGCACTCTCTTTCCTCCAGTTTGTAGCTAGAGGTGTGTCCATAGGCTTCTATTTCTCCATGTAAAATCTCTAAAGTATTCATAGGCATACTTTCCCTAACTAACAAACATGTCACCATCACCCTTCCATACTTCCAGCCCAAGGAAGTAATGTATCAATCCCAATTCCTTCATTGCTAAATCACTACTCATATCCTCTAATTATTAAGTCATCAACACACACTACCAAGATACACAACTTGACATATACCACAATGTGATAGAGGTTGGCATCTGCTTCACTTTTGGCTAATCCTAATCAACTGATATATGTATAAATTTGAGTGTACCATGCTTAGGGTGCTTGTTTGACACCATACATGGCTCTTTTGATTCTACAAACATATCCCAGTCATATGTCTCAAATCCCTTTGGCTTCTCTTTGTAAATTTCTTCCTCAACAAAATCGAAAAAGGTGGTATTCACATCCATCTGGTGGGTCTTCCATGCCATCTGTGTAGCTAATGCTATAATTCTTATGATCAAGGAATATCTTTCCACTGGTGCAAATGTTTCCTCATAGCCCACTCCCTCTTCCTAAGAGAAACCTTTGGCCACAAATCTAGCCTTGTGCTTCTCGATGCTCCCATCAGTTGCATGCTTCACTTTGTAGATCCATATGGAACCAACTACTGACTTGTTCTATGGCCTTAGAAACACCTCCCATACATTTTTCTTCATGATGGAGTCATACTCCTCCACCATGGAATCAACCCACATTGGTTGAGAAATTGCTTCCTCAAATGAAGAAGGCTTTGACTCAATGAGATCTATAATGAGAGCCATATACCCAATGTACTTATCTCGTGACCTCATCTTCTTGTGCTAATATGAAGGAGCTCCCACATGCTCTAATGCATCTTGTACCAATCTATCAACTTCTCGTGTTCTCTTCCTCCCCTCTACGAAATATTCTGGTTGAGTGGGTGCCTCCACTCGACCTCTTGTTTACTCCTCTACATGTGGCTACTCCAAAACCTCCTAAAGCTCTGAATGAATCTCCTCCATAGGAACTATAAGATCCTCTTATTATGAATAGTAAACTCTCACTCGAGAGATCATCTCATAGCCTTCTCCTCATCAAATTTGACCTCTCTCCTCATTACTATCACCCTCTGCGACGAAAAATACACCCTATAGTTATGTGGTGTCCCTATGTGTCCTACAAAGGATCCCATCTCAGTTGTAGGCTCAAGTTTCTTCTTGTTATCCTTGGAGACATGACAATACACAATAGCTCCAAAAATTCCAAAATGAGATATAGTTGGCTTCCTTCCATAGAAAGCTTCAGGTGTGATCATGCCAAGTATTCTATGAGGACTATGGTTCTAGAAATAGTCTGTGTTGTTGCACGCTTATGCCCATAATTGTAATGGTATCCCTGATCATGTAACATGGCTCTTGATACTCCCACTATTATTTTGTTATTTATTTCAACTACCCCATTTTGTTGTACGTTATGGGGTGTTATCAGTTCACTTCTAATACCATCTTTGGCACAAAAGTACTTAAAGGTGCTAGATACATATTTTACTCCATTATCACTTCTCAGGGCTTTCAATTTTTGACCAGTATCCTTTTAAACCAATGCTTTGAATTCATCAAATTTTGAGAAAGCTTCATCTTTCTTTTGCATGAAGAAGATGCAACATTTTATTGAAAAGTCATCAACAAAAATAAGATAATGATTGTGTTTTATTGTAGAGGTTGTAGAAAATGGTCCACATACATTAGAGTGGACTCACTCCAATATTTCTCCAACTATGTTATCTCGAAGCTGGAAGGTGGATTTGACACATTTCCCAAATGTGCATCCCTTGTAGACATCATGTTGGTGAAGGGTGCATTTCGGAAGACCGGTGGTAATTTTCTTCATGATTTTTAAGGCCCCATGGTGTAAGTCTCCCATGCGTATGTGCCAGATTTCTCCAAAATCCAAACTCTTCACTTCTCCTACCTTGGTACTTAGTGCAACATAAGCTTCCACCTCAAATTTGTATAGGTTCTTCACAAAAACTCCAATTTGTTTCACTTTCTTGATAGCTACATGTCTCAGAAAGGATTTCCCCTTAACGAAAACAACATCATAGCCATGATCCTCCAATACAACTATAGAGATCAAGTTCTTCTTCATCCAAGTACATACATGACATCTTTCAAATGAAGATGGGAGCCTGACTCCCTCTTAAAGGTTATAACACCAATTTCTTTGGTATTGTACCAACCATCATCCCCAATTTTTATGTGCATCTAGAGATCCTTCTCCTCTAAGCTACTAGAGAAAGTTTTACATCATGTCATATGGAACTAGGCACCTAAATATATATACCACACACTCCCCATTATAGTGTTTTCCATACATGCAATTAGGGTGAAGTCTAATTTGAATTTTGAGGCAAGTGCTTCACTTCTTGCTCATCTTGAAGGATTCTTGTTATACTTATTGTGCAAACACTTTGTTGCATAGTGGTCGAATTCATGGCAATGAAAACATTTTATCTTGCTCAAGTCCTTCTTCTTTCCATTGTTCTGGCTAATTTATGGTTTTCTTTGGGCCTTCTTTCCATTTCCCTTCTTTCCCTTTCCAACCAAGGGAAAATTCCCTTCCTCCTCAGATTTGAATGTTACTCCATCTCTAGTGTTCCGTTGAATTTCTTCCTGCACTAAATCAGATCGAAGTCTCTCCCAATTTGGTAATTTCTCCCTTCCATTTATAGAGTCCCAATAGTTGTGCCAAGATTTTAGAATGCCTAATAGGGCTAAGATCATTATTTCTGGAGAGGGAATATTTTCTCCAACTCCTCCAAGCTCATCTCGACACTGAGTGAACCTGGAGAGTAATGTGGAATGGTTTCTCCTTTCTGCAATCAGATATTTATGAGCTTGCCCCTCTATTTCAATCCTATTGGTGTGTTAATATTCAAAGTAACTTTTCCTTCCCCTAATATTATTTGTTAACTTGAGGAGGTGGAGGATTTTGACGATGGAATGTTATGCTTTTATAAGAAATGTGAGTAGGCCTTTTACTTAGATGTTCTAGGTAAAATAATTTGTTCATATGTTGTTAGATACAATCCAAGAGGAAGGCCTATAAAGTATAAATAATTATGGTTGGATCAATATATTATTTTGTAGCCATATTTTAGAGCAAAATATTTGAAGGAATCAACTTTATGTGTAATTTTTACTACTTCTCCCTCCTTGTAAATTTCCAAAGAAAAGCTTTAGGATCAATCTTGAGGCCTTAAATGACCACATTTTTTGGTCTCAACCTTATTTTGGACCTCGATTTCATAATTCACATACCTATTGATAGCGAAAAAAAATCCCAACAATAGCTTGTGTCTCTCTATGGTATGAGGTCCTAACTAGACTTCACAAAATTTGGTATGAAAGGACAATTAAAAATTTGGCTTAGCTCCCATGCTTAGTTGTCTATAAGTACTATGATATGTGCGTGATAATTACAATGATGGGTGCACCTATGGTGCTAGTAGCTATACTGAATACAAGAATGCAATAATTTAACCTATTTAAAGGGGGAAATTGATGAAAAAATTTGAGTTGATGAGTAGAAAATTACATATATCCACATTTAAGGATTGTTTATTATAAACCTGGAAGGCATTTCACACATAGCTCATTAAAAGAAGACATAGAATAGTCATTGACGAAACTAATAAGTACCCAATGTAGAAGGAAACCAAATTGAAACCAAGTACAAGGGATGATACTTCCGAAGGATCAAATATGCAATTCTTCTTCTCCAATAAGTCCTTATTAAGTACCTTTTGAATCTGAAATCTGTTGCAGGCAGTTGTCAAACTCATTAGCTAATAATTGAGGAGAACGTTAAGAGTATCTATCATATCCATTGGTTCTCATAGTTTATTCTTTACCTCTTTAAACGTGATAATTTCCTACTCAAGTATAAAGGATAACTCATATGTCTTTTGCTTCTTATTATGTTGTTATGACTGTTCTACCTATTCTCTCATTTGGACATTTTCAGTAACAAGTTAGTGAACTAGTTGTTGCATTGAGTCCAATCGGTCCTCACTTTGGCTTAGGCAAGCTAGTAGTAGTTTATCCATAACTAAACTTATCCAATTAGTCTAGACAACTTCCTTTTCTTTATTTTTTCATAGCATGATAATCTCCTTCCTCATTCTCTTCCACCTCATAGAGGTTTCTCTAGAGACAACATGAAATAGTTGAAATACCTAAATATCCAATACATCTTTTGGATCATATTGCTAGTTGAGTTAGTTTAAGTTATTGTGTTGAGGTAAAATGGCCCTTCATTTTCACTGATTTATAATTGTGTACTTTCTTATGTGTTCTTATTTTATATTTTTAAAATATACATATTTCAAATTTTGTTCAATTGATAAGTTTAAAAACATAACAAATACATATCATCGTACAATAAAAAAACATAGGAAGTATACTTTTTACTCAATTTGCATAGGATACAATGTATTGCCTTTGGGTAACGAATATCATATTGGGAAATATAACCTTTGGATGTAGCACTTTATACGGGTAAGAAACACTCTCCTTTGAAGGGTATTGGTCATTGCATTAATTCAAATACATAATTTTTCAACTTGAAACAAAATATGATCTCTCAAAAATGTTTCTTATATCCATAAGACATAGCTTAAGTTCCAATAGCAAATGAAGTCATAAATAAACGAAAATGGGTAGTAATTAGAAATGAAAATCTATTATTAGGGATAGGGACCATAATGATACTAATCATTTGGAATTTAGGACATTATCGACCCATTTTTAGAGTTGTCATGGATTTATGTGGCATAAAATTTGTTTGGTAAGTTTTCTTTTATGGAGAAAACATTTTATGTTTCGTGAAAACATGAAGTACATATTACGACCTACTGAAATAGGGTTATATGTCATTGGGAAAGGTAGATATAACCTAGAATGTTAACCTTTTTAAAAGATAAGAGGACATGTTTCCTCTTGTTGATATAAAAACCAAAACCTAAAAGTTTGGCTACGTAGACCATTGAGAGACTAAGAATTACAAACAAATATTATGAAGGAATAAGATAAAAAGATATTGGTAAGGGAAATTTTTATTTTTTGGATATAATCCAACACTTTTATTTGACGTGAGAGTATTCAAAGGGCTTCCATGAGGATAATATTTGCAAATATGATGATACACTTACATGATTATCTAATTTATTTGTAATTTTATTTCCAGTTCTTCTTATGTGGGTTGGGATGATCATCAAAATGGAAGGAAGGAGAAATAATACTCATATGAGTAGGATTTGATGTATGAAAATACAAGAAATTATTCTAGTTTAGCTTCATTCTAGGATTCAATTGATTATGTTTATTACAAGTTGAGAATCTCCCACCCCATAAGTTAACTCTAGGCTTGAGTCTAGGAAATCAGTAGTACATCTTGCAAGGCTTTCAATTTTACGACATTGTTACTATTATATCCCACTAAAAATATATAAATGTAGATATGGGATCCCAAATTATCCATGAAGATACACCCATATCCCACCTTGCCTGGGTTACCTTTTCAAGCGCCGTAAAAAAGTCAGCATTAGAAAATTAAGGGGAGGAGGGATCTAAGAGGATGGAAATAAAATTGTAGAAGAGAAGAGAAGGGGGGAATATTAATTCCTAGAATATATAACTGACTATGACGTACCAAGAACTCCTCGCATAAGATGTGCTAGTCTTTGTGTATTGAGGTCTGCATGATAATTGATTCCTTTACATTATTTTGAACTATGATCCAATGAAAGTTGTGAAGGACGGAGAGATTCTTGAATATACGATAATTCCTCTGTTTCAAAATATCTAGAAGAGGACACTTAGAAGGGTATTGAAAATGAGGCTCAGGTTAGGATTGTTAAAACGATGAGCCCTCCACTGTTAATAATGCAAGGGAGACTAGATATATCACAATTTTAACTCTTCATGCTAGCTTGTAGATTTCTCAATAGATGACTGCAATAGGGAGAAATCTTGCAGAAGTGCTCCACATTTCAGCTTCATGAAGGCACAAAGAATAACAAGAGATGTCCCTATGATTTCATTTCTGAATGTTATTCCGAGTTAATATTTTCCATTTAGCAAGGGGCAATAGGAAGATGGAAATTTTCAGCCATATATTTCTTTGGTAGATGCTACACAAAATGGAATATTTTAGAAATTCTTCGAATCACAGTTCCAAGATATAGGCCTCACGAATGGAAGGGAATCCATCTCGCTTGTAACCCCATTCTAGTTATGTACTAAGTGCGATATCAGTATGGTTCTTTATTATATCTTCCACCAAAAGTTCGACCAAGCCTCTTGAACCGTGACTTTATTCCATCCTTCACAACTATGCATGCAAATGCAATAGCTACAACTCGAACTTCCGTCATTGGATGTTAAAGAAAATGTTTTCATTGAATTGTTCCAGCAGTTCTAATGTCAATGTTCAGAAAATTTATAATTGTAAACACAATTTCATCTCTGTCATTTGTACTTTGTGTAATAAAAAAAATAGCTTCCTTCTTTACACCGGTCATTGTGAAGTCCATTCCATTCTTCCTGAATGTAGTCAAATTGAATTAAGTAGTCCGTGTGAATCCTTTGCTTGGGCTCAAACTATATCAGCATATAGTGAATAAGATGGGTGTATTATTTGAAGAGGCCTTCATTACATTGGAAAAAAAATAATCAAAACCACAGCACCAAAAATGTCATAAGTTTGGTCTTGTAGAACATGACCTTAGACCTTTAGAGACAATGAAATGTAGTTATAACATGTGAAAAACTTGATCACTTCAATTCGAGTACTTGTAATTTTTCATATAGCACCTGCTATAACATAGTTTCAAATAGCACTTGTTTCATAATATGTTTGGTTCAATGCAAAAAGTATGCAAAGAAACAAGATTGAAATTAGTGAGGTCCATGATGCTGCTTTCCTTCCCATGACCTTCAATCCTACCTGACTGAATTTGTGACCCAACGAACTGGTAAAAACCTTTCTGACATCCTAGCCCTATGAAACCTCCACAAATTCCCTAACCCTCTATGCCCAAACCCTAATTTCGACCCATAATGTTTCCAAACCATGTGCTCAAATCCTCAAGTTCCTATCAGCTCTATTAGCCTCCTTAGAGGACCCTTAGTATCCAAACTCTTTCAAATTTATTCCTCTCCTCTCTCCCGAAAACTTCAACAAACCCAAATATGACAAAATGACCAGATTTGCTTCTCGCCATCCTCTCCTTCCAAGAGTTATTCCCTCTCCTTCCCCAAAATATTTATTCCCCATTAATGGTTCACTTATCCATTGTTTAAGTCCCACAACTGACATTCTCTCCCCCTCGCATCCAAATAATAAGGAATAATACATGATAAATAATTAAACAGTTTTAGTTATTTAATCAAAGTCAAAGAGTCATGAGAGGGCCAAAATTAATTTAATACTAAATTATTCATAAGGTTATACTTAAAAGCATAGTCAATCTTAATCAATGTTAATGCAAAAGCTTAATCTTTAATCAAACATCTAGCATAATATACCATAGAATACTAGCATATCCATGTGAGTTATGGGTATGTAGATATCATATGCATACCTTGTATTTATACCTCAATACATTTTTTTTTTCCATTTAGTCCAATAGGTTCCTTTTTTGGAGAAACATATCAATCACTAACATTTATTAATGACTTCTAAATATAAAGCGCTCGAAAGTGGAATGATATTTGTTTATATTTTAATTGTAGTCCACTAGTTTTACCTCTGGGATTTGTAAAGGCACTTCAATAAATTTAATATATCAATTCAAATTACACAAGTGACACCATATAAAGAGAATACATTAAATTGAGGTTGGTTATTATCATATTTGCATTGAAATTATACATTTGTTTTTTGGTTAAGTCGAGAGAAAGAAATCTACTTTCACTACGGAAAGGGGCAAACAATAAGTTATTATTTTTTTTTGCAAGGAAATTCCAAATACATTATCATATTAGTTTAGTAGTTGTCATCTATTAATATAAGTATACAATTGAGGAATGGAAATGGCATCCAAATGAGAGACCACGAAATTAACAAACCTTGGACTTTGTGTGAGATCTCTGCCTTATACCCTAATTTTCTTAGGAGTTTCTCCTATGATATGGTGAAGCATGTATCCCAACATAGACTAAATTAAATTAACACCCAATTTTTCACTAGTATAGATATTATATCTTGTACCAAATGGAAGTAGTCCATTGTCATGGCCCTCCATATCAACATTTTCTTCAATAAATATCTTAGGCCTAAAGGTAAATGGGCTCTTCCATATAGTTAGGTCTTTTAAAACGGCTTGCATATTAGATCCTTTAGATTTATTATGATCACCAATCGTCAATATTTTATGTTTTTCTATGAAAAATCATTAGAGAAGTGGGTGAACATGCAAAGGTCCTTTTTTGAGATATATTAATGAATTATAGATGACTAAAATCAATGTCACTCATCACTTAATCTAGTTTGTCTTATGTTAAAAGTATAAACATACCATTCCATAGGTGAATATATTAATAAGATCCCCTAGAGAAACTATTAATGAAGATGATCCCAAAAAATAAGCACAACACCCTTTGTCAAAATTATCTTCATCCCAACATGATATATCATACTATTAGGTGATATTGCATATATTTATTTATTGGTGATTACAGATCTTATGTCACCCTAAACATAATACATCCTCCTAATAATATTTTCACTCCTTACAAATAAATCTTAATATTAAATGTGTATTAACCTTTGCATAATGGTAATGGATATAAATAATGCAACAATAAAAATTCTAATTCTTCTAAATGATAACCAATTATAACTTTAACACCGTTTATATATTTTGTACAATAAAAATTTATTTTGTTTCAAACTCTTTTTCAAGTAGACTAAATATATTTTCCTTTAATTGTACAATAATTTGTGTGTATTATCTATTAAATATGCATTAACCTTTTCCATAATAGTAATGGATATAAAAAATGCAATCGAAACAAATCTAGCAGAAAAAATTAGTTCTTCTAAATGAGAACCAATTATAACTCTAACACCCTTGATATATTTTGCACGAACAAAAATTGTTTTGTTTCCAACTCTTTTTCAATCATCTAAATGTATTTTCCTATAGTTGTTCAATAATTTGTGCACTACACACAAGTTTCCCATACCCCATTGGATTTCCTATTCTTGCTACTCACTCAATTGATTCAGCAGAGAGGAGCCCATAATCAAAGGGAAAATATGGAGAGAAGTGTGCCAGGCACCACAACAACTATTGATTTGACAGAGAGGATCTCATAACAAAAGGGAAAAAATGGAGAGCAGTGTGGAGATTTCGAGGAGCCACAGTAACTGTTGCCCCTCCTCACCATGACACTGCTAGCAGGGCCATAGGATTTACTCTTAGCATCCATGGGGTGCAGAGTCTGGAAGGAGACCATAACTAAAGGGAAAATATGGAGAGCAATCTGGAGATTTCTAGGAGCCATAGTAACTATTGATTCAACATATAGGAGCACATAGCCAAAGGGAAAAAATGGAGAGCAGTGTGGAGATTCTAGGAGCCACAATAAAGCCATAGTAACTGTTGGCCCTCCTCACCACGATACTACTAGTGGGGCCATGGGATTTACACTCAACATCCATGGGGTGCAAAGTATGGAAGGAGCCCATAACCAAAGGGAAGAATGGAGAGTAGTGTGGAGATTACCATGAGCCACAGTAACTATTGATTCAGTAGAGAGGAGCCCATAACCAAAGGGAAAAAATGGAGAGCAGTGTGGAGATTGCCATCAACCGTAATAACTATTTCCCCTCCTCAACACGACACTACTAGTAGGGCCACGAGATTTACTCTCAGCATCCATGGGGCGCAGAGTCTGGAACAAAGTGTTCACATAAAAATACCAAAATCTCAGGTCCTGTAACCTCCTTCTTTGTCTCGTTTTCTCTCTTCAAACAAGTTAAAAAATTAAATTTCTCTAAATGTATGGATAAATTGTAGGATCAAGATATGCAGTTGGCCTCCAAATCCCCTAAAAACCTAGTTACGGAACACTGACCAAACATAGGAATGTATTTCAAATCTAGGGTTTGTAGGGTTTGTGAATAAATGTACTATGTTGAAAGATGTTGCCACCTCCATACCCAATTTTCAGGATTTAGGTATTAAGGGCTTGACTAGGATTTGTAAAAGCTTAGCCCTATTTATAGCAACAAAATCCTCAATTTTTCCTACTTTTTCTCCTTCTCAAACCTTGACTACATTTTGTAGTCTTGTGCGGAGCTCCTCAACACATAAGCTCTTCAATACTTCTGAATTACCCTCTAATGGTAGCGATTTCCATTGTAAATTGGTCATGGCAGTTTGTATTTTCTTCTCGGATTCTCAAGGAAAGGACGATATTCCACATTTAGCACAACTGTCACCTTCTGAGTAGATAATGTAACGTTGGGACTATCAGGAATGCACCAGCGACAAACACTCCTCTTATGTTGTAGTAATATGCTAGCTGCAATGGTGTTTTGTAATGCACATGGGAAACACCATTCACTACATAATGTTGTTTGTCGTCAATAGTGGGGGCTTAGTTTGAGACGATTATTGTTCGAGTAATCTTGATTTTCCCATAGTGGAAAGATCCTGGTGGATTTGGACGAGCCACACTGGCTGTCAAGTTCCATCTGTACAACAATAGCCATTCAAAATTTGAGAACTTGATTATATAGGATAGGTACAAACTCCTAGATATTTTAAAATTCAACTTTCTTTAGTTGAGATTCTTTGGGGCTTCCTCCTTCTTAAACATAAACTAAACAATATAGTCTAGAACATGCTTTGGGAGACCTGAACCTGGATAGATGAGATGGCAAGCCACAATCGCAACTACTCGAACCAAAAAACCATTAACCATTCTTTGAAATTTATTTTTAATAACTATCCCTAATTTCTATGATGATCTTTTATCTATATTTTATGGTAATCGTAAAACATTATCAATCATACAGATATACATTCATCTATCTATCTATCTGTAAAATCTATAAGATTATCTCACACATGCATTATGCTAAAACCAAAGTAATCAGGGAAAAAACCAAGCCTGATGGTTCTAGACTGGTTCATAGACCAATCAATCTCGGTAGCGGAAAATGTCAGTATTAAAAATAATAGGACTTTTCAAACAAGTAGATGCAACAATGTAACATCCTTGAGGTGGTTGATCCGTAGTGACCAGAACAGAGTAGGACTAGCCAACATGAATTTCAAGAGAATCACATAGAATTTGAATGGTGTGAGATCCTTCTACCTCCACAAGCTTCAATTTGTGACCCTGAATCCTGAAGTTCAAAGATGATGACAATCCCACATTTGAAATTCAGAGGTGGTATATTTTCCCTGCAGATTAACAGATGGGTCATTTTAGATACATCTTAAGAGAAGAAGCAATGGATTCATCATCCATCATAGAAAATCAAAATAAATTGGATCTTGTGAATTGTTGAAAGGCTAGAAACCCATGTACTAAATCTTCCAAACTACCTTATGATAGAGATTAGTGATAAGTACCTTATTCCACTGTAATTTCTATTTCATTTGGCAGCCCGTGACCATGAATGTGAACAAAATCAGGAGTCGAGCGTCCTTCTAAGGATCTGCCCAAAGATAGAATATGGTTAGATTGATGCATTGCAAGAGAACATTCTGGTGGACAGGCTGAAGTTGAACATACCCAGTCTCTTTAATTTCAAGAGATATACATGTTTCAGGGATGGATTAATAACTTACTAAAGTGTTGGTTTTGTACCAGTCACCTATAAGTAGAGTGATATCACCATCAGGTGGAGGGAATGGAATAGGGATCAGGGCCCTGCTAGCTACATTTAGTCCTCCAAATCCCCCTGCAACTTTCTACAAATACAATGATGGAAAGTAATAGTAGCTACCTATCTGGTCCTTCACCTAGAACTTGTACATAAATTTTTCCCCTGGTATGGGGTAGTTTGTGCTAGGTACTCCATCTTGCCATGAATTTCTTCATTGTTGGATGCCACTCCTGTAGCAAAACTTATTTAAAAACCTAAATGAAATATTGAATATCACCAAAGAAATACATGAATCTCAATCAGCCAATCCAAAAAGATAGAACCCAAAGAATATACCAAGTTAATAAGAAATCTTTATCCAGGTTGTTAAATACATTCAAAAATATGTTATCATTAGTGACATTGTCAATCTGGGGTCTAGGAAATTGTCCATTTATTAAAATCCCCTGCAACAATAACAGAATGTGTCTCAGAAAAATCCTGGCAAATCATATGTGAGCTACAACTATTGGCATTGAAACATGCCTGAGATTTTTTAAAACTGTACCTGTTGAGGAATACCAAGAGGCCATATTGTGCCCCATGGAATGTTCCATGTAAAATATCTATAGGGATCTTCAGCTAGAGAATAGCCAAAAAATGCCATGATGAAAAATAGCCTCAAGGAACCCATTGAATTCTTGCTGAAGTTCTTTGGCCCTTTTTCTAGGTCTTGATTTATATTTTTATTGGTTTCCAGCAAGATAGGATTATTCAATGATAGTTTCTCTTACTCTACATGTTAAGCAATTGGCTTCTTCAAAAAATATGTTGCATTCTCATATATATTTGAGAAAATAATAGCCAAATAACATAGATCTTGCAATACACAACAGTTATATCAAAAGTAGTTATAATTAAACTGAATGGATTAACTATCCACATTCCATAGACTTAGACTGAGATAGTATAAGCAATCTATACCTTACTCCAAATTTTTTGTAAACAACCCAACTAAAACCAGGCCTTAAAATTACACACCAAATGCACAAATTCTTGGGCAGCTCTTTACTCCATTCTACGACTGGCTTGTAATTTTTTATTATAAAAATGTACCATGATTGTGTTTGTGGTTTTATTGATGTACAAGCCTGACAGAGTTAAGATGACAGAGAGGATAAAGCTCAAGGACTCATTATTGTCCTCCTCTCAGCTTCTGTCAGTGATGTAAAGCAACAAAGTATCACATGCACTTCCTCTGAGGATATCCTATAAAATTTAGCATAAAAGTGCTCATGAAATTTTCATGTAGTTTCTACGTCATAATATGTAAACCAATCAAAATAATTTAAATTTAAAAAAAGGCACATGCAATTATTTTGGAGGGAAAAGAATAAAAACCTCCTTATTAGCCTATAATCTACTTTTTATCTCATAAAAATTGGAGGCCTTCCCTTTTCCTTTAGGCTATTCCTTCTCTAATGTTGCAGATTCAAGATGCAAATTTTAGTCAAATTTGGTTTAGAGAAGATTGTCATATTCTATCCAACGCTAATGTTTCAATCTTTCTATGATCTTGTTTCTAATGCTATACCATACTAGTATTAATAGTTTGTTTGAGTATATTAAGAATTTAAATGTATTCACATTTTATGTTAAGTTTTACATCTAAATCCTTTTCCTTGTAGCACTCTTTGTGAAACATAATTCATGTTTTTCCATAAGCTATTGTTATGCCAGCAACCAAATTCTAGTGGTGTGATAGTTCTTACATTTTTGTTTTAGATTTTGGCAATTGCTTTTCTAGTTTAATATGTGTAACTTCTTGAAAGGCTTTGAAGGATGGAGTAAGTAATTGTTTAGTCAACATATATTTATGTCAATGTGTACTTTTATTGTTCATGCACATCTACATATGTACTACATGTATGCAAGTATAATTGAAAGGTACCCACAAGACTGTGATGTGCATTACAATTGGGCTTTGGTTCTGCAGGTATTTACCGCACATCTAAATGAATGGTTAGAAGTATTTTTCCAATCATAGAATTTATTATGGTAAAATTATCAATGAATGGATGAATGACACGAATAGATGAGAGGTGAGAGGGTGGATCTTGTTAGAACTTATCAAACTCGTAGTATAGATAGGCTTATGATTTTATACCTTATGGGGATATAGAAACCCTCTGATTGTTAAAATACTTCCTTTTGAGGTGAGGAATTTCTCATAGGGGTATGCCTAAAAGGCTTTTATTTTCTTTGTGCAAGTCATATATCCCCAACAAAGTGTTGTGATTTTTGCAATCGATTGAAAGGTAAAACAATCTAAAGGAGACAAATTGAATTTCCCTATCTGTTGAATCAAATTTCTAAAATGAGAAGAAAGTAGGACAAGAGAGAAACTCATAAGGTCATATAACTTATCCTTATTATTTATGTGAGAGGCTTGAATGATGTGCCAATATTGAAAGAACATAGCACCTCACTAATCAACCAAGTAGCCATGAACATCCACTTGATGCCAAAGCTTTACTCCTCTAAGTCAGGTTCATAGAGAGTAGTCATTATAGTATGGGAACAATTCTTAATAGTTGACGGTCAATTTAGCTTATTCCCACTTGAATGTTTCAGACGATGGGGTCTAGTGCTTTAGCCACAACCCATCCCCTAAACTCTCTTAAGGTAGTTGGAAGGATAGGGAAAAATGACCCTTCAAACACTCAACTAATGGCCCATCTATCATTTTAGTGTGTACAAACTACTTCAGAAAAGTTTCCATCTTACTCAGACTGGCTAGATTGAAATCCCGAGGGATTCATGTTAAACAAATGTATCAGACTTAATTGTGGATATTAATTAAAGATGATGTGCAAACACAACTCGCCATGGAGTCCTTCCTAATAAGGATCAGGACAAATGATATATTCTTTATTAAACATAACTTAGAAGATGAAGAGTATTTCCACTTGTTTGTTGAAGCTACAAAGGTTGTGACCAACTTGATCTTATGACTAACCAAGCACTATGTAAGGCATCCTAAGTGGGATGAAAAATGTTTGATGATATGGATATAGTAAGTACACTCCTTTGCATTACTCCTTTGCATTAAGCCTTACTCTGTATCTTTCTTGTACCCTCACTGCTTGTTAGATTTGGCTTCCTGTTACTAGTAAAACTCTTGGCCCCTTGTTGATATTTATGGAAGTTGATATTTTTCTTGGATTCCTCTTATGTAGAGGTGTAAGGTTGATCTAAAGATCATCTGATTATGACATGTATTCATGGAGATATGAATTTATTTGTGTTATGGGACAATTCATCAAGGTCTACCAACAACCAAATTTCCCCCACTTGTGCTCAACATTTTAGTATAAAAAGAGGTTGCTTGCTAGTCATTTGGACACACACTCTTCTTGTGATCTCCTCCTCTTCACTTCTCTTTATGTTTTGGTGGAAGGAGTCACTAAGAGAATACGATGCCCTTGAGGGTTTTCATTAACCCTAGACACTATTTAAAGAAAAACTGTACTCTACGCTAAGAGGAGATACCCTAGCCCTACTTACAGTCTAAAGGGAGAGAAGACTCTACGCTACCCTAATATGGTAGAAGCCTAATGCTGTCATGGGGGCCAAATCTTATGGTGGAGTCTTCACAACGTTCCACACTATCCTAAATGGGACCTTTCTACACAGCAATAAGGAGCCTAAGTATGCTACCCTAAATGCTGTCAATCTAACGTTGTTCCCTATGGAGATGACCTTAAGGCCTAACGCAGAATAAGGTGAGGTCTACACACTGGTATAATCCATAGTCATTTAGGGTTCTAAGCAGCAAGAGAAGGATTCATGTACATTAGAATAATGAAGTCTTAAATAGATCCAGACGCAGTCAAAAGGAAGTGTTTCTTTGACATGGCAGACAATGTCATGGTATGGTAAACAACATGTATATACATGATATGGCAGAAAATTCTCTGATATGGTAGACAATGCTTTGACATGGAAGATAGTGAACAACCTGTATATGCATGGTATGGCTAACATGATTTTGGTATGTCAGAAAGTATATATATTATATGACATGGAAAAAATAGTATCCATGATAGGGTAGTCTTCCCAGTGACATGATATAGTAGACATGGTAGAAATCTTGATGTATCACAATCCAAACATCATTCTATGGAGACACCTAGTTGCAGTTCACTACTGGGCTAGGCCACAAACCATAGCCAATAGTGGAGACCTTTTTAGGAGTCATTTTCATATGCAGTCCTATAGTGCAGCATGGTTATAAGCGCAACATGGTGATAAGGTGCATGGAGGAACAGGATGAGTTTGGTAGTAGGGTACATGGGTAGCATGGTGTAGTAAGGTACATGGGAAGCATGGTGCAGTAAGGTACATGGGAAGCATGGTGCAGTAAGGTGCATGGGCAGCATTTTGTGCATGGGTAGCATGGTGCAGTAAGGTGCATGGGCAACATGGTGTAGTAAGGTGCATGGAGCAACATGGTGGAGTATGGTGTAGCACAATGGATGCACCATGATTATGGGCATGGATATATAGCACCAACATGGTGTATTACAATATACATTGAGTGTATGATGGGTGAATCATAGTGCAATTAAGGGTACGTCAAAGTGCAGCTCAGTGATGGGAGCAACAATGTAATGAGAACAACTCATTGTTGGGTGCAGCTTCGATGGATGCAACAAGGTGACAATGAATGCACTGCCTGTTGGATGCAGCATGGTTAATGTAGCATACTATATGCTGCAACATGGTTAATGCAACATACTATATGGTGCAGCATGGTGATGGAATCATCTGTGTTCTAATCATCTACCTCATGTGTTATCTTTCTAGGGAAGATCTCTGCTCTTATTTTGACAAGTCAAAATCTTGACTTCTGATGTATATGTACTATTTCTCTCTCTACTGAACTATTGAAGAATATAAGAAGAATTGATCAAGGGTTTCCCCACATTAGGGTTTGTCCCTGGCTGGTGCCACATCTTGTGCCCTCTTGCCTTGAATTGTTTTCTGTGATTTATGTGTATGTTCTATTTGCATTTTACTATCATGCTAAATGCGATTGCTAATCTGGAATTGATATTGAGCTAATATGGAAAATTGAAGTAAATTTGCTCTCAACATAGAACATACCTAAAATTAACATAAAAACCATGAAAAACAAAGGAATAACCAACACATGAACTACTTAAATGAAGTTGAGAAAGTAGTACAACCTTCTTATTGGACAAACAACCAACAATATAGGTTGCACGAAGTATCCACACTGTGTTGCAACATGATGACCAAATCATTGCATTGTGTGTCATCGGAAGTAAGAAATTTACCTTATTACGATGGTTTAACTGACCTAGATATATTTTTGGATTCTTTTGAAATAGAAGTTCCAGAGGATCACCGCTTTCAAGTGCTGGACTTAGCACTGCTTGCTAGGCCCACACGGTGGTGGGGTATGCATAAAGATAGATTTGAAGAATGGAGAGACTACAGGAGGATGATGAGGATGAGATTCAGTCACCCTAAAGTATGGTTAACTGAGAAGTACAAAGGGAGAAATGATCAACGCGATCATTTTCCAAAGTGGACTAAGGTTTACGGAATGGAGCCCCAGCCAGAGTGGGTGCATTTATTCTGTTACACTTTGGATATAATCCCTATGAACTGGTATTTGGAAACGGAGCTCTCCCATAGCACCATAGAATGGGATATATTAAGAGAAGGGTTCGTGAGGACATTCATATTTGAATATGGATTTGAAAGTATTGATGAAGCATTACAGGAGGTTAAGGTTGTGATCTTCAAAATTCCACAGGATCCTTTGGAATTGGTTCAACTCGATTGGAGTACCCAACTGGACCATGCGCTGGAATGCTGATCCAAGGAATATTAACATCCCAGAAGCAGAAGGCCACCGCGAGGTAGAGGGACCGTAGATAGAGAATCCAAACATCACAGTGCCATTGAAAGCTAGGCAAGTAAACATTGGTATAGAAGCAGAGCCAAACTTTGCAAAGATTGGGGATTAATGGGATGATTCTGTAGTAGTTAAAGTCACTGAGCGGCTTCATGAATATTAGGATTTATTCCCTACAAAATTTTCAGACATGAAAGGCATCATATGCGATTTGGGAGTGATGAAAATAACTTTGAAACTAGATGTGAAGCCCGTTAAGTATAGACCTGTTGTGCTCTACAACAACCCTCCATTTCATACCATTTTATTCATAAAACTATAATATGAGATGGGTCCCTTTTTCTTTTTAATTGGTATCAACTTTGTATTATTCAAAAAGGTCCGAAAAAAAAAATGAAAGCATTATAAAAAACCTTTTTGACAAACCAATTATTTGGTCTTATAATATAAATAATTAATCTTTTATCATTGCGATAAAGCGATCACAAGATCTCATATCTCAATGACAAAGGAGGCATAATGTTACACTAAAAAATGTCACCTTGACTACTTACAGTTAGTATGGCTCCAATCAACAAGTCATGCTACCCTCTTAGGCAAGTCTCATGCCTCTGTTATCCATCTCAAACTCAAAGAAGAGAGAAAGTCTTGTAAAAATCATGTTTATCTCTGGGGTCGCAGGTTCTCTCTAGCCTTACCTGCGGGGACGCTGACCATGTTCACAAAATCTGCGTCCATGGACGCTCTGTATGTTAAGGGACAGGTGCGTCCCTCTGTAAAAGGCAAAATGCGCGAGTTTTATCTTGAAAAAGTTACTTGTGGTTACTTCTAGAACATTCTAGAGGTCGGTTTGATGAAATGGATGCGCCTCCAGTTGGTTCATGTATCTCTATTAAGGGGGAACTTATCCCATCAATAAGGGAGCTATCCCACCCATAGAGGGGGATGATCCCATTGATAGTGGACCTGAATAACCTCTTTACAGCACTATAAATGAAGGCATTGAGCCAGAAGGAGAGGAGGTTGGAGCTATACATTTTCTTTGGGTAAATGCTGCAGGATTTAGGTCTTCCATTAGAGCCTTTGTGAGGAGAGATTGTCTTCACTTGATTCTACTTGGGAGAGGGTGAGCTTTGTCAAAGTAGAGGAAAACCCTTGATGGACCCTGGGAGGAACTTGCACAACACCAAGGCCAGGTTGTAAGAGTTTCTTTGTTTCGTTATTAATACAAACTGGTTTATTTTTCTCAATAGCTTGTGTTAATGAGTTATTTCATGTGTTCCTTGGTCTGCATGTTGAATATATGTTTTATTATATGAAATGCAAGTGCTTGGTAATTGTTTGATTGTTTGTGGTTGCAGGAATTGACTTGAAGGAGGAGCTCATCCGGATCGTCAAGAACGGACTTCAACAACAGCGTTTTGGAATAAGGTAAGCCTAAACACTTGTAGTTTTCATGTTGTAAAAGGTGTATTTAGAGAAAGATCACTCCATTTTGTCTTGTTTGTCATTAGAATGTCTTAGACTTCTAGGAAGGTCAGTCGTGTCCGCACCCTTGACAGATTCCGTGTGACAAATTGGCGACTCCACTGGGGAATCCATTAATGAGAGAGTCTTTTCCTTTATATGAACTTTGCTTTGAGAAAATCATTTTTATTTTCTGGTTTTTGACTGTGAGAATTAGTATTTGGGTGGCTTAGCTGTAGCTTTAGTTGGCTTTAGTTTTTCTTCCTTTTTCCAGAAAGACGCAGTCTCTGTGTGCTGCACAGTGCGTCCTTGGACGCGCTGTTGTCGACTGCACAGTGCGGGGTCGCACCTGTGACAACGGCTGGCCTGCGTCTTCCTGTAAAAGTTAAGAAAATTCCATTTTTGCCTTAAATTACTTTTAGATTTTGTTTTTTCTTAGTGTTTTCTGCCCAGATCCTTTAGTACCCTGTCAAGAATTCTTACCTGAACTGGTTTTGTGAGCTTTGAGTGTTTTAGTGGTTTTCAACGAAGTTTAGACCTAGGGTTTGATTTTTGGAAAGGCTTTGTAGTGACTTTGAGCTTAGAAAGTTGTCCAGCCTTAGATATCTCTGGTTAGTCAACCTTCTTAGAAGTTGAGCCTGCCGTAAAGTCTCCTTGTTTGAGCAACTTGTCATTTGAGTTGTTTTGGGTCAAATTTCGAATTGCTTGTTTTTAAAGTATTGATTTCCATTTTCAAAAAGGACAAAAAGATTAGAATTTTGTTTTGACTAGTTTTTGGTTCTGCAATAAGCTAGTCCTTGATTTGATTGTGATCAAGTAAAACACCTTAGAAATAATCATTGTTAGTTTTGGCCTCGTTAAGATTGCTTAGAGTAAATTTGCCTTTAGTTTGCTTATGAGTGCATTTTCATAGATTTTAAGAGTTGTTAAGATTGATTTTTGGTTATATTAGATTTATTTGCTTTATTAAAAGAAAAATACAAAAACATCTTCTTAAAAGTCTTGTTTCAAGTAGCTTTTTGTTTTCAAAAGAAGAAAAGAGTTTTTTCGTGCATGTAAAGAGAAGTTATGTTTTTATGCTTGGAAAAGAAAAACGAATTGTTTCTTTGATTGTCTTCAATTAAGAAGTTGCTTTTATAAGGATTGCATTCTCTCAACTTTTTAGTTAAGCAATTCATCGAAAAAGTAAAGTAGTGGATAAATCATTTTAGGTGCATTTTGTAGTGGTTTCGAGTCGAGTCAACATACCACTAGTTTCACTTCCATCACCTTTTGACTTAAGAAACAACCTTAAAAGTAACGCTTAAATTAAAATCAATCTAGTAATCTTTATTTTTCTAGGGCTCTGAAGCACCAACATAGCTTAGGCTAGGGTCTTGGAGTAGGTGAGTACTTAACTCTCCAAGACTACAAAACCAAACAGATAGTCTATCTTGAGTAGAACAAATCCAATTGTTTCAGTTACATTCTGGGAAAGCTCCTCTTAAAGGAGAAACACGAGCTCGTGTCCGAACCAGTGAGGGGATCATTCCTCCCTCGTTGGGAACGACGCCAGGCAGTACGTATTACAAACGGTAAACCTCGGATTAACCATTGTCGAGGAGCCAGGGGTCACTTATCGGTAAACCTTGGATTGTTGTCAAGGAGCCGGTAAGGGGATTGGAGCTTGCTACTCTGCCCTTGCGTGCTGTCGGAGTTTAGACTGTTCCCCCAGGTGTAATTGTTGTGATTGGTAACCTTAGTGGCCATAATATCTAGGATTCTACCCAAGGTGACGGTGGAGGGAAGGTCCCACTGTACCTGGAGCAGACGTCGGTTATACTCACTTGGATTTTCTGGGGGGTTCGCTTCACTTCGAGACGGTTAAAGTGGAGGAACTTGGTCCAGTCTATTCATTAAGCAGGTTGCCGGGGTAACTGTTCCACCCACTATTTCTGTACTGAATCCTGCGAGGTTGGGCCTAATCACCAACTAGCGCTTTTGGTCCGGAAGACTACTGTTTGTGTGTGGTTTGACGCTCTAGATTATTTAGGCGTGTGCTTCAAATTTGATTGGTTCTTTAGAAGACTTTAGGTGGTTTGATTTGAAATTTTTTACTTTGTTTTCGTGTGTTGTAGTTAAAATCTTTAATTGTGGCGGAATTACCGAGAAGGTCCCGTCGATTGCGGGCCAGTCTCCTGAAGTTGTATCTGTGGCCGAATTGTTGAGAAGATCCCGTGAACTTAGGGGTTCACCTCCTCGAGACGACCCCAGTTATTTAGAGGGTTAAAGGTCCTTGTAACTCCTAGTGGCAGTAGAGTAGGTTCACCTGAAGAAGGAGAATCTTCTTGGTAGTCCATCCAGATTACCAAAGATTAGAAACAGGTTACAATCCCGAAGCTGTTACAGTTTCCGAGCTTGCTGGTAGTTTTTCATCTGCCAGTGAAACAGGCGAAGAACCTGAAATTTCAGAACCTGTTACTCCAACTCCTAGTGTTCCTGATTCACCAAGAATAGAAAGAATTATCACCGAAAATCTTCCTGTTGGATTAATTGCTATAGAAGAACTTGTTCCAGAGGAAGAAATAGGCGTTTCTGATTCTGAAGATCTAATTACCCTTGATCTAAGGGAGCGTGAATCCATCTTTTACAGTCCTCCTAGAAGTGAGTCTTGGTACCTTGCATTAACCAATTTTTTAGACAACTCAGTAGGTTTTTCTACACCTCGTACTCCGGTTCCACCTAGAGGAATTCATTCTCCTGTAAATATGTCTGGTCAGTCGTCTGTGTTTTCGCAAAGTCCTGAATCATTTTTACATGGCGGTCCTTCTGTTCCTACTGGGTATCAGTCACTTTCTGGTACCTTTGCGGGAGCATCTCCTCAACCTGTTGATCATGGGTTATTAGTTGGAAACAGTGGTAATGTACCATTGAGTATAGGTGAAGTTTATATGATGTCAGGTTCAACTCCCATTAACCAACCTCAAGGTGGCCAATTACCGCCTGGGGGGCAACCTTCGTTAATGCCTGGGGGGCAACCTCAAGGTACTTCATTTGTGACTGGGGGGCAACCTCAAGGGTATCAACCCCAAGGGTATCAACCCCAGCCTCAATACGTACCCCAAAGTCAACCTCAGTATCAGTATCAACCTCAAGGATGGCAACCTCAAGGATGGCAACCCCAAGGGTATCAACCCCAAGGGTATCAACCTCAAGGATACCAACCTCAAGGTCAAGGTCAACCCCAGTATTCGTATTTACCTCAAGGTTATCAACCTACGGGTCAATACCCTGGTCAAGGTTATCAACCACCTCAAGGGCAATCATATGGGACTACACCTTACAGTTATCAACCCTATCCTCAATACGGCTATGGATCTCAGTATCCTCAACCTGTTACGAGTCAATACCCTGGAATGTTAACATGGGATCCGTCACAGGGTCAACAGATGTCGCAACCAAGTATACAGTCGGTACCTCAAGCAGGACAACCTGCAGTTCCTGGTCCACCCCAGCAACCGCAACCTGTCCAGTCAAGTGTTCAGACCCCTGTAACTTCTGTAGTTACTCAGCCGCCAATTGCACCGAGTACTCCACCTCACACGGCTGCAGCAGCTACCGCTTCATCTACCATGCTTACATCTGGAGTATCGGCAGCTCCGGTTTCTACTGTCCCTGTAACCGTTCCTCAGACATCTGTACCGTTGTCTGGACCCACGGTTCAAACCACAGTCCAGATGCCTGCAGGTCAACCTGGTACAAGTACGGTTGTTACTACTCAACCTCAATTTGTTCAACCTCCGTACCAGGGACAGTATCAACCTGGTCAAGCTGCCCAACAACCGGTTTACCAGTATCAACCGTATCCTGGGTACAATTATCAACCACCTCAACAACCCCAGTACGGTCCGGTTAATCCTGGTTTTCCAGGAGGATATAATATCCCCAATGCGAATCCTGTTCCTAGTTATCCTGGATATCCTCCTCCTGGGGCTGGTATTGTGACTCAGAGTTTCAGAGATCCTAACCGGCAGTTACCATTTATTGCGACTTTAGATTTACCCGACTTGACGCGCCTAACGAACGATCCAATTCAATATCTTCCGTTCTGGCCGCCAATGCCAAATAAGTTGCCCAGCGATATACCCAAGTTCGAAGGTAAGTCTGGAGAGGATCCGTCTAATCACGTGATGACTTACCACCTCTGGTGTGCATCAAATTCCATCTCAGATGATTCTATCCGCTTACGTCTTTTCCAGCGTACACTCATTGGTCTCGCAGCCAAGTGGTACATTGAGTTGCCACGGGCTTCTTTTTACAACTTTAGCCAGTTAGCTACTTCATTCTTAACTCATTTTCAGTTACCAGTCAGATACGATAATGGTACGGAATTATTAACTTCGCTAAAACAATCGACATCCACGTACATTTCTGATCACATCCATGAGTGGAGACGTCGAAGGAGATTAGTGAAAGTTTTTATCCCGGACCAAATTTTAGCTGAATGGTTTGTAAAATCATTATTACCAAGAATTACTGAAGATGTAGCTAAGGCCGGCGTAGTTACTGAGGAGCAAGTCATTGCTCAGGCACAATACCTTGACTTAGTTTACACTCAGTCGGGTACGTTACACGAGAAAATTCCGGATCTTCCAAAGTCAAACCAAATCGCTGCTGCTCCTTCGGGATCTCATGCCGCTGATGGTATGATCGGTATCGTGACTACGAAGAGTAAGAAGAAGTCTTCCAAGACCTCCAATACTCCAATTATCACTTTGCCTGATTCTCCGACAGGAGAGTCTTCTCCTCCTGAACTTACCGCCGACATTCACGCTGTAGAGTCATCTACGGCCAAATCCAAAAACGGTGGAAAGAAGAAAGGAAAGAAGAAGGCTAAAGCAGACAAGGCTCCAAAGGAGAAAACGGAAAAGTCGGAAACTAATGACGAAAAGCGCAAACCTCGTTATCCTTGTCTCATTTGTGAAGAAGATCATTTTACGAGAGACTGCCCTCATCGGGCCGAGGTAGTGAAAATAGTTAAAGGTTCTCCGACTCCTGCTGTGTTAAAGAATCCATTCCCCGAGCAGGAAAATAAGATGATAGGTTCTTCTTCGAATGCCAGTGAAGAACCCATTTTGATGATGTCTCATGTCAGGATTGCGACTCGATCGCAAGATTATGGTAGTAAGGCTCCTGTTGATGGTAAAGAAGCAGAATCTTCTAACTCTAACCCATCAACCTCAGCTCCTGGTTCCGATCCACTACAGATCGAAAAACCTAACCCAGACTTAGTGATTAAGCCGCCCGCCAAGGGTGTACTTCGAAGGTCTGCTTTCAATCCACATGCGAGAGCAGCCCAGAATTACAACATTGTTGAAGACTTAGCTGTTTCACCTTCAGCAATGTCGGCACTCGAAGTGCTGCAATCATGTCCAGCGCAACGAAAATTGCTTTTGTCGGCTATTGGAGCTGTCGATGTTCAGGACCCGAACCTAATGATCTTTGATCTAGAAAGTAGTACACCGCGTCTCCCCCATCAAATGGCTTTCCAAATTCCAGTGATAGTCAAAAACAGGCCTATTCATCGGACTGTGATTGATGAGGGAGCTTCTACGTGTATTATGTCGATTCAATGTTGGAGATCGCTTGGTTCTCCTTCGTTGAACCAATCCCCCACCATCCTTAAGGCCTTTGATGGCCGTGGGTTCCGTCCGTTTGGTATTCTACAAGAATTGCCTATAGGGGTCGAAGGTAAAACCGTTAGTCTGGATGTGGAAGTGGTTGATGCCCCTCTAGACTACAACCTTCTTTTGGGTCGAAGTTGGTCATATGCTATGACAGCGGTCGTTTCATCGGTCTTCAGAGTCATTAAGTTTCCACATAACGGTAAGATCGTGACTATTGATCAGCTGACATACTTTTCATCCGACCCAACCTCTTTAGAAACTATCCAGCATGTTGGTAAAACGACAATCCCTTATAGGGACATTGGTGTAGGTTTAGTTAAGGATTCCGGTTTACTGGGAACTTTTCCTCTCCCTCCACTCAATGCAGACCCTTCGTTCGCAACAATTCATATGATCACGTCAGAAAACATTATTTATGATGATCCTTGGTATGTTCCCTCTGACTCTGAGCTAGACTCACTCGGTGATGTTATGCCGTTGAGTCCGTATGAGATTGCTTATGAAGCTCTTATGTCTTTTACCGACTTTCATTCAACCGACCAAATGAATGTGGTCAGTGAAGAGTCACTTTTCACCTCACCCTTAGAACGGATAACGTTTCCCGAAGAAGTGTCATCTGACGAACAACTTCGCGAAATCCTAAGTGTAGATGATCTACCATGGGACGATCTCCATCACAGATCTTCGTTTTTACCTAAGGATGATGTCTTTGAAAATGATTTTTCATCTATCTTTACCGCTGAATATGTCAAAGACGCTCAGGATCCAACGAAACATTCTGATTCAGAGCTGAATTTAGGGAATATTTCTCGTACTATTCCCATTGATATTTCAGTGAAGCCCGGAATCAAGGAGAACATTCATATAGGTGCCGCATGTACTGACGAAGAAATTGAAACTTACAAGGCCCTATTCCAAGAATTCCGCGACGTGTTTGCCTGGTCCTACGAAGAAATGCCAGGAATCGATCCTGCCATTGTTGTTCATGAAATCAAAACCTACCCGGATGCTAAACCCATTCGGCAACGGTTGCGTCAGATTCACCCTCGAAAAGCAGCTGCAATCAAAGCCGAAGTCGAAAAGCTGTTGAAAGCAGGTTTCATTTATCCGATCCCGTTAACGGATTGGGTATCGAATATTGTTCCCGTCAATAAAAAACAAGGAACAATAAGAATCTGTATCGATTATAGGGATATCAATCGAGCTTGTCCAAAAGACAACTATCCTACGCCTTATATCGATCAAATTATTGATGATTGTGCCGGAAGTGAGATGTTTTCCTTCATGGATGGTTTCTCGGGTTATAATCAAATCAATATTCTACCTGCCGATCAACCAAAAACGGCATTCATTTGTCCATGGGGGACATTTGCTTATTGCAAATTACCTTTTGGCCTTAAGAATGCCGGTGCTACTTTTCAACGGGCCATGTCTTATGCATTTCATGACATCAAGCACATTGTGCAACCCTATCTCGATGATTTGCCTGCTCATTCTTTACACCGAGCTGATCACCTTGTCCACCTACGAGCAATCTTTATGAGGTGTAGGCATTATCGAATTCGGTTGAATCCCCACAAGTGTGTTTTCTGTATAGAAACAGGTCGATTGCTGGGATTTGTTGTTTCCAAAACCGGCATTCGCGTCGATCCCTCGAAAGTCGAGGCTATCATCCAATTGCCTCCTCCTTCGAGTTTGCGCCAACTCCAAAGCTTGCAAGGGAAAGCAAACTTTTTACGCCGATTCATCCCTAACTACGCCGAGGTCACTAAAGGTTTTACACGGTTGTTGAAACAGAATGTACAATTCTTTTGGGACGAGATTGCTCAACAATCTTTTGATGCACTGAAACACGCGTTGACCCATGCACCGTTATTGCATCCTCCCAACTACAACCAGGACTACTTCTTATACCTCGCAGCTTCGCATTCCACCATTGGAATGGTGTTAGTTCAAGAAGATGAATTCAAGGCAGAGCATGTGATATATTACCTTAGCAGAACCTTAAATCCAACTGAGTTAAAATATTCGCATGTGGAGAAATTGGCCCTGGCAGCCGTTCAAGCTGTCCAGCGTTTTCGTCACTACATTCTTCTCCGCAAAACTACTGTTATTTCGGATTGCAACCCTATGATTTATATCTTGACAAAACAACTGCTAGGGGGCAAGTACTCTAAATGGATCGTCATCCTGCAAGAGTTCGACTTGGAGTTTGAGAAGTCCAAGTCTAAGAAATCTTTAGTCTTTGCGGAATTGATGTGTGATTTCCCGAGTGCTGACACAGAGACTGTGGCAGAGGAGTCCATTGCGGACGAATCTTTGTTTCTTATTAGCACTGTAGATCCGTGGTATGGGGATATAATCATCTATCTCCAAACCCAAACCTTTCGGCCTGAAACTTCCAAGGAAAACCGTCGAAAAATTCGGTTTCAATCCCAGCAATACAGAATTATTGGAGATACACTTTATCGCCTGGGGGCAGACTTAGTTTTTCGACGTTGTTTAACTCACGATGAGGCTGAGAGAGTTTTGAATGATTGTCACTCTGGAGCATGTGGCGGTCATATGTCTGGGTATGCCACAGCTCAGAAGGTGTTGCGCGCTGGCTATTTCTGGCCGTCTATGTTTAAAGATTGTATCCTTGCCGTCAGAAAATGCCACAACTGTCAAGTGTTTGATCGCAAGATGCGCGCTCCACCTGCTCCTCTCCACCCTATAATTGCCGCTGGTCCATTCGCCAAATGGGGCATTGACTTTATTACTTGTAACCCTCACTCGGCCGGGGGGCATGCGTATATCATCCTTGCGGTTGATTATTTTACTAAGTGGGCCGAGGCGATGCCTACATTCGACGCAAGCGGCAAGACAGCTGCACTTTTCGTATTCAATCATATCATAACTAGGTTTGGTGTCCCACAAGCAATCATTACGGACCATGGAAGCCATTTTCGAAATGTCATGATGACTGAACTTACAAGCCAGCTTGGTTTGCGCCACGATAGCTCTACACCTTATTATCCGCAAGCCAACGGTTTGGTTGAGTCAATCAACAAAGTTCTAGTCGTCATGATTCGACGGATCATTGGTATCCATCGAACGAATTGGCATAACATGTTATTTTCGGCACTATGGGCATATCGAACTTCAGTGAAAAATTCAACAGGTTTCACCCCTTTTCAGCTAGTTTATGGCTTAGAAGCTGTGTTACCTATTGAGTGCGAAATCCCATCACTTCAAATGGCTGTCGAATTACTTCCAGCTACTTCCGAAGAGGAGAAACGGTTGTTATACTTAGCTAAATTAGATGAGACTCGACGTGACGCTACTTTAGCTATCGAGACTCACGCGAAACGAATGAAAGCTCAGTACGATAAAAATGTAACCCCTCGAAGTTTTTCGGAAGGAGACCTAGTACTATTATATGATCAAGCGAACGATAAGCTAGGTGCTGGAAAATTCGTTCCCATGTGGCATGGGCCCTACATTGTAAAGCGAAAGCTAGCAAAAGGGGCTTATGAGTTAGTTGATTTTGATGGGGACTCTTTGGGCAAACCCAGAAATGGACTTTACCTAAAGAGGTATTATGCTTAAAATGATGGATGGAGAAATTTTTAGATAGGTTAGATTTCCTTTCTAGCTAGCAAGTGTGTTAGTTTAGTCAGTGTGCTTAGCTTAGCAAGTGTGGTTTTTCGTCATTATTTTGGCTCATCTTGGTTTTACTCTTGATATTGTAGATGTCGACGCCTCTCCAAACATACATTGGATTTGCTGATGGTGCTTGTCGTAGTACACGGAATATCTCTTCCGCAGCTTGGGTTATCTATTCGCCCTCTGACGAGTTAGTTTCTATGCATGGGGTAAGCCTCGGTCAAACAACGAATAACATTGCAGAATACAGTGCAGTGGTTGAATTATTATCCGAATCTATTTCATTTGGAATTCGACGTTTGATAGTGAGGTTAGATTCTGAACTTGTTGTATTACAGCTTAATAGAGTTTATGCCATTAGAAATCCTGTGTTATTAAGGTTGTTTTTGAGAGTGCGTCTCTTGGAACGTGAATTTGATTACATTGAATATCAACATATTCCAAGGTCTTTGAATACATTAGCAGATGCAATTGCTTCTCAAGTGTTGGACAGACATTTATAATAATCATGCAAGTAAATTTAAAGACATTTCATCATACATGTTAAACAAGATAAGCCGATAATAGTGATATATAGATATAGATAGAAGTGTGTCCAAAAATATATACATCGTCTTCGATCATAGGTTTAACACACCTTATGATCGGCAAAATGATAGTGCAAAAAGTCAAAAATGTCACATGTGACTACAAAAGTGACTAGTCAATCACTGGTGGTGCTCTCTGTACGACACCACTGCGCGGGCTATCTTGCGCAGAAATCTCCTAAACGGTCCAGGGACTGCAACCACGAAGCGCTGAAGCCTCATTGGAATGTCATCCATAGTAGTCTCAGGTATATCTGCCGTGAGACGCTCTAGATCATGCTCCAAATCGGCTAGTACTTCTGCTGTCGCATCCTGTAAGGCCGGTGCCGGTGCAGCTGGATGTCGTCTGTCGTAAGGCCGGAGATTGGCTGGACGCTGTGGTCCAACATCTGCATTTTTAAAATTTTACTGTTACTTTGAGACGATATATATGAAAAATAAAAAATACATAATTAGAAAACTTGTGAAAATGAAAGTACCTCTGTCATCCCATTGTTCTCCCTGTGGAAGAACCATGTCCGGATCACCTCTGAAATCCATTCCGGCATATGGAAAGTCTTGTATCACAAAAAGCTGGCCCTCTAGCCAGTCGAAGTAACTGTCAGAGAATCGAACCACTGCAGCACCCTCGTCAGGATGCCGGGCCATCACCGCAACCCATCGAACAAGCTTTGGCTCCCGAGGACCCAAGTCATCAACAGTGAGTTGCTGAGGGATCAGCATAGGAACTCTCTCCAAGGCAAAGCTCACGACTAGAGGCCCATATCCAAAAGTCTTTAGTCGTCCGTTCTTTGCCTTGGTTAGTTGGCTCTTCATATGAGCCGACACAGCTTCGCACCAGTTGAAGATGGTGCCTTGGTAACAGTCAACTGCCATCCGCATTTGGGATCCGGAAGCAATGTGCAAGGCGGCCGCGCCACAAATCCTAGTGACCGTAAATGCAATAACTCTAAGTTCCGCCAGAGCGATGTGCTTTATCTCTACGCCTTTTTTATGGCGAGTCCCTGGTCTGCACCACTCCTCGCGGAGATCATCAAGGGATTGGCCACCCGGCCTGGTCCCCGCAAGGTTGAGTTGCTCACCTCTGTTTGGCAAGCCAGTGAGAAAGTATACATCCGAGGGCTCTATCTCGAGCTGGTGCCCTCCAATGTAAAAGCATTGATCTTGAACGTTCCATCGCTCAACTAGCCATTCCAAAAATCTTACCTGGCCCCTCATGCCCGGTATGGTCCAATATTTGTACAATCCACATGTTCTTAAGGCATCCAGAGAGGGTTGGTGGTTAATCGCAGCTTCATCGTCTTCTACGTGCTCTCTCTCTCTCCAGTCTAACATGTTTTGGCCCTGCACATCAAAAGAGTCAATTAGAAATTAATTTGAGAAAATTTGGTGGTTTTTTGAGAGAGTTAGGGTTTTGAAATGCGCCCTTTGCGGAAGACGCACCCCGGCTTTTTAGCACAGGGCGTCCGGACGCAGCTCGCCTGAAGGCGGACTGCGTCCCCAGACCTTTTTCCCGTGTGAGAAAAAGTCGGGGGACGCGGTCACCCGAAGGGCACCTGCGTCCGCCGAGGGGCGCATTTTGAACCCAAAACCCCCCCAAAAAATGAAACAGAGACCAAAAACAAAAAACTAAACGGATAAAAATGAAGAGTGGGATGTGTAAAATACCTCGGTGAAGCGGCGTTCGATTCCGACGGTCAGATTTTCCGCAGCAACCACGGGAAGTTTCTTGTCAAAAGCTCCTTTTTCAACCTCAACAGTGAAACGGTAAAAATGACATGGTAAAAGGTCTTTTTATAGGTTTTTTGGATGAATTAGTTCATTTTTTACCATGAAAAGATGTTTTCAAATGTATTTTTGCCTATTTTAAACAGGTATGAGTAATGTGTCGCTTTTGTGCAGGACGAAGGGATTTCAAGGGAAATTGTAATTTTTCACAAACAAAATTTCAGAGTCATCTTTTAAGCCCTTTTCTGACTCCTAAAACATGAAAAGATCGCCGAGTGTTTCTTTTTCACTCGTTAAAACGGAATTAAAAGACGGTCCCCTTTTAGCTCTTTTCTGACCGTAAAATCAGGAAAAGATTGCCGGGTTTTTGTCGTTTCAAACTCGATAAGGAAATAAAACGACGTGTCTTTGATCGCTTTTTACTTTTCAGGTCAACGATACTATTATGAAAGTACTCCTTGGTCGCAAGATCAAGCGGTTCCCCCAGGTATTATTTTATACTTTTTCGGGCTTGAGGGACACAAATATACGAAAAAGTTCAACGTGGAGTTTCCTTAAGTTTTTCAGACTCTCTAAAAATGAAAAACGCCGAGTTTCTCCTATACTGGGCTCGTTAAACTTTTACAGTAAAGGACCTGTTCAATTACAAACAGGAACGAACCACTCCTTCCTAGGGTTCGCATTTAAACTAGGTTGGACTCGTCCGAAGGATGAGCTTATAATCAAGCATATGTTATCCTCCTCAAGCTTGTTAAAAATAAAGAGGTACTTGCCAGAAATGGTGGGGGAAAAAAGAGAAGAATGAACCTATTTGTCACCTTTTGCCTCAGAAGAAACTTTATTACCGCTCTTGAACACGACACTTTTCATTCACCTGGGTTGGGAAATCTTTTACCTCACAGTTGACTAAATCACTTTGAAAATCTTTAACCGGGTTCAGGGATCAACTTTGAGTTATTCGTCACCAAACCATCTGTTGTGTCGTTATGTGTTCAAGAGGTCTGCAAGCAAAACTTTCATCTGCAAAATACTTGTCATCCATTGACCATCCCTGAGTCAGTCCTTACAGCAACATTTCTTCAACTTGAACAATGATTTCGTGTTGCAGGCTTGCCTGCAACGGGTCGCTTTCTATCGACATCGACACATTATCTAGAAAGATGACTTAGGAATCGACAGTACCTTGAAGTCTGCATGCATCAATGGCAGGTTTCTCGCCTTTGACGTCAGTTTACATCATTGACTTTCGATCAAAGGATTCCGTGAAGTGTTCGACATCAAAACATCTATTCACATTTCACGGGTTGTGCTTGGTACTTTGAGAACCATTGACATTACTGGTGGTTTCTCTCACGCTTGTTAACAGTTTACATCATTGACTGGTAATCAAGTGGTTTCTACCATGTTCGACATCGAATCATTTAATCACATGGCTAGAATCGTACCAATTCGGGAAGTAGAAGTGAAGACCCTGGATCTAGTTTCTACCATCCAGGCTGCGAGGAGTTTTGTATTCATTATCTATGTAGACTAATCATAAACAGATGGCTGCGTCCATACTGTGTCTACAAAAGTCTATAAAAATGATGTACTGCAAGATCATTCCTGTATCAGAATAGTTAGTCCATTAGTTAAAGTTTTGAATCTGAGTATGGGAATGCCTACCTCAGTGATGATATAATCTTATCCATGTATTTTGTGTTGAAAATTGCAGGTTCCAACCAGGCCATCCACAAGGCAATCCTTGAAATGATAAAGCGCTTCACCCTTCCTAGAATTACAAAACCCTATTCTATTCCAGGCTTCGCACTTTAGGGGGCAATCTGTTACACTAAAAAATGTCACCTTGACTACTTACAGTTAGTATGGCTCCAATCAACAAGTCATGCTACCCTCTTAGGCAAGTCTCATGCCTCTGTTATCCATCTCAAACTCAAAGAAGAGAGAAAGTCTTGTAAAAATCATGTTTATCTCTGGGGTCGCAGGTTCTCTCTAGCCTTACCTGCGGGGACGCTGACCATGTTCACAAAATATGCGTCCATGGACGCTCTGTATGTTAAGGGACAGGTGCGTCCCTCTGTAAAAGGCAAAATGCGCGAGTTTTATCTTGAAAAAGTTACTTGTGGTTACTTCTAGAACATTCTAGAGGTCGGTTTGATGAAATGGATGCGCCTCCAGTTGGTTCATGTATCTCTATTAAGGGGGAACCTATCCCATCAATAAGGGAGCTATCCCACCCATAGAGGGGGATGATCCCATTGATAGTGGACCTGAATAACCTCTTTACAGCACTATAAATGAAGGCATTGAGCCAGAAGGAGAGGAGGTTGGAGCTATACATTTTCTTTGGGTAAATGCTGCAGGATTTAGGTCTTCCATTAGAGCCTTTGTGAGGAGAGATTGTCTTCACTTGATTCTACTTGGGAGAGGGTGAGCTTTGTCAAAGTAGAGGAAAACCCTTGATGGACCCTGGGAGGAACTTGCACAACACCAAGGCCAGGTTGTAAGAGTTTCTTTGTTTCGTTATTAATACAAACTGGTTTATTTTTCTCAATAGCTTATGTTAATGAGTTATTTCATGTGTTCCTTGGTCTGCATGTTGAATATATGTTTTATTATATGAAATGCAAGTGCTTGGTAATTGTTTGATTGTTTGTGGTTGCAGGAATTGACTTGAAGGAGGAGCTCATCCGGATCGTCAAGAACGGACTTCAACAACAGCGTTTTGGAATAAGGTAAGCCTAAACACTTGTAGTTTTCATGTTGTAAAAGGTGTATTTAGAGAAAGATCACTCCATTTTGTCTTGTTTGTCATTAGAATGTCTTAGACTTCTAGGAAGGTCAGTCGTGTCCGCACCCTTGACAGATTCCGTGTGACACATAACTTAAAGGCCCATTGGTTTTCTCCGATGCGATTAAATACTTTTCTCTCCGATGCGATGCGATCACGTCCCTTTCACTCCGATGCGATGCGATATCGCTATCGGCGATCGGGGATATACCATGCATTATTTTTAAAGTGTCCATACTCCCAATGCAATGCCATGCGATATCGCTATCGGCGATCAGGATTTCAAAAGGTGTCAATATAAAGATTTAAGTTTTCCCCGACACCTGATTGCGATAAAGCCAAAAGCGCAAACTTCAAAAAGCCGTTAAAGCAGAGGTATTACGATTAATTCGTATTTAAGGCCTTATCTTTCAAACAGTGATTCACCTGCGCTCAACCGCCAAAATGTCGAAGGCATGCTTAGACAAATCATGCGGCCGATAAGAGATATGATGAGCATTTAAAGGATTGGCAGGTTTTAATGGCCATTTAATGAAATAGTAAGCTTAAAAAATCTTCTCATAGATTGTATCCGCGGCCACTTTAAGTTAATCCCTCATCATGCATTGATCAATATATCTCACTCGTATTTGGTTTTCGCTACCAATTCTCTGTGTTACGCTTATTTCCACTACTGTGCAGAATTCTTCCGAAGTAATAGGTTCAAGAAGAATGGGGAAGATGTCTAACAAAACCACAGTCGCTTCCACTGCACCAGCCACAGGACAAGCCGTCGCTGATCCAGCAACTAAAAAGAAAGGATTAATATCTGATACTACATGTTCAGGAGTTACCAAGACCACTTGGCAAAGTACCTATAATTTGATCGAAGCCGAAGAACCAAAGGTGACAGCAGTAAAAGCTACAGCGGGTTCTAGTAGAAAATCTGATGGTACTTTGAAAGACTTGGCCGACTCTTTCCTTCATCGGATAGCGCTCGGGAACAAATTCTCCCATATACGGATGTAGTAAAGTGGGAAATTGAGGAAATCCCAATCACAGATAGAACTTTCTGCACCAGAGATGGGAGAATCTTTGGTTCATTCAAGGCTGATGATTTGAGGCAAATGTATCATTTTCCTGAGCCAGAGAAGAAGTACAACAAGGCATTTCTGGAGAAATTCCAAAATGAGAATGAAACTGAATCCAAACCCATTCGGGAATGGAGGCAAAATCCGGCGAAACACAAGCATGAAACTTCCGGTAAGTACTCTGTTGATTCTCTATGTTCTCTGTATTGTTATGCTAGGATAATGATGTGTAGATTGTGGGTGTTGCACAATTCCGCTAATTTCACTATAGAAATGGTTCCCTTGATGGAAGCGGCATGTAATAGTGAGATAATGGATTGGGCAACCATACTTTCAGATAAGCTAGCGACCATAGTTCTAAGTTTTAGAACTAAAACTTCTGTCTCAGAAAGGATTATTCCCCCATTCTACTACAGTGCTTATATACTAGATACCCTGTGTTTTAATTCTGAGTTTCCTGTACTCGGCTAGAGGTGGACTCCACAAGACCCCACGCCTATTAACATATACCATCAGAAATTGTGGAAGACTTCCTATAAGCACCATTTGTACCAAGTCTACAACGGCTTCATGTTACCCATTCATTATTCTATTTTTAATAAACCTGCTCCCAAAATTTCTTACCAAGCAGGGATTGATTTAACATCAATAGGAAGATGGTTCGGAGAGGAGAAATTTACTTATGTAAGAATTTTCGGCAGCCAAGCCAAACCTCATGTCCTTCCTTTGTACATACCTGACAAACTGCTGGCAAGGGAGATAGCCTATCAGATTATTGCCGAGGGAGTTACACAAACTCTAAAGAAAAATAAGAAGCAGGTCTGGCCCTCCTTTCCTCTGAGATGTGGTGTCTACACTTTGCATAATTTTAAAGATGTGGAAAAAGAAGCTACGAAGATGAAATCATTAACTCTAGCGACTCTCCCTAACAGGCGATTTGATCCCAACAAAGTCGCCTATAATGCTCTTGAACAGGCCAAATTGACAAATTTTGATCATATAGAAGATAAATTTGATGACCTGTTCTCCTCAGCTGAATCAATGTATCAATTTAGATCGCTGGCCATAATGGAATACAAAGATGAAGGGTTAGTTGAATTCAACAGACTTAGAGAACAGAGGTTGCAAAGTCTGCCTCTAGATCTGTTAGCAACAACCCCAGCAACAAGACCAAGCGAGCCTAAACAACAACATTCAAAGGAACCTCCGGTTACAACAGAAAAACAGGAGAAAGTGTAAGAGGAAACCCAGACTAAAGAGCAGAAACGGAGCAACATAGAGGTGAATGTGGATACTCAGATTGATCCCAAATTGATCCAGGAATGGCAGCAATTTGATTCAATTATCAGTAGTCTTAAATGTTCAAAGGACACCGAAACTTCGAAAGTGGTAGATACACAAAAAACCACTTCACAACAGGTTCCAAGTGGAACCAGCAGCCTACCCAGTTCAAAAGAAATAGAAATAATCCCAAAGGACCCCTCTGATCAAATTATTTTGCAGATAGAAGAAATTCCTCCCTTGGATGTCTTCTATAGCCCAAGGCACAAAGCTGTGGTAAAACGACAGAGGAAGAGAAGAAGGACTGATCAACCTTCCCTTTTCCCAGAACAAACGGTCACGGGCAATGTGGTTTGGAAGGAGGAATTTGACCCCTTTGATGACCTAACAAAACTATCACAATATGCTGGAGCCTATTCGGCAGCAACAATAGACAAGGCATCAGAGGTGAGTCTTTTATTAAAAACGAAAGACCAGGAAATCTTTTTATTGCAAGCACAGCTAACAGAAGCACAACAGAAAGCGGAGCAGGCAGAACAACAATTGTTAACACAACAGCAAATAAATAATCAATTAACTCATCAATTGCGGGAAGAGAAACAGAGGATTGATCACAGCACAATCCAGAAGCAGAAAGAGTTGTCTGAAGCCTTGGCATAACTGAGGGCAGCAAATGAACAAATGCTGAAGTCAAAAGATGAGCAGATTGCTCAACTATCAGCACATCTTGAAAAGACAAAGGGTGTTCCACAGATCGCCGAATTCAAATTAGAAGCATTACAGATAAATAAGGCATTAATAACACAAATCAAGCTTCTATGTCAACAAATCGCCCAGGCGGAACCACTGTGCGATTTGACGGCATCAATAAGTAAACAAACAGAAAAGGCTAGAACAGAATTGGATCAAGCTGAAGAAACATTAACTAAATTTCTTGACTGGCAAGATACTGATCAGGGACAAGCGGAAAATTTACCAAGAATTTTAGAGTCACATAAAGAAATATTGTTTACAGAATGGCAGTCCCAGTTAATGAAAGCAGAGAGGGAAATTTCAAGATGCAAATCAACCACAAGTAATTTGGTTGAATTGGTTAATAATACTCTCTACTTGTCAAACATGATTTCCCAATGAACTCTAGGTAAATTGACAACGGTGAAAACATTGGAGCAGTCATGTTATCCAGATCTAGAGGAAAAGGGGAGATTAATTGCTGGAATTAACAGTTTAACATGGGACACCTATTGGTTCTTCTTGGTAAAACCACACAGTCAAAGAGCCGCCCTCAAATGCCTTACAGATGCAATCGGGTATATTATCCTCGATATTCAGGATACCACCTATGTTGCCCAGCTTAACTCTCGCCTCAACAGATCGTCCGAAGTGGAGCCAATGCTTGTGATAAGTCAGTTCAAGTTTAAAGGCAAACAACCTACTTGATGATTCATGCCATCGACTGCCAGGTTGCTGAGAAGGAGATATTCAAGACCATTTGATACGAATTAAGTAGGATTTCGGTTTCATAGATAGTTAGTTTAATTCAGTATTTATAGACCCTTTCATGTTTTTAGAAAGGGTCGTAAAGTTTTGTACATGACTTAAAACCTGAAGTTGCACTACTGTACTTCAGGCATATTCTTTTATAAAACTGGAGCAATCATTCTGATTTTGGCAAAGAAGCTTTTATGAAAATGTGCACTACTGTCTTTGTTTGAAAGTATTTCTACGTTAGAGGAAGAATCTCAAATAGCAATTGATATTGGGAGTGACTCGCAGCTCATATGGTACTATTATCTATGTTTGAATCCATTATTTTTATATGAATTGTCATTTGATCGCCTTTGCTATTATCGAATATATGTATGTGTTTTAACAACATTTCTTTATTCCCTCCACTATTGGATGTTTATGGTATGCTTTTCTTTTGATCATATATGTATCGATGATATAAATGATAAGTGTAGCAATATTGCGCTAATCACTTTGTTTAACTATTTAAGCAAAGTAATCCTTGAATGAATAAATGTCCATGTTTATTAGATGGAGTCATCTATATGCCTGTTAATAAACATAGATCATCAAGCGCTACACTTCAAAGTACAATAGTTCCCGGGATTAGTAGTAATTCTTTTATTTTGCTAATAAATTAAGTTATTCGCCTATCATTAGATTAGTCAATCAATCATTCATTCATCCCATTTATTCATTACTGGGAAACTGGTCCCATTATCCCCAGTTGGAGCCACCATTCCAAACGGAAAAGGAGCTGTATTAAGGTCCGGACCGGGTGGTTATCCCCCAATGTTGATACAACAATTTCTGGGGCATCAACATTTTTGGTGCTAGAAGGAGGGCCTCAACTGTGAATGGAAAGCAAACCCAAATCTGCAGGCCATTCTAAGAGTAATTCTCCCTCTGCATCACCTCGTACTTCCCAGTTGCATGCTGGTTCTCTAGCATCCAAACAAGAAGAAGAGGAATCAACTATCACTGCTCAAACCCATCATACTCCAGAACAACTAAGTCTTGAATCCCCTGAAGTCCAGTCTCTTATCCACAAACTTCAGAACTTCTCGATTTCACCACAGAAATCTGGGGTATCTCAAAGCAGTGCGACTTCGCAGTTCAATTTACCTCACCCTCTCACCAGACTTCAGAGTGGAAAGCTCGGTATTGAACCTACTGAGCTCCCTTTACCCAAAAGGAAAAATGCAAAGAAAACATTGAAGGATCTGACAGTGAAGAACTTTCATCCACATCCTCCATCTCACCTTCCCCCGTGCGAAGTCAACCATCCACTCCCTCATCACACATTGTTGTTCATCAGGGATTAGCAACTACAGCATCCCAAACTACACAATCCTTAATATTAACTCCTTCCTAGACTACTGTAAGTTCAACACTAATATCATCCACTACTGCGGTTACAATGGCAGATCCATGGACCAGACCTAGTGCAGTCAATATGCCTGCCCCATTGCATGCATTACCTGATGCACCTGAAAAATGGCTACCCAAGTTTAATCCAGATGATGGAACACAAGCTGAGGAACATATTAATAACTTCAAGTTGGAAGTTAACTTGAAGGGAGTAACAGAGCAAGATGTTGTTGTTAGGCTTTTCCCTTATACTTTGCAAGGATCAGCAGGATCCTGGTATTTTTCTTTACCTTCTGGTTCCATTACCAGTTGGACGACTTGCCAAGAACAATTTCTTACTAAGTATGGTGGTGATAGGTCTTTGGCTACACTAATAAATGATCTCTCCAATCTTAGGATAGAGCATAGGGAACAAATTAAAGAATTCAATGCACGATTCAATAAACTCTTGAATAATATCCCAACGGCCTCCAAACCAAGTGAGCAAATCCGAAGCCAGTGGTATATAGCTGCCCTACCTGCCAATATAGCTATTTTTGTAGACAGGGCTGGAAAACCTACTTTAGCTGAAAACATGAAAGAAGCACTTGCTGTGGAGAAACGTATTAATGCTCTAGAGAAGAAAGCCACTCTTGAAGATAGAAAAACCAAAAAAGTTTCTTTTAAAGATGATTCAAAGAAGAAAACCCCTAAAGATCCATATGACATGGAAGGTATTCAAAAGGTCCTCAAGACTATGTCAAATGAAATGGTTGAAATCAAAAAACAAGTAGCCGAAACCTCAACCAAAAGACCCTTTAGAAATTATAAGAAAACTGAATCAAAACCACTAAATGTTATATCAAATGCAGATTCAGATCTTGAAGAAGGAGAAGAAGAAACAGCTACACCAACTGATGAAGAAGAGGAAGTTTTTGAATGTCATGGAATGTGGGATTTTATATTACCTAACTCCGATACAAAAAATGAAGAAGAAGCATTTCCTGTCACTACCAGGAGTAAACTTACCTCCGAACCTGTTCAGACAACTTCGAAGAAAAGAAGTGCAGGTGCTGCTACAACAAAGGAAACGGTACCCCCGAAGAAGCCACCTGTAACAATTCCACAAAACCAACCTTCAACCTCAACAATCCCATCAACATCTAAGACACTGGTAGTGTCTGATTCAATGGATTACAGTATTGTTGATGACATGAAAAAGACTAAGGAAAACATTACCATGTTTTAACTTAGTAAATTGAAACATCAGCAAAAATTGCTTCTCAAAGAATTAAATGCTATTCCTACTTCACCTCTTCCCAATGCTAAAGCTGCAAACGATACACGTCAACCACCTTCTACTATGGTCGAATCTACTGATGCAGTCCTAATAGGAGATAGATCAAATTCTCATACTCCACCTTTCCTTCTAACCTATGAAATCTACAGTAGAAACCTGCACAACTGCTTGATTGACTCAGGGGCATCTTCTAACATAATGCCAGCTTTAGTTTGTTCCAAACTAAACATTGAACCCTAGAAGTCTGCTATCCATATTGTATAGTTGGACAGGACTAAAGTACAGGTTTTGGCAGAGATCAACTCCATAACTATCAGGTTATCTGCTGATCCCAGAATAGTACAAAGGATTGATATCTTGATCTCCGATATACCTAAATTTTATGGTTTGATCTTGAGTAGGGATTGGTCTGAAAAACTACATGGGTATATTTCTACTGATTGGTTACATATGTGGCTTCCCTATAAGGGTAAGCCAAATCAAATAAGAATCGACCGGGAAAAGCATATGACCCATACAGTTACTGAACATGAACAAGAAAACCAACAAATAACATTTAATAACAACATTTTGGGGAATTATTCATCAGAGTCATTCTTTGGCAACTTTGCTGCCCAACCATCCCCTTTCTCAGTAAACCATTTTACATCCCAGATCAAAAATTATTCACAAACCGATAGGTCAAGATGTTTCAATGATACTGAGAAAACTGTAAATAAAATTGTTAATACTTCTTTATTTTGGTTGTTATATTTCGATGGGTCCAAATCTAGTGAGGGCTCAGGAGAAGGATGTATTTTGATTAGCCCACAAGGAGAAAAAACAATGTTGTCCTATAGGTTAGAATTTGAATGCACAAATAACACAGCAGAATACGAAGCCTTAGTCCAAGGACTATATAAAGCTATTGGCCTCAAGGTCCAATATTTGAAAGTTTTTGGAGATTCTGAAATTATTATCAAACAGGTAAGGAATACAATTCATTGTCTTTCCACCCATCTCAAACATTATCAATCACTGGTACAGGAACTCACCTCCCACTTTTCAGCATTCAATATTTCTTCTATTCCCAGGTCTCAAAATTCAGCAGCCGACCTGCTAGCCAATTTTGCTTCCAAGCTCCTACCTTTCGAAGACTATACCCTAGATAGATTTTCAGTAGAATTGCTTTTTAGGCCATCAATTCCTGACAATGTAACTAATTGGAGAGTATTCAACCATGATGAAGACATTTTACAGTTTTTAACTTACGAAAAGTCCTATGATGATCAAAGCATTGATGAAAACGAGCATGACCATCAAATGAGAGGTAAACCCGAGGAGAATTCAATCCCTAAGCCTGTGGTGAAGCTTGAGGATCTTTATGATATTAAAGACAAGTTTAAACCTGTGACTAATACAAAGCTCCAAAGTTCTACCCTAAGGTTTGAATTGATAAACCTTGGCACTGAGCAAACTCCTCAAAACATTAATTTAGGATTAGGACTTTCCTTGGAAGAAAAGGAAGCATTCATTAGACTGTTACGGAAAAATAAACAGGTTTTTGCTTGGAAATATGATGATTTAAAGACATATGATACATCCATCATCCAGCATACCATTCCAATGCTTCCCGAACAGAAACCAATTCAGAAAAAGTTGAGAAAAATACATCCGAACTTAGAGAGTCAAATAAAATCTGAACTTAATAAACTCTTGAAAGCTAAGATTATTTTTCCCGTTCGGCTCTCAAACTGGGTCTCCAATATGGTGCCAGTCATAAAGAAAAATGGCGACATTAGGATTTGTATTGATTTCAGAAATTTGAACAAGGCAAGCTTAAAAGATAATTTCCCATTACCTACTATGGAGCAGATACTCCAATCAGTAGCAGGCTCTGAGTTAATGTCCTTTCTAGACGGTTTCTCAGGATATAACCAAGTTTTGGTCCATCCTGATGACCAACTCAAAACCACATTCAGAACAAAATGGGGAACATATGCATATCATAAAATGCCTTTCGGACTTATTAATGCAGGAGCAACATTCCAAAGAGCGATGGATATAGCTTTTAAAGGGTTGATTAATAGAACAGTAGTCATCTACCTAGACGATATTACTATATTTTCGAAGGAGAAATCCAATCATTTGCATGATTTAAATCAAATCTTTCAACGCTGCAAAAGATATGGTATTTCACTTAACCCTAAAAAATCTTTCTTCGCTTTTGACCAAGGAAAGCTCTTAGGCTTTATTGTGTCTAAATATGGCATTTATATTGATCCCGATAGGATCAAAGAAATCTTTGAAACCCCTTTCCCTCATAATAAAAAATCCATGCAATCATTTTTAGGCCAAATCAATTTTGTCAAAAGATTTGTTCCAGACTTTTCTCAAATCATTTTGCCACTTCAAACTATGATTAAGAAAAATTCAGTCTTTAAGTGGGGATCAGCAGAAAAGGAAGCGTTTGATTTAATCAAACAATCAATAATTAATGCCCCCGCCTTAAATACCCCCAAATTTTCTAATCATTTCACACTGTATACTATCGCATCCGATTTATCTTATGCAGCAGTACTCACATAGATTAATGATCACAATTTAGAAGCACCCATTTCATTCTATAGTTCAAATCTTCAGAGTGCTGAATTAAATTACTCCGAGGTAGAAAATCAAGCTTTTGCTGTATATAAAGCTGTCAAACATTACAGACCCTTCCTTTTAAAATCCCACACAAAAGTTATAGTTCCTTTCCCTACAGTAAGGCAACTATTAATCCAAAGAGAACTAGGTGAAAAAAGGGCAAACTGGGTTACAGCACTTCAAGAATATGATTTAGAAATTAAACCAGCAAAGATTGTTAGAGGCCAAGGTTTTTGCAGGTTATTGGTAGGAGCATCCAACATTCCAGAATCAGGTGATACAGATCAAACCAAATAAATCAACCAGATAAGTATTACTGATTCAGAATCACAATATGCTGACTTAATCTTTTATTTGAAAAAAGGGTATGCACCTCCTAACCTGTCTTACAAAAACAAAAGGGCCATTAGTTTAAAAGCAAAAAATTTCACAATTATTGATGATGTGCTTTTTAGGCAAAATTATGATTCAATCTTATTAAGATGCCTAGAAAAACATGAAGCAGAAAAGGTCTTGCAGGAATTACATGATGGACCAGTAGGAGGACATTTTGGAGCTGATACAATAGCCCATAAAATCATTCATGCTGGATATTACTGGCCCACTCTATTTAGAGATGCTCATGAATATGTAAGGAAATGCCAAAATTGTCAAACTTCTAGTGGAAGGCAAAGAAAACCAGCTTTCCCTTTGCAACGAGTCAACATTGAACAACCATTTGAGCAATTGGGATTGGATATCATTGGGGAAATTACTCCTCATTCTTCCAAACAACATACGTATATCCTTAATGCTACTGATTATTTTACTAAATGGGTTGAAGCAATTCCTTTGAAGACAACAAATTCTGAGGCAATCATTGAATTCATAGATCAATTCATCATTACCAGGTTTGGTGTCCCAAATGCTCTTGTTTTTGATAATGCATCTTACTTTTCAGGCAATGCTATGTTTGATTTCGCTATTAAAAGAGGATTTAAATTAAAATATTCTGCTAATTACTATCCCCAGGGTAATGGTTTAGCAGAGTCTACAAATAAAAATCTGATTAAAATTATTAAGCGAACCATCGAACAGAATCATAAAAAATGGCACAAATCCTTAATATTCGCACTATGGGCTGATAGGATAACGCAAAAGGCTTCCATAGGATCTTCCCCGTTCAACCTTGTATATGGAAAAGAAGCAGTACTACCAACAAATATTGTTCTTCCTTCTCTAGCCCTAGTACAGTTTATTGAGGAAAGCCCTTCTTCTTCTATTCAACTTAGACATGACCAAATTTTAAAATTAGAGGAGGAAAGAGAAAAAGCCAAGGTTATTCATGCAAAACATCAACAAATCATCAAGTCATCCCTTGATTTAGTCTCATCTGATTCAAAACAATTTCAAGTCAGTGATTTGGTCCTGAAATGGGACAAAGCCCATGAGGACAAGGGAAAACACACCAAGTTCCAAAAGATGTGGCTTGGGCCATTTCAGATCTATGAGAAGATAGGCCATTCGACCTTCATATTACAAGATTTATCAGGTTTGAGAGATTCTCTCCCTGTTAATGGCCTTATCTTAAAAAAATTCTTCAATTGAGAAGGTAACCCCTTCTCCCCTTTTTTAGAATTTTATAGTTTGTTACTCAAAACAAGTAGGGTTGATATTTACTTTTAAAGTAATAGAAGTCTTAAACAAGAGGGATAATTCTGGAAAATTAGGTGTAATTGCATTCTGAAACTACACTTCAATTTTTGTAAACACTTCCCAAAGTTTAGAAATATTGTAAATCATTTTATGTTTATAAATTGGTCACAAAAAGGTTATCAATATCAAAATAGAAACTAATCCAATTTCAGCATCCTTAACTCTTACCTTGTCATCCATTTACTCTTAAGGAGAAAATTGTCCAGCCCACTCACCAAAGCTTATGATTACTCAGAGTGTAATTCTAAAATATTTGATATAAAAGATATGAGGTCTTATTACAAGCCTGCTTACCATGATCATAGGGAAATAGTTTAACCAACATTACCATTACTGCATACCAAAACAGGGTAATGGATTAGAATTATAAGACAAGGGGTCTCATCACGAGCCAGCTTGTTCGGTTAAATTACTACTAGTGAATGGCATTGTCACTAAGCTGGCCACCAAACGAGGAAAATGGTTTTTTATCTTACTAAATGATAGAAAAGTGGAAAAGAAATACAAAATATGAAAAGAATGTTTTGAATTCATTCTGTTAATCATACTCTCAAATGAGCAAGATAATGGACAATAACATGGTTAAAAGGTATCCCTGTCGAAACTATGAACGTTTGCTGGCAGCAGAGGCTCTACCTATGACAAAGGAGTCAATTCTAAAAGCTGATTTGGAAAGGTTTTTTGTTTTATCATTATCAACCAATAGAGGCCAATTTAAAACTTAGAATGTATCTAATTTAAAACAAGAGAAGAAATTAGCAAATATAGTTTCATTTTACTCGGAATGCATATATACCTAGTTATATTAGAATTTTCCCCTTTGATGAGAACTCTATTTTGAAAAAGTTTAAGTATTTCCATACTTTTCAGAGATAACTGTTTCTTCCAGCGAATCGCCAATTGTTGTGCTCTACAACAACCCCCCATTTCATACCATTTTATTCATAAAACTATAATATGAGATGGGTCCCTTTTTCTTTTTGATTGGTATCAACTTTGTATTATTCAAAAAGGTCCGAAAAACAAAATGAAAGCATTATAAAAAGCCTTTTTGACAAACCAATTATTTGATCTTATAATATAAATAATTAATCTTTTATCATTGCGATAAAGCGATCGCAAGATCGCATATCGCAACGACAAAGGAGGCATAACTTAAAGGCCCATTGGTTTTCTCCGATGCGATTAAATGCTTTTCGCTCCGATGCGATGCAATCACGTCCCTTTCGCTCCGATGCGATGCGATATCGCTATCGGCGATCGAGGATATACCATGCATGCTTTTTAAAGTGTCCATACTCCCAATGCAATGCCATGCGATATCGCTATCGGCGATCGGGGATTTCAAAAGGTGTCAATATAAAGATTTAAGTTTTCCCCGACACCCGATTACGATAAAGCCAAAAGCGCAAACTTCAAAAAGCCGTTAAAGCAGAGGTATTACGATTAATTCGTATTTAAGGCCTTATCTTTCAAACAGTGATTCACCTGCGCTCAACTGCCAAAACGTCCAAGGCACGCTTAAACAAATCATGCGGCCGATAAGAGATATGATGAGCATTTAAGGGATTGGCAGGTTTTAATGGCCATTTAATGAAATAGTAAGCTTAAAAAATCTTCTCATAGATTGTATCCACGGCCACTTTAAGTTAATCCCTCATCATGCATTGATCAATATATCTCACTTGTATTTGGTTTTTGCTACCAATTCTCTGTGTTACGCTTATTTCCACTACTGTGCAGAATTCTTCCGAAGTAATAGATTCAAGCAGAATGAGGAAGAAGTCTAAGAAAACCACAGTCGCTTCCACTGCACCAGCCACAGGACAAGTTGTCGCTGATCCAGCAACTAAAAATAAAGGATTAATATCTGATACTACATGTTCAGGACTTGCCAAGACCACTTGGCAAAGTACCTATAATTTGATCGAAGCCGAAGAACCAAAGGTGACGACAGTACAAGCTACATCGGGTTCCAGTAGAAAATCTGATGGTACTTTGAAAGACTTGGCTGACTCTTTCCTTCATCGGATAGCGGCTCGGGAACAAATGCTCCCATATATGGATGTAGTAAAGTGGGCAATTGAGGAAATCCCAATCACAGACAGAACTTTCTGCACCAGAGATGGGAGAATCTTCGGTTCATTCAAGGCTGATGATTTGAGGAAAATGTATCATTTGCCTGAGCCAGAGAAGAAGTACAACAAGGAATTTCTGGAGAAATTCTGAAATGAGAACGAAACTGAATCCGAACCCATTTGGGAATGGAGGCAAAATCCAGCGAAAGACAAGCTTGAAACTTCCGGTAAGTACTCTGTTGATTCTCTATGTTCTTCGTATTGTTATGCTGGGATAATGATGTGTAGATTGTGGGGGTTGCACGATTCCGCTAATTTCACTATAGAAATGCTTCCCTTTATGGAAGCAGCATGTAATAATGAGATAATGGATTGGGAAACCATACTGTCAGATAAGCTAGCGACCACAGTTCTTAGTTTTAGAACTAAAACTTCCGTCTCAGAAAGGATTATTCCCCCATTGTACTACAGTGCTTATATACTAGATACCCTGTGTTTTAATTCTGAGTTTCCTGTACTCGGCTGGAGGTGGACTCCACAAGACCCCACGCCTATTCACATATACCATCAGAAATTGTGGAAGACTTCCTATAAGCACCATTTGTACCAAGTCTGCAATGACTTCATGTTACCCATTCATTATTCTATTTTTAATAAACCTGCTCCCAAAATTTCTTACCAAGCAAGGATTGATTTAACATCAATAGGAAGATGGTTCGGAGAGGAGAAATTTACTTATGTAAGAATTTTCGGTAGCCAAGCCAAACCTCATGTCCTTCCTTTGTACATACCTGACAAACTGCTGGCAAGGGAGATAGCCTATCAGATTATTGCTGAGGGAGTTACACAAACTCTAAAGAAAAATAAGAAGCAGGTCTGGCCCTCCTTTCCTCTGAGATGTGGTGTCTACACTTTGCATAATTTTAAACATGCGGAAAAAGAAGGTACGAAGATGAAATCATTAACTCTTGCGACTCTCCCTAACAGGCGATTTGATCCCAACAAAGTCGCCTATAATGCTCTTGAACAGGCCAAATTGACAAAGTTTGATCATATAGAAGATAAATTTGATGACCTGTTCTCCTCGGCTGAATCAATGTATCAAGTTAGATCGCTGGCCATAATGGAATACAAAGATGAAGGGTTAGTCGAATTCAACAGACTTAGAGAGCAAAGGTTGCAAACTCTGCCTCTAGATCTGTTAGGAACAACCCCAGCAACAAGACTAAGCGAGCCTGAACAGCAACATTCAAAGGAACCGCCGGTTACAACAGAAAAACAGGAGAAAGTGCAAGAGGAAACCTAGACTAAAGAGCAGAAATAGAGCAACATAGAGGTGAATGTGGATACTCAAATTGATCCCAAATTACTCCAGGAATGGCAACAATTTGATTCAATTATCAGTAGTCTTGAATGTTCGAAGGACACCGAAACTTCGAAAGCGGCAGATACACAGGAAACCACTTCACAACAGGTTCCAAGTGGAACCAGCAGCCTACCCAGTTCAAAAGAAATAGAAATAATCCCAAAGGACCCCTCCGATTAAATTATTTTGTAGATAGAGGAAATTCCTCCCTTGGATGTCTTCTATAGCCCAAGGCACAAAGCTGTGGTAAAACGACAAAGGAAGAGAAGAAGGACTGATCAACGTTCCCTTTTCCGGAAACAAACGGTCACGGGCAATGTGGTTTGGAAGGAGGAATTTGACCCCTCTGATGACCTAACAAAACTATCACAATATGCTGGAGCCTATTCAGCAGCAACAATAGACAAGGCATCAGAGGTGAGTCTTTTATTAAAAACGAAAGACCAGGAAATATTTTTATTGCAAGCACAGCTAACAGAAGCACAGCAGAAAGCGGAGCAGGCAAAATAGCAATTGTTAACACAACAGCAAATAAATAATCAATTAACTCAACAATTGCAGGAAGAGAAACAGAGGATTGATCACAGCGCAATCCAGAAGCAGAAAGAGTTGTCTGAAGCCTTGGCACAATTGGGGGCAGCAAATGAACAAATGTTGAAGTCAAAAGATGAGCAGATTGCTCAACTATCAGCACAACTTGAAAAGGCAAAGGGCGTTCCACAGATAGCCGAATTCAAATTAGAAGCATTACAAATAAATAAGGCATTAATAACACAAATCAAGCTTCTATGTCAACAAATCGCCCAGGCGGAACCACTATACGATTTGACGGCATCAATAAGTAAACAAACAGAAAAGGCTAGAACAGAATTGGATCAAGCTGAAGAAACATTAACTGAATTTCTTGACTGGCAAGATACTGATCAGGGACAAGCGGCAAATTTACCAAGAATTTTAGAGTCACATAAAGAAATATTGTTTACAGAATGGCAGGCCCAGTTAATGAAAGCAGAGAGGACAATTTCAAGATGCAAATCAACCACAAGTAATTTGGTTGAATTGGTTAATAATACTCTCTACTTGTCAAACATGATTTCCCAATGCACTCTAGGTAAATTGATAGCGGTGAAAGCATTGGAGCAGTCATGTTATCCAGATCTAGAGGAAAAGGGGAGATTAATTGCTGGAATTAACAGTTTAACATGGGACACCTATTGGTTCTTCTTGGTAAAACCACACAGTCAAAGAGCCGCCCTCAAATGCCTTACAGACGCAATCGGGTATATTATCCCCGATATTCAGGATGCCACCTATGCTCCCCAGCTTAACTCGCGCCTCAACAGACTGCCCGAAGTGGAGCCAATGCTTGCGATAAGTCAGCTCAAGTTTAAAGGCAAACAACCTACTTGTTGATTCATGCCGCCGACTGTCAGGTTGGTGAGAAGGAGATATTCAAGATCATTTGTTACCAATTAAGTAGGATTTCAGTTTCATAGAGAGTTAGTTTAATTCAGTATTTATAGACCCTTTCATGTTTTTGGAAAGGGTCATAAAGTTTTGTACATGACTTAAAACCTGAAGTTGCACTACTGTAATTCACGCATATTCTTTTATAAAACTGTACCAATCATTCTGATTTTGGCAAAGAAGCTTTTATGAAAATGTGCACTACTGTCTTTGTTTGAAAGTATTTCTGCGTTAGAGGAAGAATCTCAAATAGCGATTGATATTGGGAGTGACTTGAAGCTCATATGGTACTATTATCTATGTCTGAATCCATTCTTTTTATATGAATTGTCATTTGATTGCCTTTGCTATTATCGAATATATGTATGTGTTTTAACAACATTTCTTTATTCCCTCCACTATTGGATGTTTATGGTATGCTTTTCTTTTGATCATATATGTATCAATGATATAAATGATAAGTGTAGCAATATTGCGCTAATCACTTTGTTTAACTATTTAAGCAAAGTAATCCTTGAATGAATAAATGTCCATGTTTATTAGATGGAGTCATCTATATGCATGTTAATAAACATAGATCATCAAGCGCTACACTTCAAAGTACAATAGTTCCCGGGATTAGTAGTAATTCTTTTATTTTGCTAATAAATTAAGTTATTTGCCTATCATTAGATTAGTCAATCAATCATTCATTCATCCCGTTTATTCATTACTGGGAAACTGGTCCCATTATCCCCAGTCGGAGCCACCATTCAAAATGGAAAAGGAGTTGTATTAAGGTCCGGACCGGGTGGTTATCCCCCAATGTCGATACAACGATTTTTGGGGCATCAACAAGACCATATCACCTTAATCCCAAATACAAGGAAAAGGTCCGCTTAGAGTTGGACAAGATGCTTGAACTTGGTATTATTGAACAGCTAAGGAATCTGATTGGGTGATCCCGATGATCGTTTAGGAGAAGAAGCAGAAGGACGAAATAAGGATTTTCGTAGGCCTAAGAAAGCTTAACGATGCCTGTGTTCATGATCCTTTTTCGACACCATTTACAAATGAAGTACTAGATAATGTTGGAGGGCATGAGGCATACTCCTTTACTGATGGATTCTCTGGGTACCATCAAATTAAGATCACACTAGAAGACAGGACTAAGACAACCTTTGTGACAGAATGGGGATGTTTCCAATATATAGTGATGCCTTTTGGACTTAAGAATGCATCTACGATCTTCTCACACGTAGTCACCGCGACGTTCAAGGATTTTATTCACAAATTCTTGGACGTATATTTTGATGATTGGACAAATTATGTTTGGGCTAATCAAGCACCATGTAGACAGTCTTTGCTTAATATTGGATACATTTCAAAGGTATCATATTCCATTGAACCTGAAGAAGTGTTTGTTTTGTGTTCCCTTTCGGATTTTTCTAGGTCATGTGGTATGCAGGCAAGGATTGATGGTGGACCCTACCAAGATCTCAGTAATAATAAATTTGGAAGCCCCAAGAAGTGTTAAACAGAAGTGCGCAATGCTGGACCATACTGGATACTATTGGAAGTTTCAAGAGTTATCCTCAAATTACTGCGTTGTTGATTGTGTTAGACCGGCCAACATGTTAAGGGGATCTCCTCAGCAAGAAGTCTCAATTAGAACTCAAACCATTTGGTGTAGGAGTCCCAGCAGTGGGTCGTAAGGTAATTCCTTGACTGCGATGTCGCACAGAGGCAATTCAGATAACTCTTTCAGTAGCAAGGGTGTGACTGATGTAGTGAGTCAAGGAATGAGTATGAGAGGTTCCAACACTTCAAAGGGAGAGGAAGGTGCAGTGAGTTCCAGGTTGAAATGGAACAGTCCCAACTCAACTAGGAACACAAAACACAAAGGACATGAAAAGCTTCCGGCAGAGCAGTTGACATGGATGCGGAAATCCCAACATACAAGGTAATATAACATGAACAACACATGAATCAGTTCGAGAGGAGTGCGACAGTTGATATAACAAGGTTCATAGAAAGGTCTGTCTAATGTTTGGTAGAGCGTTTGACATGGACGGTGACAACATTAACAACATATGCAACACATTAATAACAAGATTCATATAATTGAATACAAATAAGTTCATATAGGGGTACGCATGTTAAATAACATATATCATTAAGGCAACTGAGCAGTCCAACTACAATAACAACATATGCATGAAAATGTGTTGGCTTTTATTATATAAAGAAGTGTAAGTCACAATCATATAATACACCATGTAAACCTATTAGCCCTATTAGTAGAATGTTACAACCGCATCTAGCTGCTCCTCCAAAGATACTAGCTCCGTGTAGTGGAGAAGCCAAGGCACGTTACAATATTGTCCAAGCCTTCTTCAAGATAGTCTTAGTAGCAGCTTGGCTGACCAAAAGCCCTTACAATGAGTTATGAGGGACTATTTATAGCAAAGGGTGGGGTGACACTTGACAATCCCATTTACGACAGTTCATGTATCCTCATGACTCTTCACCTACTCTATGAATGTTACATCAAACTGTTGACACTTGGCTTACACTTGACATAACTCAACATTACAATGCACATGTACTCATGTGAGACAACATGGCTTGAGCAAGCTTTGCAAGACATCACTGACACTTGGTCCGTTTTGGTGAGACCAACTCTTTGACATGCTTTTGAAAGTGAAGCTCGTTAGTTGATGCCATGTTTGTTCATATGTGATGGTTTGCATGCACCTCATGGTGATATCTTGCTGAAGCGAATTCTTACCTCCATTGCAACTGGTGCATTGCTTTGGCCCCTTCATCCAACCCGTCTGATAATATGCACATGGTCTTCTTGGGTACAGTTGAACCAGCAACACACTGATGCATAGTGTTTGTGATGATCTTCAAGTGTGTGTTGGTGGTCATGCACATAAACTTTCTGAAGTGCATGTTCAACCCCAGTTTGACTTGCTTCTTTTCTTCACCTTGGTGAGTGTGTTGAATGGGTTGGATTGCATGCATGCATTCTATGATAGGTGTGATATTGGATCCTTTTCACACAATCAAAAACACTTTTCATCATGTTTGTTCTATGTGAGCTGTTGGGATGGATCCTTAACTTGTACTGTTGCAGTTTCATCAATGAGTGCATGTTGCACCCACTGCTGTTCCTGTTCCTGTTACAACTCATTATATTGTATGTGTAGCTTCATGTTCTTCCTGAGTTGCTACTTCAGCACATGCAAGTGCTTCTTTGTTCCATCCTCTCCCTTCGTACGATCTTCACGTCGCGCCGTCACTTCATAGCCTGAGTCTCCAAAGTTTCTTTCATTATCAGTGGATCTCCTTGATCCTAAAACTTTGCTCCGCCTCTATGTTGTCAACAACCTTCCTCTTGTGTTTGTTGTGTTCACTTCATTTCTTGCATTTTCCACACTCTGTATGATGCCTTCAACTATTATTCATGATGCTGCTCACTATGTTGCTACTTCTTGATGTCCTTTTCCATGAACAACTTGATATCCTAGTGAGTAGATAAGCCCATGGACACTTGATTGACTGCATCTCCAAGAGTGCTCTGAACGGTGTCTTCATCTCTACTCTCTTAGAAACCATTGTACCTGTACTACTGAGAGGCAGATGAACACCTGTGATATCCGGAGACATGGCAGCACTAATAGCAAGCAATATGTCAGTCAAAAACTGAAATGAACATGAGAACTAACTTGCAACACACATGGGTGAATGATCATGAAGGTTGCACAATTTCGGCCGGGAGATCAAGAGACCGATTCCCAAGACTACACATGGCACAGTTTGGGTTGGTAAGAGATTGACGGACTGTTGGAATTGTGCAATCGACAGTCCAATCGGGAAATTGGCTACTGGGATTACATAATGAGAAATCCCAGCAGGGAAGGAATGCTGGCCCAGAGGAAAATTTGCTCAAATTTTTGGGCCAAGTAGCCACTGGCCCTAGAAATGCACAATTTAATCCAAGAAGATAGTGTTAGGCCAGAATGCATAAATCTGGAGAGGAAGGTGAGCCTTCTTTTTCCAGATTGCACCATGCAGCCTTGGTGAAGGCAAAGACCAAGCCAAGGTTGGCTCGACTTGTCGATGGGCAACTTGAAGCAGGTAAGTCAATGAAATTCATGGAGACACTAAGTGATACCAGAAGTGATAAACAGTGCATGAAAAACATGAATGGAATATTGAGCAAATAGATCAACATGCATGTGGGTGAGGCAGTTCTTCGGTTGGGCGAACGCCCATGAAAAACAATTTCATGCATGTGACAGTAGTGAGATAGCAATGAAAATTGAAAAAAATCTAGGACAAGCTAGAATATATGTAAATGACAATAGGCATACAAAGAAATCAAGAAAACAACACTCACACAAGCGAACACACAGAAAGTGACAGAAATGCAACACAAGACATGGGAAGAAAGATTTCCCCAAAACAACTAAGCTGAATGTGCTGACTGCTCCTAGATGTGATGTGGGATGCCAGAGTTACAAGGTTGATGTGAGTAATAAGCTCTACAATGTTCGGTTTTTGAGTTTTTATAACATCGAGGTTGTCATGCACGTGCCACAAATCTAGGAGAAGCGACACTTGGAGGAAGGTTTCTGAGTTGTTCCCTTCCATGTAACCTCCAACTGCTAAACATAGATCCCTGAAACAAGGGATGCCTTTGCATTTTTCCTTGGTAGAAGGAGCCGATGCATGCAAGTCTATTTTTCTTAGTCCCAGAGGGAATCGGTCAACTCAACTGCTCATGCAAGAGACTTCTTGACTACTGGAGAAAAAAAATGCACATTCTTGACTTTAAGCTGGGTTGACTACCAAAGGGGATTGCACAATTTCTAGGCTCAAAAGCTAACTGTTGCCTAGATTTTCACAAATCCTAGGCTGAACTACCTGTTGATGGGAAAAATTGCACAATTCCTACTGGGAGGGTTGGCTGGTAGGATTTTGTAATCCTGGAGCCTAGTAGGTTGTCAGAGGAAATTGCATAATTCCTGGAGGGAAAGGATGGTTTCCCTCTATCAATATGCAAATTTCACTGGGAAGTCACTCATCCTGCAGCTGGACCAAGTCCAGATGAGCGACCTATGAAAGGAAAACATCAAACTATGATCGAAAGGTTGCCCATGAGCAAGAAAGACACTGAAGCTTGAGGACTTGACGAAGCAAGGAAAGCTGTTGTGAAGGTTGGTAGGTGTTGGCTTGCATGGGCCTAGCCTAGGTTCGGAAGAATTAGTTAGCCAAACAAATCCCGTAGCTACCAGCCCTTTTGGAAACAACCCACAGAGCATGGACTGAAATCTCACCTGAGGTAGTGGGGGAGGGTGTTGGAACTAGGTTTCCACACCCTAGGATGTCTTGGTGTGGTCTGGAGGTTTCGCGCACTGGTTTAAAGCTCGGCGCCACTAGGTATTCACCCAGATCCAGATTCATTATCTTCATCAAGGCACTATTTTATTAGAAGATGAAGTTACAACTTAACAGGATCTTTAAGCAAACATCTAATTAACACAACTAATTCGCGTATTAAATCGAACTCAGATTTACATTCATTCATACCATAAGCAGTTTAAATTAACCTGATAATATGAAAGTCGGATTCGCGATAGCTTAGAAGGAATACAGAATTTCAGAAGAACTTATCTTTATTTCCACTTATCCTTAATACATTTAGATCCGCCCTGCGCACTCAGCTGCAGGGGTCCGCGCACACAGCGGCAAACTTTCCAGGCCTCTGCGCACATAGCTACAGAGCCTCTATCTACCACCCCCACCCTTGACTTACAGATGCTTTCAAACTATCTTCCTTAACAACCCATTATATTCCATCTTTCTCCAAACCAAAACTACCTTTCCCTCATAGAGCCGTACTCTATTTATACCCTTTCTTGGCCCGTGATCCCTACGTGGGCCAACTATATTTATATTTATATACATTATTTTTAGGTGGACTACCCTTTGACTCAATCCTATTATACTTCATGCTTCGCATAGTTTGAAGTTTTTACAATAATTTAATCTTACTTTTTGGGCTTTCTGCCCCAAAACTATTACGTGGGACCTCTGCTACCCAACAGTCCCCCAACACAATCATCATGACTCATCCCGAGTCACTGGCTGGCGTGGCTAGATGCTCTACCTTGGCTTCATGGGTCGCCTTCCTTTCAATGGCGCTTGTCATCCTGTTGCTCTTTTGTTGTCTCCTGTAATGCTTCGTCCGACTCTTGCCTCAATGTTTGTACCATGCATCGCAACCGATGATGCTCATTCTGCTCTACTCAGTTAACACAGAACACCCCATTACAAGATTTTAATGCAAGCGGGGGAGCCGCCTATGGGACCTCTTGGTACCACCGTAGCCACTTCTGACCTTTGCCTCTTCTCTTCGCACCATCTGTTGCAGCTTGTGTTGCAATTTTGCAATACCTTGGCTATTGTTCGCAAGATCCCAATCTTCGAGGGACATCAAATATGGCTTATTATCTGCATATCTACCCATGGTCGTCATCTGTTCATCCTTTCGTTGTTCTATCGTAGTGCGTTGGCTTGTCCTTGGGCGAGGCAACGACATCTAGACCAATTCTGCTTCGTGTTGCCTCATTTCCTGTACATCCCCTACCAGTGATGTGGTAGCTTGCAGGACGCCCACAGTGGTCAACACCATACCCCTTAGAGTGTCCTGCTTCTCCATCCACTAGATCACTACCATGGGGTGCATGTCTTGTGCAGAGCTAATGAAGAGCATTATATGTGTTTCTGAAGTGTAGACCGCCCTTAGTGATTTATAAGCCATGCGAATTTCAAATTCACTACTTACTGCCTATTCCTGCACGTGTAACCTGCTCGTGTAAAATTTATGGCAGCTCGTTTCATATCTGACTTGTAGTGTTTATCTTAATTTCCTGCCGCCTACTCCCTTTTGACATAATGTAGACATCTTGTCATGAATAGTGATATCAAGAGTCATCATTTCTTGTATCACCGCATCCACGTGGTCCTTTTTGTGCAACCGCAATCCTTGTTTTTGGTCAAATGTACACACACCGTAGTACTCGCACATCCATCCCCCAGGCTGCTTTATCGTCCCTCGCTCTCTTCCAACTGGGTGAGGCAGTGATACTATCCTCTCTTCGGCTAGTCAGGCGGTTAGCCCGCCCGTGTAGAGCTTTAAGTGACTACCATTCACTCTGCCTAGAAAGTGGTCTCCATTGAGTTTAGTCAGCTAAACCGCACCCCCATTGGTAACTTCTTTGGCGACATAGGGTCCCAACCAGTGCATGTGTAGTTTACCTAGGAATTTTGTGAACTTACTGTCATAATTCAATACTAGATCATTTTCCTTGAATGTGCACACCTTGATATGGCGATCATGCCACACTTTCTCGCGTTGTTTCTGTACTTGTTGATGGAATCTATCCAGAAAGCGTTCCTCCTCTAATTCTTCTAGTTGTGCGAGCCTTTCTTCCAATGCCTCGCAGTCTACCATACCTGTGAGTGTCGTGATCTATAGTGTAGGCACGATATATTCCATAGGCATAATGGCCTCCTTGTCATAGACTAAACGAAATGGTGTTTGGCCTGTCAGCTTCATGCATGTAGTTCGGTATGCCCATAGCACAGCAGGGATGCACAAGTCCCAACCATTCTGTCGTGCATTACAGACCTTAGTCAACACAGTCTCTAGGCTTTTGTTGAAGGCCTCAATGGTCCCATTTGCTTGTGGATGGTAGGGCGTACTCTGTTGGTCATATATCTGAAAATCCTCGGTGAGTGCGCTAATCATTTTATTTAGGAAATTCGTTCCCCTATCACTCATGAGAATTTTGGGACAGCCAAACCTGGTCAGTATGTTCTCGAAAAAGAATTTTGTTGCTGTCACAGCCATGCAATCCTTAAGTGGCTACGCCTCGGCCCATCGGGTCAAATATTTGGTCGTAGTGAGGATATAACGTGCGCCTATCTTTCCACGCAGTTCAATAGGCTCGACGAAGTCAATTACCCATTTCTCAAATGGTTGTAGTGTCATATATGGTTGAAGGGGAATTTCATTCCTCTGCGATGGTTTTCCTGTCCGTTAGCATACATCATAAGCCTGACAGTATGCTTTCGAATCTTGATGTAGAGTGGGCTACCATAATCCACCATAAGGAATCTTTTAGGCTGTGTCGTGGCCCACATAATGTCTGCCAGCAACCCCTCCATGTGCTTCGGCTAGGATCTGTCTGCGCTCAAATTTTGGTACATACCTACGCAATATTTCATCGTTGCCCATCTTGTAGAGGTGGCCTGCAATTACGGTAAAATCTGCTGCACGTATCACTAATTCTTTCTTTTGCTGGAAAGAATACCCCTGCAGCGCAGTGCCCATGGTTAAAAGGTGGATAATATCTTCAAGGTGGCCATCTAAAATGCACACGACATATAATTGGGCATCTGGGAGTCCCTCCTCTAGATTTGTTGGTTCTTCGCCAATCTTAATTCGGGACAGGTGATCAGGACCTCCATTTAGATGTCCTGGCTTTACAACAACCTCAAAGTCGTATTCCTAAAACAACAGCAACCATCGATAGATGTGCCCCCCCAACATAGGCTTATTCACTAGGTACTTGAGTGCAGAGTGATCAGTATACATCTTAAAATGTCCTCTGAGCAAATAGTGATGGAACTTTTGCAGCGCGTATACCATCGCCAATCCCTCCCGCTCAGTAGTAGAGTAATTATTTTCTGCTTTGGACAACCTACGACTGGCGAACACAATCGGGTGATCGATACCCTCTGCTCCTTCTTCAGTGATTACCATACCCAGCGCGATACACAACGCATCGACATGTACATGAAATTCAACTTCCCACTTTGGAAAGACCAAGATAGGGGCAGATGCTATCTTTTCCTTAAGAGTTTCTAGGTTATTGTTACATTCCTCGTTCTAGAAATACGTAGCATCCTTCTTTAGTAACTGTTCCATTAGAGCTGTGACCTGGGCATAACTTTTTATAAAATTCCGGTAGTAGCCCGTGTGTCCTAATGTAGTGCGTAGCTACTTTAGATTTCGTGGTGCTTGTAGGTTTAGTATGACAACAATCTTTTACGGCTCCACCATCAGTCCTTGCTTACAAACCACATGGCCTAGCAAGTTCCCGAAAGGGATGAGGAAAGTACACTTTTTTAGGTTGAGTGAAATTTGGTGCTGGCAGCAGGTATCCAACATCAATCGTAAGCTCGCGACATGTTTCTTAACCAAGCCAAATACGGTCCAGTCATCCAAGTAGACTTCTAAGAACTTATGGATAAATTCCTTGAATGCAGCTACCACAATACGAGAAAATATCACTGGCGCATTCTTCAGCCCAAAGGGCATTATGGTATATTGAAAACATCCCCATTCGGTAGTAAATTTTTTCTTGCCCTAATCCTCTAGCATGATCTTGATCTGATGATACCCGGAGAACCCGGCTGTGAAGGAGTATGCTTCCTACCCGCTCACATTTTCTAGTACCTCATCTGTAAAGGGTGTTGGAAATGGATTGTTAACACATGCATCGTTCAGCTTCCACAGATCTACACAGATGCAGATCTCACCCTTAAGTTTCTTCTCCTGTACGACCATAGGACTTACCCAATTGGACTTACACAATCCAGTTACTAGTATTCAATGGAGCAGGAGGAGAAGACCCAGAACAATTTTGGTTTGCGCTAACATCAGTATGGAACACAGAGCAAGTCATAGATGATAATATCAAGAAAGCATATTAGTCAGCACACTACAGGATCGAGCGCTAACATGGTACGTGAAGTATTCAAGCATCAACCCAACGGCGGGGATAGCAGACATCCATACTGAATTATCAAAGGAGTTTAGCCGGCCAAAGTCAAAAGCGCAATTGGTTGTAGGATTCAAAGAGATCACGATGATGCCTAGTGAGACCCTATGGGACTTGGATCAAAGATTGAAGAGCACCATTAGTGAGGCCAACATGACCCTGATGAATGCACAACACCGTGCTTGGTTTGTCATATCATTAACACCATATTTGAAGACAGCTTTGTCACAACAAAAAATCTCAACCCAGGTGGAAGCGCTGGAGGCAGCAACGTAGCTGCACGAAACCCTAATACAAGACCCAGGGTTGGGAGTTCAACAAATCCAAGCGCAAGTCCAAAATTTGTGTTGGGAAATACAGAAGTTAAAATAGGAATAGACACCGCGTTCAGAAGTTCTGGAGGAAGTATGGTGCATAAAGTGCATGAGCCAGGGACACGATAAGGATCATCGTCTAGTGTCAGGGAATTTTGTGGTCACAGGGAGACCGACACCATTGCAACTAGAGGCACAAGTAGGGCCGAGCGCAATCACCCCACTTTTGTGCACAATTTACCAGGTAGGAGGAAAGCACAACACTAATAACTGTCATCTATTGCCATAGTTATCCTTACTCTACTGCTGTCCCTGATCCTTTTCAACGTTTTTTTCTTTAGAGTCCCCATGTTTCACACCAGACGCCCCTTATGCAGATCCCAGTCCTGGCAATAGAACCATTTGTTGGCTTATATGGGCTTGAACTAGGTTCGGAAGAATTAGTTAGCCAAACAAATCCCGTAGCTACCGAACCTTTTGGCAACAGCCCACGGAGTGCGAACTAAGATCTCACTCGAGGTAGCAGTGGAGGGTGTTGGAACTAGGTTTCTGCACCCTAGGGATGTCTTGGTGTTGTCCAGAGGTTTCGCGCATTGGTTTAAAGCTTTGTGCTGCTCAGTATTCGCCCAGATCCAGATTGATTATGTTTATTAGTGCGCTATTTTATTAGAATATGCAGTTACAACTTAACAGGATATTTAAGCAGACATTTAACCAACACAACTGATTCGTGTATTAAATCGAACCCAGATTTGCATTCATTCATACCATAAGCTGTTTAAATTAACTAGATAATATGAAATTCAGATTCGCGATAGCTCAGAAGGAGTACAGAATTTCAGAAGAACTTATCTTTATTTCCACTTATCCTAAATACATTTATATCCGCCCTGCGCACTCAGCTGGAGGGGCCTGTGCACACAGTTGCAGACTTTCCAGGCCTCTTCACACACAGTTGTAGAGCCTCTATCTACTACCCCTGCCCTTGACTCAAACTTACAGATGCTTTCAGACTACCTTCCTTAATAACCCATTATAATCCATCTTTCTCCAAACCAGAACTACCTTTCCCTCATAGAGTCACGCTCTATTTATACCCTTTCTTGGTATACGATCCCTGCGCGGTATGACTCTATTTATATTTCTTTACATTATTTTCGGGAGGACTACCCTTTGACTCAATCCTATTATACTTCGCGTTCCGCATACTTCAGAGTTTTTACAATAGTTTAATCCTACTTTTTCGGCTTTCTTCCCCAAAACTATTACGTGGGAGCTCCACTACCCAATAGTAGGGAGGCTTGAAGACAAGATAAGGAAAAATTTGGGAGGGTGGTTGTACCCGCTACAACACTTGGTGACACAATGGTAGAACTCCAGCTCGCTAAATGGACCTTGTTCGTGAAAATGAATCTAACACGTCCAGAAGTATTTTTAATTTCTTAGCTCATCTTGGCTTCACACTAGCCTGATGTAAGATGCAGTATCTTCTAGACTCTTGGTCAATTTACACACATTCCTAGCCAAGGAAACACAGTTGTTTCGATTGGGGTTGAGGGGAACATAAGTGCACAAGTAGTATAATCATTAGAGTCTAAGTTTCATCTCTTGTGTTGCTCCACTACTAGCAAGACTGAAGAGTAACCCAATGGAGTTAGATAAGAACACAAGCATGGCGCTATTGCCAACGAGCCTGGTCAGTACCTAGGTGGAGTTACTTGCATCACCTCCCTGTGGAGGAAGCTTTTCTCTTCTTTCTCCTTATTCATTTTTCATTTTGTTTTTTTTTTTTTTTACTTTTCATTTTTTTTGTTTTATTATTTTCATTGTGCATAGCACTTATTAATTTTAGAGGTGGAAGAGGGATCCCAACCTATTGAGAGTATAAGAGGTCCAGAAGAGAAGTAGTTTGTTATATCTCTAATGTGCCTGTTAAGGTTTTCCCCCTCACCTTACATATTTTCCTTGGACGTATCATAGACTATGAGTAACAAGTTCATCATACAAAGGCAAGATGGCAGATAACCAAGTAGTGATAGTTGTACAAACACTCTTGTACTTTACCCAGCTCATTTCATGAGTCACGCATGGTTTCATGCAAACTAACCTACGAATGAATGAAACAAAAAACAAAGAAAAGCAAGAGCAAAAGTAAAACTGAAAGAAAAACAAGTAAGCAACCAAGCAAGAACACAAACAAGCAAGAAAAGCATGTAATAAAATAATCATGCAAGCAAACAACTGAAAGAAAACACTACTCCTACTCCTATACTAATAGTGCAGGAGCCTGATCACGTGAAGTGATACTTCCAATGCAACCACCGACGCATTGGTAGATCCATGTGGGTGAAAGCTTGGTTTTCGAGTAACCCAGTTGTGCGGACCAACATACAAGAAAGATATGACAATGAAGATAACCACACTTCGTGTTTCAAAGTGCCCATAGGACATAAGTGAGTGCATGTGCATGACGGAAAATATTTGGACTTATCATGGTGTTGTGTGACACTACGTGCAACTTTGAAGCAAAAGCACACTCTTGATTGAGACATGCAAGCAAACAAAAGAAACAAAGATAACTTGTGTCGTGCACGAGTGCTTGCAATGTAAGACTCCTCCAATGCATGAGCAATGGGATCATGCAGTTCGAGTGGAGGAAGTGTGACCTATGTGTGAGATGGATCTTCAATGCATACATATGAGTGATGAGGAGCCTTGGGTGATTGAACAGTTTCATGATTGAAAGTGAGACTAATCCCAAGGGAGTGAGGACCTGACATAACCATCAGCTTAGGTTGAAATGCCTTGACATTCTTGGTTATCTCAACTTCATCATCAGGTATATTATCATAAAACAGTGGCTTCGAAAGATCAAATGTGATAGATTCATGATCGTGATAAAAAAAAATGGAAGCAAATGAATCACGATCGCCGCGATAAAAAAATTCAATTAATTCTTCGACATCCTCATGATCAGATAAATCAGACAGAGGGGTAGATGAAAAGCAAACGAACTCATCCTTTGCGTCTCTAGAAAAGACAGATGAAGGATCAAGTGGATCTTCATTGAACAACTTATCCTCTTTATTTTTGAATGATGGACTAGCATCCAGTGAGTCTTGCAAGCAATCAACAATGGGTGCATCTGTAGATGAAGACACACATACAAAATCATGGATGGAAGGTTTACCAAAGATGCTAGGAAGGAATGGAGGGGGCTCAGACAGATTGGAGTCATCCTTCGCCGAGTGTTGATGTTCAAGCTCGCACTCATACTCTTCATGAATGAGAATGCATGTTGGTTGTGGAACACCAACTCTGTTAGTGGGTCATTCCTCATTCACAACAAGTGAAGAGTCTAGGAAGGGCAAACACAATCCAGCATCATCCGGAGGAACACCTGGGTGTGAATATGGAGGTAAAAAAAAGAATGCATATGGGAACTTGAAGGACTAACAACCAATTCTGTGAAAAAATTAAGTGGAGTGATGTTGGGAGGGTGTGAAGGATGAACAAATGTGTGAACATGGTCCTCAACATCACTTGGCGATGGTGGAATTGTTGATTGAGAGGGAGGAAGACAGACTATTGAGACAGTGCCTGCTCCCACATGGGATTGTGTAGTTCCATCAATGAAGAAGGTTAATCGATGCTTGAAAACAAGCTTTCTCTTTGGACAGGCATATTTCTTAAGACAATACTTGAACCGGTCCCAAAGATAAGCGAACTTCATCTAGCTCTTCCAAGCATGAAACTACAAGTCATGGAAGCGCTGCCAAAAATCAATAACGGATTCATACGGAGCCCTCAATTATTGTAATAGTTTCTAGTCAAGATGGTTTGGATCAAAATTATGGAATGTGTCTTCAATAATATCATAGAAGTGCTCACATAAGTGCACGGTGTCAGCCGATAGGCTGAGCACCTGACGAAATGGGGATTCACGAAGTGTTAATGCAAGCAACAGACTGACCTATTCATCAGTAAACTCATCTTCCTCATAAATCATGGAAAGGAAGTTATGTAAGTTCTCAAGCCAGGCCACTTTACCTTCACCATCATATGTGTGAGTGGACAAGGGATTGAAAAGATTCCCCAAGATGGAGACATCTTCATGATTCTAAAAACACCTCCGGGGAAGAAGAATGCAAGATTCCATGAAAGATATGCAAAGGTTCAAAACTTGATGAGAGAACATTGCTTGTCATTAGCTCCTCCTTCTAGTGCAAGAAATGTCGATGGTGCTGGACCCGCCAACATGTCAAGGGGATCTCCTTGGTTAGAAGTCCCAATTATACCTTAGACTGTTTGCTGTAGGAGTCCCAAAAGTGGGTCGTAAGGTAATTCCTTGACAACAATGTCACACAGAGGCAACCAAGATAACTCTGTCGGTAGCAAGGGTGTGACTGATGCAGTGAGCCAAGGAATGAGCATGAGAGGTTCCAACACTTCAAAGGGAGAGGAAGGTGAAGGTGAGTTCTATGTTGAAAGGCATCATTGCCAACTTGGCTAGGAACACACAACAGAAAGTACATGCACAGCCTCCGTCAGAGCAGTTGACACAAACGGTGACAAAATTAACAACATATGTAACACATTAACAACAAGATTCATATAATTGCATACAAATCAGTTCATATAGAAGTATATAAGTTAAACTACATATATCATTAAAGAAATTAGAGCATTCCAACTATAATAACAACATATGCATGAAAATGTTTTGGTTTTTATTATATAAAGAAGTGTAAGCCACGATCATAAAATACACCATGTAAACCTGCTAGCCCTATCAGTAGAATGTTATAGCCACATCCGCCTGCTCCTACAAAGAGATGTACTAGCTCTGTGTAGTGGAGAAGCCAAGGAACATTACAATACTGTCTAAGCTTTCTTCAAGTTAGTCATAGTAGAAGCTTGGCTGACCAAAATCCCTTACAATGAGTTATGAGGGACTATTTATAGAAAAGGGTGGGGTGACCCTTGAAATTCCCCTTTGTGATAGTTGAACTATCCTCATGACTCTTCACCTACTCTATGACTGTTACATCAAATTGTTAACAGTTGACTTATAGTTGACATGACTCAACATTACAATGCACATGTACTCATGTGGGATAACATGGCTTGAGAAAGCCTTGCAAGACATCACTAACACTTGGTCCGCTATGGTGAGACCAACTCTTTGACATGCTTGTGATGGTGAAGCTGGTGAGTTGATGCCAAGCTTGGTCGTCCATGATGGTGTGCATGCACCACATGGTGACATATTGCTGAAGCGAACTTTTCTTCCATTGCAACCGGTGCATTGGTTTGTCCCCTTCATCCAACTTGTCTGCTAACATGTGCATGGTCTTCTTATGTACGGTTGAACCAGAAACACATTGATGCATAGTGTCCATCTTGATCTTCAAGTTTGTGTTGGTGGTCATGCGCATAAACTTGCCGAAGTGCATGTTCATCCCCAGTTGGACTTGCTTCTTGTCTTCGCCTTGGTGAGTGCGTTGAATGGGTTGGATTGCATGCGTGTGCTCAATGAAAGGCATGTCGCTAGACCCTTTGCATGCAATCAACAACACTGCTCACAATGTTTTCTCTGTGTCAGCTGCTGTGATGGATCCTTAACTTGTATTAGTGAAGTTTCATCCATGAGTGCATGGTTCACCCACTGATGTTCCTGTTCCTGCTGCAACTCATTGGAATATCTATGCAGCTTCATGTTCTTCCTGAGTTCCTTCTTTAGCACATGAAACTCCTTCTTTGTTCCATCTTCTACCTTCGCGTGATCTTCATGTCACATCGTCACTTCATAGCCTGAGTCTCCAAAGTTGCTTTCATTATCAGTGGATCAGCTTGATCCTGTAACTTTTCTCCACCTCTATGTTGTCAACAACATTCTTCTTATGTTCGCTGCGCTCGGTGTGTTCACTTCATTTGTTGCATTCACTGCATTGGGTATGCTGCCTTCAACTACTGTTCATCATGCTACTAATTGTGATGGTGTTGCTTGATGTCCTTCTTTGTGAGTAGATAAGCCCATGGAGACTTGATCGACTGCATCCCCAAGCGTGCTCTAAACGGTGTCTTCATCTCTTCTCTCATGGAAACCATTGTACCTATACTGCGAAGAGGGAGATGAACACTTGTGATGCTTGGATACATGGCAGCACTCATAGCAAGAAATCTATCAGTCGAAAACCAAAATGAACATGAGAACTTACTTGGAACAAACTTGGTTGAATGATGATGAAGGTTGCACAATTTAGGCTAGGAGGTCGGGAGACTGACTGCCAAGACTGCACAAGGCACAGTCCGCGCTGCTGAGAGACTGACTAACTGCTGGAACTATGCAATGCATAGTCCAATCTAAGAGTTGGCTACTGGGATTACGCAATGATCAATCCCAGATGGGAAGGACTGCTGGCCCAGGGATAGATTTGCACAAATGTTTGGGCCAAATAGCCACTGACCTATAGAAATGCATAATTTAGTCCAAGAGGCTAGTGTTGGGACAGAATGAGAAAATCTAGAGAGGAAGGTGAGCCTTTGTTCTCCAGATTGCACAATGTAGCCTTGGTGAAGGCAGAGACCGGGCCAAGGTTGGCCCAACTCATCGACGGGCAACTGAAAGCAATTAAGTCGATGAAATTCATGGCGACACTAAGTGATAATAGAAGTGATAAACAGTGCATGAAAAACATGAATAGAATATTGAGCAAATAGATTAACATGCATGTGGGTGAGGCAGTTCACCGGTTGGGCGAACGCCCATGCAAAACAGTTTCTTGCATGCGACAATAGTGAGATAGCAGTGAAAATTGAAATAGAGCTAGGAAAAGCTATAATATATGTAAATGACAACAGGTGTTAAAAGAAATCAAGTAAACAACACTCACACAAGAGAACACACAAAAAGCGCCAGAAATGTGGCACAAGGCATGGGAAGCGAGCTTGCCCCAAAACAACTGAGTTGAATGTACTGACTGCTCGTAGATGTGATGTGGGATGCCAGAGCTATAAGGTTGATGTGAATAATAAGCTCTAGAACATCTGGTTGATGATATTTGATAACATCGAGGTTATGATGCACATGCCATAAATCTAGGAGAACTGACACTTGGAGGAAGGTTTCTAAATTGTTCCTTGCATGTAACCTCCAACTCCTAAAGATACATTCTTGAAACAAGGGATGCCTTTGCATGCTACCTTGGGAGAATCAGCCCATGCATGCAAGTTTGTTTTGCTTAGTCCCGGAGGGAACCAATCAACTGAGCTCATGTAAGAGACTGTTGGAGAAAAAATGTGCATTCTTGACTGTAAGCAGGGCTGACTGCCCAAGGGGATTGTGTAATTTCTGGGCCAAAAAGCTGACTACTGCCTAGATTTGCACAAATCCTGGGCTGAATTGCTTGTTGATGGGAAAAATTGTGTAATTCCTGGAGAGAAAGGTTGGTTTCCCTACATAAATGCATAAATTTTACTGGGTAGTTGCTCAGCTTTTAGCTGGAACGAGTGCGGATGAGGATCCTATGAAGGGAAAGGATCAAACTATGATTGGTAGGCTTCCTTTGAGCAAGAAAGACACTAAAGCTTGAGGACTTGACAAAATAAAGAAAGCTACTATGAAGGTTGGTAGAGAGGCTACAAAACAGGCTAAGGCAAAATTTTGGAGGGTGGCTGTAGCTGCTACAACACACACTTATGGAGATGCTGTAGAAGAAGGATGCTACATTCTGTTGGGATGAAGAATGTTAGCGCAGTTTGGATGTCTTGAAGGAAAAAATGGTCACCGCGCCAATCCTAGTTTTCCCAGATTGGAAGAAGGAATTCCATGTGCACGTTGAAGCCTCGTGTATTGCGTTGGGAGTAGTCCTGATGCAAACCAGTGAAGGAGAACTAGATCATCCTATAGTGTTTGCCAGTAGGAACTTGTCAAAGGCTGAAAAGAATTATTCAACAATAGAGTGCGAAGGATTGGCTATTGTGTATGCGCTCCAAAAATTCCGACATTACCTTCTAGGCAGGCATTTCAAGATGTACATAGACCATTCTGCATTGAAGTATCTAGTCAATAAGCTTGTGTTGGGGTGGGGAATATGCACATGGTTGCTACTATTTCAAGGATATGATTTTGAGGTGATTGTGAAGCCAGGAAGGTTAAACACGGAGAGGTAGTCCTTAAGGCATGGTTGGACCCTTGGTTGGAAGAAGCCTACCATGTCTCCACCAACATACAGGGCAAGTTTTCCAACCTACAGCTTACACAATAGAAGATCAAGTAGGATAGCGAATGACCAACCATAGAGAAGCTGGTCGAATAAGTGAAGCAGGCAGTCATTCAAAGTGTGGCTGAAGTAGTAGCAGTGAAAGTGAAGTTGGGTGATCTTCACAACAATATCTCCATGCCAACTGAGTGACTCGAGGACAAGTTGCGATATTTGTGTTGGGGGCATGTTGGGATGGGGTCCCCTGGGGGTCAGTTTTGGGGCAAAAGACCAAGTTTTGATGTATAAAAATATAAAGTCTCCTCAAATTGTGGCAACAGAATGCATAGTTAATTAAAGAGTTAAAAATGGTTTTACCCTCTTTTATGTAAGTTGAGTCGTCTTTTGAAGATATACCCATGGTCCATGGATGATGAGATTGTATAAATAAGTGTGTATTAGAGAGTCTAAGAGAAGAACAAAGATGAAGATGAATGTAATGGGTCACTAGAAGGAAGAGCGTAGAAGTCTTAGAGGAGGTAAAGGCTCAACAGCTGAGTGCGCTGAGGCCTAGAGTAGAGTCTGCAGATGAGTGTGTGGACCCCTCCAGCTGAGTGCACAGAGAAGTCTTAAGTCTATAAGATTAACTGAATATCAATAAAGAAGATTATTACAGAAATTCCTGTGTTTCGTCTCTTTACTTCTATTATGTATGAATGCACTTTATGCTATAATCAATAATGGTTGTATGAAATAATGATCTATTGGTGCGCGACTTTACTTGATTTATATTCTTATTTTAATGCAATTGATGTTAAGTGTTTACGCGAAGAATATATTGTTGTCCGTTAAAGTTATCAAACACTTAAGGAGAACTAAATAAATACTAGGTTAAGAGTAATCAATGGTGCACGTAAGTAGCTAATTCACTTGCTCAAGGTCCATGAAATCCAATTGTAGACCTTCGTGGAGGTCTAGAGTCTGATTAAAGGAAGTTACATCGATAATCCATAAGGGTTTATCAATCTGCACAAAGGCATATCTAGGGCACAAAACGACATCATGTTGATCTCTGGGTGCGAAAGCTTGGTTCCAACATCCCACCATACTACTTCAGGGGAGACTTTAGTCCATGATCCATGAATTAATGCTAAAATCACCAGTAGTGTGGGGATTATGTGGCGCAACTAACTCTAAACCTGGGTCAAGACCCACTAAGACCACACACATAGAGCTTGGAACGTCAAGAGTTCTACACTTATCTGAGTTACAGGTAGACATAATGGATGAAGGAGAATTAGATGCGATGATTCATGGAGCACAATTTAAGGATATGTTGTAGAGGCTATAACCACCCTCCCAAATTTTGCCTTAGATTTGTTTTGGAGCCTCCCTACCAACCATCCTTAGTAGCATGTATTTCACTGCAAGTACATAGGATTCATTGATTTTTAGTAGCTTTCCAGCCTATGCACGTTAGTTTGCTTCACTCCTTTCACAGGATGCCATTCTAGACTCAAGCTCATTATTGGACGAGCAACTCCCTCAGAAAATTGTGCAATTACGGAGGGGAACCAACCTTACCTACAGAAATTGTGCAAATCTGTTGGGCTCAGAAATTACGCAATGCAGTCAAATAATCTTCCTTGATAAAACTGTGCAATTTGGCCGAACACTATATCTCAGCCCATAAATTGTACAATTATGGGAGGCAGTGACCTTCTTAGCCCATAAATTACGCAATTCCTGATAGACAGTCAAATCTTCTCAGACCAGAACTACGCAAATTTCCATCCCAGGCTTGTAGACCGATGAATGTGCCTTCAGGTTGACCAGTTCCCTTTGGGACCGAGAAAATCTTATTTGCATGTAGAGGATGCTCTTCCTGAAATAGAAAAAGGAAGCATGCAAAAGGCATCCTTAGATTTAAGGATCTATTTTTAGCAGATGGAGTTTACATTCATAGATCATTTTAGAAACCTATCGCCAAGTGTCATTTTTTCCTAGATTTGTGGCACGCACATCATAATCTTGATCTTATTAAAACTCATGAACCAGATGCTGCAGAGATCATTCCTCACATTGACCTTGCAACTCTGACATCCCACATTGCATTGAGGAGTCTTCCACACTTTCAGCTTAGCTGTTTCAGGGTAAGTCTGCTTTTCATGTCTTTTGTTGTGTTTCTTTCGATTTTTGTGTTTTGCTTTTTGTGAGTGTAGTCTTATTGATTTCAATGAATGCTTGATGTTGTTTTAAATTATGTTAGCTTGTAGAAGTACCGTTTTAGTTTTTGTTTGCATACTATTGTCACATGCATGAAACTGTTTTTCTCCGACAGTTCACGTACTGGTGACCCGCTTCAGAGGCATGCATGTTTTTTCCATTTTCTAAATCTTGCACTTACTGTTTGCATGCATGATTGTTCACTCTTGTTTACACTCAGTTTCACCATGCATTAAGACTTCTCATGTTTCAGTCGTCCGTCAGGGGCTTTGTGCTGCCTTGGCCCGGACCTTGCCTTTCTCGACTAGCATTGTGCATTTCTGGAAGTGAAGGCTCTGCCTTCCCTCTATAAATTGCATAATTCTAGCCCAACACTGACCTCCATGCTTTCATTCCACAATTCAGAGAGGAATTTCCTTGCTGGCGCCAGAAACTGCGTAATACAGTTTGTTGGTTTGCATGTCACTGCGAAATGAAATCGTGTATTACGTAGTCAGTCAACCTCCCAACAGCCTAAACTGTGCCTTGCCTAGTTTTGGTAGTCAGTCTCCCAGCCTCTTGGTGAAAATTGCGCAATATTCACAGACAGTCACATAGTTATGTTGCATTTTAGTCCTCCATTTTGTGTTCATTTATGATCGACAGATTTCTTGTCATGAGTGTTGATGTATCTCTAGGCATTAGGGGTGTTTGTCTACCTCTCAATAGCACTAGTGCAATGGCTTCCAGGAGAGAAGAGTTAAAGACACCATTCAGAGCACAACTGGGGATGCAGTCTATAAGGCGTCTATGAACTTTCCTATCTATGAAGACATCAAGTTGTTCATGGACAAGGATATCAATATGTAATGGCAGTGACACCACAATGAAGAACACCATCAGCAACAGTAGAAGGTAGCACACCTGCATGTGAAAATGCAAGAGGAAGGTCGTTGACAGCACAGAGGCGAAACAAAGTTGCAAGCTCAAGTAGATCCACTTGTGATGAAAGGAGCTTTGGAGACTGAGGCTATGAGGTGACGACATAACAAGAGGATCGAGTGAAGGAAGAGAAATAAATAGAGAAGGAGTTGCAGGTGTTAAAGCGGAAACTCAAGGAATAACACGAGCTACACAGATGAGAGAAGGAGTTGCAGCAGGAACATGTACAACAAGAGGCACAACATGCACAAACTGATGAAACTGTGCCCATATAGGTTATAGACCCATCCTAGTAGCTGGCACAGAGCAGAAATGGTGAGTAGTGCAATCAATTGCATGCAAGGGTGTTCAGGAGCATGGATGTCATTGTGTGCTTGCATGCGATCATAAACATTGGAATACTCACCGAGGAAAAGACAAGAAGTAAGTCCAACTGGAGATGAACACGTATTTCAACAAGTTGATGCACATGGTCACTAGAACACACTTGGAGATCATCATAGACACATGCATCAGTATGTTTTTGGTCCAGTTGAACTCAAGGAGATGATGCACGTGTTATTAGATGAGTTGGACAGACGAGCCATATCAGTATACCTAGATGCAATGGAGGCAAGAGTTCGCTTTGAGGAGGAGGCCACCTTTGAGCACGGGGATACAATCACAGATGAACAAGCTTGGCATTAGTTCACCATAGTCAGCCATCATGAGTATCCCAAATATTTGGTCTTCACAAAGTTGTATGAGTCTTAGTGATGCCTTGCATGGCTTGCTCAATCCATTTTGTCTCACATGGGTACATGTGCAGATTGTGTGTAACATCTTGCAAAGTGAAATTCCAAGTGTCGATAGTGGAATGTAACAGTCATAGAGTAGTTGAAGAGTCATGAGGGTAGGTGAACAGTCACAAAGGGGAATTTCAATGGTCACCCCACCCTTTTCTATTTATAGTACCTCATAACTCATTATAGAGGCTTTTCGTCAGCCAAGCTTTTGATAGGAGTATCTTAGAGAAAGCTTGGAGGGTATTGTAACAAGCCTTGGTTTCGCCATAGTGTAGAGCTAGTACATATCTTTAGAGGAGTAGGCGGCAGTGACTATAATGTTTCGTTATCAGGAATAGTGGTTGGTCATGGTTTTATTTTATGATTGGAACTTTCACTTCTTAATATAATAGAGCCAACACATTTCATGCATATGTTGTTATTGTATTTCAGTTAACTTGTTTACTCTAATCATATATGTATCTGTTTGCTTATGCATGTATGTATAAACTCTTTCTGTATATTGTATGAATCTTACTAAGATGTGTTGCTAGTTTAACCATCACTTTGGATTGCTGGTTCACATTCTTTCTAACTTTTGATTCATCTTTGCTCATGTGTTCCCTTCCAAGGTACGTGTTTACACAAGTTTTCAAGGGGCGCACTCATTCCACATTCTGTATGTTAAAACCATTCATGCACCTTCCTTGGCTTGATGCACATTTCACACCCTTTCTACCAACAGAGACACCTTACTTACCTCTACATGCAACCCCAGTCAAGGCAATAGCATACGACCCACTGCTGAGAGTCCTACACTAAACGGTTTTAAGGTCTAGTGGGACTTCTTATCAGGGAGATCCCCTAACATGTTGACTGGTCCAACAACATCAACAAGATATAATATCAAAGCTACATAAAAGCATGTGCATTAACAAGTGAACATAAATGAATTTGTAAGAACGAATGAGGCAATTTTCGCTTTCAAATGGTAGCTTCAATATTCTCTAACTTCTGATTCAGGAGTCCATTTTTAGTCTACCAATAGGGACACCTTACTTACCTCTGTGTGCAGCCCCGATCAAGGCAATAGCGTACAACCCACTGCTAGGACTCCTACACTAAACTATTTGAGGTCTAGTTGGGACTTCTTATCAGGGAGATCCCCTAACATGTTGGCTGGTCTAGCACCATCAACAAGGTATAATATCAAAGCTACATACAAGCATGTGCATTAAAAAGTGAACAGAAATGAATCTGTAAGAACGAATGAAACAATTTTGGTTTTCAAATCGTGGCTTCAATATTCTCTAACTTTTGATCTAGGAGTCCATTTTTAGACTTCTCCATACTGTTTGAAATCTTATTCTAGGCACCATCCAGTGGGGAGGGTATGATTTAGTTTTGAGAGATTCTATGGCTTGGATGATGGCTTCAAAATTCATTTATTTTTTTCACTTTGGACAACTGAAAACACATTTGGCAGTGAGTGACAACATTGGCTCCACTTGGGGACGGGACATTGGATTGCAATGCCTTGACAGTTTTGAAAGTGGAACTTTAAATAGAAAAATGGAAATTTCATATGATAATTACAACACACATTAGTATTTACAATGATTGTAAGATATGTACCTTTAATTTTGGAAATAGATTTTGAGGAACTGACCATTTACTGGTAGCTCCAATGATTCACCTTCTAGATTTTTGAGCAGGTACATATTATTTCCTTTCTCTCCTGAAATTCTGAAAGGGACAAATCAAAGTGAATCAAATTTTCAGTGTTTACCTTTTTCCTCCCGTTGGACATCCCATCAGAGAACTAAATCCCCTAGTTGAAGAGGTCGATCCTTGGCCTTTCTGTCAAATAGGGATTTCATCTTCTATAGGTAATTTGTCTTAGTCCCCACCTGTTCCCTGTTTCGATGAAGCTCAACCAGTTGGTTTATCCTTCATGTCAAAGGACTTGGATCCTCGTCAGTTTCTTGTATTAACTTTGCCACTGGCATTGCTAATTGGATTGGGAAGATTGCAGCCTTACCATACGTTAGCTCAAAAGGAAATTTTCTAGTGGAATGTTTAGGAGTCACTTGGTTGGCCTAGAGGGAAAACTTCAATTGGGTGTCCCAGTTTCTTTGATTCTCGGTGGTGGTATTCTTTAGCACTCTCACCACGGTTTTGTTTGACGACTCAGCTAAACCATTTCCTTGAGGATAGTAGGTAGTGGAGTGTTTGATGAAGATATTGAACTTTTGACAAAATCTGGTGAATTTTGCAGATTTGAAGACTTAAGCATTGCCAATGATAATTTTGATAGGACAATCAAAACAAGCTAATATGTTCTCCTCCATAATCTTGATTACCACTGAACCTGTAATGTTTGTAGCTAGGATGGCATCTACCCATTTGGTGTTGAAAAGTGCAACAAGAAATGCTAAAAATAGAAAATGTTAAAAATAGCACTGCTATAAATCGCAGTTCAGCCATTGGAGATCTTAGCAACAATGGGTGAAAAGTAAAAGTGCTAAAAATAGCTTTTCTAAAAATAGCATTTCGGGATCCCTTCTTATTTTAGTCAACCCTGGACTAAACATCGGAAGTAAAATTCGAATTTGATATTAACAGCAGTTTGAGAATTAATTAATTAATTCATCTTGAGTTAATTAGTTAAGGAAAATCAAACTTGAAGTCTATGAGAGTACATGCAATAGTTTCTCCTTTGATTGAGGGATTTATCAATCAGTTAAAGAGATAAGAGTGAGTTGTAACATTGAGTTGCAATCAGTTGACTCAGCTTAGCTGAGTCAAGTCGAGTTAGATTAATTTAATAGTTTGTTAAATTAATGAGAGTTCAGTTAGTTAATGCTTGCATGCATGTAACTACTGTATTTCAAATAATTGAGTATTCACTCATGGATAACTCATGCATGTCAGTTAAGTCAGAGACCCAGTTGAGATCAAATGGAGGGACAATGTACTATCAATTGCAAGAATATTCCTTTGTGAATATTCCTTGCATGCAAAAGGAAAATTATTCCTTGAGGATTGTGCAGTTGGACCTGAGGTTACAGTGAGTGTGATGATGCCAATTCACACATGTGATATCATTGGACACCAATCAAACCTGCGCAAGGAAATAGGCGGCTTGGAGGGCTTGAGAAAGATATATTCTATGTCTATTGAGTCTGTGAGCTATATTGTTTGATTATAGAGAGAGCAGGATAGCTTGACAACTGATTCCTTTTGTAACTTGAACAAGATTTCCACTTGTATGATAATACAAAGTTGGGGTTTTAGGCTGGTGCTTTCCCTAGTGATATATCTTCTGTGCTATGGTTGATTACTTCTCATTCTCAATTATATCTTTTCATGCCTGATGATGCACATATCTGTTTAAGCTTCTGCAAAGTTTATGGTAGAAATAGATCTAGTATTATACTTTAGGACATTGCATATATCAGGTGATCTACAGTGAAAATTCTACATGGTATCAGAGCAAAGGTGATCAAGGAATAATAGTATACAAGCAAGAGAACTACAAAGTTTGGCTTCTGAATATTGAATTGAGTTCTTATCACATCTATTTCACTTATGGCATTTAGTGGTTTAAGACTCGAATATGCACTTGATGGCAGTTCAAATTATTTAGCTTGGAAGTATTGCATGGAGGAAGTATTAGAAGATAACAGTCTTAAGGACTTCAATGATCAAGAAGTCCAAAATATGACTAATGCTACTCAACTGGCGGAATTCAAAAAGTGTGGCTAGAGCAAGGAGAATCCTCTTGGAGGGAGTTCGAGATCACATTGTCTTGAGCCTCCATGGGAAGGAGACTTCATTTTCGATTTGGAAAACACTAAAAGATCTTTATCAGAATAGCAGCAATTATAGGAAGTTGGTGCTGAAGGACAAAATTCAAAAGATCAAGTGTGAAAAGGGCGACACAATCTGTATGTTCCTGGACAGGCTCACCATCTGCAGCAACGAGCTTGCAAGCATAGGGGTCGTGGCAATTGGTGACGACATGGTGAGTCTAGCACTCCTCGGTCTTCCTAAGAGCTGGAATAGATACAAGGACTCGGTTAATGGAAGAGAGAAACTTCCAGATTGGGAATGAATTTGGTTGGACCTAATGCAGGAGGAGATAAGGCGGAGCACCTAGGATGGATCTTCATCAAAACAAGTTGATGAAGAAAATCTAGCTTTAGCGAGTAAATCTAAGAAAGGGAAAGGGAAGGCGTCCCAATCCAAATCTTCTCATGGTGGGAAGAAGGTTGACAAGTCAAAGGTGTGATTCTTTTACTATCATGAAGTGGGCCATTATTGTATGAATTGTCCATAGAAGAAATGCAAGAAGAGTTGCTCAAAGGGATCTGATGGTGATGCGCTAGCGTCACAGTTTGAGCTGGATTTCTCTCTTATCACATCCATGGTTTCATCCATGGTGGGATGTGTTTGGTACCTAGAAAGTGGAGCCTCTTTCCACATGTCAGGTGACAAGAATATTTTCAGTACCTTGGAGGAGAAGGATCTCTAGATGTAGATTGAAATGGGAAATGATGGAAAGTACTGTGTGTCAGGTGAAGGTACAGTTGTGTTTCAGAGGGAGCATGGTGCTCCACTGACCCTATCTACTGTTAACTATGTATGAGGTCTGAAAAAGAATATTTTGTCTATTTCTATGCTAGAAGATAAAGGCTATGATGTAGTCTTTAGTAAAGGAAAAGTTTTCCTGAGGCATATCGACACCGGACAAACCAAGCGAATTGGGATTCAAGTAAAGAATCACTACAAGCTGGAGGTAGATGACTGTGCTGCACTGAGTTCCAAAGTAGAGGTGGTGCAAAGCTAATATGTTGGTGAGCTATGGCATAGAATACTGGGCCAGTTGCATCATGGGGCCTTGAACATCATGCAACAAATTTCTACTGACTTACCCAATCGAAAACTGGAGCAAATAGATACATGCAAAGAATGCACCCTGGGTAAGTATGTGAAATATTCCTTTAAGGATCAGGATAGTAGAGCTGGAGAAATCCTGGACTGAGTTCATTCAGATGTATGTGGACCATTCTCTACAGCCTCCACCACTAAGCAAAGGTACTATGTTATTTTTATTGATGATTTTTCTCATAGATGTTGGATCTACTTTATGCAAAAGAAGGATCAAACCTTCTTGAGGTTTTGTGAGTTTAAAGCCTTGGTAGAGAAAGAATATGGAAAGAAATTAAAAGCCTTGCATAGTGACAATGGTGGAGAGTATGTTTCCTAGCAGTTTAAAGACTTCTGCGTTGTAGAAGCAATTAAAAGGGAACTGACGGAACCCCATAACCCACAATAGAATGGGGTGGCTGAAAGGAAGAACAGAACTATTGTGGGAGAAACTCGAGCGATGTTGCATGACCAAAGCCTACGACTTCATCTATTGGCTGAGGCATGCAATACAACAGTGTACCTTCAGAACAAAAGTCCTCATCGTATCTTGGGGATGAAGACACCTATGGAAGCTTTTTCGGGGAAGCGGCCAGATGCGAGTCTGTTGGGTCCCCATAATACTAGTGATTAGCCCATTACTATTGTATTTATACCCCTTATTAATATTGTTGTGCCCCTATTGCCCCCATATTGTTATTACTGTGCCCCATAGAATCCTTCTATTGTTATTTTTGTGGCTTTATATTATTATTGTTAGGTCGGCTGGATTATATTGTGACTCCTTAGACTCTTATATATAAAGGAGGTTTTGTCATTTGAATCATCCCAGAATTTTTCATTTATGTAATGTAAAGGAGGTTTCCCCCTCGAAGAGGCTGAATTCTAAGGCATTGATCTATCTTTTCTATCTTTTCTTGAGCTGGTTTCAAACATTTGGCATTAGAGCTTTGGATTCTAGGGTTTCGCTGCTCCAAACAGGTCATTGTGGCATTTTCACTATAATGTTTTTTCTGCGACGTTTCAGAAGTTGAAAAAACAACCCATTTGAGAATAGATCGTGTTGAACCTCGGGTCCAAATTTCAGAGCCTTTTGCACTGTATTTGCGGAGATATGATTTGAGGAAGTTGGTCTTTTTGCAGACTCCCGAATTACATTCCGAACAGGTGACCTGGGGAAAATCATCATAACTTTCTTTCTGAGCATCAGATTGAAAATTTGAAAGAAGGTACAGAAAGAGATCGGACTATAGTTTTCTTATCAATATCTTTCAGAGTCAAAGGTAGAAACAGTGGCACGTGGCACTTCATACATGTTCGCTTTACTGAACTAGTCTACAATCAGGTCACTGCGGGAGATTGTGCATATCTGTTTCTTGGAGAATCCAATTTGGATCAGACTAGTGGCATTGGAAAGAGGACACAGAAGGCTACTACAGGTCATAATTTCAGAACTGGATGATTGGAAATTACAGAGATACATCAGATTCAATATCAGGCTTCTACAAAGTGAATAAAGGTGTGTAGTTTTTTTTTAAATTTTTGTGTAAGCTTGGTTTGAAGGAATTCAAAGGGCATAGTAAAGAATTATTATCAGTAATTGATGCCCTGAGGAAAGAAAATGAAAACACCTAGTAAGCAACCTGAAAGCTCTAGCTTGACTTACGAAGAAGAGGAAGAAATGCAACATGATATAACAAAATTACGAGACCAAGTGCAACAAGTGTCACTTGCACAAAAAGGAACAGAATCTAAGATGGATGGTTTAAAGAAAGATGTAGAAGCTAATATGGATGATTTAAAGAAAGGCGTAGAAGCTAAGATGGACGATTTGAAGATAGATTTGAAGGCAGACATGGAAGAATTGAAGAAGTTGCTACAAGAAAGGGTCACTAATGGTGAAAGGGTAGTAAAGGAGACTCATGATGAGAGAAAAAGAAATGTTAATCATGATTCCAAAGACTCTAATGTTGGATCAAATACCCACCATATTCCAAAAATCGATATGAGGAAGTTTGATGGCAAGGATCCCGCAACATGGATATTACAAATGGAGCAATTTTTTGATCTCAATAATGTGCAAAACACACAAAAGGTATGTATGGCAACTTTATATTTGGAACCAAATCAGTTTGTATGGTATCAATGGCTTTGCTCTCATAAACAATTTATCACTTGGGCAATTTTTATGGAAGAATTGATAGCAAATTATGAGGATACAAAAATAAACACTTTTTTTAGCCAATTGATAAGTCTCAAACAAAAGGGTTCAATAATGGAGCACATTGAGGAGTTCCAAAAATTGAACATAAGGGTAAAAGATATTCCAGAGGAGCATGGGATTGATGTGTTCATAGGGTCTTTAAAGGATAATATCAAACATGATGTTCGCCTTTGGGAACCTGATTCATTAGAAAAGGCATTTAGGTTAGCAAGAAAAATGGAAAGCAAAATTATGGCAACCAAGAAGCATACCACTCATAACTATAAAGATGGAAGTGTTGTTGCCGCTAGTCTTCCACAACCTATAAGGTTGACACCACAAAAATTGGAAGAAAAAAGAGCAAAAGGGCTTTGTTACAGTTGTGATAGCAAATACACTAAAGGTCATAAGTGTGCTGAGAAGAAATTGTTCTACATAGATTGTGAAGAGGAAGAAGAAAAAGAGCAAGAAAGGTCAAAAGAAGAGGATATACTCCAGGAACAAAGCCTAGATGAAGAACAAATAAATCTGACCATATCTTGTAATGCATTGGTGGGAATTACCACTCCTCAAACCATCAAGATAGAAAGACAAATCGAGAAGAAAAAGGTAATATTGTTGATTGATTCAGGAAGCACCCACAATTTTATTCATTGTAAGGTAGCAAAAGAATTGAATTGCTTCCTATATCTAGAACCAGAGTGTCAAGTGATGATTGAAAATGGAGGAACAATAAATTGCTCTAGAAAGTGCCATAATATCAAGCTATCCATGGGAGAATATGTATTGACTAGCCCAATGCTTTCCATTCCAATGGGAGGTGTTGATGTTGTACTAGGAGTCCAATGGCTACAATCCTTGGGTACAATAGCTTTTAATTTTCAAGAACTTTTCATCAAATTTTCTACGGAAGGAAAGGAAGTTGAATTAAGGGGTATTGCAGGGAAACCAGGAAAGATAATCTGCTCTAATGGTATGACAAAGCTTCTAAAAAAGGAGAAAAGAGGTGTAATTGCACAATTATGTTCGCTAGATGTTTCCACATCGGAATCATCTATTTCTCCAGATCTCCAAAAAGTCCTGGACAATCATTCCAAGGTATTTGAGACTCCTAAAAGTCTCCCACCTATGCATGATCATGATCATGCTATTCATCTGATTCCAAGAAGTGTTCCTCCAAACATCAGGCTGTATAGATATCCCTATGTCCAAAAGAGTGAAATTGAACATATGGTTGCAGAAATGCTAGAGGATGGTATAATTCAATCGAGTCAAAGTTCTTTCTCTGCTCCAGTAGTATTGGTGCACAAGAAGGATGGATCATGGTGGATGTGTCCGGATTATAGGGAGCTCAAAAAGCTGACTATTAAAGATAATTTCCCAAGTCCTGTCATTGATGAATTACTAGATGAATTGCATGGATCAATTTACTTCACCAAGTTGGATCTTCATTCAGGATATCATCAAATCAGAATGAAGATTGAAGACATTCCGAAAACAGAATTTAGAACTCATGAGGGTCATTATGAATTTTTGGTCATGCCTTTTGGCCTTACCAATGCACCTTCAACATTTCAAGGTTTGATGAATTCAATTTTCAAACCATTCCTTAGAAAATTTGTGTTAGTATTTTTTGATGATATACTAATCTACAACAAGTCTTGGAAGGATCATGTTGAACATGTTGACAGGGTGCTACAACTATTGGAGGAGAAACAATTATATGCAAAAAGATCCAAATGTTTCTTTGGAGTCCAGGAGGTGGAATATCTGGGTCATATTGTATCTCATGAAGGAGTTAAGGTAGACCCTAGCAAAATTAAAGCAATTAAGGAATGGAAAATCCCCACATCCATAAAGCATCTGTGAGGATTTCTCAGGTTGACAGGGTATTATCGCAAGTTTGTTAAGAATTATGGGAGAATAGCAGCACCTCTAACAACATTATTGAAGAAAGATGCATTTTCATGGACTCCGAAAGCAACAAAGGCCTTTGAACATCTTAAAGAGGCAATGTGCCAAGCACCGGTCTTAGCTACACCGGACTTCACAAAAACCTTTATTGTGGAATGTGATGCTCCAGGAAATGGAATTGGTGTTGTTCTAATGCAAGATGAAAGACCCATTGCTTTTCAAAGTCGTCCAATCAAGGGAAAGTTTTTAAGCAAAGTTATTTATGAGAAGGAAATGTTGGCAATACTCCATGCACTTAAGAAATGGTGACCCTACCTAATGGGAAGACACTTCAAGGTAAAAACGGATCATGATAGCCTTAAATACTTTTTAGAACAAAGATTATCCTCTGAAGAGCAACAAAAGTGGGTCACAAAGATGTTGGGTTATGACTTTGAAATCATCTACAAAAAAAGGGAAGCAAAATGTGGTGGCAGATGCACTCTCAAGAAAGGATGAGGATGTGGAAGCATTGTTGTGCGCCATTTCTATTATCCAACCAGATTGGATAAATGAAGCAAGGGAGGAGTGGAAGAAAGATGAAGAAGTGTGGGCACTTATTCGAAAGTTACAACAAGATTCCAATACGTCTGATACATTTAGCCGGAAAAATGATTCATTATGGTACAAAGATCGCTTATACCTCTGTAAGAATTCCCAGCTAAAACAAAAGATTCTTATGGAATTGCACACTTCTCCCTTAGGAGGGCACTCAGGATTTTTAAAAACTTACCACAAGGTTAAGAAGGAAGTTTTTTGGGATGGCCTTAAATCAGATATTCAAAATTTTGTGGCGGAATGTGTGGTTTACCAACAAAATAAAGTTGAAACAATTAAGACACCGGGTCTATTACAACCTTTATCCATTCCAAGCCAACATTGGGAGGAGGTTTCAATGGATTTTATCACAGATTTACCCAAGTCTGAGGGAAAGAGTGTCATCATGGTGGTAGTTGAAAGACTTACCAAGTATGCACACTTTTGTGCATTATCACATCCATTTAAATCCAATATAGTTTCTACTGCATTTATGGAAACAATTCAAAAGCTACATGGAAACCCAATGATTATTGTAAGTGACAGAGATCCCATTTTCACTAGAAATTTTTGGACAGAATTATTTTCTTGTCTTGGTACTCAGTTAGCTCATAGCTCATCTTATCATCCTCAATCTGATGGGAAAACTGAGATAGAAAACAAATGTTTGGAAGGATATCTTCGTTGCTTTTTATTTGATAAACAGACACAATGGGTCAAATGGTTGCCTCTGGCTGGATGCTGGCATAACACTTCCTTCCATACAAAAACAAAAATGACCCCATTTATGGCACTTTATGGGTATCAACCACCATCCATCACATCATATTTAAGAGAAAATTCGAAGGTTCAGGCTGTGGAACATCACATTGAACATCAGCAACAAGTCCTCCAACTATTAAAGGATAACCTCGTGTTGGCACAGAATAGAATGAAACAACAAGCAAATCAACATCGCAGTGAAAGAAGTTTTGAGGTAGGTGATTGGGTATTACTATGGCTACAACCATATAAGCAAATGTCCCTCAAGCAAGCTAAGAAGGATAATAAATTATCACCAAAGTATTATGGTGCGTACAAGGTGTTGCAAATGATTGGTACTATGGCATACAAATTGGAGCTTCCTGCAGCTTCTCGATTGCCCCAGTTTTCCATGTTTCATGTTTAAAGAAGGTTATAGGCGACAATATCCCAGTTCAAACAATATTGCCAGAACTTGACGAGGAAGGAAAAATTATATTGGAACCGGAAGCAGTCACAGAGACAAGAACTCGACAGCTACGAAATCGATCAATTTCAGAGTATCTTATCAAGTGGAATAACTTATCCGCTGAAGATTCCACATGGGAGGATGAGAATTTTATGCAGAAGTATCCAGAACTACTCAAGCGTTGAGTACAACACTTTTCTGAAGGAGAGGGGCATGTTGGGTCCCCATAATACTAGTGATTACCCCATTACTATTGTAGTTATACCCCTTATTAATATTGTTGTGCCCCTATTGCCCCCATATTGTTATTATTGTGCCCCATAGAATCTCTCTATTTTTATTTTTGTGGCTTTATATTATTATTGTTAGGTCGGCTGGATTATATTGTGACTCCTTAAACTCCTATATATAGAAAGGAGCTTTTGTCATTTGAATCATCCAGAATTGTTCATTTATGTAATGTAAAGGAGGTTTCCCCCTCGAATAGGCTGAATTCTAAGGCGTTTCTTTTCTTTTCTATCTTTTCTTGAGCTGGTTTCATAACAGAGTCACCTCCGCATCTTTGGATCATCAGTTTACTATGATGTGACCAAAGATGCTAGGAAGAAGCTAGACCCAAAGGCTGAGTTGGGGATACTTGTGGGGTACACAGATACACCCCACAACTATCTTGTGTTTCTGCGTGGCAGTCAAAGGACCGTAGTGCTCAGGGATCTGAAGTTTGACGATCAAAGAGCCATGCAAGTGTCACTTGAGAGGGAGCTCAAGTTGCATGGTGATGAGGAAAATTTAGTTCCAAAGGAGGAGGAGCCTCCTGATGATGTGGATCAGCCACATGCAGAGTATCCAGTAGTGGAGACCACCACTCCAAGAGATTCTTCTAGAGATGGGCCAAAATGCTCGCGGGAAGATGACAAATTAATGCTAGATGCGAGAGAGAATGTGGGGCAACCATCCTCTCAGTGCAAATAGAGGAGATGTCCCGAGCGATACACTGGCTACATGGCCCTGGTTGGGCAGTGTGTAGCGACCGAACCTTCTTATTTTCAGGAGGCAATGTAGCAACCAGTCTGGGTTGATGCAGTGGTAGAAGAGTATGATTCTATCATATGGAAAAGTGTGTGGGATGTTGTCCCTAGACTTGGGGAAAAGTCAGTGGTTAGTTCCCGATGGCTTTACAAGGTAAAGTAGGCAGCTGATGGCAATGTTGAGAAACATAAGGCAAGGTTTGTTGCCCGAGGTTTTTCACAGGTTGAGGGGAACGACTATGGTGAGACCTTTGCTCCTGTAGCAAGGTACTCATCTATCAGATCGATGCTAGCTATAGCAGCTCAGATGGGTTGGAAGACCCATCAGATGGATGTGAGGACAGTGTTCCTCAATGGGAATATTGAGGAAGAGGTATACATTGAGAAGCCCGAAGGATTTGAGACCTTTGATTGAGAGTCACCTTCCAACTCAAGCGAGCACTGTATGGGCTGAAGCAAGCACCCCATGCTTGGTATACTAGGATTGACAACTATTTCACCAGATTAGGCTTCAATAAGAGTGAATTAGATGTGAACCTTTACCACATGATGGTAGATGGTAAGCCATTGATTATTGTACTTTATGTTGATGATATGATTTTGACAGGTGATGACCAGCTGATACAATCTTGCAAGGAGGACCTTGCAATAGAGTTTGAGATGAAGGGCATGGGCCTCATGCACTACATTCTAGGCATGGAAGTGTGGCAGAAATATGGGGAAGTATTTGTGTCTCAAGGCAAGTATGCCAATGAGATACTCAGGCTCTTTCACATGGAGAAGTGCAAACCCATGTAGACTCCTCTAGCTAGGAACTGGAGGAAGGAGGATGCTACTTTAGGTGAGGTAGTAGCTGCTACTGTTTATCGGCAGCTGGTGGGTTCACTTATGTACCTGGTGAACACACAACCTGACTTATGCTTTGTGGTGAACAAGCTAAGTCAATCTATGGCTCAGTATACCAAGATGTTTTGGAAGGCATCGAAGCATGTGCCGATATATCTCAAGGGCACTACACAGTATGGATTATGGTATAGATGGACAAAGGGAGTGAAGCTTCAAGGCTTCACGGATGTGGATTGGGTAGGTAGTCCATCAGACCGGAAGAGAACTTCTGGAGGAATCTTCAACCTTGGTTCAGCTGCAGTTTCTTGGTATAGCAAGAAACAAAGATCAGTTGCACTTAGCTCAACAAAGGCTGAATACATGGTTGTCAGTCAGGCAACATGCGATGCCATTTCGATGCGGAAGATTCTAGTGGGATTGTTTGGTCAGATGATGGGTCCTACAGTGATATACTATGATAATCAGAGTTGCATCAAACTCTCTGATAATCCAGTGTTTCATGAAACGTCCAAGCATATAGATATCCATTACCATCATCTATGGGACTGTGTGGTCAAGAGGATCATGATGTTGCAGTATGTTTTGACTGAGGAGCAGGATGCAAATATTTTGACTAAGGCATTGTCAAAATGCAAGTTCGAGTTCCACAAAGATAGGATCGGGGTTACTGATAATCCCTTTCCTATTGAGAGGGAGTGTTGAAAAGTGCAACAAGAAATGCTTAAAATAGCACTGCTATAAATAGCCCGACTATAAATAGCATTTGAGTCATTGGAGATCTTAGCAACAATGGGTGAAAAGTGAAAGTGATAAAAGTAGCTTTTCTAAAAATAGCATTTCGGGATCCCTTCTTATTTTAGTCAGTCCCTGGACTTAACATAGGAAGTAAAATTCGAATTTGATATTAACACGAGTTTGAAAATTAACTAATTAATTCATATTAAGTTAATTAGTTAAGGAAAATCAAACTTGAAGTCTATGTGAGGACATGCAATAGTTTCTCCTTTGATTGAGGGATTTATCCATCAGTTAAAGAGATAAGAGTGAGTTGTAATCAATTGACTCATTTTAACTTAGTCAAGTCTAGTTAGATTAATTTAACAGTTTGTTAAATTAATGAGAGTTCAATTAGTTAATGCTTGCATGCATGTAACTACTGTATTTTAGATAATTGAGTATTCACTCATGGATAATTCATGCATGTGAGTTCAGTCAGAGACCCAATTGAGATCAAATTGAGGGACAATGTACTATTAGTTGCAAGAATATTCCTTGCATGCAGAAGGAATATTATTCCTTGAGGATTGCGCAGTTGGACCTGAGGTTATAGTGAGTGTGATGAGGCCAATTCACATATGTGATATCATTGGACCCCAATCAAAACTGCGCAAGGAAATAAGAGGCTTGGAGGGCTTGAGGAAGATATATTCTATGTCTATCAAGTTTGTGAGTTGTATTATTTGATTACAGAGAGGGCAAGATAGCTTGAGAGCTGATTCTTTTTGTAACTTGAACAAGATTTCCACTTGTATGATAATACAGAGTTGGGGTTTTAGGCTGGTTCTTTCCCCAGTGATATATCTTCTGTGTTATGGTTGATTACTTCTCATTCTCATTTATATCTTTTCATGCTTGATGATGCTGATATATGTTTAAGCTTCCACAAAGTTTATTGTAGAAGTAGATCTAGTATTATGCTTTAGGACATTGCATATATCAGGTGATCTACAGTGAAAATTCTACATTTGATGAAATAATCTGTGGTCATTAATATCCACTTATGTTGTCCACTGGAAGGTGGGTTTAGATTTCCTATGAAGTCTAGTCCCCATTGTCTAAAGGGTTCTTCCACATGCACTGGGATCAAAGGAGGAGGATAAATTTTTTTCTCTCTCTGCAAAGACTTGGAGCTTCTGACATGACCCAACTTGTAAATGAATATTTCAAAATAGTGTGGGCTAGTAGAATCATGCCTTGAGAATTTTGTGAGTTGCGGTCTTCCAGCTCTAGTGGCCTCCACAAAGTCCTCCATGGAATTCCTCAATCACTTTATGAGTTTCTCCTTCTAACAAACATAACAACAAAACTCCCTCCAGTTCCTTCCAGTAAAGTTCACCATTGGATATGATGTACTTTTTATCTTAAAATCTCAAAGTCCTGTATTTAGATTTGTCCAGCATTAGTGGGTACCCCAGGAACAAGACAGAATGGATAATATTCTTATACCAGGGTGACCCCTCATATTTAGCACAAATATTTTTCTCTGATGTTTTAATCTTGTTCCGCTAAACTTCTATTCTTCCTTCCTCTGTTATCAGGTTTATTCCCAAAGCTTGGAAATTAGATTCTGAAAAATCTTATCCAACACATGGCATTTTATGAGCTTAGTAGGCTTTATGTCTAACTCATATTCCTGTACCTTTGCTATCCACCTATCTCTTTTTCCTTCATTGTCTCCTTGCACAAGGATGTCCTTGACCACACTTGTTGCCACAAATGATGTGATTTCTAAATGTAGCACATACATTCGAAATTCCTTCAAATCTTTGACTAGTGCATATTCTTGTTCCTCTAAGATGTTATATTTCAGCTCAACATCCATTAGGACATGGCTGAAGAAGGCGATGGGTTGCTCATAGCCCTCTTTATTCTTCTGTACCAAAATTACAGCAATAGTATGCAGAGAAGGAAACGAAAAGATATAGAAATGTGTTGAGTAGTTAGGGCTGACTAGTATCAGTGCTTCAGCAAAAGATTCTTTAATTCTGGTAAAAGAATCTTGAGAGGTATGGCTCCATTTGAATTGATTTTCCTTTTTAAGCATATATGTAACACCTTTCACTATTTCTGCATAGTTGGGTATGAACCTTCTCAAGAAATTGATTCTCCCCAAGAAGACCTAAACCTTTTTCTTATTTCTAGGTTGAGGAATGTGACTGATAGCTTCGACCTAATTACGATGAATTTTCACTCCTTCCTATGCTACTATATGTCCTAGTAGCTTCCCCTCATTCAGGGCAAACTAAGATTTCTTGGGATTCAAACAGAGTCGATATCTCTTGCATTTCTCAAAAGGTGAGCTTCAAGTTGAGGATGTGTTCTTCATCGGTCTTAGACAAGACTATGTTTTCATCCAAATATATCGATACTAACTTGTCTTTCTCTCCTACAAAATTTATATCCATATCTCTCTGAAAGGTGACTCCTGCATTGATAATACTGAAACGCATGCGAGCATACATGAAAGTTCCCTAAGGGGTGGTGAAATCAGTCTTCTTGTAATCATCAGGGTGGACTGCCACTTGGTTGTAACCAAAGATCCCATCCATCATGGACATTCTAACTAATCCAACCAGCTTTCTGTAATATGTAATCCATATTGGGCAGTGGGTAATTGTCTTTCAAATATGCCATGTTAAGCTTATGAAAATCTACACATGACCTTATTTCTCCAGTATTTTTTCAAATTGGGACTAGGTTGGCCACCCACTCTGAGTACCTTAAAGGCACTATGATTTTAGCCTATACAATTTTCCTCACTTCTTTTTCAATAGAGGGGAGTAATAGTGGATTAATCTACCTGAGATTCTGCTTGCATGGTTTTGCTCCACTCTTTAAAGGAATCTTATGTTGTATGATTTGAAATAAAATGCTTTTAAATCCTCATAAGACCAAGCAAAAACATCCTTATAGATTTTGAAGAGATTTAAATACCTACGTATATATTGTGTGGGGATTCCTTTTGATAGTTTGACCATCTCGGGTTCATATTCTAAGCTTATATTGAAATATTCTACTTGCTCATCCATCTTCAGAGCCATTGTTTTGGAGGCTACATCGTTCTTCTTAAATAATCTTTCTAGTGGAACTAGCCCACGAGGAATAGTATTCCCTTCTAGTTGTAGAATTTTATGTCCAACCACTGTGTCTTCCCATGAAGTTGGTTCTTGATCTGCCTATTTTTCCTCTCCTTGATCAATGGTTTAGGTTTTGAACTCCCCAACTACTTCTATAAATCACTTGATCTGTGCATCATCCTCGAATACTTACCAGTGCTTGACATAATTAGGTATAGAGGGTCTATGTCTGACCTCCACCTTGTACCTGAGAAGTAGATTTTGAGGAGATTTTAAATTGCTTGCTGCTACTGCAAGGGAATCAACCATTCTCTTTCCTTCTATGGGTAGATATTGGATATTAAAGGCTAGGAAAGAGTTATCAATTAAATCCCATACTTCATTCTAGTAAGTCCTCAATCTAGGGTGTTTAGCCTGGAACTAATTTTGGATCTGCTTTATAATCAGCTCAGAGTCTCCATACATAGTTAGGCATTCAATATTCATATTCATTGTTGTTTGTAGCCCAAGGAGAAATGATTCATACTCTCCCACATTGTGGGTTTCCTCAAACTCCAACTTGCATGAGAGAGGTATCAAGCTGCCTTGGGGACTTACCAACAATACTCCTACTCTATGTCTCTCTTTGTAATTCGCTCCATCAAAGTATAATTTCCATAATTTTTTTTTCTCGGTGTGATGGTCATCTAACTGCATCGTTAGATGTACTTTAGTTTCTTCTAAGATGGTCTCATCTTCTTCTAGGAACAAGCAAGAGAGGTCGCTTTCTTTTCCATACACTGGAGAATTTTTAGAACCTTTAGCTGAGGTCACAGATTATATGACTCTGGACTCTCTGTACAACCTCCTTTCTTTGCCTCCAAAAGTGGGAATAATAGCATAAGATAAATCTAATTTTATATATTCCCCCACCTTGGAACCCCAAGACCTGGATAGGAGCATGCCAAATCGAGGACGAATATATGCCACTACTATGCCCATTACTATGCTCTTCACATGTTTCTGAGCTAGGTTTACCACCAAATCATATATCATTCCCAAGCATTTCACCGTCTTAGAGTCAAAGGAGTATAGGTCCTTGTAGGTTATGGTGATCTCCAAACCAGTTTGTTCCATCAAGGCTAAGGGAATGAGGTTATGCAAGGCTCCAGAATCCAACATATAATTGTGCAATAAGATGTCATGAATTGCTAGCTTCACATAGAAGGTTGTAGTGGAAGGATCAAGTTCTTCAACATGAATCCCAAAGACAACCATTGGTCTCTCTTCTTGAAGGTTTAAATAGTCATAGGTTGCTACTTTGGTGGATGGGAGAATGAACTGGGAGACTTGAGCTTTATAAGTGGGTTGTTTTAGAAGTTCATTTAGGGGAACAATGATCTTTACCTTCTCGAGTTCCTTCTAAAGATTGAATGCAAACTAGCCCTTTTATATGCCTCCCAACTCTACCTCTGTTCCTTTAACACTGGTATCTTTTATCAAAATGAGTGCCTTCTCTTCTGTGTGTTCCTCAGAGCTATTGTGTTCCTTATTTAAGGAAACTTTTACATTGGATGAGTCAGGGTTCAACTTCCACTTCCCTTTATTTAACAGTGGGGGGAATATCTTGGGGAGCAGTTTCCTCATATTGTTTAGGTTCCCTCGATGTCTAATTTGAAGAATTGAGATCATACCTTCGATGTAGTTGTGCTTGCATGAAATCCAAAAATTGTTTAGAATAATCCCCTATGTCCTCTTCATTGACTACTGATTCTCTATCATGGAACATCTCATGGTGAGCCATGTTTTCTTGTTCCTGATCAAAGAAGGATGAATACAAGTTTCCTTGCATATCAAGTGTATCCAGTGGTTTTTCGTCTCGATAATATTCTATATATAGAGCATGAGGGATTTGATCGAGTTCATATTTTATTTCCCTTTGAAGTATCTGGAATGGTGGCCTTCAGTGCTGTGGGTTATAACCTCAGTTGCTACTTTGAGCATTATGTTTTAGGAGACTCTTGTTCTCAAGCTCAAGCTTCACCACCTTATGAGATAAACCCTTAGTGAGCTTATCCATTTCTTCCCACTTGAGATCTAGTAATTCTTTAGCTTGACATGAGGAAGAATTTTCTTCTTTCCCCTTTTTCTTCTCAATAGGTTCATTCTTTCCTCTTGACTTCCCTATTGAGGTAAAATTTGCTTCTACCTCAAGAGCATCAACTTGAAGTTGATCTAAAGTAGGAGACTTCCTCTCCCTTAGCACAAAGCCAAATTCAAGCTCAAAGGTTCCCATAAATATTACATGAGCAACAACTTGAGGAGGCTTTATCAAGTGGCAGGTTATTATACTACTTATTGAACCTTTTTGTGAATTCTAAAATATCCTCTTCTAGCTTCTTCCTTATAGCATTGAACTCTATGAGGACATACTCGTGATCTCTCTTTTCATGCCACTTTTGTGTGAAAGAGTTTTCGAGTTCTTCACAGGTAGTGACGGATGCATTAGGTAGGGATTTAAACCAATTTTTTTCCTTCACCATAAAGGGATTGCAAAAAGAGTCTAAGGACCACATCCAATTATTCTACATTTAGATTCTCAACAAAAGCACATAAGGTTTCAATGCGTCTCTATGCAGTGTTTTCATCTTCCCCATTGAACCTAGGAATAATATTTAGGTAGTACTAAGACATAGCACTTAGGGGTTGAGGTAAATGGAGAGGGGCATATCTATTCAGTAAGAAACCCAAAACAATCATCTGGATTAATGGGGGAGGATTAATATTTATAGGAGGAACTTGGGCCAAAACAATAGTGGTTAGAGTAACTAGACTGAGAGTAGTGTGACTGAGTGTATAGTGGATACTTCTATTATTGAGGATAGATTTTCCCTTTTCAATCTCAGGAGGAGGAGGAAATGAAATGAAATTAGTAATAGTTGAGGTTTCCTCCTCTTTGATCTCTGATTTGGGGTCACGATGCTCTAGATAATCTTCTGTGGGGTATGTAAGGAGCTTAGGAGTAAAATCTGAGCAGTGGATGGCAACATGTTGGGAGTTAGATGAGGCTCAAAGAATGATGAGACAATAGCACAAGTAGTAGGAATTTTCTCCTTCTAGAGTCTCCTAAAAATTAATTTCTTTGGGTCAGATACAGAAGGGGTTTTTTGCTGAGAGGTATCTGAGTGAGTGTGAGGCTTTCTAAAAGCCAGGATGATAAATGATAATGAGATTTGTGGAGTCACCAAGGTGATGAGGATCTAATCAGAATGTCTTTACTCACCTATAGAAAGAGCGCTTAACTTATTGTATCCCAAGGGGGAAATCCTTCAATACCTTCCCCAGAAAGGGTGCCAAAATATGTTGTCACTTCCAGAGCCAACCTCATATTTCTTACAAGATCAGTGCCTAGTAACATCTATATTTTATGTGTCTCATATGATTTTCAAGAAACCGAAGACATCATATACATTTTATATACATATGTAAATACATACAATAAACAATATCGGTTGGCTCATTCATCCAAGGACATAAGCCATGTATTTTGGGTACTCCTTCACATATAAAATTCATAGAAATATATATATGAACTAGTCGAGTCCAAGTAGTTAAACGAGCTACATTTTAATCAGATTTAGAATAGCATTGAAAGAGGAGAAGGAGATAGAATAATTCATCATATAGAGCTTGAAACCTCAAGAATTCTACATTGATCACATAGAGCTTGGAGCATCAAGAGCTCTACACTTATCTGAGTTACAAGTAGACATAATGGATGAAGGTTAATTGGATGCGATGGTTCATGGAGAGAAATTTAAAGATATAATCTCAAAGCTACATACAGGCATGTGCATTAACAAGTAAACACAAATGAATTTGTGAGAACGAATGAAACATTTATTGCTTTCAAATGGTAGTGTTCTAGTGGCTACAACCACCCTCCAAAATTTTTCCTTAGCTTTATTTTGGAGCCTCCCTACCAACCATCTTCAACAACATGTCTTGCACTCTCAAGTACATGAGCTTCATTGGTTTTCTAGAAGCTTGCCATCCTGTGCATGATAGCTTGCTTCACTCCCCTCACAAGCAGCCACTCCAGACTTGGTCCAGCTGTTGGCTGAGAAGCTCCCTCAAGAAATTGCACAATTTTAGAGGGGAACTAGCCTTCCCTCCAGAAATTGCACAAATCTGACTGGCAGCCTACTAGGCCCAGAAACTATGCAATCCTGTTAAACGATATTTCCATTGAAAACTGCACAATCTTCCCAACAATGCTTCTCAGCCTAGAAACTCTGCAATCCTTTCAAACAATATTCCCAGTGAAAACTACGCAATCTGGCCCAACAGTGTTGCTCAGCGCAGAAACTGGGCAATCCTATCAAAAAGTATTCCCAGTGAAAACTACGTAATCCTATCAAGTAGTATTCACAGTGAAAATTTCACAATCTGGCCTAGCAATGCTGCTCAGCACAAAAATTGCGTGAAAATCTCCCTCAGTCAAGAAGGTTGTTGCATGTGCCTTCAGGTTGAACCGTTCCACCCGGGACCGAGAAAAATTGACTTGCATGCATTTTTTTATTTTTACCAAAATAGCAGAAAGCTACATGCAAAAAGCATCCCCATATTTTATTGAGTTATTTTTAACAGCGGGAGGTTACATGCAAAGATTATGTTAGAAAATTTCCTCCAAGTGTCGTTTTTTCCTAGATTTATGGCATGCACTTCATGAGCTTCAAACTTATTTATTTGACTCTTTAGATCTCATTCTTCATAAAAATCTTAGAGCTTTGACATCCCACAACACATCCAAGAGTCTTTGACACATCCACCCCAACTATATCTAGGTAAGTCCATCTAACTTGTATTTTGCATAATTTCTGTCACTTTTTGTGTTTGGGCTTGTGTTAGTGTTGTCTGCTTTCTTTTTCTGAACTCTTGTTGTCGTTTGCATGTATGTTATCTTGTAAAAGAACCATTTGAGTTTTCGTTATCATCTCACTGTTGTCACATGCATGACACTATTTTGCACGAACGATCACTGATTCGGCGACTTGTTTTACACACATGCATTTTGTTTCATTTTCTGAGTCTTGCATTCACTATTTGCATGCACAATCATTCACTTCTACTTACACCCAGCATCTCCATCCATTCACATCTTGACATTTTTTCAGTTGCCTGTCGGTGGGTCTAGGCAACCTTTGCCCGAACTCTACCTCACCCCGACAACTTTGCACAATTATGAGAGGGAAGTCTCTTCCTTCCTCCCAAAAAATTCACAATTTAGGCTAGTGATTACCCTCTAGTATGTCCTTACGCAATTATGAGAGGCAGTGACTACTGGCCCTGAAAATTATGTAATGAAATGCCTCGGACTGCATCACTTGCCAGTTGAAATTGCGGATTGCGCAATCTCAACACCAACAAGCCAGTTTTCATTGCGCATTGCCCAATTCCAACAGCCAACCAACCTCTCGAGAACCCAGACTACCTTAGGTGCAGTTTTGGCAGTTAGTGTCCTAGCCTCCAAGTGAAAATTGTGTAATCCTTGCCAGTCAATCCCCAGGTATGTTGCATGTCATCCCTCAAGTTTGCTTTGGTTTTAACTGACATATTTCTTGCCATGCATGTCACCATGTATCTAGATATAGCAAGTTTTCATCTGCCTCTCAGCAGTTCAAGATCAATGGCCTCTCAGAGAGTAGGATGAAAGGACACCGACGAAAACGCAATTGGAGCAGCAATTGACCAAGTGTCTATGAGTTTGCTGATTTATAAAGACATCAAGCTAAAATGGCAAGAGGTAAATGATTTATTCTCAGGCACATTTAGGGAAGATCTCCAAGACTGCCAAGTCTATGTGAACATTCACAAGTCCAGCTTGTACCAGATTTCATGCAGGTATCCAACATTCCCATGCGCATACATGACACATTGGATTATCTTGCACACTAATCCTGAGACAATGACATTGATCAGCGTCAATGGGACTGATATTGCTACCTTCAGGGCATAGGATTATCAGTAGATGTACCATTTTTCAAAGCTAGTGATCATCATGGAGACACCCTTTAGCATACCCAGTAGCAATTCCAACTCCAAGGATATCTTGAAGAACTAGGTAAAGGAGGCAACCAAATTTAGGATGACACCCAATAAGATCTACAAGTAAAAGAAACTTTGGAAGGTGTATCAATACTTGGTCATCTTTGCATGTTGCTTGTATGCCTTAGAGAACACAGAGACCTTCCCGCAGAGTTGGGTGATCACGTTGGACCAACTGGCCAGTGAAGGAAAAGCATGAAACTGGTTTGACATGTTGGCTCATAGGCTGAAGGAACAACTAAGAGGAGCTTGGAAGCCGCCCAAATGTCAGCAAGAAGAAATATACGTGTCCAGATAAATATTGGATGAAATCTGTGTCCGTCAGGAGTTCTCGGGCTTGAAGTGGGCATGGACACCAATGAAAACCTCTGGGAACACTTATTGTAAATTGTTTTCTGAATGCAAATTGTGAGGAGTCATCACACATCCATTGCTCGTTCCAGTTGGAATGAATTATCATTAATTTTGAGGGTTGGATTTGATAGGAATAGAATCACGCTCTATAGGATTTGAACCTACGGCATCAGGTTTTGGATACCTACGTTCTACTGAACTGAACTAAGAGCGCTTTCTTTAATATTTGGAGATGAAGGAAAAATACCTTTTGTTGATACTCTTAGAGCAAAGCAATTTCGCATCTAATACGATTCAATTATTGGATGTTCCCGTCGAATCGATATCAAATGATCTTTCATTCCTTTCTTTCGATAGAAAAGAAGGGAAAGGTAGGGATGACAGGTTTGTCAGATCATCTTGTCACCCCAGTGTACAAGATGATATTTTAGCAGGATGCACCTTGCATGTCGATGGAAGCAATGGAGGCACTAATTGACATACATATTGATATGCCTCACCGTCCAGCACCTTCATACGGATGTAAAATGCAGAGAAGTCTCTGCATGTTTTGCCGAAGTTTTCCATGGACAAACTCGTCATGCAAGAAGTATCATACCACAACTAGGTAGAACTGTCAGCTAGACTCCACCAGAAGAAGAAAGCACCTTGTCCCACTCTTCCATTATAGATAGAGTTGTACGATATATGAAATATCAAGCATGCGAATGTCGAAACAAAGGAGATCAAGAAATATCCTTTCGACACCCGAAGCTATAATCCGTATGACCCGCATTGTTTTGTGAAGGATCATTGTGCGAGAGTACAATTCCTGTCGATCCACGGGGCATGTCATTGGGCAGAGGAAAACCCATGGATATATCGTTATAGCTTCTCGAAGCCCAATGAACTAGTCGGCATCGCTGTGTAATGGTTAGCGAAGTAGCATCTAGGAGAGCACCACTACCAACAGTAGGAATAGACGTAAACATATTGGTGCACGACAAAGGAAAGAGAAATATTATCGACAACACAGACGTAGAACAAAGATGCAAGTTCAGAGTAGACCCACATGTATAGAAAGAATCTTTTCCAATAGAGGTGAAGAGGCAACAATGTGACAGGAGGACCATGCAAAGGAAGAGAGAAAAAAAGAGGATGGAAGAAACAGTGCATGAGTTTCATGAGTTGAAGGAGCAACTCTTGAAGGAACAAGAGCTATGCAGATAGGAGAAGGAAGCACATAAAGGATAGTACAAGAGCGGGCACAACATCTACAAACATATGAAACTGCGCCTGTATAGGTAGTTGGCCCATCCAAATAGCTGGAACCAAGCAGACTCGATGAGCAGTCGCAAGAACAGGACTTTCCTCAAGAGATTGAGCAAGCACTTGACTAGATGGATATAGATATGGAGCAACAAGATTAGAGCAAGACATCTACCTCATGCCTTACCATCAAGATGTCAACCCACCAACTTCACCGGATCTGGAAGAAAAGCAAGTCCCAAGAGACCAGGGAGATACTGAGATCCTTGGAGACAATATGAAAGCATAGATGTACAACATATCATTCGACAAGTCACACCATATAGTTGTGCAATCACGTAGAGTGTCTACTCTATATGAAAACACATCTCCTGCGTAGTTTGAAGAACAAGTGATCATGTCTAACGTGCGCAAGCATCCAACAGCATTAGCTGATGCTACCATAGAATATTCCGAAGCCACTAGTCAAAGTGTTCACTTCGTGATAGCTGAGAACAAGTGAATGACTAAGGATTTACAAAGAACTAAGCACGGCGGAGAACTAGTTACAACATCCGCCTAGGTAGAGTTGAAATACTATATGAAGTAGTGTCCCTTGAGACAGTCATATGGCCATTGTATTCCAAGTTTGGTACTATGCATAAGGAAGTTCTCCATATCAACAGTTGGCAGCAGCGATGTGCTAAGAGAGCATGTATCTTGTGAAACTTGCATACTTCTATTGAGTACATGCAAACATGGAAAATGAGATACAAGGGAGCCCCATTACACTTAGCCAAGATGATGAAGCCTAGAGTGGTCAAGCTGAAGGCACACATCTAGAGTTAGATACAGAAGTATGAAGATCTCTTGTAGCTCATCACTAGTCTGTAGGCTTCCCATGCACGGGTATTCAGGAATATGGATGTTATTGTGTGTGCACATGTGATTCCATCTATAGGGACTCTCACTGAGGCAAAGAAAAAGACACAATTCTAACTAGATCTTGACTCATACTTTAACGAGTTGATGTGCATAGCCACCAGCGCAGACTTGGTGATCAGTGCAAACACCATGCATCAGTATGTTGCTGGTCCAGCTGCACTCAAGACAATGATGTGCATGTTATTAGATGAGTTGGACAAAGGAGCTAGAGCAGTGTACCCACATGCTATAGAGGTAAGAGTTGATTTCTAGAAATATGTGACACAGAGTACAAAGACACCATAGCGGACTACCAAGATTGGCATCAGTTCGCTACTATTGACCATCATGACTATGTCGAAGAGCTTGTCTTCCCACAATTGTCGTATTCATAGTGATGTCTTGCATGGCTTGCTCAAGCCTCTTTTGTCTCACATGGTTACATGTGCAGACTGTACGTAACTTCTTGTCAAGTGGAATTTCAAGTGTCGATAGCAGAATGTAACAATCATAGAGTAGATGAAGAGTCATGAGGGTAGATGAACAATCACAAAGGGGAATGTCAAGGGCCACCCCACCCTTTGCTATATATTGTCCCTCATAACTCATTGTAGGGGATTTTGGTCAACCAAGCTTCTGATAGGAGTATCTTAGAGAAATCTTGGAGAGTATTGTAACGAGTCTTGGCTTCTCCATAGTGCAGATCTAGTATATCTATTTGGAGCAGTAGGCGGCAGTAAATGTAACGTTTCACTGCTGGAACTAGTGGTTGGTCATGGTTGTATTGTATGATTGGAAATTTCACTTATTAATATAATTGAGTGAACACTTTTCATGAACATGTTATTATTGTATTTCAGCTAACTTGTTTACTCTAATGATAATTGTATCTATTTTCTTACACATGCACATATTGACTTTTCGGTATAAGTATATATGAATTTTACCAAAAAGTGTTGTTAGTTTAACCATCACTTTAGATTTCTAGCATACTTTCCTTCTAGTTTGTGATGCATCTTTGCTCGTGTGTTCCCTTCTTAACTCCATGCTTTCACAAGTTTCCAAGGGGCACACTCACCTCAACCTCTGTGTGTTAGAACCCTTCATGCTCCTTCCTTAACTTGTTGCATATGTCACACCCTTGCTGCCAACAGGGACATCTTACTTGCCTCTATGTGCAATCGTGGTCAAGGAAAAACCATACGACCCACTGCTAGGACTCTTACACCAAATGGTTTGAGGTCTAGTTGGGACTTCTTACCATGGAGATCTCATGACATGTTGGCAGGTCCAGCACTGTCAACATTTATGGTGCTAGAAGGAGGGCCAAATGACAAGTTGTGTCCTCTCATTGTATTTTGGACTTTCTCACATCTGTCATGGATTCTATCAAAGTCATCCCTCCGATATGTCTTTCGCATGCCAAACCTCTCAACATCACGAGGGATTTTTTTTGTCTCTTGTCCGAATTCATGTATGATGGTGAAGGCAAAGTAGCCTAGCCTGAGTACTTAGAAGACTTCTATGCATTCCTTGATGATGCAGATGAGTTATATGCAGAAGAGGTTAGTTTTCTTCTTGCATACACACTTCACGAATCCCCACAACATTGGTGCTAGAGTCTGCCTCCTGGCAGCGTGCACTCACTTGACTAGTTCTATGATCTCATTGAATCTACTTTCCAAAATTTTGATACAAAACCTCTTGACAAAAAACTATTACAACAATGGAATGCCACACATAAATCACGTATGGAATTTTTGGAATGCTTCCGCGTGTTACAGTTTCAAGCTCCGAAAAGCCAGACGAAATTTCCATATATTTGGGAGAGATTTGAACATTGTCTTAACAAATCAGTTAATCCCAAGAAGAAATTCAAGCCCAAGCCCCGCTCAACATTATTTAGTGATGGAGATACATAATCACAGATGATCACTGTCATTTTCACAAGTGGTTGCCCATCGTCTCCTCATCAAACATCTCCACCACTGTAGAGTGATGTGGGAGAACATGCACACACATACATTCAACTGTCACATCCTCCCAACATCACTTCTCTCAATTTTTGTGCAGATCTGGTTGTGAAGCCCATGGGTTGTCACATGTCTATTTTACCTCAACCTTCTCTTCATGTTCTACTGATCCTCTGGATTGCACTATCCTCTGTTCTTCCATTCTAGACTCTGCACTTATTTTGGATGAGGGTCAAGCTATCCATGGAATTGGTGCTGCACAACCAACCTGCGCTATCATTCATGAAGGCTATGACTGGGCGCTTCAGCATCAACCCTCGATGATGGATGACTCCCTTCCATCCGAGCCTCCTCTATTTTTTCAGGACATCATTGGTGAACTTCCCATACATGATTTCTCATGTGCATCTCCACCTATGGATGCACCCATTATTGATCATTGACAAAACACACCAGATGTCATTCCATTATCCGACAACGAAGAGGATAAATTATTCATTAAAAATCCACTTGACTTTTCATCTATTTTTTCCGAAAACAGAGAGGATGAATTTTTCTACTTCTCATTTACCCCTCTATTTGATTCATTAGATCATGAGGATGTCTATGAAATCATTGCTTTTGCTGATCGTAGCTATTGTGATATATTTACTCTTGTATTCGGTCACGATGATGATTATATCACAGCTAATTTTTTGAATCCACTTGTTTATGATGATCTATATGTTGATGAAGTCAAAACCCTCCAGATTGTCAAGGCACTTTAGCCCGAGCTGATGGTTATGTCGGCCCTCACTATCCTGAGGTTGGTTTCATTTCTGATCAAGAAATTGTTGAAACACCCAAGGCTCCTGATCACTCATTTGTATGCATTGAATATCAATATCACACACATATTATGCTTCTTCCACTCGAACTACATGATCCCATTGCTCATGCATTGGAAGAATCTTACATAGAAAGCACACGTGCGCGACACAAGTTGCCTTTGTTTCTTTCATTTTCTTACATGTCACAGTCAAGAGTATGCATATGCTTAACAGTTGCACACAGTGTCATACAACATCGTGATAAGTCCAAGGATTGTATGTCATGTACTTTCACTCTCTTATGTTCTGTGGACACATATAAAATTTGAGTGTGTTTCTCTTAATTGTTATATATTTCATGTTTGTTGTTTCACACCATTGTGTTTTTCGCGAACCATGCATTCAACAACATGGGTCAGCCAATGCACCGGTGACTACATTGGAAGTATCACTTCACATGAACAGGCCCATGCACCATTAGCTTAGGAGTAAGAGTAGTGTTTACTTTTGGTTTGTTTTCATGCATCTATCTTTGCTTCTTACTTTGCATGTTTACTTACTCACTTTGGTTATGCATATGCTTCTTCTTTGGATTTGATTTGTTGTTTGTTTGCTTGTTTTTCATCCATAGGTTAGTTTTGCATGAAACTGTGTGCAACTATTGACACAAGCTGGGTAAAGTACAAGAGGGATTATGCAGTTATCAATACTTGGTTATCTTTCGTCTTGCCTCTGTATGAAGTACTTGTAATCTTCAGTCCATGGTACACCAAAGGAAAATATGTATTGTTCGAAGTGAACCTTATCAAAAACATAACTCTTGCATGCTAACGAGAGTCACCTACTCTATCCGATTGTTTTTGGGTTAACTCTTATCAGCTCATTCAAGTAAAGTAAGGTGAGAGGGAAATCCTTAACAAGCACGTCAGTCGGGATCCATCTTTCACCTCTGAAATGAATAACTGCTACGCATAGTTATGGAAAATGGAAAACAAAAATGTGAAAAAATTTGAAAAAATGAAAAATGAATAAGGCAAAAGAAGAGAAAGGCTTCCAGTGCAGAGAGGTGATGAAAGTAACTTTGTCGGGGCACTTACCAAGTTCGTTGGCAGCGAAGCGATGCTTGTATTTTTGCGTGACTATATCTGGGCATTATCTAGGGCTACTAGCAGTGGAGCAACACCATATATTAAACTAAAACTCTGATGAACATACTTCTTCTGCACCAATATACCCCTCACCCCAGTCAAAACAACTGTGATGGATTGGCTTTGAATGTGCGTCAACCAACCAAGAGCTTGGCAGATGCTACATCTATAATCAAGCAAGTGTGGAAATCAAGACAAACAGAGAACTGAACAATACTTCCGGAGGTGTTAGAATTTCTTTTCACAAACAAGGTCCATTCTGAGATCTTGAGTTCTACATGTGTGTTACCAAGTATTGTAGCGGCTACAACCGCCATCCAAAATTTTTCCTTAGCTTTCTTTTGGAGCCTCCCCACCAACCATCTTTAGTAGCAGGTCTTGCACTATCAAGTACATGAGCTTCATTGGTTTTCTAGCAGCTTGCCAGCCTATGCATGATAGCTTGCTTCACTCCACTCATAGGCTGCCACTCTAGACTTGGTCTAGCTCCTCGATGAGCATCTCCCTTAAGAAATTGTGCAATTTTGGAGGGGAACCAGCCTTCCCTCCAGAAATAGCACAAATCTAATTGGTAGTGTGTTCTGTAGTAGGGTACATGGGTAGCATGGTGTAGTAAGGTACATGGGAAGCATGGTGCAGTAAGGTGCATGGGCAGCATTGTGTGCATGGGTGGCATGGTGCAGTGAGGTGCATGGGCAACATGGTGCAGTAAGGTGCATGGAGCAACATCGTGGAGTATGGTGTAGCACAATGGATGCACACTGATTATGGGCATGGATGTATAGCACCAACATGGTGTATTACAATATACATTGAGTGTATGATGGGTGAATCATAGTGCAATGAAGGGTACATCAAAGTGTAGCTCAATGGTGAGAGCAACAATGTAATGAGAACAACTCAGTGTTGGGTGCAACTTGGATGGATGCAACAAGGTGACAATGAATGCACTGATTGTTGGATGCAGCATGGTTAGTGTAGCAAACTGTATGGTGTAGCATGGTGATGGATTCATCTATGTTCTAATCATCTACCTCATGTGTTATCTTTCTAGGGAAGACCTCTGCTCTTATTTTGACAAGTCAAAATCTTGACTTCTGATGTATATGTACTATTTCTCTCTCTACTGAACTATTGAAGAATATAATAAGAATTGGTCAAGGGTTTCCCCACATTGGGGTTTGTCCCTGGTTGGTGCCACATCTTGTGTCCTCTTTCCTTGAATTGTTTTCTGTGATTTATGTGTATGTTCTATTTGCATTTTACTATCATGCTAAATGTGATTGCTAATCTGGAATTGATATTGAGCAAATATGGAAAATTGAAGTAAGTTTTCTCTCAGCATAGAACATACCTAAAATTAACAAAAAAACCATGAAAAACAAAGGAATAACCAACACATGAACTACTTAAATGATGTAGAGAAAGTAGTACAACCTTCGTATTCGACAAACAACCAACAATATATGCTGCACGAAGTATCCACACTATGCTACAACATTGACCAAATCATTGCACTGTGTGTCATTGGAGGTAATAAATTTACCTTATTACAATGGTTTAAATGACGTAGATATATTTTTGGATGCTTTTGAAATAGAAGTTCCATAGGATCATCGCTTTCAAGCGCTGGACTTTGCACTGCGCGCTAGGCCCACATGGTGGTGGGGTATGCATAAAGATAGATTTGAAGAATGGAGCCCAATGGGAGAAATGATCCATGTGATCATTTTCCAAAGTGGACTAAGGTTTATGGAATGGAGCCCCAGCTAGAGTGGGTGCATTTATTCTGTTACACTCTGGATATAATCCATATGAACTGGTATTTGGAAACGGAGCTCTCCCATAGCACCATAGAATTGGATATATTAAGAGAAGGGTTTGTGAGGACATTCAACTTTGAATACGGATTTGAAAGTATTGATGAAGCATTGCAGGAGGTTAAGGTTGTGATGTTCAAAATTGAACAAGATCCTTTGGAATTGGTTCAACTGGATCAGAGCACCCAACTCCACCATGCGCTGGAATGCTATAATATGATCGCTAAAGGAGAGGATGAGGATCCAAGGAATATTACCATCCCAGAAGCAGAAGGCCACTGCGAGGTAGAGGGACTGTAGATAGAGAATCCAGACATCAGAGTGCCATTCAAAACTAGGCAAGTAAACATTGGTATAGAAGCGGAGCCGAAGTTTGCAAATATTGGGGATTACTGGGATGATTCTACAGTAGTTAAAGTCGTTGAGCTACTCTGTGAATATTAGGATTTATTCCCTACAAAATTTTCTTTACTTGAAAGGCATCATATGTGATTTAGAAGTGATGAAAATAATTTTGAAACTAGATGCGAAGCCCGTTAAGCAGAGACCATATCGCCTTAATCCCAAATACAAGGAAGAGGTCCGCATAGATTTGGAAAAGATGCTTACACATGGTATTATTGAATAGTTGAGGAATCTAATTGGGTGAGCTCAATGGTATTTTAGGAAAAGAAGTAGAAGGACGAAATAAGGATTTACATAGGTCTAGTAAAGCTTAACGATGCCTGCATTCATGATCCTTTTCTGACACCATTTACAAATGAAGTACTAGATAATGTTGGAGGGCATGAGGCATACTCCTTTATTGATGGATTCTCTGGGTACCATCAGATTAAGATCATGCCAAAATACAGGACTAAGACCACCTTTGCGATAGAATGTGGATGTTTCCAATATATAATGATGCCTTTTGGACTTAAGAATGCGTCAGAGATCTTCTCGCACGTAGTCATTGCAGCGTTCAAGGAGTTTATTCACAAATTCTTGGACATATATTTTGATGACTGGACAATGTTTTTGCTAGTCAAGCACCATGTAGACAGCCTGCGCTTAATGTTGGATACATGCCGAAGGTATCAGATTCCATTGAATGTGAAGAAGTGTTTGTTTTGTGTTCCCTTTGGGATTTTTCTAGGTCATGTGGTATGTAGGCAAGGACTGATGGTGGACCCCGCCAAGATCGTAGTAATAATAAATTTGGAAGCCCCAAGAAGTGTTAAACAAAAGTTCGTAATGCTGGACCATACTGGATACTATCAAAAGTTCATCAAGAGTTATCCTCAGATTACTGCATTGCTGATTGTGATGGACCCACCAACATGTTAAGGGGATCTCCTTAGTAAGAATTCTCAATTAGACCTCACACCATTTGGTGTAGGAGTCCCCTCAGACCGTTTGGTGTAGGAGTCCTAGCAGTGGGTCGTAAGGTAATGCCTTGACCGCGTTGTCGCATAGAGGCAAGTAAGATAACTCTGTCGGTAGCAAGGTTGTGACAAATGCAGTGAGTCAAGGAATGAGTATGAGAGGTTCCAACACTTCAAAGGAGAGGAAGGTGAAGGTGAGTTCTAGGTTGAAATGGAATAGTCCCAACTCAGCTAGGAACACATAACACTAATGACATGAACAGCTTCTGGCGGAGTAGTTGACACGGATGCGGAAATCCCAACATGCAAGGTAATATAACATGAACAAAACACAAATTAGTCTGAGACGAGTGTGACAGTTGATATAACAAGGTTCATAGAAAGGTCTATCTAATGTCCTGCAGAGAGTTCAACATGGATGACGATAGCATTAACAACATATGCACCACATTAATATCAAGATTCATATAACTGAATACAAATAAGTTCATATATAGGTACGTAAGTTAAATAACATATATCATTAAGCCAACTAAGCAGTCCAACTACAATAACAACATATGCATGAAAATGTGTTTGCTTTTATTATATAAAGAAGTGTAAGTCACAATTATATAATACACCATGTAAACCTATTAGCCCTATTAGTAGAACGTTACAGCCGCATCCGCTTGCTCCTCCAAAGATATGTACTAGCTCCGTGCAGTGGAGAAGCCAAGGTGCATTACAATATTGTCCAAGCCTTCTTCAAGATAATATTAGTAGAAGATTGACTGACCAAAAGCCCTTACAATGAGTTATGAGGGACTATTTATAGCAAAGGGTGGGGTGACCCTTGACATTCCCCTTTATGACAGTTCATGTATCCTCATGACTTTTCACCTACCCTATGACTCTTACATCCAATTGTTGACACTTGGCTTACACTTGACATAACTCAACATTACAATGCACATGTACTCATGTGAGACGACATGGCTTGAGAAAGCTTTGCAAGACATCACTGACACTTGGTCCATTGTGGTGAGACCAACTCTTTGACATGCTTGTGATGGTGAAGCTATTGAGCTGATGCCAAGTTTGTTCATCTGTGATGGTGTGCATGAACCTCATGGTGATATCTTGCTGAAGCAAACTCTTGCCTCCATTGCAACCGGTGCATTGGTTCGGCCCCTTCATCCAACTCGTCTGCTAACATTCACATGGTCCTCTTGGGTACAGTTGAACCAGAAACACACTGATGCATAGTGTCCATGCTGATCTTCAAGTGTGTGTTGGTGGTCATGCGAATAAAGTTTCCCAAGTGCATGTTCAGCCCTAGTTTGACTTGATTCTTTTCTTCGCCTTGGTGAGTGTGTTGAATGGGTTGGATTGCATGCACACATTCTACGACACGTGTGCTACTGGATCCTTTTCATGCAATCAACAACACTTCTCACCATATTTGCTCTATGTGAGTTGCTAGGATGGATCCTTAACTTGTACTGGCATAGTTTCATCCATGAGTGCATGTTGCGCCCACTGCTATTCTTGTTCCTATTGCAACTCATTAGGCTATCTGTGTAGCTTCATGTTATTCCTAAGTTGCTACTTCAACACATGCAATTGCTTATTTTTTCTATCCTCTCGCTTCTTGCGATCTTCATGTCACACCATCACTTCATAGCCTGAGTCTACAAAGTTGCTTTCATTATCAGTGGATCTCCTTGATCCTACAATTTTTCTCCGCCTCTATGTTGTCAGCAACCTTCCTCTTGCGTTCGTTGCATTTGCTTCATTTTTTGCGTTTGTGGCATTCAATATGATGCCTTTAGCTATTGTTCATGATGCTGCTACCTGATGTCCTTTTCCATGAACAACTTGATATCTTCGTGAGTAGATAAGCCCATGGACACTTGATCAACTGCATCCCCAAGAGTGCTCTGAACAGTGTCTTCATCTCTGCTCTCTTGGAAACCATTGTACGTATACTGATGAGAGGCAGATGAACACCTGTGGTACCTGGAGACATGGAAACACTAATAGCAAGAAATCTTTCAATCAAAAACCGAAATGAACATGAGAACTGACTTGCAACACACGTGGGTGAATGATCATGAAGGTTGCGCAATTTTAGCCAGGAGATTGGGAGACCGACTGCGAAGACTACACAAGGCACAGTCTAGGTTGGTAAGAGATTGACGGACTATTGGAACTGTGTAGTGGACAGTCAAGTCTGGCAGTTGGCTATTGGGATTACGTAATGAGAAATCCTAGCTAGGAAGGAACGTTGGCCGAGGGGAAAATTTGCACAAATTCTTGGCCCAAGTAGCCACTAACCCTAGAAATGTGCAATTCAATCTAGGAAGCTAGAGTTAGGCTAGAATGCGTAAATTTGGAGAGGAAGGTGAGCCTTCCTTCTCTAGATTGTGCCATGTAGCCTTGGTGAAGGCAAAGACCGAACCAAGGTTGGCTTGACTTGTCGATGGGAAACTTAAAGCAAGTAACTCGATGAAATTCTTGGAGACACTAAGTGATACCAGAAGTGATAAACAGTGCATGCAAAACATGAATGGAATATTGAGAAAATAGATCAACATGCATGTGGGTGAGGCAGTTCGTTAGTTGGGCGAATGCCCATGCAAAACAGTTTCATGCACGCGACAGTAGTGAGATAGAAATGAAAGTTGAAAAAAAGCTAGGACAAGCTAGAATATATGTAAACGACAATAGGCATACAAAGAAATAAAGAAAACAACACCCACATAAGCAAACACACAAAAAGCGACAGAAATGCAGCAGAAGGCATGGGAAGAGAGTTTTCCCAAAAACAACTGAGCTGAATGTGCCGACTGATCCTAGATGTGATGCGGGGTGCCAAAGCTACAAGGTTGATGTGAATAATAAGCTCTGCAATGTTCGGTTGATGAGTTTTGATAACATCGAGGTTGTGATGCACATGCCACAAATATAGGAGAAGTGACACTTGGAGGAAGGTTTCTGAATTGTTCCTTGCATGTAACCTCCAATTGCTAAACATAGATCCCTGAGACAAGGGATGCCTTTGCATGTTTCCTTGGTAGAAGGAGTCGATGCATGCAAGTTTGTTTTGCTCAGTCCCAGTGGGAATTGGTCAACTCAGCTACTCATGCAAGAGACTGCTTGACTACTGGAGAAAAAAATGTGCATTCCTGACTGTAAGATGGGCTGACTGACCAAGGGGATTATGCAATTTCTAGACCCAAAAGCTGATTGCTACCCAGATTTGCGTAAATCATTGGCTGAAATGCCTGTTTATGGGAAAAATTGTAGAATTCCTACTAGGAGGGTTGGATGGCAGGATTTTGAAATCCTGGAGCCGAGTAGGTTGTTAGAGGGAATTGTCCAATTCTTGGAGGGAAAGGCTGGTTTCCCTCTAAAAAAGTGCAAATTTCACTGGGAAGACGCTCAACCTGCAGCTGGACCAAGTCCAGATGAGCAACCTGTGAAGGGAAAGGATCAAACTAAGATCAACAGGCTGCCTTTGAGCAAGAAAGACATTGAAGCTTCAGGACTTAACGAAGCAAGTCAAGCTGTTGTGAAGGCTGGTAGGTGTTGGCTTATATGGGCTTAACCTAGGTTCAAAAGAATTAGTTAGCCAAACAAATACCACAGCTACTGGCCCTTTCAGAAATAGACCGTGGAGCGGGGACTGAAGTCTCACCCGAGGTAGCAGGGGAGGGTGTTGGAACCAGGTTTCCGCACCCTAGGGATGTCTTGGTGTGGTCTGGAGGTTTCACACACTGGTTTAAGACTTTGCGCCACTCGGTATTCACCCAGATCCAGATTGATTATGTTTAATAGTGCGTTATTTTATTAGAAGATGCAGTTACAACTTAACAGGATCTTTAGCAAACATTTAACCAACACAAATAATTTGCATATTAAATTGAACCCATATTTACATTCATTCATACCATAAGCAGTCTAAATTAACCAGATAATATGAAAGTTAGATTCAAGATAGCTCAAAAGGAATATAGAATTTCAGAAGAAATTATCTTTATTTCCACTTATCCTCAATACATTTAGATCCACCCTGCGCACTCAACTGCAGGGATCTGCACACACAACTATGGAATTTCTAGGCCTCTGCGCACACAGCTGCAGAGCCTCTATCTACTACCCCCACCCTTGGCTCAGACTTATAGATGCTTTCAAAATATCTTCCTTAATAACCCATTATATTCCATCTTTCTCCAAACCACATATACCTTTCCCTCATAGAGCCGAAATCTATTTATACCCTTTCTTGGCCCGCGATCCCTGCACGGGCTAACTCTATTTATATTTATTTACATTATTTTCAGGCGGACTACCCTTTGACTCAGTCCTATTATACTTCACGCTCCGCATACTTTGAAGTTTTTACAATAATTTAATCCTACTTTTTGGGCTTTCTTCCCCAAAACTATTACGTGGGACCTCCGCTACCCAACACTCCCCCAACACAATCATCGTGACTCATCCCGAGTCACTGGCCGGTGCAGCTAGATGCTCTACCTTGGCTTCGTGGGTCACCTTCCTTTGAGTGGCGCTTATCATCTTGCTACTCTTTCGTTGTCTACTGTAACACTTCATCCGACTCCTACTTCAATGTTTCTACCATGTCTCGCAACTGATGATGCTCATTCTGCTCTACTTGGTTAACATAGAACACTCCCTTACAGGATTTTAACGCGAGCGGGGGAGCTGCCTACGGGACCTCCTGGTACCACCGCAGCCACTTCTGACCTTCGTCTCTTCTCTTTGCACCATCTGTTGCAGCTTGTGTTGCAATCTTGCAAGACCTTGGCCACTATCCACGAGATCCCAATCTTCGAGGGACATCAGAGATGACTTATTATCTACATATCTACCCGTGGTCATCGGCTGTCCATCCTTTCATTGTTCTATCGCAGTGTTTCGGCCTATTCTTGGGCGAGGCAACAACATCCGGACCAATTCTTCTTTGTGTTCTCTCGTTTCCGGTACATCCGCTACTAGTGATGTGGTAGCCTGCGAGATGCCTGCAGCGGTCAACACCATATCCCTTAGAGAGTCCTACTTCTCATAGGCCAGATCACTACTGTGGGGTGCATGTCTTGTGCAGAGCTAATGAAAAGTGTTATATGTGTTTCCAAAGTGTTGACTGGCCTCGGTGATTTGTAAGCCATGCGAATTTCAAATTCACTGCTTACCACCTGTTGCTACAAGTGTAACCTGGTAATGTAAAATTTGTGGTAGCTCGTTTCATAGATGACTCATACTGTTTCTCTTAATTTCCCATGCCCACTCCCTTTTGCCATAATGCAGACATCTTGTCATGAATAGTGATATCAAAGGTCATCATTTCTTGTATCACCGCATCCACGTGGTCCTTTTTGCACAATCGCGATCCTTGTGTTTGGTCAAATGTACACACACCGTAGTACTCAAGCATCCATCCCCCAGGTTGCTTTAGCGTCCCCCGCTCTCTTCCAACTGGGTGGAGTGGTGAGACTATCCTCTCTTTGGCTAGTCAGGCGGTCGGCCCGCCTGTGTAGAGCTTTAAGTGACTGCCATTCACTCTGCCTGGAAAGGGGTCTCCATTGAGTTTAGTCAACTGAGCCATGCCCCCATTAATAACTTCTTTGACGACATAAGGTCCAAAAAAATGCATGTGTAGTTTACCTAGGAATTTTTCGAACTTACTGTCATAAAGAAATACTATATCATTTTCCTTGAAGGTGCGCACCTTGATATGGTGATCATGACATGCTTTCTCGCGTTGTTTCTGTACATGTTTATGGAATCTAGCCAGAAAGCGTTCCTCCTCTAATTCTTCTAGTTGTGTGAGCCTTTCTTCCAATGCCCCACGGTTTTTCATACCGTGAGTGCCACGATCCGCAAACTAGGCACGATATATTCCATAGGCATAATGGCCTCCTTGCCATAGACTAAGAGAAATGGTGTTCATCCTGTTAGCTTCTTGCACATAGTTTGGTATACCCATAGCACATTAGGGATGCGCAAGTCCCAGTCATTCCGTTGCACATTACAGACCTTAGTCAACGCAGTCTCCAGGATTTTGTTGAAGGCCTCGATGGTCCCATTTTCTTGCGGATGGTAGTGCGTACTCTGTTAGTGATATATCTGGAATTCCTCGGTCAGTGCGTTGATCATTTCATTCAGGAAATGTGTTCCCCTATCACTCATGAGAATTTTGGGGCAGCCAAACCTGGTCGGTACGTTCTCGAACAATAATTTTGCTATTGTCGCAGCTGTGCAATCCTTAACTAGTTGCGCCTTGGCCCATCGAGTCAAATATTCGGTCGCAGTGATGATATAATGTGTGCCCGTCTTTCCTCGCGGTTCAATAGGCCCAACAAAGTCAATTTCCCATTTCTCAAATGGTTGTAGTGTCATCTGTGGTTGAAGGGGCATTTCATCCCTCTGTAATGGTTTTCCCATCCATTGGCATACATTGCAGGCCCGACAGTATGCTTTCGAATATTGATGTAGAGTGGGCCACCATAATCCAGCGCAAAGAATCTTCTAGGGTGTGGCATGGCCCGCATAATATCTGCCAGCAACCCCTCCATGTGCTTTGGCCAGGATCTGTCCGCGCTCAAATTCTGGTACATATCTATGCAATATTTCATCGTTTCCCATCTTGTAGAGGTGCCCTGCAATTACGGTAAAATCTGCTACGTGTATCACTAATTCCTTCTTTTACTGGATAGAATACCCCTGCGGTGTAGTGCTCGTGGTTAAAAAGTGGATAATGTCTTCAAAGTGGCCATTTGCAAAGTGCATGGTATATATCTGGGTGTCTAGGAGTCCCTCCTCTAGATTTGTTGGTTCTTTGCAGGTCTCAATTTGGGATAGGTGATCCAGACCTATGTTTAGACATCCCGGATTTACACCAACCTCAAAGTTGTATTCCTGAAATAGCAGAAACCATCGACAGATGCGCCCCCCTAACACAGGTTTATTCACTAGGTACTTGAGCGCAGAGTGATCAGTATACATCTTAAAATGTTCTCCGAGCAAATAGAGACGGAATTTTTGCAGCGTGTATATCATCACTAACCCCTCCTGCTCAATAGTAGAGTAATTCTTTTCTGCTTTGGACAACCTGTGGCTGGTGAATGCAATCAGGTGATCGATGCCCTCTGCTCCTTCTTGAGTGAGTACCGTACCCAACATGATACATGGTGCATCGACATGTACATGAAATTCAATGTCCCACTTTGGAAAGACCAAGATAGGGGTAGATGCCATCTTTTCCTTAAGCGTTTCTAGGCTATTGTTACATTCCTCATTCCAGCAATACGTAGCATCCTTCTTCAGTAACTGTTCCATTGGAGCCATGATCTGGGCAAAGCTTTTTATAAACTTTCAGTAGTAGCACGTGTGTCCTAATGTAGCATGTAGCTACTTTACATTTCGCGGTGCTTGCAGGTTTAGTATGACATCAATATTTGTTGAATCCACCATCAGTCCTTGCTTACAAACCACATGGCCCAGCAAGCTCCCGAAAGGGACAAGGAAAGTACACTTTTTCAGGTTGAGCGCAATCTGGTGCTGGCGGCACGTATCCAGCATCAATCTTAAGCTCGCGGCATGCTTATTAACCAAGCCAAATACGGTTGAGTCATCCAGGTAGACTTCTAAGATCTTATGGATAAATTCCTTGAACGCAGCTACCACAATACGAGAAAATATTGCCGGCGCATTCTTCAGCCCAAAGGGCATTATGGTATATTGAAAACAACCCCATTTGGTAGCAAATTTTGTCTTGCTCCGATCCTCTAGTGCGATCTTGATCTGATGATACCCAAAGAACCTGTCTGTGAAGGAGTATGCTTCCTGCTCACCCACATTTTCTAGTATCTCATCTATAAAGGGTGTTGGAAATGGATCGTTAACACACGCATCATTCAGCTTCTGCAGATCTACGTAGATGTGGATCTCACTTTTCTATTTCTTCTCTTGTATGACCATAGGACTTACCTAATCGGACTTACACAATCCAGTTACTAGTATTTAAAGGAGCAAGAGGTGAAGACTCGAAACAATTTTTGTTTGTGCTAACATCAATATGGAACATGCAGCAAGTTGCAGATGATAATATCAAGAAAGCCATCTTAGTCAGCACACTACAGGATCGAGCGCTAACATGGTACATGAAGTATTCAAGCATCAACCCAATGGTAGGGATAGCAGACATCCATACTGAATTAACAATGGAGTTTATCTGGCCAAAGTCAGAAGCACAGTCGGTTGTAGGATTCAAAGAGATCACGATGATGCCTAGTGAGACCCCATGGGATTTGGATCAGAGGTTGAGGAGCACCATTCGTGAGGCCAACATGACCCTGACGGATTCATAGCACCGCGCTTGGTTCATCGCATCATTAACACCATATTTGAAGATGGCTTTGTCATAACAAAAAATCTCAACCCAGGCGGAAGTGCTGGAGGTAGCAATGCGGCGCCACGAAACCCCAGTACAAGACCTAGGGTTGGGAGTTCAGAAAATCCAAGCGCAGGACCATAAATTTGTGTTTGGAAATACAGAAGTTAAAACAGGAATACAAACCACGTTCGGAAGCCTGGGAGGAAGTATGGTGCATAACGTGTAGGAGCTAAGGCCACGATAAGGATCATTGTTCGATCTCGGTGAATTTTGTGGTCACAAGGGGACCGACACCATTGCGACCAGAGGCACAGGTAGGGCAGAGTGCGATCGCCCCGCTTTGGTGCACAATATTCTAGGTAGGAGGAAAGCACAACACTGATAACTGACATCTATTTCCATAGTTATCATTGCTTTACTACCGTCCCTGATCCCTTTCAACGTTCTTTTCTATAGAGTCCCCGCATTTCCCACCAAACACTCCTTGTGCAGATTCTGGTCCAGGCAACGGAACCATTTGTTGGCTTATATGGGCCTGACCCAAGTTCGGAAGAATTAGTTATCCAAACAAATCCCGTAGCTACTGACCCTTTTGGCAACAGCCCGCAGAGCGCGGACTGAAGTCTCATGCGAGGTAGCAGGGGAGGGTGCTGGAACCAGGTTTCTGCACCCTAGGGATGTCTTGGTGTGGTCTGGAGGTTTCGCGCACTGGTTTAAAGCTCTGCACCGCTCAGTATTCACCCAGATCCAGATTGATTATGTTTATTACTATGCTATTTTATTATAAGATGCACTTACAACTTAACAAGATCTTTAAGAAAACATTTAACCAACACAACTGATTCATGTATTAAATCGAACCCAAATTTACATTCATTCATGCCATAAGCAATTTAAATTAACCAGATAATATGAAAGTCGGATTTACGATAGCTCAGAAGGAATACAAAATTTCAGAAGAACTTATATTTATTTCCACATATCCTCAATACATTTAGATCTGCCCTGTGCACTCAGTTGTAAGGGTCCACGCAACCAACTGCACACTTTCCAGGCCTCTGTGCACACAGTTGTAGAGCCTCTATCTACTACCCCCACCCTTGACTCGGACTTACAGATGCTTTCAAACTATATTCCTTAATAACCCATTATATTCCATCGTTCTCCAAACCAGAACTACCTTTCCCTCATAGATTCGTGCTCTATTTATACCCCTTCTTGGCCAGCAATCCCTGCATGGGCCGACTCTATTTATATTTCTTTACATTATTTTCGAGATGACTACCCTTTGACTCAATCCTATTATACTTTGTGCTCCGCATACTTCGGACTTTTTACAATAATTTAATCCTACTTTTTGGGCTTTCTGCCCCAAAACTATTACGTCCGACCTCCACTACCCAATAGTAGGGAGGCTTGAAAACATGCTAAGGCAAACTTTTGAAGGGTGGTTGTAGCTGCTACAACACTTGGTGACACACTGGTAGAATTCCAGCTCGCTAAATGGACCTTGTTCGTGAAAATGAGTCTAACACCTCTAGAAGTATTGTTAATTTCTTAGCTCATCTTGGCTTCTCACTAGCTTGATGTAAGATTCAACATCTGCCAGAATCTTGGTCGATTGACACACATTCCTAGGCAAGGAAACACAGTTGTTTCGATTGGGGTTGAGGGGCACATAAGTGCACAAGTAGTATAGTCGTCAGAGTCTAAGTTTCATCTCTAGTGTTGCTCTACTGCTAGCAAGACTGAAGAGTATCCTGATGGAGTCACATAGGAGCACAAGCATGGCTCTGCTGCCAGCGAGCTTGGTCAGTACCAAGTTGGAGTTACTAGTGGAGGAAGATTTTCTCTTCTTTCATTTCGATTTGTTTTTTTACTTTTCATATTTTTCATTTTTTTATTTTCACTGTGCATAGCGCTTATTAGTTTCAGAGGCGGAAGAGGGATCCCAACTTATTGAGAGTATAAGAGGTTGTTCCAGAAGAGAAGTAGTTTATTATATCTCTGATGTTCTTGTTAAGGTTTTCCCCCTCACCTTACGTATTTTCCTTGGACATATCATGGACTAAGAGTAACAAGTTCATCATACAGAGGCAAGATGGAAGATAACCAAGTAGTGATAGTTGTACAAACCCTCTTGTACTTTACCCAGCTTGTTTCATGAGTCACGCATGGTTTCATGCAAACTAACCTACGAACGAACGAAACAAACAACAAAGAAAAGCAAGAGCAGAAGTAAAAATGAAAGAAAAACAAGTAAGCAACCAAGCAAGAACACAAACAAGCAAGAAAATCATGTAATAAAATAATCTTGCAAGAAAACAACTGAAAGAAAACACTACTCCTACTCCTATACTAACAGTGCAGGGGCCTAATCATGTGAAGTGATACTTCCAATGCAGCCATCGGTGCATTGGTAGACCCATGTGGGTGAAAGCTTGGTTCGCAAGTAACCTAGTTGTGCGGACCAACATACAAGAAAGATATGACAATGAAGACAACCACGCTTCATGTTTCAAAGTGCCCACAGGACATAAGTGAGTGCATGTGCATGACAGACAATCCGTGGACTTATCATGGTGCTGTCTAACACTATGTACAACTTTGGAGAAAAAGCACACTCTTGACTGAGACATGCAAGAAAATGAAAGAAACAAAGATAACTTGTGTCACGTAGGAGTTCTTGCAATGTAAGTCTCCTCCAATGCATGAGCAATAAGATCGTGCAGTTCGAGTGGAGGAAGTGTGATCTATGTGTGAGATGGATCTTCAATGCATACATATGAGTGATGAGGAGCCTTGGGTGATTGAATAGTTTCATGATCGAAAGTGAGACTAATCCCAAGAGAGTGAGGACCTGGCATAACCATCAGCTCAGGTTGAAGTGCCTCGACATTCTTGGCTATCTCAACTTCATCATCAGGTAAATCATCATAAAACAGTGGCTTCAAAAGATCAACTACAATAGATTCATGATCATGATAAAAAAATGGAAGCAAATGAATCATGACCACTACGATAAAAAAATAATTAATTATTTGGCATCCTCAGGATCAGATGAATTAGATAGAGGGGTAGATGAAAAGCAAACAAACTCATCATCTGTGTTTCCGGAAAAGACAGATGAAGGATCAAGTGGATATTCATTGAACAACTTATCCTTTCTATTTTTAAATGATGGACTAGCATCCAGTGAGTCTTGCAAGCGAACAACAATGGGTGCATCCATAGATGAAGACACACATACAAAATCATGAATGGAAGGTTTACCAAAGACGCTAGGAAGGAATGGACGAGGCTCAGACAGAAGGGAGTCATCCTTTGCCGAGTGTTGATGTTCAAGCTCCCACTCATACTCTTCATGAATGAGAATGCATGTTGGTTGTGCAACACCAACTCTGTAAGTGGGTTGTTCCTCATTCACAACATGTGAAGAGTCTAGAAAGGGTGAACACAATGCAACATCATCCAGAGGAACACCTGGGTGCGAAGATGGAGGTCGACGGAAAGAATGCATATGGGAACTTGAAGGACTAACAACCAACTCTGTTTAAAAATCAAGTGGAGTGACGTTGGGAGGGTGTGAAGGATGAACAAATGTGCAAACATGATCCTCAGCATCACTTGGCGATGGTGGAATTGTTGAATGAGAGGGAGGAAGACAGTCCATTGAGACAGTGCCTACTCCCATATGGGATTGTGTACTTCCATCAATGAAGAATATTGAGTGAGGCTTGACATCAAGCTTTCTCTTTGGACGAGCATATTTCTTAAGACAATGCTTGAGCTAGTCCCAAAGATAAGTGAACTTCATCTAGCTCTTCAGAGCATGAAGCTGCAAGTCACGGAAGCGCTACCAAAAATCAATAACAGATTCATACAGAGCCCTCCGTTGCTATAATAGTTTCCATTCAAAATGGTTTGGATCAACATTATGGAATGTGTCTTCAATAATATCATAGAAGTTCTCACATGAGTGCACGATGTCAGCCGATAGGCTGAGCGCCCTATGAAATGGGGATTCATGAAGTGTGAATGCAAGCAACAGACCGATCTATTCATCAGTAAACTCATCTTCCTCATAAATCATGGAAAGGAAGTTATGTAAGTTCTCCAGAAAGGCCACTTCGACTTCACCATCATATGCGTGAGTGGAAAAGGGATTGAAAAGATTCCCCAAGATGGAGACATCTTCATGATTCTAAAAACACCTCGAGGGAAGAAGAATACAAGATTCCATGAAAGATATGCAAAGGTTCGAAACTAGATAAGAGGACACTAATTGTCATCAGACTCTCCTTCTAGTGCTAGAAATGTTGATGGTGCTAGACCTGCCAACATGTCAAGGGGATCTCCCTGGTAAGAATTCCCAATTAGACCTTAGACCTTTTGGTGTAGGAGTCCCAATAGTGGGTCGTAAGGTAATTCCTTGACCACAATGTCACATAGAGGCAACTAAGATAACTCTGTTAGTAGCAAGGGTGTGACTGATGCAGTGAGTCAAGGAATGAGCATGAGAGGTTCCAACACTTCAAAAGGAGAGGGAGGTGAAGGTGACTTCTAGGTTGAAAGGGATCAGTCCCAACTCGGCTAGGAACACACAACGCAAAGTACATGCACAGCCTCTGGCGGAGCAGTCGACACGGATGCGACAGTCCCAACATACAAGGTAAGATAACACGAACATCACTCATGGATCAGTCCAAGATGAGTGTGATGGTTGATATAATAAGGTTCACAGAAAGTTCTATCTAATGTCTGGTAGAGCAGTCAGCACAAATGTGACAACATTAACAACATATGTAACACATTAACAACAAGATTCATATAATTGTATACAAATCAGTTCATATACAAGTATGTAAGTTAAACAACATATATCATTAAAGCAATTAGAGTAGTCCAACTATAATAACAACATATGCACAAAAATGTGTTGTCTTTTATTATATAAAGAAGCGTAAGTCACAATCATACAATACACCATGTAAACCTACTAGCCCTATCAGTAGAACATTACAGCCACATCCGCCTGCTCCTCCAAAGATATGTACTAGCTCTGTGTAGTGGACAAGCCAAGGCATGTTACAACACTGTCCAAGCCTTCTTCAAGTTACTCATAGTAGAAGCTTTCCTGACCAAAATCCCTTACAATGAGTTATGAGGGAATATTTATAGCAAAGGGTTGGGTGACCCTTGACATACCCCTTTGTGATAGTTCAACTATCCTCATGACTCTTCACCTACTCTATGACTGTTACATAAAATTGTTGACACTTGACTTACAGTTGACATGACTCAACATTACAATGCACATGTACTCATGTGAGACAACATGGCTTGAGCAAGCCTTGCAAGACATCACTGACACTTGGTCCATTGTGGTGAGACCAACTCTTTGACATGCATGTGATGGTGAAGCTGGTGAGTTGATGCCAAGCTTGGTCGTCCATGATGGTGTGCATGCATCTCATGGTGACATCTTGCTGAAGCGAACTCTTGCCTCCGTTGCAACCAGTGCATTGGTTCGGCCCCTTCATCCAACTCGTCTGCTAACATGTGCATGGTCTTCTTAGGTACGGTTGAACCGGAAACACACTGATGCATAGTGTCCATGTTGATCTTCAAGTGTTCGTTGGTGGTCATGCGCATAAACTTGCCAAAGTGTATGTTCATCCCCAGTTGGACTTGCTTCTTGTCTTCGCCTTGGTGAGTGCATTGAATGGGTTGGATTGCATGCGTGCGCTCAATGACAGGCATGATATTGGATCCTTTGCATGCAATCAACAAAACTACTCACCATTTTTGCTCTATGTCAGCTGCTAGGATGGATCCTTAACTTGTACTGGCACAGTTTCATCTGTGCATGAATGTTGCACCCACTGATGTTCCTGTTCTTGCTGCAACTCATTGGACTATCTATGCATCTTCATGTTCTTCTTGAGTTCCTTCTTCAGCACATGAAACTCCTTTGTTCCATCTTCTACCTTCGCGTGATCTTCATGTCACGTCGTCACTTCATAGCTTGAGTCTCCAAGGTTACTTTCATTATCAGTGGATCGGGTTATCGGCGGATGATTCCAATAACCGCCTCGGTTCAACTCGGTCAGGGAAAGCCCTCCTCCCTTTTCTGCTCATGTGCCGGTGACCGAGCATCCGGACATAGCTTTCTTTACAAGGAAAGCGAGGAAAGGGGGTGACTGATGATCCACCACTGCTAATGCTGCTAAGTCCAATCATGTCAGAATCTCACTCTCCGGGTAGGAATGGGCTTTTCTCCCAGCCCGAGCCACTTGGTTCAAGATAGATCAGCTTGATCCTGCAACTTTGCTCCGCCTCTATGTTGTCAAAAACCTTCCTCTTGTGCTCACTGTGCTCGGTGTGTTCACGTCATTTGCTATGTTCACTGCATTCGGTATGCTGCCTTCAACTGCTATTCATGATGTTGCTCACTGTGATGCTACTGCTTGATGTCCTTGTCCATGAACAACTTGATATCTTCATGAGTAGATAAAAAATCCCATGCAGACTTGATTGACTGCATCCCCAAGCGTGCTCTGAATGGTGTCTTCATCTCTTCTCTCTTGGAAAGCATTGTACCTATATTGTTGAGAGGGAGATGAACACTTGTGATACCTGGATACATGGCAGCACTCATAGCAAGCAATCTATCAGTCGAAAACCAAAATGAACATGAGAACTGACTTGCAACACACCTGGTTGAATGATCATGAAGGTTACACAATTTCGGCTGGGAGGTTGGGAGACTGACTGCCAAGATTGCACAAGGCACAGTCCACGCTGCTGAGACTGCTGGAACTATGCAATGCATAGTCCAATTTGGGAGTTGGCTATTGGTATTGCACAATGATCAATCCTAGATGGGAAGGACTACTGGCCCGAGGACAAATTTGCACAAATGTTTGGGCCAAGCAGCCATTGACATCCAGAAATGCACAATTTAGTCCAGGAGGCTAGTGTTGGGATAGAATCAACAAATCTAGAGAGGAAGGTGAGCCTTTATTCGCCAGATTGTGCAATGCAGCCTTGGTGAAGGCAGAGACCGGGCCAAGGTTGGCCCGACACACCGACGGGCAATTGAAAGAAAGTAAGTCGATGAAATTCATGGTGACACTAAGTGATAGCAGAAGTGATAAACAGTGAATGAAAAACATGAATGGAAGATTGAACAAATAGATTAACATGCATGTGGGTGAGGCAGTTCGCCAGTTGGGCGAACATCCGTGCAAAACAGTTTCTTGCATGTGACAACAGTGAGATAGCAATGAAAATTGAAATAGAGCTAGGAAAAGCTATAATATATGTAAACGACAACAGACGTTCAAATAAATCAAGAAAACAACACTCAGAGAAGAGAACACACAAAAAGCGATAGAAATGTGGCACAAGGCATGGGAAGCGAGCTTGCCCCAAAACAACTGAGCTAAATTTGCCGACTACTCCTAGATGTGATGTGGGATGCCAGAGCTACAAGGTTGATGTGAAGAATAAGCTCTGGAAGATCTGGTTGATGAGTTTTGATAACATCGAGGTTATGATGCACATGCCATAAATCTAGGAGAAGCGACACTTGGAGGAAGGTTTCTGAATTGTTCCTTGCATGTAACCTCCAACTCCTACAGATAGATTCCTGAAACAAGGGATGCCTTTGCATGCTACCTTGGGAGAAACAGCTCATCCATGCAAGTTTGTTTTGCTTAGTCCCGGAGGGAACCAGTCAACTGAGCTGATCATGTAAGAGACTGTTGGAGAAAAAAATGTGCATTCCTGACTGCCCAAGGGGATTGTGCAATTTCTGGGCCAAAAAGCCGACTGCTACCTAGATTTGCACAAATTCTAGGTTGAGCTACCTATTGATGGGAAATATTGTGCAATTCTTAGAGAGAAAAGTTGGTTGCCCTACATAAATGCATAAATTTTACTGGGAAGGTGCTCAGCTTGCAGCTGGAACAAGTGCTGATGAGCATCTTGTGAAGGGAAAAGATCAAACTATGATCAACAAGCTTCCTCTAAGCGATAAATACACTAAATATTGAGGACTTGACAAAATAAAGCAAGCTGCTATGAAGGTTGGTAGGGAGGCTGCAAAACTGGCTAAGGAAAAATTTTGGAGGGGGCCTGTAGAAGCTACAACACATGCTTATAGAGAAGCTGTAGAAGAAGGATGCTACATTTTGTTGGGATGAAGAATGTTATCATAGTTTGGATGTCTTGAAGGAAAAAATGGTCACTGCGCCAATCCTAGTTTTCCCAGATTGGAAGAAGGAATTCTATGTGCACATTGATGCCTCGTGTATTGCATTGGGAGCAGTCCTAACACAAGTCAGTGAAGGAGAACTAGATCATCCTATAACGTTTGCGAGTAGGAAGTTGTCAAAGGCTGAAAATAATTATTCGACAACAGAGTGTGAAGGATTGGCTATGGTGTACGTGCTCCAGAAATTTCAACATTACCTTCTAGGTAGACATTTCAAGATGTACAAAGACCATTCTGTATTGAAGTATCTAGTCAATAAGCCTGTGTTTGGGTTGGAAAGATGTATATGGTTGCTACTGTTTCAAGGATATGATTTTGAGGTCATTGTGAAGCCAAGAATGTTAAACATAAAGATGTAGTCCTTAAGGCACGGTTGGACCCTTGGTTGGAAGAAGCCTACCATGTCTCTGCCAACATACAGGGCAAGTTGTCCAACCTACAACTTACACAATAGAAGATCAAGCAGGACAACGAAGGACCAGCCATAGAGAAGCTGGTCGAACAACTGAAGCAGGCAGTCACGCAGAGCGTGGCTGAAGTAGCAGTAGTGAAAGTGAGGTTGGGGGATCTTCACATCAATATATACATGCCAACTGAATGACTCGATGGTGAGTTACAATCTTTGTGTTGGGGGCCTGTTGGTATGGGGTCCCCTCGGGTCAGTTTTGGGGCAAAAGACTAAGTTTTGATGTATAAAAATGTAAAGTATCCTCAAATTGTGGTTGTAGAGTGCATAGTTAATTAAAGAGTCAAAAATGGTTTTATCCTCTTTTATGTAAGTTGAGTCATCTTTTGAAGATCTACCCATGGTCCACGGACAATGAGATTGTGTAAATAAGTGTGTATTAGAGAGTCTAAGAGAAGAATAAGGACGAAGATGAATGTAATGGGTCAATAGAAGGAAGAGTGTGGAAGTCTTAGAGGAGGAAAAGGCTCAGCAGCTGAGTGTGCAGAGGCCTAGAGTAGAGTCTGCAGGTGAGTGTGTGGATCCCTGCAGCTGAGTGTGCGGGGAAGTCTTGAGTCTGTAACCTTAACTGGATATCAATAAAGAAGATTATTATAGAAATTCCTGTGTTTTGTCTCTTTACTTCTATTATGTATGAATGCACTTTATGCTGTAATGAATAATGGTTATATGAAATAAAGATGTATTGATACACAAATTTACTTGATTTATATTCTTATTTTAATGCAATTGAAGTTAAGTGTTTATGTGAAGAATATATTGTTTTCTATTAATGCTATCAAACACTTAAGGAGAAATGAGTAAATATTGGGTTAAGAGTAATCAATGGTGCATGTAAGTAGCTAATTCACCTGCTTAAGGTCCACAAAATCTAGTTGTAGACCTTCGCGGAGGTCTAGAGGCTAATTAAAGGAAGTTACATCGATAATCCATAAGGGCTTATCGATCTGCACGAAGGCATATCTAGGGCATAAAACGACATCACGTTGATCTCTGGGTGCGAAAACTTTGCTCTAACATCCCCCCATAATACTTTAGGTGAGACTTCAGTCCACGCTCCGTGAATTGATGCCAAAAGGGCCAGTAATGTAGGGATTTGTGTGGCACAACTAACTCTAAACCTGGGTTAGGGCCCACTAAGCCCATGCACATAGAGCTTGGAATGTCAAGAGCTTTACACTTATCTGAGTTACAGGTAGACATAATGGATGAAGGAGAATTAGATGCGATGATTCATGGAGCGCAATTTAAGGATATGTTGTAGAGGCTATAACCACTCTCCCAAATTTTGCCTTAGATTTGTTTTAGAGCCTCCCTACCAACCATCCTTAGCAGCATGTCTTTCACTATCAAGTACATAAGCTTCATTGATTTTTAGTAGCTTGCCGGCCTATGCATGTTAGTTTGCTTCCCTCCTTTCACAGGTTGCCATTCCAGACTCAAGCTCATTGCTGGCTGAGCAGCTCCCTCAAAAAATTACGTAATTATGGAGGGGAACAAACCTTACCTACAGAAATCGTGCAAATCTGTTGGGCTCAGAAATTACGCAATGTAATCAGACAAGATTCCTTGAGAAAATTCTGCAATTTGGCCCAACACTATAGCTCAGCCCATTAATTGTAAAATTATGGGAGGCAGTGACCTTCTTTGCCCAAAAATTGTGCAATGCCTGATAGATAGTCAAATCTTCTTAGCCTAGAACTGTGAAAATTTCCATCCCAGGCTTGCAGACCGATGAATGTGCCTTCAGGTTGACCAGTTCCCTTCGGGACCAAGAAAAACTTATTTTCATGTAGAGGATGCTCTTACTGAAATAGAAAAAGGTAGCATTCTAAAGGCATCCTTAGATTTAGGGATCTATTTTTAGCAGTTGGAAGTTACATTCATAGATCGTTTTAGAAACCTATTGCCAAGTGTTGTCTTTCATAGATTTGTGGCATGCACATCATAATCTTGATCTTATTAAAACTCATGAACCAGATGCTGCAGAGCTCATTCCTCACATTGACCTTGCAACTCTAACATCCCACATTGCATCAAGGAGTCTTCGACACTTTCAACTTAGCTTCTTCAGGGTAAGTCTGCTTTTCATGTCTTGTGTTGTGTTTCTTTCGATTTTTGTGTTTCTCTTTATGTGAGTGTAGTCTTATTGATTTCAATGAATGCTTGATGTCGTTTTAAAGTATGTTAGCTTGTAGAAGTACCATTTTAGTTTTCGTCTGCATCTCACTGTTGTCACATGCATGACACTGTTTTTCTCTGACAGTTCCCGTTGCGGCGACCTGCTTCACAGGCATGCATGCTTTTTCCATTTTCTGAATCTTGCACTTAATATTTGGATGCATGATCATTCACTCTTGTTTACACTCAGTTTCAGCATGCATTAAGACTTCTCATGTTTTCAGTCGTCTATCGGGGGCTCTGGGCTGCCTTGGCCTAGACCTTTCCTTTCTCGGCTATCATTGCACATTTCTGGAGGTGAAGGCTCTACCTTCCCTCTAGAAATTTCATAATTCTAGCCTAACACTGACCTCCATGCTTTCATTCCACAATTCGGGGAGGAATTTCCTTGCTGGCCCCAGAAACTGTGTAATACAGTTTGCTGGTTTGCATGTCACTACTAATTGAAATCATGCATTACGTAGTTTTAGTCCCCAACAGGCTAGGCTGGACTGTGCATTGCATAGTTCCAGTAGTCAGTCAACCTCCCAATAGCCCAAACTATGCCTTGCATAGTTTTGGTAGTTAGTCTCCCAGCCTCCTGGTGAAAATTGCACAATCTTCACAAGCAGTCACATGGTTATGTTGCATTTTAGTCCTCCATTTTGTGTTAGTTTATGACTGGTAGATTTCTTGTCATGAGTGTTGATATATCTCCAGGTATAAGGGGTGTTTGTCTTCCTCTCAACAACACTAGTTCAATGGATTCCAGGAGAGCAGAGTCAAAGACACCATTCAGAGCACAACTGGGGATGCGTCTATTAAGCATCTATGAAATTTGCTATCTATGAAGACATCAAGTTGTTCATGGAAAAGGATATCAAGATGAAATGGAAGTGACACCACAAAAAATAACACCATCAGCAGCAACAAAAGGTAGCACACCTGCATGTGAAAATGCAAGAGGAAGGTCATTGACAGCACAGAGGTGAAACAAAGTTGCAAGCTCAAGCAGATCCACTTGTGATGAAAGGAGCTTTGGAGACTGAGGCTATGAGGTGACAACATAACAAGAGGATTGTGCGAAGGAAGAGAAAGAAACAGAGAAGGAGTTGCAGGTGCTAAAGCGACAACTCAAGGAATAACATGAGCTACAGAGATGAGAGAAGGAGTTGCAGCAAGAACATGTACAACAAGAAGCACAACATGCACAGACTGATGAAACTGTGCCCATACAGGTTATAGACTCATCCCAGCCGCTGGCACAGAGCAGAAAGGGTGAGTAGTGCCATCGATTGCATGCAAGGGTGTTCAGGACCATGGATGTCATTGTGCACTTGCATGCAGTCACAAACATTGGAACACTCATTGAGGAAAAGACAAGAAGTAAGTCCAACTGGAGATGAACATGTATTTCGACAAGTTGATGCACATGGTCACCAGCACACACTTGGAGATCATCATAGACACATGCAATTATATGTTTTTGGTCCAATTGATCTCAAGGCGATGATGCACATGTTATTAGATGAGTTGGACATAGGAGCCATATCAGCATACCTAGATGCAATGGAGGCAGGAGTTATCTTTCAGGAGGAGGTCACCTTTGAGCATGGGCACACCATCACAGATGACCAAGCTTGGCATCAATTCACCACAGTCGACCAGCATGAGTATGTCGAAGAGTTGGTCTTCACATTGTTGTCTGTGTCTTAGTGATGCCTTGCATGGCTTGCTTAATCCATTTTGTCTCACATGGGTACATGTGCAGACTGTATGTAACATCTTGCAAAGTGGAATTCCAAGTGTCGATAGTGGAATGTAACAGTCATATAGTAGTTGAAGACTCATGAGGGTAGGTGAACAGTCACAAAGGGGAATTTCAAGGGTCACCCCACCCTTTGATATTTATAGTACCTCATCACTAATTTTAGAGGCTTTTGGTCAGCCAAGCTTCTAATAAGAGTATCTTAGGGAAAGCTTGGAGGGTATTGTAACGAGCTTTGGCTTCTCCACAATGCAGAGCTAGTACATCTCCTTGGAGGAGTAGGTGGCAATGACTATAAAGTTTCATTATCGAGACTAGTGGTTGGTCATCGTTTTATTGTTTGATTGGAACTTTCACTTCTTAATATAATAGAGCCAACACACTTCATGCATGTGTTGTTATTGTATTTCAGTTAGCTTGTTTACTCTAATCATATATGTATCTATTTGCTTACGCATGTATGTATAGACTCTTTCTATATATGTATGTATGAATCTTACTGAGATGTGTTGCTGGTTTAACCATCACTTTGGATTGTTGGTTCATTTCCTTTCTAGCTTTCGATGCATCTTTGCTCATGTGTTCCCTTCCAAGCTACATGTTTACACAGGTTTCCAAAGGGTGCACTCATTCCACCTTTTGTACGTTAGAACCATTCATGCACCTTCCTTGGCTTGATGCGCATGTCACACCCTTTCTACCAACAGGGACACCTTACTTACCTCTGCGCGCAACCCCGGTCAAGGCAATAGCATACAACCCACTGCTAGGACTCCTACACTAAACAGTTTGACGTCTAGTTGGAATTTCTTATCGAGGAGATCCCCTAACATGTTGGAGGGTCCAGCACTGTCAACAATATATGATATCAAAGCTACATACAAGCATTTGCATTAACAAGTGAACACAAATGAATCTGCAAGAACGAATGAAACATTTCTAGCTTTCAAATGGTACCTTCAATATTCTCTAACTTCTGATCCAGGAATCCATTTTTGGACTTCTCCATACTGTTTGAAATCTTATTGTAGGCACCATCCAGCGGGGAGGGTATGATTTAGTTTTGAGAGATTCTATGGCTTGGATGATGGCTTCAAACTTCACTGCTCTTTTTCACTTTGGACAACTGAAAACACATTTGGCAGTGAGTGACAACATTGGCTCCACCTGGGGACAGGGCATTGGATTTCAATGCCTCGAGAACCTGCAGTCTGTGAACTTCCCTTTTTTGGGCATGGAGTCTTTTTTAAACATGTGAAAATTTTGAAAGTGGAACTTTAAACAGAAAAATGGAAATTACATATGATAATTACAACACACACATCGGTATTTACAATGAGTGTAAGATAAGTACCTTTAATTTTGGAAATAGATTTTGAGGAACTCACCATTTACTAGTAGCTCCAATTATTCACCTTTAGGATTTTTTAGCGGGTACATATTATTTCCTTTCTCTTCTAAAATTTTGAAAGGGCCGAACCAAAGTGAATCAAATTTACAGTGTTTACCTTTTTCCTCCCATCGAAAATCCCATCAGATAACTAAATGCCCTAGTTGAAGAGGTCGATCCTTGGCCTTTCTGTCAAACAAGGATTTCATCTTCTATTGGTAATTTGTAAATTTAGTCCCCACCTGTTCCCTGTTTTCATGAAGCTCAATGAGTTGGTTTATCCTTCATGTCAAATGACTTGGATCCTCCTCAGTTTCTTGTATTAACTTTGTGACTAGCATTGCTAATTGGATTGGGAAGATTGCAGCCTTACCATACATTAGCTCAAAAGGAAATTTTCCATTGGAATGTTTAGGAGTCACTCGGTTGGCCCAGAGGGAAAACTTCAACTTATTGTCCCAATATCTTTGATTCTCGGTGATGGTCTTCTTTAGCACTCTCACCACGATTTTGTTTGAGGACTCAACTAAACCCTTTCCTTGAGGATAGTAGGCAGTGGAGTGTTTGATGAAGATATTGAACTTCTGACAGAATCTGGTGAATTTTGCATATTTGAAGACTTAAGCATTGCCAATGATAATTTTGATAGGACAATCAAAATGATCTAATATGTTCTCCTCCATAAACTTGAGTACCACTGAACCTGTAGTGTTTCTAGCTGGGATGGCCTCTATACCCATTTGGTGTTGAAAAGTGCAACAAGAAATGCTAAAAATAGCACTGCTATAAATAGCCTGACTATAAATAACAGTTCAACCATTAGAGATCTTAGCAACAACGGTGAAAAGTGAAAGTGCTAAAAATAGCTTTTCTAAAAATAGCATTTTGGGATCCCTTCTTATTTTAGTAAATCCCTGGACTAAACATAGGAAGTAAAATTCGAATTTGATATTAACAGCAGTTTGAAAATTAATTAATTAATTCATCTTGAGTTAATTAGTTAAGGAAAATCAAACTTGAATTCTATGCGAGGACATGCAACAATTTCTCCTTTGATTGAGGGATTTATCCATCAGTTAAAGAGATAAGAGTGAGTTGTACCATTGAGTTGTAATCAGTTGGCTCAGTTTAACTGAGTCAAGTCCAGTTAGATTAATTTAACAGTGTTAAATTATTGAGAATTCAGTTAGTTAATGCTTGCATGCTTGTAACTATTGTATTTCAGATAACTGAGTATTCACTCATGGATAACTCATGCATGTCAATTAAGCCAGAGACCCTGTTGAGATCAGATGGAGGGACAGTGTACTATCAGTTGCAAGAATATTACTTTGTGAATATTCCTTGCATGCAGAAGGAATATTATTCCTTGAGGATTGCGTAGTTGGACTTGAGGTTACTGTGAGTGTGATGAGGCCAATTCACACATGTGATATCATTGGACCCCAACCAAAACTGCGCAAGGAAATAGGAGGCTTGGAGGGCTTGAGGAAGATATATTCTATGTCCATTGAGTCTGTGAGTTGTATTGTTTAATTACAGAGAGAGCAAGATACCTTGAGAGCTGATTCTTTTTGTAACTTGAACAAGATTTCCACTTGTATGATAATATAGAGCTGGGGTTTTAGGCTGGTGCTTTCCCCAGTGATATATCTTTTGTGTTATGATTGATTACTTCTCATTCTTAGTTATATTTGTTCATGCTTGATGATGCTCATATCTGTTTAAGTTTTCGCAAAGTTTATGGTAGAAGTAGATCTAGTATTATGCTTTAGGACATTGCATATGTCAGGTGATCTACAGTGAAAATTCTACATGGTATCAGAGCAAAGGTGATAAAGGAAGAACTGTATAGAAGTAGGAGAAGTACGAAGTTTGGTTACTGGATATTTAATTGAGTTCTTATCACATATATTTCACTTATGGCGTTCAGTGGTTTAAGACTCGAATATGCCCTTGATGGCAGTTCGAATTATATAGCTTTGAAGGATTTCATGGAGGAAGTATTAGAAGATAACGATCTTAAGGACTTCCTTGATCAAGAAGTCAAAAATCTGACTGATGCTACTCAACTGGTGGAATGGAGAAAGTATGTGGCTAGAGCAAGGAGAATCCTCTTGGAGGGAGTTCGAGATCACATTGTCTCGAGCCTCCATGGGAAGGAGACTTTGTTTTCGATGTCGAAAACATTGAAAGATCTTTATCAGAATAGCAGCAATTAGATAATGCTGGCACTGAAGGATAAAATTCAAAATATCAAGTGCAAAAAGGGTGACACAATCTCTATATTCCTGAACAAGCTCACCACCTACAGGGATGAGCTTGCAAGCGTAGGAGTCGTGACAACTAATGATGACATGGTGAGCCTAACACTCCTCGGTATTCCTAAGAGCTGGCATACCTACCAGGACTCGGTTAATGGAAGAGAGAAACTTCTATATTGGTAATGAATTTGGTCAGACCTAATGCAGGAGGAGATAAGGTGGAGCACCAGGGATGGATCTTCATCAAAACAAGATGATGAAGAAAATCTAGCTTTAGCAAGTAAAGCTAAGAAAGGGAAAGGGAAGGTGTCCCAGTCCAAATCTTCTCATGGTGGGAAGAAGGTTGATAAGTTGAAGGTGCGATGATTTCACTGTCATGAAGTGGGCCATTATGCTATGAATTGTCCACAGAAGAAATCTAGGAAGGGTTCCTCAAAGGGATCTGATGGTGATGTACTAGCTGCACAGTTTGAGCTGGATTTCTCTCTTATCGCATTCATTGTTTCATCCATGGTGGGATGTGTTTGGTACCTAGACAATGGAGCCTCTTTCCACATGTCAAGTGACAAGAATATTTTCAATACCTTGGAGAAGAAGGATCTCCAGATGCATATCAAAATGGGCGATGAAGGAAAGTATTGTGTCTCAGGTGAAGGTACAATTTTGTTTCAGAGGGAGCATGGTGCTCCACTCACCCTATCTGCTGTTAATTATGTACGAGGTCTAAAAAAGAATCTTTTGTATATTTCTATGCTATAAGATAAAGGCTATGATGTAGTATTTAGTAAAGGAAAAGTTTTCTTGAGGAATATCGGCACCGGACAAACCAAGCGAATTGGGATTCGAGTAGAGAATCACTACAAGCTAGAGGTAGATGATTTTGCTGCACTGAGTTCCAAAGCAGAGGTGGTGGAAAGCCAAGATGTTGGTGAGCTATGGCATAGAAGACTAGGCCACTTGCATCATGGGGCCTTGAAGATCATGCAGTAAATTTCTACCGGCTTAGCCAAGGGAAAACTGGAGCAAACAGATACATGCAAAGGATGCACCCTGGGTAAGTATGCGAAATATTCCTTTCAAGATATGGATAGTAGTGCTGGAGCAATCCTGGAGTGATTTCACTCAGATGTATGTGGACCATTCTCTATAGCCTCCACTGAGCCTCCACCGATAAGCAAAGGTACTATGTTATTTTTATTGATGATTTTTCTCGTAGATGTTGGATCTACTTTATGCAAAAGAAGGATCAGACCTTCTTGAGGTTTTGTGAGTTTAAAGCCTCGTCAAAGAAAGAATCTAGAAAGAAAGTAAAATCCATGCATAGTGACAATGGTGGAGAGTATGTTTCCCAAGAGTTTAAAGACTTCTACGCTGCAGAAGGAATTAAAAGGGATCTAATGGCACCCCATAACCCACAATAGAATGGGGTGGCCGAAAGGAAGAGCAGATCTATTGTGGGAGCATCTCAAGTGATGTTGCATGACCAAAGCCTACCACTTCATCTATTGGCTAAGGCATGCTATACAGCAGTGTACCTTCAGAACAGAAGTCCTCATGGTATCTTGGGGATGAAGAAACCTATGGAGGCTTTTTTAGGAAAGCAACCAGATGATCTGGATTTAAACAGGAACGTAACAAATTACAGAGATAACCATATACACAAAGATGCAGCGGAAATAATACTTCATTTCATTAATGGAAAATACTGAAATATGCTTACAAACAAAAATGGCAATAAACTAGCTAGGGCGATGGTAGCTTATCTCTGAGAAGAGATGTGATGGCTACATGCCTCTGAACTGTGTTACAATGAGGCTCGAAGGCCTATTTATTGTTGAGAAACAATGGAAAAACCCTTAACATTCCAAAACCTAACCCTAGGAGATGAAACGCCAAACTGTGGGCCCCGTTTGGGGGTAAGTTGGTACATCAACTTCCCGGGGTCGTAACTTTGGCATATGATCTCCGTTTGACGCGTACAATAGCTCATTAGAAAGATCTATCTGAGCACTATCATTGTTTGAATGGACTTGTGTTGCCCCCGGATTCCCCAAAAAACGTCGTTTAGGGCCTCAAAACGGCTCCGGAAGTTCAGGACCCGAAAAACTGCTAAAAATAGTAAGTTGTGCTACAATTAAGGAAACTGAAAATGATGAGAAAGACAATGGTGGGGGTCCAGGTGGACTTGGCAGGTGGCCACCAATATCCACCTGGATCATTCCTCCCCACTTAGGAAGCAATGGTCCCCATTGCGTTGAGCTCCTCCATGAGATGAGGAAACTTCTGCTGAACTTGTTCCCTAGTGAGCCACTTGCCCTACTGAAGGAGTTGGCCCGCTTTGACAACTCGATACAGTTGGATATTCTGTTGGCGAGTATTCTTGATCTGTGTGTCCATGATCCGATCAGTTGCAGCTTGTTCCATGCAATCTGGATTTAATTCTGTGGGTTTGAGTTGTTCTGCAATGTCGGATGTGTCTAGCAATGGTGGAAAGTATGGCCGAAGGCGGTCCACATTAAATACTGGGTGCAGGCCAAGGAATGGGGGAATGCTGAGCTCAAATGCATTGTCTCCCATAGCCTTAGTAATGGTGTAAGGACCATATCGGAGTGGTCTCAATTTCCGATAGGCTCCAGTAAGGCGTTCCTTTTGCAAATGCAACCAGACTTTGTCGCGCACCTGAAACTTGTGTGGCACTCGATGTTGATCATGTCGCTGCTTGTACTTGGCATTTGATTTCTCAAGAATGTCATGGACCTGCTGGCGAATATGTTGGATGCGCTCAATGAAGCTGGTGGCCTTATCTGTTTCGGACTGGACATGAGCTGAATTCATGTGAGTAGCTGCAAGTGGCATGGCCACATCAATGGGGCATAGTGGCTGGAATCCCAAACTCACCTGAAAAGGGCTATGGCCAGTGGAGCTGTGAAGAGCTCGGTTGTAGCTGTGTTGAACGTAGGGGAGGCTCTCGTCCCATGTGCGTGGATGCTTTGAGTTATACATGCGCAGAATGTGCACAATCATCCTATTGACAACCTCTGTCTGGCCATCAGTTTGAGGATGGAAGGCTGTGGACTTCGTGAGTTTGGTGTCCAGCATTGACCAGAGACTGGACCAAAAGGTGCTGAGAAACCAACTGTCCCGATCTGAGATGATAGACTGTGGGATCCCAAAGTGCACCCACACTCGTTCAAAGAAGAGTTTAGCAGTGGCTTCTGCTGTGATATTCTTCTTGCAGGCCATCATAATGGCCATCTTTGAGAACCTGTCGACGACCACAAAAACACAGTCATTTCCATGCTTAGTGGAAGGAAGGCCTGACATGTAATCCATGGAGATGGATTCCCAAGGTCGACTAGGGGTAGGCAACGGGGTATAGAGGCCTTGCTTCTTAATGGTCGGTTTGGCAATGGCACAGGCAGTACATGATCAGATGTACTTCCCAACATCCTGTCGAAGATTCGGCCAATAGAAATAGTTTTGCAGTACTGCCACTGTTTTCTCGACCCCGAAATGCCCAGCAGCCCGACTGTAGTGTGCTTCCCAAATCATCTTGGCACGCTCGCTTAAAGGAACACAAAGGTGACCGAGGTGGCATAATAGGGCATCCTGGAGGTGAAAATCTGCAACCTGCCAACCCTCCAAGAGTGTCTGGTATGTGTGGCCGAATTCTGGGTCGCTTTTGTAGAGAAGTGGCCAATCAGAAGTCTCGTGCCCGCAAGAGTTGAGCACGGTGGTTAGCGCCATGATCGGTGGTCGACTGAGGCAATCTGCAACATTATTGGTGCTACCCTTTTTATACTTGATATTCAAGTGAAAGTGTTGCAGGTATGTAGACCACTTCTGATGGCGATCATTCTGCAATTTCCCTTGGGTCTGTATGAACTACAGAGGTTGGTGGTCTGTGTGGATGACCGTTTCCTTCCCCAAAATGTAATGCTTCCATTGTCGGCAAGCCTGTACAATGGAATACATCTCTTTATCATAAGTGGGGTACTTCCGGATTGTGTCTGAAAGTGTTTCACTGTGATATGCCACTGGATGTCCATGTTGAGTAAGGACTGCCCCAATAGCATAGTCAGAGGCATCTGTCTCGACCTCAAATGGTTGTTGTAAATCTGGTAACGCGAGCACTGGTGCCGTGCAGAGGCGATCCTTCAACTCCCTGAATTCCTTCTGTTGAGATTCAGACCAAAAGAATTTTGCTTTCGCCCCGCCCTTGGTGACTTGACTCAAGGGCCAAGAAATATGAGAAAATCCCAACACAAACCTGCGGTAGAAGTTGGCAAGACCTAGAAAGCTGCGGAGCTCTGTTAGAGTGGTTGGAGAGGGCCAATCCCGAATGACTTGGACCTTGGCTGGATCGACATGCACCCCCTGTTCATCAATGATGTATCCCAGATACTGAACCTCGGTCATGCCAAAGGTGCATTTCTCCAAATTGGCACATAGCTTGTGTTGCCGCAGTGTTTGGAGAACCTGTCGGATGTGGTGGAGGTGCTCTTCCCAACTCTGGCTGAAGATCAGAATGTCATCCAAGTATACTACTACAAAGGAGTTGGTGAATGGCCGCAAGATGTCATCCATTAGCCTCATAAAGGTTGCACGAGCATTCGTCAATCCGAAAGGCATGACCAAACATTCGAAGAGGCCCTCCTTGGATTTGAAGGCAGTCTTCCACACATCTGAGGGTTCAATTGGTACCTGGTGATATCCTGACTTCAGATCGATCTTGCTGAAATATTTCGCCCCCTTTAGTTGGTCTAGGAGGTCATCAATCCGCGGGATCGGGTACCTATTACGGACAGTGATCTTGTTCAGCGCCCGATAGTCAATACAGAGTCTCCACGTCCCATCCTTCTTCTGTACCAACACTATCGGGCTCCCACAGGGCGAAGAACTCGGACGGATGTGACCTTTCTGCAGGAGCTCCTGAATCTGCCTCTTGATTTCATTGTTCTCCAGAACGGAGCGCCGATAAATTGGTCCATTGGGTAGCGGTGCACCTAGGGTCAGATCGATGGAGTGCTTGACTTGACAGTGCAGAGGAACCCCTGCCGGGGAGGTGAAAATGTCTTCGTACTCCTCCACAATCTTGTCCATCTGTAGCTGCCGTGCAGAGGGACCCCGTTTGGAGGCTACGGCCACTGTCTTCTTCTTCCCTTGAGGACGTATCATCAGGAAAACAAATTTCCTGGTTTTGGAAATGATCTTACTACATTGTTTTGCAGTAATCAAAGAGATGGCGGCAGGTGGTGCTACCTCTGGTATCCTGAACAACTTATTTCCCAATGTAATAATAACAGCACGGGGCCTTGATTCATACACAGCATGTCGCTTCCACAAGTATGGTTGTCCTAGTAATACATCACAAACTTCAAGGGGAGCAATGTCACACAATACCTCATCCGTGAAGGGCTTGATGTTGTATGGAAGGCGACACTGCTGGCTCACGTGAAGATCTCACCCTTGGTGAAGCCACCCAATGGTGTATGGTTGTGGATGTGCTGTGGTCGGTAAGCCCAACCGCTTCACGACCTCTGCCGAAATGAGGTTCTTTTGACTCCCGCTATCAACAATGAACTGTATCGGGGAGCCCTTTACCCACATCTGGGAGTGGAAGAGACGTTCCTCCTCCTCTGGATCTTCGGGTTCATTTTTTTGGATCTTTGCGGTAGCAACAGTGGTGCTGGGATCCGCATCAATGATCTGCTTCCCTTTTTCATACCCCTTATCGGGTTCTGACTCAGAGTCGGAACATGCATCTGATTCTGAAACCTTTAGCTCAGCCACCAGTGACTGCTTGGCCCGACACTCACTTGTGTTGTGAGTGGAGCTCTTATGGAACTCGCACCATTTTCCAGTGTCCTTTCTCGGCTTCGCGGCGTTGCTCTTTGCTTGCAGCTTCGACTGGTTGTCTTGGGCTGTCCCGCCTTGGCTTTGTCCTTTGTTCTGTGGTTTAGGGGCACCTTTCCCCTGCTTTGGATTCCCAGATCCAAAGTCTCGCTTCTTTTGTTTAAACTTCTGCTCGACCTTGACGGCATACCGGTATGCTGCGCCGAGCGAGGGGATGTTTAGGAACTGTATTTCTTCCTGGATGTACTTGTGCAGGCAGCCACGGTATTTGAGTATCAAATGTTGCTCCGAATCCTTGATACCCAACTTTGTGCGAAGGGTATGGAAAAGATTGGTGAACTCCGGCACGTCTTGGTCCCTTCCCTGCCGCAGCATGGTCCACTTTATGTATTCATCCTCATAGCTTCCGACAGGGTAGTACTGCTCCTTGATGGCATCCCGGAATGAATCCCAGGTGGGTGCGGCTGAAAATAGTGAGCCAGTACTTTCATCCTTCTGCTCGTAGTAGGTTTCCCACCAGTCCTTGACGTGGGGGGCTGCTTTGAGAAGAGCAAAAACAATCTTTTCCCGACTCGAAAATTCATGAACAGAAAAATAACCCTCTAGCAGATTTAACCATTTATCTACGGCATCGGCGTCTATCTGACCCTTGAATATGGGGATTTCAAAATTAACTTGTACCTTAAAGGGTGTGGCGTTTCCAGAGGAGCTGCTGGAAGCCGATGCGCTGCTTCTGGGTAGCCGCTGAAGGATCTGCGCAAAGCTGTCCATCATCGCGTTCCGTTGTCGCTCGAGCGCTTCTTCGAGCAAGATTTTGATGGGATCTCCTGCCCCCTCGTCTTTCTTCTCGTTCGCCATGGGAGGCCGTCGGGATTTGAGAGGCTGGTCTTGCAAAGGTTCAACCAGTTCAAGCCCTAACTCCTTATATCCCGACCTTGTTGGGGACATGCAAAGAAAAACAGAGAAAAAGCAGACCGCTCTGATACCACTGATCCGGATTTAAACAGGAATGCAACAAATTACAGAGATAACCATATACACAAAGATGCACCGGAAATAATACTTCATTTCATTAATGGAAAATACTGAAATATGCTTACAAACAGAAATGGCAATAAACTAGCTAGGGCGATGGTAGCTTATCTCTGAGAAGAGATGTGATGGCTACATGCCTCTGAACTGTGTTAAAATGAGGCTCGAAGGCCTATTTATTGTTGAGAAACAATGGAAAAACCCTTAACATTCCAAAACCTAACCCTAGGAGATGAAACGCCAACTGTGGGCCCCGTTTGGGGGTAAGTTGGTACATCAACTTCCCGGGGTCGTAACTTTGGCATATGATCTCCGTTTGACGCGTACAATAGCTCATTAGAAAGATCTATCCGAGCACTATCATTGTTGGAACGGGAAACACCAGTCCATTTCATGGACTCGTGTTGCCCCCGGATTCCCCAAAAAACGTCGTTTAGGGCCTCAAAACGGCTCCGGAAGTTCAGGACCCGAAAAGCTGCTAAAAATAGTAAGTTGTGCTACAATTAAGGAAACTGAAAATGCTGAGAAAGACAATGGTGGGGGTCCAGGTGGACTTGGCAGGTGGCCACCAATATCCACCTAGATCACCAGATGTGAGTCACTTCCGCATCTTTGGATCATCAGTTTACTGTCACATGACCAAAGATTCTCGGAAGAATCTAGACCCAAAAGCTGAGTTGGGGATACTTGTGGGGTACACAGATACACCCCACAACTATCATGTGTTTTTGCCTACCAGTCAAAGGACCATAGTGCACAGGGATCTGAAGTTCGATGAGTAGAGATCCATGTGAGTGTCACTTGAGAGGGAGCTCAAGTTGCATGGTGATGAGGAACTTTTAGTTCCAAAGGAGGAGGAGTCTCCTGATGATGTGGATTAGACACATGCAGAGGATCCGGTAGTGGATACCACCACTCCTGGAGAGTCTTCCAGAGACGGGCGAAAATGTTCGCGGGAAGATGACAGATTGATGCGAGATGCGAGAGAGAATGTGGGGCAACCATCATCTCAGTGCAAATAGAGGAGATCTCCCGAGAGATACACTATCTACATGGCCCTAGTTGGGGAGTGTGTAGCGACCGAACCTTCTTCTTTTAAGGAGGTAGTGAAAAAACCAGTCTAGGTTGATGCAATGGTAGAAGAGTACAATTCTATCATACAGAAAAGTGTGTGGAATGTTGTCCCTAGACTTCGGGACAAGTTAGTGGTTAGTTCTCGATGGCTTTACAAGGTAAAGTAGGCAACTGATGGTAGTGTTGAGAAACACAAAGGTAAGGTTTGTTGCCTGATGTTTCTCACAGGTTGAGGGGATCAACTACGATGAGACCTTTGCTCCCATAGCAAGGTACTCATCTATCAGATCGACGCTAGCTATATCAGCTAAGATAGGTTGGAAGATCCATTAGATGGATGTGAAGACGATGTTCCTCAAAGGGAATATTGAGGAAGAGGTATACATTGAGCAACCCAAAGGATTTGAGGCATTCAATTGTGAGCCACATGTCTTCCGACTCAAGGGAGCACTGTATGGGCTTAAGCAAGCACCCCATGCTTGGTATACCAGGATTGACAACTATTTCACCAGATTGGGCTTCACCAATAGTGAATCAGATGCGAACCTATACCGCATCATGGTAGAAGGTAAGCCATTAATTATTGTACTTTATGTCGATGATCTGATTTTGACAGGTGATGATCAACTGATACAGTCTTGCAAGCAGGACCTTGCTGTGGAGACGATAAAAAGGTGTCTTTTAAACTCCTAATTACCTTCACATTAATTATCAACCCAGGGACGACTTTTTATTTCAAGAGTGTACTCAGTCTGAGGCGGCTATTTACTCAAGAGTAATGTTTTGTAGTATAGTGCTTAAAAGCTACAAAAGTAAATGAATGCTTAAAAAAGAAATCTAACAATAACATAAACTCAAATTCTCTGAAACCCAACTATTCACTCAGCAAACATCAATTGAGGATACAGTAACAATAACTCATTCCTCTAGAGATTGATGCAATTGAAATAAAACCGGAACAAGACAATCAATCTGGGAACGAGGAAGCAATAACCAATGTTCTCTACAGTTGACAGTACTTCTTTAAAGCAATCAAAAGGAAATCGAACTTGAACTAAAGCTGCCATTGAAAGTAAACTAGGAAAACTCTTTAAAAGCAAACTAGTGCAATTAATCAATAAAAATGAACAACAAAGTAAATGGGTGCATGTCTACAACTTAACTACTTCAAAAGGCTAAATCACACCAAGCATTGCATCAGTCGAAAGTTCAGTAGCAATAACCCATCCTTTTCATAACTGATGAGAACAAATCCGAGGTCTGGGAGCTAGGTAGCAGATGTTGGGCTCACTACAGCCTGAGATCGTCCTTGATGAATATAAATGAAATGGCAAGTAAAGGAAATAACAATGAAATAGAACAACACATCAGCCAAGGGTTTGGTGGAAATAACCTATCCCTTCCATAACTGATGGGAGCAAATCAGAGGTCTGGGAGCCAAATAGCAGAAGCTGACACTCACTACAGCCTGAGTCCGTCCTTAAGAAATGGCAAGTAAATGAAACAACAAATCAGCAATCTTGAAATAGACCAGCAATTGAAATCAAACAACACGCAGAAATAGAACACCATTAACTAATAATGAATATGAAACAACGATGGAAAGTCAAATACAAATGCATAAAAACTTAACACATGGCACACCTCAATAGCAATCTGATCTTGGTAATCCACTTGTCAGTCTTAGTTATAAATAATACGATTGTCTTTTAGAATGGAACAACAACGTTCATAGATTCAACAATCGCAAGGAAATATAATTTCTAAGATGAATTCAATAATACCAATGGTCAAATGTTACAACACAGACATTCCATAATTGAATAGCAACGGTATCCTGTAAAAACCATTTATATCAGCACTTAAAGAAACAACAATGCGTTGCAAAATCGATATGATATTTCTATCTCAGAAAATGAGATTACGTGACAGAGCTGTGATGTAAAGTAATATCACATATCAGATTACCAAATAAAATTGATAAGCAAACCATGCATAAAACAAAAGAATATAATATACCATAGCAGTAGCAGCATACTCCACCAGAGGCTGGGCCCTTAGCCGCCAGCGAATGCTGCTGGGTTACTTCAGATGAACAGAATGAACAAAAACTCCCAAATCATGTATTACTCATCAAATTATGAAATCATTACAATAGAAAAAGTTTGAGGATTACCACATGCAACAATCCCTTCTTCTTCCTATCCTATCATGAATCCTTGCTTCTGAATCTCTAATTCAAATCATCAATTCTCCCTCATTCGAATCCATCATTTTTCCATCATTTTTCATCCCCCAAATCATCCCATCAATCCCCATCTTTGATCTCTGTTTTCATTTAAATAGAGGGAGATCAGAGAGAAGTTACAATAAGGATAAGTACAACATGATTCCTATTACAAAATTGGTTTGCTTCTAACCATTTGATCAACAAGAACAAGGCGAATTTGGCTTTGCAGCTGAGATTTGGAGGACGGCCGCAACAATAAATCTAAGAAAATCGTGCTCAAAGAACCTTGCGTTTCTCTCAGTACAAGCCGAATTTGGGCAAACCGTTTTTAAAAAAAGTTAATTGGGTCCGTTCTGGACAAAACCCATGTTCCATATTTTCCAAATTCTGTTTCATTTGCTCAGAATCTCAACCGCAAAATCGTCACTTCTTATTCCAGCGAATTTTTGAGTTGGCACTTTTAATGATCAAATCTTCAATCTGGAAATTATCTTGGAGGCTAAAAATGGTGAATAATGTTACAACTGATTTATTAAAACTATCATTGATAAAATCATGCATAATCATCAATTTATTAGAAATAAAAGAGAATAAATAATATTCATCCATAAGAGCATAAATCATTTGTAAAATGGATTTATATAATAAATTATAATAAATGACATGATGAAGAATAATAGAAATGGGTGGAATAAGTGTTCAAAAGTGATAATAATAATGGCATATTAACGGCCCAACATACCCCCACACTCAATATGTTGCATGTCCTCATGCAACGAAAACTGAATATATTGCATGTCCTCATGCACCCCAAAGAAAAAAACCCATGTGTTAACCAAGCAATAAAAAATATGTTCATCTCAGCTCATGAAATGGATAGAACAAATGAATTCTTCCTTAATTAATGAATATTCACTTTTAATAATCTTGATGAAGGTATAACAATTTTTACATTGACATTCAACTGTATGTATGAAGTTGCAGCAAAATATGATATAGATAACAACAAACTTCATTAACCATTTTCTCAAAAACTACAAACCATATTTTGTTGAAATGTTGCAAGTAAATTTATAATATATATGAATGTCTCTATGATCCAAAAATCAGATCGTTTTGATGTACGGATCATGAGATATAAACAAAATGGCTGTAGGTGAGAGTGCATGATCTCTGAAATTTTATGAACCAATTTATCTTGAAATTATCTAGGTATGTGTATTTTAATAGTATGCCTGTGTTTCCTAGAGATCACAAGAATTGAGTTCATAGTTTTTAAAAATATTATGGAAATCAATTTTTACACTGAAATTGTATGCCTTAAATGAGAAAGAGAATAGAAAACATCCATCATGCGTAGCAATTCTACCCCCACACTCAATATGTTGCATGTCCTCATGCAACGAAAACTGAATATATTGCATGTCCTCATGCACCCCAAAGACAAAAACCCATGTGTTAACCAAGCAATAAAAAATATGTTCATCTCAGCTCATGAAATGGATAGAACAAATGAATTCTTCCTTAATTAATGAATATTCACTTTTAATAATCTTGATGAAGGCATAACAATTTTTACATTGACATTCAACTATATGTATGAAGTTGCAGCAAAATATGATATAGATAACATCAAACTTCATTAACCATTTTCTCAAAAACTACAAACCAGATTTGTTGAAATGTTGCAAGTAAATTTATAATATATATGAATGTCTCTATGATCCAAAAATCAGATCGTTTTGACGTACGGATCATGAGATATAAACAAAATGGCTGTAGGTGAGAGTGCATGATTTCCGAAATTTTATGAACCAATTTATCTTGAAATTATCTAGGTATGTGTATTTTAATAGTATGTCTGTGTTTCCTAGAGATCACAAGAATTGAGTTCATAGTTTTTAAAAATATTATGGAAATCAATTTTTACACTGAAATTGTATGCCTTAAATGAGAAAGAGAATAGAAAACATCCATCATGCGTAGCAATTCCTCCCCCTCTTTGAAAAATTAGTATGCCCTCATGCGATGCTAGAAAACAAATAGAGGTGGTTGCTACTATCTGTTGAATTCTATGCTTGGTGTAAAACAACATGGAATAAGTGAGGTGTTGAGAATGAATAAGAATAGCAATGGATGATAAATAATATGAATGACGTGGTCATAAGAAAGAAATGAAGGAACACTCCCCCACACTCGAAAATGATATGCTGCTGAAAAAGGGGAAGTGGTGAAGATGTGGAATGAAGGATGATAAATAATGCTCAAAATGGATTTTTATGAAATTCTCCTAAATTCGTAATAAATCAGAAAATTATGTGATTTTACCTCAAGTTTTACCTCCAAAAATGTGGAATGACATATATGGTCTGGCATTTGTTGAAGCTGATGTAGGCAGAGTTGGTGCTGAAAGTGATGCAAAAGGTGGAATCCAGGTAAGCACATCATGTCTGAAGAATTGTTTACGTTCGCGAGCCTTTTCTGTTAAGTGCAATAGTGTGGTCATGCTATGAATAGAATTCTGCCCATACTTGTTGTTTTCTTGTAAAGAAAGCACTATTTGACATACAATGTTCTTGAATCCATAGTGTTAGTTTTGAATAGCAACAGATAAGATGCATGCAAAAATTTCAATCAGAAAAACTTTTGTATACATGCAATACTAATATGTTGTCAAATCAACAAGTGATGGCAGAGTGCAGTAATCATATCGCATGCAATCCCATAATGCATACATTCCCCTCTCTAATTGGAAAAGGAATTCCATGACCATAAAGCATATGAGAGGTGTTGTGCTGATGGCAGGGCAAGGGAATGAACAATATAGTAGTGAATGAAGCAGAGTACACATATCAATGATAGGACGACAAGAGTTATGGTTATAATGAGAGCAGAGAGTGTAAAGATAGTTATGAATAAGAGATAGGACACTTTGAATTGATGATAAGTGATGAAAAAGATAAAAAGAACAACAATATGCCAATAAGATGCTTTACTGATAGTATGCTAGATGAAAATGATGCAATTGATCATAAAACAATTTCTCGTGCATAAAGGTTCAAAACAAGGAAAAATTTAAGGAAATAACTTCTCTGATAAAAAGAAAAAAATAAGAAAACGGTATTATAATAATAATTGACGATAAGATATAACTTCAATACCATAAGTAGAGCCGCTGCTACCAACAGGCGTCCATAGCCTCGGCAGGGTTGCTTTTTAACCCATATGAGTCAGGATCCTCAATTTATAAATGGAGAGTTACAGTGCTGTTCTACAGAAGAGATCAGTGTGCTGGCGTGGTAACCAGATAATCACACTACCATTCACTGGGATGTAGCAAAAGTGATCAGGCCGGCTCGTGATGAGACCTCCTGTTCCAAGGATAATTTGGCTATCCAATGGATCATAACCCTGGTGTGGTGGCCATAATGGGAATGTCACTTTCTTACAACCTTATGAACATGGTAGGCTGGCTCGTAATGAGACCCCCTATCCTCCATCTGCAAACAAAATTTTGTTGTTATTACATATTGTTATGATAAAATGAGGGAGGCTCAGTACTCCTTAAGAGTAGAGATGGTGGAAGAAGTTGAACATGTCAATAGAAAATATACCCATAATCTCATTTATTACAGACAGAGAAGATTATAACCAGGAAGGGTGGAACCAACATGGTATTAAGATGATCAATCAGTATCATGTACAGCAGAAAACAATGCAGTAAAGTAGTATATAAATAATTGTGTCCCTTTTTTGAAAATAAGCTATCATCAAGGAGCTGTCCTGTTAAAGATCATAACATGAATGATATTAACTTGCTTCAAAAGAATCCATAATTCTTGTCTTCATAAAAATAGTGTACTTCATGCCATGAAAGGGAATCAATAAAATGTGGTTGAGATGAACTAAGAATAATTCCACAAGAGGAAGGAAAGGGTTGCTCTCAAAAATATTCCCAAAGTGTTGCTCTTTTGAATGAACAACAAAAACACTCAAAAAAAGTGTTATTCCTTGTAGGGAACAACAAAGGAAATGCACACAAAAAAAAGCAAAAATACACACCAAAAAGTGTGAAAATGGAAATGTCATTCCTTTGGAAAAAGGAACAGCAAAAACCAAAAGTGTTGTTCCTTTAGAAAATGAACAGCGAAAACGCAAGTGCTGTTCCTTTGGAAAATGAACAACAAAAATGAAAAGTGACATTCCTTTGGAAAAGGAACAGAAAAAACACAAGTGCCGTTCCTTTGGAAAAGGAACAGCAAAAATGAAAAGTGCAGAAGTGTTGTTCCATTCGAAAAGAAACAACAAAACGTGAAAGTGCAGAAGTGTTGTTCCATTCGAAAAGGAACAACAAAACGTGAAAGTGCAGAAGTGCTGTTCAATTCAGAAAGGAATAGCAAAACGTGAAAGTGCAGAAGTGTTGTTCCATTCGAAAATGAACAACAAAATTTGAAAGTGCAGAAGTGCTGTTCCATTCGAAAAGGAACAACAAAATGTGAAAGTGCAGAAGTGTTGTTCCATTCGAAAAGGAACAGCAAAACGTGAAAGTGCAGAAGTGTTGTTCCATTCGAAAAGGAACAGCAAAATGTGAAAGTGCAGAAGTGTTGTTCCATTCGAAAAGGAACAACAAAATGTGAAAGTGCAGAAGCGCTGTTCCATTCAAAAAGGAACAGCAAAATGGACAATCATAAAATGCAAACATGCAAAAAAACAAATTAGTTGTTCATGGCATTGATGCTAAAGATATGTTACAATTTGAATGAACCAACACCTGAAACACAAAATATAAGAGAAACCAGAAAGGAAACAACATTTTATTTTAAAAAAGAGTATGTAAATAAGTAAATTAAGTTACAACAGCTATGATGTTCTGTAAAAAAAATGATCTCTTTGAAAAATGTTTTGGCAACAGTGACAAGACATGAATCTTCAAATGTAAATCAATTCTTCATTTCTTCTATTATAAGTCCATTGGGTAATGAGTTGGATGAAATTCCTTTGTTTCATTTAAAATTTCTTTCAAAAATCACTCGTCCATAAATTGACCTTCTTTATTTTCCCAAGACCTGCAAAAAAACGAGTATCTACCTGCAATAAAACATTAAATCATGGAGAAAGAGAGGTGCGCGGGCTCCCCTAATCCAAGAATTATGAAAAAAAACTAACAAGTAGTTACTCTGTAGAACAAATCCACAGAGAAAATAACAAAGTAAAATTTATTTGTTACCTGCGGGAGAGCAGTGGCCAATCATGCTAACTTGCAGTGTTCTAATCACAACTTCTTTGTTTTTCGTCGAAATTGAGTGATTCCAAAGCTAAATGAAAGATAATTCAAAGGTATATCTCCAGTAGAAACAGGTTTTAAAAATTCAATGATATGATATGTCAATTTTAGTTAGAACAACTTGCATAACAGAGTCATTTTCGATTACCCAGCTTAGACCAACGGGTGATATTTCAAGCATAATTTTTTTGTTTGATGTCGGATTCAAATGATTCAAATTGGAAATGAAAGTAGATTAATTTTTTTATCTCCAATAGAAACAGATTTTGAAGACAAGAAGAATTGATAGGTAAAATATTGTAAGGAACAGCGGGAAAGACAGAGTTTTAAGAGTGCTAATTTACGATAGACAGTCAGTATTTTGATCATAACTTCCCCATACGATATTGAAAATGAGTGATTCAAATTTAATTGAAACTAGATGCATAGGGGAATCTACCATAGAAACAGGTTTTAAAAATTCATTCATTTAGGCCTCCAAAACCTAACTGTCCCAACTATGTTCTTGAGCTGCCCGCTAGACACCCTGTCAATGTTTTGGTTCTAACGTTTTCGTTTCAAATCCAAATTGAGTGATTCAAATTGGGTTAGAAAGTATACATCAAGGGCTACTTAGGGTAGAAACATGTTTTAAAAATATGGTCATTTAGGCCTCCAAAAACGGACTGTTCCAACTCTGTTCCTGAGTTGCCCGCTAGACACCCTGTCAATGTTTTGCTTCTAACTTTTTCGTTTCAAATCCAAATTGAGTGATTCAAATTGGGTTAGAAAGTAGACATCAAGGGATACTTAGGGTAGAAACAGGTTTTAAAAATCTTCCCTTTTGGTCCCTCAAAACATGACTGGCGTGACTGTTTTTCCAGAAATCTCATTAAACGCGCAAGCCAAAAAAATGATATTCAAGCATTTTTTCAAATTGGTGATAAAAATGAAAATGAGTGTTTGTAGAGCTTATTATTTCCATTATGATTCATCTACATACACAAATGATTAAAAAAAATTATCACCGATGTTGATTTCGATAGCGTGTTGCAACAAAAAAACAACTATTTTTACAAAAAAAACAAAATGCATTTATTTATGTCCTTATTTTATTTTATTTTATTTTCTCCACTATCCTACTCTTCTTTGAGAATCGAATATGTTTATGTATAAGAGTATTTCCAGTGGAACCATTTTAGAAATAAGGCCTCTGGTATGCACATACCCAAATTTGAAAAATACGTGTTGATAAAAATTAGGGTATGAGAAGCCAACTTCCCTTGAAAAGATGGAGTCAAAAATTGTTGAAGTGTGGAGCAATGTTGCAAACAAGTGATGGAGTGAAACCAATCTTCAATATATCCTTTATTTTCTTGATTTCCCATATCCATCATATCATGAAGTTCTTGAGCTTTTAAAATGGTTTGTTGATGCATACTAAAAGAAACTTCATTTTTTCCCATAACTTCTACAATTTTTGAATTTGAAACATTCTGAATCTCATTGTAAATTTTCTCTAATGGCGCATGTGAGATAGAATGGGTGGGAAGGGTGGGTAAATTTGGCAGTTCAACATTGTAAGCATGTTGTACTGGTTTATTGTGGTGAGGGTGTGGAATTAGTTGAGCAGGAAAATGTGTAAGGAATGGAGCATTGTGATGATGTGGTTGGTTGGGTTGAGTGGATAAATTTGATATGCAAGCAGGATGTTGCAAAAGAGCCGGTGGAGAATATGGAGAATGTGCTTGTGCTACAAGATGAGGGAGAGTAGTCATGCAATCATAAGGTGAACCGTGCCAAACTTGTAGACAAGATTGGTGGTTATATTGAAATTGACATGACTGCCCTAACACATTAGTATTCCATAATGGATTATGAAAGTAAGAGAATGGAGAAGAAGTGTTTTGAACCATACTTGTAGGCCATGATTTCCATGGTTTTGACTTTGTTGCAGCTTCCTCACCTCTTTGATATGCTACTTCCATCGTAGATAAGGAAGAGTGAGTATCTATGGGATGCTCCTTTCGGTCATGAGGGCAAAACACTTCATCAAATTCTTCATTTTTATGAACCTGCAAAACATCCAATTTTTCATTTAGAGAGCTAATAAAATCAACTTTAAAATTTTCAAATCAAACATTGATTTCATCTCTTATGTCTCCTATTCTTGTAGCAGATTTGGAAAACAAAGAAAAAAAATCTCTAGAATTCTTACCAGCCTTGGAGATTCCTCTTGAATACGTTATGCACAATTCACAAACATCATCATATGATAACTGAAAAACATCACCTTTTCCTATCAAATTTAAGAGTTCTAAAAATTCATCTTTGATCCCTTTAAGAAGGAGTGTTTTTAAGGTCTCTTTCTCCAAATGCTTATATTTTGATTTTTGAAGGTTGTATTGAAATCGATCTACATAATCCTCCAAACTTTCATCTTCCCCTTGTATCATACCGAAAATATCTTCATTGGATTTGCAATAGTCTTGGTACTTCTTCAAGAATATGTTCTTCATGTCCTCCCATGATTGGATGCAATTCCCACCTAGGCTCATGAACCATCGGAGAGCTGCTCCTTTTAGAGTAAGAGGAAACACTTTCAATATTTGATCATTAGTACAATAATCATATCCTCTACAAAGTATTTCGAACTCAAATAAGAATGTATCTCGATCTTCATTTGTCAAGCCATGAAAATTTGGTAAAGATGGGGGAATTATGTGCATTTTTTTCACTCCTCCTAGTTCTTTGATAGGAAATTCAAAAGTAAAAATGTGAGCCATTTCTTACCATAATAGAAGATGTTCTTCATGTGTTTCTTCGAGTCTCATTCTTCAAATGTTCTTGTCATTTGATTAGTGAAATGGGTGGTGCTTACATCACCACTTAAGTGAGATCATGAGATTTGTTTTTCAAAATTTCTATTTTTTTTCTTTTAAGTCATTCACAAAAAAATTCAAACATCTATTTCTACACAACAAAGCAACAGCAAATCTGTTAGGAAAGCGGACAATGGAGCAGGGCTTTTACATGCTCTGCACGCAGGTTCTTACCTTCCGTTTTTAAGATCCAACTCTTCCCTAGAAGGCACTCATCAGATTCACACTACTCTTTAGAAATGGCTACACTCTCCCCGGCAACGGCGCCAAAATGTGGAGATGATAAAAAGGTGTCTTTTAAACTCCTAATTACCTTCACATTAATTATCAACCCAGGGACGACTTTTTATTTCAAGAGTGTACTCAGTCTGAGGCGGCTATTTACTCAAGAGTAATGTTTTCTAGTATAGTGCTTAAAAGCTACAAAAGTAAATGAATGCTTAAAAAAGAAATCTAACAATAACATAAACTCAAATGCTCTGAAACCCAACTATTCACTCAGCAAACATCAATTGAGGATACAGTAGCAATAACTCATTCCTCTAGAGATTGATGCAATTGAAATCAAACCAGAACAAGACAATCAATCTGGGAACGAGGAAGAAATAACCAATGTTCTCTACAATTGACAGTCCTGCTTTAAAGCAATCAAAAGCAAATCGAACTTGAACTAAAGCTGCCATTGAAAGTAAACTAGGAAAACTCTTTAAAAGCAAACTAGTGCAATTAATCAATAGAAATGAACAACAAAGTAAATGGGTGCATGTCTACAACTTAACTACTTCAAAAGGCTAAATCACACCAAGCATTGCATCAGTCGAAGGTTCGGTAGCAATAACCCATCCTTTTCATAACTGATGAGAACAAATCCGAGGTCTGGGAGCTAGGTAGCAGATGCTGGGGCTCACTACAGCCTGAGATCGTCCTTGATGAATATAAATGAAATGGCAAGTAAAGGAAATAACAATGAAATAGAACAACACATCAGCCAAGGGTTTGGTGGCAATAACCTATCCCTTTCATAACTGATGGGAGCAGATCAGAGGTCTGGGAGCCAAATAGCAGAAGCTGACACTCACTACAGCCTGAGTCTGTCCTTAAGAAATGGCAAGTAAATGAAACAACAAATCAACAATCTTGAAATAGACCAGCAATTGAAATCAAACAACACGCAGAAATAGAACACCATTAACTAATAATGAATATGAAACAACGATGGAAAGTCAAATACAAATGCATAACAACTTAACACACGGCACACCTCAATAGCAATCTGATCTTGGTAATCCACTTGTGAGTCTTAGTTATAAATAATACGATTGTCTTTTAGAATGGAACAACAACGTTCATAGATTCAACAATCGCCAGGAAATATAATTTCTAAGATGAATTCAATAATACCAATGGTCAAATGTTACAACACAGACATTCCATAATTGAATAGCAACGGTATCCTGTAAAAACCATTTATATCAGCACTTAAAGAAACAGCAATGCGTTGCAAAATCGATATGATATTTCTGTCTCAGAAAATGAGATTACGTGACAGAGCTGTGATGTAAAGTAATATAACATACCAGATTACCAAATAAAATTGATAAGAAAACCACGCATAAAACAAAAGAATATAATATACCATAGCAGCAGCAGCGTACTCCACCAGAGGCTGGGCCCTTAGCCGCCAGCGGATGCTGCTGGGTTACTTCAGATGAACAGAATGAACAACAACTCCCAAATCATGTATTACTCATCAAATTATGAAATCATTACAATAGCAAAAGCTTGAGGATTACCACATGCAACAATCCCTTCTTCTTACTATCCTATCATGAATCCTTTCTTCTGAATCTCTAATTCAAATCATCAATTCTCCCTCATTCGAATCCATCATTTTTCCATCATTTTTCATCCCCCAAATCATCCCATCAATCCCCATCTCTGATCTCTGTTTTCATTTAAATAGAGGGAGATCAGAGAGAAGTTAAAATAAGGATAAGTACAACATGATTCCTATTACAGAATTGGTTTTCTTCTAACCATTTGATCAACAAGAACAAGGCGAATGTGGCTTTGCAGATGAGATTTGGAAGACGGCCGTAACAATAAATCTAAGAAAATCGTTCTCAAAGAACCTTGTGTTTCTCTCAATACAAGCCGAATTTGGGCAAACCATTCTTCACTAAAGTTAATTGGGTCCGTTCTGGACAAAACCCATGTTCCAGATTTTCCAGATTCTGCTTCATTTGCTGCGAATCTCAACTGCAAAATCGTCACTTCTTATTCCAGCGAATTTCTGAGTTGGCACTTTTAATGATCAAATCTTCAATCTGGAAATTATCTTGGAGGCTAAAAATGGTGAATAATGTTACAACTGATTTATTAAAACTATCATTGATAAAATCATGCATAATCATCAATTTATTAGAAATAAAAGAGAATAAATAATATTCATCCATAAGAGCATAAATCATTTGTAAAATGGATTTATATAATAAATTATAATAAATGACATGATGAAGAATAATAGAAATGGGTGGAATAAGTGTTCAAAAGTGATAATAATAATGGCATATTAACGGCCCAACACTTGCAAGAGAGTTTGAGATGAAGGACATGGCCTCATGCACTACATTCTAGGCATGGAAGTGTGGCAGAAATATGGGGAAGTATTTGTGTCTCAAGGAAAGTATGCCAATGAGATACTCAGCCGCTTTCACATGAAGAAGTGCAAACCCATGTAGACTCCTCTAGCTGGGAACTGGAAGAAGGAGGATGCTACTTCAAGTGAGGTAGTAGCTGCTACTATTTATCGGAAACTGGTGGGTTCACTTATGTACCTAGTGAACACATGACTCGACTTATGCTTTGTGGTGAACCAACTGAGTGAAGCTATGGTTCAACCTACCAAGATTTTTTGGAAGGCATCGAAGCATGTGCTGATATATCTCAGAGGCACTACACAATAGGGATTATGGTACAGATGGAGAGAGGGAGTGAAGCTTCAGGGCTTCATGGATGCGGATTGGGCAGGTAGTCCATCAAACCGAAAGAGCACTTCTGGAGGAATCTTCAACCTTGGTTCAGCTATAGTTTCTTGGTACAACACGAAACAGAGCTCAGTTGCACTTAGCTTAGTAGAGGCTGAATACATGGCTTCCAGTCAGGCAACATGCGATTCCATTTGGATGCAGAAGATTCTAGTGGGATTGTTTGGTCAAATGATGGATCCTACAATGATATACTGTGATAATCAGAGTTGCATCAAACTCTCTAATAATTCAGTGTTTCATGATAGGACCAAGCATATAGATATTTGTTACCATCATCTACGAGACTGTGTGGTCAAGAGGATCATGATGTTCCAATATGTTTTGACTGAGCAGGAGGATGCAAATATTTTGACTAAGGCATTGTCAAAATGAAAGCTCAAGTTCCACAGAGACAGGATTGGGGTTACTGATAATCCCTTTCTTGTTGAGAGGGAGTGTTGAAAAGTGCAACAAGAAATGCTAAAAATAGAAAATGCTAAAAATAACACTGCTATAAATAGCCCAACTATAAATAGCAGTTCAGTCATTAGAGATCTTAGCAACAATGGGTGAAAAGTGAAAGTGATAAAAATAGCTTTTCTAAAAATAGCATTTTGGGATCCCTTCTTATTTTAGTCAGTCCCTAGACTAAACATAGGAAGTAAAATTCGAATTTGATATTAACAGTAGTTTGAAAATTAATTAATTAATTCATCTTAAGTTAATTAGTTAAGGAAAATCAAACTTGAAGTCTATGTGAGGACATGCAACAGTTTCTCCTTTGATTGAGGGATTTATCCATCAGTTAAAGAGATAAGAGTGAGTTTTAATCAATTGACTCAGTTTAACAAAGTCAAGTCCAATTAGATCAATTTAATTGTTTGTTAAATTAATGAGAGTTCAATTAGTTAATGCTTGCATGCATGTAACTACTGTATTTCAGATAACTGGGTATTCACTCATGGATAACTCATGCATGTGAGCTCAGTTAGAGACCCAGTTGAGATTAGATGGAGGGACAATGTACTATCAGTTGCAAGAATATTCCTTTGTGAATATTCCTTACATGTAGAAGGAATATTATTCCTTGAGGATTGCGCAGTTGGACCTGAGGTTACAGTGAGTGTGATGAGGCCAATTGACACATGTGATATCATTGGACCCCAATCAAAACTACGCAAGGAAATAGAAGGCTTCGAGGGCTTGAGGAAGATATATTCTATGTCTATCGAGTCTGTGAGTTGTATTGTTTGATTACAGAGAGAGCAGGATAGCTTGAGAGCTAATTCTTTTTGTAACTTGAACAAGATTTCCACTTGTATGATAATACAGAGTTGGGGTTTTAGGCTGGTTCTTTCCCTAATGATATATCTTATGTGTTATGGTTGAATACTTCTCATTCTCAGTTATATATTTTCATGCTTGATTATGCTCATATATGTTTAAGCTTCTGCAATGTTTATGGTAGAATTAGATCTACTATTATGCTTTAGGACATTGTATATATCATGTGATCTACAACGAAAATTATACATTTGATGAAATAATATGTGGTCATTAATATCCACTTATGTTGTCCACTGGAAGGTGGGTTTATCTTTCCTATGAAGTCTAGTCCCCATTGTCTGAAGGGTTCTTCCACATGCACTGGGATCAAAGGAAGAGGATAAAGTTTTTGTGTTGTTGGGAAAAGTATCCAATACGGAATGACCCTATCCCACTCTAAGGGTGATAGTACCTCAGCAACAATCGAAGCAAAGCTATTTGAGATTACTTCTTTATGAGATGTAAGAGAGGGGAGAAAGAGATCCACTAACCGATGTCTTCCGCTAATGATTGATCCAATCTTCTCTCTTTGCTGCTTGCTCCTAGCTCCTTGCTCTTTCACTGGCCCAGCTACACCAAGATCCTGCAAAATGGCAAGAGAGGGAAACTACAAGAAGCATACATTCATAATTGATTCAAGGATTAGAATAAATCAAATACACAAGCATAACAATACACCATTGAGACACATGCATATAGAAGAACCTCAAATGCTTTATTAATGGAAGAAGTAAAGTTCAGGAAGTAATACAACCATAAAAGGCCCAATCCAGCATCACCTCCCAGCAGAAAGAAATCTCCTCTTCACCTCCTTCAAGCAAATCACCCAATAGTTCTATACTCAAACCAATAGCACTTCCTTACATTCACAAGATTCTAGCCTCCTAAGACCTCATGAGAGAGCTCTATATATAGGAGTTTTGGAGAAAGGATGAGTCAACTTATAGCTGGCATGAAGCTGACTAGTGTCCTCTCCCACTTCAGTTATTCTTTAGTTCTTGAGTCCACTTGGAGGTTCTTGCTTCCACTTGGAGATCTAGACCCTCTTACTCATCACCAGTCGAATTCCCTGATCCAAGTGTCATTTTGGAAGCTTCCTGGGCATTGACACCTTGAGGAATGACTGTGCCACTTGGCCAAACTCGCCTAGCGCAGGTACACAGTGGAGCAGTTGACATTCACCGCAGATGCTCAGTGGAGCAGTTGACATGATCCAAAATTAGCTTGTTTTTGAGTGTTTTCAGGTGGAGAACTGATATTCAGTGCTGTGGTTTGCTGACCTTGTTCATCTAGGGGCAGGAACAACATGTTTAGGGACTTTGGATCCCTTAGATTATTGACATTTCATGCTTCATGTTGTAAGGCACAAAAATGTCTATAACATTTTGTCTCTCAGCAAAGACTTGGAGCTTCTGACATGACCTGACTTATAAATGAATATTTCAAAACAATGTGGGCCAGTAGAATCCTACCTTGAGGATTTTGTGAGTTGTGGTCTTCCAGCTCTAGTGACCTCCATAAAGTCCTCCATGGAATTCATCAATCACTTTACGATTTTCTCCTTCTAACAAACATAACAACAAAAGTCTCGCCAGTTCCTTCGAGTAAAGTTGACCATTGGATATGATATACTTTTGATCTTACAATCTCAAAGTCTTGTATTTAGATTTGTCTAGCCTTAGTGGGTACCCCAGGAACAAGACATAATGGATGATATTCTTATACCAGGGTGACCCCTCATATTTAGCACAAATATTTTTCTCTGAGGTTTTAATCTTGTTTTGCTGAACTTCTATTCTGCCTTCCTCTGTTATCAGGTTTATTCCCAAAGCTTGGAAAATAGATTCTAAAAAATCTTATCCAACCCATGGTGTTTTATGAGATTAGTAGGCTGTATGTCTAACTCATATTTTTGTAACTTTTCTGTCCACCTATCCCTTTTTCCTTCATTGTCTCCTTGCACAAGGATGTCCTTGACCACTCTCGTTCAGACAAATGTTGTGATTTCTGAATGTAGCACATACATTCGAAATTCCTTCAAATCTTTGACTAGTGCATCTACTTGTTCTTCTAAGATGTTATATTTCAGCTCAACATCCCTTAGGACTTGGTTGAAGAAGGCGATGGGTTGCTCATAACCCTATTTATTATTCTGTAGAAAAATTTCAGCAATAGTATGGAGAGAAGCAAAATAAGAGATATAGAAAGGTGCTGAGTAGTCAGGGCTGACTAGTATCAGTGCTTTAGCAAAAGATTCTTTAATTTTGGTAAAATAATCTTGAGAGGTAGGGCTCCATTTGACTTGATTTTCATTTTTAAGCATATATGTAACACCTTTCACTATTTCTGCATAGTTGGGTATGAACCTTCTCAAGAAATTGATTATACCCAAGAAGACCTAAACCTTTTTCTTATTTCTAGGTTGAAGAGTGTGATTGATAGCTTTGACCTGCTTAGGATGAATTTTCACTCCTTCCTATGTTACTATATGTCCTAGTAGCTTCCCCTCATTCAGGGCAAACTGAGATTTCGTGGGATTCAAAGAGAGTCCATATCTCTTGCATTTCTCAAAGGTGATCTTCAAGTGGAGGATGTGCTCTTCATTGATCTTAGACAAGATTGTGTTATCATCCAAATATATCAATACTAACTTGTCTTTCTCTCCTACAAAAGTTATATCCATATCTCTCTGAAAGGTGGCTCATGCATTGATAAGACTGAAAGGCATGCAAGCATACATGAAAGTTCCCCAAGGGGTGGTGAAAGCAGTCTTCTTGTAATCGTCATGGTGGACTACCACTTGGTTGTAACCTTAAATCCCACCCATCATGGATATTCTAACTAATCCAACCACCTTTCTATAATATGTAATCCATATTGGGCAGTGGGTAATTGTCTTTCAAATATGCCCTATTAAGGTTATGAAAATCTACACATAACCTTATTTCTCAAGTTTCTTTTCGAACTAGGACTAGGTTGGCCACCCACTCTGAGTACCTTAAAGGCACTATGATTTTAGCTTGTAGAATTTTCCTCACTTCTTTTTCAATAGAGGGGAGTAAGAGTGGATTAATCTACCTGAGATTTTGCGTGCATGGTTTTATTCCACTCTTTAACGGAATTTTATGCTGTATGATTTGACTATCAAATGTTTTTAAATCCTCATAAGACCAAGAAAAAACATCCTTATAGATTTTGAAGAGATTTAAATACCCGAGTTTATATTTTGTGGGGATTCATTTTGATAGTCTGACCATCTCAGGTTCATCTTCTAAGCTTATATTGCAATATTCTACTTGTTCGTCCATCTTCAAAGCCATTATTTTGGGGGCTACATCATTCTTGTTAAATAATCTTTCCAGTGGAACTAACCCACGAGGAATGGTATTCCCTTCCAGTTTTAGAATTTTATGTCCAGCCATTATGTCTTCCGACGAAGTTGGTTCTTGATCTGCCTCTTTTTCCTCTCCTTGATCAATAGTTCAGTTTTTGAACTCCCCAACTACTTCTATAAATTGCTTGATTTGCTCATCGTCCTCGAATACCTACGAGTGCTTGACATTATTAGGTATAGAGGGTCTATGTCTGACCTCTACCTTGTACCTGAGAAGCGGATTTTGAGGAGATTTTAAATTGCTTGCTGCTACTGCAAGGGAATCAGCCATTCTCTTTCCTTCTATGGGTAGACATTGGATATTAAAGGCTAGGAAGGAGTTATCAATTAAATCCCATACTTCATTCTATTAAGTCCTCAATCTAGGGTGTTTAGCCTGGAACTAATTTTGGATCTACTTTACAATCAGCTTGGAGTCTGCATGCATAGTTAGGCATTCAATATTCATATTCATTGTTGTTTGTAGCCTAAGGAGAAATGATTCATACTCTCCCACGTTGTGGGTCTCCTCAAAATCCAACTTGCATGAGATAGGTATCAAGCTGCCCTTAGGACTTACCAACAATACTCCTGCTCTATTTCTCTCTTTGGAATTCACTCCATCAAAATATAAGTTCCATACTTTTTTTTCTCGGTGTGATGGTCATCTAACTCCATCGTTAGATGTACTTTAGTTTCTTCTAAGATGGTCTCATATTCTTCTAGGAATAGGCAAGAGAGGTCACTTTCTTTTCCATACATTGGAGAATTTTTAGAACCTTTAGCTGAGGTCACAGTTTATATAACTCTGGACTCTCTGTACAACCTTCTCCCTTTGCCTCCAAAAGTGGGAATAATGGCATAAGATGGATCTAATTTTATAGGTTCCCCAACCTTGGACCCCCAAGACATGGATAGGAGCATGCTGAATCGAGGGGGAATATATGCCACTACTATTTCCATTACTACACTCTTCACAGGGATCTGAGCCAGGTTTACCACTAGATATTTTATCATTCCCAAGCATTTCACCCTCTTAGAGTGAAAGGAGTATAGGTCCTTGTAGGTTCTGGTGATTTCCAAACCAGTTTGTTCCATCAAGGCAAAGGGAATGAGGTTATGCGAGGCTCCAGAATCCAACATATAATTGTGCAATAAGAGGTCGTGAATTACTAGGGTCACATAGAAGGGTGCAGTGCAAGGATCAAGTTCTTCAACATGAGGCCCAAAGACAACCATTGGTCTCTCTTCTTGAAGGTTTAAACAGTCATAGGTTGGTACATTGGTGGATGGAAGAATGAAATGGGAGACTTGAGCTTTATAAGTGGGATGTTTTAGAAGTTTAGCTAGGGGAACAATGATATTTACCTTCTCGAGTTCCTTCTGAAGATTGAATGTAGACTAGCCCTTTTATATTCCTCCCAGCTCTACCTCTCTTCCTTTATCACCGGTATATTTTATCAGAATGAGTGCCTTCTCTTCTGTGTGTTCCTTAGAGCTATTGTGTTCCTTATTTAAGGAGACTTTTACTTTAGATGAGTCAGGGTTCAACTTCCATTTCCATTTATTTAACATTGGGGGCAATATCTTGGGGAGCAGTTTCCTCCTATTGTTTAGGTTCCCTCGACCTCTAATTTGAAGAATTGAGATCATACCTTCGATGTAGTTGTGCTTGCATGAAATCCAAAAATTGTTTACAATAATCCCCTAAGTCCTCTTCATTTACTACTGATTCTCTATCATGGAACATCTCATGGTGAGCCATGCTCTCCTGTTCCTCATCAGAGAATGAGGAATACAAGTTTTCATTCATCTCAAGTGTATCCAGTGGTTTTTCATTTGGATAATATTCTATATATAGAGGAGGAGGGATTTGATCAAGTTCATATTTTATTTCCCTTTGAAGTATCTGGAATTATGGCCTTCAGTACTGTGGGTTATAACCTCGGTTGTTACTTTGAGCATTCTATTTCAGGAGACTCTTGTTCTCAAGTTCAAGCTTCACCACCTTATGAGATAAACCCTTAGTGAGTTTATCCATTTCTTCCCACTTGAGATCTGGTAATTCTTTAGCTTGACATGAGGTGGAATTTCCTTCTTTCCCCTTTTTCTTCTAAGTAGGTTTATTCTTTCCTCTTGACTTCCCTGCCGAGGTAAAATTTGCTTCTACCTCAAGAGCATCAACTTGGAGTTGATCCAAAGTAGGAGACTTCCTCTCCCTTAGCATAAAGCCAAATTCATACTCAAAGGCTCCCATAAATATTACATGAGCAATAACTTGAGGGGGCTTTATCTCAAGTGGCAAGTTATTATACTGCTTATTGAACCTTTTTGTGAATTCTAAAATATCCTCTTCTGGATTCTTCCTTATAGCATTGAATTCTGTGAGGACATACTCGTGATCTCTCTTTTCACCCCACTTTTGTGTGAAAGAGTTTTTGAGTTCTTCCCAGGTACTGATGGATGCATTAGGTAGGGATTTAAGCCATTTTTTTCCTTCTCCATAAAGGGATTGCAAAAAAAGTCTGAGGACCACATCCAATTGTTCTACATTTCGATTCTCAACAAAAGCACATAAGGTTTCAATGTGTCTCTGTGTAGTGTTTTCATCTTCCCCATTGAACCTAGGAATAATATTTAGGTAGTCCTAAGGCATAGCACTTAGGGGTTGAGGTAAATGGAGAGGGGCATATCTATTCAGTAAGAAACCCAGAACAACCATCTGGATTAATGGGGGAGGATTAATATTTACAAGAGGAGCTTGGGCCAAAACAATAGTGGTTGGAGTAACTAGACTGAGAGTAGTGTGACTGAGTGTATAGTGGATACTTCTATTATTGAGGATAGATTTTCCTTTTTCAATCTTGGGAAGAGGAGGAAATGAAATGAAATGAGTCATAGCTGAGGTTTCTTCCTCTTTGATCTCTGATTTGGGGTCACGATGCTCTAGATCATCTTCTGCAGGGTATGTAAGGAGCTTAGTAGTAAAATCTGAGCAGTGGATGGAAGCATGTTGGGAGTTAGATGAGGAAGCTTCAAAGAATGGTGAGACAATAACACGGGTAGTAGGAATTTTCTCCTTCCAGACTCTCCTAAAAATCAATTTCTCTGGGTTAGATACAGAAGGGGTTTTTTTCTAAGAGGTATCTGAGCGAGTGTGAGGCTTTCTAAAAGCCAGGATGATAAATGATAATGAGATTTGTGGAGTCACCAAGATGATGAGGATGCAATCAGAATGTCTTTACTCACCTACAGAAAGAGTGCTAACTTATTGTATCCCTTTGGGGAAATCCTTCAATACCTTCCCTGGAAAGGGCGCCAAAATATGTTGTCACTTCTAGAGCCAACCTCATATTGCTTACAAGACCAGTGCCTAGTAACATCTATATTTTATGTGTCTCATATGATTTTCAAGAAACCGAAGACATCATATGCATTTTATATACATATGTAAATACATACAATAAACAATATCAGTTGGTTCATTCATCCAAGGACATAAGCCATGTATTTTTGGTACTCCTTCACATATAAAATTCATAGAAATATATGTATGAACTAGTGGAGTCCAACTAGTTCAAGGTGCTACATTTTAATTAGATTTAGAATAGCAATGAAAGAGGAGAAGGAGATAGAATAGCTCATCATATAGAGCTTGAAACCTCAAGAATTCTACCTTGATCACGTAGAGCTTGAAGCATCAAGAGTTCTACACTTATCTAAGTTACAAGTAGACATAATGGATGAAGGTTAATTGGATGCGATGATTCATCGAGAGAAATTTAAAGACATAATCTCAAAGCTACATACACGCATGTGCATTAACAAGTAAACACAAATGAATTTGTAAGAACAAATGAAACATTTATGGCTTTCAAACAATAGTGTTCTAGTGGCTACAACCACCCTCCAAAATTTTTCCTTAGCTTCGTTTTGGAGCCTCCCTACCAACCATCTTCAGCAACATGTATTGTACTCTCAAGTACATGAGCTTCATTATTTTTATAAAAGCTTTCCATCCTGTGCATAATAGCTTGATTCACTCCCCTCACAAGCTTCCACTCCAGACTTGGTCCAGCTGCTGGTTAAGAAGCTCCCTTAAGAAATTGCACAATTTTGGAGGGGAACTAGCCTTCCCTCCAGAAATTGCACAAATCTGACTGGCAACCTGCTGGGCCCAGAAACTATGCAATCCTGTTAAACAATATTCCCATTGAAAACTACACAATCTGCCCAGCAGTGCTACTTAGCCTAGAAACTGCGCAATCCTTTCAAAAAGTATTCCCAGTGAAAATTGGGCAATCTGGGCCAACAGTATTGCTCAGCCTAGAAATTGGGAAATCCTGTCAAATAGTATTCCCAATGAAAACTACGGAATCCTGTCAAATAGTATTCCCAGTGAAAACTATGTAATCTGGCCTAGTAATGCTGCTCAGCACAAAAATTGCGTGAAAATCTCCCTCAATCAAGATGGCTATTGCATGTGCCTCTAGGTTGAACTGTTCCACCCGAGACCAAGAAAACTTGACTTGCATGCATATTTTGATTTTTCCCAAAATAGCATAAAGCTACATGCAAAAAGCATCCCTATATTTTATTGAGTTATTTTTAGCAGCTGGAGGTTACATGCAAAGATTGTTTTAGAAACTTTCCTCCGTCATTTTTTCCTAGATTTATGGCATGCACTTCATGAGCGTTATGATGCTTCAGATATCATTCTTCACAAAAATCTTGGAGCTCTGACATCCTACAACACATCCAGGAGTCTTTGACACATCCACCCCAACTATTTCCGGTTAAGTCAATCTAACTTGTCTTTTGCATAATTTCTGTCATTTTTGTGTTTGGGCTTCTGTCAGTGTTGTTTGCTTGCTTTTTGTGAACTCTTGTTGTCATTTGCATGAATGTTATCTTGTAAAAGCACCATTTGAGTTTTCCTTATCATCTCACTGTTGTCACATGCATGACATTGTTTTGCATGAACGGTCACTGATTCGGCTACTCGTTTCACGCCCATGCATGTTGTTCCGTTTTCTGAGTCTTGCGTTCACTATTTGCATGCACGATCATTCACTCCTGATTACACCCAACATCTCCATGCATTCACATCTTGACATGTTTTCAGTTGCCCATCGGTAGGTCTGGGCAACTTTGGCCCAAACTCTACCTCACCCCGACAACTTTGCGCAATTATGAGAGGGAAGACTCTTCCTTCCTCCCATAAAATTCACAATTCATGCTAGTGATTACCCTCCAATATTTCCTTGCACAATTACAAGAGGTAGTGACTACTGGCCCTAAAAATTACGAATGCAGTCCCTGGGACATCATCACTTGCCAATTGAAATTGCGCATTCCGCAATCTCAGCACCAACAGGCCAGTTTGGATTGCACAATGCACAATTCCAACAGTCAAACTACCTCTTGGAAATCCAGACTACCTTAGGTGTAGTTTTTGCAATCAGTCTCTTGGCCTCCAAGTGAAAATTGCACAATCCTTGCCAGTCAATCCCCAGATATGTTGCATGTCATCCCTCAAGTTTGCTTTGGTTTTAACTGATAGATTTCTTGCCATGCATGTCACCATGTATCCAGATATAGAAAGTGTTCATCTACCTCTCAGCATTTCAGGATCAATGGCATCTCAGAGAGTAGGATCAAAGGACACTGACGAAAGTGCAACTGGAGCAGCAATTGACTGAGTGTCTACGAGTTTGAAGATTTATGAAGAAACCAAGCTGGTCGTAGGCAAAGACATCAAGCTAAAATGGCAAGAGGTCAATGATTTATTCTCAGGCACATTCAAGGAAGATCTCAAAGACTTCCAAGTCTATGTGAACATTCACAAGTCCGGCTTGTACCAGATTTCATGTAGGTATCCCGCATTCCCATGTGTAGACATGACACATTGGATTATCTCACATTGTCAACGAGACTGATATTGCTACCTTTAGGGCATAGGATTATTAGTAGATGTACCATTTGTCAAAGCTAGTGATCACCATGGAGATACCCTTCAGCATACCCAATAGCAATTCCAACTCCAAGGATATCTTGAATAACTAGTTAAAGGAGGCAGCCAAATTCAGGATGACACCCAACCAGATCTACAAGTAAAAGACATCGTGGAAGGTGTATCAATACTTCTTCATCTTTTCATGTTGCTTGTATGGCTTCGAAAACACAAAGACCTTCCCGTAGAGTTGGGTGATCGCGTTGGACCAACTAGCCAATGAAGGAAAAGCATGAAACTGGTCTGACATGTTGGCTCACAGGCTGAAGGAACGGCTAAGAGGAGCTTGGAAACCGCCCAAAGGTAAGTAAGAAGAAATCTGCATGTTCAGATAAATATTGGATGAAATATGTGTCTGTCAGGAGTTCCCAAGCTTAAAGTGGGCATGGACACCAATGAAAACCTCTATGAAAACTTATTATAAATTGTGTTCTGAACGCAGCTTCTGAGGAGTCATCACACAACTGTCAGATCATCTTGTCACCCCGGTGTACAAGATGATATTTCAGCAGGATTCACCTTGCATGTCGAAGGAATCAATGGAGGCATTGATTGACATAGCGGATTGGTATGCCTTAATGTCTAACACCTTCATACAGATGTACAATGCAAAGAAGTCTATGCATGTTTTGCCAAAGTTTTCCATGGACAAACTCGTCATGCAAGAAGTATCATACCACATCTCAGCAGGACTGTCAGATAGACTCCACCAGAAGAAGAAGGCACCTTGGCCCACTCTTCTGTTATAGATAGAGTTGTACGAGATACGAAATCTCAAGAATGCGGATGTCGAAACATAGGAGATCAAGAAATATCCTTCGACACCCGAAGCTATAATCCGTATGACCCGCATTGTTTGGTGAAGGATCATTGCGTGAGAGTACAGTTTCTATCGATCCATGGGGCATGTCATTGGGTAGAGGAAGACCCATGGATATCTTGTTATAGCTTCTCCAATCCCAATGAACTAGTCGACATCGTTGTGTAATGGTTAGCGAAGCAGCAAGAACATAGGTAAACATACCAGTGCACAACAAAGGCAAGAGAAATATTATTGACAATGTAGAGTTAGAACAAAGATGCAAGTTCAGAGAAGACCCACATGTATAGAAAGAATCTTTGGCAATAGTGGTGAAGTGGCAACAATGTGACAGGAGGACCGCAGAAAGGCAGAGAGAAAAAAAGAGGATGGAGGAAACAGTGAAGGAGTTTCATGAGTTGAAGGAGCAACTCCGAAAGGAACAAGAGCCGTGGAGACAGGAGAAGGAAGCACATAAAGGATAGTACAACACGGGGCACAACATCTACAAACATATGAAACTACGCCTGTACAGGTAGTAGGCCCATCCGAATAGCTGGAACCAAGAAAAATCGGTGAGAAGTCACAAGAGCAGGACTTTGCTCAAGAGAGTGAACAAGCACTTCACAAGATGGATATAGATATGGAGTAACAAGAGTTAGAGCAAGGCATCTACCTCATGCCTTACCACCAAGAGGTTTACCCACCAACTTCACCAGATCCGGAAGAAAAGCAAGTCCCAAGAGACCAAGGAGATACTGAGATCCTTGGAGACAATATGGAAGGAGAGATGCACAACATATCATTCGATGAGTCGCACCATATAGTTGTGCAATCATGCAGAGTGTCTACTCTGGATGACAACACATCTCCTGCATAGTTTGAAGAACAAGTGATCGTGTCCAACGTGAGCAAGCATCCAATAACATTAGATGATGCTACCAGAGAATATGCCGAAGCCACTAGTCATAGTGTTCGCTTCGTGATAGCTAAGAACAAGTGAATGAGTAAGGATTTAGAGACAACCAAGCACGGTGGAGAACCAGTTACAACATCCTCCTAGGAAGAGTTGAAGAAGGTGATAATAGATGAAGTATTTTCCCTTGAGACAGTCATGCGGCCACTGTATTCCAAGTTTGGTACCGTGCATAAAGAAGTTGTCCATCTCAATGGTTGGCAGCAACGATGTGCTAAGAGAGAATGTATCTTGTCCAACTTGCATACTACTATTGAGTACATGAAAACATGGACAATGAGATACAAGGGAGCCCCATTACACTTACCCAAGATGATGAAGCCCAGAGTGGTCAAGCTAAAGGCACACATCCAGAGTTAGATACAGAACTATGAATATCTCTTGTAGCTCATCACTAGTCTGCAGGCTTCCCATGCATGGGTATTTAGGAGTATTGATGTTATTATGTCCACACATGTGATCCCATCTATAGGCACATTCACTGAGGTAAAGAAAAAGACACAATTCTAACTGGATCTTGACTCGTACTTTAACAAGTTGATGTGCATAGCGACCAGCGCAGACTTGGTGATCAGTGCAGACACCATGCATCAGTATGTCGCTGATCCAGCTACTCTCAAGACAATGATGTGCATGTTATTAGATGAGTTGGACAAAGGAGCTAGAGCAATGTACCCCCATGCTACAGAGGTAAGAGTTCATTTCTAGAAAGATGTCACCACAGAGTACATAGACACCATAGCGGACTACTAAGATTGGCATCAGTTCGCTACTGTTGACCATCGTGACTATGTCGAAGAGTTGGTGTTCCCACAGTTGGCAGAGTCATAGTGATGTCTTGCATGGCTTGTTGAAGCCTATTTTGTCTCACATGGGTACATGTGCAGACTGTACATAACTTCTTTTCAAGTGGAAGTTCAAGTGTCGATAGTGGAATGTAACAATCATAGAGTATATGAAGAGTCATGAGGGTAGATGAACAGTCACAAAGTGGAATGTCAGGGGCCACCCCACCCTTTGCTATATATTGTCCCTCATAACTCATGGGATTTTGGTCAACCAAGCTCCTGATAAGAGTATCTTAGAGAAATCTTGGAGAGTATTGTAACGAGCCTTGGCTTCTCCACAGTGCAGAGCTAGTATATCTCTTTGGAGGAGCAGGTAGGAGTGACTGTAACGTTTCTTTGCTGGAACTAATGGTTGGTCATGGTTGTATTGTATGATTGAAACTTTCACTTAATAATATAACAAAGCCAACACTTTTCATGAATATGTTATTATTGTGTTTCTACTAACCTGTTTACTCTAATCATATCTGTATCTATTTTCTTACGCATGCAAATATGGACATTTTGGTATCAGTATGTATGATTCTTACCAAAAAGTGTTGTTTGTTTAACCATCACTTTGGATTGCTAGCTTACTTTCCTTCTAGTTTGTGATGCATCTTTGCTCGTGTGTTCCCTTATTAACTCTATGCTTTCATAGGTTTCCAAGGGGCACACTCACTTCAACCTCTGTGTGTTAGAACCCTTCATGCTCCTTGCTTGACTTGCTGCATATGTCACACCCTTGTTACCAACAGGGACATCTTACTTGCCTCTATGCGCAATCACGGTCAAGGCGATACCGTACGACCCACTGCTAGGACACCTACACCAAACGGTTTGAGGTCTAGTTGGGTCTTCTTACCATGGAGATCCCCTGACATGTTGGCGGGTCCAGCACCGTCAACATTTATGGTGCTAGAAAGAGGGCCAGATGACAAGTTGTGTCCTGTCATCCTATTTTGAACCTTCTCACATCTGTCATGGATTCTATCAAACTCATCCCTCCGTGATGTCTTTTTCATGCCGAACCTCTCAACATCACGAGGGAGTTTTTTCATCTCTTTTCTGAATTCATGTATGATGGTGAAGGAAAAGTAGCTTGGCCTAAGTACTTAGAAGAATTCTATGCATTAACTGATGATTCAGATGAGTTATATGTAGAAGAGGTTAGTTTTCTTCTTGCATACACACTTCACAAATTCCCACAACATTGGTGCTGGAGTCTGCCTGCTGGCTGCGTGCACTCACTTGACTAGTTCTATGATCTCACTGAATCTACTTTCCAACATTTTGATCCAAAACCTCTTGAAAAAAAACTATTACAACAACGGAAGGCCATGCATGAATCACCTATGGAATTTTTGGAATGCTTCTGCATGTTGCAATTTCAAGCTCTGAAAAGCCAGATGAAATTTCCATATCTTTGGGATAGATTTGAACATTGTCTTAACAAATAAGTGAATCCCAAGAAGAAATTCAAGCCCAAGCCCTGCTTAGCATACTTTAGTGATGGAGCTACGTAATCACAGATGGACATAGTCATTGTCACAAGTGGTTGCCCGTCAAGTGGTTGCCCGTCATCTCGCCACTGCAGAGTGATGTGGGAGAACATGCACACACATACATTCAACTGTCACATCCTCCCAACATCACTTCTCTCAATTTTCGTGCAGATATGGTTGTGAATCCCATGGGTTGTCACATATATATTTCACCTCAACCTCCATCTTCATGTTCTATTGATCCTCTGGATTGCACTATCCTCTGTTCTTCCATTATGGACTCTACACTTTTTGTGAATGAGGGTCAAGCTATCAACAGAATTGGTGCTGCACAACCAACCTGCGCTATCATTAATGAAGAGTATGAGTGGGAGCTTTAGTATCAACCCTCGATGATGGATGACTACCTTCTGTCCGAGCCTCCTCTATTTTTTCCAGACATGCATGTGCATCTCCGCCTATGGATGCACCCATTGTTGATCATTCACAGAACTCACCAGATGTCAGTCCATCATCTGACATCAAAGAGGATAAATTATTCATTAAAAATCCATTTGAATTTTCATCTGTTTTTTCGAAAGCAGAGAGGATGAATTTTTCTGCTTCTCATTTACCCCTCTGTTTGATTCATTAGATCATGAGGATGTCTATGAAATCATTGATTTTGATGATCGTAGCTATCGTGATATATTTAATCCTATATTCGATCATGATGATGATTATATCACAACTGATTTTTCGAATCCGCCTATTTATGATGATATATATGTCGAAGAAGTCAAAACCCCCCAAATTGTCGAGGCATTTTAGGCCGAGCTGTTGGTTATGTCGACCCTCACTATCCTGAGGTTGGTTTCACTTCCAATCAGGAAATTGTTGAAACACCAAAGGCTTCTCATCACTCATTTGTATGCATTGAATATCAATATCACACGTGGATTATGCTTCCTCCACTTGAACTACACAATCCCATTGCTCATGCATTGGAGGAATCTTACAAGGAAAGAACACGTGCGCGACACAAGTTGCCTTTGTTTCTTTCATTTTCTTGCATGTCATAGTCAAGAGTATGCATATGCTTAATAGCTGCACACAGTGTCGCAAAACATCGTGACAAGTCCAAGGACTGCATCTCATGTACTTTCACTCTCTTATGTTGTGTGGACACATATAAACTTGGAGTGTGTTTCTCTTAATTGTTATATCTTTCATGTTCGTTGGTTCGCACCGTTGTGTTGTTCACGAACCATGACTTCAACAACATGGGTCAGCCAATGTGCCGGTGGCTACATTGGAAGTATCACTTCACGTGAACGGACCCATGCACCATTAGCTTAGGAGTAAGAGTAGTGTTTACTTTTGGTTTGTTTGCTTGCATCTATGTTTTCTTCTTACCTTACATGTAAGTTTTCTTCTTACTTTGCATGTTTGCTTACTCACTTTGGTTACACATCTGCTTCTTCTTTGGACTTTTTTTGTTGTTTATTTTCTTGTTTTTCATCCATAGGTTAGTTTCGCATGAAACCGTGTGCAAATCTTGACAAAAATTGGGTAAAGTACAAGAGGGATTGTGCAATTATCAATACTTGGTTACCTGCCATCTTTCCTCTGTATGAAGTACTTGTTATCTTCAGCCCATGGTACACCGAAGGAAAATATGTATTGTTCGAAGTGAACCTTAGCAAAAACATAACTCTTGCATGCTAATGAGAGTCACCTAATCTAGTCGATTGTATTTGGATTAACCCTTATCAGCTCAGTCAAGTAGAGTAATGTGAGGGGGAAATCCTTAACAAGCACGTCAGTCGGGATCCATCTTTTGCCTCTGAAATGAACAACTGCTATGCACAGTTATGGAAAATGGAAAATGAAAAGATGAAAATGTGAAAAATTTTGAAAAAATGAAAAATGCATAAGGCAAAAGAAGAGAAAGGCTTCCTGCGCAAAGAGGTGATGAAAGTAACTTCACTGGGGCACTTACCATGTTCGCTGGTAGCGAAGTGATGCTTACATTTTTGCGTGAATATATTGGGGCACTGTCTACGGTTGCTGGCAGTAGAGAAACACCAGACATTAAACTAAAAGTTTGATGAACATACTTCTTGTGCACCAATATACCCCTCACCCTAGTTGAAACAACTATGCTGGCTTGGCTTGGAATGTGTGTCAATTGACCAAAAGATTGGCAGATGCTACATCTACAATCAAGCAAGTGTGGAAACCAAGATGAACAAAGAACTAAAAAATAATTCCAGAGGTGTTAGACCTTCTTTTCACGAATAAGGTGTTATGAAACTAGCTCACAAAAAGAAAGAAAACATAAATCAACCCCTTAGAAATAAGCCTCTTTGAGGGGGCAACCTCCTTTACATTACGCAAATGAACAATTCTTTGATCATTCAAATGACAAAACCTCCTTTCTATATATAGGAGTCTAAGGAGTCACAATATAACCCAGCCGACCTAACAATAATAATAGAAAGGCACAAAAATAACAATAGAGGGATTCTATGGGGCACAGTAATAACAATATGGGGACAATAGGGGCACAAAAGTATTAATAAGGGATACAACTACAATAGTAATCGGGTAATCACTAGTATTATAGGGACCTAACATGCACCTCTCCTTCAAAAAAGTGTTGTCCTCAACGCTTGAGTAGTTCCGGATGCGTCTGTATAAAATTCTCACCCTCCCATGTGGAATCTTCAGCGATTAAGTTCTTCCACTTGATGAGATATTCCGAAATTGATCGATTTCATAGCTGTCGAGTTCTTGTTTCTGTGACCGCTTCTGGTTCCAATATAATTTTTCCTTCCTCATCAAGTTCTGGCAATATTGTTTGAACTAGGATCTTGTCACCTATAACCTTCTTTAAACATGAAACATGGAAAACTAGGTGCTCTCGAGAAGCTGCAGGAAGCTCCAATTTGTATGCTATAGTACCAATCTTTTGCAACACCTTGTATGGACCATAATACTTTGGTGATAATTTATTATCCTTCTTAGCTTGCTTGAGGGACATTTGTTTCTATGGTTGTAGCCATAGGAATACCCAACCACCTACATCAAAACTTCTTTCACTGCGATGTTGATCTGCCTGTTGTTTCATTCTATTCTGCGCCAACACGAGGTTATCCTTGAAGAGTTGGAGGACTTGTTGTTGATGCTTGATGTGATGTTCCACTGCTTGAACCTTAGAATTTTCTCTTAAATATGATGTGATGGATGGTCGGTTATATCCATAAAGTGCCATAAATGGGGTCATTTTTGTTGCTATATGGAAGGAAGTGTTATACCACCATTCAGCCAAGGTAACCATTTGACCCATTGTGTCTATTTATCAGATATAAAGCAACGAAGATATCCTTCCAACTGTTTGTTTACTATCTCAGTTTTCCCATCAGATTGAGGATGATAAGATGAGTTATGAGCTAACTGAGTACCAAGACAAGAAAATAATTTTGTCCAAAAGTTTCCAGTGAAAAAGGGATCTCTATCACTTACAATAATCTTTGGGTTTCCATGTAGCTTTTGAATTGTTTCCATAAATGCAATAGAAACTATATTGGCTTTAAATGGGTGTGATAATGTGCAAAAGTGTGCATACTTGGTAAGTCTGTCAACTACCACCATGATGACACTCTTTCCCTCAGACTTGGGTAAACCTGTGATAAAATCCATTGAAACCTCCTCCCAACGTTGGCTTGGAATGGATAAAGGTTGTAATAGACCCAGGGTCTTAATTGTTTCAACATTATTTTGTTGGCAAACCAAACGTTCCACCACAAAATTTTGAATAGTCGATATAAGGCCATCCCAAAAAAATTCCTTCTTAACCCTGTGGTAAGTTTTTAAAAATCCCAAGTGCCCTCCTAAGGGAGAAGTGTGCAATTCCATAAGAATCTTTTGTTTGAGTTGGGAATTCTTACAGAGGTATAAGCGATCTTTGTACCATAGCGAATCATTTTGTCAGCTAAATGTATCAGATGTACTGGAATCTTGTTGTAACTTTCGAATAAGTGCCCACACTTCTTCATCATTCTTCCATTCCTCCCTTGCTTCGTTTTTCCAATCTGGTTGGATAATAGAAATGGCGCACAACAATGCTTCCACATCCTCATCCTTTCTTGAGAGTGCATCTGCCACCACATTTTGCTTCCCCTTTTTGTAGATGATTTCAAAGTCATAACCCAACATCTTTGTGACCCACGTTTTTTGCTCTTCAGAGGATAATCTTTGTTCTAAAAAGTATTTAAGGCTATCATGATCCGTTTTTACCTTGAAGTGTCTTCCCATTAGGTAGGGTCGCCATTTCTTAAGTGCATGTAGTATTGCCAACATTTCCTTCTCATAAATAGCTTTGTGTAAAAACTTTCCCTTGATTGGACGACTTTGAAAAGCAATGGGTCTTTCATCTTGCATTAAAATAGCACCACTGCCATTTCCTGAAACATCACAATCCACAATAAAGGTTTTTGTGAAGTCCGATGTAGCTAATACCGGTGCTTGGCACATTGCCTCTTTAAGATGTTCGTAGGCCTTTATTTTTTCTGGAGTCTATGAAAATTCATCTTTCTCCAATAATGTTGTTAGAGGTGCAGCTACTCTCCCATAATTCTTAACAAACTTGCAATAATTACCTATCAACCCAAGAAATCCTCGTAGATGCTTTATGGATGTGGGGATTTTCCATTCGTTAATGGCTTTAATTTTGCTAGGGTCTACATTAACTCCTTTATGAGATACAATATGACCTAGATATTCCACCTCTTGTACTCCAAAGAAACATTGGGATCTTTTTGCATATAATAGTTTCTCCTCCAATAGTTGTAGCACCCTGTCAACGTGTTCAACATGATCCTTCCAAGACTTCCTATAGATTAGTATATCATCAAAAAAGACTAACACAAATTTTCAAAGGAAGGATTTGAAAATGGAATTCATCAAACCTTGAAATGTAGAAGGTGCATTGGTAAGGCCAAAAGGCATGACCAAAAATTCATAATGACCCTCATGAGTTATAAATTCTATTTTCGGAATGTCTTTAGTCGTCATTTTGATTTGATGATATCCTGAACGAAGATCCAAATTGGTGAAGTAAATTGATCCATACAATTCATCCAGTAATTCATCAATGACAGGAATGGGAAAATTATCTTTAATAGTGAGCTTGTTGAGCTCCCTATAATCCGGACACATGCGCCATGATCCATCCTTCTTGTGCACCAATACTACTGGAGTAGAGAAAGAACTTTGACTAGGTTGAATTATACTAGCCTCTAGCATTTCTACAACCATACTTCAATTTCACTCTTTTGGGGATAGGGATATCTGTACGGCCTGATGTTTGGAGGAACACTTCCTGGAATCAGATGAATAGCACGACCATGATCATGAATAGGTGGGATACCTTTGGAAATCTCAAATACTTTGGAATGATTGTCCAAGACTTTTTGGAGATCTGGAGAAATAGATGATTTCAATGTGAAAACATATAGCAAACATAATTGTGAAATTACACCTCTTTGTTCCTTTTTTAGAAGCTTTGTCATACCATTAGAGCCAATTATCATTCCCAGTTTCCCTGCAATACCCCTAGTTCAACTTCCTTTACTTCCACAAAAAATTTCATGAAAATTTCTCGAAAATTAAAAGCTATTGTACCCAAGGATTGTAGCCATTGGCCTCCTAGTACAACATCAACACCTCCCATTGGAATGAAAAGCATTGGGCCAGTCAATACATATTCTCCCATGGATAGTTTGATATTATGGCACTTTCTAGAGCAATTTATCGTTCCTCCATTTGCAACCATCACTTGACACTCTGGTGTTGGATATATGAATCAATTCAATTCTTTTTCTATTTTAGAATGAATAAAATTGTGGGTACTTCCTGAATCAATCAACACTACCACCTTTTTCTTCTTGATTTGTCCTTCTATCTTGATGGTTTGAGGAGTGGTAATTCCAGCCAATGCATTACAAGATATGGTCAGATTAATTTCTTCTTTATCTAGGCTTTGTTCCTGGAGTATATCCTCTTCTTTTGACATTTATTGCTCCTTTTCTTCTTCCTCTTCATAATCTATGTAGAATAATTTCTTCTCAGCACACTTATGACCTTTAGTGTATTTGCTATCACAACTATAACAAAGCCCTTTTGCTCTTTTTTCTTCCAATTGTTGTGGTGTCAACCTTATAGGTTGTGGAAGGCTAGGGGCAACAACACTTTCATCTTTATAGTTGTGAGTGGTATGCTTCCTGGTTGCCATAATTTTGCTTTCCATTTTTCTTGCTAACCTGAATGCCTTCTCTAATGAATTGGGTTCCCAAAGGCGAACATCATGCTAGATATATCCTTTAAAGTCCCTATGAACACATCAATCCTATTCTCCTCTAGAATATTTTTTATCCTTATGTTCAATTTCTGGAACTCCTCAATGTGCTCCATTATTGAACCCTTTTGTTTGAGACTTATCAATTGGCTAAAAAAAGTGTTGCTTTTTGTATCCTTATAATGTGCTGTCAATTCTTCTGTAAAAATTGCCCATGTGATAATTTGTTTATGAGAGAAAATCCATTGATACCATAGAAACTAAATTGGTTCCAAATATAAAGTTGTAATACGTACCTTTTTTGTGTTTTGCACATTATTGAGATCGAAAAATTGCTCCATCTGTAATATCCATGTTGTGGGATCCTTGCCATCAAACTTCCTCATATCGATTTTCAGAATATGGTGGGTCTTCGATACAACATTAGAGTCTATGAAATCATGATTAACATTTCTTTTGTTCTCATCATGAGTTTCCTTTACTACCCTTTCACCATTAGTAAGTATTTCTTGTAGAAAATTTGTCAAATCTGTCTTCAAATTTTCCATGTCTGTCTTCAAATCTATCTTCAAATCATCTATCTTAGCTTCCATGTCATTCATCTTAGCTTCTACATATTTCTTTAAACCATCCATCTTAGATTCTGTTACTTTTTGTGCGAGTGACATTTGTTGCACTTGGTCTCATAATTTTGATATATCATGTTGCATTTCTTCCTCTTCTTCATAAGTCATGCTAGAGCTTTCAGGTTTCTTACTAGGTGTTTGCATTTTCTTTCCTCGGGGCATCAGTTACCAATAATAATGTTCTACTATGCCCTTTGAATTCCTTCAAAATAATTTTTCGAACCAATCTTAAGCAAAACTTTAAAAAAAATACACACCTTCTTTCACTTTGTAGGAGCTCGATATTGCCTCTGATGTATCTCTATAATTTTAGATCATCCAGTTCTAAAATTGCGATCTACAGTAGCCCTCTGTGTCCTCTTTCCAATGCCACCAGTCTGATTGAATTTAGATTCTCCAAGGCAGAGTTATGCACAATCTCCCAACATGACTTGATTATATACCTTTTCAGAAGAGCGAACTTGTAGGAAGTGCCACGTGTCACTGTTTCGACCTTAGGATCTGAAAAATATACACAAGAAACTATAGTCCATCCTCTTTCTGTAACTTCTGACAAAATTTCAATCTGATGCTCAGAACAAAGGTTATGACTATTTTCCCGAGGTCACCTGTTTGGAATGCAATTCGGGAGTCTACAAAAATTCCAACTTCCTTAGATCATATCTCCCCAAATATAGCGTGAAAAGATATGAAATTCAGACCTACGGTTCAGAACAGTTTCAGCCCAAATGGGTTTTTTTTTAGTGTCTGAAATGTCATAGAAAAAAATTATAGCGCAAATGCCATGTTGACCTATTTCGAGCAGCGAAACCCTAGAATTCAAAGCTCTGATACCAAATGTTATGAAACCAGCTCACAAAAAGATAGAAAACATAGATCAACGCCTTAGAAATAAGCCTCTTCGAGGGGTCAACCTCCTTTACATTACACAAATGAACAATTCTTTGATGATTCAAATGACAAAAGCTCCTTTCTATATATAAGAGTCTAAGGAGTCACAATATAACCCAACCGACCTAACAATAATAATATAAAGGCACAAAAATAACAATAGAGGGATTCTATTGGGCACAGTAATAACAATATGGGGACAATAGGGGCATAACAATATTAATAAGGGATACAACTACAATAGTAATGGGGTAATCACTAGTATTATAGGGACCTAACACAAGGTCCATTCTGAGATCTTGAGTTCTACCAGTGTGTCACCAAGTATTGTAGCGGCTACAACCACCATCCAAAATTTTTCCTTAGCCTTGTTTTGGAGCCTCCCCAACAACCATATTTAGTAGCATTTCTTGCAATATCAAGTACATGAGCTTCATTGGTCTTTCAGCAACTTGCCAGCCTGTGCATGATAGCTTGCTTCACTCCCCTCACATGCTGCCACTCTAGACTTGGTCCAGCTCCCGGCTGAGCATCTCCCTCAAGAAATTGTGCAATTCTGGAGGGGAACTAGCCTTCCCTCCAAAAATTGTACAAATCTGACTGGTAGTGTGTTGGGCGCAAAAATTGTGCAATCCCGTCAAACAACCTTCCCAGTGAAAACTGAGCAATTTGGCCCAGCAATGCTGCTCAACCTAGAAATTGTGCAATTCTGGGCAGCAGTCAACTGCTCCTCTTAGAAATTTTGCAATCCCTCTGGACAGCCAGCCCAGCATCATCCTAGAAATTGTGCAAAAATCTCCCTCAGTCAAGCAGGTTGTTCCATGTGCCTTCAGGTTGTCTGATTCCACCCGGGATCAAGAAAACTTGAATTGCATGAATGAGCTACTTTTTCTTGAAATAACAGAAAGACACATGAAAAAAGCATCCCTAGATTTTAGGGAGTTATTTTTAGCAATTGGAGGTTACATGAAAAAATTGTTTTAGAAACTTTCCTCCAAGTGTTGCTTTTTCCGATATTTGTGGCATGCGCGTCACGAGCTTCAAACTTATTTTTTTGATGCCTTAGATCTCATTATTCACATCGATATTGGATCTCTAACATCCCACAACACATCCAAGAGTCTTCAACACATCCAACCCAACTATTTCCAGGTAAGTCTTCTTAACTTGTCTTTTGCAACATTTCTATCGCTTTTGGTGTTTTGGCTTGTGTGAGTGTTGCCTGCTTGATTTTTGTGAATGATTGATGTCATTTGCATGCATTTTAGCTTTTACAAGCACTGTTTCATTTTCATTATCATCTCACTACTATCACATGGATGACACTGTTTTCATGAACGGTCACCGATTCAGCGACTCATTTTAGACACATGCGTGTTGTTCCATTTTCTGCATTCACTATTTGCATGCATGATCATTCACTCATGCTTACACTTTGCATCACCATGCATTCACCTCTTCACATGCTTTCAGTTGCCCGACAACGGGTCTGGGAAACCTTGGCCCGAATTCTGCCTCATCTGGAAAACATTGTGCAATTTGGAGAGGGAAGACTTTGCCTCCCTCCAAGAAAATGCACAATTCAGGCTAGTGACTACCCTCCAGTCTTTTCTTGTGCAATTATGAGAGGCGGTGAATGCTGGCATAGAAAATTGCATAATGCAGTCCCTGGGCCTGCATCACTTGCCAGTTGACATTGTGCGTTACGCAATCTCAGCACCAATAGGCTAGTATGGATTTCAAATTACACAATTCCAATAGTCAACTAGCCTCCCGATAGTCTAGACTACCATTTCACAGTTCCAAAAGTCAGTCTCCCAGCCTCGCAGTGAAAATTGTGCAATCCTTGCTAGTCAATCCCCAGGTATGTTGCATGTCATCCCTCAAGTTTTCTTTGGTTTTCACTGACAAATTTATTTTCATGCATGTCGCCATGTCTCCTGATATAGCAGATGTTCATATTCCTCTCATTAGTTCATGATAAATGGCCTCGAAAAGAGCAGGATCAAAGGACACCGACGAAAGCGCAACTGGAGCAGCAGTTGAGCGAGTGTCTATGAGTTTGCTGATTTATGAAGACACCAAGCTGATCGTAGAAAAAGACATCAACCAAGAATGTCAAGAGGTCAATGATGCCTTCTTAGGCACATTTGGTGAACATCTCAAAGAAATCCAAGTCTATGTGAACATTCACAAGTCCGGCTTCTATCGGATTGCATGCATGTATCCCTCATTCCCATGCACGAACATGATACATTGGATCGTCTCGCACACTAATCCCAAGACAATGACCTTGAAGAGTGTCAACGGGATGGAGATTTCTACCTCCAGGGCACAAGATCATCAAGAAATGTACCATTTTTTGAAGCTAGTGATCACCATGGAGACACCCTTTAGCATACCCAGTAGCAATGCCAACTCCAAGGATATCTTGAAGAAATGGGTAAAGGAGCTGGCCAAATTTAGGATGACACCCAACCAGATCTACAAGAAGAAGATACTATGAAAGGCATATCAATACTTGGTCATATTTTCATGTCGCCTATATGGACAAGAGAGCATATAGATACCTTCCCACAAAGTTGGGCGTGTTATCACCTAGATTGAACATCAGACTGAAGAAAGGAAATTCCAGGGTAACGACAAACCACAATTAACCAAGTAGCTAGCCCTAATATGCTAGGAGAGGGCTCTCTCCATAAGGATCTCAGCCAAGATGACTGTATCAGGAAAGGGATTTTAGGCTAGGTATAGTAGCACAATGTTTTGATTGGATTTTGAAGGGGTTTAGCACTCTAGCACTTGATGGGTGAGAGGCTAGGAAGAGCATGTGATTATCATGGATCCTTCCCATACTGTAGAAAACCTATAATGGTGAATATTTTCCCAAAACAGAGCAGTGATGTAATGAATTCTGCCTATCAACTTGAAAACATTCACTTAGAAGCAATGAAATGATTAAATAAATACATAAAACATACTAACATATGATCACAAGAGAATAAACTGTACTATAACTCCATACCAGATGGATCCCAGAAAAATAACTGCAATTCTTATTAATCTCCTTCTAAACTGCTACAAACTTATGTACAATCAAGGTATGAGCATCCAGCTGACTCTAACCCTTTACAATGAGAAAGAAGAAGAATATATAGGCTTTGTTTCAACCTCCTCCCATCCTTGGGGGTCCAATCCCTAAGATGAGGAGCTAATCTAACCAACACTGAACAAGAAACAAGAATATAGGCATCTTAACAACTTGCCTCTAAAAGTGAAAAACTAATTAATTTGAGCTCAAATTGACTTTTAATGTAATGAATCTACCCTATACTACTAATTATCCATCATATTTACAATAAAAATCATGATTTACCATAGTAAAACAACCTCCATGAGAGAAAATCCATGAATACAGTCAAAACATAGAAAAATAGCCATCCTGTGCAAAATTTTCCCTACGCACTGCACCACTTTCAGGTCCCTTTTGGAGGCCTTCTCGGCATCCAAATTGAGGTCATGATAGCTCATTGGAAACGTATTAAATTCTACCTTCCAAAACTCTTGTAATTTCTTAATTTGACTCTTCAAAAGTTAATTCTCCCAAGACTGCTTCTGTGCGTCCAAAAAGTGGCAGAAAGGTCATTTTTAGGGTGTTTTGTTGACCTTTTGGTGGACCAGTTCCGCCCCAAAAACTTAGAAAATCCATAGGGTGCATGTACTCATAGCTCTAAATCCAAAAATGCAAGCCATTGGTGCATTAGGTGCCCCTAGGAAAAGCTCAGTCCCAGTGGCGCTGTGCGTTGAGCCAGATTTTTTGTGTGTGCAATTTCCAAAATTTGCAAAAAAACAAAATCTTCTCCAAACCTAAACAAAATTGGTGAGCAACACTACCATCATTAATGTTGATGAGCCGAGGAATCTTCAGAAAGAAACCTAAGCCTATCTTCCTCTTTTTTTCTCTTTAGAGCCCGCCTTAGCCTAGTTTTCATCTTTTTGACCCTCATGTTGCAAATTTTGTTTCAGGTCCTATAATGGTAGGCCATGTGCCTGATCATCTGCTTAGCCCTACTAGCCTTCTCCAATAGCTTCTCTAGGTGAAAATTGACCCTCTCAAGCCAAGTATCTCTATCATCCTCAATTTTCTTCTCAATAGGAGACAAAGTGAACAGTGTCTCCTTGTCACCTTGTTGTTTTACCTTGAGAAGTTCCAGCTCCATGAGGACCTACTTGTCACTCAACTGATTGTTCTCTTGTTCCAAATATGTGATGACATACTTGGCCCTCTCCAAATTGTCCATCAACGCTTGGACTTGAGCCTCCTTTTCCTGTATGATGATGTCCTTTATTGTTTCGTCATCTTGAGCCTCTAAGTCAATTATTTCCACACCATGATGAGTATAACGCTGCTCCGGCTCATCATGCTCTGTCAAATCAAAGTCTCTCTCTTTATCCTCATCATCAAAACTTTCCTCCAACATCTTCCCCTTCCCTTTGTGTAGTTGTTGCACCTGTACCTGTTGTGTTGATGAAGAAGGCAAAGCCCCTTCCACATTGTGTGGAGCAAGAATTTTCTTATGGGTTGACAAGGAAGGCAAGGTCACTTCCACAACCTGTGGAGCAAACACTTGGCTATCAACTACAAACAATCTCCTTGTGCCCCTCTAATATGTCATGTAAGTCCCGGGCACCTCAGTAGCTCTAGTCTCTTTGGCCTCCTCATCTGTTTTCACCTGAGCACTACTAGAAGGTCCCCCTGATTCTTGAGACACTGGTGGAGGAATTTGAGGACCCCTGAAGATGTCATGAGCAATAAATGTCTCCTAAGAGATGTTGAGAAGGCTAAGATGATGAAGCATAATCTTCTTGATCAGGGAATAATGATAGAGACTGCTCATCTACTGAGGGTATGGATTTTTATGGACAAAATGGGCCATCTTTTCAATATTTTTGAACAAGAAATAAGGGAGGTTTAACATCCTCACCCTAGTAAAATGCATGAGAAACCTTATGTGATAGCTATACAGCCTGGAAAATTTTCCCTCCCAAGTGAAAATTCATGATGATTTTCATCATGGTGGCATAATTGTCTTGAAGGAATCTGAAAGGAAAAGGTCTTTTCGCCTCATTTCTGTACCTGGGTTTGATATAAGGCTCATAATAATGTTCATCCAAGTCCTGTTCCTTATACCACTTCTCCCCTGCATTCAGAATCCTAGTTGCATCCGCAATAATTGAAGTTATAACTGTAAATGTCACCCAAAGAGAGCCACCTCGTTGTCCTGAAGATGGGATACAAAATGTATGGTGAGCTCAGGGTGGTGTTGAACTCTCTCTACCTGCTCACAGAACTCGTAGCACCCTAGATGTATGAAAAAAGTGACATCTAACTGAGAGGCCTACAATTCTTTGAGGTTTGATGGATCCTCCCTAATAATTTTGCCTCCCTTGTGTGGTTTCCTCTGATGCCGAGGTCTATATGTCGAACTGTCACTACCTGTGTTCTACTCCTCCTCATAGCCTTAGTCTTCTTTATCCATGTTTGCAAGGTTTGAGGTTATACACTCTAAGAAAAGGGAGAAAGGGAATGAGTAAGAGTAATTTAGGAGTGAGGGGATGGGAGATGACCTTATGAGGTATTTTGGTAGACTAGAAAATGAAGGGAAGGATATGAATTATGAAAGTGAGGGAGAGGGGTTTGGGCCTTTTTTGAAATATAACTTGCGGGATAAAGGATTAGGGGGTATAGATGTTATGGAGTGATGTATGGAATGGATTTATGGTTTAGTAATAAGTGGTGGGAAAAATAGAGGGGATTAGGGTTTCTAGAATGTCATGGAGGGATAAACTAGGGTTTCATATTTGGCATGGTAAATTCCTTCAAACCCTGCAATTACAACTTTAATGATGAAGTAGAGGGAGTGAACTCACTTGTTTGAGAGATGAGAGTGTTGTTTGGAAGTTTTGATGACGTTTGGAGGCTTTCTCATCTTTCTTCTCAATGCATAGTGCCAACCACAGACACGTAGTGCCACCTCTTAACGTGTAGTACAGTATAAATTTTCACTGCGGAAACCTCCAGATGCACAGCACCGAGCCCAAATGCACAGTGCCAACCTCTCAACACGTAGCGCCAACGTTCCTACCTGAAACGTATAGCGCCAAACTGGAGAAGCACAATGCCACTTCACCACTTCTCCAAATGTGCAGCGCCAACCTCCAAAAGCGCAGCGCCACTTCACCACTGCTCCAAACGTGCAGCGTCAACCTCCAAAAGCACAGCACCACTTCTCCTTTGCCCAAAACTCACTCAACCTTTCCTCTTTTCCTCACTTTTTGACTCCTTCTTTGCCAAATGAGAATGATGAACTTGAAAATGAAATGTGAGACCTTATATAGGAGTAGATCTCTATTTTTCACTTGAAAACCCCACTTTCTAATGTTTCTTGACCTTTTTCAAAACTCTGTTTTTAATGCCTTTTGTTCTTTGTTTCTTTTCAGGTGGATAATGCTCAACTTGAACAAATTTTTACAGTGTTTCTTTGTCTTGAAGCAAGGAGAGATGCTTTGGTGCAACAGAGATCATTTATTACATAAAGTGACTAAAAATTACATAAGAAATAAAAATTAACTCAAAATACTCTGTTTTCACCTCAAAAACATGTTTTTTGAGATGAAAATTACATTATTTTAAAAGATAATTATATAGTGGCTATGACTTACTAGCCATCATACTTGACTTATTTATCATCCCCATACCTTTGTTGCCCTTTATTTACACTTTTAAATCATGCTCTTGACCTTGCAAATGAAACCCTAAGACCTAATGAAGCATGCCCTATGACCTAATGAAATCATGATTGCAAATTGACCATGAAACCATAATTCAAGATAACTTGAAGAAGGATCAAAAAGTATACTCTATGAGGGAGAATTAGATTTTCTGAAGAGAAGACAACCATCAGTGGATTAGTTTGACATGACCTAATGAAATGATGTAAGAATTTTCAGTATGAGCACCCTAAAATGAAAATGCAAAGAGCAAATTTGATCCTTGATGGAAGTATGCAGATACTTACACTAACAAGGTGATTGCATTAGACCAACTAGCCAATGAAGGCAAAGCATGCAACTGGTCCGACATGTTCACTCACAGGCTGAAGGAATAGGTAGCAGGAGCTTGACAGCTGACCAAAGGTCAGCAAGCAGAAATATAAATGTTTGCATACATCTAGGATGCAATCTATGCCCGCTAGGAGTTCCCGGGATTGAAGTGGGCATGGATACCAGCGGAAACCTCTGTGAACACTTATTGAAAACTATTTTCCGAATGAAACTTCCAAGGAGTCATCACCCAGCTGTCAGATCATCTTGTCACCCCGGTGTACAAGATGATATTTGAGTAGTATCCACCTTGCATGTCGAAGGCAGTAATGGAGTGATTGATCGACATAGTAATTGGTATGCCTCACCATCTAACACCTTCATACAGATGTACAATGTAGAGAAGCCTCTGCATGTTTTGCTGAATTTTGTGATGGACAAACTCGTCCTATAAGAAGTATCATGCCACATATCAGTAGGACTATCAGCTAGGCTACACCGGAAGAATAAGGGACCTTGGCCCACTCTTCCACTGTGGATTGGTTTTTAGGGGATATGGAATCTCAATCATACAGATGCCAAAACAAAGGAGATCAAGAAATATCCTTTCGACACCCGAAGCTATAATTCATATGACCCACGTTGTTTGATGAAGGATCACTACACGAGAGTACAGTTTTTATGGAACCACTGAGCATGTCCTTGGGTGGAGGAAGACCTATGGAGATATTGCTACATCTGCTCCAGGCTCATTGGACCAGTCGGCATCGTTGTGGAATGGTTAGCGAAGCAGCGTGAAGTAGCATCCAGAAGAGGACCAACAACAAGAATAGTATAGGTAAACATATTGGCGTGCGACAAAGTCTAGAGAAAGATTGTCAATAATGCAGAGGAAGAAAAAAGCTACAAGTTCAAAGAAGACCCACTTGTGCAGAAAGCAGCTTTGGCAATAGAGGCGAAGAGGCAACAATGTGATAAGAGGACCACGCAAAGGAAGATAGGAAAACAGAGGATGGAGGAAATGGTGAAAGAGCTGCATGAGTTGAAGGAGAAAATCCATAAGGAACAAGAGTTGTGTAGGCAGGAGAAGGAAGTGCAACAAAGATAGGTACAACATGGGGTGAAACATGTATAGACATATGAAATTGTGCCCGTACAAGTAGTAGATCCATCTGAACAACTGGCACAAAGCAGATAGGGTGAGCAGTCATAGGAGCAGGACCTCGCTCAAGAGATTGAACAAGCACTTGAGAATATGGATACAGATATGGAGCAACAAGAATTAGAGAAAGACATTGACCTCATCCCATACCATCAAGAGTTCTACCCACTAGCTTCATTGGATCCGGAAGCATAGCATGTCCTAGGTGACAAAGGAGATATTGAGATCCTTAGAGACAATCTAGAATGAGAGATGCATAACATATCATTTGACAAGTCGCAACATAGAGTTGTGCAATAATGCAGAGTGTCTACTCCAGATGACAACACATCTCCTATGTAGTTTGAAGAACGAGTGATCGTGTCTGACATGCACAAGCATCCAACAGCATTGGCCCATGCTACTAGAGCATATGTCGAAGCCACTAGCTCGAGTGTTTGCTTCGTGATAGCTGAGAATGAGTGAATGGCTAAGGAGTTAGAGATGACCAAGCAAGGAGGAGAACTGGTTACACCATCAGCCTAAGAAAAGTTGAAGAAGGAAATACTAGATGAATTATTGTCCCTTGAGACAGTTGTTGGGTCTTGAAATTCTCATTCATTTCCATTACACTTTCACTATTATGTCCATTATATCACCTCCATTTAACTACTATGTCACTACATTCATCCCACTTTCATTATCATTGGGCCACATTTATGTTTTTCCAAACTTTATTAATTCTTAGCCTTTTTAAGTGAATTTGTGGTTAAAATTACAAAATAATGTGCATATGCTTAAACCTAACAAGTGGGTTGAGATTGTTAACTTGTGTAGGTTAAACGGAGGCTTCTAGATGACCTTTATGTGGAACCCTAAGGCCAAATTCGAATTTGAGTGGAGAGAATCATGGGATCATGAGGATATGTGTCACATATCCTAATTGCATTGAAACTCTAAGAATACATGTGTCTTATCAGTTCCTATTTTGATTAGGACTCTAGAGGTAGAGGGAGAGATTCATAGACTCTCATTAATGAGATGGCTCCTCATCTTTTTGTATAAATAGGAGATCTCTCTCCTTCATTTTGGGGCTTAGATTTTTAGTTCTTAAGCTTGTTTCTTTTTTATAGCTCTTTAGCTTGGAGCATGTAGTTCTTCTTTGATGGCTTTGGAAAGCTTTGTAGAGCTTTTTTGTACTTTGTAATTTTGAAAAAATTGAATAATGCTTTGATGTTCTCAACATGGAAGGAGATGTGAAGTAGATGTCATGGAGCACATTAAAATGTAAGGTAGAGTAGATTTTTTTTTGAAGTTTTGCTTTGATTTTATTCGAGTATGTCATTTTATTGCTTTCAAGTTTGATAGTTTAGATTTTCCATTCATGCAATTTTAATTCATGCAACTGTGTTCAACTGGTTGATTGTAGATTTACTAACTATGTAATTTATGCTTGACAAAATATTCCAAGAAAGTAGTCTTCTTATTTTCTGATTGGTGAATTGGAGTATTAGAGAATATAGTAGATTAGTTTTTCCTTACATGTTCTTGCTTTTTGCTTAGTAGGTTGATTGTAGATTTATCTAACTGTGTAATTTATGCTTGACAAAATATTCCAAGAAAGTAGTCTTCTTATTTTCCGATTGGTGAATTGGAGAATTAGATAACACAGTAGATTATTTTTTCTTTACATGTTCTTGCTTTTTTCTTCGTAGGTTGATTGTAGATTTATCTAACTGTGTAATTTATGCTTGACAAAATATTCCAAGAAAGTAGTCCTCCTATTTTGTGATTGGTGAATGGAGCATTAGAGAACATAGTCGATTAGTTTTTCTTTACATGTTTTTGCTTTTTTCTTAGCGGGTTGATTGCAGATTTATCTAGCTATGTAATTTATGTTTGACAAAAATATTCCAAGAAAGTAGTCTTCCTATTTTCCTATTGGTGAATTGGAGCATTAGAGAACACAATAGATTAGTTTTTCTTTACATGTTCTTGCTTTTTTCTCAGTAGGATACTCATTACATAATTTCATGTCTCATTGAGTCTTTTTAGTTCCTTAAGAACGAAATTGGTGATATGTGAAGTTATGAATGGGACTTGATTTGTTTTTAGTTTTACTTTTTCCTTTAGTTTAAATTGCAGCAGTTTTATTTTTCTTGCTTTCTTTTCTTAGATATTTTGCTGGCTTAGATTAATCTAACTGTTCAAAGTTTTGATTTGTTTCATTTTCTCTTCTCTTTAGAAATTAGATTCTAACATAAGAAACAAAACACCCCAAAAAAACATAAACTATAAAACAATGAAGTAAGAAAAAAGGTTAACTAAGCACATATGTTGCACCACACTTCATCAATTTACGATACCCGGATTGATAATTTATGTAGAGAAATTTAGGACACTAAATTGACTAAACATTTTGGTGCTATTGCCAGGGAAGTGTAATTAGGAGACTTTATTTCTTACGTCTAAAAAAAAATATTTCATAATTCTTGAGTATGCTCTCCTCCTGCACTTTGTGTGATCTAGAGGATCAGAAAAATAATTGTTATGTTTAAGAAAAATTGGGGGACAAAATAAACTTCGTCATTTCATTTGATTCAATATAAAAAAAATCCAACTACCATGATAGGTTCAGCTGTCCAAGATTGACAGGTTATGGTTTGTAGTGGTCCTCAAAACACTATGTCATGTTTTAATAAGATTCTGCAAATTAGTTGTGGAATGCAACTTGATTCTGCAGCTAACTATGAATTCTGTAGCTAATCCAAGGTTTGGCAAGTTACAACTATCCAATGAAGAAACCGACCACTTGGGCATCCCCGGAATCATCCCAACATGGATCCTATCCTAGTCACCCAGCTCAGATTGATAAAAAACCAGCCTAAGACCTCAGTCAAAGTCCTGTTTTTAGCATATTTACCTTGAAGTATTTACTGCCTGAAATTGAAAACCATTAATAATTTTTATAAATTTTACAATTTCAGATAAAAAAGAAAAAGCAACTCAATGGCATCACTCCTTTGGTCTTTATTGATGATATCTTCGCCCTATAATACACTCCACAACAATTTCACGTCCACTTTGTATGGATCCCTCATGCTGCCAATAAGTTGAACCAATGCATCGCTAACCTTGCAATATGATTTCCAGGGCTTTAACATGTCAATTGTTCCCAATCCAACGACTTTAATTCAACATTACAAACACCATGCATAGTCTCTCGATCATGGTTTTGTTAAGTGATTCCCCACTCTTCTTTATGAAATGGCTTCGTGACTTTTCAAATAGTGTGTTCTTCATTAGTGTGCCTTTCCTGTGGTTGGATTGGAAATTTCTTATCTCCCACATAGATTTCCAATAAGGATCAATAGTGTGCACACTACCACTGTCAAACAAAGGTGTATTGTCTTATCCATGATTCGAAATTTCACAACTGAATGCTGCAATTCAGGAAAATGAAAAAAAGAGAAAAACATTAAACTTCAACTGCATGATTTGGCCAAACGAAGACAAATTAGGGAAAAATAAAACATGGGTTTTTTCGGCAATAGGGTCAATTAGATAACTCAAAAATAATTTTAAGAAATTTGAAGTGGTTTGGGAAAATTTTGAAGTTTTTTGAAGCCCATTTTTGCATGCCGCGAGAGAGAAAAACAGAAATTGAAACATGAACAACCTGATTGATTTAATTCAACTGCTTGGAAAGGGGAATTCTAGTTTGATTATGTGTTGGCATTTACTCCACCATGTCTCCCACCTTTTAATGCCACCCGTCTGTAACTCATTAACACCTGTTAACAGAAATCCTAATTGAATACGACTCTGTTTAGTGATTAACTCCATTATGTGAACCGGTTGGATACGACTCTTCACAGCTGCTTGATAGACGTGGCATGGATCTTCTTGGCATTGAATATTGAATTTAATGACTAACGGTTTCTCTCCCAACTCGTTCTTCAGTTACTGCTGATTATATGTATCCAAAAATCACAAGACTCTTCTCTTTATTTCCACGTTGTAGAGTTTTAGATTTGGTGTGATCTTATGGGAGTTGGCTACTTTACGTATGCCACAGAGTGGAATGAATCCAATGCAAGTAGTTGGTGTTGTTAGTTTTTAGAATCATCACCTTAATATTCTTGGGAGTTGTCTTAAACATGAGCTATGGCTCAGAGTATGCATGCCTAAACAAAAAACAGCTAAACTCTATTAAAGGAAATGTAGAAGGCCATGGCTATCTCATTCAACAACTATGAAATTTTGGGAAATGTTTCTTGAGAATTGTCAAATACAAAACAAGTTTGAGTGTTGTAGTAGTTCGTCTGCAGAATAATCTTCTCTAAATACAAAAAAAAAAAATCAAAATTGATGGTTGGTTGTCTTTTAGTTGTGGAATTCAGCTCTATTCTGTAGCTAACTGCCAATTCCACAGCCATTTTCATACTTTTTTATGTTACAAGTGTCGAAAATGAAACGAGCCACATGGGTAGTTGGGAAAATGTTAGTACATGTATGGTGTCCTATCCATTTGATCCAAGTCGATGAAAAGACCCCGGTCAAAGTGAAGTCAAGGTGTGTGTTATCACTAAGTCACCACACTAAGTCACTGAATGTAAAAAAAAAAAACAATTTTGAATCAATGAAATGTATAAGTTATTTGCTCACTTTTCTAAAGGTATTGATTAATTTTGGATTGATGATGAAAAATGAATGGCTAACTTTTTATTCCAGATTTTTAGCTACAGAAACTGTGCACATTCCGCAGCTAAAGTCCAATTCCGCAGCTGATCTAATTCCGCAGCCAAACATCAATTTGCAGCTGAAAAACCTCATTGTTCAAATCAGCCTAACTTTCTCATACGAAATCAGATTTTGATGATTCAAGTATCATTGGAAAGATCTCGACAAGATCTACACAATGAGAAATCCATCATCAAAGTTTGAAACAATAAATAATGAAATAAATTGTTGAAAATAAGCAACATTCAACTCAAGGCACTAATTCCAAAGTAGGTATAAATTCTTTTGATTTTTCCTTTGAGAACTTCTTTCATTAATACAAATTCTTAGTTTTGTGTAAACATCACAAGTAGAGAGATTGATCACCTCTCTCCTTTGATAATCTTACATTCCATTGTAGAAGAAGTATTAGTTTTTTTTGGAGGTTCCAGGAGGAAGGACAAATGACTACAAGAGAATGTTGTCTCTCTAAGAGACCAATTTGTTTCATAAGAGGATGATTAGCAACAAAGAGGAAATATGCTAATGCAAAATGAAATCCAAATACTTGAAAAATTTTCAGATACTATTGTCTCCATCACATCCATACCTCGTAATAAACCATTCACCTCATTTCACTTCATATTTTCCATTTAGATTCACATACACTTTCCATCTCTTTTTGTCCATTCATAACCCACAAATAAAAGCAATAGGCTCATTCACATGCCTATTGCCCATTGCCATTTCTGCTTTCCATTGCCATCTTCCATTTTTATCTTCCCTTTCTTGTCATTTCATTTCACAAATAAGCCCTGCTTCAATTCAAATTATTGAATCCATAGTCCTTTGAGTCTAAGTTCCTTGTTGACACCATGAGGCTTGCATGCCTTAATGGAAAGTCCTCATGCTGAAGAGCAATGAGAATACATTAATGTCCTTCGTTCATCAGATCTTCTAGATGACTCGACATCGGAAAAATTATTCGTACCTAGCAAAATGTGTTTGGGAATCTTGACTCTCATTGTCATCAATGGTGAGAGTTCTTGTGTTGACTAGTGGCATCCATTAATGGCCACTAAGTCAACAATTTCCTGCTACGTTTGACATGAAAACATCTTTTCACATTGTAGGAATTGTGCCAACGAATTTTGAAGACATGAAGAATATTATTTTTAGCATTTTGGGGCAGATTCAGCAAGTTTTAGTAGAAGCAATAAAAATCCATCTTACCCTTCATCCATGACTCTTCTTGTTCAGCCACTTGAAGAAGATTATGATCAGAATTTTTGAAGCCACCATGCATACAACTCATCCATTTGAAAGGGTAAGTTAAGGTATGTCATTTTCTATAACTTTTGACCATAGAATTCCATAAAATTCTAGAATGATAATTGTTGGAAAAACATTTCTCTTCCTCATTTCCTAAAATTTTCAATACCATTAGTTGGGGGGAATACATTCATCTTCATATATTGCCATGTCCATATCATATTCAGGAGCCCACATACTTCCAACATATATTAATTATTACATTGATATTATGAGCATACAATGAATTTTCAAAAGTGCTTAAAGGATAAATTGGATACAAACAAAATTATGGTTGTCATACAAGAACCATCCATCATGCAATCCAATAAAGATATACTTTGCAACAATAATCAAAATATCATTATGCAAAGTTGAAAGATCAAAATAGAATTCAACAACAAAATATGGTTGTAACACAAGAACCAACCATGTTGCAATTCTTTGCAGAAGTATGAAGATATCAAATAATATTATGCAAAGTTAAGCCAAAGCTCAAGGATCAAAAGAATTAATGTAATATATATTGCATGAGGACATGCAATAGCTTCAGTTGGGGGGTATGTTGGGTCTTGAAATTGTCATTCATTTCCATTACATTTTCACTATTATGTCCATTATATCACCTCCATTTCACCTCCATTTCAATACTATGTCACTACATTCATCCCACTTTCATTATTATTGATCCACTTTTATGTTTTTCCAAACTTTATTAATTATTAGCCTTTTTAAGCGAATTTGTGGTTAAAAATTAGAAAAATAATGTGCATATGCTTATACCTAACAAGTGGGTTGAGATTGTTGACATGTGTAGGTTAAAAGGAGGCTTCTAGAAGACCTTTATGTGGCACCCTAAGGCCAAATTCGAATATGAGTGGAGAGAATTAGGGATCATGAGGATATGTGTCACATCTCCTAATTGTATTGGAACTCTAAGAAGACATGTGCCTTATCAGTTCTTATTTTGATTAGGACTCTAGAGGTAGAGGGAGAGATTCATGGACTCTCATTAATGAGATGGCTTCTCATCTTTTTGTATAAATAGGAGATTTCTCTCCTTCATTTGGTGGATTAGCTTTTTAGTTCTTAAGCTTGTAGATTTTTGGTAGCTCTTTAGCTTGGAGCTTGTAGTTCTTCTTTGATGGCTTTGGAAAGCTTTGGAGAGCTTTGTTGTACTTTGTAATTTTGAGGAATTTAAATAAAGCTTTGATGTTCTCAACATGGAAGGAGATGTGAAGTAGATGTCATGGAGCACATTAGAATGTAAGGTAGAATAGATTTTGTTTTCAAGTTTTGCTTTGATTTCATTCGAGTATGTCATTTTATTACTTTCAAGTTTCATAGTTTAGATTTTCCATTCATGCAATTTTAATTCATGCAGGTGTGTTCAACTGGTTGATTGTAGATTTATCTAACTGTGTAATTTATGCTTGAATTTTTTTTCCAAGAAATAGTCTTCCTATTTTCTGATTGGTGAATTGGAGCACTAGAGAACACAGTAGATTAGTTTTTCTTTACATGTTCTTGCTTTTTTCTTAGTAGGTTGAGTGTAGATTTATCTAACTGTGTAATTTATGCTTGACAAAATATTCCAAGAAAGTAGTCTTCCTATTTTCTGATTGGTGAATTGGAGCATTAGAGAACACATTAGATTAGTTTTTATTTACATGTTCTTGATTTTTGCTTTGTAGGTTGATTGTAGAATTATCTAACTGTGTAATTTATGCTTGACAAAATATTCCAAGAAGTAGTCTTCCTATTTTCCAATGGTGAATTGGAGCATTATAGAACACAGTAGATTAGTTTTTCTTTACATGTTCTTGCTTTTTGCTTTGTAGGTTGATTGTAGATATATCTAACTGTGTAATTTATGCTTGAAAAAATATTCAAAGAAAGTAGTCTTCCTATTTTCTGATTGGTGAATTGGAGCATTAGAGAACATAGTAGATTAGTTTTTATTTACATTTTCTTGCATTTTTCTTAGTAGGTTGATTGTAGATTTTTCTAACTATGTAATTTATGCTTGACAAAATATTCCAAGAAAGTAATCTTCCTATTTTGTGATTAGTGAATTGGAGCATTAGAGAACATAGTAGATTAGCTTTTCTTTACATGTTCTTGCTTTTTGCTTAGTAGGATACTCATTACATAAGTTCATGTCTCATTAAGTCTTTTTAGTTCCTTAAGAACGAAATTGTTGATATGTGAAGTTATGAATGGGACTTGATTTGTTTTTAGTTTTACTTTTGCCTTTAGTTTCAATTGCAGCAGTTTTATTTTTCTTGCTTTCTTTTCTTAGATATTTTGTCAAGCTTGGATTAATCTAACTGTTGAAAGTTTTGATTTGTTTCATTTTCTCTTCTCTTTAGAAATTATATTCTAACATAAGAAACAAAACCCCCAAAAACAACATAAACTATAAAACAACAATGTAAGAAAAAAGGTTAACTAAGCACATATGGTGCACCACACTTCATCAGTTTACGATACCTAGATTGATAATTTATGTAGAGCAATTCAGGACACTAAACTGACTAAACAACAATCATGCGGGCATTGTATTCCAAATTTGATACCATGCATAAGGTAGTTTTCCATCTCAACGGTTGGTAGTAGTAATGTGCCAGGAGAGCATGTATCTTATCAAACTTTCATATTGATGTTGACTAGATGCAAACATGGATAATGAGATACAATGGGGTCCTGTTACACTTTCCCAAGATGATGAAGCCCAGAGCGGTCGAGCTGAAGGCACACATATATAGTCAGATATGGAACTATGAAGATTTCTCGCGGCTCATCACTAATTTGCAGGATTCCCATGCATGGGTATTTAGGAGTATGGATTTATTGTGTACGAACATGTGATCCCATCTATTAGGACAATCACCGAGGCAAAGGGAAAGGCACAAGTTTGACTGGAGCTTGACTCATACTTTGACAAGTTGATGCACATAGCCACCAACACAGACTTGGTGATCAATGCAGACACCATGCATCAGTATGTCGTTGGTCCAGCCACACTTAAGACAATGATGCGCATGTTATTAGATGAGTTGGACAGAGGAGCCAAAGCAGTGTACCCAGATGCTACAGAGGCAAGAGTTTGTTTCCAGAAAGATGTCACCATAGAGTACACGGACACCATCGCGGACTACCAAGCTTGGCATCAGCTCACTATTGTCGACCATCATGACAATGTAAAAGAGATGGTATTGCCATAGTTTTCCAAGTCATAGTGATGTCTTGCAAGCCTTGCTCAATCCTTTTTTTTCTGACATGGGTACATGTGCAGATTGTATGTAACATCTTGTCAAGTGGAAGTTGAAGTGTGAATAGTTGAATGTAACAGTCATAGAGTAGATGAAGAGTCATGAGGGTAGATGAATAGTCATAAAGGGGAATGTCAAGGGCCACACCACCCTTTGCTATATATAGTCCCTCATAACTCATTGTATGGGATTTTGGCCAGTAAAGCTTCGGATAGGAGTTTCTTAGAGAAAGCTTTGAGAGTATTGTAATGAGCCTTGTCTTCTTGACAATGTAGAGCTAGTATATCTCTTTGGAGGTGTAGGTGGTAGCGACTGTAATGTTCCATTGTCGAAACTAGTGGTTGGTCATGGTTTTATTGTATGATTGGAACTTTCACTTCTTAATATAATATAGCCAACATGTTTCATGCATGTGTTATTATTTTATTTCAGCCAGCTTATTTACTCTAATGATATATGTATCAGTTTGCTGACGCATGCACGTATGGACTTTTCTGTATAAGTATATATGAATCTTACCAAAATGTGTTGTTGGTTTAACCATAACTTTGGATTGGTAGCTTACTTACCTTCCAGTTTTTTATGCATCTTTTCGCATGTGTTCCCTTCTTAACAATATGATTTCAGAGGTTTCCAAGGGGCAAACTCACCTCACCCTCTGTGTGTTAGAACCGTTCATGCTCCTTCCTTGACTTGTTGTATATGTCACACCCTTTCTATCAACAGGGACATCTTACTTTCCTCTATGTGCAATTGCAGTCAAGGTGATATCGTACAACCGACTGTTGGGACTCCTACACGAAATGTATGAGGTCTAGTTGGGACTTCTTGCTGGGGAGATCCCCTCACATGTAGGCGGGTCAAGCACTGTCAACAGGTAGCTTCAATATACTCTAACTTCTGATCTAGAAGCCCATTTACGTATTTCCACATACCATTGGAAGGATTATTGAAAGCAGTATCCAATAGAGAGGGTTTGATTTAGTTTTGAGAACTTCTATGGCTTGGAATATGGCTTCAAACATCACCACTCTTTTTCACTTCGAACAACTGAAAACACATTTTGCACTGAGTGAAAAGACCACCTTAGGGTCAAACATCACTAGATTTGTCTCTACCAAATTTATCTAAGGCTCTATAGAATTTGTTCCAAGCAGGGCTTCCAGGACTAGTAACTCAACCCACAACTATCGACGAGCTTCTAGAGCATTTTTATAACTAGGGCTTCCAAGACTAGTAAGTCAACCCACCAAGGGCTTCCAGAGCATTTGTCCAACCAAGGCCTGTAGGGCTAGTAACTCAACTCAAGTTTTTACAAGGCTTCCAAAGTGTTTTTCTAACCAAGGCTTCCAAGAACTAATGATTTGACCAATAGCCAAAGGCACAAGAAAACAAAAGTTAAACCCACAACACGATGGCTATCCAGGAAATAGCAAGGGTAGGTAAAAACCACCATCAATCGAGGACTCTTCCATGCCAATGACAACCAAAAAACTACATGCATATGCAAATCATGTAAAAAATATCAAGGAAATCATACATTCAATTCGATCCCTAAAAAAGAAATCCATTGTATTCGTTGATCTCGATGTCCACTTGTGCTTTACTACTTTTCCTTTTCCTTATTACTCCAACTTCCAGGTATGCCACACTCCTCGAAGAGTGGTCCAAGAAACTCTAAGTTTCCAAGAGTATGAGAGAGAATAGAAGGGAGAGCCATAAGTGAACTCATAAAATTCTATGAACTAGTCCTCAAAAGCCTTTTTATCAATCAAGCCTCTATTTTCGTCAATTTCCATTATTTTCCTTCATTTTCCTCCTCACATGCAACCTGTGATTTTTCACCTTCCTTTTCTCCTATTTTCCATTATTTTCATAAATAAAATGCCAATTAATGCCACTTTGTATTTTCAAATCCTTTGTCATTGCCTTTGCCAATTTCCTTAGCCATAATACACCAGATGAACACCTACTAGGATGTTTTTCCCACCACTCATCTTATAATATGTGTCCCATGACCGTGGTATTATATATTTTTAGATGGATTTTTAACCAGGTATGTTATAAAACCCTTCCGCTTGGGGAACACCATCCTCATTGTTCAATGGCACCTACAAATAGAAAACCGATGAAAAAAAACATACTTCCAATGGATATTTATAACACGACTCGTTGCAGTATTTACAATAATATACATGTATACACATATGTACATTTTCTCAACCAACAAATAAAAGGATACGATGCATGCATCTACAAAAAGGGAATACAAAGGCTTACACCTCCACCCTAAAGAGTAGTACCAAGATTCACCTCCTTCCCAGGAAGTCCTGAATCCACTACCAAAGTCAAAACTACATCCAATTCCTAGCACCACAATCCTACACCACTTGTCCTCTCAGTGAACAGTTACCGACACATTTTTCTATGGAATATCCCCAATATGGATTTGATTCCATCTAGTGATGCTAACGAAAAAAAAAAAACATTTTCAACCTTCCCTTCTCTGCTACAAAGTCCCTCAGGAAATCCATTCACCCCCTTTTGCGCAGTCACACATCTTCCAAGTTTCGTAGGCATCCCCTTCTCTACTATACAGTCCCTCGGGTGACCTATCCCTTTGCAAGGTTTTCTCGCATCAGAAGTCCAAAAGCCAAGGAATATCCTTGCCTCAAAACCATCATACCGGTCATAGCATTCCCATGGAAATCAATGGACAGTATTGGGTACAACTCTCTCACAATGGCCCTACTCCTGAAGTGCTTTACGAACATATCGTTTCCTGTTTCAATTCCTTTCATTGATACTGTTAATTCTGGTAGCCAATTTTAACCACCCAACTAGGAATTTCATGCTTTCTTGTACCAATCACATAATTTCCATTAGATTCAAAATGAATTGAAATAAATTCAAATCATACCTTCTCAATGGCCTGCCAATGAGTTACACTTCCAATCCTATTTACTGCCTATCACAAGAAGTAAAACTAGCTCTTTTCCAAATCGACATGCATAAACATATCACAACTGGTTAGCTCAAAACACAACCATCATAGATGAAAATCATGAATCACATGTAATCATCATAAACCATAATCATAAATCACATGTAACCATCATAAGTTTGTATCATAGATCACACATAATAAAAATGAAATAAAATACTAATACTTATCTTTTAATTAGTTCTTCACTTCTACCTTTATCATTTGTCCTTTTCATACACACACCAAATTGGTTGCTACACACAGCAAACACCCAGTGCATTTTTCTTTTCTTCAATCACGTACACATAGACAATGTACATCACAACACATACATCCACACACAACATACAACACCATACAATACATACACCTACACCTGATATACAACACATACACCTACACCTGGTGTACAACAAAATACAATGCATACACCTACATTCGATGTATAACACAACACAATACATACACCTATAGCCAATGAAAATTTTAAGGACGAAAATTTATCTTAAAGTTTAAAAACCTTGGCAAATCTTACTAGTCCCTAACATGCAAACTATAAAATGTTTAGCGATATCTTTGTAAAAATACTCAATTTATAATGATTTTATATAGTCTCTATAAAACTTTGGCAATTTTTAAGGTAAAATAATTTTATGATATAAAATTTGGGCAAATCATTTTTAGGAAAAATGGAAATTGACGAATCATGTTTTTGGAAAAACCATAGAAAATTAGCGCACCTGCGAATATTATCCCCTAAAACATTCCCTGCCTATATCCAGTGTACAACACAACACGATACACATGTCAGGATACCATGACTATGCAATGCACATACATAATACTGCATGTACACAACACAACATGTATGACATGAAAATAATACCACATGTTCACCAGTACCATCTGTAAAACATGTACATAGTACCACATGTACACAACACCACCTGCAAAATGTCTACACAATGCTAAATGTACAACACATTACCTATACATCGTGTACACAATACCACATGTACACAACACCAGATGCACGACATGTCAACGATGCCACATGTGCACATTGCCACAAGCATGACATGTGCACAACACCACTTGTACACAGTACCACATGTACAACATTGACATGACACTGCATGCACACATCACCACATGTACAATCATGCACACAACACTATATGTACATATCACCACAGGTACAATGTGAACACAACACCATATGTACAAAGAACTGCATATACAATAGTTGAATAGCACCATATGTACACAACGTTGCATATCTAACATATGCACAACACCAGATGCACACAAAACCGCATGTCCATCATGCACACAATAAAATATTTACACAACACCGCATATCCAACATGTACATAACACCATCTATACCAAACATCGCATATGGAATATACAAACAACACCATATATACAACATGAACACAACATCATAAGTACATAGTACCATATGTTACATGTACACATCACCATAGGTACAATCACTAAATATACAAGATGAAAAATATATACACAATAGTAGTATTGCACATCCAAAAACACACTATCTTTATCAAGCAACTTTGCTTCCAGTGTCTCTCTACCATCCATGCTTATCCTAGCATGTCGTGAATCACGTTGTTTTCATTCCACTATTGTATCTCTCAACATTACCTATCCATAATGTAAACATATACATAATACAATCACATAATATTAAGTCATATCCACATCACACTAGCCTCATAGATCTATCAAGGCTACTCTACCACTTGATTCCCCATGAAACCAGGAACCTCATCATGCCATTCACTCACATAAGCAATCATTCCTCCACAAGAATGATCCTTGACATACATACATACATACATACATACATACATACTCATGTATCTATAAAATTAACATAAAAAATCATGATCTCATCAGATAGCGTCACAAATACAAGCATATATACATTATAATAATCATGATCACAACATAATTACCAAATATCATAAGTTCAAGGTTAAGGGAACTTCCTTGCTCTATGCACACCATGCACAACATTGAGAACAATAGTTCCTAAAATAACCAAGGCATCTAATGCCTCAAATACATTTACTTTACCTTTCCAGCTACCTTCTTCATTTTTGTGTCACCACTTTCCATTTACCACAATCGACCCAACTAGTCCAACCGATTGTCATATTCTTACCTTCAACTTCCCTTACTCATGCACTGAGATTCATCCAGCCCTTACATTACCTGTCAGGTATTAGACAACTCTCCCTAAGCTCCATTAACTTCCTCTTTCCCTACCAATTCCCAAGACTCTCAAAACATAAAAGGAAATACCAAGAAGAAAACAAGAGAAAACCATGAAAAACAATAGTAATACAACATCAAAAACAAAGTGGCAAGGCGTTTTACTAGACGTAATAAAAACCCATAAATCAAACTTAGACAAATAAAAAAATAATGAAGCAAGAAAACTTCGATCAAACACGATGACTCAACCCCATTTGTTCCCAATTCCTCGAAAGAAAATATTAACTTTAGCCTTCTTCAAGATTTCATGGCAGTCTCTTTTCCACACAAATCCTTGTATCATATTTCCATAAACACATAATTTTTAATGTATAAATCAATATAACAATACACATGTTACCATAGCTTGTTGTATCAAGAAATATGTCTTGTAACTAAACACATCCATGCCATCTCTCAAGGGATTCCAATCCCTTGACAAATCTAGCTACAAGTAGAAACTAGCTAATATACTGATCAAATACATGCTCATGAATATTCCGCATATCCACATAATGTCAGAAAAAATCAAGGTGAAGAGGACTTCCTGTATGTAAATAACTCATTCATTTGGAATTGTGGTTTACAAACATAGCTAAAGGGATTCTCACCCAATTCCTTTATTTTACTTTGTTGTAATCGAGTCTTATTATGTATTGTCACATCACCTGACTGTTAGTTATGTCAACATATCAATTGTTACCTTGTCACACTAATACTAGGCATGTTTCCTGCAACTGTTCACACATGTCGATCACATGTTCCAAAGATCAAAACATCATGTCTATTAATTGAAATCAACTTTTTCGAAGACTAACAACCATGTCATAATAAAATAATAGTCAAGATCATAATATTGCAAATAGAACACGCTTACACTCAAGTACATATCAGTTGCCTCACCACATAATGCGTTAGTGCAACCATCTTAAAACAAGACCATTTATTCATGCAATCTTTCAAACACATACTCATATCATGTAATTAATCAAACATTCAAACAATCTTACAAACATACCATGTTAAATAAACCCACTAGATGACATAATCAAATTGATACCTTAATTTATCTCAGGGGAGGCTATTTTATCTGCATAATCAATCTAGATTAGCACGGTATAACTTCACAACATATCAACTATAAATAATGTCATTATATTCATAACAATAACTAGCTAACATGTTCACATCATAAACTCCTAAAAAAATTTCATTCATGCAAAACAATAACATATGCACCATCAGTCTAGATTAGTACAACACGATATCAAAAATAGATCGACTGGTATTTTAATGTCATAACCCTTACCATATGCATAGACTAATCCATATTAGCACGATATATATAACATCAAGATCTTAGGTGCAATGAACATAAACATCATTCATATGACCACAATGTGAATGACAATAAGTTTTTATCATTCATGACTATCCAACACGTGTGAATATGACTACACTGGTTAGCTAATGTCTATCACACATGTAACCATAAAAAAAATAAACTAACAAACATGTACGTAAGGCTAATGCTTATAAAAACTAGTAATCAACATACCTGCATACCCACCATGTAAACCGGTATGACAATATTCTCTTACCCTAGGGTCTAGTGCTGCAACATCGCTCTAACAGTCTACATCTCTTACTCTATCTCAGCTAGCACATCAACATCATAACATACCAATAGCATGATGGTGACACAAGACCACAAAAACGACCATGACAATGCATCTCTTACCTATCATAAAGGCATAACCATGACCATGACAATGCATGCATAACAACATATAGAAGTTGACAAGCATAAAAAATGCATATACAACCAACATGCATTCATGATTAAAGCATCCCAAAAAAATCATCATCAACTCTACATGGAAACACAACTGTAACAATGACCTCCACCATGCACACATAACAAGCACATGTACAACTTTCATGCATGCATGACAAATACATTCCACCCATCTAGTCCAAGTGTTGAGTCATGCTCCGATAACACTTTGTAACACCCACCTCTCACATCTACCCAAGTAACTGGCCAACCATGGTAAACATGCGACAAAGAGTTACTATGATATGATTCAACTCCCTATTTAGTAGTTAAGGAAGTGTAACCAATGAAACATAGAAAACATGACCTACTACACATGGAATAGAACCCCCAGGATCCATCCAACCCATCCAGGTGACTAGCCCTTGAGCAAAGTTGACTGTTTCTACATTAAATCCTTAGCTCTTCCCTTTAAATGGGCTTTCATGTGACTGGGACTTGTTGTGCTATACAAAAACCCCCCCATTTAAAATTTTTCTTAATCTTATTCTAAGATGCTAAATAGGAAATAGGGTCCCTTTAGCTTGTAAAAAGAAATAAAACCTTTACATAGAAATAAATTTCTTTGCTTCTTGCTTTTTAAATAAAAAGTGCTTCAAAAAACCATCTAAAAAATCAAACATCACAAATCGCATTCGCTTAAGGCTAAGGGACATTCAATCCGAATAATCATGTTGTGATGCGAAAGTCTCAATCATAGAGCTTCTTAACCAAACCATTAACAAACATGTGATGCGATAAAGCTATCGCATACCACAGATTCCAAACAATATGTTTTAGTAGTCCATTGAAACCTGGCGATGCGATATGATTCTCGCATTTTGCATAACCCGAAAACCAAAGGAAGCTAACCCCAAAAACTTGCGATGTGATATACATTGATTGTATATCATGATCCTAGTGGAAACAAGTGATACTTACCTCAGGGACACGTGATGTGATTTCAAAACATAATAAAGTGGTTCAATAATAATAAAGGGAAAACACCATTCGGGCGAGTCAAATGAGGAATTACCCAACTCTATATTCTAGGTCATCACTTATCGCAATCGCAGAAATTCAAAAGACTCTTGGAACATGACACCTATAACTCCTAACTTTTGATATGTGATCGCTCTTTACATATTAAAATAATATATTTAAATTACTCATCACGAAACTGGAAAGTTTATGGCAGACATTCTAATAAGACCTTTGGAAATCTACGATGTGGTCTATTCATTGAGCATTAAAGTTTCACGTCATTGGTTATAGCAAAGCATTAAGAATAGTGATGATCACAGGTCCTTCAAGATTTCATCCTTCGTGTTAGTATCAAGTTATAATAAGAAATCTTTCGCATCAAATGCTCCTATTTCGATTTTCATCTGTCCTTCTTTCAATACTTTGTTTACAAGCATTGAGTTTCTCTAAAAGTTTTAGCCTATTACTGTCCTCTATTTCATTTTCGCAGTTTGAATATGGAATTATCCAACCATAAAAAATGTGAAAGAAAGCTCGAAAGATGAAAGCTCCCCCTGCAGTGGTGGAAGGACAGGAAAAAATTGTATTGATCTCAGATACCACATGTCAATATTGTGGGAAAGTTTCATTGGAAGGCATACATGATATGTTAGAAATGGAAAAGCCAAAGGTAACTGAGAGACATGCAACAGCTGATGGACCTGCAGAGTCACAAAACACACTTGGTGATTTAGTCAACTGTTTTCTTCATCAAATAGCGGCCCACCCAAAGGTTTTGGCGTATAATGACATGGTAAAATGGGTAATTGAAAGCATCAATATAACGAACATGACACTCTTCACAGTTGACGGAAGAATGTTTGGATCTTTCAAGCCTTAAGACTTGAAGAAAATGTATCATTTGCCAGAGCCTCAGAAGTACTACAATAAGGCATTCCTTGAAGCTTTCTTGAAGCAAAATCAAATAGAGTCTGACCCCATAAGTCAATGTAAGCACTTCCGTAACAAACACAAGCATGAATCATATGTTATGTATTCCGTGGACTCCCTAGCATCTCCATATTGTTATGTTTCCGCAATGATGTGTAGACTATTTGAAAGTTCCAACTCTGCTAAGTTTTCCATTGAAATGGTTCCATTAATAGAAGCAGCACTGAACTCTTTTGTAATGGATTGGGCTAATATCCTATCATACAAAATGTCCATTCAAATAATTGATTATAGGAAAAATGTGTTTGTTACCACCCAAGTTGTTCCTCCATTTTATATGAGTGCCTATATAGTCGATACCATTTGTTTCAATTCCGATTTTCCCATCATGGGATGGAAATGGACTATCCAGGACCCAACCCCTATCCATGTTTATGATAAATGCCTATGCCAGAGACGATATAAGAATCATTTCTACAAAATTTATCATGGCTTCATGGCTTCATCCTAACTTCAATTGGGAGTTGGTTTGGGGAAGAGTTATTCACATACATTAGGGTTTTTGGTAGCATTACCAACCCGCATGTCCTTTCCCTATATGTTCCATATAAACTATTAGCTAGGGAAATAGCTTATCAGACAGTTGAAAAAGGGCTTATGAAAAATATCAAAGATGCCAAGAAAGAGTTATGGCCCGCCTTTCTTGTTTGATGTGGCATCTATTCATTACATGACTATAAACATGCCCAAATTGATGTCGAGAAAAGAAAGGGTTTGAAACTAGTTGTTATTCCTAAAAGACAGTATGACCCGAATAAAGTTGCTTTTAATTTTACTACTCATGTAATGGATAAACAATTCATCCATGAGAAAGATGAATTTGATGACTTATTCACATCAGCACAAATATTCACACAAGTGAGCCACATGGGAGAAATCAAGTTGGAATTAGCAAAAATGGACCAATTCACCCAATACAAGATGCAAAGGCTTCAGACAGTACCACTAGACTTATTGAATATTGCACCAGTAATCCAACAAATAGAGCAAAGCATAGAGCAGGATATAGAGAAAACTTATGGTGTAGCCAAGACAAGCGAGAAGGAAAGTGAACAGATGGACACAAATGTTCACATTGATTCGATATTGATCAAATAATGGGAACAGTTTGATCAACAGATTAAAGGTCAAAGTGATACCCAAAATGTTATCACAATGGAACCCCCCTTAAGACAACAACCCATGATTCATGATCCAGTGATTGAATTACTATCGAGCAAGGACTCAACTCTAAAGGAAATTTAGGTAATCCCTAAGTATCCTTCATTAGAGATTACACTGAGCATAGAGGAAATTCCACTGTTGGATGTGTTTTATAGCCCTAAGCATAGAGCTGTAGTCAAAAGGAAACAAAAAAAGAGAAATATAAACCAAGCATCAGCAAGAGTTCCTCAAGGTGAATCCATGAATGTCATCTAGAAAGACTCAGAGGTCAATCCCTCTAAGGACCTGACCAGATTATCTCAGTTTGCAGGAGCGTATACAGCTTCCATGATAGATAAAGCAACCAAAGTTAATCAATTGGTCAAGGAAAAAGATCAAAAGATTAAAAACATTGAAGCACAGTTAAGGGTGGAAAAATAGAGGATTGATCAACAGGCTATTGAAAGACAACAACAGTTATCTCAGATGTTTGAACAGCTAAAACTGGCACATCATGAAGAGATTAAATCTAAGGACGAGAAAATAAATCAGATACAGCTCTCAATGGAGCAATTCAAAGGCAATCCCAAAGTTGAAGAGTTTATAAAGGAAGCCTTAGAAATAAATAATTTCTTATCCCAATAGCTAGCCTAACTCTACCAAAAGATATCTCTCATTCATCCACTATGTATCAAAACCAATGCACAGATAGGTCAAGCAGTTAACTCTAGGTTGGAATTCAAGGATGCAGATGACAAAATCACATGTTTCATCTCTTGGCAAAGCACAAAAAAGGGAAGGGCAACTAAATTGCCAGTAATTGAAGAATCTCATAAAGAGATATTATTTTCAGAATGGGAGACATAGCTGATCAAAGCAGAAAGAGCAACTTCAAGGGCCAGGGCAATGAGGAATAATATCATTGAGCTAATAAATGATAACTTACACAGCGCCAAATTAATTTTTCAGTTTTCACCAAAAAATCTTCCAAAAGAAAAAGTATTGGAAAAACAATGGAAGCAAGATTTGAATACCAAAGAGGAGCAACTCAAAAAATTAGAAAGCCTCAATTGGGATACATATTAGTTCTATTTAGTCAAACCGCATAGCCAACAAATGATAATCAAATGTCTTGTTGATTCAGGAGATCACATGATTCCAGAACTCTCGGATGCAGTATACACAGGTCATTTGCATGCCAGGATGAGTCATCCACGAGAGATCCAAACTATGCTCGAGATTTTTCAGTTGAAGCTACAGGAGGAATGATAGATGCAATGCATCTTTTCAAATCTATTTTTAACATGAAATCCCATATTTTGGGAAAGGATTTTCCAACCACTTTAAGCATGTAGGTTTTAACCCCATACAGAAATTACCTGCATACGAATTCTAAAACACAGAAAATAAACAATGTGAGAGCATAACACATAAAACACATGTACACAAAAATTTCCCCTGGATCCCAAAACTGCGACTACCAGCTTGATTTTTCATTATATTCCTTTCAATGTTACAATACATATTTATACATGCCGAAGCATCCAATACCATAGACCGAAAACCATCGCGTCCAATACCATGGACCGAAAACCATCGCATCCAAAAGATATGTGCAAAAATCATGCACAAAACCATAGGTGGGTCCGCCCACCCTAACATAGGGTCCAAAACCAAAATTTTCAGGGCGCTATGACCCCGTTGCTACACAATTAGCACAACGAAGGGGGGCTCTACCCCCCCTCTAATGCCCCGGTTAACTACGTGGGCTAGTCATGGAAAGAATATAACACAACCCAACATTTTCCCACTTGTTGTTTTCTTTCCAGAGGGGGCCACAAGAGAGCTTAGTCATTTTTCCAGCCCTAAAATGCCCATTGTCTCTCTACACCAAGAGAACTTCTCAGAGCTCACAAATTTTGTCAATGCATCTACAGTATTCTTCAAAGTGTCCACCTTTACCAGAAACACCTTTTTTTCTTCTATCATATCCCTCACAAAGTGATATTGGACATCAATGTGCTTTGTCTTTGAATGATATGTGGGGTTCTTTGCCAAGAAAATTTCACTTTGGCTATCACAGTGTATCCTTATAGCTCCCTGTACTAACCCCATACTTGAACACAATCTCTGCAACCAAACTGCTTACTTGCTTGCATGAGTGGTTGCCATGTATTCTGCCTCTGTAGTTGATAGTGCCACTATAGATTGTTTCTTACTCATCCAACTAACTGCCCCTCCAAATAGGTTAAATACATACCCACTTATAGATCTTCTCTAATCCAGATCTCTAGCCCAGTCTGCATTGACAAAGCCACGAATATCCAACATTCTATCCAATCCTGATCTTCCTTGGTAGCACAAACCATAATCACTAGTGCCACGCAAATACCTGAAAACCCTCTTCATTGTTGTCCAGTGCTCCTTCCCTGGTTAGGAAATAAACCCTCTCAATACTCCCACTGCATGTGCAATGTTTGGTATAGTACAGACCATTGCATACATCAAGCTACCGACTACACTTGCATATGGAACACGGGACATGTCCTCTTCCTCTTCTTGTGTCTTGGGACACTGTTCAAAAGATAACCTCACACCTACAGGAATAGGAACCTTCACCAGTTTACTATCTTGCATATTAAATCTCTGCAGTATTTTCTTGACATAATTCCTCTGGTTTAACCAGAGCTTCCTCTTTGCCTGATCTCTTTTAATTTCCATGCCCAAAATATAGTTTGCAGCACCAAGATCTTTCATGTCAAATTTGGAGGACAATTGGGTCTTCAATTCTTGGATAATTTCTTTGTCATTTCCAACTAGCAACATATCATCCACATACAAGACCAAATAAATAACACAGTCACAAATTAATTTAAAATACACACAGTGATATTCTTTGCTTCTGGTGAAGCCAAGTCCCCGTATAAATGTATCAAATTTCTGATACCACATCCTTGGTGATTGTTTTAACCCATACAAAACTTCTTTAACTTGCATACCAGTTCTTTCTTACCCTTCACCGCAAAGCCTTCAGGTTGCTTCATGTATATTTCCTCTTCCAGATCCCCGTGAAGAAATGTTGTCTTCACATCCATCTGTTCTACCTCAAAATCAAAAGCAGCAACAATAGATGAAAGTAATCTAATAGAAGTTACCTTGGCAACAGGAGAAAAAATATCACCAAAATCAATTCCTGGCACCTAGGAATAACCTTTTGCTACCAACCGAGCTTTGTATTTCTCCACCTTTCCTTCTGCATTTGTCTTCTTCTTGAACACCCATTTGCTGCCAATGGGTTTCCTTCCAGCCGACAACTCCCCCAGATCCCAAGCCTAATTTTTGTGCAAAGATGCCATTTCATCAACCATGGCCTCTTTCCAGAGTTTTCCATCCTCTGAATCTACTGCTTCCTTCACAGTTCTGGGATCATCGTCAGTAATAGATAGAGCAAAATTTGAATAGAAATAAGATGGACTATACCTTTCTGGCTGCCTTCTTTCTCGGACTGATCTTCTCACACCCGGAGTTTGTGGCTCCTCATCTTCTGATTCCTCCTCTGTTGTAGAGTCTGATTCTTCTCCTTAAGCTCAAACTCTATCTTCTCAGGTTCCTTTGGTTGGACTTCATGTTTAATAACATCTTTTTACCTCTCTGAACACCACATCTCGACTGTACACAACCTTCTGTGTGACTGTGTTCCAAAGCTTATAACCCTTTAGACCATCCTTATACCCAATAAAGTTGCACTTTTTAGATTTACTATCCAACTTGGTTCGTTTCTCCTTTGGAACATGTACATATGCATCACATCCAAATACCCTCAGATGTGAAAGAGAGGGTTTCTTACTAGTCCACACCTCTTGTAGAGTCTTATCGTCCAATTCTATTGAAGGTGACTTGTTGACCAAGTAACATGCAATATCCACCGCCTTTGCCCAGAATTCCTGTCCTAACCCGGCACCACTGAGCATGCTTCTTGCCCTTTCCATCAACGTCTTATTCATTTTTTCTGCAACTGAATTTTTCTAAGGTGTATATGGAGTAGTATTCTGTCATGCTATACCACACTTCTTACAGAATTCTTCAAATTCTTTGCTACAAAACTCTCCACCATTATCTGTCCTCAACACCTTTATCTTCTTCTCTGTCTGATTTTCCACGAGAGCCTTAAATTCTTTAAACCTGTCAAAAGGCTTTAGATTTATTCTTAAGGAAATATATCCATGTATTCCTTGAGAATTCATCTATAAATGATACATAGTACACAAACTTACCCAGTGATGGAACCTTCATAGGTGCAAACACATCACTGTGCACAAGTTCTAATATATGTTTCGCCCTCTTACTACCAGAGGGAAAACTCACCTGATTCTGCTTCCCATATACAAAATTTTCACAGAAATCAAAATCCAGAGAGCTATTACTCATACCTTCTACCATGCCTTTATCATGAAGTATTCGAAGGCCCTTCTCTCCAATACATCCAAGCCTTTGATGCCACAACATGGTCTTTTCTCAAGAGACCACTAGATTTTCTGCTCCACTTTCAGGAACCACAAAACTGTTGCGCCCATCAATAACAGTGCTACCTTGCAGCTTGTACAGGGTTCCAATTTGAACTCCCTGCATCAATACTAGTGCTCCCTAAACCATTTTGCAAGTATCATTCTCGAACACTGCTTTTACACCTGCATCATCTAGCTTGCTTACAGAAATCAGATTTTTGGCCAATGTACGAATATGCAGAACACCCAAAAGTGTTCTAACCCTTCCACCTCGCAACTTCAACTTTACTTTTCCACGACCAATGGTTCTTGCCTTCCTATCATCCCCTAAGAACACATACCGCTAGCGTATTTCTCATACTCGCAGAACCACTGTCTATGGGGATTGAAGTGAAAGGATGCACCTGAGTCAATCAACCATGCCTCATGATCTACATGTGTACTTGAAGAAGCCAAGTACACATCCCCACCTTCATCTGAGGTGGTGTTCGCCTCTACATAAGGAGCATCATCAGATCTCTTTCTTTTATCAAGATCTTTAGATTTGCAGTCCCTTTTGTAGTGCCCTTCCTTTCCGCATTTCCAGCACACTAGCTTTATAGGTTTTCCTGGAGATTTAGATCTCCCACTCGATGAATTTTTTTTTTTTTTCTGTTCTGGGACCGTCCTCGTACAGACAAGGCATCACCATTCTAGCTCTCCATATTTTTCTGTCTCATCTCCTCCGTCACCAAGGATAAGACTATTTCATCAAACTGTAAGGCAGTTGCATTGCTATCTATTGCAATGACCAGACTATTCCATGAATCTGGCAGAGAACACAACAAACTGATGCACTTATCTTCATCTGAAATTTTAATATCAACAGATGCTAACTGACTTACCACAGTATTAAATGCATTCAGATGCTCTGTCACCGAGTCTCCATCTTTCATCCTCAAGTTATACAACATTTTCCATAGGAACAGTTTATTCACCATAGACTTAGATTGGTACAAGGTCCCTAAGTTTTCCCATAAAGCCTTCACTGTAGCTTCCCCTGATACATTCAGTAGTACTTAATCTAAGATACACGATCGTATTGTGCTCTTTGCCTTCCGATCCAACTTCTTCCATTCTTCAATGAACACTCTCATTGGTTTAGTACTCGGATCTACCGCGATCCGCTGATCTTTATCCACCAACAGATCCTCCATCTTGAGTTTCCAAAACTCAAAACTCTGACCATTAAATTTCTCGATCTCTATCTTTCCATTGCTCGCAATATTCTTTCACCACTAGAATTGATCTCGCAGATCTCCCATTGAATAGGGTCTACCACAGGCCCAAGTAAAACCGCTTAACATCAAAGGTGTCCCCTTGAAGCCAAACCTGGCTCTGATACCAAATGTAGGTTTTAACCCTATACAGAAATTACCTGCATACGAATTCTAAAACACAAAAAAAAACAATGCGAGAGCATAACACATAAAACACATATACACAGAGATTTCCCCTGGATCGCAAAACTGGGACTACCATCTTGATTTTTCATTATATTCCTTTCAATGTTACAATACATATTTATACATGTCAAAGCATCCAATAACATGGACCAGAAACCATCGCGTCCAATACCATGGATCAAAAACCAGGATGTCCAAAAAACATGTGTGAAAATCATGCACAAAACCATAAGTGGGTCCGCTCACCTAAACATAAGGTCCAAACCAAAATTTTCCGGTGCGCTGCCCCGGACCCCATAAAGTGGGGTTATGGGTACACCTCGAAGCCCCTATAACCCCCCCCCCCCCCCCGCTACGCAGTTGGCGAAACAAAGGGGGGCTCCGCCTCCCCTCTAACCCCCGGTTAACTACGTGGGCTAGTCATGGAAAGAATATAACACAACCCAACAAAGCACTTTTTACGAATAGTTTGTTTTTATTTCTACTATAAAGACCCTTTCATGTCATTTTATAAAGGGTCCTGAAATTGTATTAAAATTAGATTTATGAAGATAACATTTCTACACTTCTTAATTTACTTTTGTAGAAGACAAGGATCAAGGTTCAAACTTGTTGTAAAGGGGATTTCATGAGGACTTGCATTTCCATATCTTTTTGAAGTTTTCAGAATAAGAAGAGTGAACCAGGATTTTACTTTCATAAGAGGATCCAAATACATATGGTACTTTTTTCAATGTCTTTTTGTTTCATGTTATGAAATTAAACAGTCTTTTGATTCGATATTGTTGTTATATGTGAATTTTTCATACAATTCTACACTATATCACTTTTCAGTAACTTGGAATTGATATTTTTAAACACATATGCTGACAATTGATGTTATTATGATATGAAATATGTTTTATATCACTTTATTTAAAGTGATCATCATTCATGCTTAACTTTCTGTAGCCAAGTGATTGATCTTCATTAACATTTGATTACCAGAAAGCATTATAAATCGCATTGATATTGGATTACCCAGGTTATATATATTTGTATACTTTCATAGATTTATTGTTCAAATCATCTATAATTTTGTTATATATATTAAACACCAATTCATCAAATCACACTTTATTGGGAAACTGGTCCCATACTATCCAGTCAGAGCCACCATCCCAAATGGAAAAGGAACTACATTAAGGGTCGGACCAGGTGGTAATCCCCAATGTTGGTGCAATGATTTTAGATGAAACAACAGGAAGCTCCAGGAACTCCCATTGCAAGGCATGCGTGCGACTGGGGAATTTTTTAGATAGTTTTGTGCTAGTGACCCTAGGTTCTGTGCCACTTTTTCAGGGCCAAGACTCAAGCCACTGCCCAGAAATCCACAAAACTTCTAGAAATGAAAAATAGCATTGAAAAATTGATATAGATGTAAATAATTGAATAAGGACTTAACTGAACCCTTACTAGCCATGACAAACATTTTTTCAAACATGTCACAGATATGCATCCTACAGGTTTAAACAACAAATCTGAGCATATGGGTCTCAAGCTTATCTGAGAATCACCAAGAAGCATTGTTGCCTCATCATAGTAATTAAATTACCATATATTAAGCCACATATTCATTGTGCATTCAGTGATTAACCAAAACATGATGAGAGCCATACATTTTCATTATCATAAAAATCATTCATAACCAGCACATAACCAATAGAAATATCAAAAATATAACATCCATATAATCCACATATAATCAAGTATATTTACCCATAAAATACCAAGGATAAAGAGATCTCTTATTGATGATTGCAGAAGGTGACCATGTATGGGACTTCCACAAACCACCCGGCCATATACTAAGATAAACCAAATATATCGTTCAACCAGTCACCCCCGTGCTATATTCCAACCATGAATGTTGGATCTCATGGAACACATCCAACAAAACCAAACCAGGGCTTCCAGAAGCCAAACCTCCTCAACCCTCAACTATGGATTCCATCTCATGGTCTAACTTCAATAACCATCACCAAATTGGTGTCTACCCAAGTTGTCTAGGGCTCCAGAGCATTTGTTCCAACCAGGGCTTCCAAAACTAGTAACTCAATGCACAATTGTCGTCGGGCTTCCAGGACAAGTAAATCAACACACTAAGGGCCACCAAAGTGCTTTTCCAATGAAGGCTTCACTGACTAGTAACTCAACCCAATCTATTATAGGGCTTTGAGAGAGTTTTTCCAACAAAGGCTTCTAGGAACTAATAACTCAACCCAGAACCAAAGGCACAAAAACCCAACTAGAAAGAAAAAGTAAAACCCACAACACCATGGCTATCTAGGAAATGGAAAGGTTAGGGAAAACAACTGTTATTCTAGGTAATCCTCGATGCCAATGACATATCATATCCAAGAAACTACATGCATATGCCATGCATGCGAAAACTAGCACGTAAATCATACATTCAACTTGATACCTACAAAATAAAATATGTTGTAGTCATTTATCCCAATGTCCTCTTACAATTTCCTGCTTTTTGTTTTCCTTCTTGCTCAAAATTCCAAGTATGGCACACTCCTCCAAGAGTGCTCCAAGAAACTCTAGGTGTCCAGGAGTATGAGAGAGAGAATAGAAGAGAGAGTCATAAGTGAACCGATAAAAGTCAATGAACTAATTCTTAGAATCCTTTTTGTTAATGAGGCCTCTATTATCTTTAATTTCCATTATTTTCCTTCGTTTTCCTCCTCACATGAAACCTGTGACCTTTCACCTTCATTTTCCTTTGCAAATCCTTTGCCAATTTCCTTAGCCATAATAAACCAAATGAACACCCACTAGGATGTTTTTCCCACCATTCATCTTGTAATACGTGTCCCATGACTGTTGTATTATATATTTTTAACCAGGGCTGTTATAGAACCCTCCCCCTTGGGGAAACGCTGTCCTCGGTGTTCAATGACACCTACAAACTAGTGAACCACTGAAAACAAAACATACTAGCTATGGAGCTTCATAACACGGCTCCTTGCAATATTTACAATGACATCCTATTGAAAACATAACAACATACCACTTACGGGAGCTTTATACCACAACTCCTTACGATATTTACAATAAAAAACACATATACTAATGCACATTTTCTTCAACCAACAAATAACTATATTGTATATGGCTCTATCTAAATCTAGCTGGATACAATATTGACAATAATATAGGCTTACACCTCCACCCTCATGAGTAGTACCAAGATTCACCTATTTCCTAGGAAGTCCAAAATCCACTACCAAAGTCAAAACTACATCCAATTCCTAGCACCATAATCCTATACCACTTGTCCTATTAGTGAAAGATTACCATCACATTGTTCTAGGGCACACTCCCAATGTGCATTTGATTCCATTTGGAAATGCTAATTACCAAAAAAAATACATTCCCAACCTTACCTTCTCTGCTACACAGTCACTTGGGAAATCTGGTCACCCCCTTCTGTGCAGTCACATGCCTACCAAGTTTTGCAAGCATCCCCTTCTCTATTACACAATCCTTTGGGTGACCCCTCCCTTGGAAATGTTTCTTCGTATTGGAAGTCCAAAATCCAAGGCATATTCCTACCACAAAACCATCATATTGGTCATGACATGCTCATGGAAATGAATAGACTCTATTGGGTACTAGTGTCCCACAATGGCCCTGCTCCTAAAGTTCTTTATGAACATATTGCTGCCTATTTCAATTCCTTTCATTGATGTTGCTAATTCTTGTAGTCAATTTCAACCACCCAACCAATCATTTCATGTGTTCATGTAACAAAGAACATAATTTCCATTAGATTCAAAATGAATTGAAATAAATTCAAATCATACCCCTCGATGGCATGTCAATAAGGTACACTTGCAATACTGTTTACTTCCTGGCACAACAATTCAAACTATCTCTTGACCAAATCATCATGTATAAACATATCACATCTGGTTTGCTCGAAACACAACCATCATAGATCAAAATCATGAATCACATGCAATCATCATAAACCATAATCATAAATCACATGTAACCATCATAAGTCAGGATGATTGATCACATCCATAATGAAACAAAAATAAAATATTAATACTTATCATTTAATCATTTATTCACTTCTACCTTTATCATTTTTCCTTTTCGTACACATACCATATTGGTTGCCACACCTAGGAAACATCCATTGTACTTTTCTTTTCTTCAATCATGCACACATACATAATGTACATAAAAGCACATACATCCACACACAATGTACAACACCATACAATACATACACCTACACCTGATATACAACACATACCCCTACACCCGATGTAAAACACAACACAATGCATACACCTACATCGGGTGTATGACACAACATAATATATACACCTACATCTGGTGTACAACACCACATAATACACTTCTCATGATACCATGACTACACAATGCATATACTTAGTACCATGTGTACACAACATAATGTGTATGACATACAAACAATGTCACATGTACACTAGTACCATATGTAGAACATGTACATAGAAACATCTATACACAACACCACTTACACAACATGTACACAACATCACATGTACACGATAGGACCTGCACAATGTGTGCACATCGCCACATGTACACTGCACCACCTATACAACATGTACACAATACCACATGTACACAACACCACATGCACGACATGTACATGACGCCACATGTACACATCACCACTTGCATGACATGTACATAGCACCACCTCCACATAGAACCACATGTACAACATGTACATGGTGCCACATGCACACATCACCACATGTATAATCATGCACACAACACCATATGTACATAGCAGCACATGTACAACATGTACACAACACCATATTCACATAAAACTGCATATACAACATGTACATATCACCATATGTACACAACACCACATATCCAACATGTGCACAACACCATATGCCCAAAACACCACATATCCATCATGCACATAATACAATATGTGCACAATACCCCATATCCAACATGTACATAGAACCATCTATACCCAACACTGCATATGGAATATACACACAACACCATATATAGAATAGGCACACAACATCATAATTACACAATACCATATGTTACATGTACACATCACCATAGTTACAATCACTAAATATACAACATGCACAACATGTACACAATAGTAGTAATGCACATTCAAAACCACATTGTCTTTATCAATCAACCTTAATTCTGATGTCACTCTACCATCCATGCTTATCGTAGCATGCCACGAATCACGTTTTTTTCATTCCATTGTGTATCTCTCAACATTACCTGTCCATAATATAAACATAGACATAATACAATCACATAATATTGAATCATACCCACATGATACTAACCTTGTAGATCTGTCAAGGCTACTTTGCCACTTGATTCCTCATAAAACTAGAAACCTCTTCATTCCATTCACTCGAATAAGAAATCATTCCTCCACAAGAATGAACCTTGACAACCCTCTCAGATAATGAAATACATACATACATACACACACATATATAAAATCAACATAAAACAATCATGATCATGTCAGACAACAACACACAGACCTCCATATATACATATATAGACATTATCAGAATCATGATCACAAAATAATTACTAGATATTATAAGTTCAAGGTTAAGAGAACTTCCTTTATATGTGCAGACCATGCACAATATTGAGAACAATAATTCATAACATAGGAAAGGAATTTTACGCCTCAAATACTTTTACTTTTCGTTTTTGGTTACCTTTCTCATTTTTATGTTGCCACTGTCGATTTACCACAATGGACCCAACCAGTCCAACCGACTATCATATTCTTACCTTCAATTGCCCTTACTCATGCACCAAGCTGAATCCAGGCCTCACATTACCTGACGAGTATCACACAAATCTTCCCAAGCTCCATTAACATCCTCTTTCCTAACCAATTCCCAAGACTCTTAAATAATAAAAGGCAAGACCAAGAAGAAAACAAGAGAAAACCATGAAAACCAATAGAAATATGACATTAGAAACAAAGTGGCAAGGCCTTGCACTAGACACAATCAAAACCCATAAATCAAACTCAGACGAATCAAAAAATAATGAAAAATTCCAACAAACACCATGACTCAACCCCATGGTGTCCCAATTCCTCTAAATGAAATCTTAACCTAAGCCTTCTTCAAGATTTCATGGTACTCTCTTCCATGCAACTATCATATTGTCATAAACACATAAGTGTCAATGTATCAATCAATATAACAATACACTGGTTACCTTTAACTGTCAATGTATCACTCAATATAACAATATTTGATCCGGATTTAAATAGGAACACAATAAAATACAGAGATAACCATAAAGACAGATATGCAGCGGAAATAATACCTCAATTCATTAATGTAAAATACTGAAATATGCTTACAAACAGAAATGGAAATAAACCAGCTAGGGCAATGGTAGCTTATCTCTGAGAAGAGATGTGGTGGCTACATGCCTCTGAACTGCCTTACAATGAGGCTCTAAGGCCTATTTATTGTTGAGAAACAATGGAAAACCCCTCACATTCCAAAACCTATCCCTAGAAGATGAAATGCCAAATTGTGGGCCCCGTTTTTGGGTAAGTTGGTACATCAACTTCCCGGGGTCGCGAATTGGTCGTACTATCTCCGTTTGACGTGCATGATAGCCCGTTGGAAAGATATCTCCGAGGACTACGACAAAAAAGACAATTTTATTAAAAAAATCGCCGGTGGTGGATTTCCCAAAAAACGTCGTTTAGGGCCTCAAAACGGCTCCGGAAGTTTAGGACCCGAAAAACTGCTAAAAATAGTAAACTGTGCTATAATTAAGGAAACTGAAAAAAACTGTAAGAAGCACTAGAGGGGATCCAAGTGGAATTAGTGGGTGGCCACGAATATCCACCTGGATCATTCCTTCTCCCTTAGGAAGCAATGGTCCCCATTGCGCTGAGTTCCTCCATGAGATGAGGGAACTTCTGCTGCACTTGGTCCTTGTTGAGCCACTTGCCCTGGTGAAGGAGTTGTCCTGCTTTGACAACTCGATACAGTTGGATATTCTGCTGGCGAGTGTGCTTGATCTGTGTGTCCATGATCCGATCAGTTGCAGCTTGTTCCATGCAAGCTGGATTTAACTCTGTGGGTGTGAGTTGTTCTGCAATGTCGGACATGTCTAGTAATGGTGGAAAGTATGGCCGAAGGCGGTCGACATTGAACACTGGGTGCAGGCCAAGGAATGGGGGAATGCTAAGCTCAAATGCATTGTCTCCCACAGCCTTGGTAATGGTATAAGGGCCATATCGGAGTGGTCTAAGTTTCCGATAGGCTCTGGTAAGGCATTCCTTTTGCAAATGCAACCAGACTTTGTCGCCCACTCAAAACTTGTGTAGCACCTGATGTTGATCATGTCGCTGCTTGTACTTGGAATTTGATTTCTCCAGAATGTCATGGACCTGCTGGCGAATATGTTGGATGTGCTCAATGAAGCTGTTTGCCTTATCTGTTTCAGACTGGACATGAGCAGAATTTGCGTGAGTAGCTGCAAATGGCATGGCCACATCGATGGGCCATAGTGGCTGGAATCCCAATCCCACCTGAAAAGGGCTGTGGCCAGTCGAGCTGTGGAGAGCCCAGTTGTAGTTGTGCTGAACATAGGGGAGGCTCTTGTCCCATGTGCGTGGATGCTTTGAGTTGTACATGCGTAGAATGTGTACGATCATCCTGTTGACGACCTCAGTCTGGCCATCAGTTTGAGGATGGAAGGTTGTGGACTTAGTGAGTTTGGTGTCCAGCATCGACCAGAGGCTAGACCAAAATGTACTGAGGAACCTGCTGTCCCGATCCGAAATGATAGACTGTGGGATCCCAAAGTGTACCCATACTCATTCAAAGAAGAGTTTAGCAGTGGCTTCTATTGTGATATTCTTCTTGCAGGCCGCCATAATGGCCATCTTCGAGAACCTGTCAACGACCACAAAAACACAGTCATTTCCATGCCTAGTGGAAGGGAGGCCTGACATGTAATCCATGGAGATGGATTCCCAAGGTCGATTAGGGGTAGGCAGCGGGGTATAGAGGCCTTGCTTCTTGATGGTCGGTTTGGCAATGGCACAAGCAGTGCATGATCTGATGTACTTCCTGACATCCTGTCGAAGATTCGGCCAATAGAAATATTTCTGCAGTACAGCCACCATTTTTTCAACCCCAAAATGCCCAATGGCCCGACTGTAGTGTGCTTCCCAGATCATCTTGGCACGCTCGCTTAAAGGAACACAAAGGTGACCCAGGTGGCATAACAGGTCATCCTGGAGGTGAAAATCTGGAACATGTTGACCCTCCAAGAGTGTCTGGTATGTGTGGCTGAATTTCGGGTCGCTTTTGTAGAGCAGTGGCCAATCAGAAGTCTCGTGCCCACAAGAGTTGAGCACGGTGGTTAATGCCATGATCGGTGGTCGATTGAGGCAATCTGCGACATTATTGGTGCTGCCCTTCTTATACTTGATATTCAAATGGAACTGTTGCAGGTATGTGGACCACTTCTGATGGTGATCATTCTGCAATTTCCCTTGGGTCTGTATGAACTGCAGGGGTCGGTGGTCTGTGTGGATGACTGTTTCCTTCCCCAAAATGTAATGCTTCCATTGTCGACAGGCCTACACAATGGAATACATCTCTTTGTCATAAGTGGGATACTTCCGGACTGTGTCTGAAAGTGTCTCACTATGATATGCCACTGGATGCCCGTGTTGAGTAAGGATTGCCCCGATAGCATAGTCAGAGGCATCTGTCTCGACCTCAAATGGTTGTTGCAAGTCTGGTAATGCAAGAACTGGTGCTGTGCAGAGTCGATCTTTCAACTCTGTGAATGCCTTCTGTTGAGATTCAGACCAAAAAAATTTTGCTTTCGCTCCTCCCTTGGTGACCTGACTCAAGGGCCAAGTGATATGAGAAAATCCCAACACGAACCTGCGGTAGAAGTTGGCAATGCCTAGAAAGCTGCGAAGCTCTGTCAGAGTTGTTGGAGATGGCCAATCCCGAATGACTTGGATCTTGGTTGGATCCAAATGCACCCCCCATTCATCAATAATGTATCCCAGATACTGAACCTGGGTCATGCCAAAAGTGCATTTCTCCAAATTGGCACATAACTTGTGTTGTCGCAGTTTTTGGAGAACCTTTCGGATGTGGTGGAGGTGCTCTTCCCAAGTCTTGCTAAAGATCAAGATTTCATCCAAGTATACCACTACAAATGAGTTGGTGAATGGCCGCAATATGTCGTCCATTAGCCTCATGAAGGTTGCAGGAGCATTCGTCAATCCGAAAGGCATAACCAACCATTCGAAAAGGCCCTCCTTGGCTTTGAAGGCAGTCTTCCACACATCGGAGGGTTCGATTGGTACCTGGTGATATCCTGACTTCAAATCGATCTTGCTGAAATATTTTGCCCCCTTTAGTTGGTCCAGGAAGTCATCAATCCATGGGATTGGGTACCTATTATGGAAAATGATCTTGTTCAGCACCCGATATTCAATACAGAGTCTCCAAGTCCCATCCTTCTTTTGTACCAGCACGATCGGGCTCCCACAAGGCGATGAAATTGGACGGATGTGACATTTTTGCAGCAGCTCCTGAATCTGCCTCTTGATTTCATCGTTCTCCAGAACAGAGCGCCGATAGATTGGTCCATTGGGCAGCGGTGAACCTGGGGTTAGATCAATGGAGTGCTTGACCTGACAGTGCAGAGGAACCCCTGCGGGGGAGGTGAAGATGTCCTCATACTCCTCCACGACCTTGTCCATCTATAGTTGTCGTGCAGAGGGGCCCTGTCTGGAGGTCGTGGCCACCGTCTTCTTCTTTTCTTGAGGGCGTATCATTAGGAAAACAAACTTCCTGGTTTTGGAAATGAGCTTACTGCATTGCTTTGCAGTAACCAAAGAGATGGCGATAGGCGGTGCTACCTCTGGTATCCTGTACAACTTATTTCCCAAAGTAAAAATAACAGCACAGGGCCTTGACTGATACACAGCATGTCGCTTCCACAAGTACGGTTGTCCTAATAACACATCACAAACTTCAAGGAGTGCAATGTCACACAATACCTCATCCGTGAAGGGCTTGATGTTGTATGGAAGGCGACACTGTTGGCTCACGCGAAGATCCCGTCCTTGGTGCAGCCACCCAATGGTGTATGGTTGTGGATGCGCTGTGGTCGGTAAGCCCAGCCGTTTGATGACCTCTGCCGAAATGAGGTTCTTTTGGCTCCCGTTGTTGACAATGAACTGTAGCAGGGAGCCCTTTACCCACATCTGGGAGTGGAAGAGACGCTCCTCCTCCTCTGGATCTTCAAGTTCCTCCCTCTGGATCTTCGTGGTGGCAACAGTGGCATTGGGCTTCGCATCGATAATCTGCTTCCCTTTGTCATTCCCCCTATCGAGTTCTGACTCAGAGTCATAACATGCATCTGATTCTGAAACCTTTAGCTCGGCCACCAGTGACTGCTTGGCCCGACACTCACTTGTGTTGTGAGTGGAGCTCTTATGGAACTCACACCACTTTCCGGTGTCCTTTTTCGGCTTCGCGGCGCTGTTCTTTGCTTGCAGCTTTGGCGGGTTGTCTTGGGCCGCCCCGCCTTGGCTTTGTCCTTTGTTCTGCGGTTTGGGGGCACCTTTCCCTTGTTTCAGATTCACAGACCCAAAGTCTCGCTTCTTTTGTTTAAACTTTTGCTCGACCTTGACGGCATATCGGTATGCCATGTCGAGCAAGGAGATGTTCAGAAATTCTATTTCTTCTTGGATGTACTTGTGCAGGCAGCCACGGTATTTTAGTACCAAATGCTGCTCTGTATCCTTGATACCCAACTTTGTGCGAAGGGTATGGAAAATATTGGTAAACTCTGGTATGTCTTGGTCCCTTCACTGCCATAGCATGGTCCACTTTATGTATTGATCCTCATAGCTTCCGACAGGGTAGTACTGCTCCTTGATGGCATCTCGGAATGAATCCCAAGTCGATGCGATTGAAAATAGTGAGCCTGTACTTTCATCTTTCTGTTCGCAGTAGGTTTCCCACCAATCCTTGACGTGGGGGGCTGCTTTGAGAAGAGCGAAAATAATCTTTTCCCGACTGGAAAAATCATGAATAGAAAAATAACCCTCTAGCACATTTAACCATTTATCGACAGCATCTGCGTCTATCTGACCCTCGAATATGGGGATTTCAAAATGAACTTGTACCTTAAATGGTGTGGTGTTTCCAGAGTTGCTGTTGGAAGCCGATGCGTCACCCCTGGGTAGCCGCTGAAGGATTTGGGAAAAGTTGTCCATCATCATGTTCCTTTGTCGCTTGAGGGCTTCTTCGAGCAAGATTTTGATAGGATCTCCTGCCCCCTCGTCTTTCTTTTCATCCGCCATGGGAGGCCGTCGGGATTTGCGAGGTTGGTCTTGCAAAGGTTCGACCAGTTCAAGCCCTAACTCCTTATATCCCGACCTTGTTCGGGACATGCAAAGAAAAACAGAGAAGAAAAGCAGACCGCTCTGATACCACTGATCCGGATTTAAATAGGAACGCAATAAAATACAGAGATAAACATAAAGACAGATATGCAGCGGAAATAATACCTCAATTCATTACTGTAAAATACTGAAATATGCTTACAAACAGAAATGGAAATAAACCAGCTAGGGCGATGGTAGCTTATCGCTGAGAAGAGATGTGGTGGCTACATGCCTCTGAATTGCCTTACAATGAAGCTCTAAGGCCTATTTATTGTTGAGAAACAATGGAAAACCCCTCACATTCCAAAACCTATCCCTAGAAGATGAAACGCCAAATTGTGGGCCCCGTTTTTGGGTAAGTTGGTACATCAACTTCCCGGGGTCGCGAATTGGTCGTACTATCTCCGTTTGACGTGCATGATAGCCTGTTGGAAAGATCTCTCCGAGGACTACGACGGAAAAGATGATTTTTATCAAAAAAATCGTTGTTGGTGGATTTCCCAAAAAACGTCGTTTAGGGCCTCAAAACAGCTCCGGAAGTTTAGGACCCGAAAAACTGCTAAATATAGTAAACTATGCTATAATTAAGGAAACTGAAAAAAACTGTAAGAAGCACTAGAGGGGATCTAAGTGGAATTAGCGGGTGGCCACCAATATCCACCTAGATAAATTTTCCAGCTATCTTAGCTTCTTGTTTGAAGTAAGATTCCTTGTAAATAAACAAATCCATGGCATCTCTCAAGGAACTCCAATCCCTTGATGAATCTAGCTACAAGTAGAAACTAGCTAATATACCTGTCAAATACTTGCTCATGAATATAGAAATTATCCACATAATGTCAGACAAAATCAAGGTTAAGAAGACTTCCTATATGAAAAACACTCATTCATTTGGAATTTTAGTTTCCAAACATAACCAAAGGGATTCTCACCCAATTCCTTTCTTTTACATTTTTACCTTGTTGCAATCGAGTCTTACTATGTATTGTCACATCACCTAACTATTTTTTTTCCAAAGGAAGATTTGTATTCTTTCATTAATTTTGAAAAATTACATATAGTAGATGCCCAAGGCATATGAATAGCTGTTGGCCTCAGGCTAGTACAAGATATCATAGCAAGTTATAAGTTATGGCAGCAACCGTTCAAAATATATAAGCAAAAAAAACTCCACCATGCAGGGTGTCCAACTAGTAGATGAATATAGCAGTTTGATTGAAACATAGGAAAATTAAATTCAAAATATACAATAATTGTATCCGATCATATCACAAAAAATTTAGCGACTGACTGCCCTATGATATTCTCGATCAATATATGGCTTATGGTAGTATTGAACTATTCTGCACCGTCTGCTCCAGGGTCATCCATTGACCTCGGGGTAATATCGTGGCTGCCTTGGAAAGCCTGTCAGTGCTTTCATTATATTCCTTGAAAATATGTTGACATGAAATGGAGTTAAAATGAGCTTTGAAAGAGACCACCTCATCCAATATGTTCCTCAGTGAGTGTGCATGACAGAGATTAGAGTTGTTGAACGAATTGATAGTGATTTTGGAATCCCGAAAATCTATAGATTAATGCAATCATGAGCTAATGAGAAAGGTAGAAGGTGTCGAAGAGTAATAAGCTCAGCAAAATTTTTATTTCCTTCCCCAAGTCCAAGCTAGACTTTGTATGAATGGTTCTTGGTCAAGTGAAGAATGAAACTACCTCCGCATCCATGGCCTTGGGCTACACCGTCAAAAAATTCCCATGAGATAGATTTATTGATGGGCACTGGATTGTGAATGTGACGGGGAGGAGCATGTGAAGTCTTCAGGATTTCATTGAGTGTAGACACAAGTTTTGCATAGATGATAGGCCAGCGAAAAGTTCCTTCCTTGAAGATGATGCTATTACAGGTGAGCCAAATAGTTCAGCACATTAGGAGTAGGAGACAGAGAGTTTTGGTCCAATGACATGTTTCAGCTCAGTTATTCCAAGCTTGAATAATATTTTTCCCTTCCCATCTCCCAGGAATGGACAATGAGGATGTGCTCGTCTATCATAGCTGAGCCAAGATCAGGAATTTTAGAAATAGATGGTCAATTGTTCTAGAGCCTTGTTTACACATAATGCAGCAGTGTGGTCCGTGGAAGGAATAGTGAATAAGGTGGTCTCCTGTGGGCACTTTGTTGTTGAGTGCACACCATATGAACAGTCAGGTCTGAGGAGGTGATTTTAGCTTCCAAATAATGATCCACCAGTCCTGTATAATCTCCGGCTATCTATTTTTAATCAAACCAAGGTAGCCTAGTTTGGGGGTGGAGGAACCATGCTCAGCCAAGGTCCATATGAGATCTCTTGGTCCATATTTTATGCACACATGTGATTCTGATAGAGAAATTATACAATTATACCAAACATGCTACCATTGTAGAGGGATTTTGAGGGATCAAGAAGATCTCCATCCTTGCTCAAAGATAGTGCTATGATCTTCATATGCTATCTGCACAATCACTCTAATATCCCTCTGGTTCAAGTACTGAATGAGCTCCCTTGAAAGCTGATGTCTGTTGCCTCCCCCCGTCCGCAGGTCCAAACCAATGCGCACCTGTTGACCATCATTAATCCTCCATGCCAGGATTTCTTGGATGATAGGCAGGGTTCGAAGGACCACCTTTCAGACAATAGATATACCAGTTCTCAACTAGCTAGGTAGACGAACCCAACCCATAAGCTGAAGGGGCCAAACATACTTATGGTATGTGACTGTGGTCCAGAGGTTATGGGACGTTAGAAGAGTCCATCCCATTTTTACAACTAAAGCTGGAGAAAATACATCTAGATCTTTAAGACCCTAGCCACCCCATTTTTTCAGGAGTGCAATCTACTTCCAACTCACCAAGGCAAAGATGTTCTTATTTTTTTCTCCATTCCATAGGTATCTGCAACAGATTTTCTGTATGCGGGCAAGTATTCCACGGGGGATCCATGCTAGTGCCATCCAATATATAGGGGTAGCTTCCAACACTTATTTGATTAGAACAAGGCACCAAACTTTGGAAAGGAATAGGTGATTATAGTTAGTTAATCTCTTCTCTATCTTGATCACCAACTAGATCCAATCAACAATCTTGTGAGAGTGGGGCTTAATACAAAAACCCAGATATTTAAGACCCTACTCCAGGGGAAGCAAGTTATAGGGGAAATGCTTATGGGAAAATTTGAGTTCATGAGGGGATATGTGGGAGGGAGAGATAGTAGACTTCCCATGATTAACCTCCATACCAATGGCCCAAGAGAACAAGAATAGAATGTCAGAAAAAGTGGATGAATCTCGAATGTTGCCATCAAGGAATATAAGAACATCATCTACAAACAGGAGGTGAGTGAGGAAGCAAATGTCACTCATTTTTAGTCCATGAAACCTTCCATCCCTTTTGGCTAAAGCTATAAGCCTGTTGAGACCTTCCATGAAAATAAGGAAGAGAAGAGGGGAAAGAGGGTGTCCTTTTCTAAGGCCACATTCCACATGGAAAAAATTTGTGGCTGATCCATTTATGAGGACGCTGAAATTGCAGAGGAGATGCAGCACATAATCCAGGTCATGAAGGAAAGAGGGAATCCCATATGAATAAGAATGATTTTGATAGATAGCTAGTTGACTCTATCAAAAGTCTTTGCCAAATCTATCTTCAGAATGATGCCCTTCAATTTTTTGATTTTGATAGAATGCAAAGCTTCCTGAGCCATACCAATAGCCTCATGAATTTGACGGTTCTAGAGGAAAGAAAATTTCTTAGGAGAGATATGGCGGGAGAGGATGGGGCAAATTTTTTTGGAAATGATCTTTTCTATGATTTTATAAACATAGTTACATAGCGAAATAGGCCAAAAATCATGGAAAGATGAGGGGGAGTCTGACTTTGGAATCAGGGTGATAAAGGTGGAATTTATGGCCTCGTACATTCACCCAAAGATCCTACATTCTTCCACTACATTGAGCATATCTTGTCCCAAGAGCTCATAGAAGGCGAGGTAGAATTCAATTGACCAACCATTCAGACCTGGGCTTTTATCTTTTTTGAACCATTTCAGAGTCCCTTCCATTTCAGTAAGTGAGACAGGAGAGGCAAGATCATCCATCGGGCCTTCATCCACAAATAAGGGGAAGTGACTAGCAATGTGGATAATTTCTGCAAGATTAACTCCTCGAGGAGCCTTGTAGAGATTCTAAAAGTGCGAATACCCCAATTGAGAGAGCTTACTGAAAGTGTCATCCATGCCTCCATCAGGCATAGGCAGATTCCAGATTGTGTTGGATGCCTTCCTCCCCTTGGCTTAGTTCTGAAAAAACTTTGTATTGTCATCCCCAGCTTGTAGCTAGATTTCCTGACTCTTAAGTCACCAGGTTTCCTCCCTCTCCTTCAGAATATTGGAGCATTGATTTTCCAGCTCAATGAGTTGAGATTTTGCATCCGCCGACGTGAAACCTGTGTTCTGATCATCCAAGAGATTAGTGAGAGATGATTCAATCTGAGCAAGGGTAAGATCATCCCTTAGTGCTTTGTCCTTTGCCCATTTTATAGAAATTTGATTGAGTTGGGAGAGGTTATGACAGAAACCATTAGCTAGAGTTCGATATCCAGAAGGAGGATTTTGTTTCCAGTAATCAGTGATTAACTTGATGTATCCAAACCTTATAACTAGACATGATTGAATTTTAAGGGTGGCATGGGTTTGTTATGAGAACCCAATATCTCCAAGAAAATAGGTGAGTGATCAGATATGCCACATGAACCCACCCATTTTCTATATCTAGATAGTTTCTAGAGAAAAGGGACTTTGATCAGAAATTTGTCCAGTCTTCTTGCAAGGGCAGCCTTCCCAACCCTTCTATTTCTCCAAGTATGAAGAGGTTTAATCATGGGAACATCTATCATATAATGTTGGTCAAGTAATGCCTCCATAGCTTCTGTTAATGGATCCACCTGAGCTTGGGATCCCTAGGACTCCCCATACGCAAGGGAGAAATTGAGATCTCCACCAATGATGAGATTTTCCTACGAGGTAATGCATAAACTCAGAAACCGAATCCAAAAAGCCTCTCGCCCTTAACAGGGTCCACACACATTAATGACCCTAAGGTCCATTCAAAGTTCTTATGAAAAAATTTCCATGCCGATGAAGCCTATTCCTCCCCAGGAAGCCCTAAGCTTGGTAGTGCACGGATTGTATCCTATAGCAAGGCCTCCAGATCGACCAAAGGCATCGAGGGAGAGGAATTGCCATCCTGGGTTCAGAGATCCCAAAATGTGAGTGATATGATCTGCTTCTCCTAAGGTTTCTTGGAGCATGATAATGTCTGCATGTCTAGTATCAAATAGTCTACGAAGGGCTAACTTTTTGGGGGAGCTAGCCATACCCCTATAGTTGTAAGATAGCCACTTCATGGGCTAACCTGGGGTAGAGTGTTCATAGCTATAAGAACCCGATCCAAGGAGGATTTTCTATCAATTACAACTTCAGCCCCAAGATGTAGAATATCTTTGTAGAGGAAGGATTTGTGCCCCCGGGGGGGTTTGATGGGGGGTCCAGGGTGTGTGAGACCCAAACCTATGTGAGAAGATGATGAATCAGTAGAGTGGGTGTGAGAGCGAAGGTTGTAAGGATGAGGAAAATTCTACCAATCTAGAGGAGGCAATGGATGGGCAGAGGATGGAAGCAGAAAATATGGAGCATTGGTGGAGAAGATAGGCTAGTGGGAGGAAATGGAGAAATGAATGGAAGGATGCGGAATAGAGCTATCCGAAGGAATGCAGATGGATGTTGTGCAGAGCATACATTCATGAAAGAATTAATAGAAAGGGAGGAAAGATAAATACCGGAGGTGCGTGCAGCCTTTGCAGCAGCCCAAGATCGAGTCATCGGCGGGGAGGGATGCCTGTGAACATAGCCAGATGTCTGAGGAGTGCAATCCATGTTGGCTTTGTGTGGGGCCGTCACTAGCATCTGTACTGGAGATGAGCACGGCTGACCCTTTACACCTTCAGAAGCCCTTGAAGGTTCAGGACTCTTTTGAATCAATGGAAATTCTTTATATTGGTGACCCACTTTATGACACCGACAACACCCAAATGCCACTCCTTCGTAGTACAGTATTTGTATCCTCATGAAATTCCACCAATGCAAAGTGATTTTCTCCTCCAGACCTTCATGGGTATCCAGATGGAGCAATATGTGGGACAACGTTCTGTTCTTCGTCTGTATGTACAATTTATCATAGTCTAAATAAGTGCTAAGGGTATTCCCAATACGAACGAAAACATCCTTTGGCCATTATTATAGAGGGAGCCTTGGAAAGTGAACCTAGAGTGGGTCATTCCTAATCTACTCCCTTTCCGGATCGAATAATGAACTCCAACATTTCAGCAAAACAGGGGCCATTTCAATGTGCCAATACTTGTCCAAAGCCATATTCATATATTCTTCCTAAGCAAAGTGGAGAGCGAACCAGCCCCGAGGTAAAATATGCACATCCAGTAGCTCCTTCAAAATTTTCCCACAGATTTCTTTTACCTAGAGGCCAAGAGGATCCGTGGAATATTCCCAGCCACAAACCCTACCAACGAGAACTTTGCGGTCGAGTCTGCAACTTCCCCCATGGACAAACCCTCACTGAACTTTATGGTGATATTCTTGGCTGATGCCTTGACACACTTAATCTTTGTTTTCCCAGTCCAGGGGGTAGCGGGATGGTCCTACATTGGATCGGCAGGACTTTGACCATCCTGTTGAAACTGTTGTGCCACACATTTCACCCTAATAACATGGGTTTCGAAGCAACCATATGGGGAAATAGATGATGGTAACACCGATCTAGTGCCAAGAGGAATGTTTGAACCCACTACCGGATGCTCAGTCACTTCAATGTGGTCCGGGTTCGAGTGAGGGGATGGAATGTCCTATTGAAAAATATCCCCCAGAGGCACCGACTCAAAGGAAGGAGATGGGAGAGAAAAAACAGCAAGTAGATGCAGGGTCCCATGTGAGAGAGGGGGACAATCAAGAGTCGGGGAATCAATGGAGAGAGTCTCGAAGTGCAGAGAGGAATCTAATTGTCCAGGGAGGGTTACGACTAGAGAGGAGCGAGATGGATGTGGGTTGATAGGTGAGCGATGAGTAGAATGAGCCGGTTTAGGGTTAGGGCAGCTAAATATAGGTTTGTTGGGAAATGGGTCTGGAGAATAATCAACGGCCTTGAAATCCATATCCTCCATGATGCAGCTGTAATGGAACCATAACTGCTGTAGATAATGGGAACCTGCAAGGTAGCAGAGGCAACGAGGGGAGCCAGCATAGAGTCAGTAGCATTACGGTTGTCTACAGTAATCAACGATTAACCGAAACCCTTGCTAGGGTAAAACTACCAGCTGCAAATCCTCCTCCTTGCCATCTCTATACTCTTCCACATCACCTAACTATTAGTTATGTAAACATTTCAATTGTTACCTTGTCAAGCTAATACCAAGCATGTTTCCTGCAATTGTTCACACATGTCGATCGGTTGTTCCAAATATCAAAACATCATGTCTTTTAATTTAAATCAACCTTTATCAAGGCTAACAACCATGTCATAATCAACTAATAGTCAAAATCATAATAATACAACTAGCACACAATTACACTCAAGTACATATAAGTTGTCTAAGCACATAATGTGTTAGTACAACCATATTAAAACATGACCATTCATTAGTGAAATATTTCAGGCACATACTAATATAATGTAATTAATCAAACATTAAACGAGTCTTGCAAATATATCATGTTAAATAAATCAGATAGACAACATAATCAAACGCTCAACCACCAAATAGATGAATTAATCAAAGTCATACCTTAATGTATCTTAGGGGAGGCTATTTTATTTGCGCAATTAATCTAGATTATCATGGTATAACTTCATAACATATCAAATATAAATAAGGTCATGATATCCATAATAGTAACTAGCTAACATGTTCATATCATAAACTCATAAACAATTTCCATTCATGCATAACAATCACATATGCACCATTAGTCTAGATTAGTACAACGCGATGTCACAAATAGATCGACTCATACCTGAATCTCATAACCCTAACCACCTGGATAGACCAATCAAGATTAGCATGATACATATAACATCAAGATCTTAGGTGCAATGAACTTAACTATCATGCATATGACCACATTTTGTATGAAAACAAGTTACTATCATTCATGACTATCTGACGTATGTGCATATGACTACACTGATTAACTAACATATATCATACATGTAACTATAACAAACAAGAATTGACTGACATGTACATAATCCTAAAGCTTTTAAAAAATAGTAACCAACATACCTGCATACCCATCATATTAGCTCGTATGAAAATCTTCTCTTACACCGAGGTCTAGTTTTGCAACCTAACTCCAATAGTATGCATATCCTACTATATCTTAGCTAGCACATCAACATCATAACATACCAATAGCATCAAGGTGACACAAGACCATGAAAATTTCCCTCAAAATGCATCTCTTACCTACTATACATGCATAACCATGACCATGACAATGCATGCATAAGAACATATATATGTTGACCAACATAACAAGTGCATATATTACTATCAGATTGGAATATCTATTTTCACATAGTGACTAGAACAGGAAAACAAGAGTGTTGGTAAACTTGTTATTTCATGGTCATTTTTCCTTATGTTGACTTGTACTAAATTAGCCACAAAAATATCTTATATTTGACCATAATATACTCAAGAATAACTACTTCATGATTATTAACCACGAGTAAGCCAAAATGTTGAATATCCATTAGAGTTTGGTGCAAACAAGTTAGGGTTTGTTGTAAATAAATTAGGGTTTATGTCATACTCTGCCACTGAAGTCAACTGATCACTTTTTTATGTATTTTGTAACTTGAGCAAGGATTTCTAGCTTGCTTTGACTCCTTGTTCCTCTTTTGGTAATATTTTGTGGACTTTTATCAGCTTTTAGGGTTTTTCCTTTTTTCTTCTTAACACACTCTATTTTCCTTTGTATTTTCTTACTTTTGTAGTCTTCTAGTATTCCCTTCATAAACTTCAACCTATGGAACTTTTATAGGACCTCATGTGTTCTTAGCCTAGTGGTGGCTAGATTCTCCTTTTATTTCATGAGCTAGAGGTTGAGAAGGAACTTTGTTTTCACTTCTCTTTACATTGACAAACTGACCCATTTGCAATGATCCAAGACCTATAAACACCTTTATTTACCCTGAAATACCCTAATAGAGGACTACAAGATGACTAGCAACATTTATGCACTAATAAAATACAAATATGGTTTTGCTTGAAAAACCAATATTTAGGAAAAAAAGGTAAACTAGGGTTTGATCTTACATGGTTCAAATGGGCTAGAAAATGTTGGCAAATGTCACATAATGCATGAGGAGGACCATTATTTCGCAAACCACCACTTGGGCACTCTAAAATGATGACTTATCAGGTTGGATATCAACTTTTGAGTTTTTTTGAAAAGCTTTTGTAGTGCCACCTGATTTTTCTCTATAGGAAAAATCACTAAGAAAAAATTTGCTTAGACTTAGGGTTAGGTAAAAGAGTTTTAATGACACATTTCCCTAGGCTTATGAAAAATTATAATGAATACCACACCCTCCTTTACATGATTTATGACTTTCAAAAAGATGGGCTGACATCATTGACTTGAAATGAAGGTGTAAACCTAATGCTAATAGTCACAGTGCCCAACCTTCACCCTTGAGCTCCAAAACCGTGTAATTTCTACCCCCAGTCAGGCACAACTATGACCTGCGTAGTGTCAAGCCTCAAGCTTCCATCCTAACACCTTCAAGTACATAACTATTAAATCCATGATACTATCCTCCCTTCATAACTGTGCATTCTGAATCTTCAAGCCTTAAGCCTCAACTTTGAGCTCTTGATCCCTTTAACTATGAAATCACCTAGCCTAGCCTCCAATAACTTCACATTGGGAAACCTCAAGCCTCAATCCCAAAACCTGAGCTCTTGAACCCCATAATTATGAAATTCCTTGGCCTTGGCAATCTTGAACTGTGCATTGTAAAGTCTCAAGCCTTAATCCCGGACCTTGGCCTATGAAACTATGCAATCCCTGAGTCAAGCACTGAATGAGTCACTAAGTTCTAGTCCTTTCAAGTGATTTCATGAAACATGTTAGATTAGGATTTTTTGAACTGATGTCAAATTTTCATGTGTGGTTTTCAGTTGTAGGTACTCTATCTTATCATGACAGGATGATGGTGGAGGGAAAGGAGAAGGAGACCATGCTAGAAGATACTTATGGAGCCTAAGAGATAAGATGATCATCAAGTGAGAAGATGAAGGAAGGCCATAGTAAAATAGAAAATCAAAGGTTAGATCCACATGAAGACTCCATACTAATTCACAACCCTTTGGAGGGTGGATATGAAGAACAAAGCATATCTCTCATGGAGTTGAAGTTTGGATACATATTTTATTGAAGACAAAGAAACAAGAAGGGAAGCTTGACACTTCCACATCATCATGTCATCCATGTCATCAGTGTCATGTCATGTCCTATCATGAGTCATCATTTTCCACATCTTTAGCATATTATGTAAATTCAATATTGGAGAGATGTAATGTAAAGTGGAAATCCACGATTCATCCTAGTAGTGTGAAAAGTCATCTAGGAAGTCGGAAGGTCAGTGATAAGTTAAACAGTCATGAGGGTATGCCAAAAGTCACTAGGGAGGTGATGGATCACCCTATTTGTTATATATACACCCTCATAGCTCATGAAAGGCACTTTCACCTCAGATCCTCCTACATGACATTAAAGAGGAAGATAGTTCTTTTGGAGGAGCAAGTAGATGCTCTAATGCTCTACTATTGGGGTTAATGGTGTTCACTATCCTAATGTATATTGGAACTTTTGCTTAATTTAGAAGCTCGGTGAGCCATCACAGTTTCATGCATATGTCATAAATATTGTAATACTATTCTTTGAATGGTTGCAATGTATGTTGATTTCATATGTACTAAGGAAATTGCACTATTTCGATGGCTTTGGTACTTATCTTGTTGAAGGTGTGTTGTATGTGTTTCAAAAATCGTTGCTTCTAAGTGGACTATTTCTCTAGTTTTCCAAGGATTCATTCATATGTATATGCTCATGTCTCTTTTCCAGATTATTACTATTACTAGTACTATTAATCAACTAAGAATGTAGTGTAATGAATGAATTGAGGATTTTTCCAATTGATTCCTTCATGTATGTTATGAATTTCCTGAAGAAGATATGGATTGGGATTTCTTGAAACAAAAGTTTGAGAATTTGGTTCATATCTCTTTACATGGTGAATTTGAAATGCCTGATATTTCTACTTCCCCAACATTTGTAAATCGTGAGACACCTCTAATTTCAGAGGAGGTATATTATTCCTTTTGTTCCTTGTCCACCTCCTTTTCCAATTCTGATGTGGTTGCTTCCTTGTAATGATTCCGAAGTTGGGGAATCTGAAAATAAAATAGTTGGTCCTTCTCTTCAACCATCATCCACTTCTCATGATCCATATCCAATGGACGAAACCTTGGAATGGTTCAAGGAGCCTAGGGCGATGACTAATTCTTTCATTCTTGAAGATGATATTAGCACTCTTAAATGTTAGAAAATCAGAAAGACATAAATATTTTCGTTTATATCGATAATTAATTGTGACTTTACGTTTTTATTATGTTCCTCTTTTATCATTAGTTCATAAAAAAACTATCAAAACAATAATGCAAAGATCATAGACACCATATATAGGCAGACAATCAGCGGAAAACCCCTAACTAGGGGAAAACCCAGTCAACAACGCTTCCTTAATAAATTCCTTGAGATAATCAAATACTCTTAACCTAGATAGAAAGTTCATCCACACCAAGTTAGCCTTTTCTTCCTTATTTCATATGATAAACCTTCAACAACAACTTCAACTTAGTAGCAACAACATGCAGCGAAACTTTCAACCCAACATCTACTAACAACAACATAATCAACTTTGTATTGACTAGAGAGTTTTCAATCTCCTAGAGGAATCCACACGAGAGAGAGATAGATAGCCCAAAATTTCAATCTTGACCTTTTATTTCATCTTTTCCAACTTCGCACCCCTTTTAACCTCCTTTTCCAACTTCCCATTTTTTCCAGGTCTTTCTTCTGTGATATCGAACTTGAGTGACAGAGTGTGCTCCAAATGAAATCAAACTATTTCAATATATAGGATTTTTTTCAGGTCGAATTACCCTGTTTGAGGCTGGCTTGATCTCCTTGAGGTCAACTTGGTGTGGAGGTGACAAATACCTCATTTGACTCAATAATAAAACTCTTTATGTGATTCAAAAACCTAAGAAGGTTCTACTCAAATGGACATTGACTCTAATGACTGAAAATAAATCCAAGAAGTCATCAATAAGGACTTTGACCTAAAACATGATGACCCAAGCATGAAAATTCATGCTTTAGTAAGTCATAATAATAATAATAAAATCATTTTTCATACGTACATTTCATTGTGACTCAAATATAGGGAAAATTTCAAGGATAAAAAATTATCTTGAAGTTTAAAAACATTGACGAATCTCACTAGTCCCTAATATGCAAACTATAAAATTTTTATTGATGTATTTGTAAAATTATTCAAATTTATAATGATTTTTATATACTCTCTATATAATGTTGCATATTTTTAAGGTAAAATAAGTTTAATTGTAAAATTTGGGCGAATCGTTTTTATAAAAAATGGAAATTGGTGAATCTTTTTTTGGAAAAATCATGGAAATTTATCCCACCTACAAATATTAGCCTCTAAAATATTTCACGCTCAAATACAATTATGAAGACCATACCTAGTTACATTCTTCAACACTCCCTCTTAACTAGGGAGGTATTCATAATAACAAGTACAAGGAAGATCTCAAAACTTAAGAATTATGAAGTGTTTAGGCACCACAATTCCATGGACTAGATTCCTTATGGGGTAATCTACCCAAGGTCCTTCAATAGTTTAGGCACTTGTTGAGCCTCAAAACTGCCCTTTCCTTAGCAACTTTTCTCCTCCCTTTTCTTTGTCTTTCCATGAAGAAAATGCATCCCTATCATCAATAACCAGTCTATATTTCCTTAAGGAGAACATTTTAGTGATTTACATGTTATACTTTTATGTTTGTTGCTTGAATAAGTTTTTGTCTTTTAGCTACGGAACGCAGCCTATTCTGCAGCTAATCGGCTATTCTATAGCTACTTCCATGCTTTTACTGGTTCTAAGTGTTAGAAGGAGGAAAAAACTACATGGGAAACTTGGAAAACATCATGACATGGATCGTGTCCTATTCACCTAGCCTAGGTCGACAAGGAAGATGCTACAAGACTTCGGTCAAAGGAGAAGTAAAACGTAGAGACCTAAGGCAAACAAGACTCTGTTTTGTACACGTTTCATAGTGATGGGATCCGAAACAACTTCTTGAACCCACGGACTTCAACAGCCATCTGTGCAACCGAATCCAACAGCCATCGCCTTAGATTTATGTATCCAACAACTGAGGAAGATAATTCTGTGTGCCTCTCTGCTATGTGTTTTTGGTTGTAGCTTATTTTTCTCCATAAACAATTGTATAATCTCCTTATAAATACCTATGTGAAGAATGTAGAACCAATTCAAATTTTGCTGATGTATTAAGCTCAGACTACTGCTCTGTAATTTTGAAAACTCATTTACTTTCTTTTCTTAATATGAAGACCGCAAGTTTCATGGATATCTCAAGGAATTTTTTTGGAGTTTTGATTAAGTACACATAACCTGAGCAGTTGCAGAGGGCCCCTATGCTGACTAAGATTTCATTTCATTTTGTTTTGTCTTTAATAGTTAAACTGTAAATTCATCGTTTCTTCCATAGTGTTTATAACCATTTACTAACCTTGTTTATAATGCAATCTTTATCATTTTCTTACTAACGCGGAATAGCTTCTTTCGATGTAGAATAGTTCTTTTTGCTTAATTTCTTTCTAGTTTCTTATCAGTAGTTAGAAGTCGAATTCAGTAGTGTGAAACAGTTTGTTTCATTTTTTGTTTCATTAGTCTTTAGGTTTTCAATTAAACTGATCAGTGCCATTACTGTTCTTTGCCATTTTATTACTAGTTTAGTGACTCATGGTGTAGGTGAATGTTTCTAAAAATCCCTTCTAGTTGATTATTCATCGTAAACTAAGTGGTTGAATACTTCATTTTTGCAATGAGTCTTTTATGCGTTTTTGCATTTAATTTTTTTTTAGTATAATGAAGTACAAAATTCCTCAAAATGTCATCCTAAGGAAGTTTGTCTTCCAAAATTGAGAGGCTGAGTAACTAAGTATTTCATTTAGTTTTGTTGCAATTCCACTTTTAGTTTTTTATCAAGTTTTGTTTCTGCAATAGAATAACAAAAGTTGTAATCTCACTTTCAGTCTTAGTATTTCATTTTAGTTTTCTTTCCATAATAGATAGTTGCAATTTCACTTTTAGTTTTAATATTTCATTTAGTCTTGTTTCTATAATTGACAGTAGTTTCAATTTCACTTTTAAGTTCTTTTAGTTCATGATTTCGAAATAATGATAAGAGCAGAAATAGAAACTCTGTTTTCATTTCTTGATTAAACTTTACTTCCAAATCTTGCTTAAACCACTTTTAGTCCTCATTTCATTTCTTTAGATTCTTAGCAAAAGTAGATTTAATATTTTTTTAAGTACATTCGAATCATTAGGGATTAAAGGATAAAAAAAAACCCAAAACAACATAAAACTCAAAAACATTGAAGTAAGAAGGGTCATCTAGCACATATAGTGCACTACACTTCATCAGTTTACGATACCCGGATTGATAATTTATGTAGAGAAATTTAGGACACTAAATTGACCAAACATTTTGGCGCAGTTGTTGGGGAAGTGTAACTAGGTAACCTTATCTATTACATTCAAAAAAAGAAAAACAAAACAAAACAAAACAATGACATGCATCGAGAAAGAGAATCTAGGGGTAGATTTATAGCTAGGGGTAGAAGTTCAATTCCCACAACACCACCTACTCCACCAAGAGTTAGAAAAGATGCACATCCATCACAAACTCATACCCCCAGCCATAGGATTCCTGGAATTCAAGGGGAAGAAACTCAATCAGAAGATTCTCCCACTTCATCTACCAAAACATTCCTAGGAGAGAAAAATTTTGAATCTCCAACAGCAAGGATAACCTTTTTCACCTCCACATGAGAGCCTATTGTAGTTGAAGAATTAGGAATACCTGGTGAGGAAGAAGAAGTAGAAATTCTCTCCCATAGTCCATTAATAGAAGAACCAGAGGAGGAGGGAATAACCTTGCAGGTTGAGCCCTATACTGACTCTGAAGAAACTATAATGGCAGAAGAAGAACAAGATTGAGAATTCTCACTCTTTGGAGGCGGGGGTAGAGGGAGAGGTAGAGGAAATAATGGAGGAGGTAGAGGTAATAATGGATGAGGCAGAGGAAATAGGGAGGTAGATAACTCTTTTGGATTCCCTATATTGGATGAGGAAACACATACCACAATGGAAAACATCTCACCATCTATCCTCCCAAACTTCTATGTGCTGAGAAGTGAGGACCCTGAAACATTTTTGTTTGAGTTCGGAGTCTTGTGCAGAACTTATGACTAACTAGAAGACTCTAAAAAACTCAAATTGTTCCCTTCAAAACTAAACGGGGCTGCTTTGAAATGGTTCATGGGGTTAGTCACTCAATCCATTAGAACATGGAATGACATGAAAAGGGTATTTTTGAATAGATACTTGGATTATTGCATGCCTGCCAATCATAAATATGAGGTGTTCAAAATTATGCAAAGAGAGGATGAAAACTTAGAATATTTGATTGAGAGTTTCAACTATAATTTGAAAAGAGCAAAGATGAACAATTTAGATGAAGAAACTTTGAAAGCTCTTTTGTTAAAGGCCATTACAGATGAGTGGATAGATATCCTTAACATGAATGGGGAAGGAAGTTATCTCTCAACTTCCATTGAGTGACATAGGAGAACTATGTGTTCATCTCTCAAGAGGGAAATCTAAAACAGGGAAAGGGCTGAGAGATCCTTCTCTTGTTAGAGCAAACAAATTTACAACTGGTTCTGTAAGTAGGGAAGAAATTGGCAATATGCTTGATGAGTTTAAAACTAATATCCTAGGGATCCTTTGTGAGTAGCTAGACACCCTTAAAATTCAAAAAAAGCAGAAACTAGAGGCTGATGCTTTAGCCATTTTTTGTCCAAAATGTAGAAAGAAACATGCTCTAAGGGAATGCCCTTTAGATGCAAAAATTGTAGAAACTTGTATGATATGTTCAGAAAATCGTGAGACCAAGCGTTGTCCTTCAATCCTAGGTCTTAAGGCTATCTTTCAAAAGCAAGCAGTCCCAAATTCTGCAAAACCTCCTTGTTTTGTTGCAAGAAGACCTTGGAAGGGGCCACAAAATCAGGGATTTAACAATTCAATGTATCTTCAGCCCCCACCAAACTCGAATTCTTGGCAGCAACCTTGGCCTCAACCTCAATCTCAGTATCAATCTCAACCATGGGCACAAGGGGTACAAAATCCTTATGGGATATTTTCTCAATATTATCAATATCCTCCATCCTATCAAAATTATCCTCCCCCACAAAATCAACAACAGAATCAGCAACCACAACTTCAAAATCAGAACCCTCAACTTTCATTGCCATTTCCAGAACAACCTCCACAACAAAGTCAAAATCCTCAACTCTTGCTGCCATTTCAGCAGAAACCAAATCAGATACCTACTCAACCATTACCAAACCCCAACAATAAAGACCCTCAGAATTCTTACATGGTAGAAGGACAAAAATTTCCAACTTACATGATTACTCCTCTTGATCTTAATGATGTTCAACTCAGATCTGGTAGGATATTAGAAAAGTAAAAACCTTCTATAGGTATTCAAGAACAAGACATTTTTGAGGAAGATTCTCTAAAAGTAAATAAAACTTTTGAGGGAACATCCCTCTAAAACCAAAACATTGAAAAAGAAAAACAAAAAGAATCAATAAACACAACTCCTATCATTGAGCAACTAGCATCTACTTCTACACCTCCTTTTCCTATGAGATTACAAATTGATAGAGGGGTAGAAAAACAGATCTTGTTGCCCAATTATGATTTTCTAGATGAATTGAAGAATATCTATATCAAAATTCCTTTGTTACAAGCCATTAAATAAATTGCAAGTCTAGCCAAGATAATAAAGGAGCTGAGTATCAAAAGACCAAGAAGAAAACTAAGAGAAACAAAAATAATTCACCTGATAAGAAATATAGCATACACAATGATGGGAAAGGTTGCCATGCAGAAATATTTGGATCCAGAAAGTCAAATTGTCAAGACACATATAAATGGAATTGAAATTCTGAATACATTGATTGACTTAGGGACAGAAATAAGCATTATGAGTAGACAAACTATGGAGCATATTAAACTTCCTAATCTTCTTTACACACCTACCTTACTGCAACTTGCAGATAGATCAATAATCAAACCAGATGGTGTGCTAGAAGATATTTCAATCTCCTTAGATTCTTTGGAATATCCTGTTGACTTCATGATCTTAACTCCCAAGAATAATCTAGGAGGACACCCACTCATATTAGGAAGACCTTGGCTAGCCACAACTGATGCTTTTATTAGTTGTAGATCTGGTGACATGTATATTTCTGATGGTAGTTCAACAAAGAAATTTACTATGTATCCTCCAGCAAAGAAATCACATAAATAGATGACAAGGAATGGATTGATGATGAAGATGATATTCATCCTCTCTTTACTATGTCAAAAATTAGTGAAGATAGTCAAATTTTGAATACATTGGAAAATTTTGAAACATCTTCAGAATAGGATCATGCACAATTTCAAGAAAAACCTAATGTTGAATACTTGTCATCTAGGAAGATGTCTTTTTATTCCATGGAAGAGTTTGGTAGCTCTACAATTGAAATTTTTCTAGGTAGGACATTGAACATAAATAAAAACTTGGAGAAACTACAACAAGAAGAGCTAACCAAAAGATTACAAAAACGTTCTGCTACATTTTCATGGGAGTACACTGACATGAAAGGTATTGATCCTAAGACTTGTATCCATCATATCTATATTGAGGAAAATAGTAGACCAATTAGACAACCTCAGAGAAGAATGAATCCAAATCTTAGGGAAATTGTGAAAGATGAGCTCCAAAAATTACTCAATGTAAACTTCATTTACCCAATTTTAGATAACCAATGGGTTTCTCCTTTTTTAATTGTGCCTAAAAAGAATGGTAAATGGAGGGTGTGCATTGATTACCAAAAATTGAATAACGCAACCCTTAAAGATCACTTTCCTTTGCCCTTTATATACCGGGTATTAGATACATTAGCAGGTAAGAAGTATTTCTCATTCTTGGATGGTTTTAGTGGTTATAATCAAATTCAGATAGCACCGGAGGATCAGGATAAAACCACATTTACTTGTCCATGGGGAAATTTTTCCTACCGAGTACTTCCTTTTGGGTTATGTAATTCTCTTGCAACATTCCAAAGAGTTGTACTAGGAATTTTTTCTGATCTAATACATGATTGTGTAGAGATATATATGGATGATTTTACAGTTTAGGGAAACAAATTTGAAGAAGCTTTGGGAAATTTGGAAAACGTTCTTAAAGATGTAAAGAAACAAACTTTTCACTAAGCCATGAAAAATGTTTTATGATGTTTACAGAAGGTATTGTCTTATGACATCACATTTCAGGAGATGGGATTACAGTTTACGAATCTAAAGTTGAAGTCATCTCTAAGTTATCAATTCCAAGTTGCCAGAAGGATGTTAGAAAATTCACTAAAATAGCATCTCCACTCTTCAAATTGCTTATAAAAGATTGTGAATTCAAGTGGAATCCTAATAGCCAACTAGCATTTGAAACCTTGAAAGAAAAAATATCTGAAGCACCTATTTTAAGGGGTCCAAATTGGAAACTCCCTTTCCATATTTCCACATATGCTTCAGATACAGCTCTGCGAGTTGTATTGGGACAAAAAGATTTGATTCTTATGTCATTTACTGTACAACTAAAAATTTGACTCCCAGTGAGTTGAATTATACTGTGACTGAAAAAGAATTCTTAGTTGTTGTTGACGCAATAGATAAGTTCGGACATTATATAACATGCTATGAAACCTTTTGTTCATACAAATCACTCTGCAATTAGATATTTGATGAATAATCCTATTACTAATGGCAGAGTTACAAGATGGATTTTACTTTTGCAAGAATTCAAATTTATTGTGCTAGATAGACCTAGAAAACAAAACACAGTTGTTGATTTCTTGTCCAAGATTCAGAATATCAAAGAAGACTCTCTAGTTGAAGATAAGTTTCCTGATGAATATCTCTTTGTCGTAACTACTCAAACTCCTTGGTTTGCAGATGTTGCTAATTACTTGGTTACATGGAAGTTACTTTGACATTTCTTTCCTAGAGAGAAAAGAAAGAATATTCAAGAAAGTGCAAGATATTCATGGATCACTAACAAACTGTATAAAACAGGGCCAAATCTTATGATCAGAAGGTGTGTCAGGGAAGATGAAATGCCTGATATTCTCAAAGCATGTCATGATGATCCATGCGGTGGACACTTTTTTGACAAGAGGACAACTTATAAAATCCTTTCTTTAGGATATTATTGGCCTTCCATCTTCAAATATGCTAAAGAATATGTCAGGAGGTGTGACAGCTGCCAAAGGGTAGGAAAACCTACTCCCTCAAATGAGATGCCAACTTAGGTACTTATTGAACCCTTTGAAAAGTGGGCTTCAGACTTTATTGGACCAATTAATCCTCCATATAAGTAGAAAAAGTATATATTGGTATGCACTGATTATGTCACCAAATGGGTAGAAGCCAAAGCATTACCTTTTGCTAACGAAAAATCTATAGTTAGTTTTCTTTTTGAGGACATATTTACTCACTTTGGTGTTCAAAGAGAAATTGTGATAGATCAGGGATCTCAATTCACATCCAACATGATGGAAAGGCTTATGGAGGAATACAAGATCAAGCATAGGAAATCAACTCCCTATCATCCACAAGCAAATGGTCAAGTAAAGTCTACAAATAAAGTGATTGAAGGAATCCTCACCAAGACTGTGCATCTACATAGAAGAGATTGGGAAGAAAGGATTCTTGAAGCCTTATGGGCCTATAGAACTACATGGCGGAACACAATGGGACATACACCCTATGAACTTGTTTATGGGAAACAAGTCTTGTTCCCTATAGAGTTCCAAATCAGAACTTTCAAGATGGCAGTGCAGGTGGGAATGGAATTATCAGAAGACCAAAAACATAGGTTGAAGCAATCAATTGAACTTGATGAAATTAGACAGGAGGCAGTTCAAAGGACTGGTATAGTCCAACAACGGAGGGCTAAATGGCATGACAGATACGTCAAGGACAAGATATTTCAAGAGGGATATTGGGCACTATTATTTGATTCAAAGTTCCAAGATTTTCGAGGGAAGTTTCAAACTCATTGGCTTGGGCCATATAAGGTTGAAAATGTTTTTAGTAATGGAGAAATGAGGATCATAACAATAGATGAAAGTCAAACTCCTCTTCTCGTGAATGGTCATAGATTGAAAATATATCAAAAACCTATCTCAAAGGAGGAGTCGATCAATATCTTCCATAACAATTCTGAAATGTAGTTAGTGAAGAAGAATCCTTCTTCTCCACCAATTTAGTCTTTACTTTTCATATATATATCTATATATCTATATATCTATATCTATATATATAAGGTTGAAAACCTCACTGATTAGCATGCTTATACAGAAAATACAGGGTGAAAATCAGAAGTTTTTGACACCCTATATTTTCCATTTCCTTTCTAAAGAAGTGGTGACAAGAAGCCACAGTCACTTTGCATTATGCAAAATTCATTGTCTCATCTCATTTCACTCTATTTTTATAGTTTCACTTCACTTCATTTTCCATATTCCAACATTTCTTTCATCTCCATTTTCATTTATTATCTTGTCATATTTCCACATACAAAATTATTTCCATTTCATCCATTCATAAGCCATATTTTACTCTCTGTTTCACATTTTACAGTTGTTTCTACGTTCTTCAGCTGATTTCATTCCGTAGCTAATCCTATTTTGCATATAATCTGATTCTGTAGAAACAATTTGATTATCAGACCAAACACAAAGTGTCCAGTTCATGATAAAATCTTGTATGCGGGTAATTGAAGAAAGAAACAACTTTGAAGACCAACCATGCCTAAAGCACCTATTGAGAAAACATCAAAATATTAGTAAGTGGAAGGTAAGGTTCCAAAGGTTAAATACCAAAATTTATTTCAAAAAGCAATTCAAAACCACAAGCTTGTATAACATGTATGATCACATGTCTCCTTGATTAATAATTATGTGATTTGACTACCATGATGTCTCCACCATATCTTTCGTCTTCAATGACAAACTGTCCAATAATTCCTTCATAACTGATCTCCATTTTAAAATCCATAAACTTGTACTTAACCAAACTTATATAGTTACACCTGTTCACGGTTAGATTAATGACATGACCTATCTATATACGACTCTTCAAACCCTAACTGTTCATTTATTACATGCCAACTCTTAAGTTTTTCTATCATATTTACGCAACCACTTTGTGCATACAATCACTCTATTTCCATACACTTTGTGCATATAGTCACTATGTTTCCACAGATTTGGGGTATACAACTACTATGTTTCCATAAATTCCATATATACAGTCATTTTATTTCATATTCACAGTCATTCTGCTTCCATATACTTTGTCATCCCGTTTCTATATCCAAATTCATTATGTTTCTATATACCGAGTTGCTCCATTTTCATATACACAGTCCACTTTACACAGTCATTCCATTTCTTAGACAATGAGAGTAATTTTGAAAAGTAGCCGAGAATAGAGGTTATGGGGTTTATTGTTAGAACTGAACTCGTAGGGGTAAAATACATGGAGGGTTATCCACAACTGAAGGGAATGTTATAGAAGGTTGGTTGTTTGTGTTTTATTGAAAAGGTCAATGGTTACCATAAGGAAATCACTAAATCCTTTGTTAGGTCATTTAATGGAATGGAAGTGGAAATAGGTGACATCAAATTTGCAGTTACCCAGTCCTTCATAGCTGAAGCAACAGAACTCCCAAGGCTAGGAGAAAGCTGGTTTAAGAACAAAGAGTTTCATGATGAATTTTGGAAGGTCATTCTTAAAAATCTAGGTATGGACGTTTCAGTTTTTAGAAAGGGGATTCCAATTTCTGCACTCAAAAACAAATGGAGTAGCATGTTGTTAATACTACAAAAGTTTAATACATGTGAAGGGAGGTTTGGATCTATGTATGTGTATCATATACGAATGTTAATGAATTTTCTAGAGAATGGAACCCTCAATCTTCCCTTTTTCCTTTTGAATAGTTTGAGAAGAATGGCAACTAATGTTCAAAAGAAAGTTGAATCAACAGAAACCACTCTATATCACCATGGACTAGTGAAGAATTTAGTTGAGTTTCATTTAAGAAGTGTAGGGGATACATGGGAGGACTTCTTGGTAAGGAATTTCTTCCAAGATGCTCTAGATTTCTCTGAGGGAAGTCATGTTAAAACAAGGAGGAGAAGGAAGAAAAATCTCACCATTCAAAACACCCTTGAAACTTTAGCATAGAAAAATGATGAAGAAGAACCAATCTCTGAAAAATTAACAGAGATTAGAAAGAAGACTAAGCAGAGGAGAAAAATGAAAGAAAGGGTTGAAGAGATTTACAGGGATATTCTTGAACCTTCATCACCTAAAGAGGATGAATAGCTACTTTCTAAAAGACTAACCAAGATCAGGGAACAAATCAAGAAATATAAGGAGAAAGGAAAGAGGAAAAAGGATACAAAAGAAGAAATTATAGGCTTCCAAAACTTGAGGAGGAGTTCTAGACTCCAAGGCAAAGTGACGAAGATGAAATCAAAAGAGACCCAGTTTATAAATTTAGAGGAAGAAACTCCAGCTCAGTCCCCTGATAGTATTCCATATGAGAAAAGTCCACAGAACTCTCCTCCACAAAACTTTGGAGGCAACCCAAGTAGAGCCTCTCCTGGCATTGATCCAATAAAATAGCAAATCTATGACTACATAGAGTCATTAAAGAAAAAGAGTAAATCAGTAGACCAGGGACTTCAGCTAATCTAGAGTAGCCTGTTACCTCACAAGAAACTCTAACTAGCTCCCTCAAACAAGAGATTTTTGAGCTAGAAATTCTGAATAGGCACATCCAAAGAGAAAATGAAGCCTTAAAGGAACAGAATAAGCTGGATAGGGCTATTCATGACAACACTATGCTTCACTTGGGTTTATGGCACAAGAAGAATAGGAAACTAAAAAGGAAGAATAAGAAGCTGAACAGGACACTTATTAACCTCGAGTACAGATTTCTCATGAGGAAGCCAAGGATGGTTGTTGGTGAAAAGGAAAGCAATAAGATAAAGTTGGATGTGTTGGCTGAAGTATCAGAAATAATGCAGTAGGAGGAGGAAGTTCACAATTTTGATTGCGTGGGGGTATGTTGAGCCTCAAAACTGCCCTTTCCTTAGAAACTTTTCTCCTCCCTTTTCTTTGTTTTTCCATGAAGAAAATCCATCCCTATTATCAATAACCAATATATATTTCCTTAAGGAGAAAATTTTAGTGAATTACATGTAATAATTTTATGTTTGTTGTTTGAATAAGTTTTTGTCTTTTAGCTATGGAATGTAGCCTATTCTGCAACTAACTGGTTGTTCCGCATCTACTTCCATGATTTTACGGGTTCTAGGTGTCAGAAGGAGGAAATGACTATATGGGCATCTTGGAAAACATCATGATATGGATCGTGTCCTATTCACCTAGCCTAGGTCGACAAGGAAGATGGTACAAGACTCTGGTCAAACGAGAAGTCAAACGTTGAGAGCTAAGGCAAACAAGACTCTGTTTTGTACACATTTCATAGTGATGGGATCCAAAACAACTTCCTGAATCCACTGACTTCAAAATCCATCTGTGCAACCAAAGCTCATAGCCATCACCTTAGATTTATGTTTCCAGCAACTGACGAAGAGAATTTTGTGTGCCTGTCTGCTACGTGTTTTTGGTTGTAGCTTAATTTTCTCCATAAACAGTTACATAATTTCCTTATAAATACCTGAGTGAAGAATGCAAAACCAGTTCTAATTTTGCTGATGTATTAAGCTCAGACTATTGCTCTGTAATTTTGAAAACTCATTTACTGTGTTTTTTTAATATGAAGACCGCAAGTTTCATGGATATCTAAAAGCATTTTTTTGGAGTTTTGATTAAGTACACATAACCTGAGCAGCTGCAGAGGGCCCCTGCACTGACTAAGGTTTCATTTCATTTTGTTTTGTCTTTTATAGTTAAATTGTAAATTCATCATTTCTTCCATAGTGTTTATAACCATTTACTAACCTTGTTTATAATGCAGTCTTTATCATTTTCTTACTAATGCAAAATAGCTTCTTTCAGTGCAGAATAGTTCTTTTTGCTTAATTTCCTTCTAGTTTCTTATCAGTAGTTAGAAGTCTAATTCAGTAGTGTAAAGCAATTTGTTTCATTCGTTGTTTAATTAGTCTTTAGGTTTTCAATTAAACTGATAAGTGCCATTACTATTCTTGTCATTTTATTACTAGTTTAGTGACTCATGGTGTAGGTGAATGTTTCTAAAAAGCCCTTCTAGTTGATGATTCATCGTAAACTCAGTGGTTGAATACTTCATTTTTGCAATGAGTCTTTTATGCGTTTTTGCATTTAATTTTTTTTTAGTATAATGAAGTACAAAATTCCTCAAAATGTCATCCTAAGGAAGTTTGTCTTCCAAAATTGAGAGGTTGAGTAACTAAGTATTTCATTTAGTTTTGTTGCAATTCCACTTTCAATTTTTCATCAAGTTTTGTTTCTGCAATAGACTAACAAAAGTTGTAATCTCACTTTCAATTTTAGTTTTTCATTTTAGTTTTCTTTCCATAATAGATAGTTGCAATTTCGCTTTCAGTTTTGATATTTCATTTAGTCTTGTTTCTATAATTGACAGTAGTTTCAATTTCACTTTTAAGTTCTTTTAGTTCATGATTTGGAAATAATGATAAGAGCAGAAATAGAAACTCTGTTTTCATTTCTTGATTAAACTTTACTTCCAAATCTTGCTTAAAGCACTTTTAGTCCTCATTTCATTTCTTTAGATTCTTAGCAAAGTAGATTTAAGATTTTGTTAATTACATTGGAATCATTAGGGATTAAAGGATAAAAAAAAACAAAACAACATCAAATTCAAAAACACTGAAGTAAGAAGGGTCATCTAGCACATATAGTGCACTACACTTCATCAGTTTACGATCCCCGGATTGATAATTTATGTAGAGAAATTAAGGACACTAAATTGACCAAACATTTTGGCGCAGTTGTTGGGGAAGTGTAACCAGGTAACCTTATCTCTTACATTCAAAAACAGAAAAACAAAACAATGACATGCATCAAGAAAGAGACTCTAGGGGTAGATTTATAGCTAGGGGCAGAATTTAAATTCCCACAACTCCACCTACTCCACCAAGAGTTAGAAAAGACACACCTCCATCCCAAACTCATACTCCCAGCCATAGGATTCCTGGAATTCAAGGGGCAGAAACTCAATCAGAAGATTCTCCCACTTCATCTACCAAAACATTCCTAGGAGAGAAAAATTTTGAATCTCCAATAGTAGGGATAACTTTTTTCACCCCCACATGAGAGCCTATTGTAGTTGAAGAATTAGGAATACCTAGTGAGGAAGAAGAAGTAGAAACTCTCTCCCATAGTCCATTAATAGAAGAACCAGAGGAGGAGGGAATAACCTTGCAGGTTGAGCCCTAAACTGACTCTGAAGAAACTATAATAGCAGAAGAAGAACAAGATGGAGAATTCTCACTCTTTGGAGGAGGGGGTAGAGGGAGAGGTAGAGGAAACAATGGCAGAGGGAGAGGTAATAATGGAGGAGGCAGAGGAAATAGGGAAGTAGATAACTCTTTTGGATTCCCTATAGTGGATGAGGAAACACATACCACAATGGAAAACATCTCACCATCTATCCTCCCAAACTTCTATGTGTTGAGAAGTGAGGACCCTGAAACATTTTTGTTTGAGTTTGAAATCTTGTGCAAAACATATGACTATCTAGAAGACTCTAAAAAACTCAAATTGTTCCCTTCAACACTAAAAGGGGCTGCTTTGAAATGGTTCATGGGGTTAGTCACTCAATCCATTAGAACATGGAATGACATGAAAAAGGCATTTTTGGATAGATGCTTGGATTATTGCATGCCTACCAATCATAAATATGAGGTGTTCAAAATTATGCAAAGAGAGGATGAAAACTTAGAAGATTTGATTGAGAGTTTCAACTATGATTTGAAAAGAGCAAAGATGAACAATTTAGATGAAGAAACTTTGAAAGCTCTTTTGTTAAAGGCCATTAGATATGAGTGGATAGATATCCTTAACATGAATGGGGAAGGAAGTTATCTCTCAACTTCCATTGAGTGACATAGGAGAAATATGTGTTCATCTCTCAAGAGGGTAATCTAAAACAGGGAAAGGGCTTAGAGATCCTTCTCTTGTTAGAGCAAACAAATTTGCAACTGGTTCTGTTAGTAGGGAAGAAATTGGCAATATGCTTGATGAGTTTAAAAGTGATATCCTAGGGAGCCTTTGTGAGCATCTAGACACCCTTAAAATTCAAAATAAGCTGAAACTAGAGGCTGATGCTTTAGCCATTGTTTGTCAAAAATGTAGAAAGAAACATGCTCTAAGGGAATTCCCTTTAGATGCAAAAATTGTAGAAACTTGTATGATATGTTCAGAAAATCATGAGACCAAGGGTTGTCCTTCAATCCTAGGTCTTGAGGTTGTCTTTCAAAAGCAAGCAGTCCCAAATTCTTCAAAACCTCCTTGTTTTGTTGAAAGAAGACCTTGGCAGGGGCCACAAAATCAGGGATTTAACAATCCAATGTATCTTCAGCCCCCACCAAACTGGAATTCTTGGCAGCAACCTTGGCCTCAACCTCAATCTCAGTATCAATCTCAACCATGGGCACAAGGGGTACAAAATCCTTATGGGATATTTTCTCAATATTATCAATATCCTCCATCCTATCAAAACTATCCTCCCCCACAAAATCAACAACAAAATCAGCAACCACAACTTCAAAATCAGAACCCTCAACTTTCATTGCCATTTCCAGAACAACCTCCACAACAAAGTCAAAATCCTCAACTCTTGCTGCCATTTCAGCAGAAACCAAATCAGATACCTACTCAACCATTACCAAACCCCAACAATAAAGACCCTAAGAATTCTTACATGGTAGAAGGACAACAATTTCCAACTTACATGATTACTCCTCTAGATCTTAATGATGTTCAACTCAGATCTGGTAGGATATTAGAAAAGGAAAAACCTTCTATAGGTATTCAAGAACAAGACATTTTTGAGGAAGATTCTCTAAAAGTCAATAAAACTTTTGAGGGAACATCCCTCTAAAACCAAAACATTGAAAACGAAAAACAAAAAGAATCAATAAACACAACTCCTATCATTGAGCAACCAGCATCTACTTCTACACCTCCTTTTCCTGTGAGATTACAAATTGATAGAGGGGTGGAAAAACAGATCTTGTTGCCCAATTATGATTTTCTAGATGAATTTAAGAATGTCTGTATCAAAATTCCTTTGTTACAAGCCATTAAATAAATTCCAATTCTAGCCAAGATAATAAAGGAGTTGAGTATCAAAAGACCAAGAAGAAAACTAAGAGAAACAAAAATAATTCACCTGATAGGAAAGATAGCAGACATAATGATGGGAAAGGTTTCCATGCAGAAATATTTAGATCCAGGAAGTCCAATTGTCAAGACACATATAAATGGAATTGAAATTCCAAATACATTGATTGACTTAGGGGCAGCAATAAACATTATGAGTAGAAAAACTATGGGGCATCTTAAACTTCCTAATGTTATTTACACACCTACCTTACTGCAACTTGCAGATAGATTAGTAATCAAACCAGATGGTGTGCTAGAAGATATTTCAGTCTCCTTGGATTCTTGGGAATATCCTGTTGAGTTCATGATCTTAACTCCCAAGAATAATCTAGGAGGACACCCACTCATATTAGGACGACCTGGCTAGCCACAACTGATGCTTTTATTAGTTGTAGATATGGTGAGATGTATATTTTTGATGGTAATTCAACAAAGAAATTTACTTTGTATCCTCCAGCAAAAGCAATCACAGAAATAGATGACAAGGAATGGATTGATTATGAAGATGATATTCAGCCTCTCTTTACTATGTCAGAAATTAGTGAAGATAGTCAAATTTTGAATACATTGGAAAATTTTGAAACATCTTCGGAATAGGATCATCCAAAATTTCAAGAAAAATCTAATGTTGAATACTTGTCATCTAGGAAGATGTCTTTCTATTCCATGGAAGAGTTTGGTAGCTCTACAATTGAAATTTTTCCAGGTAGGACATTGAACATAAATAAAAACTTGGAGAAACTACAACAAAAAGAGCTAACCAAAACATTACAAAAACATTCTGCTACATTTTCATGGGAGCACACTGGCATGAATGGTATTGATCCTAAGACTTGTATCCATCATATCTATATTGAGGAAAATAGTAGACCAATTAGACAACCTCAGAGAAGAATGAATCCAAATCTTAGGGAAATTGTGAAAGATGAGCTCCAAAAATTACTCAATGTAAACTTCATTTACCCAATTTTAGATAGCCAATGGGTTTCTCCTTTGTTAATTGTGCCTAAAAAGAATGGTAAATGGAGGGTGTGCATTGATTACCAAAAAATGAATAAATCAACCCTTAAAGATCACTTTCCTTTGCCCTTTATATACCGGGTATTAGATACATTACCAGGTAAGAAGTATTTCTCATTCTTGGATGGTTTTAGTGGTTATAATCAAATTCAGATAGCACCGGAGGATCAGGATAAAACCACATTTACTTGTCCATGGGGAAATTTTTCCTACCGAGTACTTCCTTTTGGGTTATGTAATTCTCTTGCAACATTCCAAAGAGCTGTACTAGGAATTTTTTCTGATCTAATACATGATTGAGTAGAGATATATATGGATGATTTTACAGTTTAGGGAAACAAATTTGAAGAAGCTTTGGGAAATTTGGAAAACGTTCTTAAAGATGTAAAGAAACAAACTTTTCACTAAGCCATGAAAAATGTTTTATGATGTTTACAGAAGGTATTGTCTTATGACATCACATTTCAGGAGATGGGATTACAGTTTACGAATCTAAAGTTGAAGTCATCTCTAAGTTATCAATTCCAAGTTGCCAGAAGGATGTTAGAAGATTTCTAGGATTTACAGGATACTATAGAATATTTATGGAAAAATTCACTAAAATAGCATCTCCACTCTTCAAATTGCTTACAAAATATTGTGAATTCAAGTGGAATCCTAATAGCCAACTAGCATTTGAAACCTTGAAAGCAAAAATATCTGAAGCACCTATTTTACGGGGTCCAAATTGGAAACTCCCTTTCCATATTTCCACATATGCTTCAGATACAGCTCTGGGAGCTGTATTGGGACAATGATTTGACTCCTTATGCCATTTACTATACAACTAAAAATTTGACTCCCATTGAATTGAATTATACTGTGACTGAAAAAAGAATTCTTAGTTTTTGTTCATGCAATAGATAAGTTTGGACATTATATAACAAGCTATGAAACCTTTTTTCATACAAATCACTCTGCAATTGGATATTTGATGAATATTCCTATTACCAATGGCAGAGTTACAAGATGGCTTTTAATTTTGCAAGAATTCAATATTAGTGTGCTAGATAGACCTAGAAAACAAAACAAAGTTGCTAATTTCTTTTCCAAGATTTAGAATATCAAAGAAGACTCTCCAGTTGAAGATAAGTTTCCTGATGAATATCTCTTTGCAGTAACTACTCAAACTCCTTGGTTTTCAGATGTTGCTAATTACTTGGTTACATGGAAGTTACCTCCGCATTTGTTTCCGAGAGAAAAAAGAAAGATTATTCAAGAAAGTGCAAGATATTCATGGATCACTAAGAAACTTTATAAAATAGGGCCAGATCTTATGATCAGAAGGTGTGTTAGGGAAGATGAAATACCTGATATTCTCAAAGCATGTCATGATGAGCCATGTGGTGGATAGTTTTTTGACAAGAGGACAACTTATAAAATCCTTTCTTTAGGATATTATTGGCCTTCCATCTTCAAATATGCTAAAGAATATGTCAGGAGGTGCGACAGCTGCCAAAGGGTAGGAAAACCTACTCTCTCAAATGAGATGCCATTACAAACTCAGCTACTTATTGAACCCTTTGAATAGTGGGCTTTAGACTTTATTGGACCAATTAATCCTCCATCTAAGTAGAAAAAGTATATATTAGTATGCATTGATTATGTCACCAAATGGTTAGAAGCCAAAGCATTACCTTTTGCTAATGAAAAATCTATAGTTAGTTTTCTTTTTGAGGACATCTTTACTCACTTTGGTGTTCAAAGAGAAATTGTGACAGATCAGGGATCTCAATTCACATCCAACATGATGGAAAGGCTTATGGAGGAATGGAGAGATGAGGATCATAAAAATAGATGAAAGTCAAACTCCTCTTCTCGTGAATGGTCATAGATTGAAAATATATCAAAAACCTATCTCAAAGCAGGAGTCGATCAAGATCTTCCAGAACAATTCTGAAATGAAGTTAGTGAAGAAGAATCTTTCTTCTCCACCAACTTATTCTTTATTTTTCATATATATATATATATATATATATATATATATATATATATATATATATATATATATATATATATATATATATATATATATATATATATAATAGATATATATATATATATATATATTGTATAAGGTTGAAAACCAATCACTGATTGGCATGCTTATACAGAAAATACAGGGTGAAAATCAGAAGTTTTTGACACCCTATATTTTCCATTTCCTTTCTGAAGAAGTGGTGACAAAAAGCCACAGACACTTTCCATTATGAAAAATTCATTGTCTCATCTCATTTCACTCTGTTTTTGTAGTTTCTCTTCACTTCATTTGCCATATTCCAACATTTATTTCATCTCCATTTTCATTTATTATCTTGTCATATTTCCACTTACACAATTATTTCCATTTCATCCATTCATAAGCCATATTTTACTCTTTGTTTCACATTTTGCAGCTGTTTCTACGTTCTGCAGTTGATTTCATTCCGTAGCTAATCTGATTCTACAGCAACAGTTTGATTATCAAACCAAGCACAAAGTGTCCAGTTCATAATAAAATCTTGTATGCGGGTAATTGAAGAAAGAAAAAACTTTGAACACCAACCATGCCTAAATCACCTATTGAGAAAACATCAAAATATTAGCAAGCGGAAGGTAAGGTTCCAAAGGTAAAACACAAAAATTTGTTTCAAAAATAAATTCAAAACCATAAGCTTGTATAACATGTATGATCACATGTCTCCTTGATTAATCATTATGTGATTTGACTGCTATGATGTCTCCACCATATCTTCTGTCTTCAATGACAAACGGTGCAATGATTCCTTCATAATTGATCTCAATTTTAAACTCCATAAACTTGTACTTAACCAAACTTATACAGCTACACCTGTTAACGGTTAGATTAATGACATGACCTATCTATATACGACTCTTCAAACCCTAACTATTCATTTATTACATGCCAACTCTTAAGTTTTTCTCTCATATTTATGCAACCACTTTGTGCATACAATCAATCTATTTCCATATACTTTGTGCATATAGTCACTTTGTTTCCACACATTTGGAGTATAAAACTACTCTGTTTCCATAAATTCCATATATACAGTCATTTTATTTCATATTCACAGTCATTCTGCTTCCATATACTTTGTCATCCCGTTTCTATATCCAAATTCATTATGTTTCTATATACCCAGCTGCTCCATTTTTGTATACACAATCCACTTTACGCAGTCATTCCATTTCTCAGACAATGAGAGTAATTTTGAAGAGTGGCTGAGAACAGAGGTTATGGGGCATATTGTTAGAATTGAACCCGTAGGGGTAAAATACATGGAGGGTTATCCACAGCTAAAGGGTATGTTACAGAAGGTTGGTTGGTTGTGTTTTATTGAAAAATTCAATGGTTACCGTAAGGAAATCACTAAATCCTTTGTCAGGTCATTTAATGGAATGGAAGTGGAAATAGGTGACATCAAATTTGCAGTTACCCAGTCCTTCATAGCTAAAGCAATAGAACTCCCAAGGCTAGGAGAAAGCTGGTTTAAGAACAAAGAGTTTCATGATGAATTTTGGAAGGTCATTCTTAAAAATCTCGGCATCGACGTTTCAATTTTTAGAAAAGGGATTCCAATTTCTGCACTCAAAAACAAATGGAGTAGCATGTTGTTAATGCTGCAAAAGTTTAATACATGTGAATAGAGTTTTGGATCTATGTATGTGTATCATATACGAATGTTAATGAATTTTCTAGAGAATGTAACCCTCAATCTTCCCTTTTTCCTTTTGAATAGTTTGAGAAGAATGGCTACTAATGTTCAAAAGAAAGTTGAATCAACAGAAACCACTCTATATCACCATGGACTAGTGAATAATTTAGTTGAGTTTCATTTAAGAAGTGTAGGTGATACATGGGAGGACTTCTTGGTAAGTAATTTCTTCCAAGATGCTCCAGATTTGTCTAAGGGAAGTCATGTTAAAACAAGTAGGAGAAGGAAGACCAATCTCACCATTCAAAACACCCCTGAAACTTCAACATAGAAAAATGATGAAGAAGAACCAATCTCTGAAAAATTAAAAGAGATCAGAAAGCAAACTAAGTAGAGGAGAAAAATGAAAGAAAGGGTTGAAGAGATCCACAGGGATATTCCTGAACCTTCATCACCTAAAGAGGATGAATAGTTTCTTTCTGAAAGACTAACCAAGATCAGGGATCATATCAAGAAAGATAAGGAGAAAGGAAAGAGGAAAAGGGATACAAAAGAAGAAATTATAGGCTTCCAAAACTTGAGGAGGAGTTCTAAACTCCAAGGAAAAGTGAAGAAGGTGAAATCAAAAGAGACACAGTTTATAAATTTAGAGGAAGAAACTCCAGCTTAGTCCCCTGATGGTATTCCATATGAGAAAAGTCCACAGAACTCTCCTCCACAAATATTTGGAGGCAACCCAAGTAGATCCTCTCCTAGCATTGATCCAATAAAATAGCAAATCTATGACTACATAGAGTCATTAAAGAAAAAGAGTAAATCAGTAGATCAGGGACTCAGCTAATCTAGAGCAACCTGTTACCTCACAAGAAACTCTAACTAGCTCCCTCAAACAAGAGATTTTTGAGCTAGAAATTATGAATAGGCACATCCATAGAGAAAATGAAGCCTTAAAGGAACAGAATAAGCTGGATAGGGCTCTTCATGACAACACTATGCTTCACTTGGATTTATGGCACAAGAAGAATAGGAAACTAAGAATGAAGAATAAGAAGCTGAATAAGACACTTATTAACCTCAAGTACAGATTTCTCATGAGGAAGCCAAGGATGGTTGTTGGTGCAAAGAAAAGCAATAAGAAGAAGCTGGATGTGTTGGCTGAAGTATCAGAAATAATGCAGTAGGAGGAGGAAGTTCACAATTTTGATTGCATGGGGACATGTAATAGTCTTGTAGTGGCGGTATGTTGAGCCTCAAAACTGCCCTTTCCTTAGAAACTTTTCTCCTCCCTTTTCTTTGTTTTTCCATGAAGAAAATCCATCCATATCATTAATAACTAGTCTATATTGCCTTAAGGAGAAAATTTTAGTGATTTACATGTAATAATTTTATGTTTGTTGTTTGAATAAGTTTTTTTCTTTTAGCTATGGAACGCAACCTATTCTGCAACTAATCGGCTGTTCCACAACTACTTCCATGATTTTACAGGTTCCAGGTGTCAGAAGGAGGAAATAACTACATGGGCAGCTTGGAAAACATCATGATATGGATCGTGTCCTATTCACCTAGCCTAGGTCGACAAGGAAGATGGTACAAGACTCCAGTCAAATGAGAAGTCAAACGTAGAGACCTAAGGCAAACAAGACTCTGTTTTGTACACGTTTCACAGTGATGGGATCCAAAACAACTTCCTGAATCCACTGACTTCAACAACCATCTGTGCAACCAAATCTAACAGCCATCACCTTCGATTTATGTCTCCAGCAACTGAGGAAGAGAATTTTGTGTGCCTATCTGCTACGTGTTTTTGGTTGTAGCTTAATTTTCTGCATAAGTAGTTGTATAATTTCCTTATAAATACCTCAGTGAAGAATGCAGAACCAGTTCTAATTTTGCTAATGTATTAAGCTCAGACTACTGCTCTGTAATTTTGAAAACTCATTTACTGTGTTTTTTTAATATGAAGACCGCAAGTTTCATGGATATCTGAAAGCATTTTTTTGGAGTTTTGATTAAGTACACATAACCTAAGCAGCTGCAGAGGGCCCCTACGCTGACTCAGGTTTCATTTCATATTGTTTTGTCTTTTATATTTAAATTGTAAATTAATCGTTTCTTCCATAGTCTTTATAACCATTTATTAACCTTGTTTATAATGCAGTCTTTATCATTTTCTTACTAATGAAAAATAGCTTCTTCAGTGCAGAATAGTTCTTTTTGCTTAATTTCCTTCTAGTTTCTTACCAGTAGTTAGAATTTGAATTCATTAGTGTAAAGCAGTTTGTTTCATTTGTTGTTTAATTAGTCTTTAGGTTTTCAATTAAACTGATCAGTGCCATTACTGTTCTTGCCATTTTATTACTAGTTTATTGACTCATGGTGTAGGTGAATCTTTCTAAAAAGCCCTTCTAGTTGATGATTCATCTTAAACTAAGTGGTTGAATACTTCATTTGTGAAATGAGTCTTTTATGCCTTTTTGTATTTTTTATTTTTTAGAATAATAAAGTACATAATTTCTCAAAATGTCATCCCAAGGAAGTTTGTCTTCCAAAATTGAGTGTTAGAGTAACTAAGTATTTCATTTAGTTTTGTTGCAATTCCACTTTTAGTTTTTCATCAAGTTTTGTTTTTGCAATAGACTAACAGTGGTTGTAGTCTCACTTTTAGTTTCAGTATTTCATTTTAGTTTTGTTTCCATAATAAATAGTTGCAATTTCACTTTCAGTTGTAATATTTCATTTAGTCTTGTTTCTGTAATTTACAGTAGTTGCAATTTCACTTTTAAGTTCTTTTAGTTCATGATTTGGAACTAATGATAAGAGCATAAATAGAAACTCTTTTTTCATTTCTTGATTAAGCTTTACTTCCAAATCTTTCTTAAAGCACTTTTAGTCCTCATTGTATTTCTTTAGATTCTTAGCAAAAGTAGATTTAAGATTTTGTTAAGCACATTGGAATAATTAGGGATTAAAGGATAAAAAAAACCCCAAAACAACATAAAACTCAAAAACACTGAAGTAAGAAGGGTCATCTAGCACATATAGCGCACTAAACTTCATTAGTTTATGATACCTAGATTGATAATTTATGTAGAGAAATTTAGGACACTAAATTGACCAAATAGCACTCATGAATCCATGGACTAAATTCTTGACCAAGGAAATCTATTCGGGTGGGACTAATATGGACTAAAGCCACATATCCATTATCATCTATTAATCCACATGTCCATTGTGCATTCAGTGATTAACGAAAATAGGATGAGATCCATACATTTTCATTGTCATAAAACTCATTCATAACCATCATATAACCAATAGAAATATCAAGAATATAACAACCATTTAAGCTACATATAAACAAGTATATTTACCCATAAAATACCAAGGAGAAAGAGAGCTCTAATTGATGATTTCATAAGCTTACCAGGTATGGGACTTCCACAAACAACCTGACTGTAGACAAGGTTGAACCAAATATTTCTTTTAGCCATTCAACCCATCCCATATTACAAGCATGAATGTGGGATCTCATGAAACACATCCAACAAAATCAAACCAAGGCTTATAGAGGCCAAACCACCTTAACCCTCAACCAGTGATTCCATCTCATGGTTGAACATCACTAACCATCACCAGATTGGTCTTTACCTAAGATTTCCAGGGCTCTATAGCATTTGTTTCAACTGGGGCTTCCAGGACTAGTAACTCAATCCACCGAGGTGTTATATGGAATTTATAACTATGGATAAGTATATATTCCCTAAGTGGGTAGTTACACTTAGAACAACAGAAAGAACATGATTTGACCTTTTCCTACAATAGATAGATGAGATGGAGGAACCTACTTGTGATCTTCCACTTCCTTTAATCTCCTTTGAATTTCTCTCGCTTGAACTGAATTCACTCAATTAGTACCTATCAACAAAAACAAAAGATGAAAATGATTAAAGTATATGATATATCTACTATAAACAAATGAAATCGAAAACATTTAAGAATATATGCATCATAGATATGAACAAGAATATGGGAAAAGGAACAAACATCTTTATTGATGTAGAAGGAAGAGTTATACCTGAAGCGGTTCGATCCCTTGTCACTCCTCCAACTTCAGTCCAAACCCTCACCACATCAAAAGCACATCAATCCAGCAACATAACATTACTTTACATGAACTAAAATCTCAAACCAACAGTATTTCTCTACAATCTTCAAATTCCAGCCTCCTGGTCACTATGATGAGTGGTCAATTTATAGGGACATGGAGGTGGTACTGTCATAAATTGGGCATTAAATGACTTTCCAAAATTGGATTTAGTTTACATGGAGAAAGGGATGAGATAATAGAGGGATAATTGATCTGCAGCCTATCCAAATTCAACCTCATAGGATGAGATAAGAGTTGGGCATCCTTCTAGAATGCTCTAGAATCAAGGAATATTCCCAGAATCCAATGCCAATTTCGCTCATTCTCACCTGGCATAGGTCAAATTTGGCCTAAGTGCACTACAGTGTAGGCCTTAATGGGCCTACCTACTCTGCAGCGCAGTTACCCCTGACCAAGTCTGTGCTGGTGTCCCAAGGAGGCATTTCAGTAGGGTTTCAGGCTAGGAAACTTCCTTGGATGAAAGCATTCAATTTGATGAATTGTCTAGGGCATGTAGCAACTAATTTAGGGTTTGATGAGCCCTAATTGTATTGATCTGAATGTCAGGAGTGATGTGCCAAAATAGACCTGTAACAGTTCCCCCCTAAAGCATGAAGTTGAAAATGATAATGTCGAGTGATATGCTTTATGATGTGTTGAGGAGGATCTGAAGCAAATGATGACCTGCATCGATTACAATACATAATATCATGATATCTTGAATTTTTCATGAACTGGTGAGGGAAGGCATACCCATACTTGGCATATAAACTTTTCATTACATGTAAATAATTCAGATAGTCATCTACATATATAGACCCATGATATCATTACCATTTATGTAAATCCATAGTACAGATTATTTAGTACTCTCCTGAAATCGCAGCCCAGATGGATGAAACTAGATCTAGGGTCTTCTATCTCATCCAAGCATTCGTTCAAGTACGAGTCTAACCATGTGAAAATGTGATCTGAAGTCAAACATGGGAAGACACCATCTGATTACTAGCCAATGATGTAAGATGTTAACAGATGCGAGAGAGATCATCGATAATGATGATGATTCTCAAGGTATTACAGTACATTACGCATGGTGTGAATAGATGTTTTGATGTCTAACACCATACAAAGTCTTTCAGTTGAAGGCCAGTGATGTCAACCTGTCACCAGAAGCGAGAAACTTGCCATCGATGTATGCAAGCCTCAAGGTACTGGAAGGGTGTTTCTAAGTCAACTTCCAGGATAATGTGTTGATGTCGACAAGAAGGGACTTGTCATAGGAGGGCCTTGATATATCCCTCATCAATGACACAAAACGAGTGTAATGATTTTGAAGACAGAATGTGACTGATGACACAATGTTCAGGAATGGCAGTGATGAAAATGAAGGTTTACGAGTATTGAAAAGGATGAATTTTATTGAGTGAATTCTCTTGAACATGTTGGTGACACTGAATGAATTGGAAACATTGACCCAAAATTAAAGTGATGGATGGTGTGATAGACCATAGGTATCATAACCATCAAGCAGATAACCCAACCCAAATAGTCACAGAGATGAAGTGAAAGTGTCATATTCAAGAACGACTTGCTACCATAAAGTGATTTATCCCATTTCCCATTTTCCCCAGTCATTTCTGACCAATACCTCTTTATTTTTTAACAATCTTGAGGAGGATAACATATGCTTGTAATATAATTCCACCCTTTAAGTGAATTCATAGCTATGTGATGTTTAACGAGTCTAGCGAAGGTGAAACTCGATCTTTTCATGATGGGCAAGTTTGTCGCTATTTGATGTTTTAACGAGCTTAACGACAAGGGGAACTCGATCCTTTTCATCTTTAGAGAGTTTGAAAATGGACAAAAAGGAAAATCCACGAGTTCTTTCTCGTAAATTTGTCTCTCAAGTTTGAGAAAGCATAAAATAATACACGAGAGAACCTATTGACCATGTTTGATCAATGTATTCCTTTTTCATAAGTAATCTATCTCAGTTCAGAAAAGGGTTAAACTTATATTGAGTAGATGTCATTTCCAATCCATTTATGAGCTGAAAAGGACAAGCACTCGACAACCTTTTCGTATTTCAAGAGTCTGAAAAGAGCTTAAAGAGGACTCCAGTTAGAGGAACGAGTAGTGTCTAGGATAGCAATTGGTTCTGGTGATGTTGGAACTTCTCAAAACATGTTGATTTATGTGAAGAGGCTGGCTAATAAGACCACTCATGGCAACTGTTCCTAAAAGAGGGTAAAATAGCGAAGTGAAAGTGTATGATCGGCCAAGTATATAGTGATGATGGAAGGAGAAAAAACAAAGCTCATCTGACAAAAGAGGCTGATGGAATGGAAATCACATGGGTTAAAATGGAGATGGGTTCATTTTTACACAAGCTTGAACCATAGGGAAAAATGCTTGGATTCAGTTTCATGTTTATGCAAGCTTGAAATGAAAAGCTATGCTTGGATTCAGTTTCATTTTTACACAATATTGAAACAAAAAGCTATGATTGGGATTGGTTTACATGCCCCCAGCATGATGACTCGATTCTAGGTGCATGCCCCCAAATCTTCATTACATTCACCTAAGTAGACTACTCATGGTTATCAGGTGGATGGAATGAAGGTTCATTTACGAGATCAAGTGAAAGACTCGACTGGGATTTATGAGATCTAATCACTCCAAGGGACCTTGTTTCATTTTTTTTTTAATGAGGTTGACACAGTAAAAGAAATATCCTTATATTCCTTGTTTCATTTTTTAAGGAGCTTGAAACAAGACAAGGAACTATGCTCAGATTCCTTGTTTCATTTTTTGACAAGCTTGACAAAAGACAAGGAACTCTGCTCTAGGACCTGTTTCATTTTTTTTGTAATGAGGTTTACACAGTAAAAGAACTATCCTCATATTCCTTGTTTCATTTTTTAACGAGCTTGACACAAGACAAGGAACTATGCTCATATTCCTTGTCTCATTTTTTAACGAGCTTGACACAAGACAAGGAACTGTGCTCGTGATTCCTTGATCAAGACCCCTAAGAGGTCATGAATTCCAAGAGGTTCTCATTGTTAACGCTTGAAATTTCACCTCAGGCTGAGAAAGGTAAACCTCAAGGCAACATCAAACCACTTCGCCTCATAGCTAGCCCTATGGGGCGGGAGAGGGCTCTCTCCGGTCTATCTCGGTGAGATCTTCAATGGATGAGATGACCAATAGGGTAGCATTGATTTTAGGCTAGTAAACTGATCAAAAGGGTTGATTTGGGGTTTTTAGGGCTTTTGGTGGCAAATTGAGGGGATGGCAATTTTGGGTGCCGAGATTGGACACAGTTTCTGCAGGGGGTTCTTTGGGACGAGGTAGGAGACAGTATTGATGCCTTTGATTGAGGTGGATGGTCAGGAATGATAGGTGAGGAGCTAAGGAGAGCAAACATTAACTTTGAATTCTCCTTAAACAGTAGAAAACATTGAAATTAAACAAACTTAAAAGCAGAGCATGACAGTCATGAATTCTTACTTTAACACTTCGTTTGCTTAATGTGCAGAAAGAAAAGAAAGGAAATGATTCACATAACACACTTACAGGTACATAGAGAAACACACCATCAATACATGTAACCACAAGAATCCCAAAAAAGACCGCAAAACCCTGGTCTTCCTTAGCCAAAAATTGCAGAGATACAGTGAATAATACAATGATAGCTTCTCCCTCAAGAGTCCAACCATGAAAATGAGCAAGAAAGTACATAATATAGATCATCTAACCTCTTTCCCTGCCTCCTTGGGTCGAGCTCACTATCCTAGGAGCTGTTTCAACCACTTCTAAACTAAGCACTACAAACTAGGTAGTAAAAACAACTTGCCTCTATAAGCTAGGAAACCAATTCATTCATTTAATTTTCACCTTTTTTATGAATGAATCTTCTAGAAGAGGTACATAAGAGTAAAAGTGTCAATAAAGTACATTAATTACATCAAATAGGATAATAATCCACCCCAAAAAGTCAAACAGAGTCAAACTGCATTTTTCTGAGCTGTACACTGAAATCTGGAGAAGTTTGCCTGACGGGTCGCGTGCCTCTGCCTGACGGGTCGCGCGCCTTTGGGACCACTTTTGGGGCACTTCCAGGTGTCCAAATTGAGAAAGAGTAGGCTTTTTGGAAAGGTCTATGAGTCTAATTTCCAACCCAACTAGAATTTCTGAATTTGGTAGTCATTTTCCCCTCCAAAATTGCAATCTCCCAAGACTGCTTTCTGCAACTCAAAAATGTGGCCGAAAGTCAATTTTTGCTTGTTTTTTGACTTTCTGGAGGCCCAAAACTTCATAAAATCTCAAGTCCATTGATGAGCATATGTAACTTCTCATGAAAAATCTGGAAATGCTGAGTTTTTGAAAAATGGAGTTGCCAGGATGAAGGGTCGCGCGGGGGTGAGACCCGTTAATGGACAAAACCTGTAAATTGCCTGAAAAAACCAAAATTGACCCAAAATGCTCAAAATTTATTGGGATTTGTGCTGGGAGTCCCCAATCAAGTACCATGCTCATTCAAAGAGGCTTTGGCCAAAATTTGGAGTGTATCAGGCCTTTTACGTCGTTTTAGAGCCTTGGCCAACTGCCTTGGATCTGGCGATTGCAATTTTGAGATTTCTCTGAAACCATGACACTTGTGCAAAACGTGAAGGAGGTTTTTCTTATTTGGCATGTTATGGACAAAAAACTCTCTCAGTTTTCCAAAATTCATCTTTTATTGCTCTCGAACATCATTTGAGTGCGACTTGTCCCGATGTGTGAAACAAGGAATTTTGTCGAAATGGAGCGAAATGAAGGGGATAGGGGGCTTCTAAATTCTTGGGGAAATTTTTGGGAGTGGGGAGGGATGTTAGGAAGTAGGGGAAAGTGGAATCTTATAGATTGAGTGAGGGGAAGGGGTCCAAAAGGGAAAAACACAGGCCAAACCTAGAAAATTGCCAGGTTGTAGCTAGAAACTAGGGTTTGTGCAAAAATGAGGAATTTGGCGGATTTAAGGGATGGGAAGTGTTTGATAAGGTACTTTAAGGATAGGGGAAGGTGTATGAACATCAGGATACAAGTTTTTCCGATGATTTGACCGTCCAAGAGATATTGCCGTCAAAACCCTAGGAGAGGGAAATGACCTTGCCTAGGTGCAACTGAAACATGAACAAGATGTAAAACGACTCATTAGACACTGACATGATAATGAAAACCCTATGAATGATGATAGACTCAGCTGAATAGTGACATAGACCGACATTTGGACAACTTTAGAAGGAGTGAAAGCAAACCCTAGACCTAATGCCTAGTGACCAAATTTTGCTTGAAGACTCACTGACATGACAAAATTTGACCTTGACACTTCAAAATCACTTTGTAAGAGCACGTTTGATCACTGGAGGAAGACTGGAAATATTGACACTAACAGTCATCAGATGGGAGAAAAATTCTTTGGAAGGGATATGTAACAAGGAATCCATTAGAGAGATCTAGTTCGAATGCCCTCAGTACATAATGCACAACATCACAAAATTGATCGTCAGTTGATGTATGCATGGAAGGAGTTGCCACATAATTGACCCATGGTGGGGAAGATACCATTGGGACAAAAGGACCATTTAGGGAATATGGTTGACTGGAAGCCATATTTGGACCGGGAAATTAAAGCTAGTCAATGGTGACAATTCTTCCTTCATGCATTTCATTTTTAGGTGTCCCACTCCAGTCACTTAGCTGCATTCCACTAGGGGGCATGCCATAATCTGACGGAGAAGGTCATGCTAGTCATTCCCCCTCATGTCCGGCTCTTGCTGGCTCAGGTCTTTTGTCAATAATCACCAAAGTCCATGACAGTCAAGGTCTGGTCCTTTAAAGGACAAAAGTCATTTTCTATGTTTAGGTCTAGCAATTCATCAATTTGGTCTTTGAAACATGTCCAGTAAAGCCATGCAGGCGAGAGGGAGGCCCTTACACAACTATGGTTTAGAGAGCTTCATCGTCATGTGGATAGAATTCGACTCTTCTTCAAAACTCTATTTTGAAGAAAAGTCATACAGTGTCATTTATGACAAAATTTTCCAAAAAAGTCGCCAGTTTACTTTTCAGATGCAGTCATGGTTTCCGTGGCCAAATGTCCTGTCACACAGTCCCTGCAAAGAGTGCCAAAAATTTCATCATTTGAGCCAAAATTTCAAAGGGAAAGTGAAAATCAGGGTGTATTAAAGTCAGTGAAAAAAGTGTTGAAACAAGACATTAGAAAGGTGGGTTTTTGAAAAAGTTAATTTAAAAATGACCTCCAAGCCTATATACACAAATACCACCATAAGACAAGCTCATTGTGAAAGCAAGGCATTGGAAGAAGCGTGCAACGTCGTGAGTTGAGGAATTAGAGTGATTTGGAGCAACTTTTGGTGATCTCAGAGCGCGCGGCGCACACAGACAGGAGCACGGTGCACATAGAGCCTGCACGCCATTGAAAATTACCATAGGCGCGACGCACTGGGTTTTGCGCACGGCGCAAACAGACCAAGGGCCGAAAAGCATTGCCAAATCACTCCAAATTTTTTTTCGAGCTCTGCTATTTGAAAGGTAGGCAACCTATCTCCACTTTTGCATCAAATTTGAAAGGAATAGCATGGCTTTATGATTACAAATCAAATGCAATTTTTTTTTTATAAAGCAAACAAAAGAAGACATCAAGAAAACCATGATGCTAGGGTTTGTGCTACAGTGACAGTGCTGCCAAGGTGTTTTTCCTACCCTACCCCTATTACTCATTCACCTATGCTATTATCCCCATAATCACTACCCTACCCCTACCAAAAATCATACTCCCTTTCCCCTCTTCCTATTGCTCAAAAAACCCAAACCCTACCTTGCAAACAACACAAACCCTACCCTATCAAAATACCCCAAAACCCCTTGTATATCCCTAAACACAATTTTCCTATAAACTCCTATTCCCATTATATTGTCCGCCATCCTAATGCTCCCTCTTTAATTGTTCCCTTGGTAGCAGATTGTCAAAGCAAACTCCAACTTCACTATAATCAAAGGGCAACCTGAATTCAGTGTGCAAACAGGAGTCATGGCATCCGAGGTTTCATCAGATTATGAGGAAGAGACCCACAGTGATACAATTTCAGGAGAACATGCCCCCAGGAGACATCACCGGAGTGGCAAACATGTTAGGGATGAGCCAAACACCCTCACCGAGTTGCAAGAATGCCATCTTGCTATGTCATGTTTCTAGCACTTAGCATGTTTTGAATTTTGTCAGAGGGTGGCAAATGTCAGAGTTCATCATGAGTTGGCCCGTCTTTTTGCACTTCACCTACATGGAGGATAGTATATCTTGGCTGGGGAGACTTTCAAATTGACACCCAAAACCATATCAGTGGAAACGGGCATACCAAATTTTGGAGAACAGTGGCATAAGAAGAAGAAGGTGGAGAGGCATCATTATGAGCCTTACATTAAGGCCAATTGTTTGAGTCAGCTCAAGAGGGTTTTCCCATTCAGATTTTTGAAAGATGAGTATGCTCCGCTCATGAAATTGATCATGAATTACTTCATTTGTGAGGGGAGGTTTTCTCGCCTATATGCCTATCACCTCAAGTTGCTCATGCACTTTACTAGGGTGCGGATGATGAGCCTCCCATTTTTCATCTACGGGAACATTGTTACCGGGAAAAGTGTCTATTTAGAACTGCTCTATCCCACTAAGGTGTGACAGCTGCCTTAGAAAAAAACAGAGAAAACTACTTTTGAATCTCTTTTATGAACTATAAACAAAGAGGAATAGGAAGGACCAACCTGTGTCTTGCGCTAGTCCTTTGATCCAATCTCTCTCCTCTTTGACAGCTTCCAGCTACCTGCTCCCTTACTTGCCCAGCTTCACCAAGTACTTGTAAGATTACAGAAGAAGAAAACTATACAAAGACATGGATTTATATTCATAAATAAATTAGGATCAGATTTAAGTTAACCATACAAATGTAACAAGCATCAATGATACAAAAGCATGGAGGAGAAACTCAAATAGTTTTTATTGATATACAAGAAGATCCAGGAGGAGTTACAACCGATGATTCCTGACCCAGCATCAACCTCCCAGCAAAGAAGCCCCTCTTCACCTCCAACAAAGCATAGATCACCCAATTCTCTGATATGTGTCTCAAAACCAACAGCAATTCCTTACAATGTGCAAAATTCCAGCCTCTGGATCTCTGGGATGAGGGATCCATATATAGATGTATGCAAGGAGGATGAGTCAGCTTGTGATTTGATTAGTGGCTTCTCTTTGTCAGTTCTTGCTTCCACTTGGAGACTGAAAGCCTCTTACTCATCCTTGGTCGAATTCAGTGAGGCAAGTGTCATAGGAGAAGATTCTGGAAGCTTCCATTGTCTCTCCACCTCGCGGAATGACACTGCCATTTGTCATTTCCTGCTCAACGCACCCTGGTAGTGCATTTAGGTGCGTTGCAACGTACCTAGCTAGTGGATTTATGTGCTGTGCAACGCACTTGGCTAGTGGAGCAGCTGAAATGATCCTGTTTTGACTTATTCTGAGCAGTTTCTGGTGGAGAAATTCCGGGAGAAGCTGTAATTTGTTGACCTTGTTCCTTTAGGGGTTAGAACAACACTTTTAGGGACTTAGGAGCCCTTGGTTTATGGACATTTCATGCTTAGAGCTATAAGGCACAAAAATGTCTATAACAGTTGCCCCCTAAAGTATGAGGCCGTTTATCGGGTGAAATGCTTTATTATGAGGATCCGAAGTTCTTTCAATGTTGGGAGGAGACCTGTAATAAGATACAAAACAATACATTATATTCATAGTGTTTTCATGATCTAGCTGAGGCGGGCATTCCCATGCTCAGCTTTATAAATTCATTTTCATGTACATACGACAGACAATCGTCTGATGGTAGACTGATGATTCTGATAGAGCCATCATCCTTTTAGTAGGGTGATTATCTGTGCTGCGATGCTGTACATTTGAATGTCTTTATCTCCCTGAATATATATCGCAGCCCGGATGGATGAAACTAGATTCGGGGTCTTCAATCTCGTCCGATCTTCACTCGAAGTACAAGTCGATCCATGTGAGAAATGTTTTGAAGTTGAACATGGAAAGACATCGCTTGATTACCAGTCAATGATGTAAACTGTTAACAAGCGCGAGAGGAATCACCGATAATGATAATGACCCTCAAGGTACTGTAGTACAATTGACGTGGTGTGAATAAAGGACTTGGCGTCGAACACCACACAAAATCTTTAGGTCGAAGGTCATTGATGTAAACATGTCGCCGGAAGTGAGAAACTTGCCATTGAGGCATGCAAGCTTCAAAGTACTAAATGGGGTGTTCCTAGACCAACTTCTTGGATAATGAGCTGATGTCGACAAGAGGTGATCCGTCATAGGAAGGCCTTAATGAATCCCACATCAATGACACGGAACGGAGCAAATGATTTTGATGGAGGTGAAAACGATCTGATGATATATGGTTCAGGGTGGCGGTCATGACAGAATGGAGTATAATATATGGTAGTGGGCGGGACACAGGTGGCCTTTCTGGATGACTTCTCTTGAACATATTGGCGACACTGATGTGATGGATTGGTAGCATTAACCCCAAATGTGGATGGTATGGTGTGACCATGGCGATGTGACCGGTGAATGAAACAACCTACCCGACTCGGGCACGGAGCAGAAGTGTCATGTTCAAGAGCGACTTGCTACCAATAAAGATTCTTTGAGTTTTCTTCCCAATTTTTCCCCAGTCATTGCTGACCAGTACCTCTTTATTTCTGTCAAGCTTGAGGAGGATAACATATCCTTGTTCTATAATTTGCCCTTCGGGCAAACCCATCGCTATTTTTTAATGAGCCTAGTGATAGTGAAACTCGTTCTCGTCTAAAGACAAGTTTGTCGCTATTAATCTTTTTAACGAGTTTAATGACAAAGATAACTCGGTCCTTTTAATTTTTAGAGAGTCTAAAAAGGTACGTAAAGGTAACTCCAAAATTCCTTTTTCGTCATCTAATACCTTAAGTTCGAAAAAGTATAAAACAATACAGAAGGGATGAATTTTCGATAGCTTTAACGAGCCGAACAAAACAAGCGCTCCATCTTTTTGTGCAATAATCCCTCAGGTCCAAAAAGATTAAAATCTAGATGAGGGATAGCACTTCCTGTCCCTTTAACGAGTTGGAAGGTCAGAACTCGGCAATCTTTTCATATTTTACAAGTCAGAAAAGAGCTTAAAGAAGACTCGTCTTTTGAGGAACGAGTGAAAAAATGGGTAGCAGCTGATTCCAGGTAAGGTTGGAATTTTCCAATCACGGCAGTGTCACAAGGATGGCTAGTGAAATCACTCTTCGCAACTGTTCCTCAAAATGGGTAAACAATCAAATGGAGGTGAATGATTGGCCAATGAAAAAGTGGAGGTGACGGTGCAAACACGACCAAGGCTTTAATGGCTGAAGTACTACATTCACGGTGTTTATTTACCGAGGAATAGTTCATTTTTTAACGAGCTTAAACGTGGGTGGAAACATTTGCTCGGTGCGGGTTTATTTTTTAACGAGCTTGAACCTTGCGGTAACACTGCTCGATTAATCCAGTCATATGATAAGAATGTCTCATATAAAAACGACAACTTTTAGTGTTTTGCCCCACATCCTTTCTTTATGCAAGTTAGGAAACGACTAATCCAAAAAACAGATAAATAATCGCTCTTTGCTTGCACTCCAAAAGGTTTGCATGCCCTCAGGTATAAAACAGAGTTTCAAGGTTACCTCTACTTCTTTCCACCAAAACATTTGTTTTACCGAGAGAGGCCTACCTCTTACAGGTCACCCAAAGATTGTTCTATTCGCGGCACAAACAAAACACTTCTTCGGCGATGTCTACCGAGATAAAAAAAGGTGAGCAACGATGCCCGCCAACCCACATAACTTTGACAAGAGAATCTTGTTCTAGAATAACCCCTCTTCCAATCACGGACGGGGTACAGACTAGTCATATTCTCCCGCGGAAACCTACCCTATACCCGAAGTTTTCCTGCCGAAGCAAACCAAGACGCATGCCCCCTGGGTTCTTTAATCCAAAGGGTAATTTTCGATATGTGAATGTGCCCCACAGACAAATAAATGCAGTCTTTGACTGGTCCTGTGGGTGGATATTTATTTGATTATATCCGAAGAATCCATCCATGAATGAAAAGATTTCGCATCCGGAGCATTCATCAATTATCTGGTCAATGAAGGGTGTAGGGTAGTTGTCTTTTGGAAAAGCTTGATTTACATCCCTATAATCGACGCACACTCTAATTGTCCCCTGTTTTTTCATAACAGGGACAATATTCGATACCCAATCGGTTAGAGGAACCGGGTAGATGAAACCAGCATGGAGAAGTTTTTCAACTTCTGCCTTAATGGTAGCGGCTTTCTTGGGGTGCACCTGCCTTAGCCGTTGTTGTACTGGTTTGACATCTGGATACATCTTAATTTCGTGTTCAACGATACTCGAGTCGATGCCTGGCATTTCACTGTATGACCAAGCAAAGATATCTCTCAATTCGCGAAAAGGAACGTTATATATTTCCAGTTCTGAAGGAGAACAACATTTGCCAACATAAATATTCTCTACCACATCTGTTTTGGTCGAGATATTTATGGCTATAATCTCTTCAATGTTGGACAGGTTTCACTCGGAATCCACCGTATTTACAGTATTTGACAGAAAGTCAACTACTGAAGGCTGATAAAGGTCATTTTGAGTATTTTCTTCACAATCCAGAAGAAGAGAACGATGGTGGGAATCATTCCATGATCCTCCTTCAATTACCATAGATTGGATAATTCCTTCGTCGGTGACATGCACTCGCGACCAAGGATTTGAAGGAGTACCATATTCTCTAGACCTATCTATCCAAATGCTTGATGAGTATTGATTTGGATTTGCCTGTTATAATATTTCCATTGGGATTGGGGGCAAAACTAATGCATGATCCATGTCGATATCGTTTTCTGAGATCTTTATAGAAGATATCATGTTACAGGTTCCTATCGATGCTACTTCCGCCAGATTGATTGGAGGTGGAAGAGCGAAAGTTCCCATTAGTATAGGATCTTTTAGTAGGCCTACTACGATATTCTGAAGCGAATGGGGGCTTCCATGGATCATGGGAATACTTCTAGTAACTTGAGAACCATTGGGGAGGAAGTTTTGTTGATCGACGATTGTAATCCCTCCTTGAAAGGGAAATGCAATCTTTCTAAAATAGGTCGACAGAACAGCTGCCATGGCATATATCCATGGTCGTCCTAGTAGGATGTTGTAATCAAGATTCCCATCGATGACTTCAACATCTATTTCTATTGTTTTCCCTCCTAGTTCAACTTTCAAGTTATTTAGGATACCATATGGGGTATATGTCCTTCCGTCAAATGCTTTTAATGTCGTCGCAGACCGCGACAAGGTTGGAGATCCTAAAGTTTTCCAGCAACTCATCGACATAATGCATGTAGATGCCCCCTCATCAATAATTGTTCGATGAATAGTTTTGTTGAGGGCTTTCACTTGAACAAGGAAAGCTAGTTGAGCTGGTAACTGAGGATCATATCCTTTATGATCGAAGGATACAAGATTGGAATCCTTTGGATCAATCCCACCAATGGCCGATAATAAAACCTGCCTTTGGGATGGGAAATTTTGTAGCACTTCAAGAGTCGACATAGTGGATGGCGATTGGGCCAAATCTTCCACTATGTTATAATGTTGTGCCGCTCTAGCGCGGGGATTAAACGTAGACTTGTGTACTACTCCCTTCGACGGTTTTATCGTCAATTCAGGGATGGTGGGTGGTACAACTTCTGTCAAAGTTGTTGTCGAACTACTTGGTTGATCTTTATCCTTGTTGTTCGACAGCTGCGGATTCCCATAATCTTTGTTCCTTGTCGATATCAAAGCATCATTTTGCTGTTTTGAAACCGACAACATTAGCACTTGAGATGGGGAAGCATTTCCACTTTCAACCAGATTTGTTCCTGGATTTGGAAACGGATCAGTTAACACTGCGGAAGTTTTTGAATTCTTGAAGAATTTTTTAACCTCAGCTCTGTGTCGACAATCTAAAGTCCGATGATCCTCATCGCATATAAAGCATGGAGTTTCTGGTTTCCTATTTCCAGGAGGGTTTGAAGAAGATTTTTCAGGTGATGATCCATCCTGTTTCTTCTTCTTCCCTTTGCCTTTATTCTTGCTTCATGGTTGTTCGGTTTCTTTGCCCTTATCTGTCGATACGACATTTACTTCCGAAGCAAGAAGTTCGTCTTTTGCATTTTGACCTGAAATCTTACGGGCCTTTTTGGATGTAGCCTTTGTCGACTTCGTGTTTGTCGTGCCAATCACGCCATCGCCGGCATGAGATTCATTGTTCGATTTAGGAGGAGGAGGAATTGAGAATTCCGGTCTAGGGGCATCAAGTATTTTGTCGTAGAGCGTGCCAGACTGAGTATAAATCAAGTCCAGATATTGCGCACGAGCAATAACTTGCTCTTCTTTTATGACTCCTCCCTTTGCCACATCTTCCGTGATGGAAGGCAGTAATGACTTGATAAACCATTCAACTAACAGCTGATCGGGGACATACGTTTTTACCATTCTGCGACGACGTCGCCACTCATGTATATGATCAGATATGTGAGTGGCCGTTGTCTGTTTGAAGTTGGCAAGAAGCTCTATTCCCGTTTCGTACCTTTTTGGTAATTGAAAATGGGTTAAAAAGGTTGTGGCTAAGGTACTGAAGTTGTCGAACGAAGCTCTAGGCAATTCAATGTACCATTTTGCCGCTGGACCCATTAACGTCCTCTGAAAGAGGCGAAGTCTTATCGAATCATCATTTAGGGTGTTTGATGAACACCATAGATGAAAGGTCATCACGTGATTCGATGGATCTTCACCCGGATTTCCATTAAATTTAGGAATATCTGATGGAAGTTTATGCAGAATCGCTGGCCACCAAGGGGTGTAAGCAATTGGATCGTTTGTTAACCGATTTAAATCAGGTAACTCTAAGGTTGCCATGAAGGGTAACTGTTGATTCAGGTTAGGTGAAGCATACCCAGGATACGATGGAATCGCCTGAGCAGTTGGTCTTTGCATACTGGCATAATGCATTTGATGCTGGTATGTTTGGTAAGGTTGGTGGACTTGACCATTGTAAAATGGTTGATTTTGACCGTTTTGAATGTACGGTTGTCCACTGTTTGCAAAGATTTGCTGCTCAGAACCTTGGTATACTTGTTGGAATTATGGTTGCTGGTATTGCACTAGCCATGGTTGTGAAGCCATGTGATGTTGCCCGATACTAACCGTTTGACCAAGGTGAGGGGTAATTGTACCCGTCTAGACCTGTGTCGCCCCACTAGTCGGCGACTGTGGTTGAGTCGCAGGGTCAAGGGGCTGTTGCATTACAACATGAGAAACCTGAGGTTGGCATACAACAGGCAGCGCTTGAACTTGCGACACCGTCACAATAGCTCGCGTAGTCGGGATGTTTGACATAGGTACACATTGTTGCATCGAATACACAACTCTTGGTTGTTGAGGTAGTATAGGTACCCAACCACTTGAGGTAATTCCAATATAACCTAAATATTGTTGTGAACTCCCGTATGGATATCCTCCCAGAGGGGATAATGAAAGGGTATACTGCCCCCCATACAGTGGTAATCCAGAACTCAAGGGAATTGTTTGCCCTTGGGGACCGGACTGCCCAAATTGCCCTCCAAATGGATCAATTTGTTGAGACCCAACATAAGAGTTTCCGGATATTATTCCAGATGAACAAATAGGAATAGACCAGACTGTCGAAATAGCCCCTGAGTGGGCTCCTTCTATCAGTTGAGAGCTAGTAGGGACAGATGGTATGCTGGCGAACATTGTCGGAGTGATAGCAGGGAGTTCTACCGTCGCTGTGTCAGATGACACAGTCCTAGATGTTGACGGTTGTTCAAACATTTGTAGTCTATCCAAAATATTACCTAGTGATTCTACAGGAGCTTCTGCTAGTGGTAGACTAACTTCTGATGTCGAAGGATATAGAGTGATCCCGACTCCAAAGTGCGTTGGAGTACTCGTTTGAGGATCTTCTATAATTTCTTCTATTGCAATCAGACCAGGTGGAAGGGGAAGACCGTCAGGTCCGTAAAATATTTCTGGTGCCGAAGAAGCAACGACAGATGTTTGAAGAGTAAGACTCTCTGAACCGGTTGTAGATGGAACTGGTTCGGTAACACAAGTGTTTATTCTCAAACTAGGATCAGTATCATTGTCCTTCTGTGGCTGTTGAACTTCTTCTGTAGAGGCAGGGATTCCAGAAATGTTTGGAGTAACCGGAGTCTCTGATGTCGTTGGAACACTTGTTCTAACTTTGATAGGAGATTTGGAACCGGTTAAACGAGTTCTCTTTGTCCGTACTGGTTTCGATTTCAGAGAGAAACACGGTTGACTCGTAAGCCTCCGCGAACGATGGGGTTTCAATTGACTTTCTTCCACGATTGCGGATTACTCGATCAACTAAAATAAAGGGAAGGTATGTTTCTGAATTAAATGAATTTTAGACGCTTTTGACACAACTTGTTTTTTCAGTTTTTACGAGTCGAGAAAAAACAAAAGATGACTCTAGTCTCCTTTGATTTTTAATGAGCCTGAAGTGACAAGTGCTCAGATGGACCTTTTCCATTAAAGAGTCTAAAAAGGAATGAAAGGGACTACTCTGGAGGTCTAGGTAGAGGGAGTACCAAACCAATTGCAAAACTGCAGAATGCTTTTTACGGTACGGCAGTCAATCTTCCCGAATGCTATGTTTGGTGCATTGCAATCAGTAGGGCGGCCGACACGGCTTCCTATGGATAAAGGATTTAAGCCTATAGGGGTCTCCCAATATATACTCGACGGTACGTGGGAGCACAAGTCCATACTGGCACTTATCGTCTCAAAGTGGAGGAATCACCCAACCATCAGTGAGGACAACAGTTACCAGGCTTTACGACGCTGGAATACGTCTCTAGCCTAGACCTCTAAATGTCGTGCGTTAAGTTCCAAAGCGTTGTTAGATTCATTGAATTTATTTTAAGTTGATCTTTATTATGAAGTTTGCCTTCTGGGTTCACCACGTGATGTAGATGTTTCCTAAAATGCAATCTAAAGATGATAAACAAACTTTTATCTCTTTTCGGCAATGAAAATCCTAGCTACTAGGGGAAAAGAAAGACACAATCTTTTCACAAAGAGCAAAGAGCACACTGTAAATGCACTTTCCTAAATCAAGCCAAACAGACTATCAATATGCAAATGCACATGCATGTATTTGTTTTTCACTTTCTTAATATTGATGCTAAAAAGAAAGTTGATGTACAAATCTGAATTTGCTTTGAAGCGAGAAACACAAACAAGCTACTTTTTCGAAATCAAAAGGTAGAGATGATTACGACACTTTATGATTTTGAAATAGATACTCATTTTGACACTAGAAAGTCACAAATTCAAACCAAAGGCAATAGTAAAAGCGTAATCGACTATCAACAACAAATAAACTTTCTCCTATGATCAAAATCGACACTTGCGACAGATCTAAATCAAAGGACGACAATACGACTATTATACTTTTGCAATGGAAAATTGTAAACGACTCAACAAACACATAAAAACATCTACAGTTCTTTTGTACAAATGAGGCGGAATATCAGTAAGGAAAAGGGGTTTGAAACAGTCATACACTGATCACATGCTGCAAAAAATCAGAGACAAAACTGGAAAGAATGAAGCAAAGAACCTCAGCTGCACAGGGCTAGGCTGATCAGCGCACCTGTTACACAGAGAAACTGCATTGCAGCGCAGGTTTCCCTCTCGGGAAGTGCGTTGAAATGTAGAACCTCTTCATAATGCCTGCGCTGGGGCAGAAACGAGAATTCTATCCGGGTTCTGGGTCACAGTTTGCAGTTTAATCTTTGGTTTTTGGTCGAGTAAAAGCAATTAGTAATGCACAATCAGGGGTAGATCTAAGGAGGGTCTAAGAGCTATCACAAGGGCAATCAGATAGTCTATGAATCAGCTGTTCAAATCATAAATAGATCCAGTGAATGGACTAAAGCAGCAGATGTCTACTTTGCATTTGTTAATGGCAAATGCAGTTTGATTGCTACTTATAAGTTTATGAAACAAACAACAAGATATACACAAACAAACTAATTAGACATTCTCCCCAGCGGAGTCGCCATTTTGTTACCGGGAAAAGTGTCTATTTAGAACTGCTCTATCCCACTAAGGTGTGACAGCTGCCTTAGAAACAAACAGAGAAAACTACTTTTGAATATCCTTTATGAACTATAAACAAAGAGGAATAGGAAGGACCAACCTATGTCTTGCGCTAGTCCTTTGATCCAATCTCTCTCCTCTTTGACAGCTTCCAGCTACCTACTCCCTTACTTGCCTAGCTTCACCAAGTACCTGTAAGATCACAGAAGAAGAAAACTATACAAAGACATGGATTTATATTCATAAATAACTTAGGATCAGATTTAAGTTAACCATACAAATGTAACAAGCATCAATGATACAAAAGCATGGAGGAGAAACTCAAATAGTTTTTATTGATATACAAGAATATCCAGGAGGAGTTACAACCGATGATTCCTGACCCAGCATCAACCTCCTAGCAAAGAAGCCCCTATTCACCTCCAACAAAGCATAGATTACCCAATTCTCTGATATGTGTCTCAAAACCAACAACAATTCCTTACAATGTGCAAAATTCCAGCCTCTGGATCTCTAGGATGAGGGATCCATATATAGATGTATGCAAGGAGGATGAGTCAGCTTTTGATTTGATTAGTGGTTTCTCTCTGTCAGTTCTTGCTTCCACTTGGAGACTGAAAGCCTCTTACTCATCCTTGGTCAAATTCAGTGAGGCAAGTGTCATAGGAGAAGATTCTAGAAGCTTCCATTGTCTCTCCACCTCGCGGAATGACACTGCCATTTGTCATTTCCCGCTGAACGCACCCTGGTAGTGCATTTAGGTGCATTGCAACGCACCTAGCTAGTGGATTTAGGTGCTATGCAACGCACTTGGCTAGTGGAGCAACTGAAATGATCTTGTTTTGACTTATTCTGAGCAATTTCTGGTGGAGAACTTCTGGGAGAAGCTGTAATTTGTTGACCTTGTTCCTTTAGGGGTTAGAACAACACTTTTAGGGACTTAGGAGCCCTTGGTTTATGGAAATTTCATGCTTAGAGCTGTAAGGCACAAAAATGTCTATAAAAAACATAGAGAGGATGAAAAATTTCATGCAGCACAAGACCCCTCGACAATAGCTTAACAATGTTTATCACTTTGCTCTTATCCGGATTTTGGTGGATCATCAGTTGGGATTGCAGGGTATTGCTTGGGAGGACTTCATCTCCCGTGACTTCATCAATGCTCCACAGGTAGTATCAGAGGCAAAGCATGAGATAGGTGGTCCATCACATCAGTATGAGTGCCATGAGACTGCCACTATGCCAGTATACATCACCTATCAGAAAGGCAATAGACCTTTGTTTGCAGTAGCAAAGTGAGTGTTATCTCCACCCGGGGTGGAAGGGGCCTCGCTTCTGACATCAGCATCACAGGAGAAGGGCAAAGGTAAGGAGCCAGTGTAGGAGGAAGGGCCACCAGGTGAACGAGAGAAAAAATTCGTTCTCCTTCATGATGATGAGACAGATACAAAACCGACAAATGCAGAGCTTAGAGAGATCATCCAGGAGCAGCAATCAGAGATTGAAGACTTGCCCATTGATTTAAAAAGAGCCAAATGGAACATGAAATATCTGGAGTAGAGGAACGAATAGATTCAGGATCAGTGAACGATCATGGAGCTGCAGAACATTCGTGAGCATCGCCAAGCTGCTCCAAGGAGAAGATTTCAACCCACATCATTGGAGCAGGAGATCAATGAGGATCGGGAGGTCCATCTCGATATCAGGAACATGTACTTGGAGAGTCTGCTGGAAAAGTCCGATCAGGACCTTGCCTTGCTGAGATACATGGATTATCATTATAGGACACGAAATATGAGTGCTAGGGCCCGGATAAGGAGTTTGAAGGCGAAATTGAGGAAAGCAACGAGGAAGGAAAAAAAGGAAAAAGAGCAAGATCAGCTTTGAATCTTGGCTGAGGCTTCCTTGGCACATCATAGCACTCCATAGAGAACCTCCTATTAACACCCAGGTTGTTCCCTTTGACTCCCAAGGGAATACGGCCGGGGTAACCACTAACCAATCTTTGGATTACAGCTTCTAGCCAGGCTGTAATCAGAGAGGGCTCTCTCTTTAAGGTTTAGCTCTGTTTGTGTAGAAATTTTAGGCTAGCTATGATGCTCAAGATTTGTTTTTGGACTTGGTTGGATAATGTTTCAGTCAAGATATATATGTTCTCACTAGAATGTTATAGGTCATTGGGCATGGAGTCAGTGGTCCTTTAGTTGTTTGGTGTGCTGTGTTGATACAATAGTGATGCTGCAGAGCTGGATAAATGTCTGGGAAACAATGCTTTGAAATTTTGATTAAGTGTGATGTATTCAGTTCATGAAAGGCAGTTAAGAATCTTTCAATAAAATGATATGTAAAGAAGTGAGAATATTATTTAGAAGCAATGAAGAATTTCTAGATAACATTCACATTTATAGAATTAATGCAAACATGAGCATTCAAGATTTCATGTCCATGGTTAATTCTGAAGAAAAAATTTACAGCAATAAAAGATTGAGCACAGGGTGTGATGAAACATATCCTGTACTATCCCTTTTCTCTATTGCTAGATTTAGTGAAAACATGAGTATGATTTAATAACATAAGAAGACAAAACAGAGATTAAGAAAACTTATTATTCCATCAGACAGCACAAGAATTCTGCAACAGCACGCAGGTCATCAGCAAGACATCAAATTTTCAGGAAATCACTGAGCTGGTCCAGCCCTTTGTATTAGACAATCTGAAAGTGTACAATACATTTGCCTCAGAGTGAAAATTACCAACCCCTTATGTGTTGCAGAGGGGGGTATATATACAAAATTTACATAAGAAAAATATCAAGGAAATGAGTTAATGGCTCATTGATGTTATGCCAACTCCTGGAGCGTTGTAGCTGAGAAAGTTAATGCTGTAATAACTCTGCAGTGCTTTAGCTGTCAAAAATAGTCAGAGATTGTTGACTTGGTGGCTGTTGGAGTCGGCTGAGGATACGCTGTCAAAAATATGCATATTTTCTTATCCTTTGGGCTAGATGTCATTATCCATGTGTTGAGTCACATTTCGGCTGCCTTAAATTCTAACGTTATTCTGCTGTTTGTCTTCAAGTGAGTTGGAGCTAGCAGTGACCGAGCAACTGAGGCTACCGTGGAAAAATTTGAAGCATTGCCTGCCACCAATCTTCCTTAGGCATTTGATGTCTTCGAATCTTTATTAAAGTTTCATCGGCCTCTGTATATCTGTAAAAATTTGGAGGAATTTCAAAAAGGTGCTTTACCTCATTTTCAATAAAAAACAGGCCTTCAAGTTTATTATATAAGCTCTGTCCTGTTGGAGGCCCTGTTTCCTCAGAAGTACTGCCAGATGCAGTGATTTGGTTTTCAATATAAGCTGCCATCCTATTGGCAAATTGATCTCGGGAGATCAGTCTTCCTGTACCGCTTAGTAGGCTGGGCAGTCCTTTTGCTTGTAGTGCTGCCATTTTGTGTTGGTACTCATCCACCTCAGCCTGTATTTCATAGCACTTTCTCTCCACAGTTTGTACATAATTCCTGAGAGTGAGTACTTTCTTGGCTGTGAGGACGGCCTCTGTTCTATTGACTATGCCAATGGCTGCCAGCTCCTCCTTTTCTTGCCTATTCAAAAAATCTATCATTCTGTTGGCCTGCTCAGGCCTGTCTCCTAGTGTTGTTTTGGCCCTCTGAATCTCTGTCTGTGCTTGGCCAATTAAATCCATCTGCTCATGTATAGTTTTAATTGACCTCCATTGTTTATTGATGGATTGGCCAATTTTGGCCCATAGAATTCTTCTTATTTCAGCCATGGCACTTTCCAGATTCAGCTCTTTTTCCAAGGCCTTTATCTTTTCTTTTAGGGCCTTTATTTCTCTGCCTTGTTCTGCCACAGTCATCTTTGATTTATCATACTTGGCATCTAATTCTGCCAATTTTTCCTTGGCCTGTTTTATTTCATTTGCCTGGAGCTCCATTTCTTTAATGGCCTTAGTCAATTCTTCCACGCTTGCGCTGGAATTTGGAGCTGTTGTTGTTGCTGCTGCTTCTGTTGTGGGAGCCACTGCTGCCTCTGTAGTTGTTGCAGTGGTTGAAGTAGTTGGAGGAGCTTGGGATGTGGATTCTCCCTGTTTATCTTGTAATGCCCCTTCAAGCTCTTTCTCCAAGTCAAGGATCTTCTGGTTTAGCTGCATTATGAGGTCCAGCTGCTCATCGACCTGCTTTTCCTTCTGTAGCTCTGTTGTTTGAGGATGCTCTGTGGGCAGCAGCTTTAACCTCTTCTTTAATGCATTGAGGTCATCCTCCTTTTTCTTCATAAGGGCCCTTACACCCTTTGGATCCTTAGGATCATGTCCTAGGTCAATAATAATGTCCTCAAGTGATTTTATTCTATTATCTTTGGCTAGGGAGGACATTCTTTCAAAATCCAACTGAGTGTTGGTATTTTTGAGTGACTCTTTTAGTTCATGGGCCATGGTTGCCCTCTCCACCAAGGTTGCATAGACCATTTCTCCAGTTTGTTTGTGGAGTTCAATTTGGTCCATGGGATGGATGTCTTTGGCTAGGACCTCCACCCTTTCCTTCACATAATCTGCCGCTGATTTTGGATGGGGCACTGTAGGTTTGAAATGGCTGAGGATCATTTTCTCCTCTTGAATGTCATATATAGACATTAGCCTTTCTTTTTGGGCTGGTGTTGCATTGAGAAATTGTTTATAAACTTCCACCCTCAGCAAGTCATTCTGTGCCTTTATTTTCTTGAACAAATCCTTAGTGCTTTTAGGCTTCTTGCTCTGCTGAGAGGAGGAGGACACCTCCAAACCAAGTTGTAATCCTTGCTCCTGTTGAAAGGAGCTTGTACCTGTATGCTGGCTGCCCTCCCTGTCTTTCCTTGAACTGTCAAGGATTTCTTCAGTGATGTCTTCTACCTCTGGGGAGTCAGCCCTTGGCCTTTTGGTCTGGGGTTGCTGGGAGGATCCACTAGCAGGAGTGGAATCTTCTCTGTCTCTTTTCGTACCCCTGTCCTCTTGTGCTGGGGTCTGCAAAATTGGAGCTGTTGGTGGCTCAGTTTGTGGAGGGGGAGTCTGCTCTTGTTGCTGCTCTGGTTGCTACACTGGTTGCCGCTCACTTGAAGGGGCAGGCTTTTCTTTCACGGTTTCTTCTTCAGAACCCATTATCCCTTTCCTTTTGTCTGTAGCTGGTGCTACTGTAAAAGGTGCCTGTGTGGCTGGTGCAGTCCTTGAGGCCGAGGTCCCTTCTCCTGCTGAGTGCGGCCGTTTGAAGGGTACCTGCTGCACAGAATCTAGGTCAAGAGTCTTTTCCAGTTCCTTGACATTCTTTAGCATTGTCTCTTCTTCAGTTAATTTTTCAATTAAAGTATCCTGCTGCCATTCTTGCTAGTTGGCATATTTTTCAATGTGTGGATATTTGCAATTCCTATAACCTAGAAGCCTGTACTTGATTCTTCTAGCAGTAATGAAGCCTTCAGGGTCATAAGGGACCCGCCGGAAACTATATGATAGCTTGTATTTGTCTTTGAGGATTAGGTCAACATCTTCCCATCCTTCTTTTTTATTCATGATGAAGGGGCCCACCTGGTGTTTGAACTTGAGATGGGCTTTCTTTTTGGAGCTGTGAAAGTGAGTGACGTCAGACTGAATCAACTGCCTATAATACTCCAAGGCAAATATCCTCAAAGGCACATATTTTGGGAGTCTGTATGGACAAAGCTCACAGCCATAGACTCTGATGACTGTATGATTCTCATATAGGTACCAATCACCTATTTTGTAATTCTTGGAAAGCTGCAGATATTTCTGTATTTCAGTTGATATTTTGGGAGGAGGGGACCTCATCAATAAGCAAGAGACAAGGTATACAAATTGGTCAATAAATTCACAATAGGAATAGGGTGAATTTCGCACTTTGTGATAGACAGATGTCCAGAAGATAACAGATCTACTTTCCCCTCTATAATCCAGCTTTTTGATGTAGCATGGAAAAACCTCGGACTGATAGTACATGAAAAGGTTGTAGATATAGGATGAGTACTTGAAGACACCCTGTCTGTCCACTGTGCCCAACTGATCATGAATCTTGTTAGCTATGAACTTAGCAAAGTTATATTTGCGGGCAGGGGGTTGGCCTGGGCTGTAAGCAGCTAGCAATACCAGCATTGTTTCATCCACATGCTCGCTGGTTCTGTATCCCAATACATAAGCAATCATGTCCAGCAATAGTCTGCCTACCTCAGTAAAATAGACATCCAAGTAGGGAGGTGGCCCTGTGGGCTGGCATTCAGGTCTCATAAATGTCCTGGTGATCTTCTGAATCTCCTCACTAGTCATCTTGGCACCAGTGTCCAGCAGATAATTCATGGAAAATGGAAACAGAAGCTCAGTCTGATCAAAGTGGAGCATCTTATTGATGGATTCAGGATTAATGTGAAAGAGGATGCTCCCAGATGGAGACTTAATAGCTCTGTGCTGCACATCATAGTTTTCAGCACATAGGCGAATAATCTCAGGAAAAACATTGACAGAGGGGAGACAGTAGTATGGCAGATTTGACTCCCATATCCCATATGCATCCTGACCATTCAGGTAGTCATTTCTTAATTGCCTGAAGGTCTGCAAAAAGTCCCTGTTACCCACAAAGTCTTCAATGAGGTAGTCCTTGTCAGCAAGAGGCAAGGACTCCAGGTCTTTATTTGGTGGATTCAATGGAGCAACACTGAGGGCTGAGGGTGCAGGAGCAGCCATTGTGTAATCTGATTGTGAGCAAGGTGAGTGCAATGGTTTGCAAGGTTCCTCAGAGCTTAAGTGACAGGCTTACTGTAGATAATGCTTGGAATTTTCTTCAAAGTGGGACAAGCAGGCTTGGCAGACTTGTCTTTGCTGTTTTTTGGTAAATTCACAGGGATTTTGAATTGGTCACGATGATTGCATAGGGTGTGCAGGCTTCAATTTGGTGACATGCAGACTTGGGCCTCCACCTGGCAAAAGAGAACAATGCCAAGCAACTTCGAGGCCGAATTTGTAATTTTCAACCGTGAATTATCATTTTGATACCGAACTCTCGAGGCAAAGGGTAATGCAGGTGGATTTAATGGCAAATTAAGTAGCAGACAGTGTGTAATTTAGGATTTAACCAATGCTTATGGGAGAACTCGCACAAAAATGGCCTGCATAGGGGTGAAACAAAGGACTTGCGATGAATACCTGGAAAAATAACACAGAACGCCTTCGGGCCGAAGAGGGAGAGTTCACTGCAGCTGAATTACCGAGTTATAGCAGCCGCAACTTCGAATTTGATGGCTGGAGGCAATTTCACGGCAAACAGGTCGACAATGGCTGCGTCGTTTTCGCGTGAAAATGACCCCAAACGACTAGATTGGGCGTTTATAACGGCAAATTTTGGCAAAAAGGGTCATTAGCGCTTTTTCTACCAATGACGTCAGCATGACGTCACGTCGGGCCCAGGTACGGCGGGTGACGGGGACGCTAAGCTGGAGGCCAGCGTGGCTGGATGCGGTGGCAGGCGTATGCAGTGGCAGGCCTACGTGGAGGGCCACGGGGTGCGGGGGCGGGCGGAGTGGCATGACATCATAGTGACGTGGGCACTGACGTGTGGGAGGGGTGGTATCAGGGAGGCAGTAAGCGGTTTCCCCGCACCGCTTTTGGTGATAGGCGGTATCGGGGAGGGGGGCTCCGAACAACCCCAGCGCCTGCGACGCATCCCAGGTATGGCGCCCAATACCGCCCTTCCCCGGACGTTAAAGGGAGGCAGGTAGGGATGTGAGATCAACCGCCCACCGTTAGATCGGGGTACTGCCATCTGCCGCGCAACTTTTGGGTGGGGACCCACCTGGTAATAAAATATTCCATTTAATAATTGGGCGCGGAACTTAGGATTTAAGGGTTTTTTGTGAGTTTTTTCGGGTTTTTGGGTTAATCTGTAGGAAAAAAAAGGTTTATAGAGGGAAAAGGGGTTTTTTTTATGAAACTTCTTGAAAAAAAGGGGAAGTGAGGGCTTAGGGGGAGGTTATTACTCCAACCGGAGGTTAGAGTAATCCCATGACAGGGTTGACCATAGTCCCTGTTGGACTAATGTCTCCCTTAGACAAACTTATTTAGCTATAGTGCTAAAAGGGAGGATATTTGTACATTGCTTGCGATTTATACACCATGGTGTTATAATAGTAGGGGGAAGGGAAACATAAGGGATTTAGTGTAGATACAGTAAGTAGTTAGTACTGGGGGAATAAGAATGGGAAATGGTGTTTACTAAGTTTTTTGGGACTTAAACTTAGTTAGGAAGTAGATCAAAATGAAAAGAATTTTTACACAAGAAATGTGGCTTCTTTTCAGGAATAAAAACCAACATAACACCTTAAATTCTTTCATGAATTACAACTGATGAAGGGATGTTGATGATGAATGTGAAAGGGGGAAAAGGAAGTTAGTCATGCTCCTTTGCTTTGCTGCAACATGATGGAGAAGAGGACCTTCTCTATTCACTGATATTCCTTTGCAAACAGGTTCTCAAACACTCACTTGAAAGGAATGACATTTCTGCAACCCCATCTGCCTACCCATCTATTTGCCTAGCATTTTTTGTTTCTTCATGGAGGGTGCACTTAGACTTGCAGACCCTTATGTGCCTTTTCTTTTCTTTGGCTTTTCCTTTTAATTTTCTATCTGGAACTACCCTTATTGCTTCCAAGGTCCCAGATTAAGCAGTTGGGAACCTTACTTCTCTACTTAAGCTACTGGTCTGCCAAGATTAAACAGTTTGGACAGACTTCTTTCTCTATTCTTACAACAGAAAATTGAAACATGGGATGATCCAGATTAGGCTGTTGGACCATCCATCAAAATTGGGACAACATCAAGCTATATACACACATTGTCTTCTCTTGGAAATATGGGATCTTTGCATCACCAAAGCAGAGCATATTTGGAACTTTCTTTGCCAATCATGAAATATGAAACCTATTGGTATAGGTAGCTAACAGTGGCTCCACATGGGGATGGTTTTTCCATTTGAAAGACGAAGAACAGCAGGTCAGAATGCCTTGGCCTTTGATTTCTTGTATCAAAACTTGGAGTATTCCTCTTCGAAATGCCAAAGTTGTGCTCTTCCCATCTTAGTAAATCTCTGAACTTATTTGCCTTTTGCTGACAACCTATAAAAATTGAGAAACTGCATTTTTACATTTTAACAGAAAGTAATATATACACCTGAATATGTACAAGGGAAACTCAGGCTGCACTTATGGATAGTAGTCAAAATAGTGCTTCAACATCCTGCCATTCACAGGACCTTCATCCAGATCAGCTTCATCAAGACTTTTAAGGAAGTAAGTATTGTTTCCTTGTACTGCTTGAACAGCAAATGGTCCTCTCCAAAGAGAATCAAATTTTCCATGTTTTCCTTTGTATTCCCTTCTTGAATCCCACTTGAGGACTTTCTCACCAACGTTGAAATCTTCTGCCTTGGTCCTTCTGTCAAAGGCTTTCTTTAACTTTTCTTGTAAAACTTGAACTCTGTTGTAAACTTGGTCTCTAGTTTGCTGTAAAAATATTATTTGATTGATTCTTCTTTGCATATCATTTGGCTCAGCTTGACTTTCTTGAAGTAATTTCATAACAGGGACCCCTAGTGATGAAGGAAATTTGGCTTCTAATCCATAAACTAACTCATATGGGCTGGTCCCAATTGATCTCTTGGTTGTTAGTCTATCCGCCCATAAGGCATTCACAAGCTTCTTATGCCAATTCTTCTTATTTTCTTCCAATACCTTCTTTATGATGTTTACAAGGCTTTTATTTGATGATTCAACAAGGCCATTTCCTTGGGGATAGTATGCAGTAGAATGGCCCAAGGTAATGTGAAATTTGTGGCAGAAATTCACCATCTTCTTAGATCTGAAAGCAGCAGCATTGTCTGTTATTATCTTATCAGGACAACCAAATCTAGAAAGAATATTGGTCTCAAGGAATTGAATGATAGTGGAATCATTAGCTTGTCTGCATGGAACAGCTTCAATCCATTTGGTAAAGTAGTCTGTAGCTGTTAGGATCCATCTATGTTGGCCTGAAGATGAGGGATGAATTTCCCCAATGAAATCCAAGCCCCATTGTTGAAAAGGTCTCTCTGTTGCAATAGGCCTCAAAGGAAGTGGCAGTAACTTTCTCTTTCCCTCAAACACTTGACATTTATGACATGAGGTGGTGAATTTCTTGACATCAGAGAAAACAGTGGGCCAATAGTAACCAGCCCTCAGTATTTTATCCACAGTGGACTTCCAATACAGATGTCCACCACAGTGACCTGCATGAAATTCTGTGGTGACACTGTTAGTCTCATTCTCAATCAGGAAGTTTAACAATATACCCTCATGGTTTTTACAAAGTAAATTGCCATCCATGACACAAAATTTTGAGGCTTTCATTTTTAGGAACCTACACTTAGTTCTGGACAATCCTGGTGGAGCACACAGGTTTTGCAACACATAACATATATCAGAATACCAAGGGGATTGTTCAAAGGCTACATTGATCTTTGGAGTCGCCAGCTCCGGTTCATTGTCCAGCTAGTTTATGTCTAAGGCTTGGAAGTTTGCTTTTGTCATTAGTTTGGCCAAACCTTTACCTTTTATTAGTTTTGTAGGTTTTATCTCAATATCAAATTCCAAAATGTTGGCAATCTATTTTCCTCTTCTACCCTCTAAGTTTTCTTGAGTGAGTATGTCTTTTACAATGGGACTTGGCACATAAGCTATAACATGGGAATAAAGGATGTAAATCCTAAAGTCTTTAATGGCCTTGACGAAAGCATAAGCTTGTTTCTCCATGATCTGATATTTCAGAGGTGCATCCCTAAGAGCTCTACTAAAGAAAGCAATGGGTTTCTCATTTCCTTGGTCATCTTTCTGTAACAAAACAGCAACAATAGTATGCTGGGAGGCAAAAGAGAAAATGATAAATTCTCTGTCAAATTGAGGATTTGTTAAGACTGGGGTTTGGGTAAGGGCCAATTTTATGCCTTCAAAGGCTTGATTTTCTTCTACTGTCCATTTTACTTTTGAATCCTTTTTTAGCATGTTGTTCAATAATCTGATCAGTTCTGCTAAGTTTGGGATAAACCTTCTTAAGAAATTGATCTTCCCTAAGAAAGCTTGCAATTCTTTGATATTTCTTGGGTGAGGCATTTGCAAGATAGCTTGTATCCTGTCTGGGTCAATTCTGATGCCATCCTTTGAAATGATATGTCCTAACAGCTTACCTTCTTCCAAACCAAACAGGGACTTCTTTGGATTCAAGGAAATTCCATATTTCCTACATGTCAAGAAGATTTGTCTCAAATGCTTCAAATGTTCTTGGTCTGATTTTGAGAAAGGTGTGAGGTCATCCAAATAAATGACAAGGAAGTCATGAATCTCTTTGGCAAAAGCAATATCCATTGCTCTTTGAAATGTTGCCCCTGCATTTTTCAACCCAAAAGGCATTTTTACATATTTGAAAGTTCCCCAAGGGGTTGTAAATGCAGTTTTGTCTTGATCATCAGGGTGCACTAGGATTTGATTAAAGCCTGAGAATCCCTCAAGTAATGAGATCCTTGATGCTCCTACCACTCTTTGGAGAATGTGATCCATCTTAGGTAAGGGATAGTTTTCTTTGAGGGACACTTGATTTAGGTTTCTAAGATCAACACAAAGTCTTATTTCACCAGTTTTCTTTCTTGTGGGCACCAAATTTGAGATCCAATCAGAAAACCTGATTGGTGCTATGATACCAGCTTTAAACATTTTTTGTACCTCTTTCTCAATTGCAGGGAGAAGCATAGGGTTTATTCTTCTCAATTTTTGCTTAAATGGCTTTTGATTTGGCTTGAGAGGGATGGTATGTTGGATAACAGAGGTGTCATAGGATTTTAAGTCCTCATAACTCCATGCAAAGACATCTTGGAACTCTTTGAAGAGGTCAATGTATTTGGGCTTCTGATCAGGAGGTAGGGATGCAGACAATTTTATTATCTTGGGTTTTTCAATGGTTCCAATGTTGCATTATTCAATGACAGAGTTAAGGGGCTGCATTTTTGGTTTTCTAGGGACATCATTTGAATCAAAAATATCCTCTAGTGGAGTTAGGCCTGTCGAAAGAAAATTGTCTTTCAATTGTATCACTTCAGCCTCAGCATCAGCCACTTCTTCATAACTGATTTGTTGAATTTCCTGTATGTTGTCTTTGTTAAAAATTGTTGGATGTAGGATTTGGTTAGCTGTTTTAGGTGATATTGGTTTGTGGTTCTGTTGATCAGGTATTTGTGATTGACTTTCTCCTTCAAGTATTTGTGATTGACTTGCTCCTTCAAGTATTTGTGATTGACTTGCTCCTTCAAGTATTTGTGATTGACTTGATCCTTCAATGTCAATATTTAGTTATGCAAACTCTTGTTGTAAGGTCAAGAAATTATTTATTTGTGCATCATCTTCAAATACTTGCTAGTCCTTGACATTGTTTGGGACAGAAGGTATGTGTTTTACCTCAGCTGTAAAGCAATGGTGGGGCTCAAAAGGTAGCTTGCAGGTACTTGCAAATGTAGCCAGGCTATGAGCATGCAGGTTATGGGTTCTGGGAATCTTGGTAATTTGAAATTCAGTGAAGGACTGTAGTAGTTCAGCAGCAGCAGATCTATAAGATCTCAGTCTTTTGTCATTGGTGACAAAATTACCCTTTACTTGTTGGATAACTAGGTCTGAGTCTCCTAGAATTGAAACTTTTATGGCTTGTAAGGATTTTACTAGCTTAAGGCCTAGCAAGAGAGCTTCATATTCTGCCATATTGTTGGTGCATCTGAAGTTTAACCTATAGGCTCGGCCTTCTGCATGACTGTTTTGTTTATTATGTATCCAAACTCCAGCTCCTGCCCCTAATTTGTTGACTGACCCATCAAATTCAAGGAACCATAAGATCTCTTGTTCTAGGGGAGACCTAATAACTTCTCTGTGATCTGGGATTGTGAGTTGAAGTTCTGGTTTTTCATTTAGTTTGTCTTTTAGGACATTCTCATCACTTGATTGGATCAGCTTTATTCCTGGGGCAGCAGCTTGTTCATTAATGTCCTGATCTTGTTTGAGTGTTTTGATCTCATCATCATTTATAAGACCTGAATTATCATTGAAGAGAATATATGAATCTATATCAGAATGGACAGCATATATGGGAAAGTTTTGAGGTTTTTCTTCACTGCTGACCATGTATTTCATAAGTGACTCTCTATATAACCTCTTGGGTTGACCAAAGACTGAGATGGTTGCATACGACATGTCTAGTTGCAGGGAACCTTGGAGTTTAGCCCCCCATGACCTTGATAACAGCATCCCATATTTGGGTGGGATATCAGCAACTACAACATCCATCAGGATTGTCTTATTGGGATATTGGACGAGTGAAACACAGAGATCTTTTATGAGACCTAAAAACTTAACTTGGCTGGAATCAAATGAGAATAGGTCCTTATATGGTCTTATAATATCTAGATTCAATCTTTCCATGACTGATTTAGGCATCAAGTTGTGAGAGGCACCTGAGTCAAACATTGCATTGTGTAATACCTTGTCATGAACATGCAGACTGACATAAAAAGGTAAGATACCTGTAACAGCTGTCTTTCCATCAACTTCTGGACCGAAAAGCAATTCTGGGGTGTCATCTAACACATTTACATTATCTTTATTATGAGTCAGTTGAAGGGACTTCTTGATTTGTTGTCTATAAATGTCATGCTTGGCTAGTTCTGAAAGAGGAATAGCTACCTTCAATTTGCCAATTTCAGCTTCTAAGTCAAAGGGTCTTTCAGATTGGATCTTGGTGTTGTGGGTGGCAGCCTTTTCCTTGTTCACTAGGTTTTCTTCTTGATTCTTATCTTGATCTTGAGGCTTGTCCTTCTTACTCATCTCTTGAGAAGTGTTACTTGGATTGGGCTACAAGGGTGATGTAGCCATAGGCTGTTGTTTTGAAGGAAATGGTTCAGTGATTTCTTGAACGGTTATTTCATTTGTAACTGTATCAGTCGTGTCATTTGGTTCTGTGACTATGGCTCTTTTGGGCTGCTGGCTATCCTTTGTTTTTTCAGGCTGTGTTACATTTATAGTTCTGCTTCTTAGCTTATATTGTTTATGAACTTCATAAACAGCTGTGTCATAGCCTTGTTTAAAGTCAAATGACTCACCTGACCTGGTTTGGAATTACTGAATGTCATCCTCCTTATGATCCTCTTGACTTAGAAAAACTTGCTACTCATCATTCAGGCCCATCAGGTTAATGTGGGTGTCATCTGTTTGTTCATCCGAAGTGGATGCCTCAGTATAGTTTTCCTGGAAAGGAGGTCTTATGTCTAGATCAGAAACGGGCTTGCCAGCGTTTGGGTTTTGATTTCTCCTAAAATTGGGATTCCTGATAGGGTTATTTTGTGGTGCTTCCCATGATGATTTTCTCTCAACTGATTCTACTCTATCCCCCAATCTCTTCATACCAGTGAGTATTGCATCCAATTTTTTATCAAAGGCTGAGGGTTCTTCTTTGAAGGTGGTTCTCTTTTCCAATCTTGCCCTGTTTCTTTTGGCAATTAGGTTAGCCTCTACTGTGACAACAACCTTCTGGGCATCTTCAAGGGTTTCAGGGGCTCTTTCCTTCAATTGATAGGCCATATCAGGGTCAAAACCATCAGGAAATTTGTACAAGGCTAAATCAGGAGGAGGTCTTAAATTCTGTGGTATTGCATTATATACGTTGTTGAATCTTGCACAATACTCCAAAACGGTCTCTTGAGGACCTCGTTTGATTGTATCATATTCACCAAGTATGTGCAGGGGATCTTTCTTTTTCTCCCATCTGTTAGTAAAGGCTTGATAGAGCTCATCAAGAGTTGTGATGGTATTTACAGCCAGTGATCTAAACCAAGTTCTTACATCCCCTGTCAAGCTCTGAACAAAGATTCTCATTCTCACACTATCATCATCTATTTCATAGTTCTCAAAATGGTCTTGCATCCTCTTGGCATGCTGAATTGCTGTGAAAGGGCCAGTGGAGTCAAAATATGAGATCTTGGATTGATAGTCATGAGGTAGAGCTGCAGCATTGGCAGGAAATTGCAGGGGTGCATATTTGTTAGCTATATTTGCAGGATTTATAGGGTTGACTGGGACAACTGGGATGGCATGAACGACTGGTACAACAGGGGTGGTTGGAATGGTAGAGACTAGAGTGTTGGTCAGGGGAATATGTGCAGTGGATGGAAGTGTGAAAGGAGGGCTTTGAGAGGTAGATAGTGAACTGGGGGAATCAAGGGTAGATCGAAATAGCACCTTGATTGGAGTGGGAACAGGATTTGGATAAGCTGTCTCAGGACTTGAATCAGCAAGAGTTTCCTGTCCTTGCTGCTTCCTAATGATCTTAGGGATTGTGTTAGGATTCTCAAAAACAGTTGGTGGGTTCGGGTCAGGATTTGACCTTGTATATCGCGGATTCTTCTTGGGAGCCAGCTTCTGAACTTATTTTTGAGTATGTTTTTTGGAATATTTATGTGTCTACAAGGGCCAGACAGGATTTTGGAGTTACTGTGTATATTTTAAAGCTAGCACAAAAAGTGACTGAAGCAGCTTCAAGAAATATACAGAAATTAGAAAATCCTGAGGAAGTCCCCAGTGGAGTCGCCAATTATGTTAACACCAAGGTTGTTCCCTTTGACTCCCAAGGGAATACGGCCGAGGTAACCACTAACCAATCTTTGGATTACAGCTTCTAGCCAGGCTGTAATCAGAGAGGGTCTCTCTTTAAGGTTTAGCTCTGTTTGTGTAGAAATTTTAGGCTAGCTATGATGCTCAAGATTTGTTTTTGGACTTGGTTGGATAATGTTTCAGTCAAGATATATATGTTCTCACTAGAATGTTATAGGTCATTGGGCATGGAGTCAGTGGTCCTTTAGTTGTTTGGTGTGTTGTGTTGATACAATAGTGATGTTGCAGAGCTGGATAAATGTTTGGGGAACAATGCTTTGAAATTTCGATTAAGTGTGATGTATTCAGTTCATAAAAGGCAGTTAAGAATCTTTCAATAAAAACATATGTAAAGAAGTGAGAATATTATTTAGAAGCAATGAAGAATTTCTAGATAACATTCACATTTATAGAATTAATGCAAACATGAGCATTCAAGATTTCATGTCCATGGTTAATTCTAAAGAAAACATTTACAACAATAAAAGATTGAGCACACGGTGTGATGAAACATATCCTGTACTATCCCTTTTCTCTATTGCTAGATTTAGTGAAAATATGAGTATGATTTAATAACATAAGAAGACAAAACAGAGATTAAGAAAACTTATTGTTCCATCAGACAACACAAGAATTATGCAATAGCACGCAGGTCATCAGCAAGACATCAAATTTTCAGGAAATCACTGAGCTGGTCCAGCCCTTTGTATTAGACAATCTGAAAGTGTACAATACATTTGCCTTAGAGTGAAAATTACCAACCCCTTAGGTGTTGCAGAGGGGGGTATATATACAAAATTTACATAAGAAAAAATATCAAGGAAATGAGTTAATGGCTCATTGATGTTATGCCAACTCCTGGAGCGTTGTAGCTGAGAAAGTTAATGTTGTAATAACTCTGCAGTGATTTAGTTGTCAAAAATAGTCAGAGATTGTTGACTTGGTGGCTGTTGGAGTCGGCCGAGGATACGCTGTCAAAAATATGCGTATTTTCTTATCCTTTGGGCTAGCTGTCGTTATCCATGTGTTGAGTCACCTTTCAGCTGCCTTAAATGCTAACTTTATTCTGTTGTTTGTCTTCAAGTGAGTTGGAGCTGGCAGTGGCCGAGCAACTGAGGCTACCGTGGCAAAATTTGAAGCATTGCCTGCTACCAATCTTCCTTAGGCATTTGATGTCTTCGAATCTTTATTAAAGTTTCATCAGCCTCTATATATCTGTAAAAATTTGGAGGAATTTCAAAAAGGTGCTTTACCTCATTTTCAATAAAAAAACAGGCCTTCAAGTTTATTATATAAGCTCTGTCCTGTTGGAGGCCCTGTTTCCTCAGAAGTACTGCCAGATGCAGTGATTTGGTTTTCAATATAAGCTGCCATCCTGTTGGCAAATTGATCTTGGGAGATCAGTCTTCCTGTACCGCTTAGTAGGCTGGGCAGTCCTTTTGCTTGTAGTGCTGCCATTTTGTGTTGGTACTCATCCACCTCAGCCTGTATTTCATAGCACTTTCTCTCCACAGTTTGTACACAATTCCTGAGAGTGAGTACTTTCTTGGCTGTGAGGATGGCCTCTGTTCTATTGACTATGCCAATGGCTGCCGGATCCTCCTTTTCTTGCCTATTCAAAAAATCTATCATTCTGTTGGCCTGCTCAGGCCTGTCTCCTAGTGTTGTTTTGGCCCTCTGAATCTTTGTCTGTGCTTGGCCAATTAAATCCATTTGCTCATGTATAGTTTTAATTGACCTCCATTGTTTATTGATGGATTGGCCAATTTTGGCCCATAGAATTCTTCTTATTTTAGCCATGGCACTTTCCAGATTCAGCTCTTTTTCCAAGACCTTTATCTTTTCTTTTAGGGCCTTTATTTCTCTGCCTTGTTCTGCCACAGTCATCTTTGATTTATCATACTTGGCATCTAATTCTGCCAATTTTTCCTTCGCGTGTTTTATTTCATTTGCCTGGAGCTCCATTTCTTTAATGTCCTTAGTCAATTCTTCCACGCTTGCGCTGGAATTTGGAGCTATTGTTGTTGTTGTTGCTTCTGTTGTGGGAGCCACTGCTGCCTCTGTAGTTGTTGCAGTGGTTGAAGTAGTTGGAGGAGCTTGGGATGTGGATTCTCCCTGTTTATCTTGTAATGCCCCTTCAAGCTCTTTCTCCAAGTCAAGGATCTTCTGGTTTAGCTGCATTATGAGGTCCAGCTGCTCATCGACCTGCTTTTCCTTCTGTAGCTCTGCTGTTTGAGGATGCTCTGTGGGCAGCAGCTTTAACCTCTTCTTTAATGCATTGAGGTCATCCTCCTTTTTCTTCATAAGGGCCCTTACACCCTTTGGATCCTTAGGATCATGTCCTAGGTCAATAATAATGTCCTCAAGTGATTTTATTCTGTTATCTTTGGCTAGGGAGGACATTCTTTCAAAATCCAACTGAGTGTTGGTATTTTTGAGTGACTCTTTTAGTTCATGGGCCATGGTTGCCCTCTCCACCAAGGTTGCATAGACCATTTCTCCAGTCTGTTTGTGGAGTTCAATTTGGTCCATGGGATGGATGTCTTTGGCTAGGACCTCCACCCTTGTCTTCACATAATCTGCCGCTGATTTTGGATGGGGCACTGTAGGTTTGAAATGGCTGAGGATCATTTTCTCCTCTTGAATGTCATATATAGACATTAGCCTTTCTTTTTGGGCTGGTGTTGCATTGAGAAATTGTTTATAAACTTCCACCCTCAGCAAGTCATTCTGTGCCTTTATTTGCTTGAACAAATCCTTAGTGCTTTTTGGCTTCTTGCTCTGCTGAGAGGAGGAGGACACCTCCAAACCTGAAAGGAGCTTGTACCTATATGCTGGCTGCCCTCCCTGTCTTTCCTTGAATTGTCAAGGATTTCTTCAGTGATGTCTTCTACCTCTGGGGAGTCAGCCCTTGGCGTTTTGGTCTGGGGTTGCTGGGAGGATCCACTAGCAGGAGTGGACTCTTCTCTGTCTCTTTTCGTACCCCTGTCCTCTTGTGCTGGGGTCTGCAAAATTGGAGCTGTTGGTGGCTCAGTTTGTGGAGGAGGAGTCTGCTCTTGTTGCTGCTCTGGTTGCTGCACTGGTCGCTGCTCACTTGAAGGGGCAGGCTTTTCTTTCACAGTTTCTTCTTCAGCACCCATTATCCCTTTCCCTTTGTCTGTAGCTGGTGCTGCTGTAAAAGGTGCCTGTGTGGCTAGTGCAGTCCTTGAGGCCGAGGTCCCTTCTCCTGTTGAGTGCGGCCGTTTGAAGGGTACCTGCTGCGCAGAATCTAGGTCAAGAGTCTTTTCCAGTTCCTTGACATTCTTTAGCATTGTCTCTTCTTCAGTTAATTTTTCAATTAAAGTATCTTGCTGCCATTCTTGCTTGTTGGCATATTTTTCAATGTGTGGATATTTGCAATGCCTATAACCTAGAAGCCTGTACTTGATTCTTCTAGCAGTAATGAAGCCTCCAGGGTCGTAAGGGACCCACCGGAAACTATATGATAGCTTGTATTTGTCTTTGACGATTAGGTCAGCATCTTCCCATCCTTATTTTTTATTCATGATGAAGGGGCCCACCTGGTGTTTGAACTTGAGATGGGCTTTCTTTTTGGAGCTGTGAAAGTGAGTGAGTTCAGACTGAATCAACTGCCTATAATACTCCAAGGCAAATATCCTCAAAGGCACATATTTTGGCAGCCTGTATGGACAAAGCTCACAGCCATAGACTCTGATGACTGTATGATTCTCATATAGGTACCAATCACCTATTTTGTAATTCTTGGAAAGCTGCAGAGCTTTCTGTATTTCAGTTGATATTCTGGGAGGAGGGGACCTCATCAATAAGCAAGAGACAGGGTATACAAATTGGTCAATAAATTCACAATAGGAATAGGGTGAATTTTGGACTTTGTGATAGACAGATGTCCAGAAGATAACAGATCTTCTTTCCCCTCTATAATCCAGCTTTTTGATGTAGCATGGAAAAACCTCGGACTGATAGTACATGAAAAGGTGGTAGATATAGGATGACTACTTGAAGACACCCTGTCTGTCCACTGTGCCCAATTGATCATGAATCTTGTTAGCTATGAACTTAGCAAAGTTATATTTGCGGGCAGGGGGTTGGCCTGGGCTGTAAGAAGCTAGCAATACCAGCATTGTTTCACCCACATGCTCGCTGGTTCTGTATCCCAATACATAAGCAATCATGTCCAGCAATAGTCTGCCTACCTCAGTAAAATAGACATCCAAGTAGGGAGGTGGCCCTGTGGGCTGGCATTCAGGTCTCATAAATGTCTTGGTGATCTTCTGAATCTCCTCACTGGTCATCTTGGCACCAGTGTCCAGCAGATAATTCATGGAAAATGGAAACAGCAGCTCAATCTGATCAAAGTGGAGCATCTTATTGATGGATTCAGGATTAATGTGAAAGAGGATGCTCCCAGATGGGGACTTAATAGCTCTGTGCTGCACATCATAGTTTTCAGCACATAGGCGAAGAATCTCAGGAAAAACATTGACAGAGGGGAGACAGTATTATGGCAGATTTGACTCCCATATCCCATATGCATCTTGACCATTCAGGTAGTCATTTCTTAATTGCCTGAAGGTCTGCAAAAAGTCCCTGTTACCCACAAAGTCTTCAATGAGGTAGTCCTTGTCAGCAAGAGGCAAGGACTCCAGGTCTTTATTTGGTGGATTCAATGGAGCAACACTGAGTGCTGAGAGTGCAGGAGCAGCCATTGTGTAATCTGATTGTGAGCAAGGTGAGTGCAATGGTTTGCAAGGTTCCTCAGAGCTTAAGTGACAGGCTTACTGTAGATAATGCTTGGAATTTTCTTCAAAGTGGGACAAGCAGGCTTGGCAGACTTGTCTCTGCTGTTTTTTGGTAAATTCACAGGGATTGTGAATTGGTCAGGATGATTGCAGAGGTTGTGCAGGCTTCAATTTGGTGACATGCAGACTTGGGCCTCCACCTGGCAAAAGAGAACAATGCCAGGCAACTTCGAGGCCAAATTTGTAATTTTCAACCGTGAATTATCGTTTTGATACCGAATTCTCGGGGCAAAGGGTAATGCAGGTGGATTTAATGGCAAATTAAGTAGCAGACAGTGTGTAATTTAGGGTTTAACTAATGCTTATGGGAGAACTCGCATAAAAATGGCCTGCATAGGGGTGAAACAACGGACTTGCAGTGAATACCTGGAAAAATAACACATAACGCCTTCGGGCCGAAGAGGGAGAGCTCACTGCAGCTGAATTTCCGAGTTATAGTGGCCGCAACTTCGAATTTGATGGCTGGAGGCAATTTCACGGCAAACAGGTCGACAATGGCTTCGTCGTTTTCGTGTGAAAATGACCCCAAACGGCTAGATTGGGCGTTTATAACGGCAAATTTGGGCAAAAAGGGTCATTAGCGCTTTTTCCGCCAATGACGTCACGGCGGGCCCGGGTACGGTGGGTGAGGGGGACGCTGAGCTGGAGGCCAGCGTGGCTGGATGCGGTGGCAGGCGGATGTGGTGGCAGGCCTACGTGGAGGGCCACGGGGCGCGGGGGCGGGCGGAGTGGCATGACATCATAGTGACGTGGGCGCTGACGTGTGGGAGGGGTGGTATCGGGGAGGCGGTAAGCGGTCTCCCCACACCGCTTTTGGTGATAGGCGGTATCGGGGAGGGGGGCTCCGAACAACCCCAGCGCCTGCCACGCGTCCCAGGTACGGCGCCCAATACCGCCCTTCCCCGGACGTTAAAGGGAGGCAGGTCGGGATGTGAGATCGACCGCCCACCGTTAGATCGGGGGCGGCGGACGATCGACGGCTGGCGGGTACTGCCATCTGCCGCGCAACTTTTGGGTGGGGACCCGCCTGGTAATAAAATATTCCATTTAATAATTGGGCGCGGAACTTAGGATTTAAGGGTTTTTTGTGAGTTTTTTCGGGTTTTTGGGTTAATCTGTAGGAAAAAAGGTTTATAGAGGGAAAAGGGGTTTTTTTGATGAAACTTCTTGAAAAAAAGGGGAAGTGAGGGCTTAGGGGGAGGTTATTACTCCTAACCAGAGGTTAGAGTAATCCCATGACAGGGTTGACCATAGTCCCTGGTGGACTAATGTCTCCCTTAGACAAACTTATTTAGCTATAGTGCTAAAAGGGAGGATATTTATACATTGCTTGGGATTTATACACCATGGTGTTATAATAGTAGGGGGAAGGGAAACATAAGGGATTTAGTGTAGATACAGTAAGTAGTTAGTACTGGGGGGAATAAGAATGGGAAATGGTGTTTACTAAGTTTTTTGGGACTTAAACTTAGTTAGGAAGTAGATCAAAATGAAAAGAATTTTTACACAAGAAATGTGGCTTCTTTTCAGGAATAAAAACCAACATAACACCTTAAATTCTTTCATGAATTGCAACTGATGAAGGGATGTTGATGATGAATATGAAAGGGGGAAAAGGAAGTTAGTCATGCTTCTTTGCTTTGCTGCAACATGATGGAGAAGAGGACCTTCTCTATTCACTGATATTCCTTTGCAAACAGGTTCTCAAACGCTCACTTGAAAGGAATGACATTTCTGCAACCCCATCTGCCTACCCATCTATTTGCCTAGCATTTTTTGTTTCTTCATGGAGGGTGCACTTAGACTTGCAGACCCTTATGTGCCTTTTCTTTTCCTTGGCTTTTCCTTTTAATTTTCTATCTGGAACTACCCTTATTGCTTCCAAGGTCCCAGATTAAGCAGTTGGGAACCTTACTTCTCTACCTAAGCTACTGGTCTGACAAGATTAAACAGTTTGGACAGACTTCTTTCTCTATTCTTACAACAGAAAATTGAAACATGGCATGATCCAGATTAGGCTGTTGGACCATCCATCAAAATTGGGACAACATCAAGCTATATACACACATTGTCTTCTCTTCGAAATATGGGATCTTTGCATCACCAAAGCAGAGCATATTTGGAACTTTCTTTGCCAATCATGAAATATGAAACCTATCGGTATAGGTAGCTAACACCTCCAGTACAAATTTCAAGAATTTTGGGGAAATTTTGGTCACTTCACAAATTTTTGGGCAAAAAATAGAGTTTTTCTCCCTGTGTGGTGCGGCGCTAAAATTATATAGCTCCAAATGAGGAATGGTTTGCATTTTTGGATTCATCATGGAAAATCACAACTACTAGTTCTCAAACAAGAAATTTTGGCAAGAGATGAGTCTCCAAAAGGTCAAAAAACACCCAAAAATGGCCTTTCTGCCAACTTTTTGACACATAGGAAGCAGTCTTGGTAGAATCAAGATTTAGAGGGGCAAATGAGCACCAAATTCAAAAATTCCAGTGGGGTTCGAAAGTAGACAGGACAAGATTTCCAACAAGCCCACTTGGGCATATTTTAGAAACCTACAAGTGCCCCAAAACAGGCCCAAAAGTAGCACGGCACACAGAGAAAATGGCGCGGCGCACAGAGGAAAAATTGCCCAATTTGCTTCCGTTTCATGAAATTTCGGTTCGCGACTTCTCCAAGTGGGCCCGTTCATCTACACTTCAGTTTTTTGGCACCAAAGGTAGCATTTAAAGTGTTTTTTCTCCAGATTGGCTTCTAACCAAGTGGCGAAGGAAGGCAAACAGTCACCCAAGCCAAATGTCATGTTTGTGGCGCTGCACCTGTAGCTGATGGTTGGCTCTCCATCTCCATTTTTCAATGATTCGAGTAACTCCCAATCCCTTTGGCATTCTATCTCTTCCTTACACATTCTATATATTGTATACAAACTATTTGCAAAAGGTTGGTTGGCTTATAACTTCTGGGAGACTGTGGGAAAGAGACTTTGTTTCTGCATTGTATATTTTGACAGAGAATTAATGAAAGGCAACAACTCTGTTTCATGAGATTCTTGTGGTTGTGAGTGTAGCAAATGTATCTCTTATGTGTTCATATGTATTTCGTTATGTTTCATAATTCAATTCATGCTCATTTCTAGTGAAATTTTCTGAGTGAGATTATTAGGTAGAATTCAATTTTATTGCTCTGCCTGCGGGAAAATTTCATGTTCAATGTTTTTCTTATGTTGAAAAGGATTCATGTAACTATGCCCTTTTCACTTTCTTCAACAATATATTCATTCCCCGTTACCTCAAACTAAATTGCTACATTTTCCACCTGCCTTTCCTCACGGAATAATCTATGCCTTTGTATTAAATTCTCTGGTTCTTTGTTGACTGTTGGTCCCATACCATCCCAGAAGCTTGGTCATTCATGAAAATCGTTTCCCGAATCCCTATTCACTTACTAGCCTAAGGTAAATATTTCATTGTAAGTCATCTCAGACCATTTTTGATTATCTATTCACTGAGCGTGACTCAGAGAGAGCCCTCTCCTATTCTGGTAGGGCTAGCTACCAGACTGAGCGTGGTTTCTGGTTACCCTAATTTTTGCCTTCCTTCAACCTAAGGCAGATTTAGGTGCTAAAATAGTGGCGACTCCGCTGGGGAGGAAAATGGTTTGATTGAAGATTGTTTTGCCCCAGTACATCTATCAAGCTCAAATCTGATGGTTGATGGTGAACAACGATCAGACATAAGAAGACCTCTGAAATCATTCACCTGGCGACTCCATTCACTGAAGAATCCAACAATCGGTGCTTCATGGTGACACCATTGCAGAGAGGTCAGTAGCTTTGAGATTTTCAAGATGGATCGGGTTGCAAGAAGATACGCTCCCATGAGCCGAGATCACATTCCAGGCTTTCCAAATAAGATTCCGAAAGTAGATTGGTCAAGGAATCTGCCTACATTTAAAGATGATGGTAGGAAGGATGCTGCTTTACATCTAGTCAGATTTCACATGCATATTCGCAAGTAGAAGGTTGATTTTCCTGAAGATTTCTTGATGAAGATATTCCTGGCCACTTTGGAAGGTGAAGCCCAATCTTGGTATGAAAGTTTGCCGCCTGCTTGTATTTACTGTTTAAAGTATTTTCATGCCCTGTTCATTGAAAGATATAAAGACTCTTATCCATCATTAAATCTAGTTCATGAATGTTGCAAACATGCTTCTACTTTTATTGAAAGCCTTGAAAAATACTGAGGATGATAATTTTATGGATGATGAGATCATGGAAGCCCTGGATGAAAATCCCTTTCAGCAGCATAAAGACGATCATGAAAATTTGCAGCATGATCAAGATTGTAGTACGGTGGAAGATGAAAGAATTATGCATCTTGACAGTCAACAGGAATTACATGAAATGGATCAGCAGTATGAGGAATATTTGTATACACCTTCACTTGAAATTAATGAAGACAATCACTGTTTGAGAAAAAGGAAACAAAGGGTCTTATCTCATTTGTCTGAAGACGAGCTAAATCAACTCTTGCACGGTTATGTTCCAGCTCAAGCTAAAGCGGATCTGTAGCGCACAGATGGTAAAGAAAGTGTTGGTGAAACTTCTTCCTCTTTTGAAATGAATGATAGTCCGGTGAACAACTTTATACATCAGCAAGTTGAAGAATTCCATATGGTTGAAGGTGATGAAAGAAAAAGTGTCGTTTCGGATCTGTCCATAGAAGAAGACAGCATGCAGAGAAGTCCAGTTCTACTTTCAGAATGTGATAACATTAATTCAACCCTTTCAGATCTAGATTCGGATTATGGTGACCAAGAAAACCTTGTACTAAGTCCCCTGAAAGAGAATTTTGCTGTTAAAATCACCTGGAATGAAGAAAATGGAGTTTTGAATCCAAATGTTCTCATGTCATCATAAAAAAGCCTTCATAAAGAGGTAGTCCAGTCAGCTCATGAACAGCAAGGTGAGAGTTTTGTTCAAGTAAGTGAAAAAGATCCAGGTGAATTTATGGTAGATGATATGAATGACGATGTTGGGTTTCAAGAATCACTTGAGGTTTCTTTTCTCATGATTGATGAATGCAAAGACAATCTGGTTGTCATATCATATGAATATGACCTACAATATATTCAAACTTCAGCAGACCATACCATTCAGGATTCCCTTTCAGACTCTTCCTCATATGTCTCATGTTTTGAAATTTTCTTTGAAGAGGAAATCTGCTCACCTATTTTTTCAAAAAATTTTGAAGACCAGGAGCATACTCTTATTTATGAAGAAAGACCAGAATCAAGAGAAAAAGATACCTTGTTTTTTCAGCAGGAGGAAAGACTTCATGTTTTTCAAGATCCAATGGCAGATTTGTTGTAGTCAGCAGTGAAGGTGATTATTGCAGTATTCAGTGATGACGGGGATCATGGTCAATTATGTTTTTGGATGCCCAGTTACAAGTGTCTACTGTTGACCAGGAGATCTAATCAGGAGAATCAGTCATCAAGGCATCTGCTTGATTGGTTACATTGGAAGACACATTACACATGATTGTACATATTTCATTAGTACACAGGTGGTTGTCATCATGATTTGGAACCCTCAGATCTTGATGGACTACTGCCATTGAAACAAGTTTTGTAAGTTCTTGTTTTAGTTAAGTCAGTCATGTGTCATTTCCGTTTGCATTGAGTCAGTTTTTAGTCAATGACTGAGTCAGATTCTTGTGTTGTTTGTCGAGATAATGACTCCATAGCCCAATGGAAGAAGGTACTGTCTTCTCTCCCAAAGATCTGATGTTCTTGGCACCTCCAAGGAGCTACCATCCCCCATTGGAGCCAATGTTAGATTCAGTCTGGTCAGTCCTCCGTCAGAGATCAAAACTCTTTATGCATTTCATTTTTAGGTGTCCCGCTCCATTCACTCAGCTGCATTCCGCTAGGGGGCATGCCATAATCTGACGAAGAAGGTCATGTTAGTCATTCCCCCTCATGTCCGGCTCTTGCTGGCTCAGGTCTTTTGTCAATAATCCCCAAAGTCCATGACAGTCAAGGTCTGGTCTTTTAAAGAACAAAAGTCATTTTCTATGTTTAAGTCTAGGAATTCATCAATTTGGTCTTTGAAACATGTCCAGTAAAGCCATGCAGGCCAAAGGGAGGCCCTTACATAGCTATGGTTCAGAGAGCTTCATCGTCATGTGGATAGAATTCGAATCTTCTTCAAAACTCTATTTTGAAGAAAATTCATACAGTGTCATTTATGACAAAATTTTCCAAAAAAGTCGCCAGTTGACTTTTCAGATGCAGTCATGGTTTCCGTGGTCAAATGTCCTGTCACACAGTCCCTACAAAGAGTGCTGGAAATTTCATCATTTGAGCCAAAATTTCAAAGGGAAAGTGAAAATCAAGGTGTATTAAAGTCAGTGAAAAAAGTGTTGCAACAAGACATTAGAAAGGTGGGTTTTTGAAAAAGTTAATTTAAAAATGACCTCCAAGCCTATATACACAAATACCACCATAAGACAAGCTCATTATGCAAGCAAGGGGTTGGAAGAAGGTTGCAAGGTCGTGAGTTGAAGAATTAGAGCGATTTGGAGCAACTTTGGGTGATCTTAGAGCGCGCGGCGCACACAGACAGGAGCGCAACGCACACAGAGCCTGCCCGCCGTTGAAAATTACCACAGGCGTGGCGCATACCCAACGTGCAGCGCACTGGGTTTTAAATGTGGCGCACACAGACCAAGCGCCGAAAAACATTTCCAAATCACTCCAAATTTTTTGTGGAGATCTGCTATTTGAAAGGTAGGCAACCTACCTCCACTTTTGCATCAAATTTGAAAGGAATAGCATGGTTTTATGATTATAAATCAAATGCAAATTTTTTTATAAAGCAAACAAAAGAAGACATCAAGAAAACCATGATGCTAGGGTTTGTGCTAGAGTGACAGTGCTGCCAAGGTGTTTTTCCTACCCTACCCGTATTACTCATTCCCCTATGCTATTATCCCCATAATCACTACCCTCACCCTGCCAAAAATCATACTCCCTTTCCCCTCTTCCTATTGTTAAAAAAACCCAAACCCTACCTTGCAAACAACACAAACCCTACTTTATCAAAATACCCCAAAACCCCTTGTATATCCCTAAATACAATTTTTATATAAACCCCTATTCCCATTATATTGTCCCCCATCCTAATGCTCCCTCTTTAACTGTCCCCTTGGTGGCAGATTGTTAAATCAGACTCCAGATTCACTATAATCAAAGGGCAACCTAAATTCAGTGTGCAAATAGCAGTCATGGCATCTGAGGTTTCATCAGAATATGAGGAAGAGACCCACAGTGATACAGCTTCAGGAGAACAGGCCCCCAGGAGACATCACCGGAGTGGAAAACATGTTAGAGATGAGCCAAACACCCTCACCGAGTGGCAGGCATGCCCTCTTGCTATGTCATGTTTCCAGCACCTAGCATGTTTTGAATTTTTTCAGAGGGTGGCAAATGTCAGAGTTCATCATGCGTTGGCCCGTCTTTTTGCACTTCACCTACATGGAGGTCAGTCTATCTTGGCTGGGATCACTTTCACATTGACACTCGAAACAATATCGGTGGCAATAGGCATACCAAATGTGGGAGAATAGTGGCATAAGAAGAAGAAGGTGGAGAGGCATCATTATGAGCCTTACATTAAGGCCAGTTGTTTGAGTCAACTCAAGAAGGTTTTCCCATTCGGATTTTTGAGAGATGAGTATGATCTGCTCATGAAGTACTTCAATTGTGAGGGGAGGTTTTCTCACCTATATGCCTATCACATTAGGTTGCTCATGTACTTTACTAGGGTGCAGATGATGAGCCTCCCATTTTTCATCTGCGGGAACATAGAGAGGATGAAAATTTTCATGCAACACAAGACCCCTCGACAACAACTTAACAGTGTTTATCACTTTGCTCTTATTTGGATTTTGGTGGATCATCAGTTGGGATTGCAGGGTATTGCTTGGGAGGACTTCATCTCCCGTGACTTCTTCAGTGCTCCACAGGTAGTATCAGAGGCAGAGCATGAGATAGGTGGTCCATCACATCAGTATGAGCGCCATGAGACTGCCACTATGCCAGTATACATCACCTATCAGAAAGTGTTAAAATTGGAAACCAGGGAAAAAATTCATGTGGGTCATCTTATTCATGGCTAATAATATTTTTATTAGATTCCTCTCGTCTAGAGGTGTAGGATTGATATAAAGATCATCCAATTCCAATAAGTATTCATGGAGATATGAATTTATTTTGATTATGGAATTATTATCAAGCCGACCTACAACTCATGTAGGCTCAGAAGCCCAACAGTCGCATCTATTCACCCACAAACGTTGTGTATAAATATAAGAGGACTTTTCCTCATTTGGACTCACTCATCTCATCACATCTCTCTCTCTACCGCGCAGATATGAGTCTCTTCTCTACTACGCTGAAATGGGTCTCTCTCTCTCTCACACATGTGAAGCCGGAAGCTGTTGAATTTGAAGCTGAAACTGCAGAAGTAAAGATTGACTTGCGTGGCCTAGAAGATCTCATCATCTGAACTACACTGTAGGTTCATCTGAACCTCCTCTAAAAGCTGCAACTTTTGGTTGTGGAATGAAGTCAATCCGACGAACGTTTTGCAAGATATCGACTGCCCTAGTTTGAAGTCGGAAACTGTTGAAACTGAAGCTGCAACTGTAGAAGTAAAGATTGACTTGCGTGGCCTAGAAGATATCCTCTTTAGAAATGCGTTGTAGGTTCATCTGAATCCCCTTTGAAAGCCGTAACTTTTGGTGGTGGAATGAAGTCAATCCGACGAATGGTTTGCAAGATATCGACTGCCCTAGTTTGAAGCCGGAAACTGCTGAAACTAAAGCAGCAACTGCAGAAGTAAAGATTGACTTGCATGGCCTAGAAGATCTCCTCATCTGAACTACGTTGTAGGTTCATCTGAACCTCCTCTGGAAGCCGAAACTTTTGGTGGTGGAATGGAGTCAATCCGACGGTCAGTTTGTGAGATATGGTCTGCCCTAGTTTGATAATGAAGCCGCTAATGCTGATGTTGTTGATCTAGGGTTTGATACTGCTGATATGAATCAGATTTATTGTACTATTTCTCTCTGCTGAATTATTGAAGATAAGAGAATATTTGATCAAAGGGTTTCCCCACACATTGTGGGGTTTGTCCCTGGCTAGCCGCCACATCTTGTGTCTCTTGTCTTGGCTTGTTTTCTGTCAATCGTTTAATGTTCTATCTGCACTTTACTTTATGTACATGTGATTGCTAATCGGTGGAATATAATAAGAAAAAGAAGTAAACTATTATAAGCATAGAACATACCATAACTTAACATGGTATCAGAGCTGAGGTGAAGACAAAGCCCGAGCAAGAGCAAGAGCAATCATAGAAGAGAAGATTGGCAAGGCTATCCTAAAAGAACTATGGGGTCCTCAACACTCTTTCCTGCCGAAGACAAGCTCCGTGGGAAAGCTGACTATCACGGATGGAAGATGTCTATCGATCTAACCCTTGAAGATCAAGGAGTGCTGGACCATGTAAGAGGCAATATTGTTGAGCCTTCATCAAATGCATCTGCTGTTGCCTGGAACAAATGGAAAAATGGAGAAGTCAAAACAGAGAAGATCATCCGGGACTCTATCGACAAGTGCTTAGTGGCCTACATCTTTGATCTAGACACCTCCAAGGAAATCTACGATAGACTGGTGAGTTTATTTAAAGTTAATGATGCAAATCAAGTTTTGTTTCTTAGAAATAAGTTGAGGGAAATCAAGAAGGGTAAAGATGAAAGTATGCAAGCATACTTCTTAAGAATCACTGAGATCAAGAATGATCTCCTATCTATTGGGGAAACCATTACTGACAGACAAATGGCACTCACAACTCTTGGAGGATTTCCATTTGAATGGTATGTGTTCAGGACTACTCTCTTGAACTATAATGTAATTCCTGGTTTCGAGGAATTAATGGCTAGATGCATTCAAGAAGAAACAAGGGAAGAAGTGCAAGAAATTCCCATGCCTAAAGGTCCTCCTGCTACTTTTTCTTCTCATACTAAGAAAAGAAATAATTCTGGGTCTAAATCGAAAAGAAAGGTTGGATTTAAGGGTGGAAGAAAAGGACGATGTTTCATTTGCAATAAAGCAGGTCACTATGCAAGGGAATGCCCTGATAGAAAGGAATCTCACCGTGAAGATGATCAAAATCCCTCTCATGGTAATCGAAGGAATGGAAAATTCAACAGCAAAGGTAAGAGGAAAGCTGGGAATCAAGGAAGAGGACAAGCATTCAAGAAGGCTAGAAATTCTAGGATGTATTAAATGCACCTGACCTCAAAAGGAACCTAGTGTCCATCTTGGCAATGGAAGACAGAGGCTACAAGGTAACCTTCAGCAATGGCAAGGTATGTATATGGAAAAATAATGTTAAAGATGCCTTTACTCTTGGGTTTAGTGTTGATTCATTATATCAGGTTGATGGAAGTCCGCTAGGTGTCATGTCTTATGACATAACTCTTTATTCCGAACTTTAGCATCAGAGGTTTTCCCACCTTCATTACAAAGCTCTACACGATGTAAGACAGATGCTAACAGGGATGCCCGAATTCCAAGTAGAGAAAGAAGGTGTATGTCCGGGATGTGCCAAAGGAAAGCTCAAAAAGGGGACCATTCCCCTCAAGCCAAAACAAGACCTCCGATATATTACAATTGGTTTACTCAGGCATACCTGAGGTTGGCATTAAGAGGGAGACTACACCACATACTCCTGAGCAGAATGGTGTGGTGGGAAGGAAGAACCACACGATGATGGAAGCTGTCTGGGCCATGCTACATGATCAAAGTCTTCCAAAGTTTCTATGGGCTGAAACTACAATCACCACCGTATATGTACAAAATCGATGTCCTCATCAAGCATTGGGTTCCTAAACTCCTGAAGAAATGTTCACCACCGGTCAAAGGGAAGTCGTGATTAGGCATGATGTCACCTTTGACAAAGATATGGCTCTTAGCAAGGTGGACAATCTGCTGACTTTGAGTAGCTCTCAAGAAGCCGACACCAAGGAACCGAAAGAAAAGGATGATGAATCAATGCATGATGTAGAAGAACCCATGGATCTGATTGATCCTCATCCACATGAGCCTTCCTCTTCTAGGAAGAGGCCTTCATGGCTTAGGGGGATACTTGATGATGCTGAAGGACATGCTGCACCCTGAGGAACCTTCCATCAAAGTAAGAAACTTAACAGGTATCAGGGATACCTGACCATCATGAGCACGATCATACAAAATGAACCTTCATCATTCTCAGATGTCATCAAGCATTAACTATGGAAGGATGCTATGACCATAGAATATGAGTCTATTATGGAGAATGATGTCTGGGAAGTAGTTCCCAGACCTTGGACAAGAAAATTGTTACTTTAAAATGGCTTTACAAGATAAAGCATGCAGCAAATGGAAGTATGGAAAAGTATAAGGTTCATTTTGTTGCTCGTGGTTTATCCCAGAAGGGAGGTATAGACTATGATATTTGCACCTGTTGCTAGATATACGTCCATCCGCTTGATCATAGCCCTTGTGGCTTCACAAGGATGGAACCTACATCAGATGGATGTTAAGATCATTTTCTTGCATGGTTCTATCAAAGAAGAGGTCTATGTGGAGAAACCTAAATGATTTGAGATTTATGATTGAAAATCTCATGTATGCAGGTTGAAGAAGGTTCTCTATGGGCTGAAGCAATCACCCCGAGCTTGGTATGAGAGGATCGATAGCTACTTGATGAAGCTGGGATTCACTAGGAGTGAACCTGATCCTAACCTTTACTTTAAGGTTGAAGATGACAAGCCTCTCATACTGGTGTTGTATTTGGATGACCTCTTTCTAACAGGTGCAAACCCTCTCATTCACAAATGTAAGAGGGAGATGGCTTCTGAATTTGAAATGAAGGACCAAGGACTTGAAGTGTGGCAGAAGCCAAGGGAAATTTTCTCAAGGAAAATATGTGGTAAATACATTGGAAAGATTCGGTATGATGGACTGCAAGCCTGTGACTACCTCGAGGATCTTAACTTTTAGAAGTTATATGGTAGTGATGTCGGACCAGACTTGGGAAATGCCTCTGAGTTTCAAAAACTCATTCGCATTGATGTTCTTGGTGAACCTCCGTCCGAACATATGTTTTGTAGTTAGCATTGTGAGCTCATATTTGGTTGAGCGTCACTGGATTGATGCCAAGAATCTTCTGAGATGTCTTCAGGACACAATCTCTCATGGATTAAGATACACTGCCGGAGATGTGAGACTACTTGGATATACTGATGTTGATTGGGCAGGCAGTGTGGTGGATCGTAAGAGCACTTCCGGGTACTGTTTCACCTTGGGATCTTCTTCGATATCCTGGATGAGCAGGAAGCAGAAGTCGGTAGCTTTGAGCACCGCCGAAGCAGGATATATTGTTGCTAGCATAACCTCATGTGAGGCAGTCTGGTTGCGAAAGATCTTCAGTGAGCTGTTTGGATTTACATCAGATACCACTGTGATTCTCTGTAACAACCAAAGGTGGGATTCGATTATTGAGGAATCCCGTATTCGTCAATTGCTCTAGCAGATAGACATCATCTAGGATATGGTAAGTTGATGAGCAAGGAAGCTCCATCACATTAAGATGATGTACAGGTTGATACACCTTGTCAAAGCCCCGAGGAAAGATCTAATCTGTGATTTTCCAAAACGACTTGGAGTTGGAAAGAAACCTTTGTACAAGGGTTCTGAATGTTGCATACATTGAGCTCTGGGAGCTCTAAGGGCTTGTGGTTCCTACTGGAGCAACATATGACCACAGGATGACTCACCCTCCCCTGGTGATGCTCACTGGAACAAGATGATTCGCTCTCTTGTGGGACAAGATGATTCACTCTCTTGTGGAACAAGATGATTCGCTCTCCTGTGTAGCAGGATGATTAGTTCTCCTGTGAGGCCTGGATTGATGTGTTCTCCATGGCAGCCTGGATTGATGTGTTCTCCACGACGATTGTAGCAGGATTGACGTGTTCTCCTGTGAGGCCTAGATTGATGTGTTCTCCATGGAAATTGTAGCAGGATTGATGTGTTCTCCTGTGAGGCCTGGATTGATGTGTTCTCCATGGAAATTGTAGCAGGATTGATGTGTTCTCCTGTGAGGACAGGATTGATTAGTTCTCCTGTCGAGGCATCCTACCCATGCAGTCTAGGACTCATGGGAAGTACCTCTCATCTGTTCAATGAGCAGGGAAATGGAGTTAGGGACCATAGTAGTACCGATGGACGCATCGTTGTAATTACCATACTCCCTATGCTAGGATGACCTCCATTGGTCTGGGATCAATGATACTGGTCTGGGACCAGTGGTAGGAGTTGTACCATACTATGACGCTGACTTCGGGTCGGTTGAGACTGGTCTGGAATCAGTGGTACATACTCTGAGACTGACTTTGAGTCAGTGGAGGATGATATTGGTCTAGGACCGTTGGAGTTGTACTCACTATGACGCTAACTTTGGGTTGGTTGAGACTGGTCTGGGACTAGTGGTACATACTCTGAGACTGACTTTGAGTCAGTATGATACATCCTCGATCATTTCTTCTTCTTCATAATTCGGACAAAAGCAGAGCAGAACAGAACAATTTAAGAGCAGAGCAGAACAGAGAAAAACAATACAGATCAGTGCAGGCAGAACAAGACAAAGCAGAACAGGCAGAATAGAGCAGATCAGGGCAAGGGTCAGGCTATACAAGGAAATGCATTTGATGGATGAATAGTAACGACTGATAGACAAATTGCAGATGAAGTTCTCCATGGTTGAGAGGGAGTGTTAAAATTGGAAACCAGGGAAAAACTTCATGTGGGTCATCTTATTCATGGCTAATAATATTTTTATTAGATTCCTCTCACCGAGAGGTGTAGGATTGATATAAAGATCATCCAATTCCGATAAGTATTCATGGAGATATGAATTTATTTTGATTATGGAATTATTATCAAGCCGACCTACAACTCATGTAGGCTTAGAAGCCCAACAGTCGCGTCTATTCACCCACCAACGTTGTGTATAAATATAAGAGGACTTTTCCTCATTTGGACTCACTCATCTCATCACATCTCTCTCTCTCTCTACTGCGCATATATGAGTCTCTTCTCTACTGCGCTGAAATGGGTCTCTCTTTCTCTCACATGTGAAGTCGGAAGCCGTTGAATTTGAAGCTGCAACTGCCGAAGTAAAGATTGACTTGCGTGGCCTAGAAGATATCCTCATCTAAACTATGTTGTAGGTTCATCTGAACCTCCTCTAAAAGCCACAAATTTTGGTGGTGGAATGAAGTCAATCCGACGAACGGTTTGCAAGATATCGACTGCCCTAGTTTGAAGCCAGAAACTGCTGAAACCGAAGCTGCAACTGCAGAAGTAAAGATTGACTTGCGTGGCCTAGATAATCTCCTCTTTGGAACTGCATTGTAGGTTCCTCTGAACCCCCTTTGAAAGCTGCAACTTTTGGTGGTGGAATGAAGTCAATCCGACGAACGGTTTGCAAGATATCGACTGCCCTAGTTTGAAGCCGGAAACTGCTGAAACTGAAATAGCAATTGCAGAAGTAAAGATTAACTTGCGTGGCCTAGAATATCTCCTCATCTGAACTGCACTGTAGGTTCATCTGAACCTCCTCTGGAAGCTGAAACTTTTGGTGGTGGAATGAAGTCAATCCGATGGTCGATTTGTGAGATATGGTCTGCCCTACTTTGATAATGAAGCCGCTAATGCTGATGTTGTTGATCTAGGGTTTGCTACTACTGATATGAATCAGATTTATTTTACTATTTCTCTCTGCTGAATTATTGAAGATAAAAGAATATTTGATCAAAGAGTTTCCCCACACATTGTGGGGTTTGTCCCTGGCTAGCCACCACATCTTGTGTCTCTTGTCTTGGCTTGTTTTCTGTCGATCGTTTAATGTTCTATCTGCACTTTACTTTATGTACATGTGATTGCTAATCGGTGGAATATAATAGGAAAAAGAAGTAAACTGTTATAAGCATAGAACATACCATAACTTAACAGAAAGGCAGTAGACCTTTTTTTGCAGCAGCAAAGCGAGTGTTATCTCCACCTGAGGTGGAAGGGGCCTCGATTCCGACATCAGCAACACAGGAGAAGGGAAAAGATAAGGAGCCAGTGCAAGAGGAAGGGCCATTAGGTGAACGAGAGATAGAATTTGTTCTCCTTCAAGATGATGAGACAGATACAGAACAGAAAAATGCGGAGCTTAGAGAGATCATCCAGGAGCAGCAATCAGAGATTGAAGACTTGTCCATTGATTTAAAAAGAGCCAAATGGAACATGAAATATCTGGAGCAGAGGAACAAATAGCTTGAGGATCAGCGAACGATCATGGAGCTGGAGAACATTCGTGAGCATCGCCAAGCTGCTCCAAGGAGAAGAGTTCAGCCCACATCATTGGAGCAGGAGATCAATGAGGATCGGGAGGCCCATCTCGAGATCAGGAACATGCACTTGGAGAGGCTGCTGGACAAGGCCGATCAGGACCTTGCCTTGCTGAGACACATGGCTTATCATTACAGGACACGAAATATGAGTGCTAGGGCCCGGATAAGGAGTTTGAAGGCGAAATTGAGGAAAGCAACAAGGAAGGCCAAAAAGGCAAAAGAGCAATATCAGCTTTGAATCTTGGTTGAGGCTTCCTTGGCACATCATATCACTCCATAGAGAACCTCCAGCCTAAATTTCAAGAATTTTGGGGAAATTTTGGTCACTTCACAAATTTTTGGGCAAAAAACAGGTTTTTTCTCCCTGTGTGGTGCGGCACTAAAATTCTAGAGCTCCAAATGAGGAATGGTTTGCATTTTCAGATTCATCATGGAAAATCATGACTACTGCTGCTTGAAAAACAAATTTTGGCAAGAGATGAGTCTCCAAAAGGTTAAAAAAAAAAACCCAGAAATGGCCTTTCTGCCAACTTTTTGACACACAGGAAGCAGTCTTGGGAGAATGAGGATTTGGGGGGGGGGGGGGGGGGGGGAAATGAGCACCAAATTCAAAAATTCCAGTGGGTTTTAGAAGGTAGACAAGACAGGATTTCAAACAATCCCACTTGGGCACATTTTGGAAACCTGAAAGTGCCCCAAAATAGGCCCCAAAGTAGCGCGGTGCACAGAGGAAAAATTGCCCAATTTGCTTCCGTTTCGCGAAATTTCGGTTCGCGACTTCTTCAAGTGGGCCTGCTCATATACACTTCGGTTTTTTGGCACCAAAGGCAGCATTTAAAGTGTTTTTTATCCAGATTTACTTCTATCCAAGTGGCAAAGGAAGGAAAATGGTCACCCAAGACAAATGTCATGTTTGTGGAGCTGCACCTGTAGCTGATGGTTGGCTCTCCATCTCCATTTTGCAAAGATTCGAGTAACTCCCCAACCCTTAGGCATTATATCTCTTCCTTACACATTCTATATATTGTATGCAAACTATTTGCAAAAGTTTTGTTGGGTTGTAACTTCTGGGAGACTGTGGGAAAGAGACTTTGTTTCTGCATTGTATATTTTGACAAGAATTAATGAAAGGCAGCGGCTCTCTTTCATGAGATTCTTGTGGTTGTGAGTGTAGCAAATGTATCTCTTATGTGTTCATATGTATTTCGTTATGTTTCATAATTCAATTCATGCCCATTTCTAGTGAAATTTTCTGAGTGAGATTAGGTAGAATTCAATTTTATTGCTCTGCCTGTGGGAAAATTTCATGTTCAATGTTTTTCTTATGTTGAAAAGGATTCATGTAACTATGCCCTTTTCACTTTCTTCAGCAATCTATTCATTCCGTGTTAGCTCAAACTAAATTGGTACATTTTCCGCCTTCCTTGCCTCACGGAATAATCTGTGCCTTTGTATTAAATTCTCTGGTTCTTTGCTGACCATTGGTCCCATACCATCCTAGAAGCTAGGTCATTCAAGAAAATCGTTTCCCGAATCCCTATTCACTTACTAGCCTAAGGTAAATATTTCATTGTAATTCATCTCAGACCGTTTTCGATTATCTATTCACTGAGCTTGACTCGGAGAGAGCCCTCTCCTGTTCTGGTAGGGCTAGCTACCAAACTGAGCGTGGTTTATGGTTACCCTAATTTTTTCCTTCCTTCAGCCTAAGGTAGATTTAGGTGCTAACACACAACACAACATGAATGACATGCAAAGAATACCACATGTACACTAGTACCATATCTACAACATGTAAATAGTACCACCTATACAAAACACCACTTGCACAATGTGTACACAACATCACATGTACACGAAACCACATGCACAACATGTACACAATGCCACATGTACACTACACAACCTATATAACGTGTACACAGTACCACATGTACACAACACCACATGCACAACATGTACACGACACCACATGTACACATCACCACATGCATGACATGTTTAGAGCACCACCTGCACACAACACCACACGTACAACATGTACACAACATCAGATGCACACATCACCACATGTACAATCATGCACTCAACTCCATATGTCCATAGGACCACATGTACAACATTCAGACAACACCATATGTACATAGCACTGCATATACAACATGCGGACAACACTATATGTACACAACGCCACATATCCAACATGCACACAACACCACATGTCCATCATGTGCACAATACAATATGTACACAACAACGCATATTGAACATGTACATAAGAACCATATATACCCAACACTGAATATGAAATATGCACACAACATATATACAACAGCCACACAACATCATAAGTACACAGTACCATATGTTACATGTACACATGACCATAGGTACAATCACTAAATATACAACATTCACAACATATACACATCAGTAGTACTACACATCAAAAACCACAATGTCTTTATCAAGGAACCTTGCTTCCAGTGTCTCTTTTCCATCCATGCTTATCCTAGCATGTCGCGAGTCACTTTTTTTCATTCCACTGGTGTATCTCGTAACATTACCTCTCCATAATGTAAACATAAACATAGTAAAATCACATAATATTAAATCATATCCACATGATACTGACCTCATAGATTTGTCACAGATACTCTTCCTCTTGATTCCTCATGAAACCAAGAACCTCTTCATGGCATTCACTCGCATAAGAAATCATTCCTCCACAAGAATGATCCTTGACAACCCAGTCAAACAATGACATACATACATACATACATACACACACACTTATATATAAAATTAACATAAAAAAATCATGATTCCTTCAGTCAACGACACACAAACATGCATATACACATATAGAAGCATTGTCATAATCGTGATCACAACATAATTACCAGATATCATAAGGTCAAGATTAAGAGAAATTCCTTTTTCTATGCACACCATGCACATCATTGAGAACAAAAAATCCTAACATAGCCAAGGCATTCATCTGACACATCAAATACATTTACTTTACCTTTCCAGTTACCTTTCTCATTTTTGTGTTCCCACTATCCATTTACCATAATGGACCCAACTTGTCGAACCAACTATCATATTCTTACCTTCAACTGTGCTTACTCATGCCCCAAGCTTCTTCCGAGCCATACATTACCTATCAGGTATCACACTACACCCCCAAGATCCATTAACTTCTTCCTAACCAATTCCTAAGACTCTCAGAATGTAAAAGGCAAGGCCAAGAAGAAAATAAGAGAAAACCAATAGAAATATGACATCAAAAACAAAGTTGAAAGGCCTTGCACTAGAGGCAATCAAAACCCATAATCAAACTCATACAAATAAAAAAATACCAAAGGCACAAAACTTCCAACAAACACCATGACTTAACCCGATGGATTCCCAATTACTCTAAAGGAAATCTTAACCCGAGCCTTCTTCAAGATATCATGGAAGTCACTTTTCCATCCAATGCCCTGTATCATATTTCAACAAACACATAACTGTTAGTGTATAAATCAATATAACAATACACCGGTTACCTTATCTTGTTGTATCAAGAAAGTTGTCTTGTAACTAAACACATCCATGCCATCTCTCAAGGGACTCCAATCCCTTGATGAATCCAGCTACAAGTAGAAACTAGCTAATATACCTTTCAAGTACATGCTCATGAATATAACACATATCCACATACTGTCAGAAAAAATCAAGGTTAAGAAGACTTGTTGTACGCAAAGAACTCATTCATTTGGAATTGTGGTTTCCAAACATAGACAAAGGAATTCTCACCCAATTCCTTTCTTATACCTTTTTACCTTGTTGCAATCGAGTCTTACTATGTATTGTCACATCAACAACTGTTAGTTATGTAAACATATCAGTTGTTACCTTATCATGTTAATACCAAGCACGTTCCCTACAGTTGTTCACACATGTCTTACATGTTCCAAAGATCAAAACATTATGTCTATTAATTGAAATCAACCTTTTCCAATACTAACAACCATTTCATAAAAAACTAATAGTCAAAATAATAATACTACAACTAGCACACACTTAAGTACATATTAGTTGTCTTAGCACATAATGTGTTAGTACAACCATCTTAAAACAAGACCATTAATTCGTGCAATCTTTTAGATGCATACTCATATCATGTCATTAATCAAACATTCAAATAATATTTCAAACCATGTTAAATAAATCAACAAGATGACATAATCAAACTCATACCTTAATGTATCTGAGGGGAGGCTATTTTTTCTGTAGAATAAATCTATATTATCACGATATAACTTCAAAACATATCAACTATATATAAGGTCATAATATCCATAAGAGTAACTAGCTAACATGTTCACATCATAAACTCATAAACAATTTCCATTCATGCATAATAATCACATATGCACCATCAGTATAGATTAGTACAACACAATACCACAAATAGATCAACTCATACCTGAATTTCATAACCCTAACCATTTGCATAGTCCAATCCATATTAGCACAATACATATAACATCAATATCTTAGGTGCAATGAACATAACCATCATGCATATGACCGCAATGTGTATTACAACAAGCTACTATCATTCATGACTACCTGACACATGTGCATATGACTACACGGATTAACTAACATATATCATACATGTAACTGTAAGAAACATAAACTGACAGACATGTACATAAACCTAATGCTTATAACAACTAGTAGCCAACATACATGCATACCCACCATCTAAAAATATAGGACAATCTTCTCTTACGTTGAGGTCCAGAGTTGCAACCTCGCTCTAATAGTATGCATCTCCTGCTCTATCACAGCTAGAACATCAACATCACAACATACTAATAGCATCATGGTGACACAAGACCACAATAATGACCATCACAATGCATATCTTACATACTATACATGCATAACCATGACCATGACAATGCATGCATAAAAACATATAGACATTGACCAGCATAAAAAATGCATATACAAATGACATGTGTTCATGATTAAATCATCCCAACAACAACATCATCAACTCTAAATGGAAACACAATTGTAACAATGACTTCCACCATGCATACATAACAAGCACATGTACAACCTTCATGCATGCATGAAAGAAAAATATTCCCATCTCGTCCAAGTGTTGAACCATGATCTAATGCCGCTCTCTAACACCCTCCTACCACATCTACCCAAGTAACTAGACCACCAGAGTTAATATGATATTATTCCAATCCCTATTTAGAAGTTAAGGAAGTGAAACCAATGGAACATAGACAACTTGGCCTTCTACACATGCAATAGAACCCCCAGGAGCCATCGAACCGATCCAGGTGACAAACCCCTGTGAAAATATGAATTTTTTCTCCACTAAAGTCTCAGACACTTACTTGAAATGGACTTGGATGCAACTAGGTCCCTCCAGGCACTCCCACTACAATGCATGCGTGGCACTGGGGACTTTTCTAGGTAGTTCTATTCCAACAAGTCTAGATTTTGTGCCACTTATTCAGGGCTAGGACTCAGGACACTTCCCAGAAATCCATGAAACTTCTAGAAATGAAAAATAACATTGAACAATGATACATATGTAAATACTTGAACAAGCAATTGAATTGACCCCTACTAGCCATGATAAGCATTTCATCAAACATGTCATAAATATGCATCCTACAAGTTTAAATAATAGATCTGAGCATAAGAGTCTCAATCTTATCTGAGAATCACTAAGGAGAATTATTGCCTCATCACAATAACTGCATTACCATATATTAAGCGACATATCCATTCTGCATTCAGTTATTAACAGAAACATAATGAGAGTTATGCATTTTCACTGTCATAAAACCCATTCATAACCAACATATAACTGACATAAATATCAAGAATATAACAACCATATAATACACATATAGACAATTATATTTACCCATAAAATACCAAGGAGAAAGGGAGATATTATTGATGATTTCATAAGCTGAGTAGGTGTTGGAATTCAACGAACCACCCGACCATAGAGTAGGCTAAACCAAATATTTCTTTCAGCTAGTCACCCTGTGCCATATTCCAAGCATGAATATGCGATCTCATGGAACACATCCAACAAAACCAAACCATACATTCTATAGGCCAAACCACCTCAACCCTAAACCAATGATTCCACCTCACGTTTGTGTATCACTAACCATCACCAAATCGGTCTCTACCCAAGTGGTCGAGGGCTTTAGAGCATTTGTTCCAACCAGGGCTTCCAGAACTAGTAACTCAACCCACAGCTGATGCCGGGCTTCCAGAGAATTTGTCTAACTAGGGCTTCCAAGACTAGTAACTAAACCCACCAAGGGCTACCAAAGCATTTTTCTAACTAAGGCTTATAGGACTAGTAACTCAACCCAAGTTGTTACATGGATTCCAGAGTGTTTTTCCAGCAAAGGCTTCTAGGAACTAATAACTCAACCCATAGAAAAAGACACAAGAAAACAAACCAGAAAACAAAAGTAAATCCCACAACACCATGGCTATCCAGGAAATGGAAAGGCTAGGAAAAACCATTATCAATCCATGAAATCCTTCATGCCAATAACAACTTATAACCAAGAAACTGCATGCATCTTCCATGGATGTTAAAACTAGTTGTTGATCCCGATGTTCTCTTTCACTTTCCTACTTTTCATTTTCCTTCTTGCTCTTAATTCCAAGTATGCCACACTCCTCTAAGAGTTATCCAAGAAACTCTAAGTGTCCAAGAGGATAAGAGAGAGAATAGAAGATAGAGCCATAAGTGAACTGACAAAATTCTATGAATTGATCGTGAGAAGCCTTTTTATCAATAAGGCCTCTATTTTCTTAAATTTCTATTATTTAGCTTCATTTTCCTCCTTATGCAACCTGTGATATTTCACCATCCTTTTCTCTTATTTTCCATTATTTTCATAAATAAAATTCCAATCAATGCCACTTTGCTTTTCCAAATCCTTTTCCATTGCCTTTGCCAATTTCCTTAGCTCTAATAAGCCAAATGAACACCCACTAGGATTTTTTTCCCACCACTCAACTTGAAATATGTGTCCCATCACAGTGGTCTTATATATTTTTACATGGATTTTTAACTAGGATTCTTACATTACCCTTCTTTGTGCTATCATAAAGTAGATTTGAACTTCAAAGTAGTTCTGGGGAAGATAAACCTTTTGAAATCCCTAGTATGGCTGCAATGATGTTAGCACTTACAAAGTTTCTCTTGGATGAAAGAGAGAAGTTTCCAATGTAACCTATTCACTCCAACTTGTATATTGAAGGCTAGCCTCTTCAATCTAGATAGTGCTCTCGCTGACCTTTACATTATGGCTAGATATTTAGATAGGTTTTGATGATGTAGGGTTTGGCTGGGCCTAAAATAAATAGCTCATTGAGTGATGGAGTCAAATAGCTAGGTTTATATAGGTTTACCAAGATAACTCATTGACTAATCAGGATTGATAAAGGCAAGGTGGATAGTAGATCCTAGACCTCTTCCATTTGTTGTACATGGATGAAGAAGAAGAAACAAAATCCACCACTATAGGGCATGCATAATGAATCCTAAGGTGGCTTTAGAATATCATATTGGGAACCTTTGAAAACTTAACTCATAGCATCAAGAGCAAAATGAATTTTGAATTAATTTATCTTTTCCAAACATTCTAAGGGAATGTAGTTATGAGATCATTGAACGAGAAATTAAAAAACATAAAGATCTCATGAATCTTTATATCACGAGTTATAATTTAGTGATTTTTGCAAATGAAATAATTAAAGCATTCAAAACACACAAACAATGATTATAATTTTGAGAAAAGCCAACCATTTCTTCATATTTTTGATGAGATATATAGGAAAATACAATAGAGATTCAGATCCAAAATTGGTGAAAACTATTCATTACAATAACAATAAATATCCAAAATAAATGGATCTAAAACCCCATTTTTGGTCTTCTCTCCAAGTTGAATTTTTTCGGCTGTTGACTTTGCGTTTTTATAAGAAATAGAATTTCGAAAAATCTAGAAAATTCCCAAAAAAGGGTCCAAGGTGTATTTGTATCTTCCAAACCATGACACATGTTAGAAAACGGATGGAGTATTTTGTTAACTGATCCATTGTCTCCAATTTCTTTTTTTTCCTCTATTCGAAAACGGATTTTAAAAACAATGACTAAAAAAGTAAAATACATAATTACAAAATCTGTAAACTAGGCCTCAAACATTCCTCTGTTTCTTCTAAACCATGAGGTATGGGTAAAATATGAAAGACGTTTTCTGAAATCATCCCATTTAAAACAAAAAAAATCATTTTTTGTTCGAAAATGAATTACTGTTAGTTTGGAGTATTTGTTTGAACATTGTGACTAAAACAAGAAAAAAAGAGTGTTGGTAAACCTATTATTTCAAGGTTGTTTTTCCTTATGTTGACTCGTGCTCCTTTAGCCACAAAAATATATGACATTTGACCATAGTATACTAAAAATAATTAATTTTGTTATCTCGAAATCAGATCCTGATAGGCTGCTGGTCAGGTTGACTCTAAGTAACTATTTCAAACCGACTTTAGGCTGAGGCTTAGCCTCCTCAACCTGAGAGGGCTCTCTCTTGATGGACTAATGATTTTGATTAAAGATAAGATGGCTAACTCTTATAGAACAACTGTGAAAAATATGAATGGCGTAAACACATTAAACAACTATCCATTGGGCTAATGGAGTCAACAACACCTCAATATAACAATAAACTCAACCTTACATGGAAGTCAGGGCATTCAGCATTTATACATTCAGAACATAAACTCATATGGGACCACACAGTTTATAAATGTATACAGGAAGTCAGAGCACATTCAGTGAATTCTGAGTGATTATACATCCATACCACTGTAAGAATTAAGAAAAGGACAACATCACATATTCTGAACATAAAAAATCCTTCATGAATCCTGAGAAGTAAAGTCAAGCATGTATCACTGAAAATGAGTCTTACATAGGCTAAATACAAGCTTTTCCATAAATTTTCCAACCCTGATTACATTGTTGTTTCAGCTATATATAGAGCTCTTATTATAACTGATCGAGATTCCTCCTCCAACATGAGGGGAATTCGAAAACTACTTCTATTACTGACAACTCTTAAACTCTAAATACTTAATAAATACAACAAAGTGTTGACTGGAGTTTTTAGAGATCTAAATCAACTATGACTCTAACTCCATATTACATGCATGATGGCTATAATTAAGATGATTCCTTTCTATGACATCTGGTTCTCTTTTAGTTTGGCTGAGATGGGTGTTTAATGCTCCATGTTGACCTTGGATGTTGTATCTTCTTTACTGTCCAGAAAAATTAGGAGACTATCCTTGCTTCTCGGCTTTATGATATTCAAATCTTCATACGTCGGTTTTTTAATTGTTGTCCCTCAAAATATGATGGTGGCCACGTTTTGATGTGCTGTACGCTGTTATGAAACCTGATTTGATGATGTGTCATCCACTGTTTCGAAAACAAAAAAGAAAACGTATTCAAGCTGTCTGATACATGCTTCAATTTCCTCATGATATCACAAAATGCCACTTTTTTTATTCAAACTATTTATTTACACTTGTGCTAGTCTGATTGGTTGTTGTAACTTCAGGTGTTCTCGTTGTACACAACTGTCCTTCAAAATTTTCCCTCTTCAACTTCAAAGCTGCTTGATTTATGTTGAAATCATCACTTTCAGCAGTTTCGTAGCGCGCTACGAAACTGCTGAGTTATTTAAAACAACTTGTTTTTAACCTGAGACCTTTATTAACCGAGTGCTTGATTGCCAAAAAATTCTTTAGATTTTCCAAAGGCCGAATAGGGATTTAGATTTCTTCAGAAAAATAAGATCAAGCAAACTTATCAAAATTTTGAAACAAAATCTTACTTGAAATGAAAACTCATTTAGCAAGTTCTTTAAGCTGGCTTAGCTGTGCCTTCAGATCTTCAATTTGTTTCTTCATAACCTTATTCCCAGCTCTCAGTTGCATATTGATCATTCTGATGTACTTGGCTTCTTTGATTGCTGGTACTGTCCAGGTGTGAGATTGTGTATTGCCATCAACCACTTCTACTGTTGCATTCTCTTCCCATAGAGTTTTAATTCTATAATAGTTTGCTTGTATGACTGCATGTCTTCTAGCAGCTTTTTTCAATTTGGCAATCTCATGCTTAGCTGATTCTAATTGGCTCTTCAGGTCTGCTATATTATCTTCTTTAGATGTAATGACTGTTTTGCCTGTGTCTCTCTTTTGCCAACGTGGTGTCCCTTCCCCTGTTTCCTCTGTTCTTGGCAGTGCTTCCTGTACTTGCTGGAATCTCCTTGTCATAGGTCTTCTAGGTTTAAAAACAAACTCTTCATCTGGCTCATCAAATTTAAGCCTTTTTGAGGCCTTGGCTTTCTTGGTGCTTTCTTGTTCTGACTGTATCAACTCAATTTGAACTAGTAGAGACTGCTCAAAGTCAATAGCCTGTGATAAGTCATTTAAACTTCCCTTGGACACTGGACTTTCTTCGACTGCTATAGCTTTACCTTTTTCCTTATTCATCTGGCTTCTTGTCCTTATCCTTGAGACTACTTCAGATGTGCTTGTTTCAGGTACAATTTTTTTACCATGAGCTTTTTCCTTAGTTGATTGCTGAGGTTGATCTTGGATGATGAGTGGCTTCACTTGTTTTCTTACTTGTGAATTTGGAACTCTTTTAGCTCTTGCTTCTGTTTGGAGCTCAGCTATTGTAAAATCTCTAGCAGGTAGAGGAGTGAGGCCAGTCCGGCTTTTGAAGCCAGCCATAAAAATGAATGAATTCCAATCTCTGTCTACCTTTTGGAGCCCATCTAAAACCAGTAGTTTGATCAACCCATGATGAAACAAAGAGGTTTCACAATCCTCTTTCCTCAGCTATACCTTATCACACATCTTACTCAAACTATGGAAAAGATAAAAAGGTAAGTCTATGGAGACCTTCCCGGTGAAATGCAAAAGGAGTTTAAAATGGTAAGAGTAAACCTTGTTATACCTTCCTTCACAAGTCAGATATTTCTGTATGCAGGTGAGTAAATGAGCATAATATTCTTTGACATAACTCCTGGGCACTGCCTTACTTAAATCTCCATTTACAAATTCATCCTTCAAAAACTCCTTGCAAAGATTCATGTCAAACTTGAAGTTTTTAAACCATTGCTCTTGTCCTCGTGGGATCTCTGTCACAGTAGATATCACTTCTGGCGAAACCTGCAATTCTATCATGGCTACTTTTGAATTCAAGCCTGTGAAGTTAAGTGCAAATTCTTTAGTTACCTGTACGTGTCCTCCTTGTAACTTTTTACAAAAATTCCAGCACCCGACCTTTTTAAATGCTTTCTCCACCTCTTTATTTCTCAGCGTTATATCTAAGCCTTCAGGCTTAGTCCTTAGACATTTGCTGGATCTGTGCTCCTTTTTCTCCATTGATTCTTCCAAATCTTCGCAAACAATGACTACCAGCTCCGGTTGGAATTGTGATTCAGCGTCTATTTGAATTCAGCCTCGCTTGATTATATTTGTAGTTGAATTTTAAATTTTTCCGCTTAAAATCTTTCAAGTTGTAATCTTGCAGATTTGTCATTCATGCAAGACTTACGACCATCATTAAGATTTATGCACGGTGATCTTTCTTAGAGATGATGATTCGTGCGTATCAACAGATCTAGTGGTGGTGATAGTGGCAATGAGTGGTGAAATGTGATAAGAGGGGTACATGAGCTGACATGAGAAGACACGGCCTATGAGTCACCTAACGGACTTGACATTTCGGGAAAGATTCGCTGCGAAATGTACGAATCCATGATTTCGCAGCGCTGTCAGTTTTAAATTTGAATGATGCGCTGTGAAACTGCCTAATCAGGATTGCGCTGCGAAACTGCCTAATTGGGATTGTGCTGTGAAACTGCCTAATCAGGATTGCGCTGCGAAACTGCCTAATTGGGATTGCGCTGCGAAACTGCCTAATCAGGATTGCGCTGCGAAACTGCCTAATTGGGATTGCGCTGCGAAACTGCCTAATCAGGATTGCGCTGCGAAACTGCCTAATTGGGATTGCGCTGCGAAATTACAAAAAGGCACGGTGACTGACATAAGATAACAGGTGGCTATAAAACAATGGTAGATGGAGGGGAACCAATGGGAGCTGAGAATAACTTGACTCAAAAACTCTTCAAAACTTCAGATTCTAAGGGAAGAAAATTAAAACAAAAATAGACTAGCACTGACCTTTGTCATCGGGCTAGGATGAAAAGTTACATATATCAATTTTAGTTCTAAGTGATAACAAATTCTTTATTATAAACCTTGAGGAAGTGAAAATGTTGAATATCCATTAGAGTTTGGTGCAAACAAATTAGGGTTTGTTGTAACAAAATTAGGGTTTATGTCATACTCTCCCCCTAAAGTAAACTAATCACTTTTCTATGCCTTTTGTAACCGGAGTGAGGATTTCCAACTTGATTTGACTCCTTGTTACTCTTATGGTAATATTTTTTGGACTTTTATAAACTTTTAGGTGATCCATGTGGCTCGAGACATGCTCAAAACTCATCAGTGGCTCAGAATAGCTCAAAAATCAAAGTGGTAAGATGGAACTGAAACCAAGATTATATTATAGTGCTCATCTGATGAGACTCATCATTGGGTAATTATGTGTGCCTTAACTCGCCTCCTAGCTTAGTCAAACCAACTCTTCTCACAATTTATTACATGTTTTGAATATATTATGTTTAATGAGATGAGTTAAAGTGAGATATTATGCCTAGTGGACTAATATGCATTGAATGCAGGTTTGGAAGAGAAAATCAAGTAAGTTTGGCAAGAATAAGGTTTGAAACTCGAATGGGACAAGGGAGACAGATTATAGGAGGTAAATCCTCCTCATTTACTCCTCGTCCACTCGAATATTCCTCCATTAATCACACTAGCTCGAAGTGCAAGTAGCCAACTCATGAAGATTAGAAGGCAGCCGAGAAAGTGATAGATAAAGAGTCAGTTCTTCTAGATTTTCGGAGCTAAGCCTCCCTAAATTTAAGGAAGTCTTGGGGAATTCATTTGTATAAGTATAGAGGCCTAGAGCCTCATCATGATTTGAATTTTTATTGTAAAAGCACTAGTCTTTTTCGAGCTCCAGACTTGTGGAAGACTTTTGATGTAATTTCCTATTTTGTTAATAAGAATGAGCTTTTTCTTGATCCAGTACTGAGTTAACTTATAGGGCTAAAGCTATTGTGTTAGGGCCCAATCCTAGTAGTAAAGTTTCCTCTTCTTGTATCTGTATTCTTAGCTTAGTTTCATGGATTCAGGGATAAATTGTCTTTAAAAGTGTTAGCTTGCATGCTTGATTTTTCATGAAAATAATAAGAAGACAAAACGGATTTATTACAGTCCTTTACATCCACAAAAGTGATGCTTGATGTTTTTAACTTCCATTCTTAGGACAATAGCATTTTTTCCATGTTAATTTAGCATTATTTCAAAGCATAGCTCTTAGCAGTTAATTACGAAATGGTGTACCTTAGCATTTAATTTCATTCCTTTTCATTATTGCAGGATATCAACTCTATCTTAGAGTAGATTTCTATTTCTTTCATCAAGGAACCAAGATTATTCTAATCTATAGAAGTCTAGCTTGCAAACCCTAGTGGTCTCTCGCCAGCTGAACAATGACAAAAGGCGAAACCATCACTTTTACTTGTGTATACAGCACTGTCACCTCCAACTTTGTACGGACCCCGGGTTAATAAAGTAAAGCTGGTAGCCCAAGAGTTGCAACATTCTTGCTACAATATTGGTGCTCATCACTTTTTGGCATCGTTGTCAGGGAGGTGTCTGAGTAATATGTGATTAATGATTTTTTTCTTCTATTTTTTGTTTCTACTATTCTGTCATTAGTTTCATTTCTACAAAAGTAATTTAGTTTGCTTCCTTTTCATTCTAGATTATTTGCTTTCCCTTCCACTCTAAAAGTTAGATTTCAATCAAGTATTTAATCTTTTCATTCAGTCAGTAGTTTTCAATTCAGTATGCAATTTCAATTCTGTAAGTTAGATTTCAATTCAGTAATTAGCTTTTCATTCAGTCAGTAGTTTTCATTCAATATGCAATTTTAGTTCTACAAAGTACTTACCAATGTTTGAAAAAACACAAAACCAAACCAAAAACATTTCCTTTCATGACTCATAGGAATAGGGATAACTTAGGGAATTTTTTGCCAAATACCCCCACTGCATCAAATAGCCAACCTTCCCTCTTCTTCGGTGGTTATGAACTGGAGGAACCCTTAGGTGAGCAACCAGACATATTTGAAGAACCTATAGAGGAAGAAGAAGAACCCATTCCTACCAAGACAATGGCTAAAACCAGAGTGACAAACGGAATAGAGAGAGATTTGAGGGTGCCTTCCCCATCAGGGAAACTAATGGGGACACTAAGATGAAAAATACAAACCCCTTTTCCCTTCCTCATTTCCATGGCCTGACCACAGAAGATACCGACACTTTCCTATTTGAGTTTGTTGTTATATGCCAAACCTATGACTATAGATATGATGAGCAGAAGTTGAAGCTATTTCCATCTACCCTCAATGATGAAGCTTTGTGTTGGTTCATGGGTTTACCTAGGGATAGCATCACAAGTTGGGCTTAGATGCAACAAGCCTTCAACAACAAGTATCGAGACTATTGTAGGTCTAAGGATACTAAAGAAGAAATTTTTAGGATGACCTTAGGTAATGATGAATCCGTAGAGGATTATGAGGAAAGATTCCAGCTTAGTTAAAAAAGGGCTAGGTGCACACTTGACCCTGAGTCACTGAAGCTGGTCCTGCTTATAGGAGTGAGGGAAGACCTTTGGATACCCTACACTTGTTAGCAGGAGTAGATATATACCAGTTTCCCTATGAGGATATCAGGATTGCCTTTAGAAAGCATTCTAGGGAAGCTAGGAAAAAGGGTAGGGGAAGTCAACCTATGGTTAGTACATCATCTTCCAATTCATCTATCAAGGGTGAAATTGGAAACATGCTGGAAGGTTACAAGGGTGAGATGTTGCAAACCCTTGCCTTACAGATGGAAACTATGCACATTAGGAGAAAGCAGGAGGAAGCCGACAGAGCCTTGTCCATTTTCTATCCGAGATGCACCAGGAGGCACCCTAGCAATCAATGTTCATTGAATTCTATTGAAATTTTCTCATTCTGTGAAGAAAACCACTCCACAGACAAGTGCCCTTGTTTTCCTAGATTCAAAGTTGTATATCAAGGAGCTGAAGGGGTCACTGAGTAGCTCTGCTACATAAACCAAAGGAGACCTCATGGGCTTCACCCATACTGGCATGGCATGCAAGGGTCATCCCATGCATATTACAACCCCAACCAGATCACATCCATACCTTCTTCAGGACCCCCTGCTCATCCTTCCTGGTCTACACCTCCTCCTTGGTACCTTGCATCTCAGTATCATTCCCAGCCAGCCAGCCAATTATTTCAACCATATGCTCCACCACAACCTTAGTGGAATGGACCATGCCAGGGGTGGAGGCCCCAGTACAACAATGTTTCTTCCTTATTTCCTTCACCACCTACCCAACCATAGCTATTGCACTCTGATCCACCTAAACAACCCTAGATGCCTACCTAACCAAATACGAACCCGAAAAACAGACAGGCACATGAAGTATACACTGGAGAGACATCATATCCAACTTATGTTGTGGAGATCCAAGAAATTAACCTAAGATCTGGGAGAGTTCTCCAGGATCACCAACTTCCACCTACACCTAGGGAGGTTGATGAAGAAAGAGAGGAAAGCACTCTTAAAGTAAATCCACCATTTCCTGAGATATTAACTCAACCACTCCAGCATACCCCAGAAGAGACTAAACTTCTGGGAGGATTGAAAACCTATATGTCAATATTCCACTTCTCCAAGCCATCGAGGATGTACCTATTTACAACAAGTTGATTAAGGAGAAGTCTTTCAAGCATCCAGGGAGGCAAAAAATAGATGCCCCTACCATAATGTCATTGGACAACTATCTGACTTAATGTTGGGGCAGGTAATCTGTCCAAAATATTTGAACCCTGGAAGCCCTGTAGTAGATGTTCACATTAATGGCACCATTGTCCCACACACTTTGATCGATCTTGGGGCTTCCATTAATGTGATTACCAAGGACACCATGCTCAAGCTCAACCTCCAAGGTTCATTGAGAAAGATCACAACAGTCCTACAACTTGCAAACCACTCCATAGTGACCCATGAGGGTATTGTGGAGGATGTAATGGTCTCCATTGAATCTTGGGAGCACCCTGCGAATTTCCTAGTTCTCCAGCCTAAGGCTAAGCTTACTAGTTACGCTCTCATCCTTGGGAGGCCCTGGTTGGCCAGTGCCAATGCTTACATCAGCTGCAGAGCTGGGAATATGACCATCAAGAATGGGCATATGTCCAATAATTTAGTCCTATACCCTCCTGCTCAGCCATCTCTAGAACATGAATTACCTTTATGGCTGGAAGAGGAGGAAGAAGATGAATTTTATACTGCCCAGCTGTATACCTTAGAAACAACCATGGGAGGAGAAAAACATGATGAAGATGATGTAATTGAACACCTACTCCAAAGTCGAGCTCCCATTACATTGTCCGTAGAAGAAGTAGTAAAGGAAACCCAGAACAACCATCCAATTGATATATACTTGGCTAATTGCAACCTTCTCTATGTCAAAACCATAGAATTCGGCCCTAAGAGAACTTTGAAATCCAATCCATCTGTTTCTGGTCTCCAAGAGGAGAATTTGTGCAACATGCTAAAGGAAAATCTGGATGCCTTTGCTTGGATTTACAAAGAAATGAAGGGAGTACACCCCTTAGTGTGTACTCATCACATTTACATCAAAGAAGGTTCCAAGCTAGTTCAACAACCCCAAAGGAGGATGAATCTGGCTCTTAAAGATATAGTCAAAGAAGAACTGCAAAAACCGCTGGATGCAGGATTCATTTATCCTATCTCTAACAGTGAGTGGGTCTCTCCTTTGGTGTTAGTTCCCAAGAAAAATGGTAAGTGGAGGATTTGTGTCGATTATATGAAATTGAACAAAGCCACAAAGAAGGACCATTTCCCTCTACCCTTCATCGACCAAGTGCTAGATGACCTAGCAAGGAATTTTTTTTCTCTTTCCTAGATGGATTAAATGGGTACAACCAAATCCAGATTAGCACAGAAGACCAGGATAAAACCACCTTTACTTTTCCTTAGGGTAATTTTTCCTATATGCTCCTTTCTTTCAGCCTATGCAATGCTCCTGCCACTTCTTAGAGAGCAGACCTGAGTATCTTTGCTGACCTGGTCCATAATGCAGTTGAAATCTATATGGATGATTTCACACCTTATGGGGGTGATTTTGAGGAGGCTTTGTCCAACTGAGGTAAGGTACTACACAAATGCATTGAGATGAACCTATCTCTCAGTCCTGAGAAATGTGAATTCTTGATGACTGTAGGGACCGTGCTAGGTAATTCAATATCACAGCAAGTACTGTAGGTGGAACCAAACAAAATAGCTATCATCTAAAGGGTCCCACCTCCTCAAAAGTAGAGAGATGTCAGAAGCTTCCTAGGGTTAGCTGGATACTAATGAAAGTTAAAAAAAGACTTCAACAAGTTGGCCTCTTCTTTATTTGGGTCGTTTTCCAAGGACTCTGAGTTTATATGGTCAAAAAGCTATCAATAGGCCTTGGACATCCTAAAGAACAAGTTAACTACTGCCCCGATTCTCCGAGGCCCAAATTTGGTCCTTCCTTTTCATATTCATGATGATGCCTTACACAAAGCCATAGGAGCAGCCCTAGGTCACATAGATGAAAAATTGCCTTATGTCATTTACTTTATCAGTAAGAATCTATCAAAGGCCGAACTGAACTACACAGTGACTGAAAAGGAGATCCTAGCTGTTGTGCATTCATTGAACAAATTTAGGAATTATATTATAGGATATCAAACATTTTTCCATACTGATCATGCTGCAATCAAATATTTAATGAATAAACCCGATGGGAATGCTTGTATTATAATATGGTTACTTTTATTACAGTAGTTTGATCTAACCATTGTTCATAAGACTGGTAAGGAAAATGTTGTTACAGACATTTGTCTAGATTAACTTTTCCTGCAAGTGAATAGGGAATGGTTGATGACCAGTTACCAAATGAGCACTTGTTCATCGTTTTAGTTCTCTCTCCATGGTTTTCTGACATAGAAAACTATTTGGTATCTGCACAGTTCCCACATAAATTTTCCTCCAAAGAAAAAAGTAATAGTATAAGGAAGAGTGCCCCCTTCACTTGGATTGGGGGCAATCTCTTCAAACTTAGCGCAGATCAAATCTTGAGAAGGTGTGTCAGGGAGGAGGAAGTCTTTGACATCCTTCTGACCTATCATTATGGGCCTTATGGAGGTCACTTTACAATAAAGAGGACAACATTCAAAGTATTACAAGCAGGCCATTATTGGCCCACTCTTCATCAAGATGTGAAAAGATATACTAGTCAGTGTGGCCGGTGCTAAAGGATGGGGAAGCCTACTCCAAGGTATGAAATGCCTTTGCAGCCTCGAGTAACTTTTGAGCCATTTGGAAAGTGGAACATGAACTTCATGGGACATATTGACCCTCCTTCAAAGTAAAAATAGTACATCATTGTGTGCACTGACTATTTGACTAAGTGGGCTGAAACCAAGGTAATTAAGGTAGCAACAAAAGAGAAGGTAGCTGAGTTCTTAAGGGAGAATGTATTTTACAAATTTGGGTACCCTAGAGAGCTGATCATTGATCAAGGAAGCCAATTTAACTCCAACATGATTGAAGACTTTCTCAGCCAGCACAAGATCAAGCATAGGACCTCCACTCCCTATCACCCACAAGCTAATGGGCAAGTGGAGGTGACCAGTAGAGCGCTGGAGGGCATCTTGACCAAAGTGGTTAACAATAGCAAGAAAGATTGGGCAGATAGACTAGTTGAGGCCACCTAGGCCTATAATACCACCTGGAAGACCACCACTGGATTTACACCGTATGAGCTGGTCTATGGGGAAAAGGCCTTGTTGTCCATTGAGTTTGAGTATAAAACATTAAGGATGGCAACCCAACTAGATCTAGATCTCAGCAGTGCACAAAAAGAGATATTGCTTCTACAGGATGTCCTAGTAGTGAGTAAATTTGGCAGCTGTGTAAGGGAATTGTCTCCACAGTTCTTTTAGTTATCTACTTCTGCATTCAAAAAATTGTCAGCCATCTCAGCTCCTCAAAATTCACCAAAAAAATGAAAGGGGGGTTTAATAGAAGGGAGCCCATTAATACTGTGAGAATCCACCAACACCCTCAGGTGTTAGAAATCTTCACAAGGCATAATTGGATGGGGTATTTTGAAAAATTAAGAGGGTATGATGATGAAGTGGCCCAAGATTTTTCTCTCTCCCTCATTCCACTGACCAGAATTCATGCCACTATTGTGGTGAGAGGCCTATCCATAGAACTCACCCCTGAACTCATAAGAAGAATTACCACATTTCCCCTATGAGTGCCTTGGAGAAAGGAAGACACGGGAGATAGCTAGATTGCCAAGAAGAGGCTCCTTTTAGAGGGATAAGAGCCAATTGAGGACAAAAATGGAGTAAGGGGAGCAAGCCTACCATACCCCTAGAATGAGGAGAGATACCACCTTATCAAATACATATCATGTGAGGGTAGGTATAGTGTGGTTTATGGGTATCACTTTAGGCTTCTTAAAGAATTGAGGTTTGGAGGAGAAACAACTCCTCACCACAAGCTCAACATACCATACTTCCTTATGAAACCACTAATAGACACAAGCATAAAGGTGTAGGAGGGAAACCACAGATAGTTATCCCACCATGGGTTAATTAGAATCATCATAGAATATGCCCTCCACAATGTCATAATTCCTATCCAATGGGAAATTTTTAGAGACATGCAGACAAAGGAGGATATCAAAGCCCTAACATATGACAATAGTCCTACTGTCAATGAATAGGATGAGGAAGAAACTGAAACAAATGGAAAAGAATTAGAGAGGGATGAAGATGAGACAAATGAGAAGGAAGAAGAGGAGAAAGAGAAGGAAGGTGATGAGGAAATAGAGGAAGATGTCAAGGAGGAGATTGATAAACAAGATGAGGATCTAGAAGGAGGAGAAGAGGGGAAAAACATAGAGTAAAAGGGAAATGGAAAAAGAGGAGGCAGAAGCCAAGGAGGATTCACCTAGGGTGCCTCTAGAACCCACTGAGGGAGAAGCGTCAGCTGCCCTCACTGCTCTTAGCACCCCTATCAAACAGAAAGGCAAAAGACAGAGCCAGACCCCCTTATATTTCAATACAAGGAAAAGCTCAAGGATAAGGTAGGGGAAACCCCAAACTCCAACCAAAATTACCATTGTAATTGAGGACTCACCTAAATAGTAGAAGAAAATGACTCCTCCTAAGTCTCCTATCACCTATGTGAGAAGGCCTATAGCTAGATCCACCTCATCCAAAGGAAAATAAATCTTATAGGATACACAACAGGACCTATAGGAAGCAGAAGCAGTCCTACAGGAGACTCAAAAATTGAATAAGGAGGGAAGCCTACAACAAAAAACTAAATAATAAAATCTAGAGCTAAGGGAACCTAGCCTGCAACCTAACCTTGACTCCTACTAAATATTTATCGAAGGGAACAAGGTCATTCCACAAAAAATTGCTATTAGAGCCATAACTCATATATGGATGGATATTGCCAAGTCCAAGGGGGTGGAGGACATTGGTCACATGGAGGAGAAGCTCAAGGAGATGGGCAGAGAACTAAGTAGCTTGAGGGAGAGAGAGGCCATAATGAGAAATCAATTAGAGATAGAAAATGTATGGTTGAAAGGACAATTGCAAGAAAGAGAGAATGAATTGGCATGTATGGCCAGTCTCTCTTTGGAAGCAATCTAGTGCAGGATGCCAGCTAAATCATATGGCTTATACCTTAGGAACAGTGGATGCAGTTCCAAATCAAGACCCTAACACAGAGAGGCACTATACCATTTCAGGATTATAGACAGTTCACTGATCTTTATGATCAAAGTACATTTGAATACAGGGCCAAGATGTCTGAGTTTTATTTGCATAACATGGCCTTAATAGACATGAATGTATGGAACCCTAATGCCAAGCTAGGAGATTTCGAGTTGATGGCTTTGGCATCATGGATGAACCATGAGGAAGCAAGGGTTGTAGGAATGAAGATGATATTGGCAAGAGAACAAACAGAGCCTCTTATGATCTGAGCTGAGCAGTCCAATCCAATGACCCTCATTAGTACACATGATTTAACTGCAAATGATCCTTAGCTTGCACCCAGGTATCTTACTACCCAAGAGCAAGAAATTTCGCATTTTGAGTACATGTTTTGTTTGTTAGGGGATGAAAACATGCAAGCTTGCTGGAGGAGATGGAACACATTGACATACAGTTTAAGGATAAGAGAGTACCACTCTCATCAAAGAATGAGAGTGGCATTGAACAGGACACCCATGTACAAGCAATCTATGCAAAGGCTCAAAGTCAATTGGTTTGGCTTGAGACTCAGTCCACCACTGCTCTTAGGGAGGCTAGAAGGAAGGAAGGAAGGAAGGAAGAAGAAGAAAGGGGGCAATGGGAGGAGGTAGAAAATAAAGTAGGTTTCTATGAACAACAAGAGGAAACCACAGTAGAGGCATGGGATGTCAAGGAGGCCACTAGAGCTATGAAAAACATGGATGTTGATTGAGTTGCTCAGAGGATGAGCAACACTTTTAGTAGGGGGTGATGATGAGCCTTATCATTAGGTAACTATATGAGACTTAACTCACATCCTAGCTTAGTCAAACCAAATATTCTCACAACTTATTACATGTTTTGATTATATTTTGTTTAATGAGATGAGTTAAAGTGAGATATTATGTCTAGTGGACTAATATGCATTGAATGTAGGTTTGGAAGAGAAAATCAAGGAATTTTGGCAAGAATATGGTTTGAAAATCGAATGCAACAAGGTTGAGATATTGCAGGAGGTAAATCCTCCTCATTTACTCCTCCTCCACTCGAATATTCCTCCATTAACCACACCAGCTCGGAGTGCGAGCAACCAAATCATGAAGATTAGAAGGCAACTGAGCAAGTGTTAGACAAAGAGTTAGTTCATCTCGAGTTTGAGAGCCGAGCCTCCCTAAATTAAGGAAGTCATTGGGGGCTTCAATTGTATAAGTAGATAGGCCTAAAGCCTCATTAGGATTCAATTTGTTTTTGCAAAAACACTAGTTGTTTTCGAGCTCTAGACTTCTGGAAGAATTTTGATGTAATTTCCTATTTTATTAATACGAATGAGATTTTTATTGATCCAATACTGAGTTAACTCAGAGAGCTGAAGCTCTTGGGTTAGGGCCCAACCCTAGAAGAAAAGAATTCTCTTCTTGTATCTGTATGCTTAGCTTAGTTTCATGGATTCATGGATAAACTGTGTTTAGAAGTATTTCATTGCAAGTAATGTAGATTTATTTAATTGTTTATTAGTATGCTTCCATTTGTTCCTTACTTCAGTAGGATATTAGAAGGAATAAAAGAATCACCACAAAGTTTTCATTCGATGTCCTAGCCTCACTTCTTCCTTCTGGGATCATGGTTTGAGGAAAAGGCCATTATGCAATCCCAAAAAGGCAAATTTTCATTTCTTTCATAAGATTTAGAGTTTGTTGTACTTAAACTAGCATTTGATCATTTTTGCAAGTTTAGGATTTCATTGCCATCTCTTCTATCTTCATTCTTGTAGTAGATCTCATCCATGATTCCATTTTAATCAGCAATTTCCTCGCGCATAAGGTAGACAATTAGTTCATTAAATTATGTTTTTCTAGCTCATGAGAATTCTTCTTGTTTACATGATTTTTTTGGAAATTACACATGTTTGATGCAGATCGAGTGCTTCAGAAGTAGAAAGAAACCTCATAGCCAAAATCCACCTTCAAATTTCATCCACCCATAGGCATTCCTTGTTTTCAACAAAACCTTCACCAATTTCATCATTTTACATAGAAATTTCCCCAAGCATTTTGAGCAAATCCAACCAGCTCCTAAACTTGGTTTTGGGCTCTGAGTGATCCTAAGCCTTTTCTCACTCCATTCCACCCATCAACCACCTTCCCAAAGCCTTCCATAACCTCCAACACCTATATTTTTTCTCACGGTTGTATCATATAGAAATATAGGGAATCCTGTAGGTTCTAGTACATCTTGTAGGCTTTCCTGTAGTGGCCTATTTTGAGGCCGAATTGAGGGAAAACCTATAGGAAGCCTCCCAAGGTCACCCAAGGGTCTCCCAAACCTTCCAACCATCTCTTGAAACCTTCCAGCCATCCACCAACATCCATAAGTCACCTGCCGCATCACCAAGATAGGTTAGCTTGCACACTTGATTTTTCATGGAAAGCATAAAAAAACAAAACATATTTATTACAATCCTTTACAAGCATAATAGTGATGTTTGATGTTTTTAACTTCCATGCTTAGGACAATAGAATTTTGTTCATGTTAATTTAGCATTATTGCAAAGCATAGCTCTTAGCAGTTAATTAGGAAATGGTGTGTGTTAGTATGGAATTTCATTCTTTTTGTAGTAGAGCAACTCTCTCTTAGAGTAGATTTCTATTTCTTTCATCAAGGAACCAAGCTTCTTCTAAATCCATAGAATTCTTGCTTGAAAACCCTAGTGGTCTCTCGCCAGCTAAGCAGTGATAAAACGAAGAACCATCACTTTTACTTGTGTATACAACATTGTCACCTCAAAGTTGTATGAAACCCAGGTTGATAAAGTAAAGCTGGTAGCCCAAGAGTTGCAGTATTATTTCTGCAATATTGCTGCTCATCATCGTTTCCCTTATTCCAACAGTGAAAATGAAATTCAAATCTGCATTCGTATGTTTGATTTATTCGCGGTCAAATTTTCGGTCAAAGTTGGCCAAGTGGCAGGGTTAAGGAGGCAACAAATTGACTGAGTATCGGCACACGGAATCAAAAAACTGGAATGGGAAAATTTGTAGAATGGTTAATTTTTCCTATATCCCTTATATTTCGGTAAATGAATGCTAATAAATGGGTTATTTATGTATTAGAACTAAAACTTAAATGGGGTAGGTCGGGCCCACCGGACCCGCTGATTCCCTAGCAGTCATATGATATATATATTTAACAAAAAACCATGTAATACATTGTGGCAAGTGGCCAACCTTGCCATCTCCAATCAACACACATTCCATTTATTAAAATGTTATGTATGTCGAAATCGGCAAGGTTTGAACCCGCTCAACTCGGTGGGGCCAACCCGCCACCCAGGCAGTTCCACAACGAACAACAAACCATATTCCAAAACCAAAATAACATCATTTCGTAACCGCCAATGCATATAAACGTTTGAAATAAGATGAAATAAATACCATATTGTATTGATCGTTGAACAAGTAAAAAAACAAATTGTCGAAGTTACCATGTCGTGTTTATTATAATGGGCAAACTTCAAATATAACTGCCAGTGTAAAACGAATATGCGCCAAAACTTCAATGCGCCTTTCCAGGCAGGTGGTGGGGTTTGAACCCCAACCAACCCATTCCTATTGTTACCTGCCACCAATGGCCCATTGGGCCTCAAGTTGAAATCTTCGTCGAGAATTTATTTTTTAACATTGTCCATTTTTCCTAGCGACCAGCGGAGGATGGAACCAACAACAGAACCATGAGCACTTGAGTAGGTGGAACCATGAACGAGAATATTAAGATGCTGAGAAAGATTCCCTTGAGGGCCAAAGGTGCCATTGATATAATTTGATAAGTGCATAGTTATTTTTGCATGTTTTCTCTCTAGGAGTCCAACCGTGCAGTCAAAATATCCATATGAGCAATGAGAATGCAGGTGTCCAATAGAATCTTTAGAGAATCTTATGGAATATTTAGATTCCCTTCGAGGCTAATTTTTTCCAGTTGGAATGATGCTGAATTTATAGTAATTTTTCACAGAATTTCATAGGGAGTGTAGTGGTGTGCTCAAAATCTTCATCTAAGTAGTGGATTTTCTAGTAATCTTTAGGAAGGAATCTTTTGGGGATTCTCGAGAGCCCAAATTTTGACGGTGTCAAAAATGGACAAGTTTACTGTTGATTTTGCACCATTCATCGCTAGGAATTTAGTGGTGCAATCCATTTCAGTATCTGAGCTTTTCATTTTTTGGCCATCATCAGCAGTAGAGGTATATGATGTAGTTATGCCATGATTTTCTTCTATTTTGCTAAAATGATGTTTGTATTGTTGAGATCCCTAATTCCTATTATGTTGAAGGATACTTGTTTTCCACATCATGTGAAATTTTACTAACTTGTCATGTTGAAGGAATGCCAATTTGAGTGAGAGTTCCTATAGGGAGAATGTCTCGTGGAGAGACATACCACTCTTGTTGAGGTAATTTTCCCATATGAGTGAGAGTTCCTGAGAACGTCTCATGTAGAGACAATCCACTTTGTTTGATGGTATTCATCCTTATAATGACAAAGAACATACCATGTACATCATAATCATTTGTAGCATTTAATGAAACAACCTCACCATTCTTGACACCAAGGCCTAGAGACATAACCGACATTGGGTGAACTCCGTTATCAATATGTTTGTGTTCATTGATTTGATGGTTTTTTTTATGTTTTATCTTCCTTAAAGCATGCACATGTGGTTTTTTAGTACTTTTTTACATGTGATTCTGCTAACATCACAGAAGTAAAACATCTTGGCTAATTCCGGTAACTGACGAGATCCTGATCAAGTTTGGTATTAGAGCAGTCTTCTCACTAATGTGAATTGTGAGTGTGAATGATTGAACATGTAACAAGAAAGAAAATAGAGGACAACAAAGATATGTGTGAGGCCTTCCTCTGGATGTAAAAAATGGTGGACATAATGTATGAAGCTTATGAGCAGAAAATGGAAAGAGAGGGATGAGAGAAAGAAAGAGCAGAGGGCGATGCTCTATCTACCCCCTATAGTGTACCTTCATCTTCTTCATCTTCACATCATTCAAATGAGGAGGTCAAATATTTAAGTATATAATGTTGAATTTAGGAGGCTTTTACGAGAAGAGAAAGAGGAAAAGCAGAGATTACAACTTCAACTACAAGCCATGGAAGGGGCCTTGGAAAAAATGAAGTGCAACAAAGTCTTAAATATGTCACGATCATATATTTCAAAATCGACAACTGAGTTAAACAGTGTTAATCATCCTTCAGTTTCATTTTCACATCACATTGTTCCTATTGGAAACCTAGAGATACCCATTTCAAAAACTTTTATGAGACTCCTTATGAGATTGGGGTATAAAGGAGGAGGACTTGGTGTAAATGGCCAAGGCATGACTTAGCTATTGGAGGTTCTACAAATACCTCTATTTGCAGGTTTGGGGTACACCAAAGGAGAGAGCTCAAAGGTGTCCAAAGCTTCCAAGACATTGTTGAAACTGTTGAGGAAATAGAATGATGGGAACACATCAACGTCCTCCCATGGCAGTGCACATTCTAGAGGAAGAGTTGAGGCAAGATCGCGTCACCATAATTGTACCAGAGACAATCAAGAGAGGTATAAACCATCCTCGTATTCTAAAGTTTATTTTGATTACAAGCATGTTATTGGTGAACATAAATCATGGCATAGAAAAACATGTAGCTTTTGTGGTTTACATAACCATGTGGTTGCTGAGTGCTGGAAGAGAATGGAAGAGAGAAAGAGGATGAGGCATGAAATGCCTTCTCCACGTCAGGGAAGGAGACGGGTTAAGTAGGTCTGGAGGAAGAACACTTTTTTAGTCATTGCAATAGAAGTGGCCCTCAAAGGGCCACTTGTTGGAGGCTCCATCCAGAGCAATATCTAAAGGACAAAACGCCCATGCAGAAATGAGTTGGTGAAGATGTTCAACAAGAAAAACCACTACATTCCTTATGGATCACTTTGTTGAGTAAGAGATGTTTTTGCTAGCAACAATGTTGCTTTGGCCTTGTATTAATAGTTGCGATATTTGTTTCTATTTTAATGTAAAATCGACCATAGAGTGTCTTATCAAATCATGGAAAGTATAGGGATTCTTGGGTCATTATTGGTCATGTAATTAAGCATGTAATTTGAAAAAATTTACAACAGGTTTGGAGAGGATGCTGGTGTCATTTCATCACTTATGGCTCCAAAGGAAAGGGGTGAAGGAGATAGAAGAGTGATCTGTCAGAAAAATTGTGGTGTAAACAAGTAACATAATAGTTGCAGATTATGTTCATGTTTTTGGAGGACCAAAAGCTCCTCAATGGGCAGGAATGATCCAGGTGGCTCCCAACATGCTAAGAACTCATTAATGGCTCAGAATAGCTCAAAAATCAAAGTGCTCATATGGAAGAAAAAATAGAACCAAATCATAGTTCTTGTCACCATTATTCCAATGTTGTGAACGACACTCAAATACAAGTTTGTATGCTCCAATTATCCGTGGTCAAAATTTTGGTGAAAGTTGGGCAAGTGGCAAGGTTAGGGAGGAAACAAATTGACTAAGTCACGACGGATGGAATCAGGCCACCAGAATGGAAAAATTTTTAGGATGTTTAATTTGTCCTATATCCCTTATTTTCTGGGTGGTGAATTTTAGCCAATGGGTTATATATGTATTACAATTAAAAATTAAATGGGGCAAGATGGGCCCGCTAGACCGTCCCATCCCCTAGTGGTCATATGATATATATATTTAACAAAAATCCATGTAATATGGGGTGGCAGGTGCCCAAACCCTGCCACCACCATTCAACACACATTCCATATATTACAACATTATGTATGCTAGAACCGGTAGGGTTTGAACCCGCCCGACCTAGTGGGGCTGACCCACCACCAGGGCCGTTCCACAACAAACTACAAACCATATACCAAAAAACAAAATAACATCATTGCATAACCTTTGGTCCATATAATTGTTTGAAATAATATGAAATAGAATCCATATTGTACTGACCACCGAACAAACAAAACAACAAATTGACGTAGTTACCATCTCGCGTTTCTTATAACCACCAAACTTCAAATGTAACCACCATTGCAAAATGAATATGAACAAAAATTTCAACATGCCATTCTGGGGGGTCAGTGGGGTTTGAACCTCAACCTACTCATTCCTATTTTTATCTGCCACAAATGGCATATTGGGCCTCAAGTTAAAATCTTTGCTGGGGATTTTGTATTTAACCTCGTCCATTTTTCCAGTGACCAGTGGAGGGCGGAAACCAACAATGAAACCATGAGCACTTAAGCAGGCGGAACCATGAACGAGAATATTAATATATCGAGAAATATTCCCTTGAGGGCTAGAGGTGCCAGTGACATAATTTGATAAGTGAATAGTCATTTTAGCATGTTTTGTTGCCCAAAGTCCAACCATGCAGTCAGAATCTCCATCTGAGTAGCGAAAATATAAGTGTCCAACAACTAAGAATATTTAGAGAACCTTGTGGAATCTTTTGATTCCCTTGGAGGTTAATTTTTTCTAGTGTCAGAATGATGCCAAAGTTATAGTCATTTTTCACAGAATTTCATAGGGAGCGCAGTGGTGTTAGAATATTTGGGGGAATCTTCCAGATTCTTGAGGGCTAGGATTTTTATGGTGCCAGAATTGGACAACTTTACAGTCGATTTTGCACCATTCATCGCCAATAATTCAATAGTTTGGTCCATTTCAACATCTGAGCTTTTCATTTTTTGGCCATCACCAGGAGTATTGGTATGTGATGGAGGTATGTAACGCTTTTCTTCTATTTTTTTAGATAATGTTTGTATTGTTGAGATCCCTAATAGCTCTTATGTTGAGGGATACTTGTTTGCCACATCATGTGAGAATTTATTAGCTTGTCATGTTGAAGGAATTCCCATTTGAGTGAGAGTTCCTATAGGGAGAACGTCTCATGGAGAGACATGCCATTCCTGTTGAGGGAATTTTCCCATATGAGTGAGATTTCCTCATAATGTCTCATAAAGAGATAAGCCACTTTGGTTGAGGGTATTCATCCTTGTAATGAAAAAGAACATACCATGTACATCATGAACATTTGCAACATTTAATGAAGCGAGCTCCCCACTCTTGACACTAGGGCCTGGAGACATAACCCGCACTAGGTGAACTTCGTTATCAATGTGTTTATGTTCATTGATTTTATGGTTTTTGTTATGTTTTATCTTCTTTCAACAATGTGCATGTGGTTTTTCAATATTTTTTTACATGTAATTCTATTAACATCACGTAAATAAAAGATCGTGGTTAATTCCGGTAGCTGACGAGATCCTGATCATTAAGATTTTTCCTTTTTTCTTCTTAACACACTCTATTTTCCTCTATCTTTTCTTACCTTTCATAGTCTTATAGTATTCCCTTTATAAACTTCAACGTTTGGCACTTTTATAGGGACCTCCTCATGTTTTTCAACCTCGTGGTGGCTAGATTCTCCTTTGATTTCATGAGCTACAACATGAGAAGGAATTTTGTTTTGGCTTCTTTTTACATGGCCAAACAAACCCATCTTCAATGCTCCAATTTGAAACACATTTACTAACCTTTAAAAATGCTGACAGAGGACTGCAAGATGACTTGAAACCTCTCTGACTTGGAAAACTGAAAATCTCGGTTTCTTCAAAAACAATTTTTAGACAAACAGGGTAAACTAGGGTTTGATCTTAAATGACTCAAATGGGGTCAAACATGCTAGAAACTATCAGATCATGCATGCGGAGGACCATTAATTCACAAGCCACCACTTTAGTGCTAAAAAAGGATGACTTATTGGGTCAGAAATCGAGTTTAGAATTGTTTTTGAAAAGCTCTGCGAAAACATTTCATAGCACCACCCAATTTTTTGCTCTAGTTCAAATCACTAAGAAATTTTTTGCATAGAGTTATGGTTAGGTAAGATAATTTTAATCACACATTTCCCTAGGCTTAGAAAACTTTATAATGAATACCACACCCTCATTTATATGATTTACAGCTTGCAAAAACATGGGCTAACATTGTTTACTTGAAATGAAGGTGTAAACCTGATGCTAACAGTCACAGTGCCCAGCTTTGACCCTTTGGATCCACAACTGCACAATTTCTACCCCTAGTCAACCACAAATATTTACTACTTAAAGTAGCAACAAGAAATGATAAAAATAGAATCTAGAAATTCTATTTTAATTTGTGCTTGAATTAAACTGAGAATTAAAATCAAATTTTATTCTCATAGCAACTTTTTAGGATTTAGGGACAAGCCATACTTTCTACATTTCTCAAAAGTGAGTCATAGGTGTTCAATGGATCCTCATCTATTTTCGAGAAGACAATAATTTCATCTAGGTAAATTACTACAAATGTGTCCTATTCTCCCACAAATGTTATATCCATTTATCTTTGAAAAATGGCTCATGCATTTATGAGACCAAATGACATTCTCGTATACATGAAAGTCGTCCAGAGCATGGTGAACACAGTTTTCTTTTGATATTCTTGATTCACAACCATCTGATTGTATCCTAAAAATAGATCCATCATAGACATCCTATCTGACCCCACTACCTTCTGTAAAATAAAATCGATTTTAGGAAACAAGTAATCAATGTATTTTAATGAGGTTTTGTTAATATTATTGAAGTCCACACACAACCTTATCTCTCCATTATTTTTTCTAATAGGAACCAAATTCACTACCCAACTTGAATGTCTCAAAGGCAGAATGATTTTGGCCTAAAGTAATTTCCTTACCTCCTTCTCAATGGATGGGAGTAGAAAAGGAATGATTTGCCTAAGTTTTTTCTTCTATGGTTTCACCCTAGCCTTCAAAGGACTTTATGTTGAATAATATTAGTCTCAAATGTTTTTAAATCATAATAATACCAAGCAAACACATCCTTATAATCTCTAAAAAGTTTCAGATACCTCTACTTGTACTCGCAAGAAATTCCTTTTTCCAGCTTGATTATCTGTGGCTCCTTTTCCAAACCGATGTTGTAATCCTCCACCTATTCCTCAATTTCTTGTTTGGTTGGTTTGGTAGATACATCATTTGAGTTGAAAAATCTTTCCAAGGGAACCAAACCCCGGGGAATAGTGTTACTCTCCAGCTGTAAAATATTGTGCTCTGTAATGGTTACTTCCCAACCGGCCTGTTGTTCATGTATCATTTCATCCCCTGGTAAATTATAGAATTTGAGAATTCCAAAATAACTTCCATGAAGTGTTTAATATGGTTCTCATCTTCAAATACCTGCTAACGTCCCACATTATATGGTACTGATGGCTTATATCTGACTTCAATGTCATACTTGAGAAGTGGCTTTTGAGGTAGTTTGAAGTTTTTGGCAACTATGGCCAAGGAGTTAGCCATTCAATTTATTCCTCTGGGAAAGAGTTGAATGCTGAAGGCTAAGAAAAAATTATCAAGCAGATCCCACACCTCATTATGGTAAGCCTTCAATCTTGGATTCTTTGTTTGGCCCTTATTTTTATTTGTTTCACTACCAGCTCTGAATCTCTGAACACAACCAAGAACTCAATGTTAAGGCATTCTGTAGCTTGTAGGACCAAGAGTAAATATTCATACTCAGCAACGTTATTGGTGACTTCAAATTCCAATTTAAAAGAGAGAGGGAGCACACTACTTTCTGGGGATATCAACAACACACCTGCCCATTTGCTTCCTTGGAATAAGCACCATCAAAGTATAACTTCCACACCTTATCACATTCTAGTAATTGTTGGTACAGTTGGATAGAAGGTTGCACATGTGTCTCTTCCAGGATTAGATCATCTTCATCTAACATTCAGTAGGAAAAATATATTTCTTTACCATACACAGGGGCGTTATTCAGATAATCATCACTTGTAATTAGTCTTAACAAACCTTGTTTCTCTATATAGTCATATTTCTTATCCACCGAATATCGAGATGGTAGCATAAGTCAAATCTAATTTAATAGAATCTCCAATCTTGGACCCCAATGACCTGGAAAAGAGCATACCAAACCTTGCAAGGATGTCAACCACTACAATATCCATCACTAGACATTTTACAGGAAACTGAGCCAAATTCACCACCAAATATTTAATCATCCCTAGACACTTTACTCTTTTGGAAAAAGTAATACAAATATTTGTATGTCCTGGTTATTTGCAGCCCCAATTTCTCCATGACAAATAAAGGCATCAATTTATGAGAAGCGCCTAAGTCTAGCATGCCGTTATGTAGCAAGAGGTCATGTGCTACCAAGGTAACATAAAAAGGGGAAGTGGAAGAGTATTGTTCTTCAACGGGGGGTCCAAATACAACCATAGGCCTTTCTTCTTGGAGATTCAAACTATCATGCTGTGGAACTGTGATGCATGGACACATGAACATAGACACCTAATATTTATAATTGGATTTCTTTAACAATTCAGTCAGTGGGACAAATACTTTGGCCTTCTCTAGTTATTTTTGGAGATTAAAGACAAGAAGACTCCTTTCAGCTATGACAAACTTAACGAGCTCTTTTTCCCTATCACAGACTGGTTTGGGTGGTGAGGGTTATTTTTATACTTTAGAAGCTTCAAAATTATGGGAGGTTGGATTTGAGGACTCCTTCTTTTCGGGTAAGAATGAGTCTAAAGGCTCCTTTCCCTTTTTTGCTGATTTAGGAGAATTTTGGGGAGAGGGGTCTTCATTTTGGTCATGCATTCTAGATCTCTTTCTAGAAGATCTGAGATAATATTTCCTATTTAGTTGTCCTTGAATTAAGTTAGAAAACTTCCCACATTAATCATCAATATCACCATCATCCAGGGGTGCATCTAAATCGTCCCCTCCTTCCTGATGTCCTTCAGCTTCATATTGCTCATTTGAAAAAGAAGAGAATGGATTTTCTTCAACCTTAATGGTTTCTTATGCATATTCTTCTGGATCATACATTAGGTACAATGGAGGTTGGATGTGGTCATTCTATTATTTTCTCTCCCTCTCTAAATTTGAAAAGGAGGTATCTTGTACTGAGGATTGAAACCTTAATTAGGGGCTAGTGGGTTTTTTTGAGGAGGATTCTTATTCGCTAACTCCATCTTCACAAGCTTGTTAGACATGTTTCTTATTAGTTTATTCATTTCCTCAAGTTTCTTCCTTTCGGTTTCCTTTCATTGGCTTGAGGAATTGGCTTCTTCTTTTCCTCTCCTCTTTTCTCCATGATCATTTCTACCTCTCGAAATTTTAGTTCACATAAAGTTTTCTTCAACCTCTAAAGAATCTAATTGAATCTAGCCGAAAGTATGATACTTCCTTTCCCTAAGTGTGAAACCAAACTGTGGTTCAAAATCCCCAACAAAAACTACTTTGGCAGTTGCCTGTGGAGGCTTGATTTCAACAGGGAGACTATTATACAATTTATTGAAACTTTCTATGAACTTTCACATGTATTCATTATGTTTCTTCTTCATGGCATTGAATTCAGTGAGGATATACCCATGATCTATCTTCTCCCCCATTTTTGCATGAAAGAATTTTCCATCTCTTCCCAGGTGTTAATTAAAGCATCTGGTAGAGATTTGAATCATTTCCTAGCCTCCCCATTGAGATATGTGACAAAAAGCCTCAACGCTATGTCTAGGTGTTCATAATTTAGATTTTTTGCAAAAAAATAGAAATTTTTTATATGCCTTTGTGTTTAAATGTCATCTCCTCCTTTGAATCTTGACAAGAGCTTTCGATAGGCTTATGGCATACCATTCAAGGGTTGAGGAAATTATGCCATATTTTTTTAACAGGAAGCCTGGGACATACATATGGAGAAAATGAGGTGCTAATAGGTCTATTGCAGGTCCTCACAGAGGGGTTATTTGAGAAAAAATTTATTGGATCTGCGTTGGGAGGTTGTTCACACTTTATGTGGGACTACTACCAATGATGTATTTGACCTCTTCTATTTCAGGGGATGGATGCAATGAGAAATAAGGCGCACTGATAGAGGTTTCTTCTTCTTTGACTATAGAGAGGGTTGTGTTGAACAATATACCACTTTCACGAGGATATTCCACACCCATTTTTTCTCACCTTACCAAAGGGTGTACAAATGTCCCACCCAGGGAAAATATTCTGATTCGGTCCCCGACAATGATGCCAGAAGATGTTGTATCTCCTAGAGACAGCCCTTGGGTTGATGAGAGACCAATGCCCAAGACATCTTGATGAGTGCTTTTATGGTTGACTATAAATTCCTAACACACACAATTTTCAATATAGTTTATAAGAGATTTGATTCAGAAACTTCCATTCAACAATATGATGTAAATGATTACTCACAGAAGTGTCAATATTAGATTCACGGTGGCCAACATTATTTGAATCCGTAGCTTATTAGTCATTTTATTATTTATGATAGGATAACTAAGTAAAAGAGAAATTCGATACATTGGGCTTAAATTATAAGAATCCGATGCATCAAAATTCAAAACGAAATTGAATAGGTGGAGATGCTGATGGGATGCAAAGATACATGGGACACATTTAAGGATATAGTTTTCATATCAATACAAGCATCATTCATTAAAGCATGATTTAAACGAATCCATAAATTAATGAAAACACGTCCAACAACTATTATTACAGGTAGTCTCAGAAGAATAATTAACACATATGGAAACACATAGAACAAAATACATACTGCAAACTCAAATGAGTTGTAATCACCAAAAAAAAATTATTAATCTTCCATGGAGCATACATTTATCAAAATTCCACAACACTTTTCTTTTTGGAAACAAAAGACTTTAAAACTTTGAACCCTTGATTGGTATCATAAAACTATTCTTACAGGGCCTCATAGGGAGAACCCATTACAAAAAGAATTCCTTCTTGATTTCATTGCAATGAATAATCATGTCAAAAATTCAACATGTTCCATGTCACAGTTGCACTAACCTAATACTAATGGACTAACTAAAACAAAATATTTACATAAGATATGAACAGTAAAGTTTCGCAGTCCACACGATCATAAATATCTTCAATCATGATAGGATGGTAATGGAGGATACGTCAAGGGCTCAATGATTTAGAGCACAAGAGGATTGATGAATTGTTCGCATCACTACCGCAATATTGAAGATGGATGAGGGGAAATGATCAGATGAGGTGGGGTGGCATCATGGGGGGGGTGGGGCACATGCCACAACAAGTTTGGACGAGGGTAATGAGCCTCATAATTGGGTAACTATATGGACCTTAATACATATCCAAGCTTATTTAAAAAACTCTTCTCATAATTCCTTACATATTTTAATCATATTTTTCTTAATGAGATGAGTAAAAGTAAGATGTTATTTCTAGTGGACTAATGTGCACTGATTGCAGGTTTTTCAGAGCAAATCATGGTAATTTTGGCTAATTAAGGGCAGAAAATCGAATGAGAGAAGGATGAGAGATTGTAGGAGATAGATCCTCCTCATTTAATCCTCACTTGTTTGAATATTACTCCATCAAATCACACTAGCTTGGAGTAGCAAGCAGTCGAGTCATGAAGATCAAAAGGCAGCCAAGCCAGTGACAGTTAAAGAGCCAGCTCATCTTGAGTTTGGGAGCCAAGCCTCCCTAGATTTAAGGAAGTCATTGGAGACTTCAGTTGTATAAATAAAGAGGCCTAGATCCTCATTAGAATTCCAATTTTTTATGCAAGAGCACTAAGCATTTTCGATTTCAAGACTTGTGGAAAACATTGCTATGTAAATTTTTTGATATGATAGTGAGAATGAGAATTTCCTTGATCCAGCACTGAGTTGACTCAGAGGATTGAAGCTCTTGGGTTAGGGCCCAACCCTAGCAGGAAAGGATCCTCTTATTGTACTTGTATGCTTAGTTGATTTCATATATTAATGGTTGAATTGGTTTTAGCACTATTTCAGTGCAAGTAGTTGTGGATTTGATTAGTTTTCTTCCATTTGTGCATTGATTTAGTAGTAGCTTAGAAAGATAAAGGAATACCAAAAATTTGATAGTAGGTAGCTTTGGCCTCACTCCTCCCTTCAGGGACCATGGTTTGAGGAAAGAACTCCTATGCAGCTCCAAAAAGACAGAATTCTGATTTCTTATGAAATTTAGGGTTTTATGCTACTTAGGCTAGCATATTTTCAGTTGTGTAAATCATCTTCCGAATTCATCACATTAGGTTTCTTGTTTTGATCGACGTTTCAAACCAACAACAGTGGTTCATCTTCAGGATGTGAAGATGAACCACCGTTGCTGGTTCGAAACTTCGATCGAAACAAGAAACCTAATCTGGAAGATGATCTAAACAATTATGAAGATCACAGAAACCTAAAAGACAAAATATTTTCAGTTTTCAAGAATAGGATTCAACTTTCATTTCTAGTATCTTTAGCTTGTATTATATCTCATAGTGTTTCACATTATTCTACAAGTGTTTCCATGCATGAACTAGGCAATTAGATAATGAAATTTTGTTTTCTTTAGTTGATTGAAAATCTTTCTTGTTTGACATGATTCATGGATAAATGCCAATGATTGATGCAGTGCAAAAGTTTCAACAGTGCAGAGAGATCTCATGACCAACAACCCCAACCCAACCTCATCCATCCATGATCATCAAAAGCCACTAATTCCCTCACGCAATTCATCGTTCCATAACAATAGCTTTCCAGGCTTGTTTTGAAAACCCAACCATCTTACAAACTCTGTTTTGAGCTTTGAAGAAATCCCAGCCACTCCCTTGACTTATTTCTCCCACCATTCACCTTCCCTAATCCATACACCACATTCCAAATCACTTCTATTTCTCTTGATCGGATCCTGTAGGAATAAAGAGGATCCTGTAGGAGAATTAGGCCATCCTGTAGAATGACTTGTAGTGGCCTATTTTGAGGCTGAATTGTGGAAACATCATCTAGGAAGATAGGAGAAGACCCCTACTTGCCTCCAAAGTTCCCTAACCTTCCACCACCAACTCTAACCCACCTGCAACATCACCAAGGGGATTTAGCATTCATATTTTTCACACAAAAAAGGACAAAAAGGAAAGGAGTTATTGTGTTCATTTACATCCATAGCAGTAGAGTGTTTGGTTATTTCAGATTTCATGCCTAGGATAGTAGGATTACACACATGTTAACTTAGAATTATTTAGAAGCAAAGCCTCATAGAAATTAGTTAGATGAGTGGTGTGTTTAAGCATTTAATTTCAATCTTTCCTTATTACAATAGACCATATTTTAGTTAGAGAAAATTTCCCCTTTTCCTCATTGGTAATAAAGCTTCTTCTAAATCAATAGAAGGCTAGTTTGAGAAACCATAGTGGTCTATCGCCAGCTTAGCAGTGACAAAGAGTGGACCCATTGCATCTACTTGTGTATATAGCACTATCACCTCCAAGTTTGTATGAACACCAGGTTGATAAAGTAAAGTTGGTAGCCCCAGATGTTGGAACATTCTTGCTGCAATACTAGTGCTCATCACTTTTTGGCATCGTTGCTGGAGAGGTGTCTGAGTAAGATGTGATTTATGCTTTATTTCTACCATTTCTTATCTCTAAAATTCTTTTATTAGCTTCATTTCTGCAAAAGTAATTGTAAGTTAGTTTTCCTTATTTTCCATTATGCAAGTGAGATTTCATTCAGTAGTTAGTTTCCATTCAGTTTACTATTTCAATTATGCAATTAGTCTCAAAGCTTGAAAAAACTACAAAAGAAAGCAAAAACACTTCTTTCATGCCTCGTAGGAATAGGGATAACTTAGGAAAATTTCTACCAAATACCCCCACCACTTCAAAAAACCAACCTTCCATCTTGTTCAATAGTTGTTAATTGGAGGACCCCTTAGGCGAACAACTAGAGATTTTTGAGGAGCCTATAGGGGGGTAAGAAGAAAGAGAACCCATTCCAACTGTCCTAATGGATGAAAATAGAAATGACAGAGGAGATAGAGAAAGAATTGAGGGATCCTTTCCCATCAGAAAACTAATGGGGATACTAAGATGAAAAACATAAGCCCCTCTACTATTCCTCATTTCCATGGCCTGACCTCAAAAGATCCATACACTTTCTTGTTTGAGTCAGTTGTCATATACAGAACTTATGATTACACCACTGATGAGTAGAAGTTGAAACTATTCCCATCCACTCTCAAGGATGCAACTCTATGTTGGTTCATGGATTTACTTGTGGATAGCATCAAAACCTGGGCTCAGATGCAGCAAGCCTTCAAAAACAAGTATCGAGACTATTGTAGGTTCAAAGAAACTAAAGAGGAAATTTTTACGATGACATTGGGGCATGATGAGTCCCTAGAGGAATATGAAGAAAGATTCCATCTTAGCTACAAAAGGGTCAGGTGCACACTTGATCTTGAGTCATTGAAGCTAGTCCTGCTCTTAGGGGCAAGGGAAGATCTTCTGGATACCTTCAACCTACTAGTAGGAGGGGATCTATTAGATACCCTATGAAGGTATCAAGACTATCTTTAGGAACCATTCTAGGGCAGCTAGGAAAAAGGGTAGGGGTAGTCAACCAATGGCCAGCTCATCCTCTTCCAACAAATCCATAAAAGGTGAAATTGGAAATATGTTGGAAGACTTCAAGAATGAAATGTTGCAAACCCTTGCCCTACAGATGGACACTATGCAGATCAAGGGAAGCAGGAGGAAGCATAGAGAGCATTAAACATCTTCTTCCCTAGATGCACAAGGAGGCATCCTAGGAATTAATGTAGATTAAATATGATTGAAATATGCTCATTCTGTGAGGAGAGCCACTCCTTAGACAAATTGCCTTATCTACCTGTACTAAAAGTTGTATATCAGGGAACTGAAGGGGTGACTGAACAACTATGCTACATAAAGAAAATGAGACCCCATGGGCCTCGGCCGTACCAAAAGGGCATGTAATGGTCATCCCATGCATATTACAATGCTAACTAGAACACATTCATTCCCTCTTGGGGGCCCCCTGCTCATCCCTCTTGGTCTACACCCCCTCCTTGGTCTTTTTCACCTCAGTACCATTCCCAGCAGACCAACCAGTCATTTCAGCCATATACTTCACCACAGCCTTAGTGTAATGCACCACCCCAAGGGTGGAGTCCCCCATACAACAATGCTCTAGATTTATTGCCTTCACCACCTACTCAACCACAAATTTTACACGCTGCTACATTTAAACAACCTTAGATGCCTGCCCAGCCAAATCTGTTCCTAAACAACATATAAGCACATTAACTGTATAGTGGAGAGACATCCTATCCTGCTTATGTTGTGGATATCTAGGAAATCAACCTAATATCTGGGAGAGTACTCCCGAAAAACCAACGTCCACCTCCACCTAGGGAGAGTGAGGAGGAAAGAGAGGAAAGCATGCCTAGAGTGAATCCACCACCCTTTCCTGAAATATTAACTCATCCAGTCCAACCTACCCTAGAAGAGAATGAACTTCTGAGTGAATTGAAAAATCTATGTGTCAAAATTCCACTTCTCCAAGACATCAAGGATGTACCTATTTACAAAAAATTGATTAAAGAGAAGTATTTCAAACATCCAGGGAGGCGAAAAAGAGACACCACTAGCATTAATGGCATTGGACAACTGTCCGACTTAATGCTGGGGTAGGTAATTTGCCCAAATTATTTGGACCGTGGAAGCCCTGTAGTAGATGTGCACATCAATGGCACCATTGTCCCACACACTTTGATTGATCTTGGGGCTGCCATTAATGTAATGGCTAAGGACACCATGCTCAAACTCAATCTCCACGGTTCATTAAGAAATACCGCAACAGTCTTGCAACTTACAAACTATTCCACAGTAACCCATGAGGGGATTATTTAGGATTTGATTGTCTCCATTGACTCCTGGGAGTATCCTGTAGACTTCCTAGTTCTTCATCCTAAGGAAAATATTACTAGTTATCCTCTCATCCTTTGGAGGCCCTAGTTAGCCACTGTTGATGCCTACATCAGCTGCAGGGCTGTAAATATGAATATAAAAAACGAGCATTTGTACAAGCAATTGGTCGTGTACCCTCCTGCTCAACCATCTCTAGAACATGACTTACCTTTATGGATAGAAGAGGAGGAAGAAGATGAAATCTACTCAACCCAACTCTATACCCTAGAAACTGCCATGGGAGGAGGACAATTGGATGAAGATGATTTGATTGAACACATACTCCTAAGTCCAACTCCCAGCACCTTGTCCTTAGAAGAAGTAGTAAAGGAAACCAAGAGAAACCATCAGATTGATCTATTCTTAGCTGATTCAAACCCTATCCATGTCAAAACAATAGAATTCGGCCCTGAAAGAACTTTGAAAATCAACCCCTCTCTTTCTGTACACCAAGAAGAAAATTTGTGCAACATGCTAAGGGAACATTTGGATGCCTTTGCTTGGAGTTACAAGGAAATGAAGGGAGTGCACCCCTCAGTGTGTACTCACCACATTTATATCAAAGAAGGTTGTAAACTAGTCTGACAACCCTAAAGGAGAATGAATCCAACTCTCAAGGATATAGTCAAAGAAGAACTCCAAAAGATGCTCGATGTACGATTCATTTACCCTATCTCAGATAGTGAGTGGGTTTCTACTTTGGTGTTGGTTCCAAAGAAAAATGGGAAGTGGATGATTTGTGTCGATTACATATATTTAAACAAAGAAACAAAGAAGGACCATTTCCCTCTACCTTTCATTGACCAAGTGCTAGATGGCCTGGCAGGGAAGAAGTTTTTCTCTTTCCTAGATGGGTTCAGCGGGTACAATCAAATCTAGATTAGCCGAGAAGACCAGGATAAAACCACCTTGACCTATCCTTGGGATACTTTCACTTATAGGGTCCTTACTTATGGCCTATGTAATGCCCCTACCACTTTCCAGAGGGCGGTCCTAAGTATCTTTGTCGAGATAGTCCATGGTGTAGTAGAAATTTATATGGATGATTTTACACCCTATGGGTGTGATTTCCAAGAGGCTCTATCCAACCTGTGTAAGGTACTCAACAAATGCATTTAAATGAACTTGTCCCTTAGTCCCAAAAAATGTGAGTTCTTGATGAATGCAGGGACTGTTCTCGGTCATTCAATATCCCAGGAAGGACTGCAGGTGGACCCAAACAAGATAGTCATCATCCAAAGGCTCCCACCTCCGCAAAAACAGAGGGATGTTAGAAGTTTTTTAGGTTTAGATGGATACTATAGGATATTTATAAAAGACTTCAACAAGCTATGTTATCCTTTGTTTGGGTTATTGGCCAAAGACTCTAAATTTGTATGGTCAGAAAGTTGTCAATAGGCCTTGGACACCCTAAAGGACAAGTTGCCCGCTGCACCTATTCTCTGAGACCCAAATTGGGCCCTCCCTTTCCATATACATGATGATGCCCCTCACAAAGCCATAAGAGTAGCTCTAGGCCAGATAGATGACAAGCTACCTTATGACATTTACTTCATCAGTAAGAATCTGTCAAAAGCCAAACTGAATTACAAAATGACTGAAAAGGAACTCCTAGTTGTTGTGTATTCATTGAACAAATTTATGCATTACATTACAAGTTACCAAACATTTGTGCATACTGACCATGATGCAATTGAATACTTGATGAATAAACCTGATGTAAATGCCTGGATTATTAGATGGCTACTTTTATTACAACAATTTGATCTAACTATTATTGATAAGCCTGGCAAGGAGAATGTTGTTGCAGAATTTTTATCCAAATTAACTTTTCCTGCAGGGGGAAGGAATGGTTAATGATCAATTACCGAAAAACACTTATTCACCATTTCAGTTCTATCTCCATGGTTTGCTGATATAGCAAATTACTTGGTGTCTGCACAGTCCCCACCGAATTTTTCCTCCAAAGAGAAAAGCAAGATTGTGAGGAAGAGTGCTCCATTCACTTGGATTGGGGGAAAAATCTTCAAGCTAGGCCCAGATCTAATTCTGAGAAGATGTTTCAGGGAGGAGGACGTCTTTGACATCCTTCTGACCTGTCATGATGGCCATTGTGGAGGTCACTTTGCAGCCAGAAGGAAAAAATTCAAGGTGCTACAAGTTGGTTATTACTAGCCCATTCTTCACCAAGTTGTGAGGAGGTATACTAGTCAGTGTGATTACTATTAGTGCCAAAGGATGGGAAACCTACCTCAAGAGATGAAATTCCTCTGCAACCTCAAGTGACTTTCAAGCCATTTGACAAGTGGGGCATGGATTTCATTCAACCCATTGACCCTCCATCCAGAAAAATAAGTACATTATTGTCTGCACTGACAATTTAACCAAGTGGGCTGAAGCCAATGCCATCAAAGCAACAATAGAGGAGAAAGTGGTTGTGTTCTTAAGGGAAAATGTATTTTATAAGTTTGGGTACCCTAGAGAACTAGCCACTGATCAAGGCAACCAGTTTACATCTCACATGATTGAAAATTTGTTAAGCCAACACAAGATCAAGCATAGAACATCCACACCTTACCAACCACAAGCTAATGGTCAATTGGAGGTAACTAACAAAGCACTGGAAGGCATTTTGACAAAAGTGATTAACAGAAATAGAAAGGATTGGGCAGATAGATTATTTGAGGCCAATTGTGCCTACAATACCACTTGGAAGACCACCACTGGATTCACTCCTTATGAGCTAGTCTATGGGAAGAAGGCCATGCTGTCCATTGAATTTGAATACAACATCTTAAGAATGGAAGCACAATTAGATATAGATCTCACTAAGGCACAACAAGAGAGATTTCTCCATCTGAATGGGTTAGATGAGTTTAGAATGCAGGCCCTCCTACACATAGTGGTGACTCAAGTTCAAAGTAAGATCTGGCATGACAAGAACATAAAGGACAAATAGTTTCAAGAAGGTGATTGGGCTTTATTGTATGATTTTAGATACAAGGATTTTAAAGGCAAGTTAAGTACTATATGGTTAGGGCCTTATGTCATAGAAAAATGTCATGATAGTGGTTCAGTACAGATAAAAACCATTGATGCAGAGGCTATTACTTTACTTGTCAATGGGTATAGATTGAAGGTCTACAAGAAGCCCTTGTAAAAGAAAGAATTCATCAATGGAATCAACAAGACAATGATGGTGGTGGAGCAAGTCTTAGCTTCTACCCTATAAAGTCCCTGAAAAATAAAAAATAAAAAAAGTAAAGAGACTCAAGTGAAAACCTCCATGAGGAACCTAAGTCCCACTGTTGGGATGAAAACCTCATAAGGCAGCCCAATGGTGTTGAAAAAAGAGAAAAAATAAAAATATCTCTAGGTAAAAACATCTTTTGAGGCACCCAGAGCAAGTAGCTAGGATGAAAACCTCTTGGAGGCAGACTAGTTGTTTTCAATATATATATATATATATAGAGAGAGAGAGAGAGAGAGAGAAAAAACTTTGAAAATGTTGTTTGCAAGTCAGCAGGAGGAGGATCAAAGCAATAAGAGAGGAGAATAAGGACCTATACACTCCATATTTTCATTCCTCCATCCCATATTCTTCATTATCCCATCAATCCATCCATTTATAAACTCCTGCAGCTTAGTTTACACCATCCCTGTGTTTTCTACAAGATTCTCTTAATCCTATTAAAAACGTATAGGAGGATCCTGTAGGAATTACAATGGCATGGGAATCCCAAGAAAAGTGACCCTAGAGCAAGGGGATGTAAAAAATAAAATGCTCACTCCACTACCTCATCACCATGATACCGCTGCATTCATCTAATAAATCAACTCCAAAAAGATTACAATTTTCAAAGAGACAAAAACAAATAAAAGAGGGTGAGAACAAAGGACAAGGGGAAATACCTGAAGGCTATACCTCTCACCTACAAAACACTAGACCCCTTCTCTACCCATGACAATAATCATCATCCTCCAAAAGTGAAAAAAAATGAAATTTTAGGGGAGAGGCAGCTACAGGATATCCTGTAGGTTTCCCGTAGGAAATCCTGTAGTAGCCTATCCCACAAAACAAAATTTCACAAGGTTGCAGTCATCTTCAATATAGAGATCCCAATGTCAACGAAGCTCCTCCAGAGCTCAACAGCAACAAAAATATCATTAGCATCACTCTTTAATACCTGCACATCAAAGAAAACAAGCATCAAAAGAGGCTAATACAAAAAAATAAGTAGCAAATATACAACACAAGGACATCATTCTCCAACAAGCAACATCATCAAGCATCTTACCCATAGCTATCTCATCTTTCTTAAGCTCTCTCATTAGCATAATATAGTAAAAATGTAGGATTCTGTAAGAGTTGGTTTTATGAGAAAAGGTGGCCAGTTAACTTGGCCACCTTCGGCCAGTCGACGAGGAGAAATCAATTAGACAACTCCACACGTGGTAGTGGTCAAATCAGATGAAAAATGACATAAGGAAAAAAATGGTTAAATTACAGATGATCGAAGTGGGATATGATTACGAGGTAAGGACGAATACTGAAGTGATAGTGGGACCAACAATCCAAAAGTAAGTGCTTGTACTTCAGCAACCAGCACACCATCCCACACGATCACCCATATGAGGAAATAAAACACTGATTTCCATGCAAAGAAGGCATTCACAATCTTGAGAATTCATCGAAATAAGGTTTCTCTTAGCCTCTTGAAGAAACATCTACAGGAAAGACAGTGATTATTTTGCAACACAGAGGCACCTACATGATCCTACAAGAAAACCTACACGATCCTACAGGAAGACCTACAGGATACAGAGAAGTCATCTACAGGATTATCAATTGGAATTTAGGGAGGAAAGATCACAGGTTGGCTTCATCAAACAGTAACGAGGAGGTAGGAGCTATACTTTCCCACATTTTCTAGTTAAAAAGTAAAGAAAAATCCTCCATTTGGTTAAGGAAGTTGCAGTCTAGGAGAATTATATTGCAGTGTCCTCATTTAAATCTCTCACCCACTAGAATTCTCGAAAATACCCATCCAAGCCTCCACAATTACCAAGGGAAATATGACAGGGGGTTTTAACAAGAGGGAACCCACAAACATAGTGAGAATTCATCAGCACCCTCATGTAGTAAAAATCTTCACAAGGCAAAATTGGATGGGTTTCTTTGAAAAAATGAGGGGATATAATGACGAGGTTGCCAGAGACTTTTCTCTCTCACTCATACCCGTCACTAGGACCCATGCCACTAATGTGGTGAAAATCCTATCAGTAGAAATCACCCCTGAAGTCACAAGCAGAATAACCACACTTCCTTTAGGGTTTCCTTGGAGAAAAGAAGATAAGGGTAACAACACCCTTGTAAAGAAGAAATTCTTTTTGGAAAGAGAGGAGGCAATGGAGGACAAAAATGAGGTTAGAAGAGAAAGCCTTCCATACCCTTTGAATGAAATTAGCTACCACCTCATTAAATATATATCATGTGAGGGAAGATATTGTGTGGTGTATGGATACCATTTCAGGATTCAACAAGAACTGAGATTTCAGGAGACACACCTCGTCAAAACAAACTAAGTATACCCTACTTTCTTCTTCAATCAGTGATAAATATGAGCATCAAAGTATAGGAGGGAAAACATAAATAGTTATCCCATCATGGGTTAATCAAACTTGTCCTAGAAGATGATCTCCAAAACCTAAGACTCCCTATTACATGGACAACTTTCAGAGACATGTAGGCAGAGGGAGAAATAAAATCTCTTGAATATGACAAAATCCCCACTTCTAGTGAGAGGGATTAAGAGGAAACAGAGGAGGAAAAAGATGAAGAAATGGAGGAGGAAAATGAAGAAGATATAGAGACAAACACCACTACACTTTAGGACAAGAAAAAACACAATAATTAGGAAAGGAATACCTCAAACACCCACCAAAATTCCTGTTGTCGTTGAAGACACACCAAAGAAGCAAGAAAAGGTAGCTCCTCTTGAGAAAAATCAAGGAGAAGGATCATCAAGACAAGCCTCTCCCAAATCTCCCATCACTTATGTTAGGAGGCCTGTCACAAGGTCTACCTCATCAAAGGGAAAAGGTCTCCTACATGAGACACAAAAGGACCTATAGGAAACTCTGCTAAACCTACAAGAAACTCAGAAAATGGACCAAGAAGATATCACTCAGCAAGAAACAAAGAAGGACAACCCAGAACTAAGATAGCCTAGTCCTAAACCTAACCGCAACTCTTACTATAGGTTCATTGAAGGGGGCAGGGTCATCCCACTTTGAGCTTGAGAAGGAAAGGGCAAGAACATACAAGTGGATGGAAATTTCCAAGTCCAAAGGAGTGGAGGATGTGGGCCACATGGAGGAGAAAGTAAAGGAGATGGGTTGAGAACTGAGTAGCATGAGGGATAGACAGGAAATTATGAAATCTCAGTTAGAAGTGGAGAATGCATGGCTAAGGGGATAGTTACAAGAAAGGGAAAGCTAGTTGGCAGTTATGACCAGTTTATCCTTAGAGGCAATCCAGTGTAGGATGCCAGCAAAGTCTTATGCATTGTATCTTAAGGAGTAGTGGCTACAGTTCCAAATTAAGAATTTATCATAGAGAGGAACTATGCCCTTCCAAGACTATAGACAATGCATTGATCTCTATGATCAAAGCACCTTGGAGGATAGAGCTAAAATTCCTAATTTTTACCTACACGACTTGGCCTTGACACATTTGGATGTGTGGGACCCTAATTGAAAACTAGGGGACTTGCACTTGATGGCCTTAACATCATGGATGAATCTTGAGGAGGCAAGAGCTGCAGAGATGAAGAAGGTAATGGCAAGAGAAGACACATAACTCCTCGTGATAAGAGTTGAGAAATATAACCCAATGGTTGTCATCAACACCGACAACCTAATTGTAAATGATCCTAAAATTGCCATAGGTACCCTACTTCCGAGGAGCAAGCAGTCAAAGACTTTGAAGACATGTTCAGGTTGTTAGGAGATAACAACATGCAATCTTGCCAAAGGAGATGGAACACCTTGCCCGACAACTTGAAAATCAGAAAATACCATTCTCCTCAGAGAATGAGAGAGGCACTAAATAGAACAACCATGTACAATCGAGCTCTACAAAGGCTCAAAGTCAATTGGATTGGCTTGAGACTCAGTCCACCACTTCTCTTAGGAATGTTGGAAGGATGGAAGGAAGAGGAAAAAATAAAGCAGTGGGAAGAAATAGAGAGGAAGGTAGGATTCTATTCACAGGAAGAGGAAACTACAATAGAAGCATTGGATGTCAGGGAGGCCACTAGACAAATGAAGGACATGGATATAGATTGAGTTGCTCAGTGGATGAGAAACATTTTTAGTAGGGAGGTGATGATGAGCTTCATAACTAGGTAACTATACGGACCTTAATACACCTCCAAGCTTATTTGGTGACCTCCCGGGAAGTCCTGGTTACCGGGTGCAAGCCCCGGAGTGATGATTGACGCTATGTGATTTATTTCACTAGTTTCAATCCCACTTCTTCACCCCTGTGAGCATCACCCGATGCAATGAGTGCTAAGTGAACTATTCAAATCATGAGAAATTAGTCACTTACGACTACCTCTCACGGAAATGGTCATACGTGGATGACTTACTTAACGCAGCTGAATCCCAAAAATGATATCTAATATAATGCACTGCGTAAACCCCCTATACTTAAATTCAAAAAAGAGTGAAGGGATCTCTACTTGAATGGTTCATGAGGCACAATACTTGCTAAGGTTTTGCAAATGGGGTAGCAAGCTAAGTGGGCTTGATTATGAGGAAAACTCCACAGTTAAGCGCGCTTGAGCCAGAGGAGATTTGGGATGGGTGACCTCCCGGGAAGTCCTGGTTACCAGGTGAAAGCCCCAGAAGTGATGATTGACGCTATGTGATTTATTTCACTAGTTTCAATCCCACTTCTTCACCCCTGTGAGCATCACCTGATGCAATGTGCTAAGTGAACTATTCAAATCATGAGAAATTAGTCACTTATGACTACCTCTCATGGAAATGGTCATACGTGGATGACTTACTTAACGCAGTTGGATCCCAAAAATGATATCTAATATAATGCACTGCGTAAACCCCCTATACTTAAATTCAAAAAAGAGTGAAGGGATCTCTACTTGAATGGTTCATGAGGCACAATACTTGCTAAGGTTTTGCAAATGGGGTAGCAAGCTAAGTGGGCTTGATTGTGGGGAAAACTCCACAGTTAAACGCGCTTGAGCCAGAGGAGATCTAGGATGGGTGACCTCCCGAGAAGTCCTGGTTACCAGGTGCAAGCCCCAGAAGTGATGATTGACGCTATGTGATTTATTCCACTAGTTTCAATCCCACTTCTTCACCCCTGTGAGCATCACCCGATGCAATGAGTGCTAAGTGAACTATTCAAATCATGAGAAATTAGTCACTTACGACTACCACTCATGGAAATGGTCATACGTGGATGACTTACTTAACGCAGTTGAATCCCAAAAATGATATCTAATAAAAGTAAGATTTTATGTCTAGCGGAATAATGCGCATTGGTTGCAGGTCTTTTAGAGAAAATCATGGCAATTTTGGCTAATTAAGGGCATAAACTCGAATGAGACAAGGAGGAGATATTGTAGGAGATAGATCTTCCTCATTTAATCCTCACTCATTCAAATATTCCTCCATCAAATCACACTAGCTCGGAGATGCAAGCAGCCAAGTAATGAAGATCAAAAGGCAATCAAGCCAGTGAAAATTAAAGAGCTAATTCATCTTGAGTTTGGGAGCCAAGCCTCCCTAGATTTAAGGAAGTCCTTGGAGATTTTGTTGTATAAATAAGGAGGCCTAGAGCCTCATTAGGATTCAGATTTTTTATTAAAAGCACTAACCATTTTCGAGTTCAAGACTTGTGGAAGACATTGTTACATAAATTTTCTGATATGGTAATGAGAATGAGAATTTCCTTGATCCAACATTGAGTTGACTTAGAGGTCTGAATCTCTTTAGTTAGGGCCCAACCCTAGAAGCAAAGGCTTCTCTTCTTATACTTGTATGCTTAGTTGATTTCATAGATTAATGGTTGAATTGGTTTTAGCACTATTTCATTCCAAGTAGTTGTTGATTTGATTAGTTTGCTTCCATTTGTGCATTTCTTTAGCAGTAGATTAGAAAGATAAAGGAATACCAAAAAGCTAATAGTAAGTAGCTTTGGCCTCACTCCTCCCTTCAGGGACTATGGTTTGAGGAATGAACTCCTATGCACCCCCAAAAAGACAAAATTCTAATTTCTTATCAGATTTATGGTTTTCATCTACTTAGGCCAGCATCTTTTCAGTTTTCAAGAATAGGATTCAATTGTCATTTTTTATATCTTTAGCCTTGTATTAGAACTCATAGTGTTTCACATTATTCTGCAAGTGTTTCCATGCATGAATAAGGAAACTAGATAATGAAATTTTGTTTTCATTAGTTGATTGAAAATCTTTCTTGTTTGACATGATTCATGGATAAATGCTAGTGATTGATGTAGTGCAAGAGTTTCAACCGCACAGAGAGATCTCATGACCAGCAACCTCAACCTAACCTCATCCATCCATGATCATCAAAAGCAACTAAGTACCTCGCCCAATTCATCATTCCACAGGAACAACTTTCTACGCTTGTTGAGAAAATCCAACCATCTTACGAACTCTGTTCTAAGCTCTGAAGAAGTCCTAGCCAGTCACTTGACTTATTTCTCCCACCATTCACCTTCCCTAAGCCCTACACCACCTTCCAAATCACTCATAGTGCTCTCGGCCAGATCCTGTAGGAATATAGAGGATCCTATAGGAGCATTAGGAAATCATGTAGAACGACCTATAGTGGCCTTTTTGAAAGCCGAATTGTGGAAAAAGCATCTAGGAAGATATGAGAAGACCCCTACTTGCCTCCCAAGTGACCTGACCTTCCACCACCATCTCTAACCCATCTACCACATCACCAATGGGATTTAGCATTCATATTTTTCACACAAAAAAAGGACAAAAAGGAAAATAGTTATTGTGTTCATTTACGTGCATAGCAGTATAGTGTTTGGTTATTTCTTATTGCATGCCTAGGACAGTAGGATTACACACATGTTAACTTAGCATTCTTTTGAAGCAAAGCTTCATAGCAATTAGTTAGATGAGTGGTGTGTTTAAGCATTTGATTTCAATCTTTCCTTATTACAGTAGAAAACATTTCAGTTAGTGCAAATTTCCCCTTTTACTCATTGGTATTCAAGCTTCTTCTGAATCAATAAAAGACTGGTTTGAGAAAGCATAGTTGTCTATTGCCAGCTTAGCAGTGACCAAGAGTGGACCCATCGTATCTGCTTGTGTATACAACACTGCCACCTCCAGGTTTGTACAAACCCTGGGTTGATAAAGTAAATTTCGTAGCCCTAGGAGTTGCACCATTCTTGCTGCAATATTGGTGCTCATCTAAGGGTGAGAAGTACATGGATAGGAGCGGGGCCACCGGGTTATTGTTTACTGCTAAAATCATGCTTTCTTGAAAAAGGCACCAACAGTTTGTCTTGCTTGGCATGTGGTCCCCACCACCCTCCAACGAGTCAGATGGAAAATGGGTGCACCCCGCACTCAACTCCCGAGGATAGATCTGGAACGTCAGATCAAGATTTGACTTTTCAATTCTAGGGGGTTTGATTCAGTTATATTATATGCAAGTTAACCCTCTTGTCTGATCCCGTAGGGTTGGTCAGTCAAAGATGAATGATGATTCGCTTGAAAATGGTCTGACCTTTAACTGATCATCGGACATGCATAAATCCTTTTGTCTGCCTTGCTTTGCTACGTGGTTAAGAGCCTGATGAGTATCATCTAGTGTCTTTGATCCTTACACCGAGCACTCAACTTTGATATTTTCCCCCATCGATGAGTTAACCAATTTTTATTTTAGAATCCATAACAATGGATCTTTATTTCCTTTGAAAACCTCATAAGGGTGACAACAAAAAGAAGACATTAGCCAAATGGATGAAGTAAACAACCTGTCAAGAAAAAATGTTGTCAAGACACCCACATTTTATAATTTATTTTACAATATTGACAATGTGCAATGTATTATAAAGTTATTGTAAACTCTTGTATAATTATTCTATAAAAAATAATTATAAAAAAAATATTTGAATATTCACTTTAAATAAAAAAATATATCAATAAAAAATATATAAATTGATTTCAATATTTAAGGAAACTAAGAAACATATATTTAATAAATATTTTAATGTAAAAACATACTCATTCAATTTTTAATGTATAAAAAGAACAACACGTTGAAAAAATATTTGAATGTAAAAATGGTACCATTTCAATACCAAATATGACATTATGTACTGCATGAAAACAAATTAAATTGTTACTTAGCATGGTCAATTATTCTACTCTTTGCTGCCAATGACATGCCCCATAGTTTATTATTTCTCAAAGCTTGAACCTTTTTTTAATAACTTATTATTCTCAAAGATGAGATTTTTTTTTCCTAATGTAACATCAGGCATCCATTTTTCCATTCTACATACAAAATGATGTCATCTATGCAGAATAGGAAGATATTGTATGCAACAACAGTGTCCTCCTTAGGTTCCACGCACTTCAATTCATTCCTTCACTTTTCATGGGAGTAGTCTAACGAGTCGACATTTCACCTCTCACGTTACGCCTTGACTCATCGTAAACGAGTTGTTTCGAAAGACCTTCCACCCACAAATGGATCCATGGGACCCATCTCATTAACATAATTTGTCTCCTGTCATCACCCTATTTACGTCTCCGCCGTCTGCACTCCATCTTTGTCCTCGTCGTTACCATCTAAGGCTCCATGCATTGTGGCAACATAGAAAAGTTCAAACATCTAGAAGTGATAGCGCACCTCTCAAAACTCTCTTGTGAACCCTTCATTTGGCTTTTGCGTATGTCTTCTTTTGAATGTGCTTCCCCCTCTGCCAAAACGAGTACCCCATTTCCATTTGCAGGTATCCATACATTTGTTGTTGCGAGACATTTGCAGGAAGAAATCCGATGTAGCAAGAGGTTTGTCCATTTGTAAGACATTTACAGAGGAAGAAATCAACTGATCAATTGCGAGACATTTGTAGAAAATTATCAAATGCAAGGAGATGTGTGTCTAATTGCGAGCCATTTTCAGAGGAAGAAATTAGCTGTCGAATTATGAGACATTTGCAGGAACCGATCAAACGCGACGAGAGACGTGTCGACCCACCAATGACATTTCTTCTCACTTTTCAATGAGGGGAGAGAATTTTTCCCATTTGCAGGTATGGAATTCTTTCTATTTACAGAAAAGGTAAATTTACTACAACATTTTACAATTTTTCTCCATTGTTTACAAATTTTCAGCCTCCTTTTTTTTTTTTGGCTCCTATTAGCAATTTTTCATAGAAATTTGATCATTTTTGTTAAAACATTTCCTGCTTTTAGCCGGGTTGCATTCAAAGCTAGTTTGTAGCGCAGCATATTGAAGAAATCTAGTAAGAAGAGGTAAATTGCTACCATATATTCTTATATTCCTCTTTTCTGTTACTGTAGATTCTGTAAAAAAAATGCAGTGAGTTGCCACAACGGTGACCATTGAGTTGCCGCAACAGTTACCAGTGAGTTTCTGCAACAGTTACCCAATGATTTTCCACAATGGGTGAACCATAGACAACTCACTTTAATGAATCATTCTCATGTTACTTATTTTCAGCTAAATTTTCTCCTGTTGTTGCTTTGTGTGTTGTTTTCATCCAAAAAGATGAACACACTTACAAAGTTTTGGTAGCCATAATTGAAGGAATCTCTCCAAATCATTTCAATAAAACTAACAAACCTGTGAATCTCTCCTAGTCGACCTAATAAGCCTAAGTTAAAGTAGGTCAAACTAGTAATTATTAAATCTAGTAAACTTAGGCAAACCTATTAAATCTATGTTAACCTAGGTCAACCTAATTCAACCTATTGAAATTTGGAAAACTTGGTAAACCTAATAAACTTAGGTCCACTTAGTAAACCATGGTTAAACTAGTAAACTTAGGTCAACCTATTTAATCAATTAAACCTAGTAAATGTAGATTGACCTAATAAACCTAGGTCAACCTATTCAACCTAGTTCAACCTAGAAAACCAAACTCAACATAGTAAATCTAGTAAACCTTGTAAATCTATGTCAACCTAGGTTAACATAAGTCAAACTAGTAAACTTAGGTAAACTTGGTAAATCTACGTCAACTTAGTCAACCTAGGTTTAACAAATAATTATTAAACCAAGTAAACCTAGTAAACTTGGATACACTTAGTAAACCTAATAAACTTAGGTAAACTTAATAAACCATGGTTAAAATAGTAAGCATAGGTCAACCTATTTAATCAATTAAACCTATTAAATGTAGATCAACCTAATAAACTTATGTCAACCAAGTAAACCAAGTAAAATTATTAAACCTTGTTACTTCACTTGTCTTTACTCCAAAAAAAACTACAATGGTGGAAAAACCATACCAAAATAGACATTTACAAAATTCTTACTATAGTATATCTAAAAATATTGATGTAAAACCTTCATCAATTGATAATGTTTTAGCAAATGCACACAGTGATTAACAATTTTTTTAAGGTCATGATATTTTTTGTGAGATGCATTTCCAATGTCGAAATGTGACTGTATTGTTTAACAACGTGGATGATTGTCTCTTAACATGGCTTGAATTTCAAAACTTATGAAGTTAACATGCCTTACAAACTATTAAATTTCTAGTGCATTGATATATGATTTCATTGACAATATGAAACCATATTCTCTATATTTTCATAGTGATGTGTCCATTTCCCTGATGAGTTTCCACCAATATAACAAGGAGTTGTTGCCACTGTAATAGTGAGTTGTCACCACTATAATAGTGAGTTGTCACCACTATAATAGTGAGTTGTTGCAACAATTTTCAAAAAATTCTAAAAATATTTCATGTAACTATTTTCTTGTTTTGCGAAAGGTGAAGAAGTGGACCCTGTGATGAGCCTTGGTGTTACAACAAGAATGTTGCAACTCCCAAGGCTACTAACTTAAATTATCAACCCGAGGTTCATACAAACTTAAGAGGTGTCAACACTATATGTGCAACATATAATGTGTCATTATTTTGTTGATCTGATGTAATGGAGTGAATATCATGAAATATAACCTAAACTAATTGTAGAAATGAAAATGCTACTTTATCAAATGTAAACACTAATCCTAATTGCAGAAATGGAAATCAAATGCTAGCCTAATTACCAAATCTGAAAGTTGCATTGAAAAGGGAACCTGGTCTTATATTAAGAATAAATAAAGAAAACTAATATAAGTGATGCTACAGGTTCGCTACATGCGATTTCTACAAGAGGCTTGTAATGCTACATGAGTGAGAATATTGCTAAATTCCCAATTAAATCAAATTAAAATGCGATGGATTTTTCTTTTATTAATTAGGATGTCTTAGGTCTCCATTCCAAGTGGAATCACTCCAAAATACCTCTGTTAAGACGTGCTAAAAAATAACAGAAAATTACTACTCTAAAAACTAGAAATTCAAGAACTGCTGAGCTAGTTAATTTATCAAATACCTAACCTAATCAAGTGAAAATGAATTCGGGTAATTTTTTTTATTAATATAAATTCCTTTATGACCTAATACAAGTGGAATAAACTCACATGAAGCTCATTAACATGTTTTAAAAAATACCAGAAAATTATTACTATTTTGCAACAATGGTCTTCTAGAAATTCTAGATTTGTGAACTAGTAAATGAATACAAGTAGCTCAATGATGAAGATGACCTTTCAAAGTTGTTCTAAGGATGAATAATTATTTTGACTCTGTAAATAACCTAAAAAATAACTTACTTCAACAATTTAACTCAATCCTACAACAAAATAAGCACCAATACTAAATGCAGAAATAGGAAAAACAAGAATAAGATATGCATGTGAATACGAAGTGAAAAGAAGAAAAGGAAATTATAAAAATGGGCTCTAACACTCTTTGTATTGTCATGCCGAAGGATAATCAGATTCATGTGAAGGATACCAAGCTTTAGAAGCTAAAACTGGCACCAAACTTCATTATTTGAATCGCTACTAGAAATGAAAGTGGAACTACAGAAATACAAGTTTTCTAAAAAACAAGACTAAGAAATACCTACCCCTAGAGGAAAATTCGAATTGGTACTTAGAAAAAATGATGTGGAATCATTCTCCTTGAAATGAGGAAGCTTTCCCCTCCAAAATCTCTCAAATAGTGTATCTGGTTCCCAACCCTAGGAATATGCATTAAATGATAGGGAACACATTCTTAGATTTTCTCAATTACTGGAGCTCCATAATTTGTGCAATAATTTCATAATATCCTATTGATTTATTATCCATACTTGATCCTCCTATAGTAGGGAGAAAGTCTGTATATTATCTCCTCCTCCAAATCTTCATGATCTGCCCAATATTCTCACAATATTCTTCAAAAATAAATAATATTAGGCACATAATATGCAATCATCTGTAAACCTTCCTAAGAACATATTAAAGAAAAAATAGTATTAAGTGTATAAGGATAGGTTTATTATATCCTTCAAGTGCCTAAGAAAGGTTAGATGGGCCTTAATTTGTGTCTAATTTAGAGCCCCATCATACTCCTCTACTAAAATTGTTGCTCATCCTCTGAGAAACATATCCATCTTCTTGCCCTATTGTTCTTCATGTATGTTGGTATTTTTCTTTATTTTTTGTTGGTACATGTGTTTCTCCTCCTGATTCTCTTCTTTCTACTCTTCTCTTTGCATTTCTTCCACTATCGTAGTTTCCCATAGAAATTCTAATACAGGTTTAGGCTACTTCTTTCTCTCAAGTGATTCTTCAATTGTAATCATTTCTATTTGTGAGGGAAACACCTTGCTTTTGGTTTGTTTTCTTGGTATTCCTTTGGAACTTCTCCTTGTGAAAAGAAGGATTTCTTGGCATCCATTACCTCATTATTAATGTCATTCTTATTGAGGTCCAAGCCTCTTACTGCTGATACAAATTCTTGGCCATGACACGTCATATTATCCATCAAATTCTTATGAACACCCTTGCTTAGCAATCTAAATTCTGTTTTCTCATTAAATTTTGGAATTGAAAACACTTAACAGAGATTCTTTCTTCTTACAAAGGGAGAAATGATGGTCAATAAATTGAAGCAAAAGAAAGGAATGATGTGATTATCAAACTGGTGACTTGGATTCCTTTCACCCTTGGAGAATTTACCTTGTATATAGCAAATTCTTTGTAGCTTTGTTGTGTTTCTTTGTACCTTGTAGCAATTAATTAATCATTATGCAAAACTATAGTATAAATTTTTTTCTATTGTATCCCTTTGTTAACTTCCTCTAGCAATTTGTTTATCTCTTGTAGCAGCTTTGTTCTAGCAAATATGTCCTTCCTGTAGCAAATATGTTCTTCCTATAGCAGTTTTCTTCTTCCTGTAGAATTTATGTTCCTCCAATAGAAACAAACCTGAATCCTGTAGCACCTACTCCTTGCATGCCAAGAGGTGGTGGGTCCACCTTTTTATTTTTTATTGAATTTTTTCACTATTTTTTTCTTTTTTTCAACTTTTTTTTTCTCTTTTTTTCGTTGCATGCAAAATAAACTCCAAGTTCTTTGAGTTAACTGAGTTGGCCTCCAACTAATTTTTGAACTCCATGACAACATCCCACTTTCTTAAGTATTTTCTTCACTTTTGTCTCATTTATCTCCCACATGTGTGGTTGTCCTTTGGAGAAAATTTAAGTGACTTTCTACGTAAGACCAAGGCTTTCTACTATTAATTTTGGCAATAAAAGACCTTTCCTTCTCACAATTTTAATGTTTTCTCAAGATAGAATATGTTCGAAGGGTGATTTTAGAGAGTTTCATACCTATGCCTCGCCATGAATGTTTTTTTTTTTGGGTAGGATGTTGCTGCATTTGTGGAGGTTGCCTTTGATGCTCTTAAAGCTGCATCTTATAATCTGTTGGAGGTCCTCTAGGTTTTCTTGTTATTTTTATTGCTTTTCACCTAAGATTCTCTTGATGTGAGTGTTTTAGTTGATCATATGTCATTTATAAACATAGTTAAGGTTGTTGTGCATGTCTTCTGTAATTTCCTGCGAAAGATTTGTATTTTTGTAATGTTCTCTTGCTAGTTGATTCTAGATGATGTAGGTTTCTCCTTCATGCACATGTTCTTTGTATAAGATGTTTTTATTTTTTGGGTGATAAAAAATAGTGTAGAAACTAAAATAAGGTCTTGTAGTTGCTTGAGGATCCGACTTATTATCTCCAAATCCTACATGGTGGTTGTTATATGGATCTGGAACTCTAGCTATGGTCTGGCAGGGGATGTGAAAATAGCTACAAGACTGTGTGTATTATTATAGCAGTCACATAGACCCTAATAAGATCACAATTTCCTTCAAGTTATTCCTTTAAAAATATTGATAATTCATGAGTAATTTGTTGACAAGGATCATAGGCCTTTTTTGTGGTGAAAGGGATGGAAGAAGGGGTGAAAATAAGTTATTTTCATGGATAGGGATGAAAATGTGAATCAAAAAGGGGTAAAATGGTGTGGAAAATGAATGATGAGGCTATGGCGGACCTATCATAACATTTCCTAAAGAATACATGTCCTTTTGGCTTCTTTCTCCAATCAAATCTACCTCATGTAGGAATCCTGGTCCCTCCTATAGCATTCCAGGATAACCTCCTGTAGCAAAATTATTTTATCCATATCTCTCAAATAGTAGACTAGATTCATCTCAAATTGTTTGAGAATGTTTCCATCATCCTTATTCACATCCACATAAAAAATCTCGGCCAATGGATGCACGAATCACACGAAAACGTAAAAATAGATTTAGGAGATGGGGGCAGATTCACGAAAAGTGTGCATTCGAATTTTCTAAAATTTCTTGAGAATGTTACCATAATCCATATGCATCTCCCCATGAAACAACTCATCCAATGGATGCATGGTTTTCGATATATGATAAAAATAATTTTCTTCTATGTGTATTTTTGCCTCCTATAGCAAAACAAAACCCTCCTATAACATTTTAGGACAACGAGGAAAATGCATGGGAAAGGCTTGGGAATGATGGATCGAGGTTAGAAATGGATGAGGGTGATGGATTGACATGGCATTAGTGTTTTTGGAGCATCTAAGCAAAGGAAAAGAAAGTTCAAGTTTGACTTCTGTTGACTAGATCTTTGACCAACTTTTTCTTTTAGTGCTAACTTGTTTTTGTTGCTTGCAAAGCTTGGAGAGCACCTACATTCATCAAAGAGAGATACATGGAGAAAATATTGTTTTTTCCATTTTTTTCATTTCTTTCCTTTTAGGCCTACTAGCTACCTCAATGAGTTTTTCAACTAGTAGGTCTACCTAGGTGCCTCAAAGGAGGTTTTCACCTAGGATTTTGTATTTTTCTCTTTTTCCAACCCATTGACCACCTCATGGAGGTTTTCAATCAATGAGCTAATCTCAGGCACCTCAAAGGAGGTTTTCACCTCAGATTTTAGTTTTCCTCTTACTTTTGCTTTCTTTTATTTCATTTTTCTTTCCTACTCTACTTGTGAAAAAACAAAATCTCTTTCACGTATATGAATACTTCCAATGTATACATTTGCACATTAATATGACATATAAACTGATGTGTAGGATCAAAATATATGCTTTGACATGTGCTTGAATTTTAGAGACCAAGTGCTTTGAATTTGATGATATAATTCACAATCGAAGAAGAGAGTGATGCTATGTCTTGTTGATTTTCTGGAACCAAACCTTAATATAGCTTTGATGCTCTCGGTTCACTTACTCATCTTGATCATTCTTCATGTCTATTTCTACCTTGGCATTCAAATATTCCTCCTTTTCCATATTATTCTCTTGAACACATGGGGGATTTGACGGTAAACATGAGGGAAATTTCTCAACATTTGATTCTGATGTCTGCTCTTCATCAAGTGCAACCCATGATTCTTTGATCTTCTCATATGAATATTCTTTTTATCACTCTTTTCCATCAATAACATCAAGAGAATCTTTTTTTGCAATATTATTCCTGAGCTAAGATGGATATGATTTATATCAACATGAGATATTAGGATGTGTTGTACCTCAACATTGTAAGTGGGCTAAGCTACTTACTTATGTGGGTTTGGAAATGGTGGTACAGGCAGTTGAATGGGAGTGAATCTTTGAGATGGATGTGGTTTGGTTTGTGGTTGTAGTGGAGGTGGATGGTAGGGATATCATTGAGTTGGTTATGGAGGACATTTAGGATATTGTGGATTTCCCCATAAGGTCCTTGCCAAGATTGGTTTTGGGGTTGAGATGACCAAGGTTTCCAAGGAAAGGGTGTGTTCCCATTACTTTGAAATGGATGTGCATAACTTTGAAATTCTGAATTAGGTTCTTGCACCATACTAGGTTGACTAGGATACCATGGTCCTCTTGGAGCTACATAACCTAGTTGCTTTGGTGATTGAATTGCTTCATTGTTCTCTTGATAAAATTCCTTCAACCTTGGTAATGATACAAAATATTTAATAGAATGTGATTCTGCATGGAAAACACAAATATCAACATCTTCCTTTTCTTCATCTTTAATTCTTAACTTTTCTACTTGTTCGCCTAGATTGCTAAGAATTTCTATTTTAAGGTCATCAAACAAATTTCCAAGTTTATCTTGACTTACCGATCTTGATGTTGATTTACTTACTCTTTCCCTTCCTCTTGATATGTGTTTACATGTTTGACAAATTTCTTCAAATGATAGTTGGTATGCATCACCTCTACTCATGAGATCAAGGAGACCACTCCACTCATCCATAATTATTCTAAGTAAGAGGGTTTTTAGTGTGTCAAATCCTAAATGAATTGATTTTTCCCTATTAACATTATACATGAACCTCCCTATTACATCCTAAAGGCTGTCACCTTATTTTTTATTCATTCTAAAGATTTCTTCTTTAAGATCACCATATTTATATTTTTCTATAAATGTCTTTTGCATATCATTCCATGATCTTAATGAATTAGTCCCTAAAATTATGAACTATTTAAGAGATCTATCCTTCAATGTTTCCAGAACCAATCTCAACTTTTGAGTGTTTAGTAAGCAACCCTAAGATCTACAAAGGATTTAAAATTCAAAGAGAAAGGTTTATGGATTCTCTAACCTCATACCGTGGAATTTTGGGAGAAAATATGGAGTGATGGTCTTCATATGAACATTGATCTCAGTATCTTGAATGGGAAATCCAAGAGGATCTTCTTCATTGTCATCATCCCCATCCATTTCTTCTACCTTCTTTGCCACCTCTTCTTCCTCTACTTCAAAAATTATATGTTGATGTGGTTCTTACTACACCACATGATCAAATGGGGGGGTTTGGGGTTGGAAAAAAAATCAAATGAAAATGCTAATGCAATAAAATTTTCTATTTTTGAAATGAAAGATGCCTAATGCAATTTTTTGTGTTTTTGCAGAAAGTAAAAAAAAGTGAATCAACTAAGGAATAGAAAAATTCATACTTTGACACCTACCCGATAATAGCACCAAAAAGTGATGGGCCTCGGTATTGTGAAAATAATGTTGCAACTGTCAAGGCTACCAACTTAAATTATCGACCTGGGGTTCACAAGAACTTAAGAGGTGTCATCACTATATGTGCAACATACAATGTGTCCTTATCTCATTGATCTAATGTAATGGAGTTAATATCATGAAACATAATCTAAAATAATTGTATAAATGGAAATTATACTTGCTCAAATGTAAACACTAATCCTAATTGTAGAAATGGAAATCAAGCAGTAGCCTAATTGCAGGATGTGAAAGTTATATTGAATAGGGAACCTAATCTTATCTTAAGAATAAAGAAAGAAAAATAATATAACATGCATGAAGGAAATAGAATGTAATTATATACATATTTCATTATATACTTCATGTAGCAATCAAGGAAATCATTATTGTGCTATCCAATTCATAAATCTGTCCATAAACCCAAATTGTTGAGATGTGTTGCAGGGGTAAAGAGGAAAATACTAAGTGATATTTGGTATTCCCCAATAATTTATTTAGAGCCTAGGGACCATTATTCATATACAATAAGTAAAATTTGTAGTGGGGATCAAAACTAGTGAAGGAAAGTGATGCTACAAGTTTGCTACAGGTGATTGCTATAGGAGGCATGTAATGTTACAGGAGTGAGAATATTGCTAGATTCCCAAGTAAATAAAATTAAAATATCATGGAATTTTTTTATTATTACTAATTATGAAGTCTTAGGTCTCCATTAAAAGTGGAATCACTCCAAAATACCCCTATTAACATGTGCTAAAAAATAGAAGAAAATTACTACTCTAAAAACTAGAAATTCAAGAACTCGTGAGCTAGTTAACCTATCAAATGCCTAACCTAATAAAGTAAAACTTCATTGGGGTAATTTTTTTTATTAAATTGAATTTTTTTATGACCTAATACAAGTGGAATCAACTCAAAGTAATCTCAGTAACATGTTCTGAAAGATAGCATAAAATTACTACTATTTTGCTACAAGGGACTTCCAAAAATTCTAGATTTGTGAACTAGTAAACCAATCCAAGTAGCTCAATGATGAATATGACTTCTCAGAGTTGTTATAAGGATTAATCATGATTTCAACTCTATAAATAACCTTCAAAATAAATTACTTCAATAATTTAACTCAATCCTACATCAAAAGAATCATCATTACTAAAAGCAGAAATAAGAAAAACAAGAATAAGAGATTCATGTGAATAAGAAGTGAAAATAAGAAAAGGAAATTATAAAAAGGGTCTCAAATGCTCCTAGGATGGCCACAAACAAGGATACTCAGAGACCTATGAAGGATACCAAGCTTTATAATCTAAAAATGGCACCAAACTTCATTATTTGAATCAATCCAAGTACATCCCTACTAGAAATGAAAGTGGAGCTGCAAAAATATAAGTTTTCTCAACAAGAAGTCTAAGAAATACCTGCCCTTAGAAGAAAATTCGAATTGGCACCTATACAAAATTATGAGGAAGGATTCTCCTTGAAAGGAGGAATATTTCCCCTCCAAAATCCCTCAAATAATGGATATGGTTCCCAACACTAGGAAACTGCATTAAATGACAGGGAACACATTCTTAGATTTTCTCAATCAATAGAGCTCCAAAATTTGTGCAGTAATTTCATAATATCCTGTTGATTTATTATCCATACATGATCCTCCTATAGTAGGTAGAAAGTCCCTATATTATCTCCTCCTCCAAATATTCATGATCTGCCCAATATTCTCACAATATTCTTCAAAAAAAAAATATTATGCACATAATATGCGATCATCTATAAACCTCCCTAAGAACATATTAAATAAAAAACACAATATTAAGTGTATAAGGAGAGGTTTAATATAGCCTTAAAGTGCCTAAGAAATGTTATATGGACCTTAATTTGTGTCTAATTTAGAGGCCCATCACCCCAAGCATTCACGTTTTGTGCCATCCAAACCCTGGTGAAGCGTGAATTAGATTTTTACTTCAAAATGAAGCACTTAGTAAGGTATATCGAAACAATATAGAAATTAAGCAAAGTTTTTTAGTAGAAATCACATAAGAGAAATTTTTGGCCGACACATTTCAAACCAACAAGTGTTAGCCAAAAATTCTCTTATGTGATTTCTACCGAAAGGCTTTCCTTAATTCATTATGGATCATCGAAGTCTGAATACAAAAAATACATAAATTCTCAAGAGAACCACACATAATGACACTTATTATATTTCCCTAGTTTATGGGCTAACATATGCGAGGAATTATGGTGCAAATAACATTTTCATTTACACCAATTCAGAACTGACATGAAATTAAATGACTGAAATTTATCAAGTTACAAGTCAAAATATAAAAAAACCCTTCACAGAAAAGAAAAATACATTGCTTCTCGGTTTCAAATATTTGCCATAACTTTTCAGTCAGATGTTCAAAGGGTTGTTAATAATATACTCTATGAATTGGCATCTAATGGAGGTGGATGTGCAAGATATGTGGAGTAGTCAACATGTGCTCCACCAATTGTCATTCATGATCATCGATATAAGTGAATTATTAATGAAGGCATTGTTCTTATCGTTTTTATCAGGTTTATATGGTGTTCTTATTTCTTATGATGTTATTATAGGAACATACACAATGATTATGTCCATACTTTTTTATGTACTTATACGAGCTTAGTTTTTTATATATGAACTCAATTTATTTTTTGGTACCTTTTTGATATCTCAAAAAAATGTGTATGTAAGGAATGAAATTTTCAATCAAAGCTATTATTGGAATTATATTTTGATTATAGTTCGGTTAATGGAATTTCACTCTGAGTATAATTCATATGTGTAATTTTGATTGCATCTTAGTTGTGAATCAATATTTCCTTTTACAATTATTATTTTACCAAGTCCAAAATTATTTCGAAAGCACGTTACAAAACAAGACCTTATAATTCATTCAATTCTTCTTCATATTTCCAATCAAGGTTTGCAATAATTTACTACTCCATAGGTTAGATGTATCCAAAAAATTAAAACATCCAAAGTTCCACATATCCGAGGCTACATAGGTTTATTTATGTATAGGTCTAATGTGTGATGAGATGACCCAAGTTGCAAAGAGATACCACAATTCACCACAAGAGTCCTTAGGTTTCAACATTAAGAAACAAGTGGAAGAATCAGTTCAAGATATTAGTGTAAATGGAATAGAGGAGGGCGAGGAAAATTTAATGACTATAGGTGAAGTGGAGGCTTTCATCAAGATGAAGATGGTAGGAAAAGAAAACACTGATGCAAAGGGTTTTTGTTCTTCTAAAAATATAATCCTACCTTATTTTGTATAAAGACATGTCAATTTATGGCTAATACAATCCCTACACGCGTAAAATTTTGATGCTTAATAGGGTAGAATATATCAAGAAATGGATTACATCAAGAATATCTAAGCTTGTTCTCGACTATTTCTTATGACCTAAACTTCAACTCTAGTTCTTGTGTTTTCCCAAAAAATCTTGATTTAATGTTAAGGAAGCCCACTTACTATGTTTATTGTAAAAATATGATTTCTATGAAGCCTTTGCAACATTGTCTACTTTCGGAGAGATATAATTCTTGCTTTCTTCTCCTTGAAAATTTGTTATTTCTTTGAATATTTTAGCAAATATATTTCTATATATTGAGAAACTCGGTGCAAAGTGTGATATTTTTTATTAAACCTAAGGATCTTATAATGATTATAGAAGATGAGGATTATGATAAAGCATGGAAAAACCAGTGACAAACATATAACATTATCCACATAAGAAATGATAGTCGTGCAACAAGAGAAAATTAGGTTTCCAATTTTCCTTTCGGGTATCCTAATATTGTGATCAAAATCGTATTTTATGCAATAATGTGTAAAACCTCGATGAAAACTAAAGCCTGATAAAATGGTAAGCCTTGTTTCTCATTTCCAATAAAATGTAGAAATATCCATTCGTATCTTATTTATGTTTTCCAGAAGGATAATATTCCCCTTGGTCCACCTGAAAAGAAAAGAAAGTTTTTAAGAGATGTCTATCCAAAAAAAACACCTATACAAAATATCTTTGTGATGAATAGTTTTAACAAATTATTTTCTAATTTTTATAAATAGGCTCCTCTTAGATGCATGATGGAAACTTACAATTTCATTTGGAAACTGTAAATCAATATTCATAAAAGAGACACAAAAGTGTAATTTTTCCAGAATTTGATGACAAAAGGAATCCATAAATGTTATATTCTCTTGTTAAATGTCAAATAGAGGTTTCAATTTTTCTTTTGTCTTATCATATATGAATCCCTATATGAACTCTGCTGGTGATACAAATTCCCCTCAATGAAGAAACATTTTTTCTGAAGAGGGCCGACTTATGTAGGCTCAGTAGGCAAGGGCATAATGCCCTCTACAAGTTGGTCTAATAGTTTTTCCAAGAAATGATCACTATAGTTTGAAATTTTAATTTTATTTTCATCATATGAGTGTCTTCCATAACAACCTTATTTTCATGTTTTCTTTCATGGATCAAGGGCGTCATGTAGCAAGTGTTTTTCCATCATATTAACATGTGTTGGGTAATGCTAGTGCTTCTTGTATATGATTTATCACATTGTATTTCCAGGGTAGCTTTCATGCTAATGTTTCTCCACATGTGTTGTTGGTCCATTAGGGTAAGGGCATAGTCAAGTCTAGTATTTCATGCAGTTATCATATTCATTAAGGGATTCATTCATGCATTCATTTCTTTGGTCATTTTAGGGTTTCATCAATGCATATTAGGGCTTTCTTTAAAAAGGGATATTCAATGCACCTAGGGTTTTCATATTCAACAAGCAATGTTAGGATTTCATTACCCAAGGTTACCATCTTTAATAATGCAAGGGTTTCCACCTAGGGTTTTTCACTTAGGGTTTTCTCTGTTGGAAATAATACTGAGAGGGGGGGTGAATCAGTATTATCAAATTCTTTCAATATACCTTTCAAATTTAACCTTTAATTTATTCTTCAAATGTTGATCATTAATATGTATGTTAGTACCATATAATAATGAACAAGAACAAGAAAAACAGATAGTCACACCAAAGAACACCAGATATAAGGTGGAAACCCAATGTGGGTGAAAAACACCTGCTGCAATATGTCTCTATCTTCTTTCAATTAGAACCTTCTTTTTACAATGATTTTGTATTGGTTCAGTCCTTTACCAGTACGCAGGCTGCAACCTGCAGAGAGCTACAACCCTCGCTCGTTTTCCAGTCTCTCCTGGAAGGGAGCTACAACCCCCTAATTCTTTTCTTCCAAGGACCACGTTTCATGAATTTTCTGACTAGATCCATGAACATCAAATAATCATCAAGTACATATGAATCACCCAATCTCCTTTTACAATTGACCAATGAATCAACCAATAACTTCTCAGAATGCAGTAACCAGAACAACAATACCAGTAATCTAAACCCAGAACTCTTCAGCAATAGATAAAAGGCAGCCAACAATAATTTTAAGAAAAGTTTGCAACTTCACCAATAGAAACCTATGGATATCTGCAGCTCTTCTGTGTCTAAACTGCGCAAATCCGCACCTAATCCTTCATCTACTCTGCGTACCTCCACACCTACTCCTTCTGCTGCACTGCGTACCTCTGCACAGATCCGCACTTGTACTGTCTGCCTGACAGCGTACCTCCGCACCTGGTCCTTCTGTTCCTTTGCATACCTCCGCACTGTGCCTTCTTCTGCGCTGCGTACCTCCGCACCTGCACCTTCTGCTGCACTGCATACCTCCGCACCTGCGCTGTGGATCGCCTGTGGACCTCCGAATAGAGCCAAATTATCAGTCTTCCAATATGCCACAGACTGTTAGATCCACAGATCTAATCATGTGCCCAAGAGATCACGACCTTTCAATAGATTCGCCTTACAGTTTTCACCTTGATTTAGATTTAGCTTTTAAACCGATCACCAAAATTTTAGATCTTAAGATATTCAAATTTCACAAGTGTATAGCCAAATTATCTCCTTTCCTTTTTATAGGCTAGGCCTTTGCTCAAACCATGGTCCAAAACCATAGAGAACCGATACAAGGGACCCAAAACCGGGGTTCAATAATTTAGATGCTATACCACAGACCAAAACCATAGGATCATATAGGATGGACTAAATACCATGGACCATTCATAAGAATTTCCACGTGTGCACGCTTCTCTACATTGAAGTGAGTGAAATTGAGGTCCGCACCTTTTAAACGGAGCAGCTACGGGTATGTCCGCACTTCTTGGTTGGGGAACCTGTGGGTCCGCAGCTTTTCTTAGGTTCACCTGCGGGTATTTCATTTTCTATGATTTTGAGAGCCTGAACAGAGATCTTCCACTTGAGTGAGTTTCCATCATGTACAACACCTATGCCATAGCGCCAAACCAGAATCATAATGCCAACAATCTCCCCCTTTGGAGTTGATGGCAACCCCAAGATCCTCAAAGCCATTCTCCCCCTTTGACATCAAGGGCAAAGGGTTATGCCCCCCCTGAGAACATGATAAAATCTCTGCTGTGCTGATCATGCTCCCCCTGACTATAGACCAGATCTACAAAAGAAATTCTCTTCAAAAAGAACCATAATCCATCATGACCTTGACAAAAGAGATAGAGACATATTAGCAGCAATATTCAGATCAACATCCATGTTCTCCTTCTGTACTTTCTCCTCCAAGATCTTCTACCATAATGCCAACAATGCATTATTAGAAGAATATATGCTCCCCCTGAACCTGTGCCATTCGATCTTCGACCAATCCATAAACCAACAAATGTACGCGTATACCCCATATGAAACTCGCGTACAACCAAAAATCTCTGAAACAGATGAGATTCAACAACAAGGTTATGCATCAACTACCCCCAGCTTTTTCCTGAGGTATTCAAAGGTCTCCCTGGGCAGTGGTTTGGTGAGTATATTAGCAACTTGTTCCTTAGAAGGAACATATTCCAACTTGACCTTTTGTTCAAGCACTTGTTCCCGAAGAAAATGATATTTGATAGGTATATGCCTGGTCTTTGAATGCATGAATGGGTTCTTTGAAATGCTGATAGCACTTGTATTATCACATAGGATGGAGATAGGTGGAGTACAAGTGATTTGAAAGTCCTGCCAAGTTTGCATCATCCAAAGAAGTTGTGTGCAACAAGATGCAGTAGCCACATATTCTACTTCAGCTGTAGATAAAGCAATTGAACTCTGTTTCTTGTTGAACCAAGATACTAATCTGGAACCCATGAAGAATGCAACTCCACTAGTGCTTTTTCTGTCATCCACGCTTTCGGCCCAATCTGCATCTGTATAAGCATGAAGTGTGAGATCTGTATCTCTAGGATACCATAAGCCATAGTTTTGAGTTCCTTGAAGGTACTTGAAGATTCTCTTGACTGCTTGAAATCTTCCAACTATTCCTACTGCATGCATGATGTCTGGTCTGGTACCTGTCAAATAAAGTAGACTTCCAATCATAGATCTATAGGTTGGTTGATGCACTGCTGCTAATTCATCATTTGCACTGAGGTTGCATCTTGTAACCATGGGGGTACATACTGGTTTTGCATCTTCCATGCCATATTTCTTCAGGATCTGCTTGAGATACTTGGTTTGAGACAAAAAGATACCGCCTTCATTTTTTTGGATTTGCAATCCAAGGAAATATGTCAGTTCTCCAAGCAAAGACATTTCGAATTCTTTCTGCATCACCAAGGCAAAGCTTTGACTCATAGCTTCTTCATTGCTACCAAAGATAATATCATCTACATACAACAAGTATTAGCAATTTGTCATTTTCAATTTTTATATAAAGATTGCTATCTACTGATCCTTTTGAAAAACCTTGTTGATGAAGACATTTGTCCAAATGATAGTACCAAGCCCTTGGAGCTTGTTTAAGACGATAGAGAGCCTTTTTTAGTCTGCATACAAGATTTGGATCATTCCCAAGAATGAAGCCATCTGGCTGCTCATTGTACACTTCTTCTTCTATGTCTCCATTCAGAAAGGCGGGTTTCATGTCCATTTGAAATACTTTGAACTTCTGAAAGCTTGAGAGAGAAAGGAACATTCGGATGGCCTCAAGTCTAGCAACTGGAGCAAAAGTTTCTTCAAAGTCTATTCGTTCTTGTTCAGCATACCCTTTATAAACAATCTTGGCCTTGTTTCTAATCACTTCCCCATTTTCATTCAACTTGTTTTTAAAGATCCATTTTGTCCCTATGACATTTTTATCTTTTGGTCTAGGAACTAGCTCCCAAGTGTTATTCTTTTCGATCTACTCAAGTTCTTCATCCATTTCCTTGACCCAGCATTCATCTTTGCATGCCTCTTTTACATTTTGTGGTTCAGTGGAGGAGAGAAATGCCAAATAGCTTGAGGCTTCTGCAATTGTTCTTCTTGTTTGTACACCTGCTTCTTTCTACCCCAAAATTTGAGATTCTAGATGATTCTTCTGAACATACCTGGATGGAGTCTCTTCTTCTATCCTTGTCTATTCCTCCGGTGCCTCTTGAGGTTCTTCTTCTTCATCATCAGTCTGATTTGAAGGATGGTCCTCATCTTCTTCGATATTTTCATAATTTACTTGCCTAGGAATGTTTCCTTCTTCATCGACCACCACTTCAATGTTGTCAACAATTCTTCCAAGTCTTTTATTGTAACACTTATATGCTTTGCTGTGGGGAGAATAACCAAGGAGAATTCCTTCATATGCTCTAGGTTCAAACTTTCCAAGATGTTCATCTTTATTCTCAATATAGCATTTGCTTCCAAAAGTTTTGAAATGTTTTACCGAAGGAGTCTCACCATACTAGAGCTCATTAGGAGTTTGAGTGTTGTTTACCCTGACATTTTTTTGTTGAGAATAACAACCGCAGCAAATGCAGCTTCACCCGAGAAGGTTGCAGGAGTTCCAGACTCATTAAGCATAGCACGAGCCATTTGTTGAACCGTTCTGTTCATCCTTTCCACTACTCCTTTTTGATTGGTAGTCCTAGCTGTAGAGAATTCCATTCTTATTCCATGTTCTTCACAAAAATCGAAAAATTCATTTGAGTTAAACTCCCCACCTCTGTCAGACCCGAGGCACTTAATCTTGTGATCTGATTCGTTTTCAACCAAGGCTTTGAAAGATTTGAATTTTTCGAAGGCTTCGTCTTTGTGCTTCAGAAGTCCTATACAAACCATCCTGGAGAAGTAGTCAATAAATAATATAAAGTATTCTTCTCCTCGAGGTGACCTTTTCCTAGATGGACCACATACATCTGTATGGACTAGTTCAAGAGGCTTGCTAGCTGATCCTTCCTTCTCAGGGAAGTTAGTTCTGGTTTGCTTACCAAACTGGCATGATTTTCATATTGTATTGTCCGGAATTTTGATGTCTGGAAGACCACGAACTGCCTGGTATTTGCATGCTTTCCTTATCTGTGAAAAGCTTATATGCCCCAACCTCTGGTGCCATAACCAGTGTTCATCATTCTTGCTCAAATAGAATTGTTTTTTTCCTTCTTCAAATATGTATAAATTATTTGGAGTTCTTATGCCTTTGATCACTGTTTTTCCTGTATCAAGATCATGAACACTACATCCATTTGATCGAAATATTACCTCAGTTCCTTGGTCGCACATCTAACTCACACTCAGTAGATTATGCTTCAGGTCATCAACATACAAAACATTTCTAGCTTTGACTCTTTCTTTCAACTGAATAGTGCCTTTTCCTTTTATGACTGCAGGGTTATGATTTCCAAATGAAACTTTCTTTCCCTTTTCTAAAGCACTATATGATTGAAGTTTTTCTTTATCACCTGTCATATGCTTCGAACATCCACTGTCAATGTACCATTGATTTTCTTGTCCTTCTGCATATAAAGCTATCCCACATCTTTCTCGTTGTGGTTCCTTCATTCTCCATGTTTTGGCACTTGAGATTTGTTCCTTCTGAGTGATCTTCCCAAACCTTCTCCTGCATTCAGAATCTTCATGACCGAAGTTATTACAAATAGAACATTCAATTTCATTTTCAAGGGCCGAAAAGCTGTTATAGGTCCTTTTTGTGATTCCAGTCATACGTCTTTATTTTTGAGCTTCTCTAGTCATGATTGTCTTATAGGCAACACATTGAGCAGTTTTGTGGCCAAATTTATGGCATGAGAAACATTGGCCATTGAAGAAACTCCTGTGATTATCAAATCTACCAGCCAAATGATTGTAGTTCCTATTGGTATCCATTCTTGAGGCAAATTGAGAATGTTTTACCTGTGGCTGGTTGTAGCTTCTGTTTGTCCTTAAAGTAGATTGTCCTCAATTTTCTTGATAGTATTTGTTCATTCTTAAGGAAAACTGTCCCTGATTTACCTGATGATTTCTATTAGGCCTTTGCTCACTCCTCCTTGCTGCATCAAGATAACTTTTGGAAGTGGATGCTTGTGATGCTCCTCCATTATGTCCCAGACCTGTCTTGATTAGTGGAGAACGCTGCACATTGATAATCTCATCCAGAGTTTCAGATCCTTTAACGAATTTAAGATTAATATCTTTTGTTTTCTCAATCTCTTTTCTAAGACCAACAATTTCACATTCCAATTTTTCATGATGTTTTTCCCTTTCAGCCAGTTAACATTGCAGAGAATCAATAATCATATTTTTCTCTTCTAAACAGACTTTGAGTTTAGAGATTTCTTCATAGAAACCTTCTTCATCTATAGCATCCATGTAATCATCATCTTCAAAAGCCATTAAAAGTTTATAATTATTACCTTGTTCATCTTCATCACTATTTGATAGTCCATCACTATCTTCATGAGTGTAATAGCTTTTCTTATTTGCATTCTGTTTCTTGTTCCATCTAACAGGTTCCTTCCCCTTGTCAATCTTATCCTTATGAGGACATTTGGCAGCATAGTGACCTACTCTTCCATAAGCAAAGCATTTGAAAGGTAACTTACCTCAGAATCTTCCAACACCCCGTTGAAGGTTCTTGACAAAATTTGATTCTTCTTCTTCTTCTGACACGTGTCCTGATTCATAGTAGTCTTCTTTGCCTGAAGCCTTGAAGGCAGCTTCTCTCCTATCTGATGGTCCTCCTTTCCTCATTTCATAAGTAGTTAGAATTCTGTGCAGCTGTGACATTGTAAGGTTTCGTAGATTCTCTTTTTCTTCTATTACAGAAACTTTAGATTCAAACCTAGGGGACGAAGATCTTAGAACTTTTTCAACCATAACAACCTATTTTATTTCTTCACCCAAGTTTTTCATACAATTAACAATCTCATCTACACGAAGGAAATAGTTAGCCACACTTTCATCATTATGCATTCTGACATTTTCATACTGAATTCTGAGGGTTTGAAGTTTTGCTCGTTTTACCTTATCATCACCTTCATAGCTCAGTACAATCTTGTCCCATATTTATTTTGCGGATTTATACTGCATAACCTTGACAAATTCTGATTGAGATAGACATCCTAATAGAGTACTGACCACCTTTGCATTTGTTTCATATTTCTTCTTCTCAGCCAGATCTGTAGGAGTTTCTGATGGAAACGTATACCCTGTATCTATGATATCCCAGACTTCTGTACCAAGAGATTGAAGATAGGCAGTAACTCTTACCTTCCAATATACGAAGTTTGTCCCATCAAAAATCGGTGGCCTTATTGATGCTTCCCTCTCATAGTTTCTCATGATGAAATATCTTCCTTCAAGCGATCAAGCTTCTTCTGAAGGTCCTGCTCCGATACCAATTGTTGGAAATAATACTGAGAGGGGGGGTGAATCAGTATTGTCAAATTCTTTCAATATACCTTTCAAATTAAACCTTTAATTTATTCTTCAGATGTTGATCATTAATATGTATGTCAGTACCATATAATAATGAACAAGAACAAGAAAAATAGATAGTCACACCAAAGAACACCAGATATAAGGTGAAAACCCAATGTGGGTGAAAACCACCTGCTGCAATATGTCTCTATCTTCTTTCAATTAGAACCTTCTTTTTACAATGATTTTGTACTGGTGCAGTCCTTTACCAGTACGCAGGTTGCAACCTACAGAGAGCTACAACCCTCTCTCATTTTCTAGTCTCTCCTAGAAGGGAGCTACAACCCCCTACTTCTTTTCTTCCAAGGACCATGTTTCATGAATTTTCAGACTAGATCCATGAACATCAAATAATCATCAAGTACATATGAATCACCCAATCTCCTTTTACAATTAACCAATGAATCAACCAATAACTTCTCAGAATGCAGTAACCAGAACAACAATACCAGTAATATAAACCCAGAACTCTTCAACAATAGATAAAAGGAAACCGACAATAATTTTAAGAAAAGTCTGCAACTTCACCAATAGAAACCTGCGGATATCTGCAGCTCTTCTGTGTCTAAACTGTGCAGATCCGCACGTGATCCTTCTGCTGCTCTGCTTACCTTCGCACCTACTCCTTCTACTGCACTGCATACCTCTGCGTAGATCCGCACCTGTATTGTCTGCCTAACAGCGTACCTCCGCACCTGGTCCTTCTGTTCCTCTACGTACCTCCGCACTGTGCCTTCTTCTGCACTACATACCTCGGCACCTACGCCTTCTACTGCACTGTGTACCTCTGCACCTGTGCCGTGGATCGCCTGCGGACCTCCGAATAGAGCCAAATTATCAGTCTTCCAATATGCCACAGACTGTCAGATCCACAGATCTAATCACGTGCCCAAGAGATCACGACCTTTCAATAGATTCGCCTTACCGTTTTCACCTTGATTTAGATTTATCTTTTAAACTGATCACCAAAATTTCAGATCTTAAGATATTCAAATTTCACAAGTGTATAGCCAAATGATATCCTTTCCTTTTTATAGGCTAGGCCTTTGCTCAAACCATGGTCCAAAACCATAGAGAACCGATACAAAGGACCCAAAACCAGGGTTCAATATTTTAGATGCTATACCACGGACCAAAACCGTAGGATCATATACGACGAACTAAATACCATGGACCATTCATAATAATTTCCACGTGCGCGCGCTTCTCTGCATTGAAGTGAGTGAAATTGAGGTCCACACCTTTTAAACGGAGCACCTGTGGGTATGTCCGCACTTCTTAGCCGAGGTACTTGCAGGTCCGCAGCTTTTCTTAGGCTCACCTACGGGTATCTCATTTTCTATGATTTTGAGAGCCTGAACAGAGATCTACCACTTCAATGAGTTTCCATCAAGTACAACACCTGTGCCATAGCGCCAAACCGGAATCATAATGCCAACATTCTCATAGAGAATGCACCTAGGGTTTTACACCTAGGGTTTTTCACTTATGGTTCTGAACTTGTAGGTAGAGTTTTTCCATCATATTGACATGCCTTGGACAATGTTAGTGCTTCTTATATATGTTTTCTAACATTGTATTGCTAGGGAATCCTTCATGCTAGGGTTTCTCCACATGCCTTGTTCGTCCATTAGGGTAAGGGCATAGTGAATTCTTAGGATTTCATGCACTTATCATATACATTTAGGGCTTCATTCATGCATTCATTGTTCAATTCATCATAGGGTTTCATCAATGCATATTAAGGCTTTCTTTAACAAGGAAATTTCAATGCACGAAGGGTTTTCATCTTCAACAAACAATGTGAGGGTTTCATTACCGAAGGTTATCATCTTTAACAATGCAATGTTTTGCACTTAGGGTTTTCTCCTTGTTTATAAATGGAGTTTCAATGATAAAATATGAAAAACAACTTATAGGAACATTCATTCGTTCATTATCCATGAGCAACACATGCAAAATTTATACAAGTATCTTATTTATACAAGTCTAATGATCTCGAATTCATAAATAAGAAGCCCCTAACATAAAAAAATTATGTGAGATATCGTTGGTTACAACCTAACCAAGATAGCTTGAAGAGAAATAATAATTATTTAGTTTGTCCTTTGCATATGGTGATATACAAAATGCAATTGTGATATCTTGCATTTTTCCATTTCATAAATACAACTTCATTTAAGGGAGAGAATTATATAAATAACCAAACAAACAATTCAATTTCTTTTAATTCTTCCATTATCAACATCTTTAGCCACAAGATCAATACATAAGGTCATGCATGATCAAGTGAATTGAATTGAAGAATGTTCTAATATACATGACAACAACAAGAACTAAGCTTGCAAAACAATGAAGATGATATGAACAACCTGCAAATCAATGAAGATAATATAGTAAGCCTGCAAAATTATAATATGCAATCAAGGAAAAATAATAAACTATAACCAAGAATAAAATGTAACCAATAATGAACTTTTTGGACTTTTTAAGGCACATAATTTAAGGAGGTACTGTAATCATCCTAAGGTTTTTCAACATGTTGCATGGGCCCACAAATTTTAACGTCAACAAACATTAAATTTTGGCTTATAATGATTGCAAATTCTCGTCACGAATCAATTATTATTCATAATTCCTATCACCCTCCTATTCCAATGATTGTCATTGTCGAAAATCCTGATTGTGTGCAAGGGGAATCTCCTATGAGCACAACAATAAGGAATGCTTGATTCAAAATGGTACCCACATTAAGTGACACTGCATGATTACTTCGCTTTCTCCCATATCATACATAGCCTTCCATACCTATATCATTGCATGTAGCCTACTACGTTGGCTCACTTCTACGTTGGCTAACCTACCACTGTTAAACATAAAGGCATGTCATGAGGCAGGTTTTGCACCCTTAAATGCGAAGTCATGAGGCGGGTGATCGACAATGGTCATGAGGCGGTATGATCCACTCCCCAACATAACCATAGCCACTCTAAACTCTAATTAAAGATGGCAGGGTGAAGAATTCACAACGAACCTATCGAATAATTTATACACAGATATCAAAAAATTAGATAGTTTTTGAACAGGCTGGATGGATGGAGTATATTCACAGATTGTAGGGGTACGGTGAGGAGCTAGCTCTAGAATTTTCAATGCATTTCAGGGAGGCAGATTTGAGCTAGAAAGGATAGTGATGCATGTGAGAAAAGAAGCAGTTATAGAAGCAATAGCGTTACCCCATACTGGAAAAGAATGGTATTCCCCTTGAAAACCCCAACCTGATGTTTTACACCAATTCCTTGATCGATGTGATTGACAGGAGAGGAAAAGCATAGGATTTCAGAGAAAGGCATAACTGTTGAGCCTCAAACCTGCACCTTCCTATACACCCTCTCAGCCTTCCTTTTCCACTTATTTCATCCACCCGGCTGTTAAATCATTACATTGTAGTTTAAAAAGAGCTTTTTACATGGTTTTCTGACTATGCTTATGACTGTTGTTTGGTTTAATTTTTTGTTCATGCAGCTGCGGAAACTTGTCAGTTTCCGCAGCCAGCACAGGTTTCCGCAGCCAGCACAGGATTCTGCAGCTATTTTGTTAAAAGCTGTGCTACAGGTGTCCTATGAAGAAACGAGCTACATGGGCAAGCTCCAGGTGACGGATACATGGAACGTGTCCATTCAAATCAGCCAAATCATCCATGGAAGGTCACGGTCAACGAGGGTCAAAGGCAAAGCCAACTAAGGAGTTCAGCGGTGGCACGTCTCTGTTTTGAGCATGTGAGCATTTACGTGGCACAGTCCTCAGCTCATGAAGACACCGGCACACCTGGAGATTTAATAGACATGATGACAGTTACGCTAGATCTCGGCTGAAGGGATCTACGTGTCTTTGACAACACAGTCAATAGCGTAGAATCTAGTTAGTTAGTTCAGCACTTTTCATTATAAATAACGTGTCGATGAACGCTGTAAAGAAGCTTTTGGATATGTAAATTCTGAACTATTGTGTTATCACCCCACTGTTTATATATGTTGTTGTTTTAATATATGAGAAGACTATTCTGAGTTTATTCGTGTGACTACTTGTTGACTGGCTGAAGTGGCAGAGGGCCCCTGCGCACTGAAGCCTTGTAAAGTTTTCATTTGGTTTTATTATGTTCTTGTATCATTAGCTTGTACATAACACACTGTTTGATGTTTCTTAACTCACTGTTGTTTATATTTTCACCTCTGTTTTCTTATAACTGTCAACTGATCAGTTTTTTTTTGCTGGTTTTCTTAGGCAGCCCGGGCAAATTTTCATCTTTTTGATAACTATTGACATATGAGATGATCTTGTCCTTCCTGCTAACTTTAATTTTCTGAAGTTTAATTTCAGTACTGTCTTTTCAAGATTGTGATTTGCTTTTTTTTTTTTTTTGTTATTTAGATATCATACTGCTCATCAATTTACATGGTTTCTTTCTATAGTGAAGTGACTCTATTAGCATGAAATCAGAATATTACTAACTTTAGTGTGATTTAGTTATCATATTGCTTAAACTTATTCATGATTGCTTCCCACAAGGTAGATTGATCTGAAGGGTAAAGGATCAGAAGAGTTGAAGTAGTGTGATTAGTTTCCTTTCTGCAATTTAATTTCTTGCAATTTAGTTATCATATTGCTTAAACTTATTCATGGTTTCCGTTGCTAGGGAAGTGAAACTAGGTAGCCAATTTCTTAAAGAAAAACAACAAGAAATTTCAAGGAAGGAAAATTGATAACCTCTCAAAGTATGCTCTCCTCTTGCACTTAGCGTGATCTCGAGGATCAGAAAAGAGAAAGTTATTGGTTTAATAGTTTCTTGAGTATGCTCTCTTCTTGCACCTAGAGTGACTTGGAAGATCAGAAAGAGAATTATTAGCCTGACTTGAAGAAAAAAAAAAAAATGGGCATGCATAGAGCAAGAGATTCTAGGGGAAGGTTTTTAGCTAGAGCCAAGAGTTCGATTTTTACAACTCCATCTACTTCAAGGAATAGACAAGAGACACCTCCATCATCTCCAACTTACACTCCTAGCCCTAGGATTCCTGGAATTCAAGAGGCAGTAGTTGACTCTCCCACACCTTCCATCGAATCTGAATTAGAAAGAGATCCTTTCCTTCCTTCTACAGAGAGACAAATTGTAATTGAAGAAGTAGAATCATCTGAAGAAGAAGAGGGAGAAATTCCTTCTCGTTCACCCTTAGTAGAGGAACCAGAGGACTCTGAAGTCTCTAGGGAAACTACCATGACAGAGGAAGGAGCAAATGGATTTGGTAGAGGTAGAGGAGGAGGAGGAAATAATGGAGGAGGTAGAGGTAACATTGGGGGAAATAGGGATGGAGATAACTCATTCGGATTTCCTATAGTCGATGAGGACTCCCGAGCCACAATGAAAAACATCTCACCATCTGTCCTCCCAAACTTCCATGGGTTAAGAAATGAGGACCCTGAAACATTTCTATTTGAGTTTGAGGTTGTGTGTTGAACTTATGATTATCTAGAAGACTCTCAAAAACTCAAACTGTTTCCTTCAACATTGAAAGGAGCAGCCTTGAAATGGTTCATGGGATTACTCACTCAATCCATTAGGACTTCGAATGATATGAAACAAACATTTTTGGATAGGTACCTGGACTATTGTATGCCCACCAATCACAAGGATGAGGTATTCAAAATGGTGCAAAGAGAAGATGAAAACTTGGAGGATTTACTTGAAAGATTTCAATACAACCTGAAAAGAGCAAAAATGAGTAACTTAGATGAGGAGACCTTGAAAGCCCTTCTATTAAAAGCCATTAGAGATGAATGGATAGATATTTTGAACATGATGGGAAAAGGAGACATATCTCAACTTCCACTTCATGATATAGCAAAGCTATGTGTCCATCTCTCAAGGGGGAAATCTAAAACTCAAAAAGGGCCTAGAGATCCTTCTCTCATCAGAGCAAACAAATCTGCAACTGGATCAGTAAGTAGGGCTGAGATTGGCAACATGCTTGATGAATTCAAGACTGACATCTTAGGGAGTCTTAGTGAACAACTAGACACTCTTAAGATTCACAATAAGCAGAAAGCAGAAGTTGAGGCTTTGGCCATCTTTTGCCCAAAGTGTAGAAAGAAACATGCTCTAAGGGAATGTCCCTTGGATGCAAAAGTTGTAGAAACATGTGTAATTTTTTCAGAGAATCATGAGACCAAGGATTGTCCTTCAATTCCTGGGCTCAAAGCTGTCTTTCAAGAAGATCCAAATACAATCGAGTCTCTCTGTTTTGTTGCAAGGAGACCTTGGCAGGGGCAACAAAATCAAGGGTTTAACAACTCTATGAATTTTCAACCCCCACCAAATTGGAATCCTTGGCAACAACCTTGGTCCCAACCTCAAAATCCTTTTCAATCATGGGTACAAGGTATGCAAAATCCTTATGGGAGATTTGCTCAATTTTATCAATATCCTCCATCTTTTCAAAACCAACAACCTCCACAACTTCCAAATCAAAACCCACAACTATCATTGCCATTTCCACAACAACAACAACCTTCTCAACAGAATCCAAATTCTCAACTCTTGCTTCCATTCCAACAAAAGTCAAATCAACTTCCTTCTCAGCCATTACCAAACCCCAATAAAAAAAACCCTAAAAATGCTTACATGATGGAAGTTCAACAATTTCCTGCCTATATGATTGTTCCTCTCAATGGTGTACAACTTAGATTAGGTAGAGTCCTAGATAAGCCTTCTATAGATGCTCAAAAGAAAATCATTTCTGAGGAAGATTCTCTTGAAGCCAATATGGGTTCTGAAGCATCTCTTCAAAACCCAAGCACTCAAAAAGAAAAAGAAAAAGAGTTAACCCCCACAACTCCTATAGTTGAGCAACCTGCATCTTCATCCACACCTCCTTTTCCTGAAAGATTACAAATTGACAAAGGGGTGGAAAAACAAATCTTGTTGCCTGACTATGATTTTCTAGATGAATTGAAGAATGGATATATCAATATTCCCTTGTTACAAGCCATTAAAGAGATTCCTATTCTAGCGAAAACAATAAAGGAGTTGAGTCTTAAAAGACCAGGAAGGAAACCAAGAGATACAAGAAGAATCCACATGGTAGGAAAAATTGTAGATATCATGATGGGAAAAATTACTATGCAGAAGTATGTAGATCCTGGTAGTCCAATTGTCAAAACACATATCAATGGGGTAGAAATACCAAATACTTTGATTGATTTAGGGGCCGCTATCAACATCATGAGTAGATAGACTATGGAACAACTAAAACTTCCTAATCTTCTTTTTACACCTACTTTATTGCAACTTGCAGATCGATCAATTATTAAACCAGATGGTGTATTAGAAGACATTTCAGTCTCCTTAGACTCTTGGGAATATCTAGTGGATTTCATGATTTTAACTCCCAAGAGTAATCTAGGAGGACATCCTCTCATCTTAGGAAGACCTTGGCTAGCCACAACTGATGCTTTTATCAGTTGTAGGTCTGGGGATATGTATATTTCTGATGGTAATTCGACAAAGAAGTTCAATATGTATCCTCCAGCAAAAGCAATTACAGAAATAGGAGATAATGAGTGGGTTGATGATGAAGATACTATACAACCCGTCTTTACCATTTCTGAGATCAGTGAAGATAGTCAAATTCTGAATACATTAGAAAACTTTGTAACATCTTCAGAATATGACCACACACAATTTCATTTGGATTCTGACATTGAGTGTCTATCATCTAGACAAATGTCTCTTTTCTCTATGGAAGAGTTTGGTAGTTCCGCCATTGAGATTTTTCCAGGAAAAACATTGAATATCAACAAAAACCTGGAAAAATCACAACAGGAAAAGCTAACCAAAATCTTGCAAAAACATTCTACTTCATTTGCATGGGAGTATACCGATATGAAAGGTATTGACCCTAAGACTTTCATTCATCACATCTACATTGAGGAAAACAGTAGACCAATCAGACAACCTCAAAGAAGGATGAATCCAAACCTTAGGGAGATAGTGAAAGAAGAGCTCCCAAATTTACTTAATGTAAACTTCATTTATCCAATTTCAGATAGCCGGTGGGTTTCTCCTTTGGTTATAGTACCTAAAAAGAATGGTAAATGGAGGGTTTGCATTGATTACAGAGAATTGAACAAAGCAACTTTGAAGGATCACTTTCCTTTACCCTTTATTGATCAAGTATTAGATACTTTAGCAGGCAAAAAGTATTTCTCATTTTTGGATGGTTTTAGTGGTTACAATCAGATTCAGGTAGCACCTGAAGATCAGGGCAAGACCACATTTACTTGTCCATGGGGAACTTTTTCTTACCGAGTACTGCCTTTTGGATTATGTAATGCACCCGCAACATTTCAAAGGGCAGTACTAGGAATCTTTTCTAATCTAATTCATGATTGTGTAGAGGTTTATATGGATGATTTTACAGTTTATGGTAATTCATTTGAAAAGGCATTAGAGAATTTGGAAAAAGTCCTTATAAGATGTAAAGAAACAAACCTTTCATTAAGTCATGAGAAATGCTTTATGATGTTTACTGAAGGGATTGTTTTAGGACATCATATTTCAGCGGATGGGATTAAAGTTGATAGATCAAAAGTTGAAGTCATCTCCAAGTTGCCTATTCCAAATTGTCAAAAAGATGTTAGAAGTTTTCTTGGATTTACTGGATATTATACAAGATTTATTGAAAACTTCACCAAAATAGCATCTCCACTCTTCAAATTACTTACAAAAGACTGTGAATTCAAGTGGGATCCTGATTGTCAATCTGCATTTGAAACTTTGAAAACAAGAATATCTGAAGCACCCATTTTGAGAGGGCCAAATTGGAAACTTCCTTTCCATATTTCTACAGATGCTTCAGATACAGCTCTAGGAGCTGTGCTGGGTCAAAAGGATTTAGTTCCTTATGCCATTTACTACACCAGTAAAAATTTGACTCCCACTGAGTTAAAATATACTGTGACTGAGAAAGAGTTCTTAGCTGTTGTTCATGCAATCAACAAGTTTAGACATTATATAACAGGCTATGAAACTTTTGTCCATACTGATCGATATCTCATGAACAAACTTGTTACTAATGGCAGAGTTACAAGATGGCTTTTACTTTTACAAGAATTCAATATTACTGTGTTGGATAGACCAGGGAAAAAAAATACAGTAGCTGATTTCTTGTCTAGAATCCAAAATACTAACGAAGATTCTCCTGTAGAGGATAAGTTTCCAGATGAATATTTGTTTGCAGTAACTACTAAGACTCCTTGGTATGCAGATATTGCTAACTATTTGGTTACAGGGAAGCTACCTCCACACTTATTTCCTAATGAGAAAAGGAAAATTATTCAGGAGAGTTCAAATTATTCATGGATTTCTAATGAATTGTTTAAAACAGGGCTAGATTGTGTGATCAGAAGATGTGTTCGGGAAGATGAAATACCTGACATCCTCAAGGCATGTCATGATGAACCATGCGGTGGACACTTTGCTGACAAGAGGACAGCCTATAAAATCCTTTCTTTAGGATATTATTGGCCTTCTCTCTTCAAAGATGCAAAACAATATGTCAGAAGGTGTGACAGCTGCCAGAGAGTTGGGAGACCGACTCTTTCAAATGAAATGCCATTACAGCCACAGGTACTCATCGAACCCTTTGAAAAATGGGCTTTAGATTTCATTGGACCCATTAATCCACCATCTAGACAAAAGAAATATATATTGGTTTGCACTGATTATGTCACTAAATCGGTAGAAGCCAAGGCATTGCCTTCTGCCATTGAAAATTCAGTTGTTCAATTTCTTTTTGAGGATATTTTTACTCGTTTTGGTGTCCTAAGAGAAATTGTGACAGATCAGGGAAGTCAATTCACATCTAACTTGATGGAGAAGCTGATGGAAGAATACAAAATCAAGCACAGAAAATCTACTCCTTACCATCCTCAAGCAAATGGTCAAGTGGAATCTACAAACAAAGTTCTTGAGAGCATCATCACCAAAACTGTTCATCTCCACAGAAGAGATTGGGCAGAAAGGCTTCCTAGAGCCTTATGGGCCTACAGAACTACATGGAGGAACACAACAGGACATTCTCCCTATGAACTTGTTTATGGGAAAGAAGTCCTGCTCCCCATTGAGTTTCAAGTCAAGACTTTCAAGATGGCAGTTCAGTTGGGGATGAATCTATCAGAAGCCCAAATGCACAGAATGGAGCAGCTGAATGAGCTAGATGAGATCAGACAAGATGCAATTTTAAGGACTGATCTAGTTCAACATCAAAGAGCTAAGTGGCATGACAGATATATTAAAGAGAGAAAGTTTCAAGAGGGAGATTGGGCTTTACTATTTGATTCCAAGTTTAAAGACTTCAAAGGGAAGTTTCAGACTCATTGGCTTGGGCCATATGAGATTGATAAAGTCTTTAACAATGGAGCAGTAAGAATCAAGACCATTGATGAATTTCAGACTCCTCTTATTGTGAATGGCCACCGATTGAAAATTTATCATAAGCCACTTTCAAAAGAGGAGTTTGTCAAAATGTTCCAAGAGAATTCTGCAATAAGGCTGGTGGAGAAGAATCCTTCTCTCCCACCAGCCTAATCTTTGTTTCTTTCAGTTTAATATATATATATATATATATATATATATATATATATATATATATATATATATATATATATATATATATATATATATATATATATATATATATATATATATATATCTGTGTGTGTGTGTGTGTGTATAAGCCTGAAAACCAATCCCAGATTGGCGGTTTTATGCAGAAAATATAGAGTGAAAATCAGGGACACCTGACACTATATTTTCCAAAAAAAATCTCCTCTCCTTCTCTTTCCATCTTCACTACATCTCACTTGTCATTTCACTTCACCTCCATCTCATTTTTATCTCCATTTCACTTCATTCCACTTCATTTTCACTTCATTTCACTCATTCCATTTCACTCCATCAATAAAAAGTCCCCTTCAGGACTATCTTCCTTTAGTTAGTTCTTTTCTAACTATCTTTGTGCAGAAAAGGGGGTGTTGTCTTAGTTTCCGCAGCTGGGAAACCGTTTCCGCAGCCAGAAACGATTTCCACAGCCAGCATCACTCTGTTTTCAAAAATACAATCAACTTTTAGTGCCATAATCATGAAATATAGGTGTAATTGAGCTAAAGACATGGGGCATCTTCAAGATATCAAAGAAGAGCAACTGGTTAGAAGCCTTGAGCAAGAATTGACAAAGTTTCCAAAGGTATGATAAAAAATCTTTATCAAATAACAATTAAAGTCATAATTACGTATAGTCATTAAACCATAACAAGTTCTCCTATGTGCAATGATTTGATATATTAGCCCACTATCACTCTTATTCCGCGATATCACTCCACACACCTCGCATTCATTTCCCTAACGGTCTCATGATTACTCCGAGTTTGAACTGAAGTATGACTGCACTTCTAGTTATTACCCATACTCTTGAGACGTGACCTATTGTGTTACGGCTCTTCCCAGCCGTAGTTTCCGCAGCCGTCTGTTGAGATGTGTAAAATCTCATACACAGTCATCCGACTCGAAAGAATCCTACCGTTACTCCACTCGCTTATCACTCCACTCATACTCCACTTATACCATACTCCTTGCATGCGTCCACATTTCATTTTATGAACTCGTTTACCACTGCTCACCCACTGTTCCTCCCGTAATTCGGGTATTTCCATTCACTGTTCTCTATTTCCGACTGCAGTCACTACAGTTTGCTCTAAACCCCGATTGCAGTCACTATAGTCATCCTAAACCCTGACTACAGTCATTACAGTCTATCCTAAACCCTGTAACAGAGCTATTTTTTCCCTTAACCCTCACACGCAGAAGAACTCTCAGTGGAATTTAAAACAGAGGATGGGAAAATTACTGAGAGCTGAGCTGGAAGGACCGAAATACTTGGAGGGTTATCCTCAAGTTAAGGAATTGCTGAAGAAAGTCAGATGGCTACGATTTATCCAGAAGTTTAAAGGCTATAACAAGGAGGTGACCAAAGCTTTTGCAAGGTCCTTTAATGGACAAACAGTGGAGGTTGGAGACTTGAAATTCACAGTGACCGAGGCCACAGTAGCAGCTGCCACGGGCCTACCTCAAGAAGGTGAAAGGTGGTTTAAAAATAGAAGTGTGGACAATCAAATATGGAGAACCATGCTACAAAACCAAGGTATGGATACAACTGTATTTACAAGAGGCATCCATGTTCATGTATTAAAAGAGGAATGGTCTAGTCTGCTGTTAGTCATCCAGAAATTTATCACGTGTGAAGGTCGTTTTGGCTCTATGTATATGTATCATGTCAGACTGATGATCAATTTCATAGACGGTCACACTCTTAATTTGCCTCATTTTCTGCTATCAAGTTTGAAAAGGATGAGTTTTATAGTTCAAAAACATGTAGGCAATATTGAACCTCATATCTACCACCATGGGCTCATAAAAATTCTTATTGAGGATCAGTTGAAAAAAACTAAGGATACTTGGGGGAAATTCTTGACAAGAAACTACTTCCAAGAGCCGTATGAGGCCTCTGGAAGCAGTCCACCAAAGATTCCAAGGAAAAGTAGGAGGAAAGAAAAGAACATTACAATCCAAGACTCCCCTACAATATAAATTCAAGAAACAGTCCAAAAAGAAAAAGAAGATAGAGCTAAAAGTAAGAAACAGAAGAAGGAAAAAGGCAAAAGAACCATCCAAGAAGTCTATCCATCCCCTGAGCAATCCATAGAAGAGGATTATCAACCTCTGTCAGAAATATTAATAGATCTTCAATCCGCTGCCATAGCCAAGAAAAAGCAAAAAGGAAAACAGAGTGCACAAGAGAAGAGTACTAGTTCATACTTAAGAAGGAGCACTAGGCTAAAAGGGAAGGGGAATAAAACCAAAGAAAAACAGTCTCACTTTATTGATTTAGATGAAGAGACACTTGAGAAATCTCCAACTCAGCCAAGCATTGAGTCAAGTCCTCCACGTGAGGAAAGCCCTTTTCATCCAGAAAGAGAGAGCAGTCGTCCTCCACCAGATTTCGAGTTTAGGCCGAGAAAGACACCTGAGGTAGATTCTAATCAGCAAGAGGCATACAATTACTTGGAAACGTTAGAACAATCAGCTGCAGGACCAAGTACCTCTCTGCCACCTGATGCACAAGTTCAGTCTTTGAAACAGGAAATATTTGAGTTAGAAGTCCTAAATAGGCATATCATACAGGAAAATGAAGCACTCAAAGAGCAGAGTAAAGTAGACAAGATTGTCCATGATAACACTATGCTCCATTTAGGACTGTGGCAATAGAAAAACAGAAAACTGAAGAAGAAATGCAAAAAGTTAAGCAGAGCATTGATTAACCTCAAGTTCAAATGCCTAGTCAGGAAGCCAAGGATGATGTTAGCATCAAGGAAGAAGAAAAGAGGGCTAGATGTCCTTGCAGAAGCATCAGAACATATGGATTAGAGGGAAATAACTCAATTTTGGTTGCATGAGGTCATGCAACACCTTCACAGTTGGGGTATGTTGAGCCTCAAACCTGCACCTTCCTATACACCCTCTCAGCCTTCCTTTTCCACTTATTTCATCCACCCAGCTGTTAAATCATTGCATTGTAGTTTAAAAAGAGCTTTTTACATGGTTTTCTGACTATGCTTATGACTGTTGTTTGGTTTAGTTTTTTGTTCATGCAGCTGCGGAAACTTGTCAGTTTCCGCAGCCAGCACAGGTTTCCGCAGCCAGCACAGGATTTCGCAGCTATTTTGTTAAAAGCTGTGCTACAGGTGTCCTATGAAGAAACGAGGCACATGGGCAAGCTCCAGGTGATGGATACATGGAACGTGTCCCTTCAAATCAGCCAAATCATCCATGGAAGGTCACGGTCAACGAGGGTCAAAGGCAAAGCCAACTAAGGAGTTCAGCAGTGGCACGTCTCTGTTTTGAGCATGTGAGCGTTTACGTGGCACAATCCTCAGCTCACGAAGACACCGGCACACCTGGAGATTTAATAGACATGATGATAGTTACGATAGATCTCGGCTGAAGGGATCTACGTGTCTTTGACAACACAGTCAATAGCGTAGAATCTAGTTAGTTAGTTCAGCACTTTTCATTATAAATAACGCGTCGATGAACATTGTAAAGAAGCTTTTGGATATGTAAATTCTGAACTATTGTGTTATCACCCCGCTGTTTATATATGTTGCTGTTTTAATATATGAGAAGACTTTTCTGAGTTTATTCGTGTGACTACTTGTTGACCGACTGAAGTGCCAGAGGGCCCCTGTGCACTGAAGCCTTGTAAAGTTTTCATTTGGTTTTATTATGTTCTTGTATCATTAGCTTGTACATAACACACTGTTTGATGTTCATTAACTCACTGTTGTTTATATTTTCACCTCTGTTTTCTTATAACTGTCAACTGATCAGTGCTTTTCTACAGGTTTTCTTAGGCTACCCGAGCAAATTTTCATCTTTTTGATAACTATTGACATATGAGATCATCTTGTCCTTCCTGCTAACTTTCATTTTCTGAAGTTTAATTTCAGTACTGTCTTTTCAAGATTGTGATTTGCTTATTTTTTTTTTTGTTATTTAGATATCATACTGCTCATCAATTTATGGTTTCTTTCTATAGTGAAGTGACTCTATTAGCAAGAAATCAGAATATTACTAACTGTAGTGTGATTTAGTTATCATATTGCTTAAACTTGTTCATGATTGCTTCCCACAAAGTAGATTGAGCTGAAGGGTAAAGGATCAGAAGAGTTGAAGTAGTGTGATTAGTTTCCTTTCTGCAATTTAATTTCTTGCAATTTAGTTATCATATTGCTTAAACTTATTCATGGTTGCTTCCCACAAGGTAGATTGAGCTGAAGGGTAAAGGACCAGAAGAGTTAAAGTAGTGTGAATAGTTTCTTTTATGCAATTTAATTTCTTGCCATTTAGATATCATATTGCTTGACTTATTCATGATTACTTCCCACAAGGTAGATTGATCTAAAGGGTAAAGGATCTAAAGAGTTTAAGTAGTGTGAATTAGTTGCTTTGTTTTTGGTTTGAGTTGCTTTAAGTTCAGTTTTTACTTTCCTTTCATTCAGCAGCAAGGATATTGGGCCATTGTCATTAGTTCACTGTTTGATGCATTTACTTTCTCTTAAGAATTGATTTCAGTTTAGTTGTTTTAAAGCTTTCTTCTTGAGCACTTTCAAGTTTTAGAAAATCACTGTAGAAACCACCATCACCATCCATACTTCATACTTCACTTTCATTTTCACCATCACACATTAGGGAAAGATAAATCCAAAAATAAACTAAAAACTCAAAAATGACAAAAGATTAAGGAAATGGTTATCTAGTACATATAGTACACTTCACTTCGTCAGTTTACGAACCCTGGATTGACATTTTAAATAGCAATTTAGATCACACTAAATTGACCAAACAATAACCACGACCCTGGGATGATATTTCATTCCTTGTCCAAATATTTTTCACATGCGAAGGGAGGTATCTTATTGTTTATCAACAACACATTCAATTATTAGACCAATTGCATCATGGAAGGTTGGTTAACATGCCTTTTTCCATACAAAAACCCTAGAGCATATGGCCTAATCAATACATAAATCTAAGCGACCATTGGAAACCTTGTCTGACCATGCCCTCATTAAACATTTTGTGGGTAGTGTGCTGCAAAAGGAAAGGATAACCTGGGATGACATGGTTGTAAGACCATTGCATGTAGATGTTTCTACCCTACCAGAGGATGCCCTAGCAGATACAACTCCAACCCCTGACCTCATAGTTGCAACTCTACCGCATGACCTCACAGCTGCATCAATTCCTACAGAACCTTACCATATGGAAAATGAGCAACCCAATGTTCAAATTATGAGGGTCCCTTAGGACTCTGCTTCTAATTCGCCACATAAAAATATGAAAAATATGATGATGATGATGTAGAAATCTTGGGGAGTAAGCTTTCCACAAGAATATTGAGAAGATATAGGAAATGCCAACAATGGTGGCAATAGCCAAGAAGAGGAAGACAACACAACCTCATGTTGCTACACTTCCTGAAACCCTCTTCATTGTTACAAAGAAAACAACAAGAAATATTTCCTCTAATTCTAAATAAGAGCATATATAGGATGTATTGATGGAACAAGGAGTCATGGAGCAAGGATTCATGGAGCAAGGATTCATGGAATAAGGATTCAACCACCTTGTTGACACAAAAGAGCCAGTTGACGAGGTTTCCCCTACTGATACACAAATACCACTAAAAAAATTATTTTAACTCGATGAGTACGAATGATAAGTAGGCCCACTGTATAGAGTAGAGGCCCTCACCTCAATTTCACTGATATATGGGAGTGATAAAGAGGAAAAATCAACTGCCCTAGAATTGAAAAAGAATAAATAAACCACACTATAATTGAAAAAGAAGCAGGTTCAAAATAGTAAGTGCCCCTTCATATATTCCTCTGTATATTTCATTTTTAAGGAAGAATATGGTTCTCCATATGAAAAATAAATAAATTGAAAACACAGTTAAAACCATAATATATGAGCTCTAAGAAAAAGAACCTTTTGAAAAATTAAATTGTTTGGCCTAGCTTGGGACTCCTAACCATGGGTTTCATAGATATACTATGTCCTCAGATCCAAGGAAATATACCCCTCGGAAAACAACATACACATGACGTTGTCGTGCAAGAAGAGGATTAGAAACCAGATATAGCTTAGGATTCTACTTGTATAGTTGGAAGGATGGTAGAGGAAAAGGATATCTAGGTGGACATCCCAGATCCTTTGATAGAGGAATCAAAGGATAAATTTGCCTAGTTGATGGCCTCGTATGAGAAACAAGGCAAGAAATTGGCCAAAGACATTGTTGTGAAAATGGAGGATTATGGACCAGACATAGCTCACAATTATACTTGTATAATAGGAAGGATGGTAGAGGAAAATGATATTTAAGTGGACATCCCAAATCCTTTCATAAAGGAATCATTGGATAAATTAGGCCATTTGATGGCCTCATATGAGGGACAAGGAAATAAACTAACCAAAGACACTATTGTGAAAAAAAAGGGTTAGGAACCAAAACAAAAGATGGTAGAGGAAAAGGTTCTTAAGGTGGAGACACTAGATCTTTTGATGAAAGAAACAAAGGATAAATTAGCATTGTGGATATCATCTTATAAGGAAAAATTAATACCTTTGTAAAAGCACAAAAATATAATTCATTACCTTTTTGATAAATAGGAAGAGTATATAAACAAAGTTAAAGGAGAATATAATAGCACAACGGTTGAGTTGCAAAGGAAGGTTACCAGGATGGAGTATGAGAATAAACAACTTGGAAAATTAATGGATGGTGTACTTAGTTTTGGGCTCCTTCAACCAATTACAACATGTAATTGACAGAAATATTTATGATGTTTAAAAATATTGCTATCATCAAGTATAAGCATTTCTAGTCTAATACCATAAATGGATTCATAGAAGCATACATGCCATGTACGAATCTAGAAAAAGACTTGCTCTGTGAACTGTACTGACACAATTTTATTTTTCCTTTTAACAAAAGATGGAATCTCAACCCTTATGTAGGTGATGTCTAGTTGAGAGCCGTTGTATCTTACTTGAGGAATCAAGCCAGTTCGGGGGAAACTCTTAAAATTAATAAAGAAAAAATTGAGATAAATATTTGGGTTAGAGGAGAATTTGAAATACCTCGACAAGTGATACAAGAACAACAAGAGTGGGCCAATTTTCCATAGGAAACACATATTATCACTAGGAGCATGTAGTAGGAAATTGCATATTTCAAATACCAGATTCAAATATTTCAAACTACCATAGAAGTAGGATGTAAAGCAAGGTGGGATGCCTAAGGAAAACAAATCTAAGTTAGATACCCATTTCACCACAGTAACTTAAATATGGCCTTAACAATGGTTTCTAACTATATTTCTTACATGAAATAGTGTGGGAATAACTAGATCGGTTTTAGTTTCCATTATCCAATGATCTGTCTACCAACAAGGGTACATCAAAAGTCCTATAACCTGAAAAAATAAATAAAACAAGAGTTTGAATCTTGGAATGAAATTCAGGAAAGAGAAGGGTATCTCTGTCTTGATGAAGTAAGACACACTAATTATAGTATCAACAATCTTCATGAATACCCCCCTTCAAACTCAGATTCAGAGTGGCTGATCTGTTCTTGCTGTCATTCTCCCCCTCACCATTACTGACAGTTAGTGGCTCACCATTGTTGACACTCATTGCCACTGCTGTGAAAAATCATAGTAAACAAACGAAGAATTTGTGTTGTTGTAATATATATTATTCTCCAATAATATATCATCATTAGTAATTAGCAGTTATCAAATACTGCTAAAATTTTGTTTTACATGTTTTATAACATTTATGCTACAATTTTTGTATGGAACAACCCTGTCAAAGTTATCTTTCGTAACATATTAAACAATCAATGTATTGCAAGATTGAATATAAATGAATGGAGTTATTTACTGACCTTAATTAATAATTGGGACAAATTTCCCAAATCATCAAACATAGTTTCACCACCTATCAAACATACATGAACATATTCAACACAACAATAATACACTAAATACATGTAATACACTAATAAATATTAAAATAAAATTTAAAACAAATATATCACAAGAAACCTTGACAATCATGCATTACTGGAGTGAAGCCAACCTCACTAGTTGAGTTATTCAAACTCAAATGGTTCATCTTCATTGTATCGATATTCAAATCAATTTCTAATCTTGCATTATGTTTTTTGTTTTTCTTCTCTTTTTTGTGATCAAGAAACTCTTCTTCCTCTTAAAATATGCATGAAAAGCACCCGGCCCACATGTGAACTCATAATCCATAATATGAAGATTGTTGGCGTCATCCAACACTTTTTAAACGAAGGCAATCAATTGTTTAGTCTTGGTCAAAGTAGCAAGGGCATTGTTTTGAAGCAGGTTGTTGATGGTGCTGGACCTGCCAACATGTAAGGGGGATCTCCCCGGTAAGAATTCCCATTTATACCTCAGACCATTTGGTGTAGGAGTCCTAGTAGTGGGTCAGAAGGTAATGCCTTGACCACAATGTCGCACAGAGGAAAGTAAGATAACTCTATAAGTAGCAAGGGTGTGACTGATGCAGAGAGTCAAGGAATGTATATGGGAGGTTCCAACTCTTTGAAGGTAGAGGAAGGTGAAGTTGAGTTCCAGGTTGAAAGGGATCAGTCCCAACTCGACTAGGAACACACCACACAAAGGAGATGCACAGCTTCCAGCGGAGCAATCCTCTCAGATGCAGCAGTCACAACAACAAGGTAAGATAACACAAAGAACACTCACGAATCAGTCTGAGACGAGTGTAACAGTTGATATAGCAAGGTTCATGAGAAACGTCTGTCTGATGTCTAGAAGAGCAGTCGATATGGATGGTGACAACATTAACAACATATGCAAAACATTAACAAAAATATTCATATAATTCCATACAAATCAGTTCATATACAAGTATGTAAGTTAAACAACATATCTCATTAAGGCAACTGGAGCAGTGCTACTACAATAAAAACATATGCATGAAAATGTGTTGGTTCTTATTATTAAAGAAGTGTAAGTCACAATCATACAATACAACATATAAACCTGCTAGCCCCAACAATGGAATGTTACAGCCACATATGCCTACTCCTCCAAAGAGATGTACTAGCTCCATGCAGTGGAGAAGCTAAGGTGTGTTCCAATACTATCCAAGCCTTCTTCAAGATAGTCTTAGTAGAAGCTTTGCTGACAAAAAGCCTATACAATGAGTTATGAGGGAATATTTATAGCAAAGGGTGGGGTGACCCTTGACATTCCACTTAACAGTTCAACTACCCTCATGACTCTTCACCTACTCTATGACTGTTACATCCAACATTTGACACTTGAATTACACTTGACATGACTCAACATTACAATGCACATGTACTCATATGAGACAACATGGCTCGAGCAAGCCTTGCAAGACATCACTGAAACTCGATCTGTTGTGATGAGACGAACTCTTTGACATTCTTGTGATGGTGAAGGTGGGGAGCTGATGCCAAGCTTGGTCATCCTTGAAGGTGTGCATGCACCTCATGGTGAGATCTCGTTAAAGCTAACTCTTGCCTCCATTGCAGTCGATGCATTAGTTTAGACCCTTCATCCAACTCATCTACTAACATATGCATGGTCTTCTTGGGTATGATTGAACCGGCAACACACTGATGCATAGTGTTTTTACTGATCTTCACATGTGTTATCCAAATTGGACGCTAAAACACTCTCTAAGTTTTCATGAACTCTTTAAAAATCATGCCAAATATTAAAAGTCCTATAAATATCAAGCTTATCGGTGATATCCTCGTAACAGTTGCAAGTTGTGATCACGCGAAGCAACGAAGATTGTCGGTCAAGCGCGCAGACCTTCGGCCCATGGTAATGCGTGCTGTCGCAAATTAGCAAATCCAGAGGGCATTTCAAAAAATAGGGGTAGTTTCTGATATGCGATTAGCGAAAAGGAAAACCCCTCAAAGAAGTAAAGGCCGCAAGCACCTAGACCTGAAAAATCATAAAATACAACGGATATCGCTCGGATTCCGTCAGAAGAAAGATTCCACAAAAACCGGAAAAATATTGGAAGGGCTTCGAGCGGTAAGCAGTTTCAACTGAGTCCTGCCCGATGCCATTCAAGGGTTGCCACATGTCCGATGGAAGAGAGAGAAAATCGCTCACATCGGATGGGTAAACATCATGTTACTTACTCGCCCGATATGAACGATGACCGTAAGATTTGGAGGCCCCAGATTGACGGCGGAGACGCGATCCAATGGATGACCGGATTTGACAAGGTTAACAGGCAGAGTTGTATAGGATTTGAAGTCTGATTTGGATGATGCATGGCAGAGGGTCGTGTTTCACGGACATTCCTTGAATGAACAGAATAAACGGCCACGTCCAAGAGAACTGACACTCATGCATTATGAAATAGGTGGCCACCTCCCTGTGAGGTGTTATACAGTGACTGATTACGCAGAATAGAGGGATTCAAATGGATAGAGGCAGGGGAACCAGAAAGCCAGGAAGTGAAGAGTCGGAAAGAAGATTGGCTTTAAAGCCACGAACTGATAGAGAAAGAAGTAATCAAGTTAGGAGCAAAAATCAAAGAGCAAAGAACAGAGAGAAGAAGTTGACCTGACCTGCAAAAAGCAAAGGCAGCATCGAGCCTGAGTTAAGACAGAGACAGAGAGAGTCAAAGAGTTTGTGAACTCTAGAGAAGGCTTGAGAGGTTCAAGCACACTCCTCTGTAATGCCTGTCATGTATGAGTCTCAGATTGGGCTCATACTACTGTGACCAATAGAAGTCGAGAGTTAGTAAAGAGAGTCTGTGTACTCCAGAGACTTGGGGGATCCAAGTACAGTCTTATTGATTTATACTTCCTGAGTGAGACTCAAATTGAGTTCATTGTTGTAAAAAATCTGCTTTGAAAACATAATAGAGAGGCCACCACTAAAGGCTGGACTAGGAGATGTAGCCCAAGAGTATTGGGTGAACTCCTTATTAAACTTGTTGTGTTTATATGTGTTGTCTATTATGTTTTCCTTAACTGCTTCATTGCATGTGTATTTCACAATCTTATCGATCCGTTGCATAAAATAACATAGGCACATCCATGCACATGAGTCTGTAATACATTATTGTTTGTATTAGATCAATTACGGATCAAGTGGTATCAGAGCACTAGGTTGCTAAGGTTAGACAAGCTTGTGCTGGATTTTTTTGTTGAATGCTAACTAGATCAAAGCTTAAATTATGAGGAGAGTTGATTGAAGCTAACCTAGAAATTGGAAGAGTCTACCCTAAGAGGAAAATGGTATAAGAAAGTCCCTTGGAATCAGAGTCCCAGTTCATGGACAGTTTCATGACCATGAGGTCCATGGTAGAGGAAATGCATAGAGAGTTTAAGAAAGGTCGAAGTAAATATTCTTCAATTTCCCAGCATGATAAAGGAGTAGAAGAATCTCTCCTAAATTACTATTCTAAAGGCAAAAGGAAAGAAGAAAAACTTCCCACACCTCCTGATAATCCTAAAAATAAAAGAAGAAAGCATCTTTGATTAAATTAGATGTTAAATTTGATTTGCCAATATATGATGGAGAGTTGAATGCAGAGAAGCTGGATAATTGGATTAGACAAATTGATGTGTATTGTAGGGTGCATAGCATTGATTCAGACAAAAGTAAGATTCAACTGGCTAGCCTATGTCGTGGAGGAACTACCTTGGTATGGTGGGAAGGTATAAAACAAGCTGACATGAAGAAGCATGGTAAAATTCTTTCTGTCTGGAGTGAATTTGTTTCTGCAATTAAAAAACAATTCTATCCACTAGCTTATATGCAGCAAACTATGATGAGTTGGCAAACTCTTCGCCAATTGAAAGGGCAAAGTGTACAAGGTTACACCCAAGAATTTAGAAAAATAGATTTGATTCTAGGCATTTCTTTAGACTCGCCTAAAACTCTGATGAAGTATATAGGTGGTCTGCACAGCTATTTAAAGCACACCCATTCTCATGTTTAACCCTACTAACATAGATGAGGTATCTATTCAGGCTACACATCTAGAGGCTAGAGGCAAGAATGTGAACCTAGAAGTTGGGGGATCATCAAAACCCACTATAAACAAGAACAAGGAAAAGAGAAAGTAGAAATGGAAAGAGAGGAAGACCAATGCTTTACAAAAGACCAAACCTTCATGCACTCACTGCAAGAAGGATGCGCATTGTTAGAGCATGTTTGTGATTTCCCTTAAATGTTCTGCAAGATTAGGCACAAAGCGATGTAAAAAATTCATCTTACCATTGAAGGATTGGATTTCTTTCTTACTCCGTGGAAAATCAATATTTTGAATGGCCTCCACCCAAGCTAGATCGATACGGATGCCCTCCTTTGATATGATATGCCCGAGAAGCTTGCCTTCATCCATAGCAAACAAACTTTTCTTTGGATTGAGAGAGATGCCATACTTCCTACAACGCTGAAATAAAATCTTCAAATGATAGAGGTGCTCTTCATTCGAATTAGAGAAAATTGTTAAGTCACCAAGATAAACAACTAGAAAGACATCCTTTTAATTGGCAAATGCTATATCCATTGCCCGCTGAAAAGTTGCGACAAAATTTTTCAATCCGGAAGGCTTCTTTGCATAGTGAAAGGTTCCCCACGGAGTGGTGAACGCTGTTTTGTCTCGATCATCTTTGTGGACCAGAATTTGGTTATAACCTGAATAACCATCAAGTAGTGACATCTTTGATGCTCCAACTACTCACTGAAGTATGTGACCCATCTTGGGCAATGGACAATTGTCTTTCAAGGAAACTTTGTTCGGATTTCTAAAATCAATGCATAACTGAATCTCACATGTTTTCTTGCGCACGAGCACCAAGTTTGAAATCCAATCTGAAAATCTTATGGGGACTATGATACCAGCCTTATACAACCTATTTAATTCCTTCTCAATTGAGGGCAAGAGCTTCGGATTTATTCTTCTTAGCTTCTGACGAAAAAGGCTTTTGATTTGGTTTGATCGGTATGACATGCTGAATTATGTTCGTATCATATGCCTTCAAATCTGAATAATCCCAAGAAAATATATCAGTGAAAGAGGATAACAAACAGATATATTTTTCTCTTACATGTGGAGGCAAAGCTTTTGATAATTTCACCATCTTGGGATTTTCAGCTAATCCAATGTCCATGTCCTCAACTCCTTTCTCGGTTGGCTGCAAGCTTGGTTTTCTGGCAACATCATCCTGATCAAAGAGTTCCTCTAAAGGTATTAGACCCTTAGGAATGATGTTATCTTTGAGCTGCAAAAGTTCCATTTGATTGACTTCTATATCCACATCACCGTCATCATACTCCATATCAATAGAAGTGTCCTTGAACTTATCTTTATTTTGCAGAAAATCATTGATCTCATCATCATCTTGAAACACTTGTCAATATCGTTGATTTTCCAGGACAACTGGGCGGTGTTTCACATGAATCTCAAACTTGTTTGAATTCATTGGAACTTTCAGATTACTTGCTGCTGTTGCAAGCGAATCAACAATGATATTCTGAGCACGAGGAACACAAGTTAAAGTATAATCTGAAAATACTCTCAAAATATCAAGCACTGCATTTTGGTAGGCCTGCATTCTAGGATGTTTTGCTTGGTATTCCCCTTTCACTTGCTTGATAACCAGCTCAGAGTCGCCATACACTAAAATCCTTTTGGCATTCAATTTTCTAAGAATTTTCAAACCAACAATTAAAGCCTAGTACTCAGCCTCATTATTTGAACAATAAAAAGCTAATTTATAAGAGCATACCCTTACATTGCTAGGCACTTTGTTTGGAGTGAAAACAGGGTTGCGTATCCAAATGCCAATTCCAACACCTTCCCTTCCTACTATGCCATCAAAATCCATGACCCACAGGCCTGCATCATCCTCTTCCAAGTGCTGAAACTCTGTTTTTTCTTTTTCTCTTCCTTGTTGTCCATCATTATGCTGCGGCTGTCGGCCAGTTGATTGCTCAACAGTATTATCAAGTCTTTGTCTTTCTTGCCTTAAGACTTCTCTAAAAATTTTAGTGATCTTGGGAATGCCTTCTATTTGAACTATCTGGCTATCTACATCATTAAAGCTATCTAAATACAAAAAAATGATTCTAAATCATTATGTACATAGTTGATTGGATGATTTATCGGTTTCTTCTTTCTAGTGATCATGTACTTCATCTTTTGTTCCCGATATAGTTTCCTCATCTGACCGAACACGGGAATGGTAGCATAGGAGAAATCAAGTTGCATTGTCCCTTTAATCTTCGCTCCCCAAGATCTAGAAAGAATCATGCCAAATCCAGGAGGTATGTCCGCCACGACCACATCCATCAAAACATTTTTAGCCAGAATCTGATCCAAACTAACCACCAAATCCTTGATAAGACCAATGCACCTTATTCTACCGGAATCGAAAGAGTAAAGGTCATGATACTTCCTTGTGATATCCAATCCCAATTTCTCCATGATGGCCTTAGGCATGAGATTATGAGAGGCTCCAGAATCAAACATAGCATTATGTAACACAAAGTCATGCACCTTAAGACTGATATAGAAAGGGGCTACATCACTATCTTGAGACTGACCTTCCAATGTTGGCCCAAAGATCAGCTCGGGACTGTCATCCTCCACGTTCACCATGTCAGATGATGGATCTAAACTCAAAATATTAGACACCTGACCTTTATAATTGTTGTTCTTCATCAATTCAGTCAAAGGAATGGATATCTTCAACTTAGCAATTTCATCTTCTAAGTTAAAAACTAAAACATTTTCTACCTCTTTCGCTGGAACATCCTTCTTTTCAATTTTCTCCTTTGACCCACTTGCCTGATTGGATTTCTCATTTGTTGATGTCGTTTTGCTAGTGTTAGGATCAGTTGTCTCTTTTCCCTTTTCTGCACATTGGAAGGATAATTCTTTAATGTTGTTGCCTCCTTCCTTTTCTGAATTGGATTCACAGGCACATTTCTATTTCGGAGTGAATATTGTCGTTGATGAGCTGGCAAAGCATTCATGTACCCTCTTTGGTATTCATCAGACTCTTCTTCAAGAACTGTCTCATTTGCCAAAATGAAATTTTCATCCCGTTTTTCAACTAGATTCTTAGAGTACTCCTCATCTTCAGTGATGAAAATTGGCATATCATCGGGTGTAAAGAAATGATTTTCTTCACCAATCACATTCTCCTCTTCCTCTGACTCCGGACCAAGTACAACATTTTGTTGTAAAGGTGTCTGCACTTGCTGCTGGGCTGCTGGATCTTAGGCTCGCTGCTGTCTTTGTTTGATCCTATATTGGGGCTGTTGCTGGCCACGGAAGTTAGGATTTCTTACTTGTGGTTCAGACTTATCAAGCTTCATCCTATCAAGCATCTGCTCCACCTTCCTAAGCAATTGATCTAACAAGGAAGACTCTTATTTTATTGTGACCTTCTTTTCAGCTCTTGCTCTAGCACTCTTGGCAAGCAGATTTGCTTCAACGCTGATCGCAATCTTCTGCATGTCTTCCAAAGTAGCCGGATCTCTCTCTCTTAATTTATAAGCCATATCATATCGAAACCGTCTAGAAAATTCATCATGGCTAGCCCCATGGGTGGCTTTATATGATCAGGGATTGCATTGTAAACTGAATTGAATCTAATACAGTAATCCTGAACGGACTCACCAACATTCCGCTTGATGTTCTCATATTCGGAAAGGATCTAAAGAGGCTTTTCCTTGACTTCCCAGCGATCTAAAAACTGAGTCTGCAAATTAGCCAATGTAGTAATACTTTCAGCCGGTAAAGCTCTGAACCATTTCCTTACTTCGCCACCAAATGTTTGTACAAACAGTCTCATTGTCACATTTTCTGCATCAATCTCATGGAGATCGAAGAAATCCGTCATTCGGTCCACATGTTGCTGAGCTGTAACACCGTGAGGAGTGCCATCAAACAAAGGAATTTTTCTTTGATAATCGACTGGCATATCATCCAAAACTTGAGGCAGCGCAAGGGGTGAAAAACGAGCCGCCATTGCTCTTGGTGGATTTACAATCAGCCTTGGAGATGTAGGGGGAGTAGGTGCAGTTGATGTATGGGGTGTATGAGGAGGTGTATGAGGGGGTGAACGGGGAGGGGAAGCAATTTTGGATGTCCGGGGAGTAGAAGGAGTATCTGGAGGTGAAACCACTGCAGATTTTTGATCCGAGATAGTAGACTGCGGAGGGAGGGTAGGAATGAAAGGGGGTTCGGTGGGAATTCTCAAGCTAGATGCTATTGCAGATGCCCCAAGGGTCGCAAATGCAGTCTCTAAGAAATCAACAATATTAGAAGCCACAATTGAGGTTTGGAGATGATTTCAAGATATAATCATCAATGGATTTATTGACCCTTTCAGTTTCAAGATTTCTAATAAACTCAGGATTTAAAGCAATTGAAGCAACAATGCTTTCAAATTTGGTTTCAAACAAAGACAACTCAAACTGCTCATCAAACTCAAGATCCTCAAGATACTCAAAGCCAATAGGAAACGATTAAGCTTTAAACATGGGAATGATGGAACTTCCTTGATGGAGTCTTGGAATCAGATTGGGATTTTCATACATAGGAGGGGGATCAGGATCTAGATTTGCTCTGGTATGTCTTCTAGAAGCCAGTGTGCTATTATTTCCAAGGAATCAAATGGACATTAACAACTTGTTTAGCCTATCAAATTCTAAACTTATCATCCAAAAGCTTAGAATTATCAGATGTATTGGGGTAATCTGCTAGTTAGACTTTCCGTTTATAAGACTAGACTGGAGATTGACTGAAGTAGCTTTTATCAACTTGCGTTGATGCAAATCGAAAGCGTTTCGAAGGCTACCTAGCTAATCTTCAGACTCCGTCTGTAGTTTATAAAATGAAGAATACTAACAAACAAACAATTTGCTTCCCCAGTATGGTCGCCACTATGTTAGAGCCTAGATTTACCTCAGGCTAAAAAGGTAAGATTCTAGGTCCACATCAAACCACGCTCAGCCTGGTAGCTAGCCCTACCAGGTCAGGAGAGGGCTCTCTCTGGGTCAATCTTAGCAAATTATATTCACTAAAGGCTTGAGATGACTGATTTAACTACTGATCTTAGGCTAGGTATAGGTGCAAGGGAGTTTGATTTGATAAAATGGAGTTTTGTTGGCTCAGCTGGAAAGATAGATTTTGGGGTGCGGGGATTGAGGCTCAGTCCTACAGGGATCTCAATGGGGCAAGGTAGGCAAATGAATTTGGCACTCTAAATCAAGTGAGATGGATGGATCAGACAGAGGAGGAGTTGAAGAGGGCAAGAGAAACCATGGATCCTCTCCAAACAGATGAAAACATCAAATAACTAAATCAAACTTCAAGTAGAGCATTACACTTTCAATGGATTCTACTTACACTCTTGTTTGTTTAGTTCAAAAGAAATAAGATAGATAATGACATACAGAAACAAATTCAAAATTACAAAGAGAAGCACTGTAACACAACAAATTTCCACATGAATCCCAAAGAGTACTGCAAATCCTGGTCTCAATTCCTTAGCCAAAATGAAAATATGAATGTACAATGAAGTTCCTTTCTTTCTCAAGAGTCCAACCATGCTAATGACTGAAAAAAAACATAATATAGACAAACGTAGCTCCTCCTTTCCTCTAGGGGTCAAGCTCACATGTTTAGGAGCTGATCCAACTAATTCTAAACTAAGAACTAGAAACTAGGCAACATAACAATATGCCTCTAGAAACAAGGGAACTGATTCATTCAGTTTCAAACAACCTTTAAACTGATGAATCTACCTCTACAAGTGAAAATTTAACCTATTTACATCATGATCCATTAATGTTCATCAAATTACATCACAAATTTTCCATTAGGAAAGTGAAAAAGTCAAACTATCCAAAGCTGGGCGAAAAACAGAGCAAAACTGGGTCAAACTGACAATTTTTCCTGTATGCGTTGCGCCTGATTCTCTATGCACGACACTTGTTTGGACCCACTTTTGGAGGCCTTCTCGGTGTTCAAATGAGCTCCAAGTGTGCTTGTTGGAAGGTCTGCCTGTCTACTTTCCAACCCAAGTAAAATTTTTCAATTTAGCCTTCATTTGCCCTATCAAAAATCAAATCTCCCAAGACTGCTTCCTGTGTGTCAAAATAGGGGCAGTGAGGTCATTTTTTGAGTGTTTTTGACCTTTTTGAGGGCTCAATACCTGCCCAAATTTCTTGGCCATAGGTATGCAAGCATAAATTTTCATGAAAAATCCAGAAATGCAAAGTTTTTTTGATTTGGAGCCTTCTAGCAAAAGTGAACGCCATGTGGCACGGCGCATAGGGAGGAAAACTCTGTTTTTTGGTGCAAAAAAATTCCAAAATGAAAAAATTGTTCCAAATTTCTTGAAATTTGGGTTGGACCTTCTCTATCAAGAGCTATGTTGGGCTAAATAGGCCTCGACCAATATCTGAAGACGATCATGCTCCTTTTGCCTCTTTTTCCTCTTTGATGCCTCCCTTAATTTTGCCTTTAAATTCCTTATTCGCGCCTTGCAAACTTTATTCCTTGCCATGTAATGAAAAGCCATGTGTCTCAGCAATGCCTTCTCCTTGTCGGCCTTGTTCAGTAGTCTCTCTAAGTGGATGTTGGCTCTTTCAAGCCAAGACTCTCGATCGGCATTGATCTCTTGCTCCAATGAAGTGAACTCCATCCTCCTCCTTTGGGCAGCTTGGCGATTTTCCCGAATGTTTTGTAACTCCATGATGACTTGCTGATCTTCAAGCTGCTTATTCCTCTGCTCCAAGCATTTTATGATCCACTTTTCCCTCTCCAAGTTGAGGGACAAGGCCTTGATGTCTTCCTGCTGCTCTTGGATGATTTCTCTAAGCTTCGCATTTTGCGGGCCCATATCTGTATCATCACCCTCAATGAGAATGAAATCAATCTCTCGCTCACCTAAAGGCCCCTCATCCTGCATTGGCCTCTTGCCTTTGCCCTGAACCTGTGCTGCTGATGTCGAAAGCAAGGCCCCTTCCACCCTAGGTGGAGATAACGCTCGCTTTGCTACAATGAACAATTGTGTAGTGCCCTTCTGATAAGTAATAAACACCGGCATAATAGCAGTCTGTACCTCGTGGCCCTCATGCTGATAAGAAGGTCCACCTATCTCATGCAAAGCCTCCGAAGGTCCCTAAGGAGCTTTGAAAAACTCATGAGAGATGAAGTCCTCCCAAGTGATGCCGTGTAATCCAAGCTGATGAACAACCACAATTTTGATGAGAGAAAAATGGTAAATACTATTGAACTGCTGGTGAGGAGTCTTCTACTACACTAGGGTGGTCATCCTCTCTATGTTTTGGCATATGAAGTAAGGGATGTTCATCATCTGTACTTGGGTAAAATGCATCAGCAGCCTAATATGATAAGCATATAAATGGGAGAACCGGCCCTCACAGCTGAAATACTTCATGATTAGTTTCATTAAAGGAGCATATTCATCTTTGAGGTACCGAAAAGGAAACACCCTCTTGAGTTGTCTCAAAAAGCCGGGCTTCATGTACAGTTCATAATGCTGCCGATCAATTTCTACCTCTTGTTCCATGGCTCTCCAATGTTAGGTATGCCGGTTGCTAATTAAATGGATTCTAGTGTTAATGTGAAAGTGACACCAGCTAGAGTGGCTTGATCACCTTGTAAATGCAACACAAACAGACGAGCCAACTCATGATGAAACTGAATATTAGCAACCTTCTCACAAAATTCATAACATGAATGATGCTGAAAATAAGAGATGGCAAGAACGCAGGCTTGTAATTCAGTAAGGGTGGTTGGTTCTTCTCTAATATGTCTGCCACCTCTATGATGCCTCCTGGGTCCCTCCGTGGGTGTGTCATTTTGGGTCTCCTCTTCATAATCATATGAAGGATCCAATGCCATGTCTGTTGGTAGGTAGACTGTCTTGAAGAAATAGGTGCTGATATGTCACACTGTCTTGAACTACCTTTGATGATGTGTTTGACCTCTGCCACCAAGGGAAAACAGTGAAATGAGGGACTGTAAGGGAAGGGAAAAATAGTGGGGCTTTTAGGGACTGTCGGGATAGAATCTAGTTAGGGAAATATGGGATGTTTTGGGAGTTTTTGTATAGGATTATGGTTTGGAATTTTACAATTGGGATTTTGGGAAAGGGAACTTGGGATAATGGTTTAGTGAATTTAGGGGATAGGGGAACTTAGGAAATAAGAGAATCAATGGTAAAAAGGGATAAGGGAGTGAACTTGGTGGCAAAACAGTTATCAAAACCCTAGGCAGCAATTTTTGTTTGAGGAACTTCAAATGGTAGGGTTTGATTTCTTTAAGAAATCACCATGAAACAAGCACCATGAAGCAAGCATCCAACTTGGATAGAAAATGGTAATGGAGGCTCTACCTGACTAATCCGTGCATTTTTGGGCGATTTGAGCGAGTTCTGGAAATTTCTGGGCTCTTTGGTTGTATGCGTCGCGCATCTAGCCCAATGGGCTGCACCCTCCCTATGCGCCACGCCCGTGTTGTTTTACATTGCACAATGAGGGCCAATGTGTCGCGCCCGTGTTGTTTTACATTGCACAATGAGGCCCAATGCGCCGCGCTCGGTGAGTGCGCCACGCCTCCTACCCAGTGCGCTACGCCGACAACTTACAGCAAGTTTCACCCAAACTTCACACTCACTCACCAAAATCGCTTTTTCTTTGCTTCTTTTTGCTCATGGAGTACAAATGAACTTCAAACATTTGGAGTGATGATTTATATATGAAGCTTTAAAATTTTAATTTGCCAAAACCCACTTTCATAATGTTTTGCAAATGACTTTATCTTCAAACTCTGTTTTTTGCACTTTTTCACTTCATTTGAGTTTTGTGATGAAAAAAATGACCTGAGCTTTACTTGTTTTGCAGGTGTTGGAGCTTCTGGGCTAAGGAAAGAAACCAGGGTGCAGATGAAAGAATTTACAATGAGGAAAACAACATTTTCATGATTTTTTACAATAAAAGTTAAATACTCTATTTTTTCCTCAAAATAGAGTTTTGAGGAAAAACACATTTTCAAACAATTGGTGATGAATTTTATTGATATTGAAACCTCCTCATGTCCTACTGGCAATTACTAGACACTCTGAAACATTTTTTGACGAAACCCTAATGAAACCCTAGACCTAATTGACAATGAAACCCTAAAGACAACCTTTGCAATCTTTGAGATAAAAAGAAGACTGTATATGCTTTTAAAATGAACAAACATGAGCCATCAGGTAGATCACATGAGGGAAATTGGAGGAATGCCACTCTTGTCAGATGATCTATGCGCCTAATGGAATGTAGATGACTGGGCAGGACTCCTAATATTAAATGCAACAAGAGGATTTGATCTCTGACGGAGGGATGAAAATACCGACTCTAACACGCATGATGATCAACACTGCTAGATTCTACATCCAGAGCTGAGGCCTAAGAAGTTCGATGGCAAAAAGAAGAAGACTGCTGCAGATATTCCAAAGGATTTGGGGTCAGACTCAGGTGATGAAACAACAATTGCAGCCACAGGTATAAAAGGTAAAAATTCTGAAGCATCTACTAGTAATTCTACATAATCTACTGATAATGAAGAAAATGGGAGCAAAAGACATGAGATTTTTCATATTAGAGTTATTTCCAAGCATCAAAAGATTGATACTTTGTTTTATAGTGGCTCACAAGTAAGTTTAATTTCTGAAGCAATTGTAAAGAAGCTGGGATTACTAACCACACCTCACAAGAAGCCATATCCATTAGGTTGGTTATGTGATAAAGCAAAGGTACAAGTGACTAGACAATGTAAACTTAGGTTTTCTTTTGAGTCAACATTTGTAGATGAGGTTGAGTTAGATATAGTTCCCTTGGATATATGTGGAATTGTTTTAGGAAGCCCTTAGTTTTATGATAGAAAGGCCATTTTCTATAGAGCTGAAAACAAGTATCAACTCGTTAAAGATGGAATCAAATATATTGTAAGAGCTCATAAACACAAGAATAATTATACTCTCATAAACTCAGGGCAGATGAAAAGAATTTTAAAGTCATGCAAACAATTTACTGATGGTTGTAAATGAAAAGAAACTTGATAAAATCAATGTATTTGAGGGTTGTAATGCTAAACAACAAGCTGATGTAGAAAAAGTTGTTTCAAAATATGATATGCTATTTCAAAAACCTAAAGATCTGCCACCCAAAAAGGAAATAGTACATGATATTAATTTCCAACAAGATGCTCCATTACGTAACATCAGAATGTATAGGTTGTCCACTTTAGAGAATGTAGAAATCAAGAAGCAGGTACAAGAGTTGATCGAGAAAGGTTTCATAAGAGCTAGCACATCACCATGTGGGTCTCCAATTGTCTTGGTGAGAAAGAAAGATGGCTCATGGATAATGTGCATTGATTACTGAGAACTGAATAAGATAACAATAAAAAATCGTTACCCCTTCCTCGCATAGATGATCTATTAGATCAGTTGAAAGAAGTTGTTTACTTTTACAAGTTGGACTTGCATAGTGGCTACCATCAGGTCAGAGTTGCAAAGCAAGATGCATGGAAGACTTCTTTCAAAATGAAGCATGGATTGTATGAGTGGTTAGTGATGCCTTTTGGCTTAACTAATGCTCCTGCTATTTTCATGAGAGTAATGAATGATGTACTCGGGCCTTTTATTGATGATTTTGTCATTGTATATCTAGATGACATTCTTATATTTAGTAAAACATGGGAAGAACATTTGAAGCATGTAAAGCAGACTCTAGATTTTTTGAAAAGAGAAAATCTTTATGTTAAGTTATCAAAATGTGAATTTGGAAAAGCATCTTTGAATTATTTTGGTCATATTGTAGGGGGTGGTGAATTGAAATAGATCCCTCTAAGGTTGCAGTCATTGTAAACTAGCCTAAACGCAAATCTGCTACAAAAGTTAGAAGCTTCCTAGGAGCAGCATAGTATTGGAGAAAGTTTGTTGCTAACTTTTCCTTGATTGCAGCTCCCTTACATGCTTTAACAGGATTGAAAAAGGTGTTTCATTGGGGAGGAAAATAGCAGAAAGCCTTCGACACCTTAGAAGAAAAGATTAGTACAACACCAGTACTAGCACTGCCAAATCTTCAAAGACCCTTTGAGATTGAAATAGATGCCAGTGACTATTCCATGGGAGCAGTGTTGATGTAGCACGGTAAACCCATATGTTATCATTCTAAGACATTTAATTCTGTAGTAGTTAATTATCCCACATATGATAAAGAATTGTATGGATTAGTACAGAGTGTGAAAAAGTGGAAACATTATCTAATGGGCAAAGAGATAGTTATACATACTAATCATCAACCACTTCAATATTTACACTCATAAACTAAGTTGCAGCAATCAAGACACTATAGGTGGATAGGTTTTATACAACAATTTCATCTTATCATCAGATATAAAAAGGGATACACAATAAAGTTGCAGATATGTTGTCCAGACCAATCATAAATGAATCTACTATACTTAAGAATAACTTAGTATTGCATGAAATCTACATTGAACAGTATGCTAAAGATATAGATTTTAAAGATGTATATGCAACTTTAAGTAATGGAAAAAAGGTAGAAGAATTGGATTACTATATTAAGGACCGACTCTTGTATCATTTGGGAAAGCTATGCATCCCACAAACAAAGAGAGTTAACATAATTAGGGAGGCACATATCAGGTCACTTTTGTGTAAGTAAAATAGTTGCACAGCTGCAAAGATTTTGTTATTGGTCAAAAATGAATGAAACAGTTTCTAGATATGTAAGAGAGTGTACCATGTATGCTAAAAGGAAGCCCAACAATAGAAATCTATGCTTGTACACTCCACTACCAGTTCCTTCTCATCCTTGGGAAAATGTTTCCATGGAATTTGTTGGAGGACTTCCTAAATCTTGAAAAGGTCATGACTATTTATATGTTATTGTGGATAGGTTCAACAAAATGTGTATTTTAATACCCTATAACAAATAGATTACTGTTGAACAAACAAAAAAGTTGTTCTTTTAGCATGTATGGGTTCATTTTGGATTACCCACTTCCATTGTATCTGATCAAGATTCCCGATTTGTTGGGAAATTTTGGTCAAGTCTATGGAAATTGATGAACACCAGACTGCAGAAGAGCACAACCTTTCATCCATAAACAGATGGCCAAACAGAGGTGGTCAACAGGACAGTGATCCAGTTGCCTAGAGGCTATTGTAGCAAGCATCCCAAGCTTTGGGATGAACATTTGTGTTATGTACAACATGCTTACAACCGGGCTAAACATTCTTCTACACAAAGATCTCCTTTTGAGACCTATTTTGGTTTCACACCAAGGTTTCCCTTGGATTTTGTCCTTGGTAAATACATAGCAGTTAATGGACATAGTAATGTGGACAAGGTAGCCAAGTTCATTGAGCAAATCCAAAAGATTCACCAGGCAGTACAGGAACATCTGGAAAAGAGCCAAGCCAAGTATAAGGCAAGGCATGATAAGCATCGGATTGAGCATAGATTCCAAGTTTGTGATCAAGACTGGTTGTATATAAGCAAAGACAGAATGCGAGGTGAAGGCAAGAAGCTGAAGCCAATAAGGTATGGACCTTTCAGGGTACTTGAGAAAATTTGTGAGAATGCTTTTCGCCTTGATTTTCTAGGTTACATGCACATCTATTCAGTAGTAAATGCAAAAAGCTTGAGACTGTTTGAACCTTCATTCATTGAAGATCCCGAAGACTAGATTCAATTGCCTTCTATTGATGGTCTGTTACCTAAATATCTCAACGAATTGTAGGAAGATACAGCTCTGGACAAGAAGGTGAGAACTACGTACATAGGAGATGTTAAGTAACTAAGGATTGGACCCAAAGGTTCAAAACCAAGCAATGCAAGATGGATAGAAATTGGGCAAGCGAGGAATCTATATCCTCACTTGGTTGATGCCTAAAAACCAACTTTTGGTGGTCCAAAAGCTTTTTAGTGCGGAGACCATGATCTAAATTGGATCCTAAAACAATCTCTAAGTTCTCATGAACTCTTTAAAAATAATGCCAAATATTGAAAGTCCTATAAAGATCAAGCTTATTGGAGATATCCTCATAAAATTTGCAATTTGTGTTCAGGCGGAGCAATGAGGACCGTCGGTCAAGCGCACAGACCATCAGCCCATGGTAATGCACATTGTCACAAATTAGCAAATCCAGATGCCATTTCGAGAAACGGGGGTAGTTTCTGATATGCGATTAGCGACAAGTCACTAATCGCATATCACAAGGCAAACCCCTCAAAGAAGGAAAGGCCGCAAGCACCCAGACCCGAAAAATCATAAAATACAACGGATATCGCTTCGATTCCATCAAAATCAGGATTCCACAAAAACTGGTAGAATATCAGAAGGGCTTCGAGCGGTAAGCGGTTTCAACCGAGTCCCGCCCGATGCCATTTAATGGTTGCCATGCATCCAGTGGAAGAGAGAGAAAACCACTCATACCAGACGGGTAAACATCATGTTACTTATCCACTTGATATGAACGACGACCGTAGGATTTGGAGGCCCCAGATCGATAGCGGAGATGCAATCTGATGGATGACTGGATCTGACGAGGTTAATAGGCAGAGTTGTATAGGATTTGAAGTCCGATTTGGATGATGCGTTGGCAAAAGGTCATGTTTCGTAGGCATTCTTGGAGTTAACGGAGTAAATGGCCATGTCCAAGAGAATTGACACTCATTCGATATGAAATAGGTGGCCACCTCCCTGTGAGGTGTTATACAATGACTGATTACGTACAATAGAGGGATTCGAACAGATAGGGACATAGGAACTAGAAAGCCAGGAAGCGGAAACAAACAGTTAGAAAGAAGATTGGCTTTAAAGCCACGAACAGATAGAGAAAGAATCAAGAAAGTTAGGAGTAGAAAGCAAAGAGCATAGAACAAAGAGAAGAAGCCGAGTTGACCTGAAGAAAGCAAAGGCAGCATCGAGCCCGAGTTAAGACAGAGACAGAGAGAGTCAGAGAGTCTGTGAACTCTAGAGAAGGCTTAAGAGGTTCAAGCGCACTCCTCTGTAATGCCTATCGTGTATGAGTCTCATATTTTTCTCATACTACTGTGCCCAATAGAGGTCGAGAGTCAGTAAAGAGATTTTGTGTACTCCAGAGACTTGGGGGATCCAAGTACAATCTTATTGATTTATACTTGCTAAGTGAGACTCAAATTGAGCTCATTGTTGTAAAAACTCTGCTTTGAAAACATAATAGAGAGGCCACCACTGAAGGCTAGACCGAGAGACATAGCCCAGGAGTATTGGATGAACTCCTTATTAAACTTGTTGTGTTTATATGTGTTTCCTGTTATGTTTTCCTTAACTTCTTTATTGCCTATGTATTTCGCAATCTTATTGATCTGTTGCATAAAATAACATAGGAACATTTATGCACATGAGTCTGTAATACCTTATTGTTTGTCTTAGATCAGTTATGGATCAGTGTGTGCTGGTGGTCATGCACATCATCTTGCCGAAGTACATGTTCAGCCCTAGTTGGACTTGCTTCTTGTCTTTACCTTGGTGAGTGTGTTTAATGGGTTGGATTGCATGCATGTACGCAATTGAATGATGCTACTGAATCCCTTGCATGTGATAAACCACACTGCTTACCATATTTTATCCCTGTTAGGTGCTAGGATGGATCTTTAACTTGTCCAACTACAGTTTCATCTGTGAACCCATGTCCCACCCACTATTATTCCTGATCCTGGTGAAACTCATTCGTGTGTCTGTGCAGTTTCATGTTCTTCCTAAATTGCTGCTTCAACACATGCAAATCCTTCTTTGTTACATCTTCTGCCTTCATGCAATCTTCATGTTGCATCGTCACTTCATAGCTGGAGTCTCCGAAATTTCATCATCAATGGACCTGCTTGAGCTTGCAACCTTGTTCCGCCTCCATGTTATCAACAACCCTCCTCTTACATTCGTTGCATTTGGTATGCTGTCTTCAATTATTTTTTATGATGTTGTTGTTTTCATATTTTGATGTCCTTGTCTATGAATAACTTGATGTCTTCGTGGGTATGAAAGTCCATGGACACTTGATCGATTGCATCCCCAGGTGTGCTCTGAATGGTCTCTTCGTCTCTGCTCTCCTAGAAACCATTGTACCCATACTGCTGAGAGGTATATGAACACCTGTGATACTTGGAGACATGGAAACACTCATGGATATAAATCTATCAGTTGAAAACCAAAACAAACATGAGAATTGACTTGTAACATACCTGGGTGAATGATCATGAAGGTTGCGTAATTTCGACCGGGAGGTCGAGATACCAACTTCTAGTACTGCACAAGGCATAGTCCGAGCTATTGGGAGACTGACTAACTACTGGAACTGTGAAATGGACATTCCATTCTAGCTGCTGACTGGTGTGATTGAATAATGCACAATTCCAGCTGGGAAGGATTGCTGGCCCAGGGACATATTTGCGCAATTTCTTAGGCCAAGAAGTGATTGTCCTCCAGAAATGTGTAAAACAGTCTTGAAGGCCAGTGCTTGGTAGGAATGCACAAATCTGGAGAGGAAGGTAAGCCTTTTGTTCCCAAATTGCGCAATGCAGCCTCGGGTGGAGGTAGAGCTCGGGTCAAGGTTGGCCCGACTTGCCGACGGGTGTAGGTTTTAACCCCATACATAAATTACCTACATACGAATTCTAAAACACAGAAAATAAATAATGCAAGAGCAGAACACATAAAACACATATACATAGAGATTTCCCCTGGATCCCAAAACCAGGACTACCAGCTTGATTTTTCATTATGTTCCTTTCAATGTTATAATACATATTTATACATGCCGAAGCATCCAATACCATGGACCAAAAACCATCGCGTCCAATACCATGGACCAAAAACCATCGTGTCGAAAAAACATGTGCGAAAATCATGCACAAAACCATAGGTGGGTCAGCCCAACCTAACATAGGGTCCAAGACAAAAAAAAATCGGGGCGCTGCCCTGAACCCCATAAAGTGGGGTTACGGGTTCCCCTCAAACCCCTTGTTAACTACGTGGAAAGAATATAACACAACCCAACATTCTCCCACTTGTTGTTTTCTTTCCACAGGGAGCCACAAGAGAGCTTAGTCATTTTTCTAGCCCTGAAATGCCCATAGTCTCTCTACACCAAGCAAACTTCTTAGAGCTCACATATTTTGTCAATGCATTTGCAGTATTCTTTAAAATTTCCACCTTTACTAGCAACACATTTTTGTCTTCTATCATATCCCTCACAAAGCGATATTGAACATCAATATGCTTTGTCTTTGAATGACATGCAGGGTTTTTTGCCAAGAAAATTGCACTTTCGCTGTCACAGTCTATCCTTCTAGCTTCCTGTACTAACCCCATACTTGAACACAATCTCTGCAACCAAACTGCTTCCTTTCTTGCATGAGTGGCTACCATGTATTTTGCCTCTGTAGTTGACAGTGCCACTACAGATTTTTTCTTACTCATCCAACTGACTGCACCTCAAAATAGGTTAAACACATACCCACTTGTAGATCTTCTTTGATCTAGATCTCCAGTCCAGTCTCATCAACAAAGACACGAATATCCAACACTCTATCCAATCTTGGTCTTCCTTGGTAGCACAAACCATAATCACTAGTGCCATGCAAATACCTGAAAACCCGCTTCACTGTTGTCTAGTGGTCCTTCTCTGGTTTTGACATAAACCTACTCAATACTCGCACTGCATGTACAATGTCTGGTCTAGTACAGACTATTGCATACATCAGGCTACCGACTGCACTTGCATATGGAACACAGGACATGCCCTCTTCCTCTTCTTGTGTCTTGGGACACTGTTTAGCAAATAACCTCACACCTACGGGGATAGGAACCTTCACCGGTTTACTATCCTGCATATTAAACCTCTGCAATATTGTCTCGACATACTTCCTCTGGTTTAACCAAAGCTTCCTCTTTGCCCGATCTCTTTTAATTTCCATGCCAAAATATAGTTTGCAGCACCAAGATCTTTGATGTCGAATTTGGAGGACAATTAGGTCTTCAAATCCTGGATAACTTCTTTTTCATTTCCAACCAACAACATATCATCCACATACAAGACCAGATAAATAACACGGTCACCAATTAATTTAAAATACACACAGTGATCTGCTTTGCTTCTGGTGAAGCCAAGTCTCCGTATAAATGTATCAAATTTTTGATACCACATCCTTGGTGAATGTTTTAACCCATATAGAGACTTCTTTAACTTACATATCAGTTCTTTCTTACCCTTCACCCCAAAGCCTTGAGGTTGCTTCATGTAGATCTCATCTTCCAGATCCCTGTGTGTTATAGACATATTTGGGCACTACAACCCCAATCACATATGTCCATAAACCAAGGGCTTCTAAGTCCCTAAAAGAGTTTTTTCATACCCTAAAGGAGTAAGGTCAGCTGATTACATCATCTCACAGAAGTTTTCCATGAAAAACCACTCAGAACTGGTTAAAGCAGCATACAGGCTGCCCAGTGCAAAGGGTGCAATGCATCTCACTTGCCACATGAAGAAAGTCTGATGCATACTGGAAAGCCCTTCTGTAGGGTGCGATGAGCAAGAGCAAAAAAATGGCACAAGAAGTTTGCTAGGAGGAGACCCTGAGAATCTTCTAGAAGCTGCTCATTTGACAGTTGCCTCCCTGAATTCACCCAAGGATGAGTAAGAGATCATGAAATCTCCAAGTGGAACCAAGAACTATCAGAGAGATGACACTAATCAAAACCCTAGAAGCTGACTCACCCCCTTGCAAATATCTATAAATGGATCCCTCATCCCAGAGATCCAGAGGTTGGAATTGGGTAATTTCCAAAGAGGTGCTGCTAGTTTCTCTTTGAAGAAATTGTTGGGTGATCTTGCTTTGTATGAGGTGAAGAGGGCTTTCAAGCTAGGAGGATGGTTCTCGGTCAGACCAAGTGATTATAATCCTCTCTTCTATTACTTTACCAATAAATCTATTTGAGTTTTCCTCCATATTCTTGTGTATCTCTGAATATTGTGTTGGTATATGCATTTGTATGGTCAATATATATTTGATCCTATATTGTTTACAGTGATAGATCTCTATGGTTTGATGGTATTATGCCGCTGTGACTCTACAGGTGCTCTTTGAAGCGAGACAAGTAAGGAAGTAGTGGCGGGATTCTGTCAAAGGGGAAAGGAAACAAGCAAAGAGCCAAGCGAAGGACTGAGGTTGGTACTCTTTGCTTATTTCTCATCTCTCTCTCGTAAAGGAAAAACAAGTGACTTTAATTTGTTTATTTCTAAGATAGACTAGCAGTTCTAAACAGACACTAGATTTCCCCATAACAAAATGGCGACTCCACTGGGGAGCGATTAGTTTGATTGCTTGTCTCTATTTGTTTGATTCATAAACAACAAACGGAGCCTGAAGTTAAGCCAGCTAGCCTTCCAACTGCATTTTCTATGCAAGTGCAAAGTAGATCAACGCTTCTTCAGTCAATCTCTGGGTTTGTTTATGAACTGAACAATTGACATGCAAACATCTTAAGTTCCCTAGAGGTAGCTTGAGTAACCTCATCAGATCAAGCCCTGTACTTTGTAGTTACTGACTATCATTTGCTCAGCCTAAATCCCTGAACTAAGCTGCAAACTGTGACCAGAAACCAAGTTAAAGTCTCATCCCTAGACCATTGCACCTTCTCTTCTGGGAAATCTGGATGCATCACACCTCCCATGTGTAGTAGGTGGGATGCATCCCTGTTTCCCTGTGTTACAGGTGCGATGATCAAACAAGACTAGTTCTGCCTCCAGATTTTGGTTTTTTCTTCACTCTCTTTAGCTTTATTCAGGAGTTTTGCTATCTGTTATCAGTAGACCACTCTTGGAACCCCCTTCCTTTTCATCATCCAACCTCCATTGTGAAAAGATTTGTGAATGTTTTTATGTATTTTTCACCATTCATAGTTCTCATTTACAAAATGGTAGCTTAATCGAACTGTCGTCTTTAGATTTGAAAGTGTCGCAAGTGTCGTTTTCAGCCAAAGAAAAGAATCCTTCTCTTTTTGATAGCCGATTACACTGTTACTCTTGTATTTGATCTGAATTAATAGTATTTCAAGTGTCGAAAATAGTTTTCAATTCAAAATCGAAAAGTGTTGTCTTGTCTACCTTTCATTTTTTGAAAAGAAAATCCTTAGTACTGTTGCTTTGAAAGAAGATATAATTCAGATTTGTGCTTAGCATTCTTTTTTTCATTCACACATTAAGAAAGCGGAAAAAAATACATGCATGTGCATTTTCATTTAGACTACTTGTTGATTTTGATTTAGGATAGTGCATCTAGCGTGTGCTCTCTACTCTATGTTGAAAGGATTTCATTTCTCTTTCCTTAGTAGCTAGGATTTTCATTGCAAAAAGAAGATTAAATGACTGTTTATCATCTTAGATTGCATTTTAGGAAATGTATATCTACATCACGCGGTGAAACTTAAAGGCAAACTTCTTAAGAAATATCATCTACAAAATAAATTCAATGAACATAAAAACGCTTTGGAACCTAACGCACAACATCTAGAAGTCTAGGCTAGAGACGTGTTCCGGCGTCGTAAATCCTGGTAACTATCGCTCTCATCGTAGGTTGGGTGATTCCTCCTCTTTGAGACGACAAGTGCCAGTATGGACTTGTGCTCCCATGTACCTTAGAGTATATATTGGGAGCCCACAATAGGCTATATCCTTTATCCTTAGGAAGCCATGTCTGCCACCCTATCGATCGCAATGTTCTAAACACAACATTTGGGAAGATTGACTACCGTACTGTAAAACGTATTCTGTAGTTTTGCGATTGGTTTGGTAATCCCTCTGTCTAGATTTACAAAGTAGTCTCTTTCATTCCTTTTCAAACTCCTTAAAGGAAAAAGGTCCATCTGAGCACTTTTCACTTCAAGCTCATTAAAAATCGAAGGTGACTAGAGTCATCTTTAGCTTTTTCTCGACTCTTAAAAATTGAAAAAGCAAGTTGTGTCAAAGCGTCTAAAATTTATTTTAATCAGAATAACGTCATTGTTCCCTCATTGGTCTTAGGTTGAGAAAATGGAGTCCACCAACCAAGGATTTCCCCTTGGGGGAAATCCTAGTCCTTTCTCCTCTTGGGGAGATGTTGGTTCACCTCATATGGCCACATTGTCCCTTTGAGGACTGACAATCTGCCTGCTGATATGGCTTTTCTTGACCTCTGTCATTCAAAGCATCGTGATTCCTGAACAATCGAATCAACAACTAGATGATACTAGAGTTACTCCCCAGCCTTCTACTTTGTTTGTCTCTCCCTCTCCTTCTTCCTCTTCGCTTGGTGAAGATAGTAAAACTAAAAACCAAGTAACTGAGAAGAAGAAGAAAGGGAAGGAGAAGAAGAAGAAGGAGCCAATGGCAAAAAGGGGCAACCGTGCATCGTCTAGCAAAAATCCACACACTGCACCATCCAAACCTAAATCTCCATGTGTCATGTACAAAGGAGACCACTATCATCGAGATTGTCCTTGCATCCCACGGATCTTAAGGGACTGGTCTCCCTGCTTGCACAACCCGGTGTCGTCAACCTCTGATGATCATGTTAAGAGTACACCATCAACTAGTGAAAATGAAGTCACTGGACAGAAAGGAAAATCTAAAGTTCCCTACAAACTGTGTGAAGGTGATCATGCCCTCCACCGTTGTCCCTTCTTGGACGAAGCTAAAAGAGTCTTGGATAATCGTCTTGCGTCACCGTAGTGACTCCCTCCTAGATACAAGAAACTCTTGTTGAATCCATTGCTAGTTGAAAATTTGACTAACCCACCTTTGTTGTCGGTCGAAGCACCTATCATTGAAGATAAACCCTTTGAGTCCACATTGGACCAAAGTCAACAGGTCGAGACGGCAATTGACCCCATCTTGGCTTCAAAAGATTTTTCTTTAGATGATACAGTCACCAAAGAGAAAGAAAATGACACCGTTCAAATTCTTTTCGTAAACAAAGACTCCGATGAACATGGGGGAAATCTGCCCATTCCTTTACCGCAGAAAGGAAGTTCGTCAGAGTTGTATCCAGCTGTTTATTCGGTCCCACCTCCAAGCAACCTAGTCGTTTCCTTTGATTGGAACCTACAAGGCAGACCCTGTTTACCGTCTAATACACCATTCCGAATCATAGTGCAAACTTACAGAATAGTCATGGTTGGTACCATCATAAATGAAGGGGCTTCTGTGAGTATCCTTTCCTCGACTGCTTGGAAAGCGCTTGGTTCACCATCGCTTTTGCTTGAGATGCGAAATCTGACAGGCTTCGATAAAGGAACCAGTCGACCGTTAGGGATCCTTCCAAGTTTGCTTATAAATTTGAGAAGGAAAACCGTTTATCTGAACATAATGGTAGTCCAAGTACCTTTAGATTACAATCTACTCCTTGGCATGACTACATTTATAGCATGGGAGCTATTGTTTCCTCACTCTTTCGAGGGATGTGTTTTCCGCACGAAGGAAGAGTGGTCCAGCTCATAGACCAGCTTTCATTCCCCAGTTCACACATAGATAATAGTCAAATGCCATCCCTAACAGGTCTTTTTGTGCAAGGAATGTCTCATCAATTTCCAATCCGTCCCCCTGATGAGCGCGAGTGATTCGGTGGTTGTAACTGAAACCCAGGGGGCATGTACCCTGGTCTGCTTCGGTAGGAAAACTTCAGGTATAGGGTAGGTTTCCGCAGAGGATATATGACTGGTCTGAGACACCCATCCATTTAGGAAAATTTTATTAGACCGGAATAGGATACCTCTGTCAGAAGGTAGGCCTTTCCCAATAGAACAAATGTTTTGTCTGCAAATTTAAGGGTAACATGGAAAAGGTAGCCCTTTCCCGATAGAACAAATGTTTTGTCTACAAATTGAGGCGTAACCTGGGAAACTCTACTTCACTATACCTGAGGGCATGCAAACATAATAAAAGGAGTTGGAGCATAATTTTGAATGGTGCAAGCTCCCTAAAAAATGAACCTATCAATGAGACATCCTTATTATATGACTGGTACGAGCAGTTTTACACGAAGTTCAAGCTCGTTAAAAATTAAACCTAGCAATGAGCATATGTTCCACCAGAGTTAAAGCTCATTAAAAAATGAACCCACCTCCGGTAAATAACCATTGTGAATGATTATCATCAGCTTTTGAGCCTTGGTCATGTTCTTACCATCACCTCCACTCCGTTTTAGCCGATCATTTGCCACCATTTGATTGTTTACCCCTTTTGAGGAACAACTACGACAAGTGATCCTATTAGCCACCTTTTTTACACTGCCGTGATTGGAATGTTCCAAACCTTACCTGGAACCAGCTGCTATCTAAAAACATCACTCATTCCTAAAAAAACGACTCTCCTTTAAGCTCTTTTCATCTGAATCGTAAAATATGAAAAGATTGCCAAGTAATTGGTCTCTCCAGCTCGTTAAAGTGATCGGAAGTGCTATCCCTCCTCTAGATTTTAATCTTTTTGGACCTGAGGGATCATTACACAAAAAGATCGAGCGTTTGTATTGTTCAGCTCATTAAAACTATCGAAAAGTCTTCCCTTTCGCATTGTTTTATACTTTTTCGGACTGAAGGGATTATATTACGAAAAAGGAATATTGGAGTTTCCTTTCTGTCTCTTTTCAGACTCTCTAAAATTGAAAAGGACCAAGTTATTCTTGTCGTTAAACTCATTAAAACAATAGCGAAAAACTTGTCCATTCAGACAAGAGCGAGTTTCATTGTCGCTAGGCTCGTTAAAACATAGCGACAGGATTGCCCAAAGAGAAAATTATAGAACAAGCATATGTTATCCTCCTCAATCTTGACAAAAATAAAGAGGTACTGGTTAGAAATGACTGGGGAAAATTGGGAAGAAAACTTGAAGCAACTTTATTGGTAGCAGGTCACTCTTGAACATGACACTTTCACTCCATCACCATGATTGAGTTGGGTTGGGTTATTCCATTCACCAGTCATATCACCATTGGTCCACCGTACCATCCACTTTTGGGGTTAAAGCTACCAATCCATTTCAGTGTAGTCGATATTTTCAAGAGAAGTCGCTCAGAGAATTCACCTACCCAGCTTGTGTCTCATCCGTTGCAATACCTTCACGCTTCATTTTTTCATGACCGCCACCCTGAACCTTGTATCATCAGATCATTTTCGCCTCTGCAAAACCATTTGCTCTGTTCCGTGTCGTAGATGTGGGATCCATTAATTCCCTCCTACGATGAGTCACTTCTTGTCGACATTAGCTCATTATCCAAGAAGTCGACCTAGGGACAACCCTTCCAGTACTTTGAAGCTTGCATGTCTCAATGGCAAGTTTCGCACTTCTAGTGACAGGTTCACACTAATGGCCTTCGACCGAAAGATTTTGCGTGGTGTTCGACATCAACTCATGTATTCACACCACGTGAATTGTACTGCAGTACCTTGAGGGTCATCATCATCATCGGTGATTCCTCTCGCGCCTGTTAACAGCTCACATCATTGGCTAATAATCAGGCAATGTCCTTCCATGTTCGACATCAGAACATCTTTTCACATGGATCGAATTGTACTTTTGGGAGAAGATTGAACGAGTTTTGAAGACCTCGGATATAGTTTCATCCATCCGGGCTACGATATAATCAAGAAAATAAAGACATCAAATGTACATCATTGCTGCACAGATAATCATCCAAACCAAGGGATGATGGCTCTACCAGAATCATCAGTCTACACATAGACAGTTGTTTGTCCTATGTACATGAAAATGAATTTATCAAGCTGAGCATGGGAATTCACGCCTAAGCTAGATCATGAAAATATTATGAAGATAATGTATTGTATTATATCTTATTACAGGTCACCTTCTAGTTCGAAAAACCTCGGATCCTCATTATAAAGCATTTAACCCGACATCAAAAGATTTACGACCTCATGCTTTAGGGGGCAACTGTTATAGACATATTTGGGCACTGCAACCCCAATCACATATGTCCATAAACCAAGGGCTTCCAAGTCCCTAAAAGAGTTGTTTCATACCCTTAAGGAGCAAGTTCAGCTGATTACATCATCTCCCAGAAGTTTTCCATGAAAACCACTCAGAACTGGTCAAAGCAGGACCATACAGGCTGCCCAGTGCAAAGGGTGCGATGCATCTCACCTGCCACATGCAAAAAGTGTGATGCATATTAGAAAGCCCTTCTGTAGGGTGCGATGAGTGAGAGCAAACAAATGGCACAAGCAGTTTGCTAGGTGGAGACCCTGAGAATCTTCTAGAAGCTACTCATTTGACACTTGCCTCCCTGAATTTTCCCAAGGATGAGTAAGAGATCATGAAATATCCAAGTGGAACCAAGAACTACCAGAGATATGACACTAATCAAAATCCCAGAAGCTGACTCACCCCCCTGCAAATATCTATAAATGGATCCCTCATCCCAGAGATCCAGAGGTTGGAATTGGGTAATTTGCAAAGAGGTGCTACTGGTTTCTCTTTGAAGACATTGTTGGGTGATCTTGCTTTGTATGAGGTGAAGAGGGCTTTCAAGCTGGGAGGATGGCACTGGGTCAGACCAAGTGGTTGTAATCCTCTCTTATATTACTTTATCAATAAAGCTATTTGAGTTTTCCTCCATATTCTTGTGTATCTCTGAATATTATGTTGGTATATGCATTTGTATCGTCAATATATATCTGATCTTATATTGTTTACAGTGATAGATCTCTATGCTTTGATGGTATTATGTTGTTGTGACTCTAAAGGTGCTCTTTGAAGCAGGACAAGTAAGGAAGCAGTGGCAGGATTCTGTCAAAGGGGAAAGGAAACAAGCAAAGAGCCAAGCGAAGGACTGAGGTTGGTACTCTCTGCTTCTTTCTCATCTCTCTCTCGTAAAGGAAAAACAATTGACTTTAATCTGTTTGTTTCTAAGATAGCTACCCATCTTAGTGGGACTAGCAGTTCTGAATAGACACTAGATTTCCCAATAACACTGTGAAGAAATGATATCTTCACATCCATCTTCTTTACCTCAAAATCAAAAGCAATAGCAACAAATAAAAGTAATCTAATAGAAGTTACCTTGGCAACAGGAGAAAAAATATCACCAAAATCTATTCCCAACACCTAGGAATAACCTTTTGCTACCAACCGAGCTTTGTATTTCTCTACTTTTCCTTCTGCATTTGTCTTCTTTTTGAACACCCATTTTCTGCCAATGGATTTCCTTCCAGCCGGCAACTCCACCAGATCCCAAGCCTCATTTTTGTGTAAAGATGCCATTTCATCAACCATGGCCTCTTTCCAAAGTTTTCCATCCTCTGAATCCACTGCTTCCTTCACAGTTATGGGATCATCATCAATAATAGACAAAGAAAAATTTGAACATAAAGCAGATGGACTGTACCTTTCTGGCTGCCTTCTTTCTCGAACTGATCTTCTCACAGCTGGAGTTTGTGGCTCTTCATCTTCTGATTCCTCCTCTGCTGTAGAGTCTGATTCTTCCTCCTTTAGCTCAAACTCTATCTTCTCAAGCTCCTTTGGTTGGACTTCATGTTTAATAACATCTTTCACCTCTCTGAACACCACATCTCAGCTATACATAACCTTCCTTGTTACTGGGTTCCAAATCTTATAACCTTTAAACCATCCTTATACCCAATAAAGATGCACTTTTCAGATTCACTATCCAACTTTGTTCTTTTCTCCTTTGGAACATGTACATATGCATCACATCCAAATACCCTCAGATGTGAAAGAGAGGGTTTCTTACCAGTCCATACCTCTTGTGGAGTCTTATCCTCCAACGCTGATGAAGGTGACCTATTGACCAGGTAACATGCAGTATCCACTGCCTCTGCCCAGAATTCCTGTCCTAACCTGACACCACTGAGCATGCTTCTTGCCCTTTCCATCAACGTCTTGTTCATTCTCTCTATAATTCCATTTTGCTGAGGTTTATATGGAGTAGTCTTCTGCTGTGATATACCACACTTCTTGCAGAATTCTTCAAATTCCTTACTGCAAAACTCTTCACCATTATCTGTCCTCAACACCTTTATCTTCTTCTCTGTCTGGTTTTCCACTAGAACCTTAAATACTTTAAACCTATCAAAGACTTCAGATTTCTTTTTAAGGAAATATATCCATGTATTCCTTGAGAAGTCATCTGCAAATGATACATAGTACACAAACTTATCCAATGATGGAACCTTCATAGGTCCGAACACATCACTGTGCACAAGCTCTAATATATGTTTCGCCCTCTTACCTCCAGAGGGGAAACTCACCCAATTCTGCTTCCCATATACACAATTTTCATAGAATTAAAAATCCAGAGAGCTATTACTCATACCTTCTACCATACCTTTACCATGAAGTATTCGAAGGCCCTTCTCTCCAATATGTCCAAGCCTTTGATGCCACAACATGGTCTTTTCTCCAGAGACCACTAGATTTTCAGCTCCACTTTCAGGAACAATGAAATTGTTGCACCCATCAAGAACAGTGCTACCTTGCAGCTTGTACAAAGTTCCAATCTGAACTCCCCACATAAATACTAGTGCTCCCCGAACCATCTTGCAAGTATCCTTCTAGAAAACTTTTTTTACACCTACATCATCCAACTTACTAATAGAAATCAGATTTTGGCTAATGCAGGAATATGCAGAACACCCGGAAGTGTTCTAACCCTTCCACCTTGCAGCTTCAACTTTACTTTTCCATGACCAATGATTCTAGCCTTCCTGTCATCCCCCAAGAAGACATCACCACCATCATATTTCTCATACTCACATAACCACTCTCTATGGGAAGTGAAGTGAAAGGATGCACCTGAGTCAATCAACCATGCCTCATGATCTACATGTGTACTTGAAGAAACCAAGTACACATCCCCACCTTCATCTGCGGTGGTTTTCACCTCTGCAGAAGGAGCCTCGTCTGATCCCTTTCCTTTTTCAGGAGCTTTAGATTTACAGTCCCTTTTGAAGTGGCCTTCCTTTCCGCATTTCCAGCACACCACCTTTACAGGTTTTCCTAGAGATTTAGATCTCCCACTCGATGACTTATTTTTGTTTCTATTCTGGGACCGGCCTCGTATAGACAAGGCATCACCATTTTGGCTCTCCATATTTTTCCGTCTCATCTCCTCCATCAGCAAGCCTGAGACTATTTCATCAAACTGCAAGGCAGTTGCATTTCTACCTATTGCAATAACCAGACTATCCCACGAATCTAGTAGAGAACACAACAAATTGATGAACTTATCTTCATCTGAAATTTTAATATCAACAGATGCTAACTGACTTACCATACTATTAAATGTGTTCAGATGCTCTGTCACTGAGTCTCGATCTTTCATCCTCAGGTTATATAGCTTTTTTCGCAGGAAAAGTTTATTCACCAAAGACTTAGATTGGTACAAAGTCCTTAACTTGTCCCACAAAACCTTTGCTATAGCTTCCCCCAATACATTCAGCAATACTGAATCTGAGACGCACAATGGTATTGTGCTCTTTGCCTTCCGATCCAAGTTCTTCCATTCTTCATCGAACACTCCCGTTGGTTTAGTACCCAGATCTACCGCGATCCACTGATCTTTATCCACCAACAGATCCTCCATCTTGAGTTTCCACAACTCAAAACTCTGACCATTAAATTTCTCGATCTCTATCTTTCCACTGCTCGCCATCTTCTTTCACCACCAGAATCGATCTCGCAGATCTCCCACTAAATAGGGCTACCACAGGCTCGAGTGAAACCCCTTAGCAACAAAGGAATCCCCTTGAAGCCAAATCTTCTCTGATACCAAATGTATGTTTTAACCCCGTATAGGAACCACCTGCATATGAATTCTAAAACACAGAAAATAAATAATGCGAGAGAAAAACACATAAAACACATATACACAGAGATTTTCTCCTGGATCCCAAAAATGGGACTACCAACTTGATTTTTCATTATGTTCCTTTCAATGTTATAATACATATTTATACATGCCAAAGCATCCAATACCATGGACAGAAAACCATCGCGTCCAATACCATGGACTGAAAACCATCGCGTCCAAAAAAAATGTGCGAAAATCATGCACAAAACCATAGGTGGGTCCACCCAACCTAACATAGGGTCCAAAACCAAATTTTTTCGGGGCGCTGCCCTAGACCCCATAAAGTGGGGTTACGGGTGCCCCTCAAACCCCCTGTTAACTATGTGGAAAGAATATAACACAACCCAACAACGGGAAATTGAAAGAAAGTAAATGAATGAATGGAAACACTAAGTGATAAAAAACATGATTAATAGTGCACGGAAATCATGAATAAAAGACTCATCAAATAGATCAACATGCATGTGGGTGAGGTAGTTCACTGGTTGGGCGAACATCTATGCAAAATAGTTTCATGCATGTAATAGCATTGAGATAGAAATAAAAACTAAAATAGATCTAGGAAAATCTATTATACATGTAAATGATAGCAAGCATTCAAAGAAATCAAGCAAACAGTACTCCCACAAGTGAAAATACAAAAAGCAACAGGAATGAAATGCAAAGCATGGGAAGCGGGCTTTCCCCAAAACAACTGAGTTGAATGTGCCGACTGCTCCTCGATGTGGTGTAGGATGTCAGAGTTGCAAGGTTGATGTGAGGAATGGGCCCTACAACATCCGGTTGATGAGTTTTGATAACATTGAGGCTCTGACGCGCATGCCACAAATCTAGGGGAAGCGACACTTGGTGGGAGGTTTATGAATTGCTCCTTGCATGTAACCTCCAACTGCTAAACATTAATCCCTAAAACAAGGGATGCCTTTGCATGCTGCCTTGGGAGAAGAAACCAATGCCTGCAAGTCTATTTTTCTCAGTCCTAGAGGGAACCGTCAACTAAGTTTCACATGCAAGAGACTTCTCGACTAATCGAAAAAAAGTGTGCATTTCTGGTTGGGAGTTGGGCTGACTGCCCAGGAGGTTTGTGCAATTTCTAGGCAGAGTAGGTGACTCCTACCCATATTCGTGCCATCTTGGGCTGAATAGCCTGCTACAAGGAAAATTTGCGCAAATCCTTCTAGGAAGGTTGGCTGGTAGGATTGCGCAATTCTGGAACCCAACAAATTGTGAGAGAGGATTGCGCAATTTCTGGAGGGAGTGTTGGCTTCCCTCCATAAATGCACAATTTTTAAGGGGAAACTACTTAGCTTGCAGCTGGACCAAGTCCAGGTGAGCAGCCTGTGAAGGGAAAAGATCAAACTGTGATTGAAAGGTTGCCTTTGAGCAAGAAAGACACTGAAGCTTAAGGACTTGATGAAGCAAGGCAAGTTGCTGTGAAGGTTGGTAGGGAGGCTCCAAAATAGGCTAAGGGAAAATTTTGAAGGGTGGTTGTAGCTACTACAACATAGGTCTAAGTAGCCAAATAACTCCTCTTTGGCCAACTAAAGTCCTTCACCATTTACATCAACATTATGACTATCCATGGAAACTGTGTTTGCATCTTCACCAAGATCTGATGCCTCTATATTTATCTCAAGAGGGTCACTGTATGAATCAACTGTACTCTAATGATTTAGTAATTATTTTGAAGCCATTGAATGGGAACACCACCAACCCACCTTTATGGAATTCTAGCAAATATTTCCACGAATAGACCATGGGAAATCACAGGTTATTAAATTTTTGCAATGACAATTGAGAAGATATTGCTTATTAGCTTTAAATTGACTCCTCACCCAAAAAGCTTGAGTTATTTCTCATTAGGGCTACAAACACTATCTTGTATTCTTTTTACTTTTTCCATTGATCATTGAATCTATTTCTCTTTCTTCTAATTACTAAAATATCCTTCCTTTTTTAGAATTTCCTTAAACCTATAACAAGGTTCAACATTTGTTAGAAGAATATATATCAACCAATCCATCCTACAAGAACATTTATTTCTACTATCATATATAAATTTTGACTTCAGTACATTGTTTGTCTCCTAATTTGCATGATGAAAATGCCAACAACCTTTTACCCACATCCATAATTGAAGAAAAGTTGGGTTAATGAAGATATTTCATATGTATGGTTAATGAAGATATTTCGCTCGTACGAAAACCAACAGAGAAATGTAAGAAAGAGAATGTGAACTTAAAAATCTTGTCACCAACAACCCAATTCTTGATGAAATAGTCTAAAAACATTTCCTCATTAGCAAATTTGTTGAAGAATGCATTAATTGAAATGCTCACTTCATCACTAGAAAAATCTCTCATAATCAAACCCAAATCACTAAACATCTTATGCTATTTCTAGACTATTGGCCAACTGATTGAAATTTTTTAGCCATGCTTGACATACGTGACAAACACATAATATAAAATTGCACCTTGTGATTCTCCTGCCACATTTAATTCATTTCAAGTGCATTCTTCTTAGAAAAAGTACAAATTGTATTGTAAAATAAGAAGATTGAAGTTACCTTAAAGCACTAATTTTAGCCAATCATCAATCAAGAATGCATTAACTTTCCAAGTATGATCAACGTGGTGACACCTATGCATGAATTTCTCCAACCATAGTGAAATGACCAGTGATGTATTATGTCATGCCACTACCCATGCAACTGGCACCCCACTTTGTTGCTCATCAAACACCACAACTGTGTACAAATGATACTATCACATTCAAAAACTATATGACTTAATCAATTTTAGCTCATTAGTCATTACCAATCACTGCAAATCAAATTGTTGTCCTAGATCAATCATTCTTAATACACTCGCCCCATATTTATTTGTGTTAAACATTGAATCCATGGTTATTAACTTATTATTCGATAACTTTACCATAGTCTCTAACATCCAATTCATTTGAATTCCAACTATAAAATGGATCTCTCCACCATTCATCTTTTGATAAAAGAAAAAATTCATCCTAGTGTTTTTTATACCAAAGGTTCACACTCATATCATTATTCTTATGCAACTTATAATGTCCTTTCTTTAGACGACTATAGATGTTAACAACATATTTCTTGTGCAAAAAGGAATCCCTATCTCGATTTATGGCGTCCAATTAAACATATTTCTTAACATGAATTTTACAAACTGATTCAATCAACACTTCCAAGAAGAAAGAAATATTTATATAGGAAACCATGTTCCTTGATAACTTTGGCTGATGCAGGGACCTAACATCACCCAAAGTGTCATGCTAGCCATGAACCATGTCCCTTGATAACTTTGGTCGATGTAGGGACTTAACATCACCCTAAGTTTCATGCTAGCCATGACAAGGCCAGCCTTGGAAATCTTCATTTTCATACATATATGTTATTATCACTATATCGGGGACTTGAACCATAACGTTTACAATGAAATGGCATTGGCAACCCCTCTTTTTCATAAATAAGGATGTTGCCTTCATTTCATTTTGTCATCTTCTGTCCTTGGGGCCATATGAACAAGCATAGTTTCATTAAAGAAAAAATGTCAATACATATGAAAAATGATCGAGCAGTGTTAATACCAACATCTAAACAATGCATCTTTAAAAAACTTAGACTTCATATCACAAGGAAGCAATAAGCCTTGAGCCTGGTTGTTTATTTTGAACCCGAGAGATAGAACATGGAGCATTTGGGTTCATTTCCTCTCCTCTAATAAAGTCTGGAATTCTATGTGTAGGGATTTTTTCAATCCAATCAATCTCCATGGTATTATCATGTATGTCAGAACAATCTAAATCATTTCTAGAAAATATGATATTTTCTTTAGGGTATTGCACGAGAAGGGTAGTGATTGTTTCCCCTTTGTCTTACTTTACCATTTTGTGACTCAAGGATTTGATGCAACGATGACCCAACAAGTTATTGCAACAGTGACTGAGAAGGTTGTTGCAACGATGAACTAGTGAGTTGCTGCAATGTGATGAGCCTTGGTATTGCAATAAGAATGTTGCAACTCCCAAGGCTATCGACTTTAATTATCAACCCGATGGTTCGTACAAACTTAAGAGGTATTGGCACTATATGTGTGGCATACAATGTGCCCTTCCTTTGTTGTCATGATGTAATTGAGTGCATGTACTAAAGTCAAATCCTAAACTAATTGCAGAAAAGGAAATGTTCGAAATGGAACCTTAACCTATTGCAAGAAAGAAAGTACAAAGAAATAGATTGAAATCAAATGCTAAAACACACCATTTTCTAACTAACTACCAAGAAACTATGCTTTGTAATAATGCTAAATTATCATGAACCAAATGTTACTATCTAAGCATGGAACTAAGAAGAATCAAACATCACTAATGTGCAAGTAAAGTGACTGAAATAAATATGTTTTTGTATTTTTGTCTTTCCATGCAAAATCAAGTATGCAAACTAATTTCCTTTGGTGATGTGGCAAGTGAATTTAAGGATGTTGAAGGTTGGATGGAAGTGTTAGTAGATGGTTGGATGGTGTGGGAGACCCTTGGGAGGCTTGTGGTGACTTCCAAGAGGTTTTCCATCAATTCGGCCTCAAAACAGGCCATTTTAGGAAAACCTATAAGATACAGCTGAGAGAAAAATATGAGGTGTTGGAGGTGATGGGAGGCTTAGGAAAGTTGTGTGATGGGTGGAATGGAGTGGGAAAATTCCTAGGATCACTCAGAACTCAAAAACAAAGTCGGGAGATGGATGGATTCGCTCAAAAAGCTTGGAGAAGTTTCCTTGTGAAATGATGAAATTGGTGAGGGTTTAGTGACTAAGTAAATCAAGTCCAAATTGAATAAGACAATTTTTTTTATTAACTAGGATGTCTTAGGTCCCTATTCCAAGTGGAATCACTCAAAAATACCTTTGTTAACCTATTTAAAATAAAAATAAAAAAAACATTACTAGTCGAAAATCTAGAAATTCCAGAACTAGTGAGCTAGTAAATCTAAAAAATACCTAACCAAATCAAGTGAAAATGCAATGGAGTAATTTTTGTTATGAACTAGAATGTTTTTGTGATCTAATGCAAGTGGAATCAAGTCAATTGAAGTTCGTTAGCATGCTCTACAAAATAGCAGAAATGTATTGTTCTTTGCTAAAAAGGAGGTCCAACAATCTAGATTTGGGAATAAGGAGATTAATCCAAGCAGTTTAATTATTTCTATGAACTTCCAAAGCTTTTCCAAGGATGAAATAATGCTTTTGATCATGAAAAAAACTTACATCAACCATTTAACTCAATCCTACAACAAGAAATTATTAATCCTAAATGCAAAAATAGAAAGAAATAAAAACTAGAGATGCATGTGAATAAGCAATCAAAAGAAGGAAATAAAATGATACAAAAGGGCTCTAAGGTTCTTGGGATGGCCAAGCCCGAGGAAACTTAGAGACCTATGGAGGATAACAAGATTTAGAAGCCGAACATGATGCAAATCTTCATTTTTCCATTAATACGATTACATCCTTGCAAGAAAATACAATGGAGCTACAAAAATACAAGCTCTCTCCACAAGAACACTAATGAAAATATATCCCTAGAGGAAAAGTTGACGTGGTACTTATAAAAAATGATTAGAAATCATTCCCTCTGAATTGAGGAAGCTTCCCCACCAAAATCCCTTGATTAGTGGATCTAGCCCCAATACTAGGAATTTGCATTAAATGGTATGTAACACATTCCTAGATTTTCTCAATCATTCCCTAGAGGAAAATTTGACTTGGTACTTATACAAAATGATTAAGAATCATTCCCCATGGATGGAGGAAGCTTTCCCCACCGAAATCCCTTGATTAGTGGATCCGCTCCCTTGATTGGTGGATCTGCTCCCTTGATTTTCTCAATCATTGGAGTTCCATAGTTTGTGCCATAATTCCATAATATCTTGTTGACTTATTATTTATTACTGATCCTCCAGTAGTAGGGAACAAGTCCATAAATTATCTCCTCCTCCAACTCTTCATAATCTGTCCAATATTCTCATAATATTCCACAAAAAAGAAATTATATTAGGCACAAATATTCAATTATTCATAAACCTTCCTAATGAATATATTAAAGTTAAAAATAAATTATCTAATGCAAAACGAGAGGTTTAATGTGCTGAAGGATGGTCATAGGCCTTAATTTATGTTTTAATTTAGAGGCATGGGCCTTAATCTATGTCTAATTTAGAGGCCCATCACGACTCTCAACCAACGAGTTGCCAAAACGCTCAACTGACAAGTTGCAACAATGCTCAACCAACAAGATGTTGCAAAACTGAACCAATGAGTTGCAGCAACTATAAACCGACGAGTTTTTGCAACGGTGAAACAATTTGTTGTTGCAACAATGAACCAGTGGATTTTTGGCAATCAAGTTTGATGCTCTCCTCTTTGTGCTAGGGAATTGGTAAAAAAACACAACATTATCTGGATAGATTAAAAAAAAACCTAGGACGACATTTCCTTTCCAGAACAGTAAAATTGAGTACATAAATTAAAAGAGCAACCCATCATCAACATTTCCTTTCCAGAATCATTAGATGCATTTCCATTGAAAGTACTCCATGGTTCATGTATATTTTGACAAAAATTGTTGCTTTATGGATATGTAACTTAGACAAAATTGTAGTACATGCATAAGACTAGAGTTATGAATTCTAGAGTAAATTATGATATACAACAAGGCCACTAATATAATTCTTAGAAAAAAATGCATTGGATGATTACGTTTGTATCAGAATCAATAGCAGGATTAACTCTTGTATTTCTTTATGGTTTAATATTTAATTTTAGACAAATCTCTCTTTTTAATACATGCATCGAATATAAATATGCAATTCGCTAGTTATATTAGTTATACTTGCATGCATGATAGTGTGTGTATAATCATAGATATATATCCAACGATTTATTTGTGGAATCTAAATTTGTAATGTGGAGGATGAACCTAAATGGTGTATATTAATAATAAGGTGAATTGCTCGTTGTCGAATTCTTGCTCATAAATGCAAGGAAATTTGAATTTATGAGAACCACTATGAGTTACTGTGGGTGGAAGGGTTAAAAAAATTGGGGTGAGAAAACATGGAATAGAGAAAAAGTAAAATAGTTTCACTAAGTTTCCTACAATGACCAAGTATTAATGACTATCTTATAATGAATAGTGGGAATTGATATGCAAGAAAACAACATTATGTGTAAAACCAGAGTTGGAACCTTTGTAGTTAGAATAGGATAGGATGATAACTACATGATAACTATAGAGGTTTATGAGAATATAAAGGTCATAGCTCAATAAAATAAAAAATAATGCTGTACTAGTTGGGGGATCCATTTAAATCTGCTAAAGAACTTTAAATATAGATAGAAAGGAAAAAGCTTATACACATTAATCTGATCAAACAACAACATAAACACTAGCTCTATTTTGAACTTATAATTGCACTTCAATGTGGGCAACACCGACCTTCATTGCTCTAATTACAACCTCATGCAATGAAAACGACAAACCCAACTTGGTAAATTTTCGATTTTTTAGAGGGTGCAGGGGATTTGAAAAGGAACAGGCTCACCATAATGGTCCAAAAGATCCCATTAATTCACAGATGAAAATGCCATGCCATTTCACCAACTTGTGGTAGGTTTAATGTTGTGTCCAAGGGAGATGGTGCTGGCGTATGGGACAGACAAAGCCTTGGAAAGTAATAGCGGTGACGAAGATAAAGTGTTGTAGATGAGGACAGATGCAGAGTCCTGAGACGAGACAAAGTCTGTTAACAATGCGGGGACCACGGGTCCATCTATGGGTGGAAAGTGTATCGGAGCAACTCACTAGCGATGAGTCGACACATAACCCGAGGGGTGAAGCATCGAATTGCTATAATACTCATTTTTCATGTGTGCTTCTCAACCTACACCTAGAAATTATCTACCCTTCCTTCAAGCCTCCAATTTCTCTGCCCGCAAACACACAGATGGGGCAATTTTCCCATCTATTTCTAGAGTCTCCTTTGTTTCCCAACAACCACAATGTCAAATATGTCTATCACTATATGTTGTCGATGATATTTGATCTGATGTGTGACCCAATGGAGGGTCTCACAGGGAACATGACAAGCAGAGAATACTACAAATCCCGGGGGTTTCCACCACCATACCACCTCCTTCTCATATTTGACTTCTTCATGGGGTGGACCGCTCCATTGGTAGCCAAGTTCAACATTCGAACGGCCACGTTCCTGATGAGCGCGCACCTATGCCTGTGTCTCGAGGCCCAATTCTAGGATGAAGAACACCTTCTCATATATGACTTCTTCATCGGGTGGACGTCTCCATTGGAAACCACATTCAACATAAGAATGTAGAACGAAACAAAAACAACTAATTTGAAATGAGATGGTCCAATTTAATTAGGTTTAACGGCCCACTTAATAGGTGGCAAAATATATAATATTTAGATTTAATTTATTATTTATTGATCTGAAACTGAAAATCCGCTGAAATACTTTTGATATCAATAATTTGATAATATTCTCTTGAATCAAATCTTATCCATTCATTTATTAAAAATTCAAAATTCCTCAAACCCACATTCATATATTGAAATAGACACACCTATGAAGTAAATGTTTAACATTTCATTTTATAAATTAAATTCTTAACACTTAAATAAAATTGTTATAATATAATAATCCCTAATATAAATGCTTTATTTTTTAATTTTATAAAGAGTTAATAAAAACTAACTATATTTTTAAAATGCAAACCTATTAAAAATATTGACCAAAAAAATTGAAAAATCGATTGTTTGGAATGTTCTTTTTAAAATTGTGTGATTGTGTAACTGTTGCAACCAAACCACTGATCCCAAACGTATGATTGTGTCATGCATTAGGTGTATTGGAGGATGTCATTTTTGTGAGGACTGGTGTGAGGACTGGTGTATGGGAGCATGCCATTTTCGTGAGGACCATAATGCTAACGTCTTTGGTCTCTTCACATTATTTTATTGCTGAGCATTCTATTTTCATGAACACCGTAGAGTTGATTGATACTGTGATTTATATAAAGCTGGAAAGGTTCTCCCAAGATCAGAGCTCTCTTTAAGGAATGGGTTTATGCCATAATGAGCTTGAAGTAGTATTGTAAGTAAATGTAAATGAAACGGTCTGTTTACAGAGTTTTGATGCCTTAAGAATCAAACCTGCAAGTAATGTAGTTGTAAGTTTGTGACTGTAAGGTGGCATGTGTATTCTGGTTGAGGGTGATTGGAATGGGTAGAATTTGAAAGAATCGGAATTTCAAGAGGCTTATCTGAGCTCTCTGTTCCATCTCTATAGGGTGATCTTCATGGTTAACAAGCAGACCCTTCTGCTTAATTTGATTTCAGACTTCCTAAGACTTCGGAAATTTGGTCAACATAAGTTAAGCCCCAGAATATCGCTGAAATCAATCTGGACAAGGATAACCAATCATCCAACAATATATTGTTATTTACACGGTTGACAGCCACATGGTGGAAAGTGCACTCACATCTTATGGTGACTAACACGGTTGGCAGCCAAACGGTGGAGAGTGGATGGATATCTTCTGCTTCATTTCTGATGCTTTTAGCATTGCTTTACGCTTAAGTGCATTTTGCAAAATTGCTATCAAAGTGGCCTAAAGTGCATGTTCCTTGAAAATTTTATAGCAGTGTGTTGAGTGCATATATATATATATATATATATTTATTTTGATGCGAATGTTTTTAAAATTTGAATAGCCACGAAGATGGCTGGACAGGCTTTACAAATTTTCACGGGTCATTTTGGTCTAAAGTATTTTGTGAATACGTTTTCTTGAAAGTGGTATGTCTGGTATTTTTGCGAGCAGAATGTATAGGACTAAAGAATGAACATAAAATTGTTTTATGAATATACCAGACATTTACATTTTGTGTCGGTTTAATAGATGTTTGAATTTTTAATTAATAAGTACAATGTAAACCGTGAATGTTATATATGTTTAAGTTTTCAATTAGTACCCTCAAGTAAAATGTCAATCCTAAACGTGTTTCCATATAATACTGATACAGTGGTAATTCTCGTCGGATTCACATATGATACTTCAGAGAATAGTTTCTAACTTCTAAGTTTCTTCTCTCTCACATTGTGTTTAGCTTGGTTTACACTTCGAAATTATTTTCACAAAATGGTGAGAAACTGTAATCTAAATTTTTCAGAGGGTCAAATATTTGAGAACGTCTGTATATTAAATTTTCCATGGCTTACCAGGAAAAAATTCTAGACTACCATAAAATACACTCCGAAAGTAACAAACCACCTTGTGCTGAAACACTGCAGCACTTTCTCAATGTCCGCGTCATATCCGCTACGTCCTTTTGCCTTCCTTCTCGTGCTTGCAGTGATAGCTTTAGTTCTCAATTTTTTGTCACTGTTTTTCATTGCATGACTTGAACTGTGTTAATAGGTATCGCTTAACACTTTCATTCTAAATATTTAGATTTTTAGGCACATAATATAGTTATGCTAGTTGTCACCAATAAAACATTATGCACATTTTACAACTTTGAGGATGTGGGGCTGGTGAATTTTAATATTATTTTAAGTAAATGGACAGGATTAGATCTAAGGGAAAGATTTTTTTTGCTGAAAATATAATTTCAACTGCCGCTCAGTCAAACAACGTTTAATCCAGCCAAACTGCCGTGAACTTATCGGACCACTTTTGGTTAGCAAGCAGTTTTTTGACAAACGCGCCCGATGCAATAAGATTTTGCCACGTGTAAAATATACCTTCTCCAAAACATCCATTCCATCGGGACATAACATTCAGCAAGTAAGGGGCATCCGATATCGCTCCCGGACCATCTGATCGCAAGGGAGGTTGTCCGTGTCGATTAACCCAAGCTGCGTACAAGCCTGCAGTTAAGATTGCGTGGAGTAAAACAAAGTTTTGTTTGACCATCGTTTACTGCAGTAGGGTATAAATGGTATTTACGTTGGTTCGTAATTTGATTGGTAGAACTTTAAATTTTAATGTTCTTTTTTCTTACGGAGGTATGGGCATAGGTAAATGTTTTTAAATTTTAATGTTTTTAATATGTACTAGAGTATAGTCATATACGCAATGTAATTTTTTTTTGGTTTTTTTGTTGCATACGCATAGCATGTGTTATGCTTTTGTTATGAGTTGACTTGTGCGAAAAAGAAAAAAAAAAATGTGAAACGCAGCAGCGTAGGTAATGTCCATGACTATGTATTGTATGTGAAACGAATCGCACAGTAGTGTGTAGAAGAAGCAGGGGAGAGTTTTTGGACAGGTTTATATTGTATTAAAAACATTTGTGATATGCACAGCAGTGCGAGCAGAGAAGAACAGGGGATTTTGTAATGTGGAGGAGCACATAATTTTACAACAGTATATGCAAAAGGTTTTTACAGCAGTAAATGTAAACAAAATTTATACACAGCTGTGTAAATATTTTTAAGGAGACAAAGTAACTTTTGTTGTTCAAATGTATTTTTGGTGAATCCCTCTGAGAGAAAGAGGATGAATTTTGTATCACGAATTTTATTTTAATGAATACAAAGCTTTTTATGGGTGTGTAATACTTTGTTCTCAGAAATCTATTTTTGCTTCCCTGTGCTAAGATCATGGAGAGAAACAGAGCATTGTCTCTGTGTTTAGTTTATCTTGTTTTTGGGATTTTACCAGAAAAATCCCCAACAGTGGTATCAGAGCTAGTTTAGGCTCTTTAAAGGTGTTAAAGAAGCTGAAGGGAGGAGTTTTTTGTTGCAGCAGTAAATCTTCTCCAGCAAAGTGAAATCTCAGGCAAAAGGATTCAGGTATTTCTCAAAGTTCTTTTTTGTGTAGCTGTTGAAGACAATCAGTTTTTTAAAAATACACAGTCCAATATTTGAAGCATAGTTGAGAATGCAAGGAATGGCCAACACAAGCACTAGCATGGATATGTTTAACCCCCAGCTCCCACAGTTTAATGAGAAAAACTATGACTATTGGGCAATAACCATGAGAGCCCTGTTTGCCTCTCAAGATTTATGGGAATTAGTTGAAGATGGATTTGAAGAACCAGCAGATGAAAATAAGTTTAATAGGTTAACTCAGGCAGGGATCTTTGAAGAGCAATAGGAAAAAGGATTCCAAAGCCCTTATATTTTTGTATCAAGCAGTCGACCAAAGTGTGTTTCCAAGGATAGCAGTAGCTAAGACATCCAAAGAAGCATGGCAAACCCTCAAGACAGCGTATCAAGGCATGGAGAAAATGAAGACAACAAAACTACAATTGCTGAGGAGAGATTTTGAGAATCTGTGAATGAAGGAGTCATACAATATTCACTCATTCTTCACATATGTAATTGGTCTGGTCACACAGATAAGGTCTCATGGAGAGACTCTGGAAGAAAGGAGGATTGTGGAGAAAATATTGAGAGTCATACCCTCAAGGTTCCATGTGATTGAAACCACCATAGAAGAGACAAAGGGTCTCTCAAACTTTTCAGTTGATGAACTTCATGCATCACTGATAAGACATGAGCAGAGGTTGAGTAGAAATGAAAACTCATCTCTAGAGCAAGCCTTCAAGACCCAGATGTCTTTTGGAAGAGGAAGAGGTCAAGGCAAAGGAAGCAAGAGAGGAAGAGACAAAAGCGAGGTGGAAGGAACAGTGCAGCAAATACTCAAGGAAGAGACAGCAATCCAAATTAGAACCAAGGCCAAGGCAGCGGCCAACAAAGTGGACAACATCATGCTCAAGGACAAAGGTATGAAAAATCCAATGTCCAATGTTATTATTGTAAAAAATATGGGCATTATGCCAGTGAATGTAAAAAGAAGCAACATGATATGAACAATAGATCTAGTGCAAATATCACTAGAGAAAATATCAGCCAAGATAATGTACTGTTAGCTTGTAATATGGTTGAAACAAACAATGAAGATATATGGTTTCTAGATTCTAGTTGTGGTAACCATATGACAGGAAACCTAGCCTTGTTTTCAAATTTAGATTACAGTGTGAAGTCACAAGTCACACTTGGGACTGATAGTAAAATTTTTGTTATGGGAAAAGGGGAAGTTAAATTATTTACAAAGAAAGGTGAAAAGAAAACCATAGCAGATGTCTACTATGTTCCTGGAATGAGATGTAACCTCTTAAGTATTGGACAACTTGTTCAAAAAGGTTACAATGTTTTCTTTGAGAATGATGTATGCACCATCATGGATAGAGCACCCAGCAAATGATGTATTGCTGAAGTGAAGATGACAAGGAACAAGATGTTCCCTCTTAGAATAAGGGCAGATTTGAAAAACAGTGAAGCAATTGCAGCAGTTACCCAAGAGGTTTTCCAAGGCGTACCAAAGGATGAAAATTGGTTGTGGCATTTGAGATTTGGACATCTCAACTTTGGAGGTCTTAATTTGTTGAGTAGAAAAGGAATGGTAAGAGGATTATCATTGATAGAAAAACCGGACAGCCTTTGTGAAGGTTGTATCTTGGGGAAACAACACAGAGAGTTTTTCATCAGGGAAAAGGCACCCTTAGAGATTGTCCACTCAGACTTATGTGGACCAATACAAACTCCATCACTAGCAGGCAGCCAATATTTTCTAACATTCATTGATGATTTCACCAGAAAGACTTGGGCTTATTTCCTGAAGAACAAAAGCGAAGTGTTTGAAAAATTTAGAAATTTCAAAGCACTTGTAGAAAATCAAAGTGGGCTGCGCATCAAAGTTTTGAGAACTGACAGAGGAGGTGAGTATATCTCCAAGGAATTCCTACAATTTTGTAGAGAAAATGGAATACACAAACAATTTACAGCTAGGTACACCCCGCAGCAAAATGGAGTAGCTGAAAGGAAAAATAGGACCATTATGGATATGGCGAGGAGCATGTTGAAGGCAAAGCATTTGCCAAATGATTATTGGGCTGAAGTTATACACTGTGCAGTATATATTTTGAATAGGTGTCCTACAAAATCCATGATGAACAAAGTTTCGGAAGAAGCATGGAGTGGGAGAAAGCAAGGAGTCACCCACATGAAAATTATTGGATGTGTGGCCTATGCACACATTCCAGATCGGCTAAAGAAGAAGTTGGACAGCAAAGGGGAGAAATGTATTTTCATTGGATACAGTGAGGAATCCAAAGCTTATAGGTTGTATATCCCATCCAGCAAGAATTTTTTTGTGAGCAGAGATGTTCAGATCATTGAGGAGAAAGCTTGGGATGGAAGCATAGAGAAAACAATGAATGTTAAAAACTGTTTGTCTCATGATGAAGATGATGAGGAGATGGCTGAAATACATCCCCAAACAGCAGCGCCAACACAAGGACAGCAAGGAACACCCTTGAGGATAAATGAAAGTGCTTCTCCAAGCACACCACAAGGAGGAAATTCAAGTGCATCTTCAAGCACTTGCACACCAAATGAACGAGGTAAGAAGTTTAGAAATCTAAGTGACTTTTATGATGAAGGTATGAATTCATTGTTTGCTTTGTATTGTCATGTTGATGATCCTATTCATTTCGAAGATGCAATTAAAGATAAGAAATGGATAGAAGCTATGGATGAAGAGATGAATGCCATAGAGAGAAACAAGACATGGGATTTGGTTGAGATACCAAAAGGTAAAGAAGTCATTGGAGTTAAATGGGTCTACAAGACCAAGACCAATGTTGAAGACAAAATTGAAAGACACAAGGCAAGGCTAGTTGTCAAGGGATACAAGTAGCAGTATGGGAGAGACTATGAGGAAACTTTTGCACCGGTTGCAAGAATGGAAACCGTGAGAGCAATGTTGTCCATAGCAGCACAAAACAAGTGGAAAGTTTACCAAATGGACGTGAAGTCAGCATTCCTGAATGGAGTGTTAATGGAAGAGGTTTATATTGAGCGACCTCTAGGCTATGAGAAGAAAGGTGAAGAGCACAAAGTGTGCAGATTGAAGAAAGATCTTTATGGGCTGAAACAAGCGCCAAGAGCATGGTACAGTAGGATAGACTTCTATCTACTAGAAAAAGAATTTGAAAGGTGTGAGGGAGAACCCACCCTCTACATCAAAGAAAAAAATGGTAAAATTTTAATTGTTGTGTTGTATGGTGATGATGTTATTTTCACAGGCAATGACGGTTATTTCATTGATAATTTCAAATCAGTCATGAAGGAAGAATTTGAAATGACTGACATGGGCTTGCTGAGATACTTCTTAGGAATAGAAGTAGATCAAAATGAAAATGGAATTTTCATCTCACAAGCTAAATATGTAAATGAAGTGTTAGGCAGATTTAATATGCAAGAGTGCAAGGCAGTAATCACTCCCACATTAATGGGATTAAAACTCAAAAAAGAGGACAACAACAAGGATTTTGATCCTAGCTTGTACAAGAGCATAGTTGGCAGCCTTATGTATTTCACTGCAACTAGGCCTGATATAATGTTTGCTGTTAGTTTAATTTCCAGATTCATGGAAAGGCCAAAGGAAGCACATTGGCAGGCAGCAAAAAGAATTCTGAGGTATGTTAAAGGTCCAAAAATATTTGGCATTTTATATACTGTCTCAGAACATTTAGATTTAATTGGATACAGTGATAGTGATTGGGCTGGAAGTGTAAATGATCAGAAAAGCACTTCCGGTTATGTTTTTCACATGGGTTCAGGAGCCATTTCATGGGCTTCTAAGAAGCAGCCTATTGTAGCATTGTCTACAGCAAAGGCTGAATATGTGGCAGCTACAGCAGCAACATGTCAAGGAGTTTCGATGAGAAGGATGTTAAGGAGCTTAGGTTAGGAGCAAGCAAAGTGACGGTGATTTTTTGTGACAATAGCTCAGCTATTGCATTATCAAAGAATTCAGTGTTTCATAAGAGAACGAAACACATTGACACAAGGTTTCACTACATCAGAGAATTGGTAAGCAGTGGAGAAATCACTTTACAACATTGCAGGACTCAGGAACAGGTTGCAGACATTTTGACAAAGCCATTGGATCAGAAAAGCTTTGAATTTTTGAGGAAATGTTTGGGTATGACTGAATGCCCAGCAGTTGAAATTAAAGGGGAGTGTTGAAAATATAATTTCAACTGCCACTCAGTCAAATAATGTTTAATCCAACAAAACTGTCGTGAGCTTATCGGACCACTTTTGGTTAGCAAGCAGTTTTCGTACAAACGCGCCCGATGCAATAAGATTTTGCCACACGTAAAATGTACCTTCTCCAAAACAACCATTCCATCAGGACATAACGTTCAGCAAGTAAGGGGCATCCGATATCGCTCCGAACCGTCCGATCGCAAGGGAGGTTGTCCACCGTCGATTAAACCAAGTTGCGTACAAGCCTGCAGTTAAGATCGCGTGGAGTAAAACAAAGTTCTGTTTGACCGCCATTTACTGCAGTAGGGTAATAAATGGTATTTACGTTGGTTCGTAATTTGATTGGTAGAACTTTAAATTTTAATGTTCTTTTTTCTTACGGAGGTATGGGCATAGGTAAATGTTTTTAAATTTTAATGTTTTTAATATGTATGGGAGTATAGTCATATACACAATGTAATTTTTTTTTGATTTTGTTGTTGCATACGCATAGTATGTGTTATGCTTTTGTTATGAGTTGACTTGTGCAAAAAAAAATTGTGAAACTCAACAGTGTAGGTAATGTCCATGACTATGTATTGTATGTGAAATGAATCGCACAATAGTGCGTAGAAGAAGCAAGGGAGAATTTTTGGACAGGTTTATATTGTATTAAAAACATTTGTGATATGCACAGCAGTGCGAGCAGAGAAGAACAAGGGATTTTGTAATGTGGAGGAGCACATAATTTTTACAGCAGTATATGCAAAAGGTTTTTACAGCAGTAAATGTAAACAAAATTTACACACAGCTGTGTAAATTTTTTTAAGGAGACAGAGTAACTTTTGTTGTTGAAATGTATTTTTGGTGAATCCCTCTGAGAGAAAGAGGATGAATTTTGTATCAGGAATTTTATTTTAATGAATACAAAGCTTTTTATGGGTGTGTAAGACTCTGTTCTCATAAATATATTTTTGCTTCCCTGTGCTAAGATCCTGGAGAGAAACAGATCATTGTCTCTGTGTTCAGTTTATCTTGTTTTTGGAATTTTACCAGAAAAATCCCCAACATTTTTCATATAATTGCGCTGCGATTTCAACGAGCAAATTTATCCTGAGCGTTACAGTGTTGAATAAGGTTGATCACACAAACCTAGCCCTTTAAGTAATGAAATGCCCATCTATCAATGCGTTGTGGCTCGGATAGACTGTCTTGCTTATTGCTGTCATCCTTGTCCAATATTGCTTCGAAGAGAGAACTCTATTGATTCAATTCTCACAGATGGCGAAGAAAGGTATACGTAAATCCCTTATCGTTATCTCCATTTTCGTTGTACTCATAATCATTATCCATCCAAAACAAAAATACGCTACATGCTATCTGCAAGAATATTAGGGATTGCTTGGGGTAACAACCAACCATATTGGCGATGGGTGGCTCGAGATGACTCCAAGTCCGCTTTACTTAGTTTATCGACCTTGTTATTATTTTTTTAAACTTATTTGTTTAACTCTGCAAAACCTCTTCTCTATTGAATGGAGTAAACCCTTAAACAGATGATATGTTATTATGGTTTGTGCATTCGAATTTGACAAGCTTGCAGAGTTATTAGTTGTTTGCTAGTTCTTGTGGTTAAATTAGATACTGTGTAGAGGGCAGTGCTTGTGGTTAAATTAGATGCTGACTCGTTTGGGAGAATATTAATAACCAACACAACATGGAAATGTAGAGCAACGTGCCTGAAGATGAACCCAGAAGCACCCGAGACATTCACCTGACTAGTCAGAAGTCGAAATGTCGAAGAGTCTGAAAATCATTTTGGCCACTGTGTATCCTATGGCATCTACTGCATGCCACATTTTTTAGTTTTTGTTTTGGGGCCATTGTGATGTTTGTCGCACGAATTTATTTCAAGAACCCATAATACATTTATCAACCTTCTAGGGTTTTAACTGGCCTTTTAGATGACCTTACTTATTATGCTCAAGAATCTCCTCTATACTTATGTACAGAGTTGGAATTGATTTCTCTTTACCCGTCATACAATTTTTTTTTTGACGTTTTGGGTCCTTATGCTTCCCGTCAAGAAACGTTATATTAAAAGTTTTCCTCTTCAAGAGTGATGTTCTCATAATAAATTAACCCTTCACTAATAAAGTTTTGATTAAAAAATTACCATTCAATAAATAATTATGTTGAAAGTTTTCATATATTTATCGTAAGGAAAAAAAACCAAAATTTGAAAAAACTCAATTGTGGAGGTTTCAATAAAAAGTGTTGAATATTTGAAATTTACTCATTTAAAGTAAAATCAGTCCAAGGTAAAACGCTTGATGGTTATCCATTTCATATATTTAAATTATCATTTAAAGCCAACAATTTACATTATGCCACATGAATATTTAAATGCTATGTTTGGCTAAAGAGATATTTCTAGAATATAGAGATTACTTCATTCCCAATCAATTTGATTAAATATACATATTTACAATTGGTCATTAAAATTAAAATTTTGTTTTTTTCACCGTCAGTTAAAGTTTTAACAGATTTATTCGCTGTAAATAAGTTTAAAAAACAAGAATCTTTTTAAAAACAAAAAAATAATTTTTGTTTTTATCACTGTCGGTTGAAGTTTTAACAGAATTATTCGCTGTAAAATAAGTTTAAAAACCCAGAAGCTTTTTGAAATCCAAAAGAAACTTTCAGTGGAATGTAAATTTCTAGGCCAAGAAACCATATTCTGCATAGTGATAAACCCTTGTTTTAAAGAGCTGTGAGCAGTTACACATACAAATCTCTTGTGAAATAAAAAATTAAATTACTTATTAAATCAAAAATTAAAACGTAGCAGCAATCAGACCCACAGTGTTTGAAGAAAAAAAAAATCAATCACCAACCTGAAGCGCAAATTTGCAGTTTCCTGGCAGTTTCCTTGGAGTCAATCTTGAACTTTTCTTGGAGTCAATTTTGAACTCGGCGTGCAAGGTAAGTCTGAATGGGCATATGCCTTGAGAGAGAGTGTCAGTGAAGTAGACAGCGCAAAGCTCTTTTGGGCATGTGCAATTTAAGGATGAAGCCAGCCACCAACAATATTAACAAGGCTTTCACATTGGCTTTGATTTGCAAATTTTCTATAAAAGCAAGGCGGTGTACATTCTGTAAAAGTAGCAGAAAGCAAGGTGGATTGTGATTCTATATACTATCTGGAAAGTTACCGTTCCTACTCTACTCTGATTCCAGATAATGCGGATCCGTAATTTAATATGTTTATTGCTTACCGAGTCACTGACGCTGATTAGAATTTAGCATATTTTCAATTAAAAAAACTTGCCCAAAAAATACCCTGTTATATGAAAAATAAAGGGGCGTAAGTTGTAAGTTGTAACTATACCAACGCTGATTAGAATTTAGCATATTTTCAATTAAAAAAACTTGCCCAAAAAATACCCTGTTATATGAAAAAACTTGCCGCGTAAGAACGTTTGGTGCGTAAGAACGTTTTGGAAAAAGTTCCAAACGTCAAAAATCCGTCTTTTACTCTTCCAGGCACGTCACTCAAAACGGGCAATGACAAATTCCAGCCATCAAATACGTGCAAAAAGCCTTATGACGGGCAAAATGCCCGTCAAATTCCATCCCTGCTTATGTATATCTTATTTGTTTAATAAAATGAAGATTACACAAAATTGGAATCCAATTTGGATCACTACTATATTATACCAGACCAATCAATGGATAGTTGTTCTTTTTCACAATTCCTGCTACTCCAAATACAATTCAGCAATTCGTCACGCACAGATAAGTTTTTTCTCAATTAAGCTTACATTACACTGGTAAAATAGTTTTCTCTGGTGCAATCACAAATAGGATTTGATGACTTTCTTGATGGATTGTTCATATCACTTTATACTACTAAGACTATTTTATTTAGATGTAATCTTTTCTATTTACTTAAAAAAAATTCACCAACCCCACATCCACAGAGAAATAAATAAAATAGATTAATTTAACGATGTAATTTACTTATTCTAGTGACGTAAGATAGGAATTGTAATAGCTTAAAAAAATTCTTACCATCCCATCACTCTATCCCTTTATACCAACACATAGCATTTTCACTAACACATTCAGATTTTAACTTAGAATCATGAATGAGGAATCTTACCCAAGAAATTTAGTTTTAATGATCAACCTTTAAATTTGGAAAATATGATGGAAATATCCCTCAGTTTGAATCAAATTCACTAAATATTATAGATTAGATTGAATGTTGATTGATATTGAAACTGCCAATTCGCTCATTAATCTCTTATTCCATTCTTCACCTCATGCCACAAACTTTCGTCGTTCGTGACTATGATGGTGTTTGACACTAGCTTACAAGAAATGCCTTCGTTTCCAAAGAAAAATGTAGAGAAAATGGTACACTACAGAAAACGGCGTTTTGTATGGCGTTTTCATTTCCTACTCCAGAAACGAATGGTTTCTTAAAACAATTTTCGGGTTCGTTTTTAAATGTGGGTCTCGTCCCGATTGGATGTTGAGTTGAATCATAAAAAGCAGAGGCTGGTTTTGTAGATAGTTTTCGAAGACGGTTTCATGATCTGCGGTTAGAAGTAAAACTTTGGGAGAAGCTCAATTTTGACAGTCTTATTTTGGAAACGACCGGTCACATTATATAGGGATCCAAGTTTGGTGGCAGTATTGAACATGTTTGAAAATCGGCTATATATGTGGCAATGATTAAAGGCCAGCTATATATAGTGGAGGAAATGGTAGAAGGTGTGTGGTGGAGTCTAGTCTTGATGAGACTCTCAGTGCAATTTGGCAGAAGCAGACGCCAGTTATCTTGGAGAGGCAGTGCTTTATATTGGGTAGGGTCTATATGGAAATGGTCAACAATATATAGCGGAGGAACTTTGCAGGAACGAGAGCCTCATGTGATCAATTGTTTTTGTGCCTATGAGAAATTAAGATTGCATAAAGGCATGTGGTTCATAAAAATTGACTTTGGGTGGAAATTGTGGTAACTGAACAAGTAGAGATTTTGGATGAACAAATATTTCCTAAAACAATATTGGCCATTTAGGGATTTTTGATGTGTAGTTATTGTTTTGAATTTTTAATTTTCTTTTCTTTTCTTTTCAATTTCTCTGGATTTAGTGTACAATTTTATTGTATTTAACCTGCTACAAAATTATAAATTTAAATGTCAATGGTTACATTATATATAATTTTATACATTTATGGTTAAATATAAATAATAATTTAGTAAAGATATTTTTTCATTTACAAATAAAAAAAAATTATATGTCAATTTAGCATATAGTTCAATTATATTTTTAAAATATATTATTTTTATTATTATAACGGATTAATAATAAAGTTTTGAAAGTTTATTGATAATTTTGTTTTTAAACCCTAGTTGTAAGATTTATGATTTTGAACTTTTTAGCTTATTCTATGGAAAATGCGAGTGGAGGGAGTGACACTCCTTATAGTGAGGTTGTTGCAGGTGGCAACCATCTACTTCTAGCTCTATTCCCAATGGAGATCAGCTCAATCTCCATAATCATGTTACCTAGATGCTTTCTAAATCCTACCGTAAACCCCAAATTTGAGGTCTAGTCAAGTCCCATCCAAGAATATATATAATATATGTGGAATCATGTACTTATGAAAATTTTTTTAGGGATCTCGCCTTCAAAAAAATCACACTCTCACTGGGTCCAAATCAAGTGGAAATGCAAAGGCCAAATCAGGCTTGAATTCAGTGTCAAGGGTTTCTCACCATTGTATTTTCCATCCTAGAGGATCAGACATGGATATTTGATAATGACCCATGTGATCAACGGAACCTATGCACTATGAGTATTCGAGAATAACCCATATCAACAACCCAAGCCTATGAGGAAATACCTATGAACTATGTTGCACTCAATTTGTCAAAGTTCCAAGGAAGCGGAAGTGCCAACTTTATTCAACAAAATTGAATCATCTATCAGTAGTCTATATGTCATTTTAAACATGTTCTACGAGTTATGTAATGCAAACGATTCTAGTAAGATCTTGAATATATGTAACAACCAAGATAAGCTTACTATTTTGGCAAAAAGTATCATCTAAGGAGGTTTTTCATCTCACTGGCTTATCTGTGTTTCTAAGCACAGATGGTCCACAAAGTTTTTTGCTCCAGCCTCACCCCAAATCTAGGGTAGAATTTTACGTCAAAGTCTTAGGTGAGTCCTAGTGTTTTTGTCGAGTCTGATGTAAAAGTGATTTGAGAATAATTTAAGCCATTTGGCTAAATTATTTTTTTACAAATCACTTAGTGTACTAGATCATATTGTGTTGTAGATTGAGTATGCATCTTGAGGGTCTAAGCGAAACGTGTATTCCCATTTGAGGGTAGTAAATGTAAAAATCTTATGAATTAGAGGGTGGAAAAATATTAAATCCCCCCATCTGTAAATTAATTAATTTTTCTTGCAAAATAAAATTAAATCATAACCTAGAAAATTATTTAATTAGAGTCAAAATTAAAATGTCTTAGGAAAATAATTCTCCAAGTGGAAAAATTCATGGGCCTAAAGGAATCAATTTTTAAAGGTCCTCCATCAAGGGAATATTGTATATTTCAAGAAATTTTGGACCATTGGACCTTGGTGGTTAAATCAAAGTCAATTTTTTAGGAAATTAGCTCAAAATGATTAATTTTGAGTTAATAAAAATGAAATTAAATGATAAATTCGAAAGTTCCTCAAAAATAAGAAATCAATGGCCCAGATTAAAAGATGATCAAATATTTTTTCAACGACTAGGATTATTTTGATAAGGATCAGAGAAACGAGCTATTATTTTTCCACTTGTAGGATTGATTAATAAACTAGAGAGTCATTTGAGTCTACGATGATCTTTGGCTAGAAAATTGCTACTTAAGCATCTTTGTAACACTATTTTCTCAATGAAAACTATTTTTTCAATCATAATAAAGACTTTGGGGTGCAATTCAAGGTGTTCATGCTTATTGATTTGTGGCATGTACTGACTACAGGCATCCCTATGTTGCATTGAATATTGGTAAGATCTGTTTTTCATTAGATGGAGATAAAATCATACTATTTATAGTTCTAAGCTAATATTAGGTGGTTTGATTCCCCATGTGATTAACAGATTGTCTTGAGATAAATACATAATGTTTGCAAGTACTTCAGTTCTTAGCCTCCAAGTTCACAGACTTGGGCAAGAATCATTATTGCTTGGATCCCAAATATTTTTGTGGTAAATTAAATCTTCATGCTATAGTGTACATTGGGGTTTCTAAAGTGGTTTTAGTCATTCATCAAAGAAGAGAGAGAGAGAGAGAGAGAGAGGAGGGGGGAGAAGGAGGGAGAGATATAGATTTGGAGGGGGAAAGAGAGGGAGTGACAAGGGAGAGATGAATATGGAATGAGGGAGAGAGGAGACAAGGGAATAGAGAGAAAAGGAGAGGACAAAGATAGGGAAAGAAGCGGAATAGAGAGACAAGGAGACATAGATATCGATGGGGGAGAGAGGAGGAGAGAGAGATGGAGAGAGGGAGGGAGATAGTGACAGAGTTGGAGGGTGTAGAGAGAGTGTGTGTATGATGGGGGGAGAGACGGAGGGAGGTGGGAGAGAAGAGGAGAGAGAGGAAGGAAAAAGAGAGAGGGGGAGAGAGAGATGGAGGTGGAATGGGAAGAAAGACATAGAGAGAGAAAGGTGGAGAGGGAGTGACAAGGGAGAGATGGAGAGTAAATGGGGGAGGCGAGGGTGGCAGGGGCAGAGAGAGGAGGCAGAGAGGGAGAGGAAGAGAGAGGGAGAGAGAGTGTGTTTGTTTTGTTGGTGAGTAGAGACAAGGGGAGATAGAGATATAGATGGGGCGTGAGAGGTAGTGGAAGGGGGAGGCAAAGAGAGAGAGAGAGAAGGGGAAGAGATAGAGAGGGAAAGGGAGAGAGAGATAGATATATAGATAGATAGATATGGGGAGAGAGAGAGTGTGTGTGACATATGTTAAGGGGGTTGAGATAGAGAGACAAAAAAGGAGAAATGGAGGGAGGTATAAATATAGATAGCAGGGGGGAGAGGAAAGAAGAGAGATAGAGAAAGTTAGGGAGAGACAGATAGAATGAGACGGGGGAGAGGGAGGGCAAGAGAGAGAAGGAGAGGAGGAGGGAGGTAGACACATAATGGAAGTTGGAGAGAGAGGGAAGAAGAAAGAGTCTCATAGAGACAAATACAAACATAGAAGTTAGATATAGAAAGTCATGAATATTTAAGATTTTCGATGTGGTTGTTGATTTCTAATCCTATTTGATCACATGCACTATATGCATTGATTTCAGTGTAGATGTCGATTTATAATTCTATTTAATACCTTACACTAGATGCATTGATTTTAGTGTCAATGTTGATTTCTACTCCTATTTGATTGCTTGCACATAATGTATTGTTTTTGGCGTATATATTGATTTCTAATCCTATTTTATCGCTTGCACTAGATGCATTGATTTCAGTTTATATGTCTATTTCTAATCATATTTAATAACTTACACTAGATGCATTAATGTCAGCATAGATGTTGATTTCTACTCCTATTTTATTACTTACATTATATGCATTGGTTTCAATGTAGATATTCATTTCTAATCCTATTTGATTGCTTGCACTAGATGCATTGATTTCAGTATAGATGTTGCTTTCTAATCCTATTTGATTGTTTGCACTAGATACATTGATTTTAGCGTAGATGTTAATTTTTTATTTGATCAACAAGATGTATGATGTACATTAATTTCAAAGTAATTAGATTAATATTGTAAATTGATTTCAGTGTAAGCACATATCTACCTCCTCCATCCATATCTTCCATTATCTCTCCTTCTTTATCTCTCTATCTCAACCCCTAAACATACACATACTCTCTCCATATTTATCTATCTCTCTCCCTCCCTTCATTTCCCCTCCTTCTCTCTCTCTCTTCCCCTTCTCTCTCTCTAACATTTCTCTCTCCATATCTATATCCCTTCCCCCCTCCTTGTCTTTGCCTCTCTCTTTCCCGCCTACCTCACCTCCTCCCCCGCCCCACATCTATATCTCTATCTCCCATTGTCTCTCCTTCTCACCCCCAAAACATACACACCCTCTCTCAGTGTAAGCACATAAAAATTATTCAACCATAAATATAATACTTGAATTTTCATCCTAAATAAAATGTTCGTTACCCCAAATGTTTGATTCTCGAAACTATAAGCTATTTATAATTGGGTACATTCTTATTATTCCCATTTTCCATCATTGGACATTGTTAATTACTTTGCATTCAAACGCGATAATAGAAAATAACTACCATTGAAAATTATTTGGGGTTTAACACTCCATAAATCACAATGATTGAATTTCGAGAAAACTACTACCAATATTGGAAAGTAACAGACACAAGGTATGTTGTTTACTAAAGTAGCTCGAGTTAAATATTTGAATGGTCTATGATTCCAACTACTATTTTCATATCATCGATATGAGAAAATGGAAAAATTAATAGGTGTGACAATAGGAATAGTAGAAGAAAATAGATTGAGATTAATTGTAATGAAGATTGTTTGTAATTGACTATATTCTTAGTATTCACATTTTCTATCTATCAAAATTGTTACATTGACACTTTGCACTCAAAATTTGTATTTCATCATTTTTCATCATTCAAGTTACTAACAACCTCTCTCGTCTCAACAAACTGTGGTAACTAAGAAAATTTTAAATTAAATTGACCAAATTAATCTTAGACATATTTAGCATATTTAAAATCATCAAAATAATTAGATGTTCAACTGAGGTCACTGAGCAAATTTTAAATTAAATTGACCAAATTAAACTTAGACATATTTAGCATATTTAAAATGATCAAAATAATTAGATGTTCAACAAATTTTGTATGACCGTGCACAACTAAAACTAGCCTAGATCCATCTTAACACCAGGTCTATCTTCGCACCCATCTTAACACCGGATCTATCAAGCGCCGAGAGTGATCAAATCTCTTGAGGTGAAAACATTTCCTCTAGTTTTACACTCAAAAAATAAGTTTGCACCTCAAGAGATTTGATCCCTCTCAACCCTTATAGATATCTAGAGTTAAGATAGATCTAGACTGGTAAATAATATTTTGTAAACCATTTTTTCAATATTTTATTTTAAATATATTTTGAAACTAATTGTAAAATTTTGTAATTATTATTATTATTTTAATATTTTATTAACGTTGTAACTATATTTAATCTTTAACATATATCTTAAGCTAACTTTTGTTCATATCTTCTATGTATTAATTTATATGCTTATGGCTCCTTATCTTTTTTGATGTAGTTGGAGCTAACTTCTGTTCATATCTTCTATGTATTAATTCATATCCTAATGGCTCCTTATTTTTTTATGTCGTTGGGCTTAGTAGGGATTTCTCACCATTAAAATATATTTCTATACACATATTCCCTTTGAATTTCACTTTTCATGGGATAATTTTTATTGAAGCCGCAAGTCCCACACGTCATAACTGAAGGTTGTTGCAGTAATCGAAAGGCAAGATCAAAATTTTTGGTAGCCATCACTCCTCTCCTCCAAGCGGCCATTTTTTTTAAAAAGGAAGCCGAGTTGAAGGGTGGGTTCCAGGGTACATCGATCTGCATTTCAAAATCTATTCGAAGTAGCCGCTAGGGTTTAGGCCCTTGATCTCATTTCAGAATTAAATTTTGCAAGGGTTCAGCCTTGTAAAATCTCTTCACCAAAATCTGACCTGGACTTGGTTTGCATATTTGTAGACACATATTTGACTCGAATTCTGGTGCTCGAGCGAAAATCTTTAAGAGATTTAAAGCATAGAAATTTTGCAAATAAATTTGTAAGGGTTTCATTCTATGACCTTAATTGATTTGCAAGCTTCCACTCATTCATTACAAGGTCTTATCGTCCTGCCCCTGGATTTGACCGTTGAGAGTGCTCTCCTAGGCCCAGCCGTATGTCCTAAAGGCCTCATACAGCCTAGCCACAGGGATTATGTTTATTGTTTCTAATCTCATTTACTCCAGGACTAATATCTCTTTGCTTGCAGGGTTTCTTTCAGCTTGTTGGAGTGTTCCACTAGTAAATTTTACGGAGATTTACCTCTTGTGCATTTCATTTTGATGCATACTGTTTCACAAGAGGTAGATATTATTATTTATCTATTTTTTATTGTAAGCCTCCAACAGGGCTATATAAAATCACATCTGAAACATATAATAATTAAATGCCCTAACATTGAAAATTAACCAAGAAGGGGTTTTAAACATTAATCAGAGTGTTGAATGCTCTAAGCTTTGTATTTCTTACCTAAATGTGGGTCCTATTCACTGTTGTAAAATGCTTCCTGTGGTCTGGTACATAATTTTCATTCAATTTTTATGACGGTCACATTTTTTTTAAAGGGCATACTGAGATCTGAATTTACTAGGCAATGGCATCGTAAAAAAATATGTTATTCACACATGCTCGTACATTGAGTTTTTCATTTGTTTAGTTTGTTTCATAAATAGTTGAATGTCATAAGCATATAATTATCTTGAGGTCTGTTGTACTTTTTATAAGATATGAAAACCTTTGAGCTAAAATATTCCCTTAACAATTCAATTACACAAGCTATTGTGGTCTAAGAGTTTTCAGGCATGACAGTGAGCTGATCTGAACCATCATTCTGACAATTTCATAATAACCACCATTGGACTCTTGCATGAGCTTTCCTTGTTGGGTCTCTTATTGTTTGGCATCTCTTTGGTTTTGATGACTGTTATGGTCATTTTATGCTGCGCCTTACAACTCATTGATTGCGTCCTTGCATCCATAAGTGTTTGTTGCTTGCATTTAAATGAAGTGTTCTCATGTAAGCCAAAGGAAATAAAAAGAAAGTTTCTAGCACTGATTTATTTATTGTTGTCCCAAAGTAATCGTTTAAGTCATCAAAATTCAAGTGGCATATAAAGGGCCCTCAGAAAATCTAAAGAGCCAAGGTATTGATGTTTCTTGCATCTAAGTGTACATTGGCATTTATCTCATACTGTTGAATGGCCCCTATTACTCTAGCATGGGTAACATTAAATCTTGAAATAAAATTCCTATCTGTTATAAAATTCCTATCTGTTATGAGAGCACTAACAAATTCTCCTATTGTAGGTTGCCTAAGGCATGGGCAAATTTATTTCATAAGATAAGCATTCATAAATTGACTTGCTTTATGAATTGGTTGACTATCATAACCATGCCAAGGTCTGAGATCGTAACAGTGATGTCATCACACTCTAGAAGCACTTAACTTTAATGTAAGGAATATCTTGTTTAACATCTTGTTTCACATTACGACTTTCGTGATTGTCAATCTTGTTTTATGATGAATATATCTTAAGTCAAATGGCCATTGGAAATTTCTAATTTGGTTAAAGAACATTGGTTATATAATCATTGGCTAAGTACTCTGAACAAAAATGTTCCCCCAATTACTAGTAGTTTATGGTTGCCACCTTCAGCATATTTGTGAATCATTCATTTTGGGTAATTGTATCATTGGTGTTTCTTGTTCATTTTGGCACTTAGTATGTTGGCATATTTCTTATGGTTAAGGCTATAATTCATTGAAAAGCACTCAGTGATAGAACACATTTTCAAACCATAATTAAGTATTTAAGCAACTTAAGAAAATCTTAACCCAAGAATAACTCACATCTTTTCTATAAGTTTCTAAGCAGTAGTTTTCCATCTAGTTACTTGGCATCTAATTTGTAAATAAGCGAGAATTTGACTCCATAAGTAACTGGTCTCAATAGTGAATCTTATCTTATACCTTGCTTAAATTAACAAGGTGGCTAAGTTACTCAATTGTGTCTCCCACGTAAGTTAGTTCCCAACTTGTATTTCACCTTATTTCGATAGGGACTAACCCCCATAGCCTATTGCTGAGATATAGTTAGAACAGATTTGGTAGGGAACAGAGTGACAACCCCCGCCCTAAGCAGTTGTCATAGTGCTTGCACAATCCGGGAGACAAGAAGCCATAGTATTCGAGAATGTTGATAACAAATGCTTTCTTTTATGTTTTTCATATTTTTCTTGTTTTTTTCGCTCTTTGTTTCTTGAATGCGAAACTTCCAAAAAAAATTTCTTGTCCCGTTGTCGTTTCTCATTTCTCATTTCTCATAACATAGGTTTCACATACATTTAAAAACCCAAGAAAGGATCAAACACCAAGAATGCAATGGTAATAGAAAAAAATAGGACAGAAAGAGGAGAGAATGAAAGGAAGGAGGAGGGAAGGTGTCATATCAAGAAGCCATGTATGACTTAGCTTATCTTCTAGTCATTTTGATCTCTTTCTCTCTTTTTAATTTGTTAATATTTTCTAATTTATAGCACCTCATTAGCTCATTATTCATGCATAATCTTTTCAACCTTCCCCATAATCCCTGTTTCTTAATATTATGCTCCCTTCTTTCATGGGTTTTATTTAGATATCTATAGTTCTTGATTGATATAATTTGTTTTAGTTTCCTTTATTCATATTCATTTATTTTTGTTTAGATATCTATAGTTTCTTTTATTTTTTATTTTAATTTAATTTTCGTTCCCCATCATTATTAATTGTTAGTTTTGTTTATGTCAATTCCTTTATTTTTGTTTAGATATCTATAACTCTTTTATTATTTTATTTTAATTCATTTTTCCTTCCCCATCCTATTAATTAATTATTATTTTTTTATTAATTTCCTATATTGACTCTACCAATCCTAACACATTTCTATCTAATTCAATATCCCCCTTCTTCTCCATCCCTCCCAAATTTTACTCAGTCCCTTGGACTTTTGTGTAGAACCCTTTAACATAATTTCCTTAAAAATTCTTTGAATTCTTCCTTTATTTATTAATATTCATTAAAAAATATTTTGAATCTTTCAATATTATTATTTAAATGTTTTTTTTTTAATTTCTCTTAAGTTATTAATATTTATTAATTTTCGCCTGTCTGGGGTAGCTCAAGTGGTGATGGTCATGGAATGAAGTCTCAACGAACCAGAGATCTTGGGTTCGAATCTTGTACTACCCTCCCATGTTGAGGGGTGAATAATAGACATGTAAAATCGAAAATGAAAGAGTCTTGCCAAACTTAACAAAAAAATATTTATTAATTTTCTATTTTTCATGGGAAGTTATTAAAAATTATTTCACTTATTTAAAATGTTTTTTTATTTAGGCTCATCATTAATTATGGAGCTTTTTTGGTCCTTAATGATGACTGGAGTGCTGATAGAAAAAATCATACTAATTAACAAAAAAAAAAAATCCTTAAGAAAACCTTTAAGAAATGCATGATATTTCATAAAACATAGGGAATAAATAATATTCTGAATTGTCCCAAAAAACCACCTTCAAATGATAACAAGATGTGAATAATATTGTATAATCTAAATAAACTAAAATTTTTAGAAATTTAAATCTATATATACATTTAAAAATTTGCAATATAACTTAACTGTATTTTTATATTGGCACATCCATATACATATACACTTCCAAACCAAATTTCAATAATACCTGCTAACAAAATCATAAAACATCAGATAGTTGTACTACTTCTAAAAATCATGATCGTGATTTGAATGTAAGGGTGTCAGAACTACGGATGCCAAACTTTTTACAATCCCATGATGCGTTTGGTGCGTCCTGCTAAAATTTGATCATGTGTTGTGTGTGTTAGAGCATGTCATTTTCATGACCACCAATGAGCTATCCTTTTTGTATTAGCAACATTAGGCTCATGATTTTACATTTGAGCATACCATTTTCATGAACACATAGCGATAACTTATACTTAGATTTATATAAACTTGGAAAGTCTTTCTCAAGATGAGTTTGTGCGAGAGTAGTCTAACGAGTTGACGAAACACCCTTCATCTTTCGCGTGAACTCGTCGGATGCGAGACCAGTGATCAAATTTGAAGGGCAGGTCTTATTTTCATTTAAAAGGGTGTACATTCAGGTTGCCCTTCCATAATGAAAATCATGAAAAAAAAAAGCAATTCAATTGACATTCGTAAATTATCTTCCCATTTTTTTAACATATGGTGATTTGGTAAAAACTTGGACTAATCTAAGGGAGACCCCAGATCAACCCTCATGGCTACCACTATAACACCAAGAGTATTTCCAGCAACCTGCAAGCCAAATATACCAAACCTTATGATTTAGAAAGAGCCGAGACTCACGAATAAGGGGAGTCTACTTCTTGAGCCGAGATCATAGCAGGATACCAATATTCTTCCCATTTCTGGTGAAAGTTTTGAAAGATCCAAGGGTGTGTTGATTGATCAATTCTAAGTTGGAAAATTCAATTCTTAGATTCTACACTTCCTTGAAGTTCTTTAAAACCTCACCGAGAGAATGATGGGAAACCTCTGCAACCATGTATTTCTTCGGGTCGAACACATGTTGCAATGTCTGCCATGGCCTAACAATTATACCTAGTATCCATCATGATTCTCATCAAATAGCTCCATATCCTTCTATTTTTACCATTGTTATTAACGTTGGTTTCTTCACTGGATATAGCATGTCCACCTTAACTACCACAATCTGCACTTGGGGGAGTATACTAGAGAACCTATTTGAAACTGCACAACATCGTCCCAAGGCCTTAATATCACCAAATTTGTTGAATATAAGAAGCAAAAGTGAATATGGGAGCCTATCAAGGTGGTCTACCGATGAATTAAACCCCATGTTTGGATCAATATAGATATTCCTCAATATAGCACATAACCACGTAAAACTCAATTGATTTAGGACTTGATCAGAAAATGCTTCACAATCAAATGCAAATCTTCAAATATTTGATACATCTTAAATATCATGAATTCTCAGGATCATTTACACAAAATATCATACTATTTTGGCTAGGAAAACCTATAAGAACCTTCATATTTATACCAAAACAAATAACAGTCGGGCTCATTCTAGTGCAAATATTCAATCTTGTTCCATCTCGTGCAACCTAATATTATCCATTACCAAACCCAATCCCTTAGAAAAGTGACAAGAACCTCAACACAATGATTAAGCTCCAAATTTATATGAATTCCCACAATGGTTCATACTAAACTCAATATCATTAGAGCCCAGAAAACTCTAGAGTTAAAATGGGTCTAGGCTGTGTTGGACACCTAATCCTCAATGGGTTAGTGTGGAAGCCGAATGGACAAAAGGAGTCCAAGAGACCTTGGGATGTGAAACCCAACGGTCACCACATGTACTATAAATGTATATCTCTTGTTAATAAAAATTGTACTTGCATGTTTTATCTTTCATATTTCTGGTTGCCCATGTGTGTTTAACATGGTATCAGAGCGGGCGTACTCCTGCCCTGCATAATTTCTTTGAACCATTTGTTTTATGAAAATGCTGAATATCTGGCCAGGAAGAACAGTTTGTAAGTATTTTTCATTATTAATATGATAAGTGTGTTTTAGAGTTTATTGATGGTTTTAGAAATTGGGTGTTAATTTCTGAAATTGACACTTGAGTGATGCGCACTTGTATTGGATGTGTTTATGAATTCAAGGACAATTGAATGAATTGAACTTTGTAAGGACTGGCAGATCGATTTGAATAATCGATGTCGATATTGTCAAAACTATAATGCAAATTTGTTTGAGTGTAAGAAGGCGTTGAATCAAGCCTGAATCAAAGTCATGGAATGGCAATTAATTGGAAGCTGTTGTATATTTAGTTTCTGAAATTGGGTTCAATATCAATCAAATTGTAAATGGCACTTATAATACCTTGAATGCGTGATCAATTTTAGCTGTGGAAAGATCGATGTATGTCGAGATCGGTGGAGCATTTGTTGTAGTATTAAATTGGTGTTGGCTGTGATATATAGCGCTGAGTTTGTGCACGATGTTCAATGCGTGCTGCATAAAACTTCAATTGAATTTAATTTAAGATCACACGTTGTTTGGTTGCGTTGTGAGAATTGGATAACACATTGAAAGTGCAGCTATGTGATGGAATGCTGAGAGAAGCAGCTGCATTGAAATCGAATCTGGTTCGGAGATTGAAGAAAATCGGATTTGGAAAAACGAAAGAATGGAAGTTATACAAATAGATGTGTTAATATCGACCTGTGGTTGAATGAAAGAACAGTGGAATTGAATGCTACTCGATATATGTAGGTGCGGTCTTCAGATTTGTGATTTGTGAGTTAAATTTCCTTCATTCCGACTGGTGTCCGGCAAAGGTAAATAGTTGCTTCTTGTAGTCAACTTGTTTAGAAAGCAAAGAAAATGGTTTGTGTAAAGATGAAATGAAAGTCGGTTTGAGAATGGTCTGAATATCATTAGAAGCAAGCGCATAAACAATTGCTGGCAAATTCTGCAACTTTTCATTCAGAGAAATTGCCTGATCATAGCCAGTTGAAAGCTGAGAATTGGGGACAGACGAAACACCTTCTCTGCGTTTTTTCAGCAGACTTTCCTCCCGTTTAGACTTTCGAATCTCCACCAGGTTTTCCTCCCGCTTGCGACGGGCCTCCACTGTATCGACTGCCACCTTGTAACGTTGCTTCCGGGCATCGGCTTTGGAATTGGGTCTGACAGACATTTTGGCCTCCGAGATCTCAGAAATCTCGTAGAAATGATCCAGGAGAGGTAAGGAGTTCGAGTCACAACGACCCCACGAGCCTTTACAAGGAGTCGAATTACCATTCCTTACTGTTGACCGCATTACTTGCTTGTTGGGTACACGCTAAAGTTTGTGGGTTACAAATCCCCGGTCAGAGGCCGAATTTGTCATTTATGTTAGGGGATATTAAGAGACAGTGTGTATTAGGAGTTACAGTGAATCGATGTGTTGGAGAACGCAAGTGTATCGAAGTCCGCTCAGCAACGTATATGCTCACTGTCACTGTGATATACAGGAAACAAAATGTTGTGTTGTGTGTCATAGGTGTGCATGAAAACACTTATTGTGCGTAAAGTTTAGGAGCCAGCAAGTCATTGGAATTCAAGAGCTCGTATTGGCATAAAATTACAGAAGACCGAGCTTGTCATACTCAGGTGGTTGAAACCACTACTGTACTATGTCAGAGGAAAATGTTACTCTTGGGTACAATTTTTGGGCATTGCAAAAGTGGGAAATCTTCATCTTAAACAGTTGAAACTCCTACCGAGATATCTAAAGGAATGTGCATTGGAGGCTAAAACAACAACAACAACAAAAAGGGGGGGAGTGCATTTTTGGTCATTTGATTGTTTTTACAAATTCATTGTTGATTTGATTGTCTGAATAATGGAGAAAAATCATGGATTATTAGAGTTATTAAGCACTCTAATCTTATCTACTAATGGAAGTACAGTTAAAGTCAACAAAAACACTCTCAGAGATATTCATAAATCTTTACAATATGCACAGGAAAAGATTGATTTTTTGCAGCTTGAGACAAAGCTACAACAAGAAGAATTACAGCAGTGGAGTCATCATTCTGAACCTGTTTCTGTTCAGAAAATTGAAACAGACTCCCATAAACAGCAAGACACTAATGTTGCAAATGCAGTGCCTAATACAACAACAGATTTACATGCAGAAGCAGAAACTCACTCTGCACTTCCCAAGCCCATCATCAGACCTTGGGAATAGCTTGTCCACAACAAACACAGAACTGGTCTTGGATATGACAAGGACTTGTCCTTTCATATTCCAGACTATGCCAAGCCCATTCAGTTTCAGAGTGCTGGATTCATTCATGATAGTTCACCTGCTCCTCATGACAGTTTAGCTTCAGCTGTTCCAGACTCTGCCCCTCTTCCACAGCAACAACAACAACAACATATTGTGAAATTCCAACACTGTGACCGAGTTGGCCATTTGAAAGATCATTGTTTTGATCTTCATCCATGTAAGCACTGTCATAAAACCAGTCATTCTTCACACAGATGCTTTAGAAACAAACGTCTTTCAAGAACAAAGATTCATCTTGGATGGATCGCTTCTTGGCAATGGGCATCAACCGCCAAGAAGATATTCCAAACACATGTCAGAACTTGTTCCAGAATATTGAATAGTCTTGCAGTTGAGTTTCCTCCATCATCTCACCTTGTATCTGACAGGGGGGGAAATGATGGTCATCTACAAGCTTTAAAGTCATATCAAGCGTGCCTGAGCCACAACCTGCCACACCAGTTTCAGAGTTGTAGCCAGAGACAAAGATGCCTGAACATGCCTTTAGTTGGCAATCTGGGACACTTTCTCTAGCAGAAGACTTCAAATTCTTGCCAGTTTCGGAAGAATTCCAGGAACAAAATTGAGAACACTTCCTCTAGCAGAAGACTCCAGCTTCTTGCCAGTTTTGGAAGAGTTCCAGGAATTGCATTAAGCATTCCAGAGTTGTTGGTCATCCTTAAACCATCACAGGTTGAGACTTCCCTTTTTCAAGTTGAAGTTCTCCTTTTTATGCGGCGTGAGACCTCCCTTTCATGGTTGAAGGTTTCCCTCTTTAAAACAATAGGATCACTTCCTCTAGCAGAAGACTTCAGCTTCTTTCCAGTTTTGGAAGAGTTCTGGGAACTGCACTAAGCGTTCCAGTGTTGGTGGTCATCCTTAAACCACCACCCTTTATACCAACATTTCATAGAGCACATTCAGCCTAGTGCTGCCATGCATATTTGCACATTTTGTATTACAACTCTCTTCTTGGACTCATACATAACCCTTCGGATTAAGGGGGGGAATGTTGGACACCTAATCCTCAATGGGTTAGTGTGGAAGCCGAATGGACAAAAGGAGTCCAAGAGACCTTGGGATGTGAAACCCAACGGTCACCACATGTACTATAAATGTATATCTCTTGTTAATAAAAATTGTACTTGCATGTTTTATCTTTCATATTTCTGGTTGCCCATGTGTGTTTAACAGGATGGTATTTTAGTAGAGATCATATTATGATAATAGTTTTACTCCTTACTTGTTGTGAAACACTGAACACCAAAATCTTCAGTATTTGTATCTTGGAGTATTTGTTTATGAGTTGACACTTTACTTGTTGTTTGATTGGTAGACTTATGGACATGAACAATGAAGAATATTTAGAGGAACATATTGCATGTTTGGCATGAAACAAGGATCATAAAAAATTCTTCAAGTAGATTTGAAGGAGAATTCAATCTTTGCAAGAAGATATAACTTATATTCAGAGAAAATTATTCAAATTTTCCTCTCTACCATTATCGGTATGGCTACAACTTGATCAAATTTTGAGAATTAGACTTTGGCAAGTGCCGTAAAAGAGTTTGTCTTTGAATGTATAATAAGGCCATTTTCATTTTATAACCTTATTTGGGATTACACACACTTGTAAAGCAACACCGTATATGACTTGCAATGTACTCATTCTGACATAATCTTGAATAATCCATGCTAAAAATTTAGGATGAGCTTCAATATAGCTTTCATGGTTTGGAATTATGGATTGTCAATATTTTGTCACTTCTAATTCAAGCGGGATGTTTTTTAAGAATTTACATCAATCTAATAAAATAAAACTTGAAATTGCTTGCATTTGAGAAACAATTTTCAAATTTTAGCCAGAAATATTCATGCATGCTTATGATCCTACATCATCCAACTAACAAGAAAACGTTAGTATAGTACTTCCATCTATAGAATTAGACGAGGAACATTAATGCCTCCTTGTTGAAAGGTGATCCACATAAGTATTGACAGATAAGAAATGTTGTAATTAAATAATCGTTTTGTTAGGTAATAGCTACTCAACTGGCTTGGCCAATCACCCAATACATAATCAGTTGTGTCTAAATATAGTTTTCCATTTTACTCCTATCATCTATGTAGCTTATCCCTCCCCTATGTGACTAATGAAAATTAGATCTATTGTGTATCGTACTTGCAATTCTGTATATTTTCTGTTTATCAGACAGTGCATGTGTTTTCCAATAAAAAAATCACTTAGACTTGTAACGAGTTAGCTCACATGACATCGAAGTACATTTAAAGAAATTAAGGGTACCTTCACTTATCTACTTAATATTTATTATTCTTTATCAGTGGTAAGAAAAGATGTGGTTCTTGTACACTCATTCTTATTCTCCCCAAAAAATTCACATAGAACTGTATTTCATCACATATCATACATGGGGTTGATCTTAGGATAATTGGTAAAAGCACTGAAATAGTAAGTAAATTTTATTTTAAGAGGCCCTTCAGTTTAGGAGGAACCCAACTAGGAACCAATGTTTTCCTTTGGAAAAGTGGATTTGGATCTTTATGGGTGAGCCTTCTTCCAAAAATGAAATCATTGAGCAGAGCCTAGATGAATTATTCCCAGCAATCACACAACTTTGGGAATATAAAATAATAGATAATAGATTTGTTCTTGTTAGAAAACATAAAAAATCTTTTCTTTTAAATCTCATTCACCGCCTCATTTCCATTGTTGGAAGGTAAGGGGAAACCACCCATTTCATAGATAAAAAAAAAAAAAAGTTTTGATTAGTCTAAGCTTGTGAAAGAGAAACATTTTGGTAAATGTAGTTCCAAGACAACATACTATTGGTTGTCGATGTCTTTACAATGTTGTAAGATGCAAGATACTCCTCATTTTATCAAGAACAATAGCTCCTTCCAACATAGTTTCAAGTCCAATATTCATCATATAATTCATACGCATTGTAACTGACAAGTGAATTTCAAACAGGCCAACTGTGTTCACAACATTTGTATTTGCCAAATGTTATTTTTTATGTCTTTTCCCTTGAATTATTGTTATGTTAAGCAGAGGCTGGTGTATGAACATCCAAAACATAATTAGTTTGAGATGAAAGAAAAACTTTACATCTCAACGTGCAGTTGAAGATTACACTCTAAAAGCATGGGATAGAAGAGCCTCAATAAGATGATTTCATAGTATAAATTCCAACGTGCCAGGAGTCATTTGATGTGGCATGGGAAATTGCTATTAAATTGATACGAGTAGTGAAGACAATATATGTAAGAGATACAATGTTATCCAAATAGTAAAAGGCAATAATGTCGATGGATGATCAAACATGCTACATTGGACTGAAAGAGTGCTTTTGGTAGTTTTCCAATATGAGTAAAATAGATGTGGCATTTGAAGATTCAATATGCATTTTGCCAAAAGCAATGCCAACACTAAGACAACTGAAAAATTTCTATTGGTTTTGCATTCATGTATGAAGAACTTTTGTTGAGACCTAGTTAGCTAGATTCAAAATCATACCAAAGGATTTCGATGGTTGTATTGTCTTGGTGTTAAGTGTAAAAAAAGTAAATCATATCATCAACTTGGAACTTCTTACATCATTGGTACTCCAGTGAAGTTAAATAATAAGGAAGTTTCATAAGAATTGGCATCTTCTGTAGGTACGAGCAATTCCATTGCAATATAGTGGTAGTTATGATCTAGTATACGGACATGCTAAGAAAGCCAAGGCCAAAAATTGGCCAAAAAACTTGGCAATATAGCAAGTTGTACAAAATCAACACAGAAAAGGAATGCAATTCGATAGATGGTAGGACTTAATAGAAAAGGCAGATATAACTTTGGTCACTTATTTCAGCTCAGTGAGAAGATATACAAATGGTAACTTTTACAAGTTGGTGGAGGAACTCGCAACTACAAAAGGTTATTTTTGTTATATGTATTTCAGTCTTGTTAAGTATCTACAATAAAAGAGGAACAACTTGAAACAACAATGTCAAGCATGGCCTCCCAGAATTCTCTTGATTCCATCCTTCTGCTCAGGACTGAGTTTGGAGGGAAATCTAATTTCAAACTTGATTCTAACCAGGAGCATCTATGGAGGATGAGGTTTACTGACCAAGAGATAAAAGGTGAAGTTGTTGTGTCAATAACCGAAGGCCTTCTCCTCAATAGTTCTTAGCTTCCTTCTCATTGTTCCCATGCCAGCGTCATAGGGATGGAGTCCATCGTGCCCATTTTCCCTCTCGAATATATCAACGTGTTCTGCATTTTTCCATTTTGATCGCTCATCTCTAAATTCATCTCCAACTTCGGCCCTCCAAACAAAAGATATAAATCTATGAGTTTGGGAGCGACTGTGGCTTCGATCCATGGCAGTGTTGTCTTTTACGTCCAGGGCATCCATATCAAAGGTCGTGAGAGGATTCTGTAGTTTGGTTATAGGAAGTATAAAATAGAGGTGCTCCACCTACAGTTCATGCTCTACAGAAAGCGGAGAAACATACTCATCGAAATGCATTGAATCGGCATGGCAGACGAAAAATTTAGGACTTTCTCTTAATATTTGTGCTACCTTCACCTACTCCGAGAAATCTCTGATCACCACAATGTCGTCTTCTTGAAGAACCACTAACTTGGCAGTAGGGGGGTTTAACGATGTATAAGCTACACAGTTGCCTATCATATGAAATCCCTTTTTCAGGTGACATCCAAAGGGAAATGTAAAAGGCAGGTTTGGAGATAACTCTTTCTCAACTAATGAAAAAAAGAAGAGGGGGTAACCATTGTGGTGACTCGGTGAGTCGGAGACTCGAGTCCAGACTTCAGTAAAATTGCAATTTTAAGAAAAGTTTCACAGGTTGACAACCGTTCTGAAAACATTTTATAATATTATTCTATTTTTTTTTAAACCTGCAAAATTCAAATTTTAAATTTTCTTTTAATAGGAAATTTTGCTTCCTACTTCTGTGACGTGCTGACGTGCCAGAGACCGTTTGAAGGGTTCTGACATCTTCAATTTTGAAAACTGGGCAAGACCCTTCCGACAGACTCGTCCACCCCTATCATGGCCTGTAGCCCCCGTCTCTTCGACAAACTTTTCTCCATATCTGTCCCCATCTGTCAAGTAGCTTCCGTCGTCATTACCATCCACCTCTAGTTTTTTTTCGTGAACCCACTTATTGTTCATCGCCAAAATACCACATTGACTTAACGGGACATCTTGCCTACCTTGCGCAACAGACTTCAATCAGAGTTTCGAACTCACAGAGGAACTACATTTTGAAATTTGAAATGTTTCAAACTCTGAGAAACGTTTATGGACCCATCGACTCATCTGTATGAGTTGATGATTTCAGAATCCACCGCTTGTGGCGACACAATGATTTGAATTTGTGAAGAACAATAGCGCCTCTAATATTCAAAACAGAGACTAGCACCATTTGCTTTTTTCTCCTGTTCTGACACTCGCCCCATTTCCTTTTGCAAACACGGCGATTTTAGAACTCCTTTACTCGACCCATTTCCATTTATAGACCATTCAATCGACGACGCAGTTGTAGAATTCTTTCCGAAATTTTAGAGAGACACATCTATTTGAAACAATTTTTATTTGAATTTTCAGATTGTTTCAATCAACAATGTCATTTTCGAATTCTTTCCATTTGCATGAAATTTTTTCTATTTGCGAAGAGGGAAAAGAAACGAGGGATATATTTTCTTTTGTTTGCAGCAATAATTGTTGACCCAACTGCAGGAATTATTTTTGTTTGCAGCAAGAAATAGAAACGATGAACCAACTGTGGAATTCTTTCTATTTGCAGCAAAGGTAAATTGCATTTTTTACAAATTCCCTACATTTTTTTAAATTTTATGCATTTTTTTTCTCCTATTAGCAATTTCTAACAAATCTTTTCATTATTGTTTCAAGTTAAAAAATAATTTAGGTTCGTTAGAACATGCCATGCCAATTTGTAGAGAAAACTATTGTGGGTATCGAGTGAGCTGAGGTAAATTTCTACCAAATTTTGTTACATTCCTCTCTTCTATTGCTGCTTGTTCTGTGAAAAACAATTCAATGATTTGTCACAACGATGAAAAATGACTTGTCGCAATGATGACAAGTGAGTTGTCACAATGGAAACCAAGAGAATTTCCGCAATGGGTGAACCATCTGGTTTACCCATTGTTGCAATTTGCTGGGTCACCATTGCGAAAACTCACTGGTTGGCTCACCCATTACAGAAATTCACTTGGTTTGCATTACGAAAACTCACTGGACACTATTGTAGTGAGTAACTTCTCATCGTTGTTACATATTTTCAGCTAAATTTTCTCATGCTTTTGCTATATGTGTGTTGTTTTTAGCAAAAAAATGAACAAACTTACAAAGGATTGGTAGCCATAGTTGAACAAATCTCTCCTAATCATAATTTGAGCTTGTTTGCTTACATAAACTACAGACATTAATTATTAAGAGTATGGGAATATAAAAGGTTATAGGTTTAAATTTAAAGGGGTAGAGTATGCATGTCTTTTCAAAATTGTAGATTGAGAAGGGTCCTTTGACTCAGAAACAAGAGGAAGACAGAGAAACCTGCAATTTCAAGTTTACTTCGCATATGCATTGAAACTTTGGTCACAATTACTTGTTTTTATCACTTGTGCTTTTAAGTGAGTTATTGTCATTGCAACAAACACCCTATAAAAATTTTGTGTACTCTCAAATTTTGGAGCCTACTATATATCTTGTGATCGGTAGTTCTGTAGTCACTTCTTGGTTAGCTGATGATTTTTGAGGTCCTTTCTTGGATTGGAAGTATCGAAGTCACTTACCCACACATGCTCAGTCTGTAACAAGTGCATGAGCACATTATTTTATGTAATCTTGGACACATATAGCATGTTACATCAAGATTATTCTCGTGTGATGTCCAATCTATGTCTATAGTAAACACGTAATGACAATGACAATTTCTCACATTCTATCTTCATTTGTACTTCAATTTCAGTGAGTTTTTCAAACTGTCACTTCTGTGCACCTTTGTTCTCATAAGTTTCATTTTCATGTTTTCGACTGTAACTTTCACTTTATCTCACTTTAATTAGTGTTGTTTTCATGTTATCTTTTCATTGTCGTGCACATAACGCAAGAGTCGTTCACACTTTACCAATTGTGATATTTTCGCATGTTAACTGTGGCATAAAGTATGTATACTTTTTTGGGGGTTTTCAAGGGGTTATATTTATGTGAATGAGTTTGTATAACCAGGTAAACATCAGTCACACTCATTCCCAAAGTTTTAAGCATTAGCTCACAAGTGTCGACACGGTCATCGCAAAGTGTACATTTAGTCTCACACTTGTCGTAAAGTCATTGTAAAGTTTTCACATTGAGGGAAATATGCTGTTAACATGTTCCAGATGATCTATGCTCTTGTTTCATCAAAATGTTTCAAGTGTGCGATCACAGTCAAGTCATATCACTGTTCACAACAGTCTCTTCAGTCCCTCACTTAGCCAAATTTCAGAAAAATCCCAGCAACCTAGCCTCATCCAGCCCCCCTAAACTGCGCTTTGCACTATCTCATATCTCAAGAAGTGATTTTGTCTCTTGGCATTATGAAATGCACAGTCTTTGTCTCCCAGAATTGCTCATTTCGCAACCTCAGTGCTCAAGCCCAATCCCGGAGTCACAGAACTGTGCAATCTTTCTCCCCATCCAACCCAACATTGTGCATTGTGTAGTCTCATTCCTTTAGCTTCAGTATTGAGCTCTTGAAGTAAATAATTATGTAATCGTATGGCCTCTTGTCCTTCCAATACTGCACATTTTAGATTTTCAGTACTCAAGCTCAAGCATTGGCCTCTAAAATTGTACAATCATGCCCTCCAGCCAAGCCTGAACTACACATTGCATAGTATCAGACCTCAAGCCAAATCCTTGAGTTCTTGAGCTGCAAACTTGCACAATCACCAAATCTTCCTTTCCTCCTAGAACTTCACAGTTGACTGAACTAGTGCCCAACCCCTCAGCCTAACTCACTGAGCTCCCAAACTGCATAATATTGTTACTTAGTCCATCCTAAACTACGCATTGCACAGTCTCAAGATCAAGCTTCACGCCTGCATTCATGAGTTGCACAATTGCACAGTTACTAAGCCTCTTTCTTAGCCTGTCACCCAGTTTTGGCTTAGTTAATGTATCAGTATGCACCATCTTAAACTAGGCATTTATCAGAATGATGTCTTCTTGTCATGAGTGGATTACAAATGTAGGTACTCTATCATGCTATGGAAAGATGATGAAGAGGGAGATGGAGAAGGAGGACATGCTATAAGAAACATGTGGATCTGAAGAGATAATACGATCATCAAGCAAGCAGACGAAGGAACATTGGACTATAGCATAAGATGAAGATTAGATCACATGGAAGACTCCTCATATTCAATTCATATGGAGGAAGAAGGAGAACATGTACCATATTTTCAGGAAGACAAAGAAAGAAGTGACAAGAAGGAAAAATTGGCACTGTCACATAATCATGCACTCCATGTCATCGGTGTCATGTCATGTCTTATGACAAGTCATCATATGCCACATCATTATTGTGAATTATGTAATTACCTATTCAAAATGTATTTTAAAGTGGAAGTACAAAGGACATATTCAGAATATGAAGAGTCATGTCAAGTTGAAATGTCATAGGAACTCAAATAGTCATGAGGATAGTCAAAGAGTCATAAGGAAGGTGAAGCATCACCTCTTAGTTATATATACACCCTGATTGTATAAGGGAATTTTCCCTTGGGCTCCTTCCGCAATGGATTAGAGAGATAAACTATTTCTTTTGAGGAGTAAGGAGTGGCTCCAATGCTCCACTATTGGAGCTAGTGATGTTCATTGTATACACGTGTCTTGGGAATTTTACTTAACGAAGAAGCCTCCATGGCTGACACATTCTTCATGCATGGATTATGAATATTTGTAAGGCTATTCTAGAGATGTTTTTATTTCATGTTTTCTTTCAAATGTGCTAAAGTAGTTGAACTATTTCAATTATCTTAGTAATTATCTTATTGATAATGTCCTGTAATGGTTGCTATTTTTGTCCCATCCTCGTGGACTATTCCGCAAGATACTAAACAGATCTTTCTCATTCATTGGTTGTAATGGTCGTCACATCTTTTGTGGACTATTCTACTAGATTTCAAAGATATCCTTCTTGTTCACGTGTGTCTCTACATGGGTGGCAATATTACCTCTCTATTAGAGGCTCACATTACTCTTTTCCTCCGCAATAGAATGACTTTGACACACACACAACCGAACACTCACCAAGTACACCTTCTTTCTTTTTTAAGGCACCAAGTGTTCTTCTCTCTTACTGACAGTTAGATCCAAGGAAAATATGTAAGAATACATGGAAACTAGGTCGATACTCCAGATGGGGATCCTATTCCAAATGGTGTAAGGTATTATTTGGGCTTCACATTGGGGAGACCCCTTGGATCATAGATTTTCAACACTGTCAACAATGGCGCTAGAAGGAGGGAAAATGAAAAGTTGTTCCCGTTGATTTTGTTTTGAACCTCTTATCTCAAATGGCTTATCCTCAAGTTTTACTCCCGTGGTGTTTCTCTAATTTATCCATTTATCAATTTTCAATCCCCGATGAGCCTCTCTATCACTTGTCTCATTTAAAGTTTGATGGTGATCATGGAACATCCATAACTGCAGACATTTCTGATTTTCTTAAATTTTGTGAATCATACGAAATTGACGATGAAGCATTTTCTTGTGTGATTTTTCTTCCTCACCCTTAAAGGTTGTGTTAACCAATGGTGCCATACCTTACCACCCACCTCGATCAATTCTTTCCATCATTTCCTTAAGGAGCCTTATCAAGTATTTGATAGGTATGATTACCAATATGCTTATAAAAGAATGAATTATTTAAGAATGGAGGCTCATGAATCAGTTGAGTATTTCTCTAACCGATTCTTTCATCTTTGCCATGAATTTCCTAAAGAAGATGCAGATTGGGATTTCCTTAAAAAAAAATTAAGTGCTTGGTTCATGTCTATTTTCACGATGAACCTGAACCCACTAATGTTCCTATTTTCCCAACTCTTTCGAATCATGAGACACTTCTAATTTAAGAGGAGAAATATTATACTCCTTTTGTTCTTTGTCCTCCTTTTCATGTTCCGATAAGCCTCTCTCTGTGCAATGATAATAAAGTTGGGAAAAATACCAATCAAATTTCTAATCCAAATTCTTATTCTTCTTCCACTTGTCATGACTTAGATTCAGTGGAGGAAATCCTAGAATGGCTCATGAAACCCATGGCGAAGACTAACTCCTCCATTCTACAAGATGATGTTACTATTCATAACTCTAGTCTTGAATATGATCTGGATTTATATTATCCTTTATCATATACATTCCATGACTTTTTGTACAGTGATCTGCATGATCAACTTTCTCCACCAACTAGTTTTTCACACTCTCTCAACCTTTGAGTTCATGGTTCAAATGACAATGAAATACAAGGCATTCAGACTACACAAGTAGGTGAACAGAAAGGTGAAGATTTTTCCTATATCTCTTCTCTTTCAAAATCCTTCATCTGAAGATGATGCACTTCACTTCTTGGATTATTTTCAATCGGCTAATCTCGGTAGGGAATCAAATGCAATAAATTCTTTCAATCAATCTGTAGCCTTTGGAAATAATCATTGTGGCGAAGGTGACTTTATTGATGTATGTGATCATGAATGCCTAGGTGCATCATCTGATCTTTCGGTTTCTCATGAAGACGTTACTTTACATCCAAATCTAATTCGGTCAAAAAAGATGTTCTTATAAAAACTTCTTCTTCATCTCACTATCCCTTCTCCTCTACCGTTGGCAATGAAGATAATCCGACGTAAATGCTCCATGCTCTTCAAGTCCTTCATCCGATGAGTTAACTTCTCAATTAGCATAAGGTGACTAGATTATCCACGATGAAAATGAAAATAATCAAACCATTGAGTACTCTTCCCATCCCTCATCATATCTTCTCTTGCATGAAGAAAACTCTTCAAATCATCTTGCTCACAAAATTCCCGCGATTCCTTCATCTTCAAATTTGTGACCAAAAGAATCTTTTGACTTGAGTGCTCTAGTTGTTGACATTTAAAATTCGGTGAGTAATGGCCTTATTGAAACCAGTGGTAGCAGTTATCCTCAAATCATGCAGAATCTGGTTCAATCTTCAAAATGAGACATTACAATCCTGAAAAGTTTTGGAAACTTTCAAGGAGTCAAGCAACTTCAATTTTCGTTGATGGTTATGTCAAAATCTAGTGACTCTAGGAAGCTCCCTGAACTAAGTCAGATTTGGTTTCTCTCAAAATCCTTCTCTTTTCATGGTTTCACTCGATGTAAATCTTTTCTAAAAGATGTTTATTCAGTTGTAATTTTTCTAATATCCAATATTTTACTTTGAATAAGATTCAGGAATCTTTTACAGTTCAATCATCTTCATGCAAATATCTCACATCAAACTCAGGTTTGCAATGTGTATCTCTCATAGAGTCATTCTAAAGACCATATTTGGCTGAAGGAATCATATCTATCATATTTGTTTCTTGATGAGAAGCTCTTGGCATTCCTTGTGAATATCATATCTTGAATTGTGTTCTTCATTGCAGTTGAAATCCTCTTGAGTGAGAATGAATGCATGAGTTATTATTGGAATCAAATTCTTTTTCTTTCACTACATCTTGATTAGTTTCATGTGTTTATTGGACTAACATTCCTTCCACTCCATTCAATGATTATGATGCTAGTGTAGTGTGTTTCCAGTTACAAATAAATATATTGTCATGTTCATCACGTGAGGAAGATGATTATGTTATTCAAAGAATTTTTGAAACTCTTCAAGTTGATTTATCTTTGTTAAATATAAACTGGGAATTTGATGCTTTAATCATCCCATCTAGTCAATATTTTGTCTTTGATGATTGTCATTCAGCTTATCAATTTTCCACCAGCACATCTAATGGAAATTTCTTTACATCCTTTATTTTTATGCTTCAACATTTCACGATTCGGATATTTGTTGAGTGGTTGAAGCACTTCAGCCTCTGCTGATGGTTATGTCAGGTCCTCACTATCTTAACATGAATATTGAAAATGATCAGATTTATTTTCCCTCTGTTGGGTTGTGTTATATTATTCCCACATAGTTAATAGGGGATTTGAGGGTTTTGGACCCTATGATAGGTTGGGCGAACGCACCTATGGTTTTGTGCATGATTTTCGCACTTGATTTTTGGACGCGATGGTTTTCAGTCCATGGTTTTGGACGTGATGGTTTTCAGCCCATGGTATTGGATACTTCGGCATGTATAAATATGTATTGTAACATTGAAAGGAACATAATGAAAATTCAAGCTGGTACTCCCGGTTTTGGGATCCAGGGGAAAATCTCTGTGTATATGTGTTTTATGTGTTATGCTCTCGCATTTGTTTATTTTATGTTCTTAGAATCGTATGCAGCTAATTTCTGTATGGGGTTAAAACCTACACCCTCACAAGAGTCCCACCATAATCCCTTGCCTCTAATTGAAAATTCATCTTTTCAAATATTTTAGGGTTTTCAAGAGGATTATCATGAATTTTACGATCCAATCACTAAACGGTTGGAACAATATTACTTTGAAATCTCTATCATAAATAACAAGTTGTGATCTTTCCTCGTGCTTTCTAAGGAGTTTGGAGCAGATGGAGACACGTTCACGACGAGCTTTAGAGGTTTTTTGGATGATGGTTCTCATCAAAAGAGCAAGAATATAAATTAGTTAGAATTGGTGGCTATGGCCTATCCGTCTACTCACAGGAAAGAACTTCAAATGTGTGTGCAAGTGTTGGCTTAGGTGGTCTTGACCCATGTTCAGAGTTAGTTGTGCCAACCAAAAAAACCCTACACCTCTGGCCCTTTCGGCAACAACCTGCGTAACACAGACTGCAGTCTCCCCTTAAGCAGTTTGGGGGAATGCAAGAACGAAGTTTCTGCATCTAGAGACAAGTGTGATGCCTTCCAGTGCCTTGGATCTGCCTTCGCATAGATCGATAAACTCCTAGGGCACGTTACTGCAACTTAGTTAAAGTGACCTTTAGACCTCCACAAAGGTCCACAACTCGTCCTTGTAGACCCTTAACTGACGATTTACCTACTTACATGCACCAAAAAGTAACCCTAGACTGGAGTTCTGCTAGATCTACTTTATTCGTTAGAAACATAAGAGAAATAATATAGGACTTCACAGAAGTGGCTAAACATATATTACATTCATGATTAAGCTAGATTCAAGACATTCGCATAGTGGTTGATCCATATTTCATAAAACATGTCATTCATCAAAAACATATAACTTAAATAGATACAAATAATTATTGCGCATTACATACTTAACTTTCCTTCGCATATAGCTGCAAGGGTCCACACACTCAACTGTGGACTATACCCAGGACTCTACGCACTTAGCTGTGGAGCCCTCCCTTCTCTACCTATGCATAGGAAGTAGAGCCTTCCTGCCTTAGCTTCTGCCCAAAACTCATCAATGAACCCAATTCTCTATTTCTTCTCTATCAACTTATCCTTAGAATGGCTAAGACTCGACTATTTATAGAATTTTCCATACAATGCCATGGTCCATGGGCCATGGGTGAATCTAAAAACCGACTCAAAACTTTTACTTAAAACAAGGGGCTAAGCCCTTTTGACCCTTATTCATCTGCGTGCTTCGCTTCCATATATCATGGAGACTTTACATATTTTACAAAACTTGTTACAAAAAATGACTAATTAATTTCATTATGCCCCTGGGGACCCCATCCCAACAACTCCTGAGCACAAACTGTTGGCTACATGGGGCCTGACCCAGGTTCAGCAGTGAGTTTAGCAAAGCAAATCCCAGTACTATTGGCCCTTTCGGCAACAGTCTATGGAGCACAGACTGAGGCCTCACCTGAAGTAGTATGGGAGGGTGCTGGAACCAGGTTTCCACAACCTAGGGATGTCTTGATGAGGGTCCTAGAGGTTCATGATCCTAATATGTGCGTTGCACTTCTCTGAGCAGCTTTCTGTTCTTCGCAACCCATGCACACCTTCGTATTATTCCAATTCGATCCTTACTGTGCTATTATATTAGTGAACACCTTGGTTTGTGTGGGCCCACTAATGTTATTACTTATTCAACTTCTAGATTACTGTGAGTACTCGAAAATAGTACAAAAGCATAAATATAAATAGAACATAGAAATATAGATCTAACACAAGATGCACAATATTCTAAATCAATATTATCTCTATTAATACTCAATTTCAGTTACAGACCTGACTTCGCCCTGCGCACTCAGATGCAGGGGTCCATGCACTCAACTGTGGACTCTACTAGGCCTCTGGGCACTCAGCTACAGAGCCTCTACCTACCACTATGACCCAATACACTTCAGATTCACTTCTATCTTCTAACCATGCCTACGCATCTATGTGTTGTCCAAACTAAGACTTCCTTAACACTTAGAGCCTCGCTCTATTTAGACAATACCATTGTCTATCGACCATGGGTAAGCCAACACACTTTACATTAAATTACATTATCTTAGGGCAGACAACTCTAGACTCTCGCGCTCCGCGCCCGCATTTCGCGGGGTCTTTACATTACACTTGACAAAAATTCAGGCTTAAATCCCCAAAAACATGCTATGGGGGGATCCGCTGCCCAACAGGCCCACAAAATAATCATCATGACTCGTCCCGAGTCACTCCACTGGTGTGGCGATCTTTGCATGAAGTCCATCTAATTGTGCCTGTGCCACTCGAAGATCCGTAGCGCATTGCTCTATCATCTATTGGATCCGCTCTATTTCTGCTTCTAAATCATCTGCATCTGACTTGATTCTCTACTTTGATGCAACTTCTAGTACCTGTGTTTATAGTGCCGCACCTTTGTCCGAATTCTCGGGTCATGAAGACTGTGCTTTGGTCTGGTAGTCAGATAGTCGGCCCACCAGTGTAGGGCTTCAGGCAACTACCATTTACTCTTCCTGGGAAGGGTTCTCCATTAAGTGTGACTAGCTAGACTGTGCCTCCGTCTGTGACCTCTTTTACCACATATGGTCCTAACCAATGCATTCTAAATTTTCCAGGAAACTTTTCGAACTTGTTGTCATAAAACAACACTCAATCGTTTACCTTGAATGTGCGCAACTTGATATGGTGATCGTGCCAGGCTTTCTCATGTTGTTTCTATACCTGGTGATGGAATCCCACTAGAAATCATTCTTCCTCGAGTTCTTCCAATTGCGTGAGCCTCTCCTCCAAGGCTTCACGGTCCGACATGCCTGTAAGTTCTGTTATCCGCAAACTGGGTATGATGTATTCCATTGCCATGATTGCTTTTGTGCCATAGACTATCCTGAAAGGTGTGTGACCTGTCAATTTTTTTCACGTGGTTCTGTATGATAATAATACAATAGGTATGCACAGGTCCCAGTCATTTCTCTACGCGTTGCATACTTTGCTCAGTGAAATTTCTAGAATTTTGTTGAATGCTTCTACTGTCCAATTAGCTTGCGGATGGTATGGTGTACTTTGTTGATGATACACCTAGAACTCCTCGGTGAGTGTGCTAATGGTTTCATTCAGGAAGTGCATTCCGTAGTCACTCATTAAAATTTTCGGGCAACCAAACCGTGTCAACACGTTGTCCAACAAAAATTTCACAGTTGTAGCGACTGTGTAGTCCTTAACCGGCTATTTTTCCACCCATCGCGTCAGGTACTCTGTCGCGGTGATGAATTAGCACACTCTCGTCTTTCCCTAAGGTTTGATTGGTCCCACAAAGTCGATTTCCCATTATTTGAATGCCTAAAGCATCATCTATGGATTGAGTGGCATCTCATCCCTTTGTGATGGTTTCCCAATCCTTTGACATATGTCACAGGACCAATAGTGTGCTTTCGAATCTTGATGTAGGGTTGGCCATGATCCAGATTTAGACAGGAACGCAATAGATTACAAAGATAACCATAAATATAGAGATGCAATAACCATAAACACATAGATGCAGCGGAAATAATGCTTCATTTCATTACTGTAAGATACTGAAATATGCTTACAACCAGAAATGGAAATAAACCAGCTAGGGCGATGGTAGCTTATCTCTGAGAAGAGATGTGCGGCTACATGCCTCTGAACTGTTCCGAACTGTGTTACAATGAGGCTCGAAGGCCTATTTATTTTTGAGAAACAATGGAAAACCCTTCACATCCCGAAACCTAACCCTAGAAGATGAAATGCCAAATTGTGGGCCCCGTTTGGGTAAATTGGTACATCAATTTCCCGGGGTCGTAACTTTGGCATACGATCTTCGTTTGACGCGTACGATAGCTCGTTAGAAAGATCTATCCGAGTACTACCACTTTGGGAGGAAACATCGGTCCATGGACCCATGTTTCCCCAGAATCCCAAAAAAACGTCGTTTAGGGCCTCAAAATGGCTCCGGAAGTTCAGGACCCGAAAAACTGCTAAAAATAGTAAACTGTGCTACAATTTAGGAAACTGAAAAGACTGAAAGAGACAGTTGTGGGGGTCCAAATGGGCTGGTGGGTGGCCACCAACATCCACCTGGATCATTCCTCCCCCCTTAGGAAGCAATGGTCCCCATTGCGTTGAGTTCCTCCATCTGCTGAACTTGTCCTGCAATCTCTGATGTGTCCAGTGATGGTGGGAAGCATGGTCGTCGATGGTCCACATTGACCATTTGGTGCAGGCGAAGGAATGGAGGAATGATGTGCTCCAAAGCATTGTTCCCCATAGCCTTGGTACTGTTGTAAGGACCATGTCGGAGTGGTCTGAGCTTCTGATGGGTTCTGGTAAGGCGTTCTTTCTGTCGATGCAACCAGACTTTGTTGCCCACTTGAAACTTGTGTGGTACCCATGTGGGTGAGGAGAAGTTGTTCATGTGTTTTGTCATGACCGTATCCCTTTGCTGCTGCTGCTGCCTGGAGGAACCCTTTGCAGGGGTCATGGATGTAGCAACGATCTTCCCCTTATTTTGGGAGTGAACTAGACAGATGAATTTCCTGGTCTGTGATATGAGCTTGCTGCCTTTCTTGGTAGTGATCAAAGATGTGGCGGTAGGTGGGGCTACCTCCGGTATCCTGTATAATGAATTATTCAAAGAAATAATGACAGCACGAGGCCTTGACTCATACACAGCATGTCGCCTCCACAAGTATGGTTGGCCTAATAATACATCGCAAACATCCAGAGGTGTAACATCACACAATACCTCGTCTGTGAAGGGTTTGATGCTGTAGGGAAGGCGACACTGCTGGCGAACTTTTAGATCTCGTCCTTCGTGAAGCCACCCGATACTGTACGGTTGTGGATGTGGTGTAGTCGGTAGGCCCAACCGCTTCACGACCTCTGCTGAAACGAGGTTCTTTTGGCTGCCACTGTCGACAATGAATTGTAGCGGCGAACCCTTCACCCACATCTGTGAGTGGAAAAGACGCTCCCCTTCCTCTGGATCTGCAAGTTCATTCTTCTGGATCTTGGCAGTGGCAACAGTGGCGCTGGGATCCGCATCAATGATCTGCTTCCCTTTGCCATTCCCCTTGTCAGGTTCTGGCTCAGGATCGGAACATGCATCTGATTCGGAAGCCTTCAACTCGGCCACCAGCGACTGCTTGGTCCGACACTCACTTGTGTTATGAGTGGGACTCTTGTGGAATTCACACCACTTCCCTGTGTCCTTCTTCGGCTTCATGGTGTTGTTCTTTTCTTGCGGCTTCGGCGAGTTGTCTTGGGTCACCCCGCCTTGGCTTTGTCCTTTGGGCTTCGGATTTGCAGATCCAAAGTCTCGCTTCTTCTGTTTGAACTTTTGCTCGATTTTGACAGCGTATCGGTATGCTGTGCCGAGTGAGGGGATGTTCAAGAACCCCATCTCTTCCTGGATGTATCTGTGCAGGCAGCCGCGGTATTTGAGTACCAGATGCAGCTTAGAATCTTTGATACCCAACTATGTGCGAAGGGTATGAAAAATGTTTGTGAACTCCGGCACATCTTGGTCTCGTCCCTGCCGCAGTGTGGTCCATTTGATGTATTTGTCCTCATAGCTTCCGACAGGGTAGTACTGCTCTTTGATGGCATCCCGGAAGTCATTCCAAGTGGGTGCGGCTGAAAACAGTGAGCCTGTACTTTCATCCTTCTGTTCGCAGTAGGTTTCCCACCAGTCCTTGACGTGGGGGGCTGCTTTGAGAAGAGCGAAAACAATCTTTTCCCGACTTGAAAATTCGTGAACAGAAAAATACCCATCTAGCAGATTTAACCATTTATCTACGGCATCTGCGTCTATTTGACCCTCGAAGATGGGGATTTCAAAATTAACTTGTACCTTAAACGGTGTGGCGTTTCCAGAGTCGCTCTTAGAAGCCGATGCGTCGCCTCTGGGTAGCCGTTGAAGGATCTGCGCAAAGCTATCCATGATCGCGTTCCGTTGTCGCTCGAGCGCTTCTTCGAGCAAGATTTTGATAGGATCTCCTGCCCCCTCGTCTTTCTTCTCATCCGCCATGTGAGGCCGTCGGGATTTGCGAGGCTGGTCTTGCAAAGGTTCGACCAGTTCAAGCCCTAACTCCTTATATCTCGACCTCGTTGGGGACATGCAAAGAAAAACAGAGAAAAAGCAGACCGCTCTGATACCACTGATCCGGATTTAGACAGGAACGCAATAGATTACAGAGATAACCATAAATACAGAGATGCAATAACCATAAACACATAGATGCAGCGGAAATAATGCTTCATTTCATTACTGTAAGATACTGAAATATGCTTACAACCAGAAATGGAAATAAACCAGCTAGGGCGATGGTAGCTTATCTCTGAGAAGAGATGTGCGGCTACATGCCTCTGAACTGTTCCGAACTGTGTTACAATGAGGCTCGAAGGCCTATTTATTGTTGAGAAACAATGGAAAACCCTTCACATCCCGAAACCTAACCCTAGAAGATGAAACACCAAATTGTGGGCCCCGTTTGGGTAAATTGGTACATCAATTTCCCGGGGTCGTAACTTTGGCATACGATCTTCGTTTGACGCGTACGATAGCTCGTTAGAAAGATCTATCCGAGTACTACCACTTTGGGAGGCAACATTGGTCCATGGACACATGTTGCCCCAGAATCCCAAAAAAACGTCGTTTAGGGCCTCAAAATGGCTCCGGAAGTTCAGGACCTGAAAAACTGCTAAAAATAGTAAACTGTGCTACAATTTAGGAAACTGAAAAGACTGAAAGAGACAGTTGTGGGGGTCCAAATGGGCTGGTGGGTGGCCACCAACATCCACCTGGATCAGGCCACCATAGCCCAGTGCAAAGAATCTTCTGTGCCATTGCACGTCCTGCATAGTGTCCTCTTCCATCCCCCCATGAGCTTCCGTGATGACATGTCCTCATTCAAATTTAGGTACATATCTTTGCAATATCTCATCATTTCCCATTTTGTATAGGTGCCGCGCGATCACAAAAAAGTCTGTCGCACGCACCACCATTTCCTTCTTCTACTGGACTGAATATTCCTTCAACGCAGTCCCTGTGGTTAAAAAATGGATTATATCTTCGAAGTGGCCATTCGCAACGTGTACTGAAAGGAGCTATGCATCAGGTAGTCCTTCTTCCAAATTTTTTGGCTCCTCGCCTGTCTCAAATCGTGTTAAGTGATCTAGTCCTGCATTTAGGCGTCCCAGCTTTACAATGACCTCAAGGTTATATTCTTGAAACATTAACAGCCATCGGCATATGCGCCCACCCAACACAGTCTTGTTCACCAGGTATTTCAACATGGAATGATTGGTGTACATCTTGAAGTGCCCACCAAGTAAATAGTGTCGGTATTTCTGGAGTGTGTATACCATTGCCAACCCTTCGTGCTCAGTAGTAGAGTAGTTCTTCTCGACTTTCGATAGTTTCCGACTTGCGAATGCGATCGGGTGATCCACACCTTCTGCGCCTTCTTACGTAAGTACAACTCCCAGTGCAATACAAAATGCATCAACATGTACATGAAATTATATGTCCCATTTTTGGAAGAACAAGATGGGAGCGGATGCCATTTTCTCCTTGAGAACATCCAAGCTTTTCCTACAATCATCGTTCCAACAATATGTAGCGTCTTTTTTCAATAGTTTTTCCATTGGCAATGTTATTTGTGCATAGCTCTTGATAAACTTTCTATACTAACCAGTGTGCCCCAAAGTAGCGTGTAGTTGTTTGACACTTCGTGGCGCTTCCAGATTGAGAATAACAACAATCTTCATAGGGTACACCATCAGGTCTTGTTTGCAGACCACATGGCTGAGCAGGTTTCCAAAGTGGATGAGGAAGGTGCAATTTTTAAGATTCAACGCAATCTGGTGTCGTCGGCAAGTATCCAGCATCAAATGTAAGTTCACTATATGGTGTTTAAGTAACCCAAACACAGTCTCATCGTCCAGATAGACCTCCAAGAACTTATGGATGTATTCCTTGAATGCGGCCACCACCACGCGTGGAAATATCGCGTTCTTGAGTCCGAATGGCATAACGGTGTATTGAAAACAGCCCCATTCGGTTGCGAAGGTTATCTTGCTCCTATTTTCTGGCGTGATCTTAATCTGATGGTACCCTGAGAAACCACCCGTGAAAGAGTAATCTTCTTGACCGCCAACATTCTCCAATACTTCATTTGTAAATGGTGTCGGGAATGGATCGTGAACATAGGCGTTGTCATGCTTCCTGAGGTCCCCGCATATTCTAATTTCACCCTTCTTTTTTTTCTCCTCTACCACCATAGCACTCACCGAGTCGAATTCTTCCACTGGTTCAATAATTCCAGTTGAAATCATTTTGTCTAATTCGTCGTGGACCTTTTCTTTATACTTTGGATTCAAATGATAAGGTCACTACTTAATTGGCATTGTGTCTGGTTTCAGAGTGATCCTCATCATCCCTAAGTCGCCAATGATCCTCTTTAAGTCAGTGATTTTGGTCAAGAAAAAATCTTGATATTCATGGAGTAACTCAGCAACTTTATCTACTGTAGCATCATCCCAATAGTCCCCAAGCATCGCGTACTTTGGCTCCACATCTATGCCAATGTTTACCTGTTTTTTTTAGCAGCACAGTGATGTCAAGATCCTCAATTAATGGTCTTCGAACTTGGCGACACCCTTCAATTTCTAGAATATTAATATTTCGAGGGTCATCGTCATCCTCCTCTACATGCACGTTATAACACTATAGGGCACTACTTAACTAGGTTGCCCATGTTGGTTGAACTACTTGCAGTGGTTCCTATGGTATTTTGAAGATGGTGGCTTTTACGGCTTGCAACGCATCATCAACAGTATTTGACCATCGGTATTCAAATGTGAATGTTAACAAAAGTCCCTCGCCTAAGACATCCCATTCACCCGTACCATTTCGGAGTTCCATCTCAGTATAGCAATTCATGGGTATGACATCCAGGGAATGATAGAATAAGTGTACCCATTTAGGCTAAGGTTATTTTCCATAGACCTAGCTCCATTTTGCGAGGTGCATGCGCGGGTTATCTCGTACATCGTATTTATCTGCTATCTGTAGTTGTAGTTTCCCAAAACATAAGCACATCATCCTCCTACAACCACGCCAGTTTTCAAAATTTCCTTGATGTGTTCCCCACCAGCGCGCAGGTGTTGCGTGCAATGCCCACTTCAACGCATCGACCCGCTATTGTTCTTGTACTGCACTTTCAAAGTTTCTCAAGAATTCATCTGCCATTGTCAATCCATCATATGTTGGCAGATCTCAAGCCTCGGTTGTTACGCAACGCAATGATCTAGTCATCATGTTGCAATTTAGCGTTGTCACTTCGTTCAACCGATTATGCCAGCGTTAGTCTTCTTCGTCTGAATCCGAGGTGTAGGAACTTGCGCGCTCCCACGAGATCCTTCCATCTACAGTCGAATTCACCCAATCCTAATCTCATGCAGTTATCTTATAGATACGATCCTATTGATTGTCACTTCCATCGTCGCGCATAGGTTTGGTGTAGCGTGCTCCTTCGGCTAGGTCTAGTAGAACTACTACGCGTAGGGACTTTTCCTTGAATATCATCTTCCGCTTCTTCAGGTTGACAATCCCATTCATATCAGTGGCCCAGTCTATTCCTAGCAATGCGGGGTAAGGATTGTTGTCATCGATAATCTATATTACTTCAAAGTCCCTCTATGTGCTCACGCCTTCGATATCAACTGTTACCCCTTGCAACCTCCCCATGGGAAAAATCTCCTGTTGGTTCACCATTCTTAATTGAATGGGGGACCACTGTAATGGGGGCTTGACCATGCGTTCCCATGTCTGTTTTGGTAACACATTCACGTCTGAACCCAAATCTAGGATTACCTAATCCATTTCATACTCGCCAATCTGCGCGATCAATATCATATCCCTCCCGGTGCGCAACGCATGCTTTCCCAGATTACATACTACGTGCAATTCCCCTGACCTTGCGCACCTAGTGATCAACTCCTCTAGTCCCTTAACTACCTTATTGTCATGCAACAGTTTCATGCATGTCTCCAAAAATGTAGTAAGCATAGAAGGATCCATCCCTAGCTCTGGTTGACCCTTACTACCTGAAGTGGAGGCCTCCACGAAGCTATTCTTAGCTTTCATGAACGTCTTCTTTGCGCATTCTAAGTCAAACTCATGTTCCTTTATAGGAGCCTTGTGAACCCATTTATCTTCCTCGGGCTGCTTCTCCTTATCCTCCCCTATGGTCGCAGCACTTCTGAGCACCATGTTCACATTTGGGTCTTCTTCATGCGGTTCAGACCTCATCATTTAAATATTTTGAGTCGGAGGAGGCTGGAGTACCCCCTTCTCGTGCATCCGTGTGATCAACATAGGGAAATCTACTGCTTCATGATCGAACTAAGGGTAGTATGAATAGGATATTCTCATTGGGTTGGTACAATCGCAGGCGTAGTACCCTGGTCCTCAACAATTGTAACAAATTAACTGTCCAGGACCCCTTCCTGTTCCCATTCCTCCTCGTCCTCGACCTCGCCCTTGAAATCCAGTGCGTGCCATCCTTTCTGTTGGGTCAAGGGCTCACATCTCTGTCTGCATCTGATAGGGTCAGGTTCAATCCATCACTAACTCGTAGCTACAACAAGTATGGTTGTTGTGTCCTACTGACCTACAGAAGTTACAGAAAAACTATTGGGCAGTCTACATATACTTATGCAGCAAATGACAATTATCTATTGTGTGTTTTCCTCCTATCTGACAGATCGTGCACCATAACATGGGCGTCGCACTTGGCCCTACCTGTGCCTCTGGTCTCAATGGCATTCATCCCCCTCCTACCAAGTAGTTTGTGAATACTGGACAATGGTCCTTGTCATGGCCCTGGCCTTTGCATTTTATGCACCACACTTCCTCGCGCACCTCTAGCCGCGATGTCTTATCCTGCTTCAAGCTCTGCATTTCTAGGCAAAGATTTCGTAGCTGTGCACAGATTTGTTGGACTCCCAACCCTGGATCCTATATCAGTGTCTCATGCAACCTCATCGCCATTTCCAACGCTTCAGCCTGAGTAGAGACTTTTTATTGCGACAGCGCCGTCCTTAGGTGCGGAGTTAGAGATGCCACAAACCACGTGTGATGTTGTGCATCTGTAAGCATCACATTAGCCTCGTTTATCATACTCTTCAGTCAGTGATCCAAATCCGAGGGGGTCTCACCTAGAAGTATCGTGATCTCTTTAAACCCAATGATTAATGATGTCTCTGATTTTAGTCGACTAAATTATCTGTTCAACGCATTCTGGATCTCTGCTATTCCTACATTCCGGTTATCATTAGAGTGCTTGATAACCATGTCAATGCGCGATCCTGTAGCATGCTCACCAATGTAGCTTTCTTAATGTTTTCATCTGTGAGCCCTTGCGCTTCCCACACTGCTCTTACCATGAACCAAAACTGGTTCAAATCCTCATTCCCTACTCCTTTGAATACGGGTAGCTTGATCACACTCGCCATGCTAGACTATGGGGTTGGTGGAGGTGGAGTGGATGGAGATGGAGGTGAGGGAGGTGAAGCAAGTGGTGCTGTGGGTGCGGGTGGTAATTGCGGAATGCATTGCCTTATCAAACTGACTGCACTTCTCAGAGAGACTCGAGCAAGCTCTTCCTCGCTCTCTCATGAAGGTGAAATTAAGGGACTAATTCCGAATTCCCCACTACCTTTGTAGATCTTCCCACTCCGTGTCCTTCCAAACATTAATGTATTCGCATAACCCACTTTTCACATAGCAACATATCAATCCAAGTATTCAAAGATTTAATATACTTACCTCGCAGTTCCTTGAGAAAATAGTGTTCTGCTTCACTGTAACTCATGGTTATGTCTACCACGAACTCAGTGATAAATCCCCCTATTATCCGGTTGAGGCAATGGTCCACAGCTCACGCGATCTTATCTTCTGATGCCTCTAGTCTACGCACTAATTTTGGAGTCCACACTATCGGTTGGTCGAGCTTACACCTTCCCTGGCTATCATCCAACCTCGCGATCCATTCATATAGTTCAGAAGGAAAGGATGCGAAGAAGATCTTATGGATTTCCATATACACGTAGAGATCCAGCCACCTTTTCTCAGATACCTGCGGAGTTCTATTTTCCTGTGTCACGAACTCCCGAGTCTTCTTGTCCAACCACTCTTCAATTTCCTTCTTTGTTGGGTTCCAATCGCATGACATCAGACATCCCTTAGGTAGATCCTGGTCCTATCAACAGAACCATTTGTTGGCGACATGGGGCCTGACCCAGGTTCGGTAGTGAGTTTGGCCAGGAAAGTCCTGGTACTACTAGCCCTTTCGGCAATAGTCCGCAGCGTGCAGGCCGAGGTCTCAACCAAAGTAGTATGGGAGGGTGCTGAAACTAGGTTTCCACACCCTAGGGATGTCTTGATGAGCGTTCTATAGGTTCACGATCCTAATCTGTGCGCTGTGCTGCTCCACACAACTTTCTGTTCTTCGCAACCCATGCGCACCTTCGTATTATTCTAATTCGATCCTTACTATGCTATTATATTAGTGCTTAACTTGGTTTGTGCAGGCCCAATAATATTATCACTTATTCAACTTCCAGATTAGCACGAGTACTCGAAAATAGTATAAAAGCATAAAGATAAACAAAACATAGAAATATAGATCTACAACCAGATGCACAATATTCTGAATCAATCTTATCTTGATTAATACTCAAGTTTAGTTACAGACCTGACTCCACCCTATGCACTCAGCTGCAGGGGCCCGCATACTCAACTATGGACTCTACTAGGCCTCTGTAAACTCAACTTCAGAGCCTCTACCTACCACTACAACCCAATACACTTCAGATTCACTTCTATGTTCTAACCATGCCTTCGCATCTATGTGTCACTTGTCCAAAATAAGGCTTCCTTGACACTTAGAGCCTCGCTCTATTATACAATCCCATGGTCCGCGGACCATGGTAGGTCAATACACTTTACATTAAATTACATTATCTTAGGGTGGACAACCCTAGACTCTCGCGCTTCGCGCCTACATTTCCCAGGGTCTTTACATTACACTTGACCAAAATTCAAGCTTCAAGCCCTAAAAACATGCTATGGGGGGATCCGCTACCCAACATAAACATCATGACTCGCCCTCGAGTCACTCAGCTGGTTCTTCTACTTTATCATGGACTTCGTTGAATGCCTTGGTCAATGCTTGTAGCTTCACGATACTCTATTATGTTGCTTGCTGCACCTCCTGGACTAGTTTCCTTGTGGTTGGCCCCTCTACTATCAGCTGCGTAGTGCTATGTATATATTGCATAGCCTTTAGCTTCTCAAGAATGGTCTGCGAAAACTGGTTGGATTCCTCTATCCAAGGCTCAAGTCATGCGCTGAGCACAAAATTCTTCTTATGCAATTCCTATATTTGCAGCAATTTTTATTTTCCTTCTTGTAAGCGTGTGAAATGCTGGACTGGTGCCAACGTCTGTGTTGTTGTGCTGATCTCATCATACTATTGTTGTGCTTTACTGAGTTCTGTGCTCAACTGTTGCAGCATAGGATCTTCCAGTAGTGTATACTAGAGGTCCAGTGCCTAAGTGAAGAGCTTGTCACACCCTTAAACGACGACATCAAGCTGAGCCATGGATTATTTAATCACTACGCCCCTTTTCTCCTGAACCTCTGGTGGCGTGGTCGCCTGCAACTTCAACTGCAACTTAGCTATCTATATCCTTAGGTCAAAACTCACCTTGTCAGCCTTTTCCTTTAAAGCACGCACTGTAGAAGCCAATTTTACCATCGGTATTCAGATGTGAATGTTAACAAAAATCCCTCGCCTAAGACATCCCATTCGCCCGTACCATGTCGGAGTTCCATCTCAGTATACCAATTCATGGGTATGACATCCAGGGAATGATAGTATAAGTGTACCCATTCAGGCTAAGGTTCTTCTCCATAGGCCTTGCTCCATTTCGTGAGGTGCATGCGGGGGTTACCTCGTACATCGTATTTATCTGCTATCTATAGTTGCGGTTTCCCAAAACATAAGCAAATCATCCTCCTACAACCACGCCAGTTTTCAAAATTTCCTTGATGTGTTCCCCACCAGCGCGCAGGTGTTGCGTGCAATGCCCACTTCAACGCATCGAACCGCTATTGTTCTTGTACTGCACTTTCAGAGTTTCTCAAGAATTCATCCGCCATTGTCAATCCATCATATGTTGGCAGATCTATGGCCTCAGTTGTTACGCAACACAATGATCTAGTCATCATGTTGCAATTTAGCGTTGTCACTTCGTTCAACCGATTATGCCAGCATTAGTCTTATTCGTCTGAATCCAAGGTGTAGGAACTTGCACGCTCCCACGAGATCCTTCCATCTGCAGTCGAATTCACCCAATCCTAATCTCATGAAGTTATCTTATAGATACGATCCTATTGATTGTCGCTTCCATCATCGCGCATAGGTTTGGTGTAGCATGCTCCTTCGGTTAGGTCTAGCGGAACTACTACGCGTAGGGACTTTTCCTTGAATATCATCTTCCGCTTCTTCAGGTTGACAATCCCATTCATATCAGTGGCCCAGTCTATTCCTAGCAATGCGGGGTAAGGATTGTTGTCATCGACAATCTATATTACTTCAAAGTCCCTCTATGTGCTCACGCCTTCGATATCAACTGTTACCCCTTGCAACCTCCCCATGGAAAAAATCTCCTGTTGGTTCACCATTCTTAATTGAATAGGGGACCACTGTAACGGGGCCTGCCCATGCGTTCCCATGTCTTTTTTGGTAGCACATTCACGTCTGAACCCAGATCTAGGATTACCTGATCCATTTCATACTCGCCAATCTGCACAATCAATATCATTTCCCTCCCGGTGCGCAATGCATGCTTTCCCAGATTACATACTACGTGTTATTCCCCTGATCTTGCGCACCTAGTGATCAACTCCTCTAGTCCCTTAACTACCTTATTGTCATGCAGCAGTTTCATGCATGTCTCCAAAAATGTAGTAAGCATAGAAGGATCCATCCGTAGCTCTGGTTGACCCTTACTACCTGAAGTGGAGGCCTCCACGAAGCTATTCTTAGCTTTCATGAACGTCTTCTTTGCGCGTTCTAAGTCAAACTCATGTTCCTTTGTAGGAGCCTTGCGAACCCATTTATCTTCCTCGGGCTGCTTCTCCTTATCCTCCCCTATGGTCACACCACTTCTGAGCACCATGTTCATATTTGGGTCTTCTTCACGCGGTTCAGACCTCATCATTTAAATATTTTGAGTCGGAGGAGGCTGGAGTACCCCCTTCTCATGCATCTGTGTGATCAACATAGGGAAATATACTGCTTCATGATCGAGCTAAGGGTAGTATGAATAGGATATTCTCATTGGGTTGGTACAAATGTAGGCGTAGTACCCTGGTCCTCCACAATTGTAACAAATTAACTATCCACGACCCCTCCCTGTTCCCATTCCTCCTCGTCCTCAACCTCGCCCTTGAAATCCAGTGTGTGCCATCCTTACTGCTGGGTCGAGGGCTCACATCTTTGTCTGCATCTGATAGGGTCAAGTTCAATCCATCATTAACTCATAGCTACAACAAGTATGGTTGTTGTGTCCTACTGACCTGTAGAAGTTACAGAAAAACTATTGGGTAGTCTACATATACTTCTGCAGCAAATGACAATTATCTATTGTGTGTTTTCCTCCTATCTGACAGATCGTGCACCATAACATGGGTGTCGCACTTGGCCCTACATGTGCCTCTGGTCTCAATGGCATTGGTCCCCCTCCTACCAAGTAGTTTGTGAATACTGGACAATGGTCCTTGTCATGGCCCTGGCCTTTGCATTTTATGCACCACACTTGCGCACCTCTAGCCGCGGTGTCCTATCCTGCTTCAAGCTCTGCATTTCCAGGCAAAGATTTTGTAGTTGTGCACGGATTTGTTGGACTCCCAGCCCTGGATCCTGTATCAGTGTCTCATGCAACCTCATCGCCATTTCCAACGCTTCAGCCTGAGTAGATACTTTTTATTGCGATAGCGTCGTCCTTAGGTGCGGTGTTAGAGATGCCACAGACCATGTGTGATGTTGTGCATCTGTAAGCATCATATTAGCCTCGTGGATCGTACTCTTCAGTCGCAGATCCAAATCCCAGGGGGTCTCACCTAGAAGTATCGTGATCTCTTCAAACCCAATGATTAACTATGTCTCTGATTTTAGCCGCCTAAATTATCTGTTCAATGCATTCTGGATCTCTGCTATTCCTACATTCCGGTTATCATTAGAGTGCTTGATAACCATGTCAATGTGCAATCCTGTAGCACGCTCACCAATGTAGCTTTCTTAATGTTTTCATCTGTGACCGCTTGCGCTTCCAACACTGCTCTTACCACGAACCAGAACTGGTTCAGATCCTCATTCCCTACTCCTTTGAATACGGGTTGCTTGATCACACTCGCCATGCTAGACTATGGGGTTGGTGGAGGTGGAGTGGATGGAGATGGAGGTGAGGGAGGTGAAGCAGGTGGTGGTGTGGGTGTAGGTGGTAATTGCGGAATGCATTGCCTTATCAAACTAACCGCACTTCTCAGAGAGACTCGAGTGAGCTCTTCCTCGCTCTCTCATGAAGGTGAAATTAAGGGACTATTTCCGAATTCCCCACTACCTTTGTAGATCTTCCCACTCCGTGTCCTTCCAAACATTAATGTATTCGCATAACCCACTTTTCACATAGCAACATATTAATCCAAGTATTCAAAGATTTAATATACTTACCTCGCAGTCCCTTGAGAAAATAGCGTTCTTCTTCACTGTAGCTCATGGTTGTGTCTACCACGAACTCAGTGATAAATCCCCCTATTATCTGGTTGAGGCAATGGTCCACAGCTCGCGTGATCTTATCTTCTAATGCCTCTAGTCTACGCACTAATTTTGGAGTCCACACTATTGGTTGGTCGAGCTTACACCTTCCCTGGCTATCATCCAACCTCGCGATCCATTCATATAGTTCAGAACGAAAGGATGCGAAGAAGATCTTATGGATTTCCATATACACGTATCTATCCAGCCACCTTTTCTCAGATACCTGCGGAGTTCTATTTTCCTGTGTCACGAACTCCCAAGTCTTCTTGTCCAACCACTCTTCAATTTCCTTCTTTTTTGGGTTCCAATGGCACGACATCAGACATCCCTTAGGTAGATCCTGGTCCTATCAACAGAACCATTTATTGGCTACATGGGGCCTAACCCAGGTTCAACAGTGAGTTTGGCCAGGAAAATCCTGGTACTACTAGCCCTTTCGGCAATAGTCCGCAGCGTGCAGGTTGAGGTCTCACCCAAAGTAGTATGGGAGGGTGCTGAAAATAGGTTTCCACACCCTAGGGATGTCTTGATGAGCGTTCTATAGGTTCACGATCCTAATCTGTGCGCTGCGCTGCTCCACACAACTTTCTATTCTTTGCAACCCATGCGCACCTTCGTATTATTCTAATTCGATCCTTACTATGCTATTATATTAGTGCTTAACTTGGTTTGTGCAGGCCCAATAATATTATTACTTATTGAACTTCCAGATTAGCACGAGTACTTGAAAATAGTATAAAAGCATAAAGATAAACAAAACATAGAAATATAGATCTACAACTAGATGCACAATATTCTCAATCAATCTTATCTTGATTAATACTCAAGTTTAGTTACAGACCCGACTCCACCCTACGCACTCAGCTGCAGGGGCCCGCGTACTCAACTACGGACTCTACTAGGCCCCTGTGCACTCAACTGCAGAGCCTCTACCTACCACTACAACCCAATACACTTCAAATTCACTTGTATGTTCTAACCATGCCTTCGCATCTATGTGTTACTTGTCCAAACTAAGACTTCCTTGACACTTAGAGCCTCGCTCTATTTATACAATCCCATGGTCCGCGGACCATGGTAGGCCAACACACTTTACATTAAATTACATTATCTTAGGGTGGGAAACCCTAGACTCTCGCGCTTCACGCCTGCATTTCGTGGGGTCTTTACATTACACTTGACCAAAATTCAAGCTTCAAGCCCCAAAAACATGCTATGGGGGGATCCGCTATCCAACATAAACATCATGACTCGCCCTCGAGTCACTCGCTGGGTCTTCTACTATAGCATGGACTTCGTTGAATGCCTTGGTTAATGCTTGTAGTGTCACGATACTCTATTATGTTTCTTGCTGCACCTCCTAGATTAGTTTCCCTATGGTTGGCCCCTCTACTATCAACTGCGTAGTGCTATGTATATATTGCATAACCTTTAGCTTCTCAAGAATGGTCTGCGAAAACTGGTTGGATTCCTCTATCCAAGGTTCAAGTCATGCACTGAGCACAAAATTCTTCTTATGCAATTCCTATATCTGCAACAATTTTTCTTTTCCTTCTTGTAAGCGTGTGAAACGCTGGACTGGTGCCAACGTCTGTGTTGTTGTGCTAATCTCATCATACTATTGCTGTGCTTTACTGAATTTTGTGCTCAACTGTTGCAGCATAGGATCTTCCAGTAGTGTATACTAGAGGTCCAGTGCCTAAGTGAAGAGCTTGTCACACCCTTAAACGAAGACATCAAGCTGAGCCATGGATTACTTAATCACTACGCCCCTTTTCTCCCGAACCTCTGGTGGCGTGGTCGGCTGCAACTTCAACTGCAACTTAGCTATCTACATCCTTAGGTCAAAACTCACCTTGTCAGCCTTTTCCTTTGAAGCACGCACTGTAGAAGCCAATTTCCTTACTTTGGTTGAGTCCTCTGCATCATCAGGAATACCCATCTCATGTACATATTTGCAGCCATGCTCAATTGTTGTGACCAGGCTTTGACATTGTGTGTGCAAATCCTCCTCCTCCTTCAGGGCCTAATTATTTTCAACAAAAAGTTGTTGGTTGTTGACTTTGAAGTAACTGATAGTAGTTACTACGCATTGTTTGCAGACCTTTAGCTCATCATCATCCCCCTGATGTAGTGCATGAAGAGACTCAAGCGGTACCGCTTCAAGGTTTATCCCCATGTCTTTCACTGCATGAAGCATTGCACGGTGCTCATCCAACTCCACGCAGACTGATCCTTTAGGTAAAGGAAAGACTCTGATGTCCTGAGGCCTGTCAATATCTGATACTACGCTCCTACGCTATGTCAGGATTTCTTGCACGCCACTCGACTTCCCTACATATTCCTAAATTCTGTTCGCCTGGATCTGCAGCTCACGCAGATCCTTCTAGATGCCCCCGAGCGTCTGCATGTATTGTTGCTCTAATTGTTGCAGCACCTCTCTCGTCGTGTCCTAGATTTTGTCGTCGATCTCATCGAGATCGCCCTCTTTCAGCACCATGGGATCAACATGCATCTATTTATCAGACTTTTGTTTCTTATGTTGCCCACCTTGCTGCCCCTACACATTCTTCTTCAAGTTGAAAGGAGTGGTTTTATCCTCATCGCCACCTCCTCCTTGCTTTGACAGCTCTTGCTCATCAGTGTGGTGGGAAGAATACTTATTGCTCTCCTCTACATCCTTCTGCTCTTGCACTTCCTGTGCTTTGGTAGCATGCTCCTCCTCCATACAGGCCTTTTCTACAACTGTCGTAGTAGCCTCTTCCTTATTTTGCGCAGCAAATGTGTGCATGGCTTGCTGAGTGGCGTCCTTCTACTTCTATGCAGCAGAGCTTACTGCGCCTGTGCTTTTTTCTGCATCTAACTCCATAGGTGTGCACCAGTCCTGTGGCCAAAGCCCCACAAATTCCTAGATATCTGTATTGTCACCATATAAGGCAACGGGTGCCATTTATGCTTAGGGTCTTTGTGCACTTTGATCAAGACCATGTGAAAAATTGCTTTCAATTCTGCATAGGCTGATAGTTGCACGTAAAAGGTAGGAGACAACCTTGGCAACTGGTTAACCACTATGTGCATGTCCATATCCATCAAGACCCAAAATATCCTTGTCTCCTTAACACACTCGAGATATTTTGAGGTCCATAGCGAGGTAAACTGCACTACCTCAGGCAATTCTTCTTTGTGCAGAGGACACTAGTTATCCTCCGGTAACCTCCAAGAAACAAAAATAATCGGTAATAGTAGCCAGACATAATGAAATGGTATGCTCTCCTCCTAGGCCTCTTAGCAGTTCATGAGGAACTCCTGACATAGATACTTGTCCCAGTTGTACTCAACCCCCTTCATGCACTGGGATGCAAGTGAGATGACTGGCATTAGGACTTCATCCACACAGAATTTTTTCATTACTTTTCCTGCTAGAATCTGGGCATCCAACTATGTTGTTGGGTCCAATATGGATCTGATAGAGTACCCTCGTGACTTTTTTATCAGACCAAATGCGTTCTTCATCTTATCTTCCAACTCTTTCTCTTGGGTTTTTCCTCCAATCTCTTTGGCATGGTTCGCCCCTTTGAAAGGTAGCTTTGTGATCTTGTGGATCAACATGTCAATGATGGGGACAAGATCACCTAGCCATAGACACTCATCATGCACCTGCTTGAGGAGTTAGTTCATACATACTGTATTAATAGGAGAACGGTGATAATGCAGCACCAACAATAGATTGAGAAACCTTGACTACTCAACATCATTGACCCACTTCATGGGCTCCAAGATTGTAACCCCCATGTCATCATAGTAAGTTTTTTGCATATACCCTCGATTTTCCAAGTGTGGAAACTTTGTGTGGTCCGTGAGGTCCCAATATTCCATTTTAAGAAATGAAATGTGCGCCATCCTAGGACCCTTGAACACAACTTGCTTAGGCAACAAAGGTGTTGATATTGAAAATTTCCCCGTATCAAGATCCTTTGTGACCTTAGCTTTTCCCTTCCATGGAGGGATATACTCATGCAACCTCGTCATAGGCTCCACCCCTTTGGCATCAATATCCTCGATACCCTGGAATTCCTCCTCCTCTAGGCCCACTACATTTTCTGGTTGCTTAGCCATTTTATGCTTCGACTGTGTCTCGATATGCTTCCTTGCTGACGCGTTCATCGACATTGGCTTCTTTGATTTTTCCTTCATGGTTGGTTACTTTTTCTCATAGAAGATTGCTTGTCTTTAGCTATAGTTTGTTTTGGCCTAGGTGACCTTGGCGTCATGGGCACTGCAGGCGTAGCCTCCACACTAGACACTTCTAGTCCTGCCGTGTCAGACACAGTTGCTCCTGAACTCAGGGCTTTAGCAAGGTTAGTGGTAGTCATTCTCTCCGTAAATAACTCTCAGGCTACAAGATAACAATTTCCCAGTGACAAAAATTCTTCACGGAACGCTCGGATCATATGCAATACACAACAAAATGCATCAACAAGCCTTAGAGTGCAAAGTGTTCTCTGTTGGACCGGTATGCGCAATTTATAGGGGGATTTGAATTCAAATATGACAATTCCCCCAAAATTTTGATAATAAATGTTTTTTTGGTGGCAGATCTTCAAAGATTTTCACCTTAATTTCTGCTACCCCAGCTCCTCTTAACCTTTATCTGATTGTCAAATCATGAATAGTAATTCCAATGGCCATTTTCTTGCTAGGTTGCATGGTACTTTTCCCCCTCGCGTAATGTCCTGAGCGCAGCTTCATTTGTTGCATCCTCATCACTCTTCATGCAACCAGGATTCTTCTTTGTCTTCCAACTCGGGCAATGTAGTTTATAGTCCCGTGCTTCCTTGTAATTTCCCAAAGCACTAAGACTGTCATATTGCCATATAGTCATTGTGTAGGATCCCGAGTATACAACTTCAACCTTCTCCCATTGACTCTTACTAGTAAGGGTTCCCCATTCAACTTTGTGAACTGAACTGCACCGCCATCTGTTATTTATTTGACAATATATGGCCCTAACCAATGCATGTGGAATTTGCCCAGAAATTTAGTGAACTTACTACCTTATAACAAGAGAAGATCGTTTACCTTGAATGTGGGAATCTTGATATGGTGATCATGCCATGCTTTTTCACGTTATTTCTGTACTTGTTGATGGAATCTTGCCAAAAACCAGTCTCCTTTGAGCTCCATGAGATGTGCAAGGCATTCTTCCAGGGCCTCATGATTCGCCATATCCGTCAAAGCTACTATGTGTAGACTAGGCACAATGTATTCCATCAACATTATGACTTCGACCCCAGAGACTGATCTGAACATCGTTTTTCCTGTCATCTTGTTACAAGTAGTCCTATAATCCCATAACACTACAGGTACACGTACATCCCAATCATTCCGCTGCGCGTTATAGATCTTCATCAAAATCTTGTTAAGGGCTTCAACTATTTCATTTGCCTGCGGGTGATATGGTGCACCCTGTTGATGATAGACCTAGAATTCCTTTTTCAACACGTTAATCGTTTCAATCAGAAAGTGTGTATCCTTGTCGCTCATCAAAACATTTGACCATCCAAACCTTGTTAAGACATATTCAAACAAGAATTTTGCAATCATAGCTCTTGTACAATCCTTTACTGGCTATGCTTTTCTTCCCATCTGCTTAGATATTCCGTCGTAGTGATAATGTAGTGCATGCCCATTTTCTTTCCACGGGGCTGAATTGGCCCAATAAAGTCAATCGCTCACTTCTCAAATGTCGACAATGATACTTGAGGATGTAGTTGTAGCTCATCCCTTCACGACGGTCTGCCAGTCTTTTGACATGCATCACATGCCTTACAATATGCCTTGGAATCCTTGTGCAATGTATGACACCATAGACCTCCACGCATAATATTCTACATTGTTGCTCTGCCTGCATAATGGCCTCTTGCAACTTCTCCATGAGCTTCAGTAAGAGTGCTATCATCTTAAGGTTTTTCAACATGTTGCATGGTCCCACAAATTTTAACATCAACAAAATTTAAATTTTGGCTTATAATGATTGCAAATCCTAGTCTCAAATCAATTTTTATTCCTAATTCCTATCACCCCCCTATTTCAATGACTGTCATTGCAAAAAATCATTACGTCGTACAAGGGGAATCTCTTATGAGCACAACAACAAGGAATGCTTGATGCAAAATGGGGCCCACATTAAGTGACACTGCATGATTACCTCGCTTTCTCCCATATTCAAATTGATCCACTCCCCAACATAACCATAGCCACTCTAAACTCTAATCAAAGATGCGAGGCTAAAGAATTCATAGAGAACCTATCGAAGAATTTCTACACAACTATAAAAACATTAGACAATTTTTTAACAAGTTGGATGGATGGAGTATATTCATAGATTGTAGGGGTATGGTGAAGGGCTAGCTCTAGAATTTTCCATGCATTTCAGGGAGGCAGATTTGAGGTAGAAAGGACAGTGATGCATGTGAGAAAAAAAGAAATTGCATAAGGAATAGGGTTACCCCAAATGGGAAAACAGTAGTATTCCCCTTGAAAACCCCAACCTAGTGTTTTGCACAAATTCCTTGATGGATGTCATTAATTGGAGAGGAGAAACATAGGATTTTAGAGAAAGGCATTACCACGACCCTGGGCTGATATTGCATTCCTTGTCCAAATATTTTTCAAATGTGAAGGGAAGTATCTTGTTGTTTATCAACAACACATTCAGCTGTTAGACCACTTGCATCATGGCTGGTTGGTTAACATGCCTTTGTTCTTGCAAAACCCTAGAGAATATGGCCTAATTAGTACATAAATCTAAGCGACCATTAGAAGCCCTGTCTGACCATGGCCTCATTAAAAATTTGGTGGGTAGTGCACTAGAAAAGGAAAGGAGAACTTGGGATGACATGGATGGAAGGCCATTGCATGTAGATGTTGCTACCCTACTAGAAGATGGCCTCGCAGATGCAACTCTAACCCCTAACCTCGCAGCTACAACTTTGCCCCATGACCTCACAACTACATCAATTCCTATTGAACCTTACCATATGGAAAACGAGTAACCTATTCTTCAAATTATGAGGGCCCCTTAGGACTCTTATTCTAATTCCCCACAGAAGTAGACGAAAAATATGATGATGATGATGTAGAAATGTTGGGGAGTAAGCCTTCTACAAGAAGACTGAGAAGATATAGGACGTGTCGACAATGGTGGCAATAGCCAAGAAGAGTAAGACAAAGCAACCCCATGTTGCTACACTTCATGAAACACTATTCATTGTTACAAAGAAAAAAAGAGGTGAAATTTCCTTTAATTCTAAACAATAGCATCTATAGGATGTATTGATGGAACAAGGAGTCATGGAGCAAGGATTCATGGAATAAGGATTCAACCACCTCGTTGACACAAAAGAACTAGTTGAGGAGGTTTCCCCTACTGATACACAAGGACCACTAAAAAAATTATTTTAACTCGATGAATACAAACAAGAAGTAGGCCCACTATACAGATGAGAGGCCCTCACCTCAATCTCATTGATATATGGAAGTGATAAAGAGGAAAAATAAACCGCCCTAGAATTGAAAAAGAATCGGGTTTAAAATAGTAAGTTCCCCTTCATATCTTCCTCTGTTTATTTCATTTTTAAGGAAGAATAGGGTTCTCCAGATGAAAACCAGATTAATTCAAAACACGGTTAAAACCCTAATAGATGAGCTCTAAGAAAAACAACCTTTTGAAAAATTAAATTGTTTGGCCTAGCTTGGGGACTCCTAACCATGGGTGTCATAGATATACCTTCTCCTCGGATCCAAGGAAATATACCCCCTGCAAAAATGATACACATGACATTCCCATGCAAGTAGAGGATTAGGAAGCAGATATAACTCATAGTTCTACTTGTATATTTGGAAGGACAGTAGAGGAAAAGGGTATCCAGGTGGACATCTAAGATACTTTGATAAAGGAATTAAAGGATAAATTGGCCTAATTGATGGCATCGTATGAGAAACAAGGCAAGAAATTGGCCAAATACATTGTTGTGAAAATGGAGGATCAGGAACCAGACATAGCTCACAATTATACTTGTACATTAGGAAGGATGGTAGAGGAAAATGATATTTAGGTGGACATCCCAAATCCTTTGTTAAAGGAATCAGTGGATAAATTAGGCCATTTGATGGCCTCATATGAGGAACAAGGAAACAAACTGACCAAAGACACTATTGTGATAAAAAAGGATTAGGAACTGTTATAGACATTTTTGTGCCTTGCATCACCGAGCATGAAATGTCAATAATCAAGGGATCCAAAGTCCCTAAACATGTTGTTCCTACCCCTAGAGGAACAAGGCCAGCAAACCACAGCAATTCACTGAAGTTCTCCACCTGAAAACACTAAAAAACAGGCCAATTCTGGATCATGTCAACTTCTCCACTGAGCATCTACGCTGAATGTCAACTGCTCCACTGTCTACCTGCGTTGAATTTCAACTGCAAAGAAGGCTACCTGCGCCGAGCGTAACTGGACAAGTGGCAGGCTCATTTCTCAAGGTGTCAATTCCTAGGAAGCTTCCAAAATGACACTTGGATCAGGGAATTCGAATGGTGATGAGTAAGAGGTTCCAAATCTCCAAGTGGAAGCAAGAACCTCCAAGTGGACTCAAGAACTGAAGTGGGAGAGGACACTAGTCAGTTTCATACCAGCCTCAAGCTGACTCATCCTCTCTCCAAAACTCCTATATATAGATCTCTCTCCATGAGGTCAAAGGAGCCTGGAATGTTGTGATTGTAAAGAATTGTTGTTGGTTTGTGGTTGGATCATTGGGTGTTTATGCTTTGAAAGGGGCTGAAGAAGGAATTCCATTCTGCTGTGAAGGAGATGCTGGGTTGGAGCCCTATGGGTTGTATCTCTTCCTGAACCTTGTTTATCAATCAATAAAGCTTCTTGGTTCTTTCCTATATGCTGGTGTATATTGTATGATTTGCATTAGTATATTTGACTTATTTCTAATCCTGAATCATTTATGAATATGTATATTTGCCTTTGTGTTGTGTCCTTCTCTTGTCGCAAGTAGCTATTCTCTTGTCACAGGTAGTTGTTCTCTTGTGATCTCGTGGGAATCAAGTAGCTGTTCTCTTGAGCAAGCGAGGAGGCGAGTAGCTGTGGACACCCAAAGAGGAGAGGATCTAGATCGAGGGACAACCAGAAGATAACGGTAAGTCTACCAATCTCCTCTCTTTCGTATTTCATAAAGGAAGAAACCAAAGTAGCTGTATTCGTTTGTTGCTAAGGTATTGTCACACCTTAGGTGGATAGGATCGTCCTGCATAGGCATTTTTCCCCACAACAAATTGGCGACTCCGCTGGGGAGATTTGTTTTAGTCATTTTGTTTGTGTTTACATCGTTGTTTACTTCATAGACTCAACGGCAACAATCGAACTGCTTTGCAAAGTAGAATGTTGCTGCTTTGATCTTTCACTGGATCTTTGTATATGATCTCAACAATGGAATCACAAATGACTTGATGATCCTTTGTGATAGTCTTTAGTACCCTCTCAAAGCACCCCTCTGTTTATACCTTGCTTGTGTTTCTGATTTGGCCTGAAACAGTTGATTTTTGAGCATTTTATGACCCGGAAACCAAGAGAAACGAGAGTTTCTCCTTTCAGCGCAGACACTGTGAAGGCAGTCTGCATTTCAACGCAGGTCCCGTGAAGGCTACCTGCGCTGAATGTCAAACTGACAGTGTTAGACCTGCGCTAAACCAGTGTGGCCTTGTGCAGCTGGGGTTCCTTGCTGTCTTTTGCCCTGCTTTGATCTTTGTTTTTTGCAGCCTTTAACCAGCATAGGTACCAACTCTGATAACCCCTTTTCTTTGCTTGAATTCCGCCTCATTTTTGTACAAAAATACTGTAAGTGTTTTTATGTGTTTGTGGCGTCATTTACAGTTTTCCTTTGCATGAGCGAAATAGTCATCCTGTAGCCCTTGATTCAGATCTGATTGATTGATTGATTGTGATCTTAGGAGAGAGTTCATTGGCTGTTTTCAGTTTGATTATCGTTTGCTTTTGCTTATTAGTTTGAATTTGTCATTTTTAAGTGTCAAAACAAGTATTCCTTTCGAAAAATCGCAAAGTGATTGTAATCTCTTCTACCCTTGCTGATTTTGGGAAAAAAGTAAACTTGTTTATTTCAGTCATTTGAAAGCAAATTCAAAGTTGTACAAAAGGCTTTCTTTGTAGGCATTTATACTAAGAAAGCTGAAAACAAACACTTGCATTGTGCATTTTGCATTTTGATAAGTTTGCATGCTTGATTTAGGAAGAGTGCATTAGAGTGTGTTGATTGCTCTTTGAGAAAAGATAGTCGCTCTCTTTTCCCTTAGTAGCTAGGATTTTCAAAGTTGAAAGATTATAAATCTTGCTTATCATCTTAGACTGCATTTAGGAATTTGTACCAATACATCTCGTGGTGATCCTGAAAGACAAACTTTAAAAATATCAACTTAAAATAAACTGAATGAACCTAACAACGCTTTGCAACATAACGCACAACATAGAGGTCTAGGTAGAGACGTGTTCCGGCGTCGTTAAACCTAGTGACTGTCGATCTCAGGGAAGGTGGGTGATTCCTCCTGAGGGACGATAGCGCTAATACGGACTTGTGCTCCCACGTACCATCGCGTATATATTGGGAGACCCCTATAGGCATATATCCTTTATCCTTAGGAAGCCGTGTCGGCCGCCCTACTGATCGCAATGCAGTTAACACAGCATTCACGAAGATTGACCACCCGTACCGTAAAAAGTATTCTGTGGTTTTGCGAAAAGTTTGGCACACCCTCTGCCTAGATCTCCAGAGTAGTTTCTTTTGGCCTTTTTCAGACTCTATAACAGAAAAAGTCCATCCGAGCATTTGTCACTTCGGGCTCGTTAAAACATCGAAGGATACTAGAGTCATCTTTAGCTTTTTCTCGACTCTTTAAAACTGAAAAAGCAAGTTGTGTCTAAACCGTCGTTAACAATTTATTTTAAACGGAACAATCACCCTTTATTCCTGCGTTGATCTTCGAAGTTAGTCTACCTTCATCACAAAGTTCTTGTAGAATCGCTAGGAAATCTTTTGGATAGACTAAATATGTCTGAACAACCGTCGACATCCAGGACTGTTTCATCCGACACAGCAGCGGCAGAGCCTCCTGCTGCTACTCCAACGATGTTCGCTGGTATACCATCTGTCCTGGAAAATTGTCAACAACAAGCTGGAGTCCAATCAGAGACTGTTTCGACAACATGGTTAGTTCCTATTTCTTCATCCAGATTATCATCTGGTATTTCTTATGTTGAAACTCAACAAATTGATCCAATGTGTCTTCAAAGGCCAATCTACCCTTTAAGCACTGGATTGCCACCATATGGAGGGCAGTATTCCTTTTCATTGTTCCCCCCAGGAGAACAACCATATGGGAGTTTACAACAAAGTTCAGGTCAAACTGGAATTACATCCAGCGGATGGGTACCAATACTGCCTCAGCAACCAAGGGTTGCATATTCAATGCAACCAGTCCACCCTGTGTCGAATGTTGCCACTATACCTGGTATGTTGATTGCGTCGCAAGTACAAGCGCTACCTGTTGTATGTCAACCCCAAGTTTCTCAGGTTGCCATACAACAGCCTCTTGTCTCGAAAACTCAATCACAACCTCCGGTTAGTGCCTCCTTATCTGGAGCGACTCAGGCTCAAACAAGTACTATGACTCCTCATCTTGGTCAATCATCTAGTATTGGACAACAGCAAATGGTCCAACAACCAGAGCTGGTTCAAACTCAACAACCACAATTCCAGCAATCATATCAAGGACCAGAGCAACAAGTCTTTGTAAGTAATGGGCAACCGTATAATAACGGTTATGCCCATCAAACTTGTCAAAGTTGCCAGCATCAAATACATTATGCTGGTATGCAAAGACCCACTGCTCAGGCGATTCCATCTTATCCTGGGTATGCTCCGCCTAACCTGAATCAACAGTTTCCCTTTGTAGCAACTCTAGAATTACCAGATCTAAACCGGCTGACGAATGATCCAATTGCTTATGCCCCTTGGTGGCCAGCGATTCGGCATAAACTTCCATCGGACATTCCTAAATTCAATGGAAATCCAGGTGAAGACCCATCGAATCACGTCATGACTTTTCATCTGTGGTGTTCGTCGAACACCCTGAACGATGATTCGATAAGGCTTCGCCTTTTTCAGAGGACTTTGACGGGTCCAGCGACTAAATGGTATATTGAATTACCTAGAGCCTCTTTCGACGATTTCAGTTCCCTAGCCACGACTTTCTTAACCCATTTTCAATTACCGATAAGGTATGAAACTGGAACGGAAATCTTAACCAACTTCAAGCAGACGACGGCCACACATATATCCGATCATATACATGAGTGGCGTCGTCGTCGCAGGATGGTAAAGACTTACGTTCCAGATCAGCTGTTAGCTGAATGGTTTATAAAGTCGTTACTTCCTGCCATAACGGAAGATGTGGCCAAAGGGGGAGTCGTAACGGAGGAGCAAGTTATTGCTCGTGCACAATATCTAGACTTAGTATATACTCAGTCTGGCACGCTCTATGATAAAATACCTGACGCCCCTAGACCGGAATTTTCAATTCCTCCTCCTCCTAAATCAAACAGTGACTCTCATGCCGGCGATGGCGTGATTGGCGCAACAGACATGAAATCGACAAAGGCTATATCTAAAAAGGCCCGTAATATTTCCGGTCAAAATGCAAATGAGGAACTTCTTGCCTCGGAAGTAAGTGCCGTGTCGGACGACAAGGGCAAACAACTGAAGCAACCAGGGGGCAAGAAGAAAAAGAAAGGGAGAAAAAGGAAACCCCCTGCAGGGTGTCATATATGCGATGAGGATCATTGGACAGCAGATTGTCCATACAAAGCTGAGCTTAAAAGATTCTTTAAGAGTTCGAAAACCTCAGCTGTGTTGACTGATCTGTTTCCAAGCCCGGGAACCGAACTGGTTGCTAATCAAAATGCTTCCCGATCCCAAGTGCTTATGTTGTCTGTATCAAAGCAGCAAAATGATGCTTTGACAAGGAATAAGGATTACAAGAATCCAAAGCTGTCGAACAACAAGGCTAATGAACAACCTAGTAGTTCGACAACAACTTTGACCGAAGTTGTGCCACCCATCGTCCCTGAGCCAATGATAAAGTCGCAAAAGGGAGCAGTACACGAATCGACATTTAATCCTTGTGCGAAAATAGCACAAATAAAGGACCTGGCCCAATCGCCGTCCGCTATGTCGACACTTGAGGTACCGCAAAATTTCTTCCCCCAAGAGCAAGCTTTATTATCAGCAATAGGTGGGATTGACCCAATGGATTCCGATCTTGTGGCCTTTGATCATAAAGGACATGACCCTCAGTTACCAGATCAACTAGCTTTCCTTATTCAAGTGAAAGCCCTCAACAAAACTGTTCATCGAACAATTATTGATGAGGGGGCATCTACATGCATTATGTCGATGAGTTGCTGGAAAACTTTAGGATCTCCAACCTTGTCGTGATCTTCGACGACATTAAAATCATTCGACGGAAGGACATATACCCCATATGGTATCCTAAGTAACTTGAAAGTTGAACTAGAGGGAAAAACGGTAGAAATAGATGTTGAAGTCATCGATGGGAATCTTGATTACAACATCATACTAGGAAGACCATGGATATATGCCATGGCAGCTGTTGTGTCGACCTATTTTAGGAAGAGTGCATTTCCCTTCCAAGGAGGAATTACAATCGTTGACCAACAAACTTTTCTCCCCAACAGTTCGCAAGTTACAGGAAGCATTCCAATGATCCATGGAAGGAATCATTCGCTCCAAAATATCGGAGTAGGTCTCCTAAAAGACCCTGCCTTAATGGGTACTTTTGCCCTACCACCTCCGAGTAATCTGGCGGAAGTGGCCACAGTGGAATATGAAACCTTCTACATCTAATGGATTTGGACGCCGAGGACGGTTCTTATCTCGTGTCAACCTCGTTGAAAAATGAAACAAGGAGTCATGAGGATAGTTCTTTTACTATGTCAACCTCATTAAAAAATGAAACAAATCCCCTTTTCAAATCTCAAAGGTAAACCTTCATTCCAACCACCGATTTGAATGCAATGAAGCTTGGGGGGCATGCACCTCGATTTGCGTTAGCATGCTGGGGGCATGCAAACTTATCATTGAGCAGTTTTAGCACATAGTTCATGCTCGTTAAAAAATAAACATAAGTCCAAGCAGTGTTTTGGCGCATTCAAGCTCGTTAAAAATGAACCTATTCCGGTACATAACCATTGTGTATGTAACTTTATCTGCCATAAAAGCCTTGGTCGTGTTTGCACCGTCACCTCCACTTTTCATTTGGCCAACCGTTTACCTCCATATGATTGTTTACCTATTTTGAGGAACAGTTGCGAAGAGTGATTTCACCTAGCCATCCTTGTGACACTGCCGTGATTGGAAAATTCCAACCTATACCTGGAATCAGCTGCTAACCCTGTTCATCACTCGTTCCTCAAAAGACGAGTCTTCTTTAAGCTCTTTTCAAATGACTCGTAAAATATGAAAAGATTGTCGAGTTTTGGCCTTCCAGCTCGTTAAAACGACCGGAAGTGCTATCCCTCCTCTAGATTTTAATCTTTTTGGACCTGAGGGATTATTGCACAAAAAGATCGAGCGCTTGTTTTGTTCGGCTCGTTAAAACTATCGAAAACTCATCCCTTCGGTATTGTTTTATACTTTTTCAGACTTAAGGGATTAGATGACGAAAAAGGAATTTTGGAGTTAACTTTATGTACCTTTTCAGACTCTCTAAAAATGAAAAGGGCCGAGTTTTCCTTGTCGTTAGACTCGTTAAAATCACTAAATAGCGACAAACTTGTCTTTAGACGAGAATGAGTTTCACTATCGCTAGGCTCGTTAAAACATAGCGATGGGCTTGCCTGAAGGGCAGGTTATAGAACAAGCATATGTTATCCTCCTCAAGCTTGATAAAAATAAAGAGGTACTCGTCAGCAATGACTGGGGAAAAATTGGGAAAAAACAAGAAGTCTTTGATGGTAGCAGGTCGCTCTTGAACATGACACTTTTCCTCTGTACCACATCGGGCTGGGTTGTTTCATTCACCGGTCACATCACCATGGTCTCGCCATACCATCCATACTTGGGGTAATGCTACCAATCCATCGCATCAGTGTCGCCATATGTTCAAGAGAAGTCGTTCAGAAAGAGTCAACCGGGTCCCATCCACTGCCATACATTATCCTTCATCCATTCATGACCGCCACCCTGAATCAGATGTCACAAATTGTTTTCACCTCCATTAAAATCATTAGCTCCGTTCTGTGTCACTGATGTGGGATTCATTAAGGCCCTCCTTTGACAGATCGCTTCTTGTTGACATCAGCTCATTATCCAAGAAGTTGATCTAGGAACAACCCCTTCAGTACTTTGAAGCTTGCATGCCTCAATGGCAAGTTTCTCACTTCCGGCGACAGGTATACCTCAATGACCTTCGACCAGGAGATTTTGCGTGGTGTTCGACGCCAAGTCCTTTATTCACACCACGTGAATTGTACTGCAGTACCTTGAGGGTCATTATCATTATCGGTGATTCCTCTCGCGCTTGTTAACGGTTTACATCATTGACCGGTAATCAAGCGATGTCTTTCCATGTTCGACTTCAGCGCAATTCTCACATGGATCGACTTGTACTTAGAGTGAAGATCGAACGAGTTTGAAGACCTCGGATCTAGTTTCATTCATCCGGGCTGCGATATATATTCAGGAAAATAAAGACATTTGACATGTACATCATTGCAGCAGATGATCATCCTACTCAAAGGATGATAGTTTCGCCAGAATTATCAGTCTACCATCAGACGATCGTCTGTTCTATGTACCAAAATGTATTTATAAAGCTGAGCATGGGAATGCCCGCCTCAGCTAGATCATGAAAACATAATGAATCATAATGTATTGTATTGTGTCTTATTACAGGTCTCCTCCCAGCAAATGGATGAACTTCGGACTCCCCTGAATAAAGCATTTCACCCGATAAACGACCTCATACTTTAGGGGGCAACTGTTATAGACATTTTTGTGCCTTGCATCACTGAGCATGAAATGTCAATAATCAAGGGATCCAAAGTCCCTAAACATGTTGTTCCTACCCCTAGAGGAACAAGGCCAGCAAACCACAGCAATTCACTGAAGTTCTCCACCTGAAAACACTCAAAAACAGGCCAATTCTGGATCATGTCAACTGCTCCACTGAGCATCTGCGCTGAATGTCAACTGCTCCACTGTCTACCTGCGTTGAATGTCAACTGCAAAGAAGGCTACCTGCGCTGAGCGTAACTGGACAAGTGGCAGGCTCATTTCTCAAGGTGTCAATGCCCAGGAAGCTTCCAAAATGACACTTGGATCAGGGAATTCGACTGGTGATGAGTAAGAGGTTCCAAATCTCCAAGTGGAAGCAAGAACCTCCAAGTGGACTCAAGAACTGAAGTGGGAGAGGACACTAGTCAGTTTCATACCAGCCTCAAGCTGACTCATCCTCTCTCCAAAACTCCTATATATAGATCTCTCTCCATGAGGTCAAAGGAGCCTGGAATGTTGTGATTGTAAAGAATTGTTGTTGGTTTGTGGTTGGATCATTGGGTGTTTATGCTTTGAAAGGGGCTGAAGAAGGAATTCCATTCTGCTGGGAAGGAGATGCTGGGTTGGAGCCCTATGGGTTGTATCTCTTCGTGAACCTTGTTTATCAATCAATAAAGCTTCTTGGTTCTTTCCTATATGCTGGTGTATATTGTATGATTTGCATTAGTATATTTGATTTATTTCTAATCCTGAATCATTTATGAATATGTATATTTGCCTTTGTGTTGTGTCCTTCTCTTGTCGCAAGTAGCTGTTCTCTTGTCACGGGTAGCTGTTCTCTTGTGATCTCGTGGGAATCAAGTAGTTGTTCTCTTGAGCAAGCGAGGAGGCGAGTAGCTGTGGACACCCAAAGAGGAGAGGATCTAGATCGAGGGACAACCGGAAGATAACGGTAAGTCTACCAATCTCCTCTCTTTCGTATTTCATAAAGGAAGAAACCGAAGTAGCTGTATTCGTTTGTTGCTAAGGTACTGTCACACCTTAGGTGGATAGGATCGTCCTGCATAGGCATTTTTCCCCACAACAGGAACCAAAACAAAAGATGGTAGAGGAAAAGGTTCTTAAGGTGGAGACACTAGATCTTTTGATGAAAGCAACAAAGGATAAATTAGCACTATGGATATCATCTTATAAGGAAAAATTAATACCTTTGTAAAAGCACATAAAGATAATTCATTAGTTCTTTTCGATAAATAGGAATAATATATAAACAAAGTTAAAGGAGAATATAATAACACAATGATTGAGTTGCAAAGAAAGGTGACCAGGATGGAGTATGAGAATAAACAACTTGGACAATTAATGGATGGTGTACTTAGTTGCAGGCCTCCTTCAACCAATTACAATATGTAATTGACAGAAATATTTATGATGTTTAAAAAGAATGCTATCATCAACAATAAGCATTTCCAGACTAATACCATAAATGGATTCATAGAAACATACATGCCCTATATGAATCTAGAAAAAGACTTGCTATGTGAACTATTCCAACACAATTTTCTTTTTCCTTTTAACAAAATATGGAATCCCAACCCTTATGCAGGTGATGTCCAGTTGAGAGCCTTTGTATCTTATTTGAGGAATCAAGCCAGTTGGGGGGCAACTCTTAAAATTAATAAATAAATATTTGAGATAAATATTTGGGTTAGAGGAGAATTTGAAATACCTCAACAAGTGATACAAGAACAACAAGAGTGGGCCAATTTTCCAGAGGAAGCACAGATTATCACCAGGAGGACGAAGTAGGCAATTTCATATTTCACATACCAAATTCGAATATTTCAATCTGCCATAGAAGAAGGTTGTAAATCAAGGTGGGATGCCTAAGAAAAAAAAACCTGAATTAGAGACCCATTTCACCAAAGTAACTTAAAGATGGCCTTAACAACAATTGCTAACTATATTTCTTACATTCAATAGTGTAGGAATAACTAGATCGGTCTTAGTTTTCATTATCCAATGACCTGGATACCAACAAGGGTATATCAAAAGTCCTATAGCCTGATAAAAGACAAGAGTTTGAATGTTTGAATGAAATTCAGGAAAGAGGAGGGTATCTTTGTCTTGATAAAGTAGGACATAATGATTATAGTATCATCAATCTTCATGAATACCCCCCTTCAAACTTAGATTCAGAGTGGCCGATGTGTTCTTACTGACATTCTCCCCCTCACCATTACTGATAGTCAGTGGCTCACCATTGTTGACATTCATTGCCACTATTGCGGAAAATGATAGTAAACAAACAAAGAATTTGTGTTTTTGTAATATATATTATTCTCCAATAATATATCATCATTATCAATTAGTAGTTATCAAATACTGGTAAAAAAATTTTTTACATGTTTTGTTACATTTATGCTGCAATTTTTGTATGGAACAACCCCGTGAAAGTTATATTCGGTAACATATTAAACAATTAATGTATTACAAGATTGAATGTAAATGCATGGATTTATTTACTAACCTTAATTAACAATTGTGACAAACATCCCAAATCAGCAAACTTAGGTTCACCACCTATCAAACATACATGAACATATTCAACACAACAATAATACACTAAATATATGTAATACACTAATATATATTAAAATAAAATTTAAAACAAATATATCACAAGAACCTTGACGATCATGCATTAGTGGAGTGAGGGTGACCTCACTTATTGAGTTGTTCAAACTCAAATGGTTCATATTCATCTATAGCAATATTCAAATCAGTTTCCAATGTTTTTTGTTTTTCTTCTTTTTTGGGCTCAAGAAACTCTTCTTCCTCTTCAAATATGAACGAAAAGCACCCGACCCACACGTGAATTCATAATCCATAATAGGAAGATTGTTGGCTGATTTCATCCAACATTTTTTTAACCAAGGCAATCAAGTGTTTAGTATTGGTCAAAGTAGAAGGGGGATTGTTTTGAAGCAGGTCTAAGTAGCCAAATAACTCCTCTTTGGCCAACTGAAGTCCTTCACAATTTACATCAACATTCTGACTATCCATGGATGATTCGAATTGGATCCTTAAACATTCTCTAAGTTTTCATGACTGTTTCAAATTATGTCAAGCTTCAAAATCTTGTGGATATAGAGCTTATCATAAATAACCTCTAAACAACGGAAATTTGTGGTTATCACGGAACAATGAGGACCCTTAGTCAAAGCACGCAAACCGTTGGCCCATGGTGACCGTGCACTGACACAAATTGACAAACGAAAGGTCAAATCCAAAAACAGAGGCAGTTTCTGATACACGATTAGTGCTAAAGTGCTAATCACATATCATAGGGCATCCCCCTCAGTGAAGGAAAGCCCCAAGTGCTCGGTCACAAGGAAAAGCATAAAAACGTACGGAAATCGTCGATTTTGTCAGAAGGCAGGTCCCAGGCTAAAACTGGCAGGATATCGGAAGGACTTCAAGCGATAAGTGGGTTTGACTGAGTCCTGCCCGATGCCATACACTGGGTGACACACGTCTAGCGGATGAGAGAGAAAACCACTCACATCATGGGGGTGAAGGTCATTCTACTTACCTGCCCGATATGGACGGAGACCATAGGATCTAGGGTTCCAGATCAACAGTAGAGAAATGATGCGATGGATGACCGGATTAAATGGGGAAATAGGCTGAGTCATATAAGATTTGAGGTTCGACATGACTGATGAGTTGGCAGAGGAATTAGTTTCGCGGGCAATCTTGAAGCAACAGAAATAATGACCATTCAAATAGAACTGACACTTAGTTCGTGAGAAAACAAGTGGCTACCTCTCTGTGAAGCGTTACACGGTGATGATGACACAGAGCAAGGGAATTCAAGCGGACAGAGGCAGGAGATCCAAAGAGTCAGGAAGCGGAAACGAACAGTTAGGGAGTAGATTGGCTTTAAGACACGAATAGACAAAGAGTAAGGGAAGCAGAAAAAGAGAAGCAGAAAGCCGAAAGGAAAGAAAGAAGTGAATTACAGAGAACAGAGAAGCCGAGCTGACCTGCAGGGCAAAGGCAGCATCGAGAAGATAGAGACAGAGAGAGTCCGAGAGTCTGTGAACTCCAGAGAAGGCTTGAGAGGTGAAGCAACTCTTCTGTGTATACATGTCAGGTATTTAGTACCAAATTGGACTCATACCACTGAGACCAGTTGAGGGCGAGATTCAGTAAGGGGATTTTGTGTACTCTAGAGACTTGGGCAATCCAAGTACAATCCTACTGATCATCATCTATTAAGTGAGACTCAAATTGAGCTCCTTATTGTAAAAGCTTTGCTTTAAGACACAATAGAAAGGCTGCCACTGAAGGTTGGACCAGGAAACATAGCTCAGGAGGCTTCGGTGAACTCCTTATTAAATTTGTTGTGTTTATGTGTTTGCTTACTATGTTCTCTTACCTTTTCAATGTCTGTGTATTTTGTAATCTTATCGATCCGTTGCATAAAATAACATAATCACACCCCAGCACTTGAGTTTGTAATACCTTCATTATTTCTCTGAGGTCATTTACAGGTGATTTCAGATCAAGCGGTATCAGAGCTCATGGTTGTTAAGGTTAGACAAGCTTGTGTTGGATTTTTTGTTGTTGAATGCTAACTAGATCAAAGCTTAAATTAGGAGAAGGAGAGTTGGTCGAAACTAACTCGGAAATTGGAAGAGCCTATCCTCAGAAGAAAATGCCAGAAGAAAGTCCCTTGGGACCAAACCCCTAATTTATAGATAGTTTCATGGCCATGAGGTCCATGGTAGAGGAAATGTATAGGGACTTTAGGAAACATAAAGATGAAGATTCATCAGGCTCCAAACAAGATAAAGGAGAAGAAGAGTCTCTCCTCCATGACCACTCAAAAGGCAAAGGGAAAGAAGAAAACTTTCTCACACCTCCTAATAGCCCTAAACATAAAAAGAAGACATCTTTGATTAAATTAGATGTTAAATTTGATTTACCAATATATGATGGAGAGTTGAATGTAGAGAATTTGGATAATTGGATTAGACAAATTGATGTTTATTGCAAAGTGAAGAGTATCGACTCGGACAAGAGTAAGATTTAGCTAGCCAGCCTATGCCTCAGAGGCATTGCCTTGGTATGGTGGGAAGGCAGGACACAAGCTGACATGAAGAAACATGGTGAGATTCTTTCTATCTGGAGTGAATTTGTTTCTATAATCAAAAAGCAATTCTATCCACTAGCTTACATCCAGCAAGCCATGATGAGCTGGAAAAATCTTCGCCAATTGAAAAGGCAAAGTGTTCAAGGTTACACCCAAGAATTTAGGAAAAGAGATTTGATTCTAGGAATTTCTTTAGACTCACCTGAGACTCTATTGAAGTACATAGGTGGTCTACACTACTACATGAGGCACACTATCCTCATGTTTAATCCCACTAGTATAGATGAGGTATCTGTTCAAGCTATGCATCTAGAAGCTATAGGAAAGAATGGGAACCCAGAAGTTGGGGGATCATCCAAGCCCATTGCAAGCAAGAATAAGGAGAAAAGAAAATAGAAATGGAAAGAGAGGAAGGCCAACACTGCATAGAAAAGAAAGTCTTCATGCACTCACTGTAAGAAGGATGGGCATGATGATGAGCACTATTGGATCCAACATCAGGAGCTGAGACGTAAGAAGTTTGAGGGTGAGAAGAAGAAGTTTGTTGTAGCTATTCAGAAAGATTTGGGGTCAGATTCAGGAAATGAAACAACAATTGCAGCCACAGGTATAACAGGTAAAAATTCTGAAGCATCTACTAGTAATTCTGCACAATCCACTAATAATGAAGAAAATGGGAGAAAAAGACATGAGATTTTCCATATTCGAGTTATTTCCAAGCATCAAAAGATTGATACATTGTTTGATAGTGGATCACAAGTAAATTTAATTTCTGAAGCAATTGTAAAGAAGTTGGGATTACTAACTACACCTCACCAGAAACCATACCCATTAGGTTGGTTAAGTGATAAAGCACAACTACAAGTGACTAGACAATGTAAACTTAAGTTTTCTTTTGGGTCAGCATTTGTAGATGAGGTTGAGTTGGATATAGTTCCTTTGGATATATGTGGAATTGTTTTAGGAAGTCCTTACTTGTATGATAGAAAAGCTATTTTCTATAGAGCTAAGAACAAGTATCTCCTCGTTAAATATGGAATCGAATATATTGTAAGAGCTCGTAAGCGCAAGAATAATTATACTCTCATAACCTCAGGGCAGATGAAATGAATTGTAAATTCATGCAAACAATTTTTACTGATGGTTGCAAAGGAAAAGAAACCTGATAAAACCAATGTATTTGAGGGTTGTGATGCTAAAAAACAAGCTAATTTAGAAAAATTTGTTTCAGAATATGATATCTTGTTTCAAGAACCTAAAGGTCTGCCACCCAAAAAGAAAATAGTGCATTATATTAATTTGCAGCAAGATGCTCCATTGCCTAACATCGGAATGTACAGGTTGTCAGATTTAGAGAATACAAAAATCAAGAAGCAGGTCAAGGAGTTTCTCAAGAAGGGGTTCATCAGACCTAGCACATCACCATGTGGGTCTCCAATCGTTTTGGTGAAAAAGAAAGATGGATCGTGGAGAATATGCATTGATTACCGAGCACTGAATAAGATAACAATCAAAAATCATTATCCCCTTCCTCGCATAGATGATCTATTAGATCAGTTAAAGGAAGTTGTTTATTTTTCCAAGTTAGACTTGCATAGTGGATATCATCAGGTCAGAGTTGTAGAACAAGATGCATGGAAGACTTCTTTCAAAACAAAGTAGGGATTGTATGAGTGGCTGGTTATGCCTTTTGGCTTAACTAATGCTCCTGCTACTTTCATGAAAATTATGAATAATGTACTTAGACCTTTTCTTGATGATTTTGTTATTGTATATCTGGATGAAATTCTTATATTTAGCAAAACTTGGGAAGAACATTTAAAACATGTTAAGCGGACACTAGATGTTTTGAAAAGAGAAAAACTTTATGTTAAACTCTCAAAATGTGAATTTGGAAAAACATCTTTGAATTATTTGGGACATATAGTAGGGGGTGGTGAATTGAAGATAGATCCCTCTAAGGTGGTAGTCATTGTAAACTGGCCTAAACCCATATCTGCTACAGAAGTTAGAAGCTTCTTAGGAGTAGCACAATATTAGAGAAAATTCATTTCTAACTTTTCCTTAATTGTAGCTCCCTTACATGCTTTAACAATATTGAACAAGGTGTTTCATTGGGGAGGCAAACAGCAGAAAGCCTTCGACACCTTGAAAGAAATGATTAGTACAACACCAGTACTAGCACTGCCTGATCTTCAAAGACCATTTGAGATCCAAATGAATGCCAGTGACTATGCCATGGGAGCAGTGTTGATACAGCACGGTAAACCCATATGTTATCATTGTGAGACATTTAATTCTGTAGTAGTTAACTATCCCACATATGATAAAGAAGTGTATGCATTAGTACAGAGTGTGAAAAAGTGGAAACATTACTTAATGGGCAAAGAGATAGTCATACATACTAATCATCAACCACTTCAATATCTACACTCCCAAACTAAGTTGCATCAATCATGACACTATAGATGGATGGGTTTTCTACAGCAGTTTCATTTAGTCATCAGATATAAAAAGGGCATACACAATAAAGTTTTATATATGTTATCTAGACCAACTATAAACGCATCTACTATACTTAAGCATAACTTAGTATTGCATGAGAGCTACATTGAACAATATGCTCAAGATATAGATTTTAAATATGTATATGCAACTTTAAGTCAAGGAAAATGAGTAGAAGAATTGGATTATCACATTAAGGACCAACTCTTGTATCATTGTGGGAAGTTATGCATTCCACAAACTGAAAGAGTAAATATAATTCGAGAAGCACACACTTCTCTAATATTAGGTCATTTTGGTGTAAGTAAAACGGTTGCACAGCTGCAAAGATTTTTTTTATTGGCCAAAAATGAATGAGACAGTTTCTAGATTTGTAAGAGGGTGTACCATTTGTGCTAAAAGCAAGCCTAGCGATAGAAAACTAGGCTTGTACACTCCAATACCAATTCCTTCTAATCCTTGGGAAAGCGTTTCCATGGACTTTGTTGGAGGACTACCTAAATCTAGGAAAGGTCATGACTATTTATATGTTGTTGTGGATAGGTTCAGCAAAATGTGTATTTTGATACCTTATAATAAACAAATTACAGCTGAGCAAACTCCAAAGTTGTTCTTTCAGCATGTATGGGTTCATTTTGGATTACCCACTTCCATTGTATCTGATCGAGACACCCGATTTGTTGGGAAGTTTTGGTCGAGTCTGTGGGAACTGATGGACACCAAACTGAAGAAAAGCATAGCCTTTCATCCATAGACAAATGGCAAGACAAAAGTGGTGAACAAGACAGTGTTCCAGTTGCTCAGAGGCTATTGCGGCAAGCATCCCAAACTTTGGGATGAACATTTGTGTTATGTGTAGCATGCTTAACCGAGCAAAACATTCTTCTACACAAAGATCTCCTTTTGAGACCTGTTTTGGTTTCACACCAAGGTCTCCCTTGGATTTTGTCTTTGGTAAAGACATAGCAGTTGATGGACACAGTGATGTGGAAAAGGCAACCAAGTTCACTGAACAAATCCAAGAGACTCACCAGGCAGTACACGAACAACTGGAAAAGAGCCAAGCCAAATACAAGGCAAGGCGTGGCAAGCATTGGATAGAACATAGTTTCCAAGTTGGTGATCAAGTCTGGTTGTATATCAGCAAAGACAAAATGTAAGGTGAAGGTAAAAAGCTAAAGCCAATAAGGTATGGACCTTTCAAGATACTTGAGAAAATTGGTGAGAATGCTTTTCCCCTTGATTTACCAGCTTACGCGCACATCTACTCAGTCATTAATGCAGACAGCTTGAGACTATTTGAACCTTCATTAATTGAAGATCCCGAAGAGCAGAGTCAATTGCCTTCTGTTGATGATCTGTTACCTGAATATCTCAATGAATTGCAGGAAGATACAGTTCTGGACAGAAAGGTAAGGACGATGCACAGGGGAGATGTTGAGTACCTCAGGATTGGACTCCAGGGTTCAAATCCAAGCAGTGCAAAGTGGATAGGGATGGGACAAGTGAGACAACTACACCCTCACTTAGTCGATGCTTGAAAACCAACTTTTGGTGGTCGAAAATATTTTTCAGTGGGCAGGCCGTGATCCAAATTAGATCCTTAAACATTCTCTAAGTTTTCATGACTGTTTCAAATTATGTCAAGCTTCAAAATCTTATGGATATCGAGCTTATCAGAAATAACCTCTAAACAATGGCAATTTGTGGTCAACACGGAACAACGATGACCCTCGATCAAAGTGCGCAGACCATTGGCCCATGGTGACTGCGGACTGGCACAAATTGATAAATGAGAGGTCAAATCCAAAAACAGAGGCAGTTTTTGATACGCGATTAGCACTAATTGCATATTGCAGGGCATCCCCCTCAATGAAGGAAAGCCCCAAGTGCTCGGTCATAAGGAAAAGCATAAAACCATACGGAAATCGTCGATTCCATCAGAAGGCAGGTCCCGCACTAAAACCGATAAGATATTGGAAGGGCTTCAAGCAGTAAGCGGGTTTGACCGAGTACCGCCCGATGCCATACACTTGGTGACACGTGTCCAACGGATGAGAGAGAAAATCACTCACATCGCGCGGGTAAAGGTCATGCTACTTACCCGCCCGATATGGACGGAGACTGTAGGATTTGTGGCTCCAGATCAACGATCGAGAAATGATTCGACGGATGACCGGATTCGATGGGGAAATAGGCTGAGTCATATAAGATTTGAGGTTTGGCATGACCGATGAGTTGGTAGAGGGATCAGTTTCATGGGCAATCTTGAAGCAATGGAAATAACGATCGTTCAAATAGAACTAACATTCATTTCGTGAGAAAAAAAGTGGCCACCTCTCTGTGAAGCGTTACACAGTGATGATGATACAGATCAGGGAAATTCAAGCGGAAAGAGGCAAGAGATCCAGAGCTTCGGGAAGTGGAAATGAACAGTCAGGGAGAAAATTGGCTTTAAGCCATGAACAAAAAAAAAGTAAGGGAAGCTGTTATAGACATTTTTGTGCCTTACAGCATTGAGCATGAAATGTCCATAATCTAAGGGATCCAAAGTCCCTAAACATGTTGTTCCTACCCCTAGAGGAACAAGGCTAACAAACCACAGCAATTCACAGAAGTTCTCCACCAGAAACTGCTCAAAAACAAGTCAATTCAGGATCATGTCAATGGCTCCACTGACCATCTGCGCTAAATGTCAATGGCAACACTGGCTACCTGCGCTTAATGTCAAAGCCAACACTGGCTACCTGCGCTGAGCGAGAGTGGACATGTGGCAGGCTCATTTCTCAAGGTGTCAAAACCCAGGAAGCTTCCAAAATGACACTTGCCTCAGGGAATTCGACTGGTGATGAGTAAGAGGTTCCAAATCTCCAAGTGGAAGCAAGAACCTCCAAGTGGAATCAAGAACTGACAGAGGGAGAGGACACTAGTCAGATCTCAAGCTGACTCATCCTCTCTCCAAAACATCTATATATGGATCTCTCCTCCATGAGATCTAGAGGCTGAAATTTTGTTATTGCAAAGAATTGCTATTGGTTTGAGACTGGAATCAATGGGTGCTTAATGCTTTGAAGGGAGGCAAAGATAGGAATTCCATTCTGCTGGGAAGGAGATGCTGGATTGGAGCCCTCTGGGTTGTATCTCTTCCTGAACCTTGTTATTTATCAATAAAGCTATCTTGGTTTTCTCCTATATAATTGATGTATCTTTGATGTATGATTGCATTAGTGTATTTGATTTATTTCTAATCCTGAATCAATTATGAATGTGAATATCTGTCTTTGTGTTGTGTTCTTCTCTTGTCGCAAGTAGCTGTTCTCTTGTGATCTTGCAGAGACCTGTTGAAGCTGGGCGAGCGAGGAGGCAAGTAGCTGTGAACACCCAAAGAGAAGAGGATCTGGATCGAGGGACAAACGGAAGATACCGGTTAGTCCATCTATCTCTCTTCATTTTTAATTCATAAAGGAAGAATACTAGAATAGCTGTCTCTGTTTGTTGCTAAGGCATTGTCACACCTTAGGTGGATAGGATCGTCCTGCATAGGCATTTTTCCCCACAACAAATTGGCGACTCCGCTGGGGAGATTTGTTTTAGTCATTTTATTTGTGTTTCTATCATTGTTTGTTTCATAGACTCAGCAACAACAATCGAACTGCTTTTGCTATTCTCAGTTGCAAAGTAGACAGTTGCTGCCTTGATCCTTCACTGGATTTTGTCTATGATCTGAACAATGGACTCACAAATGATTTGATGATCCTTTGTGATAGATCTTAGTACCCCTTCAAAGCATCCCTTTGATTGTACCTTGCTTGTGTTTCTGATTTGGCCTGAAACCGTTGATTATTGAGCAATCTGTGACCCAGAACCCAGTGAGAAACGAGAGTTTCTCCTTCAGTGCAACTTTTGTGAAGGCATTCTGCATTTCAACGCAGGTCCCGTGAAGGCTACCTGCGCTGAATGTCAAAACCACAGTGTTGAGGTTGCGCTGAACCAGTTTTGCCTTGTGCAGCTGGGGTTCTCTGCTCTCTGTTGCCCTGTTTTGATCTCTAATTTTTGCAGCCTGTAACCAGCATAGGTACCAGTCTGATAACTCCTTTTCTCTGCTTAAATTTTGCATCCTTTTGTACAAAAATACTGTGAGTGTTTTTATGTGTTTGTGGCGTCATTTACAGTTTTCCTTTGCATGAGTGAAATAATCATCCTGTAGCCCTTGATTCAGATCTGTTGATAGTGATCTTAGGAGAGAGTTCATTGGCTATTTACAGTTGATTATACATTTGCTTTTGCTTATTGGTTTGAGTTTGTCTCTTTTAAGTGTCGAAACAAGTGTTCATTTCGAAAGTCACAAAGTGTTGTAATCTCTTCTACCCTTGTTGATTTCGAAAAAGTGAACTTGTTTTGTACTTGTCATTTAAAAGCAAATTCAAAGTTGTACAAAAAGCTTTCTATGTAGGCATCAATACTAAGAAAGTGGAAAACAAACACCTGCATTGTGCATTTGCATTTTGATAAGTTTGCATGCTTGACTTAGGAAGAGTGCATTAGAGTGTGCTGATTGCTCTTTGAGAAAAGATGGTGTCTTTCTTTTCCCATTAGTAGCTAGGATTTTAAAAGTTGAAAAGATATAAAGCTTGCTTATCATCTTAGACTGAATTTAGGAATTGTACCATACATCTCGTGGTGATCCAGAAAGGCAAACTTCTAAAAATATCAACTTAAAATAAACTGAAAGAACCTAACAACGCTTTGCAACATAACGCACAACATAGAGGTCTAGTCTAGAGACGTGTTCCGGCGTCGTTAAGCCTGGTGACTGTCGATCTCGTGGAAGGTGGGTGATTCCTCCTGAGGGACGATAGCGCCAGTACGGATTGTGCTCCCACGTACCGTCATGTATATATTGGGAGACCCCTATAGGAATTTTACCTTTATCCTTAGGAAGCCGTGTCGGTCGCCCTACTATTCGCAATGCACTGAACACAACATTCAGGAAGATCGACCGCCCGTACCTTAAAAAGTATTCTGCGGTTTTGCGAAAAGTTTGGCACACCTTCTGCCTAGAACTCCAGAGCAGTTTCTTTTAGCCTTTTTCAGACTCTATAACAGAAAAAGTCCATCCGAGCATTTGTACTTCGGGCTCGTTAAAACATCTAAGGAGACTAGAGTCATCTTTAGCTTTTTCTCGACTCTTTAAAAGTGAAAAAGCAAGTTGTGTCTAAAGCGTCTAATAAATTCATTCAATTCGGAAACACACTTTCCCCTTTTGTATTTTAGTTGATCGAGTAATCTGCAATCGTGGAAGAAAGTCAATTGAAACCCCGCCATTCGCGGAGGCTTACGAGTCAACCGTCTTTGTCTCCAGAATTGAAAACAGTACGGACAAAGCGAACTCGTTTAACCGGTTCGAAATCTCCTATCAAAGTTAGAACAAGTGTTCCGACAACATCTGAGATTCCGGTTACTCCAAACATTTCTGGAAACCCTGCCTCTATTGAAGAAGTTCAACAGCAACAGAGGGACAGTGACACTGATCCTAGTCTGAGAACAAATACTTGCATTACTGAACCAGTTCCGTCTGTAACCGGTCGAGAGAGTCTTGTTCATCAAACAATTGTCGCTGTCGATTCAACCCCTTCTTCGGCACCAGAAATATTTTATGGACCTGACGGTCTTCCTCTTCCACCTGGTTTGATTGCGATAGAGGAAATTGTAGAGGATCCGAAAGCAAGTACTCCAACCCATTTTGGAGTAGGGGTCACTCTTTTTCCTTCTACATCAGAAGTTAGTCTATCACCAGTGGAAGTTCCTGTAGATTCGCTAGGCAACCTATTGGATAGACTCAAAATGTCTAAGCAACCGTCAACATCTAGGACTGTGTCGAATGACACAGCGATAGCAGAACTACCTACCGTCACTCCGAAAATGTTTGCCGGCGTACCATCTGTCCCAACTAGCTCGCAACCGCTAGAAGGAGTCCACCTAGGGACTATTTCGACAGTGTGGTCTGTTCCAGTTTGTTCCTCTAGAATAATATCTGGTAACTCTTATGTTGGGACTCGACAGATTGATCCCTATGGAGGTCAATTTGGGCCATCCAGTCCCCAAGGGCAAACAATCCCCTTGAGTTCCAGGTTGCTACCGTATGGGGGGTAGTATGCCCTTTCATTACCCCCTCCGGGAGGATATCCATACGGCAGTTCTTAACAGTATTCAGGTTATACTGGAGTTACGACAAGTGGTTGGGTACCTATGCTACCCCAACAACCAAGAGTTGTGCATTCTATGCAACAATGTGTACCTATGTCGAACATCCCGACGACACCAGCTATTGTAACAGTGTCACACGTTCAAACGATGCCTGTTGTATGTCAACCTCAGATTTCTCAGGTGGTAATGCAACAGCCCCTTGACCCTGTGACACAACCACAATCGCCAACTGGTGGGGCGACATAGGTCCAAACGGGTACAATTACCCCACATCTTGGTCCACTGGTTAGTATAGCGCAGCAGAACATGGCTTCACAACTGTGGCTGGTGCAATACCAACAACCACAATTCCAGCAAGTGTACCAAGGTTCGGAGCAGCAGATCTTTGCGAACGGTGGACAACCGTATATTCAAAACGGTCAAAACCAACCGCTTTACAGTGGTCAAGTCCACCAACCGTATCAGTCATACCAACATCAATTACATTATGCTGGTATGCAAAGGCCTACTGCTTAGGCGATTCCATCGTATCCTGGGTACGCCTCACCTAACCTGAATCAACAGTTACCAATTGTGGCAACTTTAGAGTTACCCGATTTACACCGATTAACAAACGATCCAATTGCTTACGCCCCTTGGTGGCCAACGATTCCTCACAAGCTTCCATCGGACATTCCTAAATTTAATGGAAATCCAGGCGAATATCCATCAAATCACGTGATGACATTTCATCTGTGGTGTTCGTCTAACACCCTGAACGATGATTTGATAAGGCTTCGCCTTTTTCAGAGGACATTGACGGGTCCAGCGGCTAAATGGTATATTGAATTACCTAGAGCCTCTTTCGACTATTTCAATTCCCTAGCCACGACTTTCTTAACCCATTTTCAATTACCGATAAGGTATGAAACGGGAACGGAAATCTTAACCAACTTCAAGCAAATGACGGCCACCCATATATCTGATCATATACATGAGTGGCGTCGTCGTCGTAGGATGGTGAAAACATACGTTCCCGATCAGCTATTAGCTGAATGGTTTATCAAGTCATTACTTCCTACCATAACGGAAGATGTGGCCAAGGGGGGAGTCGTAACAGAGGAGCAAGTTATTGCTTGTGCACAATATCTAGACTTAGTATACACTCAGTCTGGCACGCTCTACGACAAAATACCTGACGCCCCTAGACCGGAATTCTCAATTCCTCCTCCTCCTAAATCAAATAGTGACTCTCATGCCAGCGATGGTGTGATTGGCACGGCAAACGCAAAATCGACAAAGGCTTCGTCTAAGAAAGCTCGTAAGACTTTAGATCAAAATGCAAAAGAAGAAATTCTTGCTTCGGAAGTAAATGCCGTATCAAGAGATAGAGGCAAAGAAACCAATCAACCAGGAAGAAAGAAGAAGCAAAACAAAGGGAAGAAGAAGAAACAGGGTGAGTCATCCCCTGAAAAAATTTCTTCAAACCCTCCTAGGAAAGGGAAACCAAAAACTCCATGTATGATATATGACAAGGATCATTGGACATCCGATTGTCCATACAAAGCTGAGCTTAAAATGTTCTTCAAAAGTTCGCAAACCTCAGCTGTGTTAACTGATCCGTTTCCCAATCCAGGTCAAAATCTGGTTGATAGTGGAAATGCTTCCCCGTTGCAAGTGCTAATGTTGTCGATCTCCAAGCAACAAAATGATGCTTTGATTTCGACAAGGAACAAAGATTACGGGAATCCTCAGCTGTCGAACGACAAAGGTAAAGATCAACCAAGTAGTTTGACAACAACTTCGACAGAAGTTGTACCGCCCATCATTCCTGAATTAACAATAAAATCGCCGAAGGGAGTAGTACACAAGTCGACATTTAATCCTCGCGCCAGAGTGGCGCAGCATTATAACATAGTGGAAGATTTGGCCCAATCACCATCCGCAACCATTTGCTTCAAGATATCAGAGTAGGCCTACTGAAAGACCCCACATTGATGGGAAATTTCATGCTTCCACCTCCCATCTATATAGGAGAAATAGCATTGGTAGCAGCCTGCAACATGATATCTTCCACGAAGGTCGCAGAAGACGATGTCGACATGGATCATACAATGGTTTTTCCCCCAAGCCCAATAGAAATATTGTAGCAATCAATGTTTCGGGCATGGGAGGTGAACCCAAATCAACGCTCCTCAAGCGTTTGGGTAGATAGGTCTAGAGAATATGGTACCTCATTAGATCCTTGGTCGAAAGTTCATGGAACTGACGAAGGAATTCTACAATCGATTTTGATTGAGGGGACACCATGGAATGATTCCCACCATCGTTCCCTTCTTCCAGATTATGAAGAAGATACTCAACATGACCTCTATCACCCTTCAGTCTTTGAATTCCTATCAAATACTGTAAATACGGTGGATTCCGAGCGAAACTTATCCAATATAGAGGAGACTATAGCCATAAATATCTCGACTAAAACAAATGTTATAGAGAATATTTATGTCGGCAAAGGATGTTCTCCTTCAGAACTGGAAATATATAACGCTATTTTTCGCGAGTTCAGAGATGTCTTTGCTAGGTCATATGATGAAATGCCAGGCATTGACTCGAGTATTGTTGAACATGAAATTAAGATGTATCTCAATGTCAAACCAGTAAGACAACGGCTTCGGCAGGTGCACCCCAAGAAAGCCACTGCCATTAAGGTAGAAGTTGAAAAGCTTCTCCATGCTGGTTTCATCTACCCGATTACTCTAACTGATTGGGTATCGAATATTGTCCCTATTATGAAGAAACAAGGGACAATTAGAGTGTGTGTCGACTATAGGGATGTAAACCAAGCTTGTCCAAAGGACAACTACCCTACACCCTTCATTGACCAGATAATTGATGAATGCGCCGGATGTGAAATCTTTTCATTTATGGATGGATTTTCCGGGTATAATCAAATAAATATCCGCCCACAGGACCAGTCAAAGACTGCATTTATTTGTCCGTGGGGCACATTCGCTTATCAAAAATTACCCTTTGGTTTAAAGAACGCAGGGGCGACGTTTCCGAGGGCAATGAATTATGCCTTCCATGACATCAAGAACATCGTTCAACCATATCTCGACGACCTTCCGTCTCATTCGCGAAAGCAGACTGATCATCCACAGCATTTAAGAGCGATATTTCTACGTTGCCGACACTACAAGATAAGACTCAATCCGCACAAATGTGTGTTTTGTGTCGGTTCTGGTCGTTTACTTGGCTTTGTAGTCTCCAAGGATGGGATTCGTCTCGACCCTTGCAAGGTTCAGGCAATCATTAATTTGCCTCCACCTTCAAATTTGCTTCAGATTCAGAAACTCCAAGGGAAAGCAAACTTTCTGAGGAGGTTCATTCCAAATTACGCAGAACTTGCTAAAGGTTATACTCGTCTTTTGAAAAAGGATGTACCTTTTGTCTGGGATCAGGTGGCGCAAGCTTCCTTTGATGCTCTGAAAGATTCTCTAGTAAAAGCATCATTAATGTATGCCCCAGACTATCAAAGAGATTATAACTTATATCTGGCTGCAGCGAATACGACCATTGCGATGGTTCTAGTTCAAGAAGTCGATGGAATTGAACATCCTATATATTATTTAAGTAAAAACTTGAATGATACAGAAAGCAAGTATTCTTATGTTGAAAAACTAGCGCTTGCAGCTGTTCAAGCGATTCAAAGATTTCGACATTATGTCCTCTTTCGGAAAACTACCATTTTATCAGATTGCAACCCCATGACTTATATATTGTCGCGACAGTTGCTGGGGGGAAAATATTCAAAATGGATAGCAATCCTTCAAGAGTTTGATCTGGAATTTGTAAAATCCAAATCAAAGAAAGCTCTAGTTTTCGCGGAATTATTGTGCGATCTCCCATCGTCGTCCAACGATGAAACTTCCGAAGAATCAATCATGGACGAGAATTTGTTTCTGATATCTACAAGCAATGAGTGGTATGGAGATATAATAATTTATCTCCAAACCCAAAAGTTCAGGCCTAACACCTCTCACTCTGAACAGAAACGTATAAGATACCAAGCTAAAGACTACATGATCGTCGGTGAAACGCTTTACCGTCGTGGTATCGATACAGTTCTGAGGAGGTGCCTCACCCATGAGGAGGCCGAAAAAGCCCTGAATGAGTGTCATTCAGGCGCGTGTGGGGGGCATCAATCTAGATATACAACCGCAAAAAAAATTTACGAGCAGGATACTTCTGGCCAACCATGTTCAAAGATTGCATAACCGCAGTCAGAAGTTGCCATGCTTGTCAAATTTTTGATAGCAAAACCAGAAGACCACCCGCACCTTTGCAGCCAATAGTTGCTGTTGGGCCTTTGGCCAAATGGGGCATCGATTTCATGCAATGTAACCCCACCTCGACCGGGGGGCATGGATATATTATAGTCGCCATTGACTATTTTACCAAATGGTCCGAGGCGATGCCTACATTGGATAACACTGGTGAAACAGCTGGCCTTTTCTTTTTCAATCATGTAGTCGGCAGGTTCGGCGTACCACAAGCTATAGTTACAGATCATGGATCGCATTTTCGCAATCACATGATGGTTGAATTAGCTGCCAAGCTAGGGCTATCTCATGACAGCTCTACCCCGTATTATCCGAAAGCCAACGGGCAAGTTGAAGCAATCAACAAGGTCCTGAAACGTATGTTGCAAAGGATGATCGGGGTTCACAAAAGAAGGTGGCACCTAATCCTGTACTCAGCCTTGTGGGCTTACCGAACATCGGTAAAGAATGCGACTGGGTTCACACCTTTCCAACTGGTGTATGGCCTGGAGGCAGTCTTACCAGTCCAGTGTGAAATTTCGTCTCTTAAACTCGCAATTGATCTCCTCCCCGGAACTTCAGAAGAAGAGGCACGTTTCTTGGAATTAATCCAATTGGATGAAACCCGTCGTGACACCGCTCTGGCTAACGAAGCCCATAAGAAACGAGTCAAGGCATAGTTCACAAAAATGTCAAACCCCGTGTCTTCTCAGAAGGTGACTTGGTCTTGCTTTACGACCAAGAATCCGACAAATTGGGAGCAGGTAAATTTAATTATTTATGGATGGGCCCCTATATTGTTAAACGAGTATTAGCAAAAGGAGCCTACGAGTTAATGGATTATGACGGAATTCCACTGGCGCAACCCCGCAATGGGTTGTACCTCAAGCGTTACTATGCTTAAATAGTAACCTGTGTGCTTTTGTTGTATTTTGTTTTCGCTAAAGTGTTTGTTTTGGTCGAGTAATCCACCTTTTTAAATTTATTGCAGATGTCGAACCTTTCTGAGACATGTGTGGGATATGCTGACGGAGTGAGTCGTAGTTCGCGGAACCTGTCCTCCGCGGCCTGGGCCATTTTTGATCCAAGCGGCGAGTTAGTGAGTTTCAGAGGTGTGTGTATTGGGCAATCAACGAATAACATCGCTGAGTATAGCGCGTTGATAGAACTACTCTCTGATGCCATCACCCATGGTATATGCCGACTAATCGTCAGGCTAGACTCACAACTCGTGATACTACAACTCAATGGTATATATTCTGTCCGCAATCCAGCTATTTATCGTATGTTTCTAAGGGTTAAGATTTTGGAAAGACAGTTTGATTTAATTCAATACCAACATATTTCCAGGAAATTAAACACATTAACCGACTCATTAGCAAACTATGTGTTAGATAGACATTTGTGACATTTATAAAAAGAAATGCATCATCAATGTTGTACAAGTGGATCATATAACTCAACCAGAATAAACCCCGAAAATCAAAATATATATATAAAAGCTGTTTATCGTTTACACATAATGTTCTGTAACCAAGACAAAATTGGTCGCATGACCCAAAAAACTCAAAAATGCTAGGGGGCACCCTAGCCTAGTGATGCTCATGATAGCACGTCACGGCCTGTGCAATCATGCGCAAGAGACGAGTCCATCATCTAGGCACACCAGTAGAATGCCGCTGTAACTGTAAAGGTAACTCGTCTATCCGTACATCCGGAATACCGAGCGTAAGGCTCTCAACCTGCTCCTGCACAGCTGTAAGGGTCTCAGCCACGTCAAGGTCGCGAATAATAACCCTCCCAGCAGGCTCCCCTGCTAGGGCAGCGACTGGCACTCTCGGGCGAACTGCTGGACGAACAGGACCGACATCTGCAATGCACACAAGAGTTTGATTAAAGTCTTGATAGAGTAAAGCACAGAAACATTATGAATAAAAACAGTAAACAGTGATATGGTCGAAGATTTTTACCAATAGCGCCCCACTGTTCGCCATCCGGTAGCACCAAATCCGGATCACCTCGGAAATCCATGCCAACATATGGGTACTCGGAATAGACCATCTCCTAACGCTCGAACCACCTGAAGAAGGTATCAGTGAAAGTAATCTGAGATTGACCAGCATGCCTAGACATGTGATCAACCCATCTTTGCATGCGTGGCTCGGTGGGAGAAGGCAAGTCGAGTGCAATATACTGAGGCTGCATCAGTGGTATTTTCTCCAAGGCAAAGGCAGTCAAAATAAAACCAAATTCAAAGTTCTTCAGCTTCTCGTCCTTTACCTTGGTCAACTGACTTTTCATCTGAAGAAGTACTGCATCACACCAGTTGAATACTTTCGGTTGGAGACACTCCAAGGTGTGTTGCACATAAGATCTGTTGGCGACATGAAGAGATGCACTACCGACCATCCTACCAATAGTATACAGAATGGACCTGAGAGACCTGTCAGTAATCTCACGGATAATGACCTTGCCGTCTCTGCTCGGCTGGGAACCTTCCCTGCAATACTGGCAGACATAATCTCTCACGGAGTCATTCCCTCGGGCCAAACCTGACAAAGAAATGGGGGCACCCCGCCTTGACAACCCAGTCAAGAAGTAAATGTCCACTATGGTCAAGGGGATGGATTTGCCCCTAATCTAGAATACTTGGTTGATGGGATCCCAAGCATCAAGCATATACTGCAGTAAAGAGATCTGTGCTCTCATACTAGAGATACGGAAAAACTTCAGCAGGCCACAGTTCCGCAGCGCATTCACCGTGACAGGATCATGGAGGGCAATCATGTCCTCTTCTTCATGTTCTCATTCTCGCCATGTAAGGGACATTTTTCTCAAAGGTCCCTGCAAAACAAACAAGAGAAAGAGTAAGATCCTGGATTTGATGAGAAACTGGCAAAATTTCATCAAAAACTGTGCAACAGAACCAGTTTTCTGTGCCCAACGCAGGTAGCAAGTGTTCCACCTGCGTTGAAGGTCAAACTGCCTTAAGGCAGCTTGACATTCAGCGCAGGTTTCGAGTGAACCACCTACGTTGATGGCAGGGCGCCCTGATAAAACCCCAGGTGCTCAGGGAGACAAGGAAACAGGCACAGAATGGAAAAATGAAACCATGAAAAGGAAGAGCTAGGGTTTAGCTCCTACCTGGTCCAGACGGTGCCGAGAATTGTCCACAGAATCTCCCGAAATCAGCTGGTGAAAATCAAGGGGGAAGAGGCACCTCCAAAGCTCCAACAAACCAAGTTCAAATGAAATGGTAAAATGAGAGGTAAAAACACTTTTTAATTGCTTTTTACGTAGTTCAAAGCGAAATATTAGGGTTTTAATCTCATTTTCAAACAAATGTTATTCATTTCTAACTAAGTTTGATGCAGCAATTGAGAATGCAGTACTACCTTTGAAAAGGGCTAAGCTAGTTATGGTAAAAAATCAAAATTTGACCATATATTCGAGCAGTTTTAATGTGGACTTCATGCTCGTTAAAAAATAAACATAAGCATCGAGCAGTTTTAGCATAAAGTTCATGCTCGTTAAAAAATAAACGCAAGATCCGAGCAGTTTTAACGCGGACTTCATGCTCGTTAAAAAATAAACATAAGCACTACCCGGTAAATAACCACTGTGAATGTAACTTTATCAGCCATTAAAGCCTTGGTTGTGTTTGCACCGTCACCTCCACTTTTCATTTGGCCGATCGTTCACATCCATATGATTATTTACCCATTTTGAGGAACAGTTGCGAAGAGTGATCTCACCTAGCCATCCTTGTGACACTGCCGTGATTGGAAAATTCCAACCTGTACCTGGAATCAACTGCTAACCCTGTTTATCACTCGTTCCTCAAAAGATGAGTCTTCTTTAAGCTCTTTTCAACTGACTCGTAAAATATGAAAAGATTTCCGAGTCCTTGGCCTTCCAGCTCGTTAAAGGGACAGGAAGTGCTATCCCTCCTCTAGATTTTAATCTTTTTGGACCGGAGGGATTATTGCACAAAAAGATCGAGTGCTTGTGTGTTCGGCTCGTTAAAGCTATCGAAAACTCATCCCTTCTGTATTGTTTTATACTTTTTCGGACTTAAGGGATTAGATGACGAAAAAGGACTTTCGGAGTTAACTTTATGTACCTTTTCAGACTCTCTAAAAATGAAAAGGACCGAGTTATCTTTGTCGTTAGACTCGTTAAAATCACTAAATAGCGACAAACTTGTCTTTAGACGAGAACGAGTTTCACTATCGCTAGGCTCGTTAAAACATAGCGATGGGCTTGCCCGAAGGGCAGGTTATAGAACAAGCATATGTTATCCTCCTCAAGCTTGACAAAAATAAAGAGGTACTCGTCAGCAATGACTGGGGAAAAATTGGGAGAAACTCAAGAAAACTTTGATGGTAGCAAGTCGCTCTTGAACATGACACTTTTCCTCTGTACCACAATCGGGTTGGGTTGTTTCATTCACCGGTCACATCACCATGGTATCGCCATATGATCCATAATTGGGGTAATGCTACCGATCCATCGCATCAGTGTCGCCATATGTTCAAGAGAAGTCATTCAGAAAGAGTCAACCGGGTCCCATCCACTGCCATACATTATCCTTCATCCATTCATGACCGCCACCCTGAATCATATGTCACTGATCGTTTTCACCTCCATCAAAATCATTAGCTCCGTTCCGTGTCACTGATGTGGGATTCATTAAGGCCCTCCTTTGACGGATCGCTTCTTGTCGACATCAGCTCATTATCCAAGAAGTTGTTCTAAGAACAACCCCTTCAGTACTTTGAAGCTTGCATGCCTCAATGGCAAGTTTCTCACTTCCGGCGACAGGTATACATCAATGACCTTCGACCATAAGATTTTGCGTGGTGTTCGACGCCAAGTCCTTTTTTCACACCACGTGAATTGTACTGCAGTACCTTGAGGGTCATTATCATTATTGGTGATTCCTCTCGCGCTTGTTAACGGTTTACCTCATTGACCGGTAATCAAGCGATGTCTTTCCATGTTCGACTTCAGAACAATTCTCACATGGATCGACTTGTACTTAGAGTGAAGATCGAACGAGTTTAAAGACCTCGGATCTAGTTTCATCCATCCGGGCTGCGATATATATTCAGGAAAGATAAAGACATTTGACATGTACATCATTGCAGCAGATGATCATCCTACTCAAAGGATGATAATTTCACCAAAATTATCAGTCTACCATCAGCTGATTGTCTGTTCTATGTACAAAAAAAAAAAAAAATGAATTTATAAAGCTGAGCATGGGAATGCCCGTCTCAGCTAGATCATGAAAGCAGTATGAAAAATAATGTATTGTATTGTATCTTATTACAGGTCTCCTCCCAGCAAATGGATGAACTTCAGACCCTCCTGGATAAAGCATTTCACCCGATAAACGACCTCATACTTTAGGGGGCAACTGTTATAGACATTTTTGTGCCTTACAACATTGAGCATGAAATGTCCATAATCTAAGGGATCCAAAGTCCCTAAACATGTTGTTCCTACCCCTAGAGGAACAAGGCTAACAAACCACAGCAATTCACAGAAGTTCTCCACCAGAAACTGCTCAAAAACAAGTCAATTCAGGATCATGTCAATGGCTCCACTGACCATCTGCGCTGAATGTCAATGGCAACACTAGCTACCTGTGCTGAATGTCAAAGCCAATACTGGCTACCTGCGCTGAGCGAGAGTGGACATGTGGCAGGCTCATTTCTCAAGGTGTCAAAACCCAGGAAGCTTCCAAAATGACACTTGCCTCAGGGAATTCAACTGGTGATGAGTAAGAGGTTCCAAATCTCCAAGTGGAAGCAAGAACCTCCAAGTGGAATCAAGAACTGACAGAGGGAGAGGACACTAGTCAGATCTCAAGCTGACTCATCCTCTCTCCAAAACATCTATATATGGATCTCTCCTCCATGAGATCTAGAGGCTGGAATTTTGTTATTGCAAAGAATTGTTGTTGGTTTGAGACTGGAATCATTGGGTGCTTAATGCTTTGAAGGGAGGTGAAGATAGGAATTCCATTCTGCTGGGAAGGAGATGCTGGATTGGAGCCCTCTGGGTTGTATCTCTTCCTGAACCTTGTTATTTATCAATAAAGCTATCTTGGTTTTCTCCTATATAACTGATGTATCTTTGATGTATGATTGCATTAGTGTATTTGATTTATTTCTAATCCTGAATCAATTATGAATGTGAATATCTATCTTTGTGTTGTGTTCTTCTCTTGTCGCAAGTAGTTGTTCTCTTGTCGCAAGTAGTTGTTCTCTTGTGATCTTGTAGAGACCTGTTGAAGCTGGGCGAGCGAGGAGGCAAGTAGCTGTGAACACCCAAAGAGAAGAGGATCTGGATCGAGGGAAAAACGGAAGATACCGGGTAGTCCATCTATCTCTCTTCATTTTTAATTCATAAAGGAAGAATACTAGAATAGCTATCTCTGTTTGTTGCTAAGGCACTGTCACACCTTAGGTGGATAGGATCGTCCTGCATAGGCATTTTTCCCCTCAACAGAAGCAGAGAAAGAGAAGCAGAAAGCTGAAAGGCAAGAAAGAAGTGAATTGCAGAGAACAGAGAAACCGAGCTGACCTGCAGTGCAAAGGCATCATCGAGCAGACAAAGATAGAGAGAGTCCGAGAGTCTGTGAACTCTAGAGAAGGCTTGCGAGGTTCAAGAAAATCTTCTGTGTATATCTGTCAGGTATTGAGTACCAAATTGGACTGATACCACTGAGACCAGTTGAGGTCGAGATTTAGTAAGGGGAGTCTGTGTACTCTAGAGACTTGGGGAATCCAAGTACAATCTTGCTGATCATCATCTGTCAAGTGAGCCTCAAATTTAGCTCCTTATTGTAAAAACTCTGTTTTACGACACAATATAAAGGCCACCACTAAAGGTTGGACCAGGAGACATAACTCAGGAGGATTGGGTAAACTCCTTATTAAATTTGTTGTGTTTATTTGTTTGCTTACTATGTTTTCTTACTGTTTCAGTGTCTTTGTATTTCACAATTTTATTGATCCATTGCATAAAATAACATAGGCACACCCCAGCACTTGAGTCTGTAATACCTCCATTATTTCTCTGAGGTCATTTACGGGTGATTTCAGATCAATGGAAATTGTGTTTGCATCTTCACCAAGATCTAATGCCTCTATATTTATCTTAAGAGGGTCATTGTAGGAATCAGTTGTACTCTAATGATTTAGTAATTGTTTTGAAGCCATTGAATGGGAACACAACCAACCCACCTTTATGGCATGCTTGCAAATCTTCCCATGAATAGACCATGGGAAATCACATGTTATGAAATTTTTGCAATGACAAGTGAGAAGATATTGCTTATTGGATTTAAATTGACTCCTCACCCAAAAATTTTGAGTTATTTTCTCATTAGGGCTGAAAACACTATCTCTTATTCTTTTTACTTTTTCCATTGATCACTCAATCTATTTCTCTTTCTTGTAATGATTTAAATATCCTTCCTTTTTTAGAATTTCCTTAAACCGATAACAAGGTTCAACATTTGTTAGAAGAATATATATCAACCAATCCATCCTACAAGCACATTTATTTCTTTTATCAGATATAAATTTTGTCTTTAGGTAACATTGATATGACTCCAGAACATTGTTTGTCTCCTCATTTGCATGGGGAAAACCCAACAACCTTTTACCCACATCCCTAATTGAATAAAATTTGGGTTAATGAAGATATTTCACATGTATGGTTAATGAAGATATTTCGCCCATATGAAAAACAAATAGAGAAATGTAAGAAAGAGAATGTGAATTTACAAATCTTGTCACCAACCACCCAATTCTTGTTGAAATAGTCTAAAAAATTCTATTCATTAGCAAATTTGTTAAATAATGCATTAATTGAATTATTCACTTCATCACTGGAAAAATCTCTCATAATCAAATACAAATCACTAAACATCTTATGCTATTTTTAGACTACTGGCCAATCGATTGACATTTTTAGCCATGCTTGACATACGTGCCAAACACATAAGATAACATTGCACCTTGTGATTCTCCTACCACATTTAATTCATTTCATGCGCATTATTTTTAGAATAAATACAAGTTGTATTGTAAAATAAGAAGATTGAAGTTACCTTAAAGAACTGATTTTAGCCAACACATCATCAATCAAGAATGCATTAACTTTCCAAGTATGATCAACTTGGTGACACATATGCATGAAGTGCTCCAACCATAGTGAAATGACCAATGATGTATTATGTGATGCCACTAACCATGCAACTGGCACCCCACTTTGTTGCTCATCAAACACCATGAGTGTGTACAAAGGATACTATCACATTCAAAAAACATATGAGGTCAATTTTAGCTCATTAATCAATATCAATAACTACAAATCAAAATATTGTCCTAGATTAATCATTCGTAATACACTCACCCCATATTTATTTGTGATAAATGTTGAATCCATGGTTATTAAGCTATTATTCGAGACCTTGACCATAGTCTCCAACATCCAATTCCTTTGAATTCCAACTATAAAAGGGATCTCTCCACCATTCGTCTTTTGATAAAAGAAAAAAATCATTCTAGTGTTTTTTATACCAAAGGTTCACACTCATTTCATTATTCTTATGCAATTGATAATGTCCTTTCGTTAGATGATTATAGATGTTAACAAAATATTTCTTATGCAAAAGGAAATCCCTATCTCGAGTTATGGTATCCATAACAACATATTTCTTAACATGCATTTTATAGACTGAGTCAATCAACACTTCCAAGAAGAAACAAATATTTACATAGGAAACCATGTCCCTTGATAACTTTGTTTGATGCAGGGACCTAACATCACCTGAAGTGTCATGTTGGCGATGACAAGGCCAATCTTAGCCATCTTCATTTTCATACATGTTATATGTTATTATCACTGCATCGGGGATTTGAACCATAACATTTACAATGAAATGGCATTGGCAACCCCTCTTTTTCACAAATATGGATCTTGGGTTAATTTCATTTTGTCCTCTTATGTCCTAGGGGCCATATGAACAAGCATAGTTTCATAAAAAGGATTGAAATGTCAATACATATGAAAAATGATCTAGCATTGTTAATACCGACATCTAAACATTGCATCTTTAAAAAACTTAGACTTCATATCACAAGGAAGCAATAAGCCTTGAGCCTAGTTTATTTCGAACTTGGGAGAAAGAAAATGGAGCATCTGGGTTCATTTCCTCTCATCTAATAAAGTCTGGAATTCTATGTGTAGGGATTTTTGCAATTCGATCAACCTCCATGTTATTTCCATGTATGTCAGAACAAGCTAAATCATTTCTAGAAAAGATGATGTTTTCTTTAGGGTCTTGCACGGGAAGGGTAGTGATTGTTTCCCATTTGACTTACTTCACCATTTTGTAACTCAAGGATTTGCTGCAACGATGACCCAACAAGTTATTGCAGTAATGATCGAGAAGGTTCTTGCAATGATGTACCAATGAGTTGTTGCAATGATAGCCAACTAGCTTCCGTAAATTTGAACTAGCGAGGTGATGCAAAATTGAACTAGTGAGTTGCCACGATGCTCAACCAGTGAGTTGTTGCAACACTCAATTGATGAGTTGTAGCATTCCAGCCAGTTGCAACAACCATAAACCGTTGATTCGTTGCAGTGGTGAAACAGTTTGCTGCTGCAACAATGAACTAGTGGATTTTTAGTAATCAAGTTTGATGCTCTCTTATTTTTGCTAGGGAATTGTTCAAACAATACAACATTATCTGGGTAGATTAAAAAAATAACCCAGTGTGACATTTCCTTTCAAGAACAATAAAATTGAGTACATAAATTAAAAGAGAAACCCATCATCAAAATTTCCGTTGCAGAATCGTTAGATGCATTTTCAACAAACGTACTCCATAGTTCATGTATATTTTGACAAAAAATGTTGCTTGATGGATATGTAACTTAGGCAAAATTGTAGTACATGCATAAGACTAGAGTTATGAATTCTAGAGTAAATTATGATATACAACAAGGCCACTAATATATCATTTTTATATGCGATTAGTTAATTATATTAGTTATACTTGCATCCATGATAATGTGTGTATAATCATAGATATCTATAGTGTGATTTATTTGTGGAATCTAAATTGGTAATATGGAGGATAAACCTAAATAGTTTATATTAGTAATAAGGTGAACTCTTGCTCATAAATGCAAGGAAATTTGATTTTATGAGAACCACTATGAGTTAATGTGGGTGGAAGGGTTAATAAACTTGGGGTGAGAAAACATGGAATAGAGTAAGAGTAAAAAAGTTTCACTAAGTTTCCTGCATTGACCAAGTATTAATGACTATCTTACAATCAATAGTGAGAATTGATATGCAGCAAAACAACATTATGCATAAAACCAGAGTTGGAAATTCTGTAGGTAGAATAAGACAGGATGATAACTACAAGATAACTATAGAGGTTTATGAGCATATAAAGGCCATAGCTCAATAAAATAAAAAATAATGGTGCACTAGTTGGGGTTCCATTTAAATCTTGAAAAACTTTCAATATAGATAGAAAGGGAAAAACTTATACAGACTAATCTGATCAAAGAACAACGCAAACACCAGCTAGATTTTGAACTTACAATTGCACTTCAATGTGGGCAACACCGACCTTCATTGATGTGGTTACAATCGTATGCAAATGGAAATCGAAAACAACAAACCCAACTCGGTAAATTTTTTATTTTGTTTAAGGGTGCAAAGGATTTGAAAATGCAAACAACAAATGCCAAAGAACAATGTTGCTTCGAAGTTGTGGATTCCATCTAAAAGTGCAGGGAATTTGAAAATGAGTGGGCTCGTGAGAATGGTCTAGAAGATCCTACTAAGTCAGAGATGAAAATGCCAGGCCATTTCACTAGCTTGTGGTAGGTTTAACAGTGTGTCCAAGAGAGATGGTGTTGACGTACGGGACAAACAAAGCCTTCGAAAGTAATAGCGATGATGAAGATAGAGTATTGAAGACGAGGACAGATGCTGAGTGTTGAGAGGAGACAAAGTATGTTAACAATACCGGACCACGAGTCCGTCTATGGGTGGAGACTGTACAGAAGCAACTCGCTAGTGACGAGTCGACACGTAACACGAGGGCTGAAGCATCAAATTGTTAGAATACTCATTTTTTACGCATGCTTCCCACCCCACACCTAGAACTTATCTACCCTTTCTTTAAGCCTCCAATTCCTCTGCCCGCTCTACCCTTTCTTTAAGCCTCCAATTCCTCTGCCCGCGAGCACACAGATGGCACAATCTGCCCATCTATTTCTAGAGTCTCCTCTGTTGTCCAACAACCACAACGTCAAATACATCTATCACTATATGTTTTCGATGGTATTCGATCGGATGCGTGAACCAATGGAGGGTCTCATGGAGGACTTGACGAGTAGAGGATACTACAAATCCGGGGGGTTTCCACCACCAAACCGCCTCCTTCTCATATTCGACTGCTTCATGGGGGGGACGACTCCATTGGCAGCGAAGTTCAACATTCGATCAACCACGTTCCTGACGAGCAGGCACCTGTGCCTATGTCTCGAGGCCCAATTCTGGGTTGAAGAACACCTTCTCATATACGACTTCTTCATGGGGTGGACCTCTCCATTGGCAACCAAGTTCAACATAAGAATGTCGAACGAAAGAAAAATAACTAAATTGAAATGAGAGGGTTCAATTTAATTAGGTCTAATGGCCCGCTTAATACGTGACAAAATATATATTATTTAGATTTAATCTATTATTTATTGATTTGAAACTGAAAATCGGTTGAAATACTTTTGATATCAGTGATTTGATGATATTCTCTTGAATCAAATCTTATCCCTTCATTTTTAAAAATTCAAAATTCCTCAAACCCATATTCATATATTAAAATAGATACACCTATGATATAAATATTTAACATTTAAATTTTATAAATTAAATTCTTAACACTTAAATAATATTGTTGTAAAATAATAATCCCTAATATAAATATTTCATTTTTAAATTTTATTAAAGACTTAATAAAACCTAAACATATTTTTAAAATGCAAGTTTAATAATGAAGAGAATACATTTCCATCTTATTTTGCGTAATCTATTAAAAAATTTGACCAAAAAATTAAAAATTCGATTGTTTGCATTGTTCTTTGTAAAATTGTGTGATTGTGATTTGAATGTAACTGTTGCAACCAAACTACTCATCTCAAACGTATGATTGTTAGTCAGGTCATGCTTTAGGTGTATTGGAGGATGTCATTTTCGTGAGGACCGGTGTACGGGAGCATGCCATTTTCGTGAGGACCATAGTGCTAACCTCTTTGGTCTCTTCACATTATTTTATTCCTGAGCATTCTCTTTGGTCTCTTCACATTATTTTATTCCTGAGCATTCTATTTTCATGAACACGGTAGAGTTGATTGATACTTTGATTTATATAAAGCTGGAAAGGTTCTCCTAAGATCAGAGCTCTCTTTAAGGGATGGGTCTGTGCCATAATGAGCTTGAAGTAGAATTGTTAGTCAAATGTAAATGAAACGGTCTGTTTCCAGAGTTTTTGATGCCTTAAGAATCAAACCTGCAAGTAATTCAGTTGTAAGAAGCTTGTGACCGTAACGTGGCTTGTGTATTCTGGTTGAGGCTGATTGGAATGGGTAGGATTGGAAAGAATAGGAATTTCAGGAGGCTTATGTGAGGTCTCTATTCCATCTCTATAAGGTGATCTTCATGGTTAACAAGCAGACGCTTCAGCTTAATTTGATTTCAGACTTCCTACGACTTTGGAAATTTGGTCAACATAACTTAAGCCCCAGAATATCCCTGAAATCAATCTGCACAAGGATAACCAGTCATCCAACAATATATTGTGATTTACACGGTTGACAGCCACATGGTGAAAAGTGTACTCACATCTTATGGTGACTAACACCGTTGGCAGCCAAATGGTGGAGAGTGGATGGATATCTTCTGCTTCCTTTCTGATGCGTTTAGCGTTGCTTTACGCTAAAGTGCATTTTGAAAAAATTCCTATCAAAGTGCCCTCCGTTGTCGTTGAAAATTTGATGGCAGTGCAAGCATTTGGGTATATATATATATATATATAGATTCAAAGGTTTTTAAAATTTGAATAGCCAAGATGATGGCTGGAGAGACTTTACAAATTTTCACGGGCCATTTTGGTCTAAAGTATTTTGTGAATACGTTTGTCTTGGAGAAGGGCTGTCTCGTATTTTTGCGAGCAGATGTATAGGACTAAAGAATCTCGGTTAGGTTGGACCAGAACATTAAATTGTTTTATGAATATACCAGACATTTACATTTTGTGTGGGTTTCATAGATGCTTGATTTTTTAATTAATAAGTGCAATGTAAACCATGAATGTCATAGATGATTAAGTTTTCAACTAGTACCCTCAAATAAAATGTCAATCCTAAACGTTTTTTCATATAATACTGATACAGTGGTCAGATATTTCAGAACTTCTGTATATTAAATTTTCCATGGCTTACGAGAAAAAAATTCAAGAGTACCATAAAGTACACTTTGAAAGTAAAAAACCACCTTGTGCCGAAACACTGCACCACTTGTCAATGCCCGACGTCATATCAGCTAGGTCCTTTTGCCTTCCTTCTTGCGCTTGCAGTGATAGCTTTCGTCCTCAATTTTTTGTCACTGTTTTTCATCGCATGACTTGGACTGTATTAATAGGTATCACTTAACACTCTCATTCTAAATATCTAGATTTTTAGGCCAACTGGCTTCATAGATAGGATTGCAGAATTTCAATTTAAAACATTGCATGACTTGAACTGTGTCTATAGGTATCACTTAACACTCTCATTCAAAACATTTCGATTTTTAGGCCAAATAGAGAGGATTGCAGAATTTCAATTTAATAAAAATATATATGTAGAGATGAGGTAATTTGATAATGTGAAAATATTTTTAATTACAAAGTAGCTCATAAAACGCATTTTGACAAATTAAATGGTACATAATGTAGTTATGCTAGTTGTCACCAATAAAACATTCTCTAGATATTACAACTTTGAGGATTTGGCGTTGGTGAATTTATAGATATTACAACTTTGAGGATGTGGGGTTGCTGAATTTTCATATTTTTTTTAACTAAATGGACAGGATTAGATCTAAGGGGAAGATTCTTCTTCACATAACTGCGCTGCGATTTCAACGAGGAATGTTATCTTGAGCGTTACAGTGTTGAATAAGTTTGATCCCACAAACGTAGCCCCTTAAGTAATGGAACGCCCATCTATCAATGCTTTGTGGCTCGGATAGACTGTCTTGCTTATTGCTGTCATCCCTGTCCAATATTGCTTCGAAGACAGAACTCTATTGATTCAATTCTCACAGACTGGGAAAAAAGGTATACGTAAATCCCTGATGGTTAACTCCATTTTCGTTGTAATCATACTCATAATCTGTTTGTTTTTTTTTTTTTTTCTTTTTTTTCTTTTTTTTTCCAAGGTGGCAAAACCTATCAAACTCAGGTGTCAAACCAACAGTGAGGACAGCCATCTCTGGCTGCTATCCGCGAATGTCGGTTTGACTCATCACTGTTATCAAGGAAAACCACGCCACCTGTAATAACCCGCTGGTGGTCCGTAAGAGAGCAGGCTTTCACTCCTGCCAGATGCCTCTGGGTCTTGGGCCGTTAACCTGTTTCCTTACGTCCGAGGAAGACGAGCTCTTAGCCAAGCAGAAGCAGTTTTACGGCATACTCCAGGCCGGATCATACTCATAATCTGTTATAAATAATAAATATATAATTTCTCCTATATATTTTAGTTGTAATCATATTCATAATATGCTATAAATAATAAATATATAATTTCTTTTATATATAAATAGATTCTTTGGGTGCCTTTCTCTCTAAGTCTTTCCCTTTTATATATATAAAATATTAAAATGTTAAGTTCATTATTACACATGATCATTCTTTCAAACAATCTGGCTTAAAAATAAAGTAACAATTTTACATATGTTTTTCTAGTTATTCTTAAGAGAAAAAGTAAAGAAACTCTAATATTTAAGCATTGATTTGCCACATACAATATCCACACACAATCTTTTGCCATATATATACATAAACAACAAAAGAAATAATATTCACCATGACATCCCAGATATTGCCATTACATTGAGGTCCCACAGGCTTCCTTAACCCATCAAGAGATTGCTCCAGTTTTACTCCAGTTTCTCTATGGGAACTCCAAAAAAAAACATTATTTAAAGCTCCCATAACTTTCCCAAACTCCCATTGCAACTCGTGGGAACGTTCCAATAAAGTTCCAATGCTCCCAAGTGAGCGGGAATCATTGGAACGGGTTTCCCAACTCTTAAGAATAGTTTACGTGTAACAAAGGTTTTTTCTTCTCAATTAAACTTACATTACACCCAAAAAATAGTTTTATTTGGTGCAATCACAAATAGGCTTTGATGGCCTTCTTATGGATTGCTTATTATCATTTTATATTATTAAGAATATTCTATTTAAATTTAATCTTGTTCATTTACTTAAGAAAAAATAAATTTCACTAACTCCACATAAATAAAATAGAATAATTCAACAATATAATTTACTTATTGGTCACGAACAAATAAGTTTTTTCTCAATTAAACTTACATTACACTCACAAAAGTTTTTTCTCAATTAAATTTACATTACACTCATAAAATAGTTTTCTTTGTTGCAATCACAAATAGGCTTTGATGACCTTCTTATGGATGGTTCATTATCAGTTTATACTATTAATAATATTCTATTTAGATCTAATTTTGTTCATTTACTTAAAAAAAATCACCTAACTCCACATATACTCAAAAATAAATTAAATAAAATAATTCAACAATATAATTTACTTATTCTAGTAACCTAAAACAAGAATTGTAATAGTTTAACAAAAAAATTCTTACCATCCCATCACTCTATCCCCTTATACCAACACATAGCATTTTCACTAATATACACTTAGATTTTAACTTAAAATCATGAATGAGGAATCTTACCAAGAAATTTAGTTTTGATGATCAACCTTTAAATCTGAAAAAATATGATGGAAATATCCATCTAGTTTGAATCAAATTCACGAAATATTATAGATTAGATTGAATGTTGATTGATATTGAAACTGCCAATTCCTTCAGAGATATATGAATGAGGAATCTTACCAAGAAATTTAGTTTTAATGATCAACCTTTAAATTTGAAAAATATGATGGTAATATCCCTCTAGTTTGAATCAAATTCACTAAATATTATAGATTGGATTGCATGTTGTTTGATATTGAAACTGCCAATTCCTTCATTAATCTTTGATTCCCTTCTTCACCTCATGCCACAAATTTTGTTTGTGACTAACCTGATGAAGGTGTTTGACACTAACTTACGAGAAATTCCTTCTTTTCTAAGAAAAAAAATGTACAAAAAATGGTATGGCACGGAAAATGACGTTTTCATTTCTTACCCCAGAGACAAGTGGTTTCTTAAAATAGTTTTCTGAGAAACATTGGGCTCATTTGTAATGTGGGTCTTATTAGAGATAATGAAGAATATATTAGAATATTGAGTTGGTTCACAAGACCTCAGAATGGGAATTAGTTTCTATTTTTTAGGTTATGGTTCTAACTTCCCTTAATATGTGATTACTATATATTGATTAATGTACATGAGCAATGTAGAGCGTTCTGCAGAGCCAGACTCTCCTGGTTCAAACTCTCTTTCATAGAGCTGACCAGTGGGTTTCATTTCATTTAATATACAACATTGCATTTTTTATCATGGTATCAGTGCGTCAGGGCTGAGGAACCTGTATGCTGAGAGGAGGGTGTGACTAAACCGAAATCGTCATAGGTTTCAGGAGAAGAAATGCGACGATTGTGAAATCATACTTAACATCACAGTCTCAGATATTAGGTGTATAGCTGTGACAACGTCTCAGATAAGTGGTGTACATCTGTAACGACATCTTAGATAAGTGTTGTACATCTGCGACAATCGTGTAAACAACAAAAAGGCTCTGCGGAGGCCAAGAGAAGGCTGCATCCTAGAGAAGGCTATAGAGGCTGACAACAGAAGGTTGTGTGGAGGCTGTGAAGGAAGCCACGGTGATCTGTGAGTGTGTTGCGAGATCAAACAACATTGAAGATCAGTGATTTATCTGTCACAGATCTAGGGTAAATATAACATTTTTTTTACCTGTCAAATTTGTTTTAATCGCTAAGATGAATAATCAGATGGTTGAAGCATGCTTGAATGAGCATAACAAGATCGATGGCTCCAATTATGCGAATTGGAAATTCAAGATGCAGACTCTGCTAGAAGTGCAGAGTGTTTGGACGATTGCAAATCGGGATGAACAGAAGCCAACAGCTGGATCCACAAGAGTCCTAGATTTGGAGAAGCGTGAGGGTAAAGGATGGACGATGCTGAAGATGTTAGTGAAAGACTGCATCAGACCACATATAAAAGAATGTAAATCAACAAGCAAAATTTGGGGAATTTTGAAGGATCTGTATGAGATGAGGAATACAAATCGTCTTTTGTTTCTGAAGAGCAAGGTCTTATCCCAAAAGATGGAGGAGAATGAAACAATTGTTGCCTTCATAGCAAAGATCAAAGATCTGAAGAACAAATTGGCAAACATTGGTCATACAGTTGACAATACAGATCTTGTAACAATTACCATGAACGTTGTGACCGATGACTACCAAATGTTCATTACTGGGATAAATGCGAGAGAGAAAATCTCGAAGTTTGAAGAACTGACAGGAATATTGATGCAAGAAGAAGAAAGAAGATCGACTCTAAAGCCCCAGAGTGTTGATCTTGCATTGATGGCGAAAAAGAACTTCTACAAAGGAAAAGGAAATCCGTAACAGCAAAACGGAGGAAGCTCATAGAAAAGACCAAATATGACCCAAGTTATGAATCCGAATAGAAACAACTTTTTAATTAGGTGTTTTTATTGCTGAAAACTGGGTCATATAGCTAGAGAGTTCAGGAAGAAGAAATATCATGAAGAACAGTAGAAGCAGAAAATACATGCAAGTCATCTCGCGAATGATAATCATGAGTGAAATTTCATATTGTTCATGGCAGATCGTGATGAGAATGTTGATGCAGATATTTGGTATGCAGATTTGGGAGCATCAACACATATGACAGAGAACAAGCAATGGTTTGACGATTTTAAATAAATCAATGACGGAGCACAAATCTACCTAAGTGATGATAGAATTCATGAGATCAAAGGATGTGGGAAAATTTCTGTCATTTTACATAATGGTAATATACGAAAAATTTATAATGTTATATATGTGCCCGGTATAACAAAGAACTTGATTTCTGTATCCATGATTACAGATCAAGATCTTAAAGTTGAATTTTTTAAATCTAACTTTTATATTAAATATCTGCTAGATGGCATGAAGACAATTGCTACAGGAATCCAAACAGGAGGTCTGTACAAGTTGGATGTAAGACCGGCACTAGTTCAAGCCTTGACAGCTGCGAGTTTGACTACATAAGAGCTATGGCATCAAAGATTTGGTCATATGAATTACAATGATTTGTTGTTACTACTGAAGAAGGAAATGGTAAGAGACCTTCCTATGCTAAAGTAAGTACATAATTATTGTGATGTGTGTACACTAGGAAAAATGCATAGAGAAGAATTCCATGTTCGAGTAGTAAAGAAACAGAGGGATATACTTGAATTAGTGCATACAGACCTGTGTGCACCCATGCAAACAAAATCATTAGGAGGTGCACTATATTTTTTTCTGTTTATTGATGACTGCACAAAGTTTTCTTGGGTATATTTCTTGAGTAAGTAGAGTCACACATTTGAATACTTTAAGCAGTTCAAAAACATGATTGAAAGGAAAACAGGGAAAAATACAAAAATTCTCTGGTCCGACTAAGGGGGAGAATACAAGAAAGATGAGCTTATCAGGTATTGTAAAGACCATGGAATATTGTAGCAGTTCATAGTACCCCATACTCCACAACAAAATGGAGTAACTGAAAGAAATAACAGAACACTGGTGGAATGTGCTAGTAGCATGTTGAAAGGTAAGAATCTTTCAAATGGTTTTTAGGTTGAAGCATTGAATACTGCAGTTTATTTGAAAAATAGGAGCCCTACAAAGAGTCTTGAGTTTAAAACTCCTTATGAAGCATTATATGGATTTAAGCCTGCTGTAAAACACTTAAGAGTATTTGGATCTAAAGCATTTTCCCATATTCCAAAGGAAGATAGAAGAAAACTACATTCAAAAGCCATCAGATGTACTTTTATAGGGTATTATTCATAATATAAAGCTTATAGATTATTTAATCCCTCTAATCACAATATTTTCGTTAGTAGAGATGTCATATTCCATGAGAAGGATCATGAAGAATCTGATAAGCACAATGAGGAATGGGATATTTCGTATTTGGTGGAAGAAGAAGCAAAAAAAATTAGGATCAGCAATAGACAAAAGCAGAAGATGAACAACAACGGCAACAACAGTAGATATAACAACAACATCAGATACAACAACAGCAGCAGCAGTAGGAAGAAAAAGAGAATGATGATCAGACAAGGTTTGAGGCTACTCCACCACATAGGAGATCAGGTAGGAAAGCTAAATTTCTTGCAGATATAGGGAAAATGCTTTTATAACTAGTATGATGAATGTTGTTGAACCTTCTAGTTATAAATAAGAAAATGAATGTAGAGAATGGAAAACAACCATGGAACAGGAATATCAATCAATAATCAAGAACACCACTTGGGAACTAGTTGAACTTCCTAAAGGAAAACAAACCATAGGTTGTAAATGGTTATACAAACCGAAGATTAATGCAGATGGAACCATATAAAAATTAAAAGATAGATTGGTAGCAAAGGGGTATTCACAAAAAGAAGGAATAGACTATGAAGAAACGTTTGCCCTTGTAGCTAAACTAAACACTATCAGAATGTTAATTGCTTTAGCTACTAAGAAACATTAGATGATGCACCAACTAGATGTAAAGTCTGCATTTTTAAATGGAGAACTAAAAGAGGAGGTTTATTTAGAGCAACCTAAAGGGTTTGTCCAGAAAGGGAAAAAAACATTTAGTCTGTAGATTGAAGAAAGCACTTTATGGACTAAAGCAAGCACCTAGGTCTTAGTATGAAAAAATTGATTCATTCTTTCTACAATTTGGCTGCAATAGAAGCAAAAATGACCCTAATCTTTACACCATGCAAGATGAACAAGGGCACATAGCGTTGATTTCTTTGTATGTAGATGATTTTAATCATTATAGGTGATGCTACATATTTGATCAAAGAAATCAAGAAACAAATGTCATAGTTATTTGAAATGAAACACCTTAGTGAATTAAGATAATGTTTAGGTCTTGAAATCTGGAGAGATTCAGGAAAAATATTTTTTTCCCAAGGAAATTATGTCAAAGGCCTGTTAGAGAGATTTAGGATGGATCAGTGTAAGCCTGCAGCAATACCATACAACATAACATCAAACCAGAGAGTGAATATGGCTCAAAGGAGGCAGATGTGACACTTTACATACAGCTGGTTGGAAGCCTGATCTACCTAACCACCACTAGACCAGATTTGGCTTATGTAGTCAGTGTACTAAGCCAATATATGTGAAAGCCACTTGAAAGCCATTGGAATGCAGCGAAAAGTGTTTTGAGGTATCTACAAGGTACTGTATATTACAATATTATTTATACTAATTCTTCTGATGTTAGATTGACAGGATTTGCATATTCAGATTGGGCTAGAAACGTAGTTGATCATAGATCCATAACAGGTTATGCATTCAACATTGGATCCGGGGTGATCACATGGAGCAGCAAGAAGAAAAACACAGTCTCCTTGTCCTCAGCAGAAGCATAGTATCAAGCCATGTGTGCAGCAACGTGTGAGGCAGTTTGGTTATGGAGACCTATCCAGGATGTCGGGGAAGAACAGATAGACGCAACAATAATCAGATGCAGCAATCAGAGTTCAATTAAACTTGCTAATAATCCGGTTTTCCACAAAATCACTAAACATATTGATACGCAATTCCACTTCATCAAGGAGAAAGTGCAATCCAAAGAAATCCATTTAGTATATTATAATACATGTGATAATGTTGCAGACATTTTCACTAAGCCTCTTGGTAGGATTAAGTTTGAAATGTTTAGGGAGATGTTAGGCATATTTGTGAACCCCTTCTCTATTAAGGGGGAGTTTTAGAGATAATGGAGAATATCTTAGAATAGTGAGTTGGTTCACAAGACCTCAGGATAGGAATTAGTTTCTATTTTTTAGGTTATGGTTTTAACTTCCCTAAATCTGTGATTACTATATATTGTGTAATGTACGTGAGCAATGTAGAGTGTTTTACAGAGCCAGACTCTCCTGGTTCAAACTCTCTTTCGTAGAGCTGATCAGTGGGTTTCATTTCATTTAATATACAACATTGCATTTTTTATCAAGTCTCATCCCAATTGGATGTTGAGTTGAATAATAAAAATAGAGGTTGATTTTGTGCATAGTTCTCGAGGACAATTTCATGGTCTGCGGTTAGAAGTAGAATCGTGGGAGAAGTTCAATTTTGATAGTCTTATTTTGGAAATGACCAATCACATTATATAGCGATTCAAGTTTGGTGGCAGTATTTAACATGTTTGAAAATCAACTATATATTTGGCAATGATTAAAGGACAACGATATATAGCAGAGGAAATGGTTGAAGGTCTGTGGTGGAGTCTGGTATTGATCAGAGCCTGAGTTTGATTTGGCGGAAGCAGACTCCATTTATGTTGGAGAGGCAGTGCTTTATATTGCGTAGTGTGTATATGGAAATGGTCAACCATATATTGCAGAGGAACTCTGCTAGAACCAAAGCCTCATGTGATCAACTATTTATGAGCCTATGAGAAATTAGGGTTGCATAAAGGCATGTGGTTGATAAAATTGACTTTGGGTGGAGATAGTTGTCACTGATCAAGTGGAGATGTTGGGTGAACAAATATTTCCTTGACAATATTGACCATTTAGGTATTTTTTATGTTTAGTTATTGTTATGAATTTTCAATGTTCTATTATTTTTTTTGGTCAATTTTTTTGTTTTTTTATTTAAAAGTGGATTCAGTGTACAGTTTTATCGTATTTAACCTAATACAAAATTATAAACTTAAATTTAAGGGTTAGATTATATATAATTTTATAAATTAATGATTAAATATAATAATAATTTAGTAAAGATATTTATTTTATTCACAAAAAAAAATATATGCAAATTTAGTATATACTTCAATTATATTTTTAAAATATATTATTTTTATTACTATAAAGATTATTTTATTACTATAGTGGATTAATAATAAAGTTTTGAAAGTTTATTGATAATTTTGTTTAGGTTTTGTTTTTAAATACTAGTTGTACGATTTATGATTTTCAACTTTTTTGCTTATTCCAGTGGAGGGAGTGACACTTTTTATAGTGAGCTTGTTGTAGGTGGCAACCGTCTACTTCTAGCTCTATTCCTAATGGAGATCAACTCAATCTCCACAATCATTTTACTTAGATGTTTTCCAAATCCTACAGTAGACCCCAAATTTGAGGTCGATGAAGTCACATCTGAGAATATATACAGTATATGTGGATTCATGTACTTATCGAGAAATTTCTAGGGATCTGGCCTTCAAAAAAATGCCACTCTCACTGGGTCCAAATCAAGTGGAAATGCAAAGGCCAAATCAAGTTTGAATTTAGTGTCAAGGGTTTCTTCATGATTGTATTTTCCATCCTAGAGGATCAAACATGTATATTCGATAATGGCCCATGTGATCAAAGGAACCTATGCACTATGAGTATTTCAGAATAACCCATGTAAGCAACCCAAGCCTATGAGAAACTACCTATGAACCATGTTGCACTCAATTTGTCAAAGATCCAAGGAAGTGAAAGTGCCAACCTTTTTCAACAAAATCGAATCATTTATCAACAATCTATATATCACTATAAACCCATTCTACAAGTTATGTAATGTAAATGATCCTAGTAAGACCTGGAATATATGTAACAATCAAGGTAAGCCTATTATTTTTGCAAAAAGTTTTATCCTAGGAGGTTTTTCATCTCACTCACTCATGTGTGTTTCTAAACAAAGATGGTCGGAAAAGTTTTCCCCATCCAGCCTCACCCAAAATCTAGGGTAGAATTCTGCATCAAAGTCTTAGGTGAGTCCTAGTGTTTTTGTCGACTCCGATGTAAAAGTGATTTGGGAATAATTTAAGCTATTTGGCTAAATTATTTTATTACAAATCACTTGGTGTACTAGATCATATTGTGTCACAAATTGAGTATGCGTCTTGAGGGTTTAAGCCAAACGTGTATTCCTCTTTGAGGGTAGTAAATGTAAAAATATTATGTATTAGAGGGTGGAAAAATATTAAATTCTCCCATGTGTAAATTAATTAATTTTTCTTGCAAAATAAAATTAAATCATAACCTAGAAAATTATTTAATTAGAGTCAAAATTAAAATGTCTTAGGAAAATAATTTTCCAAGTGGAAAACTTCATAGATCCTAAAGGAATGAATTTTTAAAGGTCCTAAAGGTCCTGAGGATGAATTGAGTGTGAAAGAGAGCGACGAATGGTAAGATCTAGGGTTTACAGAAATTAATCAGGCGTGGAACGCCATGGAGGGGCGTAAATTGGGGAGCTCAACTCCCTCCTACAGTCAGGCAGTCTCCAGCTGAGGCAGGAAATCACTGGAGGTTGAAAAAGTTCTTTCAGGAGGAGGGAAAACAGACAACAATGACACACAAAAGCAGAATAACATGAGGGAGGGAGATGGAAAAAAAGATAAAGAAGAAGAGGACAAGAAACAACAAGCAAAAAACAAAAAACAAAATGGTCCATGTAAGCCTAAGACCGTCGTCACACCCAGAGTTGTGTTAAGTGATCCAACACTGCAGGTGCATAGGGATCATATGAGGACTTGTGTTATCATTTGTAAATTCATGGGTTTATGGCCCACAGAGAAGGCACTACAGGCATGGATTCAATATCACTGGAAACCTAAAGGGGATATAGACCTACATCTTGGGTCAAAGGGTTTTTTTACCATAGTCTTTACTAACATCGAGGATAAAGACAGGGTGTTTGAAGGAGGGACCTACTTCTATGCAGCTGTAGGCCTCTATATGCGGCCTTGGATGATGAATTTTGTCCTGGAGTGCAAGACCTTCACTTCGGTCCCAGTATGGGTACGACTCTACACCTTACCACTAGATTACTAGCAACTAGAATCTTTATCAGCAATAGGAAATAAATTAGGGCATTTTGTTAAAATATCTGAGGCAACGAGAAAGGGAAGTACACCTCCTTTTCCCATATATGTGTGGAGATGGATCTCTCTGGAGCTCTACCGGATGAGGTGATCCTAGAAGTTTTTGATGAAGAATGGGTGCAAACAATGGATTATGAACATGTTCCTTTTAGATGTTGCAAATTCCATGAACATGGGCATCTATTCAGAGACTGTCATCTCAACAATACAGAGAGCAAAAGTAATGTTACAATAGGGAAAGAAACTAAAAGCTTTCATAAAGTGGGAAATAGAGGTAAAGAAGGGAAAAGGTTGCAAAATAAAAACCACATCGAGGAAAAACAGGCAAGTTAGAAAAGGTACAGGACACTAGAAGAAGAGGAAGAGGTAACAAAGGCAAATCAGGCCACAGAGGAAAACCCAGGGGAGAAGGAAAAGGAAGAAAATAGGGAGAAGATACAAGACAATAACCAACAAAATGAGACTATGTTGAGCAACATGGAACTTGAAATGGACCAAGAAATGACCCTGAGTGAGGTGGAAATGGAGGATCATGAACTGCAGGATATTCTCAAAAGTGAACATCTAGATCTAGAAAGATTACTGAAACAGGGGAACACGGAAGGTATCGATTCATTACCTCAAGATGATTTTAATAGAGTGCAGCAGTTGTTTCTGTGCAGAACTCAGGATAAAGGGCTGGGAGGGAAAAGAAACCTCAAAAGACGGGACAATGAAGGGGTGAAAACCTTGAATACCACATCAGGACTCACTCCCAAAAACCCAGGAAGGAAAAGGGGCAGAAAGAAACAAAATGAGTTACTGATAGAATGTGGAAAACTGATAATAGATTCAGGTAAGATGAAAGATCTATCCAGCTACTCCTTTAGAAATCTTTCTTAATGAAGCTCACATATTGGAATATTAGAGGTCTAGGAAGTAAAAGGAAGCAAAGGAATCTTAACAATAGAATGAAACAAGAACCTCCAGATATGATTTTCATCTAGGAAACTAAAAGTTTAATTCAAAAAATAAGATAAACACATAGCAAATGGCTCAAGAGATATGAATTTCTAGAAGTCAAGGCAAACAAAATAGCAGGAGGTATTCTTACACTTTGGAACCCTCAAAAGATTGGCATAGTGGATGTTGAGGCATCTAGGAATTATTTATCAGTGGTTATTCAACCTGTGGGAGACAGGGAGACTTATTTAATCACAAACATTTATGGCCCTCAGAGACCTGATGACAAACTCAGACTACTCACTTCTCTAGAGGATCTAAGAGATAGACATTCAGGAATACCATGGATTCTGGGTGGGGACTTTAACATGATCAAATCCATATCAGAAGAAAAAGGTGGTACCAGAACACTAAGCAGAGACTCTATAGAATTTTAGAATTTTATAGACAACATGAAGCTAGTTGACACAGTTACAAGTAATGGACTCTTTACCTGGAACAACAAAAGAGGAGGAGAGTCTCAAGTAGCCTCAAAGTTGGACAGATTCATTATCTCAGAGGACCTCATGCTCACAGGCCTTGATATGACAACGAGAATTCTCCCCTTTGGTGGCTCGGACCATTGGCCTATTCAATTTGACGTGACTAGCATTGGTACCCCAAAGAACAGACCTTTTAGGTTTGAAAACATCTCGCTCACCCATCCAGAATTTATTAGCAACATTGAAAAATGGTGGAAAGAAGATCTATAGATCCAGGGAATGAGGATGTTTCTATTACACAAAAGATTGAAACATATCAAACTCAGGCTCAAGGATTGAAATAAGAATGAGTTTGGAAACATTTTTGAAGCAAAAAACATTGTTGAAAGAAAAATGCAAGAAATCAATCAAACCCTTGTCACAGATGGCTTTGATGGGGAAAGAATGAACAAGCCAACAAGCATCAACAAGATTGGGAGGACTTATGTAAACAAGAGGAAATATTTTGGAGACAAAAATCAAGAGTACAATGGCTAAACGAAGGGGAAAGAAACACAAAGTTTTTCCACAGATCTACAACGGAACACAGGTCTCACAATAGAATCTCCATGATCAAGGAGTTCAGAGGCCAACATCTAAATACCCATAAACAAATAGAATCTGTGTTGGTTCAACATTTTCAAAGCATAGTAGATGAACCTCTCTTATATAGATCACAATTTATCAGGGACTTCACAAAGCACATCCCTATGCTACTAAAAAGAGAAGATAATTATAATCTTAATAGGCCGGTGAATGAAGAGGAGGTTAGGGATCATCAAAGAAATGCAGAATGGAAAAGCGTCAAGCCCGAATGGTTTCAATATAGATTTCTCTAAAGCATGTTGGAGTATTGTCAAGAAAGATATTCTAAATGTGGTGGAGGACTCCAGGAAAAATAGAACTGTATTGAAGGTGCTCAATACATCCTTCATCTCCTTGATTCCTAAATAGGACAATGCTGTGACACCAGATAGATTTAGACCTATAGATTTATGTAATGTGGTGTATAAGATAATATCCAAAATTATTTCCAATAGACTGAAACCCCTTCTTCCTACTCTGGTTTCTGTGGAGCAGACGGGATATGTGGAGGGTAGACAAATTCTCAATAATTTCATTCAAGCGCATGAGGTGGTTCACTCATTGATGAGTAAAAGGAAGGCAGGAATGATTATGCAATTGGACCTAGAAAAGGCATATGATAAGTTAAATTGGACCTACATCAGGAAGGTCTTGCTAGCTTTTGGATTTGACCACAACTAGGTAAGATGGGTAATGGCCCTGGTGACTTCCTCTAGTTTTTCAATTCTGGTAAATGGTTCTCCATCTAAGACCTTTAAACCTTCAAGAGGCCTCAGGTAGGGAGATCCTCTATCCCCCTTTCTCTTTATTCTTATGATGGAAGGACTAGGTCGAGCCATCAAGTCCGCTAAAGAAGCAAGCAAGATCCAAGGCCTCAAACTACCATGGAATGAACAGGCTTTGACCCATCAACAATTTGTAGATGATACCATGCTATAGGGCATTCCCACGGTCAAAGAAGCAGTAGCTTACAAACAAATCATGAGTGACTTCGCTATGGCAGCGGACATAGAGGTGAGCCTCTCCAAATCAAAGATTTTCTTTTTCAATACTAACATTGCTATTCAGCAAAATATCTCCAGAATTATGGGCTTTCAAAGAGATATGCAACCTTCCAAATATTTGGGAGTACTGCTCACAGACAAGCCTCTGAACAAGACTTTTTGGGAGTCTGTGATTAATAAGCTGCAGGACAAGACTCGAATATGGACTACCAGATCTTTGAACTTGGCAGGCCGATTGGTGCTTACAAAAGTTGTCCTATAAACAATCCCCATCTTCATGTTTTCAGCTCTTCCAGCTCAAAAAGGAGTTATGCAACAATGCAGAAATATCCAAAGAGATTTCCTTTGGGGTAAAGGGGAAGAAATGAATAAATGGGCCTTGGTAGCCTGGGAAAAGATTTGTAAACCTAAAAATCACAGTGGTTTAGGATTGGATGATCCTGAGTGCTAAATAAAGTTTTGGGGGCAAAATTATGGAGATGGATAAAAGATTCAAATGCTCCTTGGGCTCAAATTTGGAACCAGAAATATGCAAGAAATTGGCAAAACAAGGACCACCTAAGAATGTATGGCATCATAAAAGACTCCCACATCTAGAATAAAGCTTGGGAAAATAGAGACATAGTTCAAAAGAATAGCTTCTGGGAGATTAGAGCAGGAGACCTGGCATGGTTTTGGGAGGATAAATGGCAACAAGAACCTAAGTTGTTAATATATGACTTTATGGATCTCAAAAATGATACTGATAACAAAGGGTTACTCCGGGTAAATGATTTTTGGGATTAGAAAAATAGCAGAAAAATAGCGAAGGAAAATGGAGAACTTGGAAGAAAATGGAATACAGGGATAACAGCCCCTTGAAAGCAAAGGCTGATGCTCTAATGGCCATTCTGGATCAAATAAAGATATTGATATTCGTTGATCCTGACCAACTTAGACGGGGAAATAACAATGAAGGCACCTTTAACCTTAAAGAGGAAAAACGCATAGCCCTTGAGCTTGATTCCACAAAACCGGATTGGGTTTGGAAGAATCTCTGGAAGAACCAAGGATGGATGAAAACCAAATTGTTCATGTGGCTGGTACATCATAAGAAAATTCTGACATGGGAGAATATCTGGAAAAGGGGCATTTTGGGCCCATCCAGATGCCAGCTATGTGAATCACAAGAGGAAACAATGGAGCACCTTCTCAACACCTACATATTTACCTCCAAGTTGTGGGATGGTATTGCCTTAATATTCAGCCAAAAAACATGGATAGAAGAAGCATTACCAATACCCTAAGCAATTGGAGGAGGAACTTCTCTGATTATGAAACGATAAGAAAAGCTTAGGCTTTAACTCCAAGCTTCCTAATATGGGACTTCTAAAAAGAACGCAACAATAGAATTTTCAAAAATAAAAAAAGTTTCTCCCAGATCATCATGGAACAAGTTTTAAGACAACTCAAGGAGACGGTTGAAACTTTAATGCAAACACCCCTTAAAAATCTCCCTTCAAATGCTGATGTGCAGATACTTCTTTAGTTGGGTATGCAAGGGCTTATTCCTCAAGGCAAGAATAGGTTGGTAAAGCAACTGGTCACTGATAAAGATTTCTGGCATCCCCCCCAGGGATTTATGAAATGTAACATAGATGGAGCCTCAAAAGGAAATCTGAGTATGGTTGGTTATGGTGGTGTAATAAGGGATGAAAAGGGCTACATACAATACATTTTTCATTTCAATCTGGGAAGAGCCACAAACAATATGGTGGAGCTAATGGCACTAGAGCAATGTTTAGAAATCCTGAAGAACGACAATCTTCAGAATATCATAATTGAAGCAGATTCTGAGCTGATCATCAATTCAGTCAAGAGAATCTGTTGTGGTTCAGCTCCAGAAAAGGTCTCGAGACACTAGAAGCTTCTTCAGGTCTATCAAAGAATCCATCTCTACCTTCAAAACATTAGAACCTTGAGCTTCACACATGTGAACAGGACGGCTAATAAATTGGTGGACATACTTGCCAACAAAGGTGCTCTCTACAGTAAAAGCGGTAATAAGTACAGATGACAAGAGGTTCCATGGGGTAGTTTGAGGGATAACTATCTCAACTAGGCAAATGAGGAGTGAGAGATACATCAGAATAGAGAATGTTAGCAGTAGCAGAGGTTGGGTTTGTACGTACACAATCAACATGAAGGGGTTTTCCAGAGGTAATTTTGAAAACGGCATGCATGCCTTTGTTAGCTTTATCAGTCCAGAATAGCTCAAACACAAAGTTCTTGGGTGGGAGATGATCTGCAGATTGAGGAGTTTTTCAAAACTTTCTCCTAACACAGATCAACTCAGTTTTACTCGGTGTGAAGAGGGGTGAAGAGTCTTCAATTAGAAGGAATAGCAGCACCCCACCATAGGTATATAATTGTTGGCAATGGATACAACGAAACGACGGGATTGGTCTATAAGTTTTCAGATGCTCGAATGGCAAGAATCGCTCCTGCTTTTCTTCAAATGGAGATTCTTATCATCCGTTAGATCAAATGGCTGAGGATCAAGGGTGGAGATTCAAATTGCAGATTGATGGGTTTAGGCCAGAGTCTTTGCTTCCTCAGCAGACTTGAAACCTTCCTCATAACTACCTTTAGTTTCAATACCACCCTCAAGGTGGTTTTTGGCTTATCAAAAGCTCTCAACTCCGGAAAGTGGTTTCAAAGATTTGAGCCCAATGCCACTCAACATGCAACACGTGGCTTTAGTAGGAGAGAGAATACTGCCCTCATCAAGTGGGTATTCTCTATGCTTCTTTTCCATCCGATATGTTTATCAACCATTGGATCTTGCGAGGAGGATGAATGGCCCAGGATCATTTTGCATGTTGGTGGGTTCGGGTTAGAGTTATGCCTTATTTTTATCATCTGTACCTATTTAGCTTCGTGGTGGGTAGCAATGAATTTTGGGCAGACCACATACGCAATGTTTATGCCCCTTTTCGGACCCAAAATCTGAATAGTTTGGTTTTTAATTCCTTTTCAGGTCCGGTTCTAGTTCCAACTTGTTTTTTCACTTCGTTGTTACGGATCAAATTACATCTGTATTTTGAAGAATGTAGGGGTGGGAGCCCATGGCCCATGGCTCATTGGCCCATACCTTGGGAGGTATTGTTAATACTATGTCCGCCGTTTCCTTAGGGTTGGTTGTAATTTATGTAACTAATCCTTTTTATTTAATATGAATAGAAGGCACGACTCTTGCTTCAGCAAAAAATAATTTTTAAAGGTCCTCCACCAAAGGAATATTGTATATTTTAAGAAAATTTGGATCCTTGGACCTTGGTGGTTAAGTCAAAGTCATTCTTTTAGGTATTTAGCTCAAAATTATTAATTTTGACCTAATAAAAATGAAATTAAATGATAAATTTGAAAATTCCTCAAAAATAACAAATCAATGGCCCAGATTAAAAGACAATTAAATATTTTTTCAACGACCGTGATTGTTCTGATAAGGATCAAAGAAACTAGCCATTATTTTTCCACTTAGAGGATTGATTAATAAATTAGAGAGTCATTTGAATATCTAGCATGATGATCTCTGGCTAGAAAATCGATGTTGAAGCATCTTTGTAACGTTATTGTCTCAATGAGAACTACTCTTTTCTATCATAATAAACACTTTGGGGTGCAATTCAAGATGATCATGCTTATTGATTTGTGGTATGTACTGACTACGGACATTCCTATGTTGTGTTGAATATTGGTAAGATATATTTTTAATTAGATGAAGATAAAATCATACTATTTATAGTTCTGAACTAATCTTAGGTTGTTTGATTCCTCATCTGATTAACAAATTGTCTTGAGATAAATACATAGTGTTTGCAGATACTTCAATCCTTGCATCCAAGTTCACAAACTTGGGCAGGGATCATTGTTGTTTGGATCCCAAATATTTGTGTGGTGGATTAAATCTCCGCTAAGGCTATAGTGTACGTTGGGGTCTCTAAGGTGGTTTTAATCATTCCTCAAAAAAATAGCCATAAAAATATTTTTCGCAAAAATATAAATGTTCAAAACCCTTGTATATTTGTAGAAGTTGTAAATGGTTTTGTAAATTATTTTTGGTAGTGGGGCTTTTGACATTCTTTTATATTTGTATATATTTTGGATTTTTAATTTCCATTTTTGGAGGTGAAGTCAAGAGAAAAAACTGAAATAGAGCTAGATCTAAGCCATTCACCATAAGATCTAGTCTCTAGCAATTTGTTTGTAAGACCAAGAAAATTGAGAAAAATTTAGTAGAATATTTTTTTTGAAATGACTTTTTTTACGTCTTACTCTTTTATAGACCAACTATTTAAAAAATTAATTTTTATTTTTTACTTATTCTAAAAAGTTTACATTCCACTAGTAAATATTTATAAATAATATTTTGCAAACCATTTTTTCAAGATTTTATTTTAAATATTTAAAATTCTGTAATTATTATTATTATTATTTTAATGTTTTATTAATACGTTTAATCTTTAATAACCCTTGCTCTTTGTATATATCTTAAGCTAACTTTTGTTCATATCTTCTATGTATTAATTTATATCCTTATGGCTCCTTGTTCTTTTTATGGCTTCGGGCTTTGAAGGGATTTCTCACCATTAAAATATATTTCGAGAAAGGACTTTTTTATTTACAAGTTTTTCTTTTAAATACACATGTTTCCATTGAATTTCACTTTTCATGGGATATAATTTTTATTGAATTTCACTTTTCATGGGATATAATTTTTATTGCAGCCGCAAGTCTGAGACGTGATAACTGAAGGTTGTTGCAGTAATCGAAAGGTAAGATCAAAATTTTTGGTAGCCGTCACTCCTCTCCTCCAAGCGGCCATTTTTGTTAAAAGGAAGCCGAGTTTAAGGAAGGGTTCCACGGTACATCGATCTGCATTTCAAAATCTTTTCAAAGCAGCAGCTAGGGTTTAGGCCCTTGATCTCATTTCAGAATTAAATTTTGCAAGGGTTCAGCCTTGCAAAATCTCTTCACCCACAACTGGCCTGGACTCAGTTTGCATATTTCTAGACACATATTTGACTCGAATTCTGGTGCTTGAGCGAAAATTATTAAGAGATTTAAAGCATAGAAATTTTGCAAAAAAAATTGTAAGGGTTTCCTTGTATGACCTTAATTGATTTGCAAGGTTCCACTCATTCATTACAAGGTCTTATCGTCCTGCCCCTGGATTTGACCGTTGAGAGTGCTCTCCTAGGCCCAGCCGTATGTCCTAAAGGCCTCGTACAGCCTAGCCACAGGGATTATGTTTATTGTTTCTAATCTCCTTTACTCCAGGAATAATATCTCTTTGCTTGCAGGGTTTCTTTCAGCTTGTTGGAGTGTTTCACTAGTAATTTTTATGGAGATTTACCTCTTGTGCATTTCATTTTGATGCATACTATTTCACAAGAGGTAGATCTTATTATTTTTTTATTGTAAACCTCCAACAGGGCTATATAAAATGACATTTGAAACATATAATAATTAAATTCCCTAACATTGAAAATTAACCAAGAAGGGGTTTGAAACATTAATCACAGTGTTGAATGCTCTAAGCTTTCTATTTCTTACCTAGATGTGGGTCCTATTCATTGTTGTAAAATGCTTCATGTGGTCTGGTACATAATTTGCATTCAATTTTTACAGTTGTCACATTTTTTTTGAAGGGCATACCGAGATCTGAATTTACTAGTCAATGGCATCGTAAAAAAATATGTTATTCACACATGCTCCTACATTGAGTTTTTCATTTGGTTAGTGTTAATTTTAGGTATGAGCAATTTATTTCAATTTTCACAGTTAGCTCCATATCTTTTCCAAATTAACAATCACATTAGCATTAAAGTAAACAGCAAATAGAACATAAACATAAATCGCAGAAGACAAGCCAAGACAGGAGGACACAAGATGTGGTGCTAGCCAGGGACAAACCCCTATGTGGGGAAACCCTTGATCAATTCTTCTTATATGTTCTTCAATAGTTCAGTAGAGAGAGAGATAGTACGTTTACGACAGAAGTCAACACTTTGACTCCTCTAGATAAGAGCATAGATCATCATCTTTAAAAAGATGATACATGAAATCAGTTGAAGTCATGCTGCTTCAACTGATTCTCCAAGGTGGCTCCTTCACCTATTGTTGTGTTTCATTTCGTCATCATGCTGCACCTCACTGCGTTGCACCATGTTGCACTCATCGTCACTATGCTAAATCTCATCATGCTTCGTTAATCATAACTGTACCCATCAATGTACTACATTATGTGCCATTACTGCACCATGTTGCCATCATGACCTATGTGTTGGCTGCACCTTGCTTGCTTGTTTTCCCTTGCTTGTTTGTTGTCCCTAGCATGCTTGTTGTCCTTAGCATGCTTGTTGTTGCATGCTAGCTGTAACATTGCATGCTTGGTGTATTTGCTGCTAAGTACCATACAACTATCCCAATGTTAGTTAGTTGTCCCTTGAATGTTGCTCTTCTTCGAAGAGAGATGCTCCTACTATTTCGGCAGTTCCCAACAGTTCTAGCAGTTCCAGTTGTTCTCGACAATTCCGGTTGTTCCTGGAAATTCCGGCAATCCCGATAGTCCCAGCAGTTCCGGCTGTTCCCGACAATTCTGGCAGTCCCGACAGTCCTGGCAGTTCTGGATTTTCCGGTAGTTCCGTATTTTCCGGCAATTCCGGCTTTTCCGGCAATTCCGTATTTTCGAGCAGTTCCGGCTTTTCCGGCAGTTCCGGCTTTTTCGGCATTTCCATCTTTTCTGGCAGTTCCGACTCTTCTGGATTTTCTGGTAGTTTCGGCTTTTTTGGCAGTTCCGACTTTTCTGTCATTTTCAGCTTTTCTAGATTTTCTGGCAGTTTCAACTTTTCTGGCAGTTCCGGCTTTTCCGGCAGTTCCAGCTTTTCTGGTTTTTCCGGCTTTTTCGACAGTTCCAGCTTTTCTGGTTTTCTACCCTCTGGTTCAGGGCAACATTATTCCTTAGGATCTCTCCTCCTACTAAAACCCAAATACAAGTAGAGAGAGGAAAAGATCCCAAATGTGTTGAAACGACTTGAAGGCCACCTCTATTTATACTAAAACGTTGAGCACATGTGGGGTTTATTTGGTTGATGGCCAACCTTGATGAATTGTCTTATAACACAAATAAATTCATAACTCCATGAATACTTATCGAAATCGGATGAAATTTAGATCAATCCAACACCTCTCGATGAGACGGATCAAAGAAAAATATCAGTTTCCATAATTAAGATGACCCGCATGGAGTTTGGCCCTAGTTGCCAATTTTAACACTCCCTCTCAACTAGGTAGAACTCCATCCATTGATCCATATGTCTAACTGTACTATCTCTACCATCAGTTCCCTGCACTGCTCTACTCTGCTCTAATCTGCTGAGCTCTGCTTTGCTGAGCTCTGCTCTGCTTTGATCTACTAAGCTCTGTTTTGCTCTGCTCCACTGAACCATGAAGAAGAGGAATTGATCAAGAATGTCTCATACCATTCTCTACTAACCTGAAGTCAGCTTCATTTGAAGAGTGCGTCACATCACTCTTACTAACCCGAAGTCAGTTTTATTGATCCCAGATCAATATCACAAGAGAGTATTTCAAACCACTCATACTGATCCCAAATCAGTTTCATTAATCCCATATCAATGTCACAAGATAGTGTCTCAAACCACTCATATTGATCCTAGCTAAATTTCATTGATCCCATATCAATGGAGGTCATCCTAGCATAGGGAGTACAGTGGATACAGCGATGCATCCATTGATAGTACTACTATGGTCCCTATCCTCATTTCCCTGCTCATTGATCAGATTAGAGTTACTTCACATGAGTCCCAAACTACATGGGTAGAATGCTTCGACAGGAGAACTAATCATCCTGTCCATAGGAGAACGAATCATCTTGTCAATGGATGACACAAAGAACTAATCATCCTAGCCCACAAGAGAACTAATCATCCTATTCCACAGTCGCCACGGAGAACAAATCATCCTAGCCCACAGGAGAACTAATTATCCTGTTCCATAGTCTCCATGGAGAACAAATCATCCTCGCCCATAGGAGAACTAATCATCTTGTTCCACAGTTGCCACGGGAGAAATAATCATCCTGACCCACAGAAGAACTAATCATCATGTTCATAGTACACCACCAGGGGAGGGTGAGTCGCCCTGTGGTCGTATGTTGCTCGAGTAAGTACCCCAAGCCCCCTAGAGCTCCCAAAGCTCAATGCATGTAACATGAAGGACCCTTATAGGAAGGTCTCTCAACGAGTCCAAGTCGTTTGGGAAAGTCACAGATTTGACCTTTCCCTAGGGCTTTGACAAAATGTCTGCGACCTGTACATCAGTCTCAATGCAATGGAACCTCCTCGCTCATTGAATTACCATATCGCAAATAAGGTAGTATCTGATGTCTATCTATTAGAGCAATCATCGAATACGGGATTCCTCAATAATCAAATCCCCCCTCTGGTTCTCACAGAGAATCACAGTGGTATTCATAATGTGTACAAACAGCTCACTTAAGAGCTTTTGCAACCATGCAGCTTCACACGAGATCATACTCGTAGCTATGTATTCAGTCTCGACTATGCTTATAGCAATCGACATTTGCTTCTTGCTCATCCATGATATTGAAATAGAATCCAAAGAGAACCAGCACTGAGAAGTGCTCTAGTGATCCTCCACACTACCTGCCCAGTCAGCATTCGAATAATCATGTAGTTTCATATTTTCGGCAATGTATCTCAATCTATGAAAGATTGTGCCCCGAAGATATCTTAGAAGATTCTTGGGACCAATCTAGTGAGGCTCAACCAAATATGAGTTCACCATGCTAACTACAAAACATATGTCCGGACGAAAGTTCACCAAGAACATCAACGCGAATGCATTTATGAAACTCAGAGGCATTTCCCAAATCTGGTCTGACATCACTACCATATAACTTTTGAAAGTTAAGATCCTCAAGGTAGTCACAGGCTTGCAGTTTATCATTCAACATCCGGAATCCAACTCCCTCTTACTTCCGCAAATGAAAGGGTCTGCACCTGTCAAAAATAGGTCATCCTCATAAGGTGCCGGTATGAGAGGTCTATCATCCACAACCTTCGGGGAAAGGTTTGGATCGGTTTCACTCCTAGTGAATCTCAGCTTCATCAAACAGCTATCAATCTTCTCATACTATGCCCGGGGTGTTTTGCTTCAAGCCATAGAGGTCTTTCTTCCACCTGTATACATGAGATTCCCGATCATGAATCTCAAACTCCTTGGGTTGTTCCAAACCTGTGGACCTGCTGCATGAGGGGAATGGTCCCCTTATAAGATTTTCCTTCGGTACATCTCAAGCATGTACCTTCATGCTCTACTTGAATTCAGACATCCATATTACCATTTGACTCACATCAGGTAGAGCCCCATAGGTAGACCTCCGGTGTTATAGATGTGATATGTCAATTGATATGATCCCCAACAGACCATCTTGCAACTTGATACAAATTTCCAACCCTAAACCCATGAGAAAAAGCATCTTTGAAAATTATATTTTTTAACATGTACCTTTCCATCGATGAATGCCACCCTGAAACCTTTGACTTCCATTTCCGAGATGAACACCAATTTCTTCTTGCGATCAGGTACATAAAATAGATTCTATAAATGAATTGAGTTACCCTTATTTAATTGAGAGTTAACATTCCCTACACCCTTTCCGGGATAGGTGGCATCAGCTCCAAGTATAATCCCATGATTGTTTCCATCTCTACCAAATTAGAGAGTGCACCCATCTATCCAATGAAGTGCCTTTAAGCACTACAATCTACAAGCCAGATTCCCATAGAATCTGAACGAGAGGACCAATACAAGATAACGCTTCTTTATCTTATCAGAAACAACATTTGATTCTTCATACCTGGGGTTCCTTCCTTTCTATGAAGATTCAAGCATTTCCTTGATGACTTGCATTACCTGTCACTCCTTTGATCATTGAAGATGTCCCTGGAATGATTGTATCATCATCAAGTGATGTGTCCCTGCCATTTAGACACTCCTTCACATAATGGTTGAACTAGTTATCTGCCTTTCCTTCCACCCTGAGATTCGGTCTTCCAATGAAGTGATCTTTAGGTAGGGCATATTCCACTGCACTATTATGATAATATTCTCTGCTTCGACTTCACCCTTGGTGAATTTGAAGAGGGATGAGGAATCTGCCGATCCTTTTGTCCTTTCCCAATTGTCTTCAGTGATTTCTCTTTCACTCATGCTTGGGCGTTGTCTTCACCTTAGCTCTGATACCATGTTAATTTTAGGTATGTTCTATGCTTAGAGAAATTTATTTCAATTTTCACAGTTAGCTCCATATCCTTTCCAGATTACTAATCACATCAGCATTAAAGTAAACTGCATATATAACATAAACATAAATCGTAGAAGACAAGCCAAGACAAGAGGACACAAGATGTGGCGCTAGCCATGGACAAACCCCAATGTGGGGAAACCCTTGATCAATTCTTCTTATATGTTCTTCAATAGTTCAACAAAGAGAGAGAGAGAGATAGTACATTTACAATAGAAGTCAACACTTTGACTTATCTAGATAAGAGCATAGATCATCTCTAAGAAGATGATACATGAGATCAATTGAAGACATGCTACTTCAACTGATTCTCCAGGGTGACTTCTTCACCTATCGTTGTGCTGCATTTGATCATCATGCTGCACCTCACCGCGTTGCACCATGTTGCACCCATCGTCACTATGTTGCATCTCATCACGCTTCATTAATCATGACAGTACCCATCATTGTACTGCATTATGTTCCATTGTTGCACCATGTTGCCATCCTAACCTATGTGTTAGCTGCACCTTCCTTGCTTGTTGTCCCTTGCTTGCTTGTTGCCCCTAGCATGCTTGTTGTCCTTATCATGCTTGTTGTTGCATGCTAGCTATAACATTGCATGCTTGGTGTATTTACTGCTAAGTACCACACAACTGTCCCAATGTTAGTTAGTTGTCCCTTGCATGTTGTTCTTCTTCGGAGATAGATGCTCTAGTTGTTTTGGCAATTCCCGGTAGTTCTGGCAGTTCCAGTAGTTCTGATTGTTCTCGGAAATTTCGACAGTCACGGTAGTCCCGGCAGTTTCGATAGTTCCAAATTTTCTAGTTGTTCCGTCATTTGTGTCTTTTCCAGCTTTTCCAACAGTTCCGGATTTTCCGGCATTTCCAGCTTTTCCAACAGTTCCGGATTTTCCGGCAATTCCAGCTTTTCCAGCAGTTTCGGCTTTTCCAGCTTTTTTGACAGTTCTGGCTTTTCCGACTTTTCCAGCAATTCTGGCTTTTCCAACATTTCTGGCTTTTCCAGCATTTCCGACAGTTCCAGCCTTTCCAGTAGTTCTAGCTTTTCTGACAATTCCGACATTTCCATCTATTTTGGCAGTTCTGGATTTTCTGGCATTTCCAGCTTTTCTGGCAATTCTGACTTTTTCGGTAGTTCCAGCTTTTCCAGAAGTTCTGGCTTTTCCGGATTTTTCAGCTTTTTCGGCAATTCCTGCTTTTCTAGATTTCTTCCCTCTCGATCAGGGAAACATTAGTCCTTATGATCTCTCCTCCTGCTAAAACCCAAAGACAAGTAGAGAGAGGAAGAGATCCCAAGTGTGTTGAAATGACTTGAAGGCCACCTCTATTTATACTAAAACGTTGAGCACATGTGGGGTTTATTTGGTTGTTGGCCAACCTTGATGAATTGTCTTATAACGCAAATAAATTCATAACTCCATGAATATTTACTTGAATCGAATGATCTTTAGATCAATCCTACACCTCTCGATGAGAGGGATCCAAGAAAAATATCAGTAGCCATAAATAAGATGACCCACATGGATTTTGGCCCTAGTTTCCAATTTTAACAGTTAGCTTGTTTTATAAATAGTTGAATGCCATAAGCATATAATTATCTTGAGGTCTGACGTACATTTTATAAGATATGAAAAACTTTGAGCTAAGAGTTTTCAGGCATGACAGTGAGCTGATCTGAAGCATCATTCTGACAATTTCATAATAACCACCATTGGACTCTTGCATGAGCTTTCCTTGTTGGGTCTCTTATTGTTTGGCATATCTTTGGTTTTGATGTCTGTTATGGTCATTTTTCTGCTACGCCTTACAACTCATTGATTGCATCCTTGGATCTATAAGTGATTGTTTCTTGCATTTTTATGAAGTGCTCTCATGTAAGCCAAGGGAAATAAAAAGAGATTTTCTAGCACTAATTTATTTATTGTTGTCCCAAAGTAATCGTTCAAGTCATCAAAATTCAAGTGGCATATAAAGGGTCCTCAACAAATCTAAATATCCAAGTTATTGGTGTTTCTTGCATCTAAGTGTACATTGGCATTTATCTCATACTATTGAATGGTCCCTGTTACTCTAGCATGGGTAACAGTAAATCTTGAAAAAAAAATCCTATCTATTATGAGATCACTAACAAATTTTCTTATTGTAGGTTGCCTAAGGCATGGACAAATTTATTGCATAAGATAAGCATTCATAAATTGACTTGCTTTATGAATTGGTTGACTATCATAAGCCTACCAAAGTCTGAGATCATAACAATGATTTTCTCACACTCTAGAAGCACTTAACTTTAATGTAATGAATATCTTGTTCAACATCTTGTTTCACATTACGGGTTTCGTGATTGTCAATCTCGCTTTATGATCAATATATATTAAGTCGAATGGCCATTGGAAATTTCTAACTTGGTTAAAGAACATTGGTTATATAATCATTAACTAAGTACTCTAAACAAAAGCGTTCCCCCAATTACTAATAGTTTATCGTTGCTATCTTCAGTGTATTTGTGAATAATTCATCTTGGGTAATTGTATCATTGGTGTCACTTGTTCATTTTGGCACTTAGTATCTTGGCATATTTCTTACAGTTAAGGTTATAACTCATTGAAAAGTACTCACTGATATAACACATTTTCAAACCATAATTAAGTATTTAAGAAAATCTTAACCCAAGAATCACTCACATCCTTTTTATAAGTTTCTAAGCAGTCATTTTCCATCTAGTTACTTGCAATCTAATTTGTAAATAAGCGAGAATTTTACTCCATAAGGCATTGATCTCAAGAGCGAATCCTATCTTATACCTTGCTTAAATTAATGAGGTGGCTAAGTTACTCAATTGTGTCTCTGAGGTAAGCTAGTTCCCAACTTATGTTTCACCTCATTTCCATAGGGACTAACCCCCATAGCCTGTTGCTGGGAGATAAAACGGATTGGGCGGGGAATAGAGTGACAACCCCTACCTTGAGCAGTTTTCATAGTGCTTGTACAATCCGGGAGACAAAAAACCATAGTATTCGAGAATGTTGATGATGAATGCTTTCTTTTATGTTTTTCATATTTTTCTTGTTTTTTTTTCTCTCTTTGTTTCTTGAATGCGAAATTTACAAACTTTGTTTCTTGTCCCATTGTCGTTTCTCATTTCGTTTCACGTTTCTCGTTTCTCGTAACATAAGTGTGACATACTTTTGAAAACCCAAGAAAGGCTCAAACAATAAGAATGCAGTGGTAATAGAAAAAAATAAGATAGAAAGAGGAGAGACTGAAAAGGAGGAGGAGGGAGGGTGTCATATCAAGAAGGCATGTATGACTTAGCTTATCTTCTACGAATTTTGATCTCTTTCTCCTTTGTCTTTCTCTCTTTTTAATTTCTTAATATTTTCTAATTTATAGCACCTCATTAGCTCATTATTCCTCCATAATATTTTCAACCTTCCCCATAATCCCCCTTTCTTAATATTATGCTCCCTTCTTTCCTCGGTTTTATTTAGATATATATATTCCTTGATTGATATATTTTGCTTTAGTTTCCTTTATGCAAATTCATTTTTTTTTGTTTAGATATCTATAATTCTTTTATTTTCTTATTTTAATTCAGTTTTCCTTCCCCATCATTATTAATTGTTAGTTTTGTTTATGCAAATTCCTTTATTTTTGTTTAGACATCTATAATTCTTTTATTATTTTATTTTAATTCATTTTTCCTTCCCCATCCTATTAATTAATTATTAATTTTTTATTAATTTCCTATATTGACTCTACCAATCCTAACACATTTTTATCTAATTCAATACCCCCCTTCTTCTCCATCCCTCCCACTTTTTACTCAGTCCCTTGGCCTTTTGCTTAGAACCCTTTAACATAATTTCCTTAAAAATTCTTCGAATTCTTCCTTTATTTATTAATATTCATTAAAGACTATTTTTAACCTTTCAATATTATTCCTTAAATGGTTTTTTGAATTTCTCTTATGTTATCATTATTTGTTCATTTTTGTCTATTTGGGGTAAGCTCAAGTGGTGATGGCCATGGAATGAAGTCTCACCAAATTGGAGATCTTGTGTTCAAATCTTTTACTACCCTCCCCCTATTGAGGGGTGAATAATGGACATGTAAAATCGAAATTAAAAGGTTCTTGTGTTCACATACTACCCTCCCCGTGTTGAGGCGTGAATAATGGACATGTAAAATTGGAATTGAAAGAGTCTTGCTAAACTTAACAAAAAAAAGTATTTATTAATTTTCTATTTTTCATTGGAAGTTATTACAAATTATTTCACTTATTTAGAATGTTTTTTTTAGGCTCATTAGTAATTATTGAGTTTTTTTGGTCCTTAATGATGACTAGAGTGTTGATAAAAAAAGTCATACCAATTAAAAAAAATCCTTCACATTATTTCTTTCGAGAACAATTATAAAAACATATATTATTAAATTATTATTATTTTAAATTAAAATATTTTATTTATTTTCAATATTTCCAAAAAAGAAAAATGAAAAAAAATAATATTGAAATGTTAAAAAATCACATTCAAGAAATGCATGATATTTCGGAAAACATGGGGAATAAATAATATTCTGAATTGTCCCGAAAAACCACCTTCAAATGATAACAAGATATCACCGTGATATTCCAACACTCGTAGCGTATGAGAGGACTTGAATAATATTGTATAATCTAAATGAACTAAAATTTTGAGAAATTTAAATCTATATATACATTTAAAAATTTTCTATGTAACTTACCTATATTTTTATATTGCCACATCCATATACATATACACTTCTAAACCAAATTTCAATAATACCTGCTAAAATTTTTTTATAAAACATCATATAGTTATACTACTTTTAAAAATCGGGGTGTCAGAACTACCGATGCCAAACTTTTTATAATCCCATGATGCATTTGGTGCGTCCTGGTATCATTTGATCATGTGTTGGGTGTGTTAGAGCACGTCATTTTCATGACCACCAATGAGCTAACCTTCTTGTTTTAGCAACACTAGGCTCATGATTTTACATTTTAGCATACCATTTTCATGAACAAATAGAGATAACTTATACTCCTATTTATATAAAGTTGGAAAGTCTTTCTCGAGATCAGTTTGTGCCAGAGTAGTCTAACGAGTTAACGAAACCATCTTCATCTTTCACATCAACTCATTGGAGGCAAGACGAGTGATCAAATTTGAAGGGCAGGTCTTAATTTCATTTAGAAGGGTGTACATTCAGGTTGCCCTTCCATAATGAAAAGCATAAAAAAACAAAGCACTTCAATTGACATTAGCAAATTATCTTCCCAATTTTTTAACACATGGTGAATCCGTGACAACTTGGACTAATCTAAGGGAGACCTTGGATCAATCCTCGTGGCTACCACTATAACACCAAGAGTATTTCCACCAACCTGCAAGCCAGATATACCAAACCTTATGATTTAGAAAGATCTGAGACTCACGAATAAGGGGAGCCTACTCCTTGAGCCGAGATCATAGCAGGACACCAAGATTCTTCCCATTTCTAGTGAAAGTTTTGAAATATCAGAGGGTTTGTTGATTGATCATTTCTGAGTTGCACAATTCAATCCTTAGATTCCACACTTCCTTGAAATTCTTTAAAACCTCACCGAGAGAATGATGGGAAACCTCTACAACAATGGATTTCTTTGGGCCCAAAACATGTTGCAATGTCTACGATGGCCTAACAATTCTACCTAGTACCCATCATGATTCTCAGCAAATGGCTCCATATCCTCCTATTTTTACCATTGTTATTAAGGTTGGTTTCTTCATTGGATATAACATAGTCCACCTTAACTACCACAGTCTACACTTGGGGGACTATACTAGAGAACCTATCTGAAATTGCACAACATCGTCCCAAGGCCTTAATATTACCAAATTTGTTGAATATAAGAAGCAAAAGTGAATCCAGGAGCCTGTCAAGGTGGTCTACCGATGAATTAAACCCCATGTTTGGATCAATATAGATATTCGTCAATATAGCACATAACCACGTAAAACTAAATTGATTTAGGACTTCATTAGAAAATGCTTCACAATCAAATTCAAATCTTCAAATATTTGATACATCTTAAATATCATGAATTCTCAGAATCATTTACACAAAATATCATACTAGTTTGGCTAGGAAAACATATAAGAACCTTTAGATTTATACCAAAAAAAATAACAGTCAGGCTCATTCTAGTGCAAATCTTCAATCTTGTTCCATCTCGACCAACCTAATATTATCCATTACCAAACCCAATCCCTTAGAAAATCTACAAGAACCTCAGCACAATGATTAAGCTCCAAATTTATATGAATTCCCACAACGATTCATGCTAAACTCAATATCATTAGAGCCTAGAAAACTCCAAAGTTAAGATGGGTCTAGGCTGGTATTTTAGCAGAGATCAGATTATGATAATATTTTTACCCCTTGCTTGCCGTGAAATAGTGAACACCAAAATCTTCAGTATTTGTATCTTGGAGTATTTGTTTCTGAGTTGACACTTTACTTCTTGTTTGATTGGCAGATTGATGGACATGAACAACAAAGAATGCTTAGAGGAACACACTGCACGTTTGGAATAAAACAAGGATCATAAAAATTGCTTCAAGTAGCTTTGAAGGAGTATTCAATCATTGCAAGAAGATATAACTTATATTCAGAGAAAATTATTCAAATTTTCCTCTCTACCATTATCGTTATCATTGTAGCTTGATCAAATTGTGAGAACTTTCTCTACCAAATTGCAATTCCACACTTTCTTTAGAACTATAAATGGTAGACTTTGGCAAGAGCTGTAAAAGAGTTTGTATTTGAATGTATAATAAGGCCATTTTCATTTTGTAACCCTATTTGGGATTACATACACTTGTAATGCAGTATCGTATATGACTTGCAATGTAGTCATTCTGACATAATATTGAATAATCCATGCTAAAAATTTAGGATGAGCTTCAATATAGCTTTCATGGTTCAGAATCATGGATTCTCAATATTTTGTCACTTCTAATTCAAGAAGGATATTTTTTAAGAATGTACATCAATCTAATAAAATAAACCTTGAAATTGCCTACATATGAGAAACAATTTTCAAATTCTAGCCAGAAATACTCATGCATGCTTATGATCCTACATCATCCAACTAACAAGAAAATGTTAGTATAGTACTTCCATCTGTAGTATTAGATGAGGATCATTGATGCCTCCTTGTTGAAAGGTGATCCACATAAGTATTGACAGACAAGAAATGTTGTAATATAATCGTTTTGTTAGGTAATAGCTACTCAACTAGCTTGGCCAATCACCCAATACATAATCAGTTGTGTCTAAATATAGTTTTCCCTTTTACTCCTATCATCTATGTAGCTTATGCCTCCCCTATGTGACTAATGAAAATTAGATCTATTGTGTATCATACTTGCAATTGTGTATATTTTATGTTTATCTGGCAGTCCATGTGCTTTCCAATAAAAAAATTACTTAGACTTGTAACCAATTAGCTCACATGACATAGAAGTACGTTTAAAGAAATTAAGGGTACCTTCACTTATCTACTTAGTATTTTTCATTCTTTATCAATGGTAAGAAAAGATGTGGTTCTTGTACACTCATTCTTATTCTCCCCAGAAAATTCACATAGAACTCAGTTTCATCACCTATCATACATGGGGTTGAGCTTAGGATAATTGGTAAAAGCATTGAGATAGTAAGCAAAATTTATTTTAAGAGGCCCTTCAGTTTAGGAGGAACCCAACTAGGAGTCAATGTTTTCCTTTGGAAAAGCGGATCTGGATCTTTAGGGGTGAGCCTTCTTCCAAAAATGAAATCATTGAATAGAGCCTAGATGAATTATTCCGAGTAGTCACGCAACTCTAGGAATATAAAATAATAGACAATAGATTTGTTCTTGTTAGTAAACATAAAAAAAAAAAAATTCTTTGAAGTTTCATTCACCACCTCATTTCCATTGTTGGAAGGTAAGGGGAAACCACCCATTTCATAGATAATAATAAAAAAATTGATTAGCACAAGAGAGAAACATTTTGGCAAAGATAGTTCGAAGAAAACACACTATTGGTTGTCGATGTCTTTACAATGTTGTAAGATGCAAGATATTCCTCAGTTTATCAAGAACAATAGCCCCTTCCAACACAGTTGCAAGTCCAATATTCATCATATAATTCATATGCATTGTAACTGACTAGTGAATCTCAAATAGGCCATCTGTGTTCACAAAATTTGTATTTGCCAAATGTTATGTTTTATGTCTTTTTCCTTGAATTATTGTTATATTAAGCAGAGGTTCAAGTAATAACATCCAAAAAATAATTAGTTTGAGATGAAAGAAAATCTTTACATCTCAATGTGCAGTTGAAGATTACACTCTAAGAACATGGGGTAGAAGAGCCTCAATAAGATGACTTCACAGTACAAATGCCACTGTGCCAAGGGTCATTTGATGTGGCATGAGAAATTGCTATTAAATTGATACGAGTAGTGAAGAACATATATGTAAGAAATACAATGTTATCCAAATAGTAAAAGGCAATACTATCGATGGATGATTAATCATGCTACATTGGACTGAAAGAGTGCTTTTGGTAGTTTTCCAATGATGAGTAAAATAGATGTGGCATTTGAAGATTCAATACACATTTTTCCAAATCAATGCCACCACTAAGACAACTGAAAAATTTCTATTCGTTTTGCGTTCATGTCTGAAGAACTTTTGTTGAGACTTGGTTAGCTACATTCAAAATCATACCAAAGGCTTTGGATGGTTGTATTTTCTTGGTGTTAAGTGTACAGAAAGTAAATCATACCATCAGCTTGGAACTTCTTACATCATTGGTACTCCAGTGGAGTTGAAGAATAAGGAAGTTTCATAAGAATTGGCATCTTCTGCAGGTACAATAAATTCCATTGCAATATAGTGGTAGTTATGATATAGTATATGGACATGCTAGGAAAGCCAAGGCCAAAAATTGGCAAAAAAACTTGGCAATAAAGCAAGTTGTGCAAAATCAACATAGAAAAGGAATGCATTCGATAGACGGTAGGACTCAATAAAAAAGGCAGATATAACTCTGACCGCTTATGTCAGCTCAGTGAGAAGATATACAAATGGTAACTTTTACAATTTGGTGGAGGAACTCGCAACTACAATCAGTTATTTTTGTTATATCTATTTTAGTCTTATTAAGTATCTACCATAAAAGAGGCACAACTTTAGACAACAATGTCAAGCATGGCCTCTCAGAATTCTCTTGATTCCAGCCTTCTGCTCAGGACTGAGTTTGGAGGGAAATCTAATTTCAAACTTGATTCTAACCAGGAGCATCTATGGAGGATGAGTTTTACTAACGAGGAGATGAAACGTGAATTTTTTGTGTCAATAACTAAAGGCCTCCTCCTCAATAGTTCTTAGCTTCCTTCTCATCATTCCCATGTCGGCGTCGCAGGGACGGAGTCCATCATGCCCATTTTCCCTCTTGAATATACCAACGCATTCCTCATTTGTCCATTTTGATCTCTCATCTCTAAATTCATCTCAAACTTCGGCCCTCCCAACAAAAGATATAAATATATGAGTTTGGGAGCGACTGTGTCTTCGATCCATGGCAGTGCTGGTTTTTATGTTCAGGGCATCCATATCAAAGTTCATCAGAGGATTCTGAAGTTTGGTTACAAGAAGCATAAAATAGAGGTGCTCCATCTGCAATTCATGCTCTACAGAAAGCAGAGAAACATATTCATTGAAATGCATTGAATCAGCATGGAAGACGAAAAATCTAGGACTTTGTATTAATATTTGTGCTACCTTCACCTGCTTCGCGAAATCTCTGATCACCACAATGTCGTCTTCTTGAAGAGACAGTAACTTGGCAATAGGCGAGTTTAATGATATATAAGCTAGGCAGCTACCCATCATATGAAATCCCTTTTGTAGGTGATATCCAAAGGGAAATGTAAGGAGCGGGTTTGGAGATAGATATTTCTCAGCGAATGAAAAAAAGAAGAGGGGGTAACCACTATGGTGACTCAGTGAGTTGGAGACTCGAGTCCACACTTCAATAAAATTGAAATTTTAAAAAACATTTCGCGGGTGGACAACCCTTCTGAAAACATTTTATAATATTATTCCAATTTTTTTTTTAACCTGCAAAACTCAAATTTTAAATTTTTTTACTAGGAAATTTTGCTTCCTACTTCTGTGACGTGCCAGAGGCCCTTTGAAGGGCTCTGACCTGTTCAATTTTGAACACTAGGCGAGACCCTTCCGGCAGACTCCTCCACCCCTATCATGGCCTGTAGCCCCTGTCTCTTCGACAAACTTTTTTCCATCTTTGTCTCCATTTGTTGAGTAGCTTTCATCGTTGTTACCATCCACCTCTACTTTTGTTTGTGAACCCACTTATTGTTCATCGCCAAACTACCACACTGACTTGATGGGACATCTCGCCTACCTTGCATAGCAGAGTTCAATGGAAGTTTCAAACTCACAAAAGAACTGCAGTTTGAAATTTGAAATGTTTCAAACTCTGAGAAACGTTTATGAACCCATCGACTCATCTGTATGAGTTGATGATTTCAGAATCCACCGCTTGTGGTGACACAAAGATTTGAATTCGTGAAGAACAATCTCGCCTCTAATATTCAAAACAGAGACTAGCACCATTTGTTTTTTTCTCCTGTTCCGACACTTGCCCCATTTCCTTTTGCAAACTTGACGATTTTAGGACTCCTTTACTCGACACATTTCCGTTTGTAGACAATTCAATCGACGACGCAGTTGTAGAATTCTTTCCGAAATTTTAGAGAGACAAATCTATCTGAAACGATTTGTCTGAATTTTGAGATTGTTTCAATCAACAATTTCATTTTGGAATTCTTTCCATTTGCGCGAAATTTTTTCTATTTGCGAAGAGGGAAAAGAAACGAGGGATATATTTTCTTTTGTTTGCAGCAATAATTGTTGACCAAACTGCAGGAATTCTTTCTGTTTGCAGCAAGAAACAGAAATGATGAACCAACTGTGGAATTCTTTCTATTTGCAGCAAAGGTAAATTTATTGCATTTTTTACGCATTCTCTGCATTTTTTATAAATTTTCCGCATTTTTTTTGCTCCTATTAGCAATTTTTCTAACAAATATTTTCATTATTGTTTGAAGTTAAAAAAAAATTTGGGTTGGTTAGAACATGCCATGCCAATTTGCAGAGAAACTTATTTTGGGTATCCAGTGAGCAGAGGTAAATTTCTACCAAATTTTGTTACATTTCTCTTTTCTATTGCCGCTTGTTCTGTTAAAAAAAAATCAATGAGTTGTTGCAACAATGACAAGCGACTTATCATAATGATGACAAGTGAGTTGCCGCAATGGAAACCAAGACAATTTCCGCAATGGGTGAGTTGTCGCAATGGAAACCAAGAGAATTTCCGCAATGGGTGAACCAGCTAATTCACCCATTGTGGCAATTTGTTAGGTCACCATTGCAAATACTCATTGGTTGGCTCACCCATTGTGGAAATTCACTTGGTTTCCACTACGGAAACTCACTGGACACTATTGCAGTGAGTAACTTTTCATCGTTGTTACATATTTTCAGCTAAATTTTCTCATGTTTTCACTCTATGCATGTTGTTTTTAGCCAAAAAATGAACAAACTTACAAACGGTTGGTAGCCATAGTTGAAAAAATCTCTCCTAATCATAATTTGAGCTTGTTTTCTTACATAAACTATAGAGATTTAATTATTAAGAGTATGGGAATTTAAAAGGTTATAGGTTTAAATTTAGAGGGGTAGAGTATGCATGTCTTTTCAAAACTGTAGATTTAGAATGATCCTCTAACTCACAAACAAGGGGAAGACAGAGAAACCTACAATTTGAAATTTACTTTGCATATGAATTGAAACTTTGGTCACAATTACTTGTTTTTAGCAGTTATGCTTTTAAGTGAGTTGTTGTCACTACAACAAACACCCTCTAAAAATTTTGCGTACTCTCAAATTTTGGAGCCTACTATGGATCTTGCGATTGGTAGTTCTGTAGTCACTTCTTGGTGAGCTGATTATTTTTGAGGTCCCTTCTTGGATTGGAAGTGTCGAAGTCACTTTCTCATACATGCTCAGTTCGTAACAAGTGCATGAGCACATTATTTTATGTAATCTTGGACACACATAGCATGTTCCATCAAGATTATTCCCGTGAAATGTCGCATCCATGTCTACAGTCAATGCGCAATGCTAATGACAATTTCTCACATTCTATCTTCATTTGTACTTCCATTTTGGTGAGTTTTGCAAACTGTCACTTCTGTGCACCTTTGTTCTCATAAGTTTCGTTTTCATGTTTTCGGTTGTCACTTTCACTTTCTTTCACTTTAATTAGTGTTGTTTTCATGTTATCTTTTCTCTGGCATGTGTTACTTTCACTGTTGTTCACATATCGCAAGAGTCATTCACACTTTAGCAATTGTCATATTTTCGCATGTCAGCTGTTGCATAAAGTATGTATACTTTTTCTGGTGTTTTCAAGGGGTTATATTTATGTGATTGAGTTTGTATAACCATGTAACCATCAGTTGCACTCATTCCCAAAGTTTTAAGCATTATTTCACAAGTGTCGTCATGGTCGTCGCAAATTCTACCTTTAGTCTCACACTTGTCGTAAAGTCATCGCAAAGTTGTCACATTGAGGGAAATATGTTGTTAACATGTTCCAGATGATATATGCTCTTGTTCCATCAAAGTGTTTTAAGTGTCTGATCACAATAGAGTCATATCACTGTTCACAATAGTCTCTTTGGTCCGTCACTTCGCCAAATTTCATAAAATTCTCAGCAACCTAGCCTCATCAAGCCCCCCTAAACTATGCATTGCACAGTATCATCTCTCAAGAAGTGATCTTGTCTCTTGGCACTATGAAATGCACAGCCTCTGTCTCCCAGAATTGCGCATTTCACAACCTCAGTGCTCAAGCCCAATCTTGGAGTCACAGAATTGTGCAATCTTTCTCCCCATCCAACCCAACATTGTGCATTTTGTAGTCTCAGTCCTTTAGCCTCATTATTGAGTTCTTGAAGTACATAATTATGTAATCATATGGTGTATTTTCCTTCCAATACTATACATTTCACATTTTCACTGCTCAAGCTCAAGCATTGGCCTCTAAAATTACACAATCATGCCCTCCATCTAGGCCTGAACTGCGCATTGCACAGTCTTAGGCCTCAAGCCAAATCCTTGAGCTCTTGAGCTACAAACTTGCACAATCACAAAATCTTCTTTTCCTCCTAGAACTTCACAGTTAACTAAACTAGTGCCCAACCCCTCAGCCTAGCTCACTGAGCTCCCAAACTGCACAATATTCTTCCTTAGCCCATCCTAAACTACGCATTAAATAGTATCAAGACTCAAGCTTCACCCCTGCATGCTTGAGCTGCACAATTGCACAGTTACTAATCCTATTTCCTAGCTTGTCACCTCGTTTTGGCTTAGTCAATGTATCAATATGCACCAACTTAGACTAGGGGTTTATCAGAATGATGTTTTCTTGTCATGAGTAGATTGTAGATGTAGGTACTCTATCATGTTATGGAAATATGATGAAGAGGGAGATGGAGAAGGAGGACATGCTATAAGAAACATGTGGATCTCAAGAGATAATACGATCATCAAGCAAGAAGATGAAGGAATATTGGACTATAACAGAAGATGAATATTAAGATCACATGGAAGACTCCTCATATTCAATTCATACAGAGGAAGGAGAACATGTACCATATTTTCAAGAAGACAAAGAAAGAAGTGACAAGAAGGACAACTTGGAACTGTTGCGTAATCATGTAGTCCATGTCATCAGTGTCATGTCATGTCCCCTGACAAGTAATCATATGCCACATCATTATTGTGGATTATGTAATTACCTATTCAAAATGTATTTTAAAGTGGAAGTCCAAAGGACACATTCAGAGTATGAAGAGTCATGTAAAGTTTAAAAGTCATAGGAACTCAAATAGTCATGAGGGTAGTCAAAGAGTCACAAGGAAGGTGAAGGATCACCTCTTAGTTATATATACACCCTGATTGTATGAGCAAGGGAATTTCCCTTGGGCTCCTCCCACAATGGATTAAAGAGATAAACTAGTTATTTTGAGGAGCAAGGAGTGGCTCGAATGCTCCACTATTGGAGCTAGTGATGTTCATTGTATACATATGTCTTGTGACTTTTACTTAATGAAGAAGCCTTCATGTCCGACACATTCTTCATGCATGGATTATGAATATTTGTAAGGCTATTCTACAGATGTTTTTATTTCATGTTTTCTTTCATATGTACTAAAGTAGTTGAACTATTTCGGTTATTTTAGTAATTATCTTATTGATAATGTCCTGTAATGGTTTTTATTTTTGTCCCATCCTTGTGGACTATTCCGTAGGATACTAGATAGATCTTTCTCATTCATTGGTTGTAATGGTCGTCACATCTTTTGTGGACAATTCTACTAGATGTCAAAGAGATCCTTCTTGTTCACGTGTGTCTCTACATGGGTGGCACTATTACCTCTATGTTAGAGGCTCACATTACTCTTTTCCTCTATAGTAGAAGAACTTTGACATACACAACCGAACACTCACCAAGTACACCTTCTTTCTTTTTTAAGGCACCATGTGTTCTTCTCTCTTACTGACAGTTAGAGCCAAGGAAAATCTATAAGAATACATGGAAACCAGGTCAATACTCCAGATGGGGATCTTATTCCAAATGATGTAAGGTATGATTCAGGCTTCACATCGGCGAGACCCCTTCCTTGACAGATTTCCAACACTGTCAACAATGGCTCTAGAAGGAGGGAAAATGACAAGTTGTTCGTGTCAAGTTTGTTTCGAACCTCTTATCTCAAATGGCTCATCCTCAAATCTTACTCCCATGGTTTTTCTCTAATTTATCGATTTATCAATTTTCAATCCCCGATGAGCCTCTCTATCACTTGTCTCATTTAAACTTTGATGGTGATGATGGAACATCCATAACTGCACACATTTCTGATTTTCTTAAAATTTTTGAATCTTACGAAATTGATGATGATGCATTTTCTTGTGTGATTTTCTTCCTCACCCTTGAAGGTCATGTTAATCAATGGTTCCATACCTTACCACCCGCCTCAATCCATTCTTTCCATCATTTCCTTAAGGAGCCTTATAAAGCATTTGATAGGTATGATTATCAATATGCTTATAAAAGAATCAATTAGTTAAGAATGGAAGCTCATGAATCAGTTGAGGATTTCTCTAACCGATTCTTTCATCTTTTCCATGAATTCCTTGAAGAAGATGTAGATTGGGATTTCCTTAAAACAAGTTTCAGTGTTTGGTTCATGTCTCTTTTCACGATGAATTTGAACCCCTTGATGATTCTACTTTCCCAACTCTTTTGAATCATGAGATACTTCTAATTTAAGAGGAGAAATTTACTACTACTTTTGTTCTTTGTCCTCCTCCTTTTCTAGTTCCGATAAGGGTGTCTCTATGCAAGGATAATAAAGTTGGGAAAAATACAAATCAAATTTCTAATCCATCTTCTCATTCTTCTTCCACTTATCATGACTCAGATTCAGTGGAGGAAATCCTAGAATGGCTTATGAAGCCCATGGCGAAGACTAACTCCTCCATTCTACAAGATGATGTTACTATTCATAACTCTAGTGTTGAATATGATCTGGATTTATGTTATCCTTTATCGTATACATTCCATGACTCTTTGTACAGTGATCTGCATGATCAACTTGCTCTACCAACTAGTTTTTCACACTCTCTCAATCTTCGAGTTGATGGTTCAAATGACAATGAAATACAAGGCATTCATATTACCTAGGGAGGGGAACCAGAAAGGTGAAGATTCTTTCTATATTTCTTCTCTTTCCAAAATCCTTCATTTGAAGATGATGCACTTCCATTCTTGGATTATTTTCAATTGGCTAATCTCAACAGGGAATCAAACACAATCAATTCCTTCAACCAATCTATAGTCTTTGGAAATAATCATTGCGATGATGGTCACTTTGTTGATGTATGTGATCATGAATGCCCAGGTGCATCATCTGATCTTTCGGTTTCTGATGAAGATGTTACTTTACATCCAAATATGATTTGGTCAAAGAAGATGTGCTTATCAAAACTTCTTCTTCATCTTACTATCCCTTCTCCTCTATCGTTTGCAATGAAGATACTCCGACGTAAATAATCCATGCTCTTCAATTTCTTCATCTGATGAGTTAACCTCTCAACTGTCACAAGGTGATGAGATTATCCATGATGCAAATGAAAATAATCAAACCATTGAGTACTCGTCCCATCCCTCATCATCTCTTCTCTTGCATGAAGAAAACTCTTCAAATCATCTTGCTCACAAAATTTCCCCGATTCATTCATCTTCAAATTTGTGATCAAAAGAATCTTTCGACTTGAGTACTTTGTTTGTTGACATTTAAAATTCGATGAGTGATGGCCTTATTGAAACCAGTGGTAGCAGTTCTCCTCAAACCGTGCACGATCTGGTTCAATCTCCAAAATGAGACATTACAATCCTGAAAAGTTTTGGGACCTTCCAAGGAGTCAAGGCACTTCAATTTTCGTTGATGGTTATGTCAAAATCTCGTGACTCTAGGAAGCTCCCCGAACTAAGTAAAATTTGGTTTCTCTCACATAATCCTTCGCTCTGCATGGTTTCACTGGATGTAAATCTGTTTCTAAAAGATGTTTATTCAAATGTAAGTTTTCTAATATCCAATATTTTACTTTGATCGGATTTAGGAATCTTTTACAGTTCAATCATCTTCATGCAAATATCTCACATCAAAATCAAGTTTGGAATGTGTATCTCTCATAGAGTCATTCTAGGGACCATCTTTGGCTAAAGGAATCAGATCTATCAAATTTGTTTCATGATGAGAAGCTCTTGGCTTTCCTTGTGAATATCATATCATGAATCATGTTCTTCATCACAGTTGAGATCCTCTTGAATGAGAATGAATCCATGAGTTATTGTTGGAATCAAATTATTTTTCTTTCACTACTTCTTGATGAGTTTCATGTGTTTATTGGACTAACATTCCTTCCACTCCATTCAATTATTATGATGCTAGTGTAGTGTGTTACCAGTTACAAATAAATATATTGTCATGTTCATCACGTGAGGAAGATGATTTTATTATTAAGAGAATTTGTGAAATTGTTCAAGTTGATTTATCTTTGTTAATTACAAACTAGGAATCTGGTGCTTTAATCATCCCGTCTGATCAATATTTTGTCTTTGATGATTGTCATTCAACTTATCAATTTTCCACTAGCACATCTAATGGCAATTCCTTTACATCTTTTATCTTTAGGGTTCAACATTTCACTATTCGGATATTTGTTGAGCGGTTGAGGCACTTCAGCCTTCGCTGAGGGTTATGTCAGGTTCTCACTTTCTTGACATGAATATTGAATATGATCATATTTATTTTCCCTCACAAGAGTCCCATCGTAATCCCTTCCCTCTAATTTAAAATTCATCTTTTCAAATATTTCGGGGTTTTCAAGAGGATTATCATGAATTTTACGATCTAATCAATAAACAGTTGGAACAATCTTACCTGGAAATATCTGTTGCAAATAACAAGTTGTGATCTTTCCTCGCACTTTCTAAGGAGTTTGGAACAGATGGAGACACATTCACGAAAATCTTCAGAGGTTTGTTGGATGATGGTTCTCATCAAAAGGGTAAGAATATAAATTAGTTAGAATTGGTGGCTATGGCTTATCTGTCTTCTCACAGGAAAGACCTTCAAATTTTTGTGCAAGTGTTGGCTTAGGAGGTCCTGACCCAAGTTCGGAGTTAGTTGTTTCAACCAACAAAACCCTACACTACTGGCCCATTTGGCAACGACCTGTGTATCGCAGACTGCAGTCTCACCCAAAGCAGTATGGGGGGATGCAAGAACGAAGTTTTTGCATCTAGAGACTAGTGTGATGTCTTCCAGTGCCTTGGATCTGCCTTCCCTCATATCGATAAACTCCTGGGGCACATTAATAAAACTCAGTTAAAGTGTATTTTAGACCTTCACAAAGGTCCATGACCCATCCTTGCAAACCCTTAACTAACGATCTACCTACTTACGTGCACCAAAAAGTAACCCTAGATTAGAGTTCCCCTAGATCTACTTTATTCGTTAGAAACATAAGAGAAATAATATATGACTTCACGGAAGTGGCTAAACATTCATTCCATTCATTATTAAGCTAGATTCAAGACATTCACGTAGTGTTTGATCAATATTTCATAAAACATGTCATTCGTCAGCACCGTATAACTTAAATAGATACAAATAGAAATACTCGATAATTCTTCGGAAAACAATCATTATTGATCTTCAATTCACGGATTACATACTTAAATATCCTTTGCACACAACTGCAGGTGTCCGTGCACTTAGCTGTAGACTCTACCCAGGCCTCTGTGCAGTCAGTTGCGGAGCCTTCCCTTCTCTACCTAAGCGCAGGAAGCAGAGCCTTCCTGCCTTAGCTTCTGCCCAAAACTCATCAATGAATCCAATTCTCTATTTCTTCTCTATCAACATATCCTTATACTCACTAAGACTCAACTATTTATAGACTTTTCCATACTATGCCATGGTCTATGAACCATCAGTGAATCTAAAAACTAACTCAAAACTTTTACTCAAAACAAGGGGCTAAGCCATTTTGACCCTTATTCATCTACGTGCTTCGCTTCCATATATCGTGGAGAGTTTACATATTTTACAAAACTTGTTAGAATAAATGACTAACTAATTTCATTATGCCGGTAGGAACCCCATCCAAACAAGTCCCCAACACAAAGATCGTGACTCGCCCTCGAGTCACTTAGTTGGTTGTTCTACTTTCTCACGGAGTTCGTTGAATGCCTTGGTCAATTCTTGTAGCTTCAGGATACTCTATTATGTTGCTTTCTACACCTCTTGGACCAGTTTCTATATGGTTGGCCCCTCTACTACCAGTCGCGTAGTCCTATGTATATGTTTCATAGCCTTTAGCTTCTCAAGAATCGTCTGTGAAAACTGGTTGGCTTCCTCTATCCAAGGCTCAAGTCATGCGCTGAGCATAGACTTCTTCTTTGGAAATTCCTATATCTACATCAATTTTTATTTTCCTTCCTCTAAGCACGCGAAACACTGAACTAGTGCAAACATCCATGCTGTTGCGCTAATCTCATCATACTATTGTTGCACTTCCCTGAGTTTTTTGCTCAACTATTGCACCGTAGGATCCTCCAACAATGTATCCCAGAGGTCCAATGCCTGAGTGAAGAGCTCGCCGCACCCTTGAATGATGACATCAAGGTGAGCCATGGATTATTTAATCACTGCGCCCTCTTTTTCCCAAACCTCTGGTGGCGTGGTCGGCTACAACTTCAACTACAACTCAACTATCTACATCCTTAGGTCGAAAGTCACCTTGTCGGCCTTTCCCTTTGAAGCATGCACTATAGAAGCCAATTTCCTTACTTTTGTTGAGGCATCTACATCATTAGGAATACCCAACTTAGGTACAAATTTGTAGGCCTGATCAATCACTGTGACCAGGATTTGACGTTGTGCGTGCAAATCCTCCTCCTCCTTTAGGGCCTGATTATTTTCAACAAAAAACTGCTAGTTGTTGACTTTGAACTAACTGATAGTAGTGACTGCGAACTATTCGCAGATATTTAACTCATCAACGACCCCCTGATGTTGCGCATGAAGAAACTCAAGCGGTAGCATGGCAAGGTTCAACCCCATGTCTTTTACTGCATTCAGAATTGCATGATGCTCATCCGACTCCATGCGGACTGATCCTTCAGGTAAAGGAAATACTCTAATGTCCTGAGGCCAGTTAATCTTTTATACTACACTCCTTTGCTATGTTAGGCTTGCTTGCACGCCACTCGCCTTCCCTACTTCTTCCTGAATTTTTTTTTCCTGGATCTGCAACTCATGCCGATCCTTCTAGATGCCCCCAAGTGTCTGCATGTATTGTTGCTCCAATTGTTGCAGCACCTCTATTGTTGTGTACCATATTTTGTTGCCAATCTCATCGAGCTCACCCTCTGTTAGCACCATGGGATCAACATGCATCTATTTATCAGACTTGTATTTCTTCTGCTGCCCATCTTGCTTCTCCTATGTGCACTTCTTCAAGATGAAAGGAGTGGTTTTCTCCTCACCGCCACCTTCTCCTTACTCTGATAGCTCTTGCTCATTAGTGTGGTGGGAAGAAGACTTCTCGCTTTCCTCTACATCCTTCTTCCCTTGCTCTTCCTATTCTTTGGCAGCACGCTCCCCCTCCATACGGGCCTTCTCTGTAGCTGACGTAGCATCCTCCTTCTTATTTTACGCAACTAATGTGCACATGGCTTGTTAAGCAGTGTCCTTCCGCTTCTGTGCAGCAGAGCTTTCTGTGCCTATGCTTTTTTCTGCATCTAACTCCCTAGGCATGCACAATTCTTATGGCCAAAGCCCCTAAATTTCTGGATATCTGTATCCGTCACCATATAAGGCAATGGGTGCCATTTTTGCTCAGGGTCTTTGCACACTTTGATCAAGACCCTATGAAAAACGACTTTCAATTCTGCATAGGCTCATAGTTGCACATACAAGGTAGGAGACAAACTTGGGTGCTGGTTAACCACCATGTGCATGTCCATATCCATAAAGACCCAAAAGATCTTTGTCTCCTTAACACACTCTGGATCTTTTGAGGAATATAACGAGGAAAACCACACTACCTCAGGCAATTCTTCTTTGTGCAGAGGAAACTGGCTATCCTCCCATAACCTCCAAGCAACCAAAACAATTGATAATAGCAGCCAGGCATAATGAAATGGCCTGCTCTCATCCTGGGCCTCTCGGGAGTTCTCGAGGAACTCTTGACATAGATACTTCTCCCAGTTGTATTTAACCCCCTTCGTGCACTGAGATGCAAGTGAGATGACTGGCGCTGGAACTTCATCGGTGCAGAATTTTATCATTACCTTTCCTACTAGAATCTGGGCATCCAACTGTGTTGTCGAGTCTAATATGGATGTGATAGAGTACCCTCGCGACTTTTTTATCAGACCAAATTCCTTCTTCATCTTATCTTCCAACTCTTTCTCTCTGGTTTTTCCTCCAATCTCTTTGGTAGGGTTCACCCATTTGTAAGGTAGCTTTGTGATATTGTGGATCAACATGTCAATGATGGGGGATAAGATTGTCTAGCCATAGACACTCATCATGCACCTACGTGAGGAGTTGGTGCACACATATCGTATTAATGGGGGAACGGTGATAATGCAGCACCAACAACAGATTGAGCAACCCTGACTGCTCAACACCATAGACCCACTTCATGGGCTCCAAGATTGTAACCCCCATGTCATTGTAGTAAGCTTTCTACATATACTCTTAAGTCGTCAAGTGTGGAAACTTTGTGTGGTCTGTGAGGTCCCAATCTTCCATTTTAGAAAATGACATGCATTCCAGCCTAGGACCCTCGAACACAACTTGCTCAGGCAACAAAGGTGTTGATACTAAAAATTTCCTTGTATCATGATCCTTCGTGACCTAAGATTTTCCCTTCAGTGGAGGGATATACTCAGGCAACCTCGTCATAAAATACACCCCTTCAGCATCAATATCCTCGATATCCTGATATTACTCCTCTTTTAGGTCCACCACATTTTTTGGCTGCTTAGCCATTTCATGTTTTGCCTGTGTCTCGATATGCTTTCCTGGTGACGCGTGCATTGGCATCAAATTCTTCAATTTTTCCTTCATGGTTAGTTTCTTTTCCTTCATAGCAGGCTGCTTTTCTTTAGCTATAGTTTGTTTTTTCCTAGGCGACCTTGACATCATGGGCACAGCAAGCATAACCTCCACCCTAAACACTTTTGGTCCTGGCACATCAAACACAGCTGCTCCCAAACTCAGGGCTTTGGTGGCGTTAGTGGTAGTCATTCTCTCCATAAATAACTCTCGGGTTATGGGAGAACAATTTTACAATGACAAAAATTATTCACAGAACACTCGGCTCATATGCAATACATAACAAAATGCATCATCAAACCTTAGAGTGCAAAATGTTCTCTGTTGGACTAGTATGAGAAATTTATAGGGGGATTTGAATTCAAATCCGACCATTCCCCCAAATTATGATAATAAATATTGTTTTGGCGGGAGATCTTCAAATATTTTCACCTTAATTTCTCCCACCCCGCTCCTCTTACCTGCTTTCTATTTGTCAATTCATGAATAGTAATTCCAACTGACATTTTCCTACTAGGTTGTGTGGTACCTTTCCCCCTCGCGCAATGTCCTAAGCGCAGCTTCATTTGTTGCATCCTCATCATTCTTCATGCAACTGGGTTGGTTCCTTGTCTTCCAACTCGGGCAGTGTAGTTTATACTCCCGCACTTCCTTGCAATTGCCCGGAGCACTAAGACTGTCATGTTGTCATATAGTCATTGTGCAGGATCCCTAGTATACAACTTCAACCTTCTCCCATTCACTCTTCTGTTGGCATTATGATACATATGTTGTACTTGATGGCAACCCATTCATCTCAGATAATAAATTATAGTGTAGAGAAAAGTTCACGCACTTATATGCAGAGAAAAGTTTATTTCATGTAGAGAAAAGTTCACGCACTTTTATGCAGAGAAAAGTTTATTTCATGTAGAGAAAAGTTCACGCACTTTTATGCAGAGAAAAGTTTATTTCATGTAGAGAAAAAGTTCATGCACTTTCATGCAAGGAAAAGCGCGTATATGTTGGAGAACTTACCTTTGGTCCATGGTAGTTAGTCCTTGGTATTTGAACCTATGAGGAAAAGTGCGTATATGTTGGAGAACTTACCTTTGGTCCATGGTAGTTAGTCCTTGGTATTTGAACCTATGAGGAAAAGCGCGTATATGTTGGAGAACTTACCTTTGGTCCATGGTAGTTAGTCCTTGGTATTTGAACCTATGGTTTTGGACCATGGTACCTCGTCAAAAGTGTTGATCTCACACACTTTCATGGTTGGTTCATGGTATTAGTCCAACAGGTTTTTTTGATCTTATGGTTTTGGCCCGTGGTATTGTCAAAGGCCTAAGACTATAAAAGAGGAAGGAGATCATTTGGCAAAGCATCTTCTGAATTATCGAATATCTGATAAAGTTCTAGATTTGGAATATTGTGATTGGGTTTTGGTGCAGATCTGGATCTGAATGAAGAAGGAACCTGAGCGTAAGGAGAAGGATAAGTTCTATTGATGGGTCAAAATCTTAAGGCTGGAATAGTGGTATCTCTATATGATTTTGATCTGTGATATGTGGCCTACGCTTGATCTATAAATCTAATAATCTGGGTCTGAATTATTGATGCATGTTTTATTTTACACATGTTATGATCTGGGTATGTTTGATGTAACAACTACAAAGTTATAAGGAAATATTTGCAGATCTGTATGCGGGTTGGCTTTGGTGAAATCAGAGATTGATGATGCAAGTGTAGTTGATGGGTTTTTGATGTTCTTGGATCCAGTTTGAAAATTTATGAAAAGTGGTCCTTGAAAGAAAAGAAGTAGGGGGTTGTAGCTCCCTTCCAGGAGAGACTGGAAAACGAAAGAGAGAGTTGTAGCTCTCTGCAGGTTGTAGCCTGCGTACTGGTAAAGGACTGCACCAGTACAAAATCATTGTAAAAGGAGTTTCTTATTAAAAGAAGATAGAGACATATTGCAGTAGGTGGTTTTCGCCGACATTGGGTTTCCACCTTATATCTGGTGTTCTTTTCTGTGACTATTTTCTTTTCTTGTTCCTGCTCATTATTTTATGATTCTGACATACAAAGTAATGATCAATATTTGAAGAATTATTCAAAGTATAAATAAGGAAGATATATTGAAAAGAATTTGATAATACTGATTCACCCCCCCTCTCAGTATTATTTCCAACAATTGGTATCAGAGCAGGTTCTTCAGAGAAGCTTGATCGCTTGAAGGAAGATCATTCATCATGAGCAACTACGAGAGGGAAGCATCAATCAGGCCACCAATTTTTGATGGGACAAACTTAAATTATTGGAAGGTAAGAGTTACTGCCTATCTTCAATCTCTTGGTACAGAAGTTTGGGATATCATAGACATAGGCTACACTTTTCCTTCAGCTACTCCTACAGATACGGCCGAAAAGAAGAAATATGAAACAAATGCTAAAGCAGTCAATACTCTGTTGGGATGCTTATCTCAAACAGAATTCGTGAAGGTTATGCAATATAAATCCGCAAAAGAAATATGGGACAAGATTGTCTTGAGCTACGAAGGAGATGAACAGGTAAAGCGTGCTAAACTTCAAACCCTCAGGATTCAGTATGAGAATCTTAGAATGTATAATGATGAAAGTGTGGCTAACTATTTCCTTCGGGTAGATGAGATTGTAAATTGCATGAAAAACTTGGGTGAAGAAATAAAAAAGGCTATTGTGGTTGAAAAAGTTCTAAGATCATTGTCTCCCAAGTTTGAATCTAAAGTGTCTGCAATAGAAGAAAAGGAAAATCTACGAATTCTTTCTATGTCTCAGCTACACGGAATTCTAACTGCTTATGAAATGAGAAAGGGAGGTCCATCAGATAGAAGAGAAGCTGCTTTCAAGGCTTCAGGCAAAGGAGACTATTATGAAGCAAGTCAAGTGCCAGAAGAAGAAGAAGAAGAATCAAATTTTGTCAGAAATCTTCAAAGGGGAACTGGAAGGTTCAGAGGTAAGTTACCTTTTAAATGCTTTGCTTGTGAAAGAGTAGGTCATTATGCTGCAAAATGTCCTCATAAGGATAAAGGAAAGGAACCTGCTAGATGGAACAAGAAACAGATTGCAAGTAAGAAAAGCTACTACACTCATGAAGATAGTGATGGTCTATCAAATAGTGACAAAGATGAACGAGGTAATGACTATAAACTCTTAATGGCATTTGAAGATGATGATTACATGGATGCTATAGACGTGGATAGCTTTTGTGAAGAAATTTCCAGACTCAAGACATGTATAGAAGAAAAGAATAGGATCATTGATACTCTACAACTTCAAATTGATGAAAAAGAAAAATATCTTGAAAAGTTAGAAGGTGAAATTGTTGGTCTTAGAAAAGAGATTGAGAAAACAAAGGCTATTAATCTTAAGTTTGTCAAAGGATCTGAAACTCTGGATGAGATCATCAATGTATAGCGTTCTCCTCTAAACAAGACATGTATGGGCTTTAATGGAGAAACTTCTCAAGCATCCACCTCAAAGAGTTATCTTGATGCATCAAGAAGGAATGAGCAAAAGCACAATGGAGATCACCAAGTAAAGCAGGGACCAATTACAAACAAAGACTATCAGGCAAATCAGGGGCAATCCGTCTTAAGGATGAACAAAAGCTACAACCAGCCACAGGTAAAATCCTCTCAATTTGCTTCAAGAATGAATGACAATAGAAATTACAATCGTTTGGCCAGAAGATTTGATAACTGTAGAAATTTCTTCAATGGACAATGCTTTTCTTGCCATAAATTTGGTCACAAAGTAGCTCAATGTGTTGCATATAAAACGATCATGACTAGAGAAGCTCAAAAACAAAGAAGTATGATCGGAATTACAAAAAGGACCTATAACAACTTTTCGGTTCTTGAAAATGAAGTTGAATGTTCTATTTGCAATAACTTTGGTCATGAAGATTCTGAATGCAGGAGCAGGTTTCAACAGACAAAGGAACAAGCCTCAAGCACCAAAACATGGAGAATAAAGGAACCACAAATAGAAAGATGTGGGATAGCATTTTATGCAGAGGGACAGGAAAATCTATGGTACATTGACAATGGATGTTCGAAGCATATGACAGGTGATAAAGAAAAACTTGAATCATATTCTGCTCTAAAAAAAGGAAAGAAAGTTTCTTTTGGAAATGATACTCCTGCAACTATAAAAGGAAAAGGCAGTGCTCAGTTAAAAGAAAAGGTCAAAGCTGGAAATGTTTTGTATGTTGATGGATTGAAACATAATCTTCTAAGTGTCAGCCAAATGTGTGATCAAAGAACCGAGGTGATATTCAGATCAAATGGATGTCTTGTTCGTGATCTTGATACAGGTAAAACAGTGATCAAAGGTAAAAGAACTCCAAATAATCTATACATATTTGAAGAAGGACAAAAACAATGCTATCCGAGAAGGATGATGAGCACTGGTTATGGCACCGGAGGTTGGGGCATCTAAGCTTTTCACAAATAAGGAAAGCATGCAAATATCAGGCAGTTCGTGGTCTTCCAGATATCAAAGTTCCAGACAACACCATATGCAAATCATGTCAGTTTGGAAAGCAAACCAGAACTACCTTTCCGGAGAAGGAAGGATGAGCTAGCGTGCCTCTTGAGCTAGTACATATAGATACATGTGGTCCATTCAGGAAAAGGACACCTCGAGGAGAAGAATACTTGATATTATTCATTGACGATTTCTCCAGGTTTGTCTGGTTAGGACTTATGAAGCACAAAGATGAAGCATTCGAAAAGTTCAAATCGTTTAAACCCTTGGTTGAAAATGAATCAGGATACAAAATTAAGTGCCTTAGATCTGACAGAGGTGGGGAGTTTACCTCAAATGAATTTTTCGATTTTTGTGAAGAACATGGGATAAGAAGAGAATTCTCTACAGCTAGAACTCCTCAGCAAAATGGAGTGGTGGAAAGAATGAACAGAACTGTCCAACAAATGGCTTGTGCTATGCTTGATGAGTCTGGAACTCCCGCAACTTTCTGGGGTGAAGCAGCACATGTTGCAGTTATTATTCTCAAAAAAACAAATGTCCGAGTGAACAGCACTCAAACCCCTCATGAGCTCTGGTATGGTGAGACTCCTTCGGTAAAGCACTTCAAAATCTTTGGGAGCAAATGCTATATTAAAAATACTAATGAGCAACTTGGAAAACTTGAACCTAGAGTAGATGAAGGCATTCTTCTTGGTTATTCTCCACACAGCAAAGCATACAAGTGCTACAATAAAAGACGGAAGAATTGCTGACAGCATTGATGTAGTGGTTGATGAGAAGGGATACATTCTTAGGCAAGTAAATCATGAAGATATCGTAGAAGATGAAGGCCATCCTCAAAGACAGAATGATGAAGAAGAAGAACCTCAAGAAGAACCATAGGAGCAAATAAGGATAGAAGAGAAGACTCCATCTAGATATGTTCAGAAGAATCATCCAGAATCTCAGATTTTGGGACAGAAAGAAGCAAGTGTACAAACAAGAAGAACAATTGCAGAAGCTTCAAGCTATTTGGCATTACTCTCTTCCACTGAACCACAAAATGTGAAAGAGGCATGCAAAGATGAATGTTGGGTCAAAGCAATGGATGAAGAACTTGAGCAGATCGAAAAGAACAACACTTGGGAGCTGGTTCCTAGACCAAAGGATAAGAACGTTATAGGGACAAAATGGGTCTTCAAAAATAAATTGAATGAAAATGGAGAAGTAATTAGAAACAAGGCCAGACTTGTTTGTAAAGGGTATGCGCAGCAAGAAGGAATAGATTTTGAAGAAACCTTTGCTCCTGTTGCAAGACTTGAGGCCATCCGAATGTTCCTTGCTCTCTCAAGCTTTCAAAACTTCAAAGTATTTCAAATGGACATGAAATCAGCCTTTCTGAATGGAGACTTGGAAGAAGAAGTATACATTGAGAAGCTAGATGGTTTCATTCTTGGAAATGATCCAAATCTTGTATGCAGATTGAAAAAGGCTCTCTATGGTCTCAAACAAGCTCCAAGGGCTTGGTACTATCGTTTAGACAAATATCTTCATCAACAAGGTTTTTCAAAAGGATCAGTAGACAACAATCTTTATATAAAAGTTGAAAATGACAAATTGTTGATACTTGTTGTGTATGTAGATGACATTATCTTTGGCAGCAATGAAGAAGCTATGAGTCAAAGCTTTGCCTTGGTGATGCAGAAAGAATTCGAAATGTCCTTGCTGGGAGAACTGACATATTTTCTTGGTTTGCAAATCCAACAAAAAGAAGGAGGGATCTTTTTGTCTCAAACCAAGTATCTCAAGCAGATTTTGAAGAAATATGGCATGGAAGATGCAAAACCAGTATGTACACCCATGGTCACAGGATGTAGCCTCAGTGCAAATGATGAATCAGCAACAGTGCATCAACCAACCTACAAATCTATGATTGGAAGTCTACTTTATTTGACAGGTACCCGACCAGACATCATGCATGCAGTGGGAATAGTTGGAAGATTTCAAGCAAATCCGAAGGAAACTCATCTTCAGGCAGTGAAGAGAACCTTTAAATATCTTCAAGGGACTCAAAATTATGGCTTATGGTATCCTAGAGATACAGATCTCACACTTCATGCTTATACAGATGCAGATTGGGCAGGAAGCGTGGATGACAGGAAGAGCACAAGTGGTGGTGCGTTCTTTATGGGCTCCAGATTGGTATCTTGGTTCAGCAAGAAACAGAGTTCGATTGCCTTGTCTACAACTGAAGCAGAATATGTTGCTACTACATCTTGCTGCACTCAACTCCTTTGGATGATGCAGACCTCGCAGGCCTTTCAAATCACTTGTACACCACCTATCCCCATCTTATGTGATAACACAAGTGCAATCAGTATTTCAAAGAACCCAGTCACGCATTCAAAGACCAAGCACATACCGATCAAGTATCATTTTCTTCGGGAACAAGTACTTGAACAAAAGGTCAATTTGGAGTATGTTCCTTCAAAGAACAAGTTGCTGATATACTCACCAAACCTTTGCCCAGGGAGACCTTTGAATACCTCAGGCAAAACCTGGGGGTTGTTGATGCATCATCTTGTTGTTGAATCTCTTCTGATTGTTGGTTGTACGCAAGGTTCATCTGAAGTATATGCGTACATGTGTTTGGTTGCAGATTGGTCAAAGATCGAATGGCACAGGTTCAAGGGGAGCATATCATGCATTGTTGGCATTATGGAGGAAGTACAGAAGGAGATCATGGATGCTGGTCTGAATATTGCTACAATACGTCTCTATCTCTTTCATGGTCATGGATTATGGTTCTTCTTTGCAGATCTGGTTTATAGTTAGGGGGACCATGTTCTTAGGGGGAGCATAACCCTTTGCCCTTGATGTCAAAGGGGGAGAGTGATTGGTTGTTGTTGCCATCAAGTCCAAAGGGGGAGATTGTTGGCATTATGATACATATGTTGTACTTGATGGCAACCCACTCATCTCAGATAATAAATTATAGTGTAGAGAAAAGTTCACGCACTTATATGCAGAGAAAAGTTTATTTCATGTAGAGAAAAGTTCACGCACTTTTATGCAGAGAAAAGTTTATTTCATGTAGAGAAACGTTCACGCACTTTTATGCAGAGAAAAGTTTATTTCATGTAGAGAAAAAGTTCACGCACTTTCATCCAAGGAAAAGCGCGTATATGTTGGAGAACTTACGTTTGGTCCATGGTAGTTAGTCCTTGGTATTTGAACCTATGAGGAAAAGCGCGTATATGTTGGAGAACTTACCTTTGGTCCATGGTAGTTAGTCCTTGGTATTTGAACCTATGAGGAAAAGCGCGTATATGTTGGAGAACTTACCTTTGGTCCATGGTAGTTAGTCCTTGGTATTTGAACCTATAGTTTTTGGACCATGGTACCTCGTCAAAAGTGTTGATCTCACACACTTTCATGGTTGGTTCATGGTATTAGTCCAACAGTTTTTTTTGATCCTATGGTTTTGGCCCGTGGTATTGTCAAAGGCCTAAGACTATAAAAGAGGAAGGAGATCATTTGGCAAAGCATCTTCTGAATTATCGAATATCTGATAAAGTGCTAGACCTAGAATATTGTGATTGGGTTTTGGTGCAGATCTGGATCTGAATGAAGAAGGAACCTGAGCGTAAGGAGAAGGATAAGTTCTATTGATGGGTCAAAATCTTAAGGCTGGAATAGTGGTATCTCTATATGATTTTGATCTGTGATATGTGGCATACGCTTGATCTATAAATCTAATAATCTGGGTCTGAATTATTGATGCATGTTTTATTTTACACATGTTATGATCTGGGTATGTCTGATGTAACAACTGCAAAGTTATAAGGAAATATTTGCAGATCTGTATGCGGGTTGGCTTTGGTGAAATCAGAGATTGATGATGCAAGTGTAGTTGATGGGTTTTCGATATTCTTGGATCCAGTTTGAAAATTTATGAAAAGTGGTCCTTGAAAGAAAAGAAGTAGGGGGTTGTAGCTCTCTTCGAGGAGAGACAGGAAAACGAAAGAGAGAGTTGTAGCTCTCTGCAGGTTGTAGCCTGCGTACTGGTAAAGGACTGCGCTAGTACAAAATCATTGTAAAAGGAGTTTCTTATTAAAAGAAGATAGAGACATATTGCAGCAGGTGGTTTTCACCCACATTGGGTTTCCACCTTATATCTGGTGTTCTTTTGTGTGACTATTTTCTTTTCTTGTTCCTGCTCATTATTTTATGATTCTGACATACAAAGTAATGATCAATATTTGAAGAATTATTCAAAGTATAAATAAGGAAGATATATTGAAAAGAATTTGATAATACTGATTCACCCCCCCTCTCAGTATTATTTCCAACATCTTCCTGGTAAGGGTTCTCCATTCAACTTTACGAGCTGAACTGCGCCATCATATGTAATTTATTTGGAAATATATGGCCCTAGCCAATGCATGTGGAATTTACCCAGAAATTTAGTGAACTTACTACCATGTAACAAGAGAAGATCGTTTACCCTGAATGTGGGAATCTTCATATGGCAATCATGCCATGCTTTTTTCATTTTTTCTGTACTTGTTGATAGAATCCTGCCAAAAACCAGTCTCCTTTGAACTCCATGAGATGTGAGAGCCATTCTTCCAGGGCCTCATGATCCACCATATTCATCAAAGCTACTATGTGTAGACTAGGCACAATGTATTCCAACGACATTACGACTTCGACCCCATAGACCAATCTGAACGTCGATTGTCCTGTCATCTTCTTACAAGTAGTCCTATAAGCCCATAGCACTACAGGTACACATACATCCCAATTATTCTACTGCGTGTTACAAATATTCATCAATGTGTTCTCCAAAATCTTGTTAAAGAATTTAACTATTTCGTTTTCCTGTGGGTGATATGGTGTACTCTGTTGATGGTAGACCTAGAATTCCTTAGCCAACACATTGATCGTTTCATTCAAAAGGTGCGTATCCCTGTCGCTCATCAAAACATTCAGGCATCCAAAACGTAGCTCTTGTACAATCCTTTACTGGCTGTGCATCCACCCATCTGGTTAGATATTCTATCATAGTGATAATGTAGCGCACGCCCGTTTTCTTTCCAAGGGGCTGAATTGGTCCAATAAAGTCAATCACCCACTTATCAAATGTCGACAAAGATACGTGAGGATGTAGTTGTAGCTCATCCCTTCACAAAGGTCTCTTAGTCTTTTGACATGCATCTTACCCCTTACAGTATGCCTTGGAATCCTTGTGCAATGTCGGCCACCGTAGACCTGTGCGCATAATATTCTACACAGTTGCTTTCCCTGCATAATGGCCTCCCGCAACTTCTCCATGAGATTCAACGAGAATGTTATCATGCTCAAAATCCTACACATATCTCAGCAATATTTCATCTGCACCCATTTTCTACAAATATCCCACAATGACTGAAAAATCGGTTGCGTGCACTACTAATTACTTCTTCTGTTGACTCGTATATCCTTCTAGAGCCATCCCCATAGTTAAGAAGTGGATAATCTCTGTAAAATGGTCATCTACTACGTGCAATGCAAAGAGCTGCGCATCTGGCAACCCTTCCTCAAAATTACTAGGTTCTTCCCCTATTTCAATTTGCGATAGATGGTTAGGTGTAGCATCTAACCTCTCGGGCTTCACAATGACTTAAAACTCATACTCCTAAAATAATAACAACCATCTGCAAATCCCCCCCCCAACACATGCTTATTGACCAAGTATTTTAAGGCAGAATGATATGTATACATCTTGAAATGCCCTCCTAACAGATAATGCCTAAATTTTTGTAGCGCGTAGACCAAGGCCAACCCTTCGCATTAAGTCATCGAATAATTTTCTCGGCCTTTGATAACTTCCTACTTGCGAAGGCTATAGGATTTTCCATTTATCCTTCACCAGCCTATGTTAGCACTGCACCCAGTGCAATGCAAGAAGCATCTACATGTACATGAAACTCCTTTTTCCAATCAGGGGATACCAAGATTGGCGCAATTACCATATTTTCTTTTAATACCTCTAAACTGCGTTGACATTTTTCATCCCAATAGAATGTCACATCCTTCCTTAGTTAATTTTCCATGGGCTCAGTAATTTGAGCATAAGCTTTGATAATTTTTCTATAGTATCCTGTATGTCCCAATGTTGCGCACAGCTGTTTGACATTCCTAGGGGCCTAATTCACAATTACCAAGATCTTTTCAGGGTCCACCATCAAGCCTTACTTTCACACAACATGACCTAGCAAGAACCCAAAAGGAACACAAAATATGATTTTTTTCAAATTCAGCGCTATTTTGTATCTGCGACATGTATCCAGCATTAGGTGCAGACTCGCTACATGGTGTTTCACTAATCCAAACACTGTCTAGTCATCAAAGTACACTTCCAGAAACTTATGAATGAACTCCTTGAATGCTGTTATGACTACACAGGAAAATATCTCAGGCACATCATTTAATGCAAATGGCATAACAGTGTACTGAAATTAGCAACCCCACTCAGTTGCAAAGGTGGTCTTACTTCTATCTTCTGGGGCAATCTTGATCTGATAATACCCAGAAATTCCATCAGTAAAGGAATATGCTTCCTTCCCTCCAACATTGTCTAACATTTTATTTGTAAATGGTGTTGGAAATGGATCATGAACACATGCATCAGTAAGCTTCTGCAATTCTACACAAATCCTTATTTCACCCTTTTGTTTCTTTTCTTGGACCACGACCAAGCTCACCAAATCAAACTTCTCAACGGGTTCTATAATTCCTGCCTCCAACATTTTATCTAGCTCTTGGCGAACCTTTTCCTTGTACTTAGTATTAAGGCAATAAGGCCCTTGTTTAATAGGCCTCACGTCTAGCTTCAATGTGGTATTCATAATGCCAAAATCACCAATTATTCCCTTTAAATCTAAAAACTTAGTGGGGAATAGATCCTGGTATTCACGAATTAATTCAATAACTTTATCTACTGTAGCTTCATCCCAATAATCTCCAATTTTCGCGAACTTCGGTTCTTCTTCAATGCCAATGTTTACTTGCTTCATTTTCGAAGGTACAGATGTTGGGTTGTGTTATATTATTTCCACGACTAGCCCACGTAGTTAACCGGGAGGTTAGAGGGGGGCAGAGCCCCTCTGCATTGCGCCAATTGTGTAGTGGGGGGGGGGGGAGGGGTCATAGGGGGTTTGAGGCGTACCCATAAACCCACTTTATGGGGTCCGGGGCAGTGCCTCGAAAAATTTTGGTTTTGGACCCTATGTTAGGATGGGTGGACCCACCTATGGTTTTGTGCATGATTTTCGCACATGTTTTTGGATGCGATGGTTTTCAGTCCATGGAATTGGACGCAACGGTTTTCGGTCCATGGTATTGGATGTGATGGTTTTTGGTCCATGTGAAGGTGGGGATGTGTACTTGGCTTCTTCAAGTACACATTTAGATCATGAGGCATGGTTTATTGACTCAGGTGCATCATTTCACTTCACCTCCCATAGAGAGTGGTTTTGCGAGTATGAGAAATACGATGGTGGCAATGTCTTCTTAGGGGATGATAGGAAGGCTAGAATCATTGGTTGCGGAAAGGTAAATTTTAAGTTGCAAGGTGGAAGGGTTAGAACACTTCTGGGTGTTCTGCATATTCCTGCATTAGCCAGAAATCTAATTTCTGTAACACAAGCTGGATGATGCAGGTGTAAAAATAATGTTCGAGAAGGATACCTACAAAATGGTTCGGGGAGCACTGGTATTGATGCGGGGAGTTCAAATTGGAACTCTGTACAAGCTTCAAGGTAGCACTATTATTGATGGGTGCAATAGTTCTGTGGTTCCTGAAAGTGGAGCAGAAAATCTAGTGGTCTCTGGAGAGAAGACCATGTTGTGGCATCAAAGGCTTGGACATATTGGAGAGAAGGGCCTTCGAATACTTTATGTAAAGGTATGGTAGAAGGTATGAGTGATAGCTCTCTGGATTTTGATTTCTGTGAAAATTTTGTATATGGGCAGTAGAATCGGGTGAGTTTCCCCTCTTGTAGTAAGAGGGTGAAACATATATTAGAACTTGTGCACAGTGATGTGTTTGGACCTGTGAAGGTTCCATCACTAGGTAAGTCTGTGTACTATGTATTATTTATAGATGACTTCTCAAGGAATACATGGATATATTTCCTTAAGAAGAAATTTGAAGCCTTTGATAGGTTTAAAGAATTTAAGGCTCTCATGAAAATCAGACAGAGAAGAAGATAAAGGCGCTATGGACAGATAATGGTGGAGAGTTTTGCAGCAAGGAAATTGAAGAATTCTATAAGAAGTGTGGTATATCACGATAGAAGACTACTCCATATACACCTCAGCAAAATGGAGTTGCAGAAAGAATGAATAAGATGTTGATGGAAAGGGAAAGAAGCATGCTCAGTGGTGCCAAGTTAGGACAGGAATTCTGGGTAGAGGCGGTCGGTATTGCATGTTACCTAGTCAACAGGACACCTTCATTAGTGTTGGAGGATAAGACTTCACAAAGAGGTATGGACTGGTAAGAAACCCTCTCTTTCACATCTAAGGGTATTCGGATGTCATGCATATGTACATGTTCCAAAGGAGAAATGAACCAAGTTGGATAGTAAATCTGAAAAGTGCATCTTTTGGGGTATAAGGATGGTTTAAAGGGGTATAAGCTTTGGAACACAGTCACACAAAAGGTTGTGTATAGCGGAGATGTGGTGTTCAGAGAGGTAAAAGATGTTATTAAACATGAAGTCCAACCAAAGGAACCTAAGAAGATAGAGTTTGAGGTTAAGGAGGAAGAATCAAACTCTACAGCAGAGGAGGAATTAGAAGATAAAGAGCCACAAACTCTGGGTGTCAGAGGATCTGTTCGAAAAATAAGGTAGCTAGAAAGGTATAGTCCACGTGCTTTCTGTTCAAATTTTGCTTTTATTACTGACGATGATCAAGGAACTATGAAGGAAGCATTAGATTCAGAGGATGGCAAACTTTGGAAAGAGGCCATGGTTGATGAAATGGCATCTTTGCACAAAAATGAGGCTTGGGATCTCTTGGAGTTGTCGGCTAGAAGGAAACCCATTGGCAGCAAATGGGTGTTCAAGAAGAAGACAAATGCAGAAGGAAAGATGGAGAAATACGAAGCTCAGTTGGTAGCAAAAGGTTATTCCCAGGTGCCGGGAATTGATTTTGGTGATATTTTTTCTCTTGTTGCCAAGGTAACTTTTATTAGATTAATTTTATCTGTTGTTGCTGCCTTTTATTTTTAGGTAGAACAGATGGAAGTGAAGACAAAATTTCTTCACGGGGATCTGGAAGAGGAAATATACATCAAGCAACCTGAAGGCTTTGCGGTGAAGGGTAATAAAGAACTGGTATGCAAGTTAAATAAGTCTTTGTATGGGTGAAAACAGTCACCAAGGATGTGGTATCAGAAATTTGATACATTTATACGGGGACTTGGCTTCACCAAAAGAAAAGCAGATCACTATGTATATTTTAAATTAATTCGTGACCGTGTTATTTATCTGGTCTTGCATGTGGATGATATGTTGCTAGTTGGAAATGAAAAAGAAATTATCCAGGATTTGAAGACCCAATTGTCCTCCAAATTCGACATGAAAGACCTTGGTGCTGCAAACTATATTTTGGGCATGGAAATTAAAAGAGACCGGGCAAAGAGGAAGCTCTGGTTAAACCAGAGGAAGTATGTCAAGACAATACTGCAGAGGTTTAATATGCAGGATAGTAAATCGATGAAGGTTCCTATTCCTGTAGGTCTGAGGTTATCTGCTGAATAGTGTCCCAAGACACAACAAGAGGAAGATTACATGCCCCGTGTTCCATATGCAAGTGCAGTCAATAGCCTGATGTATGCAATGGTCTATACTAAACCAGACATTGCACATATAGTGGAACTATTGAGCAAGTTTATGTCAAAACCAAGGAAGGAGCATTGGACAGCAGTGAAGCGGGTTTTCAGGTATTTGCGTGGCATTAGTGAGTATGGTTTGTGCTACCAAGGAAGATCAGGATTGGATAGAATGTTGGATATTCGTGGCTTTGTTGATGCAAACAGGGCTGGAGATCGGGATCAGAGAAGATCTGCAAGTGGGTATGTGTTTAACCTATTTGGAAGTGCAATCAGTTGGATGAGTAAGAAACAATCTATAGTGGCACTATCAACTACAAAGGCAGAATACATGGCAGCCACGCATGCAAGCAAGGAAGCAGTTTGGTTGCAGAGATTGTGTTCAAGTATGGGGTTAGTACAGGGAGTTATAAGGATTAATTGTCACAGACAAAGTGCAATTTTCTTGGCAAAGAAACCCACATATCATTCAAAGACAAAGCACATTGATGTTCAGTATCACTTTGTGAGGGATATGATAGAAGACAAAAATGTGTTGCTAGTATAGGTGGACACTTTGAAGAATACTGCAGATGCATTGACAAAATTTGTGAGCTCTGAGAAGTTCTCTTGGTGTAGAGAGACAATGGTTATTTGAGGGCTGGAAAAATGACTAAGCTCTCTTGTGGCCCCCTGTGGAAATAAAACAATAAGTGGGAGAGTGTTGGGTTGTGTTATATTCTTTCCACAACTAGCCCACGTAGTTAACCAGCGGGTTAGAGGGGGGGCAGAGCCCCCCTTCATCGCGCCGATTGTGTAGCGGGGGGGGTCACAGGGTGTTTGAGGCATACCCGTAAACCCACTTTATGGGGTTCGGGGCAGTGCCCTAGAAAATTTTGGTTTTGGACCCTATGTTAGGATGCGCAAACCCACCTATGGTTTTGTGCATGATTTTCACACATGTTTTTGGACGCGATGGTTTTCGCTCCATGATATTGGACACGATGGTTTTTGGTCCATGGTATTGGATGCTTCGACATGTATAAATATGTATTATAACATTGAAAGGAACATAATGAAAAATCAAGCTGGTAGTCTCGGTTTTGGGATCCAGGGGAAAATCTTTGTGTATATGTGTTTTATGTGTTATGCTCTCGCATTATTTATTTTCTATGTTTTAGAATTTGTATGCAAGTAAATTCTGTACGGGGTCAAAACCTACAACAGAGATGTCCGGGTTTTCGATTTGTGGGCCTTCAACTTCGCGATGTCCTTCTGCCTCTGGAATATTTATGTTCCTTGAGTCTTCTTCCTCCTCTTCAAAGTTCGCGTTATAGAATTCATATGCATGGTACAGCTAGGTGCTCCAGTTCAGTTGGGCCATTCAATAGGATTCATCGATGTTCTGAATATACTCACTTTAATCTCTTGCAATGCTTCATCGATGCTGGAAAATACATCTTCAAAGTTGAAATTCAATAAGAAACCCTCCTTCAATACATCTCATTCTATAGTGCCATGGCAGAGCTCTATTTCAAGATACCAGTTCATGGGGATTGTATCCAAGGTATGACAAAATATGTGTACCCATTCTGGTTGTGGTTCTCTTCCCTATGCTTGGGTCCATTTTGTGAGGTGATCGAGCACATCATCCTTTCCATTATACTTCTCAATCATTCTAGTATTAGCATGCCCAAACTGTAGCTTCATCATTCTTGTGTAATATCACCATCCAAAAAAACTATCCTTATGTGTACCCCAACATTGTGCAGGTGTAGCACACAACGCCAACTCCAATGCCTGAAACGAGTGGTCCTCAGGGACTTTGTGCTCAAATTAATATAAAAATAGATATATATCATTTAAACCATCATACTAAGGTAACTTTCTTACCTCCAAGGAAATGCAGCGCAACGACTTTGTCATCATATTTCATTGCAATGTAGAAACTTCACGTAGGTGATTCTGTCAATGCTGTAATTCCTCATCAAAATCAGAGGTGCAGGAACTCTCTCGGTCCCATGCAATCTATCCATCCACCATTGGACTGATCCAACACTAATCTTGCATTGTTATCTTATAAATTTGATCTAGCTCATCGTCACTTTCTTCATAGTCACGGACTGGTTCAGTATAGTGCTCTCTTTCCGCAGCTACAACAACACTATAACCCGAAGTGATTTTCTTTCAAATGACATTGTCCTTTTCTTTAAATTAATGACCCCATTCATATCAATAGCCCAGTCGATTCCCAGGAGCGTGGGGTAAGGATTACTGTCATCGACAATTTCTATAACTTCAAAGTCTGCTACGACACTCACACCTTCAACATCAACTTCTACTCCATATAACCATCCCATGGGGATTATTTTCCATTGATTCAACATCCTGAGCTGAATCAGAGACCACTGCAACACATGCCTCCCCATCCTTTCCCATGTCTGTTTTGGTAAAAAATTCACGTCAGACCCTAGATAAAAGATGACCTGGTCCATGACATAATCCCCTATCTGCGTCTTTAGCCGCATCTCTCGCCCTATTCGTGCCATATTGTTACCAATATTTTTGACCATGTGGTGTTCATCAAGGGCCTTTTCTTTGCTGACACATTTATTTATTCATTCATGCATTCCTTCCACAACCTTGCTATCGCACAAAAACTTCATGAAAGCCTCCAAAAAAGTAGTGAGTACAGAATAAACCTTTGCAAGCACGCTGATTTCTTGCATCTTGTCCTGACTTCCTGAGGTGGAGGCCTCAGTGAAGCTCTTCTTGGATTCCATAAATTTTTCCCTAACACGATCTAGACCAAAGTCGGCATCTTTACCAGAGCTTTACAGACCCATCCATCTTCTTCAGGATGTTTACCTTTATCAACGTTAGTCGTCATTCCTCTTCTCAACACAATATTAATGCTTTGATCTTCCTCGCGGGGCTCATCCCTCATCATTTGTAAATTCTGTGTAGGTTGTTGAGGCTGCATTTTCTTCTCTTGCATATTAGCTATTAACACTAGGCATTCTTCTATAGTATGGTCGAACTATCTACAGTATTGACATGATGGGTGTGTAGGATTCTAGAAATCTCGCGCAAAGTGCCCCAGCTATCTGCAGTTGTAGCAGATAATCTGACCGCGACCTCTATGTGGTCCTCCTCCTCAGCCCCTTTCTCAACCCTGAAAAACTCAACGTGCTCCTCCAGTGCCTTGACTGGAGGCCACGTTTTTTCTTGCATACAGTAAGTAGGGGTTCTTTCCATCCTCATCTCATAACTATGACAATGGCGCTCATCGTCGCCCACAGATTTACAGAAATTATAGAACAACTACCAAGGTGTTTTTGAACAAAATTCTGAAGCAAGTGGTTGTTATCCATCGCATGTTGCCCAGTAACTTGATAAATGGCACACCATAGAGTGGCCCCCGTGCTTGGACCTACTGGGGCTTCTGGCTTCAGGGGAATTGGCTCCCACTCTGTAAGACAATTTTTCAACACGGGGCAATGATCCTTATCGTTCCCATGGCCCTTGCACTTCAAACACCAGACTTTTGCACGCATTTCAAGCTTAATTTCCTTGTCTTTATTCAAACTTTTTAATTCTAGGTGTAGGCTTGCTAATTGTGAGTGGATCTGTTGCACCCTAGGTTCATGTCCTGAATAGGTGATGTGTGGAACCTCATCATGACCTCCAATGCTTTTGCGTGTGTATCTAGCTTCTGTTGTGACAAGGAAATTCTCAAGTGGGGCAAAAGCGATGCTATAAACCACTTACGATGTTGGCTATCTGAGATCTTTATGTTAGGCTATCTAATCTGGAACTTCAACCTCTAACCAAAGTCCCAAGGCATCTCCTCAACCTTCATCATGATCTCCTTAAATTCAATCACCAAATGATGTGTGGAACCTCATCGTGATCTCCAATTCTTCTGCCTGTGTATCTATCTTCTATTGTGACAAAGAAATTCTCAAGTGGGGAAAAAACGATGTTATAAACCACTTAGGATGTTGGTTATCTAAGATATTTATGTTAGCTTGTCTAATCTGGAACTGCAACCTCTAACCAAAGTGCCAAGGCATCTCCTCAACCTTCATCATGATCTCCTTAAATTCAATCACCGACTGTGAGTCAGATTTGGGTTTACTAAACTCTTTGTTCAAAGATGTTTGAGTTTATGCTAGTGATGCACAAGGATTTTCGGTATAATACTTAATGTACCAGGTTAGCATGTGATCCTGCAATGCAGTAACCAGCTGAGCCTTCTTTATATTATCATCGGTGATTTGCTGTGTTGTCCATATAACATTTGCAACAAACCAAAACTGCTCTGGATCTTCACTTCCTATGCCCTTGAATATCAAGATCTCCACTGTGTTTGCCATGTTGCATGGTGGTGGTGGAGGTGGAGGTGTGGGTGAAGGTCTATGTGGTAGAGGTGGAGGTGGAGGTGGTGTGGATGGGTGATCTTTTCTAGCAATCCCCTGATTGATTAAATAAACAATGCTTCACAGTGTATTTTGCCCTGCCCCTTTGTCGTTGCTTGAAGGAGGTCCAATCAATTGACTATACTCCAGTCCTGATCCTTCATGATTTCTAAAGAATTTTCCACTTCGTGTAGCTCCGAACATCAAGGTAATAGCATCACCATTTTTTCACATAATATCATTTTTATCCAAGTATTCAATGATCTTAAATACTTACCTCACGATCCTTTGAAGAATCTTCTCTGCTTCTCTACATCTGACTGGGGTATCAACTACAAATTCTATAACAAAACCTCCCAAAATTTGATCTAGCCAATGATCGACGACCCGCATGATACTTTTTTTAGAGGCTTCTAGTCGCCGCACTAATTTTGGAGTCCACACTATAGGACTATCAAGCTTCCACCTTCCTTGAATATCTGTAAATTTGGCTAACCACTCATACAGTTCAATTGGGAAGGTGCAGAAGACAATTTCGTGTATCTCTGTATACATATATCTATTCAACCAATCTTCCTTTGATAGGTGTGAATGCATGTTTTCTTGCACCGCGAACTCATGAATCTTCCGATCCAACCACTTTTAAATCTCTTTGTTGGTCAAGTTCCAATGATGCGACATCACACATCTCTTTTAAGCAGATCCCCGTCTCAGCGACATAACCATTTGTTGGCTTAGGGGATCCTAACCCATGTTTAGGGTTAGTTGTGCCAGCCAACAAAACCCTACACTACTGGCCCTTTTGGCAACAACCCGCATAGTGTAGGCTACAGTCTCACCCGAAGCAGTATGGGGGGATGCAAGAACCAAGTTTCTGCATCCAGAGACTAGTGTGACATCTTCCAGTGCCTTGGATCTGCCTCCACACAGATCGATAAAATCCTAGGGCACATTACTAAAACTCAGTTAAAGCAGCTTTTAGACCTTTGCGAAGGTCCACGGCCCATCCTTACAGACCCTTAATAGACGATTTACCTACTTACGTGCCCCAAAAAGTAACCCTAGACTAGAGTTGCGTAGATTTACTTTATTCATCAGAAACATAAGAGAAATAATTTACGACTTCATAGAAGTGGATAAATATTCATTCCATTCATTATTAAGATAGATTCAAAACATTCGTGTAGTTTTTTATCAATATTTCATAAAACATGTCATTCATCGATAGAATATAAATTAAATGGATACAAATAGAAATATTTAGTAATTCTTCGGAAAACAATCTTTATTGATCTTCAATTCACAAATTACAGACTTAGAGTACCCTACACACATAGCTCCAGGGGTCTATGCACTCAATTGTGGACTCTACCTAGGCCTCCACACACTCGGTTGTGGATCCTTCTCTTCTCTACCTAAGCGTAAGAAGCAGAGCCTTCCTGCCTTAGCTTCTGCCCAAAACTCATCAATGAATCCAATTCTCTATTATTTCTCTATCAGATTATCCTTAGACTCGCTAAGACTTGAATATTTATAGACTTTTCCATACAATTCCATGGTCCACGAAACATGGGTGAATCTCAAAGCCCACTCAAAACTTTTACTTAAAACAAGTGGCTAAGCCCTTTTGACCCTTATTCATCTATGTGCTCTGGTTCCATATATCATAGAGACTTTACTACTTTTACAAAAATTGTTACAAAAAATGACTAATTAATTTCATTTTTCTCCTGGGGACCCCATCCCAACAACAATTTATTCAATTCCTTATCTTTTCTAGTGCAAATTGTTTTATATCCTTTTTAATCGGTCACATCTTTGTGACTGCAAGTCAAGAATAATTACAGTGGATACATTGGAAATTACATTATAAGTGACCCCAAACTTCTAGATAGTTAGGTTAGGAGTAGGTCTAGTTGCATTTTAGTTTACCTACATGTCCATCCTATATTCATTTCCTTCTGTTTGTCTTGTGTTTTCTAGTTTTGGTTTCACATCATGTTTTTCTTCAGCCATTTTCTGTCTTATCTTCTGGTTTTGTTTCCTTGTTGTGTGTTATCTTTCCTTTCATTTTGTGAGACCATGCATGGATATGCTCTCTTGGCTCAAAGGGAATGTGGAAAAATAGAAAATGACATTTTAACACTGCAACATTTGGATAAATCTCTGTCCTTATTCCTTGTCTTGGTTACATCTTCTGGTTGATGATGTTCCAACGGAAAATATTATCCTTGAGTTAATTAATCCTTCGAACACTACCCCATAATTCACGGATTTTCTAGACACGAATAGTGTAGGGATTAGAATGAAGTTATCATTCAAGGCTTATCATTAGAGAAAAGTTCCATGTGGAATTTCATCTCTATTCAAATCTGTGGATCTATGAAGAATTTTAGATAGAGAATATTTAGCTTGAAGACATTCTTGGAGACTTTGATTGAATCCCTTGTGGAGTGACCTTGAAGAAGGTTCTAGATTGAAGACATCACCTTGGAGACATTATTGAAGGCGCCTTGAAGGTCTTGTGAAGAGGAGGAAGAAAAGGAACAAGAATCAACAAAAGAAGAGGATATACATTAGTGGCATTATGACTAATGTGTTGTCCTTGATGGAAACCTACTTGATGTGTTACCTTTTGATGGCAACCTACTTGATGAAGATTTCAACAAGGTACATCTACATGTGACAAAAAAGGAATATCATTCCAAAGATAGAGGAATGATAAAGATGAAGTTTGAAGAAGTATACAAAGATTTGGTGAAGCAAAGTCGTGTATACGCGGGTTCTATGATGAGAAGTCATGTACATACTCAGGTTTGGTGAAGAAAATTAGTGTATACACAGGTTCTATGAAGAAAAACCATTTACACATGTGGGTATGAAGAATAAAAGGTGTGTACATATTCTGCACCATGGTATTCTGAATACTAAGGGTCTTTGCCATGGTATTGAACCGAACAATGGTTATTTGATCCCATCCAAGAATACAATTGGCATTAATATGGTATTGACCTGTGGTATAGTCTAAGGGATAAACTATCTAAGGAAATGAAGATCAAATGTCTGTGGTGTGAAAGTGATGAATATTTCAATAATAGTTAGATCTGAAGCAAGTATGCATGTAATGGGATCTTAATGATTTGCTTGATCTAAAACTACAATTTCACCCGAGAATTTGATGATGGATCAGATCCAATAGATCTGAAATGAAAATTTTGATTATGAGTTGATTTAATCAATAATGATAGTATCTTGATGTGTGATTGTTCTGTGTATGCTGAGATCTAGGTATGTCTCAAGTAATTGCAGATCTGTACATGGGTTAGATAACCTGAAAGCCATGTACACACGTGGGTTTAATACTGGTAAGTCACGTATATATTCAGATATATACACGAGTTTGTTTCCTAAAAAGTGCGTATACACATGGAATTGTTTTGAGGAAAGTGCATACATAAGCTAGGGTTTTGCTGAAAAAGATATCTGATCAGTCTAACTAGTCTTGTTGTGTTTCTCTTGTCTGACAATGAGGTATTAATTGATGATATGCACTTAAAAGTGATTTTTTGATTAAGGATTGACTGATTAAATAATGATGAAGCTACTGGTTGTTTGTGATTGAAGATCAGTGAAAGTTCTATGATTATGTTAGAATGATGCAGTGGATTTGTGTATCATTCAATGTTTATTTTAGAGTGACAATGGTTCAATTTCAGGGTTCAATGTTTTGAGATTTGTACATGAGTATGCTTCAAGGAAGTCGCTTATACACACGGCTTTGTTACAGTAAAGTAGCGTATATATTCTTATAGTTTATTGATCTAGGCTTTCATTTGATTCAGTAAGTTGATGCAATGTTTGGGTTCGATATTAGTATTCCAGTCACAATGATCTACTCTTCTGGTTGTTTGAGAATAAGTTGATTGATTTGGGTTTTAGTTGATTCAGGGATTGGTTGATGCAGTTGGATTAAAGATTGGTTGTTTCAGTTGATGATTTAGTGATTTGTTGTAGTGATTAGATTCAATTTAGATATTTGGTTTTGGGCTTAAATGATGATAGTGGGTCCAGTCTAAAAATTTGGTAAAAAGTGGCCTACAGTTGTGATGTTTTGTAGCAGGTGGATCTAGTATGAAAATTTGTTAAACGTGGTCCACACAGGTGTTGAGGGTTAGAGCCTTCAATGAGGAAGTTGAATCTTCCTTCCATTGGTAGCTGGTAAATCAGATTAGGGGGTTGGAGCACCCTTCCGGTGGGCACAAACAAGATCAGAGGGTTGAAGCTCCATTCTATTGGGTGCTAGAGAATGAGAGAATTTTGTAGCCTTCTGCAAGTGGGTGCTTGCATGTTGGGATGAGTCTGCACTAGTACAATATTGTAAGAAGTTTTTCTTTATAATAAAAAAAAGAGAGAGATGACAATAGTAGGGGTTTTTCCCACATTGGGTTTCCACTTAAAAATCCTAGTGTTCATGTGTGTTGATGCATTTCTTATGTGTGATGGTTTATTTTGTTCCTACTACACATGGTTACGATTTAATTAATGATTACTGAGTTATTGATTCATTGGCTCAAGTTAAAAAGATGATGAATTAATTGAAAAGTAAAGTTTACTAGATATACGTTACTTGTCTACATAACAGTCATGTACATATGTGGTTTCCCTTCAGTAAAGTCGCATACATAAATATGGATATGAAATTGAAAAGTTTAATGATTTGAAAATACTAATTCACCCCCCCTTCTCAGTATTTTTCCCAATAATAGTTATCAGAGTAGGTCCTTTAGAAGAAGCTTGTTCGCTTAAAGGAAGATTCATTAGGATGAGTAGTCAAGAAGGATTATTTTCTGTCATGCCACATATATTTAATGGAACTAAATTTATCTTTTAGAAAGTTAGGATGAGAGCATACTTGCAAGTACTAGGAGATGATTTATGGGAAACCATTCAAATGAAATATCAATACCCAACCTCCATTCCCACAGATACTGTAGGAAATAAATAGTATGAAATCAATGCAAAAGTTGTAAATTCCATCCTCGAAAGTCTTGCCAAGTTTGAGTTTGTGAATGTAATATAGCTGAACACAATAAATGGAATGTGGGATAAGATTATCCAAATTTATGAGGGAAAGCACAAAAAATGAATGATGATGAAATAGTTACAACATTTTTTCTTAAAGTAGATGAAATTTTAAATTCCATGAGAAGCCTTGGTGAAGAAATAAAATATGCTACTATTATTGAAAATATTTTGAGATCACTAACTTCGAAGTTCAATTCCAAAGTCTCCATTATTGAAGAAATGAAGAATCTAAAAAGTCTTACACTTGATCAACTCCATGGAATATTGACAACATTCGAGATGAGGAAAGGTGGTCCTTCAGACATGAGAGAAGGAGCCTTCAAAGCTCTTTCAAAAGGAAAGGAAAAGGAAGAATTAGGTTATGTATTAGGAGAAGAAGAGGCAAACTTCATAAAGAAACTCCAAGTGGGTTCTGGAAGATTCAAAGGTAAGCTTCCCTTCAAAAATTTTGCTTGTGGTAGAGTTGGTAATTACATCTCTAAGTGTCCCTATGGAGAAATCATGAGAAAGGGAAAGAAGCTGCAAAAATGAATAAGAGAAGGTTTGAAAACAAGTGAATTTTTTATACACATGAAGATAGTGATTGTCTTTCAAATGGTGAAGAAGGTGAGTACAATCAAGAATGTCAATTACTTATGGCATTTTAAATATAGAAGTAGTCATGAGTTTGATCGTCTAGAAGAAAAGGATATTTTTATTGAAAAATTTGATAGGGATATGTCATATGTAGTGATCGTTACAAATGTCAGCAAATATTCATGATTGGGAGAAACTCGTTTTTTATTGATCAAGCATGAAGAAGACGGTAATAAATAAACATCATGTATGGGATATTGTTCTAACTGTGATCCATTTTCTTTTCTATGCAATAATGATGGTGATGATGACAGTGAAACAAATAAACTTGCACTTATGGGTAAAAGTGAAAGTAAGCACTCTAAAGATAAAATAGATTAAAAAATGATGCTTCTGGAAGCAAAAGATCAAGGAAAGTTAGCAAGAATGGACAAGGCATATGTGCCTATGTTGAGCAAAAGATAATTATCAACAATAGAAAGAAAATATGAAGTATAATCTAATTAATCTTAATGTCTGGTATCTAGTGTGAAATGGCTACACCAAGATTCCTCCTTGAGATAAGGAAGTGAAAAAGAATAGTATGGCTTTGAGTGACATCTTTTGTAGCATGTATGATTCAAAATTAAATAAGACTATGCATTACACAACTACAAAGCAATTGTGGGATAAGCTACAAGCAATCCATGAAGAAGTTCCAAAAGAAGATTCATCATCAAGTGAACTAAAAGGTAATCCTATCCCTAACAATGTGTCCAAAATGTCAGACGGAGTTGTTGATTCAAAAGAAGAGAGGTTAGAGGAATTTTTTTGTCTTAGAAGAAAAATTGATGTTGCTTTGAAAAATATTGTTAATCTTAAATATAAGTTGTTGACATATGATAACAAGGATCTTGTTGGTATGGTATCTAAACAATATTGTGAAGGTCTTGAAGCTGAGATCGTCTCTCTAAGAGAAAATATTGGAAAATTAGATAAGTGGAATGAAGAAATACTTCAAGCATTTGAAGAACAAGAAAATATGATGAAAGAAGAGATTCTAAAATTAAAGCAAAAACTGGAGGAAGGAAGAAGGGTTGAAGAAGTTATGAAGAAGCAATATCTAGAAAAGGAGAAGCAATATTAGGTTGAGGTAAATATCCTAAAAGGTATATTAGAGGAAAAATATAAACATTCACAATTTCAAGATAGTACTAATCTTTTGGATCATATTCGTAGTATTCAAAGGTCTCCCGCCATCAAATCTGGTCTTGGTTTTCATGAAACTATTGAAGGAGAATCTATTTGACATGTTGATGCAAGGAATTTAAAGAGTAACAATGCAACACCTAAGATAAGAAGTCAATCTGATCAAGAAGCAATGAAATTGAACCTTCAAAGAAAATCCTTTACTCCTAATTGTAGAAATGTTAATCGATTCTCTCCTCTGACAAATAATGTTGAATGTTCTATATGTCATAAATATGGACACGTTGCAGCCCATTGTAGAAGTAGACTGTTTCAAGCTAATAAATGCCTGACATAAAGATCATCAGCTTCCAGGTACTTTAAGGGATATTATTTTTCTTTCTATATATTTGATCATAAAGCCATTGACTGCAATAGAAGGAATATGAAACATAAATATTATGATTCCTCGATGCATATAAAATTTTATGCTTGTAACAATTTTGGGCATGTAGCAAAGGAATGGAACAAAACGCTGATGGATCGTTGCAGACAACACGGTAAGCAACCAGATAATAATATTGATGTGAGAAGACCTGAAAAAGATAGATCCACCAACATTTCTCATAATAAGAAGAAAGAGGAAGAACATATAAGGTGTGGTATTTATCTCTGCTCATTTAAAGAAGAAGATGAATGGTACATAGATAGAGGATTCGCTCATCACATCACTTGAGATAAGAATAAGATGGAGTCTCTCAAGAAAAACCAATATGATAATGTTATTCTTGGAACTATTGTTTTAGTGAAAGTTCTGGGAAAGGGTAAAGCTGAAATTAATAACATAGAGGAGAAGTTGATGCTTTATTAGTTCAGCAGATAAAGCGGAAAATTCTAAGTGTAGTTTAGATGGCAGATAAAGGGAATATAATTGTGTTTACATCAACCAAGTGAAAGATTATGGATGAAGAAACTGGAAAAGCCATAGCAAGAGGATATAGAAACCCAAAAAAATTATATGTGCTTGAAGAACGAAATTCTCGTAGATATGAGGAGGATTCAGACTCAAAGTAAAATGAGATGGTTCCCATTGCAGTCCATTATTCTTACAAGAACACTTCTAACAATGACTACAGAAGTGATGTGAGGTACTCGAAATCATGAGATCAGAAGATGATTATCACTTCCTCGGGATCAATTATGTATAATCTTAGGGGAATTAATACATGTTTTGTCTTAATGATGGTTGCTATGATATTAATGATAGCTTACATTACTGGCAGTGCATCTGATGTCATAGAAGTGAACTGATACAAATAGTAAAGGCTCAGGGGGGAGTTGAAGTTAAGAAGTTTGAGTATTTTATTTCCTGTACATTGATCGTATGAATACTAGTCACGTATATATGTGATTTTTGAACTAAATAGTCATGTATATTTTTCTATGATGAAGAAACAAGATACAATTTTGCTTGCTTGTTCTAGAATTGGTAAAGTACAATCTGCAGATATGGCATAGGTTTAGGGGGAGCATTTGTTATGCTTCTAATAATGCATTGTTGGCATTATGTTTTCTTTCAGATTCCTTCATGCATAATTATTCTTGTCAATGGTAATGATTCTTATGTTGTTGAATTTCTTCAATGATGATGCATGAGTTGTGGAAAGAATGTGTAGATCTTGATATCTCATGCTATAATTATTTGAAGATAATGTTGTTATCATGGATGAAGCCTATGGGATGAGTAGTTGATAATGATGTCTACATGAGTTGCATATTGGTGAAATAAGGTCTTAATGAATGGTGTTGGTGTGATAATTCTTCTTGTATGAATAATTTGGGCCAAGAGAATGATATTTCTAAGACATGGTTATTGATATGCTAATGCTACATCTGTTGGACGATTCCTGGAAACATGGAATATTTTAATGATGTTGATGAATGATGCTACACTCCCCTATATTACTTTATGTTGATATGCTTGGTTCTCACTTATGTGGTTATTGCTCCATACCTAGTCACAAGTTAATGATATTGAAGCTACATTGTCCTATCTTGTATATTGATGATGAGTTGCTTCCATTAGATGCTTATGGTATAGGTCCTATATGGTATATGATATTTCTTGACGACTATTATGATATTATTGAGGTCTTTGGTCTTTTTTATAAATGTCATATCCGTCATTTGAGTTAAAGGTCATGTAAAGGCCTATGATGTAATCGTTTCCAAATTTAGTCATGTATGGACTATTGTGGTCAAGTCTTTTTGGGCATATGATGTAATTTGTAACCCCACTATGATTAAGTGGTTGATGTAATAACGAACTAAACCCACTATGATTGGTTGATTGATGTAAATTTGAGTCCTTGGTGATAGGAAAAGTCATATTCAGTTGAGTCATAGAGTCATGTACTTCATTGTACACCCTTCAGAAATTTTAGCATGTGCTCAGGGGGAGCATGGTCAGTATTCAGTGTCAAGGATAATTTTAGGGGCGAATGTTCGCCCTCTGGCGAAATTAAGGGGTTTTAAATTTTTAGTGGGCGAATATTTTGTATCATAGTACATTTTTACAAATCACCTCAAATAGCCCACCTTATTTTAAGGGAGAGGGTAAAAAAAGTAAATTTAGCCATTGAAATTAGGACTTACAACCTTCCATTCACCCATTTTCAAGAATAGGTTTTATTTAAGTGAATCCTATGGGCCAAATACCATATTTATAAAAGAAGTATGGTAAATTAATAAAAATATAAATAAATGAGAGGTATGGTAAATAAATAAAACATTTTTTATATTTACTCCATAAGTCACCTTATATACATGTAAGGGTGTAAACATATAAAAATATAAGTAAAGTGGAGGTATGGTAAATAAATAAAACGTCTTTTTATACTTACTCAAAAGGTATGGTAAATAAATAAAAATATAAATAAACTAGACGTATTGTAAATAAATAAAACCTCTTTTTATATAATTTAGTCCATAACCCTTGTTCTATTTATGAAGACTCAAGAAAGAGGTTTTATTTAAGTGAATCCTATGGGCCAAATACCATATTTGTAAAAGAGGTATGGTAAATTAATAAAAATATAAATAAACGAGAGGTAAGGTAAACAAATAAAACATTTTTTTTATATTTACTCCATAAGTCACCTTATATTTACGAACACTCAAAAAATGGGTTATATTTAGGTGAAACCTATGGAAAAAATACTATGGGACAAATACCATGGACTAGATTGTTATTAATACCATGCAAAAAACCATTATTAACCCTAATATTAGAATTAATAAAAATAAAAATGGCACATGGTATTGACCCATGGTATTCACCAAAATGGCACATGGTATTGACCCATGGTATTCACCTGGAATGTAGCCTAGCATATGCTAAGATTCACTAGGACTTTATAAAGTTTTATTATTTAGTGAAAGACTCGCCAAGATCTTACAAGATTTTATAATTGAGTAAAATATTCGCCATGCGTGGTGAGAGATTCGCCAAAAAATTATATATACGTATTATATTATTGATAAAATCGCCTTCCATTTTTCCTATATATCATGGACATTCGCCCATTTATTATATTTATAAATTTAGGGGGGTTCTTAAAATGTTCCCTGTTCAGTGTTCACACTTAGTAGTTTAGATCTACACCGCTTAAGAGAGAAGCATTCATTCATAATTGGGCAGCCCTTTTCCCTTGATTTCAAAGGGGGAGAGTAAATTGGTGTTTGAAAAGATGTATATTACAAGTATGTACAAGTGGTGGTGACCAAACACCAAAGTGGTTGCCATCAAGTCCAAAGGGGGAGATTGTTGGCATTATGACTAATGTGTTTTCCTTGATGGAAACCTACTTGATATGTTGCCTTTTGATGGAAGCCTACTTGATGAAGATGTCAATAGGATACGTCTACAGGTGACATAAAAGGAATATCAATTTAGAGATAAAGGAATGATAAAGATGAAGCCTGAAGAAGTATATGCAGGTTTGGTGAAGCAAAGTTGAGTATAAGCAGGTTTTATGAAGAAAAGTTGGGTACATACTCAATTTTGGTGAAGCAAAGTAGTGTATACAAAGGTTTTGTGAAGCAAAACCACGTATACAAATGGATATGAAGAAGGAAAGGCGCATACATATTCCACACCATGGTATTCCAAATACCAAGGGTCTTTACCATGATATCAACATATGGTACTGACATATGATATTGAGACTAGAAATGGATATCTGATCACATCCAAGAATACCATTGGCACTTGTATGGGTTTGACTTGTGGTATTGTCTAAGGCCTAAGCTATATAAGGAGATGAAGATCAAAGTGTTAGTGGCGTGCAAGCGATGAATATTTCATGAATAGTGTAATCTGAAGCAAGTATGCATGTAATGGATTGTAAATGATTTGCTTGATCTAAAACTACGATTGCACCCAGGAATTTGATAATGGATTAGATCCAATAGATCTGAAATAGCAACTTTGATTATGGGTTGATTTAATTGGTAATGATAGTTTCTTGATGTGTGATTGTTCTATGTATGCCGATATCTAGGTATGTACGAAGTAATTGCAGATCTATACGCAGGATAGATAACCTGAAAAGCGCGTACGCATGAGGGTTTAATACTGTTAAGTCACCTATATATTAAGATTTATATGAGGTTTTGTTTCCTAGAATCCATGTATACACACGTAAGTATTTTGAGAAAAGCGCATATATAAGCTAGGATTTTGCTAAAAAAGATGTATGACCAATCTGACCAGTCTTACTGCATTTTTGTTGTCTGTCAATGAAGTCTTACTTGATGATCTAGACTTAACAGTGATGTTCTGATTAGGGATTGATTGATTGAAGAATGATAAAGCTACTATTTGTTTGTGATTGAAGATTAGTGATGGTTCTGTGATTATTTTAGAATGATGCAATGGATCTGTGTATCATGCAGTGTTTATTTCAGAGTGATAGTGGTTTAGTTTCAGGGTTCAATGTCTTGATATCTATACGCGAGTGTATTTCAAGGAAGTCGTCTATACAAGCGGGTTCACTACAATAAATTAGCGTATATAATATGATAGTTTATTGATTTGGGATTTCATTTGATTCAGTAAGTTGATGCAGTGTTTGGGTTCAATATTAGTATCCAAGTTATAGTGATTTAACTATTCTTGTTTTTTGAGAATAAGTTGATTGATATGGGTTTCCGTTGATTCAGTTGGGTCAAATATTGGTTGTTTCAGTTGATGGTCGAGTGATTTGCTGTAGTGCTCAGTTTCAATTTTGATATTTGGTTTTGGGCTTAAATGATGATAGTGGGCCTAATATAAAAAATTGGTCAAAAGTGGACTACATTTGTGATGTTTTTTAGTAGGTTGATCTAGTATGAAAATTTATGAAATGTGGTCTGCAAGGGTGTTGAATGTTGGAGCCTTCAATGAGGAAGTCGAAGCTTACTTCCAGTGGTAGTTGGTAAATCAAATTAGGGGGTTAGAGCTCCCTTCCAGTGGGTACCAGTAAATAAGATCGGGGGGTTGGAGCTCCCCTTCTAGTAGGTGCTGGAGAATGAGAGAAGGTGGTAGCCTTTTACAAGTGAGTGTATGCATGATGGTATGAGTCTACACCAATACAACATTGTAAGAAAATTTTCTTTATAATAAAAAGAAGAAAAAGACAGAAACAACGATGATTTTTCCCACATTGGATTTCCGCCTAAAAATCATGGTGTTCATGTGTGTTGATGTATTTGTTATGTGTGATGGTTTATTTTGTTCTTACTGCACATGGTTATTGTTTAATTAATGATTAATGAGGTAATGATTCACTGTCTCAAGTTAAATAGATGATGGATTAAATAAAAAGTAAATTTTATTGGATGTATGCTAGTTGTGTGCATAACAATCGAGTAAATATGTGGGTTCCCTTCAGTAAAGTTGCATACATAAATTTGGATATGAAATTGAAAAGTTTAATGATTTGAAAATACTGATTCACACCCTGCCCCCTCCCAACTTAGTATTTTTCCCAACATACACTATGAACCAAACCAAGAGAAAGAAGAAATGAATCCAACTATATGTAATGCATTTACTTGAATTACCACTCCCCAAAATATCAAGATAGAATAATATATCAAGGATAAAAAAGTAATGGTGTTGATTGATTCGGGTAGTAGCCATAATTTTATTCATTCTAAGCTACCAAGGAATTGAATTGCTTTCTATATCTAAAAAAAAAGTGTCAAGTGATGGTTACAAATGAAGGAACTATAAATTTCTTAGGGAAGTGCCATGATATCAAACTAACCATAGGGGAATATCTATTGAATTTTCCAATGATTTCCGTTCCAATGTGTGGTGCTTATTGTCTAGTCAATTTAGCGTCTTAAATTGCTCTACATAAATTATCAATCCGGGTATCATAAACTGATGAAGTGTGGTGCACCACATGTGCTTAGTTAACCCTTTTTCTTACTTCATTGTTTTATAGTTTATGTTGTTTTTGGGGGATTTGTTTCTTATGCTTAAGGAAATTAATTGAAGAAATAAAAGCTATGCTTATAAATGAAATCTATAAATGTTAATGGACAATTAACTCTAATGACTTCTAATGTTAGAATCTAATTTCTAAAGAAAGGAGAAAATGAAACAAATCAAAACTTTGAACAGTTAGATTAATCTAAATTGGAAAAATATCTATGAAATGAAAGCAGAAATGATAACAGCTAAATGAAATCCAAGAAAGCAAAAATAAAACTAATGCAATTAAAGTAAAGGCAACTAATGATCAACAAGTAATCTCATCTATAAACATAACACTTCTCCAATTAGTCTTGAAGATCAGTCAACAGCTAAAGTCTCTGGAAATATTAGCTTATAACACGAGAAAATGCTATCTAACTGTAAACTAATGAACAACAAGTAAACTCATTTATAAACATATCACTTCGCCAATTAGTCTTGAATATCAGTCATTAGCTAAAGGCTCCGGAAATATTTGCTTATAACATGAGTGACTATGTTAAGAAAGAAAAGGTACTGAACAGTAAGAAAATCTCATTCATAAACTCAATATTTCGCCAATTAGCTTGAATTCATCAACTAAAGGCTCCGGAAATATCCATTTACGTAATGAGTGACTAATCTAATAGAAAATAACAAGAAACATGTAAAGAAAAACTAATATATTGTGTGCTCTAATGCTCCAAGCACCAATTGGAAAATAGGAGGACTACTTTCTTGGACTATTTTGTTAAGCATATATTACACAGTTAGATAAATCTACAATCAACTGGTTGAACACACTTGCATGAATTAAAATTGCATGAATGGAAAATCTAAACTATCAAACTTGAAAGCAATAAAATGACATACTTGAATGAAATCAAAGTAAAACTACAAAATAAAATATACTCTACCTTACATTCTAATATGCTCCATGACATCTACTTCACATCTCCTTCCATGTTGAGAACATCAAAGCTTTATTCAAATTCTTCAAAATTACAAAGTACAACAAAGCTCTCCAAAGCTTTCCAAAGCCATCAAGGAAAAACTACAAGCTCCAAGCTACAAAAGCTAAGACTAAAAATCTCAAAAGCTACCAGCTAACAAATGAAGGAGAGAGATCTCCTATTTATACAAAAATATGAGAAGTCATCTCATTAATGAGAGTCCATGAATCTCTCCCTCTACCTCTAGAGTCTTAATCAAAATAGGAAATGATAAGACACGTCTTCTTAGAGTTTCAATACAAATAGGAAATGTGACACATATCCTCATGATCCCATGATCCTCTCCATTCAAATTCGAATTTGACCTTAGGGTGCCACATAAAGGTCTTCAAGAAGCCTCCTTTTGACCTACACATGTCAACAATATCAACCCACTTGTTAGGTATAAGAATATGCACATTATTTTCTAATTTTTAACCACAAATTCACTTAAAAAGACTAAGAATCAATAAAGTTTGGAAAAACATAAATTTGACCCAATGATAATGACAGTGAGTTGAATGTAGTGTTATGATAGTGAAATGGAGGTGAAATGGAGGTGATATAATGGACATAATAGTGAAAGTGTAATGAAAATGAATGACAATTTCAAGATCCATCATATCCCCCAACTGAAGCTATTGCATGTCCTCATGCAATATATATTACATTAATTATTTTGATCCTTGAGCTTGGCTTAACTTTGCATGATATCAATTAATAACTTCATACATATGCAAAGTGTTTTACTTGAATTGCAACATGGTTGGTTCTTGTGTTACAATCATATTTTGTTGTTGCATTCTATTTTGATATTTGAACATTGCATAATGATAATTTGATTTTTTTTTTGCAAAGTATATCTTTATTGGATTGCATGATGGTTGGTTCTTGTGTGACAACCATGACTATGTTTGTATCCAGTTATCCTTTAAGCAGTTTGAAAAGCCATTGTATGCTCATAATAACAATTTAATGGTTAATATATTTTGGAAGTATGTGGGCTTCTGAATATGATATGAACATGGCAAGATATGAATATGAATGTATCCCCCCCCCCAACTGATAGTATTGGCAATTTTATGAAATGAGGAAGAGAAATGTTTTTCCAACAATTATTATTCTAGCTTTTTATAGAATTCTATGGTCAAAAGTTAGAAAATGACGTACCTTAACTTACCCTTTGAAATGGATGAGTTATATGTGTGGTGGCTTCAAAATTATGATCATAATCTTCTTCACGTGGCTGGACAAAAATAGTCATGGATAAAATAGTCAAGATGACTTTTTATTGCTTCTACTAAAACTTGTTGAATAGTGCTGGTCTGTTTTATATCTACTCCAAAATGCTGAAAATAATAGTCTTCATGTCTTCAAAACTCATTAGCACAATTCCTACTATGTGAAGAGATGTTTTGATGTTGAACATAGCAGGAATTTTTTTACTTAGTGTCCATTAATGGATGCCACTAGTCAACACGAGAACTCTCACCATTGATGGAAATGAGAGTCAAGATGCCCAAACACATCTTGCTAGGTACGAATGAATTTTCCGATGTCGAGTCACCTAGAAGATCTGATGAACAAGGGAAATTGATGTATTCCCATTGTTTTTCGGCATGAGGACTTGCCATTAAGGCATGCAAACTTCAAGGTGTCTTTACAAGGAACTTAGACTCAAAGGACTATGGACTCAATAACTTACATTGAAGCAAGGCTTATTTGCAAAATGAAAATGATAGTAAAGGGAAGATGAAAATGGAAGATGGCAGTGCAGTGTAGAAATGGCAATGGATAATAAGCATGTAAATGGGCCTCTTACTTTTATTTGTGGGTTATGAGTGGAGAAAAAGTAATGGAAAGTGTATATGAATGTAAATGGAAAATATGAAGGGAAATGAGGTGAATGGTTTATTATGAGGTATGGATGTGATAGAGAAAATAGTATTTGAAAGTTTTGCAAGTATTTGGATCTGACTTTGCATTAGCATATTTTCCTCTTTGTTGTGATCATCCTCTTATGAAACAAATTGGTCTCTTAGAAAGACACTATTCACTTGTAGTCATTTGTCCTTCCTCTTGGAACCTGCAAAAAAACTAATACTTCTTCTGCAATGGAATGTAAGATTATCAAAGGAGAGAAGTGATCAATCTCTCTAGTTATGATATTTACACACAAAACTAAGAATTTGTATTAATGAAACAAGTTCTCAAAGGAAAATCAAAAGAATTTATACTTGCTTTGGAATTAGTGCCTCAAGTTGAATGTTTCTTATTTTCAGCAATTTATTTCATTATTAACTATTTAAAGATCTGATGATAGATTTCTCATTGGGTAGATCTTGTCGAGATCTTTCCATTGACACTTGAATCATCAAAATCTGATTTCGTATGAGAAAGTTAGGCTGATTTAAACAATGAGGTTTTTGAGCTGCAAATTGATGTTTAGCTGCGGAATTAGATCAGCTGTGGAATTGGAGAACAACTGCGGAATGTAACACAATTTCTGGAGCTAAAAATATTAAACAGAAAGTTAGCTATTCATGTTTCATCATTAGTCCAAAATTAATCAATGCCTTCAGAAAAGTGAGCTAATAACTTATTCATTTCATTGATTCAAAATTGTTTTTTTTTCTTGACATACGGCAACTTAGTGTGGCGACTTAGTGATAACACACACCTTGACTTCCCTTTGACCGAGGTCTTTGCATCGATTTGGATCAAATGGATAGGACACCATCCATGTACAGACATTTTCCCAGCTACCCATGTGGCTCGTTTCGTCTCTCGACACCTGTAACCTAAAAAAGTATGCAAATGGCTGCGGAATTATCGGTTAGCTATGGAACAAAGCTGCATTCCATAGCTAAAAGACAACCAACCATTAGTTTTGAAATTTGGTATGTACAGAGGATTATTCTACAGACCAACTACTGCAACACTCGAACTTGTTTTGGAATTGACAATTCTCAAGAAACCATTTCCAAAAATTTTCATAGTTGTTGAATGGGATAGCCATGGTATTTTACATTTCCTTTAATAGAGTTTAGCTGTTTTTGGTTCAGGCATGCATATATTGAGCCATAGCTCATGTTTAAGACAACTCCCAGGAATATCAAGGCAAGGATTTTGAAAACCAACAACACCAACTACCTGCATAAAATTCATTCCACTCCTTGGCATACGCAAAGTAGCCCACTCCCATAAGATCACACCAAAGCTAAAACTCTGCAATGTGGAAATAATTCAAGAGAAGAGTCTTTGGATACTAGCCGTAACTGAAGTACAAGTCAGGAGAGAAACTGTTAGTCATTAAAGTGAAGATTAAATGCCAGCAGACAAGAATGGGGCATGGGGAAAAAATAAAATGAAATGTCAGCACACAAGATTGAGGCGTGGCGTAAACAACAGACTGTTCATCAATTTAATTTCTTTTTTTCTCTCCCGTGGCATGCAAACACGGGCTTCAAAGAACTGAAAAAATCTCCCAAAAATCTTCAAATTTATTAAAACGATTTCTGGGTTATCTAATTGACCATGTTTCCGAAAACACCCATGTTTTATTTTTCCCTAATTTGTCTTCCTTTGGCTGGATCGTGCAGTTGAAGATTGACATTTTTGTTTGTTTTGCATTTTTGTGGATTAACGTTTTTACTGTTCTACATTTTTATGAATTGCTGCATTCATCTTTTTGGTTTGATTTGCTGTGTAATTGACTTAGTTGTGCTTGTCACTAATGGTGGTCCACCTTCATGGAGAAGAATTGAACGGTCCACAAATTGATTATGCTGATGGTCCATAAAAAAACGAATGCACAGAGATAGAAGAAGAACAGTATGCAATGTTGTTGCATATTGAGGAGAAGACGGATGGTAAGCACTGCTGCTTCTCTCTCTCATTTCAGAGCATGTGATGTTTCAATTATCATTGATTATGATGTGCATGAGGCTGTTCCCACTATTGTCCACTACAGGCAATCTCTGGTATTTGGTCAATAATCTAGCTGCATCCTCAAGGTTGATGGATTCACGAACAACAAGTGGTGAAGATGTCATCACCTCAACAACAATCTTCTCATTAGTTTTGTTTAGTAATTGTTGTAATTCATTAAAAGCTTTCCCATACGAGTATGATACATGATCCAGATGAATGCAAATGGGTTTATTACAAAGGGTTGTAGATTTTTACTAACATTGGCCTGTTGCTGCTGATTACAAGAGTCAGGCAAACAACTAGAGGAGGCTATTGCAGGTTTTTTTTATTTTTTAGTTATGATTTTGCAGGTTTGTTTCAAAGCCAAAGCTTAAACATGAATGTAGATTTTCTATTGAGGCCATAGTGGAAACTTGGATTGGAGATAGCCAATGGTTGTTTCCTTCTTCTTTTTTTTGTCTTCGAAATTGTGAAATTTTATAAAAATTATTAATGGTTTTCACTTTCAGGCAGCAAAGACTTCAAGGTAAATATGCTAAAAACAAGACTTTGACTGAGGTCTTAAGCTGGTTTTTTATTGATCTAAGTTGGGTGACTAGGATAGAATCCATGTCGGGATGATTCTGGAGATGCCCATGTGGTCAGTTTCTTCATTGGATGCATGTAGCCTTCTAAACCTTGAAAATAGCCGCTGAATTCACAATTAGCTGCGGAATATGGCTGCATTCCGTAGCTAATTTGAAAAATCTTATTAAAACATGACACACTGTTTTGAGGGTCACTACAAACCATAACTAGTCAATATTGGATAGTTGAACCTATCGAAGCAGTTGGATTATTTTTATTTTTTTTCATTTTTATTAATTATTTTGAATCAAATGAAATGATGAAGTTTATTTTGTCCCCTTTTTTCTTTTTTCTTTTTTTAACATAAAAATTATTTTTCTAATCCTCCAGATCACACAAAGTGCAGGAGGAGAGCATACTCAAGAAATTATTAATTTTTTTTAGATGTAAGAAATAAAGTCTCCTAATTACACTTCCCCGACAATGACGCCAAAATGTCTAGTCAATTTAATGTCTTAAATTTCTCTACATAAATTATCAATCTGGGTATTGTAAACTGATGAAGTGTGGTGCACCATATGTGCTTAATTAACCCTTTTTCTTACTTCGTTGTTTTATAGTTTATGTTGTTTTTGGGGGTTTTGCTTCTTATGCTTAAGGAAATTAATATAAGAAAGAAAAGATATGCTTCTAGGTGAAATCTATAAATGTTAATGGACAATTAAATCTAATGACTTCTAATGTTATAATCTAATTTCTAAAGAAAGTAGAAGAGGAAGCAAATCAAAACTTTGAATAGTTAGATTAATCTAAGCCGGTAAAATATCTATAAACTAAAAGCAAAAATGATAACAGCTAAATGAAATCCAAGAAAGCAAAAATAGAACTACTGCAATTAAAGTAAAGGCAACTAATGATCAGCAAGTAATCTAATCTATAAACATAACACTTCGCAAATTAGTCTTGAAGATTAGTCATTAGCTAAAGGCTCCGGAAATATTAGCTTATAACACAAGAAAATGATATCTAACACTAAACTAATGAAAACAAGTAAACTCATTTATAAACATAACACTTCGCCAATTAGTCTTGAAGATCAGTCATCAGCTAAAGGCTCCGGAAATATTTGCTTATAACATGAGTGACTATATTAAGAAAGAAAAGGTACTGAACAACAAGAAAATCTCATTCATAAACTCAATATTTCGCCAATTAGCTTGAATTTATCAACTAAAGGCTCCGGAAATATCCATTTATGTAATGAGTGACTAATCTAATAAGCAAATACAAGAAACATGTAAAGAAAAACTAATCTACTATGTGCTCTAATGCTCCAAGCACCAATTGGAAAATAGGAGGACTACATTCCTGGACTATTTTCTTAAGCATAAATTACACAGTTAGATAAATCTACAATCAACTGGTTGAACACACTTGCATGAATTAAAATTGCGTGAATGGAAAATCTAAACTATCAAACTTGAAAGCAATAAAATGACATACTTGAATGAAATCAAAGTAAAACTACAAAATAAAATCTACTCTACCTTACATTCTAATATACTCCATGACATCTATTTCACATCTCCTTCCATGTTGAGAACATCATAGCCTTATTCAAATTCTTCAAAATTACAAAGTACAACAAAGCTCTCCAAAGCTTTCCAAGGCCATCAAGGAAAAACTACAAGCTCTAAACTACCAAAGCTAAGACTGAAAATATCAAAAGCTACCAGCTAACAAATGAAGGAGAGAGATCTCCTATTTATACAAAAATATTAGAAGTCATCTCATTAATGAGATTCCATGAATCTCTCCCTCTACCTCTAGAGTCCTAATCAAAATAGGAAATAATAAGACACATGTCTTCTTAGAGTTTCAATACAAATAGGAAATGTGACACATATCCTCATGATCCCATGATCCTCTCCACTCAAATTCGAATTTGCCCTTAGGGTGCCACATAAAGGTCTTCTACAAGCCTCCTTTTGACCTACACATGTCAACAATCTCAACCCACTTGTTAGGTATAATCATATGCACATTAGTTTCTAATTTTTAACCACAAATTCACTTAAAAAGGCTAAGAATTAATAAAGTTTGCAAAAACATAAATGTGACCCAATGATAATGAAAGTGAGATGAATGTAGTGACATGGTAGTGAAATGGAGGTGATATAATGAACATAATAGTGAAAGTGTAATGGAAATGAATGACAATTTCAAGACCCAACACTTATGTTATACTAGGAGTCCAATGGTTACAATCTTTGGGGACAATAACTTTTAATTTTCAAGAACTTTCCTTGACATTTTTCTGGGAAAGAAATTGAATTATGTTAGATGATCCAAAAATACAATCTTATCATCAAATTAGAATAAAATAATTATTAATTTAAGATATTAAATTAATAATTATTATTCTAGAATGTTTAATTATTTAGAATTAGTATATTGTTGTAACTAGATATGACTCTCCAAATGTGTCGTATCTTAGGCTCTATTTTAGGATATTTGTTAGCTAGTTGGTTTGAATACATTTAATGTAAATAGACACTTTTAATTTAATAAGTGATCCATAATTAGAGGTAGTTAGGACATGGAGCTTATAAATAGCTCATTGCAAGAGTTTTTGGATGTTCAGGTGTAAACTCTTGCAAAATCAAATTATGTAATTATTTTTTTCTGATTAATAAAATTACGTGTCTGAGGACACTTTTTCCATTATTGTGGTATCAGAGCTTCAGTAATGCTGCAGTTGATCTGAGGAGGAGATTCCAGATCTACAAGTTTTTGGAAAACTCCATTGAATTGTTCAGTGAATGATTGGTATGAAATTTGTCAAGTTTTGTTCAAAAGAGAAGAAATTTTATTATTTTATTGATTTTAGATTTTGAAATCTGAAAATCAATTTTGTGAATTATTATCAAAATTGTTGTGTCTTGAATTTGTATTATTGTGGAGCTTCCATTCAATTGTGATGTGTCAAATCAATGTTTTGTAAGCATTAGTATTCTAGACACATTAAGATCATTTCCCAATCGCCAAATTCCATTGAATTGTTTGTGTTGAAAACTGCGTTGAAGATCATTTCCCAATTGCCAAATTCCATTGAATTGTTTGTGTTGAAAATTGCGTTGAAGCTACATAGAGCTCGTTGTCAATGTTGTGTATATAGCTACTAGTGGGAATAGAATTCCAGTTGTAGATGAGAGCTCTAGAACGATCAGAAAATGGTTGGTGGGTATTGATGCGTAGAACATTGAGACCGATAGGCGTCCACTGAGAAATTTCCTAAGTAAAGAGAATCCAAGTATTATTTGTTGGTGCAATGAAGAAACATAGTTAAAATGTTGTTGCCATGTTTGAAGAAGGAAACAAATTCATGAAATTATAGCTAAATTGGAGGTTTGCAATCAAATTATGAACGTACGTGGACATAGTTACAACAAAAAATTGACAAAGGAAACTGTGGATCTGTAAGTGTGGAATTGCTTGACTGATCAGCGTAGAGAAATCGGGGAGGATCTGGACCTACTTCCTTAAATTTGAAAGTGTTCCCTTGTATCTTTTCAATCTTATCTACCAGCAACTCTAATCTGTCATCTTGAATTAAATTACCTCTGTAGGCTTATATAGCTTCAGGATCCACAAACTTGTTCAGCTTCAGAATTTGCAGGCTTGTTCAGTGCAATTGCCAGCCTGCCAGCCAGCGAAGTCAGCATTGCCAGCCTGCCAGCGAGCGAAGCCAACATTGCCAGCTAGCCAACGAAGCCAGCGTTGCCAGCCTGCCAGCCAGCGAAGCCAATTGAAGCCATTATTCGCAGATCTCGTAACCAACTCAAGCAACACAAGGTGTTTCAGCAAGGGGTGGAGCGGATTTGATCTCCTCACCTGGTTAAAATTCCTTGCCTTTTCATTCTCTGCCTTCTTTGATGGTTTTCCAGTTTCGAGTAGAATAAAAATGTTCTTCATATTATTTATTTTCAGGCAAGACCGAGATATGGCCAGTTTCAGTTTTCACATGGACAACCATGCGCAAGCAATTTTGTAAATGGTGCAATACTTTTGGTTGAACTATATTTCTCAATCCATTGACATGATGTGCACTCTATGAATGGTTTAAATTGTGCCTTTTAAAACGTAGATTGAAATTCACTTTGTTAAATAGGGATTTGATGAAATTCTTTTAAATGGGATTTAAAAGAAATTAAAGTTAATGGAGTGATAAGGTGGAGTATTTTTTAATGGAGTGATAAGGTGTAATTATATTTTGAAATTTTGTATTTTAGTGGAGAAATAAGGTGCGATTGAAATTTGTAATTTTTGGAGTAATAAGGAGTTTTTTCTTTGTAATTTGTTTCTGGAGAGATAAGTGTGACATTGTAACTCAAAGTAATTTTACTTTGAGGGAGGGTAACTTTTTCTTACCAAGTTTTGCAAGAGCATCATTGTAAAAGTCAAATTTTGAAAGTTACCTTGTAATTTTTTAGAAATTGACTAGAGCCAAGTGCAAAGCTCAGCCATTTTTCTCCTGCTTCAAATGACTATACGAGGGTCAAGGCCAAGCCCCGATAGATCATGTTTTTTGTGTGGTGTGTTGTGTTGCCCATCTTGACATTTTTGTTCTGATTTTTGGTGCGAAGATTCAACGCTACAATGTCTAAGTTGATTAATTTTTTTTTTGATACCAACAAACTTGAAGGCATAAAATCTTATAAAACATGGCACCATCTCATCGAAAGCACTCTCATTTACAATGAATTATGGTAGGGTGTATGTGATGGAGATATTAAGCCGAATAAACCCACAGATGCAGTTGCACTAGCAAAATGGGAAGTTAAGAATGCCAAACCCTTAGCTCTTATTAAATATTCTGTGAATGATGAAATGTATGTCCATATAGAAAATGCTACAGATGCATGGTCTTATTTGAAAACTTTTAAAGACCTCTTTGATACTTAGCTTGAATCAAAGAAAGTTGATCTACAATTAAAATTGTTACAACAAAAATTGACTAAAGGAGGTGATGTACTTGAATATATCTCAAGACTTAAGAATATTAGGCAAGAAATCATTAATGTTGGTTTCCCAGCAATAGATGATAGTTTTATGGTAACAATTGTAATTGTTGGACTTCCTCCTTCCTACACGCATTTTTTGGAGACTCTACAATTAACTAGGAAATTAGAGAAACTAAAGTTTGATGAGGTTTGTGAAATTTTGACTCAACATGATAAAACCTTTGGGAAGAAGAACAAATTTGGTGAAGATGTTTTTCTCACAGAGGCCAGCACTAGTAAATCATCAGCAGAAAAAGAGGCAATTGGAATCAAGGAGCACAAAGTCGAGGTCGAAGACAAAGCAGAGGAAACAACTTTAATAGAGGCAACAATTCAGGAAGGAGTAATTTTCAAGGTAGAGGAAACAACCAAGGAAGAGGAAATTTTCAAGGAAATAATAATCAAGGCAGAGGACAATCTCAAAATAGAATTCAAAGCAGAGGTAGAGGACAATCTTCAGGAAGAGGAAGAGACTTAAGTCAAATTGTGTGTCGAAGATGTAACAAAGTTGGCCATTATGCTGAAGATTGTCGAACATCTCTTAATAAAATTCCCAAGTTTCAGCAGCATTCAGCGCAATTTGCAAATGATCAAGATGATGATAACTCAGAATATGTTTTTACTTCCTCACCAGTATCACAACTTTCATCCCATCTTAGAAGTGATTATGAAGATGCCTGGATCTTGGATTCCGGGGCAACTCAGCACATGACTTGTCGACGTGATTTTTTTTGGAATTTTCAAGATTGCCAACTTAATTCCATTTTTCTTGCTGATGATACAAAACATACTCCTTATGGAAAAGGAGAAGTTAAAGTTTTTCTCCTTGGCATTGGAGAAAAAATGATTTCCAATGTATGGTATGTACCAACTTTTAAGAAAAAATTTCTCTCTTTAGTCACAATTCGATAAATAGGACATCAGGTGATTATGGAAGATGGTTTAGTCAAGATTAATTCAGTCAAACAAAGTTTGAAAACTTTCATGACAAGTTATGAAGATGGAAAACTGTTAAGGATGAAAGGGACAGTTATTCCAAGGCATTCTGATTTTGCAGGGTAGTGACTACAGGTATTTCACCTGTAAGACTATGGCATGTAAGATATGGACATTTAAATTTTGAGAGTCTTTCTCAATTGCGGAAACAAGGAATGGTTAAAGGCCTTCCCACTTTCAAAAGGGAAAATGCAAAACGTGAAGCTTTCATTTATGGCAAACAAAGTCGAGAAAGTTTTCCAACAAGTTCATGGCATGCAACAGGCGGCTACAACTAGTTCACAGTGATGTTTGTGGACCACTACAAACTTCATTTGGTGGTTGCAAATATTTCTTACTATCCATTGAAGATTTCAGTAGAATGACTTGGGTTTACTTTTTGAAGAACAAGTCAGAAGCATTTGATAAGTTTAAAATTTTTCACCAACTTGTTGAAAATGAAGTCAAAGAAAAGATAGGTACTCTCAGGACGGATAATGGGGGAGAATTCACTTAAAATGAATTCAAAACTTATTGCAGTGGAAATGGAATAAGACGACATCTTACTAATGTTTACACTCCACAACAAAATGGAGTAGTTGAAAAAATTAATCGCACCTTGTTAGGAATGGTGAGATCCATGTTAACTTTCAAGAGGTTAAGTCCAACATATTGGGTAGAAGCAATACATACAGCTGTCTACTTAAGAAACAGATCTCCAACTACTTCTTTAGACGGAATCACACCTTATGAAGCTTGGTTTGGTTTCAAACCTCGAGTTAAACATCTTAGAGTTTTTGGATCAATGTGTTATGCCTTAGTTCTGAAAGAAAAACGACCTAAGATTGACTCAAGAAGTTTAAAATGCACAATGATTGGCTACTCTAATGAGAAGAAAGGGTATCGTCTTTTGACCAATGGAAAATTCATTGTGAGCAGGGATGTCATTTTTTATGAAACTGAGAGTAAGAGTGTTGAAGAAATCGAAAATCTTCTTCACAAGTTAGAAACTAAGGGAAGTAAAAGAAATGGAAAAATGAATAGTCAACCAACTTCACCAAATTGGTATGAACTTGATTTTCCTTCCTCTAAAGATGAGTCATCCAATCCATCTACATCAACAACATCATCTGGGTCTTCTAGCAGTTCATCCGCATCTCCAAGTAGCAGCAGTTCTTCTGACAGTGATTCTCCAGACTCTTCACCTGAACGAAGAACATCAGTTTATATTAATCCTCTTTACAATGATGGAGATTTTACAGAAGCACAAACAAGTGAGCACCAACTACCAAAATGGGCAGTTCAACTTTTGAAAGATGTAAAGCTTGATGAGCAGAATAAAACAGGCACCAGAAGGGCACATAGAAGTGAAGGCAATTTTGCCTTGTTAGGAAATGATTTGACTAAACCTTCCACATACAAAGAAGTAGTAAAACATAAAGAATGGCAATAGGCTATGGTTGAAGAATATCAAGAAGTCCTTGATAACAACACTTGGAAACTTGTTGATTGTCCACAAAATGTTAAAACCATAGGATGCAAATGGGTTTATAGAATTAAGTATAATCAAAAGGGAGAACTTGAAAAGTATAAAGCACGACTTGTTGCAAAAGGTTTTGCACAGCAGGAAGGCACTGATTATGAGGAAACTTTTTCTCCAACAACTAAATGGAACACCATATGATTAACACTTGCATTGGCCACTCAGAAAGGATGGAAAGTTCATCAAGTGGATGTGAAAAGTGCTTTTCTCAACGAGGATTTACAGGAGGAAGTGTATATGACCCAACTGCCAGGTTTTGAAATTGAATGACAAGAACATAAAGTCTGCAAATTGATCAAGGCTTTATATGGATTAAAATAAGCTCCCCGAGCTTGGTATGCAAATATGGATGAAGACCTTAAGAAAGTTGGTTTTCAACGAAGTGAATTTGATGATACTTTGTATGTGCATCAACAGGGAAAATATCTAGTAATTCTTGTTATGTATGTAGATTATTTGATCATTACTGACAACCATGATGATCATATTGCACAGGTGAAAAAGGAGCTACATGTAGGTTTTAAGATCACAGATTTGGGATTACTTCACCACTATCTTGGAGTTGAAGTCTTCCAACGTCCACATCAAATTTTCATTTCTCTGAGTAAGTATGCTGCAAAGGTTCTTTAGAGATTTGGCATGCAAGATTGCAAGTCCATTCTCACCCCCATGGAGCAAAACTTGAAACTTTCAAAACTTGAAGGGGGGAAAAAGGTGGACAGTACAACTTACAGACAGTTGATTGACAGCTTGATTTATTTGACAAATACTCATCCTGATCTATCTTCTGCAGTTAGTATTCTTTCACGTTTTATGCACGAACCATGAGACAACCACTAGAATGCAGCCAAAAGAGTTCTTCGATATATCCAAGGAAAAAAATGTTTTGGTATTCTTTACACAAAGACTAAAAATTTTGTACTTGGTGGATATTCCGATGCCGACTTTGCTGGGAGTATTGATGATCGAGCATCAAAATCAGGTTATTTAATGAACATGGGGTTAGCAACAGTATCTTGGAGTTGTAAGAAACAAGCTACAGTGGTCACTTCTTCCGCAAAAGCAGAGTACAATTCAACATGGGAAGTAGCATGTGAAATTGTTTGTTTGCACTGAATTTTGCAGGACTTGGGCATTTCTCAGGAGGAAGCTACATCATTTTTCATTGATAGCCAGTTAGCCATCAAACTTGCCAAGAACACAGTTTTTCATTCAAAGACAAAGCATGTGGACACCAAGTATCATCATACCAGATCTCTCATTGCCAAAGATGTCCTCAAGCCAATTTATTGTCCTTCCGAAGATCAAATATCTGACATTTTCACGAAAATGCTTGGAAGAATAAAATTTACTAAGTTCAAGGATGAACTTGGTATCTGTTGTAATGTATCTTTGGATCATAGGGGGGAATGTTAGATGATCCAAAAATACAATATTATCATAAAATTAGAATAAAATAATTATTAGTTTAAGATATTAAATTAATAATTATTATTCTAGAATGTTTAATTATTTAGAATTAGTATATTGTTGTAACTAGATATGACTCTCCAAATGTGTCATATCTTAGGCTCTATTTTAGGAGTTTTGTTAGCTAGTTGGTTTGAATAGCAATTATTGTAAATTGACACTTGTTGTTTAATAAGTGATACATAATTAGAGGTAGTTAGGACATGGAGCTTATAAATAGCTCATTGCGAGAGTGTTTGGATGTTCGGGTGTAAACTCTTGCAAAATCAAATTATGTAATTATTTTTTTCTGATTAATAAAATTACGTGTCTGAGGACACTTCTGCCATTAAAATAAGGGCTATTACAGGGAAGTTGGGGAAGATAATGATCTCTAATGGCATGACACAACTTTCAAAGAAATAACAATGAGGCGTAATTTGGACAATTATGTTTGCTACATGTTCAAAAATCAAAATCATCGATTTCTCTAGATCTTGAGATGGTCCTATAAAATCATTCCAAGGTATCAGAGACTCCCAAAGGTCTCCAACCTATTCATAATCATTATCATGCTATTCACTTTATTCTAGGAAGTCTTCCTCATAACATAAAGCCTTACAAATATCCATATGCCAAAAGGAGTGAATCTGATTGTATTGTTGCAGAAATGTTAGAAGAAGGTATAATTCAACCTAGCTTAAGTTATTTCTCTTCTCTAGTAGTATTGGTTCTAGAAGGATGGATTATGGCATATGTGTCCAAATTATAGAGAGCTCAATAATATCATTATTAAAGATAAATTTCCCATTCCTATCACTTGTGAATTTTTTGGATGTATTGCATGGAGCAATTTACTTCACCAAGTCAGATCTTCTTTCCAGATATCATCAAATTAGAGTAAAGTTAAAAGAGATTCCAAAAACAAAATTCAGAACTCATGAAGGTCATTATGAATTTTTGGTCATGCATTTTTGCCTTACCAATGCACCTTCCAGATTTAAAAGCTTGATGAATTCCTCCTTCAAACACTTTCTTAGAAAATTTGTGTTAGTATTTTTCGATGATATACTGATATCTAACAATTCTTGGCAAGATCATATTCAAGATATTGAAAGGGCGCTTAAACTACTGGAGGAGAAAAAATTGTATGAAAAACCATCCAAATGTTTCTTTGGGGTATAAGAGGTGGAATATTTGGGTCATATTGTATCTCATGAAGGTGTTAAGGTAGACCCTAACAAAATTAAATTCATTAAGGAATGGAAAATCCCCACAACCCTAAAGAGTCTTAGAGAATTTCTTGGGTTGACATGGTATTACTACAAGTTTGTTAAGAATTATGGGAAAGTAGAAACACCTCTAACAACATTACTAAAGAAAGAAACATTTTTTTGGAATGTAGAAAAAACTAAGGCCATTGAACATTATAAAGAAGAAATGTGCAAAGATCTGGTCATAGCTACACAAGAGTTCATGAAAAACTTTATTGTGGAATGTGATTCCTCGGGAAATGAAATTGGTGTTGTTTTAATGCAAGAAGGAAGACCCATTACTTTTGAAAGTCATCCAATCAAGGGAAAGTATTTAGACAAAACTATTTATGAGAAATAAATGTTGGAAATACTACATGCACTGAAGACATGGTGCCCTTACTTAATGGAAAGAGACTTAATGCTAAAAAAATATCATAATAGTCTTAAATACTTTTTGGAACAAAAAATATATTTAGAAGAGCAACAAAAATGGGACATAAAGATGATGGTTTATGATTTTGAAATCATCTGCAAAAAAGGGAAGAAAAATGTTGTTGCAGATGGACTCTCAAGAATGGATGAGGATGTGGAATCATTTCTCTGTGCCATTTCTATAATCCAACCTAATTGGATAATCCAATCAAGGGATGAATGTAAGAATGATGAAGAGGTGTGGACACTCACATGAAATTTGCAACAAGACCCCAATACATATGATACATTTATCTCGAAAAACAATTCATTATGGCACAAAGATTGCTTATATCTATGTATGAACTCACAACTCAAACAAAATATTCTTTTGGAATTGCACACCTCTCCTTTAGGACGGAAATCAGGACTTTTGAAAGCTTACCATAGGGTCAAGAAGGACTTTTTTTTGGGAGGACCTTAAATTTTATATTCAAAAGTTTGTGGATTTTTTTTTTAGTTTGCAAACAAATTAAAGTTGAGACAATTAAGACCCCGAGTTTGCTACAACCTTTAACCATTCCAATTTAGTGTTGGGAGAAGGTATCAAAGGATTTTATCACAGGTTTACCCAATTCTGAAGGAAAGAGGGTCAACCTCATGCTCATTTATAGACTTACCAAGTATGCACACTTTTGTGCAGTATCTCATCCTTTCAAAGCCATTATAGTTGCTACAACATTTATGGAAACATTTGAAAAGCTACATGGAAACTCAAAGATTGTAAGTGACAGAGATCTCGTCTACAACCATACAAACAAATATCCCTCAAACAAACTAAGATTCATAAAAATCTAGCACCCAAGTATTATCGTCCTTATTAGGTGTTGGAAAAGATTGGTACTGTGGCATACACATTAGATTTACCTGCATCTTCTTGAGTACAACCAATCTTCCATGTTTCATGCTTAAAGAAGGTTATAGGTGACAATATTATAGCTTAAACAATATTTATGATGAGAATTTATGGATTCCTGTGTGCATTATCCGAAGAGCCCAACGTTTTGGGTGAACACTTCACCCATCTTCAGGGGAAAGAAGCAACCTAATGATAGGAAGAGAGCTAGACCATAATATATAGATAAAGGATAAAAGAATTAGCCGTTAGAGTGATGAAATTAGCTATTGGGGAAATTTTAAATTATAGATTTAGTGAGATGAAGCTTTGACTAACCATAGGCATAGATGAATAAAATTCCATGATAAAGTCAAAGTTAACAGTATTGTTAATAAATAATAGGATTGAGGTAAATGAATTAAATTTGGAATATAAATTTATTTTGTTAGGATCAAAATTCAAAAATTAATTAAATTTTAATTAAATAATATATGATTGAAGGAATGAATAAAAAGGAGAGGGTCATGAGGTCAACTATAAATTAGAATAATTTTCTAGAAGCGATTAATAGGTTAGAAAATCCAAAAAAGGAGGATTGGGGAAATTGAAAACTAAAGTTAATCGCAAAATATAATTGTAAAATTCCATGATAAAGTCAAAATCAACAATATTCTTAATAAATAATAGGATTGAGGTAAATGGATTAAATTTAAATTTGGAATATAAATTTATTTTGTTAGGATCAAAATTCAAAAATTCCAAAGATTATTAAAAATTCATTAAATTTTAATTAAATAATATATGATTGAAGAAATTTGAATAAAAAGGAAATGTTCATAAGGTCAAATATGCGAATTATAAATTACAATAATTTTGTAGAAGCAATTAATAGGCTAGAAAATCCAAAAAGAGGAGGATTAGGGGAAATTTAAAACTAAAGTTAAACGTAGGGCTGAAGAGAATTGATATGGAACTAAATTAAACAAAAAATATAATTGTAAAACTAGAAGAAAAAAAGAGATAAGAGGAAAATGATTCAAAAAGGTTAAAAAGAATTATTATTAATTGATGAAAAGCTTAACTAACAATGATAAAAAAGGATAAATAGGAACAAAGATTTATAATCAAAATAAATTAGATTGGTAAAAAACATAAATAAAAAGGGGGGATAAAGACAGTAAAAATAGAGAATAATCTAATTTTTTTTTAAGAAGGATTAGAGGAGGGGGGAGGAGAGATAGGGTGGGGTTGAGAAGATAAAAAAATGTATGGTGGGTTTCCAGGAGTGGGGTAGATGGTATCCATCATCACGGTTAAAATTATTAGGACACTTTCCAATCAAGGGCCTCTCTAATAGCCTGGCTGGAGTGATAAGGGGTAGGAGCTAAGATTTTTGTTTTGTCAAAAGATATGAGTTGCTTGGTCGAATGGGAATGCTCAACAATGGTAGATTTTCCAATGTGGTTGTGGAAGGTATCAACCATTTTCTCTTTTAGCAAAGCTTTGAAGGTACTAATTTAACCTATGTAAGATTTCCCGCAGGAGTAAGGAATCTCATACACTCCGGGACCTAACATAGGGTCACTTTTATCCTTAGCTAATCTAAAGAGCTGACTAAGGGTTTTTTGGGGCTTGAAGAAGGTTTTGATATTCCTTTTAGAAAGGATCTTAGATATGTGATCGGTAACCCCTTAAATGTAAGGAAGGGTTACTTTATCCAAGGGAGAGGGAAAGGAATGGTTCTTGGGATTGGGATGGAAGCCATAGTGAAAGGCCTTGTTGATCTAGGCAAAGAAGTATCCATTGGATTTAAGGGCCTTGGAGAGATGGTCTTTTTCTTTGGGAAGGGAATGGAAGGAAGAAATTGATGAAGTGAAGCTGCACGATAGGACAAATCCTGCATTTAAATTAATTAAACCCTTGTTTAATTAACTATCAAACCCCAATATCTTGCGTGGACTCCAAATTAAGCTATTCTACTAAAATAGTAGAACTATTTAAATTTCCTGATATATGGCAAACCTTCACTTTTACCCACAGAACCGAAAAGAAATAAAATACCAGTTCATAACTTTCTCACGTCTGAAAACTATGCTAAGTAGCTTGCATCTTCCAGAGCAATATCTGGCAGATCTCGTCCATACCTAACGAATGGTTGTGATTGATCCGGAATTCAACTAGATTAAATCACAGTCTATAAGATTTTTTGAGGAGATTCTTCGATGAAAATCACATAATAATACATTTTTCGATGCATTTCGAACCAACAAGTGTGGTTCATCGTTAGGAAAAGTTGAGGAACCAGATCATGGCAACAATTTAAATAGGGAGAAGATCATCTAACAACTATAATTGACCAGGAAACATCTATATTTGACTAGGAAACAACTGTATTTGACCGGGAAATTGTACTAGGAAACAACTATATTTGATCGGGAAACTGTACTAGACCAAGGGATAGGGATAGGGCCATTCAAGAAAAAGTTTGTTATGTTAACGTTATTACTAAATAGGAATAAATTTAACTGTTATATTAAATGAGTATAAACTAATCATAGATTCATTATTATTATTAAAATAATATAAATCAAACATAAATTAATATTATTTAGTTAGTTAGATATTAAATCTAATGACCTTTATTAGTTAAATTCATTTTTAATTTCTTATTCGTTTATATTAAAGATATAATGGGGCAATTAGCCCTAAACATTAAATTTCTTTATTAAAGTGAAACTAATTATATTAATTATTACACCATCTTAATAATTAACTACGGTTTAGTTTAAAAGATATATTATTCTTATTAAAGCTATATAGATTACAAATAAAATAATATTATTAATATAGAATGAAATAATAAGAAATTTTTAGAATTATTTATTAAGGGGCCAACATACCCCGATAGTTAGATCATGGCAACATCTTATCATTAATATTAACAAAGTTTTTTTATATTAAACCTCATGCATCTCTTGATGCAATTATCATCCGATCTGAGCTTTTCAACCAGAAGGTCGCGATTAATTGAGTTATTAACTCAATTTTATAAATGATCGTTTCCGTTTTTAGAATTCTTGGTTGCGCTTGTTAGCACGTGATCACCATTAGATCTGTTGGATCTTCGATCGGATGATCCTGATCTTCTTCCAGATTTCTTCGCAAATTTTTCAGGTTTCCTCATTCTACCAAGTTTATTTAGTCTTTGTACACTAAGTTTAGTCTGTTGGTAAACTATATTTTTGTGACTTGGAAACATATCCAGACTATTAATAGTTCACTATAATTAACAGAGGATTCAGCCTACGAATAAAAACTTAACGCAATCAAATCACATAATAAAGATCATGCAGAGACAAGTTTAAACACAAACTCCTTTTACTCATAATAGTATTTACATAAATATACAAAAATCCTCTTGCTCTGATCTATTCACTCCACTACTTAGTTTCTCTAACTCTCTCTAATCTTCTAAGAACTGTCTCACACTCTCCTCGCAGGCTTACCTTTATAGCATAATTACATAATTATGGATTATACTAAATCCATGATTTTCTGCATAATTCACTCAACTAATTCCTATTCAAGGATCTCGTATCACTAAGATCTCTACGAGATCTACACATATTAATTATTCATGATATTCTCACATAGTTGATAATATTTCACAACTGAAAACCTCACACATAGATTTCTCACTCAATTTGTATAATATTCTTAAAAATAATTAAAAACATCACCCCCTAAATCAACCAAATGTACAATAATATTCCGAGCAAGATGCTCCTGCATCAGACTCCCGATGTAGAAAAAATTCATAGACTCTTGTCTATGAGGTCTGTCAATTTTCTGTAGTAATGTGACAGCTACGAGTTTGAATGAATTGCTACCTCCAGGATTGCAAACTCTGTTTTGCTGATGGTCCTTCAAAGGAATAACTTCTTCATGTAGTCTCGCATTAAACTCGCAGAATAATATCTTTAGAGAATTAATAAACAAAATTTTCAAATTTCCATTCCTCATCATCCTCTGTTCTAGAAATATAGACTCGTGGACTACATGTGGAAACTTGAATACCCATTTTCCCAGTTTCCAAATTTTGAACGAGTCTCGAACTAGTTCACTGTCTGCACCTATAGCTTTTCCAGGTAACTATGTCTTGTTGAGATTAGTAAGAACTAAATCTGAAAGTTCTCCATCATCATCACTCGAACTGCCAACCAAATTCTGTATATCTGTAAAGAAATTTCCTCCACCATGATTTAGAAATAATTCCTCTTTGTTAATCAGATCAACACAGTTGATGTTCTCTGTGGTATCCTTTCCTCCTTTTGTTACAGTTTCTCTGGTTTCAACTTCTTTGGCTTTTGTCTCTTTAGCTACTGTTTCCTTCTCTAATTGAGTTGCAAACTCAACTTCATCGAATGAAAAATATCATCCCAATTTATTTCAGGTTCACAAAAGACTTCTTAATCATAATAACGGTCATTATCTGTCTCTATAGCAACAAATTCTTTATTTAGTAACATACCTACATTCACAGACAAACTATCAGTTTTAAAAATACCAGACCTTTTGGTCTTTTTTTATGCTTCAAGCACCAAATTCCCACCATGGAATTTCTGGGTTTCAGTGAATCCTCTTTGTTGTGGCTCAATTCCTATGAGTCTCTCCTTCTCCAACAAAAAAATATGTATTTGTTCAACCTTGTTCATCAACATAGCATTCCATGTCTGTTGCAATAAATTCCACTTGACCCGTTTCGTTATTCTCCATCTATGTCTTCGGTCTTCATTCACCTTCTCTTGAAACCATTCTTGTAGTATATTCAACTCTGCTGTCATCTCTGTAATACTTATCTTATGCTCTTCATGACTCATCTGACATTTATTTGAACCTTTCCTAAGTTTCTCCATGTTCATTTTCACTAATTCTTCAAACTCAAATCAATAAAGAAAATATTTACCTCAATCAAATTTTAAGACTAACTCCTTTGCTTTTCCTTTTTCTTCTGTTGTGCCTCTGATTTTCCTTGTCATATGATTTCTTGTCTTCTTAAGAGCTTAAATGTGTGAGCTGCAATCAACCTCTGCAGTAACAAGTATCCTTCTTGCTACACATGCCTCACTAAGCTTCTCCCTTCTGAGCTTAGTCTTTTGGCATCTCTCTCGTTCTATCTTCTTTGGAACCATTTGAGCACTCAAGGCTCTAGGTCACTGCAATCTTCTCACTTTCTTCTATCGTTACCTGTACGAAAACATAAAGACCACAAACGCTCCAATCTACAACATAATTGTACCTCTTTCAATTGCATGCAAAATCTTCTTCTGCTCTGATAGCAGTTTGATGAAGGGAAGCTGCATGATTGGACAAATCCTGCATGTAAAGTAATTAAACCCATGTTTAATTAACTATCAAACCCCGATCTCTTGCGTGGACTCCAAATTAAGCTATTCTACTAAAATAGCAAACTATTTAAATTTCCCAATATATGGAAAACCTTCACTTTTACCCATGGAACCGAAAGGAAATAAAGGACCAGTTCATAACTTTCTCGTGTCCGAAAACTATGTTAACTCGCATGCATCTTCCAAAGCGATATCCATCAGATCTCGTACATACCTAACGAACAATTGTGATTGATCCGGAATTCAACTGGATTAAATCACATTCTATAAGATATCGCGTCCGTTTTTTATTTAAACCTCGTGCATCTCTTGATGCGATTACTGTCCAATTTGAGCTTTTCAAGTGGATGGTCATGATTAACTGAGTTATTAAATCAGTTTTATAAATGATCACATCCATTTTTAGAATTATCAACTGCGCTTGTTAGCACGTGATCACCATTAGATTTTTTGGATCTTCGATCGGACGATCTTGATCTTCTTCCGGATTTATTCAAGAATTTATCAAGTTTCCTCATTCTGCCAAGTTTATTTAGTCTATCTACACTAAGTTTAGTCTGTCACTAAACTATATTTCTATGACCTGGAAACATATCCAGACTATTAACGGTTCACTATAATTAACAGAGGATTCAGCCTATGATTAAAAACTTAACGCAATCAAATCACATAATAAAGATCATGCAGAGACAAGTTTAAACACAAACTCATTTAATCATAACAGTATTGACATAAATATACAAAACACCTTGTGTTATGATCTATTCACTCCACTACTTAGCTTCTCTAACTCTCTCTAATCTTCTAGAAATTGTCTCACACTCTCCTCATAGGCTTACCTTTATAGCATAATTACATAATTATGGATTATACTAAATAAATGATTTTCTCCATAATTTACTCAACGAATTCCTATTAAAGGATATCATATGTCCAAGATCTCTACGAGATCTACACATATTAATTATACATGATATTCTCACATAATTGAGAATATTTCACAACTCAAAACCTCACACGTAGATTTCTCACTCAATTTATACAATATTCTTAAAAATAATTAAAAATATCACCCCTTAAATCAACCAAATGTACGATAATATTCTGAGAAGGATGCTCTTGCATCAAAAATGAAAATGGGTCGTGTGACCATGGTTTTGAGGACATCGGATTTTTGAGCAGGATGGTGGTGGGAATTAGCATGAAGGTATCTATTAGTATGAGTCCTATTTCGGTAGACTTTATGAGTTAGGGAACCATTGGGGAGGAAAGAGATAAGGACATTAAGGAAGGGAAGGGAATGGTTCTCTTTGAGTTCCATAGTGAATTGGATTTGAGGGGTGATTTCATTAAAATGAGAAAGAAATTATTGGAGTACAGGTAAACCATGGGACAAAATGAAAAAGGTGTCATCAAAAACGCATTCCCAACATTTAGGCTTAAGGTGGAAGGTTTCCAAGGCCTTGGCTTCAAAGTGTTCCATAAAAATATTAGAAATGATAGGGGAAAGAGAAGAGCCCATGTATGTTCCTGTTGTTCATTCGTGACAAACACCACCATAAGTGAAAAAAGTGGTGGTAAGGCATATATTGATTAGGTTAAGAGTTTCAGGATCAACTAGCTTGGAAATAAGATCGATGGCTTCGAGGAGAGGAATTTTGGTAAATAAGGAAATGACATCAAATCTAACCATGGTGTCATTCTCATCAAGAGTAAGGTTTTGGATTGGCTGGATGAAATGATAAGAATCTTTGACGAAGGAAGAAGAATGACCAGAATAGGGACGAAGCTTTTTTGCAAGGAACTTGGATAGGGCATGGGTGGGGCCTCCAATGGCACTAATAATAGGCCTAAGGGGAAGGTTTGGCTTTTGAATTTTGGGTTGACCATATTTTCTAGGGGTAATAGGATTTAAAGGAATAAGAAGCTTCTTGGTTGCAAGGTCAAGGAAAGAGGCTTTAATGGTTTTGGTTACCCTATTGGTAACAGATTAGAGGGGGTTTTTAGATAGATATTGTAAGAAGAGGAGGAAAGGAGATCAAACATCTTATGATGGTAATCCGAGGAATTCATCACAAATGACACATTTCCTTTATCACCTTGAAGGTTGAGGATATTAGGGTTGGAATTGAGATGAAGAAGGGCTAAAAATTCCTCCTTTGATAGGTTAGGTTTAGGGAGCTTGGAGTTATGAATAATGTGACCACATTCTTGTCGAATCCCTTATGCTACATGAGCTGGAAGGGAGCTCTTAACAAAATTTGATGATGAATGAAAAATCATATTGGAGCCTAAGGAGGTCACAACAATAAGAACCCAACAGCTAGAGAATCGATCAATTTCACAGTATCTCATTAAGTGGAAGAACTTACCTATGAAGATTAGACATGGGAGGATGGTAATTTTATACAGAAACATCCAAAAATACTCGAGCATTGAGGAAACTATTTTTTTGAAGGAGAGGCATGTTAGGTCCATGTAATATTAGTGCGACCCCATATTGTTATTGTTGTGCCCATGTAGGCCGCTTATTTTTATTGGTGTGCCCCATAGAAGCACACTATTGTTATTTTTGTTCCCTTACATTAGTATTATTATGTAGCCCTTGATTAGATTGTGAGCCTTTCGATTCCTATATATAAAAAGGAGGTTGCGCCATTTGTATCATCCAAGAATTGTTAATTCATGTGAATAAAAATTAGGGTTCCTCCTCAAAGAGGCTTATTTTCAAGTCGTTGATCTATATTTTATTATGTTTTGTAATATGGTTACAATATTATAAAAGTGACTCACCAGTGTACGTTATGCTAAAAAGGGTTATTGGGATGAGATATTTCCTACCACTTCATGAGATTATAGGAATAATTCCAAACAGTTGCATAAGTACACCCCTTTTTATTTTGTATATGGTATAGAAGTTGTAGTGCCTAGAAAATTTATTGTTCCTAATTTATTTATTGCATAATCCACTAAGATGATTGATGATGAGACAATTTCAGGGTGTTTACAAGAACTATGGGAACTTGATGAGCAATTATTTCTAGTATATTTCAACCAGTGTACAGAAAGGAACGCAAAAATATTGTCATGATAAACACATCAAATCTAAGTCATTTTCAATAGGTGTTCAAGTTCTCCTATATGAAAATAAGTATATGAAGCACCATGGAAAATTGCAAATGCATTGGTTGGGTCTTTTGCAACCATTCACTTTCCTCAAGGAATTATGCAAAACATCAGGTTGGGATTTTCATGGGGCATACCATTGTTCTCTCGTCTGGGGTAACCTTATCACTTCTACAATAATTTATTCTATCACATGCACCACTATCTAGACTACCTCATATTTTCCCTCCCTGAAATGCACGAAAAATTCTAGAGTTATCTTGTCATTATACCCCTACAATCTATGAATATACTCCATCCAACTAGCAGGTTCAAACAATTTCCTAATGTGTTTATATTCATGTAGCAATTATTTGGCAGGTTCTCTATGAATTCTTGGCCTCCCATCTTTAATCAAAGGTCAGAGTGGCTATGGCTGTGTTTGGGAAGTGCAACAATTTGAATGTGGGATAAAGGGAAGTAATGGAAGAGTAGATGGTAATGAACATCATTATCATGCCAGTTAATAATGAATCATGTGGCATCACTTAATGCGACTGATATTTCACATCAATTGTTCCTTGCTATTATGATCATGGGAGATTCCCCTTGTACATAGTTAGAAGTTTACACATCGACAATCATTGGAATGGGAAGGAGATAGGAATTAGGAATTCCCACAACTGATGCAAATAATTTGTAGCCTTGATTTTCCATCTTCAAAAGAAAAACTTAAAAGCTTGTTTACTAAAAAATTGATGGTCCCATCCATCATTACACTCATTGCTTAAATTATGTGCCTTAAGAGGTATTGATACAATTTATTATTTATCCTTGAATTCATATTATAATTTCACAAGCTTATCAGATTGTCTTCATTAATTTGCAGGTGGTTAACATTATTTTCACTTTTTTGCAGGTCTAGCTACTGTTCTTGTAATTTATTTTAGAACATGCTTCAATTCAATTCATTTAATCATACATAGACTTAGTTATTGATATCGTGGCTAAATATGTTGATAATTATGGACAAATTAACATCAACTTAATGTTGTGTTTGGTTTTTTATACAAATTTGTCCCTTAAATGAAGTTGGATCTATTAATTAGAAAAATGTTGGATATCACAATTGCATTTTGCATATAAACCATATGTAAAGGAAAAATTAAATAATAATGATTGATATTTAAGCTATCTTGGCTAGCTTGTAACCAAGGGCATCTCACTTAATTTGTTATGTTATGGGCTTCTTTAAGAATTCGAGCTGACTAGACTTGTATAAATAAGATTCTTCTATAAATTTTGCATTTGTTACTCATGGATAACGAATGAATGGATGTTCTTAGAAGTTTTTTTTCATATTTCATTCTTAAAGCTCCATTTATTCTTTCCAACTAAGAATAAATTTCTAGACTAGTTGTGAAGATGCCTCTAGTGATAGTGGGACTTCGTCTGAAGGCTTTAGTGTTCCCTCTAGATTTAGCCTATTCACTAGGCATGCTAGTTTGTGCAACAACAATGTAAAACCCCCAAGTGCCAAACCCTATATGCAAACCATAATTTCATTGTGTAGGAGAAAATCCTAAGTGAAAAACCCTAGATGCAAATTGTTGCATTGTTAAAGGTGTTACCCTCACTAATGAAACCCTAAAATTGCTTATGGAAGATGAAACCCCTACGTTCATTGAAAATACCTTGTTAAAGAAAGTCGTGATTTCGTTGATGAAACCATAATATGATGTAATAAATGTATGCATGAACGAAGCCCTGAATGAATATAATAAGTGCATGAAATACTAAGTATTGAAGATGTAATTACCATAATGGATGAAGAACACATGTGGAGAAACCCTAACATGAAAGTTGGCTTAGCAAGACAATGTCATAAAGAATATATAAGAAGCACTAGCATTGTCCACGACATCTCAATATCATTGAAAAATCCTAGCTACAAGTTCAAAACCCTAAATTCAAAACCCTAGGTTCATTGTCTCTAAGAAAAACTTAAGTGCAAAACGCTATGTGTATTGTCTAGGAGAAAACCCTAAGTGTAAACCCTTACATTGTTAAATATGATAACCTTGGGTAATTCAAACCTAACATTTATCGTTGAAGACGAAAAACCTAGGTGCATTGAAAATCCCTTATTAAATAAAGCCCTAATATTCAGTGATGGAACCCTAAAATAACCTAAGCAATTAATGCATGAATGAAGGACTATATGAATATGATAAGTGCATTAAATACTAATTATAAAACATACCCTTACCATAATGGATAAAGAGCACATGATATAAATACAATTTTGATCGATAAAGTAAACATAGCATGAAAGTCTCCCTAGCAAGATAGTGTGATAAAGCATATATAAGAAGCACTAAAATTTTCCAAGGCATGTCAATATGATGGAAAAATACTAGCTACAAGTTCAAAAATCTAGCAAGAAGTTCATAACCCTAAGTGAAAAATCCTTGGTGTAAACCCCTATGTGCATTGTCTACAATAAAAACCTAAGTGCAAAACCCTAGGCACGTTGTATACGAGAAAACCATAAGTGAAAACAAATTGCATTGTTAGAGATGATAACCCTAGGTAATGAAACCATAACATTGCTTGTTGAAGATAAAAACCCTAGGTGCATTTGAAAATCCATTTTTAAAGCAAGCCTTAATATGAATTTGATGAAACCCTAAGATGACCTAAGCAATGTATGCATGAAGGAACCCCTAAATGAATACGATAATTGTTGTAAATACTAAGTATTAAAGATGTCCTTACCCTAATGGTTGAACAACGCAGGTGTAGAAACACTAATAGGTGTGAAAGCATAAGTCAACCCTCTTAATAATATGTGTCTCTTCCTTGAGGGAAATTCATATAAACATAAAGTGTCAATATTGATTTCAATTATCAATCCAACCACAAACAAAAAGGAAAGAAAAAGACATAGGAGCAAGGAGAAGAATTCTTCACATCTCGTGAAGTAGAAAAGTTTGAGAGAGAAAGAGAGTAAATATTCTTGGTTGAATATTTTAGTGGTTATACTTTTGTAAAATATTTTCCTTTATGCAATATCCAACCACATATAAAAGAAAAAGAAAGAGACATGGGAGAAAGGAGCAGAATTATTCACAACTTGTGAACTAGAAAAGTCTAAGATAGAAAGAGACTAAATGTTCTTGGTGGAATATTTTGGTGGTTATAATTTTCTATAGGCTATTTTCTTTTATTATTGCATGTCCAGTTTTGGTGGTGGACAAAAATACCCTATTTTATAAGGGACCTGTAGGAGACCTCCATCAGGATTGAAAACAAGACATGTGAAAAGTCACTAAATTTTGGACTTGTATTATTCCTCTGCAATTTCAAACTATGTTTCTCTCAATTTTCAGGCGATGGTATCTCTCTGCAACCTAGGCCTTCATAGAAAAATTCACATTTGTCCAAAAATTAACCCCGATACACTCAGATATCTCAAATTTTGGGTGTTGGAATTTTTATTATAGAACTAACCTCTAGAGTAATAAATTGTTGCAAACCTTGATTAGAAATATGAAGAAGAATTGAAGGCATTATAAGTTCATGTTTTGTAACATATTTTGAAATTCTTTTGGACTTGAAGGATTATCTTTAGAACCTATATTTCATAGAGGATTGGAGTCCTCAAGAATCCCAAGTTAGAGCTTGGTGGATCACGAAGTTGGAAACTTGATGTACAGGCTAAAGCCTTGTTTGTTCAATATTGGAGTCTTCTTCGAGGGTGAGAGCCCTGATGGAATCATAGGCATGATTGTACAAGCTGGAAATTGAATTATTGTAATTGAGGGTTGGAGTCCTGGCCATTTGTTAATAAAACTATTTATTTTTTGCTCATTTTTTGGTTATGTGTTAAGTGATCTTAATTAGTAAAAACAATTGTAAAAGAAAATATTCATTCACCCCCCCCTCAATATTTCAAACATCTAGACACAACTGAACTGTAATCAAAATGACACAACTAGAATCAAATGATATTTTAGACATAATTGAATTGTAATCCAGAAGACACATCTAAATTGTAAACACAATGTAATTACAATCATAGCTTTGGCTAAAAAATACATTCCTTACATACACATTGCATAGACATATAAAAAAGGTACCAAAAAATAAAGTGATCTTGTATATAAAAAAACATAGCACATATAAGTACATAAAAAAGGATGGACATAATGGCCTTTTATGCTACTACAATAACATCATAAGAAATAAGAACACCATAATAATCTCGATAAAAACCACAAAAACAATGTATTCTTATACACAATGTATAGACATATAAAAAAGGTACCAAAAAATAAAGTGATCTTGTATATAAAAAAAACATAGCACATATAAGTACATAAAAAAGGATGGACATAATGGCCTTTTATGCTACTACAATAACATCATAAGAAATAAGAACACCATAATAATCTCGATAAAAACCACAAAAACAATGTATTCTTTAACATGCCACCTATATCGATGACAGTGAATGAAAATTGGTGGAGAGCATGCTCAATCCTCCACATATCTTGCACATCTGCCTCCATTGGACATTGAAATGTTTTTCCTTATCTATGAAGGGGTTTCAAATTTTGACTTTTGACTTTATTATAGTTGTTTGATTTCTTATCAATTCCCAATTGGTGTAAGTGATAATGACATTTGCACCATGATTCCTCGCTAATGTTGGCCCTTCAACTATGGCAAGATGGTAATCTTCATTGTTCGAGGTTCTGCCATGAATTTCTCTATTGTACTAATATACTTGACCTAGTGCTTTATTGTGAAGCACAAATCTAATTCACGGATAAAATTTTTATGATGCTTTTCAATTTCAAGGGCCTCTTTAATAATCGAGCTGGAGTGATAAGGGGCAGAAGCTAATATTTTTGTTTTGTCAAAACATATGAGGTGCTTGGTCGAATGGGAATGCTCAGCAATGTCAGATTTTTCAATGCAGTTGTGGAAGGTATAAACCATGTTCTCTTTTAGTGAAGCTTTGAAGGATCTATCAGTTTGACCTATGTAAGATTTCGTGTAGGAACATGGAATTTCATACACTTTGGGACTTAACATAGGGTCACTTTTATCCTTAGCTGATCTAAAGAGACGACTGAGGGTTTTTTAGGGCTTGAAGAAGGTTTTGATATTCCCTTTAGAAAGAATCTTGGATATGTGATTGGTAAGCCCTTAAATCTAAGGAATGGTTACTATGGCCAAGGGAGAGGGAGCAGAATGGTTCTTGGGGTGGGGATGGAAACCAGAGTGAAAGGCTCTGTTGATCTGAGCAGAGGAATATTCATTGGATTTAAGTGCTTTGGAGAGATGGGATTTTTCTTTGGGAAGGGAATGGAAGGAAGAAATGTGAATCACTTGAGTGACCAGGGTTTTGAGGACAATTGATTTTTGAGCAGGATGGTGGTGGGAATTAGCATGAAGGTATATGTCGGTATTAGCCTTATTTCAGTAGACTTGATGAGTTAGCGAACCATTAGGAAGGCGAGAGATAAGGACATCAAGTAAGGGAATGGAGTGGTTCTCTTTGAGTTCCATAGTGAATTGTATTTGAGGGGTGATGCTATTAAGATGAGAAAGAAAGGATTGTAGTGTCGGTAAACCATGGGACCAAATGACAAAGGTGTCATCAAAAAATAATTCCCGACATTTAGGCTTATGGTGGAAGGTTTCTAGGGCCTTGGATTCAATGTGTTCCATAAAAATATTTGCAATTGTAGGGAAAAGAGAAGAGCCCATGGCTGTGCATTCTGTTTTTTCGTAACAAACACCATCATAGGTGAAACAAGTGGTGGTAAAGCATATATTAATTAGGTTAAGAGTTTCAGGATCAAGTAGATTAGAAATGAGATCGATGGCTTTCGGGAGAGGAATTTTAGTAAATAAGGAAGTAACATCAAATCTCACCATGGTGTCATTCTCATCAAGGGTAAGGCTCTAGATTTTCTGGATGAAATGGTAGGAATCCTTGATGAAGGAAGAAGAGCAACCAGAATAGGGACAAAGTTTTTTCACAAGGAACCTGGATAGGGCATGGGTGGGGCCTCCAATGGCATTGATAATATGTCTAAGGGGAATTTTTGGCTTGTGAATTTTGGGTTGACCATAAATTGTAGGGGTAAAAGGATTTAAGGGAACAAGAAGCTTATGTGTTGCAAGGTTAAGGGAAGAGGATTTAATGGCTTTGATGACCCTATTGGTAATAGATTGGAGGGGGGTTTTAGTTAGATATTTGAAAGAATAGGAGGAAATGAGATCGACCATCTTATGATGGTAATCTGAGGAATTCATCACAACTGACACTTTGCCTTGATCAGATTTAAGGAATATGACATTAGGGTTGGAATTGAGATGACGAAGGGCTAAAAACTCCTCCTGAGATAAGTTAGGTTTAGAGAGCTTGGAGTTACGAAGAATGCGACCACATTCTTATCAAATCTCTTCTATTACACGAGAGGGAAGGGAGCTCTTAACAAAATTTGATGATGAACGAAAAACCATATTGGAGCCTAAAGAGGTCACAACAATAAGACCTCGACAACTAGAGAATCGATCAATTTCATAGTATCTTATTAAGTGGAAGAACTTACCTATGAGTATTCAACATGGGAGGATGGTAATTTTAAACAGAGGCATCCAAAAATACTCAAGCGTTGATTTTTTTTTTTTTTTAAGGAGAGGGGCATGTTAGGTTGATATAATACTAGTGTAGCCCCATATTATTATTGGTGTGCCCCATAGAAGCCCACTAGTGTTATTGTTGTTCCCTTACATTATTATTTTTATGTAGGCCTTGATTATCTTGTGATCCTTTAGACTCCTATATATACAAAGGAGGTCATTCCATTTGTATCATCCAAGAATTGTTAATCTATGTGATGTAAAAGGAGGTTTCCTCCTCGAAGAGGCTTATTTTCAAGTTGTTGATCTATATTTTCTTATGTTTTGTGATATGGTTACATTACAATATTATAAAAGTGACTCACCAGTGTACGCTATTCTAACAAGGATTACTAGGATGAGAGATTTCCTGCCACTTCGTGATCTTATAGGACTAATTCCAAACAATTTCATAAGTATACCCATTTCAGGTTATATATGGTGCAGAAGTTGTAGTACCCATCGAGTTTATTGTTCCTAATTTATTTATTACCTAATCCACTAAGATGACTGATGATGAGACTAATTCAGGTTGTTTACAAGAGCTATGGGAACTTGATGAGCAATGATTTCTAGTAGATTTATGCCAGTGTATAGAAAGGAACACAAAAAGATTGGCATGATAAACACATCAAATATAAGTCATTTTCTGTAGGTGGTCAAGTTCTCCTATATGAAAATAATTATTTGAAGCACCATGGAAAATTACAAATGCATTGGTTGGGTCTTCTACATCCATTCACCTACCTCAAGGAATTACACAAAACATCAAGTTGGGTTTTTTATGGGGCATACCATTGTTCTCCCATCTAGGGCAACCTTATCACTTCTACAATCATTTATTTTATCACATGCACCACTATCCCAACTACCTCATATTTTTCCTCCATGAAATGCAAGGAAAATTCTAGAGCTATCTCGTTGTTATACCCCTACAATCTATGAATATACTCCATCCAACTAACACGTTCATACAATTTCCTAATGTGTTGATATTTGTGTCACAATTTTTTGGCAGGTTCTCTGTGAATTTTTGGGCCTCCCATCTTTAATCAAAGGTCAGAGTGGATATGTTTGTGTTTGGAAAGTGCAACAATTTTAATGTGGAATAAAGGAAAGTAATGGAAGAGTAAATGGTAATTAATGTCGTTATCATGCCTTTTAATAATGTAATCATGTGGCATCACTTAATGCGACCGAAATTTCGCATCAATTATTCCTTTCTATTATACTCATGGGAGAGTCCCATGTACACAGTTAGGACTTTACACATCAACAATCATTAGAATGGGAGGGAGATACGAATTAGGAATTCCCACAACCAATGCAATTAATTTGTAGCCCTGATTTTGCATCATAATAAGACAAACTTTAAAACTTGTTTACTTGCAAATTTGTGGGCCCATCCACCATTACTTTCTTTACTTAAATTATGTGCCTTAAAAAGTATTCATACAATTTGTTATTTATCGTTGAATGCATGTTATAATTTCGTAGGCTTATCAAATTATCTTAATTGATTTGTAGGTGGTTCATATTATTTTCACATTTTTGCAAGCTTAGCTATTTCTTTTGTCATGTATTTTAGAACGTGATTCAATTGAATTCACTTAATCATACATAGACTTATTTATTGATATCATGGCTAAAGTTGTTGATAATGGAGAAATTAACATCAATTCAATGTTTTGTTTGGTTATTTATACAATTTGGTCCCTTAAATGAAGTTTGATCTATTAATGAGAAAAATGCAAGACATCATAATTGCATTTTTCATATAAACCATATGTAAAGGAAAAATTAAATAATTATGATTTATCTTTAAGCTATTTTGGTTGGCTTGTAACCAAGGGTATCTCACATAATTTGTTATGTTATGGGCTTCTTTAAGAATTCAAGCTCATTAAACTTTCACAAATAAGAGTCTTCTATAAATTTTTCATTTGTTACTAATGGATAAAAAATGAATGGATGTTCTTAGAAGTTGTTTTTCATATTGCATCCTCGAAACTCCATTTTTTCTTGCCAACTAAGAGTAAATTTCTAGACTAGCTATGAATATGCCTCTAGTGACAGTGGGACTTTGTCTGAAGGCATTCTTGTGCCCTCTAGCTTAGGCCTATTCACTAGGCATGCTAGTTTGTGCAATAAAAATGTCAAAACCCTAAGTGCCAACACATAGATACAAACCCCTAAGCGCATTGTGTAGGAGAATACCCTAAGTGAAAAACCCTAGGTGCAAACTATTGCATTGTTCAAGATGTTAACCATGGGTAATGAAACCCTAACATTGCTTGTCGAAGATGAAAACCCTAGGTGCATTGAAAATCCCTTGTTAAAGAAAACCATGATTTTCATTGATGAAACCCTAATATGAAATAATAAAGGTATGCATGAATGAAGTCATGAATGAATATGATAAGTGCATGAAATACTAAGTATTGAAGATGTAATTACCATAATGGATGAAGAACACATGAGGAGAAAACCTAACATGAACGTTGGCTTAGCAACACAATGGCATAAATCATATATAAGAAACAATAACATTTCCAAGGCATGTCAATATGATTGAAAAAACCTAGCTACAAGCTCAAAACCCTATATTTAAAACACTAGGTGCATTGAAAATCCTTATTAAATCAAGCCCTAATATTCATTAATGAAATGCTAAAATATCCTAAGAAATTAATGCATGAATGAAGTACTAAAAGAATATGATAAGTGCATGAAATAGTAAGTATTAAACATGCCCTTACCATAATGGATGAAGAGCACATGAGATAAAGACAATGTTGATGGATGAAGTACACATAACATGAAAGTTTCCCTAGCAAGACAGTGTGATAAAGTATATATAAGAAGCACTAAAATTGTCCAAGGCATGTCAATATGATGGAAAAACACTAGCTACAAGTTCAAAAATCTAGCTAGACGTTCATAACCCTAAGTGCAAAACCCTTGGTTTAAACCCCTAGGTGCACTGTCTACAAGAAAAACCTAAGTTCAAAACCCTAGGTAAAATGTATAGGAGAAAACCATAAATGAAAAACCCTTGCATTTTTAATGATGATGACCCTAGGTAATGAAACCATAGCGTTTCTTGTTGATTACAAAAACCCTAGGTGCATTGAAAATCCATTTTTAAAGCAATCTTTAATATGCATTTGATGAAACCCTAATATGACCTAAGCAATGTAAGAATGAATGAATCCCTAAATGAATATGATAAGTGCATAAAATACTAAGTATTAAAGATTCCCTTACCCTAATGGATGAACAACAGAGGTGTAGAAACACTAACATGAAATCTTGGTGTAGAAACACTAATAGGTGTAAAAACATGAGTCAACCCTCTTAAGAATATTTGTCTCTTCATTGATGGAAATTCATATAAACATAAAGTGTGAATACTGATTCCAATGAACAATCCAACCATAGATAAAAAAGAAAGAAAAAGACACAAGAGCAAGGAGCAGAATTATTCACATCTCATGAACTAGAAAAGTTTGAGAGAAAATGAGAGTAAAAATTCTTGGTTGAATATTTCAGAGGTTATACTTTTGTAAGGGATATTTTATTTTGTGAAATATCCAACCACATATAAAAGAAAAATAAAAGGATATACGAGCAAGGGGAATAATTCTTTACAATTCGTGAACTAGAAAAGTCTCAGATATAAAGAGAGTAAATGTTCTTAGTGGAATATTTTGGCGGTTATACTTTTGTGCAACCTATTTTCTTTTATTATTACATATCTAGTTTTGGTGGTGGACAAAAATACCCTGTTTTATAAGAGACCTGTAGGAGACCTCCATCAAGATTGAAAATAAGACATCTGAAAAGTCACTAAATTTTGGACTTATGTTATTCCTTTGCAATTTCAAACTATGTTTCTCTCAATTTTCGGATGATGGTATCTCTCAGCAAACTGGGTCATCTTAGAAAACCTTAGATCTGTCCAAAAATAAATGCATATACCCTCAGATATCTCTAATCCTAGGTGTTGGAATTTTTATTATAGAACTAACCACTGGAGTAGTAAATTGTTGCAAATCTTGATTAGAAATGTGAAGAAGTATTGAAGGCATTATAAGGTCTTGTTTTGTAACATATTTTGAAATAATTTTGGACTTGAAGGATTATCTTTAGAACCTATATTTCATAGAGGATTGGAGTCCTCAAGAAGCCCAAGTTGGAGCTTGGCGGATCACCAGGTTGGAGACTGGAACTACAGGATGAAGCCTTGTTTGTTGAAGATTGGACTCTTCTTCTAGCGTTAGAGTGCTGAAGGAATCATAGGTGTGATTGTACAAGTTGAAAATTGAGTTGTTGTAATTGAGGGTTGGAGTCCTAGCCATTTGTTAATAAAAATATTTATTTTTTTGCTCATTTATGGGTTCTATTTTAAGTGATCTTAACCAATAAAATAACAATTTTAAAAGGAAATATTGATTCACCATCCCCACCCTCCATCAGTATTTCAAACATCTAGACACAACTGAAGTGTAATCAAAATGACACAACTGGACTGAAATGATTTGTTAGACACAACTAAATTGCAATCCAAAAGACACATCTGAATTGTAATCACAATGTAATTCCATTAATAGATTTGGCTGAAAAATACATTCCTTACATACACATTGTGTAGACACATCAAAAAGGTACCAAAAAATAAAGTGAGCTTGTATATAAAAAACATAGCTCATATAAGTACATAAAAAATGATGGACATAATGGTTTTTTATGCTACTACCATAACATCATCAGAAATAAGAACACCATAATAAACTCGATAACAACCACAGGAACAGTGCATTCATTAACAAGCCACCTATATCGATGACAATGAATGAAAATTGGTGGAGAACATGTTGAATCCTCCACATATCTTGCACATCCACCTCCATTGGATGTTGCTTCACAAAGTATATCATCAACAACCCTTTGAACATTTGACTGGTAAGTTATTATAAAGCTTTGAAATTGAGAAGCAATGTTTTTGACTTCTGAATTGATATATTCCAGTCATTTGATTTCTTATCAATTCCAAATTAGTGTAACTGATAATGAAATTTTCACCATGATTCCTCACTAGTGTTAGCCCTTCAACTAGGGCAAGAGAGTAAGCTTCATTGTTGGAGGTTCTACTACGAATTTCTCAATTGTTCTGATATACTTGACCTAGTGCTTCATTGTGAAGTACAAATCTAATTCACGCTTGACCAGGCTTTATATGGAACCAAACCTAAACGATCAAGGTCCACTTCTCCACCATCTGCAAAACAATAAAAAAATTAAATGGAATATTATTATATTGTGTTCAAAGTACGTTGCAACAACTCATTGTTGTAGTGGTGGAAACTCATTATTAAGGTGGAGGCAACTCACTCTTACACTAGAGGTAACTCATTGTTACATTGGCGGAAAACCATTGTTATAGTGGCTGCAAATTGCTATTGCAATGGCGGAAACTCATTGTTACATTGGTGGAAACTCAGTACTACAATGGCTACAACTCATTGTTACAGTGGTGGAAACTCACTATTGTAGTGGAAAGAACTCCCTGTTACAGTGGTGACAACTCAGGAGGGAAATGGACACTTTGTTATGAAAATACATAAATATGTTTTCATATTGTCAATCAAATCATATACTAATGACCAAGAGTTTTAAAAGGTTGCAAGGCATGTTAACTTCCTAAGTTTAAAAATTCAAGGCATGTTAAGAGATAAGCATCTGCATTATTAAATAGTACCATTACATTTTCATATTTGAAACGCATATTGCAAAAAAATCTCATCACCTTAAAACATTTGTTAACCATCGTGTGCATGTCCTTATACATCAATGTTTTGAGAAAATAATGGTTTATTAAGTTGGCACAAGTTTGTTAGGTTTACAAAGCTTACCTAAGTTTACTAGGTTGACGTAGGTTGACCTAGGTTGACATAGGTTTACTAGGTTTACCTAGGTTTCCTAGATTTACTAGGTTGACTTTGGTTTTCTAGGTTGATTTAGGTTGACTAGGTTGGCATAGGTTGACTTAGGTTGACAAACATTAGTAAGTTAACTTGGTTTACTGGATTTACTAGGTTGACCTAGATTTATAAGGTAAAGCTAGGTTTCTCAGGTAGATATACGTTTACTATGTTGACCACTTTGTTACTAGGTTGACCTACGTTTACTAGGTTGACCTAGGTTTATTAGTTCTACACATTTTATAGGTTGCTTTATGTTTACAAGGTTTATTAGGTTGATATGGATTTACTAGGTTTTTACTAGATTTTCTAGGTAAGCCATAGTCAACCATGGTCAACTAGTCAACCATAACCAATGATGGTAAACTATAGTTGACCATTGTCACCATGGTTGGTTGTTATAAACCTTGGTTGATCTCTTTCAACATGATCAAACATGAACAACCATGACGAACCATAGTCAATCATAATCTATCATAGATAACTAAATTTTAACGTTAAACGTGAAAAGTTAATGTTAAAAAATTTTGAAACAATAAATTTGACATGCAAACATTCAAGTTATAGTTACTAATTATTCATAGGTTAAGCTACAAGTTTAGATCATAGCACATCAATGGCTACTATCCCAAACTTAAGAATTTGCATAATCATTCTAAGATTTTATTTTATCTTTTTTTCCTTATTATAAATATCTTTATTTTCTTTTAGAAAATAAATTCAAAGAACTTATACCAAAGCAAGTAGTTGTTCATTTTACTTCCACTAATAAGTACATTTTTTGTCACAATTTTATACTTTTCTTTTCTTGTAATGTTATTATGTTTGGAGTACTCATTTTCAAATGCATTAAGAAAGATAATTAATAGTTGTTTTTTTTGCCAAAGTTAACAACAAAAGTTCTAATTTGAACAAGATAAGAGAACATTGATGACAATTTTACTAAATCCCAGTCAACAAGAAAATATGTTTTTTGAAAAACTTGATTATGAAGATGACTCCCTAATCCCAATCTCCCCAAAATTCTAAGATTTTATTCAATTCTGACAGTTTTCGAGTATCAATTAAGTTAAACGAATGTTAAATTTATCCATGTCAGGGTTTATCAATTAACTTAGACAAATGTTATTGGGTTGTCAGAGTTTTGGAGTATCATTTAATTTTGAAAAATGATGTTTCCGATACTAACTTTCGAGCCCACATCTTAATATTTTTTTTATATAATCAATCTCTTAAATTTTATTAAGTTTTTTTTTCAATAGAAAAAGCATAATATTTTTATATCAGAAATATAAAAGAGTCCAAATCTACAATAAAGGAAATGTTCCAATGATCTGTGACAACAGAGAAGCCATGAGTTGGTGAAAAGAGGCCAGAAGGCCAGATCCAAAGAAGAAGAAAAATATATCAGGTATCTATCCAGATTCAATTAACATGGTTTTACAATATCAAGTAATTTATAAGAATGTTGCTTTGGATAGTTACTTTCCATCCTACCTATTAATTATTAAACAAAAATTTTATAAAATTACCAAATTTAAAGTTCACTCACTTAAAAGGACAGGCTAAAAACAATTGTGACAAAAGTTTCAATGCACAGTCCAAGTAAATTTGAAATTTCAAGTCTATATTTCTTCCCCTTGTTTGTCGTGAGTGAAAGGATCCTTCTCAATCATATAGCTTTGAAAAGACATGTATACTTTGCCTTTCTAAATTTAAACCTATAACCTTTTAGATTCTCATACTCGTAATAATTAAATCTCCATAGATAGTGTAAGTAAACAAGTTCAAACTATGATTATGAGAGATTTGTTCTCCTATGGCTATCAATGTTTTGTAATTGTAAGTAAACAGGTTCAAACTATGATTATGAAAGATTTGTTCTCCTATGCTTATCAATGTTTTGTAATTTTGTTATTTTTTTTTTTTTTGCTAAAAAAACACACAAAGACCAAAAACATAGCAAATTTGGCTAGAAATATGTAACACCGTGACAAGTGAGTTGCCCCAATAATGACTCAGTGAATTCACGCAATAGCGACCCAAAGAATCACTGCAATGGGTGAAACAATTGATTCGCCCATTGCAACATTTCACTCTCTCTGTTCATACAAGTAGCTTGTCCTCGTTGCACTTTCTCTCTGTTGATACAAGTAGCTTGTCATCGTTGCAGCAACTCATTGAAAAAAATTAAACATAATAAGGGGCCATAGAAAAGAGAAATGTAAAATGTAACAAAATTTGGTAACAATTTACCTCTGCTCACTAAATACCCACAATACATTGCTCTACAAATTGGCATGGCATGTTCTAACCAACCCAATTTTTTTTTAACCGGAAACAACAATGAGATTTTTTTTAATGAAAATTGCTAACAGGAGCAAAAAAAAACATGCATAAAATTTGTAAAAAATGCAGAGAATTTGTAAAAACTGCAGTAAATTTACCTTCGTTGCAAACAAAAAGAATTCCATAGTCGGGTCATTATTTCTGGTTGCAATTGGAAAGAATTCCTGCAGCTGGGTCGATGATGCTTGCTGCAAACAGAAGCAAATCTCCCTTCATTTCTTTCTCCTCTCTGCAAACGGAAAACCTTTTGCACAAACGGAAGGAATTCCACAACTGCATTGTCGATTGAAACAATCTAAAAATTCAGAGAGAAATTATTTGAGATAGATGTGTCTCTCTGAATTTTCGGAAAAATTCCACAGCTGCATCATTGATTGAACAACAGAAATGGGTTGAGCAGAGGAATCTTGAAATCGTCGAGTCTGCAAACGGAAATGGGGCAAGTGTCGGAAGAGGAGAAAAAAACAAATGGGGTGAGACTCTGTTATGAATGCTAGAGGTGGGAGCGTTCTTCATGAATTCAAAACTGTGTTGCCCACAGTGATGGATTCTCATATCGTCCACTCGTACAGACAAGTAGATGGGCCCATAAATTTTTCCTCGGAGTATGAATATTAGAGGTGGTCTTCATGAATTCAAAACTGTGTTGCCCCGAGTGACGGATTCTCAAATCGTCCAGTCATCCAGAGGAGTCGTTGGGCCCATCAATGTTTCCTCGGAGTTTGAAACATTTCAAATTGCAACGGCCCTGCGTATTCGAAATTCCCATTGAAGTCTTCTGCGTGAGGTAGGCTACACGTCCCATCGAGTCTGTGTGGTAGTCTGGCGCCAAAGGGTGAGTGGGCTCGCAAATGGAACTGGAGGCAAATGGTAACAACAACAAAATTTGCTCGACGGACAGAAACGGGAACTGAATAGTTTGTCGAAGAGAGAGGGCCCACAGATCTCGACAGGGGTGGAGGAGTATGCCCGAGGGGTCTGGCTAGCAACGAGTCGGGGCGATTTCCAAATTTATACAAATCCGAGTATAAGTGAGCTCTATGTGTTCGTGAAAATGGTATGCTCAACAGTAAAATCATGAGCTTAGTGCCGCTGAAACAAGAAGGTTAGCTCTATGGTGGTCACAAAAATAACACATATCACATATCCAACACATGATAACAGGACACACCAAACACATTATGAGACGATAACACGTTTCACATATATAGTTTTAATACCCTTACATTCAAATCACAATTACTTGATTTTTAAAAGAAGCAGACGTATAAATCTATGATGTTTTGAATTTTTTTTAGGAAGTATTATTGAAATTTGGTTTGGAAGTGTATATGTATATAGGTGTGGAAATATAAAAATACTATTAAGTTATATTCCAATTCTTTAAATTTATATATAGATTTAAAATTAGATTATACAATATTATTCAAGTCCTCTCCTATGCTACGAGTATTGAAATATCAAAGTGATATCTTGTTATCACTTGAAGGCTTTTTTGGGATAGTTCAGAATATTATTTATTCCCTATGTTATCCGGAATATCATGAATATCATGCATTTTCTTAAGGTGATTTTTTAACCGTTCAAGATATTATTTATTTATTTATTTTTGGGTTAATATTGAAAATAAATAAAATATTTTAATTTAAAATAATAATAATTTAATTATTACTTTATTATATGATTTTATAATTGTTTTTTAAAAAGAAAACTTGTGAAGGTTTTTGAGACACTGTAACTAATCATTAAAGACAAAACAAACTCAATAATTAGTAATAAGTTTAAATAGAAAAACATTCAAAGTAAGTGAAGGAACTTGTAATAATAAATATTGATAACTTAAACAAAAATTCCAAAAACATCTAATCAGTGATATTGAAAGATTCAAAATAGGCTTTAATAAATATTAATATATTAAGAGTTCAAACGATTTTTAAGGGAGTTAGGGTAAAGGTTTTAAACAAAAGGCTAAGAGAGTGAGTCAAAAGCCTGAGGGATAAAGAGGAAAGGATAAAGAAAAGGGAAATATTAAATTAGATAAAAATGCGTTAGAATTAGTAGAGTTAATATAAGAAATTAATAATCAATTAATATTATGGGAAGGAAAATTGAATTAAAATAAAATAATATTAAAATTATAGATATCTAAACAAAAAAAGAATTTGCTCAAAGAAATTAAAACAAAATATATTAATCAAAAACTATAAATAATTAAAACAAAACATATTAATCAAGAATTATAGATATCTAAATAAAGCTAACAAAAGAAGGGAGAATAATATTAAGAAAGGGGAATTGGGGGAAGGTGGAAAAGGAGGAATAATGAGCTAATGAGGTGCTAAATTTAGAAAGGATTATGAAATAAAATATAAAAAATAAAAAGAAAAGAGAAAGAGATCAGAATTCCAAGAAGATAAAGTAAATCATTCATAAAAACAAATTTTGCTTCTTGATATCACACCCTCCCTCCTACTTGGTTTCATTCTCTCCTCTTTCTGTCATATTCTTTTATCTCTATTCCCATTGCATTCTTGGTGTTTGATGCTTCCTTGGGTTTTTAAAAGTCTGTGAAACACCTTCATCTATTATTCAATGAAATGGTATGAACAAGGTTTTGTGGGATGAGGTGAAGAATGAAATGGGATATTAATGGAGGAATCGGTAGTTTCAATGTCAATCAACATTCAATCCATAATATTTAGTGAATGTATTTAGTGAATTTCATCCAAATTAGAGAGATATTTACATCATATTTCTCATATTCACAGCGTTAATCATTAAAATTATTTTTATTTTGTAAGATTCCTCATTATTCATGATTCTAAGCTAAAATTTGAGTATGTGCTAGTTAAAATGTTGGTAAAGGAAACTATGTGTTAGTATAAGAGAGATAGAATGATGGGATGATAAGAATTTTGACTAGAGGATTACAATTCTGGTCTTTTAAGTTATTAGAATAAATAAACTATAATGTTGAATTAATTCCTTTTATTTCTTTGTAGATATAGAATTGGTGAAGTTTATTTTTTAAGTAAATGAACCACATTAGATTTAAAGGGAATATCCTTAATAGTATAACCCATCTTCAACAATCCATCAAGAAAGTCTTCGGAGTCTATTTGTGATTGCAAATTGGCATAGAAGACTATTTTATGATTGTAATGTAACTTATTTGGGCGTGACCAATTCTTGAGTTGTATTTGGCATAGCAGGAATTGTGGAAAAAAACCACTATGCAGTGATTGGTCAGTATTTTCATATGTAAAAGGAGTAGTGATCCAACTTGGATTCCAAATTGGTGTAATCTTATTTTATTAAACAAATCAGATACATATAAGTATAAAGCAGATTCTTGAACATGATAAGTAAGGCCATCTAAAAGGCCTATTAAAACTCTAAAAGGCCGGTAAATGTATTATGGGTTCTTGAAATAAATTCGTGTGACAAACATCACAATGGCCGCAAAACAAAACCTGAAAAATGTTGCATGCAGTAGATCCCATAGGATACACAGTGGCAAAATTATGTTCAAACTCTTCCACATTTCGAGTGCTGGCTAATCGGTTGAATGTCTCAACCGCTTCTAGGTTCATGTTTAGGGACTTTGGTCCACATTTCCATGCTGTGGTGGCTGTTAATATTCTTCCAAAGGAGTCAGCATCTAATTTAAGCATAAGCACTGCCCCGGACACGGTATCGGCAGTATGTAGTCCATTTTACCCGAGACCCTTCAACGAGCAAACAACTAATAACTCTGGAAGCTTGTCGAATCTAAATGCACAAACCATAATAACGTATCGTCTGTTTAAGGATTTTCTCCGTTTAACACAGAAGAGATTTTGCAGAGTTAAACAAACAAGTTCAAAAAAAATAATAACAAGATCGATAACCTAAGCAAAGCCAACTTGGAGTCATCTCGAGCAACCCATGGCCAATATGGTTTGTTGTTAACCGAAGCAATCCCTTGTGTTCTTGCAGATAGCATGTAGCGTATTTTTGTTGTGGATCGCTCCAACCAAAATATCTGTTGTTCTTATAGCAGGTTAAGAATATGACTGAAACGAAAATGGAGATAACGATAAGGGATTTACGTATACCTTTCTTCCCCGTCTATCCGAATTGAATCACACAGGCCGAAATAGAGTTCTTTCTTAGAAGCAATTTTGGACAGCGATGACAGCAATAGGCAAGATAGTCCATCCGAGCCTAGAATTTTTTTCTAGCAAGCCATGGAAAATTTAATGTCAACACGTTCTGAAATATTCGACGCTCACAGAAATTTAGATTAGAGTTTCTTCACCATTTTGTCATTATAATTTCGAAGTCTAAACCTACCTAAACACAATGTGAGAAAGCGAAGCAGACTTCGAAACGACTCTATGTGAATTCGACGACAATTACCACTATATCAGTATTATATGAAAAAAACGTTTAGGATTAACATTTTACTTTGGGGTACTAATTGAAAACTTAAACATCTATATTATTCACGGTTTACATTGTACTTATTAATTAAAAAATCAAGCATTTATGAAACTGACACAAAATGTAAAAGTAGGGTATACTCATAAAACACTTTACACATTTTATATTCTCGTCCAACGTAACCGAGATTCTTCAGTCCTATACATTCTGCTGGCAAAAATACCGGACAACTCTTCTCCAAGACAAACTTATTGACAAAATACTTTAGACCAAAATGGTCTGTGAAAAATTGTAAAATCTGTGTAGCAAGTATTGCCTGAACCTCCATTGTGTCGTAATTTTTCAGACAGCTTCCCTTCCTTGGAGAGTTTCTAGGGCAACGCCAAAAGGATAGTATGTATAGATGTGGAAGATGTCATTCCGATTTCCACCATCTTCCTAGCTAATTTTCTGACAATTGTTGAAAATATAATTTCAACTGCAATCGCCGATATCGCATCGGCAAAATGAAGTGAAGGAATTATAAAGGAGCCTTTGTGTTTGCGATCGCCGATATCGCATCGGCAAAGTCAAAGTGAAGGAGTTATAAAGAAGCTTTTGTGTTTGCGATAAGCGATCGCCGATATCGCATCGGCAATATCATAGGGTCGGGGTCTTTGACATGAGTTGCGATGCGATGGAGTGGACCCGATGGCTTCCCAAAACCAAATTGCATAATGTTTGAAATTCACCCGACGGCAAATATTAAATGTTGCGTGGAGTAAATCTAAGTTTTGGTTGACCATACGTCTTAATGAAATGTCATAGTGGTAGGTAAAATATTAAAGTTTTACATAGAGTTCGTAAGTTTTTTTTATGAAAAGGTATGGGCGTATGTACTTATTACATAAATTCTGTATGAGATATGTGTATGTAATTTATTACTGTGTTGACCATTTGTTTCTTGGATGGCACACGGGAGGTTTTAGTGTGAGCTCACAGTAGAGTAAAAAAATTAGAGTGGTGAAGCGAAAACCATGTGTGGTATGTATTGAACACACAGCAGTGTGTAAAAAGATAGAACCAGATGAAGTAATTTTTGGTGTGTGGAAAAACCATGTGTAGTTTTGCACAGCAGTGCATAAAGGAAATGGTGGAGCTAGTTTTTGTAACTCTGTAAGTTTTGTTTTTACAGCAGTAAGCTCATGTAAACCTTTGTTACAGCAGTAAGTTGTTTTTCACAGCAGTGAATATGAAAATGATTTTACAGTGGTAAATCCCTCTCAGTAAAAGAGAATGAAGTTTGTATTAGTTTTAATGAATAGAATGTTTTAGTGGTGGTGAAATACTCTGTTTCTTCATGATTTTTTTTTAAGTTGTCTGTGCATAAAAATCCTGTGGAGGTAAAACAGAGCATTACCTCTGTGTGTTTGTTTATTTGGTTTTGGTATTTCCCCATTGAAGAAAAATACCCAACAGTGGTATCAGAGCTAGCTTAGGCTCTTGAAGGTGTTCAAGAAGCTGAAGGGAGAAGGTTGTTGCTGCAGCAAAACCTCTCAGGCAGACAGAAGACTCAGACAACAAAGGATTCAGGTATTCCAAAAGTTTTTTTTGTGTTGCTGAAGAAGCAGTGATTTGTTTTAAATACACAGTCAAGGAATGGCCAGCACAAGCACTGGTATGGGTTTGTTTAACACCCAGCTCCCACAGTTTAATGGGAAGAACTATGACTACTGGTCAATAACTATGACAGCCCTGCTTGCTTCCCAAGATTTATGGGAAATAGTTGAAGAAGGTTTTGAAGAACCAGCAGATGAAACTGAGTTCAATGCATTAACTCAGGGAGAGAAGGATCTGCTGAAGAACAATAGGAAGAAGGACTCAAAAGCCCGTGTGTTGTTGTATCTAGTAGTAGACCAGAGTATGTTTCCAAGGTTAGCAGCAGCTAAGACAGCCAATGAAGCATGGCAAACCCTTAAGACAGCCTATCAAGGCATGGAGAGAGTGAAGACAGCAAAACTACAATTGCTGAGAAAGGATTTTGAGAACTTGAACATGAAGGAGTCAGATAACATTGACTCATTCTTCACTCATGTGATTGGTGTAATCACACAAATGAGAACTCATGGAGAAACCATTGAAGACAGAAGGATTGTGGAGAAAATATTGAGGGTCTTACCCTCAAGGTTTGATGCCATAGTCACCACCATTGAAGAGACAAAGGATCTCTCAAACTATTCAGTTGATGAGCTACATGCATCACTGATAACTCATGAGCAGAGGTTGAGTAGGAATGAAAACTCATCCCTTGAGCAAGCCTTCAAGACCCAGATGTCCTTTGGAAGAGGAAGAGGTCAAGGAAGAGGAAACCGAAGAGGAAGAGGCAGAAGCCAGAACAGAGGAGGAAGGAACAGCTCATCAAATGCACAAGGAAGAGGCAGCAATCCAAATCAGAACCAAGGTCAAGGCAGCAGCCAACAAAGAGATCAACATCATGCTCAAGGACAAAGGTATGATAAATCTAATGTTCAATGCTATTATTGCAAAAAGTATGGACATTATGCTAGTGATTGTAGAAAGAAACAACATGATATGAACAGCAGACAAAATGCAAATGTTACAAGAGAAAACAACAGTCAAGAAAATGTCCTGTTAGCTTGTAACATGGCTGAAACACATAGTGAGGACATATGGTTTTTAGACTCAGGTTGCAGCAACCATATGACCGGAAACATAGCCTTCTTTTCTGCCCTAGATAAAAATGTGAAATCAGAAGTCACACTAGGAACTGATAGTAAAGTGTCTGTTATGGGAAAAGGAGAAATAAAAATACTTTCAAAGCAAGGAGAAAGGAAAACCATAGCAGATGTTTACTATGTCCCCGGAATGAGATGTAATCTCTTGAGTATTGGACAGCTTGTCCATAAGGGGTACAATGTTTTCTTTAAAAATGATGTGTGCACCATCATGGATATACCACCCAGCAAAAGATGCATTGCTGAAGTGAAGATGACAAGGAGCAGGATGTTCCCTCTCCGGATCAGGGCAGACATGAAGAACAAAAGGGAAATGGCAGCAGTCACCCAAGAGGCCTTCCAAAGCGTGCCAAAGGATGAGAACTGGTTATGGCACTTGAGATTTGGGCATCTCAATTTTGGAGGTCTAAACTTATTGAGCAGAAAAGGAATGGTAAAGGGATTACCATTGATAGAGAAGCCGGACAGCCTTTGTGAAGGCTGCATTTTGGGAAAACAACACAGAGAAAGTTTTCCATCAGGGAAGAGCATAAGGGCAAAGACACCCTTAGAGATCATCCACTCAGATTTATGTGGACCAATGCAAGCTCCATCATTAGCTGGCAGCCAATATTTCCTAACATTCATTGATGACTGTACAAGAAAAACTTGGATATATTTCCTTAAAAACAAAAGTGAAGTGTTTGAGAAATTCCAAAATTTCAAAGCACTTGTGGAGAACCAAAGCGGGCTGCACATAAAAGTATTAAGAACTGATAGAGGAGGTGAGTATATCTCCAAGGAATTCCTAAGATTCTGTAGAGAAAATGGAATTCATAAATAGTTTACAACTCGGTACACCCCACAGCAAAATGGAGTTGCTGAAAGGAAGAACAGGACCATCATGGATATGGCAAGGAGCATGTTGAAGGCAAAGCATTTGCCAAATGAGTATTGGGCTGAAGCTGTACATTGTGCAGTTTATATATTGAACAGGTGTCCTACAAAAGCAGTGATGAACAAAGTGCCAGAAGAGGCATGGAGTGGGAGAAAGCAAGGAGTCACCCACATGAGAGTTTTTGGGTGTGTGGCCTATGCACACATACCAGATCAGCTAAGGAGGAAGTTGGACAGCAAAGGGGAGAAATGCATCTTCATTGGATACAGTGATGAATCCAAAGCCTACAGGCTGTACATTCCATCTACCAAGAAGTTCTTTGTAAGCAGGGATGTTCAATTCATTGAAGAGGAAGCTTGGGATGGAAGCATAGAGAAAACAGTGAATGTCAAGAACTGTTTGTCTCATGATGAAGATGAAGAGGAAGTGGCTGAAATACATTCCCAAACAACAGCGCCAACACAAGGACAGCAAGGTACACCATTGAGGATAAATGAGGGTGCTTCTCCAAGCACACCACAAGGAGGAAATTCAAGTGCATCTTCAAGCACTTGCACACCAAGTGAAAGAGGTAAGAAATTTAGAAATCTAAGTGACATTTATAATGAAGGAATGAATTCCTTATTTGCCTTGTTTTGTCATGTTGATGATCCTATTCATTTCGAAGATGCAATTAAAGATAGGAAATGGATAGAAGCTATGGATGAGGAGATGAATGCCATAGAGAGAAACAAAACATGGGATTTGGTTGAGTTACCAAAAGGCAAAGAAGTCATTGGTGTGAAATGGGTCTATAAGACCAAGAGCAATGCTGAAGGCAAGGTAGAAAGGCACAAGGCAAGGCTGGTTGTCAAGGGGTACAAGCAGCAGTATGGAAGAGATTATGAGGAGACTTTCGCCCCGGTTGCAAGAATGGAAATCGTGAGAGCAGTGCTGTCCATAGCAGCACAAAACAAATGGAAAGTCTACCAAATGGATGTGAAATCAGCATTCCTAAATGGAGTGTTAAAAGAAGAGGTTTATGTTGAACAGCCTCTCGGATATGAGAAGAAAGGAGAAGAGCACAAAGTGTGCAAATTGAAGAAAGCTCTTTATGGGCTGAAGCAAGCGCCAAGAGCATGGTACAGCAGGATAGACTCATATCTATTGGATAATGAATTTGACAAATGTGAAGGAGAACCCACCGTCTACATCAAAGAAAATGATGGTAAGATTTTGATTGTGGTCTTATATGTTGATGATGTGATTTTCACAGGTAATGATGATCAGCTCATTAAGAATTTTAAATCAGTCATGAAGGATGAATTTGAAATGACTGATATGGGTTTCTTGAGATACTTCTTAGGCATAGAAGTAGAGCAAAATGAAAAAGGGATTTTTATATCTCAAGCAAGATATGTAAATCAAATTTTGAGCAGATTTAAGATGGAAGAATGCAAGGCAGCAATCACTCCCACAGTGATGGGATTAAAGCTCAGCAGAGAGGACAGCAGCAAGGATTTTGATCCTAGTTTGTATAAAAGTATTGCAGGCAACCTTATGTATTTAACAGCAACTAGGCCTGATTTAATGTATGCTGTTAGCTTAATTTCCAGATTCATGGAGAGGCCAAAGGAGGCACATTGGCAGGCAGCAAAGAGAATTTTGAGATATGTCAAGGGTACCAAAATGTTTGGCATATTATATAGTGTCTCAGAAAGTTCAGATTTAATTGGTTACACTGATAGTGATTGGGCTGGAAGTGTAGATGATCGGAAGAGCACTTCCGGTTATGTTTTTCATATGGGTTCAGGAGCCATTTCATGGGCTTCTAAGAAGCAGTCCATTGTAGCATTGTCTACAGCAGAGGCTGAATATGTGGCAGCTACAGCAGCAGCATGTCAAGCAGTGTGGATGAGAAGAATGTTGAGAAGCTTAGGCCAAGAGCAGGCAAAAGCGACAGTCATCTTTTGTGACAATAGCTCAGCTATTGCATTGTCAAAGAATTCAGTGTTTCATAAGAGAACGAAACACATTGATACAAGGTTTCACTACATCAGAGAATTGGTGAACAATGGAGAAATTGTGCTACAACATTGCAGTACTCAGGAACAGGTAGCAGACATTTTGACAAAGCCATTGGATCAGAAGAGCTTTGAATTTTTGAGGAAGTGTTTGGGTATGATTGAATGCCCGACAGTTGAAATTAAAGGGGAGTGTTGAAAATATAATTTCAACTGCAATCGCCGATATCGCATCGGCAAAATGAAGTGAAGGAATTATAAAGGAGCCTTTGTGTTTGCGATAAGCGATCGCCGATATCGCATCGGCAAAGTCAAAGTGAAGGAGTTATAAAGAAGCTTTTGTGTTTGCGATAAGCGATCGCCGATATCGCATCGGCACATCGCTATCGGCAATATCATAGGGTCGGGGTCTTTGACATGAGTAAAGTTGCGATGCGATGGAGTGGACCCGATGGCTTCCCAAAACCAAATTGCATAATGTTTGAAATTCACCCGACGGCAAATATTAAATGTTGCGTGGAGTAAATCTAAGTTTTGGTTGACCATACGTCTTAATGAAATGTCATAGTGGTAGGTAAAATATTAAAGTTTTACATAGAGTTCGTAAGTTTTTTTTATGAAAAGGTATGGGCGTATGTACTTATTACATAAATTCTGTATGGGATATGTGTATGTAATTTATTACTGTGTTGACCATTTGTTTCTTGGATGGCACACGGGAGGTTTTAGTGTGAGCTCACAGTAGAGTAAAAATTAGAGTGGTGAAGCGAAAACCATGTGTGGTATGTATTGAACACACAGCAGTGTGTAAAAAGATAGAACCAGATGAAGTAATTTTTGGTGTGTGGAAAAACCATGTGTAGTTTTGCACAGCAGTGCATAAAGGAAATGGTGGAGCGAGTTTTTGTAACTCTGTAAGTTTTGTTTTTACAGCAGTAAGCTCATGTAAACCTTTGTTACAGCAGTAAGTTGTTTTTCACAGCAGTGAATATGAAAATGATTTTACAGTGGTAAATCCCTCTCAGTAAAAGAGGATGAAGTTTGTATTAGTTTTAATGAATAGAATGTTTTAGTGGTGGTGAAATACTCTGTTTCTTCATGATTTTTTTTTAAGTTGTCTGTGCATAAAAATCCTGTGGAGGTAAAACAGAGCATTGCCTCTGTGTGTTTGTTTATTTGGTTTTGGTATTTCCCCATTGAAGAAAAATACCCAACAACAATTAATATACGTCAGCTTGGCTATTCTAAAACCCAATTACATATTAAAATGTATATCTCACATTTTAAAAACCTTTGAATCAAAATATATATAACAAAATGCTTGCACTCAATCCACTCCTATCAATTTTTCACATGCACTCCAAGGGCACGTCGATAGCAATTTTTTCAAAGCAACGCTAAAAGCATCAGAAAGGAAGCAGAAGATGTTCATCCACTCTCCACCATTTGGCTCTCAACCGCGTAAATCACCAAAAGATGTGCGTGCCCTCTCCACCATGTGGCTGTCGACCGTGTAAATCACCATATATTGTTGGATGACTGGTTCTCCTTGTGCATATTTGGTAATATTTCTGAAATTGAATTGATTTCAACAATACTCTTCCACCTTAAGTTATGTTGACCAAATTTCCAAAGTCGTCCGAAGTCTGAAATCAAATTAAGCTGAAGTATCTCCTTGTTAACCGTGAAGATCACCCTATAGTGATGGAACAGAGAGCTCAAATAGGCCTCCTGAAATTCCGATTCTTTCCAATCCTACCCATTCCAATCAGCGTCAAGCAGAATACACAGGCCATGTTACAGTCACAAGCTTCTTACAACTGCATTACTTGTAATTTTGATTCTTATAGCATCAAAACTCTAGAAACAGACCAGTTCATTTACATTTGACTAACAATACTACTTCAAGCTAATTATGGCACAAACCCATCCCTTAAAGAGAGCTCCGATCTTGGAAGAACCTTTCAAGCTTTTTATAAATCACAGTATCAGTCAACTCTACCCTGTTCATGAAAATAGAACGCTCAACAACAAAATAATGTGAAGAGACCCAAGAGGTTAGCACTATTATCCTCACGAAAATGGCATGCTCCCATAGGCCGGTCCTCACGAAAATGACATCCTCCCATAAACCTAGCGCATGACCTGATTGACAATCATGCTTTTGGGATCAGTAGCGTGGTTTCCACAGTTACATCCAAATCATAATCCCACAATTTTAAAAAGAACATTCCAAACAATCGATTTTCTGAAAAAGAACTTGTGAAATTTTATAATACATGGTGCAAAAGAAGGTGGAAATATAATCATTTCATTATTAAAATTGGATTTGGATTTTAAAAGATATGTTTAGGTTTTATTAACACATACGACAAAATAAGATGGAAATGTAATACTTTCATTATTGAAATTGCATTTTAAAAGATATGTCTAGGTTTTATTAACACATATGGCAAAATAAGATGGAAATGTAATCTTTTCATTATGCATTTTCAAAAATATGTTTAGGTTTTATGAACTTCAATGCAATTTAGAAAATTTAAAAATAAAATATTGATGTTATAAAATTCAAAAATAAAATATTGATATTATGTGAGGGATTAAAATGTTAAATATTTACACGGTAGGTGTGCTTATTTCAATATACGATATAGATTTAAGGAATTTCAATTTTTTAATAAATGAATGGACAAAATTTGACTTCAAGATAATATCATCAAATGACTCATATCAAAAGTATTTTAATATATTTTCAATTTCAAAATAATAAATAATAAATTAAATTTAAATACTATATATTTTTCCACCTATTAAGCAGCGCATTAGACATAATGAAATTGAACCGTCTCATTTCAATTCAATTAATTATGTCTCGTTCGACATTCTTATGTTGAATTTCGTCACCAATGGAACAATCCACCCCATGAAGTAGTCGTATATAAGAAGGTGTTCTTCATCCTAGAATTAAGCCTCGAGACACAAGCATAGATGCACACTCATTAGGAATGTTGTCAATCGAATGTTGAATTTGGCTGCCAATGGAGCAGTCCACCCCATGAAGAAGTTATATATGAGAAGGAGGCAGGTTGTTGGTGGAAGCTGCAGATTCTTATTATTCTCTACCCATCGGGTTCACCATGAGACCCTCCATGGGTCACACATCAGATTGAATATCATTCACAACATATAGCGATAGATGTATTTGACATTGTAGCTGTTGTGAAACAAAGTAGACTCTAGAAATAGATGGGCATATTGCCCCATCTGTGTGTTCGCGGGTGGAGGAACTTGAGGTTTGAAGGAAGGGTAGATAGGTTTTAGGTGTGGGGTGGGAAGCATGCATGAAAAGGGATTATTCTAACTATTTGATGTTTCACCCCTTGGGCTACGTATCGACTCATCACTAGTGAGCTTCTCTCGTAGACTCTCCACCCACAGACCAACTCGTGGGCCCTGTATCATTAACAAACTCCATATCCTGTCAATACTCTATCTCCATCCTCCTTGTCAGTACTCTATCTTCATCCTCATAGTTACCATCCAAGGCTCAATCTATCTTGTCCACCAGCACCATCTCCCTTGGACACGACGTTAAACCTACCACAAGTTGACGAAGTGACCTAGCATTTTCATTTGCGAATTAATGGGATCTTATGGACCATTCTGGCAAGACTTCTTGCCTCCTCTTTTATGAATTCCATCTTCTCGAGCCTATTCTTTTTTAAATTCATTGCACCTTTAGATGGAATCCACAACTTCAGAACAACGTTGTTCTTTGCCATTTGTTTTTTCATTTTCAAATCCCCTGTACCCTCAAACAGAATCCAAAATTTCCCGAGCTCAGTTTGTCGTTTTCCATTTCCATTTGCACGTGCCTGTAACGAGAACATCGAAGGTCAACATCATCCACAATGAAGTGCACTAGTAAGTTAAAAATTGAGCTGGTGTTTGCGTTGTTGTTTGATTAAATTAGTGTGTATAAGTTTTGTCCTTTCTATCTATATTTAAAGTTCTTTGGCATATTTAAATGGAACCATCAACTAGCGCACCATTATTTTAATTTTATTGATATATGGCCTTTATAGGCTTATAAACCTCTCTAGTTATCCTGTAGCTATCATCCTGTCCTATTCTACCTATGGAGGTTCCAACTCTTGTTTCAAGCATAATGTTTTTTTTGTTTCATATCAATTCCCACTATTCATCGCAAGATAGTCATTAATACTTGGTCATTGTAGGAATCTTGGTGAATTTTTCTTACTCTTACTATATTTCATCTTTTCTCATTCCAATTCTAATAACTTTTCCTCCTATAGTAACTCATAGTGGTTCTTATAAAATCATATTTCCTTGCATTTTTTAGCAAGAATTCAGCAACTGGGGATTCACCTTATTATTAAAATAAACTATTTAGGTTCATCCTCTACATTACTAATTTAGATTCCACAAATAAATATCACTATATATCTATGTGCTTATACACACATTATCATGTATGCAAGTATAACTAATATAATTATCCAATTGCATATTTATATGTCATGCATGTATTAAAAAGAGAGATTTGTCTAAAATTAAATAATAAACCATAAAGAAATATAAGAGTTAATCTTGTTATCAATTCTGCTACAAATATAATCATCCAATGCGTTTGTTTCTAAAAATTATATCAATGGCCTTGTTGTATATGAGAATTTACTCTAGAATTCATAACTCAAGCCTTATGCATGTACTATAATTTTGTCTAAGTTACATATCCATCAAGCAACATTTTTTGTCAAAATATACATGAACTATGGAATCTTTCGATAAAAATGAATCTAATGTTTCTAAAAAGGAAATTTTGATGATGGGTTTCTTTTTTAATTTGTGTACTTAATTCAATGTGAGATTATAACACATATTTCGGTTCTGGAAAGGAAATGTCGTTTTTTTTTTATGTATACAATACTATATTGTTTCACTAGTTCCCTAAAAGAAAGTTGAGAGCACCAAACTTGATTGCTAAAAATCCACTTGTTCATTGTTGGAGCAAAAAATTGCTTCACAGTTGTGGAAACTCGGTGGTTTATAGTAGTAGCAACTCATTGGTTCAATTTTGTAGCATTTTGTTGGTTGAGCATTGCTGCAACTCGCTGATTGACCATTGCAACAACTCACTAGTTGAGCATTGCAGAAACTCGCTAGTTAAATTTTGCAACACCTCGTTGGTTCACAACTGTGGAAACTTGTTGGTTTAGCATTGTATCAACTTGCTAGTTCATTATTGCAATAAATTTTTGGGTCACGATTGCAACAACTTCCTGGGTCATCATTCTAACAACTCCTTGGGTCACAAAATGGTAAACCAAGTCAAATGGGAAACAATCACTACTCATTTGGTGTAAGACCCTAAAGAAAATATCATATTTTCTAGAAAGGATTTAAATTGGTCTGAAGTACATGGAAATAACATGGAGATTGATCGGATTGCAAAAATACATACACATAGAATTTCAAACTTTATTAGAGGAGAGGAAATGAACCCAGATGCTCCATGTTCTCTCTCTGAGGTATAAAATAACCATCCAAGCTCAAGAACTATTGCTTCCTTGTGATATGAAGTGTAAGTTTTCTAGAGATGCATTTTTTAGATGTTGGTATGTTGATGGTGCTGGACCCTCCAACATTTAAGGGGATCTCTCTCGTAAGAAGTCCCAATTAGATGTCAGACCATTTGGAGTAGGAGTCCTAACAGTGGGTCATAAAGCAATGCCTTGATCGCGATGGCACACAGAGGCAAGTAAGATAACTCTGTAAGTAGTAAGGGTGTGACTACTGCAGTGAGTTGTGGAAGGTGAATGAGAGGTTCTAAAACATGGGAGGTGAGATGAGTTCGCGCCTTAGCAACCTATAGCAATAATCAACTGAGAAGGGAATACACAAGCGAAGATGCATCACAATATGGAAAGAAAATTAGTCGGCAATCCAAAGTGATGGTTAAACCAACAACTCATCTGCAACAAGATTCATATAATCACTTACAAAGTAGTTCATACACAAATAGTAAGTTAAACAACATATATTACTAAGTAATCGGAGAAGTCCATCTACAATAACAACATATGCACAAAAATGTGCTCGCTCTTGTTATATAAATAAGTGTAAGTCCCAATCATACAATACATCCATGTAAACCTGCTAGCCCCAATAGTGGAATGTTACAGCCACATCCGCCTGCTCCTCCAAAGAGATGAACTAGCTTTGTGCAGTGGAGAAACCAAGGCCCGTTATAATATTTTCTAAGTTTTCTCCAAGATAGTCGTATCAGAAGCTTGGCTAACCAAAAGCCCATAAAATGAGTTATGAGGGACTATTTATAGCAAAGGGTGGGGTGACCATTGACATTCCCCTTTGTGACAGTTCAACTACCCACATGACTCTTCACCTACTCTATGACTCTTACATCCAACTATCGACACTTGACTTACACTTGACATGAATCAACATTACAATACAAATGTACTCATGTGAGACAAAATGGCTTCAGCAAGTCACGCAAAACATCACCAACACTCGGTTCGTTGTGATGAGACCAACTCTTTGACATGCTTGTGATGGTGAAGGTGGTGAGATGATGCCAAGTTTGGTAATCCATGAAGGTGTTCATGCACCCCATGGTGACATCTTACTGAAGCGAATTATTGCCTTCGTTGCATCTGGTGCATTGGTTCGACTCCTTCATCCAACTCGTCTGCTAACATGTGCATGGTCTTCTTAGGTGCATCTCAACTAGCACACACTTATGCATAGTGTCTGTGTTGATATTCAACTATGTGTTGGTGGTCATGTGCATTGACTTACCAAAGTACATGTTCTGCTCCAGTTGGACTTACTTCTTATCTTCAGCTTGGTGAGTGTGCTGAATGGGTTGGATTGCATGCATGCACACAATGACATGCATGTTTTCGAATCCCTTGCATGTGATCAACAACACTGCTCACCATGTTTGCTCCACGCTAGCTGTTGGGATGGATCTTTAACTTGTACACGTGCAGTTTCATCCATGAGTGTATGTTGCGCCACTATTTTTCCTGTTCCCACTGCAACGCATTCGTATGATATGCAGCTTATTATTCTTCCTTGAGTTGATGCTTCATCACATGCAACTTCTTCATTGTTCCATTCTCTGTCTTCACTTAATCTTCATGTCTCGTTGTCACCTCATAGCCTAAGTCTCCAAAGTTTCTTCCATCATCGATGGACTTGCTTGATATTGCAACTTTGTTATGCTCTTGTGTTGTCAACAACCTTCCTCTTGCATTCATTGAATTTGTTGTGTTCTTTGCATTCGGTATGTTGCCTTTAGCTGATGTTCACGATGCTACTCATTGTGATATCTTGATGTTTTCTTATGTTTTCTGATATGGTTACATTACAATATTATAAAAGTGACTCACCAGTGTACGTTATTCTAACAAGGATGACTAGGATGAGAGATTTCCTGCCACTTCGTGAGCTTATAGGACTAATTCCAAACAATTTCATAAGTATACCCATTTTCAGGTTATATATGGTACAGAAGTTGTAGTACCCATCGAGTTTATTGTTCCTAATTTATTTATTACCTAATCCACTAAGATTACTGATGATGAGACTAATTCACGGTGTTTACAAGAGCTATGGGAACTTGATGAGCAATGATTTCTAGTAGATTTCTGACAGTGTATAGAAAGGAACACAAAAAGATTGGCATGATCAACACATCACATCTAAGTCATTTTCGGTAGGTTGTCAAGTTCTCCTATATGACAGTAATTATCTGAAGCCCCATGGAAAATCACAAATGCATTAGTTGGGTCTTCTACATCCATTCACCTACCTCAGGGAATTATGCAAAACATCAAGTTTGGTTTTTTATGGGTCATACCATTGTTCTCCCATATAGGGCAACCTTATCGCTTCTACAATCCTTTATTTTATCGCATGCACCACTATCTCAACTACCTCATATTTTTCCTCCATGAAATGCATGGAAAATTCTAGAGCTATCGCGTTGTTATACCCCTACAATATATGAATATACTCCATCCAACTAGCACGTTCATACAATTTCCTAATGTGTTGATATTTGTGTCACAATTTTTTGGCAGGTTCCTTGCAAATTTTTGGGCGTCCCATCTTTAATCAAAGGTCAGAGTGGATAAGTTTGTGTTTGGAAAGTGAAACAATTTTAATGTGGAATAAAGGAAAGTAATGGAAGAGTAAATGGTAATTAATTTCATTATCCTGCCTTTTAATAATGTAATCATGTGGCATCACTTAATGCGACCGAAATTTCGCATCAATTATTCCTTTCTATTATACTCATGGGAGATTCCCCTTGTACACAGTTAGGACTTTACGCATCAACAATCATTAGAATGGGAGGAAGATACGAATTAGGAATTCCCACAACCAATGCAATTAATTTATATCCCTGATTTTGCATCATAATAAGACAAAATTTAAAACTTGTTTACTTGCAAATTTGTGGGACCATCCACCATTACTTTCTTTACTTAAATTATGTGTCTTAAAAAGTATTCATACAATTTTTTATTTATTGTTGAATGCATATTATAATTTCATAGGCTTATCAAATTATCTTAATTGATTTTTAGGTGGTTCATATTATTTTCACTTTTTTGCAAGCTTAGCTATTTCTTTTGTCATGTATTTTAGAACGTGATTCAATTGAATTCACTTAATCATACATAGACTTATTTATTGATATCATGGCTAAAGTTGTTGATAGTGGAGAAATTAACATCAATTCCATGTTTTGTTTGGTTATTTATACAATTTGGTCCCTTAAATGAAGTTGGATCTATCAATGAGAAAAATGCAAGACATCACAATTGCATTTTTCATATAAACCATATGTAAAGGAAAAAATAAATAATTATGATTGATCTTTAAGCTATCTTGGTTGGCTTGTAACCAAGGGTATCTCACATAAGTTGTTATGTTATGGGCTTCTTTAAGAATTCAAGCTCATTAAACTTTCATAAATAAGAGTCTTCTATAAATTTTTCATTTGTTACTAACGGATAACAAATGAATGGATGTTCTTAGAAGTTGTTTTTCATATTGCATCCTCGAAACTCCATTTGCTCTTGCCAACTAAGAGTAAATTTCTAGACTAGCTGTGAAGATGCCTCTAGTGACACTGAGACTTTGTCTGAAGGCGTTCTTGTGCCCTCTAGCTTTGGCCTATTCACTAGGCATGCTAGTTTGTGCAAACAAAATGTCAAAACCCTAAGTGCCAACACATAGATACAAACCCCTGAGTGCATTGTGTAGGAGAACACCCTAAGTGAAAAACCCTAGGTGCAAACTATTGCATTTTTCAAGATGTTAACCATGGGTAATGAAACCCTAACATTACTTGTTGAAGATGAAAACCCTAGGTGCGTTGAAAATCCCTTGTTAAAGAAAGCCGTGATTTTCGTTGATGAAACCCTAATATGAAATAATAAAGGTATGCATGAATGAAGTCATGAATGATTATGATAAGTGCATGAAATAATAAGTATTGAAGATGGAATTACCATAATGGATGAAGAACACATGAGGAGAGAACCTAACATGAAAGTTGGCTTAGCAACACAATGGCATAAATCATATATAAGAAACAATAACATTTTCCAGGGCATCTAAATATGATTGAAAAAACCTAGCTACAAGATCAAAACCCTAGATTTAAAATCCTAGGTGCATTGAAGAAACCTTATTAAATGAAGCCCTAATATGCATTGATGAAATGCTAAAATATCGTAAGAAATTAATGCATGAATGAAGTACTAAATGAATAAGATAAGTGCATGAAATAGTAAGTATTAAACATGCCCTTACCATAATGGATGAAGAGCACATGAGATAAAGACAATGTTGATGGATGAAGTACACATAACATGAAAGTTTCCCTAGCAAGACAGTGTGATAAAGCAGATATAAGAAGCACTAAAATTGTCCAAGGCATGTCAATATGATGGAAAAACACTAGCTACAAGTTCAAAAATCTAGCAAGACGTTCACAACCCTAAGTGTAAAAGCCTTGGTTTAAACCCCTAGGTGCATTGTCTACAAGAAAAACCTAAGTTCAAAACCCTAGGTAAAATGTATAGGAGAAAGCGAGAAGTGAAAAACCCTTGCATTTTTAAAGATCATAACCCTAGGTAATGAAACCATAGCATTTCTTGTTGAATATAAAACCCCCAGGTGCATTGAAAATCCATTTTTAAAGCAAGCCTTAATATGCATTTGACGAAACCCTAAGATGACCTAAGCAATGTAAGCATGAATGAATCCCTAAATGAATATGATAAGTGCATAAATACTAAGTATTAAAGATTCCCTTACCCTAATGGATGAACAACACAGGTGTAGAAACACTAACATGAAATCTTGGTGTAGAAACACTAATAGGTGTAAAAACATGAGTCAACCCTCTTAAGAATATTTGTCTCTTCATTGATGGAAATTCATATAAACATAAAGTGTGAATACTGACTCCAATGAACAATCCAACCACAAATAAAAAAGAAAGAAAAAGACACAGGAGCAAGGAGCAGAATTATTCACATCTCATGAACTAGAAAAGTTTGAGAGCAAATGACAGTAAACATTCTTGGTTGAATATTTCAGAGGTTATACTTTTCTAAGGGATATTTTATTTTGTGCAACATCCAACCACATATAAAAGAAAAATAAAAAGATATACGAGCAAGGAGAATAATTCTTCAGAATTCGTGAACTATAAAAGTCTCAGATAGAAAGAGAGTAAATGTTCTTAGTGGAATATTTTGGTGGTTATACTTTTGTACAATCTATTTTCTTTTATTATTACATATCCAGTTTTGGTGGTGGACAAAAATACCCTATTTTATAAGAGACCTATAGGATACCTCCATCAAGATTGAAAATAAGACATCTGAAAAGTCACTAAATTTTGGACTTATGTTATTGCTTTGCAATTTCAAACTATGTTTCTCTCAATGTTCGGATGATGGTATCTCTCAGCAAAATGGGTCATCTTAGAAAACCTCAGATATGTCCAAAAATAAACGCGTATACCCTCGGATATCTCGGATACTAGGTGTTGGAATTTTTATTATAGAACTAACCTCCCGGAGTAGTAAATTGTTACAAATATTGATTAGAAATATGAAGAAGTATTGAAGGCATTATAAGGTCTTGTCTTGTAACATATTTTGAAATAATTTTGGAGTTGAAGGATTATCTTTAGAACCTATATTTCATAGAGGATTGGAGTCCTCAAGAAGCCCAAGTTGGAGCTTGGTGGATCACCAGGTTGGATACTTGAACTACAGGATGAAGCCTTGTTTGCTGAAGATTGGACTCTTCTTCTAGCGTTAGAGTGCTGAAGGAATCATAGGTGTGATTGTACAAGTTGGAAATTGAGTTGTTGTAATTGAGGGTTGGAGTCCTAGCCATTTGTTAATAAAAATATTTATTTTGTTGCTCATTTATGGTATCTATTTTAAGTGATCTTAACCAGTAAAATAGCAATTATAAAAGGAAATATTGATTCACCACCCCCCACCCCCCATCAGCATTTCAAACATCTAGACACAACTAAACTATAATCAAAATGACACAAGTGGACTGAAATGATTTGTTAGACACAACTGAATTGTAATCCAAAAGACACAATTGAATTGTAATCACAATGTAATTCCATCAACTAAATTGTAATCACAATGTAATTCCATTAATAGATTTGGCTGAAAAATACATTCCTTACATACACATTGTGTAGACACATAAAAAGGGTACCAAAAAATAAAGTGTGCTTTTATATAAAAAACATAACTCATATAAGTACATAAAAAATGATGGACATAATGGTTTTTTATGCTACCACCATAACATCATCAAAAATAAGAACACCATAATAAACTCGATAACAACCACAAGAACAATGGATTCATTAACAAGCCACCTATATCGATGACAATGAATGAAAATTGGTGGAGAACATGTTGAATCCTCCACATATCTTGCACATCCACCTCCATTGGATCCTGCTTCACAAAGTATATCATCAACAACCCTTTGAACATATGACTGGTAAGTTATTATAAAGCTTTGAAACTGAGAAGCAATGTTTTTGCGCGTCTATGAAGGGGTTTCAAATTTTGAATTTTGAATCGATATATTCCAGTCATTGGATTTCTTATCAATTCCAAATTAGTGTAACTCATAATGAAATTTTCACCATGATTCCTCACTAGTGTTAGCCCTTCAACTAGGGCAAGAGAGTAAGCTTCATTGTTGGAGGTTCTACTAAGAATTTCTCAATTGTTCTGATATACTTGACCTAGTGCTTCATTGTGAAGCACAAATCTAATTCACGCTTGACCAGGCTTTATATGGAACCAAACTTGAATGATCAAGGCCCACTTCTCCACCATCTGCAAAACAATAAAACAATTAAATGGAATATTGTTATATTGTGTTCAAAGTACATTGCAATAACTCATTGTTGTAGTGGTGGAAACTCGTTATTAAGGTGGAGGCAATTCACTCTTACACTGGAGGTAACTCATTGTTACATTGGCGGAAAACCATTGTTATAGTGGCTGCAAATCGCTATTGCAATGGCGGAGACTCTATGTTACATTGGTGGAAACTCAGTACTACAATGGCTACAACTCACTGTTACAGTGGTGGAAACTCACTATTGTAGTGGAAACAACTCCCTGTTACAGTGGCGACAACTCAGGAGGGAAATGGACACTTCGTTATGAAAATACATAAATATGTTTTCATATTGTCAATCTAATCATATACTAATGACCAAGAATTTTAAAAGGTTTCAAGGCATGTTAACTTCCTAAGTTTAAATATTCAAGGCATGTTAAGAGATAAGCATCTACATTGTTAAATATTACCATCACATTTTCATATTTGAAATGCATATTGCAAAAAAATCTCAGCACCTTAAAACATTTGTTAACCATCATGTGCATGTCCTTATACATCAATGTTTTGAGGAAATCATGGTTTATTAAGTTGGCACAAGTTTGTTAGGTTTACAAAGCTTACCTAAGTTTACTAGGTTGACGTAGGTTGACCTAGATTTACTAGGTTGACTTTCATTTTCTAGGTTGAACTAGGTTGACTAGGTTGACATAGGTTGACTTAGGTTGACAAACTTTAGTAAGTTAACTAGGTTTACTGGATTTACTAGGTTGACCTTGATTTATAAGGTAAATCTAGGTTTACTAGGTAGACCTACGTTTACTATGTTGACCACTTTGTTACTAGGTTGACCTACGTTATTATTAGTTCTACACATTTAATAGGTTGCCTTATGTTTACAAGGTTTATTATGTTGATATGGATTTACTAGGTTTTTACTAGATTTTCTAGGTAAGCCATAGTCAACCCTGGTCAGCTAGTCAAGCATAATCAATGATGGTCAACTAAAGTCAACCATTGTCACCATGGTTGGTTGTTGTAAACCTTGGCTGATCTCTTTCAACATGATGAAACATGAACAACTGTGACAAACCATAGTCAATCATAATCTATCATAGATAACTAAATTTTAACGTTAAACGTGAAAAGTTAATGTTAAAAAATTTTGAAACAATAAATTTGACATGCAAACATTCAAGTTATAGTTACTAATTATTCATAGGTTAAGCTACAAGTTTAAATCATAGTACATCAATGGATACTATCCCAAACTTAAGAATTTGCATAATCATTCTAAGATTTTATTTTATCTTTTTTCCTTATTATAAATATCTTTATTTTCTTTTAGAAAATAAATTCAAAGAACCTATACCAAAGCAAGTAGTTGTTCATTTCAGTTCCACTAATAAGTACATTTTTTTGCCACAATTTTACACTTTTCTTTTCTTGTAATGTTACTATGTTTGGAGTACTCATTCTCAAATACATTAAGAAAGATAATTAATAGTTGTTTTTTTTGCCAAAGTTAACAACAAAAGTTCTAATTTGAACAATTTTGATGACAATTATACTAAATCCCAGCCAACCAGAAAATATGTTTTTTGAAAAACTTGATTATGAAGATGGCTCTCTAATCCCAATCTCCCAAAAATTCTAAAATTTTATTCAATTGTGACAGTTTTCGAGTATCAATTAAGTTAAACGAATGTTAAATTTATCCATGTCACTGTTTATGAATTAACTTAGACAAATGTTATTGGGTTGTCAGAGTTTTGGAGTATCATTTAATTTTGAAAAATGATGTTTCCGATATTAACTTTGGAGCCCACATCTTAATAATTTTTTATATAATCAATCTCTCAAATTTTATTAAGTTGTTACGGTTTTCTAGTATCAAATATTATTCGATTAACATGATTTTACAACATCAAGTAACTTTCCATCCTACCTATTAATTATTAAACAAAAATTTTATAGAATTGCCAAATTTTAAAGTTCACTCACTTAAAAGGACATGCTAAAAACAATTGTGACAAAAGTTTCAATGGATAGTCTAAGTAAATTTGAAATTTCAAGTCTATATTTCTTCCCCTTGTTTGTGTCTGTGAGTGAAAGGATCCTTCTCCATCTATAGTTTTGAAAAGACATGTATACTTTGCCTTTCTAAATTTAAACCTATAACCTTTTAAATTCTCATACTTTTAATAATTAAATCTCTATAGGTAGTGTAAGTAAACAAGTTCAAACTATGATTATGAGAAATTTGTTCTCGTATGGCTATCAATGTTTTGTAATTTTTTTTTTTTTTTTTTAACTAGAAGAAACACACGAGCAAAAACATAGCAAATTTGGCTAGAAATATGTAACACCATGACAAGTGAGTTACCCCACTAATGACTCAGTGAATTCAGGCCCCCAAAGAATCACTGCAATGGGTGAAACAATTGATGCACCCATTGCAACATTTCACTTTCTCTCTGTTCATACAAGTAGCTTGTGCTTGTTGCACTTTCTCTCTGTTGATACAAGTAGCTTGTCATCGTTGCAGCAACTCATTGAATAAAATTGAACATAATAAGGGGCCATAGAAAAGAGAAATGTAAAATGTAACAAACTTTGGTAACAATTTACCTCAGCTCACCAAATACCCACAATACATTGCTCTACAAATTGGCATGGCATGTTCTAACCAACCCAATTTTTTTTTAACCTAAAACAACAATGATATTTTTTTTTATGAAAATTGCTAACAGGAGCAAAAAAAAAGCATGCATAAAATTTGTAAAAAATGCAGAGAATTTGTAAAAACTGCAGTAAATTTACCTTCGTTGCAAACAAAAAGAATTCCATAGTCGGGTCATTATTTCTGGTTGCAATTGGAAAGAATTCCTGCAGCTGGGTCGATGATGCTTGCTGCAAACAGAAGCAAATCTCCCCTCATTTCTTTCTCCTCTCTGCAAACAGAAAACCTTTCGCACAAACAGAAGGAATTCCACAACTGCATTGTCGATTGAAACAATCTAAAAATTCAGAGAGAAATTGTTTGAGATAGATGTGTCTCTCTGAATTTTCGGAAAAAATCCACAGCTGCATCATTGATTGAACAACAGAAATGGGTTGAGCAGAGGAATCTTTAAATCGTCGAGTCTTCAAATGGAAATGGGGCAAGTGTCGGAAGAGGAGAAAAAAACAAATAGGGTGAGACTCTGTTATGAATATTAGAGGTGGGAGCGTTCTTCATGAATTCAAAACTGTGTTGCCCACAGTGATGGATTCTCATATCGTCCACTCGTACAGACAAGTAGACGGGCCCATAAATTTTTCCTCGGAGTATGAATAGTAGAGGTGGGAGCGTTCTTCATGAATTCAAAACTCTGTGTTGCCCCGAGTGATGATTCTGAAATCGTCCAGTCATCCAGACGATTAGTTGGGCCCATAAATGTTTCCTCGAGTTTGAAACATTTCAAATTTCAAATTGCAACTGCTCTGCGTGTTCGAAATTCCAATTGAAGTCTTCTGCGTGAGGTAAGCGAGACGTCCCATCGAGTCTGTGTGGTAGTCTGGCGCCAAAGAGTAAGTGGGCTTGCAAATGGAACTGGGGGCAAATGGTAACAACAACAAAATTTGCTCCAGAGATGCGGACTGAATAGTGTATAATATGAAATGACTTATTTCCACCCAAATGAGAAAACAGTACTATGAAGAAAAAAAAAACAATTAAAAGATAAAACAATTAAAATCACTAAGAAATGCTGCAAATCTCATATATTAAATTCAACTATAAACTACATTTTTAAATAGTAAAACTATTACTAAAATATTTGTCAATCAACTCTGCAATCAATCTACTGGCATTACAGCGAATTTCCAGCAACTTCCAGCACTGACCATCCTAACAATCTCTTGCCTACTTTGTCAGCGATTTACATAACTAATTAAGCATTATTCCCAACACTCCCCCTTAATGATTAATGAGGATTTACTATCTTATCTCGTAATGCCAAAAACTGATCTTTTGCAACTGCTTCAGTGAATATATCTGCTAGTTGATGCTAAGTATTTATATGCTTCAATTCAATCTCCTTCTTCTGCACCAAATTTCTAATGAAGTGATATTTAAGGTCAAAATGCTTTGTCCTGCTGTGATGAACTGGATTCTTTGCTAATTTGATGGCACTTACATTATCACAATAAATCATTGTAGACTGAACTTGTTTTTCTCCAATTTCTTCCAAAATTTTTCTGAGCCAAATAGCTTGTTTACCTGCTGAGGTAACTGTAACATATTCCTCTTCTGTGGATGAGAGGGCAACAATGCTTTGTTTTTTTGAGTTCCATTTAATCAAACCAGAACCAAAAGAGAAACAATTTCCAGATGTGGACTTACAGTCATCAAGACTACCTCCCCAATCTGAATCACTAAATCCAAGAAGATTGAAATTTTCAGAAGAGTAGTAATGAATACCAAAATTTAGAGTGTCTTTCACATGCCTTAAAATCCTCTTGGCTGCCTTCATATGTATTTCAGATGGATTTGTCATATACCTTGAAACAATTGAAACTGAATATGTAATATGAGGCCTTGTGTGGGTTAGAAATATCAAGCTTCCCACAATACTTCTGTAAGTTTTCTCATCAACTAAATCAGCACCATCATCTCTACATAACACCTCTCCATGAGCACTTGGAGTAGGGGATGGATGACAATCAAGCATATCAAATGTATTTAGCATATCCTGTGCATACTTTGTCTGACAAATGAAAATCTCATCCCTACTTTGATAAACCTCCATTCCTAGAAAATATTTCGTGATGCCTAGATCTTTCATCTCAAATTCATTCATCATAGCAGCTTTGAATTTATCATTCATCTTAGAACTACTACCCATATACAATAGATCATCAACATACAAACTTATGATTAAAATATCAATACCTTCTTGTTTGTAGTAAAGGGTAGGATCATTCTTACTTCTCTGGAAGCCATTTTGCTGAAAGTATCCATCAATCCTTGCATACCACGCTCTTGGTGCTTGCTTAAGGTCATACAAAGCCTTCTTCAACTTGTAGACATTATTCTCCTTTCCTTCCACTTCAAAACCTTGTGGCTGCTCCACATATACTTCCTCTTCTAAGTACCCATTCAAGAAGGCATTTTTCACATCCATATGATGTATGCTCCACCTTTTATGAGCTGCTAATGAAATCAACATTCTAATGGTCTCCTGTCTTGCTATTGGTGCAAATGTCTCTTCATAATCAATTCCATACTTCTGTGTGAATCCTTTAGCAACTAATCTTGCTTTGTGTCTTTCAACACTCCCATCACTGTTAAATTTAGTCTTATAGACCCATTTGGTGCCAATCTTTTCCTTGTCATGTGGAAGCTCTGTCAACTTCCAAGTGTCATTCCTTTGAATGGAATCCATCTCTTCTTGCATGGCTTGCATCCAAACCTCATTAGTACATGCATCTTCAAAACATGATGGTTCAAATTCAGCCTTAGCTAATAAAGCAAAATTGACTATCTCACCTATTGGGCTTTCTTCATGTGCTTGATTTGCACTCCTCTCATAAATATCACTCAATCTTCTTACCTTCCTTGTAGAACTTGGAGAAGAAGTTGGACTTGAACTTGATGTTGAAGAAATTGATGAAGGGCTGCTTGGTGGAGTCAAGCCACTAATTAAATAAACATTAGTTGGCTGCTCATTATCATTATCAACAATTATATCATTCAAAACAAATTTTGTCTTCTCAACATGGCCTTTTTTATGACCATAAACTCCCCCTTCATCAAAAATTACATCTCTTGAGACAATAAGCTTGTTAGTTAGAGGATTATACAATTTATAAGCCTTGCTTGTCCCACTATACCCAATAAAAATACATAACTCACTCTTTGCATCTAACTTTTTTCTATTCTGATCAGGTACATGCACATAAGCCAAACATCCAAAAACTTTGAAATGATTAACATTAGGCTTTTTTCCATACCAAGCTTCATAAGGAGTCATATTTTCCAGTGCACTGGTGGGGCTACGGTTCAGGATGTATACTGCTGTAGCAACTGCATCTCCCCAATAAGTGTTGCTCAATCCCTTAGTTTGTAGCATGCATCTTGCCATTTCAACCACAGTACGATTTTTCCTTTCAGCTATGCCATTCTGCTGGGGTGTGTATGCTGTAGTATGCTGCCTCCTGATGCCATTCATATCACAATAACTCTGGAAAGCTTTTGAGCATAATTCTCCTCCACGGTCAGTCCGCAAACATTTGATCTTGCACCCTCTCTCATTTTCTACAAGGGCTTTGAACTTCTTGAATGTATCCAAGGCTTCACTTTTGGCCTTCAAAAAATATACCCAACAATTTCGTGAGTAATCATCAATAAAAGTGATGAAATATGATGACTTACCCAAACTCTTAGTCTGCATAGGACCACATATGTCTGAATGAACAAGCTGAAGTGGGTGACAAGCCCTCCATGCACTACCCTTTGGAAACCTTTCCCTTGCATGCTTTCCTTTAGCACATCCTTCACAAACCTCCTTATGCTCTTCTACCTTGGGCAAACCAGAAACTAATGCATGTGAGGTTAGAAACTTCAAACTGTGAAAATTTAAATGCCCATACCTGAGATGCCATAACCAACTTGAATCCTCATAAGCCATATTAGCAGGATTGCTGTTATGTTCATCAAACCTCAAGGGAAACATCGTATTTCTTGTCATAGGCACAACAATGATCACCCTATTTCCCTTATTCTTATCATAGATAGTACATGTCATATTTTCAAAGACTACTTTATAATTTTTCTCACATAGTTGTCCAACACTCAACAAATTATGCTTCAATTGTGGAGTATAATAAATGTCATGAATACTCTTTATACCTTCTTTTGTTTGGACCTCCATAGCTCCTTTGGCAGCAACCTCCAATGATTTATCATCACCAAGCTAGATCTTGGATTTGAAACTTCCATCCTTTGCTGAAAACAACTTCTCATTCCCTGTCATATGGTTAGAGCATCCAGAATCTAGGTACCAAACATCTTTACTAGTATTTTCACCTTTGGCATAAGATAAAAATAAGTGATCTTGAGGATACTCACCACTTTCATGAGCATAATTGTTGTGGGGAAAAATGCCTATGCAGGACGATCCTATCCACCTAAGGTGTGATAGTACCTTAGCAACAAACGAATACAGCTACTTCGGTTTCTTCCTTTATGAAATATGAAAGAGAGGAGATTGGTAGACTTACCGTTATCTTCCGGTTGTCCCTCGATCTAAATCCTCTCCTCTTTGTGTGTCCACAGCTACTTGGCTCCTTTCTTTTGCTCCCACGAGATCACAAGAGAACAGCTACCTGTGACAAGAGAACAGCTACATGCAACAAGAGAAGGACACAACACAAAGGCAAATATACATATTCATAAATGATTCAGGATTAGAAGTAAATCAAATACACTAATGCAAATCATACAATAAACACCAGCATATAGGAAAGAACCAAGAAGCTTTATTGATTGATAAACAAGGTTCAGGAAGAGATACAACCCATAGGGTTCCAACCCAGCATCTCCTTCCCAGCAGAATGGAATTCCTTCTTCAGCCCCTTTCAAAGCATAAACACCCAATGATCCAACCACAAACCAACAACAATTCTTTGCATTCACAATATTCCAGCCTCCCTTGACCTCATGAGAGAGATCTATATATAGGAGTTTTGGAGAAAGGATGAGTCAGCTTGAGGCTGGCATGAAGCTGACTAGTGTCCTCTCCCACTTCAGTTCTTGAGTCCACTTGGAGGTTCTTGCTTCCACTTGGAGATTTGGAACCTCTTACTCATCACCAGTCGAATTCCCTGATCCAAGTGTCATTTTGGAAGCTTCCTGGGCATTGACACCTTGAGAAATGAGTCTGCCACTTGTCTAGTTACGCTCAACGCAGGTAGCCTTCTTTGCAGTTGACATTCAGCGCAGGTAGACAGTGGAGCAGTTGACATTCAATGTAGATGCTCAGTGGAGCAGTTGACATGATCCAGAATTGCCTTGTTTTTGAGTGTTTTCAAGTGGAGAACTTTTGTAAACTGCTGTAGTTTGCTGGCCTTGTTCCTCTAGGGGTAGGAACAACATGTTTAGGGACTTTGGATCCCTTAATTATTGACATTTCATGCTCAGTTGCTGCAAGGCACAAAAATGTCTATAACAGTTGCCCCCTAAAGTATGAGGCCATTTATCGGGTGAAATGCTTTATCCAGGGGAGTCCAAAGTTCATCCATTTGCTGGGAGGAGACCTGTAATAAGATACAATACAATACATCATGATTCATTCTGCTTTCATGATCTAGCTGAGGCGGGCATTCCCATGCTCAGCTTTATAAATACATTTTGGTACATAGAACAGGCGATCGTCTGATGGTAGACTGATAATTCTGGCGAAACTATCATCCTTTGAGTAGGATGATCATCTGCTGCAATGATGTACATGTCAAATGTCTTTATTTTCCTGAATATATATCGCAGCCCGGATGGATGAAACTAGATCCGGGGTCTTCAAACTTGTTCGATCTTCACTCTAAGTACAAGTCGATCCATGTGAGAATTGCGCTGAAGTCGAACATGGAAAGACATCGCTTGATTACCGGTCAAGAATGTAAACCATTAACAAGCGCGAGAGGAATCACCGATAATGATAATGACCCTCAAGGTACTGCAGTACAATTCACGTGGTATGAATAAAGGACTTGGCGTCGAACACCACGCAAAATGTTCTGGTCGAAGGTCATTGATGTATACCTGTCGCCGGAAGTGAGAAACTTGCCATTGAGGCATGCAAGCTTCAAAGTACTGAAGGGGTTGTTCCTAGATCAACTTCTTGGATAATGAGCTGATGTCGACAAGAAGCGATCCATCAAAGGAGGGCCTTAATGAATCCCACATCAGTGACACGGAACGGAGCTAATGATTTTAGTGGAGGCGAAAACAATCTGTGACATATGATTCAGGGTGGCGGTCATGAATGGATGAAGGATAATGTATGGCAGTGGATGGGACCTGGTTGGCTCTTTCTGAATGACTTCTCTTGAACATATGGTGACACTGATGCGATGGATTGGTAGCATTACCCCACGTATGGATGGTATGGCGAGACCATGGTGATATGACCGGTGAATGAAACAACCCAACCCGATGTGGTACGGAGGAAAAGTGTCATGTTCAAGAGCGACCTGCTACCATCAAAGACTTCTTGATTTTTCCCAATTTTTCCCCAGTCATTGCTGACCAGTACCTCTTTATTTTTGTCAAGCTTGAGGAGGATAACATATGCTTGTTCTATAACTTGCCCTTCGGGCAAGCCCATCGCTATGTTTTAACGAGCCTAGCGATAGTGAAACTCGTTCTCGTCTAAAGACAAGTTTGTCGCTATTTAGTGATTTTAACGAGTCTAATGACAAGGAAAACTCGGCCCTTTTCATTTTTAGAGAGTCTGAAAAGGTACATAAAGTTAACTCCGCAATTCCTTTTTCGTCATCTAATCCCTTAAGTCCGAAAAAGTATAAAACAATACAGAAGGGATGAGTTTTCGATAGTTTTAATGAGCCGAACAAAACAAGCGCTCGATCTTTTTGTGCAATAATCCCTCAGGTCCAAAAAGATTAAAATCTAGAGGAGGGATAGCTCTTCCGGTCGTTTAACGAGCTGGGAGGCCAAAACTCGGCAATCTTTTCATATTTTACGAGTCAGTTGAAAAGAGCTTAAAGAAGACTCATCTTCTGAGGAACGATTGATGAACAGGGATAGCAGTGGATTCCAGGCACAGGTTAGAATTTTCCAATCACGGCAGTGTCACAAGGATGGCTAGGTGAAATCACTCTTCGCAGCTGTTCCTCAAAATGGGTAAACAATCATATGGAGGTAAACGATCGGCCAAATGAAAAGTGGAGGTGACGGTGCAAACACGACCAAGGCTTTTATGGTTGATCAGGTTACATATACAATGGTTATTTACCGAGATGGGTTCATTTTTTAACGAGCTTGAATGCGCCAAAACACTGCTCAAGCTTATGTTTATTTTTTAACGAGCATGAATTTCGCGTTAAAACTGCTCGGATCTTGCGTTTATTTTTTAACGAGCATGAACTTTATGCTAAAACTGCTCGTTTATACCAGTCATATGATACGAGTGTCTCAATGGAGATTGTTATTTTTTATGGAGCTTCATCTCCTTGCACTTTACTCCTCATCCTTTCTTTGTGCAAGTTCGGAAACGGCTAATCCAAAAAACAGATAAATAACCGTTCTTAGCTTGCATTCCAAAAGGTTTGCATGCCCCCAGGTATAACATAAAATTTCAAGGTTTCCCCCCTTCTTCTCACAACTGCTTTTCTTTGGGTGTTCACAGCTACTTGTCGTCTTGCTAGTCCAACTTTCAATAGATTTTTTGCAAGATCGCAAGAGAACAGCTACTTGCGACAAGAGAGCAGCTACTTGCGACAAGAGAAGAACACTACTCAAAGACAAAACATTTGTGTTACTGAGGGAGGCTTACCTCTTTCTGGTTACCCAAAGATTGTCTCGTTAGACAAAACACTTCCTTGGCCTACCTTTTTCAGGTTACCGAAAGATTGTCTCGTTAAACAAAACACTTCCTCGGCAATGCCTACCGAAATAGACAAAGGTGAGTGAAAAGCAGATTATTCCACTCACATAACTTTGACAAAAGAATCTTATTCTAGAACAACCCTCTTTCCTCTACGGACGGGGTACGGACTAGTCATATTCTCTTGCGGAAATTCTACCTCATACCCAAAGTTCTCTGCCGAAGCAGACCAGGACGCATGCCCCTTGGGTTCCTGTCATATCCTCCCGGATTACTCTCGCTCATCAGGAGGACGGACCGTGGGTTGAGACACTTCTTGAGTGAATAGACCATTTAGGGATGGTATACGACTATTTGCGATGTGTGATCCGGGAAACGAAAGTTGATCCATGAGCTTGACCATTCTTCCTTCATGCGGAAAACAAATTACTCTAAAGAGTGAGGAGACTATTGCTCCCATGCAATATATATAGTCTCATCCAAGGAGTAGGTTATAATCCAAGGGTCCTTGAACGACCATCACGTTCATTTGAACGGTCTTCCCTTTCAATGTTATTGGCACATTGGGGAGGATCCCTAAAGGGCGACTGGTTCCCTTATCAAAGCCTGATAGATTTCTCATCTCAGGCAAAAGCGCAGGCGAACCAAGCGCTTTCCAAGCAATAGAGGAAAGGATACTCACAGATGCCCCTTCATCAATAACTGTACCAACCATTACCATTCTATATATTTGGACAATAATTCTGAATGGTATGCTAGCTGGCAAGCGGGGTCTGCCTAGTTGGTTCCAGTCAAAGGACACAACCAGGTTGCTTGGTGGTGGGACCGAGTAAACGGCCGGATAGCGCTCTGATGAACTTCCTTCCTGCGATAAAGGAATGGTGGCATTGCCCCCTTGATCATCAGAGTCAGTGCTGATGAAGAGAATTTGGACGGTGTCGTCTTTATTCTCCTCTGTGATGGTGTCATCCGAAGATAGAGCCTCTGAAGGCAAAACCGGGTCAACTGCCGTTTCAACCTTTAGACTTTCGTCAGGTATGGATTCAGACGGTTCATCTTCAATGATAGGTGCTTCGGCTGACCACCTGGGCGGGTCAACTGGATTCTCAACTAGCGAGGGATTTGGCAAGAGTTTTTGATATCCAGGAGGAAGATTCGCTCGTAATATCGGGCGATCTTCCAGAAATCTTTTCGCCTCGTCTAAGAAGGGACAACGATGGATGGCGTGATCGCCTTCACACAGTTTGCAGGGAAATTTAGCTTTCCCGCTCTATCCTGGAGCTTCACTCCCACTAGTTGACGGTGAACAATCGACATGGCTATGAGAGGTCGATGCTACCGAATTGTGCAAACGGGGGGAACAGTCGCTTAGTATCCGGGGGATACATGGACAATCTCTGTGGAAGTGGTCTCCCCTGCATATGATGCATGGCGATTTAGGCCTTACGAGTGTTGTGTGTGGATTTTTGTTAGATGACGATTGTTTTCCCCCAGTCACCTTAGGCTCCTTCTGCTTCTTTTCTTTCTTCTTCTTCTCCTTTTTCTCCTTAGGAACCTGGTTCTTTGACCGACCAGTTCCGTCAAGCGAAGAGGAAGGAGGAGAGGAAGATGAAGTAGAAGGCTGGTGGGAAACTCTTGTCTGATCTAACTGTTGACTCGACTGTTCAGGAATGGTGGCATTCTGAACGACACTGGTTGAAAAGAGCCATACAGGTAGGCCAATTGTCAATCCTGGAAGCGACAATGTGGCCATGTGGGGTGCACCAACATCTCCCCAAGAGGAGAAGGGACTAGGATTTCCACCAAGGGGAACTCCTTAGTTGGTGTGCTCCATCTTTTCAACCCAAAGATCAACGCGGGAATAAGGGTGATTGTTCCGTTTAAAATAAATTGTTTACGACGCTTTAGACACAACTTTCTTTTTCAGTTTTAAAGAGTCGAGAAAAAGCTAAAGATGACTCTAGTCTCCTTCGATGTTTTAACGAGCCCAAAGTGACAAATGCTTGGTTGGACTTTTTTTGTTATAGAGTCTGAAAAAGGCCAAAAGAAACTGCTCTGGAGATCTAGGCAGAGGGTGTGCCAAACTTTTCGCAAAACCACAGAATACGTTTTACGGTACGGGTGGTCGATCTTCGTGAATGCTGTGTTCACTGCATTGCGATCAGTAGGGCGGTCGACATGGCTTCCTAAGGATAAAGTATATATGCCTATAGGGGTTTCCCAATATATACGCGACGGTACGTGGGAGCACAAGTCCGTATTAGTGCTATCGTCCCTCAGGAGGAATCACCCACCTTCTTAGAGATCGACAGTCACTACGTTTAACGACGCCGGAACACGTCTCTACCTAGACCTCTACAATGAGCGTTATGTTGCAAAGCGTTGTTAGGTTCATTCAATATATTTTAAGTTGATCTTTTTAAAGTTTGTCTTTCAGGATCACCACGAGATGTATTGGTACATATTCCTAAATGCAGTCTAAGATGATAAGCAAGCTTTATAATCTTTCAACTTTGAAAATCCTAGCTACTAAGGGAAAAGAGAGCGACTATCTTTTCTCAAAGAGCAATCGGCACACTCTAATGCACTCTTCCTAAATCCAACATGCAAACTTATCAAACTGCAAATGCACAATGCAGGTGTTTGTTTTCACTTTCTTAGTATAGATGCCTACAAAGAAAGCTTTTTGCACAACTTCGAATTTGCTTTTAAATGACTGAAAATAAACAAGTTTACCTTTTCCCAAATCAACAAGGGTAGAAGAGATTACAATCACTTTGCGATTTTTCGAAAGAAATACTTGTTTCGACACTTAAAGGTGACAAATTCAAACCAATAAGCAAAAGCAAATGATAATAAAACTGCAAACAGCCAATGAACTCTCTCCTAAGATCACAATCAATCACTCAATCAGATCTGAATCAAGGCTACAAGATGACTATTTCGCTCATGCAAAGGAAAACTGTAAATGACGCCACAAACACATAAAAACACTTACAGTCTTTTTGTACAAAAATGAGGCGGAATACAAGCAAAGAAAAGGGGTTATCAGAGGTGGCACCTATGCTGGTTAAAGGCTGCAAAAACAGAGATCAAAACAGGGCAAAAGAAAGCAGGGAACCCCAGCTGCACAAGGCCACACTGGTTCAGCGCAGGTACAACACTGTCAGTTTGACATTCAGCGCAGGTAGCCTTCACGGGACCTGCGTTGAAATGCAGACTGCCTTCACAGTGCCTGCGCTGAAAGGAGAAACTCTCGTTTCTCTTGGTTTCCGGGTGATAAAATGCTCAAAAATCAACTGTTTCAGGCCAAATCAGAAACACAAGCAAGGTATAAACAAAGGGATGCTTTGAGAGGGTACTAAAGACTATCACAAAGGATCATCAAGTCATTTGTGAGTCCATTGTTGAGATCATAGACAAAAACCCAGTGAAGGATCAAAGCAACAACATTCTACTTTGCAAAGCAGTTTGATTGTTGCCGTTGAGTCTATGAAGTAAACAATGATGTAAACCCAAAAAAAATGACTAAAACAAAGTTCTTCCCCAACGGAGTCGCCAATTTGTTGTGGGGAAAAATGCCTATGCAGGACGATCCTATCCACCTAAGGTGTGATAGTACCTTAGCAACAAACGAATACAGCTACTTCGGTTTCTTCCTTTATGAAATATGAAAGAGAGGAGATTGGTAGACTTACCGTTATCTTCCGGTTGTCCCTCGATCTAAATCCTCTCCTCTTTGTGTGTCCACAGCTACTTGCCTCCTTGCTTTTGCTCCCACGAGATCACAAGAGAACAGCTACCTGTGACAAGAGAACAGCTACATGCAACAAGAGAAGGACACAACACAAAGGCAAATATACATATTCATAAATGATTCAGGATTAGAAGTAAATCAAATACACTAATGCAAATCATACAATAAACACCAGCATATAGGAAAGAACCAAGAAGCTTTATTGATTGATAAACAAGTTTCAGGAAGAGATACAACCCATAGGGTTCCAACCCAGCATCTCCTTCCCAGCAGAATGGAATTCCTTCTTCAGCCCCTTTCAAATCATAAACACCCAATGATCCAACCACAAACCAACAACAATTCTTTGCATTCACAACATTCCAGCCTCCCTTGACCTCATGAGAGAGATCTATATATTGGAGTTTTGGAGAAAGGATGAGTCAGCTTGAGGCTGGCATGAAGCTGACTAGTGTCCTCTCCCATTTCAGTTCTTGAGTCCACTTGGAGGTTCTTGCTTCCACTTGGAGATTTGGAACCTCTTACTCATCACCAGTCGAATTCCCTGATCCAAGTGCCATTTTGGAAGCTTCCTGGGCATTGACACCTTGAGAAATGAGTCTGCCACTTGTCTAGTTACGCTCAGCGCAGGTAGCCTTCTTTGCAGTTGACATTCAGCGCAGGTAGACAGTGGAGCAGTTGAAATTCAGCGCAAATGCTCAGTGGAGCAGTTGACATGATCCAGAATTGCCTTGTTTTTTAGTGTTTTCAGGTGGAGAACTTTTGTAAACTGCTGTGGTTTGCTGGCCTTGTTCCTCTAGGGGTAGGAACAACATGTTTAGGGACTTTGGATCCTTTAATTATTGACATTTCCTGCTCAGTTGCTACAAGGCACAAAAATGTCTATAACAATAATTAGCATTTTTACCTTCTTTCAATTTGCATTCTCTTTAAAAGTGACCATACTTGTTACAATGGTAACATTGAACATTCCTCTTATCAAATCTACCTCTACTTCTTCCTCTGAAACTACCTCTTCCACTTGAGCCACCTCTTCCTCTACCTCTTGAATAATTTTGGCTTTGCCATTTACCTTGACCTTCATGGATTTTGGTACTGCTACTTGCATCTTCATTCTTTGTAATTTTTAATTTAGAGGAAAAAGCTTTCTCTACAGCTTCAAAAGTTTCCTTCAATCTCTCTTCATGAGACATCAAAGATCCAACCAATTCATCAAACTGTAGTTTTGTTAAATCCTTACTTTCTTCCATGATTATTGCAACATGATTCCATCTATGTGTTAAAGACCTCAATACTTTTTTAATTAAAACTTCATTACTTACAGCTTCTCCAAGTGTAGCCATTTTGTTGACCACATCTTTGACTCTCACACAATAGTCACTGATACTTTCAGCTTCTTGCATCTTCAAATTCTCGAACTCTCGCTTCAATGTCTGAAGCTTGACCACCTTAACTTGATCACTACCTTGGTAAGCTTCTTGTAGAGTCTTTGAGGCAGCTTTGGCAGTTTTTGCTCCAGATATTCTTGGAAATAAGCTCTTATCAAGAGCTATCTAAATGTGAAACAAAGCTTGAGCATTCTTCTTCCTTTCTTCCTTTCTTGATGTTCTTTCATTGGCTGTAAGAGCATTCCAATTAGCTGGCTCTTCATATCCTGATTCAACAATCTCCCACAAATCTTTTCCAATCAAAAAGGTTAGCATCTTAATGCACCAATAATCATAATTGTTACCATCAAATTCTGGAACTAGCATCTGGTTAGAATTCGACATGATTAACTTTGGCGAAATTCCAACAATATAGCTTTAACCCAAAAAAAAATTTACCTGCTCTGATACCACATGTAGAATATGAAATGACTTATTTCCAGCCAAATGAGAAAACAGTACTATGAAGAAAAAAAAACATATAAAAGATAAAACAATTAAAAAACACAGTGACTGTGTGAACTAAGAAATGCTGCAAATCTCATATATTAAATTCAACTATAAACTACATTCTTAAACAGTAAAACTATTACTAAAATATTTGTCAATCAACTCTGCAATCAATCTACTGGCATTACAGCGAATTTCCAGCAACTTCCAGCACTGATCCTAACAATCTTCTTCTTTAACTTTACAGACAACACAAAATCTGTTGCCTACTTTCTCAGCAATTTACATAACTAATTAAGCATTATTCCCAACAAATAGCTTGTCGAAGAGACAGGGACCACAGGTCTCGACAGGGGTGGAGGAGTATGCCCGAGGGGTTTGGCTAGCAACGAGTCGGGGCGATTTCGAAATTTATATAAATCCGAGTATAAATGAGCTCGATGTGTTCATGAAAATGGTATGCTCAACAGTAAAATCATGAGCTTAGTGCTGCTGAAACAAGAAGGTTAGCTCTATGGTGGTCACAAAAATAACACATTATCACATATCCAACACATGATAACAGGACACGCCAAACACATTATGAGACGATAACACGTTTCACATAGATAGTTCTAACACCCTTACATTCAAATCACAATTACTTGATTTTTAAAAGAAGCAGTATAAATCTATGATGTTTTGAATTTTTTAGGAGGTATTATTGAAATTTTGTTTGGAAGTGTATATGTATATAGATGTGGAAATATAAAAATACTATTAAGTTATATTCCAATTTTTAACATGTATATATAGATTTAAATTTTTCAAAATTTTAGTTCATTTAGATTATACAATGTTATTCAAGTCCTCGCATATGGTACGAGTATTGAATATCAAAGTGATATCTTGTTATCACTTGAAGGCTTTTTTGGGATAGTTTAGAATATTATTTATTAACTATTTATCCAGAATATCATGCATTTTTCTTAAGGTGATTTTTTAACAGTTCAAGTTATTTAACCAGAAATATTTGGGCGGAAATCACATTGCGAAATCACATTGCAATATTTTTGTCGATCTGTTTCGTTGGTTTGAAACGCGTGGACAAAAATATTACAATGTAATTTCGACCAAAATATTTCTCATTAAACTTGATATGGATCACAAAAATTTAAATTCAACCGTCAAGATATTATTTGTTTATTTTTGGGTTAATATTAAAAATAAATTAAATATTTTAATTTAAAATAATAATAATTTAATTATTACGCAAGTATATGTTTTCATAATTGTTTTTTTAAGAAAATGTGTGAAGGTTTTTTAAAAACACTAATTATTAAAGACAAAAAAACTCAATAATTACTAATAAGTCTAAATAGAAAAACATTCCAATTAAGTGAAGGAACTTGTAATAATAAATATTGATAACTTAAACAAAAATTCCAAAAACATTTAAGCAGTGATATTGAAAGATTCAAAATAGGCTTAATAAATATTAATACATTAGGAGTTCGAGGGAATTATGTTAAAGGTTTTAAACAAAAGACTGTAAGAGTAAGTCAAAAGAGTGACGGATAAAGAGGGAAGGATAAAGAAACGGGGAATATTAAATTATATAAAAGTGTGTTCGAATTTGTAGAATTGATATAAGAAATTAATAATCAATTAATATTATGCGAAGGAAAATTGAATCAAAATAAAATAATAATAAAATTCTAGATATTTAAACAAAAATAAAAGAAGTTGTTCAACAAATAAAAACAAAAATATATTAATCAAGAACGGTAGATAATTAAAACAAAATATATTAATGAAGAACTATAGATATCTAAATAGAGCTAACAAAATAAGGGAGCATAATATTAAGAAAAGGGAGTTGGGGGAAGGTGGAAAAGGAGGAGGAATACTGAGCTAATGAGGTGCTAGATTTAGAAAGGATTATGAAATAAAAAATAAAGAAAAAGAAAGGAGAAAGAGATCAAAATTCCAAGAAGATAAAGTAAATCATTCATAAAAACAATTTTTCTTCTTGATATCACAACCTCCTTCCTACTTGCTTTCATTCTCTCTTCTTTCTGTCATATTCTTTTTTCTCTATTCCCATCATTGCATTATTGGTGTTTGATGCTTCCTTGGGTTTTTAAAAGCATGTGAAACACCTTCATCTGTTATTCAATGAATTGGTATGAACAAGGTTTGTGGTATGAGGTGAAGAAGGGAATGGGATATTAATGCAGGAATTGGCAGTTTCAATGTCAATCAACATTCAATCTATAATATTTAGTGAATTTCATTCAAATTAGAGAAATGTTTACATCATATTTCTCAAATTCACAGCCTTAATCATTAAAATTAAAAAATTAAATTTCTTTGGTAAGATTCCTCACTCATTCATTATCCTAAGCTAAAATTTTAGTGTGTGCTAGTGAAAATGTCGGTAAAGGAAACTATGTGTTAGTATAAGAGAGATAGAATGATGGGATGATAAGAATTTTTGCCAGAGGATTACAATTCTTGTCTTTTAGGTTATTAGAATACGTAAATTATACTGTTGAATTAATTCATTTTATTTCTTTGTAGATGTAGAATTGGTAAAGTTTATTTTTTAAATAAATGAATCCGATTAGATTTAAAGGGGATATCCTTAATAGTATAACCCATCCTGAACAATCTATCAAGAAAGTCTTCAGAGCCTATTTGTGATTGCAAATTGGCACAGAAGACTATTTTATGAGCGAGTGTAATGTAAGCTTCATTGGGAAAAAACTTATTTGGGCGTGACCCATTCTTGAGTTGTATTTGGCATAGCAGCAATTGTGAAAAAAAAACCACTATCCGGTGATTGGCCAGTATTTTCATAAGTAAACGTAGTAGTGATCCAACTTGGATTCCAAATTGGTGTAATCTTCATTTTATTAAACAAATCAGATATATATAAGTATAAAGGAGGTTGTTGAACATGATAAGTAAGGCCATCTAAAAGGCCAATTAAAACTCTAAAAGGCCGGTAAATGTATTATGGGTTCTTGAAATAAATTTGTGTGTCAAACATCACGATGGCCCCAAAACAAAACCTGAAAAATGTTCCATGGAGTAGATCCCATAGGATACACAGTGGCAAAATTATGTTCAGACTCTTCCAGATTTCGACTGCTGGCTAATCGGGTGAATGTCTCAACCGCTTCTAGGTTCATCTTCAGTCACTTTGGTCCACATTTCCGTGCTGTGGTGGCTGTTAATATTCTTCCAAAGGAGTCGGCATCTAGTTTAAGCACAAGCACTGCCACGTACACGGTATCGGCAGCATGTAGTCCATTTTACCCCAGACCCCTTCAACGAGCAAACAACTAATAACTCTGCAATCTTGTCGAATCTAAATGCACAAACCATAACAACGTATCGTCTGTTTAAGGATTTTCTCCGTTTAACACAGAAGAGGTTTTGCAGAGTTAAACAAACAAGTTGAAAAAAAATAATAACAAGATCGATAACCTAAGCAAAGCCAACTTGGAGTCATCTCGAGCAACCCATTGCCAATATGGTTTGTTGTTAACCGAAGCAATCCCTTATGTTCTTGCAGATAGCATGTAGCGTATTTTTGTTGTGGATCGCTCCAACCAAAATATATGTTGTTCTTATAGCAGATTATGAATATGACTGAAACGAAAATGGAGATAACGATAAGGGATTTACGTATACCTTTCTTCCCCGTCTATCCGAATAGAATCACACAGGCCGAAATAGAGTTCTTTCTTAGAACCAATATTGGACAGCGATGACAGCAATAGGCAAGATAGTCCATCCGAGCCTAGAATTTTTTTCTAGTCTGGTAAAAGTCTGGTATATTCATAAAACAATTGTGTTCATCGTTACATATTTTATATTCTCGTCCAACGTAACCGACATTCTTCAGTCCTATACATTCTGCTGGCAAAAATACCGGACAACTCTTCTCCAAGACAAACTTATTCACAAAATACTTTATACCAAAATGGTCTGTGAAAAATTGTAAAATCTGTGTAGCAAGTATTGCCTGAACCTCCAAGTCAACCTGAACTTCCTTGTTAGCGCTTCCTTCTCTGTTGTCTCATAATTTTTCAGACAGCTTCCCATCCTTGGAGAGTTTCTAGGGCAACAACAAATGCATAGTATGTATAGATGTGGAAGATGTCATTCCGCTTTCCACCATCTTCCTAGCTAATCTTCTGACAATTAATATACGTCCAGCCACCAGCTTGGCTATTCTAAAACCCAATTACATATTAAAATGTATATCTCAAATTTTAAAAACCTTTGAATCAAAATCTATATAACAAAATGCTTGCACTCAATCCACTCCTATCAATTTTTCAACGCTAAAAGCTTGGAGTGCATGTAGATTGCAATTTTTTCAAAGCAACGCTAAAAGCATTAGAAAGGAAGCAGGAGATGCTCATCCACTCTCCACCATTTGGCTCTCAACCGTGTAAATCACCAGAAGATGTGCGTGCCTTCTCCACCATGTGGCTGTCAACAGTGTAAATCACCATATATTGTTGGATGACTGGTTATCCTTGTGCATATTTGATAATATTTCTGAAATTGGATTGATTTCAGCAATACTCTTCCGCCTTAAGTTATGTTGACCAAATTTCCAAAGTCGTCCGAAGTCTGAAATCAAATTAAGCTGAAGCATCTGCCTGTTAACCATGAAGATCACCCTATAGTGATGGAACAGAGAGCTCACATAGGCCTTCTGAAATTCCGATTCTTTCCAATTCTACCCATTCCAATCAACGTCAACCAGAATACACAGGCCACGTTACAGTCGCAAGCTTCTTACAACTGCATTACAGACCGGTTCATTTACATTTGACTAACAATACTACTTCAAGCTAATTATGGCACAAACCCATCCCTTAAAGAGAGCTCTGATCTGGGAGAACCTTTCCAGCATTATATAAATCACAGTATCAATCAACTCTACCCTGTTCATGAAAATAGAATGCTCAACAATAAAATAATGTGAAGAGACCCAAGAGGTTAGCACTATTGTCCTCACGAAAATTGCATGCTGCCATACACCGGTCCTCACGAAAATGATATCCTCCCATAAACCTAACGCATGACCTCACTGACAATCATGCTTTTGGGATCAGTAGGGTGGTCGCAACAGTTACATTCAAATCATAATCCCACAATTTTAGAAAGAACATTCCAAACAATCGATTTTCTAAAAAAGAACTTGTGAAATTTTATAATACTTATTCAAAATAAGCTGGAAATGTAATCCTTCCATTATTAAAATTGCATTTTAAAAGATATGTTTAAGTTTTATTTAACACATGTGGCAAAATAAGATGGAAATGTAATCTCATGGAAATGTAATCCTTTCATTATTAAAATTGCATTTTAAAAGATATGTTTAGGTTTTATTAACGCATATGGCAAAATAAGATGGAAATGTAATCTCTTCATTACTAAAATTGCATTTTCAATTTATAAAATTTAAGAATAAAATAGTGATATTATAAAATTTAAAAATAAAATATTGATATTATGTGAGGGATTAAAATGTTAAATATTTACACAGTAGGTGTATTTATTTCAATATATGAATATAGGTTTAAGGAATTTCAAATTTTTAATAAATGAATGGAGAACATTTGATTTCAAGAGAGTATCATCAAATGACTCATATCAAAAGTATTTCAATATATTTTCAATTTCAAAATAATAAATAATAAATTAAATTTAAATACGATATATTTTTCCACCAATTAAGCAGGCCATTAGACATAATGAAATTGAACCGTCTCATTTCAATTCAATTAGCTATGTTTCGTTCGGCGTTCTTATGTTGAACTTGGTCGCCAATGGAGTGGTCCACCCCATGAAGAAGTTGTATATGAGAAGATGTTCTTCATCCTAGAATTAGGTCTCGAGACACAAGCACAGGTGCACCCTCATTAGGAACATTGTCGATCAAATGTTGAATTTGGCTACCAATGGAGTAGTGCACCCCATGAAGAAGTTATATATGAGAAGGAAGCAGGTTGTTGGCGGAAGCATCGGATTCTTATTATTCTCTACCCATCGGGTTTGACCCTCCATGGGTCGCACATCAGATTGAATATCATTGACAACATATAGCGAGAGATGTATTTGATGCTGTAGCTATTGTGAAACAGAGTAGACACTCAAAATAGATGGGCATATTGCCCCATCTGTGTGTTTGCGGGTGGAGGAATTTGACGTTTGAAGGAAGGGTAGATAGGTTTTAGGTGTGGGGTGGGAAGCATGCATGAAAAGGGATTATTATAACTAGTTGATGTTTCACCCCTCAGGCTACGTATTGACTCATCACTAGCAAGCTTCTCTGGTAGACTCTCCACCCACAGACCAACTCGTGGGCCCTGTATCATTAACAAACTCCATGCCCTGTCAGCACTCCATATCCATACTCCTTGTCAGTACTCTGTCTTCATCCTCACCATTACTATTCAAGGCTCCATCTATCCTGTCCACCAGCACCATCTCCCTTGGACATGATGTTAAACCTACCACAAGTTGACGAAATGACCAAGCATTTTCATTTGCGAATTAATAGGATTTTATGGACCATTCTGGCAAGAATTCCTGCCTCCTCTTTTATGAATTCCATCTTCTCGAGCCTATTCTTTTTCAAATCCATTGCACCTTTAGATGGAATCCATAACTTCAGAAAAACATTGTTCTTTGGCATTTGTTTTTTTCATTTTCAAATCCCATGTATCCTCAAACAGAATCCAAAATTTCCCGAGCTTGGTTTGTCGTTTTCCATTTCCATTTGCACATGCCTGTAACGAGAGCATCGAAGGTCGACATCACCCACAATGAAATGCAATAGTAAGTTCAAAATTGAGCTGGTGTTTGCATTGTTGTTTGATTACATTAGTGTGTATAAATTTTGTCCTTTCTATCTATATTTAAAGTTCTTTAGCAGATTTAAATGGAACCCTCAACTGGTGCACCATTATTTTTATTTGATTGATATATGGCCTTTATATGCTTATAAACCTTCGTAGTTATCCTATAGTTATCATCCTATCATATTCTACCTATGGAGGTTCCAACTCTTTTTCAAGCATAATGTTGTTTTGTTGCATATCAATTCCCACTATTCATTGTAAGATAGTCATTAATACTTGGTCATTGTAGGAAACTTGGTGAATTTTTCTTACTCTTACTCTATTTCAGCTTTTCTCACTCCAATTTTATTAACTTTTCCTCCTATAGTAACTCATAGTGGTTGTCATAAAATCAGATTTCCTTGCATTTTTTAGCAAGAATTCAGCAACTGGGGATTCACCTTATTATTAATATAAACTATTTAGGTTCATCCTCTACATTACTAATCTAGATTCCACAAATAAATATCACTATATATCTATGTGCTTATACACACATTATCATGCATGCAAGTATAACTAATATAATTATCCAATTGCACATTTATATGTCATGCATGTATTAAAAAGAGATATTTGTCTAAAATTGAATAATAAACCATAAAGAAATATAAGAGTTGTTCTTGTTATCAATTCTGCTACAAATATAATCATCCAATGCATTTTTTTCTAAAAATTATATCAATGGCCTTGTTGCATATGAGAATTTACTCTAGAATTCATAACTCAAGCCTTATGCATGTACTATAATTTTGACTAAGTTACATATCCATCAAGCAACATTTTTTGTCAAAATATACATGAACTATGGAATCTTTCGATAAAAATTAATCTAATGATTCTGAAAAGGAAATGTTGATGATGGGTTTCTTTTTTAATTTGTGTACTTAATTCTATGTGAGATTATAACACATATTACGGTTCTGGAAAGGAAATGTCATTTTTTTGTGTGCAGACAATACTATATTGTTTCACTAGTTCCCTAGAAGAAAGTGGAGAGTAGCAAACTTGATTGCTAAAAATCCACTTGTTCATTGTTGGAGAAAAAAACTGTTTCACCGTTGTGACAACTCAGTGGTTTATAGTAGTAGCAACTTGCTGGTTCAGTTTTGTAGCATCTTCTTGGTTGAGAATTGCTGCAACTTGTTGGTTGACCATTGCAACGACTCACTAGTTGAGCATTGCAAAAACTCTCTAGTTAAATTTTGCAACACCTCGTTGGTTCACAACTGTGGAAACTTGTTGGTTTAGCATTGTATCAACCTGCTATTTCATCGTTGCAATAACTTTCTGGGTCACCATTGTAACAACTTCTTGGGTCATCATTGCAAGAACTCCTTGGGTCACAAAATGGTAAACCAAGTCAAATGGGAAACAATCACTACTTGTTTGGTGTAAGACCCTAAAGAAAAGATCATCTTTTCTAGAAAGGATTTAAATTGGTCTAAAGTACATGGAAATAACATGGAGATTGATCGGATTGCAAAAATCCAAAGACATAGAATTTCAAACTTTATTAGAGGAGAGGAAATGAACCCAGATGCTCCATGTTCTCTCTCTAAGGTACAAAATAACCATCCAGGCTCAAGGCCTATTGCTTCCTTGTGATATGAAGTGTAAGTTTTCTAGAGATGCATTTTTTAGATGTTGGTATGTTGACGGTGTTGGACCCGCCAACGTGTAAGGGGATCTCCCTGGTAAGAAGTTCCAATTAGATGTCAAACCGTTTGGAGTAGGAGTGCCAACAGTGGGTCGTAAAGCAATGCCTTGACTGCGATGTCACACAGAGGAAAGTAAGATAACTCTGCCAGTAGCAAGGGTGTGACCGCTGCAGTGAGTCAAGGAAGGTGAATGAGAGGTTATAAAACATGGGAGGTGAGATGAGTGCACCCCTTAGCAACCTATAGTAGTGCTCAACTGAGAAGGGAATACACGAGCAAATATGCATCACAATATGGAAAGCAGATCAATCGAAAATCCAAAGTGATGGTTAAACCAACAACACATCTGCAACAAGATTCATATAATCACATACGAAGTAGTTCATACACAAATAGTAAGTTAAACAACATATATTGCTAAGTAACTGGAGAAGTCCATCTATAATAACAACATATGCACGAAAATGTGCTCGCTCTTATTATATAAATAAGTGTAAGTCCGACATCCATGTAAACCTGTTAGCCCCAATAGTGGAATGTTACAGCCACATCCGCCTGCTCCTCCAAAGAGATGAACTAGCTCTATGCAGTGGAGAAGCCAAGGCCCGTTACAATATTGTCCAAGTTTTCTCCAAGATAGTCTTATCAGAAGCTTGGCTAACGAAAATCCCATACAATGATTTATGAGGGACTATTTGTAGCAAAGGGTGGGGTGACCTTTGACATTCCCCTTTGTGATAGTTCAACTACCCTCATGAATCTTCACCTACTCTATGACTGTTACATCCAACTATTGACACTTGACTTACACTTGACATGACTCAACATTACAATGCAAATGTACTCATGTGAGACAAAATGGCTTGAGCAAGTCCTGCAAGACATCGCTGACACTCAGTCCATTGTGATGAGACCAACTCTTTGAAATGCTTGTGATGGTGAAGGTGGTGAGATGATGCCAAGCTTGGTAATCCGTAATGGTGTGCATGCAGCCCATGGTGACATCTCGCTGAAGCGAACTCTTGACTTTGTTGCATCTGGTGCATTAGTAAGACTCCTTCAGCCAACTCGTCTACTAACATGTGCATGGTCTTCTTAGGTCTGGCTAACCAGCACACACTTATGCATAGTGTCCGTGTTGATCTTCAACTATGTGTTGGTGGTCATGTGCATCGACTTGCCGAAGTACATGTTCTGCTCCAGTTGGACTTGCTTCTTGTCTTCGCCTTGGTGAGTGTGTTGAATGGGTTGGATTGCATACATGCGGACAATGACATGCATGTTGCCGAGTCCCTTCCATGTGATCAACAACACTACTCACCATGTTTGCTCCATGCTAGCTGCTGGGATGGATCTTTAACTTGTACGGGTGCAGTTTCATCTGTGAGTGCATGTTGTGCCCACTGTTTTTCCTCTTCCCACTGCAACGCATTCATATGTTGTGCAACTTCATATTCTTCCTTGAGTTGTTGCTTCATCACATGAAACACCTTCTTTGTTCCATTCTTTGTCTTCACTCAATCTTCATGTCTCACCGTCACCTCATAGCCTGAGTCTCCAAAGTTTCTTTCATCATTTATGGATTTTCTTGATATTGCAACTTTGTTCCGCCTTTGTGTTGTCAACAACCTTCCTCTTGCATTCATTGCATTTGTTCTGTTCTTTGCATTCGGTATGTTGCCTTTAGCTGATGTTCATGATGTAGTTCATTGTGATATCTTGATGTTCTTGTCTACAAAAAACTTGATGTCTTCATGAGTAGGAAAGCTCATAAACATTTGATCAACTTCATCTCCAGGTGTTCTCTGAACGGTGTCTTCAAATTTTCCCTCTTGGAAACCATTGTACCTGCACTGTTGAGAGGTAGATGAACACCTGCAATACCTGGAGACATGGAAACACTCATGGCAAGCAATATGTCAGTCGAAAACCAAAATGAACTTGAGAACTGACTTGCAACATACCTGTGTGACTGATCATGAAGGTTACGCAATTTCAGTTGGGAGGTCCAGAGACTGACTACCAAGACTGCGTAAGGTACAGTCTGGGCTACTGGGAGACTGAATGAATACTGGAACTGTGCAATGCACAGTCTAGTCTAGCTGCTAACTATTGGAATTGTGCAATGCACAATCTCAGCTGGCAATGGTTGCAGGCTCAGTGACTGCATTGTGCAATTTTCTTGGCTAGCAGTCATTATCCCTAAAAAATGCACAAAATAGTCCTAGGGATAGTCACTGGGAAGAAATGTAGATTTCTTGAGAGGAAGGCAGAGCCTTCCCTCTCATGATTGTGCAATGCTGTCTTGGTGAGGCAAAGTCTATGCCAAGGCTACCCAGACTTGCTGATGGGCAACTGAGAGTGAATGTAAGTGTGAATGCATGGTGATACTAAGTGTAAGAATAATTGAATTATCATGCATGAAAATAGTGAATGACCGATTCAGAAAACAAAACAACATGCATGTGGGTGAGGCGAGTCGCCAAATTAGCGACCGTTCATGAAAAACAGTTTCATGCATGCGACAGTAGTGAGATAGCAACGAAAACTGAAACAATGCTAGGACAAGCTAATATACATCTAAATGATAGCAATTGATCACTGAAATCAAGCAAACACTACTCACAAAAGTGAAAACATAAAAAGTGATAGAAATGCAACACAAGGCATGGGAAGTGAGATTACCCCCAAAACAGTTGAGTTGAATGTGCCGACGGCTCCTAGATGTCATGGGGGATGTTAGAGCTACAAGGTTGATGTGAGGAATGATATTTACAGTGTCTGTTTGATGAGTTTTGATAACATCGTGGTTGTGACACGTAGGCCATAAATCTAGGGAAAGCGAGACATGGTGGGAGGTTTCTGAAATGATCCTTGCATGTAACCTCCAACTGCTAGAAAAAGATCCTTGAAACAAGGGATTCCTTCGCATGCTGCCTTGGGAGAAGCAACCCATGCATGCAAGTTAGTTTTGCTCAGTCCTGGAGGGAACCGGTTAACTTAGTTGCACATGCAAGAGACTGCTCGACTACTGGGAGACAATGCACATTTCTGGTTTGGAGGTGGGCTGGTTGCCCAGGATATTTGCGCAATTTCTGGGCAGAGCATCTGATTTCTACCCAAATTTGCACAAATTTTGGGCTGAGCAGCCCTGCTGGGGAAAATTGCGCAATTCCTGCTGGGAGTGTTGATTGGAAAAGTTTCGTAATCTTGGAGCCCAGCAGGCTGCTAGACATGATTGCGCAATTTCCGGAGTGAAGGCTGGTTGCTATCTAGAAATTCTGCATTTGTTGACGATGAGTTTTCGTAGCAGTGGCAATGAGTGTCGGCAATGGTGAGCGAGTGATTGTCAGCAATGGTGAGGGATTGAATGTCCGTAAGAACACATCAATCACTGTGAATCTGTGTTTCAAGGGCGATATTCATGAAGGTTGTTGATACTATAATTACTATATCTTGGTTCATCATGATGAAGATACCATGCTCTTTCTTGAATTTCATTCCAACATTCAAACTCTTGTTTTTTCTTTCTTCAGGCTATAGGACTTTTGATATACCCTTGTTGGTGGCCATATCATTAGATAATGAAAATTAAGATTGGTCTAGTTATTCCCACATTGTTGCATGTAAGAAATATAATTAGCAAACCTCATTAAGGCTATCTTTAAGTTATTGTGGTCAAATGGGCTCTAATTCTGGTTTGTTTTCATAAGGCATCCCACCTTGCTTTACATCCTTATTCTACTGAAGTCTGCAATATTTGAATATGGTATGTGTAATATGAAATTTCCTGTTGTTCTTGTATCACATGTCGAAAGTTGCCCCCAACTTGCTTGATTTATAAAATAAGATACAAAGGCTCTCAACTAGACATCCCCTACATAAGGGTTGGGATTCCATTTTTTTTAAAAGGTAACAAAAACTTGTGTTAGCACTATTCACAGAGAAAGTCATTTTCTATATTTGTATAGGCCCTATATGCTTCTATGAATCCATTTATGGTATCAATCTGGGAAGCCTTATTGGTGATGATAGTGTTCTTTTTAAACATAAAAAATATTTATGTCATTTACGTGTTATAATTGGTTGATGAATCCATGTAACTAAGTACATCATCCATTAATTGTCCAAGTTATTTCTTTTCATAGTTCATCCTGGTCACCTTCCTTTGCAACTCAACCATTGTGTTTTTATATTCTCCTTTAAATTTGTTTATATATTCTTCCCATTTCTCACAAAGGTCTTGAATTATATTTTCGTTCTTTTGCAAAGGTATTACCATCCAAGGCTCCATGTATCATGTCCACCAGCACCATCTCCCTTGGACACGACGTTAAACCTACCACAAGTTGAAAAAATGACCTAGCATTTTCATTTGCGAATTAATGGGATCTTCTAGACCATTCTGGCAAGCCTTCCTACCTCCTCTTTTATGAATTCCATCTTCTCGAGCCTATTATTTTTTAAATCCATTGCACCATTAGATGGAATCCACAACTTCGGCACAACATTGTTCTTTGGCATTTGTTTCTTTCATTTTCAAATCCACTGTACCCTCAAATAGAATTCAAAATTTCCCTAGCTAGGTTTGTCGTTTTGAATTTCCATTTTCACGTGCCTGTAACGAGAGCACCGAAGGTCGACATCACCCACAATGAAGTGCAATAGTAAGTTCAAAATTGAGTTGGTGTTTGCGTTTTTGTTTGATCAAATTAATTTGTATAAGTTTTGTCCTTTCTATCTATATTTAAAGTTCTTTAGCAGATTTAAATGAAACCCTCAATTGCTACACCATTATTTTATTGATATATGGCCTTTATAGGCTTATAAACCTCCATAGTTATCCTGTAGTTATCCTCCTGTCCTATTCTACCTATGGAGGTTCCAACTCTCGTTTCAAGAATAATGTTTCTTTGTTGCATATCAATCCCCACTATTAATCATAAGATAGTCATTAATACTTGGTCATTGTAGGAAACTTGGTGAAATTTTCTTACTCTTACTCTATTCCATGTTTTCACCCCCCAATTTTATTAACTTTTCTACCTATAGTAACTCATAGTGGTTCTCATAAAATCAGATTTCCTTGCATTTCTGAGCAAGAATTCAATAAAGAGGGATTCACCTTATTATTAATATAAACTATTTAGGTCCATCCTCCATATTACTAATTTAGATTCCACAAATAAATCTCACTATATATCTATGTTCTTATACACACATTATCATGCATACAAGTATAACTAATATAATTAGCCAATTGCATATTTATATGTCATGCATGTACTAAAAAGAGAAATTTGTCTAAAATAAAATAATAAACCATAAAGAAATATAAGAGTTGATCTTGTTATCAATTCTTCTACAAATATAATCATCGAATGCATTTGTTTCTAGTGATTATATCAATGGCCTTGTTGTATATGAGAATTTACTCTAGAATTCATAACTCGAATCTTATGCGTGTACTATAATTTTGTCTAAGTTACATATCCATCAAGAAACGTTTTTTGTCAAAATATGCATGAATTGTGGAATGCTTTCGACAAAAATGAATCTAATGATTCTAAAAAGAAAATGTTGATGATGGGTTTATTTTTTTATTTATGTACTCAATTCTATGTGAAATTAAAACAAATCTTACTGTTCTAGAAATGAAATGTTGTTCTTCTCTTTTTTTATGGAAACAATACTGTATTGTTTGACTAGTTCCCTAGAAGTAAGTGGATAGTAGCAAACTTGATTGCTAAAAATCCACTGGTTCATTGTTGGATGCATTTTTTAGATATTAATATTAACAAAGCTTAATCATTGTTCATATGTATTAATATTTCCAACATTTTTATGTAACTATGCTTGTCCATATGGCTGTGAGAACAAAGGAGGAAAAAATGAAATGAACTAAAAATCCTTATTTCTCAAATATTAAATATGATTAGAAATCGACAACTAAACTAAAATCAATGCTTCTAGTGTAACGTATTAACGTAATGGCTCAAATCCCCAACGCAAAGATAATAACATCTAACATGTATGAACATGAAGATAGAAGGTAAAAAATAATCCAAATTCCAACCATGCCCGCACATACCCTATCCTCCGCACAATAAAATCTCTACACAAGGAAAGCTTCACAAAAGAAACACATAATCATCCATCATTCCACATAAATTAACATTGATAGTTTAACATTAATTTCATCCATCATTCCACACAAATTAACATTGATAGTTTAACATTAATTCCGTCCCTTCTTAAGAAAGTTCCCTATGCACCCTTGTTCTCTCACATATACTCCATCCTATGCATAGTAAATGCTCTGCACAATAAAACATAATAATAATAATTTGAAATTTGTTCATATTTAAATTAATTAAAGTTCCCTCTCCATCTCAATTTTCTCACACATACCCCATCCTCCAAAAATCCTTCACTCCCAATATTTCATAGCTCTATACAACTTCCCTTCAGCAAAGCTAAATCTATATAAAAAAAGTTTTAAATTGCTTTTATCCTTGCAAAATAAAATTACCTCTACAACTATCATAGGGTGAACCATTGTATTAAAGGTGAAATGATTGTTTCAACTCTAGATTATTGCTCCATAACCCAATGAGAATATTACTTCTAAATATGTCTTATGATTCTTTATTTACTGCATTTAATGAAACATAATGAATAGTGGAATTATTCCCAATGAAATTCCCAATAAAATGTCAAGCAATTTATTTACTCACATTTTATCCAATAATCAATTTTAGTATTCCAACATCTCTATTAACATTTTTAACCCGTAATTCCACATTTCATTTATTTTTCAATACCATAAAAATGTTCAAATTCCAATGCAACCTAAAACCTAAAGTAATTATCTCAAAAATAAATGTATATCTTATTCACCAAAGCTTTCATTGAAAAACCCATTTTAATCTAATAATATTTAAACATCTGAAATCAGCAATAAAAAAAATTCTAACCTAAAGTAATATTTATTCATCTTCTAACCCAACAATTTCATTCAAAAGACCATTGATATTTACGCCTTATCCCCTCCTCTTCCAGTATAAAATCATTTGCAATGTTGAGCTCCGGACGGACATTATCACATGTTTCCAAACGAATTAATATGTCGCAATACTTTTACAAGCCAAATCCACAAGACTTCTCATATCCACATAGTGGGCAACACATGCAATGTCAGACAGAGTTAAACGATCAACGTTGAAGTTGTTGTCCCGCTGGTCGATGTCGTCTATTGTTTCTATTGAACGAGGTGGGTGATGTACATGATATTCACAATATTTGATAACCATTTCCAGGATTTCACTGTAGCCATTGGGCAGAGGAATGAGATGGTGACTGCCCATGTCCTCCATTGCCTTCTTTATAATACCTGACTGTAATGCCACCACCTTCTCCACCTCGAATGTTTTACCGTCCGCACTCTGCAACCTCACCATCACCATCTCATTGCATTCAGCCTCTGCGTTTCTCTTCTTTGATGACTTCACGGCCATCTCATTGCATTCCTCTACGTTTCTCCTCCTTGACAACTACGATGGACCAAAAAAGAACGAGAATAAAGCGCTTTATCCTTGGAGACTTTCTAGGGCAATGCCAAAGGCATCAGTATGTATAGATGTGGAAGATGTCATTCCTCTTTCCACCATCTTGCTAACTAATTTTCTGACGATTAATAAACGTTCAGCCACCATCTTGGTTATTATAAAACCCAATTATATATTAAAATGTATATCTCAAATTTTAAAAACCTTTAAAGCAAAAGAAAGATATATATATATATATATATATATAAATAACAAAATGCTTGCAGTCAATCCACTCCTATCAAATTTTCAACGAACATGGATTGGAAGGGAGGGCACGTCATGGAAATTTTTTCAAAGCAATGCTAAAAGCATCAGAAAGGAAGCAGAAGAGGTTCATCCACTCTCCACCATTTGGCTGTCAACCGTGTAAATCACCATATACTGTTGGATGACTAGTTATCCTTGTGCATATTTGATAATATTTCTTAAATTTGATTGATTTCAGCAACACTCTTCCGACTAGTTATCCTTGTGCATATTTGATAATATTTCTGAAATTTGAGTGATTTCAGCAACACTCTTTTGCCTTAAGTTATGTTGACCAAATTTCCAAAGTCGTCAGAAGTTTGAAATCAAATTAAGCTGAAGCATCTGCTTGTTAACCATGAAAATCACCCTATAGTGATGGAACAGAGAGCTCACATAAGCCTCCTGAAATTTTGATTCTTTCCAATCCTACCCATTCCAATCAACGTCAACTAGAATACACGAGCCACGTTACTGTCACAAGCTTCTTACGACTTCATTACTTGCAGTTTTGATTCTTATAGCACCAAAACTCTGGAAACAGACTGTTTCATTTACATTTGACTAACAATACTACTTCAACCTAATTATGGCACAAACTCATCCCTTAAAGAGAGCTCTCATCTTGGTAGAACCTTTCTAACTTTTTATAAATCACAGTATCAATCAACTCGACCATGTTCATGAAAATAGAATGCTCAACAATAAAATAATGTGAAGAGACCAAAGAGGTTAGCACTATTGTCCTCACAAAAAAGGCATGCTCCCATACACCGGTCCTCACGAAGATGACATCCTCTCATAAACCTAATGGATGACCTCACTAACAATCATACTTTTGGGATCAGTGGTTGATAATTACACAATTTTAGAAAGAACATTCTGAACAAACGATTTTCTAATTTTTTTTGCTGTCAATTTTTATAATATATTATGCAAAATTATGGAAATGTAAATGTTTAGGTTTTATTAACTTCAATGTAATTTATAAAATTTAAAAATAAAATATTGATATTAAATGAGGGATTATTATTTTATAAGAACGTAAGTGTTAGAATTTAATTTTTAAAATTTTAAATGTTAAATATTTGCACGGTAGGTGTATTTATTTCAATATATGAACGTGGGTTGAAGGAATTTTAAGTTTTTAATAAATAAATGGACAAGATTTGATTTCAAGAGAATATCATCAAATGACTCATATCAAAAGTATTTCAATATATTTCAAAAAATAAATAATAAAATAAATTTAAATATTATAGATTTTTTCACCTATTAAGGGTTATTGAGGGTCATTAGACCTATTGAATTGAACTGTCTCATTTCAATTCAGTTAATTTTGTTTCATTTAACATTTTTATGTTGAACTTGGCCGCCAATGGAGCGGACCACCCCATGAAGAAGTCATATACGAGAAGGTTTTTTTATCCCAGAATTAGGCCTCGAGACACAGGCACAGGTGCACACTCATTAGGAACATGGTCGATCAAATGTTGAACTTGGTTGCCAATGGAACAGTGCACCCCATGAAGAAGTTATAGATGAGAAGGGAGCGGTCTGCTGGTGGAAGCCCCAGGGATTGGTAGTATTCTCTACCCGTCGGGTCCGCAATGAGATTGTCCATTGTGTCATACATCAGATTGAATGTCATAGACAACATATAGTGAGAGATGTATTTGACATTGTAGCTGTTGGGAAACAGAGAAGACTCTGGAAATAGATGGGCAGATTGCCCAACTGTGCGTTCTTGGGTGAAGCAATTGGAGGTTTGAACGAAGGGTAGATAATTTTTAGGCATGGGGTGGGAAGCATGCATGGAAACAGATTATTCTAATGAGTTGATATTTCATCCCTCGGGCTATGTGTTGAGTCATTGCTACCCAGATGCTCCAGTAGACTCTCCACCCACAGACGAACCTGTGGGCCCTATATCATTAACAAACTCCATCTCCTGTCAGCACTCCATCTCCATCCTCCTTGTCAGTACTCTATCTTCACCCTCGCCGTTACCTTCCAAGGTTCCATCTGTCCTATCCACCAGCACCATCTCCATTGGACATGACGTTAAACCTACCACAAGTTGACGAGAAGACCTAGCATTTTCATTTGTGAATTAATGGGATCTTCTGGACCATTCTTGCAACCCTTCCCTTCTCCTCTTTTATGAATTCCATCTTTTCCAGCCTATTATTTTTCAAATCCATTTCACCTTTATATGAAATCCACAACTTCAGAACAACATTGTTCTTTGGCATTTATTTTTTTCATTTTAAATCCCCTATACCCTAAGACAAAATCCAAAATTTCCCTAGTTGGGTTTGCTCTTTGACATTTCTGTTTGTACATGCATGTAAGGAGAGCAACGAAGGTCGACATCATCCACAATGAAGTGCAATAGTAAGTTCAACATTCAGCTGGTGTGTGCGTTCTTGTTTAATCAAATTAATGTGTATAAGTTTTGTCCTTTCTATCTATATTTAAAAATTTTAGCAGATTTAAATGGAACCCTCAACTCGTGCACCATTATTTTTTATTTTATTGAGCTATGGCCTTTATAGGCTTATAAACCTTCATAGTTATCCTGTAGTTATCATCCTATCCTATTCAACCTATGGAGGTTCCAACTCTTGTTTCAAGCATAAGGTTGTTTTGTTGCATATCAATTCCCACTATTCATGGTAGGATAGTCATTAATACTTTGTCATTGTAGGAAATTTGGTGAAATTTTCTTACTCTTACTCTTACTCTACTCTACTCTATGTTTCCTCACCCAATTTTATTAACTTTTCCACTTATAGTAACTCATAGTGGTTCTCATAAAATGAGATTTTCTTACATTTCTAAGCAAAAATTCAGCAACAAGGGATTTGACTTACTATTAATATAAACTATTTAGGTTCATCTTCTACATTACTAATTTAGATTCCACAAATAAATCTCACTATATATCTATTTGCTTATACAAACATTACCATGCATGCAAGTATAACTAATATAATTAGCCAATTGCATATTTATATGTCATGCATATATTAGAAAGAGAGATTTGTCTAAAGTTAAATAATAAACCATAAAGAAATACAAGAGTTGATCTTGTTATCAATTTTTCTACAAATATAGTCATCCATTGCATTTGTTTCCAACAATTATATCAATGGCCTTGTTGTATATGAGAATTTACTCTATAATTCATAACTCGAGTCTTATGCATGTACTATAATTTTGTCAAAGTTACATATCCATCAAGAAACATTTTTTTGTCAAAATATACATGAACTCTGCAATACTTTCAACAAAAACAAATCTAACGATTCTAAAAAGGAAGTGTTAATGATGGGTTGCTTTTTTAATTTATGTACTCAATTCTATGCGAAATTAAAACACATCTTACGGTTCTCGAAAGGAAATGTTGTTCTATTTTTTTTATGCAGAAAATACTGTATTGTTTGATTTGTTCCCTAGAAGAAAGTGGAGAGTACCAAACTTGATTGCTAAAAATCCGCTGGTTCATTGTTGGAGCAAAAAATTGTTTCATCGTTATGACAACTCGATGGTTTATAATAGCAGCAACTCGTTGGTTCAGTTTTGCAGCATCTTATTGATTGACCGTTCATGTAACTCACTCAACAACTCACTAGTTGAGCATTGCAAAAACTCGCTAGTTAAATTTTGTAGCACGTCGTTGGTTCACAATTGTTAAAACTTGTTGGTTTAGCATTGCGGAAACTTGTTGGTGTAGAAATTTTGAATAATATGACACTTATTCACAGAGATTATCCTGATTATACACTATTGCGGAATACATGCTAATACATAACCTCCTCTACGTTGATCATCAATTTTGCGGAATTAAAAACAATGAAACATCAATCGCATGCGCACATTAACACAGTATGTAACCCGGGGAAAGCATATAGTTGAAATCCCCACACTATCTGTATATTATAATGATTGAGAACATGTAACAATACATAGTACAATACTTCTCACAAGTACTCAGTACTATCTCCACCTGTTACATACAAACTAGCTCAGATCTGATGCCTCAAATCTCCTCCACTGTTTGCCTGCCTCCACTACGCAATCCTGCATGAGAATAATGATGAATGGTTGAAGAAAACTCGTATTTCCTTCGCTGAACCACTCAATCATCATTGGCATTACTCAATCCCATTGATTGTGCAAGATCTCATGCACAACTATAGTCACAACTGATAGCAATCTCAACCTCTAACACCTGTCTCCACTGAACTGTCCATGCACTGAGTTAACTGATGTATTCTTTAGTTGCTTTATGAGTTAATAATTAGTGAATTAATTTAAAAATTAATTCACATCACTCATCACTATTGTATTTGAAGTTAAACTAAATGCAACTAGTTCAACCAAGTCAAACTGAACACAACTCCATCAACTCCATAATCAACTCCACCAAAATTAACCACTTGATTTCTAACTGAAGTCCTGCATGCAATAGCTCAACTGACCCACAAGAAAAGCGTATTTCCTTCTGACAGTTGCATGTGCCACATCCGTAGCTCGAACTGAAGTGCTCCAAGAGGATAAGAAAATGTTTATAGTCCAAATATTATTAAGAGCTAATAATATTCGACTGTTCTATTTTTAGCCTAGCAGTATAAAAATAGACTCCGCCCATATGTCTAAAAATAGAAGTCCATCTATTTTTACCAAAATTACCAATCATCCACAAATAACATCCTGCAACTCATAGACCATGATCCATATGTCTAAAAATAGACATAGTCTAAAAATAGGCTTTGTGCCAAAAATAGCCTACGGACCCACTTAGTGAAGGCGACTCCTTTCCACTAAGCTCCATCATCTTGTTGCATTTTCAACACTCCCTCTCAACAAGATATGGATTATCTGCAACCCCTATCCTGCAACTCTGGAATGTTCTGCATGCAACACATTTGCCCGGTCCACTTGCTCCAACAACACTTGGAACAAAAACACTACCAACTGACCACTCTGTTGGGCTAGGAACATACTCTGATGATGAAGCTCTACCTACTGCTGAAAAGTGCTCCCTCTCTGACATCTGCACTACTACAACATCTCCATGCATCTCGCACTATTTCACACCTCTTTGTGCCACCTAGCACTGTGCAAAACACTTGTGCCTCTCGCATTGTTGTAGCCTGCTAGCTATGCGTTGTCCTGGGATTCCATACACTGCCGCTCTCTATGTCGCTCCATCCGCATCTGTCTCTACCCAATCAATCAGTTCATGCTACTCTACATCGAGGCTCCCGTAGCAAGGTCTCATCCAAGAGGTTTGCTACCTCAAGGATCCTAACCCTCCTCCTTGGGACGATCACTCTATATCGCCCCACCTCCTACCTAGAGGTATGGTTGCATGTGATCCCTCTACCCACCTGGCTCGAAGTTTCCCCCTACTGGAGGTCTCTGCATGAGTAGATGTCTCTACTCGATCTCCTCTTAGCTTCCCTTGTTGTAGCTGCCCCACAACCTCTTGAAGCTGCTGAACCAATCGTGGCTCCCCCACAATCGTCAGAGACTTCTTACGGCTCTACATGTTGAGAGGTAATATACGCTCCCTCTCAACCACCAAGTCTCCATCAGTTGCCTCGCTGCTCAAGGCTTTGCATGCATCTTGAACCTCAAGAGCATACAGGTTCTTGACCCATGAACCAATCTGCTTCACATGTCTAGTGATGATGTGTCTAAGGAAAACCTTTCCCTTACTGAAGACTACATCACATCCTCTATCTTCTAGCATCACGATCGACACCAAGTTTCTCTTCAGTCCTGGTACATACTTGACATTGGTCAAGGTAAGGCAAGCTCCATGCTCCCTCTGAAAAATAACTGTGCCTACACCTGAAACACTATACTTCTCATCATTACCCATCGCTATGAGTATATGGAGATCTTTCTCCTCCAAAGTACTGAACAAACTCTTGTCACCGGTCATGTGGAAAGAAGATCCACTATCAAGAAACCAACCACTTCCCATCAGGGATGAAACCATGCATGCGAAGAGTGTGAAATCCAACTCAAACTGAGAAGCAAGTGCCTCACCTTCAGATCCTTCCCCGGATCCCTTCTTGGACTTCTTCTTTGGGCAATTAGTAGCATAATGGCCCAACTCATGACAACGAAAGCATCTCACCTTCGACTTGTCAACCTTCTTCCCATCATTGGAAGAACTAGATTCAGAAAGAGAACCCTTCTCCTTCCCCTTCTTTGCTTTGGCAGCCAAAGCACAATTTTCTTCATCAGATGCCTTTGATGAAGATCTGTCCCTGGTATTCTGCCTGATCTCCTCCTGCACAATATCTGACCAAAGTCTCTCCCATCCTGGAAATTTATGCCGACCATTAACAGAGTCCTGATAGGAATGCCAACTCTTCGAAAGACCAAGGAGAGCCAAGCTCACCAAGTCCTCATCATCGACAGTCACCCCCACACTTCCCAGCTCATCCCGACATTGGGTGAAATTCATGAGATACCTAGGCATACTGTCTCCATTCTCACACTTAATGTTTCTGAGTTTATCCTTGAGTGCCAACTTCCTCTGGTCGCTCTTACTTTGGAATACATCTGTCAATGCTTTCCACATCAAGTATGGAGAAGCCTTTCCATGCAGGCTGGATACAATGTGATCCTTCACGCCCTCCAACAAAATCCTTCAACACTTTTCTATCTTCTTTCGCCAAGCCACAGCTTCAGCAGCATCAGTAGGTTTTTGGACCTCAGCCTCTATGAACTCCTTCAACCCATTGTCATATAACATCGCCTCCATCCTGTCTTTCCATGCAATATAGTTAGAGCTGCCTTCAAGAGCATACTCCAATTGCAATCCGTTGAGAGACATTTCAACTTTGACACCAAGAAAAGACTGCTGCAAATTCGAATTCCGCCAGCTTAAAACTCAACCGCCTCTGATCTAAAATTTGTCAGAATGAAGTATTTCTCGTACAGAGATTGACTGTATGGGCTTTTACTGGATATCTCACCTTCCAAAAGAAGGATGAATCCAGAGGCTACCTGGACCGATTACAAACTCTGCCTGAAGAAATACAATGTAAACACTTTCTGAATAATAGATCTGATGATCAACAGCTCCGATACCATGTAGAAATTTTGAATAATATGACACTTATTCACAGAGATTATCTTGATTATACACTATTGCAGAATACATGGCTAATACATAACCTCCTCTACGTTGATCATCAATTTTGCAGAATTAAAAACAATGAAACATCAATCGCATGCGCACATTAACACAGTATGTAACCCGGGGAAATCATACAGCTAAAAACCCCACACTATCTGTATATTATAATGATTTAGAACATGTAATAATACATAGTACAATACTCCTCACAAGTACTCAGTACTATCTCCACATGTTACACAAAAACTAGCTCAGATTTGATGCATCAAATCTCCTCCACTGTTTGCCTACCTCCACTGCGCAATCCTGCATGAGAATAATGATGAATGGCTAAAGAAAACTCCTATTTCCTTGGTTGAACCACACAATCCTCGTTGGCATTACTCAATCCCATTGATTGTGCAAGATCTCATGCACAACTATAGTCACAACTGATAGCAATCTCAACCTCTAACACCTGTCTCCACTTGACTGTCCATGCACTGAGTTAACTGATGTATTCTTTAGTTGCTTTATGAGTTAATAATTAGTGAATTAATTTAACAATTAATTCACATCACTCATCACTAGTGTATTTGCAGTTAAACTAAATACAACTAGTTCAACCAAGTCAAACTGAACACAACTCCATCAACTCCACAATCAACTCCACCAAACTCAACCACATGAGTTCTAACTGAAGTCCTGCATGCAATAGCTCAACTGACCCACAAGAAAAGCGTATTTCCTTCTAAAAGTTGCATGTGCTACATCCGTAGCTCGATCTGAAATGCTCCAAGAGGATAAGATAATGTTTATAGTCCAAATATTATTAAGAGCTAATAATATTTGACTGTTCTATTTTTAGCCTGGCAGTCTAAAAATAGACTCTGCCCATATGTCTAAAAATAGAAGTCCATCTATTTTTACCAACATTACCAATCATCCACAAATAGCATCCTGCAACTCATAGACCATGATCCATATGTCTAAAAATAGACTTTGCGCCAAAAATAGCCTGCAGGCCCACTTAGTGAAGACGACTCCTTTCCACTAAGCTCCATCATCTTGTTGCATTTTCAATAGTTGGTTCATCGTTGCAACAACTTTCAAGGTGACCATTTCAACAACTTCCTGGGTCATCATTGCAATAACTCCTTGGATCACAAAATGGTAAAATGAGTCAATTGGGAAACAATCACTAACCTTGTGGTGCAAGACCCTAAAGAAAAGATCATATTTTCTGGAAAGGATTTAAATTGGCTTGAAGTACATGGAGATTGAGTGGATTGCAAAAATCCATACACATAGAATTCCAGACATTATTAGAAGAGAGGAAATGAACCCAGATGCTCCATGTTCTTTTTCCCATGTACAAAATAAAGTTCCCTATGCACTCTCATTCTCTCATAGATACCACATCCTATGCATAGTACATTCTTTGAAAAATGAAACATAATAATAATAATAATTTGAAATTTTTTCATATTTAAATTAATTAAAGTTCATTCTCCATCTCCATTCTCTCTCAAATACCTTATCCTCCAAAAGTCCTTCACTCCTCAATGATTCATAGCTCTATGCAACTTCTCTCGAGCAAAGCTAAATCTATACAAAAAAAAGTTTTAAATTAATTTTCCTTGCAAAATAAAGTTACCTCTACACCTATCATATGATAAACCATTGTATTAAAGGTGAATTGATTGTTCCAACCATGGATTATTACTCCATAACCTAGAGAGAATATTACTCCTAAATATGTCTAATGATTCTTTGTTTACTCTGTTTAATGAAACATAGTGAATAGTGGAATTATCACTCACATATGAATTAGAAATAATGTTTTGGAATAATAGAGAATAAAATTCCCAATAAAATGTCAAACAATTTATTTACTCACATTTTATCCAATAATTAATTTTGGAATTAATTTTAGTATTCCAACATATTTATTGACATTTTTAATTAGTAATTCCACATTTCAAAATGTCAACATTTATTTTTGCATGCAATAAAAATGCTCTAATTCCAATCCAACCTAAAACCTAAAATAATTATCTCAAAAATAAATGTTTATCTTATTCACCAAAACTTTCATTCAAAAGCCCATTTTAATCTAATAATATTCAAATATCTAAAATCGGTAATAAAATATTTCTAACCTAAAGTAATTACGACGATAGGCGTTCTCCCTATCAAAATCGGTGAGTTAATCATTTTTTTAATTAATCATTTTGATCCGATGGCGTGAATTGAAAAATGCCAGTATATTCTTGTAGTGGTCAGTAAATTAATGGATGAATTTAGTTGCAGTAACTTTCTTGCATGTCTAGAACACATACTTAGACCATATTTAAATTAATTTTTTTACAGAACATGATTAGAAATTTAATGTGCTTATTATTTATGGACACGTATAAAGATTAAGAAAAATAAAATTTAAGAAAATAAATAATGAAACATTGAAAATAATGAAACATGCATGATAATTTCATTTCGTTACATTAACCTAACGACGTGTGCATCAAATATGAACAACCGAGCAGGTTTCTGAAACATGCATCTTATAGTTCTTAGTATTCAAAAATGTAAGCCTATTTGCATGATCATTTCATTTGGTTATATTAGCCCAGATCAAAGATGAACAATCGAGCGATGGTTTTCCTCAGGTTTGTGAAATGTGCATCTTATACCTCTTCGTATTCTGAAACATAAGGCTATTCAACTGTTTGCCAAGTGTTTTCTCCATTAATTTAACAATTACACGACCTGTCACACTACTCAGAATGAAAATAGAAATTCATGGATACTAACTGAGAGCCAATAGGTCCATTTGGGCACGCAGATATTTGTAACAGGGTAGAATTCATGCACGATCGGCAGTTTAATATGGCTAAATCTCTCCAACACTGCGTTATGTTGTAGATTTGCTCTGTCGAATTATCAGGTCTTTGCCCTAAGTCTCAGCGATTCGGAATCTATTCAACTTTGTGGGAAGCCGATGACCGGGCTATAGGAGGAGGGTTGGAGAAGATCGACTGGAGCAAAGCGCCCTTCTCTGCATATTATAGCGATTTCGACATTGAAGGATGCGCAGTGCCTGGTAGTAAATTGTGTGTTTTTTTAGTTGTTCACAATTTTATGATTTATATATATTAACACTTATGATTGATATATATTAACGCCCATATATATAATTGGCTCATGCAATAGGGATCGAAAGAAAATGATCAGAAAACTCAAGTGTAGGATGTGCGCAACCGCCTACTCCATGACAATCAACAGCGAGTTTCCATGTTATTAACTTCTTAGTATGTATAAGTCACTTCTTTCATTCGAGATTCGCTTAGAATTATAAGTTTTACATGGACCAATAATGATTTTTTCCTTTCTATCAATGTATTCAGATTTGAGCGAGTCTCCAGAGATCCGATGAAAACAAACTGTAAACTGTATCGAATGAAACATTATATTTTACATTTTCATATGCTATAACTATTTATGTTTTAGCAATTGCATTTAATCTTGTTTACATTATAACGATTATATTTCATCTCATTTGCAGATTTACTGACATATTTATGTTTTAACGATTTCATTTCATCTTATTTACATTATAACGATTGTATTTCATCTCATTTATAGATTTACTGACTGGTTGGATGAATGTCAAAAGGCAAAACAATCAAATTCGGAGTGATAGAAAAGTTACATCAAGATAATGTGTTAATATTTTTGGGGTTAATATTGATTAATAATGCCTTTGGCCGTTTCTCCATGCAGCTCAAACAACATTTTTAAATGTAATCCTGAGGACAATAGTGCTTTTGGCCTGTTTCTCCATGCAGCTCCTTTGTGTGGAAAACGTCGACTTCAGTGTTTGCTATGCCCACGGAGGTTACAGCATGACGATCAGATTGCGTTCGCTTCGTTTTGCTGTGTTTTTATCATTCGTTACTGGCGAGGCGATACGACAGTAGATGTCTGAAAAAGTAAGAATGAATATGGACAAATCCAATTCCTTTTCTCTTGTGAAAGAGTGATTATGTCAAAATTAATTTTCCTATCGTTTCCAAACCCTACTCTATTTCAGCTCACAATACGAATCTATATACGAATTTGGCAATTGATGTATGTCCATATCGTAAATTTGTTAAGGAAACATTCCATGGGGTCATACACATCCACAGATGCAACAAGCGGATGGCAATCTCCCATCGGCAAGGTTCCGATGCGATTATCGCTAATCGCTATCCGCGATCACAATATGCCACTTTATAATATGCTGCCTCCACTCCAAAACCCCGATGCGATATGTCATAATCAGCGATCACAAAAGGTCGGGTCTAGGGTTTTTGTCATACACCGCTCTGATGGTGTGATGCGATTATGAGTCCGGATCCGATATAACCCAAAACTTTAGTGCATAAATTTTCAAGTCTGTTATATCGATTTGCTTAATGGTTTTGTGCAGTTTCTCTGTGTAAGAGGCTTTCGGTGATACAAGAGATAATATACATAGGGTTTATAGCAAGGTGCGGCACTACCAATTGTTTTCTTTTCACCAATACTTACTATTGTAGACCCGATATAAAATATGCTTTAGAAAAGAACATTAAAGGTGTCATAAAACATTAATATTCTTTGTCTAGCTTATGTATAATCAAGAATATCAAGGAGGCACATCGTTGATATTATAACCAATTAATTTATAAACCAATAACATCATTTTGAGTACATGATTGATCCATGTTTCCAAAATGACTTTTAGTCCATTAGATGGATTCTCAAGTTGCAATATTATATACATAAAATATTTTTTAGAAAAAAAATTAAAGGTGTTATAAAACATCAATATTCATTCTCTATCTTATGTATAACCACGAGTATCAAGGAGACACATTGTTGATATTACATCCAATTCCAAAGCGCTAACATGTATGTTTACTAGAATTGAACTTAGGTGGGGAGGATAACAACTATTTCACCAAACCACCCAAGATAAACTCACACACATGCACATACATATGTTAATTATAACAAAATATTTCAGCATTTAAAGAAAATAAATTGAAATTAAAAAAAAAAAATCAATTGCTTCCACAAAAGAAAAGAGGAAGATGTGTAACTCATTTAATTTTTAATATGAAAGTAATATATGAAATTTTAAATATATTATTAATAGTCCACAAGTCTTGTATAGAAGGTGATCGGGTGATTTGTTAAGGCACTCCTTCATGTGAAGTCATCCATTCAATTATCTTCCCCTATTGGGATGATATATTTGACATGATGATGATTTAGTCCCACCAAAACTTAATATAAATGAGAGTTTCTTTCGGATTAATCACATTATTAGGATTTTGTCGACATTTTGAACCAACTAATGTTGATGAACCACATCTAATATGGATGAACCACATTATTTGAATATTAATATTACTTTTAATATTATTAATATTACTTTCAATATCATTAATATTTATAAATATTAATTTTAACGTTAATTATTAATATTTATAGCATTAAATAATATTATCATGGTCAACCATGGTCAATAATCATGGTGACATTGTCATGAACATTGTCTTTTGCTCCAATGTCACACTATGAAAACCATGGTCATTCATGGTCAACCATGGTCCAATGTTGCACTGTGACAAAGATTGTCTCTATATGAAAATCAACCATGGTCTTACATCGCATTGTGACAAATATTGTCTCAATATGAAAATAAATCATGGCCACCCATGGTCCAGCTTCGCATTGTGACAAAGATTATGTGAAAATGAAAATCGACCATGGTTAACGATGGAAAACAATGCTTATTTTAGGGTTTATAATATTTATTCAAACATCGCATTGTCACATAGATTGTATATGAAAATCAATCATGGTCAATTACGCTCAACCATGGTCAATCATGGTCTACCATGGTAAATATGAAAATCAACCATCGTCAATCATGGTCAACCATGGTCCAACATCACATTGTGAAAGAACTGTCTCAACATGAAAATGAACCATGGTCAACCATGTTTCAACATCGCATTTTGACGAAGATTGTCTCAATGTGAAAATAAACCATGGTCAATCATTGTCAACTATGGTCAGCCATTGTCAATAATCATGTTCACATTGTGACAAAGATTGTCTCTTTGTCCAACGTCAAATTTTGATAAAGATTATCTCAATATGATAATGAACCATGAGCAATCATTGTCAAGCATGGTCATTCGTTGTCAAACATGGTCCAACATCACATTATAAGAATTATTATCTCAATATGAAAATCAGTTGTGCCAACCATCTTCGATCATGGTCTACCATGCTCAAATGTCGCATTGTGACAATATTGTCTCAAATGAAAATAAATCATGGTCAATCGTGGTCAACCATGGTCAATATGAAAATCAACCATGGTCCAACGTCCCATTGTCACAAAGATGTCTCAATGTGAAAATCAACCATGGTCAATAATCAATGTCACATTGTGACGAAGATGGTCTCTGTGTCCAATGTCACATCATGCCCATGGGTTTATATTATTAATCCCTTTTGTTTAATAGTATTCCCTTTGGTTCATAATTCCTTTGGGTTTTAGTATTAATCCTTTGGGTTTATAATATCAATCGCTTGGTTTTATTATTCCTGAAGGAAACATTGTTTATTATGATGTCGACCATTGTCCAACATGGAATTGTGATAAGGATTGTCTCAATATGAACATCAATGATGGTCGATCATGTTTATTTCAATGTTTATAATATTTGTCTTAGGGTTTATATACATTGGGTTTATAATATTAGTCCCTTGGGTTTAATATTATTCCATTGGGTTCATAATCCCTTGGGGTTTTAGTATTTATCCCTTGGGTTTACTATTCCCTTAGGTTTATAATATCAATCATGGTTAACCATTGTCAATCATAGCAAACCATGGTCAACCATGTTTGAATGTTGCATTGTGACAAGGATTGTCTCACGATCAAGATAAACCATGTTTATTTTTATATTTGTGGTATATATATTTATTAGGATTTGGTCGAAATTTTGAACCAACTAATGTGGATGAACCACATCTAATATGGATGAACCACATTAGTTAGTTCGAAATGTCAACCAAATCCTAATAATGTGATTAATGTGAAAGGTACTCTCATTTACTTATAAATATTAATTGATGTGAATACGAATATTAATATTAGTTTTAATATTATTAATATTACTTTCAATATTATTAATATTTATAAATATTAATTTTAACATTAATTAATAATATTTATAGCATTAAATAATATTATCATGGTCAACCATGGTCAATAATCATGGTGACATTGTCATGAAAATTGTCTTTTTCTCCAATGTCACATTATGAAAACCATGCTCATTCATGGTCAACCATGGTCCAATGTTGCATTGTGACAAAGATTGTCCCTATATGAAAATCAACCATGGTCCTACGTCGCATTGTGACAAATATTGTCTCAATATGAAAGTAAACCATGGCCAACCATGGTCCAACGTCGCATTGTGACAAAGATTATGGGAATATGAAAATCAACCATGGTTAATGATGGACAGCCATGTTTATTTTAGGGTTTATAATATTTATTCAAACGTCACATTGTCACATACATTGTATATAAAAATCGATCATGATCAATTACACTCAACCATGGTTAATATGAAAATCAACCATCGTCAATCATGGTCAGCCATGGTCCAACATCACATTGTGAAATAACTGTCTCAATATGAAAATCAACAATGGTCAACCATTATCGACCATGATCAACCATGTTTCAACATCGTATTTTGACAAAGATTGTCTCAATGAAAATCAACCATGGTCAATCATTGTCAACTATGGTCAACCATGGTCAATAATCATGTTCACATTGTGATGAAGATCGTCTTTGTCCAACATCACATTATGATAAAGATTGTCTCAATATGATAAACAACCATGGGCAATCATCATCAAGCATGGCTATTCATGGTCAAACATGGTCCAACATCACATTGTAAGAAGTATTATCTCAATATGAAAATCAGTTGTGTCAACCATCTTCAATCATGGTCTACCATGGTCAAATGCCTCATTGTGATAAATATTGTCTCAAATGAAAATCAATCATGGTCAATCTGGTCAACCATGGTCAATATGAAAATAAACCATGGTCCAATGTCCAATTGTCACAAAGATGTCTCAATGTGAAAATCAACCATTCTTAATCACATTGTGACAAAGATGGTCTCTTGGTTTAATGTCACATTATTCCCTTGGGTTTATATTATTAGCCCCTTTTGTTTAATAGTATTCCCTTTGGTTCATAAACCCTTGGGGTTTTAGTATTAATCCCTTGGGTTTATAATATCAATCGCTTGGGTTTATTATTCTTGAGTGAAACATTGTTTATTATGATGTTGACCATGGTCCAACATGGAATTGTGATAAGGATTGTCTCAATATGAACATCAATGATGGTCAATCATGTTTATTTCAATGTTTATAATATTTGTCTTAGGGTTTATATACGTTGGGTTTATAATATTAGTCGCTTGGGTTTAATATTATTTCGTTGGGTTCATAATCCCTTGGGGTTTTAGCATTAATCCCTTAGGTTTACTATTCCCTTAGGTTTATAATATCAATCATGGTCAACCATTGTCAATCATAGCCAACCATGGTCAACCATGTTTGAATGTTGCATTGTGACAAGGATTGCCTCACGATCAAGATAAACCATGTTTATTTTTGTGTTTGTAGTATATATATTTGGGTTTATAATATTAGTCCCTTGGGCTTAATATTATTTCCTTGGGTTCATAAACCCTTCCAGTTTTAGTATTAATCCCTTGGTCTTAATATTATTCCCTTGGGTTCATAGTCCCTAGGGGTTTTAGTATTAATCCCTTGGGATTTAAGTATTAATGTAAATAAGTTGGGTTTAATAATATTATTCCCATGGTTGAATGTCGCATTTTGACAAATATTGTCCCACCATGAAAATAAACCATGTTTATTTTAGTGTTTGTAATATTTAAATTTGGGTATACGAATGTTGGGTTTATATTATTCCCTTGGGTTTATTGGGCTTAATATTATTCCCTTGAGTTCATAATGCCTTGGGGTTTTAATATCAATCGCTTGGGTTTATTATTCTCTTAGGTTTTATATCAATCATGGTCAACCATGGTCAACCGTGATTGAATGTCACATTATGACAAGGATTGTCTCACCATGAAAATAAATCATGTTTATTTTAGTCTTTGTAACATTTATATTTGGGTTTATGAATGTTGGGTTTATAATATTAGTCCCTTGGGTTTAATATTATTCTCTTGGGTCCATAATCCCTCGGGTTTTAGTATTAATCCGTTGTGTTTATTATTCATTTGGGTTTATAATATCAATCCCTTGAGTTTATTATTCCCTTAGGTTTATAATATCAATCATGGTAAACCATTGTCAATCATAACCAAACATGGTCAACCATGGTTGAATGTCGCATTGCAACAAGAATTGTCTCACCATCAAAATAAAGCATGTTTATTTTAGTGTTTGTAGTATTTATATTTGGGTTTAAAAATTTTGGGTTTATAATATTATTCCCATGGTTGAATGTCGCATTTTGACAAAGATTGTCCCACCATGAAAATAAACCATGTTTATTTTAGTGTTTGCAATATTTATATTTGGGTTTACGAATGTTGGGTTTATATTATTCCCTTGGGTTTATTGGGCTTAATATTATTCCCTTGGGTTCATAATCCCTTGGGGTTTTAGTATTAATCCCTTTGGTTTATTATTCATTTCGAATTATAATATTAGTCCTTGGAGTTTTTTATTCCCTTAGGTTTATAATATCAATCGTAGTAAAACATGGTCAACCATGTTTGAATGTCGCATTGTAACAAAGATTGTCTCACCATCAAAATAAACTATGTTTATTTTAGTGCTTGTAGTATTTATATTTGGGCTTACGAATGTTGGATTTATAATATTAGTCCCATGGGCTCAATATTATTCCCTTCGATTCATAATCCCTTCGGGTTTAGTATTAATCCCTTTGTTTTATTATTGCGTTGCGTTTAGAATATCAATCATGGTGAAGCACTGTCAATCATAGCAAACCATGGTGAACCATGTTTGAATGTCACATTGTGATGATTGTCTCACCATCAAAACAAACCATGTTTATTTTAGTGTTTTTAGTGTTTATATTTGGGTTTAACAATGTTAGGTTTATAATATTAGTCCAATGGGTTTAATATTATTTCCTTGGGCTCATAATCCCCCAGGGTTTTAGTATTGATCCCTTAGTTTTATAATTTCTTTAGGTTTCTAATATCAATCCCTTGGGTTTGTTATTCCCTTAGGTTTATAATATCGATCATGGTCAACCATTGCCAATCATAGACAACCATGGTTAACCATGGTTGAATGTCACATTGTGGCAAGGATTGTCTCACCATGAAAATAAACCATGTTTATTTTAGTCTTTCTAATATTTATATTAGGGTTTACAAATGTTGGGTTTATAATATTAGTCTGTTGGGTTTAATATTATTTCCTTGGATTCATAATCCTTTGGGGTTTTAGTATTAATCCTTTGGGATTATTATTAACTTTGGTTTATAATATCAATTATGGTCATCTTTATTAATCCCTTGTATTTGTAATATCAATCCCTTGTGCTTCTTGATCCCTTAGGTTTTTTTAATATTTATCCGTTGGGTTCACTAATTCCTTGGGTTTATAATATTAAACCATTGGGTTTATTAGTTCCATGGGTTTATAATATTAGTCCCATGGGTTTAATATTATTCCCTTCGGTTCATTATCCCTTGGGGTTTTAGTATTAATCCCTTCATTTTATTATTGCTTTGCGTTTAGAATATTAATGATGGTCAACCATTGTCAATCATAGCAAACCATGGTCAACCATGTTTGAATGTCATATTGTGACAACGATTTTCTCACCATCAAAATAAACCATGTTTATTTTAGTGTTTGTAGTGTTTATATTTGGGTTTAACAATGTTGGATTTATAATATTAGTCGAATGGGATTAATATTATTTCGTTGGGTTCATAATCCCTTGGGGTTTTAGTATTGATCCCTTAGTTTTATTATTCCTTTAGGTTTGTAATATCAATCCCTTGGGTTTATTATTTCCATAGGTTTATAATATTAGTCCCTTGGGTTTAATATTATTCCCTTGGGTTCACAATCTCTTGGGGTTTTAGTATTAATCCCTTAGGATTTTAGTATTAATGTAAATAATTTGGGTTTAATAATATTATTCCCATGGTTGAATGTCACATTTTGACAAAGATTGTCCCACCATGAAAATAAACCATGTTCATTTTAGTGTTTGTAATATTTATATTTAGGTTTACGAATGTTGGGTTTATATTATTCCCTTGGCTTTATTGGGCTTAATATTATTCCCTTGGGTTCATAATCCCTTGGGATTTTAATATCAATCACTTGGGATTATTATTCCCTTAGGTTTATAATATCAATCATGGTCAACCATGGTTAAATGTCACATTCTCACAAGGATTGTCTCACCATGAAAATAAACCATGTTTATTTTAGTCTTTGTAATATTTATATTTAGGTTTACGAGTGTTGGGTTTATAATATTAGTCCCTTGGCTTTAATATTATTCTCTTGGGTCCATAATCCCTCGGGTTTTAGTATTAATCCTTTGCGTTTATTATTCATTTGGGTTTATAATATCAATCCCTTGGGTTATTATTCCCTTAGGTTTATAATATCAATCATGGTAAACCATTGTCAATCATAGCCAAACATGGTCAACCATGGATGAATGTCGCATTGCGACAAGAATTGTCTCACCATCAAAATAAACCATGTTTATTTTAGTGTTTGTAGTATTTATATTTGAGTTTACCAATGTTGGGTTTATACTATTATTCCCATGTTTGAATGTTGCATTTTGACAAAGATTTTTCCACCATGAAAATAAACCATGTTTATTTTAGTGTTTGTAATATTTATATTTGGGTTTACAAATGTTGTGTTTATATTATTCCCTTGGGTTTATTGGGCTTAATATTATTCCCTTGGGTTGATAATCCCTTGGGGTTTTAGTATTAATCCCTAGGGTTTATTATTCATTTCGATTTATAATATCATTCCTTTGGGTTTTTTATTCCCTTAGGTTTATAATATAAGTTGTAGCAAAACATGGTCAACCATGTTTGAATGTCGCATTGTAACAAGGATTGTCTCACCATCAAAATAAACTATGATTATTTTAGTGTTTGTAGTATTTATATTTGGGTTTACGAATGTTGGATTTATAATATTAGTCCCATGGGTTTAATATTATTCCCTTCGATTCATAATCCCTTGGGGTTTTAGTACTAATCCCTTTGTTTTATTATTGCTTTTCATTTAGAATATCAATCATGGTGAACCATTGTCAATCATTGCAAGCCATGGTGAACTATGTTTGAATGTTGCATTGTGACAATGATTGTCTCACCATCAAAATAAACCATGTTTATTTTAGTGTTTTTAGTGTTTATATTTGGGTTTAACAATGTTAGGTTTATAATATTAGTCCCATGGGTTTAATATTATTTCCTTGGGTTTATTATTCCCTTAGGTTTATGATATCGATCATGGTCAACAATTTTCAATCATAGACAACCATGGTCAATCATGGTTGAATGTCTCATTGTGATAAGGATTGTCTCACCATGAAAATAAACCATGTTTATTTCAGTATTTCTAATATTCATATTAGGGTTTACCAATGTTGAGTTTATAATATTAGTCTGTTGGGTTTAATATTATTTCCTTGGGTTCATAATCCCTTGGGGTTTTAGTATTAATCCTTTGGGTTTGTTATTAACTTGGGTTCATGGTCATATTTATTAATCCCTTGTATTTATAATATCAATCCCTTGCGCTTCCTGATCCCTTAGGTTTCTTTAATATTTATCCTTTGGGTTCACTAATTCCTTGGGTTTATAATATTAAACCATTGGGTTTATTATATTAATTCCATGTGTTTAATATTATTTGCTTCAGTTCGTAATCCCTTGGGGTTTTAGTATTAATCCCTTCATTTTATTATTGCTTTGCGTTTAGAATATCAATCATGGTCAACCATTGTCAATAATAGCAAACCATGGTCAACCATGTTTGAATGTCGCATTGTGACAATGATTGTCTCACCATCAAAATAAACCATGTTTATTTTAGTGTTTGTGGTGTTTATATTTGGGTTTAACAATGTTGGGTTTTTAATATTAGTCGAATGGGTTTAATATTATTTCCTTGGGTTCATAATCCCTTATGGTTTTAGTATTGATCCATTAGTTTTATTATTCCCTTAGGTTTATAATATCAATCCCTTGGGTTTATTATTCCCTTAGGTTTATAATATCAATCCCTTGGGTTTATTATTCCCTTAGGTTTATAATATTAGTCCCTTGGGTTTAATATTATTCCCTTGGGTTCACAATCCCTTAGGGTTTTAGTATTAATCCCTTGGGTTTATTATTCATTTGGGTTTATAATATCAATCCCTTGGGTTTATTTTTCCCTTAGGTTTATATTGTCAACAAGGGATTGTGATAGTGACTCTCTCACCATCAAAATAAACCACATTTATTTTAGTGTTTGTAGTGTTTATATTTGTGCTTAACAATGTTGGGTTGATAATATTAGTCGAATGGGTTTAATATTATTTCGTTGGGTTCATAATCTCTTGGGGTTTTAATATTTATCCCTTAGTTCATTAATTCATTGGGGTTTTAGTATTAATCCCTTGGGTAATGATAAACAAAAAGGACTAATATTATAAACCCAATATATACAAACTCTAAGATAAATATTAAAAATAATAAAATAAACATGATTGAATTAATAAAACCTGATAATAATAATAATAATAATTATTATTATTATTATTAATTATGAATGTGAGTTTATATTATTGTAATAATATTAATAAAATAATCATAAATATATAAATATATAAGAATATCATTGTTATTATTTATATATTTATTAATTATCATAAATGAATCGTCTTTAAAAAATTACACATAATAATTCACTTATCACAATTCTAATTATCATTGGATCATGATTATTATTATGAGCTATTCTTATAATAATAATAATAATTCAGTATAATTGTGATTATTATTATTACTATTTTATATTATTGTTATAATAATATTATAATCATAATATATTATTATAATAATAATAAAATAATATAATAGTAATTATTATTATTATTATAATAGCTATATTATTATTATTTTAATTATATTATTGTCTTACTAATAATTATATTTGTATATTATTATAATAATATAATATTATTATTATATTATTACCCGATATTATTATTACTATTATAATAATACAATCTCACACCAATTTTGCTAAAAAAGACGGAGCCAGACAATTAAAAATAAAGAAAATTGGACATTAACCACTATCATCCTCGTCATCATCACAATATAATTGTTATTATTATTTTTTAAATTTTATGTTATTATTATAATAATATAATAACATTATTATTATAATAATATAATAATATTATTTAAGTATGGGGGATTTACGCAGTGCATTATATTAGATCATTTTTGGGATTCAACTGCGTTAAGTAAGTCATTCAAACGTATGACCATTTCCATGAGAGGTAGTCGTAAAGTGACTAATTTCTCATGATTTTTGAATAGTTCACTTAGCACTCATTGCATCGGGTGATGCTCACAGGAGTGAAGAAGTGGGATTGAAACTAGTGAAATGTGGAGAACGAATCACATAGCATCAATCATCACTTCCGGGGCTTGCACCCGGTAACCAGGACTTCCCAGGAGGTCACCCATCCGAGAACTCCTCTGGCTCAAGCGCGCTTAACTGTGGAGTTTTTCCCCACAATCAAGCCCACTTAGCTTGCTACCCCATTTGCAAAACCTTAGCAAGTATTGTGCCTCATGAACCATTCAAGTAGAGATCCCTTGACTCTTTTGAATTTAAGTATGGGGGATTTACGCAGTGCATTATATTAGATCATTTTTGGGATTCAACTGCGTTAAGTAAGTCATTCAAACGTATGACCATTTCCATGAGAGGTAGTCGTAAAGTGACTAATTTCTCATGATTTTTGAATAGTTCACTTAGCACTCAAGTCATGAGAAATTAGTCACTTTACGACTACCTCTCATGGAAATGGTCATACGTTTGAATGACTTACTTAACGCAGTTGAATCCCAAAAATGATCTAATATAATGCACTGCGTAAATCCCCCATACTTAAATTCAAAAAGAGTCAAGGGATCTCTACTTGAATGGTTCATGAGGCACAATACTTGCTAAGGTTTTGCAAATGGGGTAGCAAGCTAAGTGGGCTTGATTGTGGGGAAAAACTCCACAGTTAAGCGCGCTTGAGCCAGAGGAGTTCTGGGATGGGTGACCTCCTGGGAAGTCCTGGTTACCGGGTGCAAGCCCCGGAAGTGATGATTGATGCTATGTGATTCGTTCTCCACATTTCACTAGTTTCAATCCCACTTCTTCACCCCTGTGAGCATCACCCGATACAATGAGTGCTAAGTGAACTATTCAAAAATCATGAGAAATTAGTCACTTTACGACTACCTCTCATGGAAATGGTCATACGTTTGAATGACTTACTTAACGCAGTTGAATCCCAAAAATGATCTAAAATAATATTATTATTATTTTATTTTTTGAATTAGATAATGATAATATAATTAATTAATATTAATAATAATATTATTATTATAATATTAATATAATATTATGGTTGTTAATATTTATATAGTTATTAATAATTAATTCGCCTATTTGTATATCAATTACATTAGAAAATGTGATTGATATATGTGCTGTGCTTGATATACACCTATTTGCCTATATTATTATCCATCTTCTAACCCAACAATTTCATTCAAAAGCCCATTGATATTTACGCCTTATCTCCTCCTCCTCTTCCGGTGTAAAATCATTTGCAATGTTGAGCTCCCGACGGACATTCTCACATGTTTCCAAACGAATTAATATGTCCGCAATGCTTTTACAAGCCAAATCCACAAGACTTGTGATATCCAGATAGTGGGCAGCACGTGCAATGTGAGACAGAGTTAAACGATCAACATTGAAGAAGTCAATATCCCACTGGTCGATGTCGTCTATTGTTTCTATTGGACGAGGTGGGTGATGTACATGATATTCACAATATTTGATAACCATCTTCAGGATTTCACTGTAGACATTGGGCAGAGGAATGAGATGGTGACTGCCCATGTCCTCCGTTACCTTCTTTATAATACCTGACTGTAACAGTGTAATGCCACCGCCTTCTCCACCTCGAATGTTTTACCATCCGAGCTCTGCAACCTCACCATCACCACCGCATTGCATTCGACCTCTGCGTTTCTCTTCTTTGACGACTTCGCGGCCATCACATTGCATTCCTCTGCGTTTCTCTTCCTTGACAACTCCACGGCCATTGCAGACGATGGACTAACAAAGAACGTGAACTCAAATACGTGGATTGACTACCGAAGAACGTGAACTCAAATACGTGAAGTGAGGATTGATCTTCTTTCTCTCTTTCAAAGTACTTGTTTTATATATATAGAATGTTAGATAGGCGGAGCAAATATTGTTACGGGGCCCACAAGTTATATGGTTGGCTTCATATGATATCGTGTCAAAAATCGTGAAGCAAAATTGTATATTTTAAAATTATCTTGAAATGGGATGCCTTTATAATCTTGCCCGTTTAATTTTCTATTTAGCCTTTTACAGATATGTTTGAGGACGATCATTTTGCGAGTTGGTTTGCTGGTCAAATCCAACTCAAAATTGCAAAATTAATTTTATGCTATTATTTACTAATGTAATAGATCTATATTATAATTATTTTGGATAATTTTAACCTAAAATAAAAATAATATCAATAATTTATATTTAATTATTATAATTTATTAAAAATAGATATAAATTTAAATTTTGATACCATTTTAGGTAAGTCTTAATTATGGATTTACAAATGATGGAAAAGGATTAAAGCTCTTTTCACATAAAAATATGTTTTAATTGACATGAAACATTTGATTCTATTTGCTCTTGGTAGATCCGTTAATATGGATCTAGAGTATTTTAATTTTAATTAATAATTAATAAAAAAAATTATAAAATTTGAGAGAGTCAAAATGTATAGAGAACATTGCATTACATTACAATATGTTTACCATAATAGTCCTTGTAGATCCATCTTAACTCAACATCTACCAAAACTCAACATCTAACAAGCAGTGGAGAGGGATCAAATATTTCACCCTTTAAACGGGTCATATTCCAAATGAATAACATGGGTCAATACCACTAGTTCTTATACCATGGGCCAATACCATGAAGTTATTATTATTTTAATGTTATTTTATTATTATTATTATTTATTTTTCACCTAGGGCTATTTTTATAGTTAGGGTTAAACAAGACATTACATTACAACATCTCTACCATACTAGGTTGGACAACACCTCTAGGCTAAATAAAATGTATTTTTGGTTGTAATCCACTTTTGAATGTACAAAAATGGAATGCATATAGAGATTTTACACCCTCAAAAACATTTAGGCACTTGTTCTTTGCAAAATAAACAACTTAAACATATGATTTTTGAAAATTTAGGAGTAGTCTTTATGTACGACTTTTTGTAGTTTATGGTTGGAATCTTGCGAAACAAAATTGTGGCCAAATCTTGATTTGTGTCTATTAAACTGGTTTTTTTACTACATATATGAATTCAACACTCTCAAAACTCCGAGGTAACTTCAATATGAATTCAACGCCCTCAAAACACAACGGGCAATTCAATTGTGAATAGTTCACCTGGTGATTGTTGCCAAATCTTGCTTTGTGTTTATGAAATTAGTTTTTGTTGCAATCCTGCTTCAGAAAATCATTGTATATTTGGTTCACTTAGGGGTGTGATGTTTTTAATTTATTTGTATATTTTTAATAAACTGAGTGAAAATATGTGTGTGAGGTTTTAAATTGTAAGTATTCTCAATTATGAGAGAATATGAGTGACAATAGACTTGTAAAGATCTCATAGAGATCATAGGGATTAGGGGATATTAGAATAGAGGATTAGTTGAGTTAAAAGTGGAATTAGAGGATTTTTAGGATTTGGATGAGAGATTTTAGGGATCAAGAGAGATATTGTTGGAGTTTGTTAAGGGATCTAGAACCTACTTGGCTTCTAATACATTTGTATAAATTGAGGAGAGCCTAAGAGGCATGTATGATGTAGGAGTGTGAGAGTGAGGAATGAGAATAATTCTTATGTAAATATTTTATAAATGAATTATTTTTGAGTTTTAATGTAGATAAATATTGTGTAGGATTGAATGTTATGAGTTGATTTTAAATTTTGAGGCCCCTTAGATTTGTCGTATAACTGATCAAACCAGAGGCCCGAGGATCATGAAAAGTTGCAGCTTTGCTACATCAAAGTGGTATTGGAGCTGAAATTTGTGAATTTTGCGTTGTGTTGATTACTATCGCAGAGCCATTGTCTCTAAGAAATTGCTGACTTGTGGATCAACGTGGAGAGATCGGAGCAACATGCGAAAGCTAGAAGAAATCGTTGTTGATCATCAATTATGTAGATAAGGAGAAACACAGAATAATTAACTGGAAAGTTTCATGACAACTGGGTAAAGGGTGCATTGGAAGCACGGTGTTGGCAAGCCACAATGAAGTGCGATGAAAGAAATATGCCTAAACGTTGTGAAATAGCCTGTTGACATTGGCATGATTTTTCTATAGATTTTGCCTTCGAGTTATTGTGTTTTGTAAAGGTATGGATAGATTATATTTTTCTTGAATTAATTTAGTGCATAAAGATGTTAAATGCATCCTGATAGTGGCATGTCATGACTAGAAATTATTTCTTCTAACCTATGTGATGTCGCCTCAAGAAAAGGATTCCAAAGAATGTTTTTTCTATTTAATTTCATAATGAGGAAATTTTTTCCAGTGTTGATGCATTCCATCACTCAAGAAATCTCCACGAAAATAGAAGTGGAGTAACGCAGCTCTTGGTATGAGTCAGAAGAAAGTCATGCAAATTCGTCTTTCACTTGGTAAATTCAAGAATGGAAAGTGATATTATGATTTGTGCGGTTTAAGTGAGCGATAAGCTTGGTCTTGCTGACAAACATTTGGCAGTTCAACTCGTGAACTGGAGTCCACAGAAGATGAAGAAAGAGATCGAGAAATTGAAAGCGCAACTTGACATACTAACGAAACGGCTACAAGGAAAAGAGAAGACATGGATGGAGAATGAGGAAGTGGGTTAGATGGAACCTATTGCAAAAGAAATGGAATGCCAAGCTGATAAACAAGTATAGAGAACTTGATCAAATACATATTGCTTTATTGGAAAAGCAGAGACTCAAAGGAATTGAGTCACAACAAAGAGGATTTAAACCCAGAAAGTCCATTGTGAAAGATTGGTGCTTGAAGCATCAAATGAGGCCAAAATGTCTTGTATTTTAAAAATTGATAGCTTGTTTGTGGATGCAGGACATGTTAAAGATGTTGTAGGTGAACAAATAATTGAAGTTGTTGATAATCATCAAATAATTTTAGATGTTAACATGAGTAATATTACATCAGAATTAAAATTTCTAGAATAATGGTTGGATAATCCGAAGTTAGAATGTGACAATATGCCTTCAAATCAACAAATTTGCCGCAACAGAAGCATAGAAAATGATAATAAAGTTGCAACTAAAGAAATGAAAATGTTGTTGGAACATGAACGTATTGCACATATGCAAGTAAAATGTTCCAATGTGGAACCTAAATGTAATCGTGATGAATTGTTATTCCAATCTTGTAAACAACATCAGGAAGAAACATTGAAGGACCAGCAACAAAATGGAGTTTGGAATCCTGGAGGTAGGAAGTCATTGAGACTTGTGGTTGTCACATTACTACAAAAAAGTGATAGACCTCATAGATAGGAGTCTATGAATTTTTCTTCTCTACAATGGGAGTCTGATGGAGGAGCATCCTGAAACAGAAAATTATTGTATATTTGGTTCACTTAGGGTGTGTGATGTTTTTAATGTATTTGTATATTTTTAATAAATTGAGTGAAAAATATGTGTGTGAGGTTTTAAATTGTAAATATTCTCAATTATGAGAGAATATGAGTTATGATAGACTTGTAAAGATCTCATAGAGATCTTAGGGATTAGGGGATCCTAGAACAAAGGATTAGTTGAGTTGAAAGTGGAATTAGAGAATTTTTAGGATTTGGATGAGATATTTTAGAGATCAAGAGAGATATTGTTGGAGTTTGTTAAGGGATCTAGAACCTAATTGGCTTCTAATACATTTGTATAAATTTAGGAGAGCCTAAAAGGCATGTATGATGTAGGAGTGTGAGAGTGAGGAATGAGAATAATTCTTATGTAAATATTTTATAAATGAATTATTTCTGAGTTTTAATGTAGATACGTATTGTGTAGGATTCAATGTTATGAGTTGATTTTTAATTTTGAGGCCCCTTAGATTTGTTGCGTAATGGATTAAATAAGAGGCCGGAGGATTGTGAAAAGTTTCAGCTTTGTTGCATCAGTTTTTTACTACATATATGAATTCAATACCCTCAAAACCCCACGGGAACTTCAATATGAATTCAACAACCTCAAAACCCCGTGGGAACTTCAATTTTGTGAATAGTTTACCTAGTGATTTCAATGAATCCCTGTGGGATTCTAGAGAAATTAGATCGGAAAACAAACTGAAAAACTTTCCAAAAAGTCGCACTAAAGACTACTCTCAAACGTTTATACAATATTTTCAACAAAATTGACCAAAAAAATGTTCCAAAAAATACCATTCCATTTGTTAATTAAACTACTAACTTAATTCATAATCTTGATAAAAGATGTCATAACCTTTAATTATTAATTATTGCTTTATTTATTTATAATTTTTTAATTTCACTTATAAATTGAGTTGGAGTATTTCATATACATGATTTACTATTGTATTTGCATTTATGAAATCATTAATCATGATGATGATGATGCTCGTTAACGTCTATCCTCCTATAATCCTTTTCTCAGTGCTATAGTTCCATTTGAGCTCATGCTGAATGATAATACCTAAATATCTATATGACAAAAACTTCTCTAGGTAATTGTTATCATAGATGAAATTATCATAGTTTTTCTTTTTACATTTAATTATCATGACTTTAGCCTTGTTAGTATTAATAGTCATACCCATATTGGAGTAGTAATCATGAAGGATCCTGAGCTTCTTGTTGAGATCATCAGGGCTTTTGGCAAGAAGAATGACATTGTTAACATAATGGAGAATAGAAATGACTATACCAGTGAGATGGGGTCCATCACATGCCATATATTCTAAATATTCTTCTATCTTATCAATGTAAATGTCAAAAAGGGAATGGGTTAGGAGACATCCTTTCTTAACTCCGATATTCAATTTAATCCCCTTAGACCAACCATCAACGGTCTTATGCGTAGCAATAACATTCTCATATAACCTAGTTACAATAACTCTCAATTCAAGAGGAATCATTATCTATTCAAGCCTTTGCCATAACTTCTCCCGAGGGATGGTGTCAAAAGATTTTCTAAAGTCAACAAAACAACTAAAGATATCAATTTTACTATTGCGACACTCCTTGAGAATGGTACTAAGAGTGAAAAAGTGGCCAATAGTTGAGTGATGCCTCCTAAAACCAATTTTCACTTTAACTCTTTTACCATGAGTTTCAAGCCAGACGTTAATCTTCTTTTCAAAAGTGATACCATACAATGTGGCTAAAATGTGGCTAATCATGAGAGTCCTATAGTTAAAGGTAATGTGTTTCCCCACTTTTAAAGATAGGCACAATAATAATTTGTGTCAAAGCCTTTTGGATGTTGTCTTTCACTGATAAAATGAGGATTTTTTGCATGTGAGGGATGAAGATAGGCTTTCGAATTTTGAAAAGTTCAACATTTTAATCTTCAATATCCCTAGATTTCCCATTATCAACTTCTTAACCCCAAACTTCATGTCTTCCAAAGAAAATATATCTTCCTCTATAAGAGTGTTTATGATGTTACCCATGGTGTTCTAGGAGTTATAATTATTCTTAAGATAGGTATCCCATTTACTTAAGGGGATCAAGTTATCTTCTTTCATTTTATGGACAAGAATATGCTTCCATAACTTTCTAGGCTCAACTTTAGATAGGTGAAGAAGATGTTATTGCCTCTTATTTATGCAATACCTTTTCTTCCTTTTGATAAGAGCTCTGTACACACTAATTTTGACAAGCTTTACAGTTTTTTTAGAAGCATCTATAATCGCTTTCCTGGCAATCTTACAATCATTATCATATTGAGGGTTGAAAGTTCTATCGTTATTTTTATAAGATACCTTGCTAGAGAATTTTTTAATGGTAGTGGAGAGGGTTGTAGTAAAAGGCGTAGTCTAACTTATAGAGGAGATAGACTTTTTCATCGAAATCCGACAAAACAATTTCAAGAAAGAATGTGTTTTTTTTATTGTTTAACATGCATTTTTTAATGCATAAATGGATTTAGCACCATAAAAAATCTTGGGGACTAGAATTCTACATATTAGACCACTTAAACTCAAGTTTTTAAAAATCTCTGCCATATTTTGATTAAAATTAACAGTATTAAATGTCGCAAAAAGGGCCATTTCATCTATAAGTTAGATTATGTTGTAGTAACATAGTGGTCAACATAATAATTGTTAGCATTGTATATAGTTATATTTTATATTAAGTATTTTAATGCACGACACACATAATTTGTCTAATAAATTTATTACTATGTTAAATTTTGATGGTGAAATTTATGTAACCTACATTAATATAAGTTATTTTTTATTAATGTTAAATGATTTTTAAAATATTATTAAATTATGAATTTTTAAATTTCATTAAATTAAATATTATATATAATAATCACTCTATTCTATAACTTACTAAAACATTTATTTATAGTCACTGAATTTGATTGTGTTAAAGTAGCTTTTGGAAAATGTTTATTGCCATTGATTTTGTACATAGATTTATTTAATGGAGTATTCTTTTTTGTGATAACTCATTGGGTCACCATTGCGACAAAACGCTGGGTCATCGTTCAGCAACTCCTTGGATCACAAAATGGTAAATAAATTCAAATGGGAAAAAATTATTGCCCTTCTGGTGCAAGACCCTAAAGAAAATATCATATTTTCTAGGAAGGATTTAGATTGGTCTAAAGTACATAGAAATAACATGGAGATTGATAAAATTGCAAAAATCCCTTCAAATATAGTTCTAGAATTTATTAGAGCACAAGAAATGAACCCAAATGCTCAATGTTCTTTAACCCAGGTACAAAATAAATTCCCAGGAACAAGGCCTACTACTTTCTTACGATATGAAGTGTATGCTTTTTAGAGATGCATTGTTTAAATGTTGGTATTAATAGTGCTCAGTAATTTTTCATATGTATTCACCTTTCAAACATTTTTATGAAACTATGTTTCTTCATATGACACCAACGATAAAAGAGGACAAAATGAAATGAAGTGAAGATCCTCATCCGTGAAAAAGAGGGTTTGTGAATGCCATTTCATTATAAAAGCTATGGTTCGAATCCTTGACATAATGACAATAACATATAACATGTACAAGCATGAAGATATCCAAGGATGGCCTTGCCATGGCCAACATGACACTTCGGGTGATGCTAGGGCCCTGCATCAACGAATGGTTTTCCAGGTTTGTTATGAAATATTTGTTTTCAATTTGATTTTAATATTTATAAGTGTATTACATGCATTTAATGTATTATTGTTGTGTTGAATATGTTCATTATGTTTGATAGGTGGTGAGGCTATGTTTTTTGATTTGAGAGTTTTGCCCCAATTGTCAATTAAGGTTAGTAAATAACTCCATGCATTTACATTCAGTCATTTAATACATTGATTATTTAGTATGTTATGGAAGATACTTTTCATGGGGTTGTTCCATACTTTCTTTATGCTTGCATAAATTGGTGTCTAATCATGAATCTGATATCTAAATTGGAGGGAAAGCAACAGAAATGTAACAAAATTTAAAACGAAAATGTAACGTAACATGTAAGACACAATTACTAGTATGTGTTAAGTTCTAAATGCTAATGGTGATATATTATTTGAAAATAATATATATGACAACATCACAGATTACGTGTTTGCTCACTATGAGTTGCCGCAATAGTGGTAATGAGTGTTTTCTCACTATGAGTCATCACAACAATGGCAATGAGTGTGAGCAACTGTGACCTAGTGTGTTAGCAACGAGGAGGAGTGATATCGTCGACAACAATGAGGGAGTGAATGTTAGCAAGAACACTGGTCACTCTCAATTTGAGGATGAAGGGGACATTCATGAAGATTTTTGATACTATAATCACTATGTCCTGCTTCACTAGAACAAAAATACCTTGTTGAATTTCATTCCAACATTCAACCTCTCTCTTTTTCTAGGCTATAGGACTTTTTATATACCATATTTGGTAGCCATATCAATGGATAGTGAAAATTAAGGCTGATCAAGTTATCCCACACTGTTCCATTCAAAAAACATAGTTAGCCAACTTTGTTAAGGTTATCTTTAATCTTTGGTGGTGAAATGGATCTTTATCTCATGTTTGTTTTTCTGAGCCATCCCACCTTTCTTTACACCCTTCTTGTGTGGTAGTATTCAATATTTGAATCTGGTCTGCACAATATGAAACATATGCTACCTATTCCCAGCGATAATATATGCGTCTTCTAACAAATTAGCTCATTTTTTTTATTCTTGTATCACTTGTAGAGGTATTTCATATTCTCCTTTAAACCACAGAATGCTCTTGGAATTTTCCAAAAAAATTTTAAGATCTTCCATCCAAGTTGCTTAATTTCTCAAATAAGATACAAAGTACATCTCAATTGGTTATCCCCTACATAAGGGTTTGGATTCCATCTTTCATTAAAAGACGACAAAAAATATTGTTGGTACAATTCACAGAGAAAGTACTTTTCTAGATGTGTACAGGCATTGTATGCTTCTATGAATCCATTTGTAGTATCAATATCAAAAGGGTTATTGGTGATGATAGAATTCCTTTTAAACATTAGAAATATTTCTGTTAAGTACATGTTTCCAATGGTTGAAGAAGCCCTGCAACGAAGTACACCATAAATTAACTTTTTGAATTGTTTCTTCTCATTGTCCATCCTTGTCACCTTATTTTACAGCTCAACCACTATGTTTTTATGTTCTCATTTAACTTTGTTTATATATTCTTCACATCTCTCACAAAGTTCATGAATTATCTTTCCGTGCTCTTGCAAAGGTATTAATTTTTCCTTATAAGAGGGTATACACATGGCTAATTTATCCTTTATGCTAATTTAGGATCTGGTGCCTCCACCTAAAGAACCTTTTCCTCTACTATCTTTTTTTTTGTTCCTCATGCTATATTTGCGTAACAGTGTCTTTTGTTAGTTCCTTTCCTTATTCCTCATCCTCTATGTGCACAATTGTGTCTTTGGTCAGTTTGATCTCTAGTTCTTGATCCTTTATTTGCACAACAATGTCTTTGGTCAATTCCATATGTGGTTCTCGATCCTTTGTTTTCATAGAAATGTATTTAGTCAATTTGATCTCTGGTTCTTGCCCCTATTTTTGCATAAAAATGTCATGGGTTTGTTTTCTTACAAGGGGTATATTTTCTTGGACCCCAAGAGAAGTTATATCTATGACATGGGAGTGATCCGGATTTAAATAGGAACACAACAAATTATAGAGATAACCATAAACACAGAGATGCAGTAGAAATAATACTTCATTTCATTAATGTAAAATACTAAAATATGCTTATAAACAGCAATGGAAATAAACCAACTAGGGCGATGGTAGCTTATCATTGAGAAGAGATGTGGCGGATACATGCCTTTGAACTGTGTTACAATGAGGCTCGAAGGCTTATTTATTATTAAGAAACAATGGAAAACCCTAAACATTGAAAAACTTAACCTTAGAAGATGAAACACCAAACTGTGGGCCCCGTTTGGGTAAATTGGTACATCAACTTCCCAGGGTCGTAACTTTGGCATACGATCTCCGTTTGGCGGGCACAATATCTCGTTAGAAAGATTTATCCAAGGACTACAACTTTGGGAAGAGCAACATTGGTCCATGGACCCATGTTGCTCCCAGTTTTCCCAAAAATTTTCTTTTAGGGCCTCAAAATGGCTTCAAAAGTTTAGGACCTAAAAAACTGCTAAAATAGTAAACTGTGCTACAATTAAGGGAACTGAAAAGCTGAAAGAAACAATGGTGGGGGTCCAAGTGGACTTGGCAGGTGGCCACCAATATCCACCTGGATCATTCCTCCCCCCTTTGGAAGCAACGGTCCCCATTGCGTTGAGTTCCTCCATGAGATGAGGAACTTCTGCTGAACTTGGTCCCTGGTGAGCCACTTGCCCTGGTGAAGGAGTTGGTCTGCTTTGACAACTCAATAAAATTGGATATTCTGCTGGCGAGTGTGCTTGATCTGTGTGTCCATGATTCGATCAGTTGCAGCTTGTTCCATGCAATCTGGGTTTAACTCTATGGGTGTGAGTTGTTCTGCAATGTTGGATGTGTCTAGTAATGGTGGAAAGTATGGCTGGAGGCAGACCACATTGAACAAACGTGTTCAGGCCAAGGAATGGGGGAATGCTAACCTGGAATGCATTGTCTCCCACAGCATTGGTAATGGCATAAGGACCATATCGCAGTGGTCTGAGTTTCCAATAGGCTCCAGTAAGGCGTTCCTTTTGCAAATGCAACCAGAATTTGTTGCCCACCTAAAACTTGTGTGGCATCCGATGTTGATCATGTCACTACTTGTACTTGGCATTTGATTTCTCTAGAATGTCATGGACCTGCTGGCGAATATGTTGGATGTGCTCAATGAAGCTATTTTCCTTATCTGTTTCAGACTGGAAATGAGCCGAATCTAAGTGAGTAACTACAAATGGCATGGCCACATCAATGGGACATAAAGACTGGAATCCCAAGCCCAGCTGAAAAGGGCTATGGCTAGTCGAGCTGTGGAGAGCCCGATTGTAGCTGTGCTGAACATAGGGGAGGCTCTCATCCCATGTGCGTGGATGCTTTGAGTTGTACATGCGCAGACTGTGTACAATCATCTTGTTGACAACCTATGTCTGGCCATTAGTTTGAGGATAGAAGGTTGTGGACTTAATGAGTTTGGTGTCGAGCATCGACCAGAGACTGGACCAAAATGTACTAAGGAACCTGCTGTCTCGATATGAGATGATAGACTGTGGGATCCCAAAGTGTACCCACACTCGTTCAAAGAAGAGTTTAACAATGGCTTCTGCTGTAATATTCTTCTTGCAGGCAACCACAATGGCCATCTTCAAGAACCTGTCGACAACCACAAAAACATAGTCATTTCCATGCTTAGTGGAAGGAAGGCTTGACATGTAATCCATGGAGATGGATTCCCAAGGTCGACTAGGGGTAGGCAGTGGGGTATAGAGGCCTTGCTTCTTGATGGTCGGTTTGGCAATGGCACAGGCAGTGCATGATCTGATGTACTTCTTGACATCCTGTCGAAGATTCGGCCAATAGAAATACTTCTGTAGTACTGCCACCATTTTCTCGACCCCGAAATTTCCAGCAGCCCAACTGTAGTGTGCTTCCCAAATCATCTTGGCACGCTCGCTTGAAGGAACACAAAGGTGACCCAGGTGGCATAACAGGGCATCCTGGAGGTGAAAATCTAGAACATGCTGACCCTCCAAGAGTGTCTGGTATGTGTGGCCAAATTCTAGGTTGCTTTTGTAGAGAAGTGGCCAATCAGAATTCTCATGCTCAAAAGAGTTGAGCACAGTGGTTAACGCCATGATCAGTGGTTGACTGAGGTAATCTGAAAAATTATTAGTGGTACCCTTCTTATACATGATATTCAAATGGAACTATTGCAAGTATGTGGACCACTTCTGATGGCGATCATTCTACAATTTCCCTTGGGTCTGTATGAGCTGCAAGGGTCGGTGGTCTATGTGGATGACCATTTCCTTCCCAAAAATGTAATGCTTCCATTGTCGGCAAGCCTGCACAATGGAATACATCTCTTTCTCATAAGTGGGATACTTCCGGACTGTGTTTGAAAGTGTCTCACTATGATATGCCACTGGATGCCCATGTTGAGTAAGGACTACCCCAATAGCATAGTCAGAGGCATCTGTCTCAACCTCAAATCGTTGTTGCAAGTCTGGTAATGCGAGCACTGGTGCCGTGTAGAGGCAATATTTCAACTCTGTGAATTCATTTTGTTGAGATTCAGACCAAAAGAATTTTTCTTTCACTCCTCCCTTGGTGACTTGACTCAAGGGCCAAGTGATATGAGAAAATCCCAACACGAACTTGCGGTAGAAGTTGGAAAGACCTAGAAAGCTGTGGAACTCTGTCAAAGTGGTTGGAGATGGCCAATCTCGAATGAATTGGATCTTGGCTAGATCCACATACACCCCATGTTCATCAATAATGTATCCCAGATACTAAACCTGGGTCATGCCAAAAGTGCATTTCTCCAACTTGGCACATAACTTATGTTGCCGCAGTTTTTGAAGAACCTGTCGGATGTGGTGGAGGTGCTCTTCCCAACTCTGGCTAAAGATCAAGATGTCATCCAAGTATACCACTACAAATTAGTTGGTGAATGGCCGCAAGATGTCATCCATTAGCCTAATGAAGGTTGCAGGAGCATTCATCAATCTGAAAGGCATAACCAACCATTTGAAAAGGCCCTCCTTGGCTTTGAAGGCAGTCTTCCACACATCAGAGGGTTCGATTGGTACCTAGCGATGTCATGACTTCAAATTGATCTTGCTGAAACATTTTTCCCCCTTCAGTTGGTCCAAGAGGACATCAATCCATGGGATTGGGTACCTATTACGGATAGTGATCTTGTTCAGCGCTCGATAGTTAATATAGAGTCTCCAAGTCCCATCCTTCTTCTGTATCAACATGATCAAGCTCCCACAGGGCGATGAACTTGGACAGATGTGACCTTTCTACAGTAGCTCCTAAATTTGCCTCTTGATTTCATCATTCTCCAGCATGGAGGACCGATATATTGGTCCGTTGGGCAGCGGCGCACCTGGGGTCAGATTGATGGAGTGATTGACCTGACAATGTAGAGGAACCCCTGTGGGGGAGGTGAAGATGTCTTTTTACTCCTCCACGACCTTGTCCATCTGTAGTTGTCGTGCAGAGGAGCCCTGTCTGGAGGTTGTGGCCACTATCTTCTTCTTTCCTTGAGGGCGTATCATCAGGAAAACAAATTTCCCTGTTTTGGAAATGAGCTTACTGTATTGTTTTACAGTAATCAAAGAGATGGCGGTAGGTGGTGCTACCTCCAGTATCTTGTACAACTTATTTCCCAAACTAACAATAACAGCACGGGGCCTTGATTCATACACAGCATGTCGCTTCCACAAGTATGGTTGTCCTAATAATACATCAAAAACTTCAAGGGGAGCAATGTCACACAATACCTCATCCGTGAAGGGCTTGATGTTGTATGGAAGGCAACACTATTGGCTCATGCGAAGATCCCGTCCTTGGTGAAGCGACCTGATGGTGTATGGTTTTAGATGTGCTATGGTCAGTAAGCCCAGCCGCTTCACAGCCTCTACCAAAATGAGGTTGTTTTTCCTTCTGCTATTGACAATGAACTATAGCGGGGAGCCCTTTACCCACATCTATGAGTGGAAGAGACGCTCCTCCTCCTCTGGATCTTTGGGTTCCTCCTTCTGGATCTTCATGGTGGCAACGGTGGTGTTGGGCTCTGCATCGATAATCTACTTCCCTTTATCATTCCCCTTGTCAAGTTTTGACTCAGAGTCGAAACATGCATCTGCTTTTGAAACCTTTAGCTCAACCACCAGTGTCTGCTTAGACCGACACTCACTTGTGTTGTGGGTGGAGCTCTTATGGAACTCACACCACTTTCCTGTGTCCTTTTTTGGCTTCACGGTGATGTTCATTTCTTGCAGCTTTGGCGGGTTTCCTTAGGCTTCCCCGCCTTGGCTTTGTCCTTTGTTCTGCAGCATGGGGTCAACTTTCACTCGCTTCAGATTTGTAGATCGAAAGCCTCACTTCTTCTATTTAAACTTTTGCTCGACCTTGACGGCATATCGGTATGTCGTGTCGAGCGAGGGGATGTTCAGGAATTCTATTTCTTCCTGGATGTACTTGTGCAGGTAGCCACGGTATTTGAGTACCAAATACTGCTCTGAGTCATTGATACCCAACTTTGTGTGAAGGGTATGGAAAATATTGGTAAACTCTGGCACGTCTTGGTCCCTTCCTTACCACAGCGTGGTCTACTTTATGTATTGATCCTCATAGCTTCCGGCAGGGTAGTACCACTCCTTGATGGCATCCCGGAATGAATTCCAAGTGGGTGCAACTGAAAATAGTGAGCATGTACTTTCAACCTTCTGCTCACACTAGGTTTCCCACTAGTCCTTGACTTGCGGGGCTACTTTAAGAAGAGTGGAAATAATATTTTCTGGACTGGAAAAATCATGGATAGAAAAACAACCCTATAGCAGATTTAACCATTTATTAATGACATCTACGTCTATCTGACCCTCGAATATAGAGATTTCAAAATTAACTTGTAGCTTAAACTGTGTGGCATTTCCAAAGTAGCTATTGGAAGTCGATGCGTTGCCCCTAGGTAGTCACTGAAGGATCTGTGCAAAGTTGTACATCATCACGTTCCTTTGTCACTCGAGGGATTCTTCGAGCAAGATTTTCATAGGATATATGGCCCCCTCATCTTTCTTTTCATTTGCAATGAGAGGCTGTCGAGATTTGCGAGGCTGGTCTTGCAAAGGTTCAACCAGTTGAAGCCCTAACTCCTTATATCTCGACATCGTTGTGGACATGCAAAGAAAAGCAGAGAAAAAGCAAACCTCTCTAATACCATTGATACATATTTAAACAGGAAAGCAATAAATTTCAGAGATAACCATAAACACAGAGATATAATGGAAATATTACTTCATTTCATTAATTTACAATATTGAAATATGCTTATAAAAAGAAATGGAAATAAACCAGCTAGGGCAATGGTAGCTTATCTTTGAGAAGAGATGTGGCAGCTACATGCCTCTGAACTGTGTTACAATGAGGCTCGAAGGCTTATTTATTGTTGAGAAGCAATGGAAAACCCTAAACATCCAAAAACCTAGCCCTAGAAGGTGAAATGCCAAACTGTGGGCCCTGTTTGCGTAAATTGGTACATCAACTTCTCAGGTTCATAACTTTGGCATATGATATCCATTTGATAGGCACAGTATCTCGTTAGAAATATCTATCCAAGAACTAAAACTTTGGGAAGAGAAACATTGGTCCTTGGCTCTTATGTATTAGTAGGGGAAACTTCCTCAACTCGTTCTTTTGTGTCAGCAAGGTGGCTCAATCCTTATTTTCCATGAATCCTCTCTCCATGCCTCCTTTCTCCATCATTCCTTGTCCCGTCAATACATCATGTATATTTTCTTGTGTAGCATTAGTGGAAACCCCATCCATTGTTTCTTTTGTAACAATGGGGAGCATTTCAGGACGTGCCACGACATGGGCTTGCATTTTCCTCTTGTTCTTGGCTTTGGGCACCACTATCAAACACTTCTTGTATCCTCTTAATCTTATGGTGGAAAACTTACACCCCAATATTTCTACATCATCATCATCATCATCATCTTGTTTGTCTCCTTTATGTGAGGCATTAGCAAAATAATCCTTAGAAACCCTCATATTTTGAACATTGGGAAACTTGTTTTCCATATGGTAAGGTTATGTGGGAATTATTGTGGTCTTGAGGTCATGGAGAAGAGTTGTAGCTGCAAGTTCATATGGCAGAGTTGTAACTGGGAGGTCATGGGGTGGATTTGTAGTTTTGATGTCATGAGGTGGAGTTGCAGTTGCTAGGGCATCCTCTTGCGGGGTAGCATCATCTACTTTCAATCGCCTTCCAACTATCTCATCCTAAGTTATCCCTTCCCTTTGTAGCACACTAACAACCAAAATTTTAGTGAGGCAATGGTGGGACAATGTTTCTAATGGCCACTTAGATTTTTTTACCAATCATGCCATACGATCTAGGGTTTTTGCAAGAAAAAAAGGCACGTTAACTAAGCTGCCATAACGCAAGTGGTCTAACAACCAGATGTGCTAGTGATAAAAAACTACATACCTCCCTTCACATGTGAAAAATATCTGGACAAGGAATGAAGCATCATATTGGGGTCATAGTAATTCCTTCCTCTCAAATCATGTGTCTTTCTTTTGCAGTCATTCACCTACCTCAATAAATTGTCGTAAAACATCAAGTTGGAGTTTTCAGGGGGCATACCATTGTTGTCCTATCTGGGGTAACCCTACTGATTCTGCAATTGAATCTTTTATTGCATGCACCATTGTCCCTACTACCTCAGATCTTCTCTACCTGAAATGCATAGAAAATTATAGAGTCATCTTATTGTCATACCACTGCAATTTTTTAATATACTACATCCAACTGGCTTGTTCAAACAATTTCCTAATTTGTTGATATTCATGTAGTAATTTTTTTTTTGGTTCTCTGTGAATTCTCGAGCCTCCCATATTTAATCAAATTTCAAAGTGGTTATGGTTGTGTTTGGAAAATGCAACAGTTTGAATGTGGGAGAAAGTAAAGTAATGGAAGAGTAGATGGTAATGAACGTCATTATCATGCTAGTTAATAAGATAATAATGTGGTTATCGGGTGCAAGCCCCGGAAGTGATGATTGATGCTATGTGATTCGTTCTCCACATTTCACTAGTTTCAATCCCACTTCTTCACCCCTGTGAGCATCACCCGATGCAATGAGTGCTAAGTGAACTATTCAAAAATCATGAGAAATTAGTCAGTTACGACTACCTCTCATGGAAATGGTCATACGTTTGAATGACTTACTTAACGCAGTTGAATCCCAAAAATGATATCTAATATAATGCACTGCGTAAATCCCCCATACTTAAATTCAAAAAGAGTCAAGGGATCTCTACTTGAATGGTTCATGAGGCACAATACTTGCTAAGGTTTTGCAAATGGGGTAGCAAGCTAAGTGGGCTTGATTGTGGGGAAAAACTCCACAGTTAAGCGCACTTGAGCCAGAGGAGTTCTGGGATGGGTGACCTCCTGGGAAGTCCTGGTTACCGGGTGCAAGCCCCGGAAGTGATGATTGATGCTATGTGATTCGTTCTCCACATTTCACTAGTTTCAATCCAACTTCTTCACCCTTGTGAGCATCACCCGATGCAATGAGTGCTAAGTGAACTATTCAAAAATCATGAGAAATTAGTCAGTTACGACTACCTCTCATGGAAATGGTCATACGTTTGAATGACTTACTTAACGCAGTTGAATCCCAAAAATGATATCTAATATAATGCACTGCGTAAATCCCCCATACTTAAATTCAAAAAGAGTCAAGGGATCTCTACTTGAATGGTTCATGAGGCACAATACTTGCTAAGGTTTTGCAAATGGGGTAGCAAGCTAAGTGGGCTTGATTGTGGGGAAAAACTCCACAGTTAAGCGCGCTTGAGCCAGAGGAGTTCTGGGATGGGTGACCTCCTGGGAAGTCCTGGTTACCGGGTGCAAGCCCCGGAAGTGATGATTGATGCTATGTGATTCGTTCTCCACATTTCACTAGTTTCATTCCCACTTCTTCACCCCTGTGAGCATCACCCGATGCAATGAGTGCTAAGTGAACTATTCAAAAATCATGAGAAATTAGTCAGTTACGACTACCTCTCATGGAAATGGTCATACATTTGAATGACTTACTTAACGCAGTTGAATCCCAAAAATGATATCTAATGTGGCATAACTTAATGTGACCACTATTCACATCAATTTTTCCTTGTTGTTGTACTCTCTAGAGATTCTGTTTGTACTCAATCAATAGTTTCCGCAATAATAATCATTGGAATGGGAGGGTTATAGGAATTAAGAATTTCTGCAACCAATGCAATTGATTTGCAGCCATGATTTTCCATCATAATAAGGCAAAATTCCAAGTATGTTTATGTGAAAATTTGTGGGCCCGTCCACCATTACACTCATTGCTTAAATTATGCACCTTAAAAGGTGTTTGTTACAGTTTATTATTTATCCTTGAATGAATATTATAATTTTTCATGGTTATCACCTTATATTCATTGATTTCTAGGTGGTTCATATTATTTTCACAATTTTGCAAGCTTAATTGTTGTTGTTGTCATGTACATTAGAATCTCCTTGTCCTAACGATGAACCACATTGGTTGGTTCAAAACGCATCGACAAATGAAATATCATGTGATTTATGCCGAAAAATATCTCATAAACTCGATTCACTTGATCAGGAATGGCCTTATTTATTGATCTCGTGGATGAAGATGTTGATAACGGAGAAATTAATAGTAATTAAATGGTTTGTTTGGTTATTTATACAATTATGTCCCTTAAATGAAGTTGGATCTATCAATTGGAAAAATGTAAGATATCACAATTACATTTTTCATATCACCATCTGTAAAGGACAAACTAAATAATAATGATTGATATTTAAGATATCTTATTTTGCTTGTAACCAATGTTATCTCACATAATTTGTTATGTTAAGGGATTCTTTAAGAAGTAAATATCGTTAGACTTATATAATTGATGAGCCCCAAAAATGGATAATTATTTGGGCTCATTCAACCTCCTAATTCGACTTAATCCACCATTCTCATTAGTTTATTGCATGTTTTTTATTATATTTATGCTAATAGAGTGAATTGGGTTAGTCATTATGCCAACAAGTCTAATGGGTGCTTTGTGTAGCCTTTTTGGTCAATTTGGAGACAAAATTGGAGGTTTTAATGAGCATTTGGCAGCCAAATTCGTGGGAGAACAAGGGGGAGGATTTGTAGGAAGGTGTCCCCTTCATTTATGGGCCCTTACCTCGAATTATCCACCATCAGCTCGGAGTTCAAGGGCCACCAAATCAATTAACACAAGGGCAGCCAAGCAAGTCAAGTAGGACTACTGTTAACTACAAGTTTTGGGCAGCCAAGTCCCTAAAGTTTAGGAGGACTGTTGGGGTCCTCAATTTGTATAAATAAGAAGGCTTAGGGCCTCATTTGGGTTAGCCAATGGTCAGTCATTTTGTAGGCAGAAGTTAGCTAGTCTGTAGTTCGATTTTTAGGCAGTAGATTAGCTTTTCTTTCAGCACATTTTCAAGTTTCCCTTGTGGACAGTTTTGATGTAACTCTTCTTTTCTTGCTCAATAAAGATGAATCCAGCCTTGCACCAGCTCTAAATCTCTCGTAGGAGGCTGTAGCTCTTGGGGTTGGGCCCATCTCAATCACCCAGTACCTCCTTTATGTTGGCATTATGATACATATGTTGTACTTGATGGCAACCCACTCATCTCAGATGATAAATTATAGTGCAGAAAAGTTCACGCACTTTTATGCAGAGAAAAGTTTATTTCATGTAGAGAAAAGTTCACGCACTTTTATGCAGATAAAAGTTTCTTTCATGTAGAGAAAAGTTCACGCACTTTTATGCAGAGAAAAGTTTATTTCATGTAGAGAAACGTTCACGCACTTTTATGCAGAGAAAAGTTTATTTCATGTAGAGAAAAGTTCACGCACTTTTATGCAGAGAAAAGTTTATTTCATGTAGAGAAAAGTTCACGCACTTTCATGCAGAGAAAAGTTCCTTTCATGAAGAGAAAAGTTCACGCACTTTCATGGTTGGCTCATGGTATTAATCCGATAGTTTTTGATGCTATGGTTTTGGTCTGTGGTATTGCATCCAAAAGTGTTGATCTCACGCACTTTCATGGTTGGTTCATGGTATTAGTCCGATAGTTTTTGATCCTATGGTTTTGGTCCGTGGTATTGCATCCAAAAGTGTTGATCTCACGCACTTTCATGGTTGGTTCATGGTAATAGTCCGACAGTTTTTGATCCTATGGTTTTGGTCCGTGGTATTGCATCCAAAAGTATTGATCCCAAGTATTGGGTTCGTGGTATTGTGTTATTATGGTTTTGGACCGTGGTATTGTGAAAGGCCTAAGACTATATAAGAGGAAGAAGATCATTTGGCAAAGTATCATCGAATGAATTGAATACCTAATAAGTGCTAGATCTGAAATATTTGTGATTGGGTTATGGTGCAGATCTGGATCTCAATGAAGGAAGAACCTTAGCACATAAAGAAGGATAAGTTCTATTGATGGGTCATAATCTTTATGCTTGAATAATAGTATCTTTGTATGATTTTGATCTGTTATATGAGACGCATGCTTGATCTATAAATCTGACAATCTGGGTTAATTAGTGTCTGAATATTTGAAAGAAGGAATTATCCTTTATAGATCTGCATGCAGGTTTCAGGTTGTTGAAGTAGCGTATATCTTTAAATTATGATCTAGCTACCTCTGTCTATTGCTACAATATTCTGGGTTCAGAATTTGGTGTGTGGTTACTGTTACTGTGTTCTGGGTACAGCTGTCAGAGAAGTGTTTCCTTGATTCAGTGCTAATTGGGAAAAGGAGATTGTTTGATGCAGATATACTTGATGATTGATTGATGTTCATGGATCCAGTCTGAAAATTTATGAAAAGTGGTCCTTGAAAGAAAAGAAGTAGGGGGTTGTAACTCCCTTCCAGGAGAGAGAGTTGTAGCTCTCTGTAGGTTGCAGCCTGCGTACTGGTAAAGGACTGCACCAGTACAAAATCATTGTAAAAGGAGTTTCTAATTGAAAGAATATAGAGACATATTGCAGCAGGAGGTTTTCACCCACATTGGGTTTCCACCTTATATCTAGTGTTCTTTGGTGTGACTATCTTCTTTTCTTGTTCATGCTCATTATTTTATGGTACTGACATACAATAATTCAGAGTATAAATATATTGAAAAAGAATTAGATAATATTGATTCACCCCCCCTCTCAGTATTATTTCCAACAATTGGTATCGGAGCAGGTCCTTCTGAAGGAGCTTGATCACTTGAAGGAAGATCTATCATCATGAGCAACTACGAGAGGGAAGCATCAATCAGGCCACCGATTTTTTATGGGACAAACTTCGTGTATTGGAAGGTAAGAGTTACTGCCTATCTTCAATCTTTGGGTACAGAAGTCTGGGACATCGTAGAAACAGGATATACTTTTCCATCAGCTACTCCTACAGATCCAGCTGAGAAGAAGAAATATGAAACAAATGCAAAGGCAGTCAATACTCTTCTAGGATGTCTATCTCAATCAGAATTTGTGAAAGTTATGCAGTATAAATCCGCAAAATAAATATGGGACAAGATTGTTCTGAGCTATGAAGGAGATGATCAAGTAAAACGTGCAAAACTTTAAACCCTCAGGATTCAATATGAAAATCTCAAGATGTATAATGATGAAAGTGTGGCTAACTATTTTCTTCGTGTGGATGAGATTGTTAATTGTATGAAAAATTTGGGTGAAGAAATAAAAGAGGCTGTTGTGGCTAAAAAAGTTCTAAGATCTTTGTCACCTAGGTTTGAATCTAAAGTTTCTGCTATAGAAGAAAAGGAGAATCTACAACATCTTAAAATGTCACAACTACATGGAATTCTAACTGCTTATGAAATGAGAAAAGGAGGTCCATCTGACAGGAAAGAAGCTGCCTTCAAGGCTTCAGGTAAAGGAGAGTACTATGAATCAGGACATGGGTCAGAAGAAGAAGAAGAATCAAATTTTGTCAGAAATCTTCAACGGGGTGCTGGACGGTTCAGAGGTAAGTTACCCTTCAAATGCTTTTCTTGTGGAAGAGTAGGTCACTATGCTGCCAAATGTCCTCATAAGGATAAGATCGACAAGGGAAAGGAACCTATTAGATGGAACAAGAAACATAATGCAAATAAGAAAAGCTACTACACTCATGAAGACAGTGATGGTCTATCAAATAGTGATGAAGATGAACGAGGTAATGACTATAAACTTTTAATGGCCTTTGGAGATGATGATTACATGGATGCTATAGATGTGGACAGTTTTTATGAAGAGATTTCTAGACTCAAGACATGTATAGAAGAAAAGAATGTGATCATTGATACTCTACAATTTCAAATTGATGAAAAGGAAAAATTTCTTGAAAAGTTAGAATGTGAAATTGTTGGCCTTAGAAAAGAAATTGAGAAAACAAAGACTATTAATCTTAAGTTTGTCAAAGGATCTGAAACTCTGGATGAGATCATCAATGTACAACGTTCTCCGCTAAACAAGACAGGTCTGGGGTATAATGGAGAAACATCTCAAGCATCCACCTCAAAGAGTTATCTTGATGCAGCAAGAAGGAATGAGCAAAAGCACAATGGAGATCACCAGGTAAAGCAGGGATGAATTACATCAAGAACTAACAAAGACTACCAGGTAAACCAGAGGCAATCTGTCTTAAGGGTGAACAAAAGCTACAACCAGCCACAGGTAAAATCTTCTCAATTTGCTTCAAGAATGGATGACAATAAGAATTACAATCATTTGGGCGGTAGATTTGATAACCGCAGAAGTTTCTTCAATGGCCAATGTTTCTCTTGCCATAACTTTGGTCACAAAGCAGTTCAATGTGTTGCATATAAAACAATCATGACTAGAGAAGCTCAAAAACAAAGAAGTATGACTGGGATTACAAAAAGGACCTATAACAACTTTTCGGCTCTTGAAAATGAAATTGAATGTTCTATTTGTAATAACTTCGGTCATGAAGATTCTGAATGCAGGAGCATATTTCAGCAGACAAAGGAATAAGCCTCAAGCACCAGAACATGGAGAATAAAGGAACCAAAATCAGAAAGATGTGGGATAGCCTTTTATGCAGAGGGATAGGAAAATCTATGGTACATCGACAGTGGAAGTTCGAAGCATATGACAGGTGATAAAGAAAAACTTGAATCATATTCTGCTTTAGAAAAGGGAAAGAAAGTTTCTTTTGGAAATGATACTCCAACAGCTATAAAAGGAAAAGGCACAGCTCAGTTAAAAGAAAAAGGTCAAAGCTGGAAATGTTTTGTATGTTGATGGCTTGAAGCATAACCTTCTGAGTGTCAGTCAGATGTGCGATCAAGGAACCGAGGTAATATTTCGATCAAATGGATGTAGCGTTCGTGATCTTGATACAGGGAAAACAATGATCAAAGGTAGAAGAACTCCAAATAATCTATACATATTTGAAGAAGGACAACAATAATGCTATTTGAGAAAGGATGATGAACATTGGTTATGGCACCAGAGGTTGGGGCATCTAAGCTTTTCACAAATAAGGAAGGCATGCAAATATCAAGCAGTTCGTGGTCTTCCAGATATCAAAAGTCCAAACAACACTATATGCAAATCATGTCAGTTTGGTAAGCAAACCAGAACCAACTTCCCGGAGAAGGAAGGATCAGCCAGCAGGCCTCTTGAACTAGTCCATACAGATGTATGTGGTCCTTTCAGGACGAGGTCACCTCGAGGAGAAAAATACTCGATATAATTCATTGACGATTTCTCCAGGTTTGTTTGGTTAGGACTTTTGAAGCACAAAGACGAAGCATTCAAAAAATTCAAATCCTTCAAAGCCTTGGTTGAAAATGAATCAGGTTACAAAATTAAGTGCCTCAGGTCCGACAGAGGTGGGGAGTTTGCCTCAAATGAATTTTTCGATTTCTGTGAAGAACATGGGATAAGAAGTGAATTCTCTATAGCTAGAACTCCTCAGCAAAATGGAGTGGTGGAAAGGATGAACAGAATAGTCCAACAAATGGCCCGTGCTATGCTTGATGAGTCCAGAACTCCCGCAACTTTCTGGGGTGAAGTTGCATATGCTGCGGTTGTTATTCTCAATAAAACAAATGTCCGAGTGAACAACACTCAAACTCCTCATGAACTCTGGTATGGTGAGACTCCTTCGGTAAAACACTTCAAAATCTTTGGGAGCAAATGCTATATTAAGAATACTGATGAGCAACTTGGAAAACTTGAACCTAGAGCAGATGAAGGCATTCTTCTTGGTTATTCTCCACACAGCAAATCATATAAGTGCTACAATAAAAGACTTGGAAGAATTGTTGACAGCATTGATGTAGTGGTTGATGAAAAAGGATACATTCCTAGGCAAGTAAATCATGAAAATATCGAAGAAGATGAAGACTACCCTCAAAGACAGAATGATGAAGAAGAAGAACCTCAAGAAGCACCAGAGGAACAGATAAGGGTAGAAGAGAAGACTCCATCCAGGTATGTTCAAAAGAATCATCCAGAATCTCAGATTTTGGGGAAAAAAGAAGCAGGTGTACAAACAAGAAGAACAATTGCAGAAGCTTCAAGCTATTTGGCATTATTCTCATCCACTGAACCACAAAATGTAAAAGAGGCATGCAAAGATGAATGTTGGGTCAAAGTAGTGGATGAAGAACTTGAGCAGATCGAAAAGAACAACACTTGGGAGTTGGTTCCTAGACCAAAGGATAAGAATGTTATAGGGACAAAATGGGTCTTCAAAAATAAGTTGAATGAAAATGGGGAAGTAATTAGAAACAAGGGCAGACTTGTTTGTAAAGGGTATGCGCAGCAAGAAGGAATAGATTTTGAAGAAAATTTTGCTCCTGTTGCAAGACTTGAGGCCATCCGAATGTTCCTTGCTCTCTCAAGCTTTCAAAAGTTCAAAGTATTTCAAATGGACGTGAAATCAGCCTTTCTGAATGGAGACTTAGAAGAAGTATACATTGAGCAGCAAGATGGTTTCATTCTTGGAAATGATCCAAATCTTGTATGCGGATTGAAAAAGGCTCTCTATGGTCTTAAACAAGCTCCAAGGGCTTGGTACTATCGTTTGGACAAATATCTTCATCAACAAGGTTTTTCGAAAGGATCAGCAGATAGCAATCTTTATATAAAAATTGAAAATGACAAATTGCTAATACTTGTTGTGTATGTAGATGACATTATCTTTGGTAGTAATGAAGAATCTATGAGTCAAAACTTTGCCTTGGTAATGCAGAAAGAATTCGAAATGCCCTTGCTTGGAGAATTGACATATTTTCTTGGTTTGCAAATCCAACAAAATGAAGGAGGGATCTTCTTGTCTCAAACCAAGTATCTCAAGCAGATTTTGAAGAAATATGGTATGGAAGAAGCAAAACCAGTATGTACACCCATGGTCACAGGATGTAACCTCAGTGCAAATGATGAATCAGCAGCAGTGCATCAACCAACTTACAGATCTATGATTGGAAGTTTACTTTATTTGACAGGTACCCGACCAGACATCATGCATGCAGTAGGAATAGTTGGAAGATTTCAGGCAAATCCAAAGGAAACTCATCTTCAGGCAGTGAAGAGAATCTTCAAATATCTTCAAGGGACTCAAAACTATGGCTTATGGTATCCTAGAGATATAGATCTCACACTTCATGCTTATACAGATGCAGATTGGGCCAGAAGCGTGGATGACAGGAAGAGCACAAGTGGTGGTGCATTCTTTATGGGTTCCCGATTAGTATCTTGGTTCAGCAAGAAACAGAGTTCAATTGCTTTGTCTACAACTGAAGCGGAATATGTGGCTGCTGCATCTTGCTGCACTCAACTCCTTTGGATGATGCAGACCATGCAAGATTTTCAAATCACTTGTACACCACCTATCTCCATCTTATGTGATAATACAAGTGCAATCAGCATTTCAAAGAACCCAGTCATGCATTCAAAGACCAAGCACATACCAATCAAATATCACCTTTTCCGAGAACAAGTGCTTGAACAAAAGGTCAAGTTGGAGTATGTTCCTTCTAAGGAACAAGTTGTTGATATACTCACCAAACCATTGCCCAGGGAGACCTTTGAATACCTCAGGCAAAAGCTGGGGGTTGTTGATGCATCATCTTGTTGTTCACTCTCTTCTTATTGTTGGTTGTACACAAGGTTCATATGGGGTATATGCGTACATTTTCTGAGTTGCGGATTGGTCAAAGATCAAATGGCACAAGTTCAGGGGGAGCATATAATGCATTGTTGGCATTATGGAGGAAGGACAGAAGGAATATTGCTGCAATATGTCTCTATCTCTTTCATGGTCATTTATGGTGATTATCAGATGCTGCTGCTATCAGTTATTGACCTTGCTTATAGTCAGGGGGAGCATGAACAACACACTTCAGTAGAGCAGAGACTTCAGCATGTACTCAGAGGAAGCATGGACATAGTGGTACACCTTGGCATATACAAAGGGGGAGCTCTTTCAGAGATGTCAACAGATACTCAGGGGGAGTATGGGCAGCAGAATGTTTCTCTAGGAAAGAGATTATCTTGGTTTGCCCTTTGCCCTTGATGTCAAAGGGGGAGAGTGATTGGTTGTTGTTGCCATCAAGTCCAAAGGGGGAGATTGTTGGCATTATGATACATATGTTGTACTTGATGGCAACCCACTCATCTCAGATGATAAATTATAGTGCAGAAAAGTTCACGCACTTTTATGCAGAGAAAAGTTTATTTCATGTAGAGAAAAGTTCACGCACTTTTATGCAGATAAAAGTTTCTTTCATGTAGAGAAAAGTTCACGCACTTTTATGCAAAGAAAAGTTTATTTCATGTAGAGAAACGTTCACGCAGTTTTATGCAGAGAAAAGTTTATTTCATGTCGAGAAAAGTTCATGTACTTTTATGTAGAGAAACGTTTATTTCATGTAGAGAAAAGTTCTCGCACTTTCATGCAGAGAAAAGTTCCTTTCATGAAGAGAAAAGTTCACGCACTTTCATGGTTGGCTCATGGTATTAGTTCGACAGTTTTTGATGCTATGGTTTTGGCCAGTGGTATTGCATCCAAAAGTGTTGATCTCACGCACTTTCATGGTTGGTTCATGGTATTAGTCCGATAGTTTTTGATCCTATGGTTTTGGTCCGTGGTATTGCATCCAAAAGTGTTGATCTCACGCACTTTCATGGTTGGTTCATGGTATTAGTCCAACAGTTTTTGATCCTATGGTTTTGGTCCATGGTATTGCATCCAAAAGTGTTGATCCCAAGTATTGGGTCCGTGGTATTGTGTTATTATGGTTTTGGACCGTGGTATTGTGAAAGGCCTAAGACTATATAAGAGGAAGAAGATCATTTGGCAAAGTATCATCGAATGAATTGAATATCTAATAAGTGCTAGATCTGAAATATTTGTGATTGGGTTATGGTGCAGATCTGGATCTGAATGAAGGAGGAACCTTAGCGCATAAAGAAGGATAAGTTCTATTGATGGGTCATAATCTTTATGCTTGAATAATAATATCTTTGTATGATTTTGATCTGTTATATGAGGCGCATGCTTGATCTATAAATCTGACAATCTGGGTTAATTAGTGTCTGAATATTTGAAAGAAGGAATTATCCTTTATAGATCTGCACGCAGGTTTCAGGTTGTTGAAGTAGCGTATATCTTTAAATTATGATCTAGCTGCCTCTGTCTATTGCTGCAGTATTCTGGGTTGAGAATTTGGTATGTGGTTACTGTTACTGTGTTCTGGGTACAGCTGTCAGAGAAGTGTTTACTTGATTTAGTGCTAATTGGGAAAAGGAGATTGTTTGATGCAGATATACTTGATGATTGATTGATGTTCGTGGATCCAGTCTGAAAATTTATGAAAAGTGGTCCTTGAAAGAAAAGAAGTAGGGGGTTGTAACTCCCTTCCAGGAGAGAGAGTTGCAGCTCTGTGCAGGTTGCACCCTGCATACTGGTAAAGGACTGCACCAGTACAAAATCATTGTAAAAGGAGTTTCTAATTGAAAGAATATAGAGACATATTGCAGCAGGTGGTTTTCACCCACATTAGGTTTCCACCTTATATCTAGTGTTCTTTGGTGTGACTATCTGTTTTTCTTGTTCATGCTCATTATTTTATGGTACTGACATACAATAATTCAAAGTATAAATATATTGAAAAAGAATTAGATAATACTGATTCACCCCCCCTCTCAGTATTATTTCCAACACTTTGTTTATCTTTATGTGTTTTTGTTGCATTCTTAGAATAAAATCTGCTATTTATATTTAAATCTTGCTTTGTTATTTAGATTTCTTTTGATGGTTAAAGTAGCTTCTCATGTTCAAAATTGATTGGTAGGATAATAACAAGAAAAAGGCTCCAAAAAAGGGTCAGCAAACACTTTTGGTTTCACCTCTTCCTTATTGGATCAGGGGCTGGATTTGGAATAATCGTGCTGTCCCTTAGTGTGTTGTTTTCATTTGCAGAGGTTGGTTACATGTTCAGATCTTTGAATGCTTCATTTCATAGTAATATACATGGTTTCCTTGCAAATAAAGCTGTTGTCCATTCTCGTTACTATTAGCCAGATCATATTAGGGTCTTTGTTGGTTCAGTTGGAAACACAAATTGCAGCGCACCTATACCACTTCTCTATTTGCCCAGACTCCCTCAAACCCATCTTCTCCATCTCCTAACTTGGTTTCTTGCCTCACGTTACCACATTGCCCTCATAACCCTAGCTTTTGTGCAGCATTATTCCAGCCTTCTTGGAACAAGTCCAACCATCTACACCTTCTCCTCAACTCCATCCTCCAAGTCTTGAACTCCCCTACACCCCTATTTCACCTCCATACTCATTCCTCCACCTTTTTCCCTCCATCCATGCTCCAAAATTCCATTACTAAACATCCTGTAGAAAAATTACAGAACATCCTATAGAAATCCCAGAACATCCTGTAGAACCCCTGCAGACTTCCTGTAGAAGCTCATAAACGCGGTTTCTTGGCAGCCAAACTTTGTGAAACTCTCTAGAAGGGTGTTAGGGACCCCTTAGACCCTATCTGAACCTTCCCAAGAGCTAGTACTTGTGCATACAGCACCGTCGCTTCCAAGTTTGTTACGAACTACTGGGTTGATAAAATTAAAGAAGGGAGTTCCAGGAGTTGTAGCATTATTGCTACAATACTGGGGCCCACCAATAATTAAGAGACTTGTATAAATTTTCCATGTGTTACTCATGGATAATGAATGAATGAATGTTTCAAGAAGTTTTTTTGCATATTGTATTCTTGAAATTCCATTTATTCTTCCCAACTAAGTGTAAATTCCTAGACTAGCTATGAAATTGCCTATGGTGAGAGTGAGAATTTGTCTGAAAGTGTTGTTGTTCCCTCTAGATTTAACCTATTCACCAGGCATGTTAGTTTGTGTAGTAACAATTTCAAATCCCTGAGTTCCAAAACCTAGTTGCAAACCCCTAAGTGCATTATGTAGGAGAAAACCCTAAGTGTAAAACCTTAGGTGCACACCCTTATGTTGTTAAGGAAGCTAATTGTAGTTAATGAAACCCTAACATTTCTTCTTGAAGATGAAAGCCCTAGGTGCATTGAAAATAACTTGTTAGAGCAAGAACTGATATGCATTAATGAAACCCTAAGATGACATAATCAACGTATGCCTGAATGAAGTCCTAAATTAATATGATAATTCCATGACATATTAAGTCTTGAAGATTCCATTACCATAATGGATGAATAAAACATATGGAGAAACCCTACTATGAAAGTTGGCCTAGCAAGATAATGTTATAAATCATATATAAAAATCAATTACATTGTCTTTGACATGTCAATATGGTGGAAAAGGCCTAGCTACAAGTTCAACACCCTAGATTCAAAACCCTAGGTGCATTGTATTTGAGAAAACCTTATGTTAGGCCCCTATACTATTAGTGTAACCCCTTATTGTTATTAGTATAACCCAATTATTATATTGATGTACCCATGTAGTGCCCATATTGTTACTATTGTGCCACATAGAAGCCCACTATTGTTATGGTTGTGCCCTACAATATTGTTGTTATGTAGGCTTTGATTGTATTGGGACCAGTTAGACTCCTATATATAGAAAGGAGGTATTTTCATTTGTATCATCCAAGAATTGTTCATTTATGTAATGTAAAGGAGGTTGTCCCCTCGAAGAGGCTGATTCTAAGGCGTGGATCTCTCTTTTCTATCTTTTTGTGAGCTGGTTTCATAACATTTGGTATCAGAGCTTTGGATTCTAGGGTTTCGCTGCTCCAAACAGGTCATCGTGGCATTTTCGCTATAACGTTTTTTCTGTGATGTTTCAGAAGTCGCAAAAAAAACCCATTTGAGAAGAATTGTCGCTGAACCTTGGCGCCGAATTTCAGAGCTTTTAGCACGATATTTTCGGAGATATCATCTGCGGAAGTTGGTCTTTTTGCAGACTCCTGAATTACACTCAAAACAGGTGACCTGGGGAAAATCGTCATAACTTTCTTTCTGAGCATCGGATTGAAATTTCGTAAGAAGTTACAGAAAGAGGACGGACTGTAGTTTCTGTTTATATATTTTTTAGAGTCAAAGGTTGAAACAGTGACACGTGGCACTTCATACAATTTCGCTCTACTGAACTAGTCTATAATCAGGTCACTGCGGGAGATTGTGCATAACTCTTTCTTGGAGAATCCAATTTGGATAAGACTTGTGGCATTGGAAAGAGGACATAGAGGGCTACTACAGGTCAGAATTTCAGAACTTAAAGATCTAAAAGTACAAAATTATAGTCGTTTCAAGGTAGAGCTCCTAAAATCAAGAAAAAGCAAGATGAGGAAGTTTGATGGCAAGGATCCGGTAAATTGGATACTTCAGATGGAGCAATATTTTGATATACATGGTGTTCAACTGTTACAAAAGGTATGTATTGCATCTTCATATTTAGAACCAGATCAATTTTTATGGTACAAAGGGCTTTGTTCTCGTAAAAAACTTGTTACCTGGTCAATTTTCACGGAGGAAATGATAGCACATTATGAGGATACAAAGAGCAACACCTTCTTTAGAGCAACACCACAACAATTGGAAAGAGTAAAAGGTCTTTGTGACATAATGGAAAGCAAAATTATGGAAACCAGGAAGCGTACTCCTCACAACTATAAAGATGAAAGTGTTGTTTCTCCTAGCCTTCCACAACCTACAAGGGTTACACCACAACAATTGGAAGAAAAAAGAGAAAAAGGGCTTTGTTACAATTGTGATAGCAAATGCACTAAAGGTCATAAGTGTGCTGAGAAGAAGTTATTTTACATAGAATATGAAGAGGAGGAAGAAAAGGATCAAGAAACATCAAAAGAAGAAGATATACGCCAGGACCCCATCCCAGAGAAAGAAGAAATGAATAAGACCATATCCTGTAAAGCATTGGCAAGAATTACCACTCCTCAAACTCTCAAGATAGAAGGACATATCAAGAAGAAAAAGGTGCAAGCAGAGAAAGATCACATCGAGCATGAACAACAAGTTCTCCAAATTTTAAAGGATAACGCCACTTTGGTGCAAAATCAAATGAAACAACAGGTAGATCAACATCGTAGTGAAAAATGTTTTGATGTAGGTGATTGGGTATTTTTACTGCTACATCTCAAGCAAGCTATTTATGAGAAGGAAATGTTGGCAATACTACATGCACTTAAAAAATGGCGACCTTACCGAATGGGAAGACTCTTCAAGGATGAGGATGTGGAAGCATTGTTTTGTGTTGTTTATATTATCCAACCAGATTGGATAAACGAAGCAAGGGATGAATGGAAGAATGATGAAGAAGTATGGCCACTTATTCAAAAGTTTCAAAAGATCCCAATTCAAGCAATATTGCCAGAAATTGAAGAGGAAGGAAAAATCATATTGGAACCTGGAGCAGTCACAGAAACAAGAATTCGACAGCTACGAAATCGATCAATTTCAGAGTATCTCATCAAGTGGAAGAACTTACCTGCTGAATATTCCACATGGGAGGACAATAATTTTATACAGAAGCATCAAGAACTACTCAAGCGTTGAGGACAACGCTTTTTGAAGGAGAGGGGCATGTTAGGCCCCTATACTACTAGTGTAACCCCTTATTGTTATTAGTATAACCCAATTATTATATTGATGTACCCATGTAGTGCCCATATTGTTACTATTGTGCCACATAGAAGCCCACTATTGTTATGGTTGTGCCCTACAATATTGTTGTTATGTAGGCTTTGATTGTATTGGGACCAGTTAGACTCCTATATATAGAAAGGAGGTATTTTCATTTGTATCATCCAAGAATTGTTCATTTATGTAATGTAAAGGAGGTTGCCCCCTCGAAGAGGCTGAATTCTAAGGCGTGGATCTCTCTTTTCTATCTTTTTGTGAGCTGGTTTCATAACACCTTAAGTGCAAAACCATAGGTGCACTATATAGGAGAAAACCTTAAGTGAAAACCCTTGCATTGTTAAAGATGATAACCTTGAGTAATTAAACCCTAACATTACTTGTTGAAGATGAAAACCCTAGGTGCATTGAAAATATCTTATTAAATAAAGTCCTAATACCATTGATGAAATCCTAAAATGGAATAAGCAATGAATGCATGAATGAAACACTAAATAAATATGATAAGTGGATGAAATACCAAGTATTAAACATGTCCTTATCATAATGGATGAAGAGCACATATGATAAACACAATGTTCATGGATGAAGAACACATGTCATGAAAGTTTCCCTAGCAAGACAATGTGATAAACCATATATAAGAAGCACTAAAATTGTCCAAGGCATGTCAATATGATGGGAAAACCCTAGCTACAATTTCAAAACCCTAGAAACAATTTCAGAACCCTAAGTGAAAAACCTTAGGTGCATTGTCTATGAGAAAACCCTAAGTGAAAAACCCTAGGTGCAAACCCTTGCATTTTTAAATATGATAACCCTAGGTAATGAAACCATAACATTTCTTGTTGAATATGAAAACCCTAGGTGCATTGAAAATCCCTTGTTAAAGCAAGCCCTAATATGCATTGATGAAACCCTAAGATGACCTAAGAAATTCATGCATGAAGGAATCCCTAAATGAATATGATAAGTGCATGAAATAGTAAGTATTAAATATGTTGTTACCCTAATGGATGAACAAAAAAGGTGTAAAATGGCTAGCAAGTGTAGAAAAGTAAGTCAAACCTCTTAAGCAGACATGTCTCCTCATTGAGGTAAATTCGTATAAATATAAAGTATGAATATGAACTTCAACGATCAATCCAACCACGAATAAAAAAAGAAATAAAAAGACATAGGAGCAAGGAGCAGAATTCTTCACATCTCGTGAACTATAAAAGTTTGAGAGATAGAGAGTAAAGCTTTTTGGTGAAATATTTCAATGATTATACTTCTGTAAGGGCTATTTTCTTTTATGCAATTTCCAACCGCGAATAAAAAAAGAAGAAAAACACATAGGAGCAAGGAGAAAATTTCTTCACAACTCGTGAACTAGAGGTATGAGAGAGAAAGAGAGTAAAGGTTTTATACGAGACATGTTTTGGTAGTGGAAAAAAATACCTTGTTCTATAGGAGACTTGTAGGAGATCCCCATCTGGCTTGAAAACAACACATCTGAAATGTCACTAAATTTTGGATTCGTAGTAATCCTCTACAATTTCAGATTGTGTGTCTCTAAATTTTCAGATGGTGGTATCTCTCTACAACCTAGGCCATCTCAACATATGTGGAATTTTGGGTGTCAGATTTTTTATGATAGAGCTAACCTCTAGAGCGGTAAATTGTTGCAAACCTTGATTGGAAATCTAAAGTATTAAATGAATTCTAAGGTCTTATTTTGTAGCATCTTTTGAAATAATATTGGAATTGAAGGATTATCTTTAGAACCTATATTGCACAGAGGATTGGAATCCTCAAGAAGCCCAAGTTGGAGATTGGTGGACCACCAAGTTGGAGACTTGAAGTATAGGTTGGAGCCTTGTTTGTTGAAGACTGGAGCCTTCTTATAAGGTTGGATCCTTGAAGGAATCATAGGTGTGATTATACAAATTTGAAATTGAATTGTTGCAATTGAGGGTTGGAGTCCTCGCCATTTGTTAATAAAAATATTTATTTTGTTGTTCATTTTTAGTTTCTATTTTAATTGATCTTAATTGGTAAGATAACAACTATAAAAGGAAATATTGAATGACTCCCCACCCCCCTCAGTATTTCTAATATTTAGACACAATTGAACTGTAATCAAAAGGACACAACTGAACTGAAATGAATTGCTAGACACAAATGAACTATAATGAAATGACATGAAGGGGTGAGATTTTGGGGGTTAATCCAAAATCCCAATTCCAAAATAATTTGATCCTGAGGCCTGTGGGTTATGGCCCACAAAGCCTATCGGAAGCGTTTAAGGCTTTAAGCCTTCAACCATGGACTTACTTTAGAATCGGAGCCAACCTTTTATTGGTCCTTTTATAACTATCGGAACCCACCGCAACCACGTCCACACATACAACCAACACAAGCAGTACAATATATGCTGTAAGGTTTAACCCCGCAACCACATATGTAATATACGGGAACATCATAAAACCCTGCTCCAATCCACACATATGGACTTCAAATATTATATGACCGCCTTTATAAATATCGGCGGTTCCGTTTATTGGCAATATAAACAATAGCCTCACCTCCTTTCTTCCGATGTGACGGACCCGACGCCCTTTACGATCCCACCTATAATGATTTCGGATCCGTCATTTCAGTAGGTTCGTATCGGCGGGTTTGTAATACAAAGGTTTTGCAGACCGGACGATCCTTTAAGCTACCTCTATAACATTTCGGATCCGATTATTGATCGTACAGTCCTAAGCCCTTGCAGGCTCGACGCCTTTTAGGTTGCAGTATATAACATTTCGGCTTCGGAACATCCACTTAACTCTGCCAAAGGTTCCTTTCGGACCTAAAAGGTATTATATGCTGCACTCTATAATAACTCGGCTCCAATGTATCAGAGCTTTACCCTTCGGCAGTCTCGAGCCTCTCCTCCGATGTAATAACAGGGTCTGCCTCCGATGTGATGTGGATCAGGACCATTGATCTTAAGAGATCCAACGGCTCCTGTATATTCTTGCCTCTTCCTCCTCAACTTGTCTTCCACCATTTGAAGGTTTTGCGTTAAATGCAGGTTACTACCAAACCTGTCAAGCATGCCTAAAATCCATTCATCTTGAAACAGAGTGAAAATGAAATAAATTTACGCATACATATATAAAACACAGACAGGTGCATAGTTCAACATAAACAAACATATATTCTATTATATACAGAACAATTAGAGACTAAGACATTTCAGACTTAGCGACAAGCTCCACTCGACTACATTGTGAACATATTGTTCTCACACATTTATCTATATCACTCTGTCTCTCCTTCTCTCCCTTGAACACGCAGGTTCACATATATATATAAGGAGTGTTGGATCAGATCACTATGAAGGATCCGATCAACCTTCTATAAAAAAGCCCTGAAAGCTCTCATTACATGCATGCATACAACGCACGACGGATAACAATAGTAACAAGTCTTCGAGAGACTTATCCAATCCATCCTTTAATCTGTTTTAACTGCTTTAAAGCATATTTTACCTATTTTTCTCCCTTCTTTTAGCTCCACTAGTCCACGTTCGCTTACTTTGGATTCCTTCCTTTCTTTACGTGTGGATGCTCCTGCATCATGACACATACGAATTGTTAATGTAATTAAATTAATAGCTTTGAATGAAAAATACATTCCTTACATACACGTTGTGTTGAGGTATAAAAAGGGTATAAAAAAGTAAAGTGAGCTCGTAGATAAAAAAATAGATCTCATATAAGTACATCAAAAAGGATGAACATAATGGTTGTTCATGCTGCTAAAATAACATAATAAGAAATAACACTATAATAACATGATAACGATGATAAGAAAAATGCATTCATTAACATTCCACCTATATGAATGACCGTGAATGACAATTGGTGGAGAACATGCTGACTCTTCCACATATCTTACACATCTACCTCCATTGGATGCTACTTGACAGAGTATATCATCAACAACCCTTTGAACATCTAACAGGTAAGTTATGATAAATATTTGAAAGTGAGAAGCAATATTATTTTCTTATCTATGTAGGGCTTTCAAATTTTGACTACTTACATGATAAATTCCAATCATTTAATTGCTTATCAATTTCGAATTGGTGTAAATGAGAATGAAATTTGCATGATGATTCCTTGTTGACGTTAGCCCTTCAGCTAGTGGCAGCAACTCATTGTTATAGTGGTGACAACTCACTGTTACAGTGGCAGTAACTCACTGTTACAATGGAAGAAAATCACTATTACAGTGGATGCCACTCACTATTATTGTGGTGACAACTCTCTATTACTTTGGTGGAAGCTCACTATTATAGTGGCTACACGTCATTGTTATAGTTGAGGCAACTCATTGTTATAGTGGCGGCAACTCCTTGTTACAATGGCAACAACTCAGGAGGAAAATGGACACTTCATTATGAAAATACAAAAAATGTGTTTTCATATTGTTTATCAACTCATGTATCAATGACCAAGTATTTTAAAAGGTTGAAAGGCAGGTTAACTTCCTAAGTTTGAAAATTCAAGGCATATTAAGGGACAAGCACCCAAATTGTTAAACAATACCATCACATCTTCACATTTGAAATGCATATCACAAAAAAGTATCATCACCTTAAAATATTTGTTAATCACTGTGTGCATGTCCTTATACATTAATCGCAATAGTTCTAAGGAAATAATGGTTTATTAAGTTGACCGAAGTTTTTTAGTTTTACCAAGCTTACTTAATTTTACTATATTGACTTCAGTTGAGCTAGGTTGACATAGGTTTACTAGATTTAATACGTTGACTTTGGTTTTCTATGTTGAACTAGGTTGACTAGGTTGACATAGATTGACTTAGGTTGAGCAGCTTTAGTAAGTTCACTAGATTTACTAGATTTACTAGGCTTACCAAGGTTTATTAGGTTGAGTTAGATTTACTAGGTAGACCTACATTTACTACGTTGATCTACTGTTACACAGTATTTTGTCACCGACCCCACATCCCCTGATACTGGATAAAGTTGGTCTCTGAGTGACATATGCTCTTTGTCATATACCAAAATATGTGTCCAAATCTTCCATATCACTCAAGAAGATTGCCTAAGCTCTTTAATCCTGAAGTTGACCCCTTTTTACCCATGTTTCAAAATCTTCTCAGGTCATCAGTGTCGTGCCTGTGATGATAGCCCAGAATCAACTAATGCCTCGTGACGTCGTTTCTGAGTCTCAGTGTTTGACATGCGATGGTATTTGAGTCTCAGTGTTTGACCTGTGACGACCTAGATATGGTGAAGTAGTTTAAACAGAATGCTTTTGGGTGGTTCTGGAGTTCATTTTTGGGTCAAGGAAGTTCACCTCTCCCCATTTGAGATGGTGGTTCCGCATTTTGAGTAACCTCCCTTGAAGATAAGCTTCCTCTCCCATAATTTATGGAGGCTCCTCCTATTATAAAAGCATCCTCCATGACTATGATTAGTCAGTTGGTAGTTCAGAGTTCTTAGCATGTTCTGAGGGTGCTAGTTGAGGTTTTGGTGTGCTAGTTATTAACTTGTTGGATTGATAGCTTACAGCTTGGATTGCCTTTCATGTTGTGGATTGAGAGTGTAAAATGGTTTTGTAAGAAGGAAGCCTTGTTGTGATTTCCTTAGTTTCATACTTGTGCTTTCTGGGTGAGAGAGAGAGTCATCAGTCTTTCTGGGAGCCCTTTAAGAGTGAATGCTTATGGAGACATACTGATCAGACCCTTCAAGGAAGCTTGCAACATCAAGGCATGGTTGTAAGATTTATTATTGTTTATATTAATACAATCAATGGTTATTTCCTCTATCATGTATGAAATGTATGTTGATAGCTTATGGTTCCTTGACTCTATAAGTAGATAGTTTGTTGTTGTGCTCTATTATGTGTTTTTCTATTTTCATATGTTTTTTGTGGTGCATCATTCATTAGGGAGAAGAAAGTGATAGCTAAAGCGATGTGACGAAGACTTAATCGAACACTGGTATAAGGTAGGCCTCTTCAACGAGAAATATTTAAGGAATTAGCTATTGTCTTTGTCTTGCTATGACTAGACCCACTCTAGGGCTAGAGGGGTTGTCTCTGTCCACAGAGGGAACTTACATGCATCACAAGTTGGCAACTCCACTCGGGAACTGATTGGTGTGTTGTCTCTTGATTTTGCTCTTTTTGTTTTCCATTGAATTACATAGTGTCTCTTTGTTTTGGGACTAGACCATCAGTGATTTGGATCACTTCAGTCGACCTGGTAGTCCACCTCACTGTCTAAGTGATAAGCCTTGTGTCTTTCAGTTGTTTTTTCATTGTTTTCCCTCTTTATTGAGATCGTCGTTGTTTAATTCCTAACGGTTGCAATGAATCACTCATGTTCTCTTTACCCTCATTGTACGTCACAAATATCCTGTCATACAGCTATGATGATTCCTGAAATTGGACCATCTCTAAAAACAAGTGTACTCTTGCGATGACATCTCTGAAAACAGGTCTACTCTTGCGACTATCTCAGGTTTTCAGTGTTGTGGCTGCGATGATTTCTGTAGGGTTAATTTTTACAGCCGTGCCTCCTGAATAGACCAGTGTAGCTTGTCCTTTGCTGTTTCTTTCACCTTGTTAAGCTTGTTTTGATTTTGTTTACTGAGGAATGTCCTTCTCAGTACTATTTGTATGAAATTTGAATTTTTGGACTCTGTGACCTAGGTCTTTTAGAGTTCCGTCAAGAATTCGCTAATTTTGGGTTGCTTGTCCGTTCAAGTTTGTGAACTACATCCACAACAGTCTTGTTGACTTGTTTGACATTGTTCACTTGCTACTTGCCCATCTTCCTAGTTGAGCCGTAGTGATTGGTTGTCAAACTCGCTTGTTGTGTTGATTTGATTTCCGTTCACTATTGAAGCATAGATTACATTTTCCTTTTGATTAGATGGGTTGTGCATTATCTTGTTTGTTATTTATTCCAAAAATCAAAAACAATTTCACTCCTATAGTATACGAAAATGAAAGTATGTTTGCATTAGTAGATTATTTATGATTAGGAATTGAAAAGAGATATCCAAATCTTTCATTTTTCATCATAGTAGTTGCGAGATAAGTGGAAATCGATGCATTGTTTTTCCTATTGATTGGATTACTTACTTGCACTATTGTTCTTGCATTTGCTTGTTATTGAATGAACTCCTTACTCTCATTTAGGTAGTCGTTCATCAAAAGGAATGGTTTTTTGGTCATCTAGTTGAATTCTAGGAGTGTTAAAGATACATTCGATAAGGTTTTGAACTCGAGACTTAATTCAAGATTAATTGTTAAAATCTATTGAATGAACCTAAAAATGCATTGGAACCTAACGATCACATATCTAGAGGTCTAGGCTAGAGACGTGTTCCGATGTCATTAAATCTAGTTCCTATTGTTCTCACTAAGGTTGGGTGATTCCTCCTTTTGTGATGCAATAGATGCTAGTACGGATTTGTGCTCCCCATACCGTCACGTATATATTGGGAGACCCCACTAGGTTATCATCCTATTATCCATAGGAAGCTGAGTCTACCACCTTACGAGTTGTAACGCACCGAACACAACATTCGGGAAGATTGAATGCCATACGGGAAGTCCTTAGTCATTTCTCTTTCATTTTATTACCAAGGTGTATATGTAGTTTTACGATTTGTTTGGTAAACCTCCTGCCTAGAATTCCATAGCAATCACTTTCACTCCTTTTCGATTCTTTAAAAGTAAAACGATCAGTTGAGCACTTGTCCTTTCAGGCTCATTAAACCTCGAAAGAGATAGAGTCACCTTTCATCCTTTTCTTGACTCTTAAAATATGAAAAGGCACAGTTTTGTTTTAGTATCGTAAAATAAACTACCCACGAAATACTCCTAGTTATAGTTAGCGTTCCTTTCAAGGTTGATTCCAATGGAAACATTTCCAGAGTCTACCAGTCAAGGTCTATCCCCGGATGGTAATCCTGGTCCTTTTCCTTCCTTTCGAAATGTTGGTGCTCCATATATGGAAACGTTGTCCTTGCCAAGGTTAACCATTGGTTTACATGTTTGGTTATTTTCAACCTCGGTGGTCCCGAGCGTCTCGACTCTTGTTCCACCATCTCCTTCATTTGAATCACGATAAGATGATTCTAGGGTTGACCCTTTGCCTTCTTCCCCTATTTCTTCACCCCCCTCTTCTACTTCGCCTAGTGAAAGTTCCAAATCCAGTAACGAGGAGGCTAAGAAGAAGAAGAGGAAGACGAAGAAGAAGAAGTTAGATAAGTGAGAGGCCAACCTTGTGGCTATTTCTATGAGTGCACCTCTGGTAGAAAAACCTTCTAATCCTCCACGGAAGGTCAAATTTCCTTGTAAGTTGTGCAAAGGTGACCATTTCCTTCTAGATTGTCCCGGTATTCCCAGGATCTTAGAAGTATGGTCTCGAGATATGATTCGACCGTCTTTATCTACCTCTGAAGGTCATGTCGATGTTATACCTTCAACTATCTATGGTAAGAACAAAGGGAATGTGAAGGTGAACATCTTCTTCACGTTTTCCCTCTCATGGATAAAGCTTCCATAGTTTTGGAAAAACTTACAGCTCCTCAACCCCACTTTCCTGTTGGTTATCAGAGGCTTTCTTCTGATCCTCCCTAGATTGGTAAAGAGATTGACTTAGATTCATCTCTTACCGACCCTGCTCTTCCTGAACTTAACCCTCTAGTGTTTGTTCCCGACCAACCATTGGTCGAAAAGAGTGTCGACTTGGTTTCGCCACCAGTTGTTCACTCTGTTCCGGAAGAGCATAATGATAATCCTGATCATGTTCTTCTCGTCTCGTCAGATTCTCCTGAATCAAAGAGTGACCCTCCTGTCCCGACTGATCAAGTGAGCCCTTCCTCGATTCCTGCAAAGCATGGGGGCAATCAAATGATACCCCCACCAAGTATTCCTATCGTTTCCTTCAATTGGAGTCACTTGACTGCTTTCCGCCTACCATCTCATGTGCCTTTCCAGATGACAGTACACACCTATAATATGGTAGTACCTAGCACTCTACTCAATGAAGGAGCATTTGTTAGCATCATGTCTTCTACTACTTAGCAAGCTTTGGGTTCCCCACAACTTGTGCCTGTCACCCAGAATCTGTTGGATTTCGATGGAGGAACCAGTCAACCCTTAGGGATCCTTCCAAAGTTCCCTATTACATTGGGAGGTAAAACTGTCTATATTGATGTGATGGTCATCCAGGGTGCGTTGGATTTCAATATTCTCCTTGGCCGCAACTATACTTATGTCACGAGAGCTCTTGTTTCTTCGCTTTTTCGTGTGGTTTGTTTTCCACATGATGGAAGAATTGTGACTATAGATCAATTGTCATTCTTTGGTCACCAGGTACCTCCTTTGCCACCATCATCCCCTATCGGCTCTTGTTTGCCAGCGGTACCTTCCCTGCCACAGGTCAATTATGTGGCTACCTGTTCCGTCTCCACATCTGTTGATGATCACACAGATGGTCTCGTATACCATGTACTGGGGGCATTGGAACTCGATCTGTCATTGGTGCCCAATGACCTATATTCCTCCTAGACTGTGTTCCTTCCATCTAGCGAAGACCTCTTGGGAGCCCTGTTTTCATGTGGTCCATGAACAATGAGTTTCGAGGATAGTTCTTTTCTTATGTCGACCTCGTTAAAAAATGAAACAACGAGTCTCAAGGAGAGTTCTTGATCTTGTGTCAACCTCGTTAAAAAATGCCACAAACGTCCTGAGGATAGTTCATGATCTTGTGTCAACCTCATTAAAAAATGGAACAAGGAGTATGGAGCATAGTTCCTTGTCTTGTGTCAAGCTCGTTAAAAAATGAATCAAGGCGTCTTGAGAGAGTTCTTGATCTTGTGTCAACCTCATTAAAAAATGAAACAAATTTCTTGAGGATAGTTCTTTGACTGTGTCAACCTCGTTAAAAAAATGAAACAACTCCCTTTTCCAAATCGAGTCTTTGATTAAGATCTCATAAAATCCCAGTCGAATATTTCCTGGATCTTGAAAGTGAACCTTCATTACATTCACTTAGTTGAATGCAATGAAGCTTGGGGAGCATGTACCTTGATTGAATCATTATGCCGGTGGCATGTGAAACTTATTCAAGTACAGTTTTTCATTTCAAGCTTGTGTAAACATGAAACTTAATTCAAGCAGAGTTCTCCATGGTTCAAGCTTGTGTAAAAATGAACCCACACCCAATTTTCACCCTCGTGATCACCATTTTTATCAGCTAATTTCTGCTAGATGAGCCTTGGTTGTTTCATTCCATCATCACCATCTCTTTGACCAATAATATGATTTCACTTGGTTGTTTTTCCTTTCCTGAGGGACTATAATGATGAGTGGTTTTATTAGCCAGCCTCTTGACCATTACATGTTTTGATCAGTTCCACCATTGCTGGAACTAGTTGCTACCCTTTATACCACTTGTTACTTTATGACGAGTCACCTTTAAGCTCTTTTCTGACTCGTAAAAGATGAAAATATTGCTGAGTATTTTTTCCCTTTTTGACTTGTTAAAGAGAATAAAAACGGGGGGTCCACTTTAAGCTCTTTTCTGACTCTTGAAATATGAAAAGATTGTTGAGCCCTTGTCATTTCGAGTTCATTAATGGTTTCGAAACGTCATGTATCCAGTAAGTTTTTTACTTTTTCGAACTGGAGACACTATTTACGAAAAGTACTCCTTCACTGAAATAGTCAAGTGGTTCTCTCAAGTATCGTTTTCTACCTTTTCGGGCTCGAGAGACACCAACATACGAAAAGGGACCGTTTGGAGTTTTCTTTTCCATGTCTTTTTCAAACTCTCTAAATATGAAGAAGACTCTGAGTGTTACCTATGTCGAACTTGTTAAACCCTGACAACATTGGACTCGTCGTCATGATGAGACCCAAGCTTCTCCTTCCTAGGGTTCGTTAAAATTTTACTAGGCTGGATTTGTGCGAAGGACAAACTTGTATTGCAAGAATATGCTATCCCCTTCAAGCTTTTGTTTCAAAAATAATTGGGGTACCTGCCACCAATGGTGGGGGAAAATTTGGAAATATTTTGTTGATTACCTATGGCAGCTTGTCACTCTTGAACATCGACACCTTTTTTTATTCTCGTCGGGTTTGGGATATCCTCACTTCATCATTGGCCTTTTGGGATTTGGTTTCTTCATTTTTCCTCATTCCATTCGATCCCTGCTGTCTCCACATGACCTTCAATCCCTTAGTACCAAAATGTTGCCACATTCCAAAGTCGCGTCACTGATATGTTCAAGAGCTTAATCCTTCTGCAGTTTTCACCCTTACATCCTCCTCTGATTCTATGTTTTGTCCCTCTTCACCTTGTTCCTTTATCTCATGTCGTTGATGTGGGAAACATTATGGCCCTCCTACGACAGATCGCTTCCTGTCAACATCAACTCATTATCCAGGAAGTTGATCTAGAGACTCCTTTCGGGTACCTTGGAGCTTACATGCCTCAATGGCAGGTTCTTTGTACTCGACGACGGGCTTGCATCATTGGTCTTCAATCGGGTGATTTCACAAGTGTTCGACTCCAAATCATTCTTCACACTTTGTGGATTGTACCAACGATACCTTGAGAACCATTGACATTATTGGTGGTCTCTCTAGTGCTTGTTAACGGTTCACCTCATTGCCCTGTAATCAAGTGATTTTATAGTATGCTCGACTTCAACACATTTATTCGCATATTAGAAATTTTACAATGGACAGGTCGGGATTCAAGACCCTGGGCTCAGATTACACATTGAGTCCAGGTTGTGTGGATTATTTGTACATGGCTCTTTTGATTGGATGGCTGCGCCCATACCTAAGTCTTTCTAAATGGCCGCAACCATACATGTGTTTTCATAATGTCTTTTCGACTGGGTGGCTACATCCATACCACAAACTAGTTCTATTTGTCTTTTGGATGGGTTCTCCCATACCTCGACTACAAGTATTTCTTTCATTATCAGAGATATCATTTGTACTTACATCTGCAGGTTCTCCATGATGGTGTTCCGGTTCAGTTATGGTTTCATAAAGCATTTCACCCCTCCCACTCTCTTGGCCTTCATGCTTTAGGGGGCATCTGTTACACAATATTTTTTCACCGACCCCACATCCCCTGATACTAGATAAATTCGGTCTTTGAGTGACATCTTCTCTTTCATATACCAAAATATGTGTCCAAATCTTCCATATTACTCAAGAAGATTGCCTAAGCTCATTAATCATGATGTTGACCCCTTTTTACCCATGTTTCAAAATCGTCTCAGGCCATCAGTGTCATGCCTGCGACGATAGCCCAGAATGAACTAATGCCTCGCAACGTCATCTCTGAGTTTTAGCGTTTGACCCACGACTGTTTATGAGTCTCAATGTTTGACCTGTGATGACCCAGATATGGCGAATTAGTTCAAACAAAATGCTTTTGGGTGGTTCTGGAAATGGTTGTTGGGTAAAGGAAGTTCGCCTCTCCCCATTTGAGATGGTGGTTCCACATTTTGAGTAACCTCCCTTGAAGATAAGCTTCCTCTCCCCTCATTTATGGAGGCTCCTCCTCTTATAAAAGAATCCTCCATGACTATGATCAGCTAGTTGGTAGTTCAGAGTTCTTAGCAAGTTCTGAAGGTGCTAGTTGAGGTTTTGGTGTGCTAGTTCCTAGCTTTTTGGATTGATAACTTACAACTTGGATTGCCTTTTATGTTGTGGATTGAGAGTGTAAAATGGTTTCATAAGAAGGAAGTCTTGTTGTGATTTCTTTAGTTTCATACTTGTGCTTTCTGGGTGAGAGAGAGAGAGTCATCAGTGTTTCTGGGAGACCTTTGATAGTGAATGCTTATGGAGACATACTGATCGGACCCTTCAAGGAAGCTTGTGACATCAAGGTGTGGTCATAAGCTTTACTGTCGTTTATATTAATACAATCAATGGTTATTTCCTATATCATATACGAAATGTATGTTGATAGCTTATGGTTCCTTGACTCTACAAGTAGATAGTTCATTGTTGTGCTGTATTATGTGTTTTGTCATTTTCATATGTTGTCTCAGGTGCATCATTCATTAAGGAGAAAAAGGTGATAGTTGAAGCGATGTGAAGAAGACTTCATCGAACATCGATATAAAGTAGGACTCTTCAACAAGAACTATTTAAGGAATTAGCTATTTTCTTTGTATTGATGTGACTAGACCCACTCTAGGGCTAGAGGGGTTATCTCCGTCCGCAGAGGGAACTTACCTGCATCACACCTAGATTTACTAGGTAGACCTACATTTACTACATTGTCCTAGATTTACTATGTTGACCCGATGTTACTAGGTTGACCTATGTTTACTAGGTCAACCTAGGTTTATTAGTTTTTACAAGTTTAATAGGTTTTCTTAGGTTTACAAGGTTGAGCTAAGTTTATTGGGTTTATTAGTTTGACTTACGTTTAAGGTTGATATGTGTTTACTAGGTTGATCTATGTTTAATATATTTTCTATGTAAGCCATAGTCAACCATAATAAATGATGGTCAACTATAGTCAACCATTGTGAACATGGTTGGTTGTTGTAAACCTTGGTTGATCCCTTTCAACATGATGAAACATGATGAACCATAGTCAATCGTAATATATCATAGATAACTAAAGTTTAACGTTAAACATGAAAAGTTAACATTAAAATTTTTTGAAATAATAAATTTGACGTGCAAACATTCAAGTTACAATGATTATTTATTCACTCGTTAAATTATAGGTTTACATTCAAAGTAGATCAATGGCCACTATCCTAAACTTAATAATTGCATAAGAATTCTGAGATTTTATAATGTCTTTTTTTCCTTATTATAAATATCTTTATTTTCTTTTAGAAAATAAATGCAAAGAAGCTATACGAAAACAAGTATTTGTTATAGCTGAAATACAATAACAACATATGCATGAAACGTGTTGGCTCTCTTATATTAAAAAGCGAGTTTTAATTCCACTAATAAGTACCTATTTCCGTAGCATTTTTACACTTTTCTTTTCTTGTGATGTTATTATGTTTGGAGTAGTCTTTTTCAAATACTAAAATAAACATAATTAATACTTGGTTTTTGGGCAAAAGTTAATAGAAAAATATCTACTTTGAACCAATAAGAGAAAACACTGACGATAATTTTACTAAATTCCAACCAACAGGAAAATATTTTTTCTAAAGGACTTAATTATGAAGATGACTCTCTAATCTAAATATCACCCAACTTCCAAAATTTTATTCAATTGTCATAGTTTTCGAGTATCAATTAACTTAGACCAATATTAAATTTGTCGAGTTGTCACAGTTTTCGAGTATCCTTTTTTTTTTTGCTTTGCAAGAATCAGTCCTTCTATTCAATTAAGTCGGTAAAAACAAATCACATAAATTACACGAAACCAAAAATAGATGTGGGCCCTAGAGTTAAGTAGCCACACAAAGTTTTTGGCTCCAAGCCAATGGCTTCAAACCGAGCCAAGGGCCCACAAACAAAACAACTAGTCCTTTAGAATACTAACAATCACTAAGACCATCCGATCTGCCTTTAGCGATCTGACAGATGTGGCTTCATCTCTGAACGGAAACAAGCAACCTCTATAATTCATGAAACGGACCCGATGAGAAAGTATAGACCACCATAAACGGATTTCGGGTCCGCCACGAGAGATAACCCTGGAGCAGAAAATTTGCCCGAAATCTACCAAATCCAATCTTGAAGCGAGAGCAGCGCGGAAGATAACACTGCAACCATACCCGAAATGAAATAAAGCCATCGTATAACTTAAGTTCGGGTCCCACAAAACAACACGATCATTCCTGATCGTTGATCCAAACCCCGAGATCTGATGGATGATAGTGATATCGCACTGCTTCATGGTGTCGATCTTTAGTGTGCGATGAGGGCGGTTTACCATACCGACCCCCCGCCACGTGTCAGATGCTGTATGGGATCGCTCCCAAATTGCGAAAACCACTTCCTGCTTGAGAGGGGAGCGATCAATCAAATACCACTCAATGAATGGTTTTGTCTTCCAAAGAGGGGAAAAAGGAATACTACTACTGCCGGAAAAGCCCGGATACCCTTCCTTCGTCAACAAGCCCGGGTTCTTGAACCCAAAACCGAACCTGAACTTAACACCCAATAACCTGAGAAATCCATCCACCATACACCAAGGATTTTTGAATATGGAATTACTCGTGCTGTTGAGACCTATCAATGCCTGCCTCTCACCAAAGACCTGCCTGACCAAAATTAGGGAAACATACAGAGGCCAAATCATAGCGATCTTGCTTCTATAGTTTTGTTTCTATACACTTCTCTATCTTCTTCCGCTTGAGTGTGACAGAGAATTTTCAGACTGCCCTGAGGCACTACTTGCCACCCCATTGAAACTGTGCATTCCTTATAGTTCACCCCTTGGTTTTCCAGTATATCCACTAGCTTGTTGGCCTTTCTACGTATGTGGTTGAATCTTACCGTACGTAGTCCCTGAAGGTGACCCTAAATTCTTTGGAAGACTTGGATTAATCTCCAGTGATTAGAGACTTTCTCCGGCTCTGTTCCACAACTGATTCTTTTGACCGAGTTAATGACTAACTCAGAGTCAGCTTCTATCACCACATTTAAGTAGTTGTCCTGCTTTAGATAATCTAAACATTGCTCCAGAGCCATTAGTTCCACCATATTATTGGTAGCTTTTCCTAAATGACCATGGAAGAGGAATAGAATACTCCCATCTTCATCTCACAGAACCCCTCCAAAACCCGCAGATCCCGGATTACCTTTTGAAGCTCCATCTATATTGTATTTCAAAAAACCTTTCGGGGGAGGATGCCAGAACTCCTTTTCAGTTTCCTTTAGGAAAATTTCCTGCTCAAGCCTCGTGGAATGATCCTCCGCATACCCAACTACCTGAGAATTTTCTTAGCAACCTCTGAGGGAGGATTACTGGGGAGATTTCTCACTGTGGTGCTAACCATTTCCTTAAGCTATTTTAAGATCTGCTCAAATAAGAAAGGAGAAGGATTCTTTTCATTTTTGAAAATTCTCTTGTTTCTTTCCTTCCAGAAGTTCGATATAATGAATCTTGGCATGAGAGCCCAAGCATAGTTAAGAACTGCATTGTCTGAAAAAAATTTCTCCAATTGCTCAGGGTATTGATGATACTCTCTTTGTCACTATCGACTTTTGGGAAAATGGTGGCAAATGTGTCCCATAACCTAGAAGTGAAAGTGCAGCTGTTGAGAAGATGTTCCATGGTCTCCTCTTGAATTTCATAGAGCTGGCATCTAGAAGGCCCCAGAAAACCCCTTTTCTGGATATTGTCCCAAGTCAAGATCTTCTTGTGATACACCAGCCACATGAAGAGTTTGATCTTCATCCACCCTTGGTGTCTCCATAGGTTCAGCCAAATTCTGTCCTGAGCATGGGACTCCAGCTCCAGGAGAAAACCTTTAGCCTCTTTGATATTAAAGATTCCTTTTTTATTGTTTCCCCATCTTAGTTGGTCCTGCCCCTCAGTAACTAAAATCATCCTTTGTTCCAGTATTCTCATGAGTGCCTCTGCTTTTGTTTTCATGGGTCTATCATCCCTGCAATCTATGTTTCTCCAAGTTCTCCATTTTCCTGAATTGTTAGTGTGATCCCAAAAATCTTTTACTTTTATTAATCCTTGGTTATCTGTCTCATGCTTAAGGCCCAAAAATTCTTCTTTTAACAATGTTGGTTCTTGTTTCCATTTATCCTCCCAGAATAGTGCTAGATCACCCTCTCTGATTTCCCAAAAACTATTTCTTTGTACTAAGCCTCTGTTCTCCCAGGCCTTGTTCCAGATGGATGAGCCCCTTATATTTCCAGACATCCTTATGAGATCAGTATGATGCCAAGAACTGGCATATTTTTCTTTCCAAATACTTGCCCATTGAGCCTTTGGATCTTTAACCCAACGCCACCAAAGTTTGGCCGCTAGAACGTTGTTGAGTATCTCCTAATCATCCAAGCCTAGGCCTCCTCGGTTCTTGGGTTTACAAATATTTTCCCAAGAGACTAAGGCCCATTTCTTTCTATTCTCCTCCTTGCCCCAGAGAAAATCCCTTTGGATGTTTCTGAATTGTTGCAGTACTCCTTTTGGAGCTGGGAGAGCTGATAGCATAAAAACTGGGAAAGATTGGAGCACCGATTTTGCCAGCACCAATCTCCCCGCCAGATTTAAAGATCTGATGGTCCATTTCCTGACTTTGTCCTGCATCTTATTGATCAACGGTTCCCAAATTCTCTTATGCAAAGGTTTTGCAGTTAGAGGCACTCCCAAATACTTGGAAGGGAGGGAATCCCTTTGAAAGCCTAGAATTCTGGAGATGTTTCTCTAAATAGCAATATTGGTATTAAAGAAAAAAAAATTTGATTTGGAAAGATTAACTTCCATACCTGTAGCCATGGCAAAGTCATTTAGAATTTTTTTGTACGCTAAAGCCTCCTTGACTGTGGGGATACCTTGTAACAAGGTGTCGTCTACAAATTGTTGATGAGTCAAAACCTGTCCATTCTCCATTAGTTGAAGTCCCTGGATTTTGCCCGTTACTCTAGCATGCTTGATAGATCGACCTAGTCCTTCCATCATGAGGATGAAGAGAAAGGGTGAGAGTGGATCTCCCTGTCTGAGGCCTCTTCAAGGAAGAAAAATATCCAAGGGAGAGCCATTGACCAGAATTGAAAAGCTAGAAGACATTACAAGGGCCATAATCCATCTAACCCAGTTATGATCAAAACCAAACGCAATTAGAACTTTCCTGATGTAAGCCCAGTTCAGTTTGTCATATGCTTTGGCTATGTCTAGTTGCATGATCATTCCAACTTTCTTTTTGCTAGTTAAGGAGTGAACTACTTGAATGATGTTGTCTAGAATCTGTCTGCCTTCTACATATCTAGTCTGTTCCCTCGATACCAGAGAAGGAAGTAGAGGTTTGAGTCTGTTGGCCACTACCTTGGATATTATCTTGTAGACCACATTACATAAAGCAATGGGTCTATACCTTTCTGGAGTTTGAGCATTGTCCTGTTTGGGTATCAAGGAGATGAAGGAGGTATTGAGCACCTTCAAGATAGTTTTGTTCAACCTGGAATCCTCCACAACCCTCAAAATATCCTGTTTAACAATATTCCAGCAGGCTTTAAAGAAATCCACATTGAAGCCATCTGGGCCTGGTGCTTTGCCATTCTGCATTTCTTTGAGGACTTCACTGACCTCCTTTTCAGTCACTGATCTGTTAAGGTTGAAATTGTCCTCTCTAGACACCAGCTTAGGAATATGACTGGTCAAGTCCCTAATGTAATGTTCTCTTTTTGGGTTGTTTTCCTGAGCTATGCCTCGGAAGTGCTGGACCAACACAGCTTCTATGTCCTCGTGTGATTGTTGAATCTGCCCATTCTCATTCTTGATCGATGAGATTCTGTTGTGAGCTCTATTGGCCATAGTGGATTTGTGGAAAAAATTGGTATTGCGTTCTCCCTCTTTTAGCCATTAAACTCTGAATTTTTGTCTCAAAAATATTTCCTCTTGTTTACACAAGTTATCCTATTCTTGATGATGTTTCTCGACTTGATCATTTTTAAGTATGGGGGATTTACGCAGTGCATTATATTAGATATCATTTTTTGGGATTCAACTGCGTTAAGTAAGTCATTCAAACGTATGACCATTTCCATGAGAGGTAGTCGTAAAGTGACTAATTTCTCATGATTTTTGAATAGTTCACTTAGCACTCATTGCATCGGGTGATGCTCACAGGGGTGAAGAAGTGGGATTGAAACTAGTGAAATGTGGAGAACGAATCACATAGCATCAATCATCACTTCCGGGGCTTGCACCCGGTAACCAGGACTTCCCAGGAGGTCACCCATTCCATAACTCCTCTGGCTCAAGCGTGCTTAACTGTGGAGTTTTTCCCCACAATCAAGCCCACTTAGCTTGCTACCCCATTTGCAAAAACCTTAGCAAGTATTGTGCCTCATGAACCATTCAAGTAGAGATCCCTTGACTCTTTTTGAATTTAAGTATGGGGGATTTACGCAGTGCATTATATTTGTCAAAGCCCTCCTTGATCAAGACTTGGTTGAGTTCCTGCATCTTGGTTTCAACAGATTTATTTTCAACAAAAATGTTGCCAAAGTCATTCTTGTTCCAATCTTTTAGTCTCATCTTGATGTGCTTTAATCTTTTGTGTAGAAGGAACATTCTTATTCCTTGAATCTGTAAATCTTTCGTCCACCATTTCTCAATATTGCTCATAAATTCTGGGTGTGGGAGCCATATATTCTCAAATCTGAATGGTCTATTTCGAGGGGTCCATATGCCATGAATCACCATTTGAACCGGCCAGTGATCTAATCCTCCAAAGGGAAGAATCCTCGTTATTATTTCCTTATCTTTTCACATAAGATCCTCTGAAATTATGAATATGTCTAACTTGGAGGCTACATGAGAGTCTCCTCCTCTTTTATTATTCCATGTAAAGCAGCCATTGCTTGTCTCCATATCCACTAGCTTCATATTATCTGTAAAGGTTTGAAAGGCCAAAGAGTCTATATTTAGAGCTCTTGTTCCCCCTTTTTTCTCTGAAAGAGATTTAATCATATTAAAGTCTCCCCCTATAATCCAAGGTATCCCTGCATGTCTATCCCTGAGATCCACCAGGGATTCTATGAACCAGAGTTTTTCATCTATTCTTTGAGGGCCATAAACATTCGTGACAAGATAGGTTTCCCTATCTCCAACAGGCTGAATGACCACTGATAAATAATTCTTGGATGCCTCAGCATCTATTATGCCTATTCTTTGAGGATTCCAGAGAGAGAGAATACCTCCTGCTGAATTCTTTACCTTAACTTCTAGAAACTCAAATCTACTGAGCCATTTGCTATGTATTTGTCTTAACTTTTGGATGGAACATTTTGTTTCCTGGATAAAAATTATATCTGAAGCCTCATGTTTCATTCTATTACTAAGCATTCTTTATTTCCTTTTACTACCTAGACCTCTAATATTCCAAGATGTGAACTTCATATTTAAAGATTAGTAAAGGAATAGCTAGCTAGATCTTTCATCTTACCTGAGTCTATCATGAGTTTACCACATTCCATCAGTAGCTCGTTCTGTTTTTTCCTGCCTCTTTTCTTTCCTGGGTTTCTAGGTGCTAATCCCGAAGTCGTTTTTATCGCTTTTACTCCTTCATTGCTCTGCCTGCCCATGTTTTTTGCCCCCTCCAAACCCTTAGCTTGAGTTCTCCATAAATACAACTGTTGTATTCTATTTAACTCTTCTTGAGGTAACGATTCTACCCCCCTGGTTGTTCCCTGATTTAAGAACCCCTCCAGATCTAGGTGTTCTCTGTCAAGAATCTCCTGAAGCTCATGGTCCTCTAGATCCATCTCACTTTGGGTCATTTCCTGATCCATCTTCGTCTCTGTATCACTCATCATGATCTCTTTCTGTTTATCGTTTTCCTATGTTTGTTCCCTGTTTTCTTCTTTCTCCTTTTCCTCAGGACTTCTTTCCCTTGCTTGCTCTTCTGCTGTTAATTCTTCATCCACTTCAAGAACTTGGAACTAGTTCTGGCTAACCTGTTGTCCTTCCTTTTGTTGTTGTTTCGGCCCTTTTTTCCCACCTTTTCCTTTGTGTACCACTTTGTGAAAACTATCAGCATCTTTCATTGTATTAGTTTTGCTCTTGTTGTCTGCTTTACTGAGAGGGCAATCTCTGAGAAGGTGCCCATGTTCATGGCATCTACGGCACCTGAACGGAATATGCTCATAGTCTACTGCTTGTACCCATTCCTCGTCATAGACCTCTAGGATTACCTCATCCGGAAGAGCTCCTGATAAATCCATCTCCACACAAATCCTTGCAAAGGAGGTGTATTTTCCCCTTCTTGTGGCTTCAGAAGCTTTAACAAATTTACCTAATTTGTTGCCTATGGCAGCTAACGATTCAGTTTGCCAGTAATCAAGAGGTAGAGAATAAAGTCTCACCCAGACCGGGACCGAAGTAAAAGTTTCCCGCTCCGGTACAAAGTTCATCTTCCATGGCCTCATATAAAGACCTGCTGCTACGTAGAAGTAGGGCCCTCCTTCAAACACTCTGTCTTTATCTTCAATGTTTGTAAACACCACCGTAAAGAAACCTTTGACCCAAGATGTAGATCAATGCTCCCTTTTGGTTTCCAGTGGTATTTGATCCACGTTTGAAAAGCTTTTTCAGTGGGCCATACTCCCATGAATTTATAGATGATTGCATAGGTGCCCATGTGATCCCTGTGCACCTGTAGCGCTGGATCATTTAATACCACTCTGGGAGTGATTTCAACTTTGGGTTTACAAGAACCCTTTTGTCTTTTGTTCCCTATTTTTTGTCATCTTCCTCCTTGTCTTTAGTGTTGTTATTCTCCTTCAGTTTGGTACCTTCTATCTCTTCTGCCATGTTTCTTCTTCCTTCTTCAACGATATCTATGCCTTTATCTAGAACTTTCTTGCCCTTATTGGCTGCAGCTTCCTTGTAGGAGGGAGCTTCTAAAACCCTAGCTATCCGCAGTTCCGCCTCCTCTCCCTTCAATTGGTGTTGAGTATCAATTAACTTAGAAAAATGCTATTTTTTCAGTTGTCAAAGTTTCGAAGTATCAATTAATTTTAAAAAATAGTGTTTTGGATATTAACTTTCCATCCCAAATCTTAATATTTGTTCATATAATCAACCTCTTAACTTTTATTAAGTTGTCATCGTTTCCTAGTATCAATTAATTTGGATAAATGTTAATTTTGTTCAATTATCATGGTTTTACAACATCAAGTACTTAGAAAAATGTTTTGTGTAGTTAATTTCCATCCGACATCTTAATTATTAGAAGGAAATTCATATAATTGTCAAATTTTGAAATTCATTTACTTAAAAGCACGGATGCCAAAAACAAGTAATTGTGACCAAAGTTTCAATGCATAGGCAAAGTGAATTTCAAATTTCAGGTTTGTTTGTCTTCCTCTTGTTTGTGAGTGAAAGAATCCTTCTCAATATACAATTTTGAAAAGACATCCATACTCTACCCCTCTAAATTTAAACCTATAACCTTTTAAATTCCCATACTCTTAATACATAAATATTTGTAGTTCATGTAAGCAAACAAGTTCAAATTATGATTAGGAGATATTTGTTCAACTGTGGCTACCAATCCTTTGTAAGTTTGTTCATTTTTTTGGCTAAAAATGATACACAAAGAGTGACAAAATGAGCAAATTTGGTTGAAAATATGTAACAATGGTGACAAGGGACTTGTTGCAACAAGTGACTAGTGAGTTGCCACAATGGCGAGGTGACTACTGAGTTGCCACAATGGCTGCCCAACAAATTGCGACAACGGGTGAATCAGCTGGTTCAACCATGACGACAATTAGCTTGGTTTCCATTTACTGGTCACCGTCGCGGAAACTAATTGGTCACCGTTGCAACAACTTTCTTGTCGCCGTTGCAACAATTCATTGAAATTTTTTTAACAGACTAAGCGGCAATATACAAGAGGAATGTAACAAAATTTGGTATCAATTTACCTCTGCTCATTGGATACCCACAATATGTTTCTCTACAAATTGGCATGACATGTTCTAACCAATGCAGATCACTTTTCAACCTAGAACAATAATGAACAAATTTGTTAGAAAAATATCTAACCGGAGCTAAAAAAAAATGCAGCGAATTTGTAAAAAAGTGCAGTAAATTACCTTTGTTGCAAATAGAAAGAATTCCACATTTGGTTCATCGTTTATTGCTACAAATGGAAAGAATTCCTGTAGTTGGGTTAACCATTCTTGTTGCAAACAGAAGAAATTATCTCCCTCATTTCTTTCCCCTCTCCCTAAACCGAAAGCCTTTCACGCAAACGGAAAGAATTCCACAGTTACATCGTCGATATAAGCAATCTGCAAATTCAGAGACAGATGTCTCTCTGAAATTTAGGAAATAATTACACAGTAGCGTCGTCGATTGAACAATCAACAGAGGGAAATGGGTCGAGGAAAGGAGTCCTGAAATTGTTTGTCAAAGGAAATTTGGCAAGTGTTGACATAGGAGAAAAAAAACAAATGGGGTGAGTCTCTTTTATGAATATTTGAGGCGGGAGCACTTTGTGTTGCCACAACCAACAAATTATGATAACATCAACTCATAGAAACGAGTCGATGGGTCCATAAAGTTTTCCTCGGATTTTGAAACATTTCAAATTTCAAACTTCAGTGCCTCTACGAGTTTTAAACTCCCATTGAAGTCTACTATGTGAGCTAGGCGAGACGTCCTGTCGAATCCGTGTGGTAGTGTGGCACCAAATGATAAGTGGGTTCGCAAACGGAACTGGAGGTGGACGGTAACGATGATGGAATCTACTCGACGGACGAAGACGGAGATGGAAAAAAGTATGTTAAGTAGACAGCGCCTACAAGTCTTGATAGCGGTGGAGTGTGCCGGAAGGGTCTCGCCAGTGACGAGTCGCCACGAAAAATGAAGGGTGTTTCGTGGACTCGTTAGAGTACTCTGGCACAAACTCATCTCTTCAAGGGAAAGAATTTCCAACTTTATATAAATCTGAATATAAGTTAGCTCTATGTCTTCATGAAAATGGTATGGTCAACAGTAAAATCATGAGCTTAGTGTTGCTAGAAAAATGTTAACTCTATGGTGGTCACGAAAATGACACGCTCTGACACACCCAACACATGATCGGATGATAACTGGACACACCAAACACATTATGGGACGATAACACGTTTGCATCAGTAGTCCTGACACCCTTACATTCGAATCACAATTATACGATTTTTAGAAGTAGTATAAATATCTGATGTTTTAATTTATTTATTTTTATCATGTATTGTTCAAATTTGGTTTGGAAGTGTATATGTATATGGGTGTGGAAAGATAAAAATACAGTTATATATATATATATATATATATATATATATATATATATATATCAATTTCTCAAAATTTTACTTCATTTAGATTACACAATTGTATAAGTCCTTTTATATGATATAAGTATTAGAATATCTCGGTGATATCTTGTTATCACTTGAGGGTAGTTTTTTGGGCAGTTTAGAATATTATTTATTCCCTATGTTATCCACAATATCATGCATTTGTGAAGGTGTGAAGGATTTTTTTTTGTCTTAATTGGTAAGACCTTTTCTATGAGCACCCCACTCATAATTAAAAGCCGAAAAACACTTAATAATTACTAAAGAACCTAAACAAAAAATATTCAAAATAAATGAAAAAATTTGTAATAATTTTTATGGAAAATAGAAAATTAATAATATTGATAAATTAAAAGAAATTTAAAAAACATTCTAGGAATAATATTGTTTATTCAAAATTGTCCTTAATAAATATTAACAAATAATGGAAGAATTCAAAGAATTTTTAAGGAAATTCTGTTAAAGGTTTCTTTAAAAAAGGGCCAAGGGAATAAGTAAAAAGTGTGACGGAAGAAAAGAAGGGGAATATTAAATTAAAAAAAAAAAATGTTTTACGATTGCGAGAGTCACTATAAAGAAATTAATCAATTAATAGGATGGGGAAGGAAAATTGAATTAAAATAAAATAATAAAAGAACCATAGATATCTAAACAAAAATAAAGGAATTTGCAAAAAAAAACTATTAATTAATAAATGGGGAAGGAAAACTCAATTAAAATAAATAATAATAGATTTGTAGATATCTAAAAAAAATAAAGAAATTTGAATAAAGAAAACTAAAAAAGAATATATCAATTAATGAATTATAGATATATAAATAAAACCAAGGAAAGAAGGGAGCAGAATATTGGGGGCTTGTGGGGGAAGGTGGAAAAGGTGATGGAGAAATAATGTGCTAATGACAGATAAAATTGCAGACACTCAAAATATATTCTATTAATCTTGAATGAGGAAATTACACACATATTTATACAATCAATAGTCTCAAGATAGGAATGCTATCTTAGACGTACAGTAGTGTGGTTGAGAGATTCTCTCAACCACTCACTAAAATAGGAGAAACTATATTCTAGCTTATTCCTATCATGTAGGAACAAACTCCTCAAATAGAAAATTACAACCATAGACAAGCAGGAATTAATTATTTCCAACTTCCCCCCCTTAATGACTACTTGTCATGATAGTCAAATCCACCACCATAAGGCGAATTGCATGTACAAAACCTCCAAAAAACACAATCTGCCTCCCTCGGACAGATCCACAACTTCTCTGATCCCGCGGATCCCCTTGAAGGTGAATTGGCGCGATCCTGAACGAAAAACCCGCGCCCATTGGCGCGATTAATGATCTAACAGACGCGCCAGTTGGCCTTCCTGGCGCTGCTGTCAGCGGGAAAACATGCCAATCCCCTTCTACTGAGAAAAAATCATTTGAGTCCGAGCCAAGTGTTCTGCAGTCCACCTGCACAATTGAGCATAAAGCTCTCGTGTACACACAGCCACAAAGGCACCTCAAGCCACATAGGCGATTCAGCCACAAAGGCAAGCTGGCCACAAAGGCAAGCTGGCCACAAAGGCACTTCAGTCACACAGACTATATAGATGGTTTCTGGCTCACCACCAACCATCACTTTACAGTGACAAAAGATGGTTTCAGGCTGACCATAAACCATTACAAAGTGGTTTTGAGATCACCACGAACTTTCACATGCCTTTAAAAATCTTACATCTGATTCCACATTTTGGAGTTTTTGGGTACATACAATGACTATTACAATAACATGCTAGGGAGTCTATTCCACAAACCACACTAACTCAAACAAATATCTATTTTGTTGTCCACCATAAATGTTGTCAGTGCTAGTTTGCCTCATCTGTTCGTTATTCACATCTTAGGCATCCTTGTTTGCTCAAATAACTTCTCGGAACTCCATGCTTAACCTGTCATTTGTTAGAATAGCCAATTCTAACAAAATAACTTCATATTGAGGTGGCTAATCTCAATATGTATATCAATTTAAATTCCAAAAAAAAAAAATACTTCTCCAACAAAAATGTTTACCCAAGTATGCACAAAAAAAGCATGCTTCTCCCTTCAAATCGAACACAAAGTTTCTCTCCTCCTCTAACGAAGAATGCAAAAAAGGAGAAGGACATAAGGAACACCCAACCAGCAAAAAAGAAGAAGATGCCGAAATTGCAAAGCATGGACAGAAAAGCTTGTGCAACACCAAATGTGAAGAGCAGATTCACGCACACCGTCACGCTCTGTCCAGCAGATCTTGGAAACCAGGGGAAACATTTTGCTGGGAATCAACCATCCGAGAGGTTCCCATAACGATGCAAATGCTGACACGAAAACGCACACCATCAACACTATCACAATGGCCGTCACTTGAGAAAGCTGTTGCCCGTCCTTCAATCTCGTTGCCAAAAGAATTCCAATAATCACCTGTGAAATGAACATTTGTATTCCTGCTTCCAGAAGAAGCACTCTTCGACCAAGTTTTTCCACCGAGTAAATGGAAGCATCGCTCTTGAATCGCATTGATGCTTAACTTCCGCGGCTATTTTACTAGCCTAGTGAATCCGATGATCTCTATAAGCACGAGATTCATGGATTTCAACAAGTTAGAGGCGATGGACGGGCTTTGGTGGGCAGGGAACACATGGCCAAGCCCCTGGATTGAAGCGGCGCGAATGGTGATCCTGTTGGGTATCCTATGCACACCCGAGATGGCGGTGCAGGCGGAGGCGACTCAACCACACCCGCTCCCAATCCCACTTCTCCCATATGACCCTCTCCTTTCTAGGTCGTGTCGTGCCATCCTAAACCCCTACACCCTCATCGATTACCAGGCAAAGATGTCGATGTGTCCCTTCTATTGAATTCGCAATGAAAGAAAGTTATTCCAGTGTGAACTCGGTCAACAACATTTCGGTTAGCAGTCCTGTAATGGAGGGCATCCCGGATCAGTTCTCCACCGATCTTCGAGTTCTGGTGGTAGACGATGATCCGACTTGCCTCAAAATTACGGAGAAAATGTTGCACCAACTATCAAAGTGAGTGACACAAAGCTCACCAGTAGAGTCAGGTCCCACAGCAGCTCGATCTACCTTCTTCAACATCCAATCAACTCAACGCCTCACGTGCTTCGTCAATGGGCCCAGTGCCTGACCAATGAGAAAATTTGCGCCGACAGGCTGCGCTGGGGAATTTAAAAGAAAAAAAAAAATCTTAAGTGTTAGGTATAGCAGTGTGCCCTTTTCTCATGAATCTATGCTGGTCGGCACCGTTATTCCACTAGCGAAAGTGTTGATCCATTTAACTTCACACAAAAAAACACGCTCTGCCTCTTGAAAAAATATCTTCCCACGATGATGGACAAACAAAAGTAGTTTATTTCTCTATGCCCAGGAGGAGCCAAGCCCAGGAGGGGCCAGGCCCTCACAGGCTCTGATACCAAGATAAAATTGCAGACACTCAAAATATATTCTATTAATCTTGAATGAGGAAATTACACACATATTTATACAATCAATAGTCTCAAGATAGGAATGCTATCTTAGACGTACAGTAGTGTGGTTGAGAGATTTTCTCAACCACACACTAAACTAGGAGAAACTATATTCGAGCTTATTCCTATCATGTAGGAACAAACTCCTCAAATAGAAAATTACAACCATAGACAAGTAGGAATTAATTATTTCCAACTATGAGGTGCTAGAAATTAGAAAACATTAACAAATAAAAAAAAGAGAAAGATAAAGGAGAAAGAGATCAAAATTCCAAGAAGATAAGGTAAGTCATTTATGAAAACAAATCATCTATAAATTTTCTTCTTGATATGACACCCTCCCTCCTCCTTGTTTTCATTCTCTCCTCTTTTTATCTTTTTCTTTCTATTCCCACTGCATTCTTGCTATTTGATCCTTGGGTTTTTAAAAGTATTTCAAATACCTTGATGACATTAATCACTGAAATGATAAGAAGAAAGTTTGTGGCACGAGGTGAACAATAGAATCAGACATTAATGGAGGAATTTGAACTTTCAATGTCAATCAACATTGAATGCATAATGTTTAGTGAATTTGATTTAAATTAGAGGAATATTTCCATCATACTTCTCATATTTAAAGGCTTAATCATTAAAAATAAATTTCTTGGGTAATATTCCTCATTCATTCATGATTCTAATATGAAATCTGAGTATGTTAGTGAAAATGCTATGTGTTGGTATAAAGGAGATAGAGTAATGGGATGGTAAGATTTTAGGTTAAACTATTACAATTTTTGTCTTGGGTCATTAGAATAAGTAAATCATATTGTTGGATTAATCTATTTTATTTATTTGTGGATGTGGGGTTGGTGAAGTTTATTTTTTTTTAAGTAAATGGATAAGATTAGATCTAAAAAGAATATTCTTGGTAGTATAAGCTCATAATGGACAATCCCTCAAGAAGGTCCTCCTCAACTTCCATTTGTGATTACACATTAGCATAGAAGACTATGAGGGTAATGTAAGATTAATTGAGAAAAAACTTATTTGTTTGTGAACAATTGTTGAGTTTTATTTAGCATAGCAGGAATGGTGAAAAAGAACCATTATCCATTCATTGGTATAGTATAGTATTTTCATAAGTAAATGGAGTAGTGGTTCAACTTGGATTGGAATTTAGTGTAATGTTCATCTTATTAAACAAATCAGATATACATAAGCATAGAGGAGATCCTTGAACATAATAAGTAACTCTATCTAAAAGGCCAATTAAAACCCTAAAATGCTGGTAAATGTATTATGGGTTCTTGAAATAAATTCGTGTGACAAACATCATAATGGTCCCAAAACAAAACCTAAAAAATGTTGCATGAAATAAATCATATAGGATACACATTGGCAAAAATGATTTTCAAACTCTTCCACATTTCGACTTCTGGCTGATCACGTGAATGTCTCAGCCACTTCTGGGTTCATCTTCAACCACTTTGGTCCACATTTCCATGTTGTGGTGGTTGTTAATATTCTCCCAAAGGAGTCAGCACCTAATTTAAGCACAAGCACTGCCCCATACATGGTATCGGAAACATGTAGTCCATTTTACCCCAGACCCCTTCAACGAGAAAACAACTAATAACTCTGCAAGCTTGTCGAATCTGAATCTGAATCGAATCTGTGATGGTATCAGAGCTTATAATCCGTAAGACTTTTTGACAGAGCAGTAGAAATCAAAATAGTTTGCATAAGACTCCTGAGAGAGCGGCAACGTGAGTGAAGAGAGAGAAGCAGAGAGAATATTCGAGCCGACATAAGACTTTCACAGAGCAACAGAGGTTTGAAGAGGCCTGCTGCGAAGAAGCAGAGAGAGAGAGCGTAAGACTCATTGAGAAGCGTAAGACTCATTGAGAACAACATTTCGTGTATGTATTCACAAAAAAAGAGCATAGATTCGCTACAGAAATTATAGCAAAGTAAAGCAGATGTAAGACGAAGATTGCTGCGAAGTTTGCATTGAAGATTTTCTTTTGGAGATTAACGTTGTCCAAAAGTCAAACCAAAGCAAACCAAAGCATACTAATGCTGTGCAGTCAGGCGTTAGTCACCTCTCCTTGCATCGTTTCCAGGTTAACGCTCCATAGTGTTGATGGACAGTGCGTTAGAGCACTAACGCTGCCACTTTAATCTTCCGGTCTCGTTAGCAAAATCAACGAGCATAGAGCATTAAGGTAGCAAAGTTTTGTAATTGTCCATCCTTTGTAAAAGATAGCAGCAACAAAATACGTGAATCCCACGAAGACAGCAGCAGCAAAGTACGTGAAGCCCATTGGTGCATGAAGCACGAAAAGTAAATTAGCACAACGTGGAAGGTTTAAGAGTTTTAACGGTTTGAAAGGTCCAAGTGATTTTTTGAATGAGAAGTGCGTACTTTTATTTTGAAAAGATTGGAAAGAAAAGGTATATTAAATTTTTTTTAACACATATGTGAATTAACTTCGTGAGCATTAATTTTTTTTTGTAAAAATAAAAGGGGTTTTGATAGCATTATTTCAAAAATTATGTGAATTAGCTTCGTGAGCATTAATTTTATTTATTTTTTTAAATAAAAGGGGTTTCGATAGCATTATTTCAAAAATGCTCATGTGTGGTTTGAAAAGAGGGCTTCGTCCATAGTTTTTTTTTAAAAGGGTTTACTTTTTAATACTTTAAAAAAAATCATAAATATTAAAAGACGCTAATAAATATTTAAATTGGTTGTAATAGAGTTTCTCGAAGAAGGTTCACTGTAGAGGTGTAATCACATAGTCGTTATGTTTGAAGTTTGATTTCTTTGTGAGTCGCATTTCAAGACAAGAGGCCTCACTTGATTTCAGAAGCCAAGACAGCCGAGGAGGCCTTGAATACTCTTGAGAAGAGTTTTGGTGCAAAGGGAAGCACTGAAGTTGAAGATGAAGGAGGATTTACAACAAGATGAAAATTTTGTTGAATCCCACTATGCACAACACAAGTGGATGAAAATTCGGTGATTCCAACAACAGAGCTTGTTGATGAAAATCTGATGAATCCAACAATAGAGCTTGCTGATGACAATATGATGATTCCAGCAACAGATCTTGGTGATAAAAATTTAGTGATTCCAACAACAAAGCTTTCTAATGAAAGTTTGGTGAATCGAGCAACAGAGCTTGTTGATGCCAATGAAATTTCCATTGGAGTCGATACTCTGGTGAATCCAACGTGATGTAAATTTTCATGAAGAATTGTTGGCTAACGATGAATGGTTGCAAGTAATGTAACAAAAACATCATATTGATGTGATGCTATTTGGTGAGATAGTGGAAGACAACTTGTTTGCAGCAGCACAAGTTAGTACAGAAGTCAAAGAGACAGAGACAAAAATAGAGGAAGAAGCAAAGAAAGAAGCCCATAAAGAGAAAAGAGAGACAAAGGCAAAAGCAGATTTGGAAGTGCAACAGAAGGAAGCTCTCATAACAGAGGAGAAAGAACATAACCAATGTGGTTCTGTAGATGTTTTTAAACTTACAATTTATTTCCAATGTATAGGTACACAAAATGATTATGGAGAACAGTTAAATTTCATTGAAGCATGGATTGCAACACGATGCCTTGATGAGGTCCACATAGAAGCTACAAAAATGAATATTGAAGACAACATCAATGTGGAGAAAATCAATGAAATTTTTAGGTATTGGAGTCGTGAATGTTGCAGCAGATTGATGATGAAAAGAACACTACAGAAGATAATATGTGGTAGCAGCCCACATGCAAGTCATTTTTTGAAAAAGTCCAGGGTATCCTTAGACAACCTAGAAGAATGGAAGACCTACACCAGCAAATGAACAAACTAAGGTTTGAAGGATACAACAATGAGTACAAGTTAAAACAATTTAGAGGCTATAAGAGAAGGAGAATAGTTGAAGTCAATTTTAAATTGTAAACCTAGCTGAGACATAGACCAGCAGGTATCTTAATAAAAATTTTATGTGGTTGTAATTAAGGGGGAGTGTTGGAGAATCTAATCTCAACCACTTGTTAGGTGTCAAAATCATCCCTCCAAGTGCCATAGTTCAATTTCACTAAGTCCAGTTTAAGTCGAGTTTAACTCCAGTCATTTATTACTAATGTTTCCAATGTAATCTTATTTTACTGATTCTTAATACTGAGAAGAGCAAGTCCTCTGCTACATAGTTTTGTTCTCTTCAATTTTTTTCATTGAACATTTATATTATTCACGGTTTAAATTGTACTTATTAATTAAAAATCCAAGCATTTATGAAACTGACACAAAATATAAATGTCTGGTTTATTCATAAAAAAATTGTGTGCGCCATTACACATTTAATGTTCTCGTCCAATGTAACTGAGATTCTTTAGTCGTGTACATTTTCCTCACAAAAATACCAGACAACTATTCTCCAAGACAAACTTATTCACAAAATACTTTCGACCAAAATGGCCTGTGAAAATTTGTAAAGTTTGTGTAGCAAGTATTGCCTGAACCTCCAAGTCATCCTGAATTTCCTTGTTAGCACTTGATTCCCTGTTGTCTGGTAATTTTTTAGACAACTTCCCATCCTTGGAGACTTTCTAGGGCAATGCCAAAAGCATCAGTATGTACAGATGTGGAAGATTTTATTCAGCTTTCCACAATTAATATACGTCCAGCCATCATCTTGGCTATTCTAAAACCCAATTACATATTAAAATGTATATCTCAAATTTTAAAAACCTTTGACTATATATATAGAACAAAATGTTTGCATTCAATCCACTCCTAAAAGCAATGCTAAAAGCATCAGAAAGGAAGCAGAAGATGTTCATCCACTCTCCAGCATTTGGCTATCAACCATGTAAATCACCAGAAGATGTACATGCCCTCTCCACCTTGTGGCTTTCAACCATGTAAATCACCATATATTGTTGGATGATTGGTTATCCTTGTGCATATTTGATAATCTTTCTGAAATTTGATTGATTTCAGCAATACTCTTCCGCCTTAAGTTATGTTGGCCAAATTTCCAAAGTTGTCGGAAGTCTGAAATCAAATTAAGCTGAAGAAACTACTTGTTAACCATGAAGATTACCCTATAGTGATGGAACAAAGAGCTCACATAAGCCTCCTGAAATTCTGATTCTTTCCGATCCTACCCATTCCAATAACAATCAACCAGAATACACAGGCCACGTTTCAGTCACAAGCTTGACTTCTTACAACTACATTACTTACAGTTTTGATTCTTATAGCATCAAAAGTCTGGAAACAGACCGTTTCATTTACATTTGACTAACAATACTACTTCAAGCTAATTATGGCACAAACCCATCCCTTAAAGAGAGCTTTGATCTTGGGAGAACATTTCCAGCGATATATAAATCATAGTATCCATCAACTCTACTTTGTTCATGAAAATAGAATGCTCAACAATAAAATAATGTGAAGAGACCAAAGAGGTTAGCACTATTGTCCTCATGAAAATGGCATGCTCCCATACACTGGTCCTCATGAAAATGACATCCTCCCATAAACCTAACGCATGACCTGACTGAAAATCAGACTTTTGGGATTTTTATCTTGGTTGCAATAGTTACATTCAAATGATAATCACACAATTTTAGAAAGAACATTCCAAACAGTCGATTTTCTATTTTTTTGTCAATTTTTATAGTACATTATGCAAAATAAGATGGAAATGTAATCTCTTCATTATTAAAATTTCATTTTAAAAACTATATTTAGGTTTTATTAACTTCAATGCAATTTATAAAATTTAAACATAAAATATTAATATTATGCGAGGGATTATTATTTTATAAGAACATTATTCAAGTGTTAGAATTTAATTTTTAAAATTTAAAATGTTAAATATTTATAGTGTAGGTGTACTTATTTCAATATAGAGGAACATGGTCAATCGAATGTTGAACTTGGATGCCAATGGAGCAGTACACCCCATGAAGAAGTTATATATGAGAACGAGTCAGTCTACTAGTAGAAGCCCCCAAGATTCAGAGTATTCTCTACTCGTCGGGTCTGCCATGAGACCTTCCATTTTGTCGCGCATTAGATTGAATATCATTGAAAACATATAGCGAGAGATGTATTTGGTGTTGTAGATGTTACGAAATAGAGGAGACTCTGGAAATAGATTGGCAGATTTCCCCATCTGTGCGTTCGCAGGTGGAGGAATTGAAGGTTTGAAGGAAGGGTAGATAAGTTTTAGGTGTGGGGTGGGAAGCATGCATGAAAAAGGATTATTCTAACGAGTTGACGTTTCACCCCTCGGGTTACATGTTGGCTCATTGCTAGTGCGCTGCTCCGGTAGACTCTCCACCCACATACAAACATGTGGGCCCTGTATAATTAACAAATTCCATATCTTGTCAGCGCTCCATCTCCATCCTCCTTGTTAGTACTTTGTCTCCATCCTCACCGTTACTGTCCAATGCTCCATCTATCCTGCCCACCAGCACCATCTCCCTTGGACGCGATGTTAAACCTAACACAAGTTGAAGAAACGACCTAGCATTTTCATTTGCGAATTAATGGGATTTTCTAGACCATTCTGGCAAGACTTCTTGCCTCCTATTTTATGAATTCCATCTTCTCCAGCCCATTCTTTTTCAAATCCATTGAACCTTTAGATGGAATCCACAACTTCGGAACAACATTGTTCTTTGTCATTTGTTGTTTTCATTTTCAAATCCCTTGTACGTCAGACAAAATCCAAAATTTTCCCAACTAGGTTTGTATTTTCCATTTCCATTTGCACATGCCTATAATGAGAGCAGTGAAGGTCGACATCACCCACAATGAAGTGCAATAGTAAGTTCAAAATTGAGTTGGTGTTTGTGTTGTTGTTTGATCAAATTAGTGTGTATAAGTTTTGTCCTTTCTATCTACATTTACAGTTCCTTAGCAGATTTAAATGGAACCCTCAACTAGTGCACCATTATTTTTTATTTTATTGAGCTATGGCCTTTATAATCTTATGAACATGAAGATAGCAAGTAAAAAAAATCCAAATTCCAACCCTGCCCGCACATACCCTGTCCTCCGCACAATAAAATCTCTACACAAGGAAAGCTAAATACAAGAAACACATAATCATCCATCATTCCACATAAATTAACATTGATAGTTTAACATTGATTTCATCCATCATTTCACGAAAATTAACATTGATAGTTTAACATTAATTTCATCCCTTCTTAAGAAAGTTCGCTATGCACCACTTTTCTCTCACACATACCCCATCCTATGCATAGTAAATGCTCTACACAATGAAACATAACAATAAACCTCCGTAGTTATCCTGTAGCTATCATCCTATCCTATTCTACCTATGGAGGTTCCAACTCTCATTTCAAGCATAATGTTGTTTTGTTGCATATCAATTCCCACTATTCATTGTAAGATAGTCATTGATACTTGGTCATTATAGGAAACTTGGTGAAATTTTCTTACTCTTAATCAATTCCATGTTTTCTCACCCCAATTTTGTTAACTTTTCCGCCTATAGTAACTCATAGTGGTTCTCATAAAATCAGATTTCCTTGCATTTATGAGCAAGAATTTAGACACGACGGATTCACCTTATTATTAATATAAACTATTTAGGTTCATCCTCTACATTACTAATTTATATTCGACAAATAAATCTCACTATATATCTTGTGCTTATCCACACATTATCATGCATGCAAGTATAACTAATATAACTAGCAAATTGCATATTTATATGTCATGCATGTATTAAAAAGAAAGATTTGTCTAAAATTAAAAATAAACCATAAAGAAGTATAAGAATTGATCTTGTTATCAATTCTGCTACAAATATAATCATCCAAGTCATTTGTTTCTAACAATTATATCAATGTCCTTATTGTATATGAGAATTTACTCTAGAATTCATAACTCGAGTCTTATGCATGTACTATAATTTAGTCTAAGTTACATATCCATCAAGCAACATTTTTTGTCAAAATATACATGAACTGTGGAATACTTTCGACAAAAATGAATCTAACGATTCTGAAAAGGAAATGTTGATGATGGGTTTCTTTATTAATTGATGTCCTCAATTCTATGTGAAATTAAAACACATCTTACGGTTCTGGAAAGGAAATGTCATTATGATTTTCTCCTTTTATGCAAACAACACTGTATTGTTAGACTAGTTCCCCAGAAGAAAGTGGAGAGTACCAAACTTGATTGTTGGAGAAACAATTTGTTTCATTGTTATGACAACTCGACAGTTTATAGTAGCAGCAATGTGTTGCTTCAGTTTTTCAACAATTTATTGGTTGACCGTTGTTGCAACTTGGTGTGAGCATTGCAAAAAATCGCTTGTTAAATTTTGCAACACCTCGTTGGATCACAACTGCGGAAAGTTGTTGGTTTAGCATTGCAAAAACTCGTTAGTTCATCATTGCAACAAGATCCTGGGTCATCATTGCAACAACTCCTTGGGTCACAAAATGGTAAAACAAGTCAAATGGGAAATAATCACTACCCTTTTGGTGTAAGACCCTAAAGAAAAGATCATCTTTTCTAGAAAGGATTTAAATTGGTCTGAAGTACATGGAAATAACATGGAGATTGATTGGATTGCAAAAATCCCTACACATAGAATTCCATACTTTATTAGAGGAGAGGAACTTAACCCAGATGCTCAATGTTCTTTCTCCCAGGTACAAAATAAACAGCCAATCTCAATGCCTATTGCTTTCTTGCGATATGAAGTGTAAGTTTTCTCGAGATGCATTTTCTAGATGAGGGTATTAACAATGCTCAATAATTTTTCATATGTATTGATATTTCCAAAAATTTTATGCAACTATGCTTGTTCATATGGTTGTGAGAAAAGAGGAGGAAAAAATGAAATGAAGCGAAGATCCTTATTTGGAAGAAAGAGGGGTCGCCAATGCCATTTCATTGTAAAAGTTATGGTTCAAATCCCCAACTCAACGATAATAACATATAACATGTTGAACATGAAGATAGCCAAGGATGGCCTTGTCATGGATAACATGACACTTCAAGTGATGCTAGGTCCTTGTATCATCCAAATTTATCAAGGGACATGGTTTCCTATGTAGAGAGTTGTTTCTTCTTGGAAGTGTAAATTGACTTAGTTTGTAAAATTCATGTTAATAAATATGATGACATGGATGCCATAACTCGAGATATGGATTTCTTTTTGCACAAGAAATATGTTGTTAACATATATAATCATCTAAGGAGAGGAAATTGTTAGTTGCATAAGAAGAATGAAATGAGTGTGAACTTTTGGTATAAAAGACACAGGGATTAATTTTTTTTATCAAATGCTTAATGGTGGAGAGATACATTTTATAGTTGTAATTCAATCGAAGTGGATGTTGGAGACCATGGTCAAGCTATCGAATAATAGCTTAATAACCATGGATTCAACATTCAGCACAAATAAATATGGGGTGAATGTATTAAGAATGATTAATCTAGTACAATAATTTTATTAGTAGTGATTGATAATGATTAATGAGCTAAAATTGACTTCGTATGTTTTATGAATGTGATAGTATCATTTTTACACACTCGTGGTGTTTGATGAGAAAAAAAGTGGGGTTCCAGTTGCATGGGTGGTGGCATCACATAATACATCACATGACATTTCATTGTGGTTGGAGCACTTCATGCATAAGTGCCACCAAGTTGATCATAATTGGAAAGTTAATGCCTTCATGATTGATGATGAATTGGTTGAAATCAATGCTTTAAGGTAACTTCAATCTTGTTATTTTATAGTACAACTTGTTTTTATTCTAAAAAGGATATGCTTGAAATGAATTGAATGTGGAAAGAGAATCACAAGGTGCAATGTTATCTTGTGTTTTTAGCACATATGTTGAGCATCGGTAAAAAAAATTAATCGATTGCCTTATAGTCCTGAAATAGCAAAAGGTATGTTTAGTGATTTGGGTTTGATTATGATAAATTGTTCAATTGATGAAGTGAGAATTGCAATTAATGCATTCTTCAACAACTTTTCTAATGAGGAGAGGTATTTAGACTATTCAACAAGAATTGGGTTGTTGGTGACAATATTTGTAATTTCACATTATCTTTCTTACGTTTCTCTATTTGATTTTCATACAGATGAAATATATTCATTAACCATACGTATAAAATATCTGCAATTTGGGATATGGGTAAAAGGATGTCATGATTTCCCCATACAAATCGAGAGACAAACAATGTTGCAGAGTCATATCATTACCTAAAGACAAACTTTCTATCTGATAGAAGAAAGAAATATGCTAGTAAGATGGAATTGTTGATATATATTCTTCTAACAAATGTTGAACCTTGTTATTGGTTTAAGTAAATTCTGAAAAGGAAGGATATTTGAATAATTACAAGAAAGAGAAACAGTTTGAATGATTAATGGAAAAACAAAAAGGAATTCCAGATAATGATTGCAACCCTCATCAACAAATGTCTCATAAGCTAATAAGAAATATCTTGTCACTTGTCATCGCAAAAATTTCATATCTTGTGAGTGCCCATGGTCTATTCGTGGTAACATTTGCAAGCATTCCATAAAGGCGGGTTGGTTTTGTTTCCGTTCAATGGCTTCAAACTAATTACTAAATCATCATAGCGCAAGTGATTCATACAATGACCCTCTTGAGATAAATATAAAGGCATCAAATCTTAGTGAAGATGCAAACACAATTGCCATGGATAGTCACAATGTGGATGTAAATGTTGAAGGACTTGAGTTGGCCAAAGAGGAGTTTTTTGGCTACTTAAACCTACTACAAAATAGTCCTCTTGCTACTTTGACCAAGACTGAATAGTTGATCATCTTGGTTGAAAAAATGTTGGCTGACACCAACAATATTTATCTTATGGATTATGAATTCACGTGTGGGTTGGGTGCTTTTAAGTAATCTTTGAATAGGAGGAAGAGTTTCCTGAGCCCAAAAAGAGAGGAAAAATAAAAAAAGCATGATGCAAGATTGGAAATTGATTTGAATATTGCTGCAGATGAAGATGAACCATTTGAATTTGAACAACTCAACAGGTGAGGTCTCCCTCACTCCAAGAATGCATGATTTTCAAGGTTTCTTGTGATATATTTGTTTTCAATTTTATTTTAATATTTATTAGTGTTGTTGGGTTGTGTTATATTCTTTCCACGTAGTTAATAGGGGGTTTGAAGGGCACCCGTAACCCCACTTTATGGGGTCCTGGGCAGCGCCCCGGAAAATTTTGGTTTTGGACCATATGTTACGTTGGGCGGACCCACCTATGGTTTTGTGCATGATTTTCGCACATGTTTTTTGGACGCGATGGTTTTCAGTCCATGGTATTGGACGCGATGGTTTTCGGTCCATGGTATTGGATGCTTCGGCATGTATAAATATGTATTGTAACATTGAAAGGAACATAATGAAAAATCAAGCTGCTAGTCCCGGTTTTGGGATCCAGGGAAAAATCTCTGTGCATATGTGTTTTATGGGTTATGCTCTCGCATTGTTTATTTTCTTTGTTTAAGAATTCGTATGCAGGTAATTCCTGTACAGGGTTAAAACCTACATTTGGTATCAGAGCTATTTTGGCTTCAAGGGGATGCCTTTGTTGCTGAGGGGTTTCGCTCGAGCCTGTGGTAGACCCTGTTCAATGGGAGATCTGCGAGATCGATTCTGGTGGTGAAAGAAGATGGCGAGCAGTGGAAAGATAGAGATTGAGAAGTTCAATGGTCAGAATTTTGAGTTGTGGAAACTCAAGATGGAGGATCTGTTGGTGGATAAAGATCAGTGGATCGCGGTAGATCCGGGTACTAAACCATCGGGAGTGACCGATGAAGAATGGAAGAAGTTGGATCAGAGGGCAAAGAGCACAATACGATTGTGTGTCTCAGATTCAGTATTGCTGAATGTATCAGGGGAAGCTACGGCAAAGGCTCTGTGGGTCAAGTTAGGGACTTTGTACCAATCTAAGTCTCTGGTGAATAAACTGTTCCTGCGGAAAAAGCTGTATAACCTGAGGATGAAAGATGGAGACTCGGTGACAGAGCATCTGAATGCGTTTAATACTGTGGTAAGTCAGTTATTATCTTTTGATATTAAAATTTCAGATGAAGATAAGTGCATCAGTCTGTTGTGTTCTCTACCAGATTCGTGGGATAGTCTGGTTATTGCAATAGGTAGCAATGCAACTGCTTTGCAGTTTGATGAAATAGTCTCAGCCTTGCTGACGAAGGAGATGAGACGGAAAAATATGGACAACCAGAATGGTGATGCCTTGTCTGTACGAGGACGGTCCGAGAACAGAAACAAAAATAAGTCATCGAGTGGGAGATCTAAATCTAGAGGGAGATCTAAATCTCCAGGAAAACATACAAAGGTGGTGTGCTGGAAATGCAGAAAGGAAGGGCACTTCAGAAGGGATTGTAAATCTAAAGCTCCTGATAAAGGAAAGGGATCTGATGATGCTCCTTCTGCAGAGGCGAAAACCACCTCAGATGAAGGTGGGGATGTGTACTTGGCTTCTTCAAGTACACATGTAGATCATGAGGCATGGTTGATTGACTCAGGTGCATCCTTTCACTTCACTCCCCATAGAGAGTGGTTATGTGATTATGAGAAATACGATGGTGGTGATGTCTTCTTAGGAGATGATAGGAAGGCTAGAATCATTGGTCGGGGAAAAATAAAGTTGAAGTTGCAAGGTGGAAGGGTTAGAACACTTCCGGGTGTTCTACATATTCCTGCATTGGCCAGAAATCTGATTTCTGTAAGCAAGTTGGATGATGCAGGTGTAAAGACGGTGTTCGAGAAAGATACCTGCAAGATGGTTCGAGGAGCACTGATATTAATCCGGGGAGTTCGGATTGGAACTCTGTACAAGCTGCAAGGTAGCACTGTTGTTGATGGGTGCAATAGTTCTATGGTTCCTGAAAATGGAGTAGAGAATCTAGTGGTCTCTGGAGAGAATACCATGTTGTGGCATCAAAGGCTTGGACATATTGGAGAGAAGGGCCTTCGAATACTTCATGGTAAAGGTATGGTGGAAGGTATGAATAATAGCTCTCTGGATTTTGATTTTTGTGAAAATTGTGTATATGGGAAGCAGAATCAGGTGAGTTTCCCCTCTGGTGGTAAGAGGACGAAACAGATATTAGAGCTTGTGCATTGTGATGTGTTTGGACCTGTGAAGGTTCCATCACTGGGTAAGTCTGTGTACTATGTATCATTCATAGATGACTTCTCAAGGAATACATGGATATATTTTCTTAAGAAGAAATCTGAAGTCTTTGACAGGTTTAAATAATTTAAGGCTCTGGTGGAAAATCAAACAGAGAAGAAGATAAAGGTGTTGAGGACAGATAATGGTGGAGAATTTTGCAGCAAGGAATTTGAAGAATTTTGTAAGAAGTGTGGTATAGCACGGCAGAAGACTACTCCATATACACCTCAGCAAAATGGAGTAGCAGAAAGAATGAACAAGATGTTGATGGAAAGGGCAAGAAGCATGCTCAGTGGTGCCGGGTTAGGACAAGAATTCAGGGCAGAGGCGGTGGATACTGCATGTTACCTGATCAACAGATCACCTTCATCAGCGTTGGAGGATAAGACTCCACAAGAAGTATGGACTGGGAAGAAACCCTCTCTTTCACATCTAAGGGTATTTGGATGTGATGCATATGTACATGTTCCAGAGGAGAAACGAACCACGTTGGATAGTAAATCTGAAAAGTGCATCTTTATTGGGTATAAGGATGGTTTAAAGGGTTATAAGCTTTGGAACCTAGTCACACGGAAAGTTGTGTACAGCCGAGATGTGTTGTTCAGAGAGGTAAAAGATGTTATTCAACATGAAGTCCAACCAAAGGAACCTGAGAAGATAGAGTTTGAGCCAAAGGAGGAAGAATCAAACTCTGCAGCAAAGGAGGAATCAGAGGATGAAGAGCCACAAACTCTGGCTGTGAGAAGATCAGTTCAAATTTTGCTTTGTCTGTTACTGATAATGATCCCAGAACTGTGAAGGAAGCAGTGGATTCAGAGGATGGAAAACTCTGGAAAGAGGCCATGGTCGATGAAATGGCATCTTTGCACAAAAATGAGGCTTGGGATCTCGTGGAGTTGCCGGTTGGAAGGAAACCCATTGGCAGCAAATGGGTGTTCAAGAAGAAGACAAATGCAGAAGGAAAGGTGGAGAAGTACAAAGCTCGGTTAGTAGCAAAAGGTTATTCCTAGGTGCTGGGAATTGATTTTGGTGATATTTTTTCTCCTATTGCCAAGGTAACTTCTATTAGATTACTTTTATCTGTTGTTGTTGCTTTTAATTTTGAGGTAGAACAGATGGATGTGAAGACAACATTTCTTCACGGGGATTTGGAAGAGGAAATCTATATGAAGCAACCTGAAGGCTTTGCGGTGAAGGGTAAGAAAGAACTGGTATGCAAGTTAAAAAAGTCTCTGTATGGGTTAAAACAATCACCAAGGATGTCGTATCAGAAATTTGATACATTTATACAGGGACTTGGCTTCACCAGAAGCAAAGCAGATCATTGTGTGTATTTTAGATTAATTGGTGACCGTATTATTTATCTGGTCTTGTATGTGGATGATATGTTGCTGGTTGGAAATGACAAAGAAATTATCCAGGATTTGAAGACCCAATTGACCTCCAAATTCGACATGAAAGATCTTGGTGCTGCAAACTATATTTTGGGCATGGAAATTAAAAGAGATCGGTCAAAGAGGAAGCTCTAGTTAAACCAGAGGAAGTATGTTGAGACAATACTCCAGAGGTTTAATATGCAGGATAGTAAACCGGTGAAGGTTCATATTCCTGTAGGTGTGAGGTTATCTGCTGAACAGTGTCCCAAGACACAAGAAGAGGAAGAGGACATGTCCCGTGTTCCATATGCAAGTGCAGTGGGTAGCATAATGTATGAAATGGTCTGTACTAGACCAGACATTGCACATGCAGTGGGAGTATTGAGCAGGTTTATGTCAAAACCTGGGAAGCAGCACTGGACAGCAGTGAAGCGGGTTTTCAGGTATTTGCGTGGCACTAGTGATTATGGTTTGTGCTACCAAGGAAGACTAAGATTGGACAGAGTTTTGGATATTCATGGCTTTGTTGATGCAGACTAGGCTAGAGATCTGGATCAGAGAAGATCTACAAGTGGGTATGTGTTTAACCTATTTGGAGGTGCAGTTAGTTGGATGAGTAAGAAACAATCTGTAGTGGCACTATCAACTACAGAGGCAGAATACATGGCAGCCACTCATGCAAGCAAGGAAGCAGTTTGGTTGCAGAGATTGTGTTCAAGTATGGGGTTAGTACAGGGAGCTATAAGAATAGATTGTGAAAGCCAAAGTGCAATTTTCTTGGCAAAGAACCCTGCTTATCATTCAAAGACAAAGCACATTGATGTTCAATATCACTTTGTGAGGGATATGATAGAAGACAGAAAGGTGTTGCTGGTAAAGGTGGACACTTTGAAGAATACTACAGATGCATTGACAAAATCTGTGAGCTCTGAGAAGTTCTCTTGGTGTAGAGAAGCAATGGGAATCAGGGCTGAAAAATGACTAAGCTCTCCTGTGGCCCCCTGTGGAAAGAAAACAACAAGTGGGAGATTGTTGGGTTGTGTTATATTCTTTCCACGTAGTTAATAGGGGGTTTGAAGGGCACCTGTAACCCCACTTTATGGGGTTCGGGGCAGCGCCTCGGAAAATTTTGGTTTTGGACCACATGTTAGGTTGGGCAGACCCACCTATGGTTTTGTGCATGATTTTCGCACATGTTTTTTAGATGCGATGGTTTTCGGTCCATGGTATTGGATGCTTCGGCATGTATAAATATGTATTGTAACATTGAAAGGAACATAATGAAAAATCAAGCTGGTATTGGGTTATGCTCTCGCATTGTTTATTTTCTTTGTTTAAGAATTCGTATGCAGGTAATTTCTGTATATGGTTAATTCGTATGTAGTTGGTGTTTGCATTGTTGTTCAATCAAATTAGTGTGTATAAGTTGTCCTTTTAAATAGAACCCTCAACTGGTGCACCATTATTTTTATTTTATTGAGCTATTGCCTTTATAGGCTTATGAACATGAAGATAGCAAGTAAAAATAATCCAAATTCCAACCCTGCCCCAGATTCCTTGCAAAATAAAGTTAACTCTACACCTACCATATGGTGAACCATTATATTAAAGGTGAAATGATTGTTTCAACTATGGACTATTGCGTCATAACCCAATGAGAATATTATTCCTAAATATGTCTCATGATTCTATGTTTACTTTGTTTAATAAAACATAATGAATAATGGAATTGCGAGTGTCACATGATTTAGAAATAGTGTTTTAGAATAGTAGAGAATAAAATTCCCAATAAAATATCAAACAATTTATTTACTCACGTTTTATCCAATAATCAGTTTTAGTATTCCAACATCTCTTTTAACATTTTTAAGTAGTAATTCCACATTTCAAAATATCAACATATATTTTTCCATAAAATAAAAATGCTCTAATTCCAATCCAACCTAAAACCTAAAGTAATTATCTCAAAAATAAATGTTTATCTTATTGACCTAGACTTTCATTCAAAAGCCCATTTTATTCTAACAATATTTAAATATCTAAAATCGGCAATAAAAAATTTAACCCAACAATTTCATTCGAAAGCCTATTGATATTTACGCCTTATCTCCTTCTCCTCTTCCGGTGTAAAATCATTTGCAATGTTGAGCTCCCTACGGACATTCTCACATGTTTCCAAACGAATACATATGTCCGCCATGCGTTTACAAGCCAAATCCACAAGACTTCTGATATCCAGATAGTGGGCAGCACATGCAATGTCAAACAGAGTTAAACGATCAACATTGAAGAAGTCGATGTCCCACTGGTCGACGTCGTCTATTGTTTCTATTGGACGAGGTGGGTGATGTACATGATATTCACAATATTTGATAACCATCACCAGGATTTCACTGTAAACATTGGGCAGAGGTATGAGATGGTGGGTGCCCATGTCCTCCATTACCTTCCTTATAACACCTGACTGTAATGCCACCGCCTTCTCCACCTCGTATGTTTTACCGTCCGCGCTCTGCAACCTCACCATCACCACCGCATTGCATTCGGCCTCTGCGTTTCTCTTCTTTGACGACTTCGCGGCCATCTCAGTGCATTCCTCTGCGTTTCTCTTCCTTGACAACTCCGCGGCCATTGCAGACGATGGACGAACAAAGAACGTGAACTCAAATACGTGGATGGACTAACGAAGAATGTGAACTCAAATACGTGGATGGACTAACGAAGAACTTGAACTCAGATACGTGAAGTGAGGATTGATCTTCTTTCTTTCTTTGAGAATACTTGAAATTTCTTTCTATATATATAGAATGTTAGATAGGCCGAGCAAATATTCTTACGGGGCCGACAAGTTATATGGTTGGCTTCATATTACATCGTGTCAAAAATCGTGAAGCAAAATTATATATTTTAAAATTATCTTGAAATGGGATTCCTTTATAATCATGGCCGTTTAATTTTCTATTTAGCACTTTATAGATATGTTTGAGGCCGATCATTTTGCGAGTTAGTTTGCTGGTCAAATCCAACTCAAAATTACAAAATTAATTTTATGCGATTATTTACTAATGTAATAGATTTATATTATAATTATTTTGGATAATTTTAATATAAAATAAAAATAATATCAGTAATTTATATTAATTATTATAATTTATTCAAAATAGATATAAATTTAGATTTTGATACCAGTTTAGATATTTCTTAATTTTGGATGTACAGCTGGTAGAAAAGGACTAAAGATCTTTTTACTTGAAAACTTATTTTAATCGTTATTGAGACATTGGGTAGATTAGTTAATATGGATTTACATGGTTCTAATTATAATTATAATTATAATTAATAATTAATAATTATTTTTTAATTTTAATCTTTTAATTTTTTTTTATAAAATTTGGGAGTCAAAATGTTTAGAGAACATTGTATTATATTACAATATGTTTACTATAATAGCCCGCCTATATCCATCTTAACTCAACATCTACCAAGCACTGGAGAGGGGTCAAATATTTTTAAACCAATCATATTCCACATGAATAACATGGGTCAATACCACGAGTTCTTATACCATGGGTCAATACAATGAAGCTATTATTATTTTAATGCTATTTTTTTATTATTATTTTTTATTTAACGTATGGTTATTTTTATATTCAGGGTTACACAAGACATTACATTACAACATCTCTACCATACTAGGTTGGACAACACCTCTCGGCTAAATAAAATGGATTTTTGGTGGTAATCTACTTTTGAATGTACAAAAATGGAATGCATATATAGATTTTACACCCTGAAAAACATTTAGGCACCTGTTCTTTATGTATGACTTTTTGTAGTTTATGGTTGGAATTGGCGAAACAAAAGTGTGGCCAAATCTTGATTTTGGTTTTTTTATTACATATATGAATTCAACACCCTCAAAACCCCGAGGTAACTTCAATATGAATTCAATACCCTCAAAACCTAACGGACACTTCAATTGTGAATGGTTCACCTAGTGATTGTTGCCAAATCTTGCTTTGTGTTTATTAAACTGGTTTTTTTACTACATATATGAATTCAACGTGGAGAACTTCAATATGAATTCAACACTGTCAAAACCCTAGAGGAACTTCAATTTTGTGAATAGTTGGCCTAGTGATTTCAATGAATCCCGGCTGGATTCTAGAGAAATTAGATTGGAAAACAAACCGGAAAACTCTCCAAAAAGTCACACTAAAGACTACTCCCAAAAATTTATACTATATTTAAAAAAAAAATTGACCATAAAATGTTCCAAAAAATACCATTCCATTTATTAATTAGACTATTAACTTAATTCATAATCTTGATAAAATATCTCATAATCTTTAATTATTAATTCTTGGTTTATTTATTTATAATTTTTTAATTTCACTTATAAATTGAGTTGGAGTATGTCATATACATGATTTATTATTGTATTTTCATTTATTAAATCATTAATCATGATGATGATGATGCTTGTTAACGTCGAGCCTCCTATAATCCTTTTCTCGGTGCTATAGTTCCATTTGAGCTCATGTTGAATGATAATAACTAAATATCTATATGACAAAAGCTTCTCCAAGTAATTGTTATCATAGGTGAAATTGTCATAGTTTTTCCTTTTGGATTTAATTATCATGACTTTAGACTTGTCAGTATTAGCTACTTGTTGAGATCATCAGGGCTTTTGGCAAGACGAATGATATCATTAGCATAATGGAGATAACAATGACTATACCAGCGAGACCGGGTCCATCACATGCCATATATTCTAAATATTCTTCTATCTTATCAATGTAAATTCCAAAAAGGGAAGGGAATATGGGAAATCCTTTCTTAACTCTGATATTCAATTTAATCACTCCAGACCAACCATCAACGGTCTTACACTTAGCAATAAAATTCTCATATAACCTAGTTACAAGAACTCTCAACTTAATAGGAATCATTATCTCTTCAAGCCTTTTCCATAACTTCTCACAAGGGATGGTGTCGAAAGATTTTCTAAAGTCAACAAAAAAACATAAGAGATCTGTTTTACTATTACAACACTCTTGCACAATGGTCCTAAGAGTGGCTAAAATGTGGCTAATCATGAGAGTCCTCACAATCTTACAATCATTATCATACCAACGGTTGAAAGTTCTATCATTATTTTTATAAGATACCTTGGTAGAGAATTTGTTAATGGTAGTGGAGAGGGTTGTAGTAAAAGGCGTAGTCTAACTTATACATGAAAAAGACTTTTTCACTGGAATCCAACAAAATAATTTCAAGAAAGAATGTGTTTTTTATTGTTTAAAATGCATTTTTTAATGCATAAATGGATTTAGCAGCCTAAAAATACCTTGGGGACTAGAATTCTACATATTAAACCACTTAGGCTCAAGTTTTTAAAAATATCTACCATATTTTGATTAAAATTAACAAGATTAAATGTTGTGAAAAGGGCCATTTCATTTATAAGTTAGACTATGTTGTAGTAACGTTGTGGTCGATGTAATCATTGTTATCATTGTATATAGTTATATCTTATATTAATTATTTAAATGAACGACACACATAATTTGTCTAATAGATTTATTAGTATGTTAAATTTTGATGGTGAAATTTCTGTAACCTACATTAATACAAGTTATTTTTTATTAATGTTAACTGATTTTTAAAATATTATAAAATTATGAATTTTTAAAATTTCATTAAATTAAATATTATATATAAATATCACTTTATTCTATAACTTACTAAAACATTTATTTATAGTCACTAAATTTGATTGTGTAAAAGTAGCTTTTGGAAAATGTTTATTGACATTGGTTTTGTACTTCAATTTATTTAACATATTATTAATTTTTGCGATAACTTGTTGGGACACCATTGCGACAACTCACTGGGTCATCGTTGCCACACCTCTTTGGGTCATTTTTACAGCAACTCCTTCGATCACAAAATGGTAAATAAAGTCAAATGGGAAAAAAACATTTCCTTTCTCATGCAAGACCCTAAAGAAAATATCATCATTTCTAGAAAAGATTTAGATTCGTCTAAAGTACATAGAAATAACATGGATATTGATAAAATTGTAAAGATCCCTTCACATATAGTTCTATAACTTATTAGAGGACATGAAATGAACCCAAATGCTCCATGTCCTTTCACCCAAGTACAAAATGAATTCCAAGATCAAGGCCTACTACTTCCCTGCAATATGAAGTGTGGAGTTTGATAAAATTGTAAATATCCCTTCACATATAGTTCTATAATTTATTAGAGGATATCAAATGAACCCAAATGCTCCATGTCCTTTCACCCAAGTACAAAATGAATTCCAAGATCAAGGCCTACTACATCCTTGCGATATGAAGTGTATTCTTTTTAGAGATGCATTGTTTAAATGTTGGTATTAACATTGCTCGGTCATTTTTCATATGTATTGACCTTTCAAACATTTTTATGAAACTATGGTTGTTCATATGACCCCAAGGATAGAAGAGGAAAAAATGAAATGAAGCGAAGATCTTCATTTGTGAAAAAGAGGATTTGTGAATGCCATTTCATTATAAAAGTTATTGTTTGAATCCTCAACATAGCGATAATAAAATATAACATGTACGAGCATGAAGATATCCAAGGATGGCCTTGTCATGTCCAACATGACACTTCAGGTGATGCTAGGTCCCTACATCAACCAAAGCTATCAAGGGACATGGTTTCTTATGTAGAGAGTTGTTTCCTCTTGCAAGTGTCGATTGACTCATTTTGTAAAATGCATGTTAAAAAATATGTTGACATGGATTGCAAAACTCAAGTAGGGATTTACTTTTCTGTAGGAAGGACGTTGTTAACATATATAATCATCTAAGAAATGGAAAGTATTAATTGTATAAGAAGGATGAAATGTGTGTGAACCTTTGGAATAAACTCACCAAGATTATTTTTCTTTTATCAAAAGGTCAATGGTGGAGAGATCCCTTCTATAGTTTGAATTCATATGAAGTGCGTGTTGGAGACCATGGTGAAGCTATCGAATAATAACTTAATAGCCATGGCTTTAACATTTAGCACAAATAAACAAGGGGTGAGTATATCAAGAATGATTTATCTAGTTGATGAGGCCCAGAAATGGGTAATTATATAGGCTCATTTTGCCTCCTAACTCAACTTAATCCACCATTCTCATTAGTTTATTGCATGTTTTTTATTATATTTATGCTAGTCGAGTAAATTGGGTTAGTCATTATGCCATGAAGTCTAATGTGTGCTTTATGCAGATTTTTGGTCAATTTTGAGACAAAATCAAAGGATTAATGAGCATTTGGCAGCCAATATTTGAGGAAAACAAGGGAGAGGATTTGTAGGGGCTGTCCCCTTCATTTATGACCCCTTACCTCGAATCCTCCATCAGAAACTCAGAGCACAAGAAGCCACATTATTGCATCCAAGGGGTAGTCGAGCAAGCAAAGAAGGACTGTTGTTTATCTTTAGTTTTGAGAAGCCGAGCCCCTTGATTTCAGGAGAACTGTTGGGGGAATACATTTGTATAAATAAGGGGGCTTAGAGCCTCAATAGGTTAGGTAGTTATTAGTCAAATTTTTGCACTTTTGTGCAACTCTTGTTTAGCTCATTTTCAAGCTTTATTTTTGTGGACAGTTCATGTAATGTGACTATTATTTCTAATAATGAAGATGACATATTTCCTGAGCCAGTACTAATCTCTTTCAAAGGGCTGAAGCTCTTGGGTTAGGGCCCAACCCAAGCTACCCACCATCTCTTTCCTTTTACTTATATGTTTTTACTTTAGTTCACAAGTTAATTTCTGTTACATAGATTCATTTTACCTTGTTTAAAATAGGTTGCTTTTGATGGTTTGCATAGCTGCTTTTGTTTTAGTTGCTGAAGTAGGTTAATACAATGATAGATTAAGATTCAAAAAGGTCAACAACAGGCCTTGATCTCCTTTCTCCCTTCCTGGGATCATGATTTGAGGTCATGGCACCATTGTTGCCACCAAAAACATAGTTTTGCTCTTCCATGCAATTTCTAGTGTGATGACTTGATTTGAAAGTTAAATGTGTTGCTTCAGATTCAGTTTTCCAAGATCATTTCCTATTTTTACAATAGATCTCTTTGCATGCTTTTCTGTTCAAAGGTTATTGTTCAGCTCTTTCTATTTCTAGGTCAAAATTAGGTCACTTAGATATATTTCCATTTTCATGGTATAACTTGTCCTTTCTTTGCTCAGTTTCGGTAAGTAGATGTGAAGATCTCTTGTAGGACATCTCAGCTCACCATACATCGATAAAGTAGCCATCATTAGCTCATTTCTCATAGATTTCCCAAGTCATTCGCAACATTTCACCAATCTGCCCTAATTTCTGCATTTTTTCCATAAGCTTCCCTCTCACCATTTGAACAAATCCAACCATCATTTTTCTTTATTGATCTTCCTTGACAAGCTCCAGACACCTTAACACACCCCTATAGTCTTCAATTACCCTTTCCCACCATTTCTTCACCTTCAAAACCTCCAAAAATAACTCTCGTCATCCTCCTGTAGATCCCCTGTAGCCTCTTGTAGAACTTCCTGTAAGTGATTTTTTGAAATCTGATTGCAAGGGAAGTCTTCAGAAGGGTGCTAGAGGCTTCTTAGGACTCCTCCACACCTTCCTACACCTCTGCAAAAACTAGATCCACCCTCCATCGCCACCAAACCTCTGCCACAATCACAAACAAAAATATTACAAGCATAATAATTTCACATAAAAACACTCAAAAACCCAAAAAGATGTTTTCTTCTCATTTCCTTTCAGAAGTAGCTTGAATAGATGCAATTTACCTTTTCAGTAGTCAATGGCACTCATTTCATCAATTTTCATCTCTTTTCCTGCAAAAGTAGGGTTAGTTAGAAAAATTAGGGTTTGCGTTACATATCAGTCTTCTTTCTTTTTCTACAAATAGAATAGTCTCTATAGAGTTAGATTTCTTTCATCACAGTTGAAAGCTTCTTCTTGAAACTCATGGAAGTTAGGTTGAGCTCCTAGTGATCTTGCGCCAGCTGACCAAGTGATAGCCTGCAGTAAGAGCTAGTACTTGTGCATACAACATCGTCGCTTCCAAGTTTGTTACGAACTACCGGGTTGATAAAAGTAAAGTAGGAAGTCCCAGGACTTACAACATTATTTCTGCAATACTGGCGCTCACCACGTTTTGGTGCCGTTGCCGAGGAAGTGTCAGAGTATTTTGTGATTACTGCTTTCTTCCATTTTCTACTACAACATTCTGCTAAGTAGTTTATTTCAGCAAAAGTAGAGTAGTTATTTCATTTCAATTCTGCAATTTCAATTCTGCAAAAGTAGATTAGGCATTTCCCTGCTTTCATTTCAACTCTGCAATTTTCATTTCAGCAAAAGTAGATTAGTCCTTTCAATTCTACAATTTCCATTTTAGCAAAAGTATATTAGTCATTTCCCTGCTTTCATTTCAATTCAGCAATTTCCATTTCAGCAAAAGTATATTAGTCATTTCCTTGCTTTCATTTCAATTCTGCAATTTCCATTCTAGCAGAAGTAGATTAGTCATTTCCTTGCTTTCATTTCAATTCTGCCATTTCATTTCGGCAAGTTCATTTCAATAGTTGCAAGTTGTTTGTTCAATCAATTTCAGTTTTGCAGGTACAAGCAGAAGAAAAAGCAAAAACCACCCAAAAAGAGATTCCCTTTCATGCCTCATAGGAATAGAGATAATTCTGGGAAATTCCTACCCAACACCCCCACCACATCACAAAGCCACCCTTCTCTCTTCTTCGGTGGCAGTGATCCGGAAGAACCTATAGGTGAACAACCAGAGATATATGAAGATTCTATAGTAGAAGAAGAGGAAGAAACCATCCCTCTGGATACAATAGCTGAAAAACAGAAATGTTAGGGGGAATGGAGAAAGAGTAAAGGGTACCTTTCCCATCTGAGAGACCAATGGGGACACTAAAATGAAGAACATAAGCCCTTCAGACCTACTTCACTTCCACAGGTTGACTACCGAAGATCCTGATACCCTTTTGTTTGAATTTGTTGTTATCTATCAAACCTATGACTATGCAGAAGATGAGCAGAAGTTGAAACTATTTCCTTCTACCCTCAAGGATGCAACATTGCACTGGTTCATGGGGTTACCTAGCAACAACATCACAACTTGGGCTCAAATGCAGCAAGCCTTTAATAACAAATACCGGGACTACTATAGGTCAAAAGATACCAAGGAAGAAATATTCTGAATGACCATGGGAAGTGATGAATCCTTGGAAGATTATGAAGAGAGGTTTTAGCTCAGTTATAAAAGGGCCAGGTGCACCCTTGACCACGAATCTCTGAAGTTGGTCCTGCTTAGAGGAGTCCCGAAAGACCTTCTAGACACCCTCCATTTACTGGCTAGGGGGGACATCTACCAACTACCTTATGAAGACATAAAGACAGTTTTTAGGAACCATTCTAGGGCAGCCAGAGAGAGAGGTAGGGGGAGTCAACCCATAGCCAGTACCTCCTCATCCAATTCATCCCTTAAAGGAGAATTTGGAAATATGCGGAAGATTTCAAGCGCGAGATGATGCAGACTCTTGCCATGCAAATGGATACCTTGCATATCAAAAGGAAACAAGAGGAAGAAGAAAGGGCTTTGGCCATTTTTTTCCCTAGGTGCACTAGAAGGCATCCTAGGAATAAATGTCCATTGAACTCTATAGAAGTGTGTTCAGTCTGTGAAGAAGATCATCCTACAAATAAGTGCCCTTCCTTGCCCAGACTTAAAGCTATATACCAGGGGGCCGAAGGAGCCACTGAACCACTCTATTTCATGAGCCAAAGTAGGCCACATGGACCTAGACCTTACCAGCAGGGAATTCAAGGGACATCCCAGTCATATTACAACCCCAATCAAGCCACTTCCATGCCTTCTTGGGGCCCCCCTGCTCATCCTTCCTGGTCCACAGCCCCTCCTTTGTCATATCCACCTCAATATCATGCTCAACCAACTACTCATTCATTCCAGTCCTATGCTCAGCCACAACCTTAGTGGAATACACCTCATCAAGGGTGGAGGCCCCAGTACAACACTCCTCCTGCTCTTTTGCCTCCACCACCTGCTCAATTGCAACCATTGCCTCCTACTCCACCAAGGCAACCCCAAATGCCTGCTCAACCAAACCTGAACCCAAATAACAGACAGGCTCAACAAGTATATAGTGGGGAACTGACATGCCCAACTTATGCTGTGGAGATTCAGGAGATTAACCTACAATTTGGGAAGGTTCTCCCAGATAACCAGCCTCCCCCTAAGGAGGATGAGGAAGATAAAGAGGAAAGTGAACCAAAAGCAATTCCACCTTTCCCTGAGAGATTATCTGGGACAACACAGCCTACCCTAGAAGAAACTGAACTTCTGGGAGAATTGAAACAACTATGTGTTAAGATACCACTTCTCCAAGCCATAAAGGATGTGCCTATATACAACAAAATGATCAAAGAGAAGTGTTTCAGGCATCCAAGCAAGCGCAGGAGAGATGCCCCAGCCATCAATGTCATAGGAAAATTGTCTGACCTAATGCTAGGGTAGGTTATTTGTCCGAAGTATATAGACCCTAGAAGCCCAGTATTTTATGTTCACATTAATGGCACCATGATTCCCCATACCTTGATTGATCTGGGGGCTGCTATTAATGTGATGACAAAGGACACCATGCTCAAGCTCAACCTTTAGGGCTCCCTAAGAAAGACCATAACAATACTACAGTTAGTAGACCACTCCTCCGTGACCCTTGAAGCGATTGTGGAAGATGTCATGGTCTCTATCAACTCTTGGGAGTACCCTACTGATTTCCCAGTTCTCCAGTCGAAAGAAAAGCTCACTGGGTATCCTCTCATTCTAGGAAGAACCTGGTTGGCTACTGTAGATACCTACATCAGTTGTCGAGCCGGGAACATGACAATCAAGAATGGACATATGTCCAAGCAACTAGTCCTATACCCTCCCACCCAACCGTTGTTAGAACATGATCTACCTCTCTGGTTGGAGGATGAGGATGAAGATGAAGTCTATTCTACACTACTATACGCAGTAGAAGCTACCATGGGGGAGGAACCACAAACTGAGGATGATATCATTGAAGACTTAATTCAAAATCCACCCCCCAGAATGTTGCCATTAGAAGAGCTAGTGAAAGAAACCCAAGACAATCATTTAGTTGATCTCTGTTTGGCTGACCCGACCTCTCTCCGATTCAAAAATATAGAGTTCGGCCCTGAAAGAACATTAAAAATCAATTCAATCCTATCCAACTCTCAGGAGAAGGAACTATGTGGTTTACTGAAAAAACATTTAGATGCCTTCACTTGGAACTATAAGGAGATGAGGGGAGTGCACCCTTCAGTTTGTACTCATCACATTTACATTAAGGAAAATTGCAAACCAGTCAGACAACCCCAAAGGAGGATGAATCCAGCCCTTAAATACATTGTCAAGGAAGAATTGCAAAAGCTATTGGATGCAGGATTCATCTACCCCATCTCCGATAGTGAATGGGTCTCTCCTTTGGTGTTGGTGCCAAAGAAAAATGGTAAGTGGAGAATCTTTGTCGATTATTAGGAACTAAACAAAGCCACTAAAAAAGACCATTTTCCTTTGCCCTTCATAGATCAGGTGTTAGATGGTCTGGCAGGGAAAAAGTTTTTCTCCTTCTTAGATGGGTTCAACAGGTACAATCAGATCCAAATCAGCCTCGAAGACCAAGATAAGACCACTTTCACTTGCCTTTGGGGTACCTTTGCATATCGAGTCCTTCCTTTTGGTTTTTGCAATGCTCTTGCCACTTTCCAAAGAGTCGTATTGAGTATCTTTTCTGAACTGGTTCATGATGCAGTGGATATATATATGGACGATTTTACTCCTTATGGTTCTAACTTCCAGGAAGCTCTATCTAACCTAGGAAAGGTTTTGGACAAGTGTATTGAAATGAACCTGTCCCTTAGTCCAGAAAAATGTGAGTTCTTGATGACTGAAGGGACTGTGCTAGGTCATGCAATATCTCAGCAAGGATTGCAGGTGGACCCCAACAAAATAGCCATTACCCAGAAGGTCCCACCTCCTCAAAAGGTGAGGGATGTCCAAAGTTTCTTGGGTTTAGCAGGATATTATAGAAGATTCATTAAAGATTTCAGTAAGCTAGCCTCACCATTATTTGGCCTTTTGGGAAAAGATGTCAAGTTCATGTCGACTGACAATTGTCAGGAAGCCTTAGATACCTTGAAAAATAAACTGGTGACCGCCCCAATTTTGATACGTCCAAACTAGGCCCTACCTTTCCACATTCACACAGATGCGTCGAATAAAGCAATAGGGGTAGCCTTAGGGAAAATTGATGAAAAGTTACCTTATGCCATATACGTTATAAGTAAGAATTTGTCAAAGGCAGAATTAAACTACACGGTGAGCGAGAAAGAACTCCTAGCTATTGTCCATTCCTTAAATAAATTCAGACATTACATTACAAGCTATGAGACCTTTGTACACACTGATCATGCTGAAATTAGGGACTTAATGAATAAACTAGATGTGAATGCTCATATTATTAAATGGTTGCTCTTATTACAGCAGTTTGATTTAACCATTATTGATAAACCTGGTAAGGAAAATGTTGTTGCTAACTTTTTGTCTAGACTAAATCTACCTGCAGGTGAAGAAGGAATGGTGGATGATCAAATGCTGGATGAAAACCTATTCACTATCTCAGTACTCTCCCCATGGTTTACTGATATATCGAATTACTTGGTTTCAACACAGTTCCCACCACACCTGTCCTCCAAAGAGAAGAGCAAGATCGTGAGGAAAGGCACCCCTTTCACTTAGATTAGGGGCAATCTCTTCAAAATTTTCCTAGATTAGATTCTGAGAAGATGTGTTAGGGAGGAGGAAGTCTTTGACATCCTCATGACCTGTCATGATTGGCCTTGTGGAGGACATTTTTTAGCAAAGAGGACTGTCTTCAAAATTCCACAAGTAGGTTACTATTAGCCCACTCTTCATCAAGATGTGAGGAGGTATATCAGCCAATGTGATCGATGTCAGTCGATGGGGAAACCTACTCCAAAGGATGAGATGCCCTTGCAGCCTCAAGTGACTCTCGAGCCATTTGAGAAGTGGGGCATGGACTTTATTGGTCCTATCAACCCTCCTTCAAACTAGAAATAATACATCATTTTGTGCACCGATTATCTAACACAATGGGCAAAGACAATGGTAATCAAGGAAGCAATCGAAGAGAAAGTAGCTGAGTTTTTGAGGGAGAACATATTCTATAAGTTCGGATATCCAAGAGAATTAGTCACAGATCAAGGAAGTCAGTTCACCTCCAAACTGATTGAAGACTTGCTCACACATCACAGAATCAAGCACAAGACTTCCACCCCCTACCATCCACAAGCCAATAGACATGTGGAAGTCACCAACAGAGTCCTAGAAGGAATTTTGACCAATGTAGTGAGCAACAACAGAAAAGATTGGGTAGATCGACTGTCTGAGGTCACCTAGGCCTACAACACCACATGGAAGACCACCAATGGATTCACACCCTATGAATTGGTCTATGGGAAGAAGGCTCTGCTGTCAATAGAGTTTGAATACCATACACTAAGGATGGTGGCACAACGGAATCTAGATCTCAGCCATGCACAAAGGGAAAGGCTACTCTAACTTAAGGATTGGATGATTAGAGAATGCAGGCCCTCCTCCACATAGAAGTAATCCAACTGCAAAGGAAAATATGGCACGACAAAAGCATCAAGGAGAAACAATTTCAAGAAGGAGATTGGGCACTGATGTATGACTCAAGGTATAAAGATTTCAAAGGTAAGCTGCGGACCATACATCATAGAAATATGCAATGACAATGGCTTTGTTTTGATCAGGACTATTGATGAGGAAGCCATCCCCATGCTTGTCAATGGGCATAGGTTGAAAATGTACAAGAAACCCCTCTCCAAGCAATAATTCGTTGAAGAATTGAGTAAAATAGTATTGGTAGTGGAGCAGGCCTCTGCCTCCACTTCAACCACTCACTAAAAAAAAAGATCAAAAAATAATAATAAGGATTCAAGTGAAAACCTCTTTGAGGCGCTTGAGTCCCATCCTTGGGGCTGGAAACCTCTCTTGAGGCAGCTCAGTAAAAAAAAAAAAAAAAAAAAGAGAGAAAAACAAAAAGCAAAAAAGCAAAAATGAGAAGAATAAAGATCCCTGGGTGAAAACCTGCCCTTCGAGGCACCCAGGGTAGGCAAGTAGGGTGAAAACCTCCTGGAGGAACCCTAGCTGTCTCTAAAAAAAAAAAGAGAAACAAAAAAATTAACTTCTTTTAAATGTATTGCAGGTTGCAGGAGGGCCACAAAAGAAAAAGGGACATGGCCCAAGCCGATTACACCTATGATAGCCCCTTCTTCCATTGTTATTGTCTTTTTCCCAATCCCTGGTCTCACGTTTTCTGGAAACTGTGCATCCTACAGGAGGCTCTATGCATTCTACAAGAGGCTCCTGTAGAAATCACAAAGAGCTCGAAATCAAGTCAAGAAAAGGATCAAAGGGCTAGAAACTGGTCCAGAAGACCTGTGGACCCCCCTACCGCTATTCATCCTCATAACCCTCCATTCCATACTTGCACCACTACATTTCCACTCGCTTCTTTCTTCCCTTCACATAAAACGTAGAAATCCTGTTTCTTTTGGTTTTTTAGAAAAATAAAAAATAAACAAGCAACATCCTTAACTCTTACCTATTACCTACCAACTACTTTCCCCTGACTGTCAGAATCTTTCTCAGATTCCTCTGAGGTCCCTGCTCAAGCCTCAGCTAAACGTTTTAGAGGGAGAAGCAGCTATAGGAATTCCTGTAGGATTCTTGTAGCAACTGATCCCCTTAAAAGTAAACTCCAGAGGCAGGGTTAGTGCAGGCACAGATGTGTAGAATGCGCAAGGAGCCAGATCCTGATTGAAGATCACCTGCACAAGGTAGCTGAGCCACCAATCCAGAAGCCACGGGCGCCAGCAGCAGAAATCCATGGATAGAATGCCAAAGTCTAAGCATGCAACAACATGGTAGCACACAATTCTTGACTAACAGGTAAGTGACTAAACCCGTTCCTCTGTTGCATGGGTATAGTTTAAAAATTGCATGGACAAATGAGATGGTCAAGATTGAAATAGATCGGTGGCCAGCTAACTGGTCACCCTCGTCTAGATCAAACAAGCACTCCACAGGTGCACTTAGCATGTGTGTTTAGTCAACTCAAAAAAATCTCAAAATAGGTAGTGGAAGAATCCAACGGGAATGACAGAAATGATTGCGGCAGGCAACATAAAAGTTCCATGATGACACTGCAATGGAGACCAACGGTTCAAATGAGGGTAACATACCCTTCCTACCATCTCAGCTCATTACTGGAGAACTCTCCCGTAAGCTTAAGTATGCTACAGTCGACCGCCTTCACCACCTTTGTTCTCATTTGTGTTGATGTGCTCTCAACTGTAGCAACCTACCTACCACCTCTAGAGCCTCAAAACAGTCGAATTCTATCATTTTTAGGACCTACCCACTTATCGGGATCTATAGGAGCATTATCGGGCTCTATAGTAGCATTATCAGACTCTACAAGAGCGGAAACACAGTCCTGCAGGAGCCTTTCTACAAGAGGGCTACCGAGCAGCATCGTAGAGTAAAATCCAGGATTTTATGGAAAATTCGAGCTCAAAGAGGTAGGCTTCGTGTAGACCCTCTCTGCATTTTTGTGTCTACAAAGGGTGGTGGGATTCCAAGCGAGGTATTGAGTTGAAAAAGGAAGGAAAGTGAGAACAGAGTGTGCCTGTGTTTTTAAGAAATTATATATGCAATTTCTTGATTTTCCCTTTTCCCAAAATATTGTCTCTTTCTCCTCTATGGTATTCTCAAATGAAAAAGATGATGCAACTTTAGAAAAGTAAGCCTGAAAAAAGTGAATTTGTGTTGGCTAATCTGCTCATTTTGTAAGAAGAAAGACGCAGTCCTGTATGTTCTCTGTTTTTTAAGGTATTTTTTCCCTCAAACATACAGAGAAGTAATGTAAGTCTAGAGAACCAAGTTTGGAAGGAAGGAAAGTTGCAATTTGTTTTTGTTTAAAAGAAAAAACACGAAAACGCTCTCCCTGTTTCCTAAAAGAAAACATCAACTGTTCCTCTATTTTCGGTATTGAAGCTTGCTGCCTCCCTCTTCAACTGAAATATTCCAGCAGAATCTTAAACATCATGATAGGGGGTTTTATGAGGAAGGAGCCTCTGAATTCAACTAAGCTGCATGAACATCCAGAAGTGGTAGCCCTCTTTACTATGGAAAATTGGATGCCTTTCTTTGAAAGGTTTCATGGGTATGATGATGAAGTCACAGAGGAATTTGCATTGTCTTTAAAAACACACTCAAAACCCATGCCATTGTCAGTTTCAAGGGTCTAACCATAGAACTCACACCGAAATTCATCAGTACGGTCATGGAAGAGATTGGGCAAATGGAAAACAAGTTGAGAGAGATGGGCAAAGAATTAAGCACTGTAAGGCATATAGAAGGCATTATGAGATCACAATTGGAAGAAGAAAATGAAGGGTTAAAGAAGCAGTTGCAAGAGAGGGAACCCCAGGCAGAAAATGAGTTGTTAATCTTAAGAAGACATCAGCAGGAAAAGGACCCCCAGGAAGAAAGTGAGATATTAGTAAGACAACAACCAAGTATTGATCTTAAGAAGGCAGTTACAAGAAAGGGAAGCCCAATTAGCCTGCATGGCCAGCTGGGCTGTGGAAGCACTGCAATACAGACAGCCAACAAAATCATATGCAGTATACCTTAAAGATCAGTGGCTCCAATTCTAGATCCAGACCTTGGCCTAGAGGGGCACCATACCTTTTCAGGATTATAAGCAGTTCATGGATCTCTGTGACCACAGTTCAACAGAAGAAAAGGAAAAATTGGTAGAGTTTTATTTGCATAACATGGTCCTCACTGACATGAACCTATGGGACCCTAATTTTAGGTTAGGGGATTTACAGTTGATGGCCATGGCATCTTGGATGAGTCACGAGGACAAGAGAATACCAGAAATCCAAAAAATGATGGCAAAAGAGCAGAATGAACCTCTGATGATTAGAGCAAAACCATCAGACCTTATGGCTCTCATTAACGCACACTAGAAACTTGCAGCTAATCCTCCAAGCGCACCTAAGTACATCAATGAGCAAGCTCAGCTATTGTGCATTTTGAAGACATGGAAAGGTTGTTTGGGGAAGATTGCATCCATGCTTGCATAAGAAGTTGGAACACACTCCCCCACAGCCTATAGATTAGGGAGTACCACTCCCCAAATAGAATGATAGAAGCACTAAGAAGGGTGCCCTTGTATAAGCACTCTATGAAAAATCTGAAGGCCCATTGGATTGGTCTGAAGCTGAGTCCCCCACTGCTGCTAGGATTACTAGAAGGCACAAGGGAGGAAGAAGAAAGACAATGGTGGGAAGAGGTAGATGAAAAAGCTAGATTTCATGATAAGGAAGAGGATCTCATCTCTGAGGCATGGAATGTCACGGAGGCCATCAAGGCCATCAAGGATGAGGAGATGGATTAGTTGCTCAGAAGATGAGAAACACCTTCAGTAGGGCAGTAAGGATGAGCCCTAGAAATGGGTAGTTATATAGGTTCATTTTGCCTCCTAACTTAGCTTAATCCACCATTCTCATTATTTTATTGCATGTTTTTTATTATATTTATGCTAATAGAGCAAATTGGGTTAGTCATTATGCCATGAAGTCTAATGTGTGCTTTATGCATATTTTTGGTCAATTTTGAGACAAAATCAAAAGATTAATGAGAATTTGGTAGCCAATATTCGAGGAAAACAAGGGAGAGGATTTTTAGGGGGGTGTTCCCTTCATTTATGACCCCTTACCTAGAATCCTCCATCAAAAAATCAAATCACAAGCAACCACATTGGTGCATCCAAGGGGCAACCGAGCAAGTAAAGAAGGATTGTTGTTTATCTTCAGTTCTGGGAAGTCGAGCCCCTTGATTTTAGGAGGGTTGTTGGGGGACTCCATTTGTATAAATAAGGGGGCTTAGAGCCTCCGTAGGTTAGCCAGTTATTAGTCAAATTTTCGCACTTTTTTGCAACTCTTGCTTAGGTCATTTTTGAGCTTTCTTTTTGTGGACAGTTCATGTAATGTGACTATTATTTTTGATAACGAAGATGAAATATTTCATGAGCCAGTACTGATCTCTTTTAGAGGGCTGAAGCTCTTGGGTTAGGCCCAACCCAAGCTACCCAACACCTCTTGCTTTGTACTTATATGTTTTTACTTCAGTTCACAAGTTAATTTCTATTACATAGATTCATTTTACCTTGTTTAAAATATGCTGCTTTTGATGGTCTGCTTAGCTGCTTTTGTTTCAGTTGCTGAAGTAGGTTAATACAATGATATATTAAAATTCAAAAAGGTCAACAATAGGCCCTGATCTCCTTTCTCCATTCCTGGGATCATGATTTGGGGTCATGGCACCATTGCTACCACCAAAAACACAGTTTTGCTCTTCCATGCATTTTCTAGTGTGATGATTTGATGTGAAAGTTAAATGTGTTACTTTAGATTCAATTTTCCAAGATCATTTCCTATTTTTACAATATATGACTTTGCATGCTTTTCTGTTCAAAGGTGATTGTTCAGCATTTTCTGTTTCTAGGTCAGAAATTAGGTCACTTAGAGGTATTTCTGTTTTCATGGTACAACTAGTCCTTTCTTTGCTCAGTTTCGGTAAGTAGATGTGAAAATATCTTACAGGACATCTTAGCTCACCATAAATCCATAAAGCAGCTAGCATCAACTCATTTGTCACAGATTTCCCAAGTCATTTGCAACATTTCACCAATCTGCCCTAATTTCTGCATTTTTTCCATAAGCTTCCCTCTCGCCATTTGAACAAATCCAACCATCATTTTTCTTTCTTGATCTTCCTTGACAAGCTCCAGACACCTTAATGCACCCCTATATTATTCATCTACCCTTTCCCACCATTTCTCCACCTTAAAAACCTCCAAAAATAACTCTCAGCATCCTCATGTAGATCGTCCTGTAGATCCCCTGCAGCCTCCTGTAGAACTTCCTGTAAGTGATTTTTTGAAATCCGATTGCAAGGGAAGTCTTCAAAAGGGTGTCAGAGGCTTCTCAGGACTCCTCCACACCTTCCTACACCTCTGTAAAAACCAGATCCACCCTCCATCGCCACCAAACCTCTGCCACAATCACAAACAGATATATTACAAGCATAATAATTTCACATAAAAACACTCAAAAACCCAAAAAGATGTTTTCTTCTCATTTCCTTTCAAAATTAGCTTGAATAGATGCAATTTACCTTTTCAGTAGTCAATGGCACTCATTTCATCAATTTTCATCTCTTTTCCTGCAAAAGTAGGGTTAGTTGGAAAAATTAGGGTTTGCCAGGGTTTGCGTTACACTTCAGTCTTCTTTCTTTTTAAGAAAATAGAATAGTCTCTGTAGAGTTAGCTTTATTTCATCACAATTAAAAGCTTATTTTGGAAACTAATAGAAGTTGGCTTGAGCTCCTAGTGATCTTGCGCCAGCTGAGCAGGTGACAACCTGCAGTAAGAGCTAGTACTTGTGCATATAGCATCGTCACTTCCAAGTTTGTTACGGACTACCGGGTTGATAAATGTAAAGTAGGAAGTCCTAGGAGTTGCAGCATTATTGCTGCAATACTGGTGCTCACCACTAGTATAATAATTTGATTTTTAATAATTGATCATGATTAATGAGAAAAACTTGACTACATATGCTTTTTGAATGTGATAGTATCAGTTGTACACACTTGTGGTGTTTGATAAGAAACAAAGTGGGCTTCCCGTTGGATGGGTGGTGGAACCACGTAATAAATCACATGTGATTTCACTATGTTTGGAGTAGCTCATGCATAGGTGTCAACAAGTTGATTATAATTGGAAATTTAATGCCTTCACGGTTGATTATGCATTGGCTGAAATCAATGCTTTAAAATAATTTCAATCTTCTAATTTTATAGTATAACTTGTAGTTATTCTAAAAAGAACGCGTTTGAAATCAATTGAATGTGGTAGGAGAGTCACAAGATGCAATGTTATCTTGTGTGTTTCGCACGCATATCGAGCATGGCAAAAAAATTTCAATCAATCAACTAGAAGTATAGAAATAAAAAAAAGGAAGTCTAGTGATTTGGGATTGATTAGGATATATTGCTCTAGTGATGAAGTGAACATTTCTATTAATGTATTTTAAAAAAAATTGATAATGAGGAGAAGTTCCTAGACTATTTCCATTAGAATTTTGTTGTCGGTGAGAATATTTGTAAGTTGACATACTCTTCCTTACATTTCTATTTTTGTTTTTCACACATACAAAATATCTTCATTGACCCATCTTTTCTGCAATTATGGATGTGGGTAAAAGGCTATCGATATTTTCCCCATGCAAATCAAGAGAAAAAATGTTGTGGAGTCATGTCACTATTACATAAGGACAAACTTTCTATCTGATAGAAGAAATAAATGCCCTTGTAGGATGGATTGGTTGATATATATTCTTCTCACAAATGTTGAACCATGTTATCGATTTAAGGAAATTGTAACAAAGGAATGATATTTTCATAATTACAAGGAAGGCAACAATTTGAATTATTAATGGAAAAAAGAAAAGAAAAATCCAAGTGATTGAAGTCCTCATGATAAAATTTATCATGTTTTTTGGGTGTCAATCTAAACCTAATAAGAAATATCTTGTCCCTTGTCATTGCACAAATTTCATAACTTGTGATTTCCCATGGTCTATTCATGGCAACATCTGAAAGAATGCCACAAAGGTGGGTTGTTTTTGTTCCCATTCCATCACTTCTAACAAATTACTAAATCATCAAATCACAACTGATTCATACAATGACCCTCTTGAGATAAATGTAGAGGCATCGGATCTTCATGAAGATACAAACACAATTGGCATGGATAGTTTCCATGTTGATGTAAATGTTGAAGGACTTGAGTTGTCCAAAGAGGAGTTATTTGGCTACTTAGACATGCTTTGAAGCAACCTTCCTACTCCTTTGACCAAGACTGAGCAGTTGAGTGTTTTGGTTAAAAAAATGTTGGATGATACCAACAATATTTATATTATGGATTATGTATTCATATGTGGATTTAGTACTTTTGAGTCATATTTGAAGAGGAAGAAGAGTTTCTTGAGCCCTAAAAAGAGAAGAAACTAAAAGAAAACAAAATACAATATTGAAAATTGATTTGAATGTCGATGCACATGAAGATGAACCATTTGAGTTTGAACAACTCCACAAGCGAGGTCACCCTCTCTCCAACAATGCATGGTTTTCCAGTTTTGTTATGATATATTTGTTTTCAATTTTATTTTAATACTTATAAGTGTATTACATGCATTTAATGTATTATTGTTGTGTTGAATATGTTAATTATGTTTGATAGGTGGGGGGAGGCTATGTTTGTTGAATTGGGATTTTTTCCACAATTTTCATTAAGGTTAGTAAATAACTCCATGAATTTACATTCATTCTTCTAATACATTGATTATTTAGTATGTTATGGGAGATAGCTTTCATGGAACTGTTCCATCCTTGCTTTATTCTTGCATAAATTGGTATCTAATCATGAATCTGATATCTAAATTGGAGTAAAAGCAACACAATTGTAACAAAATTTACAACGGAAATGTAACAAAACATGTAAGACACAATTTTACTAGTATTTGATAACTGCTCAATGCTAATGGTGATATATTATTAGAAAATAATATATATCACAACATAAAAAATTATGTGTTTACTGACTATGATTTGCCACAACTGTGACAATGAGTGTTAGAAACGGTGAGCTAGTGTGTCAACAATGATGAGGGGGAGAACATCATCAATGATGAGGAGGAGAACATCAGCAACAGTGAGGGAGTGAATATCAGCAAGAACACATCAGTCACTATGAATTTCAGGATGAAGGGAACATTCATGAAGATTGTTTATACTATAATCACTATGTCTTGCATCACCAAAACAAAAATACCTTGTTGAATTTTGTTCCAACATTCAACCTCTTGTTTTTTTCCAGACTATATGACTTTTTATATACCATTTTTGGCAGCCACATCATTGGATAGTGAAAATTAAGTCCGATCAAGTTATCCCCACACTGTTCCATGTAATAAATATAGTTAGCAACCCTTGTTAAGGTTATATTTAAGTTTTGTTTGTGAAATGGATCTTTGTCTTAGGTTTGTTTTCCTGAGTGATCCCACCTTCCTTTACATCCTTCTTATGTGGAAGTATTCAATATTTGGATTTGGTCTGCGTAATATGAAATGCTATGCTACATATTCCTGGTGATAATATCTGCTTCCTCTAACAAATTGGCTCACTTTTTCTATTCTTCTATCACGTATAGAGGTATTTCATATTCTCCTCTAACCCACCAAATGCTCTTGGAATTTTGCTTAAAAATTTTAAGATCTTCCATCCAACTTGCCTAATTTCTCAAATAAGATACAAAGTACATCTCAATTGGATATACCCTACATAAGGGCTTGGATTCCATCTTTGATTAAAAGACAACAAAAAATTGTGTTGGTACAATTCACAAATAAATTATTTGTCTAGATTTGTACAGGCGTTGTATGCTTCTATGAATTCATTTGTACTATCAATCTCGAAAGGATTATTGGTTATCATAGCATTTCTCTTAAAGATTAGAAATATCTCCATTAATTACATGTTGCAAATGGTTGAAGTATCCCTGCAACTAAGTACATCATCAATTAACTTTACGAGTTGTTTCTTCTGATTTAACTTTGTTTATATATTCTTCGCAACTCTAGCGAAAGTCATGAATTATCTTTCTATGCTCTTGCAAAGTTATTAATTTTTCCTTATAAGAGGGTATACACGTGACTAATTTATCCTTTGTTGCTTTCACTAAAGGATCTGGTGCCTCCACCTAAAGAACCATTTCCTCTACCATCTTTTGTTTTGGTTTCTCATCCTTTGTTTGCATAACCATGTATTTTGGTAGTTCCTTGCCTTATTCCTCATCCTCTATGTGCACAATAGTGTCTTTGGTCGGTTTATCTCTAGTTCTTGATCCTTTATTTGCACAACAATGTCTTTGGTTAGTTTCGTCTTTGGTTCTTGATCCTTTGTTTGCACAACAATGTCTTTGGTCAGTTTCATCTCTAGTTCTTGCTCCTCTTTTTGCACAACAATGTCATGGATTTGTTTTCTTCCAAGGGGCATACTTTCTTGGACCCCAGGAGAAGGTATATTATGAAATGGGAGTCTGTAAATTGGGCCAAGCAATTTAATCTTTCAAAAGCTTCTTTTTATCTAAGCTCATCTATTAGGGTTTTAACTTTGTTTTGAAGTTGCCTATTTTTCATGTGGAGAACCCTATTCTTCCTTAACAACAAAACATACAGAGGAATATATGAAGGGGTAATTATTTTCTTAATGTGCTTCTTTTTCAATTCTGGTGTGGTTTCTTAGCCCTCCTCATCATCCCCATATCACAATGAAATTTAGGCAAGGTCATCTCCTCTATACATTGGGGCTACTTATTCTATGTACTCATGGATTATGATTCCAATTTATGTTGGTTCTTGTGTATTAGAAGGGGAAACTTACTCAACTAGTTCTTCTATGTCAGCAAGATGGTTGAATCCTTGTTCAATGAATCCTTTTTCCATGCACCCTTTCTCCATTACTCCTTGTCCTATCAATACATCATGTAGATTATCTTGTGTAGCATCAGGGGAAGCCTCATCCATTGTTTTCTCTATAGCAATGGGGAGCATTTCAAGAAGTGCAATGACATGGGCTCATGTTTTCCTCTTGTTCTTGGCTTTTGGCACCACTATCAAATACTTCTTTTATCCTCAAAATATTATGGTGGCGGATTTACTCCCCAATATTTATACATCATCATCATCATCATCATCATCATATTGTTTGTCTCCTTTATGTCGGGCATTAGCAACATAATCCACAGAAACCCTCATATTTTGAACATTGGGCAACTATTTTTCCATATGGAAAGGTTCTGTGGGAATTATTGTAGTCATGAGGTCATGGGAAGAGTTCCAGTTGCAAGGTCATGTGGTATAGTTGTAACTGGGAGGTCATGGGGTGGAGTTGTAGTTGCTAGGGCATCCTCTTGTAGGGTAGCAACATCTACTTGCAATGGCCTTCCAACCAATTCATCCCAAGTTATCCCTTCCCTTTGTAGAATACTAACCACCAAAATTTTAATGAGGCAATGGTGGGAAAGGGTTTCTAATGGCTGCTTAGATTTTGGTACTAATCAGATCATAAGATCCATGGTTTTTGCCAGAAAAAGAGGCATGTTAACTAAGACTCTATAATGCAAGTGGTCTAACAACCAGATGTGCTAGTGATGAACAACTACATACCTCCCTTCACACATGAAAAATATTTGGACAATGAATAAAGCATCATATTTTGGTCATGGTAATTCCTTCCTCTCAAATCATGTGTCTTTCTTTTGCAGTCGTTCACCTACCTCAAGGAATTGCGTAAAACATTAAGTTGGGGTTTTCTGGGGGCATACCATTGTTCTCCTGTCTGGGGAAACCCTATTGCTTCTATAATTAACTATTTTATTGCATGCACCATTGTCCCTACTACCTCAGATCTTCTCTCCCTGAAATGCATGGAAAATTATAGAGTTATCTTGTCGTCATTCCCCTACAATTTGTGAATATACTAAATCCAACTAGCTTGTTCAAACATTTTCCTAATGTGTTGATATTCGTGTAGTAATTTTGTTACAGGTTCTCTATGAATTCTTGGGCCTCCCATATTTAATCAGATATCGAAGTGGTTATAGTCGTGTTTGGAAAGTGCAACAATTTGAATGTGGGAGAAAGGAAAGTAATGGAGAAGTAGATGGTAATGAACGTCGTTATCATGCTAGTTAATAATGTAATCATGTGGAATCACTTAATGTGAACACCATTTCACATCAATCATTCCTTTTTGTTGTATTCTCTAAAGATTACCTTTGTACACAATCAGGAGTTTCCGCAACAACAATCACTGGAATCGGAGGGTGATAGGAATCAAGAATTGCTGCAATCGATGTAATTGATTTGCCATCATAATAAGCCAAAATTTCAAGTATGTTTATGTCCAAATTTGTGTCCACCATTGTTGGGTTGTGTTATATTCTTTCCATGACTAGCCCACATAGTTAACCGAGGGGTTAGAGGGGGAGCGGAGCCCCCCCTTTGTTGCGTCGTTTGTGTAGCAGGGAGGTGTCACAGGGGGTTTAAGGGGTAACCATAACCCCAGTTTATGGGGTCTGGGGCAGAACCCCGGAAAATTTTGGTTTTGGACTCTATGTTAGGTTGGGCAAACCCACCAATGGTTTTGTGCATGATTTTCGCACATGTTTTTTGGACGCAATGGTTTTTGCTCCATGGTATTGGATGCTTCGGCATGTATAAATATGTATTGTAGCATTGAAAGATACATAATGAAAAATTAAGCTGGTAGTCCCGATTTTGGGATCCAGTGGGAAAATCTCTGTGTATATGTGTTTTATGTGTGATTCTCTCGCATTATTTATTTTTCTGTGTTTTAGAATTCCTATGAAGGTAATTTCTGTATGAGGTTAAAACCTACATTTGGTATCAGCGCTGTTTTTGGCTTCAAGGGAACACTTTTGTTGTTGAGGGGTTTTTGTCGGGCCTATGGTAGACCCTGTTTAGTAGGAGATCTGCGGGATCAATTCTAGTGATGAAAGAAGATGGCGAGAAGTGGAAAGATAGAGATCAAGAAATTTAATTGTCATAGTTTTGAGTTATGGAAACTCAAAATGGAGAATCTGTTGGGGGATAAATATCAGTGGATCGCGGTAGATCCGGTTACTAAACCAATGGGAGTGTCTGATGAAGAATGGAAGAAGTTGGATCGGAAGACAAAGAGCACAATACAATTATGTGTCTCAGATTCAGTATTGCTGAATGTATAAGGGGAAGCTATAGTGAAGGCTTTGTGGGACAAGTTAGGGACTTTGTACCAATCTAAGTCTCTGGTGAATAAACTTTTCCTATAGAAAATGTTGTATAACATGAGGATGAAATATGGAGACTCGGTGACAGAGCATCTGAATGAATTTAATACTGTGGTAAGTCAATTAGCATCTGTTGATATTAAAATTTCAGATGAAGATAAGTGCATCAGTTTGTTGTGTTCTCTACCAGATTCATGGGATAGTCTGGTTATTGCAATAGGTAGCAATGCAACTACCTTGCATTTTGATGAAATAGTCTCATCCTTGCAGATGGAAGACATGAGACAGAAAAATATGGAGAGCTAGAATGGTGATGCCTTGTCTGTACGAGGATGGTCCCAAAAAAAAAAAATAAAATAAGTCATCGAGTGGGAGATCTAAATCTAGAGGGAGATCTAAATCTCTAGAAAAACCTGTAAAGGTGGTGTGCTTGAAATGCAGAAAGGAAGGGCAATTCAAAAGGGATTGTAAATCTAAAGCTCCTAATAAAGTAAAGGGATCTTATGATGCTCCTTCTGTAGAGGCGAAAACCACCTTAGATGAAGGTGGGGATGTGTACTTGGCTTCTTCAAGTACAGATGTAGATCATGAGGCATGGTTGATTGACTCAGGTGCATCCATTCACTTCACTCCCCATAGAGAGTGGTTATGCGAGTATGAGAAATACAATGGTGGTGATTTCTTCTTGGGGGATGACATGAACGCTAGAATCATTGGTCGCAGAAAAGTAAAGTTGAAGTTGAAAGGTAGAAGGGTTAGAACACATCTTGGTGTTCTACTTATTCTTGCATTGGCCAGAAATCTGATTTCTGTAAGCAAGTTAGATGATGTAGGAGTAAAAACATTGTTCGAGAAGGATACCTGTAGGATGGTTTAGAGAGAATTGGTATTGATGTGGGGAGTTCAGATTGGAACTCTATACAAGTTGCAAGGTAGCATTGTTGTTGATGGGTGCAACAGTTTGTGGTTCCTGAAAGTGGAGCTAAAAATCTAGTGGTCTCTGGAGAGAAGACCATGTTGTGACATCAAAGGCTTGGACATATTGGAGAGAAGGGCCTTCAAATACTTCATGGTAAAGGTATGGTATAAGGTATGAGTAATAGCTCTCTGGATTTTGATTTCTGTGAAAATTGTGTATATGGGAAGTAGAATCGGGTGAGTTTCCCCTCTGGTGGTAAGAGGGCGAAACAGATATTAGAGCTTGTGCACAGTGATGTGTTTGGACCTGTGAAGGTTCCATCACTAAGTAAGTCTATGTACTGTGTGTCATTTATATATGATTTCTCAAGGAATACATGGATATATTTCCTGGAGAAGAAATTTGAAGTCTTTGATAGGTTTAAAGAATTTAAGGGTTTGGTGGAAAACTAGACAGAGAAGAAGATAAAGGTGGAGACTTTTGCAGTAAGGAATTTGAAGAATTCTATAAGAAGTGTGGTATAGCACAGCGGAAGACTACTCCATATACACCTCAGCAAAATGGAGTTGTAGAAAGAATGAACAAGATGTTGATGGAAAGGGCAAGAAGCATGCTCAGTGGTGTCGGGTTAGGACAAGAATTCTGGGCAGAGGCGGTGGAGACAACATGTTACCTGGTCAACAGATCACCTTCATCAGCGTTGGAGGATAAGACTCCACAAGAGGTATGGAATGGTAAGAAACCCTCTCTTTCACATCTGAGGGTATTTGGATGTGATGCATATGTACATGTTCCAAAGGAGAAACGAACCAAGTTAGATAGTAAATCTGAAAAGTGCATCTTTATTGGGTATAAGGATGGTTTAAAGGGTTATAAGCTTTGGAACCCACTAACAAGGAAGGTTGTGTACAACCAAGATGTGGTGTTCAAAGGGGTGAAAGATGTTATTAAACATGAAGTCCAACTAAAGGAACCTGAGAAGATAGAGTTTGAGCTAAAGGAGGAAGAATCAGACTTTACAGCAGAGGTGGAATCAGAAGATGAAGAGCCATAAAATCTGGGTGTAAGAAGATCGGTTCGAGAAAGAAGGCAGCCAGAAAGGTATAGTCCATCTTCTTTCTGTTCAAATTTTGCATTATCTATTACTGATGATGATCCCAGAATTGTGAAGGAAGCAGTAGATTCAAAGGATGGAAAACGCTAGAAGGTGTCCATGGTTGATGAAATGGCATCTTTGCACAAAAATGAGGCTTGGGATCTGGTGGAGTTGCCAGCTGGAAGGAAACCCATTGGAAGCAAATGGGTGTTCAAGAAGAAGACAAATGTAGAAGGAAAGGTGGAGAAATACAAAGCTTGATTGGTAGCAAAAGATTATTCCCAAGTGCTGGGAATTGATTTTGGTGATATTTTTTCTCCTGTTTCCAAGGTAGCTTCTATTAGGTTACTTTTATTTGTTGCTGATGCTTTTGATTTTGAGGTAGAACAGATGGATGTGAAGACAACATTTGTTCACGGGGATCTAGAAGAGGAGATCTACATGAAGCAACCTGAAGGATTTGCGGGGAAGGGTAAGAAATAATTGGTATGCAAGTTAAAGAAGTCTCTGTATGGGTTAAAATAGTCACCAAGGATGTGGTATCAAAAATTTGATACATTTATAAGGGGACTTGGCTTCACCAGAAGCAAAGCAGATCACTGTGTGTATTTTAAATTAATTGGTGACCATGTTATTTATCTGTTCTTATATGTGAATGATATGTTTCTGGTTGGAAATGACAAAGAAAATATCCGAGATTTGAAGACCCAATTTTCCTCCAAATTCGGCATGAAAGATCTTGGTGCTGCAAACTATATTTTGGCCATGGAAATTAAAAGAGATCGGGAAAAGAGGAAGCTCTGGTTAAAACAGAGGAGGTATTTCGAGACAATACTACAGAGGTTTAATATGTAGGATATCAAACTGGTGAAGGTTCCTATTCCTATAGGTGTAAAGTTATCTGTTGAACAATGTCCCAAGACATAAGAAAAGGAAGCTCGAATATGTCTCGTGTTCCAAATGCAAGTGCAGTGGGCAGCCTAATGTATGCAATGGTTTGTACTAGACCAGACATTGCACATGTAGTGGGAGTATTGAGCAGGTTTATGTCAAAACCTGGAAGGAGCATTGGACAACAGTGAAGAGGGTTTTCAGGTATTTGCGTGGCACTAGTGATTATGGTTTGTGCTACCAAGGAAGACCGAGATTGAACAGAGTTTTGGATATTCGTGGCTTTGTTGATGCAGACTGGGCTAGAGATTTGGATCAGAGAAGATCTACAAGTGGGTATGTGTTTAACCTATTTGGAGGTGCAGTCAGTTGGATGAGTAAGAAACAATGTGTAGTGGCACTATCAACTATAGAGGCAGAATACATGGCAGCCACTCATGCAAGAAAGGAAGCAATTTGGTTGTAGAGATTTTGTTCAAGTATGGGGTTAGTAAAAGGAGCTATAAGGATAGACTGTGACAGCCAAAGTGCAATTTTCTTGGCAAAGAACCCTGCATATCATTCAAAGACAAAGAACATTGATGTTCAGTATCACTTTGTGAGGGATATGATAGAAGACAAAAAGGTGTTGTTGGTAAAGGCGGACACTTTGAAGATTACTACAGATGCATTGACAAAATTTGTGAGCTCTGAGAAGTTCTCTTGGTGTAGAGAAGCAATGGGAATTTTAGGGCTGGAGAAATGACTAAGCTCTCTTGTGGCCCCTTGTGGAAAGAAAACAACAAGTGGGAGAATGTTGGTTTGTGTTATATTCTTTCCACGACTAGCCCACGTAGTTAACCGGGGGGTTAGAGGGGGGGCAAAGCCCCCCCTTCGTTGCACCGATTGTGTAGCACCGGGGGGGGGGGATCAGAAGGGGTTTGAGGGGTACTTGTAACCCCACTTTATGGGGTCCAGGGCAGCGCCCCAGAAAATTTTGGTTTTGGACTCTATGTTAGGTTGGGTGGACCCACCTATGGTTTTGTGTATGGTTTTCGCACATGTTTTTTGGACACGATGGTTTTCGGTCCATGGTATTGGATGCTTCAGCATGTATAAATATGTATTGTAACAGTGAAATATACATAATGAAAAATCAAGCTTGTAGTCCCTATTTTGGGATCCATTGGAAAAATATCTGTGTATATGTGTTTTATGTGTTATGCTCTCGCATTGTTTATTTTTCAGTGTTTTAGAATTCATATGCAGGTAATTTCTATACGGGGTTAAAACCTACAACCATTACATTGGATGCTTAAATTATGTGCCTTAAAAGCTATTTGTTACTGTTTATTATTTATCCTTGAATGCATATTATAATTTTTCATGGTTATCAGCTTATCTTTATTGATTTGCAGGTGGTTCATATTGTTTTCACAATTTTGCAAGCTTAATTTTTGTTGTTTTCATGTATGTTAGAATGTGCTTCATTTCGATTCACTTGATCAGGCATGACCTTATTTATTGATCTCGTGGATGAAGATGTTGATAATGGAGAAATTAACAACAATTGAATGGTTTGCTTGGTTCTTTATAAAATTATGTCCCTTAAATGAAGTTGGATCTATCAATTGGAAAAATGTAAGCTATCAAAATAACATTTTTCATATCACCATATGTAAAGGAAAAACCAAATAATAATGATTTATCTTTAAGCTATCTTATTTTTCTTCTAACCAATGCTATCTCACATAATTTGTTATGTTAAGGGATTCTTTAAGAAGTAAAGATCATTAGAATTATATAAATAAAAGACTTGTATAAATTTTGCATGTGTTATTCATGGATCATGAGTGAATGAATGTTCCAAGACATTTTTCTGCATATTGCATCCTTGAAACTCCATTTATTCTTGCCAACTAAGTATAAATTCCTAGACTAGCTATGAAGTTTCCTGTGGTGAGATTGATACTTTGTTTGAAGGTGTTTTTGTTCATTGTATCTTTAACCTATTCACTAGGCATGTTAGTTTTTGTAGCAACAAGTTCAAAACCCTAAGCTCTAAAACCTAGCTACAAACTCCTAAGTTCATTATGTAGGAGAAAACCCTAAGTGTAAGACCCTAGGTGCAAACACTTACATTGTTAAAGAATCTAACTATGGGTAATGAAACCCTAACATTGCTTCTTCAAGATGAAAACCCTAAGTGCATTGAAAATCCCTTGTTAAAGCAAGAACTGATATGCATTGATGAAACTTTAAGATGGAATAATCAATGTATGCATGAATGAAGTCCTAAATGAATATGATAGGTGCATGACATATTAAGTCTTGAAGATGCCATTACCATAATGGATGAAGAACACATGTGGAGAAACCCTACTATGAAAGTTGGCCTAGTAAGGAAACGGTATAAATCATATATAAGAAGCACTTACATTTTCTATGGCAGGTCAATATGATGGAGAAGGCCTAGATACAAATTCAACATCCTAGATTCAAAACCTTAGGTGCATTGTCTCTAAGAAAACCGTAAATGAAAAACCATAGGTGCATTGTCTAGGAGAAAACCCTAAGTGAAAACCTTGCATTGTTAAAGATGATAGCCTTGGATAATTAAACCTTAGCATTATTTGCTAAAGATGAAAACCGTAGGTGCATTGAAAATATATTGTTAAATAAAGCCCTAATATGTATTGATGAAATCCTAAAGTGACCTAAGCAATGAATACATGAATGAAACACTAAATGGATATGATAAGCGGATGAAATATTAGGTATTAAACATGACCTTACCATAATGGATTGTTAAAATTGGCAACTAGGGCCAAACTCCATGTGGGTCATCTTATTCATGGCTGATAAATTTTTTATTAGATTCCTCTTGTTGAGAGGTGTAGGATTGATCTAAAGATTATCTTATTCTGATAAGTATTTATGGAGATATGAATTTATTTTGATTATGGAATAATTATCAAGCCGACCTACAACTCATGTAGGCTCAGAAGCCGCCAACAGTCGCATCTATTCAAACATCAATAGATGTGTATAAATACAGGAGGACTTGTCATCATTTTCACTCACTCATCTCATCTCATCTCTCTCTCTCTCTCTCCTGCGCAGAAAAGAGGCTCTTCTCTACTGCGCAAAAAAGAGACTCTCTCTCACACATGTGGAAGGAAGCTGCTAAACTTGAAGCTACAACTACAGATCCAAATTTTGACCAGCATTGACCATCAAATCTCCTCCTCTGAACTGCATTGGAGGTACATCTTTTTTGGTGGTGGAATCAATTCGATCAGACGGTCAGTTTGCGAGATATCGACTGCCCTAGTTTTGATGATGAAGCCGTTAATGCTGATGTCACTGATCTAGGGTTTGCTAATGCTAATATAAATCAAATTTATTGTACTATTTCTCTCTACTGAATTATTGAAGATAAAAGAAGATTTGATCAAAGGGTTTACCCACACATTGTGGGGTTTGTCCCTGGCTAGCCGCCACATCTTATGTCTCTTGTCTTGGCTTGTTTTCTGTTGATCGTTTAATGTTCTTTCTGCACTTTACTTATGCACATGTGACTGCTAATCTATGAATAATAATAAGAAAGAAAAGTAAATTGCTCTAAGTATAGAACATACCATAACTTAACATGGTATCAGAAGTGAGGTGAAGACAAAGCCTGAGAAAGAGCAAGAGAAATCACCGAAGAGAAGATTGGAAATGCTATCCTAAAAGAACTATGGGGTCCTCATCACTCTTTCCTACCAAGGACAAGCTCCGTGAGAAAGCTGACTATCACGGATGGAAGATGTCTATTGATCTAGCCCTAGATGATCAAGGAGTGTTGGACCATGTGAGAGGAAATATTGTTGAGCCTCCATCAAATGCATCCGCTGCTGCCAGGAACAAATGGAAAACCAAAGAAGTCAAAACAAAGAAGATCATCTGGGACTCTATCGACAGGCACTTGGTGGCCTACATCTCTGACTATCACACCTCCAAGGAAATCTACGATAAACTGGTGAGTTTATTTAAAGTTAATGATGCAAATCAAGTTTTGTTTCTGAGAAATAAGCAAGATGAATATTATCTACCAGCTGCTCTATCTACCTCTGCTCCTTCAGACTCAATGGGAATTTGGCTCATTGATAGTGGTGCCTCAAGTCACTTCACTGGTTACAAAGAAGTTCTCCATAATCTGATAGAGACAGAAGCTAACCTGGAAATTTTCCTTGGAGATAATATGAAATATCCCGTGAAAGATGTAGGCAATGTCTCTCTCAAATTTAATCAAGGTAATACGATCCACTTACAGGATGTATTATATGTACATGACCTCAAAAAGAACCTGGTGTCCATCTCGGCAATGGAAGACAAAGGCTACAAGGTAACCTTCAGCGATGGCAAGATACGTATATGGAAAAATAATGTTAAAGATGCCTTCACTCTTGGGTTTCGATTTGATTCATTATATTAGGATGGTGGAAGTCCATAGGGTGTCATGTCTTATGAAACATATCATCAGTCCAAAATTTGGCATCGCAGGTTTGCCCACCTTCATTATAAAGCTCTACCTAATGTAAGACAAATGGTGACAGGGATGCCCGAATTCTGAGTAGACAAAGAAGGTGTATGTCCAGGATGTGCTGAAGGAAAGTTCAAAAGGGGACCATTCCCCTCAAGCCAAATCAAGACCTCCGATATATTACAGTTGGTTCACTCAGGCATACCTGAGGCTGGCATTAAGAGGGAGACTACTACACCACATACTCTAGAGCAGAATGGTGTGGCAAAAAGGAAGAACTGTACAATTGTGGAAGTTGTCCATGCCATGCTCCATGATCAAAGACTTCTGAAGTTTCTATGGGTAGATGATGTAACAATGCCTGATGTGGAGGAACCTATGGATCCTATTTATACGCCTGAGCCTTCCTCTTATAGGAAGAGTCCTACATGGCTTGGGGGCTACTTGATGATGGTGAAGGACATGTTGCATCTTGAGGAACCTTCCGTGAAAGTAAGAAACCTAACAAGTATTAGGGATACCTGACCATCATGAGCACGATCATACAAAATGAGCCTTCGTCATTCTTAGATACCATCAAGCATCAAGTCTGGAAGGATGCTATGACCGAAGAATATGATTCTATTATGAAAAATGATGTCTCGGAAGTAGTTCCCAAACCCCTAGACGAGAAAATTGTCTCTTCTAAATGGATTTACAAGATAAAGCATGCAGCATATGGAAGTACTGAAAAGTATAAGGCTCGTTTTTTTGCTCGTGGTTTCTCCTAGAAGGAAGGTATAGACTATGATGTGACATTTACACCTGTTGCCAGATATACGATCATCCGCTCGATCATAGCTCTTGCAGCTTCACAAGGATGGAGCCTACATCAGATGGATGTCAAGACTGCGTTCTTGCATGGTTTGATCACAGAAGAGGTCTACGTGGAGCAACCCAAAGGATTTGAGATTTATGATTGAAAATATCATGTATGCAGGTTGAAGAAGGCTCTATATGGGCTGAAAGAAGCACCCCGAGCATGGTATGAGAGGATCGATAGCTACTTGATGAAGCTGTGATTCACTAGGAGTGAAGCCGATCCTAACCTTTACTTTAAGGTTGAATATGACAAACCTCTCATACTAGTGTTGTATGTGGATGACATCTTTCTAACAAGTGAAAACCCTCTCATTCACAAATGTAAGAGGGAGTTGGATTCTAAATTTGAAATGAAGGACTAGGACCAAAGCACTATTTCCTAGGACTTGAAGTGTGGCAGAAGCCAGGGAAAATTTTCCCATCTCAAGGAAAATATGTGGTGAAGATATTGGAAAGATTCGGTATGGTGGACTGCAAGCATGTAACTACCTCGATGGAGCTTGACTTCAAGAAGTTAAGCAGTAGTGTTGTTGGACTTGTTTTACAAAATGCTACCGAGTATTGGCAACTCGCTAGAGCATTAATGTTCTTACTGAACTCCCGTCCAGATATATGCTTCGCAGTCAACACGTTGAGTCAACATATGGTTGAACCTCACCACATACATTATATTGGTGCCAAGAATCTATTAAGATATCTTCGTGGCACAATTACATATCGATTAAGATACACTGTCAGAGATGTGAGACTACTTGGATACACTGATGCTGATTGGGCAGGCAATGTGGAGGACCATAAGAGCACTTATGGGTGTTGTTTCTCCTTGGGATTTACTTCAATATCCTGGATGAGTAGGAAGCAGAAGTCAATGGATTTAAGCACCGTCGAAGCAGAGTATAATGCTGCTAACATGGCCTCCTGTGAGGCAGTCTGGTTGCAAAAGCTCTTTAGTGAGATGTTTGGATTGACATTAGATACCACCATGATCCTATGTGATAACCAGAGTGGGATTCGTTTGTCAGAGAATCTCATATTTCATGATCACTCCAAGCATATCGATATCACTATATTCAAGATATGGTGCAGTGGGGAGCTATAAGGCTCCAACATATCGGTACAGATGAATAGGTCGCCGACATTTTGACAAAGCCCGTAGGGAAAGTCAAATTCCTGAGTTTCTAAGAACAACTTGGTGTTGTTCAAAGACCCTTCGATGAGGGTCCTATATGATGTATTGAGCTTTGGGAGCTCCGGGCAGGTGCGAGGTAGTTCTTGGAGTGACATATGACCATAGGATGATTCACCATTCCCTGGTGGTATACATGTACACCCTGTGATGACTATGTAGCAGGATGATTGATTCTCCTGTGAGATCTGGATGATGGGTTATCCATGACGACTATGTAGCAGGATGATTGGTTCTCCTGTGAGGTCTAGATGATGTGTTCTCCATGAAGATTATGTAGCAGGATGATCAGTTCTCCTGTGAGGCCTAGATTATGTGTTCTCCATGGCGATTATGTAGCAGGATGATTAGTTCTCCTGTGAGGACGGGATTGATTAAGTTCTCCTATGAAGGCATCCTACCCATGCAATCAGGGACTCATGGGAAGTACCTATCATCTGATCAATGAGCAGGGAAATGAAGTTACGGACCATAGTAGTACTGATGGACATATCGTTGTATCTACCATACTCCCTATGCTAGGATGACCTTCATTGATCTGGGATCAATGATATTGGTCTAGGATCAGTGGTAGGAGTTGTAACCACTATGGCGCCGACTTCGAGTTGGTTGAGAATGGTCTGGGACCAGTGGTACATACTCTCAGACTGACCTCGAGTCAGTGCATGACTGGTCTGGGACCAGTGAGAGTGGTACATACTATGACACTGACTTCGGGTCAGTTGAGATTGGTCTGGGACTAGTGGTACACTCTCTGAGACTATGATACTGGTCTGGGACCAGTGGTAGGAGTGGTACCTACTATGACACCGATTTTGGGCCAGTTGAAGCTGGTCTGGGACCAGTGGTATGCATTCTCAGACTGACTTTGAGTCAATGGAGGATGATACTAGTCTGGGACTAGTGGTAGGAGTTGTACTCACTATGACGTTGACTTCGGGTTGGTTAAGACTGGTCTGGGGCCAGTGGTACATACTCTAAGACTAACTTTGAGTCGGTATGATACATCCTCGATCATTTCTTCTTCTTCATAATTCAGAAAAAAGCATAGCAGAACAAGAATAAAGTAGAGCAGAGCAGAGCAGTACAGATCAGTATAGGGCAGAACAAGACAAAGCAGAATAGGTAGAATAGAGCAGACCAGGGCAAGGGTCAGGCTGTATAGGGCAGTGCATTTGATGGATGAATAGTAGCGATCGATAGACAGATTGCAGATGAATTTCTCCTTAGTTGAGAGGGAGTGTTAAAATTGGAAACTAGGGCAAAAATCCATGTGGTTCATCTTATTCATGGTTGATAATATTTTTATTAGATTCCTCTCATCGAGAGGTGTAGGATTGATCTAAAGATCATCTGATTCTGATAAGTATTTATGGATATATGAATTTATTTTTATTATGGAATAATTATCAAGCCGACCTACAACCCATGTAGGCTCAGAAGCCCAATAGTTGCATCTATTCAAACATCAACAACTATGTATAAATATAGGAGGACTTTTCCTCATTTTCGCTCACTCATCTCATCTCATCTCTCTCTCTCTTGCGCAAAAAAGATACTCTTCTCTACTGCGTAGAAAAGAGACTCTCTCTCACACATGTGGAAGGAAGTTGTTGAACCTGAAGCTGCAACTACAGATCCAAAGTTTGACTAGCATTGACCATCAGATCTCCTCCTTTGAACTGCGTTGTAGGTCCATCTGTACCTCCTTTGAAGGCCACATTTTTTGCTGGTGGAATCAAGTCGATCCAACGATCGGTTTGCGAGATATCGACCACCCTAGTTTTGATGATGAAGCTGCTAATGTTGATGTTGCTGATCTAGGGTTTGCTACTTCTGATATAAATTAGATTTATTGTACTATTTCTTTCTGCGAAATTATTGAAGATAAAAGAATATTTGATCAAAGGGTTTCCCCACACATTGTGGGCTTTGTCCTTGGCTAGCCGCCACATCTTGTGTCTCTTGTCTTGGCTTGTTTTCTGTTGATCATTTAATGTTCTATCTACATTTTACTTACACACATGTGATTGCTAATCTATGAATAATAATAAGAAAGAAAAGTAAATTGCTCTAAGCATAGAACATACCATAACTTAACATGGATGAAGAGAATATAAGATAAAGGCAATTTTAATGGATGAAGAACACATATCATGAAAGTTTCCCTAGCAAGACAATGTGATAAAGCATGTATAAGAAGCACAAAAATTGTCAAAGGCATGTCAATATGATGGAAAAACCCTAGCTACAATTTCAAAATCCTAGCAACAATTTCAGAACCCTGTCTGAAAAACCTTAGGTAAATTGTCTAGGATAAAACCCTAGGTGCAAACCCTTGCATTGTTAAATATGATAACCCTAGGTAATGAAACAATAACAGTGCTTGTTGAATATGAAAACCATAGGTGCATTGAAAATACCTTGTTAAAGCAAGCCCTAGTATGCATTGTTGAAACCCTAATATGACCTAAGTAGTGCATGCATGAAGGAAGCCCTAGATGAATTTGATAAGTGCATGAAATACTAAGTATTAAATATGTCCTATCCCTCATGTATGAACAAAAATGGTGTAAAAACACTAGCAAGTGTATAAAAATAAGTGACGCCTCTTAAGCAGACATGTCTCCTCATTGAGGGAAATTGGTATAAATATAAAGTATGAATACTAACTTCAATGATCAATCCAAGCACTAATAAAAAAGGAAATAAAAAGACATAGGAGCAAGGAGCAGAATTCTTCACATCTCGTGAAATATAAAAGTTTGAGAGAAGGAGAGTAAATATTTTTTGTGGAATATTTAAGTGGTTATACTTCTTTAAGGGCTATTTTATTTTATGCAATATCCAACCACAAATAAAAAAAGAAGAAGAAAAAGAAATAGGAGCAAGGAGAAAATTACTTCACAACTCTTGAACTAGAGAAGTATGAGAGAGAAAGAGAGTAAAGGTTCCTGGTGGAATATTTTAGTGGTTATATTTTGTATGGTATATTTTCCTTTATTATTGCATCTCCAATTTTGGTGGTGGAAAAAGTACCTTGTTATATAGGAGACCTGTAGGAGACCTCAATATAGCTTGAAAACAACACATCTAAATCATCACTAAATTTTGAATTTGTAGTAATCCTTTGCAATTTCATATTGTGTCACTCTAAATTTTCAGATTATGGTCTCTCTACAACCTAGGCCATCTCAATACACTTCAGAGTTATCCAAAAATAAACCTTTGTACCCTCAGATATGTGGAATTCTGGGTGTCATAATTTTTATGATAGAGCTAACCTCTGGAGCGGTAAATTGTTGCAGACCTTGATTGGAAATCTAAAGTATTAAAGGGATTCTAAGGTCTTATTTTGTAGAACCTTTTGAAAAAATTTTGGACTTGAAGGATTATCTTTAGAACTTGTATTGCACAGAGGATTGGAGTCATAATGAAGCCCAAATTATGGATTTGTTTATCACCAGGTTGGAGACTTGAAGTATAGGCTAGAGCCTTGTTTGTTGAAGATTGGAGCCTTATTCTAGGGTTGAATCCTTGAAGGAATCATAGGTGTGATTATACAAATTGGAAATTGAATTGTTGTAATTGAGGGTTGGAGTCCTCGCCATTTGTTAATAAAAATATTTATTTTTCCATTCATTTTTGGGTTCTATTTTAATTGATTATAATTGGTAAAATAATGAATATAAAAGGAAATGCTAATTTAACCCCTCTACCCTCCCCCCCCCACCCTCTCAGTGTTTCCAATGGTTATACACAACTGAATTGTAATCAAAAGGACACAACTAAACTGAAATGAATTGTTAGACACAACCGAACTGTAATGAAAATGACACATATGAATTGTCAATGTAATTAAATTAATAGCTTTGAATGAAAATGCATTCCTTATGTACACGTTGTGTTGAGATATAAAAAAGGTACCAAAAAATAAAGTGAGCTCGTAGATAAAAAATAGATCTCATATAAGTACATAAAAAAGGATGGACATAATGGTTGTTTATGATACTACAATAATGTTATAAGAAATAAGAACACCATAATAACCTGATAACAATGATAAGAAAAATGCACTCATTAACATTCTACCTATATCGATGACTGTGAATGACAATTGGTGGAGAGCATGCTTACTCTGCCACATATCTTGCACATCTACCTCCATTGGATGTTGCTTCACAAAGTATATCATCAGCAACCCTTTGAATATCTAACAAGTAAGTTATGATAAATCTTTGAAACTGAGAAGCAATATTTTTTACTTATCTATGAAGGGGTTTGTCGTGGCGGAAAAAGTCGTTTGTGCGGACACAACTGACCTCCCTAGGAGTCTAAACTCTCTAGCGACAAACAAGACAAAATGGAGTGATCTTTCTCTAAATATACCTTTTAAAACATGAAAACTACAAGTGTTCAGGCTTACCTTATTCCAAAATGCTGTTGTTGTAGTCCGTCCTTGCCGATCCGGATGAGCTCCTCCTTCATGTCAATTCCTGCAACCACAAACAATCAAACAATTACCAAGCACTTGTATTTCATATAATAAAACATATATTCAACATGCAGACCAAGGAACACATGAAATAACTCATTAACACAAGCTATTGAGAAAAATAAACCAGTTTGTATTAATAACGAAACAAAGAAACTCTTACAACCTGGCCTTGGTGTTGTGCAAGTTCCTCCCAGGGTCCATCAAGGGTTTTCCTCTACTTTGACAAAGCTCACCCACTTCCAAGTAGAATCAAGCAAAGACAATCTCTCCTCACAAGGTTCTAAATGGGAGTCCTAATTCCTGCAGCGTTTACCCAAAGAAAATGTATAGCTTCAAACTCCCCTCCCTCTGGCTCAATGTCTTTATTTATAGTGCTGTAAAGAGGTTATTCAGGTCCACCATCAATGGGATAATCCCCCTCTTTGGGTGGGATAGCTCCCTTATTGATGGGATAAGTTCCTCTTTAATAGGGATACATGAACCAACTGGAGGCGCATCCATTTCATCAAACCGACCTCTAGAAAGTTCTAGAAGTAACCACAAGTAACTTTTTAAAGATGAAACTCGCGCATTTCGCCTTTTACAGAAGGACGCACCTGTCCCTTAACATACTGAGCATCTATGGACGCAACTTTTGTGAACATTGTGATCGTCCCCGCAGGTAAGGCTAGAGAGAACTTGCGACCCCAGAGATAAACACATTTTTTACAAGACTTTCTCTCTTCTTTGAGTTTGAGATGGATAGCAGAGGCATAAGACTTGCCTAAGAGGGTAGCATGACTGTTGATTTGAGCCATACTAACTGTAAGTAGTCATGGTGACATTTTTTAGTGTAACAGATTGCCCCCTAAAGTGCGAAGCCTGGAATAGATTAGGGTTTTGTAATTCTAGGAAGGGTGAAGCGCTTTATCATTTCAAGGATTGTCTTGTGGATGACCTGGTTGCAACCTGCAATTTTCAACACAAAATACATGTATAAGATTATATCATCACTGAGGTAGGCATTCCCATACTCAGATTCAAAACTTTAACTAATGGACTAACTATTCTGATACAGGAATGATCTTGCAGTACATCATTTTTTATAGACTTTTGTAGACACAGTATGGACGCAGCCATCTGTTTATGATTAGTCTACATAGATAATGAATACAAAACTCCTCGCAGCCTGGATGGTAGAAACTAGATCCAGGGTCTTCACTTCTACTTCCCGAATTGGTACGATTCTAGCCATGTGATTAAATGATTTGATGTCGAACATGTTAGAAACCACTTGATTACCAGTCGATGATGTAAACTGTTAACAAGCGTGAGAGAGACCACCAGTAATGTCAATGGTTCTCAAAGTACCAAGCACAACCCGTGAAATGTGAATAGATGTTTTGATGTCGAACACTTCACGGAATCCTTTGATCGAAAGTCAATGATGTAAACTGACGTCAAAGGCGAGAAACCTGCCATTGATGCATGCAGACTTCAAGGTACTGTCGATTCCTAAGTCATCTTTCTAGATAATGTGTCGATGTCGATAGAAAGCGACCCGTTGCAGGCAAGCCTGCAACACGAAATCATTGTTCAAGTTGAAGAAATGTTGCTGTAAGGACTAACTCAGGGATGGTCAAATGGATGACAAGTATTTTGCAGATGAAAGTTTTGCTTGCAGACCTCTTGAACACATAACGACACGACAGATGGCTTGGTGACGAATAACTCAAAGTTAATCCCCGGAACCCGGTTAAAGACTTTCAAAGTGGTTTGGTCAACTGTGAGGTAAAAGATTTCCCAACCCAGGTGAATGAAAAGTGTCGTGTTCAAGAGTGGTAATAAAGTTTCTTTTGAGACAAAAGGTAACAAACGGGTTCATTCTTCTCTCTTTTCCCCCACCATTTCTGGCAAGTACCTCTTTATTTTTAACAAGCTTGAGGAGGATAACATATGCTTGATTATAAGCTCATCCTTTGGACGAGTCCAACCTAGTTTAAATTCGAACCCTAGGAAGGAGTGGTCCATTCCTGTTTGTAATTGAACAGGTCCTTTACTGTAAAAGTTTAACGAGCCCAGTATAGGAGAAACTCGGCGTTTTTCAATTTTAGAGAGTCTGAAAAAACAAAAGGAGACTCCACGTTGAACTTTTTCGTATATTTGTGTCCCTCAAGCCCGAAAAAGTATAAAATAATACCTGGGGGAACCGCTTGATCTTGCGACCAAGGAGTACTTTCATAATAGTGTCGTTGACCTGAAAAGTAAAAAGCGATCAAGGACACGTCGTTTTATTTCCTTATCGAGTTTGAAACGACAAAAACTCGGCAATCTTTTCCTAATTTTACGGTCAGAAAAAGAGCTAAAAGGGGACCGTCTTTTAATTCCGTTTTAACGAGTGTAAAAGAAATGGTCGGCGATCTTTTCATGTTTTAGGAGTCAGAAAAAGGCTTAAAAGATGACTCTGATATTTTTATTTGTGAAAAATGACAATTTCCCTCGAAATCCCTTTGTCCTGCACAAAAGCAACACATTACTCATACCTGTTTAAAATAGGCAAAAATACATCGAAAAATATCTTTTCATGGTAAAAAATGAACTAATTCATCCAAAAAACCTATAAAAAAGACCTTTTACCATGTCATTTTTACCGTTTGACTGTTGAGGTTGAAAAAGGAGCTTTTGACAAGAAACTTCCCGTGGTCGCTGCGGAAAATCTGACCGTCGGAATCGAACGCCGTCTTATCCAGGTATTTTACACATCCTACTCTGCATTTCTATCCGTTTAGAATCAATTTTTAGGTCTTAGTTTCATTTTTTGGGGGGGTTTTGGTTTTGGAATGCGCCTCTCGGCGGACGCAGGTGCCCTTCGGGTGACCTGCGTCCCCCGACTTTTTCTCATACGGGAAAATGGTCGGAAGACGCAGCCCGCCTTCAGGCCAGCCGCGTCCGGGCGCCCTGTGCTACAAAGCCGGGGTGCGTCTTCCGAGAAGTGCGCATTTCAAAACCCCAACTCCCTCAAAAAACTACCAAAAATTCCCAAATCAATTTCTAATTGCTATTTCTGATGTGCAGGGCATTAACCATGTTAGATTGGAGAGAAAGAGAGCATGTAGAGGAAGATGAAGCTGCAATAAATCATCAACCTTCCCTGGATGCCCTAAGAGCATGCGGATTATACAAATATTGGACCATACCAGGCATGAGGGGCCAGGTAAGATTCTTGGAATGGCTGGTTGAGCGATGGAACGTTCAAGAACAATGCTTTTACATAGGAGGGCACCAGCTCGAGATAGAGACCTCGGATGTATACTTTCTCACTGGCTTGCCGAACAGAGGCGAGCAACTCAGTCTTGCGGGGACTAGGCCGGGTGGCCAATCCCTTGATAGTCTCCGCGAGGAGTGGTGCACACGTGGGGCTCACCATTCAAAAGGCATAGAGATAAAACACATCACTCTGCCTGAACTCAAAGTCATAGCGTTCACGGTTACCAGAATTTGCGGCGCGGCCGCTTTACACATTGCTTCCGGATCCCAAATGCGGATGGCAATTGACTGTTACCAAGGCACCATTTTCAACTGATGTGAAGCTATGTCGGCTCATATGAAGAGCCAACTGACCAAGGCAAAGAACGGACGACTAAAGACTTTTGGATATGGGCCTCTAGTCGTGAGCTTTGCCTTGGAGAGAGTTCTAATGCTGATCCCTCAGCAACTCACTGTTGATATCTTGGGTCCTCGGGAGCCAAAGCTGATACGATAGGTTGCGATGATGGCCCGGCATCCTGACGAGGGTGCGACAGTGGTTCGATTCTCAGATAGTTACTTTCACTGGTTAGAGGACCAGGTTTTTTCGATACAGGACTTTCCGTATGCCGGAATGGATTTTAGAGGTGATCCGGACATGGTTCTTCCACAGGGAGAACAATGGGACGACAGAGGTACTTTTATTTTCACAAGTTTTCTAATTATGTATTTTTTTATTTTTCATATATATCGTCTCAAAACTAACAGTAAAACTTTTAAAATGCAGATGTTGGTCCACAGCGTCCAGCCAACCTCCGGCCTTTTGATAGACTACATCCAGCTGCACCGGTACCGGCCCCACAGGACGCGGCTGCAGAAGTACTAGCTGAGTTGGAGCATGATCTAGAGCGTCTCACGGCAGATATACCTGAGACTACTATGGACGACATTCCTATCAGGCTTCAGCGTTTCGTAGTCGCGGTCCCTGGACCGTTTAGGAGATTTTTGCGTAAGGTAGCCCGCGCAGTGGTGTCATACAGAGAGCACCACCAGTGATTGACTAGTCACTTTTGTAGTCACATGTGACATTTTGACTTTTTGTACTATCATTTTGCCGATCATAAGGTGTTTTCAACCTATGATTGAAGACGATGTATATATTTTTGACACACTTCTATCTATATATATCATTATTACCGGCTTATCCTGTTTAACATGTATGATGAAATGTTTTTAAATTTACTTGCATGATTATTGTAAATGTCTGTCCAACACTCGAGAAGCAATTGCATCTGCTAATGTATTTAAGGACCTTGGAATATGCTGATATTCAATGTAATCAAATTCACGTTCCAAGAGACGCACTCTCAAAAACAACCTTAATAACACAGGATTTCTAATGGCATAAACTCTATTAAGCTGTAATACAACAAGTTCAGAATCTAACCTCACTATCAAACGTCGAATTCCAAATGAAATAGATTCGGATAATAATTCAACCACTGCACTATATTCTGCAATGTTATTCGTTGTTTGACCGAGGCTTACCCCATGCATAGAAACTAACTCGTCAGAGGGCGAATAGATAACCCAAGCTGCGGAAGAGATATTCCGTGTACTACGACAAGCACCATCAGCAAATCCAATGTATGTTTGGAGAGGCGTCGACATCTACAATATCAAGAGTAAAACCAAGATAAGCCAGAATAACGACGAAAAACCACACTCTCTAAGCTAAGCACACTGACTAAACTAACACACTTGCTAGCTAGAAAGAAAATCTAACCTATCTAAAAATTTCTCCATACCCATCATTTAAGCATAATACCTCTTTAGGTAAAGTCCATTTCTGGGTTTACCCAAAGAGTCCCCATCAAAGTCAACTAGCTCATAAGCCCCTTTTGCTAGCTTTCGCTTTACAATGTAGGGCCCATGCCACATGGGAACGAATTTTCCGGCACCTAGCTTATCGTTAGCTTGATCATATAATAGTACTAGGTCTCCTTCCGAAAAACTTCGAGGGGTTACATTTCTATCATACTGAGCTTTCATTCGTTTCGCGTGAGTCTCGATTGCCAATGTAGCGTCACGTCGAGTCTCATCTAATTTAGCCAAGTACAATAAACGTTTCTCCTCTTCGGAAGTAGCTGGAAGTAATTCGACAGCCATTTGAAGTGATGGGATTTCGCATTCAATGGGTAACACAGCTTCTAAGCCATAAACTAGCTGGAAAGGAGTGAACCCTGTTGAATTTTTCACTGAGGTTCGGTATGCCCATAGCGCTGAAAATAACATGTTGTGCCAATTCGACCGATGAACACCAATGGTTCGTCGGATCATGATAACTAGAACTTTGTTGATAGACTCAACCAAACCGTTGGCTTGCGGATAATAAGGAGTAGAGCTATCGTGGCGCAAACCAAGCTGGCTTGTAAGCTCAGTCATCATGACGTTTCGAAAATGGCTCCCATGGTCAGTAATGATTGCTTGTGGGACACCAAACCTAGTTATGATATGATTGAATACGAAAACTGCAGCTGTTTTGCCGCTTGCGTCGAATGTAGGCATCGCCTCGGCCCACTTAGTAAAATAATCAACCGCAAGGATGATATATGCATGCCCCCCGGCCGAGTGAGGGTTACAAGTAATAAAGTCGATACCCCATTTGGCGAATGGACCAACGACAATTATAGGGTGGAGAGGAGCAGGTGGAGCGCGCATCTTGCGATCAAACACTTGACAGTTGTGGCACTTCCTGACTGCAATGATACAATCCTTAAACATAGACGGCCAGAAATAGCCAGCGCGCAACACCTTCTGAGCTGTGGCATACCCAGACATATGACCGCCACATGCTCCAGAGTGACAATCATTCAAAACCCTCTCAGCCTCTTCGTGAGTTAAACAACGTCGAAAAACTAAGTCTGCCCCCCGGCGATAAAGTGTATCTCCAATAATTTTGTATGGCTGGGATTGAAACCGAATTTTTCGACGTTCCATTTTGGAAGCTTCAGGCCGAAAGGTTTGGGTTTGGAGATAATGATTATATCCCCGTACCACGGATCTACAGTACTGATAAGAAACAAAGATTCGTCCGCAATGGACTCCTCTGCCACAGTCTCTGTGTCAGCACTCGGGAAATCACACATCAATTCGCAAAAACTAAGGATTTCTTAGACTTGGACTTCTCGAACTCCAAGTCGAACTCTTGCAGGATGACAATCCATTTAGAGTACTTGCCCCCTAGCAGTTGTTTTGTCAAAATATAAATCATAGGGTTGCAATCCGAAATAACTGTAGTTTTGCGGAGAAGAATGTAGTGACGGAAAACGCTGGACAGCTTGAACGGCTGCCAGGGCCAATTTCTCCACATGCGAATATTTTAGCTCAGTGGGATTCAAGGTTCTACTAAGATAATATATCACATGCTCCGCTTCGAATTCATCTTCTTGAACTAACACCATTCCAATGGTGGAATGCGAAGCTGCGAGGTATAAGAAGTAGTCCTGGTTGTAGTTGGGAGGATGCAATAACGGTGCATGGGTCAACGCGTGTTTAAGTGCATCAAAAGATTGTTGGGCAATCTCGTCCCAAAAGAATTGTGTGTTCTGTTTCAACAACCGTGTAAAACCTTTAGTGACCTCGGCGTAGTTTTGGATGAATCGGCGTAAAAAGTTCGCTTTCCCTTGCAAACTTTGGAGTTGGCGCAAACTCGAAGGAGGAGGCAATTTGATGATAGCCTCGACTTTCGAGGGATCGACGCGAATGCCGGCTTTTGAAACAACAAATCCCAGCAATCGACCTGTTTCTATACAGAAAACACACTTGTGGGGATTCAACCGAATTCGATAATGCCTACACCTCATAAAGATTGCTCGTAGGTGGACAAGGTGATCAGCTCGATGTAAAGAATGAGCAGGCAAATCATCGAGATAGGGTTGCACAATGTGCTTGATGTCATGAAATGCATAAGACATCGCCCGTTGAAAAGTGGCCCCGGCACATTCTTAAGCCCAAAAGGTAATTTGCAATAAGCAAATGTCCCCATGGACAAATGAATGCCGTTTTTGGTTGGTCGGCAGGTAGAATATTGATTTGATTATAGCCCGAGAAACCATCCATGAAGGAAAACATTTCACTTCCGGCACAATCATCAATAATTTGATCGATATAAGGCGTAGGATAGTTGTCTTTTGGACAAGCTCGATTGATATCCCTATAGTCGATACAGATTCTTATTGTTCCTTGTTTTTTATTGACGGGAACAATATTCGATACCCAATCCGTTAACGGGATCGGATAAATGAAACCTGCTTTCAACAGCTTTTCGACTTCTGCTTTAATCGCAGCCGCTTTTCGAGGGTGAATCTGACGCAACCGTTGCCGAATGGGTTTAGCATCCGGGTAGGTTTTGATTTCATGAACAACAATGGCAGGATCGATTCCCGGCATTTCCTCGTAAGACCATGCAAACACATCGCGGAATTCTTGGAATAGGGCCTTGTAAGTTTGGATTTCTTCTTCAGTACATGCGGCACCTATATGAATGTTTTCCTCGATTCCGGGCTTCACTGAAATATCAATGGGAATAGTACGAGAAATATTCCCTAAATTCAACTCTGAATCAGAATGTTTCGTTGGATCCTGAGCGTCTTTGACATATTCAGCGGTAAAGATAGATGAAAAATCATTTTCAAATGCATCATCCTTAGGTAAAAACGAAGATCTGTGATGGAGATCCTCCCATGGTAGATTGTCTACACTTAGGATTTCGCGAAGTTGTTCGTCAGATGACACGACTTCGGGAAACGCTATCCGTTCTAAGGGTGAGGTGAAAAGTGATTCTTCACTGACCACATTCATTTGGTTGGCTTCGGTTGAATGAAAGTCGGTAAAAGACATAAGAGCTTCATAAGCAATTTCATACGGACTCAACGGCATAACATCACCGAATGAGTCTATCTCAGAGTCAGATGGAACATACCAAGGATCATCATAAATAATGTTTTCTGACGTGATCATATGAATGGTTGCAAACGAAGGATCTGCGCTGAGTGGAGGGAGAGGAAAAGTTCCCAGTAAACCGGAATCCTTAACTAAACCTACACCAACGTCCCTATAAGGGATTGTCGTCTTACCAACATGCTGGATACTCTCTGAAGAGGCTGGGTCGGATGAAAAGTATGTCAGCTGATCAATAGTCACGATCTTACCGTTATGTGGAAACTTAATTACTCTGAAGACCGATGAAACGACCGCTGTCATAGCATATGACCAACTTCGACCCAAAAGAAGGTTGTAGTCTAGAGGGGCATCAACCACTTCCACATCCAGACTAACGGTTTTACCTTCAACCCCTATAGGCAATTCTTGTAGAATACCAAACGGACGGAACCCACGGCCATCAAAGGCCTTAAGGATGGTGGGGGATTGGTTCAACGAAGGAGAACCAAGCGATCTCCAACATTGAATCGACATAATACACGTAGAAGCTCCCTCATCAATCACAGTCCGATGAATAGGCCTGTTTTTGACTATCACTGGAATTTGGAAAGCCATTTGATGGGGGAGACGTGGTGTACTATTTTCTAGATCAAAGATCATTAGGTTCGGGTCCTGAACATCGACAGCTCCGATAGCCGACAAAAGCAATTTTCGTTGTGCTGGGCATGATTGCAGCACTTCGAGTGCCGACATTGCTGAAGGTGAAACAGCTAAGTCCTCAACAATGTTGTAATTCTGGGCTGCTCTCGCATGTGGATTGAAAGCAGACCTTCGAAGTACACCCTTGGCGGGCGGCTTAATCACTAAGTCTGGGTTAGGTTTTTCGATCTGTAGTGGATCGGAACCAGGAGCTGAGGTTGATGGGTTAGAGTGAGAAGATTCTGCTTCCTTGCCATCAACAGGAGCCTTACTACCATAATCTTGCGATCGAGTCGCAATCCTCACATGAGACATCATCAAAATGGGTTCTTCACTGGCATTCGAAGAAGAACCTATCATCTTATTCTCCTGCTCTGGAAATGGATTCTTTAACACAGCAGGAGTGGGAGAACCTTTGACTATTTTTACAACCTCGGCCCGATGAGGGCAATCTCTCGTAAAATGATCCTCTTCACAAATAAGACAAGGATATCGAGGTTTGCGTTTTTCGTCATTGGTTTCCGACTTTTCAGTTTTCTCCTTTGGAGCCTTGTCTGCTTTAGCCTTCTTCTTTCCTTTCTTCTTCCCACCGTTTTTTGATTTGGCCGTAGATGACTCTACAGCGTGAATGTCGGCGGTGAGTTCAGGAGAAGACTCTCCTGTCGGAGAATCAGGCAAAGTGATAATTGGAGTAGTTGAAGCCTTGGAAGACTTCTTCTTGCTCTTCGTAGTCACGATACCAATCATACCATCAGCGGCATGAGATCCCGAAGGAGCAGCAGCGATTTGGTTCGACTTTGGAAGATCGGGAATCTTCTCGTGTAACGTACCCGACTGAGTGTAAACTAAGTCAAGGTATTGTGCCTGAGCAATGACTTGCTCCTCAGTAACTACTCCGGCCTTAGCTACATCTTCAGTAATTCTTGGTAATAGTGATTTAACAAACCATTCAGCTAAGATTTGGTCCGGGATAAAAACTTTCACTAATCTCCTTCGACGTCTCCACTCATGAATGTGATCAGAAATATACGTGGACGTCGATTGTTTTAGTGAAGTTAATAACTCCGTGCCGTTATCGTATCTGACCGGCAACTGAAAGTGAGTTAAGAACGAGGTAGCTAACTGGCTAAAGTTGTAAAAAGAGGCCCGTGGTAACTCAATGTACCACTTGGCCGCGAGACCAATGAGTGTACGCTGGAAAAGACGTAAGCGGATGGAATCATCTGAGATAGAATTCGAAGCACACCAGAGGTGGTAAGTCATCACATGATTAGACGGATCCTCTCCAGACTTACCTTCGAACTTGGGTATATCGCTGGGCAACTTATTTGGCATTGGCGGCCAGAACTGAAGATATTGAATTGGATCGTTCGTTAGGCGCGTCAAGTCGGGTAAATCCAAAGTTGCAATAAACGGTAACTGCCGGTTAGGATCTCTAAAACTCTGGGTCACAATACCAGCCCCAGGAGGAGGATATCCAGGATAACTAGGAACAGGAGTCGCATTTGGGATATTATATCCTCCTGGAAAACCAGGATTAACCGGACCGTACTGGGGTTGCTGAGGTTGTTGATAAGTGTACCCAGGATACGGTTGATACTGGTAAACCGGTTGTTGGGCAGCTTGCCCAGGTTGATACTGTCCCTGGTACGGAGGTTGAACAAATTGAGGTTGAGTAGTAAAAACCGTACTTATACCAGGTTGGCCTACAGGCATCTGGACTGTGGTTTGAATCGTAGATCCAGACAACGGTACAGATGTCTGAGGAGTGGTTACAGGGACAGTAGAAACCGGAGCTGCCGATACTCCAGAAGTAAGTATGGTAGATGTGGCGGTAGTTGCTGCAGCCGTTTGAGATGGAGTACCAGGTGCAACTGGCGGCTGAGTAACTACCGAAGTTACAGGGGTCTGAACACTTGACTGGACAGGTTGCGGTTGGTGGGGTGGACCAGGAACCACAGGTTGTCCTGCTTGAGGTACCGACTGTATACTTGGTTGCAACATCTGTTGACCCTGTGACGGATCCCACACTAACATTCTAGGGTATTGACCCATAACAGGTTGAGGATACTGAGATCCATAACCGGATTGAGGATAGGGTTGATAATTGTAAGGCGCAGTCCCATATGATTGCCCTTGAGGTGGTTGATAACTTTGACCAGAGTATTGACCCGTAGGTTGATAACCTTGAGGTAAATACGGGTACTGGGGTTGACCTTGACCTTGAGGTTGGTATCCTTGAGGTTGATACCCTTGGGGTTGATACCCTTGGGGTTGCCATCCTTGAGGTTGCCATCCTTGAGGTTGATATTGATACTGAGGTTGACTTTGGGGTACATATTGAGGCTGGGGTTGACCTTGAGGTATGTATTGAGGTATGTACTGACCTTGAGGTTGCCCCACAGACACGAATGAAGTACCTTGAGGTTGCCCCCCAGGCATTAACGAAGGTTGCCCCCCAGGCGGTAATTGGCCACCTTGAGGTTGGGTAACGGGAACTGAACCTGACATCATGTAAATGTCACCTATACTCAATGGTACATTACCACTGTTTCCAACTAATAACCCATGATCAATGGGTTGAGGAGATGCTCCCGCAAAGGTACCAGAAAGAGATTGATACCCAGTAGGAACAGAAGGACCGCCATGTAAAAAAGATTCAGGACTTTGTGTAAACACAGATGACTGACCAGACATATTTACAGGAGTATGAATTCCTCTAGGTGGAAAAGGAGTACGAGGTGTAGAAAAACCTACTGAGTTGTCTAAAAAATTGGTTAACGCAAGGTACCAAGAAGTACTTCTAGGAGGACTGTAAAAGATGGATTCACGCTCCCTTAGATCAAGGGTAATTTGATCTTCAGGATCAGAGATGCCTATTTCTTCCTCGGGAACAAGTTCTTCTATAGCAATTAAACCAACAGGAAGATTTTCGGTGATAATTCTTTCTATTCTTGGTGAATCAGGAACACTAGGAGTTGGAGTAACAGGTTCGGAGATTTCAGGTTCTTCGCCTGTTTCACTGGCAGATGAAAAACTACCAGCAAGCTCGGAAACTGTAACAGTTTCGGGATTGTAACCTGTTTCTAAACTTTGGTAATCTGGATGGACTACCAAGGAAGATTCTCCTTCTTCAGGTGAACCTACTGTACTGTCACTAGGAGGAGTTACAAGGACCTTTAACCCTTCGTACTGACCCGGAATGTCTTCAGGAGATTCACCCCGCGATTTACGGAGTTTTCTTAACAAATCTATTACGGTAACAATCTCAGGAGACTTGCCCCGAAGTCGACGGGACTGTCTCGGTAATTCCGCCACAATTAAAGATTTTTAACTACAACACACGAAAACAAAGTAAAAATTTCAAATCAAACCACCTAAAGTCTTCTAAAGAAGCAAACAAATTTGAAGCACACGCCTAAAGAATCTAGAGCGTCAAACCAAACACAAACAGTATCTTCCGGACCAAAAGCGCTAGTTGGTGATTAGGTCCAACCTCGCAGGATTCAGTACAGAAATGGCGGGTGGAACAGTTACGCCGACAACCTGCTTAATGAATAGACTGGACCAAGTTCCTCCACTTTAACCGTCTCGAAGTGAAGTGAACCCCCCAGAAAATCCAAGTGAGTATAGCCGACGTCTGCTCCAGGTACAGTGGGACCTTCCCTCCACCGTCACCTTGGGTAGAATCCTAGAGATTATGGTCACTAAGGTTACCAACGGCCACAAGTACACCTGGGGGAACAGTCTAAACTCCGACAGCACGCAAGGGCAGAGTAGCAAGCTCAATCCCCTTACCGGCTCCTTGACAGTAATCCAAGGTTTACCGATAAGTGACCCCTGGCTCCTCGACAATGGTTAATCCGAGGTTTACCGTTTGTAATACGTACTGCCTGGCGTCATTCCCAACGAGGGGGGAATGATCCCCTCACTGGTTCGGACACGAGCTCGTGCTTCTCCTTTAAGAGGAGCTTTCCCAGAGTGTAAATGTAACAATTGGATTTGATTCTATCACAAGATCGACTACTTGTTTGTTTTACTGCCTTGGAGAGTTAAGTACTCACCTATTCCAAGACACTAGCCTAAGCTATGTTGGTGCTTTAGAGCCCTAGAAAATAAAAGTTACTAGTTCAATTTTACTTTAAGCGTTACTTTTAAGGTTGTTTCTTAAGTCAAAAGGTGATGGAAGTGAAACCAGTGGTGTGTTGACTCGACTCGAAACCACTACAAAATGCACCTAGGATGATTTACCCACTACTTTACTTTTTCGATGAATTGCTTAACTAAAAAGTTGAGAGAATGCAATCTTTATAAAAGCAACTTCTTAATTGAAGACAATCAAAGAAACAATTCGTTTGTCTTTTCCAAGCATAAAAACATGACCGCTCTTTACATGCACGAAAAAACTCTTTTCCTCTTTCAAAAACAAAAAGCTACTTGAAACAAGACTTTTAAAGAAGATGTTTTTGTATTTTTCTTTTAATAAAGCAAATAAATCTAATATAACCAAAAAACAATCTTAACAACTATTAAAATCTACGAAAATTCACTCATAAGCAAACTAAAAGGTAAATTTACTCTAAGCAATCTTAACGAGGCCAAAACCAACAATGATTATTCTAAGGTGTTTTACTTGATCACAATCAAATCAAGGACTAGCTTATTGCAGAACCAAAAACTAGTCAATACAAACTCTAATCTTTTTGTTCTTTTGTAAAATGGAAATCAACATTTTATAAACAAGTAATTCGAAATTTGACCCAAAACAACTTAAATGGCAAGCTGCTCACACAAGGAGACTTTACGACAGGCCCGACTTCTAAGAAGGCTGACTAACCAGAGAGATCTAAGGTTGGACAACTTTCTACCGTCAAAGTCACTACAGGACCTATCCAAAAATCAAACCCTAGGCCTAAACTTCGTTGAAATCCACTAAAACACTCAAAGCTCACAAAACAAGTTCAGGTGAAAATTTTTGACAGGGTACTAAAGGATCTGGGCAGAAAACACTAAGAAAAATCAAAATCTAAAAGCAATTAAAGCAAAAAATGGAATTTTCCTAAATTTTACAGGAAGACGCAGGCAACCCGTTATAACAGGTGCGGGCCCGCTCTGTGCAAACGGCAACAGCGCGTCCAAAGACGCACTGTGTAGTACTCAGAGGCTGCGTCCTTCTGGAAAAGTTAAGAAAAACCAAATCTAACTAAATCTAAAGCTAAGCCACCCAAATACTAATTCTCACAGTCAAAAACCAGAAAATAAAAATGATTTTCTCAGAGCAAAGTTCACACAAAGGAAAAGACTCTCTCATTAATGGATTCCCCAGTGGAGTCGCCAATTTGTCGTGGCGGAAAAAGTCGTTTGTGCGGACACAACTGACCTCCCTAGGAGTCTAAACTCTCTAGCGACAAACAAGACAAAATGGAGTGATCTTTCTCTAAATATACCTTTTAAAACATGAAAACTACAAGTGTTCAGGCTTACCTTATTCCAAAACGCTGTTGTTGTAGTCCGTCCTTGCCGATCCGGATGAGCTCCTCCTTCATGTCAATTCCTGCAACCACAAACAATCAAACAATTACCAAGCACTTGCATTTCATATAATAAAACATATATTCAACATGCAGACCAAGGAACACATGAAATAACTCATTAACACAAGCTATTGAGAAAAATAAACCAGTTTGTATTAATAACGAAACAAGGAAACTCTTACAACCTGGCCTTGGTGTTGTGCAAGTTCCTCCGAGGGTCCATCAAGGGTTTTCCTCTACTTTGACAAAGCTCACCCACTTCCAAGTAGAATCAAGCAAAGACAATCTCTCCTCACAAGGTTCTAAATGGGAGTCCTAATTCCTGCAGCGTTTACCCAAAGAAAATGTATAGCTTCAACCTCCCCTCCCTCTGGCTCAATGTCTTTATTTATAGTGCTGTAAAGAGGTTATTCAGGTCCACCATCAATGGGATAATCCCCCTCTTTGGGTGGGATAGCTCCCTTATTGATGGGATAAATTCCTCTTTAATAGGGATACATGAACCAACTGGAGGCGCATCCATTTCATCAAACCGACCTCTAGAAAGTTCTAGAAGTAACCACAAGTAACTTTTTTAAGATGAAACTCGCGCATTTTGCCTTTTACAGAAGGACGCACCTGTCCCTTAACATACAGAGCGTCCATGGACGCAACTTTTGTGAACATTGTGAGCGTCCCCGCAGGTAAGGCTAGAGAGAACCTGCGACCCCAGAGATAAACACATTTTTTACAAGACTTTCTCTCTTCTTTGAGTTTGAGATGGATAGCAGAGGCATAAGACTTGCCTAAGAGGGTAGCATGACTGTTGATTTGAGCCATACTAACTGTAAGTAGTCATGGTGACATTTTTTAGTGTAACAGGGTTTCAAATTTTCACTTCTTACATGATAAATTCTTATAGTTTAATTTCTTATCAATTCTGAATTGGTGTAAATGAAAATGAAATTTGCATGATAATTGCTTATTGTTGTTAGCCCTCCAACTAGGGAAAGATAGTAAGTTTCATTGTTGGTGGTTCTTCTCGAAATTTCTCTATTGTTCTGATATACTTGACTTAGTCCTTCATTGTGAAGAAAAAATCTAATTTTCACTTGACCAGGGTTTGGATGGCACTAAACCTAAATGATAAAGCTCCACTTCTTCACCATCTTCAAGACAAGAAAAAAATTAAATGAAATATAATTAGATTTTGTTAAAAATATGTAGCAACAACTTATTTTTCTAGTGGAAGCAACTCATTGTTACAGTGGCAACAACTCACTGTTACAATGGTGGTAACTCACTGTTAAAATGAAGGAAACTCACTATTACAGTGGATGCACATCATTGTTATAGTGGTGACAACTCCCTATTACATTGGTGGAAACTCGTTGTTATAGTGACTACACCTCACTGTTATAGTGGCAATAACTCATTGTTATAGTGGAACAACTCCCATTTACAATAGCAACAACTCAGGAATAAAATGGACACTTTGTTATGAAAATGCAAAAAAATGTTGTTTCATATTGTTAATCAACTCATATGTCAATGACCAAGTATTTTAAAAGGTTGCAAGGCATGTTAACCTCCTAAGTTTCAAAATTCAAGACATGTTAAGAGACAAACATCCACATTGTTAAAAATACCATCACATTTTCACATTTGAAATGCATATCACAAAAAGAGATCATGACCTTAAAACATTTGTTAATCACTGTGTGCATGTCATTATACATCAATCACAATATTTCTAAGGAAATCATGGTTTATTAAGTTGACCAAAGTTTATTAGTTTTACCAAGCTTACTTAATTTTACTAGATTGACTTAGTTGAATCTAGATTGACATAGGTTTACTAGGTTTACTAGATTTAATATGCTGACTTTGGTTTTCTAAGTTGAACTAGGTTCACTAGGTTGACATAGGCTAACTTAGGTTGACAGGCATTAGTAAGTTAACTAGATTTACTAGATTTACTAGGCTTACCAAGGTTTATTAGGTTGAGTTAGGTTTACCAGGTAGACCTACATTTACTATATTGACCTAGATTTACTATGTTGACCTAGCGTTACTAGCTTGACCTATGTTTACGAGGTTAACCTAGGTTTATTAGGTTTTACAAGTTTAATAAGTTTCCTTAGGTTTATAGTATTGACCTAAGTTTATTAGGTTTACTAGTTTGACTTACGTTTAAGGTTGATATGTGTTTAATAGGTTAATCTACGTTTACTATATTTTCTATGTAAGCCATAGTCGACCATGGTCAACTAGTCAACCATAATAAATGATGGTCAACTATAGTCAACCATTGTCACCATGGTTAGTTGTTGTAAACCTTGGTTGATTGCTTTCAACATGATCAAACATGAACAACCATGATGAACCATAGTCAATCATAATATATCATAGATAACCAAAGTTTAACGTTAAACATGAACAGTTGACATTATATTTTTTTGGAATAATAAATTTGACATGCAAACATTCAAGTTCGAATGACTATTTATTCCTTGGTTAAATTAATGGTTTACATTGAGGGTAGATCAACAACCACTATCCTAGACTTAATAATTTCCATAATCATTCTCAGATTTTATTGTCTTTTTTTCCTTATTATAAATATCTTTATTTTCTTTTAGAAAATAAATGTAAAGAACCTATACAAAAGCAAGTAGTTGTTCGTTTTAATTCCACTGTACACTTTTGTTTTCTTGTGATGTTATTATGTTTGGAGTAGTATTTTTTTAATACTAAAATAAACATAATTAATACTTCTTTTTTTGGCAAAAGATAATATAAAAATGTCTACTTTGAACTAGATAAGAGAGAACATTGATGACATTTTCTTATGAAACCAGCTTACAAAAAGATTGAAATAAGCCTCTTCGAGGGGGACAACCTCCTTTACATCACAAAAATGAACAATTCTTGGATGAGACAAATGAAAAGACCTGCTTTCTATACATAGGAGTCTAAGGGGTCATAATATAATCATGGCCAACATAACAATAATAATGTAAGGGCACAATAATAACAATAGTGGTCTTCTATGGGGCACAATAATAACAATATGGGGACTACATGGGCACAAACATATAATAAGGGGGTTGTAATAATAACAATAAGGGTTTACAAATAGGTGTATAGGGACCTAACATGCCCCTCTCCTTCAAAAAGTGTTGTCCTCAACACTTGATTAATTCTTGATGCTTCTGTATAAATTCTTGTCCTCCCATGTGGAATCTTCAGCAGGTAAGTTCTTCATGAGATACTCTGAAATTGATCTATTTTGTAGCTTTCGATTTCTCGATTCTGTGACTACTTCAGGTTCCATATGATTTTTCCTTCCTTGTCAAGTTCTCACAATACTGATTGAACTGGGATCTTCTGCAACTTTTGAATGAGTTACCACTCCTTTGGGTATATGGATATATGTAAGGCCTGAAGTTTGAACACTTCATGGAATCAAATGAATAGCATGGTCATGATCATGAATAGGTGGGAGGCCTTTCGGAGTCTCAAATACCTTGGAATGATTGTCCAAAACATTTTGGAGATCTGGAGAAATACATGATTTTGATGTGGGATCCTCTAGTGAACATAATTGTGCAATTACACCTCGTTGTTCTTTATTTAGAAGCTTTTCCATGCTGTTAGAGTTGATTATCTTTCCAAGTTTTCGTTTGATACCCATTAATTCAACTTCATTTCCTTCCCAAAAAAATTTCAAGAAAAGTTCTTGAAAATTAAAATCTATCGTACCCAAAGATTGTAGCCATTGGACTCCTAGTAAAACATCAGCACCACCCATTGGAATGGAAAGAATTGGGCTATACAATACATATTCTCCCATGGATAGCTTGAAATTATGGCACTTTCTAGAGAAATTTATGGTTCCTCCACTTGCAACCATCACTTGACACTCCGGTGTTGGATATATCAAGCAATTCAATTCCTTGGCTATCTTACAATCAATAAAATTATGGGTACTACCCGAATCAATCAACACTCTTACCTTTTTCTTCTTGATATGTCCTTATATATTGATAGTTTGAGGAGTGGTAATTTCTTCCAATGCATTACAAGATATGTTCGGATTGATTTCTTGAGACTCGATGTGATCTTTCAATTCTTGAACATTTTTCTTCTTGATATGTCCTTATATATTGATAGTTTGAGGAGTGGTAATTCCATCCAATGCATTACAAGATATGGTCAGATTCATTTCTTCTTTCTTGATGTGATCTTTCACTTCTTGAACCTTTTTCTTCTTGATATGTCCTTCTATCTTGAGAGTTTCAGGAGTGGTAATTCTTTCCAATTCTTTACAAGATATGGTCGGATTCATTTCTTCTTTCTCAGGGGTTGGTTCCTAGTGTATATACTCTTATTTTGACATTTCTTGAACCTTTTCTTCCTCCTCTCCACAATCAATGTAAAATAATTTCTTCTCAGCACACTTATGACCTTTAATGTACTTCTTATCACAATTGCAACAAAGCCCCTTTTCTCTTTTTTCTTCCAATTGTTGTGGTGTAACCCTTGTAGGTTGTGGAAGGCTAGGAGAAACAACACTTCCATCTTAATAGTTGTGAGGGGTAGACTTCCTTGATGCCATAATTTTGCTTTCCACTTTGTAACAAAGCCCATTTTTTCTTTTTCTTCCAATTGTTGTGGTGTTGCTCTAAAGAAGGTGTTGCTCTTTGTATCCTCATAATGTGCTATCATTTCCTCCATGAAAATTGACCATGTAACAAGTTGTTTACAAGAACAAAGCCCTTTATACCATAAAAATTGATCTATTTCTAAATATGAAGATGCAATACATACCTTTTGTAATAGTTGTACTCCATGTAGATCAAAATATTGCTCCATCTGTAGTATCCAATTTACTGGATCCTTTCCATCGAACTTCCTCATATCGCCTTTTCTTGATTTCAGGAGCTCGATCTTGAAATGACTGTAACTCTATAATTTCATATCTCAAAGTTCTGAAATTGTCTCTTGCAGTATCCCTCTAAGTCCTCTTTCTAACCCAGTAAGTCTGATCAGAATTTGATTCTCCAAGAAAGAGTTATGCCCAATCTCCTAAGATGACCTAATTATATAATTTTTTAGTAGAGCGAACTTGTACAATGTACCACATGTCACTGTTTCGACCTTCGGATCTGAAAACTATGCACAAAAAACTACAGTCTGTCCTCTTTCCGTAACTTCTTACAAAGTTTCAATTAGTTGCTCAAAGAGAAAATTTATGAAGGTTTTCCCAAGGTCACTTGTTTAGGATGTAATTCGGGACTCTGCAAAAACCCTAAATTCGTCGTATCATATATCCGAAAATATAGCGAGACAAGATCTAAAATTTAGACCTGAGATTCAGAACGATTTCTTCTCAAATGGTTTTTTCTTTAGCTTCTGAAACTTCATAACTAAAAGGTTATAGCGAAAATATCGTGATGACCTGTTTTAGATGAAATTCTGGTGCTTGCAAAAACCCTAACTTCTTCATATCATATCTCCGAACATATAGTGATACAAAATCTAAAATTCATATGCGCGACTCAGCAAGATTTCTTCTCAAATGGGTCTTTTTTAGCTTTTGAAACGTCGCAAAAAAAAGGTATAGTGAAAATACCACAATGACCTGTTTGGAGCAGTGAAACCCTAGAATCCAAAGCTCTGATACCAAATGTTATGAAACAGCTCACAAAAAGATATAAAAGATAGATGAACGCCTTAGAAATAAGCCTCTTTGAAGGGGAAACCTCCTTTACATTACACAAATGAAAAATTCTTGGATGATACAGATGACAATACCTTCTTTCTATATATAGGAGTCTAAGGGGTCATAATATAATCAGAGCGAACATAGCAATAATAATGTAAGGGCACAATAATAACAATAGTCGGCTTCTATGGGGCACAATAATAACAATATGGGGACTACATGGGCACAACAATATAATATGTGGGTTGTACTAATAACAATAAGGGTTTACACTAGTAGTATAGGGACCTAACACAATTTTACTAAATTTCAACCACTAGAAAAATATTATTTTTTGAAGGACTTGAATATGAATATGACTCTCTAAATCAAATCTCCCCCAACTCGTAAAATTTTATTCAATTGTCATAGTTTTTGAGTATCAATTGACTTAGACCAATGTTAAATTTGTCTAGTTGTCAGTTTTCAAGTATCAATTAACATAGACAAATGCTATTTCCTTTGGGTTGTCAAAGTTTTGAAGTATGAACTAATTTTAAAGATGGTGTTTTGGATGTTAGCTTTCCATACCACATCTTAATAATTTTTCATATAATCAACCTCTTAAATTTTATTAAGTTGTCATTGTTTTCTACCATCAATTAATTTGAATAAACGCTAAATTTTATTCAATTATCATGGTTTTACAACATCAAGTAACTTAGAAAAATGTTTTTGGATAGTTACTTTCCATCCTACATCTTAATTATTAGAATAAATATTTATATAATTGTCAAATTTTAAAGTTCATATACTTAAAAGCGTGGATGCTAAAAACAAGTAATTGTGACAAAAGTTTCAATGCATACGCAAAGTAAATTTGAAATTTCAAGTTTTTTTGTCTTCCCCTTGTTTGTGAGTCAAAGGATCCTTCTCAATCTATAGTTTTGAAAAGACATTCATACTCTACCCCTCTAAATTTTAACCTATAGCCTTTTAAATTCTTATACTCTTAATAAATAAATCTGTGTCTTTCATGTAAGCAAAGCAACTCAGATTATGATTAGGAGATATTTGTTCAACTATGGCTACCAATCCTTTCTAAGTTTTTTCAATTTTTGGCTAAAAATCACACACAAAGAGTGATAACACGAGAAAATTTGGCTGAAAATATGTAACAACGGTGACAAGTGACTTGTCGCAACAATGACTAGTAAGTTACCACAATGGTGACCCAGCAAATTGCCACAACGGGTGAACCAACTGGTTCAACATTGCGACAATTAGCTTGGTTTCCATTGTGACAACTAACTAGTCATCATTGCGAAAAGTAAGTGGTCACCATTGGGGCAACTTTCTTTTCGCAACAATGACTAGTGAGTTACCACAATGGCGACCCAAAAAATTGCCACAACCGGTGAACCAACTGGTTCAACCATTATGAAAATTAGCTTGGTCTCCATTGCGACAACTAACTAGTCACTGTTGCGAAAACTAAGTAGTCAACCTTGGGGAAACTTTCTTTTCATCATTGCGACAACTCATTGATTTTTTTTTAACAGAATATGCAGCAATAAAAAAGAGGAATGTAACAAAATTTGGTATCAATTTACCTCTGCTCATTAGATACCCACAATATGTTGCTCTACAAATTGGCATGACATGTTCTAACCAAACCAAATCACTTTTTAACCTAAAGTAATAATGAACAAATTTAAAAAAAAAAATCTAACAAGAGCTATAAAAGTGCATAAAATTTGAAAAAATGTAGAGAATTTGTAAAAAATATGCAGTAAATTACCTTTGTTGCAAATAGAAAGAATTCCACGGTTGGTTCATCGTTTCTTGCTTCGAATGGAAAGAATTCTTGCAATTGGGTTCACAATTCGCACAGAAAAAAGAAGAAAATATCTCCCTCATTTCTTTCCCCTCTCCGTAAACAGAAAACCTTTCACGCAAACGGAAAGAATTCCACAGTTACATTGTCCATATAAACAATCTGAAAATTCAAAGAGAAGAGAAATTATTTCAGATAGATGTCTCTCTGAAATTTCGGAAATAATTCCACAATTGCGTCATTGATTCAACGATCAACAAAGGGAAATGGGTTGATCCAAGGAGTCCTAAAATCGTCAAGTCTGTAAAAGTAAATTTGGCAAGTGTCGACATAGGAGAAAAAAACAAATGGAGCGAGTCTCTTTTCTGAATATTAGAGGTGGGAAAGTTCTTCGTGAATTAAAAACTCTCTGTTTCCACAACTGACAGATTCTGATATCGTCAAACTCATACAAACGAGTCAATGGGTCCATAAAATTTTCCTCGAATTTTGAATCATTTCAAATTTAAAACTTCAGTGCCTCTACGAGTTTGAAACACCCATTGAAGTCCACTGCATGAGGTAGGCAAAACGTCTTGTCGAGTCCGTGTGGTAGTGTGGCACCAAACGATAAGTGGGTTCGCAAACAGAACTTGAGGTCGACAGTAATGATGACAGAAACTACTCGTCGAATGAAGACGAGATGGAGAAAAGTCTGTTAAGGAGACGGGGCCTACAGGTCTTGATAGGGGTGGATGAGTGTGCCAGAAGGGTATCGCCAGCAACGAGTCACCGCAAAAAATGAAGGGTGATTCCTCGACTCGTTAGACTACTCTAGCACAAACTCATATCTTCAAGAGAGATGTTAGGAACTGCGGTCTATGTGACGGGCAGGGTGACTCCACCGTGTGAAGGACGTGCGAAATATGAAATGAAATGAGCCAAGAAACGAGTTTATAAGGTGTTGGACGAGTTGGGCGGGCCGACCCTCTCTTGGGCGAGACAACACATGTTGAATGAGTCGGCTTGGGCGTTTGGTGTGGGTCGGCCGGGTGACATAACCCACCACCCGCCCGTATATATTGGAGGGTGTTTGGAGGCAAATGACTATCATTCGATCACACGAGTTCGAACAAGGAGTTCTGTAGTGCATGGATGAGCCTGCACGATGGGTGGAAATCGGGTGTAAAACTTGTTTAAGAAAGTCGTTCGAGAATTCGTTTGAGAAGTCGTTCAAGAAAGTCGTTCGATAAGTCGTTCGATGAAGTCATTCGAGAATTCGTTCGAAAGGTCGTTCGACAAAGTCGTTCGAGAAGTCGTTCGAGGATTCATTCAAGAAAGTCATTCGAGAATTCGTTCGAGGAAGTCATTCGAGAATTTGTTCGAAAGGTCGTTCGAGGAAGTCGTTCAGAAAAGTCATTCGAGCAGAACTCGGGCGAGGTCGTTCGGGCGACCCAGGTGAAGTCGTGTGGTGACCTGGGTGAGGTCGTTTGGGCGAACCGGGTGAAGTCGTGTGGCGACTTGAGTGAAGTCGTGTGGCGACTCGGGTGAACGATCTTGAGTGAACGAGTTGGGTGAATGGGTGGACGTGCAGACAGGCGGCCGAGCAAGGGTGCGCCTTGCATGCTGAAACAAAGAATCGTGCGGACAGGCGATTAGGTGAGGGTGCGCCATGCATGATGAAACGGTGGAAACGGTGAAGTGTTGAGGTTGTGAACGAAGGTGTGACTCGTGTAGAGGCACCTGTGTGTGGCGACTTGGTTATGACAAGACACACCCAAGTTGGGAAAACAATACGATCATGCGACGAGGTGAATGAAGGGTTGGTGAGTTGTGTAGCGACTGTGTGGAGGCACCGATGAGCTGGGCAACCGAGTTTGCCGAAGTTTAAAAATTGGCTAAGTGTAAATTTGGGGTTTCCCAAGATTTAACTAGTACTTGTAAAAGAAGATTATATATATATTGATTCGGGTAGACTCATATTGCAGGGAGTTGCCCCTCCCTTTATATTATTGTGCATTTCTCCTGTATAATGTTGTTTATGTGAATGTTATGGGCTTTCACTTGTATAAAGGAAACATAATAATACTTGGTAACAAAAATAAAACTAAGTATGGAATGTTAGGCGTAGTCTAAAATCGTAAGTATTGGTGAAAAGAAAACGATTGGTAGTGTCGCGCCTCGCTATAAGCGATTGAAAATCTACCGTAGGTGTAGGGGCATGACAGGTGGTATTAGAGCTGGTGAGCTGAATCAAGGAGCTGGTTCTATGAAGACTGAGGACTTGGCAGGAAGTTCAAGTTTTGCAAGTAACAGGTGGAACATCAGGGTGATTCAGGTGAATGGTGAAACAAGTTTAGAAGAGGTGAAGCGTATTGCTTGGGCCAAGCTGAACGATAAGGCATGGCAGGTTTGGAAGAATGCGGAGGGAAGCTCTTGCTTACCTTATACAGGTTGAAGCGGGTGAAAGAAGAGAACCCCCGGATTCGAAAGGAACTTGAAGTCTTGGAAAGGAATGTTGAAGACGAACTTCTTCAACTTGGTTGGATAATGGCGCAAGATGAAGTTGCAGATTGTGCTGACAAGGAAGAGGAAGTCGTGATGTTTGAGGATGTTGCAGATGTGACAACGATAGAGGATGAACTTGAGATCGATCAAATTGGACCAGGATCGTGTAGTTTGCAGACATGGATAGATGAGGACATTCTTATGGAGGAACCTCATGATGATGATGTAAGTACTATTGATACTTGTGTTTCACATGAGCATTTGGTAGATGAACCGTATGCAGGGAAGGGAAAAATCAGTTTGCCGATGCTAGGGAGGATCTTACCATGGATTTCTATGATGAGACCTTGTATGGAGAAGCAAAGATTGTTGATTGTTGCAAGACTTGTTGGGGTTGTTTGTGACCTTATGGTAGAAGGTGCAAAGGCTCGGGACAAGGGAGGAACATGATGATCGTTGCAGAGGATTGGGTCATGCTTTAGCCACATGGAGAATTGGCTAAGTGCCCGACATGACTCATAGACAGGTTGAAGGGCACACTCATGAGGTATGATAATACTTGGGTGGAATTCTCATGGCCGAAACCAAGAGATAGTCTTGGCGGAACCTTTAGTGGGGGAGCTATGATGGAAGGGACTCGTGATGATGATCATATGGTTGGGTGACCGAGTTCACTAGACCGAAGATTGCAGACTTGGATGAGGATGACTGATTGTTGTGATGAGTCTACTTGGTTGGATTACATGGGCAACTTAGTCATGGACATCAGGTTGGAGACATAGAGCATGGTAGTCTTATGCAGGAGCACTTGTAGAGGTGTCACTTATGGGCATCCAATGAGGAGTGCCAAGGCAAGGATGTTGTGCAGGTGGATTGTTGGTGTGACATGGAGATGTTTTGGTTATGAGCCGATGGAGAGGTTGTGCACTCTTGTAGAACAAGGCCATGGACTTGGATGGAATTGTGAGCAAACTATGGAGCATTCCTACTACATGGAGAGCTGAGGCATCTTGCAGAGACCTTCGGGCTGAGACTTGTATGCTTGTTGAGATGTTGGTTGGAGATGACTCATGGAGCTCATGATGACATGAGGTTGTGACTTTTAGGGACTTCATATATGGTGGACTTGGAGGATCTGATGCATTAAGGAGATAAGGTCAGAGACTTTGATGCAGGATGGGGAGCATACTTTCAAGTACATGTATGGGAATGGCTTGAAAGAGTGACTTGATGCGGACGATCGATATGAGACATTTTGGAGTGATGGAATTACGATGATGATGATGCCCTGGTGACAACACATGGGCATGGGTTGAGTCGAGACTTGACCACTTTTGACACATGGGAGCTGATTGATATATGATCATGGGTAGCACATAGATAGATGAGACAGGTGTATGCTTGTTTCTATGGAAGACTTGAGGGATGGCACATTGCAGATATGATGGAGGTTGCTTCATGGACCTCGATGTGGCACATCGAGAGTCGAGAGATGATCTCTTCACTTTGAGGAGATGGATGTTTTGTAGATGGATGATGATGTTGGGGTAGATGTGGCTGATTTCATGTGACACATTAGTACCAAACATCATGAACAACATGTTGCAGATGAGATGAGGGCTACTTCATGGACCTGAGCATGGCTTACACTTATATGGAGATGGATTCTTGATCGAGTTAAGGATGTGACAGGATATTTTGGGAAATAGTTGATGATGGAATGAGGATGTTCATTCTCATGGTTTGAGCGTGACAACTGGACTGATCACCCAACTAGTTCAAACATGGGGTCCAGAAGTGTACAGAGATGTGTTAGCATTTGTTGGAGTATCATGGCAGCAGTTCACATGATGACACATGATGAGGTCGGAACGAGATGTTGCAGGAATCATATAGCTTGAGATGGAAGGGCCAACCTTCCACGACAGGGAGCACCATGTGGAGATTGTGACAGGGTAGGCGATGGTCATGGATTGAGGTGATTTCCGATGTATGACATACCGATGAGGTGTATACCTTAGTATGGTGATATTGGTGACAGATGGTTGCCAGGATGAGATATTGTCGAGGACGACAATGACTTCCAGTGGGGGAGGATATTAGGACCTGCGGTCTATGCGACGAGCAGGGCGACTCCACTGTGTGAAGGACATGCGAAATATGAAACGAAATGAGCCAAAAAACAAGTTTATAAGGTGTTCGATGAGTTGGGCAGGCCGACCCTCCTCTTGGGCGAGACAACACATGTTGAACGAGTCGGCTTGGGCGTTTGGTGTGGGTCGGTTGGGTGACATAACCCGCCACCCGCCCGTATATATTGGAGGGCGTTTGGAGGCAAACGACCATCATTCGATCACACGAGTTCGAACAAGGAGTTCTGCAGTGCGTGGATGAGCCCACACGACGGGCGGAACTCAGGTGTAAAACTCGTTTAAGAAAGTCATTCGAGAATTCGTTTGAGAAGTCATTCAAGAAAGTCGTTGGAGAATTCGTTTGAGAAGTCCTTCAAGCAATTCGTTCGAGAAGTCGTTCGAGGAAGTCGTTCGAGAATTCATTCGAAAGGTCATTCGAGAAGTCGTTCGAGGAAGTCATTCGAGGATTCGTTCGAGAAAGTCGTTCGAGGAAGTCGTTTGAGAATTCGTTCGAAAGATCGTTCGAGGAAGTCATTCAGGAAAGTTGTTCAGAAAAGTCATTCAGGCAGAACTCGGGCGAGGTCTTTCGGGTGACCCGGGTGAAGTCGTGTGGCGACCCGGGTGAGGTCGTTTGGGCGAACTGGGTGAAGTCATGTGGCGACCCGAGTGAATTCGTGTGGCAACTCAGGTGAACAAGCTTGGGTGAATGAGTTGGGTGAACGGGTGGACGTGCGAACGGGTAACCGAGCAAGGGTGTGTTGTGCACGCCAAAATGAAGAATCGTGCATACGGGTGACTAGGTGAGGGCGCGTCGTGCATGACGAAACAGTGGAAACAAGTGTTGATGTTGTGAACGAAGGCGTGGCTCGTGCGGAGGCGCCCGTGTGTGGCGACTTGGTTACGACGAGGTGCACCCAAGTTGGGCAAACAACACGATCATGCGACGAGGTGAACAAAGGATTGGTGAGTCGTGCGGCAACCATGTGGAGGCGCCAACGAGTTGGGCAACCGAGTTTGCCGAAGTTTGAAAATTGGCTAAATGTAAATTTTGGGTTTCCCAAGATTTAACTTGTACTTGTAAAAGAAGATTATATATATTGATTCGGGCAAACTCATATTGCAGGGAGTTTTCCCTCCCTTTATACTGTTGTGCATTTCTCTTGTATAATGCTTTTTATGTGAATGTTATGGGCTTTCACTTGTATAAAGGAAACATAATAATATTTGGTAACGAAAATAAAACTAAGTATGGAATGTTAGGCGTAGTCTACAATCATAAGTATTGGTGAAAATAAAACGATTGGTAGTGCCACACCTCGATATAAGCGGTTGGAAGACTACCGCAGGTGTAGGGGCGTGACATGTTTCATCTCGGGAAAGACTTTCCAACTTTAACTTATATAAGTTAGCTCTATGGGTTCATGAAAATGGTATGGTTAACAGTAAAATCATGAGCTTAGTGTGGCTAAAAAAAGATTAGCTATGTTGTGGTCACGAAAATGATGCTCTTTGACACACCCAACACATGATCGGATGATAATAGGACACACCAAACACATATGGGACCGTAACATGTTTGGCATCGATGACACCCTTACATTCGAATCACAATTACATGATTTATAAATATCTGATGTTATAAAAAGAAAATTAGCATGTATTATTCAAATTTCGTTTGGAAGTGTATATGTATATGGATGTGGAAATATAAAAATACAGTTAAGTTATATTGCATATATATATATATATATATATATATATATATATATATATATATATATCATTTTCTCAAAATTTTAGTTCATTCAGATTATACAATAGTATTCAAGTCCTCTCACACGCTACGAGTATCGGAATATCACGGTGATGTCTTGTTATCACTTGGAGGTAGGTTTTTTTGGGCAGTTTAATATTATTTATTCCCAATGTTATTTGTAATATCTTGCATATCTTGAAGGTGATTTTTTTAACCGTTTTCGTATTATATTTTCTCATTTATTTTTTTTAATATGGGAAATAAAATAAAAATTAATTTAATTTAAATAATAATAATTTAATCATTAATTAAGTATATGTTTTAATAATGGTTTTCCAAAAACACTATGTGGAAGTTTTTTTGTTTGTTAATTGGCCAGACATTTCTTATGAATACTCCACTCATCATTAAAAACCCAAAAAAAACTCAATAATTACGGAGGAACCTAAATAAAAAAATATTCAAAATAAATGAAAAGATTTGTAACAACTTTTAATGAAAAATAGAAAATTAATAAATATTGATAAATTAAGAGAAATTCAAAAAAACATTTAAAGAATAATATTTTACTATTGAAAATAGTTAATGAATATTAATAAATAGAGTAAGAATTCAAAGAAAGGAAATTATGTTAAGGGGTTTTGAAAAAAAGGCCAAGGTACTAAGTAAAAAGTGGGATTGGAAGAGAAGAAGGGGAATTTTGAAAATAGTTAATGAATATTAATAGATAAAGTAAGAATTCAAAGAACTTTTAAGGAAGTTATGTTAAGAGGTTCTTAAAAAAAGGGCCAAGGGACTAAGTAAAAAGTGGGATTGGAAGAGAAAAAGGGGAATATTGGGAAGATTAAATTAGATAAAAATGTGTTAGGATTGATAGAGTCACTATAAAGAAATTAATGAAAAATAATAATTAATAGGATGTGGACGGAAAATTGAATTAAAATAAAATAATAAAAGAACTATAAATATGTAAATAAAAATAAATGAATTTGCAGAAAGAAAACTATCAATTAATAGATGGGGAAGGAAAATTGTATTAAAATAAAATAATAAAAGAATTATAGATATCTAAGCAAAAAAAAGGAATTTACATAAAGAAAATTAAAACAAAATATATCAATCAAGAATTATAGATATCTAAATAAACCAAGGAAAGAAGCTAGCATAATATTAAGAAAGGGGGGCTGTGGGGGAAGGTTGAAAAGGTGATGGAAGAATAATGAGCTAATGAGGTGCTAGAATTTAGAAAATATTAAGAAATAAAAAAGAGAGAAAGATAAAGCATAAAGAGATCAAAATTCCAAGAAGATAAGCTAAGTCATTCATGAAAACAAATCATATATAAATTTGCCTCTTGATATGACACGTCCCTCCTCCTTGTTCTCATTCTTTCCTCTTTCTATCCTATCTTTTTCTACTCCCACTGCATTCTTGGTGTTTGATCCTTCCTTGGGTTTAATAATATGTAAAATACCTTCACGATGTTAGTCACTAAAATGGTAAGAATAAAGTTTGTGGCATGACGTGAAGAATAAAATAGAACATTAATGGGGGAATTAACACTTTCAATGTCAATCAACATTCAATAGTGAATTTGATTCAAATTGTTAGAATTAATGGAGAATAGGATATTATTGTTACGTAGTTGAGTGTTTACTTTTCATAGTTGTTTAGTTCCTATTTTTTAGGGATATGATTTACTCTCCCTAACTACTTGTAACTTTTTAATACTCAGATTAATGTGAAGCTATGTGTGGCATTTTGCTTGAGGTAGCTCCTGGTGATCTGCACCTATGAGCTCCTCTTGTTCTGGTATCATTCTTTCTTATTCGTCTTCCCTGTGCAACTCTTGACATGGTATCAGAGCTACAGAGCTGAAGATACCTGTACAATGAGTGGAGAGAGACCGACGCATCTGAGGTGAAATCAGCGCGGACTTTGGCAAGAAAATTGCGCTGATTCCACTTCTTCCTTAAGCAAATTTTCATCTTGAGAACGACCCAAGTGCTTGGAGGAAAATCGCATTTCCCATCTGAGAAAAGACTATGTGTTCTTTTGCAATCCGAAGGGTGCCTGGACTGCAGATCCGAGGAGGCCACGGTGAAGTCTACGGTGAAAATGTCGTTTGGATCGATGCAAGATTGTCACGATCAGAGGTGCGTGGAGGCTACCATGGTGGAAGACAAGATTGCAGGTGTGTGGAGCTTGTGAGGAGCTGGACAACCATTCCAACTACAGAATCGCCAGACTGCTAGAATCGCTGGACTGCCAGATCACTATCTGTTATATCGCTGAATAGTTGACTGCCAGATCGCTGGATTGCCAGATTAGTTGATGAAGAATGTTCTGGAAAGACTAGAAGGCTGAGGAACGCTATCATATAGGGTGTAGCTCGCATGATCTGAGTCTATCTCCAAGAGTGAAATCGAAGCTGCTCGTGTGAAATCAACGAAGGAGAAATTGGCCTGCCCAGATCTGCATGTCGATCTGCTAATTAGCATGAGAACTGTTGTTGCGTGGTTGAGGCCGCGTTGCCTTACATAATCAATGTAGAGTTGAATCAGTAGCATGTTTGGAGGCAGTGTTTGGAAACACTACAGCAGTGGCGCAGTGGAAGCGTGGAGCACCGAGCAGTGGTGAATTCAGAGAAATCCTGAGTTTCGGTGGTGGCTTTCATGAGCTTGCCCTTCGAAGCAAAAAAAAAAAAAATGTGCCCGAGCTCATTGACAAACTTGTTGAGATTTTCTGTTTGGGATAAAATAGGAAAAATCTCAGCTGGTGACAACAATAGGAATTCAGGTCCTAGATTAACTCCAGGTTGTTGGGAGGGAGTTAATGCCTCCTATATTTGATGTGAGGGAATTAATGAGGCTGTTAGATTCTCTAGGCTATATAACAGGCAACCATTCTAATGTTTGCTAAGAGAGTGTGAGGATTTCTTGATGTAATCTCCAATTTGATTAATAAACTCTTGATGCCTATGTTTGGTGGACGTAGCCCAGATTGGTTGGGTGAACCACGTTAAATACTGTGTCATATGTGTTTGATTTTCTGCTGTGTGTTTATGTTGTTTGCTGTGCACCTGAACCAACAATTGGTATCAGAGCTCAAGGTGGAGCGCTGACTGTGCTGGAGCGCTGAGGGATGTGGTTTGTTGTTCTTTTGCGTGAAGCTGTATATTGCTGAAGCGAACTTGCCACATTGCATTGTGTAAAGACTGGAGTGGCTGTCGTGAGATTGGAGCAGAGGTTCAAGCCTCGGTCGATCGGCGCAGTGAAGGAGTGGCACCCAACAAGCGTGTTGTTGGTGCATTTGACTGGATCGGCATGGCACGTTGGCACGTTGCTGGAGGAGCTACGACGTTGATTCATATCTAACACGGTGCGTATATGTATTGAAAACGGTTAGAAAACGGTGGAGAACAATGTGTCTTGAAAAAGGTATGCTCAGTAAACAACGTTGATGTTTTAACACGGCATTGATACACATGTTTTGAAACCGGTCTGTAATGTATACCAGTTCTGTGCATCACATACGCTTCGAATCTGAAACTGAATGTTAAGAACAGTTGAAATGTGCCTCTAAATAGTGACAAGAAATCGCCCGCATTGATGATAGTGTTATATGTTCTGTAGAGACTACCTCTGGCAGTCTAAAAAACGCGGATGATAGTGTTATATGGCACAGAAAATTTTGTAAACGCAGATGATAGTGTTGTATGGCACAGAAAATTTTGTAATTGTCCCTACGCGTGTTTGTTTTGTTTTTATGACTGAATGTCATAAGAAGCCCGTACGCAGTGTGATTTGATGAAACCCGCGTGAATATATTCCAGTCTCTGCTATAAAACGCAGTGCCAGTTAGATTGTGGGAATTTTTTTGTGTGCTGGATATTGAAGTTTTGTTTTTAAAAAAAGGGACGTATCTTATTTTTTGAGATGTGTATATGGTACAGAATTTGCACAAATAAAATGAAAGTGTTTCTTTGTTTTTAAAAAAATAAAGAAAAGTAAGATAAGTGCAAAGGGCAGTTTTTTTTTTGTAAAGGCATAGGCAGTTTTTTTGTTATGTAAAAACAAAGGCATAGGCAATTTTTTAAATTGCTGGTTGGATATTTGGAGATTACTGTGTTTTTTGCTGATATCAAATGGCGAAAACTCAAAGTGCCCGTTTTGAAATTGAGAAATTTAATGGCAAGAATAATTTTGAGATCTGGAAGGTGAAGATGCACGATCTGCTGGTTCAACAAGGTGTGGCAAAAGCACTGTTGGGGAAAAACAAAAGGCCTCCTTCCATGACGGAGGATGAATGGGATGAGATGGATGATAGAGCTCTGAGTGCAATTCGGTTATGTCTGGCGGACGATGTTCTGTTCAACATTGTGTCAGAGAAAACCGCCGCAGGCTTGTGGTCGAAGCTTGAGAAGCTCTATATGATGAAATCTTTGACAAATCGGATTCTCCTGAAACGACAGCTTTACAGTTTGCGGATGAAAGAAGGTACCTCAATTGCTGATCACCTGAATGTTTTTAATACCTTGTTGGTGCAATTAAACAGTCTAGATGTGAAATTTGATTCAGAGGATAAGGCAATAACTATATTATGTTCTTTGCCTGAATCCTGGGATCACTTTGTTACTTCCATAAGATTTAGTACATCAAAAATCCTTGAGTTTGACGATGTTTTTGGAGCCTTGTTGGCTGAGGAGACGAGGAAGAGGTCGAATGCAGACACCTCTACATCAGAGGTAATGATGGCTAGAGGTCGCTCACGAGAGAGACACTCCGGGGGAAAGCATAGTGACTCTCGCTCAAAATCCAAAAGAAAGAAGCCCAAGGTGAAGTGCTGGCATTGCGGCAAGGCTGGACATCTGAAAAAGGATTGCTGGAAGCGAAAGCAGGCTGCTAAAGAAGGCTCTTCGACAGAAAAGAAGGAAGCCAACACCACAGATACAGGTTCAGTATCTGGATCAGGTATGAGTGATGAAGTATTGTCAGTTAATGTTTCAAAACATGATCAACATTGGTTGTTAGATTTCGGGGCATCTAACCACATGTGTATACATAGAGATTGGTTTAAAACATATAGATCAGTTGATGATGGTGTTGTGTACATGGGTAATGATGTAACATGTAATATTGTGGGAATTGAGAGCATACAACTGCAAATGTTTGATGGGACAACAAAAATATTAACTGATGTGAGGCATGTACCAGATTTAAGAAAAAATTTGATTTCATTAGGAGCACTTGATTCAAATGGATATAAAACTGTAATTCAAGGTGGAGTTATGAAAATCTATAAAGGTATCTTACTAGTGATGAAGGCTAAGAAAGTAGGAAATCTATTTCAGTTAGAAGGTAGAACTGGGTCAGATCATGTGTCTGTGTCTGAACATGACAGTAGTTCCATTCACTTATGGCATCAAAGATTGGGGCATATGAGTGAAAGAGGATTGAAAATTTTGGCTGACCGAAAGTTACTTCCTAATCTAAGATCTGGAAAATTGGATTTCTGTAAACATTGTCTGTTTGGTAAACAAAGTAAACAAAAGTTTAAAACAGGCAAACATACTAGTAAAGGCATACTTGATTATATCCATTCAGATGTGTGGGGTCCAGCTCCTACAGCTTCATATGGCAGTTCGTCTTATTTTGTATCATTCATTGATGACTTTTTTCGGAAAGTTTGGGTCTACATATTGAAAAAGAAGTCTTCTGTTTTTACAGTTTTCAAGCAGTTTAGAGCATTGGTAGAAAAAAACATTGGTAGAACTATAAAATGTTTAAGAACTGACAATGGTTGTGAGTTTTCCTCCAAGGAGTTTGACAGCTATTGCAAGGATGCAGGGATCGAAAGACATAAGACCACGGTTTATACTCCTCAACAGAATGGAGTTGCTGAACGCATGAACAAGACTCTTCTAGAGAGAGAAAGGTGTATGCTGAGTAACGTCGGGTTGCCGAAGGAGTTGTGGACGGAAGCAGTGGCAACCGCTTGTTATGTGATAAACCGATCTCCATCAATGGCAATAGACTGCAAGGTTCCGCAAGAGGTATGGACAGGACACCCTTGTGACTATTCTAAACTCAGAGTGTTTGGTTGTGATGCATATGCTCTAGTGCCTAAACATCAGCGAACTAAATTAGATCCAAAGTCTAAAAGGTATATCTTTGTTGGGTATGGTGATGGAACGAAGGGATATAGATTGTGGGATCCTACCACCTGCAAAATCATCATCAACAGAGATGTAAAGTTTAATGAATCCTCTCTTATACAGTTAGATGTAGATAGAAGATTGAAACAGGATGATGTATCTGATTTCCAGCATATTCAGTTTGACAACATTTTTAATGATAGTCATAACGACCATAGTTCAGATTCTAGTCATGAACAGGTTTCAGAATCAGATTATGAACAGGGTTCAGATGGAGGACATGAACAGGTCTCAGATGGCGATCATGAAGAAATTCCTATAGTTGATAGACAACCAATTGTGGAAGCACCAGAAACATTCTTAAGGAGGTCTACAAGGATCAAACGCCGTCTGAGAAGGTATGATGATCATGTTACTTCAGTTGCTTTGATCGCTAATGATGATGAACCTTTGTGTTATCAGGAAGCTGTAGAAGGTTCAAATAGTGACAAATGGAAAGCAGCCATGAAGGAAGAAATGATGGCCTTAGGTAAGAATGGTACATGGAATCTGGTTGAGCTTCCGAAGGGCAGGAAAACTGTGGGATTCAAATGGGTCTTCAAGCTGAAACGAGGTGTGAATGATACGGAAGACAGGTACAAAGCTTGGCTGGTTGCAAAAGGGTTTTCTCAGAAAGCTGGCATAGACTTTCATGAGATATTTTCACCAGTGGTTAAAATTGTTTCAATTAGAATTGTGTTAGCATTAGTGGCTTTGTTTGATTTGGAGTTGCAGCAGTTAGATGTTAAGACTGCATTTCTACATGGTGATTTAGATGAGGAAATATATATGGAACAACCGGAAGGGTTTGTTCAGCATCGCAATGCGAAATTTGTCTGCAGGCTCAAGAAGTCATTATATGGCCTGAAGCAGTCGCCTCAACAGTGGTATAAGAAGTTTGATTCTTTCATGTTGAGTCAGAAATATGTAAGAAGTGAATATGATCATTGTGTGTATTTTAAGCAGTTAAATAATGGCATGTTCATTATCTTAGTGTTATATGTTGATGATATGCTTTTAGCAAGCAAAAGCATTGAAAAAATCAATAGGTTGAAGACTCAGATGGCAAGGACGTTTGATATGAAAGATCTAGGAGCCGCAAGACAGATTTTGGGCATGGAGATTTTCAGAGACAGGAGTAATGGTAAGCTGTGGCTATCACAACAGAAGTATGTTGAGAAAATACTTTTGAGGTTTGGTATGAACAATGTGAAGCCTGTGACGATCCCTTTAGCTTCCCATTTTAAGCTTTCTTCGAGTTTATGTCCTAATACAGATGAAGAAAAGGATTATATGTCTCGAATTCCTTATGCCAATGTAGTAGGATGTTTGATGTATGTGATGGTGTGTACGCGACCAGATATTTCTCATGCAGTTGGGGTTGTCAGTAGGTACATGGCAAATCCGGGTAAAGAACACTGGTCAACTGTGAAATGGGTGCTTCGGTACTGGAGAGGCACAAGTAGTTATTGTATTTCTTACAATAAGAGTAGTGAATTTGTTTGCAGATATGTTGATTCCGATTTTGCAGGTGACTTGGATAAGAGAAGGTCAACTTCAGGGTACGTCTTTACTCTTGCAGGTGGAGCTATTAGCTGGATGTCAAAGCTACAGAAAATTGTTGCTTTGTCTACTACTGAAGCAGAATACATTGCTGCTTCTCATGCTTGCAAAGAGGCGGTTTGGTTGAAAGGTTTTCTTGGTGAGTTTGGTAGGTTACAGGACAACAGCAGGTTACTTTGTGATAGTCAAAGTGCAATACATTTGGCTAAGAATCCGGCCTATCATAGTAAGTCAAAGCATATTCCAATCAAATATCATTTTGTAAGACAGGTTATCAGTGAAAGGGGAGTTTCTCTTGAAAAGGTGCATACAAAGGAGAACTGTGCAGACATGTTCACGAAACCAGTTTTGTTGGAGAAGCTACGCTGGTGTTTGGCTTCTCTTGGCTTGCAGAAAAGATAAAATAATAATAACAGGGCATCAGGCGAATTGTTGTCAAGGTGGATATTGTTGAGATTTTCTGTTTGGGATGAAATAGGGAAAATCTCAGCTGGTGACAACAATAGGAATTCAGGTCCTAGATTAACTCCAGGTTGTTGGGAGGGAGTTAATGCCTCCTATATTTGATGTGAGGGAATTAATGAGGCTGTTAGATTCTCTAGGCTATATAACAGGCAACCATTCGGATGTTCTCTAAGAGAGTGTGAGGATTTCTTGATGTAATGTCCAATTTGATTAATAAACTCCTGATGCCTATGTTTGGTGGACGTAGCCCAGATTGGTTGGGTGAACCACGTTAAATACTGTGTCATATGTGTTTGATTTTCTGCTGTGTGTTTATGTTGTTTGCTGTGCACCTGAACCAACAAAACTTTGTCAAGTTTACGAATCTCCTCCACGTGTTTATTTGAGGGACACGTTGGATCTGTTGTGTGTGAGGAAAGGAGATTCAGTCTTTTGTTTAAATTAAAGTTTTTTCAATTCTTTAATTAAAAAAATATGGAGGTTCTTTAATTAAAAGGAGAGGCTCTGTATTGCATTGAGAGGCGATTATTTAAAAAGGGAATTTGGAGTGATCAGTTTTTAAGAAGATCTAGGGTTGTTTTTTAAATTGTTGGGGTTGAAGTTTTTTATTCATTCAAAATGAATAACCAAATTGCAGAAGCTTATCTCAATGAGAGTAATAAGCTTGATGGTTCCAATTACACCAATTGGAAGTTTAATCTCCAGACTCTGCTTGAGCGAAAGAATGCCTATGGCATTGCCACCGATGATGAGGTCAAGCTGACTACTGCAACTAGTGGAACGAATATAGTAATTCAAGGCTGGGAGAAAAGGGAGATGAAGGCAAAGGTTCTCCTCAAGTTATCAGTCAAAGATTGCATCATCCCTCACATTCGGGAGTGCAAGATGATGAATGAAATATGGACGACTCTCAAAGAAATGTACGAGATCAAGAATACCAGTCGAGCTTTGTTCCTTAGGAAAAATATTCTCTCCATCAGGATGGAGGAGAATGAGTTTGTATCTTCATTCATATCCCAGATAAAAGATGTTAAATATAGACTAAGTGATATCAGTGAGGTTGTGTCGAATGGTGATCTGGTGATGATTACCATGAATGGCATGACGGATGATTATCAGATGTTTATCATGGGATTGAATGCAAGAGAAAAGCCTCTAGGATTTGAAAAGATTACCGGGAAATTTTTACAAGAGGAGGAAAGGAGGTTGTCCCTTAAACCTCAAAACCTAGATCTTGCATTGATAAATACGATGAAGTCGAAGGGGAAAGCAGTGGTTGATCATAGGACGGGAAGCATATCATGGAAAATGTCACCACAATGTATGACATCACATAAACATGACTCTGATCCTAAATGTTTTTATTGTGGTAAGATAAGAAAAATTGCTAAATTTTTCGATATGAAAAAGGGATACGGGGAGAGGTACAAGCAGACAAGACATGCAAGTCATCTGGATGATGCAGATCACAACCAGGATGTCAGATTATTTATTGCTAAGAATGCACTAGTCATTGAGGAGGATGAATGAGAAATTTGGTTCATAGATTCAGGAGCCTACTCACATATGACAGGTAAAAAGAAATGGTTCAGAAATTTTAGAGAATCCAATAGTGGAGTGAAGGTCTACCTTAGAGATGATAGAGGGTATGATATCAAGGGATATGGAGATGTCCTTGTCACTTTTCCTGATGGAAACATCAAGAATATATTTGATGTGTGGTATGTACCTGGTATTAAGAAGAACCTGATTTCTATATCAAGGATAACAGATCAGGATCTCAAGGTAGAATTCTTTAAATCTTATTATATTATTAAAGACTTGTTGGATCGTACGGAGCCTATTTCTACAGGTGTTCGTATAGGAGGATTCTACAATTTGGATGTGAAGAGTACACCACAACAAGCATTGATGTCATCGAATAAGTCTGCTGAAAACGTGTGGCATCGATGACTTGGGCACATCAATTTCAGTGATATTCTACTGTTGTAGAACGAATATGGTGAATGGTCTTCCTATTTTGAAAAACTTGCATATTGATTGTGAAGCATGTGCATTCAGAAAACAACGTAGAGATGAATTTCCTACTATTAAACATAGGAAATAGAAGGATACACTCGAACTTGTACACTCTGATTTATGTGGGCCTATGTAGACAAGATCGTTAGGTGGGGCCTGGTATTTCTTAATTTTTGTTGATGAATGTACAACATTCACATGGGTGTATTTTCTTACATAGAAGAGTCATGCCTTTTTGTATTTCAATCAGTTCAGGAGCATGATTGAAAAGAAGACAGGAAATTTCATCAGGATTCTTCGATCAGATCAAGGTGGAGAATTCAAGAAAGGGGATTTGATCAAATACCAGGAAGAGCAGGGGATACAATAGCAGTTTACAAAAGCCTACACTTAGCAGAATGGAGTAACTTAGAATAAAAACAAAACATTGGTGGAGTGTGCTCGCAGTATGCTAAAAGGTAAGAATCTAACTAATGGTTTTTGGATAGAAGTTGTCAATACTGCAGTATATTTGAAGGATATGAGTCCCACCAAAATCATTGATTATAAAACTCCTTTTGAAGCGTTGTTTGGCTTCAAGCATGTAGTAAGTCACCTTAGAGTATTGGGTTGTAAATATTTTTCTCGTGTTTCCAAAGAAGACAGGAAGAAGTTATATTCAAAGGCCATTAAATGTATTTTCATTGGATATTGTAGTGAGTATAAGGCTTATAAATTGTTTGATCCTTCTACTCACAAGGTGTTTGCCAGTAGAGATGTAGTATTCCATGAATAGGTTGATGATAGAAATCTTGTTCAAGATAATTAAGAATGGTATGTACCCTTACTTTTAGATGAGGGTGTTGAAATAGGGATCAGTTAACAACAACAGCAACAACAATAACAACAAGATAACGAGGAGAAAATTGAATTCAGCCCACAAAGAGGAGAACAAAGAAGAATAGAGGACACCCCACCACTTAGGAGATCTATCAGGAAAAAACAGTTACCAGCTTAGTATAGGGATTGTGCGCTTATGACTGGTATGTTAAAAATTGCGGAACATTCCAATTTTCATGAAGCTAGTAAGAGTTGTGAATGGAAGGAAGCAATGAAGGAGGAATATGAATCTATTATTAAGAATAATACTTGGGATCTAGTAAAGCTTCCTCAAGGTAAACAACCCATAGGTTGCAGATGGTTATTTAAGTTGAAATTTAAAGTAGATGGATCTATTGATAAGTATAAAGCAAGGTTGGTTGCAAAGGGGTATTCCCAGAAAGAAGGTATTGACTTTGAGGAAACATTTGCCCCTATAGCCAAATTAAATACTATTATATTGATTATTGCTTTAGCTACTAAGCATCATTGGAAAATACATCAATTAGATGTTAAATCTGCTTTCTTAAATGGTGATTTAAAAGAATAAGTATACTTAATGCAGCCTTAGGGGTTTGTTAAGAAGGGAGAAGATCATTTAGTATGTAGATTAAAGAAAGATTTATATGGTTTAAAACATGCTCCTAGATCCTGGTACGACAAAATTGATTCATTTTTCCTCATGCATGGTTATAAATGGAGAAAAAGTGATCCTAATTTGTATACTTTGTTTAATGATGAGGGAAAGATAGTGTTGATTTCTTTATATGTAGATGATCTAATCATGACAGGAAGTGAATACAACCTCATTGAAGAAATCAAGCAGCAGTTATCACAAAAATTTGAGATGAAGGACCTTGGAGAATTGCATTACTGTTTGGGTCTAGAAGTTTGGAGAGATTCAGGCCAAACTTTCTTGTCCCAGGGTAAGTATGCTAAGAGTTTGTTGACTAAATTTAAAATGGATGAGTGTAAGGCTGCATTTGTACCTTTACAGCAGAATAGCAAACTTCAGGTGAATGATGGTTCGAAAAATGCAGATGCAACATTGTACAGACAGTTGGTTGGTAGTCTTATCTATTTGACTACAACGAGGCCAGATCTGGCTTATGCAGTTAGTGTTTTGAGCCAGTTCATGACTCAACCTCATGAGAATCATTGGCTTGCAGTGAAAGGAGTACTGAGGTATCTATAAGGAACTTCAGAATTTGGTATTTTGTATTCTGATTCATTTGATTTTAGCTTGACAAGTTATGCAAACTCTGATTGGGCAGGAAATTTAGATGATAGAAGATCAATTATAGGTTACGCCTTTAGCATTGGATCCGGGGTCATCTCTTGGTGCAGCAAGAAGTAGCATACTATAGCCTTATCCTCAGCAGAAGCAGAATATCAAGCTATGTGTGCAACAACATGTGAGGAAGTTTGGTTACACAGACTTCTCCAATATGTAGGAGAAGAAGAGACAGAAGCTACAATTATCAATTGTGATAATCAAAGTTCTATCAAATTTTTTTACAATCTTGCGTTTCATAAAAACACTAAGCACATAGAAACTCAATTTCATTTTGTTAGGGAAAATGTGCAGTACAAAGAGATATTTGTTGAATATTATAATTCTTGTGATAATATGGCTGATATATTTACTAAGCCTTTAGGAAGGCTGAAGTTTGAGTTGTTTAGGGACATATTAGGTGTGTTTAAGAACCCTTTCTCCATTAAGGGGGAGTGTTAGAATTAATGGAGAATAGGATATTATTGTTTTGTAGTTGAGTGTTTACTTTTCATAGTTGTTCAGTGCCTATTTTCTAGGGATATGATTTATTGTCCCTAACTACTTGTAACTATTTAATACTCTGATAAATGTGAAGCTATGTGTGGCATTTTTCTTGACGTAGCTCCTAGTGATCCACATCTGTGAGCTCCTCTTGTTCTGGTTTCATTATTTCTTATTTGTTTTCCTTGTGCAACTCTTGACACAAATTAGAGGGATATTTCCATCATATTTCTCATATTCAAAGACTTAATCATTAAAATGAAATTTCTTGGGTAAGATTCCTCATTCATTCATCATTCTAAGCTAAAATCTGAGCATGTTAGTGAAAATGCTATGTGTTGGTATAAAAGAGATAGAGTAATGGGGTGGTAAGATTGTTTTCCTAAACTATTACAATATTTGTCTTAGGTCATTAGAATAAGTAAATTATATTGTTGAATTAATCTATTTTATTTATTTGTGAATGTGGGGTTGGTGAAGTTTATTTTTGTAGGTAAATGGAAAATATTAGATCTAAAAAGAATATTCTTAGTAGTATAAGCACATCATGAACGATCCGTGAAGAAGGTGCTTGGGGCCTATTTGTGATTGCGCATTAGCAGAGAAGACTATGAGTGAAATGTAAGCTTAATTTTGAAAAAACTTATTTGTTCGAGACCAATTGTTGAGTTATATTTGGCATAGCATGAATTGTAAAAAGGAACCTACAATATCCATTGATTATTCTAGTATAGTATTTTAATAAGTAAATGGAGTAGTGATCCAACTTGGATTCCAAATTGGTGTAATGTTCATCTTATTATACAAATTAGATATACATAAGAATAGAGAAGATCCTTGAACATAATATGTAATGCCATCTAAAAGGCCAATTAAAGGCTATTAAATGTACTATGGGTTCTTGAAATAAATTCGTGTGACAAACATCACAATGGCCCCAAAACAATACCTAAAAACTTTTGCATGCAGTACATCATATAGGATACATAGTGGAAAAAATGATTTTTAGACTCTTCCACACTTCGACTTCTCGCTAATCATGTGAATGTCTCAGCTGCTTCTGGGTTCATCTTCAGGAACTTTGGTCCACATTTCCATGCTATGGTGGCCGTTAATATTCTCCTAAAGGAGTCGGCATCTATTTAACCACAAGCACTGCCTCGTACACTGTATCGGAAACATGTAGTCCATTTTACCCCAGACCCCTTCAACGAGCAAATAACTAATAACTCTGCAAGCTTGTCGAATTTGAATGCATAAAGCATAACAACATATCATCTGTTTAAGGATTTCATCCATAACTAAAGCAAAACCAACTTGGAGTCTTCTCGAGCAACCCATCGCCAATATGGTTGGTTGTTAACTAAAGCAATCCCTTATGTTCTTGCAGATAGCATGTAGTATATTTTTGTTTTGGACCACTCCAACCAAAATATCTATTGTTCTTATAGCAGATTATGAATATGAGTGAAATGAAAATCGAGATAACGATAAGGGATTTACGTATACCTTTCTTCCCCATCTATGTGAATTGAATCACACAGGCCGAAATAGAGTTCTTTCTTAGAAGTAATATTGGACAGTGATGACAACAATAGGTAAGATAGTCCATCTGAGCCTAGAAGGTTTTTCTAGTAAGCCATGGAAAATTTAATGTCAAGACATTCTGAAATATTTGACCCTCACAAAAATTTAGATTAGAGTTTCTTCACCATTTTGTGATTATAATTTTGAAGTCTAAACCTACCTAAACATAATGTGAGAAAGCAAAGGAGACATAGAAACTATTGTCTGTGAATCCAACACGAATTACCACTATATCAGTATTATATGAAAAAAATGTTTAGTATTTACATTTTACTTTAGGGTACTAATTGAAAACTTAAACATCTATATTAATCATAGTTTACATTGTACTTATTAATTAAAAAATTAAACATCTATGAAACTGACACAAAATGCAAATGTCTGGTATATTCATAAAATAATTGTGCACATCATTACACATTTAATGTTCTCATCCATCGTAACCGAGATTCTTTAGTCCTATACATTCTACTCACAAAAATACAAGACATCTATTCTCTAAGAAAAACTTATTCACAAAATACTTTAGACTAAAATGGCCTATAAAAATTTGTAAAGTCTGTGTAGCAAGTATTGGCTGAACCTCCAAGTCAGCCTGAACTTCCTTGTTAGCACTTCATTCTATGTTGTTTGGCCATTTTCCAGGAAGCTTCCCATCCTGGGAGACTTTCTAGGGCAACGCCAAAAGCATCAATATGTATAGATGTGGAAGATGTTATTCTGCTTCCCACCATCTTGCTAGCTAATTTTCTAACAATTAATATACGTTCAGCCATCATCTTGGCTATTCTAATATCAATTACATATTAAAATGTGTATCTCAAATTTTAAAAACCTTTGAATCTATATATATATATATATATATATAGATATATAATAATGCTTGCACTCATTCCACTCCTATCAAATTTTCATTGAACATGCACTCCAAGGGAGTGCAAGGGAGGGCACATCGATAACAATTTTTTCAAAGCAACGTTAAAAGCATTAGAAAGGAAGCAAAATATGTTCATCCACTCTCCACCATTTGGCTATCAACGGTGTAAATCACCAGAAGGTGTGTGTGCCCTCTCCACCATGTGGCTTTCAACCATGTAAATCACCATATATTGTTGGATGACCGGTTATCCTTGTTCATATTTGATAATATTTCTGAAATTTGATTGATTTCAGCAATACTATCCCGCCTTAAGTTATGTTGACCAAATTTCCAATGTCGTCGGAATTCGAAATCAAATTAAGATGAAGCATCTGCCTGTTAACCATGAATCTCACCCTAGAGTGATGGAATAGAGAGCTCACATAAGCCTCCTGAAATTCTGATTCTTTCCAATCCTACCCATTCTAATCAACGTCGACCAGAATACGGGCCACATTACAGTCACAAGCTTCTTACAACTGCATTATTTGTAGTTTTGATTCTTATAGCATCAAAACTCTGGAAACAGACCATTTCATTTAAATTTGACTAACAATACTACTTCAAGCTAATTATGGCACAAACGCATCCCTTAAAGTGAGCTCTGATCTTGGCAGAACCTTTCTAGATTTATATAAATCACAATATCAATCAGCTCTACCCTGTTCATGAAAATATAATGCTCAACAATAAAATAATGTAAAGAGACCAAAGAGGTTCGCACTATTATCCTCACAAAAATGGCCTTGTTGTATATGCGAATTTACACTAGAATTCATGTCTTATGCATGTACTATAATTTTGTCTAAGTTACATATCCATCAAGCAATGTTTTTTTGTCAAAATATACATGAACTGTGGAATACTTTTGACAAAAATGAATCTAATGATTCTGAAAAGGAAATGTTGATGATGGGTTTCTTTTTAATTTATGTCCTCAATTCTATGTGAAATTACAACACATCTTACGGCTCTGGAAAGGAAATGTCGTTCTGTTTTTTTATGAAGACAATACTGTATTGTTTGAATAGTTCCCTAGAAGAAAGTGGAGAGTACCAAACTTGATTGCTAAAAATCCACTGGTTCATTGTTGAAGCAACAAATTGTTTCATTGTTGTGGCAACTCGGTGGTTTATAGTAGCAAAAACTTGTTGGTTGAATTTTGCAGCATCTTACTGGTTAATCGTTGTTGTAACTCGTTGGTTGACCCTTGCAGCAACTTGCTAGTTGAGTATTGCATAAACTTGCTAGTTAAATTTTGCAGCTCCTCGTTGGTTCAAAACTGCGACAACATGTTGGTTTAGCATTGCGGAAGCTTGCTAGTTCATCGTTGCAACAACTCTCTGGGTCACCATTGCATCAACTTCCCAAGTCATCATTGCAACAACTCCTTGGGTCAAAAAATGATAAAACAAGTCAAATGGGAAATAGTCACTACCCTTTTGGTGTAAGACCCTAAAGAAAAGATCATATTTTCTAGAAAGGATTTAAATTGGTGTAAAGTACATGGAAATAACATGGAGATTGATCAGATTGTAAAAATCCTACACATAGAATTCTAGACTTTATTAGAGGAGAGGAAATGAACCGAGATGCTCCACATTCTTTCTCCCAGGTACAAACTAAACAGCCAGGCTCAAAGCCTATTTCCTCATTGCGATATGAAGTGTAAGTTTTCTAGAGATGCATTTTTTAATGTTGGTATTAACAATGCTAAATCATTTTCATATCTATTAATATTTCCAACATTTTTTTGCAACTATGCTTGCTCATATGGATGTGTAAATAGAAGAGGACAAAATGAAATGAAGCGAAGATCCTTATTTGTCAAAAATAGGGTTCGTCAATGCCATTTCATTATAAAAGTTATGGTTCAAATCCCCAACGCAACGATAATAAAATATAACATGTATGAACATGAAGATAGCCAAGGATTGCCTTGTCATGGACATCATGACACTTTAGGTGATGCTAGGTCCCTACATCAACCAAAGTTATCAAGGGACATGGTTTCCTATGTAGAGAGTTGTTTCTTCTTGGAAGTGTCGATTGACTCGGTTTGTAAAATGCATGTTAAGAAATATGCTGACATGGGTGCCATAACTTGAGATAGGGATTTATTTTTGCACAAGAAGATGTTGTTAACATCTATAATCGTCTAACAAAAGGAAATTGTTAGTTGCATAAGAAGAATGAAATGAGTGTGAACTTTTGGTATAAAAAACACACAGATATTTTTTATTATCAAATGCTTAGTGATGGAGAGATACATTTTTATAGTTGGAATTCAATCAAAGTGTGTTGGGTGTGGAGCCTGATTATCTTCTATATTCAAAGGTATAGCCACATTGGACCCCAGTTTGAAATGGAGGCGTCAATGCCGCCCATAAACTATTCACTACAGGGGGGGTCCGGGGGGGGGGGGGGGGGTGACTGCTAAAAACAACTGTAAAATTGCCTTGTAAAAGTATAGTAATTTCTAGTCAATCTGGGCCATTCATTAGGCAGATCATCTGACGGTAGAACTTATGTTTAGTTTAGGGTTTTTTGCCCTAGAAGACAACCCCTCTCTTTGTATGAGGCAATTGTATTTGAGGTTGTGTGATAGATGTGTATTCTGTGAGTGGGAAATAGAGAGGTGAGACTGTGAGAGAAAACAGAGGATATTACAGCGGATCTACTGTAGGTTGTGTCTCTTAATTTTGTTGGATAATAGAAAGGAAGGACTAGCTGTTTGGGGTGGACGTAGCCAAAACTGGGTGAACCACGTATATCTATGTCTCGTTTTATGCGTTTTCTGTGTTTATATTTCTGCAATATTTTATGTGTTCCATTGCTCCATAATATATAATTTCTAACAACTGGTATCAGAGCCGAAGGTCTATTTGGCTGATAAACTTGCAGGAAAGAAGGGTTCCTGGTTCGAGTGGGAGCAATGGTGGAAGATGGTAAGTTTAGGGTCGAGAAATTTAACGGCCAAAACTTGTCGCTATGGAAGATGGAGATGGAAGATTATCTGTATCAGAAAGATCTATACCTACCATTGGGCAGAAAATCAAATATGCCGACAGGTATGATAGATGAAGAATGGAGCCTTCTCGATAGAAAGGCACTAGGAACAATACGGTTGTGCCTTGCTGCGTCAGTCGCCTTCAACATTTCGAAGGAAACCCCAACAGAGGGTTTGATTCAGGCATTGTCGAAACTATATGAAAAACCGTCGGCCTCAAAGAAGGTATTTCTTATGAAATGGTTATTTAATATGAAGATGTTGGAAGGTGGATCTGTTACAGACCATTTAAATGATTTTAATACAGTTACAAGTCAGTTAAGTTCTGTAGGGGTAAACTTTGATGATGAAGTTAGAGCTCTATTTTTCTTGTGCTCATTACCAGAAAGTTGGAATGGTTTGGTAATGGCCATTAGTAACTCTGTTTCTGGATCTAGTACTTTAAAGTTTGATGATGTTGTTGGTGCTATCCTTAGCGAGGAAATGCGACGGAAAAGCTCCGGTGAGACATTGGGAAATGCTTTGAGTGCAGAGTCTAGAGGAAGAAAAATGGAAAGAGGAAAGAGCTCAAGATATCACAGTAAATCAAGGAAAGGCAGATCCAAGTCCAGATCGGGGATAGTGTGCTGGAAATGTGGAAAGAAAGGACACCTAAAGAAAGACTGTAGATTTCAGAAGGGAAAAGAAGGAGATGCACAACAAGAAAACAATCATGAAGAAAATGTGACAGGTGAGGTGTTACAAGATGCTTTGATTCTTTCTTTCGAAAATATTACTGATTCCTGGGTGGTAGATTCAGGGGCTTCATTCCATGCCACACCTGATAAGAAATACTCTCATGACAATGTTCAAGGAGATTTTGGACAAGTTCGTCTGGGTGATGATAAACCCTGTAAAATCGTTGGAGTGGGTAAGGTTCTTGTAAAACAACAGAATGGAAACCAATGGCTATTAAAGGAGGTAAGGCATGTTCCAGTTCTAAAGAAAAATCTGATTTCAACAGGGTAGTTACGCGGTGAAGGTTGTGTGACAACTTTCACAAATAAAGCTTGGAAGGTCACCAAAGAAGCCCTCGTAATAGCAAAAGGCGAAAAGGTTGGTACATTGTATTTATGCAATGGTATTTCTAACTCTGTTAATGCTTTAACTTCCAAAGGAGCAGATGCAGCATTATGGCATCATAGGCTCGGACACATGAGTGAAAAGGGGATGAAGATTCTTCACTCAAGGAATTTGTTGCCGGGTTTGAAGAATGTTGATTTGGACTTTTGTGAGAATTGCATTTATGGAAAACAGAAGAGAGTCAGATTTCTCAGAGTTGGGAAAGAAAAGAACAATGAAAAATTAGAGCTTGTGCATACAGATGTATGGGGACCTGCTCAGGTATCATCTCTCAATGGCTCTCACTATTATGTTACTTTTATTGATGATGCAACTAGAAAAACTTGGATTTATTGTATTAAGAATAAATCTGATGTATTTGATACTTTCAAGAAATGGAAAGCTTTGGGTGAGATTGAGACAGGAAAGGAATTGAAGTGTCTTAGATCAGACAATGGAGGTGAATATTGCAGCAAAGAGTTTGATAGGTACTGTTCAGAGCATGGAATTTGCAGAGGGAAGATAGTTCCAAGAACACCACAAGAAAATGGTGTGTTAGAAAGGATGAACAAAACAATCATGGAGCATGCAAGGTGCATGAGATTGCATGTAGGATTGCCTTTACAGTTTTGGGCAGATTCTGTAGATACTGTTGTTTATCTAATAAACAGAGGGCCTTCAAGTTCCTTGGGTGGTGGTGTTCCATAGGAAGCATGGACAGGTAAAAAGGTAAACTACTCTATTTTAAAGCCTTTTGGTTGTGAGGCCTTTGTCCATATTGATAAAGAAAATAGAACAAAGCTTGAGGCAAAGTCAAAGAAATGTACCTTTATTGGATATGGTGTTAATGATTTTGGTTATCGCTTATATGATTACGAAAATCACAAAATCATTAGGAGTAGAGATGTAATATTCAAGGAAAAGGTCTTGTATAAGAATCAGTTGCACGAAAAGAAATAGGAAAAGGAAAACAAGGAATACGCAGTTCTTGATGAAATCATTGAAAAAGTAAAGGTGCCTAAAAATAATAATAATCAACAACCACAAAAACAACAACCACCACAACAACAACAGGCACCCCAAACACCTGAAAGTGGTGTTAGAAGATCTACTAGGATAAGTAGACCCCCTGAACGATACTCTCCTTCATTATATTATTTATTGTTGACTGATTCTGGTGAACCCGAATGTTATGAAGAAGCAATGCAGGTTGAAAGCAGGAAGAAGTGGGAGGTAGCCATGGAAGAAAAGATGCACTCCTTAATGCATAACCAGACTTGGGATTTATTCAGGTTGCCTGTAGGAAAAACTACATTGAAGAATAAATGGGTTTACAGGCTGAAGGAAGAAGATGGAGGAAAACAGAGGTATAAAGCTAGACTTGTGGTGAAGGGGTTTGCACAGAAGAAAGGTATTGATTTTGATGAAATATTTTCTCCTGTTGTTAAAATGACTTCAATCATAACTATTTTAAGTCTTGTAGCAGCTGAAGATTTTCAGCTTGAGCAGTTAGATGTAAAGACAACCTTTCTCCATGGGGATTTGGAGGAAGAGATATATATGCAGCAGCCACAAGGATATGAGGTGAAAGGGAAGGAGAAACTAGTGTGCAGGTTGAAGAAGAGCTTGTATGGCTTAAAACAGGCTCCAAGGTAGTGGTATCTAAAATTTGACAAGTTTATGTCTGAACAAGGTTATACTAGATGTCACTCTGATCATTGTGTTTATTTGAAAAATCAAAATGATGGCAGCTATATTATATTGTTATTGTATGTAGATGACATGCTTGTTGCAGGATCTAACATGCAGGAAATAAATGTGCTCAAAAGAAAATTGGCAAATTCATCTGCAATGAAGGATTTGGGAGCTGCAAAACAAATCCTTGGTATGAGAATAACTAGAGACAAGAAAAATCGTAAATTAACATTGTCTCAGAATGAGTATATACAAAAGGTGTTGAAAAGATTTAACATGCACAATGCAAAACCAGTTAGTACACCTTTTGCTAGCCATTTCCAACTTAGCAAGGGAATGTGCCCAAAGACCCAAGAAGATATGGATTATATGTCTAAAGTTCCATATGCATCAGCAGTTGGAAGCTTAATGTATGCAATGGTTTGCACAAGGCCTGATATTGCACATGCAGTGGGAGTTGTAAGCAGGTACATGAACAATCCAGGAAAGGAACATTGGATGGCAGTGAAATGGATTCTCAGATATTTGAAAGGTACCACAAATCAAGCATTATGCTTTTGTGGTTCAAACATCTCCCTACAAGGATATGTTGATGCAGATATGGTAGGTGATAGAGATAATAGGAAGAGCACTACAGGATATGTATTTAATGTTGGAGGAACAACTGTCAATTGGGTTTCAAAAATCCAAAGTGTTGTTGCACTTTCAACAATAGAAGCAGAGTACGTTGCTGCTACAGAGGCTAGTAAAGAAATGATTTGGTTACAAAGGTTTATGGGTGAATTGGGTAAGGAGCATGATATGGGCACGTTATACAGTGATAGCCAAAGTGCTATTCATCTTGCAAAGAACTCAGCGTTTCATTCCAGGACTAAACACATACAGCTCAAGTACCATTTCATACGATCAGTGTTGGAAGATTGAGAGTTGAAGCTGGAAAAAATACACACTAGCCAGAATCCTGCAGATATGCTAACAAAAGTTGTAACCAGGGAGAAATTGAGAATATGCTCAGTTTCATTTGGTCTTCAAGGATGACGATGAAGATGAGAAATAGCCAGGTCCAAAGAGGAGTCATTGTCCAGCGAATGGAGCAGTGGTGGAGTTGCTACAATCAGTCTCCAAGTGGGAGATTGTTGGGTGTGGAGCCTGATTATCTTCTATATTCAAAGGTATCGCCACATTGGACCCCAGTTCGAAACGTTGCCGCCCCTAAAATATTCGCTGCAGGGGGGGTCCAGGGTGGGGGCAGCTGCTAAAAACAGCTATAAAATTGCCTTGTAAAAGTATAGCAATTTCTAGTCAATCTGGGCCATTCATTAGGCAGATCATCTGATAGTAGAACTTATGTTTAGTTTAGGGTTTTTCGCCCTAGAAGGCAACCCCTCTCTTTGTATGAGGGCATTGTATTTGAGGCTGTGTGATAGATGTGTATTCTGTGAGCAGGAAATAGAGAGGTGAGACTGTGAGAGAAAATAGAGGATATGACAACGAATCTGTTGTAGGTTGTGTCTCTTCATTTTGTTGGATAATAGAAAGGAAGGACTAGCTATTCAGGGTGGACGTAGCCCAAACTGGGTGAACCACGTATATCTGTGTCTCTCTTGTTTTATGCGTTTTCTGTGTGTATATTTCTGAAATATTTTATGTGTTCCATTGCTCCATAATATATTTCTAACAAATTAGATGTTGGAGACCATGGTTAAGCTATCGAATAATAGATTAATAACCATGGATTCAACATTCAGCACAAATAAATACGTGGTGAGTGTATTAAGAATGATTGATCTAGCACAATAATTTGATTTGTAGTGATTGGTAATGATTAATGAGCTAAATTTAACTTCATATGTTTTCTGAATGTGATAGCATCATTTGTACACACTTGTGGTGTTTGATGAGAAACAAAGTGGGTTTCCAGTTGCATGGGTGGTGGCATCACATAATACATCACATGGCATTTAACTATGGTTCGATCACTTCATGCATAGGTTCCACCAAGTTGATAATACTTGGAAAGTTAATGCCTCCCTGATTGATGATGAATTGGCTTAAATCAATGCTTTAAGGTAACTTCAATCTTCTTATTTTATAGTAAAACTTGTTTTTGTTATAAAAAGAATGTGCTTGAAATGAATTGAATGTGGAAAGAGAATCACAAGGTGCAATATTATCTTGTGTGTTTGGCACATATGTCTAGCATCGATAAAAAAATGTTAATCGATTGCCTAATAGTCTTGAAATAGGAAAAGATATGTTTAGTGATTTAAATTGGTCTAAAGTACATGGAAATAACATGGATATCGATCATACTGTAAAAATGCCTACACATAGAATTCCATACTTTATTAGAGGTGAGGAAATGAACCAAGATGCTCCATGTTCTTTCTCCCAAGTACAAACTAAACAACCAAGATCAAATCTTATTTCTTCATTACGATATGAAGTGTAAGCTTTCTAGAGATGCATTTTTTAGATGTTGGTATTAACAATGCTCAATCATTTTTCATATGTATTAATATTTCTAACATTTTTCTGTAGCTATTCTTGCTCATATGGATGTGAGTACAAAGGAGGACAAATGAAATGAAGCGAAGATCCTTATTTGTCAAAAATAGGGCTCGCTAATGCCATTTCATTGTAAACATTACGGTTCAAATCCCCAACGCAATGATAATAACATATAACATGTATGAACATGAAGATATCCAAGGATGGCCTTTCCATGGAAATCATGACACTTTAGGTGATGCTAGGTCCCTACATCAACCAAAGTTGTCAAGGGACATGGTTTCCTATGTAGAGAGTTGATTCTTCTTGGAAGTGTCAATTGAATCAGTTTGTAAAATGCATGTTAAGAAATATGCTGACATGGGTGCCATAACTCAAGATAGGGATTTATTTTTGCACAAGAAACATGTTGTTAACATCTATAATCGTCTAACAAAAGGAAATTATTAGTTTCATAATAAGAATGAAATGAGTGTGAACTTTTGGTATAAAAAACAGGAATACTTTTTTTATTATCAAATGCTTAACGACAGAGAGGTACATTTTATAGTTGGAATTCAATCGAAGTGGATGTTGGAGACCATGGTCAAGCTATCGAATAATAGCTTAATAGCCATGGATTCATTCAACACAAATAAATACAGGGTGAGTGTATTAAGAATGATTGATTTAGTACAATAAATTGATTTGTAGTGATTGGTAATGATTAATGAGCTAAGGTTGACTTCATATGTTTTCGGAATGTGATATTATCATTTGTACACACTCATGGTGTTTGATGAGAAACAAAGTGGGGTTATAGTTGCATGGGTGGTGGCATCACATAATAAATCACATGACATTCAACTACAGTTGGATCACTTCGTCCATAGGTTCCACCAAGTTGATAATACTTGGAAAGTTAATGCCTTCATGATTGATGATGAATTGACTGAAATCAATGCTTTAAGGTAACTTCAATCTTCTTATTTTAGAGTACAACATTTTTTATTATAAAAAGAACGTGCTTGAAATGAATTGAATGTGGAAGCAGAATCACAAGGTGCAATGTTATCTCGTGTGTTTGGCACAAATGTCGAGCATCGATAAAAAAATGTTAATCAATTGCATAATAGTCCTGAAATAGGAAAAGAGAAGTTTAGTGATTTGGGATTGATTATGAGAGATTGTTGAAGTGATTAAGTGAGAATTTCAATTAATGCATTATTCAACAACTTTTCTAATAAGGAGAGGTATTTAGACTATTTCAACAAGAATTGGGTTGTTGGTGACAAGATTTGTAAGTTCACATTATCTTTCTTACATTTCTCTATTTTTTTTCATACGGATGAAATATATTCATTAACCATACGTATAAAATATCTGCAATTAGGGATATGGGTAAAAGGTTTTCATGATTTCCCCATGCAAATGGAGAGAAAAACAATGTTGTGGAGTCATATCAATGTTACCTAAAGACAAACTTTCTATCTGATAAAAGAAAGAAATGTGCTATTAGGATGCAATTGTTGATATATATTCTTCTAACAAATTTTGAACCTTGTTATCGGTTTAAGGAAATTCTGAAAAGGATGGATATTTGAATAATTACAAGAAATAGAAATGGTTTTAATGATCAATGGAAAAATAAAAAGGAATTCCAGATAGTGATTTCAACCCTCATGAGCAAATGTCTCATAATTTTTTTGTGAGGATTCAATCTAAAGCTAATAAGAAATATCTTGTCACTTGTCATTGGGAAAAATTTATAACTTGTGATTTCCCATGGTCTATTCATGATAACATTTGCAAGCATTCCATAAAGGTGGGTTGGTTTTGTTTCTTTTCAATGGCTTCAAACTAATTACTAAATCATCATAACACAACTGATTCATAAAATGATCCTCTTGAGATAAATATAGAGGCATTAGGTCTTGGTGAAAATGCAAACGCAATTGCCATGGATAGTCACAATCTAGATGTAAATGTTGAAGGACTTGAGTTGGCCAAAGAAGAGTTTTTTGGCTACTTAGACCTACTAAAAAACAACCCTCATGCTACTTTAACCAAGACTGAATAGTTGATCACCTTGGTTAAAAAAATATTGGATGACACCAACAAACTTCATCTTGTGGATTATTAATTCATGTGTGGGTCGGGTTCTTTTAAGTCATCTTTGAAGAGGAATAAGAGTTTCCTGAGCCAAAATAGAGAAAAAAAAAACATAATGCAAGATTGGAAATTGATTTGAATATGGCTGTAGATGAAGATGAACCATTTCAGTTTGAACAACTCAACAAGTGAGGTCTCCCTCCTTCAAACAATGCATGATTTTCAAGGTTTCTTGTGATATATTTGTTTTCAATTTTATTTTAATATTTATTATTGTATTACATGTATTTAATTTATTATTTTTGTTTTGAATATGTTCATGTATGTTTTATAGGTGGTGAGCCTATGTTTGCTAATTTGGGAAATTTCCCCCAATTGCCAATTAAGGTCAGTAAATACCTCCATGCATTTACATTTAGTCTTGCAATACATTCATTGTTTGGTATGCTACAAAATGTAGCTTTCACTGGTTATTCTATACTTGCTTTATGCTTACATACATTGGTTTTTAATCATGAATCTATTATCTAAATTGGAATAAAAGCAACAGAACCGTAACAAAATTTGCAGCATAAATGTAACAAAACATGTAAAACACAATTTTACGAGTATTTTATATCTTCTAATTGCTAATTATGATATATTATTGGAGAAGAATATATATTACAACAACACAGATTTTGTATTTGTTGACTATGGGGTTTTGTAGCAGTGGAAATGCATGTCAGCAATGGTGAGCGGATGACTATCAGCAATGGTGAGGGAGTGAATGTCTGTAAGAACACATAGATCACTATGAATCTGTGTTTGAAGGGGGGATATTCATGAAGGTTGTTGATACTATAATTACTATGTCTTGCTTCATCACGATGAAGATACCATGCTCTTTCTTGAATTTCATTCCAACATTCAAATTCTTGTTTTTTTGTTTATTGTTTGTTTGTTTGGTTTTTATTTTTTTTCAACAATGGTGAGGGAGTGAATGTCTATAAGAACACATAGATCACCATGAATTTTTGTTTGAAGGGGGATATTAATGAAGGTTGTTGATACTATAATTACTATGTCTTGCTTCATCACGACGAAGATACAGTGCTCTTTCTTGAATTTCATTCCAACATTCAAATTCTTGTTTTTTTGTTTATTGTTTGCTTGTTTTTTTGTTTGTTTGTTTTTTTTTTGTTTTTTTGTTTTTTGTTTTTTTGTTTTTTTTTTCAACAATGGTGAGGGAGTGAATGTCTATAAGAACACATAGATCATCGTGAATCTGCGTTTGAAGGGCGATATTCACGAAGGTTGTTGATACTATAATTACTATTTCTTGCTTCATCATGATGAAGATACCATGCTCTTTCTTGAATTTCATTCCAACATTCAAATTCTTGTTTTTTGTTTGTTTTTGTTTGTTTGTTCGATTTGTTTTCTTTTGCTTTCTTTGTTTGTTTGTTTGTTTGTGTTTTTGTTTTTGTTTTTGGTTTTTTTTGTTTTTGTTTTTTTTTTTGTTTTTTGTGTTTTTTTTTTCCTTAGGCTATAAGAATTTTGATACACCCTTGTTGGTAGCCATATCATAAGGAAATGAAAATTAAGACTGATCTAGTTATTCCCACATTTTTTCATGTAAGAAATATAATTAGCAACCCTTGTTAAGGCTATCTTTAAGTTATTGTGGTGAAATGGGCCTCTCATTTAGGTTTTTTTCCTAAGGCATCCCACCTTGTTTTACATCCTTCTTCTTCTACAGTTTCAAATATTTAAATATGATATGTGCAATATTCAATTTCCTATTGCCTACTCCTATTGATAGTTTATGCTTCCTTTGGCAAATTGGCCCACTCTTGTTGTTCTTGTATCACATGTCGAGGTATTTCAAATTCTCCTCTACCCAAAGATTTCTCTCGAAATTTTCTCTGTTAATGTTAAGAGTTTCCCCCCAACTTTCTTGATTTATAAAACAAGAGACAAAGGTTCTCAACTGGACATCCCCTACATAAGGTTTGGGATTCCATATTTTTTTAAAAGGTAAGAAAAAATTGTGTTGGTACTATTCACAATGAAAGTCTTTTTATAGATTCGTATAGGCCCTGTATGGTTATATGAATCCATTTATGGTATCAATCTAGAAAGGCTTATTGGTGATGATAGTGTTCTTTTTAAACATAAAAAATATTTATGTAATTTATGTGTTGTAATTCGTTGACGAATCCTGGCAACTAAGTACATCATCCATTAATTCTCCAAGTTGTTTCCTTTCATAGTCCATCCCAATCACTTCCCTTTGTAACTCAACCATTGTGTTTTTATATTCTCCTTTAAATTTGTTTATATATTCCTCCCATTTCTCAAAAATGTCTTGAATTATATTTTCGTGATTTTGCAAAGGTATTACCATCCAAGGCTCCATCTATCCTGTCCACTAGCACCATCTGCCTTGGACACGTTGTTAAACCTACAACAAGTTGACAAAATGACTTAGCATTTTCATTTGCGAATTTATGGGATATTCTGGACCATTATGGCCAACCTTCTCGACTCCTCTTTTATGAATTCCATCTTCTCCAGCCTATTCTTTTTCAAATCCATTACAGCTTTAGAAGAAATCCACAACTTTGGAACAACATTGTCCTATGGAATTTTTTTTTTCATTTTCAAATCCCCTATACCCTCAGAAAGAATCCAAAATTTCCCCAGCTGGGTTTGACATTTTCCATTTCCATTTGCACGTTCCTGTAATGAAATCAGCGAAGGTCGACATCAACCACAATGAAGTGCAATAATAAGTTCGAAATTGAGCTGGTGTTCGCATTCTTGTTTGATCAAATTAGTGTGTATAAGTTTTGTCATTTCTATCTGTATTTAAAGTTCTTTAGCAGATTTAAATGGAACCCTCAACTGGTGCACCACTATTTTTTATTTTATTGAGCTATTTCCTTTATAGGCTTATAAACCTCCGTATTTATCCTGTTGTTATCATCCTATCCTATTCTACCTATTGAGGTTCCAACTCTCGCTTCAAGCATAATTTTGTTTTGTTGCATATCAATTCCCACTATTCATCCTAAGATAGTCATTAATACTTGGTCATTGTAGGAAACTTTGCGAAATTTTCTTACTCTTACTCAATTCCATGTTTTCTAACCCTAATTTTATTAACTTTTCCTCCTATATTAAATCATAATGGTTCTCATAAAATCAGATTTCCTTGCATTTTTGAGCAAGAATTCAGCAACGAGGGATTCACCTTATTATTAATATAAAATATTTAGGTTCATCCTCTACATTACTAATTTAGATTCCACAAATAAATCTCATTATATATTTATGTGCTTATACAGACATTATCATGCATGCGGGTATAACTAATATAATTATCCAATTGCATATTTCTATGTCATCCATGTATTAAAAAGAGAGATTTGTCTACAATTTAATAATAACCCATAAAGAAATATAAGAGTTGGTCTTGTTATCAATTCTGCTATAAATATAATCATCCAATGCATTTGTTTCTAACAATTATATCAATGGCCTTGTTGCATATGAGAAATTACTCTAGAATTCATAACTTGAGTCTTATGGATGTACTATAATTTTGTGTAAGTTACATATCCATCAAGCAACGTTTTTTGTCAAAATATGAATGAATTGTGGAATACTTTCGACAAAAATGAATCTAATGATTCTAAAAAGGAAATGTTGATGATGGGTTGCTTTTTTAATTTATATACTCAATTCTATGTGAAATTAAAACACATATTACAGTTCTCAAAAGGAAATGTCAATTTTATTTTTACCATTTCCCTAAAAGAAAGTGGCGAGTACCAAAATTGAATGCTAAAATTCCATTGGCTCATTGTTGGAGCAACAAATGGTTTCACCGTTGTGACAAGTAGAAACAACTCGTTGGTTCAGTTTTGTAGCATCTTACTGTTTGAATTTCGCTACAACTCGTTGGTTGACTATGGCAGCAACTCTCTAGTTGAGCATTGCAGAAACTCGCTAGATAAATTTTGTAGCACCTCATTGGTTCACAGCTACGGAAACTTGTTATTTTAGCATTGCGGCAACTCACTGGTTCATCAGTGCAACAACTTTCTGGGTCACCATTGCAACAACTTCCTGGATCATCATTGCAACAACTCCTTGGGTCACAAAATGGTAAAACAAGTCAAATAGGAAACAATCACTACACTTTTGGTGTAAGACCCTAAATAAAAGATCATCTTTTCTAGAAAGGATTTAAATTGGTGTAAAGTACATGGAATTAACATGGAGATTTATCGGATTACAAAAATCCCCACATATAGAATTCTAGAATTTATTAGAGGAGAGGAAATGAACCCATATGCTCCATGTTCTTTCCACTAGGTACAAAATAAATAGCTAGGCTCAAGGCCTATTGCTTTATTGTGATATGAAGTGTAATATTTTTAGAGATGCATTTTTTAAGATGTTGGTATTAACAATGCTCAATCATTTTTCATATGTATTGATATTTCAAACATTTTTATGCAACTATGCTTGTTCGTATGGACGTGAGAATAGAGGTGGACAATATCAAATGAAGTGGAGATCCTTATTTGTCAAAAATAGGGGTTGCCAATGTCATTTCATTGTAAAATTTATGGTTCAAACCCCCAACGCAGGGATAATAACATATAACAAGTATGAACATGAAGATAGCTTATGATCGCCTTGTCATGGACAACATGACACTTCAAGTAATGCTAGGTCCTTGCATCAATCAAAGTTATCAAAGGACATGGCTTCCTATGTAGATAGTTGTTTCTTCTTGGAACTGTCGATTGACTCAGTTTGTAAAATGAATGTTAAGAAATATGTTGACATGTATGCCATAACTCAATATCAGTATTTCTTTTTTCACAAGAAAGATGTTGTTAACATCTATAATCATCTAACAAAAGGAAATTATTAGTTGCATAAGAAGAATGAAATGAGTGTGAACTTTTGGTATAAAAAGCAAAGGGATGGTTTTTTTTATCAAATTCTTAGTGGTGGAAAGATAAATTTTATAGTTGGAATTCAATTGAAGTGGATGTTGGAGACTATGGTCAAGCTATCAAATAATATCTTAATAGCCATGGATTCAACATTCAACACAAAATAAGTATGGGGTGAGTTTATCAAGAATGATTGATCTAGTACAATAATTTGATTTGTAGTGCTTGATAATGATTAATGAGCTAAAGTTGACTTCATATGTTTTCTTAATGTGATAGTATCATTTTTACACAGTCCTCATGTTTTATGAGCAATAAAGTCGAGTTCTATTTGCATCGGTAGTGGCGTCACATAATACATCACATGAAATTTCACTATGGTTGGAGCACTTCATGCATAGGTTCCACCAATTTGATCATACTTGGAATGTTAATGCCTTCATGATTGATGACGAATTGACTTAATTCAATGCTTTAAGGTAACTTCAATCTTCTTATTTTATAGTACAATTTGTTTTTATTCTAAAAAGAACATGCTTGAAATGAAATGAATGTGGAAAGAGAATCACAAGGTGCAATGTTATCTTGTGTGTTTGGCACAGATGTTAAGCATCGATAAAAAATTTTAATCGATTGCCTAATAGTCCTAAAATAGCAAAAGAGATGTTTAGTGATTTGGGTTTGATTATGAGAGATTCTTCAAGTGATGAAGTGAGAATTGAAATTAATGCATTCTTCAACAACTTTTCTAATGAGGATAGGTATTTAGATTATTTCAATAAAAATTGGGTTGTTGGTGACAAGATTTCTATGTTCACATTATATTTCATACATTTCTCTATTTGTTTTTCATATAGATCAAATATATTCATTACCCATACGTATAAAATATCTGCAATTAGGGATATGGGTAAAAGGTTGTCATGATTTCCCCATGCAAACCGAGAGACAAACAATGTCATGGAGTCATATCAATGTTAACTAAAGACACACTTTATATCCGATAGAAGAAAGAAATGTGCTAGTAGGATGGAATTGTTGCCATATATTATTCTAACAAATGTTGAACCTTATTATCGGTATAAGAATAGATACAAGAAAGAGAAAGAGTTTGAATGATCAAAGGAAAAAGAAAAAGGAATTATAGATAGTGATTGCAACCCTCATGGAAATTGTCTCATACATTTTGTGTGAGGATTCAATCTAAAGCTAATAAGTAATATCTTGTCACTTGTCATCGCAAAAATTTCATAACTTGCAATTGCCCATGGTTTATTCATCGTAATATTTTCAAGCATTCCATAAAGGTGGGTTGGTTTTGTTTCCGTTGAATGTCTTCAAACCAATTGCTAAATAATCATATCACAACTGATTCATACAACGACCCTCTTGAGATAAATATAGAGACATTAGATCTTGGCAAATATGCAAACACAATTTCCATGGATAGTCACAATGTGGATGTAAATGTTGAAAGACTTGAGTTGGCTAAAGAGGAGTCTTTTGGCTACTTAGACCTACTACAAAATACTCCTCTTGCTACTTTGACCAAGACTAAATAGTTGATCGCCTTGGTTAAAAAAATGGTGGATGACATCAACAATATTCATCTTATGGATAATGAATTCATGTGTGGGTTGGGTGATTTTAAGTCATCTTTGAAGAGAAAGAAGAGTTTTCTAAGCCCAAAAAGTGAGGAAAAAACAAAAAAAAAGAATAATGCAATATTGGAAATTGATTTGAATATTGTTGCAAATGAAGATGAACCATTTGAGTTTGAACAACTCAACAAGTGAGGTCTCCCTCATTCCAACAATGCATGATTTTCAAGGTTTCTGTGATATACTTGTTTTCAATGTTATTTTGATATTTATTAGTGTATTACTTGTATTTAATGTATTATTATTATGTTGAATATGTTCACATATGTTTGATAGGTGGTGAGCCTATGTTTGCTGATTTGGGATAATTATCCCAATTGTCAATTAAGGTCAGCAAATAACTCCATGCATTTATATTCAGTCTTGCAATACATTGATTGTTTGGTATGCTACAAAATATAACTTTCACTGTGTTATTCCATACTTTCTTTATGCTTGCATACATTGGTGTCTAATCCATTGGAAGAAAAGAAATGAAAATGTAACAAAATTTGTAGCATAAATGTAACAAAACATATAAAACACAATTTTTCCAGTATTTTATATTTGGTAATTGCTAATGATGATATATTATTAGAGAATAATATATATTACAGCAACACAGATTCTTCATTTGTTGAATATGAGTTTTCATAGCAGTGGCAATGAGTGTCAGCAATGGTGAGCCAGTGACTGTCAACAATGGTGAGGGAGAGAATGTCCGTAAGAACACATCGATCACTGTGAATCTTTGTTTTAAGGGGGATATTCATGAAGGTTGTTGATACTATATAATTTCTATGGCTTGCTTCATCATGATGAAGATACCATGATCTTTCTTGAATTTCATTCCAACATTCAAGCTCCTTTATTTTTTTCACACTATAAGACTTTTGATATACCCTTGTTGGTAGCTAGATCATTAGATAATGAAAATTAAGACTGGTCTAGCTATTCCCACATTGGTTCATGTAAGAAGTATAATTAGAAACCTTCGTTAAGGCTATCTTTAAGTTATTGTGGTGAAATGGGTCTCTAATTTAGGTTTGTTTTCCTAAGGCATCCCACCTTGCTTTACATCCTTCTTCTGCTACAGTTTGCAATATTTGAATATGGTATGTGAAATATGCAATTTCTTGTTTCCTACTCCTAGTGATGCTTTATGCTTCCTCTAGGAAATTGGCCCAATCTTGTTGTTCTTGTATCACATGTCGAGGTATTTAAAATTCTCCTCTAACCCAAATATTTCTCTCAAGATTTTCCCTATCAATTTTAAGAATTTCCCCCCAACTTGCTTCATTTATAAAATAAGCTACAAAGGCTATCAAATGGACATCCCCTACATAAGGGTTGGGATTCCATATTTTTTTAAAAGGTAACAAAAAATTGTGTTTGTACTATTCATAAAGAAAGTCTTTTTCTAGATTCATATAGGCCTTGTATGGTTATATGAATCCATTTATGGTATCAATCTGGAAAGGTTTATTGGTGATGATAGTTGTTAGGTCCCTATAATACTAGTTATGCCCTCATTAATATAGTAGTTGTATCCCTTATTAATATTGTTGTGCCCCTATTGTCTCCATATTGTTATTACTGTGCCCCATAGAATCCCTCTATTGTTATTTTTGTGCCCTTATATTATTATTGTTAGGTCGGCTTGGTTATATTGTGACCCCTTAGAGTCTTATATATAAAAAGGAGGTTTTGTCATTTGAATCGTCGAAGAATTGTTCATTTATGTAACGTAAAGGAGGTTTCCCCCTTGAAGAGGCTAAATTCTAAGGCATTGATCTATCTTTTCTATCTTTTTGTGAGCTGGTTTCATAACATTTGGTATCAGAGCTTTGGATTCTAGGGTTTCACTACTCCAAATAGGTCATCGTGGCATTTTTTCTATAACTGTTTTTCTGCGATGTTTCAGAAGCGAAAAAAAAAACCCATTTGAGAGTAAATCGCACTGAACCTCGGATCTGAATTTCAGAGCTTTTCGCACTATATTTGCAGAGATATGATATGAGGAAGTTGGTCTTTTTGCAGACTCCTAAATTACATTCCAAACATGTGACCTAGGGAAAATCGTCATAACTTTCTCTCTGAGCATCGGATTGAAATTTTGTAAGAAGGTACAGAAATAGGATAGATTGTAGTTTCTTTTAAATAGTTTTCGGAGCCTAAGGTCGAAACAGTGACACATGGCACTTCATACAAGTTTGCTCTTCTAGAAATATCTATAATCAGATCATCTTGGGAGATTGTGCATAACTCTTCCTTGGAGAATCCAATTTGGATCAGACTAGTGGCATTGGAAAGAGGATGCAGAGGGCTACTACAAGTCACAATTTCAGAACTGGATGATCCGAAATTATAGAGATATATCAGATTCAATATCAATCTCCTACAAAGTGAAGAAAGGTATGTAGTTTTCTTTTAATTTTTGCATAAGCTTGGTTTGAAAAATTAGTTTGAAGGAATTCAAAGGGCATAGTAAATCATTATTATCGGTAATTGATTCCCCGAGGAAAGAAAATGCAAACACCTAGTAAGCAAACTGAATGCTCTAGCATGACACACGAAGAAGAGGAAGAAATGCAACATGATATATCAAAATTACAAGACCAAGTGCAACAAGTGTCACATGCACAAAAAGTAACAGAATCTAAGATGGATGGTTTAAAGAAAGATGTAGAAGCTAAGATGGATGGTTTAAAGAAAGGTGTAGAAGATAAAATGGATTATTTAAATAAAGGTGTAGAAGCTAAGATGGATGGCATGGAAGCTAAGATGAATGGCATGTATGCTAAAATAGATGGCATGGATGATAAGATGGAAGAATTAAAGATAAATATAAATAATTTGCTACAAGAAATGGTCACTAATAGTGAAAGGGTAGTAAGGGAAACTCATGATGAAAACAAAAGAAATGTTAATCATGATTCCATAGACTCTAATGTTGGATCGAAGACCCACCATATTCCAAAAATCGATATGAGGAAGTTTGATGGAAAGGATCCCGTAACATGGATATTACAGATGCAGCAATTTTTCAATCTCAATAATGTGAAAAACACACAAAAGGTACGTATTGCAACTTTATATTTGGAACAAAATCAGTTTGTATGCTATCAATGGCTTTGCTCTCGTAAAAATATTATCACTTCGGCAATTTTTACGGAAGAATTGACTGCACATTATGAGGATACAAAAAGAAACACTTTTTTTAGCCAATTGATAAGTCTCAAACAAAAGGGTTCAATAATGGAGCACATTGAGGAGTACCAAAAATTGAACATAAGGGTAAAAAATATTCCAGAGGAGCATAGGATTGATGTGTTCATAGGGACTTTAAAGGATAATATCCAACATGATGTTCACCTTTGGGAACCTGATTCATTAGAGAGGGCATTCAGGTTAGCAAGGAAAATGGAAAGCAAAATTATGGCAACCAGGAAGCATACCACTCACAACTATAAAGATGGAAGTGTTATTGCCCCTAGCCTTCCACAACCGATAAGGTTGACACCACAAAAATTGGAAGAAAAAAGAGCAAAAGGGCTTTGTTATAGTTGTGATAGCAAATACACTAAAGGTCATAAGTGTGCTGAGAAGAAATTATTCTACATAGATTGTGAAGAGGAAGAAGAAAAGGAGGGAGAAAGGTCAAAAGAAGAGGATATGCTCCAGGAACAAAGCCTAGATAAAGAAGAAATGAATCCGACCATATCTTGTAATGCATTGGCTGGAATTACCACCCCTCGAACCATCAAGATAGAAGGGAAAATCAAGAAGAAAAAGGTAATAGTGTTGATTGATTCAAGAAGCACCCACTATTTTATTCATTGTAAGATAGCAAAAGAATTGAATTGCTTTCTATATCTAGCACCAGAGTGTCAAGTGATGGTTTCAAATGGAGGAAAGATAAATTGCTCTAGAAAGTGCCATAATATCAAGCTATCCATGGGAGAATATGTATTGAAAAGCCCAATGCTTTCCATCCCAATGGAAGGTGTTGATGTTGTACTAGGAGTCCAATGGATAAAATCCTTGGGTACAATAGCTTTTAACTTTCGAGAACTTTTTATGAAATTTTATGCGAAAGGAAAGGAATTTGAATTAAGGGGTATGGCAGGGAAACCGGGAAAGATAATAAGCTCTAATGTTATGACAAAACTTCTAAAAAGGTAACAACAAGGTGTAATTGCACAATTATGTTCACTAGATGTTTCCACATTAAATTCATGTATTGCTCCAGATCTCCAAAATGTCTTGGACAATCATTCCAAGGTATTTGAGACTCCCAAAGGTCTCCCACCTATTGATCCAGGTGGATATTGGTGGCCACCTGCCAAGTCCACCTGGACCCCCACCATTGTCTTTCTCAGCATTTTCAGTTGCCTTAATTGTAGCACAACTTACTATTTTTAGCAGTTTTTCGGGTCCCGAACTTCCGGAGCCGTTTTGAGGCCCTAAACGACGTTTTTTTGGGATTCTGGGGCAACATGGGTCCATGGACCGATGTTGCCTCCCAAAGTGGTAGTACTCGGATAGATCTTTCTAACGAGCTATCGTACGCGTCAAACGGAGATCGTATGCCAAAGTTACGACCCCGAGAAATTGATGTACCAATTTACCCAAACGGGGCCCACAATTTGGCGTTTCATCTTCTAGGGTTAGGTTTCGGGATGTTAAGGGTTTTCCATTGTTTCTCAACAATAAATAGGCCTTCGAGCCTCATTGTAACACAGTTCAGAGGCATGTAGCCATCACATCTCTTCTCAGAGATAAGCTACCATCGCCCTAGCTAGTTTATTTCCATTTCTGATTGTAAGCATATTTCAGTATTTCCTATTAATGAAATGAAGTATTATTTCCGCTGCATCTTTGTGTATATGGTTATCTCTGTAATATGTTGCGTTCCTATTTAAATCCGGATCAGTGGTATCAGAGCGGTCTGCTTTTTCTCTGTTTTTCTTTGCATGTCCCCAACAAGGTCGGGATATAAGGAGTTAGGGCTCGAACTGGTTGAACCTTTGCAAGACCAGCCTCGCAAATCCCGACGGCCTCCCATGGCGGACGAGAAGAAAGACGAGGGGGCAGGAGATCCCATCAAAATCTTGCTCGAAGAAGCGCTCGAGCGACAACGGAACGCGATGATGGACAGCTTTGCGCAGATCCTTCAGCGGCTACCCAGAAGCGGCGCATCGGCTTCTAGCAGCTCCTCTGGAAACGCCACACCCTTTAAGGTACAAGTTAATTTTGAAATTCCCATATTCGAGGGTCAGATAGACGCCGATGCCGTAGATAAATGGTTAAATCTGCTAGAGGGTTATTTTTCTGTTCATGAATTTTCGAGTCGGGAAAAGATTGTTTTTGCCCTTCTCAAAGCAGCCCCCCACGTCAAGGACTGGTGGGAAACCTATTGCGAGCAGAAGGATGAAAGTACTGGCTCACTATTTTCAGCCGCACCCACCTGGGATTCATTCCGGGATGCCATCAAGGAGCAGTACTACCCTGTCGGGAGCTATGAGGATGAATACATAAAGTGGACCACGCTGCGGCAGGGAAGGGACCAAGACGTGCCGGAGTTCACCAATCTTTTCCATACCCTTCGCACAAAGTTGGGTATCAAGGATTCGGAGCAACATTTGATACTCAAATACCGTGGCTGCCTGCACAAGTACATTCAGGAAGAAATACAGTTCCTAAACATCCCCTCGCTCGGCGCAGCATACCGGTATGCCGTCAAGTTCGAGCAGAAGTTTAAACAAAAGAAGCGAGACTTTGGATCTGTGAATCCAAAGCAGGGGAAAGGTGCCCCTAAACCACAGAACAAAGGACAAAGCCAAGGCGGGACAGCCCAAGACAACCAGCCGAAGCTGCAAGCAAAGAACAGCGCCACGAAGCCGAGAAAGGACACTGGAAAATGGTGCGAGTTCCATAAGAGCTCCACTCACAACACAAGTGAGTGTCGGGCCAAGCAGTCACTGGTGGCTGAGCTAAAGGTTTCAGAATCAGATGCATGTTCCGACTCTGAGTCAGAACCCGATAAGGGGTATGAAAAAGGGAAGCAGATCATTGATGCGGACCCCAGCGCCACTGTTGCTACCGCAAGGATCCAGAAAAATGAACCCGAAGATCCAGAGGAGGAGGAGCGTCTCTTTCACTCCCAGATGTGGGTAAAGGGCTCCCCGATACAGTTCATTGTTGATAGCGGGAGTCAAAAGAACCTCATTTCGGCAGAGGTCGTGAAGCGGTTGGGCTTACCGACCACAGCGCATCCACAGCCATACACCATTGGGTGGCTTCACCAAGGACGAGATCTTCGCGTGAGCCAGCAGTGTCGCCTTCCGTACAACATCAAGCCCTTCACGGATGAGGTATTGTGTGACATTGCTCCCCTTGAAGTTTGTGATGTATTACTAGGACAACCATACTTGTGGAAGCGACATGCTGTGTATGAATCAAGGCCCCGTGCTGTTATTATCACATTGGGAAATAAGTTGTTCAGGATACCAGAGGTAGCACCACCTGCCGCCATCTCTTTGATTACTGCAAAACAATGCAGTAAGATCATTTCCAAAACCAGGAAATTTGTTTTCCTGATGATACGCCCTCAAGGGAAGAAGAAGACAGTGGCCGCGGCCTCCAAACGGGGTCCCTCTGCACGGCAGCTGCAGATGGACAAGATTGTGGAGGAGTACGAAGACATCTTCACCTCCCCGGCAGGGGTTCCTCTGCACTGTCAGGTCAAGCACTCCATTGATCTGACCCCAGGTGTGCCGCTACCCAATGGACCAATTTATCGGCGCTCCGTTCTGGAGAACAATGAAATCAAGAGGCAGATTCAGGAGCTCCTGCAGAAAGGTCACATCCGTCCGAGTTCTTCGCCCTGTGGGAGCCCGATAGTGTTGGTACAGAAGAAGGATGGGACGTGGAGACTCTGTATTGACTATCGGGCGCTGAACAAGATCACTGTCCGTAATAGGTACCCGATCCCGCGGATTGATGACCTCCTAGACCAACTAAAGGGGGCGAAATATTTCAGCAAGATCGATCTGAAGTCAGGATATCACCAGGTACCAATCGAACCCTCAGATGTGTGGAAGACTGTCTTCAAATCCAAGGAGGGCCTCTTCGAATGGTTGGTCATGCCTTTCGGATTGACGAATGCTCCTGCAACCTTTATGAGGCTAATGGATGACATCTTGCGGCCATTCACCAACTCCTTTGTAGTAGTATACTTGGATGACATTCTGATCTTCAGCCAGAGTTGGGAAGAGCACCTCCACCACATCCGACAGGTTCTCCAAACACTGCGGCAACACAAGCTATGTGCCAATTTGGAGAAATGCACTTTTGGCATGACCGAGGTTCAGTATCTGGGATACATCATTGATGAACAGGGGGTGCATGTCGATCCAGCCAAGGTCCAAGTCATTCGGGATTGGCCCTCTCCAACCACTCTAACAGAGCTCCGCAGCTTTCTAGGTCTTGCCAACTTCTACCGCAGGTTCGTGTTGGGGTTTTCTCATATTTCTTGGCCCTTGAGTCAAGTCACCAAGGGCGGGGCGAAAGCAAAATTATTTTGGTCTGAATCTCAACAGAAGGCATTCAGGGAGCTGAAGGATCGCCTCTGCACGGCACCAGTGCTCGCGTTACCAGATTTACAACAACCATTTGAGGTCGAGACAGATGCCTCTGACTATGCTATTGGGGCAGTCCTTACTCAACATGGACATCCAGTGGCATATCACAGTGAAACACTTTCAGACACAGTCCGGAAGTACCCCACTTATGATAAAGAGATGTATTCCATTGTACAAGCCTGCCGACAATGGAAGCATTACATTTTGGGGAAGGAAACGGTCATCCACACAGACCACCGACCTCTGCAGTTCATACAGACCCAAGGGAAATTGCAGAATGATCGCCATCAGAAGTGGTCTACATACCTGCAACAGTTTCACTTGAATATCAAGTATAAAAAGGGCAGCACCAATAATGTTGCAGATTGCCTCAGTCGACCACCGATCATGGCGCTAACCATCGTGCTCAACTCTTGCGGGCACGAGACTTCTGATTGGCCACTTCTCTACAAAAGCGACCCAGAATTCGGCCACACATACCAGACACTCTTGGAGGGTCGACAGGTTGCAGATTTTCACCTCCAGGATGCCCTATTATGCCACCTCGGTCACCTTTGTGTTCCTTCAAGCGAGCGTGCCAAGATGATTTGGGAAGCACACTACATTCGGGCTGCTGGGCATTTCGGGGTTGAGAAAACAGTGGCAGTACTGCAAAATTACTTCTATTGGCCGAATCTTCGACAGGATGTTGGGAAGTACATCCGATCATGTACTGCCTGTGCCATTGCCAAACCGACCATTAAGAAGCAAGGCCTCTATACCCCGTTGCCTACCCCTAGTCGACCTTGGGAATCCATCTCCATGGATTACATGTCAGGCCTTCCTTCCACTAAGCATGGAAATGACTGTGTTTTTGTGGTCGTCGACAGGTTCTCCAAGATGGCCATTATGATGGCCTGCAAGAAGAATATCACAGCAGAAGCCACTGCTAAACTCTTCTTCGAACGAGTGTGGGTGCACTTTGGGATCCCACAGTCTATCATCTCAGATCGGGACAGTCGGTTTCTCAGCACATTTTGGTCTAGTCTCTGGTCAATGCTGGACACCAAACTCACAAAGTCCACAGCCTTCCATCCTCAAACTGATGGCCAGACAGAGGTTGTCAACAGGATGATTGTGCACATTCTGCGCATGTATAACTCAAAGCATCCACGCACATGGGACGAGAGCCTCCCCTATGTTCAGCATAGCTACAACCGAGCTCTTCACAGCTCCACTGGCCATAGCCCTTTTCAGGTGGGTTTGGGATTCCAGCCACTATGCCCCATTGATGTGGCCATGCCCTTTGCAGCTACTCACATGAATTCAGCTCATGTCCAGTCCGAAACAGATAAGGCCACCAGCTTCATTGAGCGCATCCAACATATTCGCCAGCAGGTCCATGACATTCTTGAGAAATCAAATGCCAAGTACAAGCAGCGACATGATCAACACCGGGTGCCACACAAGTTTCAGGTGGGCGACAAAGTCTGGTTGCATTTGCAAAAGGAACGCCTTACTGGAGCCTATCGGAAATTGAGACCACTCCGATATGGTCCTTACACCATTACTAAGGCTATGGGAGACAATGCATTTGAGCTCAGCATTCCCCCATTCCTTGGCTTGCACCCAGTGTTCAATGTGGACCGCCTTCGGCCATACTTTCCACCATTGCTAGACACATCCGACATTGCAGAACAGCTCAAACCCACAGAATTGAATCCAGATTGCATGGAACAAGCTGCAACTGATCGGATCATGGACACACAGATCAAGCACACTCGCCAACAGAATATCCAACTGTATCGAGTTGTCAAAGCAGGCCAACTCCTTCAGCAGGGCAAGTGGCTCACCAGGGAACAAGTTCAGCAGAAGTTTCCTCATCTCATGGAGGAGCTCAACGCAATGGGGACCATTGCTTCCTAAGGGGGGAGGAATGATCCAGGTGGATATTGGTGGCCACCTGCCAAGTCCACCTGGACCCCCACCATTGTCTTTCTCAGCATTTTCAGTTGCCTTAATTGTAGCACAACTTACTATTTTTAGCAGTTTTTCGGGTCCCGAACTTCCGGAGCCGTTTTGAGGCCCTAAACGACGTTTTTTTGGGATTCTGGGGCAACATGGGTCCATGGACCCATGTTGCCTCCCAAAGTGGTAGTACTCGGATAGATCTTTCTAACGAGCTATCGTACGCGTCAAACGGAGATCGTATGCCAAAGTTACGACCCCGAGAAATTGATGTACCAATTTACCCAAACGGGGCCCACAATTTGGCGTTTCATCTTCTAGGGTTAGGTTTCGGGATGTTAAGGGTTTTCCATTGTTTCTCAACAATAAATAGGCCTTCGAGCCTCATTGTAACATAGTTCAGAGGCATGTAGCCATCACATCTCTTCTCAGAGATAAGCTACCATCGCCCTAGCTAGTTTATTTCCATTTCTGATTGTAAGCATATTTCAGTATTTCCTATTAATGAAATGAAGTATTATTTCCGCTGCATCTTTGTGTATATGGTTATCTCTGTAATATGTTGCGTTCCTGTTTAAATCCGGATCACCTATTCATGATCATTATCATGCTATTCATTTGATTCCAGGAAGTGTTCCTCCAAACATCAGGCTGTACAAATATCCCTATGCCCAAAAGAGTGAAGTTGAATGTATGGTTGCAAAAATGCTTGAGGTTGGTATAATTCAACCTAGCCAAAGTTCTTTCTCTACTCCAGTAGTATTGGTGCACAAGAAGGATGGATCATGGCGCATGTGTCCAGATTATAGGGAGCTCAAAAAGCTCACTATTAAACATAAGTTTCCCATTCCTGTCATTGATGAATTATTCGATCAATTTCATGGATCAATTTACTTCACCAAGTTAGATCTTTGTTCAGGATATCATCAAATCAGAATGAAGACTCAAGACATTCTGAAAACAACATTTAGAACTCATGAGGGTCACTATGAGTTTTTGGTCATGCCTTTTGGCCTTACCAATGCACCTTCTACATTTCAAGGTTTGATGAATTCCATTTTCAAACCCTTCCTTAGAAAATTTGTGTTAGAATTTTTTGATGATATACTAATCTACAGTAAGTCTTGGAAGGATCATGTTGAACACATTGACAGGGTGCTACAACTATTGGAGGAGAAACAATTATACGCAAAAAGATCTGAATGTTTCTTTGGAGTACAAGAGGTGGAATATCTGGGTCATATTGTATCTCATGAAAGAGTTAAGGTAGACCATAGAAAAATTAAAGCCATTAAGGAATGGGAAATCCCCACATCGATAAAGCATTTGCGAGGATTTCTTGGGTTGATAGCGTATTATCGCAAGTTTGTTAAGAATTATGGGAAAATAGAAACACCTCTAACAACATTGTTGAAGAAAGATGCATTTTCATGGACACCAGAAGCAACAAAGGGCTTCGAAGATCTTAAAGAGGCAATGTGCCAAGCACCGATCTTAGCTACACCAGATTTCACAAAAACCTTTATTGTGGAATGTGATGCTTCTGGAAATGGAATTGGTGCTATTTTAATGCAAGATGAAAGACCCATTACTTTTGAAAGTCGTCCAATTAAGGGAAAGTATTTACACAAAGCTATTTATGAGAAGGAAATGTTGGCAATACTACATGCACTTAAGAAATGGCGACCCTACCTAATGGGAAGACACTTCAAGGTACAAATAGATCATGATAGCCTTAAATACTTTTTAGAAAAAAGATTATCCTCTGAAGAACAACAAAAATGGGTCACAAAGATGTTGGGTTGTGACTTTGAAATCATATACAAAAAAGGGAAGCAAAATGTTGTGGCAGATGCACTCTCAATAAAGGATGAGGAAGTGGAAGCATTTTTGTTCACCATTTCTATTATCCAACCAGATTGGATAAACGAAGCAAGGGAGGAATGGAAGAATGATGAAGAAGTGTGGGAACTTATTCGATAGTTACAACAAGATTCCAGTACATCTGATACATTTAGCTGGAAAAATGATTCGTTATGGTACAAAGATCACTTATACCTCTGCAAGAATTCCCAACTCAAGCACAAGATTATTTTGGAATTGCATGCTTCTCCCTTGGGAGGGCACTCAGGATTTTTAAAAACTTACCACAGGGTTAAGAAGGATTTTTTTTGGGATGGCCTTAAATTAGATATTCAAAAGTTTGTGGCAGAATGTTTGGTATGCCAACAAAATAAAGCTGTAACAATTAAGGCACCAGGTCTATTACAACCTTTATCCATTCCAAGCCAACATTGGGAGGAGATTTCAATGGATTTGTATGAGGGAAAGAGTGTCATCATGGTGGCAATTGACAAACTTACCAATTATGCACACTTTTGTGCATTATCACATCCATTTAAAGCCAATACAGTTTCTACGGAATTTATGGAAACAATTCAAAAGCTACATGGAACCCCAAAAATTATTGTAAGTGACAGAGCTCCCATTTTTACAGGAAATTTTTGGACATAATTATTTTCTTGTCGTGGTACTCAGTTAGCTCATAGCTCATCTTATCGTCCTCAATCTGATGGGCAAACGGAGATAGTAAACAAATGTTTGGAAGCATATCTCCATTTCTTTGTATCTAATAAATAGACACAATGGGTCAAATGGTTACCTCTAGCTGAATGGTGGTATAACAATTCCTTCCATACTGCAACAAAAATGACCCCATTTATGGCACTTTATGGATATCAGCCACCATCCATCACATCATATTTAAGAGAAAATTCTAAGATTAAAATTAAAATAAAATTCAGTTTCTAGCCGACCTGTGCTTTTCCTTAAAAATTTTAGCCTCTTAGGTATTTATTCTATCCATTCTGCTCTTCTTTTATCATCATTCTCTAACCCTGATGATGGATCCCATTTGGGATTTGAAACGTTGGTTCAAAAATGTTTATACTGTGGATTCTCTGGTCAATGATAAAGATAAAAACCACAGATCTCTCAAATCCAAAATTCTAAGGTTCAAGTAGTGGAACATCACATCGAGCATCAGCAAGAAGTTCTCCAACTGTTAAAGGATAACCTTGTGTTGGTGAAGAATAGAATGAAACAACAAGCAGATCAACATCGCAGTGAAAGAAGTTTTGATGTAGGTGATTGGGTATTCCTACGGCTACACCATATAAACAAATGTCCCTTAAGCAAGCTAATAAGGATAACAAATTGTCACCAAAGTTTTATGGTTCGTACAAGGTGTTGTAAAAGATTAGTACTATGGCATACAAATTGGAGCTTCCTGTAGCTTCTCGAGTGCACCCAGTTTTCTATGTTTCATGTTTAAAGAATGTTATAGGCGACAAGCTCCCAATTCAAACAATATTCCCAAAACTTGGTGAGGAAGGAAAAATTATATTGGAACTGGAAGCAGTCATAGAAACAAGAACTCGAAAACTACAAAATCGATCCATTTCAGAGTATCTCATCAAGTGGTAGAACTTATCTGCTGAAGATTCCACATGGGAGGATGAGAATTTTATGCAGAAGCATCCAGAACTACTCAAGTGTTGAGGACAACACTTTTTTGAAGGAGAGGGGCATGTTCGGTCCCTATAATACTAGTTATGCCCCCATTAATATTGTAGTTGTATCCCTTATTAATATTGTTGTTCCCCTATTGTCCCCATATTGTTATTACTGTGCCCCATAGAATCCCTCTATTGTTATTTTTGTGCCCTTATATTATTGTTGTTAGGTCGGCTTGGTTATATTGTTACCCCTTAGACTCCTATATATAGAAAGGAGGTTTTTTCATTTGAATCATCCAAGAATTGTTCATTTATGTAATGTAAAGGAGGTTTTTCCCTTGAAGAGGTTGAATTCTAAGGCGTTGATCTATATTTTCTATCTTTCTGTGAGTTGGTTTCATAACAATAGTGTTCTTTTTAAACATCAAAAATATTTCTATCAATTACGTGTTCTAATTGGTTGACGAATCTTTATGACTACGTACATCATCCATTAATTGTCCAAGTTGTTTCTTTTCATAGTCCATCCTGGTCACCTTCCTTTGCAACTCAACCATTGTGTTTTTATATTCTCCTTTAAATTTGTTTATATATTCTTTCCATTTCTTACAAAGGTCTTGAATTATATTTTCGTGCTTTTGCAAAGGTGTTACTTTTTCCTGATAAGATTGTATCAGCATGGCTAATTTATCCTATGTTGCTTTCATCAAAGGATTTGGTGTCTCCACCTTAAAAACATTTTCCTCTACCTTCTTTTGTTCTAGTTCTTGATCCTTTGTTTGCACAACAATGTCTTTGGTTAGTTTATTTCCTTGTTCGTCATACGAGCCCATCAATTTAGCCAATTTATCCATTGATTCCTTTATTAAAGGATTTGTGATTTCCGCATGAATAGCCTTTTCATCTACTATCCTTCCTACATTACAAGTATAATTTTGAGTTATGTCTGGTTCATGATCCTCTGTTTTCACAGTAGTGTCTTTGGTCAATTTCGTTCCGTGTTCCTCATATGATACCATAAAATGGGCCAATTTATCCTTTCATGCCTTTATCAAAGGATCTAGGATGTCCACCTAAATAGCCTTCTACTCTATCATCCTTCCTATTGTACAAGTAGAATTGTGAGTTATGTCTGGTTCCTATTCCTCTGCTTGCACAACAATGTCATGGATCTATTTTTTTCTAACATGTATATTTTCTTGGGCCAAGCAATTATAACTTTTCAAAAGGCTCATTTTCTCTAAGCTCATATGTTGGGGTTTTAAAAGTTTTTTGAGGTTATATATCTTTCATCTGGAGAACCCTATTCTTCCTTAACAACGATATATACAACGGAAGATATGAAGGGGTACTTATTATTTTAACATGCTTCTTTTTCAATTCTAGTGTAGTTGCTTTCTTTCTTTTTTAGTTTTGGTGCAATTGATTTTTACTCATCATCGCTCCCATATATTAGTGAAATTGAGACGAGGGTCTCTCCTCCATTTAGTGGGATTCTTTCTCATATGTACTCATAATGTTCAAGTAATTTTTATGGTGGTTCTTGTATACCAGTAGGGGAAACCTCCTCAACTAGTTCTTTTGTGTCTGCAATATGGCCAAATCCTTGTTCCATGAATCCTTGCTCCATGACTCCTTGTTCCATCAATACATCCTATGGATGCTCTTGTTTAGAAATAAGGGAAAGCTTCTCCGTTGTTTTCTATGTAACAATGAGGAGCGTTTCAGGAAGTGAAATAACATGGCATTGCTTTATCTTCCTCTGCTTGGATATTGGCACCATTGTTGGGTGCTTACTGTATGCTCTCAATATTCTCGTGGTAGGTTTACTTCCCAATATTTCTACATCATCACCATCATCTTGTTCTTCTCTTTATGTGAGGAATTAGCAGTAGAACCCTGTAACAACTCTGGCTAAAAATCCATGTAAAAATATATAAGACCATGGTGACGGGACATGTATTCCAAGCTGAATTATGGGCAAAACATCCTAGTGGATGTTCATTTGATTTATTATGGCTAATGGAAATTGGCAAAGGCAATAGCAAAGGATTTAGAAAGGCATAGAGGAATTATTTGGCATTTTATTTATGAAAATAAAGAAAACTGGGAGAAAAGGGAGGTGAGAGGTCACAGGTGCATGTGAGGAGGAAAACAAAGGAAAATAATGGAGCATGAAGAAAATAGATGCCTCATTGATAAAAAGGCTTGGTCAGTTCATTTTTGGAGCTCTCTCATTATTCTCTATCTCTCATACTATTGGACACTTAGAGTTTCTTGGAGCACTCTTGGAGGAGGTGGCATACTTGCAAGTTTGGAGCAAGAAGGGAAAGCAAGAGAAGGAAAGTGCAAGAGGACATCAGGATTAGTAGCTGCAATGGGTTTTTCTTGCAGGTACAGAGTTGCATGTATGTTTTTTTAACTAGTTTGGCATGCATGGCACATGCATGTGGTTTATTGGTCATGATCTATCATGGACATGGAGGATTTTCTAGACTGACAACAGATATTCCTAGCCTTGCCATTTCCTAGATAGACATGTAGATTGTGGGTTCATTTACTTGTTTTGTTTTGGTTGGTTCTCATGTTTCCTTTAGCTTGGGTTGATTCATTAGTTCCTGGATACTCTGGTTGGAAAAACGCTCTAGAATCCCTATAACAGCTTCAGTTGAGTTACTAGTCCTAGAAGCCCTGCTTGGTCAAATGCTCTGGAAGCCTGGTGGCAGCTGTGGGTTGAGTTACTAGTCTTGGAATCCTTGGTTGGAACAAACATTCTGGAGCCCTTTAAGGCTTGGGTGGAGACCAATCTAATGATGGTTTTGTGATGTTCAACCGTGAGGTGGAATCACTATTTGATGGGTTGAGTTTGATGGCCTTTGGAAGCCCTGGATGGTTTTGATTGATATGTTTTATGAGATCCCACCTTCATGTTTGGAATACGACACAGGGGGTGAATGGATGAAGAGAGATTTGGCTCAACAATTCTATGGTCTGGTGAAACATGGTAGTCCCATAATGGGTTGGCTTTCGCTTAATTAATATGAGGTTATTTCTCCTTATATTTCTATCAGTATTATATTGGTTTATATGTGGATCATATGGCTTTGATTTCATTAGTATTTTTGCTGCTATTATGTTGGTTATGTATGTGTTTTATGACAATAGCCACGTATGGATCTCAACATGTTTTTACTTTTATATGAATGAACTATGTATCTATGGCCTAATGGATGAAAGTTGAGCTAAAGTGACAAGGAAATCGATGTCTCATAGAAAATCTCAGATAAGTATGAGACACCTATGCTCAAATATGTTATTTACACTTGTATATTACATATTCATAGTACGTTTGGAAATGTGCCTGTCGTGGCTAGTAGGGGTACACTCAAGGTCCTATTCAAGTAATTACAAATTAGTATTGTTGTTTCCATTTTATCTTACTATTCTGAAGGTGTCACTCAATTTTGCGTAGTGACTTGGGTTCTGGACATGAAAATGTGGCTTAAATCTCGGGGAAGCTGGCACATAACTCAACAAAAGAGTCCCTGGACGCTAGCTTGCATGCCTGTAAGAGCGCACAAAGGTCCTTGGTGTTGTTGGGAAAAGTATCCATTCGGAATGCCCCTATCCCACTCTAAGGTGTGATAGTGCCTTAGCAAAAAACAAGGAAAACTAATTGAGTATTTCTTCTTTATGAAATGTAAATGAGGAGAAAGGATGTAACTAACCTGTGTCTTCCGCTAGTTCGTTGATCCAATCACTCCTCTCTTCAGTGGCTCCCAGCTCCTTGCTCCTTCACCGGCCCAGCTTCACTGAATTCCTGCAAGATAACAAGAGAGAGAAACTACACAAAGATATAGATATACATTCATAAAAAGCTCAAGATCAGATTAAGCTAAACATGTAAGCATAACAAAACATCATTGGTACACAACATGTAGGAGAAACTCAAATAGTTTATTGATAGAATAAGAAAGTCCAAGAGGAGATACAACCAAGTGAGTTCCGATCCAACATCTACCTCCCAGCAAAGGAATCCCTTCCTCTCCTCCAACAAAGCATAAATCACCCAATGTACTAATCTCAATCTCAAACCAAGAACAATTCTCTGCAAAGTACCAAATTCCAGCCCCCTAGATCTCTGGGATGAGGGATCCATATATAGATGTAAGCAGAGAGGATGAGTCAGCTTACGTTTTGACTTGTGGCTTCTCTCTGTCAGTTCTTGCTTCCACTTGGAGGTTGACAGCCTCTTACTCATCACTAGTCGAATTCATTGAGGCAAGTATCACTGGAGAAGATTCTGGAAGCTTCCATGGTCTCTCCACCTCATTGAATGACTCTGCCACTTGTCATTTCCCGCTCAGTGCACCTGGGTAGTGTATCCAAGTGCGTTGAAACACACCTAGCGAGTGCATTTGGGTGCTTTGCAACGCAGACATCTAGTAGAGCATCTGAATTGATCCTGAATTGACTGTTTCTAAGTGGTTTTTGGTGGAGAACTTCTGGGAGAAGCTGTCATTGGTTGACCTTGTTCCTTTGGGAGCTGTAACAACATATTTAGGGACTTTGGATCCCTTGGATTATGGACATTTCATGCTTATAGCTGTAAGGCACAAAAATGTCTATAACAGTTGCCCCCTAAAGTATGAGGTCGTTTATCGGGTGAAATGCTTTATTAGGAGGATCCGAAGTTCATTCAATGCTGGGAGGAGACCTGTAATAAGATAAAATACAATAAATTATTTTTCATTCTGTTTTCATGATCTATCTGAGGCAGGCATTCCCATGCTCAACTTTATAAATTCATTTTTATGTACATAGGACAGACAATTGTCTGATGGTAGACTGATGATCCTGCTGAAATCATCATCCTTTGGTAGGATGATTGTCTGTGCTGCAATGCTGTACATGTCAATGTCTTTATTTTTCCTGAATATATATCGCAGCCCGGATGGATGAAACTAGATCCGTGGTCTTCAATCTCATCTGATCTTTACTCTAAGTACAAGTCGATCCATGTGAGAAATGTTTTGAAGTCGAACATGGAAAGACATTGCTTGATTACCAGTCAATGATGTAAACCGTTAACAAGCGCGAGAGGAATCACCGATAATGATAATGACCCTCAAGGTACTGCAGTACAATTCACGTGGTGTGAATAGAGGACTTGGCGTCGAACACCATGCAAAATATTTCGGCCGAAGGTCATTGATGTATACCTATCGCCGGAAGTGAGAAACTTGCCATTGAGGCATGCAAGCTTCAAAGTACTGAAGGGGGTGTTCCTAGATCAACTTCCTGGATAATGAGCTGATGTCGACAAGAAGCGATCTGTCAAAGGAGGGCCTTAATGTATCCCACATCAGTGACACAGAATGGGGCAAATGATTTTGATGGAGGTGAAAACGATCTGATGATATATGGTTCAGGGTGGCGGTCATGAAAGAATGAAGGATAATGTATGGTAGTGGATGGGACATGGTTGACTTCTCTGGATGACTTCTCTTGAACATATCAGCGACACTTGTGTGATGGATCGGTAGCATTTACCCCAAAGGTGGATGGTATGGCGAGACCATGGTGATGTGACCGGTGAATGAAACAACCCAACCCGACTCAGGCATGGAGTGGAAGTGTCATGTTCAAGAGCGACTTGCTACCAATAAAGGTTCTTTGAGTTTCTTCCCAGTTTTTCCCCAGTCATTGCTGACCAATACCTCTTTATTTTTGTCAAGCTTGAGGAGGATAACATATGCTTGTTCTATAATTTTCCCTTCGGGCAAACCCATCGCTATGTTTTAACGAGCCTAGCGATAGTGAAACTCGTTCTCGTCTAAAGACAAGTTTGTCGCTATTAATGTTTTTTAACGAGTCTAACGACAAAGATAACTCGGTCCTTTTCATTTTTAGATAGTCTGAAAAGGTACGTAAAGTTAAATCCAAAAGTCCTTTTTCGTCATCTAATCCCTTAAGTCCGAAAAATTATAAAACAATACAGAAGGGATGAATTTTCGATAGTTTTAACGAGCCGAACAAAACAAGCGCTCGATCTTTTTGTGCAATAATCCCTCAGGTCCAAAAAGATTAAAATCTAGAGGAGGGATAGCACTTCCGGTCACTTGAATGAGCTAGAAGGCCAAAACTCGGCAATCTTCTCATATTTTACGAGTCAGATTAAAAGAGCTTAAAGAAGACTGGTCTTTTGAGGAACGAGTGATAAAATGGGTAGCAGCTAATTCCAGGTAAGGGTTGGAATTTTCCAAGCACGACAGTGTCACAAGGATGGCTAGTGAAATCACTCTTCGCAGCTGTTCCTCAAAATGGGTAAACAATCAAATGGAGGTGAATGATCGGCCAATGGAAAAGTGGAGGTGACGGTGCAAACACGACCAAGGATTTAATGGCTGATAATGTTACATTCACGGTGGTTATTTACTAGAGGGTAGTTCATTTTTTAACGATCTTAAACGCAGATTGAAACACTTGCTCGATCTTATGTTTATTTTTTAACGAGAATGAACTATGCGCTAAAACTGCTCGATAATCCAGTCATATGATAAGAATGTCTCATGTAAGATTCGATTTTTTATGGAGCTTGCGCCTTACAAAGCTATGCCCCGCATCCTTTCGTTATGCAAGTTCAGAAACGACTAATCCTACGAGTTTAAAGGCTTAGAGCTACGGGTTTAAAGGGAGGACCTAAAAATTTAAAAAATAAATAGCCGCCCCTTGCTTGCACTCCAAAAGGTTTGCATGCCCCCAGGTATAAAACAGAGTTTCAAGGTTACCTCTACTTCACTTCCGCCAAAACAATTGTTTTACCGAGAGAGGCCTACCTCTTTCAGGTTACCCAAAGATTGTTCCGTTAATCTTTCAAACAAAACACTTCTTCAGCGATGTCTACCGAGATAAACAAAGGTGAGCGACGAGACCCGCCAACTCACATAACTTTGACAAAAGAATCTTATTCTAGAACAACCCCTATCTCAATCACGGACGGGGTACGGACTAGTCATATTCTCCCGCGGAAAGCTACCCTATACCCAAAGTTTTCCTGCCGAAGCAGACCAGGACGCATGCCCCCTGGGTTCCAGTCATATCCCTCCGAATTACTCATGCTCATCGGGAGGATGGACCATGGGTTGAGACATTTCTTTCGTGAAGAGACCATTTAGGGACGGTATATGACTATTTGCGATGCGTGATCCGGGAAATGAAAGCTGGTCCACGAGCTTGACCACTCTTCCTTCGTGCGGAAAACACATTACTCTAAAGAGCGAGGAGACGATGGCTCCCATGCAATATATATAGTCTCGTCCAAGGAGTAGGTTATAATCCAAGGGTCCTTGAACGACCATCACGTTCATTTGAATGGTCTTCCCTTTCAATGTTATGGGCACATTGGGGAGGATCCCTAAAGGTCGACTGGTTCCTTTATCAAAGCCTGTCAGATTTCTCATTTCAGGCAAAAGCGCTAGCGAACCAAGCGCTTTCCAAGCAATAGAGGAAAGGATACTCACAGATGCCCCCTCATCAATGATGGTGCCAGCCATGACCATTCTGTATATTTGGACGATAATTCTGAATGGTATGCTTGCTGGCAAACAGGGTCTGCCTAGTTGGTTCCAGTCGAAGGAAACAACTAGGTTGCTTGGTGGTGGGACCGAGTAGACGGCCAGGTATCGCTCTGACGAACTTCCTTCCTGCGATAAAGGAATGGGGGGATTGCCCCCATGCTCGTTGGAGTCTGTGTTGATGGAGATAATTTGGATGGTGTCATCTTTATCCTCCTCAGTGCCTGTATCATTCGAAGACAAAACCTCTGAAGGCAAGACCGGGTCAACTGCCGCCTCGACCTTTTGACTTTCGTCGGGTATGGATTCAGCTGGTTCATCTTCAATGACCGACGCTTCAGCTGACCACTTGAGCGGGCTAGCTGGATTTTCAACTAGCGAAGGACTCGGCAAGAGTTTTTTATATCCAGGAGGAAGTCGTAACGGTGAAACCGGACGATCATCCAAAAATCTTTTCGCTTCGTCTAAGAAGGGACAACGGTGGATGGCGTGATTGCCTTCGCACAGTCTACAGGGAGATCCAGCTCTCCTTTTTTGTCCTAGGACTTCACTTTTTCTAGTTGACGGTGTGCTTTCAACATGGCTATCAGAGGTTGACGCCACCGGATTGTGCAAACGGGGAGACTAGTCCCTTAGTATCCGAGGGATGCAGGGACAATCTCTGTGAAAGTGGTCTCCCTTGCATATGACACATGGAGATTTAGGCCTAGTCAGTGCTGTGTGTGGATTTTTGTTAGACGACACTTGTTTGCCCCCAGTCGCCTTTGGCTCCTTCTTCTTCTTCTCTTTCTTCTTCTTTTCCTAATTCTCCTTAGGAACTTGGTTTTTATCTTTACCAGTCCCGTCAAGCGAAGAGGAAGGGAGAGAGGAAGAATTAGAGGAAGTAGAAGGCTGGTGGGTAACTCTGGACTGGTCTAACTGCTGATTCGACTTTTCAGGAATCGTGGTGTTCAGAACGACATTGGTTGAGAAGAGCCAGACCGGCAAGCCAATTTTCAGTCCTGGAAGCGGCAATGTGGCCATATGGGGCACACCAACATCTCCCCAAGAGGAGAAGGGACTAGGATTTCCACCAAGGGGAATTCCTTGGTTGGTAGGCTCCATTTTCTCAACCTAAAGATCAACACAGGAAAAAGGGTATGAATATTCCATTTAAAATAAATTTTAACGACGCTTGGACACAACTTGCTTTTTCAATTTTAAAGAGTCGAGAAAAAGAAAAAGATGACTCTAGTCGCCTTCGATGTTTTAGCGAGCCCGAAGTGACAAATGCTCGGGTGGACTTTTTCCATTATAGAGTCTGAAAAAGGCCAAAAGGAACTGCTCTAGAGTTCTAGGTAGAGGGTGTGCCAAACTTTTCGTAAAACCGCAGAATACTTTTTAAGGTACGGGCGGTCAATCTTCCCGAATGCTGTGTTCAGTGCATTGCGATCAGTAGGGCGGTCGACACGGCTTCCTATGGATAAAGGTTTTATGCCTATAGGGGTCTCCCAATATATACTCGACGGTACGTGGGAGCACAATCCGTACTGGCACTTATCGTCTCTCAGGAGGAATCACCCAACCATCAGTGAGGCGGCTAGTGACCAGGTTTTACGATGCCGGAACACGTCTCTAGCCTAGACCTCTATGTTGTGTGTTAAGTTACAAAGCGTTGTTAAGTTCATTCAATTTATTTTAGGTTGATCTTTCTTAGAAGTTTGCCTTTTTGGATCACCACGAGATGTATGATACAATTCCTAAATGCAGTCTAAAGATGATAAGCAAGTATTTATCTCTTTTCAACAATGAAAATCCTAGCTACAAGGGGAAAAGAAAGACACAATCTTTTCTCAAAGAGCATAGAGCACACTGTAAATGCACTTTTCCTAAATCAAAGCATGCAAACTATCAATATGCAAATGCACAAATGCATGTATTTGTTTTCACTTTCTTAATATTGATGCCTAAAAAGAAAGCTATTGTACAAATTTGAATTCGATTTCAAGTGAAAACACAAACAAGTTTCTTTTTTTAAATCAAAAAGATGATTACGACATTTTATGATTTTGAAGTAAACACTTGTTTTGACACTAGAAATTCATAAATTCAAACCAAAAGACAAAATTAAAAGCGCAATCAACTGTCAACAACAAACAAACTCACTCCTATGATCAAAACGACACTTACGACAGGTCTAGATCTAAGGGCGACAGTATGACTAGTTTACTTTTGTAATGGGAAACTGCAAATGATGTAACAAATACACAAAGAAAAAATACAATTTCTTTATACAACTGAGGCGGAATTAAGGCAAAGAAAAGGGGTTTCAGATAGGTACACACACTGATAACAGGCTGCAAAAACAGAGACAAAACTGAGCAAAAGGAAGCAGGGAACCACAGCTGCACAAGGCAAAGGTTGATCAGCGCACCCCCAGCACAGAGAAACTGAACTTCAGCGTAGGTAGCCCTCTCGGGACCTGCGTTGAAATGCAGAACCTCTTCACAGAGCCTGCGCTGAAGCAGAAACGAGAATTGTCTCTAGGTTCTGGGTCACGGTTTGCAGTTTAATCTACAGTTTTTGGCCGGATAAAAGCTATCAATTAGGTACAATTAGGAGGATGATTTAAAGGAGGACTAAGATCTATCACAAAGGGTTGTTAGAGCACTTGTGGATCAGCTGTTCAGATCATAAAAACAGGCCCAGTGAGTGGAATAGAGTGGCAGATCTCTACTTTGCATTTGTAAATGGCAAATGCAGTTCGATTCGGCACTCCTAAGTTTATGAGAAGAAAAACAATAGAAACACAAATAAACTAACAAGATACGTTCCCCAGTGGAGTCGCCAATTTTTTGTTGGGAAAAGTATCCATTCGCAATGCCCCTATCCCACTCTAAGGTGTGATAGTGCCCTAGCAACAAAAAAGGAAAACTAATTGAGTATTTCTTCTTAATGAAATGTAAATGAGGAGAAAGGATGTAACTAACCCGTGTCTTCCGCTAGTTCGTTGATCCAATCACTCCTCTCTTCAGTGGCTCCCAGCTCCTTGCTCCTTCACCGGCCCAGCTTCACAAGATAACAAGAGAGAGAAACTACACGAAGATATAGATATACATTCATAAAAAGCTCAAGATCAGATTAAGCTAAACATGTAAGCATAACAAAACATCATTAGTACACAACATGTAGGAGAAACTCAATAGTTTATTGATAGAATAAGAAAGTCCAAGAGGAGATACAACCAAGTGAGTTCCGATCCAACATCTACCTCCTAGCAAAGGAATCCCTTCCTCTCCTCCAACAAAGCATAAATCACCCAATGTACTAATCTCAATCTCAAACCAATAGCAATTCTCTGCAAAGTACCAAATTCCAGCCCCCTGGATCTCTGGGATGAGGGATCCATATATAGATGTAAGCAGAGAGGATGAGTCAGCTTATGTTTTGACTTGTGGCTTCTCTCTATCAGTTCTTGCTTCCACTTGGAGGTTGAGAGCCTCTTACTCATCACTAGTCGAATTCATTAAGGCAAGTGTCACTGGAGAAGATTCTGGAAGCTTCCATGGTCTCTCCACTTCGTTGAATGACTCTGCCACTTGTCATTTCCCGCTCAGTGCACCTGGGTAGTGTATCCAAGTGCGTTGCAACACACCTAGCCAGTGAATTTCGGTGCTTTGCAACGCAGGCAGCTAGTAGAGCATCTGAATTGATCCTGAATTGACTGTTTCTGAGTGGTTTTTGGTGGAGAATTTCTGGGAGAAGCTGTCATTGGTTGACCTTGTTCCTTTAGGAGTTGTAACAACATCTTTAGGGAATTTGGATCCCTTGGATTATGGACATTTCATGCTTATAGCTGTAAGGCACAAAAATGTCTATAACACCTGGACGCTGGCATGCCCATAGTATGAGAGCATCGAGAGGTAAACTGGTCCAAAATCTCCATTGGACCCAGGGGATGGTTGGCAACAAGGATGGGTTGGCTCCTAAGGATCATAACGTTGATGTTGAATGTTTGCATGGTGTGTTTCTACTAGTTCCACTTCCTTAGCATGACTTAGGATGTCGAATCATATCATAGTTTCCTCTCATCACATATTTACCATGATTGGTCTGTCGATTGGGTATAACTGGGAGGAGAGTGTTATAGAGTGGTATTAGAGCATGGTTCATCCCTCAGACTGGATGGGTTGTGTGTTAGTCATGCATTCATGTCGGTTTCATATGTGTTTATTATTCTTGTAGTCCATGTGCTTATTGCATTTGCATGGTTTTGATCATGGTTGTAGTGATGTCACCATGTGAAGTTTGATGGTGTTGTTGTAGAATGTGTCATCATGAGTGTATGGTTATATAGGCATTTGCTATGCATGTTGGTGTCTATATTTTGTTATGCATGCATTGTCATCACTATATTTATGCATGTATAGTAGGTCAAAAACGCATGGTGAGGTCATCATATGCAATTAGGTCATCATGTTGATACTAATATGTTATGATGCTAGTGTGTTGGTTGAGATAGAGCAAGAGATGATCAACAAAATGAGGTTGTGGCATTAAAATTTGGGGTAAGAGAAAATCATCATACAGGTATTGTATTTTTGGCATGTAGTTATGTTAGTTAATGGATTGTTATATGCATTAGGGTTATAAGCATTAGGTTTATGTACATGTCTATTGATTTTATGTTTACATACATGTTAGATGCTAGTTGATTAGTATAGTCATATGCACATGTGTCAGATAGTCATGAATGATAGTATCATGTGGTTGTATGCATTGCTATTTTTTTTCTAGGTTAGATAACTTGATGATTATGTTATATGTTGTTGATGAACATGTTATATGTTAACTTGTTGTTGTTATATGATAGTTAGCTTGATGATTAGGTTATATGTTGTTGGTGAGCATGAAATATAACTTGTTTTTGTTATCTGCTAGTAACTTGATGATCAGGGTTATTACATTAATATCTTGATGTTATATGTATACTATTAAGTTGGATTGGTATATGAAAATGGTTAGGGTTATGACATTCAGGTATGAGTTCATATTCTGTGAAATTATGTCATACTAATCTAGTCTGATTGTGCAGATGTGATATCTATATATGAATGATAAATATTTATGAGCTTATGACGTGAGCATGTTAGTTAGTTTCTATTATGTATATCATGATCTTATTTGTGGTTGATTTGATATGTTGTGAAGTTATATCATGCTAATCTAGATTGATTGTGCAGATAAGATTTCCTCCCTTGAGATACATTAAGGCATGAACTTGATTATCTCGTCTAATTTGTGCTTGACTATTTGATTATGATGTCTATTTTGTGTTTGAGTGTTTGGTGTCTATTATGTCATCTAGTTTTTTTATTTAACATGGTACATTTGCATGTTGGTTGAATATTTGATGGATTGCATAATATGAGTATGTGTTCCAATGATCTTGTTTTAATATGGTTATACTAATACATATGTGTTGAGACAATTGATATGTACTTGAGTGTAAGTAGGTGATAGTTGTAGCATTATGTATTATGATAGATGAATGTGAGTTGATTGTTGAGTATGACATGGTTGTTAGACTTGGTAAAGTTTGATGTAAAATTAATATACATGATGTCTTGATATTTGGAACGTGAGACTAACATGTGTGAGAAGTTGTAGGGATACATGCTTGGTATTATCTTGACAAGGTAATAGTTGATGTGTTTGTATAACTAGCAGTTGGGTGATGTGACAATGCATAGTAAGACTCAATTGCAACAAAGTAAAAAGGTATAAGAAAGGGATTGGGAATGAATTCCTTTAGCTACATTTGGAAACCCTAATTCCAAAAGAATGAGTCCTTTGCATGCATGAAGTCTTCTTAACCTAGAATTTGTTTGAAATTATGGGGATATATTCTATATTCGTGAACATGTATTTGGGAGGTATGTTAGCTAGTCTCTAGTTACAGGTGGATATTTAAAGGGAGTTGGCATCCAGTGAGAGATGGTGCAGATGTGTTCATTTGCAAGCAATGTCCTTGGCACAACAAGGTAAGGTAGCCAGTGCATTTTTATACTTATTTATGCACTGACAATTATGTGTTTATGGCAATATGGTGTAGGGGATTGCATGGAAAAGAGAGGTTTCCATGAATATTGAAGAAGGATTGGGTTGAGATTTCCTTGGGAACCATGGGGATTGAGTCATGGTGTTTGTTTCTAGTCTTTTTCTTTTGGTACTTAGTCAACGATGCACCTGATTTCTCTAGGTACTAAATGTAAACTTGCATGCTCCTTAGGCCATTGGTTTATGTCGATGTCAAGGGTGAATATTTTTCTGATGAAGTGTTTGTCATAATGCCAACACGAGCCTCTCTATGTGGGAATGGTTTGGCAGTCGATTTGTTTGCCAAATTTTTTATACCTATCAATAGAATTTCCATAGTGATTGATGAAGGAGGGATCTTGTATCTGGCATATTCCCTGAGGTCCTTCATCAATGCTTGATAATTGTATGACAAAGTGTCCAAGATAGACTTGGTTCCTAACTATGTCCTAAACTATAATTTTTGTTGCAACGCATTTGTTGAAATCACTAATTTTTATTTTCAATGGGGTTTCAGGGAATTCTACAAAATTTATGACTCAATTTTCTAGCCAGAGAGTTTCCTCAAATTTGTCATGGTTGTCAAATGTTGTTGGGAGGATATCATCAATTTTTTTACTGAATTTTCAGAAAGATATGTTAAGCTAGGTGTTGGTCATGTTTTCAATACGTTTATTAAAAAATTCCAACCAACAGTCTTTCCCAGAGCTAAGTCTCTTATGTTGCATTTGGCAGATGGTGGGGATCAAGATAAAAAGGTCTTATGGACATAGCTATTCAAAACTTCCACCATTTTGTTAGACCCTTATCTAGTCATTCCATGTGTCTTAAGATACAAGAGGTGGACACTATAGTTTTAGTAGCATACCATATACATCAGATTATATGTATTCCAATGGGAGTAATTTAGCTTGCCCATGAAGGGAGGATATTGCGATGGCTAAGTGATCTAAAAGAATATGGCATTAAAGGATGCCACTATCTCTTTGGTTATTTTTCTATAAGGAGGTACCAAGAGAGGTAGGGAATCTTCTTTTTTGAGGCCCATGTCATTCAAGGAAGCCCTCAAGTCGAATCAAAGTCCACAAATTCCAAAAGAGCTTGCAGGTCAAGCTTTTGTGGTGGGACAATCCTCAAAATTCCCAACGGTCAAGGTGAATGAGGCCATTAATAAGAAGAGAACAACTAATTTTGAAATTCAAGTGATTATATGCCATTTTAATGGCTTTTGGCCTTCTAAATCTACTCTCGAAGATTGGTTACACTAGATCTAGTCTGAAAATATTGAGCTATTATTTTGTTTAAAGGGATACTTTGTGGTTTTTTCAAAGTTCTAGAAGATTGAAAGAAGGTTTTCAACTAAGGACCCTAGTTTTCGGGCTAAGAAAGCCTCTCAATTTAGCCATGGTTTCAAAATTTTAATCTTCTTACCATGAAATCCTTCTCAATTCCTATTTGGGTTAGACTCTCTAACTTGCCTCTTCATTGGATCTGACTAGGGTTGTTGGAGGATATTGGAGACTATATAAGAAACTTCATCAAGGTTGATAGTGAGATATTATCACAGGGGTTTGTAAGTTTTGTCTACATTTCTATGGAAGTGGATCTCAACAAAGAGTTGTTAGGAAAAGTTGTACTTCATTGGAAAGGCAAGGAATATATCCAACCATTGGATTACAAGAATGCTTCCTTTAGGTGTAGAATTTTTAAACAGCCAAGGTACCTTTAGAATGTGTTTCCCTCTTACAAAGGTGGTTTCTACAACTAGGAGCTGAAGAGAAACAACTACAGCTGAAGAGATCTGAATGTCGCATAAGATCAAAGATTTCAACAGATAAATAGAAGAAATATCCGCATAATCAAAATAAATCTCCCAACCATTAATCCTCTTAGGATACCAGGCAGCCGTCGTTTGCATCAACAAAAGGTTCTTTAGTAGAGATAGATCTTCTCGCAAAATAAAATGAGATATCGTCAACCATAATTGTGCATGAAATTTATGAGTAGAAGCTAAACCATGAGCTTGATCACTCCGATAGCAAGAAAAATATATCTAATTTGGCCAATATAAATGTTGTGCAACTTTCTAAGAAAAATGAAGAGGCATCATTATCCTCTATTGTGAAGGATGGATCGGTAGGATGGATTGAAGTCCGTAAGAGAAAGGGTAAAAAATAAAAACCCATGGATCACCCTAATGTTTGAAACTAAGGTTGAATTTTGTAAACAATCTTGCAACTTTTCCATTGTGCAGAATTTGAAGTGTATTAGTCCATGTCAAGTCTTGGGTTGTGGATTACAAATGATCTGGTTTTCATGTTTCTGATCCAAAGTTAAACATGTATGATGTTTTTTTTATATCAATATAAAGTTATATATATTTACAAATAATAATAATAATAATAATTGTATCGACACTTCCAAAAGAGGTGATATCACTTTTCGATGCTTTTATGAAATTTTGTTACTATTGACAATGGTCAAAAAGAAATTTCCTCAATTCTCTTAGGAAAATTTAATTAAGTTAAATTTTTCTTAGTGATTTAGATAAACGAACTTTATCTCATAAACATGCTAAAAAAATTCATTGAAGTCTTATTGAGGTTCTTGAAAAAACTTACCTGTTGGCACTTTTCAAAGGTCCTCCAAAACTTTTCAATGGTTTAGAAAAAATGTATTTGTCAGTACTTTCCATTCCAAAGAATGTGTTTCTTTTCAGTTCCCTTTGAAAATGTTTACCTTTTTGTCACCCCTCAAAAAGTAATCTTGTTTTTGGGAATCGAGAAAAAAACATCATCACCCCTTTTTCTAATCTAGGAAAAATGTGCTAATTTTTCATGTGTTACAAAATACTTGTTTTTACATTAGCAACATACAAAATCATCTTCCTTAGATATTTTCAACTTCATTAATGTTACTGGTTTTTGTAACCAAGAAAAAAGATGCTTTTCAAATTTTATGGGTTAATAATGCTTGCTAAAAGTTATGCCACAAAATTACTAAATGAAAAATGCACTAGAAGAATTCAAAATAAAACTACTAAACGAGAGTGCATAATATTTTTTTTGGAATCAATGAAAAAAGTTTATCCAAAATTTAGAGTTTAGAGTGTCTCATCTACTAACATGTTTGTAGGAATCATTAATCATTTCTTTCTTCAGGGTATAAGAAGCCTTGTCTTCCCCAAATTAATAGATATGTGTCCCTCAATTTCATCCCAACTTATGGTAGAACTTGTTGGTAAGTTGACTTACCAAGTGAATACCTTGTTTTTTTTAAAACAAGGTATATCTAAATAACCTATAGACCACATGTTCTTGTCTTACATTCATCAACCTTGAAAGTAAGTGGAAATTATTTATGCAGTCCATGCTGGAACATGATTTTTTTAGGTCGAATTTGGGTAAGATTCTCTCAAGAAACTTCAGTGAATTATGTACTTCCTCTCCCATGTTAGATAATGTGAAGTACAAGGTCAAGATGGGGGTGACTGTAGGATTTTTTCCAAGCGTTTAGGGATTTACCATAAATAAATTTCTCTCAATCCAATTAGCTCTTATTTTACTACTTCAAGTGGGAATTTAATGGGAGTTGAATGATTTGATAAATATTGTATCTTCCTCAACATAAGGAGTTCTAAATAAATATGGGGACTTAAGTTGTATCTTAACCCATGAATCTAATTTTTAATGGATATTAATTGGCACTACAACTAACTTGAAAGCATCATTAATAAATAGTTGGACACAAATAGAGAAGGACAAAGTGATATTTCCTACTTCACATTCACATATGGCTTGTAAGGCCTCATTCATGGTAATTAAATGCACAAAGATGAGTTTTCTCATGAAATATGGTCAATATTGATTTTCTAATATTGGATTATTGTTGGGTATATTACCTACAATCAATTTCATTATTATATCATTAGGACTTTGCATTTTCTAGAGTAGATGTAGTGAGCCTTTTTGGTAGGAAATTTCAGTTCTAGACGTGACCAAGGATTGTGATTATGGATAATAATTGGCTTTCACTTTTAGTAACTTCCTTTCATCTTAGCTCTCCACCCAAGAAGCCCATGGTCCCTCAATTTTTTTCTTTAGGCTTCTTTGTAAGTGGTTTTTATGACATTGAATTATAGATCAACAAGAATCAATTAATCTTGGAACTTTTTTTCTTTTCATGGCTTGAAAATTGGCCTTTGAGGTTGGAGTTTCCTAGCTCAATGTCTTATATTTTTCCTTATTATTCCCATATAATGTGGTTTTTAATTGTGTATTTATCAAAGCTGTAGTCAAGCTAGTCATGGATAATGATGATATAAAGTAGTCTAGAAAATATATTTGTAGGAATGAAAAGATTTACTAAGTAAACAACGTCACACTCATGACAATCTCTTCGAAATTCACCAAGATTAAGCAGGTTAGTGCCCCATATAAAGGAACATTATGATCCTCCTTCTAGAATAGAAATAGTCAATTGGCTTAGTGGAGGAAAAGTGTAACAAATTTCACTCTATGGTTCTCTTTAGTGTATAGATTTGCTTTTCTTTACCTACAACAATAATGGCCCTGAGAATTTACTTCAATAAAGGATAGTGGGAGATAAAACTATCCATCGTATTTGAGATCTTATGGATGATTCAAGTGCATCACTAATAGATCAAAGATCAAAGTCCTTCGATTGTAGTGAAACAAGGACCATATTGAAGAGCTCGTCATAATATTTTCAACTGTGTAAATGATGCCTCAAACTCAGTTCATATGCAAAAGTTATGCCCAGTCAAATTTTTGGCCAAATTGGGTTAAACGACAAGTTTAGTAGAGAGCTAGTTAAATTTGGAGCACCACCAAAATTAGCAATCTGTCCAAAATGACGACTGAATTTGGTGGACATTCAGTAAATATGGTGGAGGTGTTAGTTGTAATTGCTTTTTGTGGCACCATTATATTTGGCATCACTTCTTCTAACTTTCGAGATAAGGTGTGGCTCAATAATATGGGGCAATGTGTCCTAATTAGAAGGTATCATGTGGCACCAAAGGGATGCCAAAATTAGCCCCCCACCTGACAAGTTGGAGGCATTGGCCAACTCAGCGCTATTGTTTACCATTTGCAGATCTTTTGTTGATGGTGGCAGTATATATGTGTGAAAATGACAAGACCGACAACTAAAATCCAAATACAAAGTGCAACAAGTAGTCTAAATTCAGAGTTATAAATCCAAAACAGTTGTATTTTTTATGGGAAATGCCATGAACAATTGGTAGACACGCTCAACGGGAGGCCAATCTCAGTGGTTTGTTTAAATGTTGATTTTTTGTTTAATTGGTGGAACACCAACCGAACCCCAACCCCAACCACCACACATTTACCAAATTCCATAGAAAACATTAGGTCAATAGTTTCAACAACAACTTTAAAAATTATATTATTATTGTTTATATGTAATAGTTTTCGGTTGTTAACAGTGATAGTTTTAATAAATTGACCATTTGTTTTTATATGTAACAAATGGTTAAAAGTATATAACTGATTTATTAAAATGATAATGGTCGGGGATCCTCAAGGTTGGAACTCGCAACCCCCACCACCCATTTCCCTTAATTGCCACACAGTAACCAACAACACAATGGTAGGCTCTAGCTAGTCTACCATAAATAAAATATATTTAAACAATGCTTATTTCATTTAGTGGAGGACGAGAGCCACGAAGAATAACTCAACATATTGGAACCAATTGAGGTTTGAACCAAGAGGCCCACTATGGAACCCTGCACACGAGGAACTAGGAGTCGGGGTTCTAGGAGGAGGAATATTCCCAAAATATTTTAATGTTGAATCTACGACGAATCTAAGAGATTATTTGAGGGGCTAGAGTTGCAGGTGACATACTATAGATATTTTTATACTCATTTTTTTCAAAATTTCACAATGACTGCAATGGTGTAGTTTGTTTTTTCATTTGAACAGTGGATCTCAATGGTCATGGCAGGAATCTACATTGTTCATTAATTGTTGGGAAAAAAGTTTGAGACAACAATGCACCTTTTAGAGGTGGGTCATGTTTACAGTCAAACGTCTTAGAAGAGTGAGATGGACCTATTGGTGTTGTGATTTCTATGTTGTGGAACTTCAAGTCACTCCCAATGTTGGAGGTATAATGATGAATTTTTCAATGTACTCATTTTCATTGTTGCTAATATGAATGAAGCAACCTCCACTATTTAAGCAGGGTCCAGATACATAGTCCACATTGGATGAACTACATCATTAAACTCTTATGTACATTGCCTTTATGGTCTCCTTTATGTTGCTTCACCTTTAAGTATTTTCACATATGGTTTTTATATTCTCTTTCATGTCATTATGTTACCAACAATCGAGGAAAAGATCTTGGATAATGCTGGTATCATAGGAATATTGGATCAAGTTTGGTATCAGAGTGGTATTCTTACTGATCTGAATTAATAGTGTGAATGATAACTAGAGATTGGATGTACAACATGAAGAAAGAAAAAGGAGAATGACAAAGCTTCTCGTTAAGCTTTCTACAAGATGGAAGACATGGTAGATAAATTGTTTGCATATTATGAGAAGAAATTGACAAAGAAGGATGAGAAATAAGACAATGCTTTAATAAACCATGGAAATGGAGGAGAACCTCTTGAACATCCATCTCCATATTCAAGTAAATGTCTTCTTCTTCATCAGCTCGTCTTGTCATTCTAATCATTGGCATAGAAATGCTTCTAAAATTCCCATTTTAAAGTTGGATGTAAAATTTGGTTTTCCCATGTATAACAAAGAATCTAATGTAGAAAAGATAAATAATTGGATGAGATAAATTGAACTATATTGTCAAATAAAACAAATCAAAGAGGATAAAACAATGATCCAATTAGCATCACTTCGACTAGGAGGCACTACTCTTTTATGGTGGGAGAGAAAATTTCATAAATGTAGCAAGCATGTGGGTAAACTCCTTTCTTATTGGTATGAATTTGTTTCCAATTTAAAAGGACAACTTTAACTATTAGGATGTTAGAATTCATGATAGAATGACAACATTTTAAACAAGGAAAAGGTCAAAATGTTCAATGTTTTACAGAGAAATTTAGGAAGCAAAATTTGGCATTGGGAATTCCTTTAGATTCACTTGATACTTTGATGAAATATATTGGTTATTTACATAACTACCTTTAGCATTTTTGTTGTTATTTGAACCAACTACTCTTGTAAAATTTTATAGTATGTTTTATGCTTGCAACAATTACTTCAATGTATTATTAGCCCAATAAGAACTTTACTTCATATTCCAGTAGAGATCACATTAAAATTTCAACAACATTCACTTTAGATCATCATTGATAGTAATTATAGATAGAACATCAACAATAAGTATGAGAATATATGAGATGATAAGTGAATTATGTAAAATGAGAAAATTTATTTGATACTCAATATACCCAAGAGACATGTTTCTTTGTAAATTGGATCACATATCTTTGTAAATTAAATTCTATTAAATTTTCACATTTACATTTATACCCATATTTGTTAATTTGCAGAAGAACCCATAAATAGTGGTGGGCAATAACTAGGTAAGTATGTTTATTTACACATTTTTCCTTATCACATGTTTTATGAAAACACTTCCTTAAACTATGGTGGGTAGTAACTTATGGTAAATATGTTATTTATGTAATTATGAGCGATACATGATTCTTCAACACTTATTATTAGTTAATTATTATTTATGATTATTATTATTTATAGTTATTTATATTATTTTTATATTTTATTCATAAAAGGCTTATAGGAATGGGAATTAGCTTGTACTTGCAGAGTTTAACAACTCTTGATGCAACTAGTCTGAAAGCCATTCACCTTGAAAGCACCAAAAAGTATGAAGAAGACAAGCATGCAAAGAAGGCAGTGACAACAAGGAAATATGAAGAAAACATCTCTTGCACTCAATGCGAGAAAGAATGGCATGATGAGGAGCATTACTCGAAACTACATCCAAAATTCAAGCTAAAGAAGTATGGTGGTAAAATGGAAGCAGAAAACAGTTGTGATAGTACAACAAGACCTTGGATCTTATTCAGACGATGAGATGAAGGTCACAACAATTGGATTTGTAGGTGTTGGACCAATTGAACTAGGTTATGATTTAGGAGATGAGATGAATATTGTAGTTGTTGGGATCGTAGGTGATGGACTAATTTACTAGTGCTTTAGTTTAGGCGATGAGACAAATATTTTAATAAGTGTTGTACCAAATATGACAAGAGAACCAAATACCACATGGATCCAATAATTGTGTAGGGGCCTAACAAGATCAAATAGATAATTCAAGTAGAGAATGTTGAATTGAGTGGACTATTACAAGAACCACATGAGGAGAAGCAGAAGTTGCAACATCCATTACAAGCCATGGAAGAAGCCTTGATAAATTTGCAATGTAATGAAGGCTTAGTGAGGCCATGATCACCCACTTCAGAATCAACTACTGAGGTAAAAATTTTATGTGATTCTTCGATTTCATGTTTTCATTATGATGATGATGATTTTGTACATTTGAAAAGCTCACTATTATCGCCCAAAAAATGAACACCTAGCCACGTGATACTAGGTTGACCAAAATACAATATGTAGGATGGGTTTTTACATATTAAAACCAAATTTCACCTTAGGAAATAATTTAGTGAAACATTTTCCTAAATTATTTCAATGTGGAAAAAATCTTCTGTTTCAACATGGTACGAGAGAAGGAGAGAAATTTTCCTCCTGGAAAAGATGGAAAGAGCATCTTTGTCCCTCAACCATGTCTTCCATCTTATGAATTGAAACCAATAGGGATTGAGAGGCTTACAATAACCTTCCTTACACATCTGCGACCTCTATATTTCCCTTAGGGTCAAAATTACATGCTATACTGAACTGAAAACTCAAAATTCTACAGGAATTAATGAAGTGAGACATAGGTGAATGAGAGTCCAGAAAAAAAAGAGAAACAACCATATCCCATCGAAGGAGCCGAGATACAAGAGGTATGATTATATAAAAATTCCCCGATATTGGCACGAGTTAGCTTGCGATGAAAATAACGAACTCTTCATTGTAAAATATATGGCACAGAGGCACTGCATCAAAGGGATTCCACAAGACACGAGAATTAACTTCATTCCATGTTGAAATGAACTGGACACTTCAAATCACTAAGAATGTAGAGACTTGAGTCACGTGCCGATTTAATAGAAATGAATAATATTTAGAATGTAAGACATGACATGTGACCACTTGTACATTGTAGAGGGATACTTGTATCACCTATTAGAATTTCAAATTTGGAGGTGAGGGAGGGTCAACTAGGAAAAGGAAGGGGCCTGATGATCCACCATTATATTCTTCATCATCCATTGAGATTATTGGTGAGGCATAATTTTTAATACTGGACTTACATATTAATGAATTTGAAAAAGGTCCCTCCTCTGTGTAACACCCCACCCCACATTTACCCGCTTTAGCCTACTCACCAAGGTAAACATGAGATGAGAGTTACTATGTGCAACCTGATTTCCAAGATGCAATTATGGAAAATGGGGTCCACATGTCTAGAACTGGATGCAAACACATAGTTAAATCCATTTTCCTGAATTATTTCTCATTTAAATCTAAAAAAACCATGAGAACAATTAAATAAATCATTATTTATTTATTATTCTCTAAAAATAATTATTAAATCAATATTTAATAATTAATTTTAACCATTTTTTACTTAACCACTCAGGATTAATTAAATAAATCATTATTTATTTATTATTCCATATTTATCCCCTACTTCTTTCAAGAGATAATTATTAAAACATTATTTAATAATTATTTCAAATTTATTTTGACTTGATCCTCTTGAAGTAGTTAATACATCATTTTTATTTATTAATTACTTTAACCATTTTCCTTAATCCACTCAATTTATCATGATTTTTTGAGTTGGTTTACTAAATAAAGATATTTGACTATTTCAAATAATCATTACCTCTCTCAAATATAATAAAATATTTGTATTTTATAGATCTTGATTTAGTCTACAATATTTTATTATTAACGTAGATCTAGATCTATCCTAATATTTTATTATAAATAAAGGGGTTTTCTCCTCATTTTACACATGATCATTCTCAACATCCTCATTATCATCCTATGAGATGTGAGCTCCCATTTTTATTTGAAGCCACTTTTAGCACCATTTTCCCACTACAACCATTAGGAGAGAGAAAGTTAAAGTTGAAGCGGAGGGTATTCAAGCGCACATCCCACGGAGGGGGATTTGTAGATCCAAGTTTGCATATTCTCCTCACTAGATCTAAACAATTTCAGTTTAATAAAATCAAATTTCTTCTATTTCCATTGGCTTTTTGGTATATTATTTGTTATTGTATGTTCCTTTGTATTTGCATGTCATTTTTTTGCAAGTTTTCTAACTAATGTTTTGCGGATCTAAAGCACAATAGTAGCCATTTTTATTTGTTGTTAGGGCTATTCATCACCAATAGAAACAAAAGGAATTTTCGCTCACTTTCTCTAAAATTCCTTCCTAACACACACTATAGGAATTAGTTAGAAGCTAATGAAGAAAATGGGATATGAAGGAAAGGGCCTAGGAGTTAATGGTCAAGGCATTGTGAATCCCATTGAAGTTGTGGAACTACCCTGATATGTAGGATTATGTTATGTTAGAGAGGAAGAAAAAAACTCCAAACCCACAACGAAAGTGGAGTCTTCAAGAAACAATTCTAATTAAATGTAGTATGTTAAGAGCACATCACAACATTCTAGTGATAGTGATAATATCAAAGGAAAATCTGAGGAAATCTCTCCTCACTAGGGTCACACCAAAGACAATCATTCAAGGAAGAATGTCAAGAAAGTTTGGAGGAGGAAAGACCATTATATCCATTACGGAAAGGTTGGACATTAGAGAGCCATATATTGGAAGCTCCAACTAGAGCTATTCCCAAAGAAGGGTCGAGAGCATATGAAAGCACCTATGAAGGAACCAACCAATGAATAAATTCAACAAGGAAGTCATCTATAGGAAGAAATCTCATTATCCTGATTATGTAAGAAATGGGTATCCTTTTAAGTAGTTGAGTATGGCCACCATTGTAAATCAGATGTTGTGAAAATGTTTGTAAAAGTGATGAGATGTATAATGGCACTTGTGTATACAACCTAGTGATATTTTTTCCTTTAGTTGGATAGAAAAGAGTATGGTTTTTGTTGTAAAGCTTGACCATGAGTGTGTTATAGAATCTTGGTAGGTATGGTCTTATTTGGATTCTTGAAAGTTTGACATGTATTAGTAGCTATAGATTTTCATATGGATATAGGTGACAACATCATCATTCCTAGTTCTGAAGTACAAAGGTGAAAAAAAGGAAAGGTGGCCTATCAGAGAAATTTGTTACAAAAATCAAGATTGCAACATTATTTATGCTTTTGGATGAACAACAGTCCTTTAGTGATCTAATTCATGATCGTTAAATTGAAAGTTGGTTTATCTAATTTTTAAAGGTGTTTTTTCATATTTTTAAATCAATATTAAAAATCTCAAATTAAATGAAATGTGAAACCAATAGAGAAATTGCAACAAATCACACAAAGGAATATCAACACGAGAATTAATAACGGAGTTTAGCTTATCTAAAAATCATACATCTCTAGGCTTGGTCTTCAATAGGAAGGCCACTTTATTAATTCTAAAAAGTCATCAAAATACATCAATTACATTCCTAGCTGATCTCGTTGTGTTCTTCTTGACCTTAAAATTCCAACACAATTGATGGCACTGAAAATACCTCCTAGAACTCCAATAATAAGCCTCTAAAGCTTTTCAAGGTCATTGGTTTCTCACTACATAAAATCAACCTTAACTGCATAAACATTCAACTTATGACTCCATGGTGTGTTGGTAATATTTTATAATAATATGTGATAGGTTGGGGGATAAAATCCCTACCTCCCCGCTGGTTGAATGCGATGTTGTATATACCATATATAACAATAAAAATACTTAGATATCATTTTTTGGGATTCAACTGCGTTAAGTAAGCCATTCTTCTATGACCATTTCCATGAAAGGTAGTCATAACTAAATAATTTCTCATGATTTTTTAATGGTATGGTATTGGGGTTTGTGGACCCACCACCGCACAATCCCTCCAAACCTTATCATAAACATATATATGGTCAATGATTAATATAACCTTGACCCTCCTCTTATTGGTGCTCACTATATCATATGGTACTGTTATAAAATTATATACCTCGGCATTGGTTTGGATTATGAGAAGTTGATAAGTATGGAGATATGATTGATATGGTGGAGCTACCAAACATGGTGAAATCCATCATTTTTTGTGTCGTATAATACACCTTATCACAATAAATCAAATCGATGACCTTTGTCATAACAATAAATAGTTGTGGTGTAGCTATAGATATGTGAGTTTACAAGGCAAAGGTCTAGGGATCGAATCCCTCCAAGGTCAGTCAATCCTTAACCAAAAATTTAACCAATGAAAATAGGCCATGTGTCACCCATTAATAGGGCCATGTGGTGATCTCCCATTGGTCTTCCCTTGAAACCATGAGTTAAAATCTCACCTTTAGAACCACAAACTGGAACCTTGACTGCTAGAACCATGTCTGCTAGAACCTTGATTTGACCACTTGGACTTTGATATTTTGCTTGAGATGAATAGAACTTTGAATTTCAATAGATTTTGCGTAAGGACTTGATTTTTTCCTGTTCATAGTTGCATTGGATTCGTTTTCTCGAGCTCTACATAATGGCATTAGTTTCACTTGAATATGAATAATTCAAATTTTTGGCCTTTTTAAATCCATTTTGGATCATTCCTCCCCACTTAGACCTTTTGGATTTACAAAAGGCTTAAGTTACATAAAACAAGTGAGGTAACTAGCCCATCATAACAAGTTGCATAAAATCCAAAAACATCTAAAATTACATTGTTACCCTTTTGTAGTTTTCCACACCCTCCTGCATTCAATACTTCAACTACTAGTCATGAACTACACATCAATAGCATAAATAAATATTAGGATGTTTTGTGTACGTAGATCATCATAACAAGTTGCACAAAATCCAAAACAACTAAAATTATATTGTTACCCTTTTGTACTTTTCCACACCCTGCTGCAATCAATACTTCAAATACTAGTAATGAACTAAAGATCAATAGCATAAATAAATATAAGGATGTTAACGAAAATCAACGAATAACATATTTAATTCTCTTAACAGATTCCCATGACGAAATCTCATGTTTCAACATTGATGTTTCTTGAAACACAACATTATTAGGTACATATGCAACCAATTTATGTTTCAAAACATATTCTTTGTCGACGTTTGCAGACATAAGTCAAAATTTATTTCTTGCATTCACATGAAGAACACCTTTTCATTTGATGAGCTAAAACGATGTATTTCACGCCATCCTTGAAAAGGTGATACTTTTTTTCTTCCCTAAAGTAGATAGTCTCCCTGTGAAACAAATAAGGAAATCCAAGCACAATCCCATATATATCCAAAGGAACCACATCTAATTCAACTTCATCCACAAATTTCAATGTAATAGAAAATCTAAGCTTACATGTTTCAATCACCTCTTAGTTAGCATTATCACATACCCATCCAAGAGGATAAGGTTTAGAAAGTTGTGTTCTCTTCATATTTAACTTCCTTGCAACCTATTTATATATAAAAGTAGCTTGATATCTCATGTCAAACAAAATATCTACTTTAACATGCTTAGTAATCACCCTGATGTGAAACAATTAATTGTGTTTTCTTATAGAAGTGGATGATAAACTAGAAGAATTAACATGTGATGACGATATACCTTTAACACCAGTGGTTGTTATTTGGCCTTGATCCCATGAAATTGATGCAGAATCTTTTGGTGCTATTGCTACTACAACATTTTTCTTACCCTTCTTTTCTTTGAACCATTTTGGTCACTAGTCTAGGTGTAGCTGCCAACAATGTTCCTCATCATGGCCATCCTTCTTACAGTTCTTGCAAGAGAAGTTCTCTTCCTTTTTCATAACTGAATTTTTCTTCTTTTCTTTCCCTTTACCTTTAACCTCCTTTGTGTATTTTGATTCCATCGTTCTACCTCCCGCTTTCCCTACTTCAATATAAGTACCTTGGACACATACTTCATCTAAGTTAGTCAGACTAAACAAGAAAACTATATTGAGAATGTATTCAGGGAACCCACCTATATACTTCATGAGGGTCTCTTGAGTGTGTAGTGGAATATTTAAGGTTAAAGCTTTCTTAACTTAACTTAAGGCTTTGTCATTCGATTAATGCCTTCTGTATGTATCCTAAGGGATATATATGCTTTATTAATGCAAGAATAAAGTCATTCGATGATGGTAAAATCTTACCAATCGCTTGGTTTCCATGATGTATTTTACTCTTCCACCAAACAAGTGTTGTGCCTTCAAGATGAAGTGAAGCCAATCTGATTTTTATTACCTCTTTTGTATTTTTTTGCACACTATAGTACACACTTCCATTTGTATGATCAAATTATCCAATATTTCAACATTAATTTCTCCATTATACGTTGTTAAGTCAAATTTCACATCTAACTTCAATAGAGCTTGTGACGAAGATGTTTTATGTTGTTTAAAAAGAGAAGGAATAGGATATTTTTTCTCACCATCAATTTCTTTACCTAAATGAGATGGCTCTCCTTACTCATATTTTGGCACATCTTTGGGATTTTCTTCTTCATATTTGGGTTTACTCTCCTCTTTCGACTTCCTGGATTCATGGTACATTTCTTTGAACATAGCTCTCAACGTCATGAAAGCATCCACAAATGTTGGATCTGATCCAAAAGGATGTTCATTGTGGCCTTCTTCAACCATCTCTTCTCCACGAGTTGTTCTTCTCCTTGAAACACCTTCAAGATCTCCTTCTACAAGTTCTCCTTCACCATGTCTTGGTGTGCTCTTGGTGATCATGCACATTTATAAACCAAAGTCATCTAAAGTTGCTCTAATACCACTTCATATAATTGTCAATCATTAAATTAAAACTTGGTTTATCTAATTTCTAAAGTTGCTTGTTTACGTTTTTTAAATCATCATTAAAAAGATCAGATTAAATGAAATGTCAAACTTGTAGAGAAATTTTAGCAAATAAATGACATCAACAAATCACACAAAGCAATAGTGACGTGAGAATGGATCACAAAGTTCAGCTTATCTCAAAAACTTACATCTTTAGGCCTGGTCTTCAATGGGAATTCCTCTTTATTAATTCTTAAAATCCATCAAAATACAACAAATGTACATCAAATACATTCCTAACTGGTCCCGTTTTTTTCTGGTCAACATCGGGATTCCAATTCAACTGTTAGCATTGAGAAATACCTCCTAGAACTCTTGGAATAAGCCTCCAATATTTTCCAAGGTCAATGGTCTATCACTACATAAAATCAACCTCTGTTGAGTAAAAATTCAACCTATTACTCCATGGCTTGTTGGTAATATTTTATAATAAAATGTGAGAAGTCGAGGGACAAAAACCCAACCTCCCCACTCGTTGAATGCGATATGGTATATATTATATAAAAATAAAATATTTTTTGAATGATATGGTAGCACAGTCTATGGACCTGCCACTGCATAATCGCTCCAAACGTTATCATAAACATATATGGTCAACGATCAATATAACTATGACCCTCCTCTTATCGTTGCCAACACTTATCCTATGTCGTAGCTATAAAATTATATACCTTGGCATTGGTTTGGAGTATTGGAAGAGTATAAGTATGGAGATATGATGGTTATGATGGATCCACCAACCATGGTGCACTTCGTCATTTTTTTTCTACGTATAATATAACTTATCACAATAATTCAAATCGGTGGCCTTTTTTATAACAACAAACAATTGTGGTGTAGCGATAGTTAGTTGAGTTTGCAAGGCAGAGGTCTCGGGATCGAATTCCTCTAAGGTCAGTTGATCCTTGAAAGAACTTTTAACCAATGAAAATAGGCCAAGTGTCACCCATTGAAAGGGCCACGTAGTAGCCTCCTAATGGTCTGCCCTTGGAACCATGAGTTGGAACCTTGACTGTTGGAACCCTGATTTGACCACTTTGACTTTGAATTTTTACTTGAGTTGACCAAAACTTTAATTAAATTATGCATAAAGACCTAGTTTTTTCCATTTAAGTTGTGTTGAATTCATTTTCTTGAGCTCTATGTAATGCATTGGTTTCGCTCAAATCTGAATACTTTGAATTTTTTCCCTTTTTAGATCCATTTTGGATCATTTAGTGGGCCGGAATGATCTAGGTGCATCCTAATGGATCAAAACAAAATCCATAGGTTGCAGCAAAACCAAGCCCAGATTTAAGAGATTTCGTAAGCTTTCCAATGGTTCAAATGGCACTCAATGCAAGTTTGCATGCCAAATTTATGCTCAGACAAAGTTTTGGATAAACTAGGCTAAATATTAGGTTTCACAGAGAGCTAGTTAAATTTGAAGCCCTGCGAAAATTAGTAGTCTGACCAAAATGACAATAGAATTTGGTGGACCTTCATTAAATTTGGTGCTGTTACTCATGGTTATTTTTGGTGGTGTCACTATATTTGGCAGTAGTTCTACTGACTTTAGAGGTAAGTTGTGGCCCAATGGTATGGGATCACATGGACCAATCAGATGGTGCCATGTTGCACCCAAGAGATGGAAAAATTGTCATACCCACTCAACACGTTGGCGTCATTGGCCAACTCAGTGTTATTGTTTATTGTTTGCAGATCTTGTGTTAATGGTATCGGTACATATATGTGAAAACTATAAGACCAAAATCTAAAACTCAAACAAAAAATGCAATGGGTAGTCTAAATTCATGACTATAACTCCAAATGGTTATGCGTTTTATAGGTGGCAGTTGAACAATTGGTAGTCGTGGTTGGCTAGAGGTCAATCTTAGTGGTTTGTTTAAATGTTGGTTTGTTTGTTTAATTGGAAGATGACCAAATTAACCACAACCCCAACCAGCCAAATGTTTACCAAATTTGGTGGAAAAATAATGGATCGACATTTCAAATGGTGGCATTTAAAAATTATATTGCAATGGTTTATATGTAACAGTTGTGGGTTGTTAATAATGGAAGTTTTAATAAACCATTTATTTCATTATATGTTTAAAAATATATAACCATTGTACTAAACGACAACGGCCAGGGGTTTGGGGTTGCGACCTATATCCGTCGCTACCCATTTTCCCTTAATTTCCATGTGGTAACTAATGTCCCAATGGTGGGCTTTCATTACTCCACCAAGAACAAAACATATTTAAACAATGCCTATTTCATTTAATGGACGATGGAAACCACAGAGTAGGACTCAACATATTGGAACCAATCAAGGGTGGAACCAAGAGGCCAATAAAAGAATCATGGTTGTGAGGAACTAGGAGTCACAATTCAGAGAGGAGGAATATTCCCAGAATATTTTGATACAAAATATGCAAGGAATCTAAAAGATTCCCTGAGGGACTAGCATTGCAGGTGAAAAAATGTAGTGAGGACTATACGCATTTTGCTAAAAATTTCACAAGGAGCACAATGGTGCGGTTTATTTTTGCATTTAGGCAATGGAACTCAAGGGTTATGGTAGGAATGTACATTCTTTGTTAATTATTGGGCATGAATTTTGAAACAACAATGCACCTTTCAAGAGTGGTTCATGTTTATAGTTAAAATTCACAGAAGGATGAGACAGACCTACTAGTGTTGTGATTGTTGTGTGTTGGAACTTCAAGTCACTCCCAGGATTGGAGGTATAATGATGTATTTTTCCATGTACTCATTTCATTTTTGTTGAAACTAATGAAGCATCCTCCCCACTATTGAAGCAGGGTTCGAAGATGTAGTCCACATTAAACAAATCCATTATCAAACTCTTATGTGCATTAGCTTTATGGTCTCGCTTATGTTGCTTCTTCTTTAAGATTTGCACATATGGTTTTTACATGTTGAACTTTCATGAAATTTTTTTAACATCAACTGAAGAAAAGGTCTTGGATAATGTTGGTATTCGAGGAATATTGGATCAATGGAGATTGAAATTCCAATCTCCCTTCATTACAATGAGAGGAAAGGAACAAGTGTTTTCTCCCAATTTTTTTGAATATATTTTCGAGTTATTCCTATTTTGTCTCAATATGTTAGAAAAATGACTAGTAAAAAATTTTTGGAATCCCTATTTGGAGGAGGTTTATTATTGATTATTACTCTAGAAATATCTCTATTTTTGTGGATGCTCCATCAACTCTATATAATGTATTCATTATCAACCTGAGCTGGAATGCTAGGAATGGCACCCACATTAATATCTTGAAAGACAATTTCTCCTCCAATAGCCCTCTTGGAGAATGTGAGGATTTCAAATATCTAGCTCTTTGTATGCAACAAGATGGTTATAACAAATAGAAATATATTTTTCATTGGGATGATTAAGGTTATTGGAAAGACTAGCTTAGGCCAGAGCTACCACCCCATCTATGGCTCCAATGGGACTATCTGATTCTCAACTTGAAAGCCTTGGATCTTATATCCATTTCTCTGCAGGATCTTCAAACATGGAACCTAAGTCCTCAACATAAATATATAACAAGGTTGGGATATTCACATTTGGCCAAGGAATTTCCCCACCCTCCTTCGTGTAGAGTGTGGTCAGGTATTTGGAGCTAGGATGGTATCCCACAAGTGAAAACATTCAATTAGAATCTTTCTCACCAAAAAATTGTTACAATAGAAAACCTTAGGAAAAGGAACATTTATGGTCCATCAATATGTGTTTTATGCTCCAATTCTAAAGAAAATATCCACCACCAATATTGGTTTTTCACCTTCTCTTTGGAGTCCTGACGAGTAGTTTTTTTTCTTATGTATTTGATTGTCTCTATTCCAGGATCGTGGGTGGAAATGTTTGAACTATATATATCTAAATATCCATGGAGTTAAAAATCCTCCTCTTGCCAATAAGATGTTGGGAAGCCCTTCCTACATTCCTCTTATGGTCTACTTGGATTGCGAGGAATAAATCCATATTTAAAAATGAGATCTAGAATCCTCACATAGTCACCTTAAAATGACATATATTCTCTTCGAAGTTATTTCCTCTATGGGTTTTAATTTCAAAGAAATTAGGATTTTAACTACTCAGAGAATGAATGGATAAAGGCAAAAACTGATCTCAATATTCCATGTAAATATATTCTTCATTTAGCTAGTAATGAGGTTTCTTGTATTGGGCTCAATTAGTCAAACTTCTCTCAACGAAGACTGGAAAAACCTAGTTTTCTCTTCTTCTTTTTTACAAGGCCTCGTGAGATAATCCAGAGGAGGCAAGAGTGAGGGGCATTGTTCACCCCAATGGAAAAATTGTTAAAGCAAGATTTAGACCAACCATGAAGCAATATACTTCTCATTAACAAATATATATATGCATAAAAGGTTAACAAATATATACACAAATAAAAGCTTATATTAATTATTATCTTCCATATACCTAGTCAATTATAATTAGTAATCATATTTTTTAATATTAATAAATTAGAAATACAATTTAATATTTGTAAATGATAAATAATTAGTAATATCTATATTTACTTATATAGAATGTATTATTTAATATATAGTGTAATGTAGCATGTGATTGTAGTGGGATTGTTATTATTTTTTAAAAATTATTTTAATTATATAAACAATTTATTTTCTGTAATATATATATATATATATATATATAACACCTTCTAAAATTACAAATAAAAATCTTAAAATGTGTCATAAATTTACTTTCAAAATATATAAAAATGCTTTTAATTAATTCTAACATGTATAAGATAGCCTAATAGTTAATAGTTAATGATACATGCCATCTCCTATGCAAAATTACCATTCCAAATTGGTTTATGTTAGTTATTATTCCAAAGATTACTAGTTTATATGTCAATTGTATGTAATGTGTTGTTCGTCTTTTCCTTTGTAATTTAATTGTTTGTTTATCAAGATATGTTAAATCAATAGAATGAAAGAAAAATGTCAAGGGTTTTAAATATTTTTAAGACAGTGACGCAGGAGCATCCAGCTCAGGGAGTTCATGGTTGGAGAGTTTTTCATTGCAAACAGATTGAGTTTTAGTCAGTTTTTTATTTTCATTTAAATTTTTAGGAACGTCTGTCTCAACCCATTGTTATTTTTTTGTTTACATTCTTTTTTATTTTTATTTAAAATTTACTTTTAGATTACAATGAAGAAAGAACAATTGTCAAGGAATAACTAAATGTAACTACTGGTAGTTTAATAACTATACAATGATCTTTACAAAAAGAGAGGAAGGAAAGAGTTACTGTAATTTTTTGATCATCATAGTGTTGAATAAAAAGAAGAATGAAAATATTCTGAAGAACAAGAAATCTGAACCCATATATTGCAACTTAAGTATTTTCTGCCTAATTTAACTAAATTCAATTCTTTTGACATATCATAATGATGACAGAGAGTGAATAGTAAACACAAAAGTAAGAAAACCAAGACAAGTTCAGTAAGACATCGGAGTGGGCTTGTAGAAGAATCAAGTAAATCATTGTCGAAGGAATAAACAAATAGCTACAGGTACCAAACAGAACTCATATCAATTTCTTTTTGCTATTTAATTATCAAAAGAAATCACTGTGTATATATATATATATATATATATATATATATATATATATAGATAGATAGATATATAGATATATATATATATCAAAATCGAACATCCACAGTCCAAGATACTGTTACCAAATATAGACAAGCCATGAAAACAGAGTTAACAATGCCAAAAACAACCGTGAGGTCACCATAGAACTGATATAATTAAAATTCATAAGTTAAATAGCCAGAAGCATAAATACACAGTGAGGCCAAAGACATAGAGAGGCCAAAGCCATAGTGAGGCCAAGACATAATAAGGTCAAAGCCAAACCCTCAACTATAGACCCATAGAACACCACCAACAACAAACACCTCGGAAAGACAGACAAAGGAATAACAAGGAGTGACCCTACCCGATACAAACGTAGGAGTTAGGGCATGAGACCAGTTAATGGAGAGACGAGCCGCATACCTGCACAACCAACAAACAGGCCATTAGAGCTAGCAAAGCAGGACCATAAATACAAGAATTGAAAGCAGAGGTAAGGGTTTACGGAAAGACTTTCTGAAGGAGCTGAGCCCGTGCGAACAAGGGAGGAAGCCACAGATGAGGGTCACTGCCGCAAAGTGCCCACTGCCCACAAGGAGTAAGAACAATCAGTGACAGAAGAAAATGAGGCAAAAATGAAAAGCGAAGAGAGAAAACTCACCTCTGGTTGAACACCGGATGAGAGCCGAGAGCCGAGCCAGCCCGCAACCATGACTTGTGACAAATGCCAAGTAAATAATCAAATGGCGGAGCAAGCACTTTGAAAACAACAGCATAATTGAAGCCAAAATATAACAAAAGCCCACAACCAAAATCATAACCAAGGCTGAACAAGACTGAGACCAGAGGCCAAGACGAGGGGTTCCAAACCCAGAACCTTGAAACTGGGCTCACAACAGGAAGCATCGCCAACGCATGCAGGTAGAAACCCTCACGGGAATTCATGCCCAAAACTAGTGAAATGAAACCCTTGTGAAGCAATCTAAACCAGAACTAGAGACCTCACCTCGCCGAGTAGTAGAGTGAAACAACGATGAAATGACCAAGCTTAGGTTTTCTTGGGCATAGTAAGAGGTGGGAGAACAAGACCGAGGATAGGATAGTTGTCCTCACACCTTTAATTTGCCAGTACGTGCCATAAAGTCAATTAACATATAAAATCATCCACGAAATCATCCCATAAATGATAAGTCGTAAGTGATCAGGGCTGGTCCCATCAAATTTTGGTATCAGAGCAGGTTAGAGTTAATTTTTTTTTTTTTACAAAATGGAAGTCGGAAGAAGAGGTCGTGGCAGAGCTATTCGAAGGGTAGTAGATGAAGGATTGAGGGAAGAGATTAGGATCCTAAATGCCCATTTGGCAGCAGTAGAAGTAGGAAGGATAAGGGATCCTGAAGGAGGAGATGACAGTGATGAAGAAGCTGCAGTTACGATAGATGGATCAGATGAGAAAGGACCTGAAATCAGATTATTAAAGTCAATTTTATTAGCTAGCAGTAAGCCGAAGCCTGAGACTTCAAACTATGATGGTATTTTGTCCACAGAAGTGCTGTTGGACTGGATTAGTGAGTTAGACAAATACGTTGAGTGTGAGGAGATCAATGAAGATAGGAAAGTTAAATTCGCTACCACCAAGTTAAAAGGACACGCAGCCTTATGGTGGGACAGTGTCCAAGTAGAGAGGAGAAGATCAAATAAGTTACTTATTAAAAAGTGGACCAGAATGGTCGCCAAGATGAAGGGTACATTTTTGCCCAAAGATTACCAGATTTCTCTGTGTCAGCAGGTGTAGAATTTGAAGCAGAGAGGAATGACGTGAAAGAATATACTGAAGAATTTTATCAGGTGAATCTGAGAGTTGGTTACATTGAATACACATGAGAAAATACAACAAGGTTTGTGAATGGCCTAAGGCTGGAGATATTAGACGAGATAAGTATTCTTTCACCAAAAACGATAGAGGAAGCATACCAGAGTGCATTAAAGGCAGAAGAAAATATCGCAAGCAAGAAGAATGCCAGAAGAGGACGTGGATCTAGCAGAGGGAAGGGACAATCCTTTGGCAGAGGAAGGACTGCCAACAACAATGAATAAGGTAGCAGTTCAAAGACCTCAGGGATATCAGAAAAGGAAGGTAGCACTAGGGAGGAAGGCCATACCAGAGAGGAAGGGGTAATGACAGAGGCAGAGAGGCTACCTACCAGTGTTACAAGTGCCACAAGTGGGGGCACAGGTCCTTTGAGTGTCCTGAAGGTGAACAGGCTCGACAAAGAGGAGCATATGTTGCTCAACCAGAGGAAGTGGAGGCACCACCCAAAGAGGTAGAGAATGTATTGGAGACAGGAAAGGCCTTAGTCTTGAATAAGGTACTGTTGAAACTAGCAAAGGAGACAGCTGAACAAACCCAAAGAAATGAATTATTTCGAACTATGTGCAAGTCACATAGAAAATGTTGCAAACTAATTATAGACAGTGGGAGCACTGATAATCTAGTTGCAACAAAGATGGTGGAGGAATTGGGTTTGAAAAGGTTGAAGTTCCCAACTCCCTATAAGGTGTCTTGGTTACAGAAAGGTCACCAACTGCTAGTTGATGAGCAGTGTGAGGTGGAGTTCCACATTGGCAAGTATAGGGACAAGGTGATCTGTGACATCATGCCCATGGACGTGTGTCATATCCTACTAGGTAGACCATGGCAGTATGATCGAAAAGTTGTTCATGATGGAAAAACAAACTATTACAAGTTTGTTAAGGATAGGATTAAGCATATACTGGTACCCATAAAGGAAGAAGAAACAACAGAAACTAGTGGGAAAAAAGTGCTATTGATGGGTGGAAAAGAATTTCTAAAATAGATTAAAGATAACAAGATAAAGTATGCCATTGTAAGGAGACCAAGAGCAGTGTTGTTGCACACCGACATTTCTGACTTACCTGAAGAAATCCAGAATTTGTTGTAGGAATTTAGCAACATTGTGGTGGATGATTTACCGGATAAGTTACTACTAAAGCGAAGTATCAATCATCACATAGATTTCATCCCTAGAGCTACTTTACCAAACAAAGTTGCTTAACGGATGAGTTCTAAGGACAATGAAGATATCATGAAGCAGGTACAGGAATTGTTGGACAAAGGATTGATACGGGAAAGTTTAAGTCCCTGTGCACTTCCGACAATTTTAGCTCCCAAGAATAGAGGTGAGTGGCGAATGTGTACAGATTCAAGAGCAATAAATAAGATTACTATCAAGTACAGGTTTCCATTGTCACGAATGGATAACATGATGGAATGCTTGAGTGGAGTAGCATATTTTTCGAAGATAGATCTGAAGAGCGGATACCACTAGATTAGAATAAGAGAAGGGGACAAATGGAAAACAACTTTCAAAACCAATGAAGGCCTGTATGAATCGCTGGTGATTCCATTTGGGTTGAGTAACACCCCTAGTACTTTCATGCGCTTGATGAATGAGATGTTGAAGGAGCTCATTGGGAAATTCGTAATTGTGTATCTTGACGATATATTGATTTTCAGCAAGACCAAGGAAGAACACTTTCGACACGTTAGATATGTTCTGGAGAAGTTGCAGCAAAACAAGTTGTTGATAAATTAAGAAAATGTTCTTTCTTTCAGAAGGAGTTAGTCTATTTCGATTTTTTGATTGCAGAAAATGAGCTGAAAATGGACCCAGAAAAGTTGCAGCTATACTTAGCTGTCCATCCCCTAAGAGTTTGTTCGAAGTTTGAAGTTTTCACGGGTTGGCAAGTTTCTATCGCAAGTTTATAAAGAATTTTAGTGGAATCTACGCACCCATGTTAGATACCATCAAAAAGGCAAGTTAGCCTTTCCATTGGACAGAAGCTGCAGAGAAGAGCTTCCAGATATTGAAGAAGAAGATCACTCAAAGGCCAATTTAGAGGTTTCCTGATTTTAACAAAATTTTCCAAGCTCATTGTGATGCCAGTGGTATAGCCATTGGAGCCATACTCAGCTAGGAAGACAAACTAGTAGCTTATTTCAACGAAAAACTAAATGAAAGCAGGCAAAAGTACACGTCTTATGACAAGGAGTTTTATGTTGTTGTCCAAGCCTTGAAGCATTGGAGACATTATTTGTTGGGTAATGAGTTTGTCTTGTTTTCTGATAATTTTGCATTACAGTATGTTATGCAGCAGCATAACCTGAATCATAAACATGAAAAATGGGATGAGTACTTGCAGAGTTTTACATTCATATTGAAGCATATCAATGGTCAAGCCAACAAGGTAGCAGATGCACTAAGAAGAAGGGTTTTACTCTTGTAGGAGAGCGCGATATAAGTGTTGGGTTTTGAACACCTGAAGGACTTGTATCAAACAGATGCAGATTTTAAGGAGGTTTATGAGGCCTGCCAAAATCCCTTGTTGAGGAATAATAGTCCATGGCTGGAATATAACTTGCAGGGGAGCTGATATTCAAGGGAGGACAGTTGTGTGTTCCAGAATATTCGATGAGAGAGAACATCATCCAGGAAAAACATAGTGGAGGTATAGCTGGAAATTTCGGCATTGATAAGACCTTGGATCAGCTCAGTCTTTTCTATTACTGGCTGAAGATGTGAAGAGATGTGCAACAATATGTGACTAGGTGTAAGATATGTCAATTGGCGAAAGGGCACAGTTAGAACATAGGGTTGTATACACCCTTGCCTATTCCAAACAGACCATGGGAAACAGTAAGTCTAGACTTTATCTTGGGTCTGCCCAAAACATAGTGGGGTTTTGACTCCATCATGGTGGTGGTGGATTGTTTCTCCAAGATGGCACACTTCATCCCTTGCAGGAAAACCACTAACGCTACTCATGTAGCACACTTGTTTTTCACTGAAGTCGTCAGACTACACAGCTTACCCAAGTCCATTATTTCCGACAGGGATGTAAAATTCACAGAACATTTCTGGCGCACCATGGAAAAAGCTGGATAAAAAGTTAAATTTCAGCGTCGCTTATCACCCACAAACCAATGGGTAGACGGAGGTGGTGAACAGGAGATTACGAAACCTGCTACGGAGTCTAGTTGGAGAAAATTCACGAATGTGGGATCGTGTACTTGCTCAAGCGGAATTTTCTTACAACAATTCACCAAATCGAAGCATAGGAAGTAGTCCTTTTCAGATCTTGTATGGAATGCATCCCTGAGGAGTGCATGAGTTACGAGATTTGGGATAGTTAGAAAGAAGAAGTGTTGATGGCAAAGATTTTGCAAAAGCAATTAACGACCTACATGAGCAGGCGAACTCAAAATTACAGGACAACAGTCAAAGGTAAAAATAGAAAGCAGATCTGAAATGACGAGAGGTACAATTTAATGTAGGGGATCAAGTTCTAGCGCATCTATGCAAAGAAAGATTCCCTAAGGGTGAATACAATAAGCTGAAATTTAAGAAAATTGGACCTTGCAAAATTCTGCGCAAGTTTTCTGCAAATGCCTATGAGATGCAGTTGCCTCCAGGTATAGGAATATCGACCATATTTAATGTGGCGGATTTATTCCCATACACTACCAGTCCTGAAGAGGAAAGTTTAGCGCAACCAAAACCGGATACCCTGGAAGAGAGTAGTTCATGGATGAGACAAATGCCTTCAGCTCAGCCACTTGAAATTGAAGGAATCCTTGATACACAGGTGGCCAAGAGGACTCGAAGAAAGGATACCTACAATACCTCATCAAGTGCAAAAACCGCCCTATTGAGGACAGTTCATGGCTCGATGCAGGACATATACAATGTGCAGGGTATTCTATCGAGGAACTCATGCACTGGAGCCATGAATTTTCATCTACTCCGGGAGCCTGATGCGGGAGCATCCAACTCAGGGAGGTCATAGATGGAGAGTTTTTCTTTGCAAACAGATTGAGTTTCAGTTAGTTTTTTATTTTCATTTAAATTTCTAGGAATGACTGTCTCAGCCCACTGTTAGTTTTTTGTTTATGTTCTTTTTATTTTTATTTAAAATTTACTTTTAGATTACAATCAAGAAAGAACAGTTGTCAAGGAATAACTAAATGTAACTACTGACAGTTTAATAACTGTACAATGATCTTTACAAAAAGATAGGAAGGAAATAGTTACTGTAATTTTTTGATCATCATAGTGTTGAATAGAAAGAATCATGAAAATATTTTGAAGAACAAGAAATATGAACCCATATATTGCAACTTAAGTATTTTCTGCCTAACTTAACTAAATTCATTTTTTTTGCCATATCATAACAATGACAGAGAATGAATAGTAAACACGGAAGTAAGAAGAACACCTGGACAAGTTCAGCAAGACAACGGAGCGGGCTTGCAGAAGAATCAAGTAAATCACTATCGAAGGAATAAACAAATAGCTACATGTACCAAACAGAACTCATATCAATTTCTTTTTTCTATTTAATTCTCAAAAGAAATAACTGTGTGTGTGTGTGTGTGTGTGTGTGTGTGTGTATCAAAATTGAACATCCACAGTCCAAGATACCATTACCAAATATAGATAAGCCATGAAAACAGAGTTAACAGTGCCAAAAACAACCGCGAGGTCACCATAGGACCGATATAATTACAATTCATAAGTTAAATAGCTGGAAGCATAAATACACAGTGAGGCCGAAGACACAGAGAGGCCAAAGCCAGAGTGAGGCCAAGACACAGTAAGGCCGAAGCCAAACCCTCAACTACAGACCCATAGAACACCACCAACAACAAACACCTCAGAAAGACAGACAAAGGAATAACAAGGAGCGACCCTACCCAATACAAATGTAGGAGTGAGGGCACGAGACCAATGAATGGAGAGCCCAGCCACATACCTGCATGACCAACAAACAGGCCATTAGAGCCAGCAAAGCAGGACCATAAATACAAGAATTGAAAGTAGAGGTAAGGGTTTACGGAAATACTTACCAAAGGAGCCGAGCCTATGCGAACAAGGGAGGAAGCCACAGACCAAGGTCACGGTTGCAAAGTGCCCACTGCCCACAAGGAGCAAGAACAGTCAATGACAGAAGAAAATGAGGTAGAAACGAAAATCAAAGAGAGAAAACTCACCTCTGGTTGAACATCGGATGAGAGCCAAGCACTGAGCCACCCTGCAACCATGACCTGTGACAAATGCCAAGCAAATAATCAAACAGTGGAGCAAGCACTTTGAAAACAACAACATAATCTAAGCCAGCAGGACAACTGTCCTCACACATTTAATTTTCCAGTACACACCATAGAGTCAATTAACAGATAAAATCATCCACGAAATCATCCCATAAATGATAAGTCGTAAGTGATCAGGGCTGGTCCCATCAGATATAGTGGAAAGAGAAGTGCAGATGAGATCTCTTTGAACCTATGATGTATAAAAAATAATATTTTTTAAACATAGTTGAAAGAGATCGTTTTGTAGGTATGAAGTAGAATAATTTGATATGAGAAAGGAAGGCTTTTCCTTTTTAATAGAAATATATTTCTTTTAAAAGATAATTGTACTTTGGTTATTATTTTTTGAACATATGATGCATAAATATTTTTTAAACAGAATTGAAGGAAATAATTTGGTACTTATGAAGTAAAATAATTTCATATGAGAAAGGAAGGTAATTTTTTTAAAATACAAAATTGTTTTCTTTTAAAAAAAATTGTACATACGTTAATACTAGTGGTTACATTTACTATAGATAAGAAATGGTATTATAATTATAAATATTTCTATTTTTTATATAATAACTCTTACTTGTACATTATTTTATATATGGATATACAATACATCATATTTAAAAATATATTTAGCATTCATCATAGTTAGAGGTTATTAAATATTTGTTCTCCCTGAATTTTATTTAAAAATATATTTAAGATTAATTATTCACAAATTTTATTTAAAAGTATATTTGTTGTTCATTATAAATGGTTATTATTTTCTTACTTTTCTTATTTTCCTACTCTTCTATGTGAGGAAATTGTGATCTTCATTTCTATTGGCTCTACATTATGATCGACAAATTCATCCTCCACCCAACGTATTAGTAAAGAGGTTATATAAATTTTTTCGTATTAAGTTGAGGTATTTGATATTCCACTAATTGGTTAATTAAGGGATTAAACTGGCAATTGCACCAGATGTTGCAAAGGAAACGCCGTAAGGTAGTAGCTAGGAAAGAGGAAAGAGCATTGAACTATTACTCTTCCATGATCTCTTCCATGATGACAGTGAAAGTGTCACCAGATGTTGCCAAAGGAGGGTCATAAGACAATAGCTAGGAAAGAGTAGCATTAAATTGTTACTCTTCCATGATGACAGTGAAAGTGTCACCAGATGTTTCCAAAGGGTGTAAATATAATTTTGGATCTTAGTTAAAGAGGGGTCTCAAGAATTGCATGGTGTAAATATAATTTTGGATCTTAGTTAAAGAGGGGGGTCTCAGGAATTGCATAGTTGACAGGACAAGAGTATCCACAATATAAGGTTCTCTCTTTTTGGTTATTTAGTGTAGTTGCCAAAGAATGGATTGTAGAGATAGATAAGACCCTGATTTGGTCTTTTGGTTAGACAACAATACATATTTGCACTTGAAACTCTTGTGTTTGAAGTATTTTCCTACTTGAATGGTTGGAATTTATCCACATCCTATTTGTATATGCCAACTTTATTTGGATTCAATATTTCTTGCAATTGATATAGCTTTGTTGGGTGTCATTTAGATCCCATTTACATTGTTCCCCCAATTCCAACTCTAGCAAACATTTGTATCATTATGTTTTTTATCACTATGTTGTGGATCAGATCATAGTGACCTGTTGTGGATCGGATCATAGTGACCTACCTCGAATGATTTTGGATAAATTATAAGAATATCAAGTTGAAGCCAAAATATGAATCTTTTGAACTCAAGGATGTTGAAAATCTCAAATTGCCATAATCTACCATAAGTATAGTAAATTTGAATAATGAAGATGGAACAATTTAGTTATTGAATCTTAGAAAGGTCTATGAGCCTAGACTATGATACCAAGTTTATGAGCCTAGACTATGATACCAAGTTTATGAGCCTAGACTATGATACCAAATCCTTTCCAGTTGATGATATCAACAACACACGAACACATGACTAAAGTTTCTTTGGAAATTCCAATGCATTTCCAAATAAAAATATTCATGAGTTCACTTTTAAATAATAAAGTTTTAACATATAACATCCTTCAAAAAAGATACTAATTAGTTAGCTCATGCTCCTTGGTTCTAATTTTCTTTTTAAAGCACTCCATGTAAAAACAATGTTTCCTTCAAAATTGTTGTTGAATGAAGAAACACTTCTTTGAAAATTTTCATGAGATTTGTATGGATAGACTTTAATACTTTCTCAACCTCTACCTTTTTTCAAATCTATTTATATTACTTTAAGTTTTTCAAAATTTGATGAAATTAAATTTAAATTTTATAATAAAACTAAAATTATAATTAAATTTGGAATTCAATATTCAAATAAACATAAATGAATCATATATATATTTATATTTATCTAAAAATTTATTTCAAAAATAATTATAATTCCAAAACCAAAATTTCATTATTATAAATGAGAAGTTACATAATTCTATTAAAAACGGTTGTTTCCTTGAGAAAGGGAGTCAAAACTGTGTCTAACCTAGAGAACAAAGAAATAGAGTAGAACAGATAGAGCAGCATAGGTGCATAGAGGTAAAGAAACATGGCTTAGCCTTTACTGTGGCTCATATAGAACGTCTATCCTTGATCACAAAACAAGCCAGAGAATATTCCGTGAGGGAAAGAGGGATCCCGCTTTGGAAAAAGCATCCATATCCATGTTTTGTTCATTATACACATGGAAGAAAGAAATGTCATTGTAGGAGGAGCGGAGGGCAGCTATATTTGCCATCCAATGGTGCAGTAAAGGAATGTCAAGAGAGTTCCCCTACAACTAATTAATGACAATCTTAGAGTTTCCAGCAATCCCTAATGGAATTAATGGTAAGCCAAGCAACACTCTCATGTAATTCCCACAACGCCACTATCTCTACCTGACAATTTGTATCACCACCTCCATTCCCACATCCATTCCAATAGAAGCGGAATTTCTTATTTGGGCAGAGCTTAATAAGTGCTCAGCATCCACAATAACCATCAACTGAGGTTCCATCAAAGAAACCAAAAGGAAAATGTTCCCCGAGATCATGAAAGTGAACAATAAGCAGAAAACACCAAGCGGTCCAAAGGCCAATTTCAAAAAAATGGCCAATAATTTTGACACTAGTAAAATGACAATTTAAGATCCAGTTCTCAAAGAGAAAAGAGTTTCTGGAATACCAGATCCCGTAAGAACATACCAGGGGAGCCCACAATAGGGTCTTTGATTAGTAAACCAATACAATAAGAATTCCAGGATGGAGGACCATTCCCTGTCTATCCTCATATTTAGCGAAACAGCTACGTAGTCCCAAATGGCCTTAGCAAAAGGGCATTCCAGAAAAAAGTGAACAATCAGGAATTGTGTCATCAACGTGTGAAATTTAAACGTTAGGATTTGCAATATCTTATGCAGATGTAATAACACACCACAAATGCCTTTGATATTCCAATTTTTGATATAACAACTTCAATTTTAAGTCTATCTTTCGCAGATACGAGTCTCTAACTCGATGTTTTGTTGTTTTCTACGGTTTACAGTTAGAGCAAGTCGCTTTTCTATGATACTTTCGTTTCCTGCCAGGTTGTTCGCCCAACGCCATGTGTTCGCCATCGTGGCTTCAAGTTATGAGGAACTCAAGTTATGATCATGAAGCCGCATCCTACCCCTTTTATTTCAAGTGGATTCGCTGGGATATGAAGCCGTGGGCTAAGAATGGAATTACGTTGGTCATGGTGGAAGCTGCAAAGAAATCTGCAAATTTCAGGCTGGTGATTGTTAATAGCAGGATGTATGTGGAATCGTATCGAAAGTCTTTTCAGACCAGAGATCTGTTTACATTTTTGGGAATTGCATAGTTGCTGAAGTTCTACCCCAAAATGGTTCCAGACTTGGACTTGATGTTCAATTGTGAAGACAAGCCCGTTTTGAAACGAGCCCATTATAATGATCCAGCCAACTCTCCTCTCCCACTGTTTCATTATTGCGGAACCGAAGATTCTTTTGATATTGCATTTCCAGATTAGTCTTACTGGGGATGGTAAGTTTGAATACTCAGTCAAGTTATTATTTTTGGAGTTGTCTTTAGTGCGATTTTTTGGAGATTCCGGTGACGGAATCCGGTGGGAAAAAATTGAGGTTAAATCTTGAATTGTATTATTTAAAATGGTTTTTTCACTGCATATTTGGATTCAGCACCCTGAAAAACCCCTACCCCTAGGACACTTTGATTGTGCAGAAATTAGCTATCAAACTTGCGATTTCAATAAATTGCTACCCAGAAAATCCCACCCGAAAAGCTTCCAAAAAGTCTCACTAAAACAACTCCACTACTTTTATCATAGAATTGAAATATTTTCGAAATATAATAGAGATGAGATTTTGGAATATTTTAGAAATTTGACTCAAATATTGAAATAATTTAACTTTTAAAATATTTGAATTTAACTTTTAAAATATTTGGGAAATCTGATAGACAAGATTGAAGCAGTTTTTGACTATTCAAATTTTGGGAAATCTGATAGACAAGATTGAAGCAGTTTTTGACTATTCAAATATTCTGAAAATTTTACAATCTGATAGACAAGATTGAAGCAGTTTTTGACTATTTGAATATTCTAAAAATTTTACACTGAAGATTGAAGCATTTTAACTTTATTCTTATTTATCAGATTTCTAAAATGCTCATGTTTATCAAATTTTCAAAATATTCTTTTTATTTTTCAACAGAACAAACCAAACTTGAAGCCAAGATTAGGCCACCAAACCTATGGGGACCAAACTCCCACCTCACCATTGAACCACCGCAGCAGGACTAACCCTCATCCAGTATTTAGGACAACCTCATTGAGTATCTGTAGTTTCAATATCTGCATTGACTTAAGTGCATATATATGTATTCGTAGATTTTGAAATATTTGTGGAATATCTAGGAATCTCGCAGTCATGAAAAAAAGGTCAAACACTTGGAATTTGCTGGCATAATCATGTTATCTTATTAAAACAGAGTATGCATGTTTGTCACGAAACATGGAAAAACATATAGATATATATTTTTCTTGATAGCATGTTAAAATAACCTCCTAACATACTAACTAATAATTTTCATATACTTGTCCAAAATAAACTTTAGTCACTCGCGCTCACACAGATCACCTCACAAATCACCTTTGTTATATTCCTTTCCGCCACCAGAGTATTTTGCTTCCATTGCAATCAGCTTAACGAGTTCTCTCATAGTGTTTAATTAAGTTTAACCATATGTAATATAAATAAATTTTAATAAATTTAAGTACAACAGAAAAATCATATAGGAATACCAGACATAAAAGCTTTCTAAATCAAGAAATCTGCAAAAAGAACAAATAAATTCCTGAAACAACAACAGAATCAACGATTCCAGAGACGTTGTAAGGTTGGCCAGTGGAGTTGAATAGAAAAGATTGGGAATGTTTTTGCATGATACAAGTTGAGCCAGTATGTTAATGGCGTTATCACATACATTACACGCACAAATCCGACAGCCTTGTTGGCTATTGAAAACCAACGAGTAGCGAGAGGGCTTCCGAGGTAAAAAGAAATGGTGGACCAATCTATCCCTAGGCTGCTGATGCCAAGGCCCTATAGTCCTGAACCCAATTGTTGTGCAAGGACAGAATTTAAAAAGGCCCAGCAGATCCATGACAGGGATGTCACCATGGGAAATAGAGAATCAGGGATTACATAATAGGCAAAACTACATGAAAGGGATATCATGAAAAATTGGTTTCGTGTAAGGCCTCCTTTGGGCCTCTCCTCATTCTCATGAAGAGCTCTGCAATCAAAGCAATTGAAACAGAATAACGCTTATAAGAAATCACACAAAATTCATCAAACATCTCAAAAACCCCACATGTAAAAGGAATTCATTTTATCTAATCATATGAAATGAGAGTCCTTGCCTGAATAGAGAAACTTGAACAAGGTTTGCAGGCCACCACATGGTAGCAGGTTCCACTAGATATTTTCGGAAGACCCCTGCCCATCCATACCCCAACATCTGCATATCTAAAACAGTAAGAAATATTGCAAACAACAAGCATCAGGGAATTTAACGAACCTCGGAAGAAAATTTGAGCAAAAATGGTCAAAACCTAACGTGGGTTGTCATGATAATGAGTAAAGAAACGAAAAAGCTCAGGCTCTTCTTGTAGAAAATTTTGACAGCATTGACAATGGAAATTGCATATACACCTGTTGCCCCTGCATTCGCAAATATTGTGATGAGAACATGCTCCTTTGTATTGAATGGCCATGGATTCAGTGAGAACTCCCATTTGCTGCCTGCAAAGAACTTTTTGTTGGTTATGGTTGCTGACATTAGTCGGCCAAGAGGGAGGACTGCAATCTGAGCAGCGATTGAACTAATCGAGAGGGGTTCCCTTCTGTACCCAAAGAACTGATTTAGAAACGAGAGTAGAACGCAAGAAATAATTCTGAGAACCCACATCCTGAAAGTTAGGACGGGAATGCTTGGATGGTCAGTTGTAGGCACAGTGAGAGCCACCTGCTCGATCGAGGACTGGTCATCGGAATCTTCTTTTGTAGAAATCTCTTTTTCGTTCTTAGTAGATTTTTCGGATCTCCCACTGCATTTCCCAGATGATGTATGCTACTCATTTCCGTTATAGAACTGAACTTTCCATTGCAGAAAATGCAGAAAATGTAATCAGACAGTGGCCTCTGGTACTAAATCTCTATGATTACTGTCATATATCAATGCCAAACCGAATAAAAGAGAAGGCTATGTACACTGTGGAGTCTGAGTATGAGACGGGTAATTATGTGTGTGAGACGGTTATCGCTTCATCCGGCCAGACCCATGAAACGGTTATGGCATCATCCGCATGTGAGAGGTTACGGTTATGGCATCATCCACACGTGAGAGGCTATGGTTATGGCATCATCCGCATGTGAGAGGTTACGGTTATGGCATCATCCGCACGTGAGAGGCTATGATTATGGCATTATCCACACGTGAGAGGATATGGCATCATCTGATGGTAGAGGATGATTTAATTATCTAACAATAGATCTCACAATGCAAAGTGGCATTTAGGAGAGTTGGTTTCAAAGGGAACACCTTACAAAGTAAATATAACTACGAATTTCATTTTTAATTAAAGCATTAGAATTTAATGTCGTAGTCATTTAAGTTATTCAATTATTAAATTATTTAAATATTTTTTAACATGATAAAACAAGTCTAGCATTGCTACTTAGTACCCATATCTTATGCAAGAAGTAATTGATTCCAAAAATATAAAAATTCCCCCAAGTCTATGCATAAAGATCTTAAATTTTTTAATTATTAAAACTTATGATTTGCAAGGTTTCAATTTGTAAGCGACAATATAATAGTTTACATCTTCTTGAGAGATTTTTATAGTTGAATTCACAAAGTAAAAATTCAATAATTGTTTAGTTAAAACAATGAAATTTATAATTTGCATTAATCATTTATAACAAAAATTTACACAATAAATGGCATCAATTGGATTTTTTTGTTGTCTATATTCTTAAATAACTAATACATTTACAAATACTTATAAGTCTTTACTTTGTATTATTTGACAACTTAATATTTCAAGGTCTTATATGGCTTCTACTCAAGTTGCCCATAAAATCAAGCTAGCGATTAAAGGTATATAAAAATGCTCGAACCTGAAAAATTATATAATAATAAAGGAACATATAATTAATTATGAACATAAACATGCTTGAAAGTAAAAAATTATATAATAATAAAGGAACGTATAATTAATTGTGAACAGGGATGTTGACTTAGGCATAGCAAAGAGCTATAAAGATTTATAATAGAAGGGACATTGTTTTCTCTTATTAATACATTATATTATTTTGAAATATGTAGAAAATCATTATATAATATTAATAACACATAATTAATTATGAAAAGACATGTTGACTTAGGAGCATACCAAAGTGCTATAAAGATTTATAAGAGAGGGGACATTGTTTTTTTATTAATACATTATATTATTTTGAAATATGTTGTTAGTAAATGAATAGATAAGTTTTAGGTATTTTATATTAAAAAAAAAAAAAAACAATACAAAAATATTTATAAGTATTGAGAGACTTCAAGTTATTAATAGATTTGATCCAGAAGAAATGTAAAATTGAGATTATAATATGAGTTCTAATTAGAAATCTATTTATGAAGGTAAATAACAATTTCAATAATTTCATATATATATATATATATATAAACTCAAATGTTGATCCTCTATTTAAATGAGTTGTATTAATGTAGGAAGAGACTCAAATGCAGCAAAATTATTGAGGAAGAATTTAGATTGCATTTTCAAAAATATCTTTATATTAATATAGGAAGTGATAGAAAATCACAAATGTGTTTTTTTTGTATATTTTTGTAGTTGTTGCATAGTATTGGAGTCCTAGTAGTAAGGCATAAATAAGATTTCGTTAAATATTTCTCATTATAATTGAAGAATATTTTATTTAAGCACTAACATAATAATTTTAGATATTTTTCTTATATTAATTAAATTATATATGTTAATATTATATATATATATATATATATATATATATATATATATATATATATATATGAAGCCACCCCAAAAAAAATCATAAAATAAAATGTGATTATGAAATTTTTTCAAAAACTTGAGCAAACATAAATTATTTTAAAAAATTACACATTAATAGAGGTCAAACATGACTTTGACACACTTACTTAAAAATGAAATTTTGATAAATATTGAGATTTGATGTGTGTAATATTATGACGCTTAATAGAATATATATACATACATATATATATATATATATATATATATATATATATATATATATATATATATAAGATTGAGATTCGATGTTCTACTTTTTTTCATAAATACTGAGAGTTGATGTGTGTACTATGTAACATATAAAAAAAATTAAAATCATTTTTTATTTTTGCAAATTCTATTTATATCTCTATAAAATTAGTCATTTATCTACATGAGCTAATAAGAAAATAAAAATAAAAATTTCAAAATTTTCAAAAATTATTTTTATTTTCAAAATATTTAGTCTAATAATTTATTTTAAATTTTAATAAACTTTATAAAATTTTTTTAAAATTTTCAAAACCAATCTAAAATCAAAGCATTTTGACTATAAAATAATTGGAATATAGCCTTCTATAAGCATAATAAGATATAGCTGAATTCGGAAAACAATTATTCATTTAATAAATGAGAGGATTATTTTTATGTGTGAGCATTGGTTAGGATCAATCATTTCTTTCATCACTAACATAAAGTCCTCCGAAATTATCAATTTTTGATACCGTTTTCCTGTGTAATCGAAAAGCCTTGCTCCAACTAATACGCCTCGAAAAAATTGTTAAAAATATTTACAAGTTAAACAAAGGGGAGAAGGCTGGCTGCGGAGAAGCCAGACCATCCAATATAGCTTAAAAATGTTTTTTTTTATGTAATGCAAAATTTTTGTTTTTGCTTAGGTAGATTTTGGGAGATTACAGTGTATGACTATCGCCCATACAATTCATGGAATAAAGAAAGCTTTTCTTTCGATATATTGGCATATAGAATCAATGTAACTAAAGTCGGTCTTGCTTTTTTCTAATGTAAATGGTTTTGGCCATACAAATCAGTTTACATAATGAAAAGCAACAATTTAGTTCTTTTAGAAAAACTATTTTCGAAAAAGAAAAAATAGTAATAAAGTTACCATATTTTTTTCATACAAATCAGTTTACATAATGAAAAGCAACAATTTAGTTCTTTTAGAAAAACTATTTTTGAAAAAGAAAAAATAGTAATAAAGTTACCATATTTTTTTCGTAATGTAAGATTTCATACTTTTCATTATGAGAACATTATAAAGTAAAAGTAATTTTGTTCTTTTTATATCTTACCTACATTTGCCACACTAAAAATCAGGTTATTTTTTTGGTTTGCTAGGTTATATGAGTAGTGAGATAACTAATATGCTTACTAGTCATGACCAAAGAGACATTTAAGCCATAAAAATCATCAAGGGATTGCACTCATCCTGTGCCACAAGTCGTTATCATGGTTGGATTTTTTTACCATGTAATATCAGACTGATCTTTTATACCACTAAGTGCCTTAAAAAAACATCTTATACACCTAGTAAACTTAAAAAATTGAAATTGTTATATATATATAGATATATATATCCACTTTCCTTAATCAATAGTTTTTAAAAAAAAACAAATAATAGAAACATAAATTATTAGCTCATTTAAATAAACGAGATTTCATGTTATTTATAAATTTGATTTAAGATTAATATGATATAATTAATTTAATATTAATATAATATAATTAATAAACTTGATTTCTAATTATTTTTATAATTTTATTTTCTAATTATTAAAAAATTATAAATAATTATTATTTTGTATTTATATTGATTCTAATAATATTAAAAAATATTTTAAATATTTTCTTTTACTAAAAAAATTAGAAATTAGGTAGATCTAATTAGGTAGATCATTTTCTCACGGGTTGATTTCCATTGCTATTACTATAATTTCTAGTTTGAAATGAGGTAGCACTTACAAGGCTTTAAAAGTGTGACAATTACTATCAATGGATTCATTCATTAACTAATCTAAACTCGAGGGGATATCTATTTTTATTTTTATTTTATTCGAGGGGATATCTATTTTATTTTTATTTTATTTTATGTTATTGTAAAATATAATATTTTATATTTATAATATATATTTTTAAATTTTTTTAATATTTAAATTAAAATTTAGGGAAAAATGGTGAAGTGAATTTTGTTTAATTGCTTAAAATTATATATATAGTTAATTTGATATTTTTGTAGATTTTTTTTTAAGTTAGGGACTCTGCATTATGTTAGATCAAGACTACATAAAACCTAAAAAAATAGTTATTAGTTTAATTTAAAGGAAACTAGACTATTAACAAAATTTTAGAATTTTGAGGTTGTTATGTTTTTGTCTAACTACAATATTTTGTAAGTAGAAACTTATAAAAAAAGTGAATATACATATTAACAATGTAAATTTTCATAAAAAAAAAAGTGAATATACATATTAATAATGTAAACTTTGAAACAGTTACTCTGTTTTTTTTTTCACTTAGCAAAAATTTCAGTTAGCAAAAAAATCAACCGATTTTGAAAAGTGTTGATTTAGAATATATATATATATATATATATATATATATAGCATAGTTTTTGACAATTTAAATTTTTCTATGTACATTATTTTTTAAAAGTTGTTGATTTTCATGTTGATTTTAAAAGTATTAACGTAACGTCAAGCCATTTTTTAGAAGACTTATTTTTTTACTTTAAATTTTCTATTATTTTCTAAATTTAACAATTTTTAAGTAGTTTCTTGTTCATAGATTTTTGTTTTTCTTTTAATTTTTTTTAATGAGATCTTTATTTTTTTTGCATAGTTAAAAAAATGTTGATATTTTAAAGTTTCGATCTTTTATATATATATATATATATATATATATATATATATATATATATATATATATATATATATATCGTTAATTAATTTTTCAATACACACCAAATAATTGTCTCTAAAACATAATATTTTTTAACAATTGACATAAAAATACACATTTTAAACATAAATATAATAAAAAAAGTTACACATTTGAGACTTTTGTACTAAAAATTACATGTCAAAATCATAATTTTTATAGGAAATTTTTAATTAAAAAATGGTTAAATAATAGTTGTTTTTTATGAATTTCATGTCAAAAAATAACAATAATCATAGTTTAAAAAAAATAAAAAATGATTCACATAAAGATAAAATGAAAATCACATAATACAAATATTGAACGTATAATAACATTAATTGAATACTTATTCTTCTCATAAAATGTCAAAGTCAAAACATTACATGTATCATAACTTAAATTTAATCAATAATATCACGTAATCCATACTCTTCCTCTTCTAGAGTTTCATCATTGTCTTCTTCCACAATATTTTCTGCTTTCGTTTTCTCATTTTCCTATTCTAATGAATCTCTGAGGTCTACTAATCTCCCAATATATGCATTTCCAATCATTCCATCTAATGGTGGTTGAGGTTCATTTTCCCTTTTTGCCACACATGATTCATTAAAATCCTCTTTCCTCAACCCAATTTCTTGAATTTCATCTAGAAGAAATTGAAGAGCATTAATTCTTTGTTGAAAAATTTGCACTGTACTGGGTCTTTTTCAATGGCATACAATTTATTCCTTTTTGTAGGCAACATGCTAGTGTTGTATCTAATTAGCAAACACAAAAGAAATAATGCAGTAAAGTAATATAATCACATATAAATTATGAAAGAAAATATTGAAATTCAATTTTATATAATAAAACTTACCTGAGCCTGAGAATAAATCCAGAACCCAATCTCTTTCATTTGAACATAAGTCTATAAGATAGTTAATCAATGACTGTGGTTTTTGATAAATGTTAACTAACTCTCCTTTTGCTTCTTTATCTTCATATGTTATTTTTTTTACAACAATATCATAAACCAGTACTTGGCTATGACTCTTTCATCTACCCGATGAAGAAATATAGGCTTATAGCTATCATATTTTGTCCAAATTTCAACATAGATGAACTCACAATCACTTATAATTGGTTGATCTCCACGGTTAATAAGATTTTACATTTTCTTGTAACATGCAATAGTAAAAGTTCAATTAATTTGTACATAAATTATTTTTAACATTAATCAAACATACAATTTCAATGCCTTACCATGTAAGTTGCATCCTTGAGTTTGTGTTTCCCTTGAAGCTTGTCAATAACATTGAAAACTGTGTTCTTGAATAAAATGTCACAAACCTCCATAATTTTGATGTTGTAACTTCTACAAATCCGTCAACCACTCTACTAAGAGCTTGATAAGTATAAGGGTCGCAATCATAGTCAATGTCTACAATATTGAAACCATGAGGAATATCTGCAATAACTAAGGAATGATCCCTTTTAGGTATGAGTTTAGAAATGACTTTCGAATCACATTGTATTATTTGATATTGGATAGTCTCAAACCCATTCCAAATGAATTGTGCAAGACAAGGATCAAGTTCAACATTACTAAAACATTGCTTTCTCGGTCTTTCCATCTTAATTTTTTCAATAAATCTTCTGAAATTATATGGTGCTTCATTGGCATCCTTCTTCATCTTTAATGAAATAAAAAAATATATGTATAATTTATAAAATAAAAATAGTATAAAAATGAATGTATAAATCAACATATATTTTTAAATGCAAGATAAAATATTTTAGTGTTGACATAGAACTTGAATCTGTGTAGTTTCGTACAACAACATCCAAACTATCTTCATTCAAAAATTTAACCATTTGTTCTTGTATTATCATGTAAACCTTGTGATTGAATAGATAACAAAAAAAAAGGTTAATAGAATGATATGTATAACAAATACTACCAACAACAATATGTTATATTTAAAAAAAAATTATAATGTAGAAATAAGTAAAAATAATTCAACAAACTTACTTTTGAAAATCCTCACACATTTCTTCCAATGATAATTCCCATGACTTCACATGAGATAATATTGTTTTGAAAAGATTTTCATCCTTCACTTCTTGCAATTCTCCCGAAGGTCTGATAATCATATCTTCGAGAAGGAGCTTCATTTTAGGACCTGATTCACTGCTACTACATATCAATGGTTTATAATTTTGACCTTCTAGTTTTTAATGCCAATGTTCTTCCACATGCTAAAAATTTCATTAATAAATTCCCATATCTCTCTAGTTCTAAGTGTCAACTAGAAAATGTTATCCATACCTTTGAATATATCATAATTTACTTTTCCACCTTTTGAATTGATTTTTTCCTCAATTTGATAACCTATTTCCATACAACATTCCTTCCAAAATGATGGATTAACCTTTGTCTTATCCCCGTCATATTTTTCTTCAAATTAATTATGAATAAATCTAACCCTTTGGATGAAATTCATAGACATCCTATACTCATTATATGTAATACAATCCCATGCCAATAACTCTACTTCTGTACCTGATAAACTAGTGTAAATGATACGCTTCATTGTTTCAAAATGTGGGTTATTGGGATATTACTCCATCAATTTCCTTTGAGCTTCTACGGAATGGTTCCCCCCAAGTACATAATATTTGTATTCATAACATTTTGAATTATCAAATTTTTTTTGTTGGGAACTTGAATTGGATCAACAAGAAGCACATAATCAACCACATGAGCATATGGATTGTACCTTGTCAATGCCTTTGAGTTGTCAACATGTAGGTGGTGTGGATTTCTAATTTCATATTTAAATTGTCCTTAATTTGGCTTATAGATTTGGCTAACATTAAGTTGAAATGTACGTCCACCCTCAAATAATTTTGTCTTTGTCAAATGATTTCGAATGGAATTTTGTTTTGTTTTAATAATGCCATTCTCTAGATCAGCTCCTAATGTAATGATTTCCCTACTTCCTTTTGATTTCTCATTAAGATCTTCACTGTTGGCCATGACTTTTTGAGAATGATCAACTTTTAATTTCTTTTTCCTCTCGGTTATCATATTTTATTCTACATAAGTAACATCCTACTAATCAAGTAAAACAAAGACATACATGGGCATTTTTTCTTTTGTTCTTTTATTGCTCTTCTCCTTTCTAACGTCAGTTCTAATATCATCCTAAGTAATGGAAACATATTCTTCAGCTTCAACTTCAGTTTCAACTTTCTCATTTTCAAAAGTAACATGTCTAGCTTTGCTAGATTTATCCACTATAGGAATTCTTTGTTGATTCCTTGGATGTAGTCTTGTAGCATCATGGATTACCTTTTTTGCTTCTTTTCAATATCTTCTTCTAACCCTGAGTAGAAATTGCTGACAACATTCATAATATCTCGTTCTATAAAATAAATTCCTCCCAACATAGTTGAAATAACTTAAATAAAAAATATTCAAATAAAATCTCACAAGTCAATAAAAACTAAGTTACAAAAGATATAATGATACAGTTACAATAACACAAAACACATGAATATAAATAATAGTACTTACGATATCTTGTGTAATGTCATTTATGATTTGTTTACACATATTTCTAGAATCATCTGTCGTGTCATACATTGACAATGCATACTGATATCTAATCTTGTCATGTGACTTGGGTTGTTTTATTAGTACATAAACAACTTCAGTATCCAGTATCAAACACATGTCTAGTACTTTTCCCATTACCTCATAAATTCAACCATCATTACGGATATTAGCATATAGATATATCTATAGATGTTGTTCACCTTATTTATCTTTCATAAACCATACAAGTTTTGTACGCTTCACATCTTGTGATTTATTCTAGTGAGAAACCAACATCTTATCCTTAGAGGAACTTGTTAGTTTTTTATTTATTAGCTAAGGTCAGGTTCGTTCAGTAGTATTGGATCCACATCCAACTTTAGCAATATTTGGTCCAAAAAAATTTGCATAAATTTTCCTTGATGTCATTTTCCTACAAACAAACAAAAAAAAAAAAAATTTAAATGAAAAAAGACCAGGAACATGCACATCGACCCTCATGAAAAGTTGGTTGTTAGGTTCATACATGGTACAAAAAAAATAAATCATTCCTTAGATTTTTTTATTTTTTATTTATTTGTTATATTTGTCCCTAGTCCCTTGGTAAGCCAGGGGTTGATTCTTAGAATCGGCTCCTTTCCTATCAATGAGTTGTCGAGTTGATTCTAAGAATAAGTCCTCTAGTAGGTAGGGAGCTGATTCATTGAATTGGCCCCCTGCCTGCTAGGGGGCCGTTGTGCCTTAGGCGGGCACACCTGACTATAGGCAAGCCCCCCCAGCACATTGAGCATGCTCGACACCCAGCTATAGGCATGCCCGCCCACAGGAACAAGCACTCAGAATTGGCCCCCTACCTGTTAGGGGTTGTTGTGGCTTAGGTGGGCGCACCCGACTGTAGGTCTGCCCACCTGTGGCACATCAAGCATGCATGACATGCTCCTATCGTAGAGGTAGTCTTTCAACTGCACATAGGCAGGTGTGGCACCGCTACAAAATTTCTTTTCACCAATACTTGTGAGTATGGAATGCCTAGCTCTTCAATACTTAGTGTTATAACAAAGTTGAAACAAACATTCATACATTCATCATTTCATCATAAATGCACAGAGGAAATACACATTTCTTCAGTGGGAGGGGCAACTCCCCAATATAGAGTCCTCCTTTATCAGTGATATAACAATTCAATATCTTACAAGTGTTTGAATATACAAATATGCAGCTAAGTCGTGCAACCACGTCTGCACACTTATAAAATTATTCACCTTGACTAGAAACCTCCAATTTCCCATTGGCAAAGTCCCACAATTCACCTCTTGCAACTTGCCTCAACTTGCAACTCAGGATGCCCACCATGTCGGATAGCTCCCAGGGTTGGGTCGCCCACTGGGTCGGGTTGCCCAACTGTCATGTCTGCATGCCTGCCCATGCCCTGCAACCTCTGTCGGTCGAGTCACCCATCGGCCCGCGTCCAAGCACCTACCTCCACCTGCGTCTTCCAGCTGAGTCTATGCACCCACCTTCTCATGTCAATGTGACCATCGCACCCTAGATTCACCTGTCAGGTCTGTGCACCGACCTGCACCCGGGTCCACTTGTCGGGTCTTGTGCGCCTGCTTGTGGCTCTTCAGATTTCGGCTACGGCTTGCTTTGATCCTTGGCCTAGCCTTTCCCGCTTGTTTCCTGCACCCTTTCCTTGTTTACTTCTCTTGCTTGTTCACCCAATCTATGTTGGATTCTCACTTGCTTGAGTTGGAATGATTTCTCCTCCTTAAGTCTTCCACTCATATATATATATATATATATATATATATATATATATATATATGGGTTCCCACATGTATGAGGGGCTCGACCCTCCTCCAAGTTGACCTCTCCTTCACCATGTCGCTCCACTTTATCACGTTGACCCAACCATCACGTCGGCCTCCTATAAACTCTCCATGATCACCGATCTGTCCAACACTTAGCCAAATTTTCATTTGTAGTTTTTCACCCCTCATGTCGAGTCACCCGCTATGTTGACTCACCTCGAGCACACGCACCGAACTGATCAGTCAATGTGGGTCACCCAACACATTTCCCAAGTTTACAATCCATTACATTTAACCGATGTCACCCACCATCGCATATAATCGAGTCTACCCAACCTGTCTCATATAACCGAGTCAGCTCATGGGCTTGACATACTCCACCACTCTAAAAATGTTGTCATCCTCAACAACACCATCCCAGCAACCACCATCACCAAGACATGTCCATAAGTATGCCCGCCTAGATGTCTCCACGTAAGACTTGCTTCATTCTGACGATCTTTTAAACTTTGCAAGAAAATCATGTATTGGATCCCCTCATGTTGATGACTAGTTGGGTAGCTAATCCGACTGTACATCGCCCCCACAAGAACGCATGCTCCCTACATCATCATGACTCATCTCTGCATCTTGCTATCAATCGTGTCCATCTCACCCCAATGTTTGCTCAAAATATAGGAGACTCACTTCCATGAGAAACTAATAATGAGCCTCATCTCCACGTCATCCTAGAAGTGGGGGAGGAAGTGTACGTCAGAGGATCTCCCTATTCCTTAGTTAATATCTTAGTCAACATATCTGGATCTTCCTCCTCAAATCTATGCATGTATGCCTCCCAACTATCCTCCTGAACTTCGGGTCTAGCATCTTCATCTCCTTCGACTACCTCTAGTCTTCTCATTAAATCCAAGATACTATTATAGAATGCTCTAATAACCTGTGACTACTCCATAAGTTTTTCCTTTGCAGAAGAGAACCTCCTATAGATTTCTTCATCCTGCCTAGATTCCTCCTCATTGATCGCTGTCAATTTACACTCGGTTGTCGTAGCTCCCATGATTGATACCCCTATACGATCATCATCCTACCCATCATAAACGTACAACTTCTTCATGTGTCGCACAATCATAGCTTCAAAATGTTTCATAGATTCCATGCGTAGTACAACTTCATAGTCATATATCCAAACAATCGTGAAAATGACCTTCCTAGTCCATTCACCTATGCTGACATCCACTTTCTCTGATATACCAATCACTGAATCGGGTGGAAAATTCACTACTTTCAAATGTGCTTGAGCTGGTATAATCTTCAACCCAATATTCCTTGTAGTTTATTCCCTGATGAAGTCATGATCCACACCACTATCCACCATCGTGAGTACAATGCCTTTCCCAATCTTCATTTCCACATACTCCAGCTTATTCCTTTAGGATCCTTACATGAGACTACTTTTGTAGCAACTGCAACTCCAAAAATTTGCATCACTCGAACGAGTGGTTGTTATTTCTTATTGTTTGCATCGACCTGTGCTACTACCGCTACTTTTGGTCTTGAAGGAAGAATCTTCATCCTGTGGGGTTCTTTGCATATCTAGCACTTCAGAGGCTTCTTCATCTTCGAATTATCATTCGATCTCGAAGGATCTTCCTTTGTAGACTTCTCCTTTGTTTTATTAGACATATTCTTTCTCTCTTCGGTCCCTCCATCATAATGTTCTACAAAGCGATCAACTGCAGCAAATGCTTCTTCTAGTGTCATGATATTATGCCTCTTCACCTCATTGTGTGTCCAAGGTTTCAATCCTATAATGAAATTGAACACCTTGTCTTTTTCTGCCATATCAAGTAGCTCCAAGATCGCACTCAAGAATTCCCGTTGATATGCTTGTAGACTTCCTATTTGCTTCATGTACTTAATCTTCGTCCTTGCATCCCGAGTATCATCTTGTGGGCTAAAATGAGTTTGTAAGGCCTTCTTCATACCATCCCAAGTAGAGCTCTCATCAACATCAGCACTGGAAATCTGATCCATATTCTGTCTCCTCCACATGTTAGCATCCTTTGTCAAGAATTGAGAAAATACTTTGACTTTGGCTTCGTCATCAGGTGAGCCCAAGTGCTCCAAGTATTGCTCCATATCCCATAAGAAATTTCCAAGAGCTTGAGCACTCCTCATCCCATCATAATATTCAAGTTCCTTGACTTTCACATGGGAAACTCCTTCGATAGGTCCTTTCCCAACTGCTTTCTTCAAACAGTTATCTCATTTCGAGCATCGTTAAATGATTTCTACAACTTCAATATTTCCTCCAAACCCTAGTCTTTTGTAGCTCCTATGTCCTTGACTTCTTTCTTTGTTTGCATTTACAACCATTTTGTATCCTCATATAGAAATTTGAGGTCTTCATGCTCTTCCTTTAGTTTCACGAACTTCTCTTAAAATTCAATATTTGCAGCCTTTAGTGAAGCCACCCTCGAAGCACATTCCTCCATCTTGTCCAATACCTTATCCATGAAAACTGTCTCAGCATCCTTGCTAGATTCACTTGTCATAACTTGAGGTTCTTCCGCTTGATCAGCAATTGGCTTTGGTTGTGATCTTGTAAAGACCATGCACTTCTTTGGCGTTCATCTTCGACCTTTCACTTGCCCCTGTCGAACTCCTTCAACTTCAATCAAAGCCCTACAGAAAGTAAAATACCAACTTTGTCACAAAGTGTAGTGATATCTGCTTCTTTGTGTTCAAATCTTAATGGCCTTTGATACCATCTGTCATGAAGTGGCACTAGTATCTGCTTCACTTCAATTTCTAATTGAACTTTGATACCATCTATCATGAAGTGCAGTGGTGTCTACTTTACTTCAATTTCCAATCGAACTCTAACACCATATATCACGAAGTGCAGTGGTATCTTCTTTACTTCAATTTCCAATTGACCTTCGATACCATCTTTCACACCTCTATCTTGGCGGTAGTCTTCCATCCGCACATAGGCAGGTGTGGCACCACTGCACACTTTCTTTTCACCAATACTTGTGAGTATGGATTACGCATAGCTCTTTAACACTTAGTTTATTTTCTTCCAATTCTATTTGGTGTTATAACGCAATGGAGATAAACATTCATACATTCATCATTTCATCATATATGCATAGCGGAAATACAAATTTCTTCAATGGGAGGGGCAAATCCCCAATATAGAGTCTTCTCGTATTAGTAATATAACAATTCAATATCTTACAAGTGTTTAATATACAAATTTTCAGCTAAGTCGTGCAACCACGTCTACACACTTAGAAAATTATTCACCTTGCCTGGAAACCTCCAATTTCCCTTTGGCAGAGTCCCACAATTCACCTCATGCAACTTGCCTCAACCTGCAACTTGGGTTACCCACCGTGTTAGGTTACCCACTGGGTCAGGTCGCCCACCAGGTTCGGTCCCCCTCTACATCGCGTCGTCCACTTGTTGTATCTGCCCTCCCACTATGTCTGCCGCCATGTATGCCCAGGGAAAAGCGGCCCAGGGGGGCGATTCCCAAAATCAGCTCCCTGGCCTGCCAGAGTCTGATTTCAGGAATCGACCCCATGACCTACTAGGGGCAACTTTTACTTGAGTAGGCACACCCACAGTTGGGCGCAACCTCCCATAGGTATAGGTAGGCCTGTGCCTATGGGTAGGTGTGCCCACCCACAGCCACAATCAGTGCTTGTTCCTGTGGGCGGATAGGTCCGACCATGGGCATGCTTGCCCAAGTCAGAATGGCCCCCTAGCCTGCCAGGGGGGCATTTCCCCAAACCAACCCCGGTAGGCTAAGGGGTCAATTCTGGGAATCGGCCCCGAGAAGGCTAGGGGTTTGATTCTGGTAAACGATCCCCAGCAAGCTAGGGGGTTGATTCTGGGAATCTTCCCCCTTGCCTATCAAGGGGTTGCTCTACCCCGACAGGCATGCCCACGGTCGGGTATGCCCTCCCACAAGCATAGGGAACTTCATGTGGGTGGGTGCGCTCAGATGTGGGTGTGACCGCCTGTGGTAGAGTGGTTGTGCTTCCTGCACGCCCATTATGTCATGGTGGGCACGTCCATGGATGGGCCCACCATGCCCACTAGTGACATAGTGTCCCGCTGCCTGTGAGGGGGATTTCGGGTAATCCTGGCTCATGTGAATTTTTTATTTTTAAAAGGAAACTATATTTCATTAATTAAATGTTAGTATTTTTTTACTGGAATGTGGTTTTGTCTAGTATCTTGTGTGAACAAAACAATCCAGCTGACACATAACTGCTAATAAACCTATCGGAGTTTATGACCTACACTCAGTAAAATGGAAGCTAACATTCCAAATACAATAATCTCCCATTGAATGTGTTGCTGATGACAATGTAACTACTCCACAAAATCACTCCAAGTATTTTAACAAAACCTCGAGAATTCTTGATGTGATATAAGGAGTAGTGATAATGAAATTTATTATATAGCAGAAATTATGGAATTGTTTTATCGCTTCTTGAATGCGGTATTCATTTTTTTTATAAAAATTTGATGTATAAATTGTGTTATGGCGATATAGTAATTTATGTTACATGTGGGATAAAAGATGTAATAAAAAAAAATCAGTTGTCTATTAAATTCTATATAGTTTAAGTAAAAGATTACTTTAGGTAAAAGATTTAGTTTAAAATTAAAATTTAAAGATTTAGTTTAAAAGATTAATTTCAAGAGAAATTTTTATTAGAATTTTTTCATTAAATTGTAGAAGGAAGTTTTGGAAGGAAATACTTCAAACGAAACTTTTGGAGGGAAATACTTCAAACGAAATTTTTGGAGGGAAAATTTTCAGCGAAAATTTCTAGAATGAAATTGAGGAAAATTTCCATTCTTTAAGATATATATTATCATTAAGAGACAGTGCATTTGTATCATTCAAATTCTTCTATTTTAAATCCATGGATTCTTTTGATAGTGAAGTTTCGCTTTATGAAGCATGACCATCTTCGTCGCCTAACAACATTATTCATATTAATGAATATAACAAAAGTTCTTTCACTATGAATAGAGAGTAAAATATTTCACTTAGTCCTAATCCTAAGGACTATGGCAGTGACTCTGACAATGGGCAAGACGAAAAATTTTAAATAAATAGAGAGCCACATTTTACACTTAGTCCTAATCTTATGGACTATAAGAGCAACAGTGATGAAGGCAAGGATGAATAATTTCCAGTCAATCGAGAGTCACGGTTTACACTTAGTTCTAATCCTATGGACTATGAGAGCAACAATGATGATGACCAGGATGAAGAATTTCCAATAAATCGAGACATATTTTCCACTTAGTCTTCATACTAAGGACTACGAGAGAAGTAGTGACGAAGGGCAGGATGATGAATTTCTAGTAAATAGAGAGTCACATTTTCCACTTAGTCTTAATTTTAAGGACTATGAGAGAAGTAATGACAAAGGGTAGACTAAAGAATTTACAATAAATAGAGATTTACATTTTTCACTTAATCCTTATCCTTATGACTATGAGAGCAACAGTGACGAAGGGCGGGGTGAAGAATTTCCAGTAAATAAACAGTCACATTTTCCTCGTAGTCCTAATCCTAAGGACTATGAGAGAAACACTGACAATTCACATGATGAAGAATATCAAATAAACAGAGTCAAATTTTCTGTTTAGTCCTAATTCTAAGGACTATTATGGTATCACTGATGAAGGGAAAGATGAAGATGATAAATGATATCCTCCAAGTCAGTATTTCAAAAGCACAGATGATGGTAATCACAAAATTTCCTGCAACTAAAGATGGTAATGAATATTTTTCAAGCAATGATGGTGATGAATTTCCGAACTATATTCAAAATGATCATAGTGAGGATATTATTCCTCCTAATGATGATGAAAATGCTTATACAGATGATGATGATTCAATGATGGAGATGTTTCCAACAAATATTGTATCGGAGAGTAGGAGCAGACCTTTTTGTATCAATCCAAGATGTTCTAGTTATACAAGGGGTAAAGAAAATATATCACGAGAAGACGTTCTATCAGTGCTCTAATTTCAAGTGAATGTTGTCAAAAGGATTGCTTGAAACATATGGATTTCAAGTTTTCATTGGAGGAAAGGAAGAGATATTTTCCAATGAATAAAAGCATGAAAAATTCATATTTAATGGGGTGCATGAAATCTACATTGTCAGGTTATGATTATCATATTGGGTCTTTATTTATCTGCATAAAGGCTTTCAAAATGCTTCATTCAATTGGTAATTTTTGTCTATCAAGAATCCAAGAAAATTTGGAAAAGGATCCCACATTTTATTCAAAGGTACGTCATAAACGAGAGTTTGGGCCATTATCAAATAATGCAATGTCATGGATGAAAGGATTCTTTTCAAAGCATAGAGGATGTATGTCAAATAGAGATGCAATACATATTGTAGATAAATTTCTTTCGAACTAATCACATCATTAGGATTTGGTTGACGTTTCAAACCAATTAATGTGGTTCATACTCATAATACATATTCCAAATACTTCCTCAAGACGAGAAATCTACAACTTATACAAAGAATATGCAGAAGGTGTTGAATGAAATGGTTGATTTTTTACATATCAATATTTTGTGAAGATATGGAAGAAAGAATTCAACAATATCTGTTACTATTCCTAAGAAGACAAGGATGGGGGTTTGCAATACATGTGCTTCTCTTAAACCAAAAAGGGATAAATTTCAAGGGAAAAAAGAGGTAAGCATTCATAACATTAGTTTTTAAAATTGTATAGTCATCAACTATGAAAACGTATTTGTTAATGTCTTTCTTGTATGTTATATTTAGATTCCATTATCAAAGGACTTCAAAAGCATCACAAGCAGCAAACAAGTGAAAGGTAAAAGTTGTACAAGCATCAAAAGAAGTGTTATGGTAATCTACTAAATATTTCTATTTGATAATTGATGGTATGGAAGAGAAGAAATTTTTTTTACCACATTTTGTTAGGACACCCAAAAATTTACAAGAGGAAAATTTTATTCGGTTCCACTTGGTTGGTTGTATGGTCTTCAATGGGAAAATGTTACCAAGCATATACTTCATAGCTCCAAATATTCATAATGATGCAAATCTGAAAATACCATAGTTCATTATGTGCTTTCTCATTGGTCTGGTAATCTTCAAGAATTTTTGTATCTACAATTGGATAACACTTATCGTGAAAACAAAAATCAGATTGTTCTTAGATATCTAAAAATGCTTGTTGAATTGAAAATTTTTCGAAAGGTAAAGGTTGGTTTCTTTCTTGTTTGGCACACTCACAACCATATTGATTAGATGTTCAGTCATTTTTCAATCACACTAAGGAGGAAGGATGTTGGGATCTTGCCATCGTTAATTGAATGTATTAATAAATCATACATGTTAGAGCCTATTTTTCATGTGCTGGAAGAAACTATTGACATGTGAAGGTTTATTCTAGGATCACATGGCAAGGGTAAATGCATTGAACAATTTAATGACATTAGCTTCCAACATCAATTTCGTATCAAAACATTTGATGGAAAAGCACTAATATGGGGCAAGTTGTATTCAACTACTACAGAATGGGCATTGTCATCAGGTTTTGCATTTTTGAACTTCATTTCAAATCATCCAATATTTGCGTCAACTATATTGTTATTGCAATTAGTTTTTGAAGTTCATAATGCATGCCTGAAGAAGATTCAGTTTGGTGGGAGTCTTTTTTCAATAATCAGAGTGATATCATTTCAAGAACAACATATGAAGATATACTTTTGAAAACTCCATTTATTTTGCCAAAAAATGTGTCAAATGAACATGAGGAAAGAAACATTGTTGAACAACAACAATCTCAAGGCATTATTAATTCTTCATAGGTAGAGGAAAGAAAATTGTATATTGGTTCCAAAATATCTTGTGTACAAAGTGAATCCATGGGAGACCTTTACGGGGGTTCACTACAAGATATTAAGGAGGGTTGCATGATCGCAGTGCTAGTAGATGGAGATGTCAATGGCTATCCATTTTGGGTTGTCAAGGTTATAAAGGTCATTATAGAAAATGAAGTTGTTGCAGGTGTTGAAGTACATTGGTATGCCACAAATACACACTCATTCAATGGTGTGTACAAGCTAGAGATGGTAGTTGATAAAAAAATGGTCGAAAAAGAAAAAGAAAGGGTACAAATATAAATCTTCGCCATACAGACCTCTTAAAATTAGAGGATCTTGACATACCCTTTTATGACTTCAATTTAACAAATAGGGGAACTCTTCGCTTCAGGACAATAGAGATTCTAAAGAGGTTGCTACCAGAAGAAAAAGTGTTGAGATGGGAGTCTGAGGAACCTAGTCTTAGATCTAGAAGAATTTTGAAACCTAAAATGGTGGGCATGCATTTTGACTCAGATGAGGCACTAGCTGATGAAAGAGAAGAATATATAACATCTTCATATGCATCTAGTCATTCATCTTAAGATGTGAATTCTGATGGTGTGCAAGAATTAGGGAAAATTTTGAGGTCTAAAATGGGCCTCCTAAGGAAATTATAAAATAATAGTGGAAATAATAAAATAATATTAGATTACATCATCAAATCTTAGAGGGAAAAAAAGAAAAAACTATTTTTTCATCTTGTATTTTCAACTTATCTCCCTATGGGTTTACTCAAATTTCTAGGGGAAACACTCGTTGGATGTGAAATTTGATTCTTCATCTAAGGAGTAGCCATGTTTCATATTTTTTATGGACCCTACTACACGAAAAATGAGAAATACATGGAAAATGTGATTGAAATCACATTTTTTCATGTATTTCTCATTTTTCGTGTAGCAAGGTCCATCAAACGTATGCAACATGGGTGATCCTTGATGAGGAATTTAATTTTTCATCCAACAAGTACTCCCACTCAAAATTTGAGTAAAACCTTAGGGAGATAAGTTAAAAATATGAGTTGAAAAAGTAGTTTTATTATTTTATTATGTTTTAATATTTTTATTTTTTTACTCCAAATATGTTGAATCTCTCCCCATGGTTGACATCATCATCTTGAATCCTATTGGTTCTTATAAAATCTATTTTGGTTGTAAATTTTTCTTAGGAGACCCATTTTAGACTTCAAAAGTCCTCTAATGAAGATATGAGTGATTTTGAATAATTCTCTAAGATAGTTTATATAACTGATGTTTGCATGGTATATTGAAATAAAAAAATTGATTTTCGTATGATGTTACATGAAGTTATGAGTCATTTTTGTGTTTGTTGGATTATATGTTTTAATTATGATGAATTTATTTGTTTAGAATATCCACAATGGAACAATAACTTAGAGATATAATTTATGTTTCATTCAATCTACAAGTACTGGTATTTTCATTAATTTAGTCATGTAATTTGTTCATAAGGTCATGGTTTAAATGTGTTGAAAACTTAGATCTTTTTAATTCTGTGCTTGAAAAAATTTCAATTTTTTTATCTTTAATGTTATGGTTGAAAACAATGATACTTCTAGCGATCTTTAGGGTCATATTATTATATTTTTAATGACATGGATGAAAATTGTTGGAATTTTAATGTGTTTTGGATCCCATTATTTTATCTTTAACACCATTACTAAAAAATGTTCAAATTATACCTGGGAAAGAAAAATGTTATTCTACCAGAAACATTACTATGTTTTTTTAATTTATTTTGCACAAAAAATTTGTTTTACTACCATCTTTTAAATATGTTAAAAATTAACCCTAAAAAAATACAACATTGTTCCAATATACACACTTTTACTTTTTTGGACTGTTTTTTATGTTTTGGGGATTTTTTTTGCTAGAGTTCCTGTTTTGAGTTCACAGCTCCCATTTCAAAGTTTACATTGTTTATTCGAGAGAAAACAAAAAAGTATATTAGTGTTGCAAGAAAAAAACTAGTGAGTCATAACAACTGGGAAGAATATCTAAGAATCTGCATTGGTTGATCACTAAACTTGATTTTTGGAAAATGAGATGTTGGTTGATCTCCTACCTAGAATGGTTAGCTTGAATTCAATATTGTTAATTTTTTCTTTAGCTTGACCAAACTTGTAGAATTCTCTTGTTGAGTCCTCTTGTACCTCCCCATGCTACCAACAATATTCAAATGATGTTTGACGTTGTGTTTGCTTTGTGTCATGATTAATGAAGTGTTAAGAGTGCATTCAATGTCGTAAGTATAGTATGAGTCATAAATCCTTTTCATGTGAATTAGAAAAGTGAAAATTAATAAACACAGTTACAACAAATGAAAACTAGAGTACAGGAAGAATAGATGAAGGAAAAAATTGAACCACAAAAAACATATCAAAGAAAATAGGGACAAAGAAGGGCACAATAATTGATAATTGAACTATATCAATATTAAAGAATTTAATAAAATGCACAATGAAGAGGAAACCGACAAAATAACATGAATCGAGTGACAATTGAAGAGGTGGAAACAAAAGGATGAATAATAAAGGGAAATGAACAAAAAAATAATCTTGAACCAACACAAATATAGTACAAAATGAAAAAGAAAATCTTATGAAAAATGTGTGTAAAAGACACATATTCCCAAACCCAATTTGCAACTCTCGTTGATATGAATATTTCACATTGAAAATTTCATGATAGAATTTATAGATTAATTCATGTTCATATATGCCATATGTGTTAGGACTAATATGCTGAAATTGAAGTGTTTAATATAAATGTAGACATAATGTGCACGATATGTATAAAAGAAAGAATTCATCAAATAAATCTTATACATTTCTAAAGTATTAGACAAATTTCATACGGTTGTGCATGATGCACACAATTAAAACCAGTCTAGATCCATCTTAACTTTGGATTTATCGAGCACCGAGAGAGATCAAATCTCTTGAGATGTAAACATTTCCTATGTTTTAGACCCTTGAGGTACTTCATTATAATATTTATTAGAAGTTTCTTACTCTCAAAACATTAAATTGCAAAAAGTTTTAAAATTTTATGAGATATCTAATATTGTAAATTTTTTAATTGAAAAAATTTCCCTATAAAATAAATTAAGAGTTACGTCATTCATTTTTTTTTTTGTTTCATCCCAACTACCGCACCATTCAAATTAAAAATTCAATTTCTCTTTATGATAAAAGCTAGCAATTTCCCCTAAAGGTGCAAAGATACACCGAAGGAATACAATACTTTGGAAGATCACCTTGAAAAACTAAATCATTAAATTTAATAGAATAAATATTAGAAAAAAGATTATTTTAATTTGTTTTGAGAAAAATCTATGAGAAACCTTCTATTTCACTTGTTGATTACTTGTTGGTGGAAAATTTGTAGTTACAACATTTGATTATGCCCTGAGTAACATGATTGATGGAAAATTAGGTAGGTAAATAGGTAAATGACATGACAATTTATACAATTCCTTATTTGATTCTTGGAGTATTGAAAAATACTTGGTTTATTATAGTGTTATGTTGGGTAGGGAAAATTGCGAAGAAAAATGAATTAGTTTTACAGAATAGCTTTCACGAGTCTAATCAATACAACCTAGAGGACAACTTCAAAGACCTAGGCAAGAAAATTAACCAGTCAGAAATTGTTGGGAATTGCCAACTTGTTAGTTTGGTAGAGTCTCTGCCCAACCCAACCCTGCAGAGAGACACCTTCCATATAATTAGTAAATGTACAACAATTTTAACAATAATACATTAAACTAACTTTTTAGATAAAAAAATATACTCAATGAATATGCTTCTAGGACACTCATATTAGAATTTTCATATTTAAATATAAATATTTACAATAAATTATATTTATTATATTTATAATAAATATAAATATTATTATATTTATTACTATTGGAATAATAATATTTACTTCAGGTAATATAATTATGGTTTAAATTCTAATTACATGGATATACATTACTTTTTTTTCTTAATATTTAATATAAGTAAATATTAGAATTTTTATATTTATTCAAATATTTTCTTCAGTTAATATAATGAAGGTTTAAATTCTAGTTAGATGGGTGTCTAAGCATTGATTAATTATATAATGACTTGAAAATGCAGCGTGGCCCCTCACTTGTAATATTCTTTAGGGATATACTCAGCAGTTGAGAATTTTCTCCTCGTTACAAAATCTATGACCTTCATCATATGAATATAAATGTTTGACATTGAATTAAACATCGTGGCCATGTGATGCAGGAGGAGAGGAGGTAAACAAGACATTTAGTTGGTAATATCTCCCAAGGGCACAAAGGAAATCCTCAAGTTGGGTGGTCTACATACTCATTTAAAAGAGGCATCTGATGCTCTTCAAGCCTATATCCATTGAAAACACTTGTGTACTTTTCTACAAGAACAATACCTAGAGAGAGATAAGAAGAAAGCACAATTATGTGATTCAAAGCAAACAAACCAGCAATGTGCTTCCAAGAAGAAAAGAGGTGGAAAGGGAAAGGCAATGAAAATGTCACCACTATGCATCAGTGCAAGGATCCAAGTAACCATTGCAACCATTATAACCATAGACAGTAACACCAAAGAAAAAAACTTGGAAGCACGTCCTACATTGAATACAAGGAATTGTAAAGGGATCCTAAGAAGAAGATCATGCTAGGTATGGATTCAAGAAACCAAAAGAGAGGAAATCAAATGTAGACAAAAAGATTGAGGAGATCAAATGTAGACAAAAATATTATTTATAAAACAATGCAAAGAAAGGTGAACATGAGTAGCCTCCACCACAGAAAAGAGAAGGAGATGACCAACTCTTTCATATCAAGATACAGGTCAGGAGGACAAAGGTGGATGCTCCCTTCAACTTCAATTTACAAGCCAACCTCATATTTACTATGTTTCCACTTCAGTTGCATATGCCTTTTATTACATTTCCACTATTACCTTTTTAGCTAACAAATTTATCACAATAACACTTACAAAAACTACTACTTCAACATCAAAAGCATGGGTATTTTTAATATTGTACCTTGTAAGAAGGTTCATCCCAAAAATCATCTGCTAGCAACTGCCATATTCCTTTTCTCACCATTGATCACATATGCACTGAAGCATGCAAGTCAACAAGTCAATTCAACTACTTTTGGTTAGAAGTTTGTAGCATCTTGTAGCATCCATAGCCTAACGTGAAAGTATAATCCATTTCCATAGGAGCTTGTGTCTAAATAAATTTACATTAAATTTTCTAAACAATAAAAATCTCTGAGCATTGGACTTTACCCTTCCAAAAAGACTAAATTTTGGAAAAAAGAAAAACAAAAAATATGAAGAAAAATGAAACAACACATGTACCTTCGATAAAATCCCTTCATCTGATCATTCAGAGTACCCTGAAATTCAATGTCCAAAATTGTCTCATCATGTGGCAAGGTTTCATCGAACTCCAACACCAAAATCTCATCTTCTGCATCAACACTGACATTGGACGGATTTATCACCTGCATAAAGAAAACACATAGCAAGGGTCCCTGAATACCATGTTCGTAGCACTCAAACATAATTATAAAGATCCTAACATTGGAACCCTAATTACCCCCAATAATATAGACAATGGTTTTTTCTTCCCTTTTATTCCAAATCAGTTAAATGGCAATTCTTTAAAGAGATCATGAAAGATACCATACAAAATTAAACTATAGGTGGAAGCATCTGCCTCTTTAAAGGTGGCTACTGCTCAACACTTACTCAAAGGACACTTGATCAAGTTTCCAAACTACAAGAGAGATTGGGCACAATTATGCCCTGTAAACAATAATTCAAATTTCAAATTGAATCCAAGACAGGATGGCAAAAGTTGGGATATCATCTCTCTTCCTCTTTCTCTTTTCTTCTTTTCCACCCAAATGAAGCTTGATCAAATCTGAAAACTAAAAGAGAGATTTGGCACAATTCCATCAACATTTGGAATATGATATGATTTTCATACTTTTGTACATGAATGGTATAATAAAAAGTATACCTTTTGTCTCATAGACCAATTGGTGTCATGGAGGTAAAAAAAATCTATTTATTCTATTATATTTATCCCTTCCTTTTTATAGTGCTTCTATTTATACAAACATATCTAGACTTAAATGTCAGATTTGAGGAGCATCTATTATGTCAAAATTGTACAGGACTTACACCTAGGCTCATCAGTCCTTAACATGCTATCTAGTGTGACAAACCAAACAAAAATAAAACCCCAACTCAGAACTTGACACTCCACCCAACACACTAGTGAATCAAGAACCCTTGCAAACCATGTCCATCTTAACATTGCAGTATGTCAAATAATCATAAGGCTTTAGAATGAGCATAATAAAAATACCCCATTGTGATTTTTTCTCGAATTAACCATGTTGCTTTATTTTCCTTTAAACTCAAGGGAAACATTATTGCACTCAAGAGAATCATTGTTGAGAACTCCATCACAAACTCTACCCCTATAGCGGAAATATTCCATCAAGTTCACCCAATACCTGTCCCTACAACTTTACTATTCTATCAAATTCACCCAATAGCTACCCCTACAACTTTACTATTCCATCAAGTTCCCCCAATACCTGGACATGGCCTAAAACACTTGTTCTTCTTTGGCATAATTGAATTTTAGTGAGAGACAATAAAAAAAGAGTGTGCCACCACTACTAAACAACGACCCCATTGACCAATCACCACATAATAAATTGAAAAAGCATTAATTCGGTGTTATTATTTACCTTCGACAAAGCAGTGCTCAATAAATTGATGGAGTTGTTGTAATCACTAGCTCCGCAACATTGAGAATGAGATACTTTGTATCTTGGATGACATTCAAGCATTCAAATTAGGTCTAGGCTCTAGATCATATCATCGCGGAACTACAAACTTAGGTAATCTCGGTTCATGAAAGGCAAACATTCGGTCAAGAAAGAGGCGCACGGTCTGCATGCCTCTTGCCAAAAACAATCTAAATTGGACAAGTGCAACTTGGTGCTAAGGAGAATAGAATAGAAGTTGCTAGCAACCCCAACAAGTGGGAATTCAAGCAAGGCTCAATTCCTCGAACATGAAATTTTATATGAATACATGGTGATGACAATATTCATTTGTTATGTTCTTGTGGATGCTTTGTCATTGAAATCGAAACGGTGCATGTGGGCCATTCTTCACTAGCCTTAGCGCTTCATGGGTTGCATCGTAAATTTGTTCTTATGGATGCTTTATCATTGAAATCGAAACGGTGCATGTGGGTCATTCTTCATCAGCGTTAGCGCTTCATGGGTTGCATCGTAAATTGAAGGAAAAGATCGATAGGAGAGGAAGCAAAGGCGCTCGAGCTCCATTACAAGAGGAGCTTGACAATGTTGACATGACAATTGAGCATTTGCACGATGTGGTGAACATATGATAACTCGCTACATAACCTACATTCATGTGGAGGATCTCGCGCGTGAATCTGGAGTTCCACGTGTTAATATGCGTGTTAATATGCGGCATGCCCATCTTTGCAAAAGTCCTTATTGCATGGCATGATATTTGCGGAGCTATGGAGGTCCCAATCAAACAGGGATTCTAGCCCATACACGCGAACAGATGCCATGGTGCACATCGAGACATATGTCAAATAAAAATGAAAAAAAGTAAACAATGCTTAGTCTAACCAATTTTAATAAAAAACACTTTCTCTTTAAAAATATTATAAAAATTTTAATTAAATAAAAATGAAATTAAATATAATATTTTGACTTATTAACAAAATCAATAATTTATTTATAAATATTTGTTTGGTTATAAAATAAAAAAACAAATTATAAATATTTCTAAGAATGTTTAACATTTTTTTTTATTTACTTTCTTAAAATTTCAATTCAAATAATTGTAAATCCACTTAAAAATCAATGAAAAATATTTAATATAAATATCATACAACAACAGCCATATCATAACAAACCAACCAAACATAATTTCAGCTACAATATTTTTCAGATGATAAATGAGTTAATCACCAAAACATAATTTCAGATAACATATGACTTAATCACCAAAGTTGAAAAGCCATCATTCTGACATATTACAGGCAACTCTTCAAATGCAAATCAAATCATAATAAGTGGAGACAGATGATATACGAGTTAATCACCAAAACATAATTTCAGATGACATATTTCAGATGACATATGCGTTAATCACCAAGGTTGAAAAGCCTTATTCTCAATATTACTAACAACCCTTTAAATGCAAATCAAATCATAATAAGTGGAAACATTGGAGACTGAATAAAGCTCCAATATTCTCTTTATTAAATGCTCAAATCCCGTATTTGTATTATTCAGTTCTTTTAATTGACCGGAAAGGATTATGGAACAGTGGATCCACAACCATTAACCATAGTATTTAGAAGATATTCTGCACTGTAACGATCAACACGGCGAATGGTCCTCCAAAACGGAGGGATTTCAGGATTTTCGTCTATAAACTGATGCTGCAAACACGATAATCAAAAGTTAATTAAACTTCTTGACACAGTGATAGTAATAATTAATTTGTAGATTTCTAAATATTTTAAAAATTTTAATTTAAGAATTACGTCAAATAATTAATATAGTTCTACATACCCAATATTTATATGATAGATTAAACATTTTGATGGAGTGATATATCTATATTATCAATTAAATATCTTAATATCTTGATGGAGTGAAAGTAATTGGATTGTAGATTTTGATATATTTTAAAATCTAAATATGAAAATGAATAGAGTGAAAGTAATTGGATTGTAGATTTTGAATATTTTAAAATCTAAATATAAGAATGGGTTTAAATAATCGATTTGGTTTTGACAGAAAACTAATTTGGTTCTAGCTGTTTAACAGAAAAGCTAGCTATGGTGAACATAAATTGGATTGTAACTTTTGAATTTTTTTTGTTTTTTTAATTTGACTAATGAAAGTTACATCCCACTGATTCCAAAATATTTCAAAAATCTATAAAAAAAAAATAAAAATATCACTGATTAAGATGCCATTAAAATCAAGAGGGAAGCTAGGGTTAAGCAGTAGACTGTACTTACGATGAGCAGTCGATATCCTTAGTTATAGTGAAGGACAGCTGCAGGCCGCAGTTAGATGGAAGACTCTCAAGAGCTCTGTCGTTGAGATTGTAGTTGATGGCTTCGTTCTTCAGACAGGTGCAGATGTGTTGTATTTCCTCTGTGGTGGTGGCGTCGCCATACACGCTCTGAACGCCCTGGCAGCAAGAGCTGTCTTCCTGTGGCACCGGCGTTCCCTGGGTGAGATACGTGGCGCAGGATGTGATCTGTTGAGTGACGGTGTTGCAGTCTATTGCAGCCGAAGCTGGTTGGTGGAGGAAAACCCCCATGCACGCCCAAATGCAAACGCAGATGACTGCGCCACTCATGCTCCATGCCTTCTTCGCGGCCATTGTGATACAATAAGGAAATTAATCGACAATCGGATGGTTGCGACAATTGGATAGTTGTGAAAGGGATTTGTGGCGATCTTATTTATAGTGGGTGTGGGAGCAAGAATTATAGGTACGTGTATAATATTCTCAGGCCCTATCGCTTGTTTGTTGGGTCATGCAGAATCTGCGTTATCAGTTTCATCGGTTAATTTCGCGTGAATCTGAACGTTAGAATATGAAATTCCCACACACACAAAAGACACTTTCAAAAAAAACGTTGTTTACTGCAAATTAATATGCTTAAGTAAATATTAAGTGCCATGGGCATGTTCGGGAATAAAATGGCGTCTGGGATGTGGATTTCTTTCCGGAATAAAATGGCATGTATTGAGATATTAGCGGAGCTGTGGAGGTTCTAATATGACAAGGATTCTAGCTTTTACAGGTAGACAGATGTCAAATGGAAATAAAAAAATAGACAATGCTTAACCTAACCAATTAAAAAAAAAAAAGCAATTTCAATATAATTAAAATTAATTAATTTACTTCAACATTAATATATTATATTTATAAATTATATTCCAATATTCATTACTAATAAAAAAATTTATTGTAAAATAATATGAATGAAAAAATATTTTATAACGTTAAAAACATTTCAAGTAATAACATGATAACAGCATAACATTCCAAACTAGTGGAGTATTGCTAGACTTAATAATATTTCATAATCTCAGTGAACTTAAATAAATAAGTAATTCAAAATCATATACCTAAATGTATTTATATATTTGAAAAAACTACACTTACACATGTACAGATGATCAAAAAAAAAAACCTCTGTGTTTTGAAGTTGATTGGAATTTAAAGAAGCTTATTTTAGCTTTTTGTGGGTCTCTAACGGTAATTTGTCGACTATCCACCCATTTGTTAAACATGAAGGCAAATGCCAAACCCGATGTATACTGCTCCAATGTCGGTGTCGCCGTCGTCCTCTGCCGTCACCAACTGCCACTCACGCCGAAAGATATCGTCGTCCACAACTGACACTGTCTGCAACTAAACCTACCACATCGGCCACATGAATTTCACATGTAGCTAATTCTTATCAGCTATGTGCTCTTCTATAAATTTGTATTTGCCTAAGCCTTAGAATGTAAGCCAAGACCAAGGCCGGTGTGAAACAGAAATTTGTGGTTATCCATTGTAGTTTTTACTCTCCTTAGTGAATTCTTCCTATTCCTGTTATCTCATGTTGTGTATGTGATTAGTTTTATTCTCTCCTCTACTTCTTTGATTTCAACAACTAGTATCAGAGCCGATTAGGGAATTTTCTATCCGTGGTTAATACTTCACGACTATTGTTTGAGAGAACTGTGCTTCAAGTAAAAAATCTCTTTTTGTTGTATAATTTTCTATGTCGAAAATTTCGTAGTAGAGCATTACTACGGAAAGGTGTGGTGGAGTAACATATCGGCCAGCCTGGGCAGAAAATGGATTGTCTGTGCGGGAATTATCTTATATAAAGACAACAATTTGTTGGGCTCTTCGTTTTGTGGGGGCAGCCGACTTTGAAGAATGCGACAAATTTTGATGGACATTAATTCCACTTTTGTCCCTTCGATCTCTACTAATACGATTAGAGACAACTTGTATGCCGTTGCATTTAGCCGATGAGCCACTTTGGTGCTTACTATTGCAAAGCAATTGATAAAATAACTAAACATTGGACTACTTCTCCTGGTTATGTGATTAAGCCTCGAATTTTAATTTCCCTTAATATGCATCCCGGATCTAGCTCAATGTAATCCGCTGCAATAAAGATTGCAATGTTTTTGGCTTACAATTGGGTGAAGTTGAAGTACTTCCTTCATTTTCCAGCCATCATTAAACACACAGATAAGTGTACATTGCTTATGTGTATTTCCTTATGGAGTGCGATGAATCTTGTTACATTGTGAATGTTGCAAGATCTTGCATGTTTGTAAATGTAAAAGAATGTTTGAGTTTTGATGTTCACTATATCTTCATGATTAGAATAGTGTCATGTATGCACATGAATTTTAAAGTGTGCCTAGAATATGTTATTAATTATTATGTGTGTGTTGAATGCGCAATTATGTGTTCATATTCAGTTAGTTGATTTCCAAATTTATGGGTATACTTAGTTTAACCAAACCCTATGCTAGTTATTCTGTCAAAACTGAGAATTTAGGTATTAGGAATTGGGCCATGAGTCTCCTTGAAACTACAAGAGGGTGGGCACACAACAGTTGTAGTTCTGCTTTATGAACCTAGCCTAGGTTTCTTTTAGTCCATATACACTATGTTTTCGAGGTCGAGATGAAGTGGGAGAATATGACTTTGTTGACATGCTAGCAAGTCCAACACCTAGTCGGCACTGGTGAAACCACACCCTAGTGGAACCATGTTGCGTGTATAGACACCAACCATAACCCATCGACCCCATTGATCAAATATGAGGTAAGGGCAAGGTCTATACACTTGGCCAAATGTTGTTTTATTTTGCGTGAGAAGCCCAAAGTCCATGAATGCGGTCCAGGTAGAAGTGGGAGTGTTGGGAACAGTTTCAGTTGCTCGTCACTAAGATATTTGTACCCTACAACACCCTAAGAGTGTAGAAATTAATATAAATTTACTACCACTGATGTATTTGAACTAAAAAAAGATATTACCAATTTCCCCTACTATTCTGTGAAATGGAAATCACAATTTAGAAACACATCTAATGACATGCAACCATCAAAACAACAAAAGAACACAAATATTTATAGGGAAACCCAACACAGAAAAACCCTTCCACTACTTTTCATTAATCATATGAGAATGAGAAACTATTACAATGTCTTTCTTCAATCCTGAAACACACCCTGCACTATAAACCTATTCTTCCACTGATTGTCCTGTTATGACCAACACTTAGACAATTGAAGGCCCCATATTTCTCATATTTCCTTGCACAATTCCTCAGTAAATTAGCTCCTAAATAATAGGGGAATTCACTATTTCATTGTGCAAATCCCAAGTAATTGATCGCCTACCTCAATGCTCAACATGTGTTATGAAACTAGCTCACAAAAAGATAGAAAATATATATCAACAACTTCAAAATCAACCTCTTCGAGGGGGAAACCTCCTTTGAATTACACAAATGAACAATTCTTGGATGATACAAATGAAAATACCTCCTTTCTATATATAGGAGTATAAGTGGGCCTAATATAATCAGAACCTAGATAACAATGATATTGTAGGGGCACAACAATAACAATAATGGGCTTATATGGGACACAATAATAACCACATGGGGACTACATGGGCACAACAATACCATAAGGAGGTTGCACTAATAACAATATGGGGCTACACTAGTAGTATAGGGACCTAACATGCCCCTCTCCTTCAAAAAGTGTTGTCCTCGATGCTTTAGTGGTTTTGGATGCTTCTGTATAAAATATTCACCCTCCCATGTGGAACCTTCAGCAGGTAAGTTCTTCCACTTGATGAGATACTCTGAAATTGATCTATTTCGTAGTTGTCAGGTTCTTTTTTCCATGACTTCTTCATGTTCAAATATGATTTTTCTTTCCTCGTCAAGTTCTGACAATATGATTTGAACTGGGACCTTGTCACCTATAACCTTCTTTAAGCATGAAACATAGAAAACTTGGGGCACTCTGGAAGTAGGAAGCTCCAATTTGTATGCCATAGTACCAATATTTCACAGCACTTTATAAGGACCATAGTAATTTGATGATAATTTATTATCCTTATTAGCTCATTTGAGGGACTTTTGTTTGTATGGTTGTAGTTGCAAAAATACCCACTCCCCTATGTCAAAACTTCTTTCACTGGGATGTTGATCTACCTATTGTTTCATTCAATTCTATGCCAAAGTGAGATTATCCTTTAAAAGTTGGAGAAATTGTTGTTGATGCTCGATGTGTTATTTCACTTCTTGAACCCTTTTCTTCTTGATATGTCCTTCTATCTTGAGAGTTTGAGGAGTGGTAATTCCTACCAATGCATTACAAGATATGGTCAGATTCATTTCTTCTTTCTCTGGGGTTGGTTCCTAGTGAATATCCTTTTCTTTTGAATTTTCTTTATCCTTTTCTTCCTGATATTTCACTGCTTGAACCTTCTCCTTCTTGATATGTCCTTCTATCTTGAGAGTTTGAGGAGTGGTAATTCTTCCCAATGCAGTACACGATATGGTCAGATTCATTTCTTGTTTCTCTAGGGTGTGCTCCTGGTGTATATCCTCTTCTTTTGACATTTCTTGATCCTTTTCTTCCTCCTCTTCACAATCTATGTTAAATAATTTCTTCTCAGCACACTTATGACCTTTAATGTATTTTCTATCACAATTGTAATAAAGCCATTTTTCTCTTTTTTCTTCCAATTGTTGTGGTGTCAACCTTGTAGGTTGTGGAAGGCTAGGAGAAACAACACTTCCATATTTAAATTTGTGAGTGGTAGACTTCCTTGTTTCCATAATTTTGCTGTCCACTTTTCTTGATAACCTGTATGCCTTCTCTAATGAATCAGGTTCTCAAAGGAAAACTTCATGTTGGATGTTATCTTTTAAAGTCCATATGAAGACATCAATCCTCTGCTTCTCTGAAATATCATTTACCCTTATATTCAATTTCTGGAATTCCTTAATGTGATGTGCAATTGAACACTTTTGTTTGAGATTTATCAATTGGCTAAAGAAGGTGTTCCTATTTGTCTCCTCATAATGTGCTATCACTTCCTCTGTGAAAATTGACCAGGTGACAAGTGCTTTATGAGAATAAAGCCCTCTATACCATATAAATTGATTCGGTTCTAAATATAAAGATGCAATACATACCTCTAATAATAGTTTCACATCATGTAGATCAAAATATTGTTCCATCTATAGTATCCATGTTACCAGATCCTTGCCATCAAACTTACTCATATCTCTTTTTCTTGCTTTTAGGAGCTTGATTTTGAAACGAATGTAACTATGTACTTTCAAATCTCCAAATTTTGAAATTTTGACCTACAATAGCCCTCTCTGTCCTCTTTCCAATGCCACCAGTCTTATCGAAATTGGATTCTCCAAGAAAGTGTTATGCCCAATCTCCCAAGATGACCTGATTATATACTTTTTTAGTAGAGAGAAATTGTATGATATACCATGTGCCACTTTATTGACCTTAGGACTTGACACTAATACACAAAAACTAAAGTTCGTCCTCTTTTTGTAAATTCTTACGAAATTTCAATTTGATGCTCAGAGAGAAATTTATGAAGATTTTCCCAAGGTCACATGTTTTCGATGTAATTTGGGAGCCTGTAGAAACCCTAAATGTCTTGGACCATATCTCCAAAATATAGCGAAACAAGATCTAAAATTTTGGATTGAGCTTCACCAAGATTTCATCTCAAATGGGTTTTAATTTCAGAGTCTGAACTTCGTAGAAGAAACATTATAGTGAAAAATCCACGATGACCAGTTTGCGATGGAATACTGGAGCTTGCAAAAAACCTAACTTCCTCAGATCATATCTCCAAAAATATAGTGACACAAGATCTAAAATTTGGACTCGAGTTTCAATAATATTTAAGCTCAAATGGGTTTTTTTTAGCGTCTGAAACCTCGTAGAGAAAAAGTTATAGCGAAAATTCCACGATGACTTGTTTGGAGAAGCAAAACCCTAGAATCCAAAGCTCTGATACCAAATGCTATGAAACCAACTCACAAGAGATAAAAAAGATAGATCAATGACTTTAGAATTAGCCTCCTTGAGGGGGAAACCTCCATTGCATTACACAAATGAACAATTCTTGGATGATACAAATGAAAATTCCTCCTTTCTATATATAGGAGTTTAAGTGGTCCTAATATAATCAAAGTCTACAGAACAATAATATTTTATGGGCATAACAATAAACATAGTGGGCTTCTATGTGGCATAATAATAAAAACATGGGGACTACATGGGCACAACAATACCATAAGGGGGTTGCACTATAACAATAAGGGGCTACACTAGTATTATAGGGACCTAATAACATGTATACTCAACTATTATGCAATTAATAATTACAATGTTCCTTTTCCTCCACTTCAATATTGCAATTCAAATTCCATGCATGTCTGGGCTATTTTTAGCTAATTGACTAATTTAATTGAGAGATCATTGAGTTAACAATAATTTTACTACTCAACTATCGTGCAACTGACTTGACTAGTTGCTTGAGATCAGTTAACTAAGTCAAACTGACAATAACTTTATTAGATTGCTGAATTTTAGCAACAATACATGCATAACTCTACTTCTAGCCTATAACTCAAATTTATTGAGTAAGAAAATAGACAAGAGCATGTCACATAAGTCAACTACCATCTAAGTCATCTTGCTGATTTGGAAAATAAAAATACTAAATTTGACTAAGGAACAAGTCAAATTTAGCCTTTCTTGCTACATTTTCTAACACTCCCTCTTAGCAAGAAAGGGATTTTGCACCACCCATATCCTACACCTGTGGAGTTTGAATTTGCCTCTTGAAAATTCATTTTTCAATATATCTGCATCCTGCTTCTCAGTTGGAATGTAATGTAGCATCATAATTCTCCTCTGCACACAATTATGCAAGTGATGGTATCTGATATAAATGTGCTTGGACCTGTCATGAACTACTGGATTCTCAAAGAGTTTGATACAACTCTAATTATCACAATAAATGATTATCAAATCCATCTGATGACTGAAAATACCCACAAGTATTTTCCTCATCCATATGGCCTCACATTATTCTTGACTTGTAGCCATGTATTCAACCTCTATTGAGTTAAGTGCCACATACCTTTCTTTCCAACTATACCAGGAAATAGTTGCAGACCCAACACTAAAGATAGCACCCGAAGTGCTTTTCTTTTCTTGATGGACTCCCTACCTAATATGCATCAGTGAAGCCTTGGAGCTTCACTCCATTTTTCCTCTTGTACTATACCCCATACTCAATTGTGCCTATGAGGTACCTCAACACATGCTTTGTCGCCTTCCAATAAAGATTTAGTAAGCTTCACCATGGCTTGAATCAACTGATTAACAGCATAACATATGTTGGGCCTTATTTTCACCATATATCAAGGATCCCACAAGTTGTCTATAGATGGTAGCATTTACTGCCTCTCCTGAAGAAGCACTCTCCTTCCTCTAGTTTGTAGCTAGAGGTGTGTCCATAGGCTTGCAGTTCTCCATGTAAAATATTTGAAGTATTCATAGGCGTACTTCCCTTAACTCACAAACATCTCACTAGCACCATGCCATACTTCTAGCCTAAGGAAGCAATCTATCAATCCCATTTCCTTCATCTCAAATTCTCTTGCAAGGTCCTCCTTGCAAGAACGGATCAACTTCTCATCTCCTCTAGGTATCAAGTCATCAACATACAATACGAAGATATACCACAATGTGATAGAGGTTGTCATCTCTTCACCTATGGTGAATCCCAGTCCAATGAGATATGTATAATTCCAAGTGTACCATGCTCAGGGTGCTTGTTTGAGATCATACATGGCTCTTTTGAGTCTACACACGTCTCCAAGTCACATGTCTCAAATCCCTCTAGTTTCCCTATGTAAATTTATTCCTAAACATCGATAAATGTGGTCTTCACATCCATCTAGTGGATCTTCCACCCAATCTATGTAGCTAATGCTAGAATGGTTATAATTTAGGAATATATTTCCACTGGTGAAAATCTTTCCTCATAGTCCACTCCCTCTACATGAGAGAAGCCCTTGGCCACAAATATAGCCTTATACTTCTCGATGCTCCCATCGGTTTCATGCTTCAGTTTGTATATCCATTAGGAGCCAAATAATGACTTGTTCTCTAGCCTCGACACCACCTCCATTTACTATTCTTCATGATGGAGTCATACTTCTCCACCATGGTATCAACCCACACTATTTGATAAACTTCTTCCTCAAATGGAGAAGGCTCTGACTTAATGAGCATTGTAATGAGAGTCATATACCCGATATATGTGTCTAGTGACTTCCTCTTCCTGCGCTATGATGAAGGAGCTCCCACATGCTCTCATGCATCCAGTACTAATCTGTCAGCTTCTCGGCTTCTCTTCCTCCCCTCTACAAAATATTTTGGTTGAGTGGACCCCTCCACTCGGCCTCTTGTTTACTCCTCTGCATGTGGCTGCTCCAAAACCTCCTAAATCTCTACATGAGGCTCCTCCTTAGGAACTATAATCTCCTCCTATGATTGGATACTCAACTCTAACTCTAGAGAGCATGTCATAGCCTTATCCTAATCAATTTTGACATATCTCCTCATTATTGTCACCATGGGTGGCGAAAAATACACCCTATAGTTATGTTGTGTCTCTATGTATCCTACAAAGACTCCCATATTAGTTGTAGTCTCAAGTTTCTTCTTGCTATTCTTGGAGACATGACAACACATAGTAGCTCCAAAAAATTTGAAATGAGATACAACTGGCTTCCTCCCATAGAAATATTTGGGTGTGATCATGCCAAGTATTCTATGAGGACTCTGGTTATGCAAATAAAATGTGTTGTTGCATGCTTATGCCCATATGTGTAAAGGTGGGCCTTGGTCATGCAACATGGCTCTTGCTACTCCCACTATTATTTTATTCTTCCTTTCAACCACCCCATTTTGTTGTGGGTTATGGGGTGTTATCAATTCTCTTCTAATACCCTCTTTGGCACAAAAGTCCTTAAAGGTGCTAGATACATATTCTCCTCCATTATCACTTCTCAGGGCTTTCAATTTATGACCAGTGTCCTTTTAAACTAATGCTTTGAATTCAATGAATTTTTAGAAAGCTCCATCCTTCTTCTTGAAAATTCTTAAACAAAAATAACATAATACTTGTGTTTTGTTGTACAAGTTGTAGAAAATGGTCCACATACATCAGAGTGGACTCACTCGAAGATTACTCCAACTATGTTATCTCGACCCTAGAAGGTGGACTTGACATATTCCCCGAATTTTCATTGCTTGTTGACATCATGTTGGTCAAGGGTTCATTTCGAGAGACTCGTGGTAATCCTCTGCATGACTTTTAAGGCCCCATGGTGTGATCAATATAATGATGGGTGCACCTATGGGGCTAGTAGTTATACTGAATGCAAGAATGAAATAATTTTATCCTAGTTAAATGGGGAAATTGATGAGAAAATTTGAGTTGATGAGTAGAAAATTACATATATCCACATTTAAGGATTGTTTATTATAAACCTAGAAGGCATTGCACACTTAGCATATCAAAACAAGACATAGAATAGTCATTGACCAATCCAATAAGTACCCCATGTAGAAGGAAACCAAATTTAAACCAAGTACAAGGGATGATACTTCCCAAGGATCAAATCTGAAATTATTCTCCTCCAACAAGTCCTTGTTAAGTACCTTTTGAATCTTAAATCCATTCCAAGAAAGTCATATTCATCAGCTAGTAATTGAGGAGAACGTTATGAGTATCTAGCCTATCCATTGGTTGTTGTAGTTTATCCTTTACCTCTTTAAACATGAAAATTTCCTACTCAAGTATAAAGGATAGATCATATGTCTTTTGTTTCTTATTTTTCTATTATGAATGCTCTACCTATTCTCTCAGTTGGACATTTTCAGCAACAAGTTGATGAACTAGTTGTTGCATTGAGTCCAATTGGTCCTCAGTTTCACTTAGGCAAGCTAGTTGTATTTTATCCATAACTAAACTTATGAAAATAGTCTAGACAACTTCCTTTCATTTCTCTTTTCATAGCATGATAATCTCTTCCACCTCATAGAAGTTTCTCTAGAGACAACATGAAATAGTTGAAATACCCAAATATCGAATACATATTTTGGATCATATGCTAGTTGAGTCGGTTTAAGTTATTTTGTTGAGGTAAAATGCCCCTTCATTTTCATTGATTTATAATTATGTATTTTCTTATGTTATCCTTTTAAAGTATAAACATTTCAAATTTTGTTCAATTTATACGTTTAAAAACATAACAAGTACATATCGTCGTACAATAAAAAAACATGGGAAGTATACTTTTTACTTAATTTGCATAGGATACAATGTATTTCCTTTGGGTAACAAATATCATATTCGGAAAGATATCCTTTGGATGTAGAACTTTATATGGGGAAGAAACACTCTCCTTTCAAGGGTATTTGTCGTTGCATTAATTCAAATACATATATTTTCAATATACTTAAAACAAAATATGATCTCTCAAAAATGTTTCTTATATCTATAAGACATAAATTAAGTTCAAATAGAAAATGAAGTCATAAATGAAGGGAAATGGGTAGAAATTAGAAATGCAAAGCTATTATTAGGGATAGAGACCATAATGATACTAATGATTTGGAATTTAGGACATTATCAACCCATTTTTAGAACTTTCATGGATTTACGTGGCATAAAATTTGTTTGCTAAGTTTTCTCTTTATGGAGCAAACATTTTATGTTTCGTGAAAACATGAAGTACATATTATGACCTAGTGATATAGGCTTACATGTCATTGCGAAAGGTAGATATAATCTGGAATGTCAAAATTTTTAAAAGATAAGACGACATGTTTCCCCTTGTTGATATATAAGCCAAAACCTAAAAATTGGGCTACATAGGTAATGACAAAATAATTATTACAAACAAAGATTATGAAGCAATAAGATAAAAAGAGATTGGTAAGGGGAATTTTTATTTTTTAGATATGGTCCAACATTATTATTTGAGGGGATTGTCTCCAAAGGGCTTCCATGAGGATGAGATTTGCAAATACAATGATACACTTACATGATTGTCTAATTTATCTGTAATTTTATTTCTAGTTCTTCTGATGTGGGTTGGGATGGTCATAAAAATGAAAGGAAGAAGAAATGCTACTCATATGAGTATGATTTCATGTATCAAAATACTAGGCATTCTTCCAATTTAGGTGCATTCTAGGATTCTTTTGATTATGTTTATAACAAGTTGAGAATCTCCCACCCCATAAGTTTGGTCTGGCCTTGAGTCTAGGAAATCAATAGTACATCTTGCAAGGCTTTCAATTTTACTACTTTATTACTATTATATCCCACAAAACATATATAAATGTAGATATGGGATGCCAAATTATCCATGAAGATACACCCATATCCCACCTTTCCTGGGTTACCTTTTCAAGCACCATAAAAAAATGAGCTTTAGAAAATTAAGGGGAGGAGGGATCCAAGAGGAGGGAATGGAAATTGTAGCAGAGAAGAGAAGGGGAAAATATTAATTCCTAGAATATATAACTAACTATGAAGTAGCAGAACCTCCTCACGTAAGGCATGCTAGTATTTATCTATTGAGGTATGCATGACAATTGATTCCTTTACATTATTTTGAACTATGATCCAATGAAAGTTGTGAAGGAGGGAGGGATTCTTGAATATGAAATAATTCCTCTCTTTCGAAATATTTGCAAGAGGACACTTAGAAGGATATTGCAAATGAGGTTCAAGTTAGGATTATTAAAAGGATGATCCCTCCAATTGTTAACAATGCAAGGGAGACTAGATAGATCATGATTTTATCTTTTCATGCTAGCTTGTATATTTCTCAATAGATGATTGCAATAGGGAGAAATATTATGGAAGTGCTCCACATTTCAGCTTCATGAGGGCACAAAGAATAGCAAGAGATGTCCCTATGATTTCATTTCTAAATGCTATTCTCGGTTAAGGTTTTCCATTTAACTAGGAGCCATAGGTAGATGGAAATTTTCATCCTTAGATTTCTTTGATAGCTACTACTCAAAATGGAATATTTTAGAAATTATTTGAATCACAGTTCCAAGATATAGGCCTCACATATGGAAGGGAATCCACCTGGTTGGTAACCCCATTCTAGTTATCTACTAAGTTGGATATCAGGATGATTCTTTACTATAGCTTCCACCAAAAGTTTGACCAAGCCTCTTGAACCATGACTTTATTCCATCCTTCACAGCCATGCATGCAAATGCAATAGCTACAACTTGAACTTTAGTAATTGGATGTTAAAGAAAAGTATTTCATTGAATTGTTCCAATAGTTCTAAGGTCAATGTTCATAAATATAATTGTAAACACAGTTGCAGCTATGTCATTTGTACTTTGTGTAATAAAAAAAATAGCTCCCTTCTTTACACCCATCATTGTAAATGCCATTCCATTCTTCCTGAATGTAGTCACATTGAATTCAGTAGTCCCTATGAATCTACTTTCACTATGGAAAAGGGTCAAACAATAAGTTTTTTTTTGCAAGGAAATTCCAAATACATTATCACATTAGTTTAGTGGTTGTCATTTATTAATATGAGTATCCAATTGAGGAATTAAAATGACATCCAAACGAGAGAGCATGAAATTAACAAACCTTAACTTGGTGTGATATCTCTGCCTTATAACCTCATTTTCTTAGTTGTTTCTCTTATGATATGGTGAAGCATGTATCCATTTATTGATCCAAGGTATAGTGGCCACCATTCCCCTCCAAATTTTCAATCCTACAATGTGTTTCAGTGGTCTAAAGGACCAGATCCAATCCTGAACAAGTTGGTTGTGCAAGTATTTTTCCAAAAGTATGTTTCTCCAAATATTGTCCCTTGTGATTACCCACCATGCACTTTTCATGGCCAATGTAAGACTGAACCAGTGGAGGTTCTTGAATCCCCAACCACCATGGTGCTTTGGTTGGGAAAGAATTTCGCACTTTGACCAAATGACAATATGTTCAACTTATTTTATCATTCCATAATAAATTACTCATACATTGTCGAATCTTGTGAATGCTAGACTTTGCAATATTTGGAAGAGAAAACCAATACATGGGGATGCTTATCGAAAATGGATTTAATATGCCACCAAATGAAAGTCGTCTATAGCATTAGTTGTTAACTATGCCTTTACTCTGTTTTATTAACCAGCTCCAATCCTCCACATGATAGTAGTTTGGCTTGAGAAAAATGTCCAAGTATAGAAGACCATGATGACATGGACTCATTGTATATGGTAGCAATTATTCAATATTATGGATAGTCTACTTAGGGACATTATTATAAAAGAAAGTAGGCTTATGTTGATTGATCAACATGCCCGAGGATGAAAAATATACTAAGAAAATTCTTCTAAATATTTTCCATTAGGGATTTTGAGATTTTAGATAAGCCAAACCCTTTTTATTGCAAAAATTGCCCATTTTTGTAGGAATTTGGTATGCTTAACATATTGTTTTGAGGAAGTTGTCTTGGAAATTTGAATTCAAAGATAGTTAGGATATCTTCCTAATTCTATCAAAAAAGTTCTCTAAGAAGGGGTTAAGACTCAATGAGACTATGGAATGGGAAGAAGGGTTCTTAGTTGAAAAGAGAACTTGAAAATCACTCCCAATGCTTTATATCTATGGAAACACTACTATGTTGGAGTTTTGTAAGTTATTATTCTAAAATGTGGTATCTTTAATATACAACTATAGAGGTGAGAAAACCTATTCAGAAGGATTGGAAATAGTATATGACAAGCACTTCTTTGCTATGAAACCAACAAACTACATTAAGGGATATGAGTTACCTCTCAGATAACAAGAAGGCTTAGATAGAATCAGACAATTCATGATAAGGATAATAGATGGATAAAAAAATGTCAAACCATATTGAAATCAAAACATCTTTCAAGTCCCAAGTTTTAGGCTGGTTTGTAATCAATCAGCCCCTTGTTGTCAGTGGAATTCATAAAATATTAAAAAAGGGTTAACCAGTCGTTTTCTTACATTTCAAATAAAAGAAATAGTGAAGCATGTCTTTCTCAGTGGTAGAATTCATTGAGTTTTGTAGGCATGCACCACTTTAGAATAAAAAAACTTCATGCTTGGTCAGCTCAACTATAACACGACAATTTCAAGGGTTTTCTTACATTTCAAACAGAGGAAACAGTTTCAAGAATCTCTCATAAGAAGAATTTGAATTTGTAACTTATTTTTAGAGCATCATACCAACCATCATTTTTACATAGGAGGGCCTTGACTAACAAATCTATCTGTCGACAATATCAGATCACAATGCTTACGAGACCAATGATTTATAAACAAACTCATCATTGTCTCTCTAGGAACATACCCCACCCAAGTTCACTCAGGATATGCTCCATAAGGACTATTCTTTTCTTGGACTCCCCAGTCCCACAAAGAATATTGGTCCTCCACAACTACTCTTTCATGGGATGCCCTATCTCATCCCCTAAGAGCATCAGATGCCAAATGATTACACAATCATCCATTCTGTTTTCCCAAATGAAGAACATAACAACGTGTCTATCTCTCCTTTTCAAACTAGGAATTTTTATTCCATTAAAGGAATGTACTCATTCCTATTACAGAGGAATGTACCTAAGCTCCCTGCTTAGGAATTTCCAAGTTTCTTCCAAGTAAGAAACTTCTTCTTAGGCTCCCTCTTAACTAGGGACCTATCACAACTCTTCATGTGGAGATCCTAAAACAACCAGCTGCATGAAGAGCTCCTTCCTTTGATGTCATGAATTTCTTCTTTGCTAAGGAGTCTTCATCCTTTGGGAACTTCTATATATAGGGCATATATCATTCATCACTTTTGTTCATGAGTTAGTCATGTCCTCAACTTATCATAAAGTGATCCATCAGATTCTCCATCTAGCTTTGCTTCATGTCATTCTATTTTCATGCCATATTTTTGAAAGGACATTACATCTTTCTATATGGTTTGTTTGGAAGTCATTCACATATCTTCCCTTAAACAATTCTACATAAGCCCAACCAGATGTTAGTTCAAACATAATCAATCATTTCAAATCAGAATTACCTTCGTGATGATATTTTACCATGACATCTTCCTGTAAGTATTAACATCCTGCATGCAGATTGACACATGTCCCATTGATATCTATTGTCAAGGGTTTCTATCTTTTGCTTCCATCAGAGTCTCCATATCTTTCTGGGAGATATTCTAGTCAGATCTTCTCAGACTTCAGATGCTTTGTTTCTTTGTTGCATATTATCCTGATCTCTTCCTTTCTTTTCATACACACTTCATTCTCAAGAGCTTCCAATCATAATTCCTTGATTGTAGTCATCTTCCTTGATTCTTCATCTTGTCTTCCTCTACCTTGCAAAGATACCATAACCTAATCAATGGAATAGCTTCCTCTTCCCTAGTAGCAATGAGGTTACCTTGTTCATCAATTAGCACACTTAGAATAGCGGACATTATTTCATTATCAAACACTATCTCTCCTATATCAATCAATTTACCTTTTATTTGAGATGCCTTATAAAGACATGACGATATCCCTTCATCCTTTGACTCGGTCTTTCTTCCTTCTTTATTCGATATAGGGTTTCTTTGCATTATATCTTGATCTTGTTGATAACCTTCGACTTTCTTTGGTGCCTTCCATGAAGATTGATTCTTTTGTGTCATATTTTTTTACTGCCCCTTCTTTGCTTTAGCACCTAAGCTCCGATACCATGTTGAGAAATCTAGGGCATTCAAAGTTAACAATTTCTCTGCTTGATAATTTATTTTGATGCACTTTTATTTCTTATATTATAATCTTTTCTTCATCATCATCTTATTAATGTGTTTTTTCATCAATACAATCACAAAAACTCATAATTAAATACAAGTGACACAATATGTAGGCTTCTCCAGCTAGGGCCAAAACCTGTCACCTTTTGAGAGGAAAACCTGATCAGAATTCTTCTTGTTGGTCTTCAATTGATAAGTACCAAGACCTTGGCATAGACCCTTGACTCTGGTATTCTCTCAAGAAACTTATCACCAACCATGATGCTCTTCCTCTTCCTTCCCGCGCCTTTATTCTTAATCTAGAACTACTCCTTTTCGACTCCTTATAGAGAAACTCGATCTCTATCCTTTTTCGTTGTACCTTCATAACTTCCATAGAGAATATTGGTATGTAAGTCTTCTATAGGGAAACTCGGTCTCTACTTTTATCACCCGAGAGAGTCTTTCCTTTGCTGCCCCAAAAGAAACCCTTCTTCGTACTTCCGAGAATATACTTCATTGCCCCAGAAGAAACTTTTATGCCCTAACTTTGCACTACCTAGAAGATACTTCCTTGCCCTAGAAGAATGTCACTTTCACTAGTCTAGAAGAAACCCTAACTTCGCATTACCTAGAAGAGTCCTTTCTCTCTCTTCTTCGCACTTCTCTTCCTTTTTCGCAATATTGCTTTTCACCCTTTCTTCACACTTATTTAGGTTGAGTTTCTTGTCTAAATTGTGTGTCTCCAAACGAGGCTAAGTTTGGCTATTTATACTCTTATTCACTTAACCATTAGGCCGACTTGACAACTAGAGTAGGCTTACTTTATTTGGCGGATTCTTCATCGTTTGTAGGCCAACTTGAAGAGGTTATGTGACAAGTTCTTGGAAGATACTTTACATAGACAATATTGATCTTTTACAAGAGAGTTTGATACAACTACAATTATCACAATGAATCATTGTCAAATCCATATGCAAATTGAAAATACCCATAAGTATTTTCCTCATCCATATGGCCTCACATGATTCTTGGCTTGTATCCATGTATTCAACCTCTGTTGAGTTAATTACCGCATACCTTTTTTCAAATTCCAATGTCTATGCCCAATTGTAATTCTTATTATCCTAAATAATTGTGTGGGGAAAACCTTTACTCAAATCTCCAAAATTATTGACTATGACACAAGTGGTGCTTGACATCATGTTTGTTTATATACCAAGGGCTATAATAAACTTATGTGAGGCATTTTTAGTAGTTGAAAGAGATGTGAGGTGCCAATATCTTAGAGGAGGATTAAAATTTTTACCCATGACTAACCATTGTTAATTACTTGACTTGAAGAATCCAATAGAAAAGAATAAAAACAAATAAATCCTCAATTGAATATATCTTAAAAAATGGTTTGAAAGAGAGAAAAATACTCAATAATTATATATTTAAGTTGTAGAATGCTAAAAGAGTATTCAATTTCACCTTAAATTGATTGAAATGATCATAATAAAAAATCCTGATCATAGTAACAAATCCCACCAAGGAGATCTAATACAAAGTCTCTCCATTCCAAATCTCTAATAAAAAGTAATAAATTTTATAGAATTATGGACACAATACATAGATAATGGGCGCACTGTTATAGTGAAAATATACCTGGAATAATAAGTTTGAAGTAAGGAATTTATCAAAGTACATCAATTTTTATAAGTGTTTTTGCTTTACATAAAAGCTATATTCTACACTTACCATATTTAGATTATAAATTTAAGTTACTTTTAACTTATCTTTAACTTGCTCCATTTTTGTGGATACAAAAGATGAATAAGATGACACATATGCCAATGTGACCCCATTAATCAACTTACATCATGAAAAATTTAGTGCTAATTGCTAGACCATATGACCGAAAAAAAAACTCAACTCCATGGAACCGAAGCATTAATCTTGCAAGCGAATTAATCCTGAACATTGGCCTGTTAATCTGTAAATAATTTTTAACCTGTAACTTGCAAGGTTTAGCCAATATTGAAACACTGGTGTGTTAAAAAACAAAATCATAAAACATTCACTAACATTGTGTGTCACAAACCTTCATTAAGCCTGCACATCGGTGGGGGCCCAACTGTGAAGGTAGAATCAGGGTTTACTAGCTGATTACAATGTATCACATTCCCTTTGACAGCTAGCTCAGCCACAAGGACTTAGTCCAGACAACTATCAGTGTTTCATTCCTCTAGTGAGCCATCCACCTGTTCAATTAAAGGCAACTAAAAATGGTTTTATGGAGTCGGGACATAAGTGTGTCGGATGAAATAGAGAGTGGGAAACAAGCTGGCTAAAATGGCTGAAACTTATTTGGTGTAGAGCGTGAAACACAAGAGCACACCAGATTTATTCAGCGTATATATCTAGGGGCTTCCAATGTGATTTTGCAGTTAGGGTTTATACTGGGTTTGATTAGAGGAACCTAGAGAAGCATTTGAGCTAGCAACAAGGTACAGAGAAAAGGCACTAGCAACATATGAGCTAGACATATCAAGGAACACAACAAAGGTTTTATTTTCCAGAGGTTTTTCATTATCCAGGAATCCTATGCCATCAATGTTGTTTCCTTCAATGTTATTTTTCATTGTAGATGTGGGTTATGTTACAAAAGGTTGTTTCCAAGCTAACAGTGATAATACATGCATACTTTGTATCCAAAATTTTGAAGAAAAAATCGACAACTCCTTGCATGTTAAATACAAAATTTACAATGTATTTGGGATAAAAGTCCTCGTTCTTGCTATAACTATACATTCTTTATAGTTTTCTAATAGCTTTGAAAAACTTAATACTTAATGGAACACATGATGACTAGTAGAATCATCTAGGCCAATATTTTATGGTATTGAGTCTTACTTTCCAATGTGCATATATGTTGTTAGAGAGAGTGAAGTTATGCCACTACTTTAGTTGTAGGAGGCTCTCTTCAACTTTTTGTTTTGGGGACATTTTAAGACAATTTTAGACCTATGTTTTGAGTATTTCAGATCAGGTTGAAATTAGGTCCAAATCCCTGAAGAAGACGAGCCCTATTTTGAAATAAAAATATACTCATATCTAAGTTGTTAAGGAGTATGTTGACACCATTTTGAAGATGGTATTGAAGCATTTTTTAGCAGGACATAGAATAGTTGCAATCTGAGTCACATTTGGATTCAAGGTTGAGTTGCAGGCCTAATCTAGTCTTTATTACAGACTGAACTCAAACTAAAATCAACCCAAATTACAAGACCAACTGTGAGGGTCGAATTCCAAGTTGTCTAAGTTGTAGGTTTGTAGGGCTATTTATGGAGAAGTGACAATTGCTAAATTATGTGTGAAGGAAATTTTTTTGCATGCCTACACCACAAACCTATAGGGAAATGACAATAGTTGTTGAGGACTGTGGGTGTACCTACTTGTGAGGATGGAAAAATAAATAATATTGGGCTAGTTGTGTCTTATGCTCTTTTGATTGTTTAAAGGAATTGTGGAAATACATGTGTAAAGGTGGAGGGAAAGCTTGAATAAGTGCAATTGCAGAGTATTAGTGTCCTTCCCTTAACAAGTTGGATCTTGCATTTTTTTGTAAGTTGGAGCTTACTAATGATCGCTCTCTCTTGTTTGAAAGGGATTAATTTCTTCCCTGTAAAGATACTAATTTTTTTTTAAGAAATGCATCTAAATTTTCCTTACTGTAAGGAGCAATGATTGCTTAATTCCTTCACAATAGCAATGACCTAGTCAAGCTTTTAGATCTGCTCATTTTTTAGCGGATCAATTTGAAAAGGTTTGAATTACCTTGTTACAGATCTAACCCAAAAATACATGAGAATAGAAATAAACCCAAGAAATAACAAGACCTGAATATAAATAGAATGATTCACTTTATTAGTAAAACCCTTAAGGTAGGGCAACACCATACATTCACTCCTTAAGGAAGAAGAACACTCCACAAGCCATATGCTTGTACATACAATATTCCTTGACACCCCTCAATGTGGAGTCTCTAACCTCTATATAGGCCTCATACATAAAATACCATGGGTCATTACCATGGTTCCCTTAATACCATCTATCTAATACCATGGGCCCATTACATTATTATAACTACTTGTGGTCCCTTACATGATACGGGTTAACCACCTTATTTATTATTGTGGCCCATCCCATTATTACATTATTCCCTTGGGTACCTCCCTTTGTACCCCATATTATGCCCCCTAGGTATATAACATTCCACCCCCCCTAACATGTTTCGTCCCCGAAACATGGGAAGAACACAAATAACAAGATCTACTCAAAAGAGTAGTCCACTGGTACCATGCACATGCATCTAGCCATCCAAGAGAAAGGTGAACCCTCGATCTCGCGGGTGGCTCGCTTGCTTGAGATGGAAGTTAACCTTGGCAGCTCCTCTGTGTTGATGTGTAGTAGGTGGATCTTTGCTCTTCTCTATCTATCATTCGGGGGTTGTTGTCATTGTGGCTAATTGGTTGCCATCTTGTTGGTTTTTTTCTTACAGGGTGATTTGGGTGATGATATGTTGAAGTTTTAACCCACGGTGTCTTTTTCTTTAACTCACCTCTTACTGGAGCCTGACTGTTATCTGGTGCATGTTGTGGTGCCTACTGTGGTGTCTTATCTTCCAATATTACTTCAACCACTGAGCCCTCATCTGATGTGTCAGCACCTGTAACCTTTTCTGCTTCAGCCTCTATTTGTGTTTGATTGTCGACCATCAACTACTCATCATCTGATGTGTAAGTGTCATTAGAGCTTTGTGCTTCTGCCTCCATAGTCTCTGCTTAGGTCTTAATGGAAATATCCTGCAATGTAATTTTCTTCTTTTTATACCAGAGCTTCAGGAATTTCTTTTGCACATTAATATTGATAGTACCCACGGATTCTATACAAGTATATCCCAAAACAACATCCATGTTATCCATATCTGAAGTATACAAATCTCCATGCAACACATACTTATCCATAGAAAGCTTCAAATCCTTATAAACTTGAACATCCTCATCATCAACCTGTGTGTTTTCAATGTGTTTTGCTGGCACTTGCAATTTTTTTGCCTAGTTGACATTTATGAGATTTTGCTTGCAGCTCGGATTTATAGACACAATGATTTTCTCCTTCTGAATCAATCCATGAACCTGCAATAAGGAGACACCAATATAAAATAAGCCCTTACGTGTCTCATTCTTTTTTCTAGCATGAGACCATTTGTCCATAAGGAGGTTTTCAAATTCTTCATCTGAAAATTTGGACAACTGTTTGATGCCAAGTGAGTTCCACCATATGGCAGCCTCTTCTTTCAAATGAAGCCATAAGAAAATTGTCCAATATTTTGGATGGTTTTTCTTAAAATCTTTTATGAATTCTTCAATAGTAAGACTTTTATCTTTCCCTGTAAAATATTGCTTGCTAGAAGCCATGAAGAGGGTTTTGAAAAAAAATTCACTTGGCGAAAATTTAAAGTGGCCACAGTTTAGTCAATATTGCTCAGAATCTTTATTATGACCTATTTTTGGAAATGGAATGACCATTCTGCATCTTCCAATGTGATAGAAATCCCGATCTAGGCTTTGGAATTTTAGATCCGCGCTGCAACTCTCCCGCCGTCACAAAAAATTCTGAAAAAAGAGCTGATTTTAAATCAGCGATATCTCCTCGTCCGGACATCGATTCAACTGATTTTTTTTAAACCGAGTATTTTTTCACAAAGAATCTAGATCCGCAATTAGATTTTGCAGTTTTTGCACCAAAACATACAGATCTACGCCACAAACTCGCTACCCCAAAAAAATGTCTACAACCGTACTGATATTTAAATCAGCGAAATCTCCTTCCTCTGGACTCCGATTCGGCCGATTTTTTTTCAAACTAAGTATTTTTTTACCCAAAACCCAAATCTACAATTAGATTCTTCAGATTTTTCCCCAAAACGTACAGATATGATCTACAAATTCACTGCCCCAAAAAATATCTGCGACACCACTGATTTTTAAATCAGCGATATCTCCTTCATCCGGACTCTAATTTGACCGATTTTTTTTTTTAACTTGGGTGTTTTTTCTCAAAGAATCCAGATCTACAATTATATTTTGCATATTTTTCCTCAAAACATACAGATCTGATCTACAAACTCGTCGCCCCAAAAAATGTCTGCAAAAAGTTAAGGTCTCCACTTTTGCCCAAGAAAGTGCTATGATACCACTTGTTATAGCTCTGATACAACTTGTTATAGATATGATATGAAAATATAAGACAATGCAAATAAACCCAGAAATATTAAGATCTAGATATAGAAATGCTTCGCTTTATTAATATCAAACCTTTAAGGTAGGGCAACACCATACATTCACTCCTTAAGGAATGAGAGCACTCCGCAAGCCATATGCTTGTTCATACAATATTCCTTGACATCCCTCAATGTGGAGTCTCTAGCCTCTATATAGGCCTCATACATACAATGCCATGGGTCATTACCATGGTTCCCTCAATACCATCTATCTAATATCGTGGGCCCATTACATTATTACTAACTACTTGTGGTCCCTTACATGATACGAGTTAACCACCTTATTTATTACTATGGCCTGTTAGTGCTCGAATTTTCCTCAGGCTGAGGAAGGCAAAAACTCAAGGCAACATCAAACCAAGCTCAGCCTCGTAGCTAGCCCTACGAGGACAGGAGAGGGCTCTCTCCGGGTCTATCTCGGCAAAAGGTCTTCAAAGGGGCTGAGATGACCAATAAAGAATATTGATTTTAGGCTAGTAAATTGATAGGGAAAGTTTGATTTCAAATTTTTATGGTTTTGTTGGACAACAGGGCAAGGCAATTTTGGGTGCGGGGATGAGAAACAGTTTTTGCAGAGGTCTTTTTGGGGCAAGGTAGGTGATTTTTTTTATGCCTTTAAAGGAATTGAATGGAAAGGTATGACTGGTGAGGAGCTAAGGAGAGCAAAAAACTTTCAGGAGTTCTCCTTAAACAGATGAAAACATAGACATTAAGCAAACTTAAAGGCAGAGCATAGAAAACCATGAATTCTACCTTAACACTTCATTTGCTTAATTTGCAAAAGAGAATAGTAGGAAAATGATACACATAACAAACTTACAAGTACATGAGAGTAACACACCATCAACACAAATAGCCACAGGAATCCCAAATAGTGCTGCAAAACCCCGGTCTTTCCTTTGCCAAAATTGCATAGATACAAAGTGTAATACAGTCTAAGCTTATCCCTCCAGAGTCCAACCCTGAAAATGACTAAGAACATACATAATATAGGCAAGCTAACACATTTCCTTGCCTCTAGGGGTCGAGCTCATCATCCTAGGAGTTGTTTCAACCAATTCTAAACTGAACACTACAATCTAGGCAATCAAAACAACTTGCCTCTATAAGCTAGGAAACCAATTCATTCATTAATTTTTTGCCATTTTATGAATGAATCTTCTAGAACAGGTAAAAAAATGTCATGTCAACATGAAAATACATTAATTACATCAATGAGGGTGAAAAATCCCATGAAAAGTCAAAACTGGTCAAATAGCTGCGTTGTCCTGTACTGTAGATGAAAAACTGGAAAGTTTCCCTGATGCGTAGCGCGCCAAATCTCTATGCGTAGCACGCCTTTCAGCCCACGTTTGGGGCACTTCCCGGCATCGAAATGAGACCCAGGGGGGCTTGTTGAAAAGTTCTGGATGTCTGCTTTCCAACCCAAGTGGAATTTCACAATTTGGTGTCCATTTGCCCCTCCAAAAATCAATTCTCCCAATATTGCTTCCTGTATGTCCAAAAAGGGGCAGAAGGTCATTTTTTGCATGTTTTTTGACCTTTTGGGGGCCCAAAACTTGATAAAATGTCTTGGCAGTGGCTGAGAAGGTGTATTTTATCATGAAAAATCCAAAAATGCAAATGTTCTTGAATTGGGCCTCCCCATCTTCAGGGTAGCGCACGGCGCGCTACGTGTTGAGGGCAAAAACCTGTTTTCAATACAAAAATTTCAAAATTGACCAAAACTTCTCCAAATTTTTTGAGATTTGAGCTGGCGGTGTATCATCAAGTACCATGCTCCTTCAAGGAGGCTTCGGCCAAAATTTGGAGTGGATCGGGCCTTTTTCACCGTTTTAATGCCTTGCTCAATCGCCTCTTAAGGATCTTCATTTTCGCTTTGCAAACATGCATGCGGGCCCAGTAATGATTCTTCATATGACGGAGCATATCTTTGTCTCTGTTTGCCTTGGCTAACAATTTCTCTAAATGAGTGTTCACCCGGATGAGCATAGACCCTTGCTCAATAGGTGTCAAATCACCGGGTCTCTTGCGGGCCAAGTTTCGGTCTTCTCGGATTCGCCGCAACTCATCAAGAGTGTGTTCATCTTCTAGCTGCTTGTTACGCTGCTCCAAGTAGTTGATTGTCCAATTGGCCGTTTCCAATTTCTGTTGCAATAAGCGATTTTCAGCCTTCTGTTGCTGAATGATCTCCTTTAGCTCCGCGCTAGGAGAGCTGATATCAAGGTCGATAATATCTATGTCCAGATCTCCTGATGGTCCCTCATCAAACAGGGGTTGCTTGCCTCTGTCCTGTACCTATACCTATGCTGCCATCGAAAGCGAGGCCCCTTCTACACGAAGTGGAGATGACACTCGCTGTGCCAATGCAAATAAGGCCCTGTGGCCTCTCTGATATGTAATACATGTTGAAGTGTTGACATGCTCGGGCTTTGGAATGTCAAACTGATGTGAAAGCCCTCCCTCATCATGGACAATCTCAGGAGGTGGCCTTGGTACCATGAAAAAGTCGTGAGAAATGAAATCCTCCCAAGCAATACCCTGCTGTGCCAACTGATGCATCACTATGATTTTAATCAGTGCATAATGATAAATACTCTTGTGCTGTTGTGCTGGGCTCTTCCTTTGTACCAAGGGCACCATCCTTTCTATATTGCGACACATGAAAAAAGGAATGTTCATCATTCGTACCCTTGTGAAATGCATCAACGAATGAATATGGTACGAATAGAGACGTGAAAATCTGCCCTCACAAGTGAAATAGCGAATAATGAGTCTCATCAACGGTGCATACTCATCCCTTAGGAATCTGAAAGGAAAAACAGCAGTTAAGTGCTTCATACACCCGGGTTTGATATATGGCTCATAGTGAAATCTGTCTAACTGTTGGCGCTTATTCCACTCCTCCCCTACATTTGGTATCCCAGTGGCCTGAGCAATAATCTCAGGTGACAAGGTGAAATCCACTCCAACAAGGTTTACATGACCATTCTGCAAATGTGGGACAAATAAGCGAACTAGTTCTCGTTGATGTTGGATTTGTGAGATCCGTTCACAATATTCAAAACATGATTGGTACCGAAAATAGTTCATTGCAAGTGGACAAGCTTGAAAATGAACTAAAGAAGTGGGCTCCTCCCTGACATGCGGACCACCTTTGCCACCCTTGTCATACCTCCTTGGCACCTCTATTTCTGGTGTAGAATCACTGTAGTTTGCTTGAGTTAGAAAAGGATTTGAAAACTTGCTTGCGAATTTCTGAGATCCGTTCACAATATTCAAAACATGATTGGTACCGAAAATAGTTCATTGCAAGTGGACAAGCTTGAAAATGAACTAAAGAAGTGGGCTCCTCCCTGACATGCGGACCACCTTTGCCACCCTTGTCATACCTCCTTGGCACCTCTATTTCTGGTGTAGAATCACTGTAGTTTGCTTGAGTTAGAAAAGGATTTGAAAACTTGCTTGCGAATTTCTGGGCAGAATTCCCAATGCGTAGCACACCTTGCCCAACACGTAGCGTTCCCCTGGTGCGTAGCGCACGAGTAATTTTGCACTGAAAAAACTGTGCTGATGCGTAGCGCCCCCTGGGGGCGTAGCGCACCCACCCTGATGCGTAGCGCGCACCCAGCTACATAGTGAATTTTGAAGGAGGCTTTTGGAGGCCTTCCCGGTGTCAAAATCAGGCGTAGGATAGCTCTTTAGAAAGGTCCTTCAGTCTAATTTCCAACGCAGCTGGAATTTTTCAATTTGGAGTTCATTTTCCTTATCAAAAATCAAATCTCCCAAGACTGATCAAAATGTGCCAAATGAGGCTGCCTCAAGGAAGAGTGCTGTTGCAGTCAACTTTTGAATGCCTTCCTCAACTCCAAATTGAGCTCATGATAGCTCATTGGAAATATCTTTGTGTCTAGTTATCATTTGAATCATAAGTAAAGTCATTTTGCCAACCAAGCTAGGAGAAAGCTTGATTTTCCCAAGGTCACTTTAGAGGTGCATTTGATTCTCCTGAGGCAACGGTATTTTTGACATTTCTATAAAACCATGACACCTGTGTAAAACATGAAGGAGGTTTTTATTACTTGACATGTTGTGGAAAAAAACCTCTCTCCGTTTTCCCAAATTCATCTTTGATTGCTCTGAAACAGCTTTTGAGTGAAACTTATCCCGATGTGTGAAACAAGGAATTTTGTGGAAATGAAGAGAAATGAATGGGATAAGGGGCTTCTAAATTCTCGGGGAAATTTTTGGAAGTAGGGAGGGATGTTAGGAAGTATGGGAAAGTGGAATCTAAGAGATCAAGCGAGGGTAAGTGGTCCAAAAGGGCAAAACACAGACCCAACCTAGAAAATTGCCAAGTTGTAGCAAGAAACTAGGGTTTGTGCGAAAATGAGGAATTTGCGGGATCTTAGAGATGGGAAGTGTTTGATAAGGTACATGAAAGATAGGGGAAGGTGTATGAACATCTGGATACAAGTTTTTCTAATGATTTGACCATCCAAGAGAAATTAGCTTTCAAAACCCTAGGAGAGGGAAATGACCTTGCCTGGGCGCGACTGACGCATGAACAAGGTGTAAAATGACTCATTAGACACTGACATGATAATGAAAACCCTATGAATGATGATAGACTCAGTAGAATGATGACATGGACCGACATTTGGACAACTTTAGAAGGAGTGAAAGCAAACCCTAGACCTAATGCCTAGTGACCAAATTTTTCTTGAAGACTCATTGAAATGACAAAATTTGACCTTCACACTCTGAGACCACTTTGTAAGAGCATATTTGATCACTGGAGGAAGGCTGGAATACTGACACTAACATTGGCTCCAATGGGGATGGTAGCTCCTTGGAGGTGTCAAGAACGGCAGATCTTTGGGAGAGCAGACCAGCGCCTTATCCATTGGGCAATGGAGTCAAAAGCTCAAACTAAAATGCATGACTGAAAACTGACACAAACTAACTTAACAACAAGACTGAAAATTGACTCACAAAGGACTCATGACTCAACTAAAAACTGACTCTATACTTAAACACAATCGACCAACTGAAAATGATCCTCAAAGTGGAGCTTATTCATCAAAACCTACTCTAACAGTTTCATTCATCACCTGATCAAGTGAAATGAAACAACCAATGGAACCAAGTAAGTATTCCATATGCTGTTCAAATGTTCTGCAAGTGCTCACTTATGAACAACAAGAGAGAACTAATGAATGGCAACTCCCATGATAACTTAGAAACAAATCCGTTGAATGATATGAATTCTCTATCCGCCTCCAAAAACACTGCATAAGGATCTTGAAATTCAAGCACACTTGAACTTAGCTCATCCAATGGATTACTTCTCTTCTCCTCATACCATGAATGAAAACTTTGATCTGAGCCTTGTGATGAGACCTCTGCTAAAAATGACAAAGAAACCGGCTGTCGGATCAAGTTCATGTCAGCACATGTTTCAAGCTCACATGTAGTCAATGGAGAAAGACTTTGACTGCAAACCTCATCCAAAACATCAGCTATTGGATCATGAAAAACTTGAAAAGACTGTTGTAATGTATCCATTGAAAATGTATGACATCCTTCTAGCTGTTCATCTTTTTCTTGAGAGATTTTACGAAGACTCTGCCTTATAAATTGAAATGCTTCGAAACAAAAGGGTATAGAATCTTCCTGCATCATCAAATCATGTATTTCATCTTCCACAGCTTCATCTGTAATCTGCCCTTCAATTTCATTTGGTGGCTGCAAATCTGATGCTACAGGCTGCTCAAGAATTTTGTTATCTGTCTCATCCTCAACATTAACACTGAGAGATTGCTGATTTGTTATAGGCTGTTCATTTGAATATTTATTATGCAATCTACCCTTCAAAAACTGAAATGATTCAAAACAGAATGGTATGGAGTCACCTTGAATCATTAAATCATGTGTGTCCACTTCCAAGTCTTCAGCTGCAACTTGATAATCAATGGCTTTCGGGGGTTGCAAATCTGAATATGAGAAGTCTTGAACAAAATTTTCATTGCTCTCAAGATGATTCAAATCAAGACTTGTTGACATTTGATTTTTGATTGCATGGTAGTTATCTCTGATGAACTGAAACGAATCAAAACAAAAGGGCAAAGATCCTTCACTTAATTCCCAATTTTCTGCACTTACCTCATAAATGTCATAGCTGATATGCATTGGTTGATCACTGTATTCGAGCTGCTGAAAGTGAACTTCCTCCTCGCACAAACTAGCTGCTGATTCGTCTGCAAGATTAGCTTCTTTTTGGAGAACATAATCATCATCATACTGATCAAACTGAGGCAAATCATCGGTATAAAACATATCATCAAGCATACAGGTCATATCAACAGTGCTTTCTTCGCCAAGGTGATCTACAAAACAATCATTATCAGATCTATGACAACTGGGATAAGAAAGAAGATGTTTTGGATCAGCAACTTGTTCTTCTTCAATCAGCGAGCCATGGGCTTGAAAATTATTCTCATTCCTTGCGTTGATCTTGTCCATCATCTTTTCCACTGCACTTACCAAAATGTCAAGCTTTACCTCTAGAGATGTCGATTTTTTCGGATCGATGTTTTTCATCTCTTCTTCCTTCATCCTTGCCCTTTGGATCAACAGATGAGCCTCTACATTTACTGCATTGCTTTTCATCTCTTGAAGTGTTGCCAGGTTCCTTTCTCTCAGCTGAAACTCCATCTCCGGATCAAAGGCACCCGGATAGTGCAAAAGAGCCGATCTAGGAGTAGGCCTTATCTCAATTGGCATTGAATAATAAACTTGGTTAAATCTAGCTGAAAATTGTTGTACTGTCTCCCTTGGCAATCTTTTCAGCTGGTTATACTCTTCTACAATCAAGAAAAGGTTCTGCCCGATCATCAACCTGTCGAGAAAAACTTTGATGAACTGTTGGAAATCTGAGATGCTTGCATCAGGCAAGGTTTTGAACCAACTCTTAACTTCAGCTTGCAAAGAAAGAGCAAAAAGTCTAATACTGACATCTTCGCTATCAACTTCAAAAGGATCTAGAAAATTCTCAACATTCTGCACATGTTGCTCAACGTTGACATTCTTACTTTCACCATCAAACCTCGGCAAGTATAGATCATAGTTTTTGGGGAAAGCATGAAGAACAGAAGGTAAAACAAGAGGTTTATACCGATCTGGAATTTTACAAGGTGTAGGGGTATGTACAGTAGGTATAGAATCAGTCTTGGTCTCTTGAGGCTCATCAATTTGAAGATGATCATCACAAGATTTAGAAGAAAGGTCTTGATCAAGCTCAAAGGCATGAAAATCTTTGGTATTCACAATCTTCAAAGGGAAAGAATCAACTGCAGGCCGAGGATCTTTTCTCAAGCACAGTATACTTTGCAAAGCCTTCTTGGCATTCTTGGGAAAAGAGAAGAAATAATTTATGACAAAGAACAAAATGTCTTGGATGAAATTCCAACTTGAATACCTGATCTGTCCATGTTGTCCTTTCATGTTTTTGCTGTTCGGGATCATCCTCCAGTGGAGTCTTTGGATCTAATCTCGAAAATGATTTAGAGTCGCCAAGTGAATGATTTCAGCCTTGCGGTGTCTAATCGTTGTCCACCATCAACAATCAGATCTAAACTTGATACATGTACTGGGGTAATTAACAAGTTAAATGTCACGTTTACAAGCTAGACCGGAGATTGACTGAAGCAGCGTTTATCTACTTCCGCTAATGCAAAGCAAAATCATTTCGAAGGCTACCTGGCATAACTTCAGGCTCCGTCTGTAGCTTATAAAACAAATGACATCAACAAGCAAACCATTTTTTCTTCCCTAGTATGGTCGCCACTATGTTAGCGCTCGAATTTGCCTCAGGCTGAGGAAGGCAAAAACTCAAGGCAACATCAAACCAAGCTCAGCCTCGTAGCTAGCCCTACAAGGACAGCAGAGGGCTCTCTCCAGGTCTATCTCGGCAAAAGGTCTTCAAAGGGGCTGAGATGACCAATAAAGAATACTGATTTTAGGCTAGTAAATTGATAGGGAAAGTTTGATTTCAAATTTTTAGGGTTTTGTTGGACAATAGGGCAAGGCAATTTTGGGTGCGGGGATGAGACACAGTTTTTGCAGAGGTCTTTTTGGGGCAAGGTAGGTGATTGTTTTGATTCCTTTAAAGGAATTGAATGGAAAGGTATGACTGGTGAGGAGCTAAGGAGAGCAAGAAACGTTCAGGAGTTCTCCTCAAATAGATGAAAACATAGACATTAAGCAAACTTAAAGGCAGAGCATAGAAAACCATGAATTCTACCTTAACACTTCATTTGCTTAATTTGCAAAAGAGAATAGTAGGAAAATGATACACATAACAAACTTAAAAGTACATGAGAGTAACACACCATCAACACAAATAACCACAGGAATCCCAAATAGTGCTGCAAAACCCTCGTCTTTCCTTTGCCAAAATTGCAGAGATACAAAGTGTAATACAGTCTAAGCTTATCCCTCCAGAGTCCAACCTTGAAAATGACTAAGAAGATACATAATATAGGCAAGCTAACACATTTCCTTGCCTCTAGGGGTCGAGCTCATCATCCTAGGAGCTGTTTCAACCAATTCTAAACTGAACACTACAATCTAGGCAATCAAAACAACTTGCCTCTATAAGCTAGGAAACCAATTCATTCATTAATTTTTTGCCATTTTATGAATGAATCTTCTAGAATAGGTAAAAAAGTGTCATGTCAACATGAAAATACATTAATTACATCAAAGAGGGTGAAAAATTCCATGAAAAGTCAAAACTGGTCAAATAGCTGCGTTGTCCTGTACTGTAGATGAAAAACTGGAAAATTTCCCTGATGCGTAGCACGCCAAATCTCTACGCGTAGCGCGCCTTTCAGCCCACTTTTGGGGCACTTCCCGACATCCAAATGAGGCTCAGGTGGACTTTTTGGAAAGTTCTAGATGTCGAATTTCCAACCCAAGTGGAATTTCTCAATTTGGTGCCCATTTTATCCTCCAAACATGAATTTTCCCAACACTGCTTCCTGTGTGTCCAAAAAGGGGCAGAAGGTCATTTTTTGCATGTTTTTTGACCTTTTGGGGGCCCAAAACTTGATAAAATGTCTTAGAAGTGGCTGCGCAGGTGTATTTTATCATGAAAAATCCAAAAATGCAAACCTTTCTTGAATTGGGCCTCCCCATCTTCAGGGTAGCGCGCGGCGCGCTACGCGTTGAGGGCAAAAACCTATTTTCAATACAAAAATTTCAAAATTGACCAAAACTTCTCCAAATTTTTTGAGATTTGAGCTGGGGGTGTATCATCAAGTACCATGCTCCTTCAAGGAGGCTTCGGCCAAAATTTGGAGTGGATTGGGCCTTTTTCGCCGTTTTAATGCCTTGCTCAATCGCCTCTTAAGGATCTTCATTTTCGCTTTGCAAACATGTATGCGGGCCCAGTAATGATTCTTCATATGGCGGAGCATATCTTTGTCTCTGTTTGCCTTGGCTAACAATTTCTCTAAATGAGTGTTCACCCAGATGAGCATAGACCCTTGCTCAATAGGTGTCAAATCACCGGGTCTCTTGCGGGCCAAGTTTCGGTCTTCTCGGATTCGCCGCAACTCATCAAGAGTGTGTTCATCTTCTAGCTGCTTGTTACGCTGCTCCAAGTAGTTGATTGTCCAATTGGACGTTTCCAATTTCTGTTGCAACAAGCGATTTTCAGCCTTCTGTTGCTGAATGATCTCCTTTAGCTCCGCGCTAGGAGAGCTGATATCAAGGTCGATAATATCTATGTCCGGATCTCCTGATCGTCCCTCATCAAACATGGGTTGCTTGCCTCTGTCCTGTACCTGTACCTGTGCTGCTGTCGAAAGCAAGGCCCCTTCTACACGAAGTGGAGATAACACTCGCTGTGCAAATGCAAATAAGGCCCTGTGGCCTCTCTGATATGTAATACATGCTGGAGTGCTGACATGCTCGGGCTCTGGAATGTCAAACTGATGTGAAAGCCCTCCCTCATCATGGACAATCTCAGGAGGTGGCCTTGGTACCGTGAAAAAGTCGCGAGAAATGAAATCCTCCCAAGCAATACCCTGCTGTGCCAACTGATGCATCACTATGATTTTAATCAGTGCATAATGATAAATACTCTTGTGCAGCTGTGCTGGGATCTTCCTTTGTACCAAGGGCACCATCCTTTCTATATTGCGACACATGAAAAAAGGAATGTTCATCATTCGTACCCTTGTGAAATGCATCAACAAATGAATATGGTATGAATAGAGACGTGAAAATCTGCCCTCACAAGTGAAATAGCAAATAATGAGTCTCATCAACGGTGCATACTCATCCCTTAGGAATCTGAAAGCAAAAACAGAAGTTAAGTGCCTCATACACCCGGGTTTGATATATGGCTCATAGTGAAATCTGTCTAACTGTTGGCGCTTATTACACTCCTCCCCTACATTTGGTATCCCGGTGGCCTGAGCAATAATCTCAGGTGACAAGGTGAAATCCACTCCAGCAAGGTTTACATGACCATTCTGCAAATGTAGGACAAATAAGCGAACTAGTTCTCGGTGATGTTGGATTTGTGAGATCCGCTCACAATATTCTAAACATGATTGGTACCAAAAACAGTTCATTACAAGTGTACAAGCTTGCAAATGAACTAAAGAAGTGGGCTCCTCCCTGACATGCCGACCACCTTTGCCACCCTTGTCATACCTCCTTGGCACCTCTATTTCTGGTGTAGAATCACTGTAGTTTGCTTGAGTTAGAAAAGGATTTGAAAACTTGCTGGCGAATTTCTGGGCAGAATTCCCAACGCGTAGCATGCCTTTCCCAACACGTAGCGCGCCCCTGGTGCATAGCGCACGAGTAATTTTGCACGGAAAAACTTGTGCTGATGCGTAGTGCCCCCTGGGTGCGTAGCGTGCCCACCCTGATGCGTAGCGCCCCCTGGGTGCGTAGCGTGCCCACCCTGATGCGTAGCGCGCACCTAGCTACATAGTGCATTTTGCAGGAGGCTTTTGGAGGCCTTCGTGGTGTCACAATTGGGCGTAGGATAGCTCGTTGGAAAGGTATTTGAGTCTAATTTCCAGCACAACTAGAATTTTTCAATTTGGAGTTCATTTTTTCTTGTCCAAAATCAAATCTCCCAAGACTGGTCAAAATGTGCCAAATGAGGTTGCCTCAAGGCAGAGTGCTGTTGCAGTCAACTTTTGAATGCCTTCCTCAACTCCAAATTGAGATCATGATAGCTCATTAGAAATATCTTTGTGTCTAGTTATCATTTGAATCATAAAGAAAGTCATTTGGCCAACCAGGCTAGGAGAAAACTTGAGTTTCCCAAGGTCACTTCAGAGGTGCACTCGATTCTCCTGAGGCAACGGTATTTTTGACATTTCTCTAAAACCATTACACCTGTGTAAAAATTGAAGGAGTTTTTACTTCCTTGGCATATTTTGGACAAAAACCTCTCTCAGTTTTCCCAAGTTCATCTTTGATTTCTCTGAAACATCTTTTGAGTGAAACTTATCCCGATGTGTGAAACAAGGAATTTTGTGGAAATGAAGTGAAATGAAGAGGATAAGGGACCTATAAATTCTTGGGGAAATTTTTGGAAGTAGGGAGGGATGTTAGGAAGTAGGGGAAAGTGGAATCTCAGAGATCGAGCGAGAGGAAGGGGTCCAAAAGGGCAAAACACAGGCCCAACCTAGAAAATTGCGAAGTTGTAGCAAGAAACTAGGGTTTGTGCGAAAATGAGGAATTTGCGGGATCTCAGAGATGGGAAGTGTTTGATAAGGTACATGAAAGATAGGGGAAGGTGTATGAACATCGGGATACAAGTTTTTCTAATGATTTGACCATCCAAGAGAAATTAGCTTTCAAAACCCTAGGAGAGGGAAATGACCTTGCCTAGGCGCAACTGAAGCATGAACAAGGTGTAAAATGACTCATTAGACACTGACATGATAATGAAAACCCTATGAATGATGATAGACTCAACATAATGATGACATGGACCGACATTTGGACAACTTTAGAAGGAGTGAAAGCAAACCCTAGACCTAATGCCTAGTGACCAAATTTTTCTTGAAGACTCACTGAAATGACAAAATTTGACCTTGACACTCTGAGACCACTTCGTAAGAGCATATTTGATCACTGGAGGAAGGCTGGAATACTGACACTAACATGGCCCATCCCATTATTACATTATTTCCTTGGGTACCTCCCTTTGTACCCCATATTATCCCCCCTAGGTATATAACATACCTCATCTAATGCCCTGGGAACTCATACTAGATTTTAAATTCACTAGGACATAAGGGTATGGATTCATCCTCTCCTCTCCTCACCAAGTCTATGTAGTGAAGTCATTCCTAAGGGAGAGAGATAGAGAGATATGTAACTACATGCTGCTGAAAAATATTAGAGATAGCTTTCGTGTTTCCATGAGTTTTCCTATGGCAGAAAGAAAGCTCTCTCTAATATTTTTCAACAGTATGTAGTTACATATATCTCTCTGGAGTGGTGTTATTATATAGATTTGGTGTGGAGAGGATGAATCTAGACCCCTAGGTCTTGGTAAATTCAGAGTCCAATATGAGTTACCAAGCCATTAGATGAGGCAATTCAAACTTTTTCAAAATGATCCCCTTGAAAATGAGCAAATCTAGAAGCTTGACTAGGTCATCAATTTCTGTTGAAGTGCATTAAGCAATCATCACTCCTTGTTAGTGTATAGGGAGTGATGAACCTTCTAATATTTGTTTCCAAGGGCAGAAAAATGGTGCTTCATCAAGGTGTCTCTAAGGTAGACTCTTAGGATGGAAAATAAGATTATAACATTAACATTGACTTGACAGAGTCATTATGTGACTGGATGGAATGAGTCAAATCAGACCAGGCCAGTTGTTGACATGTATTTTGTGAAGTCATTAGACAGATTCAATTTGTTTTGTCACCAAGCTGAGTCAAAATCATCTAATTCTAAATGAACTGGCTAACATAAGGTGGAAAAATGGGTTATATCAATATGACCAAGCATTTGATCCAAGTTCCTCATTTTCAACTACAACTCACCCTATAGAACCTGTAAATTTCCCTCTTTGCATCATTATGACTATACATAACGCATCCAACCAGAAGCTTCAAGTGCCAATAGATTTCCACCATATATGTGTAATAACTATAATGTCCATGGGCATTCCGTATATCAAGTAACCGGTCAACAATCTCCTCTAATACCTTTGAATCTATCAAACATTTTTGTACTCCAAAAATTTCTCTCTTAGCCTGAGTGGTTTCTTCTTGAATAGGTGGTGGAATATTGGTCTTGAAGTGCTAAGTTAATATCTCCTCTCTCAGTTTAGAATGAGATATATCCTACACTTTAAAATAGAAGACACCTCTCCTACTACGATCCCTTTTGCATGGCATTGTAGTAGTGGGCTACCCAATAAATATTGAGTTCCAAATGGAGAAAAATACCCCAAGTGTTTGTAAAACAAGATAAACCTCCCCAAGTTGCTTGCAAGTAAAGAACCTAGAGCAAGGGACTGATTATAGGCTAAGGTAAAAATGAAATATATCTGCACGCTAAGTGAGAGAGAATAATAGTGGAAATAGGGTGAAACTATATAAGAGATAACATGCAGAGACTTGACTGAAGTGTGAAAGGAGAAGCCAATGAGAAGGGATCCAAACTAAAACTACAAACCTCAGAGGATGAGCTAAAGAAAGAGATAAAATATAAAGTAAAAATCTTATAGTAGGGTGGACTAGATAAGAAATTAAGGAGGCCACCTATGCAAGATCAAAGAGGACATAGAAAAGTGATGCCATGAGAGTAAATGATATGTGACCCAACTTGTCTTGGTATACCAAGAAACCTATTCCATATTCCTTATTCCTCTTCCAAGAAAAATGAATTCCTACATTCGATCATAATGTGATTTTACATGGGGGAACTAGCCAAGACTACACAATATAGTGCCTACTATTCTCCATTCTCACACATCATTAACATAATATACCTCTATTGTTCTCCAAGTATTAACTCAATGCATGAACTAATGTGAAGCTTCACCCAAAATTCATCTAGCAGAGCGATTATCTATGTGAGGTGTTAATGGAGTGATTACAACCTCGTGGATGGAATATGAAGGATCCCCTTCTCATTATACACAGTAGGATGATGACATGCACCTCCCCACATGACTCTAATTCTATGTCCAACCCATCCCCTAAGTCTTTTATCAACCTCATTTACTTCATCAATGTGAGGTACCTAGTGGAGTGTGACATGGTAGAAGGATAGGCTAGTGGTGATGGATGATCAATAATACCACCTCTCATCTTTACATGGTTATTACACCCATTCATGGTTATGATTACCATATTGTATTCCCACTAATTTTATTTGGGATTTCTTGCATGGTGGTCACCTTAGTTAGTTATTTGGTGTATCCTTCTAGCCCTATGATATCTTGTGTAACTCTATTCCAACTCAAGCCCATCCATCCCAACACACTCCTACTTAATTTTCCTTGCAATTTGATGTAACTAGTCTTATCTACCTTTCACTTTTTAACTTTGTATGGTCAGTGCTTGGAGCCCTAAGAAGGTTTCCTCTCAGATCCCAGCTCTCAAAATTTTCTCTTCTTCTTTCAAAGTGTCTCAAGATAGTGTTGTCCATCTCTACCCACATCATTGAAGCATCAAATCCAATGCATCTATATTATATTCTCCCCTTTGGTTTGTTTTGAAGCTCATCCTTGTGGGTTTCTCTATTTCCTTGCACTCTCCATCTTGTAATTCAATTTTGGTCATCAATTGGAAGGTCCCAGTGGTCACCAGTCATCTAAAAAAGTCAATTCCACCCCTCAACATCGATTATTCATAACTATGATGCATGAGTAAGTTACTAGAAATCCATGAGGAGAAAATTAAGGAACTAGAGTTACAATGGAGCATTGAATATGATAAAGAAAAGAACTTTCAGAACACATGAGAAAAAGATTGTTATGAATTCATTAGTGTTCCAAATGCAAATAATTTCCTCTCTTGAAAATGATGTGAAATTTATCTTGGTTTAGTTGGAGGAGATGCCTCTCCTCATCCATATCAGATTTCCCCACCTTTGGGTCGCTTCTTCTCTGCATCATTGAGACTAATCTAGAGAAATCCCCTGAAAAATATATGGTCTAGCCAAAGGAAGGCTACCCCTCTACACAATAGAACTCTAGGAAATAAGTAGTTGTTGGATCAGCAAAGAATAAAATTTTGGATGATTCACTAAGCCATATCTCTCTCTCTCTCTCTTGAAATTTTTGAATATATTACAAAATATTCTTTATATTACAAGAATTTTATAATATATATGTAATAAGGTTGTTTCAAACCTAAGTATACTAGGAATATACTTTGAAATAAATAGGACAAAATTTGATATGGATGATTATCCCTCTTATGGGTAAGAATCCCTTTTTGTAAACTCTCTACATAGATATTTCAATAAAGATTTACTAATAAAAATATTCACCAGTGATTCATATATATATATAAACATGAACACCTACTCTCTAAAATAGGACACACCTCTTCTACTACAAGCCCTTTGGCATGGCATTGTAGGAGTGGGTTACCCAATAAATATTGAGTTCCAAATGGAGAAAAATACCCCAAGTGTCTGTAAAACAAGCTAAGCCTCCCTAACATGCTTGCAAGTAAAGAAACTAGAGCAAGGGAATGATTATAGGCTAAGGTCAAAATGAAATATATATGCACACTAAACGAGAGAGAAGAATAGTGTAAATAGAGTGAAACTATATAATTGATAACATGTAAATACTTGACCGAAGTGTGAAAGGAGAGTCCAACAAGAAGGGATCCAAACTAAATATGGAAACCTCAGAGGATGAACTAAAGAAAGAGATAAAATACAAGGTAAAAATTTACAGCATGGTGGACTAGATAAAAAAATAAGGAGGCCACCTATGCATGATCAAAGAGGACATATAAAAGTGATTCCATGAGAGTAAATGATATGTGACCCAAATTTTCTTGGTATGCCAAGAAACCTATTCCATATTCCTTATTCCTCTTCCAAGAAAAATGAATTCCTACATTCGATAATAATGTGATTTTACATGGCAGAACTTGCCAAGAGTAGATAATATAGTGGCTGCTATTCTCCATTCTCACTTATAATTAATATAATAAACTTCCATTGTGCTCCAAGCATTAACTCAATGCATGAACTAATGTGAAGCTTCGTCCAAAATTCATCTAGCGGAGTGGTTATCTATGTGAGGTGTTAATGGAGTGATTACAACCTCATGGATGTCATATGCACCATCCCCTTCTCATTATACACAATGGGACGATGACATGCACCTCCCCACAAGACTCTAATTCTATGTCCAACCCATCCCCTAAGCCTTTTATCAACCTCATTTATTTCATCAACGTGAGGTACCTAGTGGAATGTGACATGGTAGAAGGATAGGCTAGTGGTGATGGATGATAAAAAATACCATCCATCATCTTTGCATGGTTACTACACCCATTCATGGTTATGATTACCATATTGTATTCCCAATATTTTGATTTGGGATTTTTTGCATGGCATTCACCTTAGTTAGTTATTTGGTGTATCCTTCTAGCCCTATGATATCTTTTGTAACTCTATTCCAAATAGGGCCCATCCATCCTAATGCACTCCTAATTAATTTTCCTTGCAATTTGATGTAACTAGTCTTATCCATATTTCAATATTTTAGCTTTGTATGGTGAGTTCTTGGAGCCCTAAGAATATTTCCTCTCAGATCCCAACTCTCAAAATTTTATCTTCTTCATTCAAAGTGTCTCAAGATAGTGTTTTCCATCTCTACCCATTTCATTGGAGCATCAAATTTAGTGCATCTATATTAGATTCTCCCCTTTGGTTTGTTTTGAAGCTCATACTTGTGTGTTTCTCTATTTGCTTGCACTCTCCATCTTGTAATTCAATTTTTGTCATCAACTAGAAGGTCCCATTGGTAACTAGTCATCTAACGAAGTTAATTCCACCCCTCAACATCGACTATTCAGAACTATGACGCATGAGTAAGTTACTATAAAGCCATGAGGAGAAAATTAAGGAACTAGAGCTGTAATGGAGCATTAAAGATGATAAAGAAAAGAACTTTCAGAACACATGAAAAAAAAAATTGTTATGAATTCATTAGTGTTCCAAATGAAGATAATTTCCTGTCTTCAAAATGATGTGAAAATTATCTTGGTTTAGGTTGAAGAGATACCTCTCCTCATCCATATCTGATTTCCCCACATCTGAGTCACTTCTTCTTGACATCATTGAGACTAATCTAGAGAAATCGCCTGAAAATAAATATGGTCTAGCCAAAAGAAGGCTACCCTTCTACATAGTAGCACTCTAGGAAAGAAGTAGTTTTTGGATCAGAAAATAATAAAATTTTGGATGAGTCGCTAAGCCATCTCTCTCTCTCTCTCTCTTTCACTTTTTTGAATATATTACAAAATATTTTATAATATATATGTAATATAGTTTTTTCAAACCTAGGTATACTAGGAATATACTTTGAAATAAATAAGACAAAATTTGATATGGATGGTTATCCCTCTTATGGGTAAGAAGTCCTTTTTGTAAACTCTCTCCATAGATATTTCACTATAGATTTACTAATATAAATTTTCACTATATATATATATATATATATGTGTGTGTGTGTGTGTGTGTGTGTGTGTGTGTGTGTGTGTATGTGTATACATACATACATACATACATACATACATATATATAAACATGAACACCTACTCTCTAAAATAGGACACACCTCTCCTACTATGAGCCCTTTGGCATGGCATTGTAGGAGTGGGTTACCCAATAAATATTGAGTTCCAAATGGAGAAAAATACCCGAAGTGTCTGTAAAACAAGCTAAACCTCCCCAAGCTACTTGCAAGTAAAGAATTGTTGTAGTGGCTACAACCACCCTCCAAAATTTTGCCTTCATTTCATTTTGGAGCCTCCCTCCTTGAGATCTTAGCAGCTATACTACACTGATCAAGTACTTGTGTTTATCTGATTTTATCTATCGCTTAATAGCTTGTGTTGACTCACTTGTCTTGTCGATCAACCACAAGTGGACCCAACACTTGGTTCACAAGCAGTCCTTTTGTTGTCTGGAAAGATTGTACAATATTGAATGGCAATCTGGCTTCCCGTCAGGAATTGTGCAGAGCACCCCAGAAGCTGCTCGACACTTAGAAATTGTTCAAAGCAGGCCAGCAACCTTACTTTGGAAAACTGCACAGAATAGGCCAGTTTCCTTGCTCCAAGAAATTGCGGGGAGCAAGCAACCAAACTCTGATACGATCTGACGAAGCCACAGGGCTTCCTTACTAGCTTCTATGGCACCACGATACTTTGATTCTGTTGAAGAAAGAGAAATGGCACTTTGTTTCTTGCAAGCCCATGTAATAGGTACTAAACCAAGAGTGAAAACATAACCTGCGGTAGACTTCCGATCATCAGGGTCACCAGCCCAATCGGAATCAATGAAACCAACCAATAGAGGAGATTCTTCGACACTATAATGAATCCCAAACTGAACTACACCTCAAAATTAATGAAGTATTATTTTAGCTTCTTTCCAATGACTTTCACGTGGGTTTTGTATAAACCGAGTAATAAGGCCAACAACAAAGGAAAGGTCAGGATGAGTATGGGTCAAATACAAAATTTTTCCTACAAGTTGACAATATAAGGTAGCATCAACTTCAGGTGAAGTAAAAGTGACTGAAATTTTGGCTCCAGACTGAAAGGGAGAAGGGGTTGGCTTATAGTCTTCCATGTGAAAATGGCATAGAAGATCACAACCATACTTGGACTAGGAAAGGGAAATACCTTCCTTGGATTGCAAGACTTGAAGACCAAGAAAATAATGCAAGTGTCCTAAGTCTATCATTTCAAACTTCTTTTTATGGCTGGACTTCACATGGTTTATAAGGTTGGGATCACTACCAGTAAGGATAAGATCATCAACATAAAGAACAAGAATGATAAGGGACTTGCCCACTTTCTTGGTGTAGACAGTATTGTCAGAATGACACCTAGAAAAGCCAGTTTCTAAAAGAAAGCTATCAATTTTGGCATACTAAGGTCGAGGGGCTTGCTTGAGACCATAAAGGGATTTCTTAAGCCAACATAAAAGGTTAGAGTCTGTTTGTATAAAGCCAGTAGGCTGTTCAATATAGATTTCTTCATGCAAGTCCCCATGCAAGAAGGCAGATTTAACATCCATCTGATGGACTTCCCATTTGAAAGAGGTAGCAAGGGAAAGAACAAGGTGGATAGATTTCATTTTGGAAACAGGGGAGAAGTTTTTAGTATAGTCAATTCCTTCTACTTGTGAAAAACACTTAGCAACAAGATGAACTTTATGTTTATCAACTTTCCCATCTGTTCCATACTTAGTTCTATAAACCCATTTGCATCTAACAAGTTTTTGTCCCTTTGGTAGAGGAACAAGATCCCATGTATCATTTTCCAATAATGAACGATACTCTTCATTCATAGTTGCGTCCCAATCTGGATGGCCTAAAGCTTTTGCAAAGGTGTTAGGATGATAATTAGTTGAAGCTTGAACCATTAAAGAAGAGGCTCTATTGAACTGAGAACGTGTATGTTGTTGATCTGTAGGATCACCGGCAAGAGCACCTGTTGCATCTCGAGTAGCACGGACCCATTTTGGAAGCTGAGGAGCTGAAGAAGGATCTTGAGAAGGTGGGGGAGGATTGCCATCCTCGCTATCATCATCTGAAGAAGAAATATTTTCAGAAGTAGAACGGATAGAGAGAGGTGGCACATCTGCCGAACTAGGCTCATAGGCCGATATATTTTCAGAAAATTGTACATCCCTTCTAATGATAACATTTTTGGACTTAAGTGGAATAAGTCTATATCCTTTGACATCTTCAGAATATCCAACAAAAATACATTTTTCAGTCTTAGGTTCTAAAGCTTTACGTTTCTCATTTGGAATATGGGCCCATGCTTCACTTCCAAAAACATGAAAGTGACTTACATCTGGTTTAATTGAGACCCATGCTTCTTCTGGAGTGATATTCTTTAAAACCTTTGTAGGAGTGCAATTTGTTATGTAATTTGCACAGTTTATTACTTTTTCCCAAAAATTAAGACTAACTCCTTTAGATTGAAGCATACAATTAGCCATTTCCTTTAAGGTGTGATTCTTCCTTTTAGCCACACTATTTTGTTGTGGAGTATATGGAACAATATGTTGCATTTGAATTCCATTCTTAGCACAAAAATTGATGAACTTGTTGTTAACATATTCTCTGCCATTATCAGATCTTAGCTTAAGAATTTGATGTCTATATTGTTTTTCAACAAAGGCTTTAAAGGCCAAGAACATGTTAAATACTTCACTCTTGGGTTTTAAGAAGTATACCCAAGTGCGTATCGAGAAATCATCAATGAAAGTTAAGAAATACTTGTAGTCGGAGAATGAAACAACTGGAAGTGGACCACATAAATCACTATGCACAAGCTATAAAGCGGCTGAGGCATGCCAAGAGACACGTTTGTCAAAACTATCCCGATGATGTTTTCTGAGTACACATCTAGAACAAACACCATCTCTGCAAGATACCATGGGAAGACCTGTCACCATATTTTCTTTATAGACTCTGAAGAGAGTGATAGTTTAAGTGACCAAATTGCTCATGCTAAAGTTTGCTGACTTAATCATTATGAGCAACAAATACTAAGGGGAGATTTGATGAACCAAAGTTGTTAAACTTATACAACCTTGTAGAATCATCAATAATGCCAGTAGCTAAAATCTGGCTAGGATCTCTTAGGTCCTTAATTACAACATCATGAGGTGAAAATTCAACGATTTTACCTTCACCTAAATGAGTTATCTGATATACAGATAGAAGGCTACAGGATAAGGTTGGAACACATAATACATCATTAAATTGACCATTGTCTATATGAATAGTTCCAGTCCCTATAACACTAAGAGATCTATCATCACCAACATATATATTTTTGGTGTTACAATCATTTAAAGAAGAAAACATGGTTTTGTTTTTGGCCATGTGATAAGAAGCTCCAGACTCAATGAGCCACTCATGAGAATTAGAAGAAGAAGATACATTTAATGCATATCCAGCCCGAGATGTTTGACAACCACATGCAGAAAGTGCTATTCTTGAAGATGAAGTTGAAGTTGAAGAGTGCTCCAAATGGATGTTATGCTTCTTCATTGCTTCTTCCAAGGCTTCCATCTTCTAAAAGCATTTGGACTCTAAGTGGCCATCTCGATTACAAAAGTGGCAATGTCTATTAGTCTTCTTCCCTTTGTTTTTATTTGTCTTATCATTTTGTTGAAATGATTTTTCATTTTGTGGTTGAAATTGCTTAGGACCCTTGTTTGGTTTAGGACCATTCTTTTTAGTATACAACTTCTTAGGATTCTTTGAATTTGGTTGTTGTTGGGTGGCTAAGGATTTCTTAGAAGAGTTTCCAAGATTAAGAAGACCAAGGTGTAAGAGTTTTTCTTGTTCTCTTATTAAAGAATCATAAAATGAATCAAAGGAAGGGAACTTGTAGTCTTGTCCTTGAGAAATGAAGGCTTCTCTTCTAGAATGGAAGGCGGAAACAAACACAGAGTAGGCTGGTCCTAACTTAGTAAGAATGGAATAGATGAGGTTACCATCTTCTTTATTAACCTTAACACCTTCCAAGAGAAGTCTAAGGGTCTTGAACTTGGACAAAAAAAATTCAATGGAAGAAAATTTATTGGGGTCTAATGTAAGCAACTCATTTTCGAGTTGATGGGCTCTAAGTTCATTTTTAATTCCAAAAACTTTAGTGATCTATTTCATTGCTTCATTAGGAGTATTAAGTTCTACGATATGGAATCTAAGGTCTGGAGAAATAGACATCCCTATTAACCTATGTGCTTGATCTTGCCTATTTTCCCATTTGGCTGCCTTATCTTCATCTATCAGTTTGGTTTTTTGGCCTGAGGCTATTCTGTAAAGACATTTACTTCTAAGTAAACCCACAATGTAGGACCACCATTGGAAGTAGTTGGTGCTATGAAGAATAACTTGCATGGAATTTCCATTTTAACAGAAACTGAAGCTATGGATGCTAAAACTAAGTGTTCCAATGGAAATATCTCAAAAAATTAGGTTGATTAAAAAAAACGGCTTTCGGATGAAGAAGTTATGGATTTTTGAAGAAAAGTTGTTGAAGATGCCAATGAAGTGCGAGAATGTGCGGAAATGAATGATAATGTTATATTTAAAAAAATCTGCCCCCCTTTCCAAACTTAATCTAATTAGCTCAACAAAGAGAAATACATCAAATCAAGACCTCTATTCTCATAAAGTAAGTTTGACCGAGTGAGCTAGTTTAAAAGGTTACTAATTTTTGGAAAAGAGGAAGGGTTTTTTTTTGTCATCGAAGCTTTGGGGTGTGTGCTTACTTGATAAAGCTCTTTTTTTCCTCAAAAACGAACACCACAACGCCCAAAATGGACATACAAAAAAATAAAACCCCTATGGTTTGAAGTTATTTTTACCCGGAAACTGACAATTTTCCTCAATGTTTCTGATTTTCCGAGATCACACTAAGGCGCGGTGGAAAAGATCATGTGCATGAGAAAAAAAAAACTTCCTTTCTGTTTTTGATTTACCCAGATCGCATAGAGTCGTGGGGTAAAGAGCATATGCAGAAATTAAACGTGTAGATCCAGTAATAAAAAACAAAGAGATAAATAAACTGAAATAAACAGAGAGAAAAGAAACTAGAAACTGCAAATAAACACTGTATACCTCCAGATCTTAAAAATGACGTAGCTAGGGCTACCAAAAACCTTTTCGCATGAAACGAAAGGGGTTCCTCATTGGAACTGATGCTCCTAACACAATAGAGTAGTACTCTTGGACCGAAAGCAGTCAGAAACAATAGATCTAGGAAAAAACAATCGGATGCAGTTTTAACGACTTCAGATTTGGATCACCAATGAATGCGACCCTCAAATAGCTCTGATACCATGTAGGAATTTACAGGGTAAGTTCCTCAGACATAACACCAAAAGACACCGTTAATGACAGAAGCTTATGTAAATTTTCATTATTTTATTAATAACTTGCCTGAAGTGGTCGCGTTGGCTCAAGCCGTGGACTGTTTCCCTCTTTGAGGGTTTTAACCACGTCAACGATACTGGTGTATTGATCTGTGATCTATTTTTGAGTGGTGTCCTTTGGTGTTCTGTCTGAGGAACTTACCCTGTAAATTCCTACAAAACTATGTTGATCCGGCTGACATCCATCCTTTCTCTTGGAAACTCTGGAGAACTAAGAGACAACTTGAGCCACTCAGTATAGAATCAGTGCAGACGCTTTTCCTTCAATGATTGTTTGTTGCATGTACCGGTAGGTTTCGTGGTTCTCTCCAGAACTGCAAAATCCTTCCTTGCATGCTAGGAATATTTTCCCAAAAAAGAAAAAACAAAAAGTGAAAAAGCATCCCTAGATTTTAGGTATCTATTTTTAGCAGCCGGAGTTACATGCAAAGTCGATTTTACAAACTTCACACCAAGTGTTTCTTTTTCCTAGATTTGTGGCATGTGTGTCATAAACCCTAAATTCACCAAATCTATTTAAACGATGCCTCAGAACTCATTCTTAACATTCGAACTTAGAGATATAGCATTCCCAAGGCATATAGGAACCTTTGGCACAGTCGTCGTAGATTTTCAAGGTAAGTTTTTTGTTTCATGTCTCTAGCCACTTTTTTTGTCGCTTTTAATTTATCAACTTGTGTGAGTGTTTTTTTCCTTGTTTTATTAAACGATCATTTCTATTTTAATGTATTTTAACTTGTAGAAGTGTTGTTTCTAGTTTTTCATTGCATTTCCTTAATGTCGCACGCATAACACTGTTTATGCAATAACAATTGTCATTGCAGCGACTCTCTTCATGAACTTCATGGTTTTTGGTTTGACTAATTTATGCACTTACCTAAATTGCATGCATGTCTATTCACTCATATCTGTACCAAATTTGCACACACACTCATTCCTTCGCATTTTTGGGTTGCCCTTAGGAAGATCTGGGTTGCCTTGGCCTAGATCTCGCTTCTCTTTCCATGCACTGTGCATTCTTGGAAATCAAGGCTCTACCTTGCCTCCAAGAATTATGCAGAGGCTGCCCAAACTAGCTCCTATATGTGATCTGTGAAATCCCTGGAGGCAGTGCCCCAGTCCTGCCCATTGGAACTGTGCATTGTATAATTCCAACCAACAACCTAGCCTGATTGAACCGCACATTACATAGTTTTATTTAGCAATCAACCTCTCTGGACTACACATTGCGCAGTTCCAGTCAACAATCAACATCACTGGCAGTTGATACTATGCAATGTGTAGTTCCACCTAATAGCCTCCTAGCCTCCCAGAGTCAATGCTTTACAATCTTTCCTAGTAGTCACTAGTTTCTTGCCTAATTAATTCTCAAGTTTCTTTAGGCTTTTTAGCTGACATTGTCTTACTGTGAGTGTCTTCTCTATCTACAAGTGCCATAGGTTTTGGGCAACTTCTCGGAAGTACATGAATCATGGCCTCCAAGAGATTTTGTATCATGGCCTTCAAGAGAGATGTGGTTGAGTAGGTGTCTATGAGCTTACCCGTGTACACAAACACACACATTTTCATTTGAGAAAGACATCAAGATCACATGGCAAGACATCAACACTATTTTTGTAAGCATCTTTGAGGAGAGTCTGGATGACAGACAAGTCTATGTAAACATCCATAAGTCAGGATTATACAAGGTTGCATGCAGGTATCCCACCTTCCCATGTGCAGACATGATCCACTAGATTGTCTCACACATTGATCCTAAGACGATTATATTAAGGAGTGTTAGTGGAGTAAAGCTTGTTGCCTTCAGGATGAAAGATTATTAGCAGATTTATCATTTTCTGCAACCAATGAACAAGATGGATGCACTGTTATACACTCCCAATAGTCACGTGAATATAAGAGATATCTTGAAGAGTTGGGTAAGGGAGCCATCAAAGTTTAGGACGAAACTCAACTAGATATACAAGACAAAGACACTCAGGAAGGTTTACCAATTCTTGGTCATCTTTGCATGCTGCTTGTATGGCTAAGAGAGTACGAAGACCTTCCCATAGAGTTGGGTTGTTATGTTGGATTAGCTGGCAAGTGAAGGAAAACCTTTGAGCTGGTTTGACATGTTGGCTCTTGAGCTGAAAGTGCATGTATCCAATGCTCAGAGCCCGCCCAAGGATCAGCAAGAAAGCTTATTCATGTCCTCCTACCTGCTCGATGCAATGTATGCCTATCAGTAGTTTCTTGGAATGGGTTGGCCATGGACACCTTCAACGAATGTTGTGCACGTATATTGTATGTTTCTCTTTGACTGCAGCTACTGAGGAGTCATGGCTAGACTATATGACCACTTTTTTACGCTATGTACATGACGAGCTTTGAACAAGATTTTCCTTGATGTCCCAGGTAGCAAAGGAGGAATTGTTGAACATTACAGATTGGTACCCCTCACTCGATGGCACCTTCATTAGGATGTACAACACGAAGAAGGCTATGTTTTTGTTTCCGACGTTTTCCACGAACAAGTTGGTCATGCAGGAGGCTACATAGCACATCTCTATAGGGTTATCAATTGGACTGCATAGGAAGAAGAAGGCACCATGGCCTATCCTTCCTTTCCAGATTGGGTTGTATGAGATTTGGTGTTTTAAAGAAGCAGATGTTAAGGTCAAGGACTTTGATAAGTTTCATTTCGACACCAATAATTTGAATACGTATGATATGCATGCCTTATGCAGGGAGCACCATGTGAGAGTGTATTATTCTTGGATCCACGGGGCATGTCATTGGCTAGAGGAAGGCCCATGGAGATATTGCTATAACTCCTCTAGGCTTAATGAACAAGTCAGCATGGCATTAGAGTGGATAGTAGCACTCAAGGCAGAAGCACCATAAGGAGTAACAACAACAGAAACAACAAACTGCAAACCGATGAAAGAGAAGGGTAAGAGGAAGATTTCTGAAAGCGTAGAGGCGTAGCAAAGCTACAATTTTAATGAAGACCCTCTTATGGAAAGAGTAGCTTTGGAGATAGAAGTAAAGAGGCAACAATGTGACAGGAGAGGAGCATAGAAAGGGAGAGATAAGAAAAGGCGGGAAGAGATGGAGAGAAAGTGGCAAGAAGTAGAGCAGAAGCTCAAAGAATAAAAAGAGTTTCGTATAAGAGATAAGGATGTGCAGCAGGAACGAGAACAAGAACAAGAACAGGAGGAAGTGCAAGGCGCATAGATAACGTAAATTGCACCGATATAGGTTGAAGACTCGAATCCAATAGCGGCATATGATGAACATGGTGAGTCACCATAAATACAGGAGCTTGCTTAGTAGGATGAACCGATGGACGAACAGATGGATACAGAGATGGAATAGTCAAAACAGGATCAGGACACTGACCTCATGCCAAAAGCAACTGAGGCCACCCCACAAGCTTCACTAGCTCCAGTAGCAGAGAAAATCCCAAGCGAACAAGGGGATAACATTCTCCTTGAGGATAATCCGGGAACAAATGCATACCTTTGATGAGTCACAACAGAGAGTTGTACAGGCATGTAGAGTGCACACCCCGGATGAGCATGCATCACCTGATAACTTTGAAGAATAGGTGATTGTTTCAAATGTACAAAGACATCCATCTAACTTGGATGATGCTCCAAAGGCTTACGCCAAAGCCACGAGCTCAAATGTGAAGTTCTTGATAGTAGCAAATGAACTCCTGGCTAAGGAATTGCAGGTAGTAAGGTAGAGAGAGGAACAATCAATAGGATCCTCGAGAGAATATACGAAGAAACTGATACTTTCTATAGGAAAGTCCACAATAATCCAAACTATAGGCCATCTGCATATGAAGGAGGTAAGAGACACCTTTGAGATACAACAAAAGAAACCTAAGCTAGGGTGTCAAGAATTGGATCTCATAAATTAGGCTCTGGTGGATATAATAGCATTCATGGTGGCATGGTAAGTGAATAGTTTCACCTATTATATTTTCTATTTTATGGAAAATAACCATGGTCACATTGAGTTAATTGTATCTTATTAGTTATTATAACTTATAAATATGATTATATTTGTTAATTTAGGTTCACCAATTTCAAAAGGAAGCTTCAAAGGAAGACTTAAAATATGCTTTATTACATGGTTCCCAAGGTCTTCGACAAGACATGATAGACCAAGGGGAAAAATTAATTACTAGTTATGAATCTAAGGTTATTTGTTTATAATATTTTATGAGTATTGAAATAATTTACTTGTAGGTACAATATTATTCTAACAAGTTAAATTGTGTTTTGTATAGGAATCCCAACAATCAAAATCATCAAGTGAAACATCTGGGATTTTGCATGAGGAGGAGATACAAGCACATGATGAATCATTTCTTGCACACAATCATTCAATTATCATTCCTAAACCTTGGTAGGAAACCATTGTTGAAGTTTAGTGAATTAGAAAGATAAATAATGAGGAGGGTGTTCAATGTGATGAGCATTCCACACCCACAATTACAGTAAAACCTCATAAAAAGAGGGGGAAAAGGATTGATATGTGTTAAATTCTAATAACTTGAATTTGCATCACTCTAGATTCTAAGGAAAACTAATTATATGTGCAACAAAACAAATTTTGAAGATACTTTGTTTTTAATTTGTGGCACAAAACAAATTTTGAAGGTACTTTTTTTTCCTACAACATCATTTTTATGTGAGGGTCACATAAAAAAATGCCTTGACTCTAGCTAATGAATTGAATATATTGTGACTTTGGGTTAGCAATAGTTTCCTTCAATTGCACTCCTACAACAATCTTCTGGACCGTATAGCTTTGTACACTTATGATAGTTCATAATTGAAGATTTTTTTGTCAAGAATTATATTTTAGATCAAATATGTTTTGAATTTAATGCTTACTGTTGTGTTTGTGTTTCCAAGAGGAAGCCCAACCATCATGTTAGGGAGGGATTCTAATTTAATGCTTACTATTTCTATTTCCAAGAGGAAGCCCAACCATCATGTTAGGGAGGGATTCTAATTTAATGCTTATTGTTTGTGTTTCCAAGAGGAATCCCAACCATCATGTTAGGGAGGGATTCAAGAAGACAAGCAACCTGGTGTGGGTTTTACCAAAGCATCAGGCCAACCCAAATGGGCTTGTCCCTTAACATAGGTACTTGCTTCTAATTTCTCACTCATACAATTTTCATACATATTTTATTTTGTAAGACAAAAACCACCCAATTATTGGTTGGGACAGGATGAAAAATCCTAGTATAGGTTGCTTTGGGGGTTCTCAAGTACAGTCCATATCGTAATGCACTAAGAATCAAACTGGGATAGACCAATCTATTGCTAGACCATAGTCCAAACAACCATACAATTTGCATACATTAACCATACACCTGTGAATTTTAAATGTTGTATTTAGCTTTCAAATGGATTTTCTATCTTTTCTTGTCATGAAGGTGGCTTTCAGGCCATTTCTTGGACAATGGGAAATACTAGTCCAGGAATGGGTCAGTATATCAAAATTATTTTCCATGTCTAAACATAGTTAACAACTTTCTTGTGCATATATGTCTTCAACTTCTTTCATTGAACCAATGCTTGTCATTGAATTTATAGCAAAAATTCTAAATAAGGATGTGGTAACTAGGCCCTTGTCTGATGTTGATCATATAAAGGTACTAACCTCTACTTCACACCATTCTTCAAATATCTTATTTGAGACTAAAGAGGTTCTCTTTCTTGACATGCTATTATTGGGGTCTATATGTTGTACTAGTAGCTTGTATTTATGCCTTATATTTTGGAACTTTGTTCTAGTCTAGAATGACCCAACAGAAAGAAAGTATTTGGTCTTGTCAGTCTGGTTATATGTCATCAATAATTTGTTTAAAGCAGATGAACATTATTTTCCTATCAACCTTGCCCATTTTTACCACTTTCTAGATTGTTTCTATTAGCATTCCTATGAATAATCACTAGCCACATGCAATGTTCTTTTAGTCATATTTTTACTTTGAAAAACACAATTTGATAAAGATCAACATATACTAGTTTATTTTTATTTTTTAATTTTTTTCCAAGAAAACAAACTTTTTATTTGATATTTCTAAAATAGAAATCAAAATACACATAAACTGGCCTTTCTGCTCTTATTCAGTTTCAGAGAGTTTTTAGCCTAGACTCCTAGGACATATTGCAGTCTTCTTTCATGACAAAAATGGTTATTTCTAGTCTCTCAAGAGAGAAATGACATATACATACTCAATTTTGTTTTGGCACAGACTCAAAACATGATTAACCTGAGAAACATAGAAGCTGCTATGAAAATAAACAGAAAGTGAACAATTCATTAAAAAAAAGGCCTAGACTTTTTTGCAAAAGGGGAATTTCCCTAACTACCTTGTGTAAACCCACACGAAGAATCATTGTGAAATATCTATCTCGATGTTATGGAAACTATGTGATGGTGGGTTACTCAGATGCATTTTTTTTCACATTCATCACTACTTTTTGTATGAGTGGTTTCGAAGATTCACTAAACCATTGACTTATTTATGTACTAAAGCTTCAACCTTCAACATATTACAAATTGTGTTGATGTGTCATGAAGTAATTTTTTCTCATGGATTTGTAGTCAACATGAATATGGTACACCCATCTATATTTTGTGTGAATTCTCTCTGGTTAGCAGTTTTCTACCTGGCCACAGCTAGTGACAGTAATATTTTTTTAGTAAATTTTTTCCAACGTTAATCTTTAAGTATTTACAAATACTTATTTAGATTTCCACGAATTCCCCAAAGACAACAATAGGCCTTAATCATACCAAACATTTCCAAAATCAACCCAAGCCTTAAAAATTCAAATAACAAAACTTCAAATGTGACATTTGTCGAAATTTTCCACAGAGTAATAGGCCTTAATCATTTGCCTAATTTTTAGAATTAGAATTTTGGTTAAAAATTACTTATCCATACATGGAAAATTTACCTTTGAAATTTTACCTTTGAATGTGACATTTAGGTGGAGATGTTTTGTTTTCATGGGTTTTATGGTCTAATTCTGGGTAGAACTATGTACACTTGAAAGATGTTTGGTCTTCACAAGTTTTGTGATCTAATTCTAGGCAAAACTATGTACACTTGAGAGTTTCTCTAGGGGCTATTTCTTTAGGTGAAAAAAAATGTGAAATTTTAAATGAAATTCCAAACATACCGATGCTACTTGCCCATACCTGGCCAAATGTTTCAGGTGGCCATTTTGGTTACCCCATACTGGATACATGGGTCGAAATTTTTAAAGAGGTTACAATTTCGCCCTGAAATTGGTGGAAATATAAATTTGATTGTGAGAGTGTTTAAATTCTTTTTGGTCTAGAAATAGATTGCAAATTTCAATATGATTTTATCAAAATCATGCTAGAATTTTTACTATTTTCAGAGAAAAATTGTGGCCGGTTTAGACTAATGAAATTATGATTGCTCCATGAAAGGCCCTAGCCTGTTTAGATTACGTGATGAAATTATAATTACTCCATGAACGGTCCTTGGTGCTAGATACCATGTACCGGGCAATCAACCACGCCTGGAAACCAGTTGAACAAGATTACAAAATCAAATGTCAGTATCAATGCACATATTGATTCTACCTATCACACTCAGGTAACATTCAAATTTTTTTATCTGTTTCTGTTTTTTGGTCTGTTGACATCTATTTCAAGCAACTATTTCATGTTTTCCTTTTACTGTTTGTTATGTTTCATGAATTATCAAACCTGACCCAAGGGAGTTGTATGCCTACCGCAGGTAGGTCAGTGGAACATGATGAATAAGGTAATGATTATCTTCTCTTAAATATAATTTCCCTATACGACATAAAGGATATATGTTCTTCAATAGGAAAATAGCCTATGTATAAACTTTGTACTATTGAAATCTTTTATTGTTTGTAATTTGTTAGCTAACATTTGCATAGCATGAGATGAAACATAAAATGGTCAATGGAGGCACAGTTAACCACTAGGCTTGTATCGACTTCTCATGGGGCATTCAAGAAAGTGTTTCTCTTGGATTTTGTCACAAGTTGGCTCAAATGTGCCAAATCTATGTCATGGTAGGAACATGTGGGCCTTGTTGACCTTTCATATTCCTTTTAGAGCTTGTAACACGATTTACAGTTTATCCTATGCTATACATAAAACCTGGAAAAAAATACTCCTAATATCTATTATTGGTTTATGCCTTCCCCTGGTTATCAGTATTCAATCTTGAACTTGTTATTCCAATCTACATGGCACGACCTGACCAGGTTGAAAGCTCTAAAAATTGTATACAAAGATACAATGAAAAAATTGAGAGGCAAGGAATTGGAGCTCCTCATAGTCATTCTACCCGAAAAAAATGGATCTATGTATGCTCAGTATTTTATTCTTGAGGATTCAGTAACTTTGATCATGTAGAAGTGGATTTCACATGGAATTCAATCAAGTAAAATTTATGGAATATCTTAGTATATTATTCCAGTAAATTTATATATCTATATCTATATATATATATATATATATATATATATATATATATATATATGGGAGCAGCTTAATTGGTAATTTTTTGAATTTACCAATTCTAATGTATATGGTCCTTATGGTAATCTATTAAGAAGTACTTTTAGTTGAAAAACAAATTTCAGGTGCATGTGTTTATTCTACAACAATTATTGGTTGTTGGGATAACTTACTTTATATCTTTCTCCTAGCCAAATGTGTTAGTAATGTGTCTTTATGAGGCATTGGATATTTACACTTTTGTGATAGAATTCAATGGTATATAATTTATTACCATTATTTTCTTCCTTCTCTGTTAATTGCTATCTTTATTTACCATGAACGTTGAACTAGAAAAGGAAGTCTAGGTTATCCCAATATTTCATTGCATTCAAGAAAGTGGAATTTGAACTTTAAAAGTTATTCTTGGATTGAATCCATGTCAACTTTGTCTACAGGGTTGATTGGAATTTCTTTTCCAAAAGCTTTTTCTCAGTTTTTTTGAATCAAATTGTTTGCAGGGTTGATTGGAATTGTTTTTCCAAAAGATTTTGCTTAGTGTTTTTGAATCAAATTGTTTGGTTCCCTACCAAAACGCTTGTGGCTTTAAGTTGCAACACTTATCAAATTATTTTTTTAAGATAGGAGCTTGATGTCAATGTTTTGTAGCTACTGTATAATCTAGACACTTTTTTATCTATTTTTATTTTATAGCAATCTTTTGGAGTGCTAGTTGGTCGTGCTTAAATATCTTATAAACTAAGAGATTATTCTTAAAGTTATTATTGGATTTTTACTGCAAAATCTTTGATATCTTGATTTGAATTATTGGTTGTTAGGATTTTTTTCGATATGACCTTTCATAGTCTTTTCCATAGTCACTTAAACCAGTCATTTAAGAAGGCTTCAACTGCTACAGAATGAGGTTGATTTGGAGACATTAACACACCTAGTGAATTGTGAATTTCATTTCCCGGTTTGCTGTTTACATCACTATAGAAATTCACATGATGGATTGCTTTATTCACCTACAGAATGAACCCAGATTTAATAGGAAATTAATTGTTATTGTGTTTTTTGTTCTATTAATTATTTGGATTAATTCTTTGTGTCCTTGTACCTATATACTATCACATCTAAGCTAGAAGTACTGAATCACATCATCATGAGTATTCTTAAGGACGATTCTAGTTATTGGGCCAAGAATTCGTTATTGAAGGAGCTTGTGCCTAATGTTGTGACAACTCTACAAGAGGCTAGAGAGCTTGCAAAGCATTGCAGAGAGCTTTTGTTCAGTGGGAAGCTTATGCAACCTAGATGTGCTCGTCAACAAACTCAATTTTCATCTGTGCAATTTGGATATTCTCATAAAGAGCAGACTATTGAGGGAATCTAGTGATGGCTTCAGGGTGTCAAGTCTAGATTCCAGTAGGGATGCCCTGGTTTTTTTACAAGGGTTTGTTTGCAAGGCTTAAGATTGGTAATACTGAACTCAAAAAATAGGCCTTGATTTCTCTTGTATAGTTTTTGGAGGAGGATGACATGAATATTCTGTTTGTGGTAGATGGAGGAGTGGATATTCTTTACTTGGTGCATTTGCTCGATTCACATAATGTTGCTATCAGAGAATATGCAGTTTTTACAGTGTTGATTCTGGGGTAGTTTGATGTCTTCAAGGCTTGTGTTGTTGCAAAAAGTGTTGTGCCACCATTGATTAGGTTGTTGGAATCTGGAACTTCTTTGTGCAAGGAGAAAGCAGTCGAGGCTCTGCAGGGATTGACTGTTGACTTTGAGGAGGAGAGTATTAATGTTCAGATGAATGTAATCTTAGGGATTTGTCATTGTAATGATGGTATGCACATAGATAGGGAGTATTCCTCTGTGGTTTCTACATTTGGTGGAATCTCAGCTCTAGTTGAATTCTATAGAAATGGGTATCAAGGGCAAGGTATTGCGTCGGCAGTGTTGAGGAACTTGGCCTTTGTGGAGGAAATAAGAGGTCTCATGGCAGAGGAAGGAGAAATTCCTGTGTTGATCAATCTTGTGAATTATGGTACAGCCCTTGCACAAAAGTCTTCTACATAATGTTTGCATATGTTGGGTGCCCTTCATGAAAGCTTGAGGCAAAAGATCTGCAGAGAAGGTGGGGTTGAATCGCTTGTTCTATTTTTGGAAAAAGCAGAGAGTACCAAGGTCCGAGAGATTGCACTGAGGGCCATCCATAGTCTCTTTGCATCCATTTGCTCTATAAGTATTTTGATGTCCTCTGGATTTGTTAAAGATCTCACAGTTGGAATGATCTTTGATACTAACTATTGTATGGTGTGTTTATCGACAGTCACAAAAGATTTTTCCTACCCATTTTGTTTGGTGTGTTGTGTCAGCTTCAAGGTTGTTAATTGAGACCCTTCCACCAATTACTTTTCATTTGTATTTTTGTTGGAGTTCCTGTGTTTATTAGTGCGGCAGTGCATCATTTTCATTTTGTTGATGACTTGCTTTCCCAATATTTTGTTTTGCATAGTGCTTTAACAAAAAATTTCCTTCTATAAATATTTAAGTGACCTTCAGAATTATTGTGCAGGGTTTATGGATGCATTTGAATTCTTCGCATGATCTATTCAATTTTGAGTTTTGGGTTAGTAAACTATGTTATTTTTATTCTTTTAGAATTCTTATTGGAATTTTGCTGCAAAAACTTTGATATCTTGATCTGAATTATTAGGCGTTAGGATTCCTTTTCGATATGTCCTTTACACCATATGTTCAGCATGCAATGAAGCTACTGCTTGTAAATTTATGTGACTGATTGGATTAATATAATGCTTCTCCAATGATAATAATTAGGGGAACTGTAATTAAACTCTATGCTACAATCTACTAGGCTTTAGGGGATGATAAGAAATTAAGGAAATGTGAATTTATAGTTTTTGACTGGTTTTTCTTTTGTTTTAGATCAGCAGTCTACATCTACATTGATCAGAATAGTCCATTATCTCTTCCTCAATTGGAGAGCCCAAAACTTCCCTACAATATTGCTCAATAACAACTAGGTGCATTTTATGGTGGTGAGCATGTTTACATAGATTGGAGAATGTTAAATAAATATCACATCAACAATTGTCAAATTGTGAAAGCCACTAATGGAGGAGATAAATTTGTAGGTCACCAATTGATTGAGAATTGGCCTATATCATGTTGTCAAAGCATTTATAAATTTTCCATCTTTTGTAAAATCTTCACACAGAGTTGCCAATCAATTGTAGATTCTAATTCATATACATTCTTACAATTTTTTGTTATCAAGGAAGCTAATTCCAATTATACAAGGGTATGAATTAAATTTTCCACCATTTAATGTGATTCAAGCTTTTGGATTTATATGTCAGAGTAAACTCTCTTGTAGGATGGAGAAATCTTGAACATTTTTCTTTTGCCTCATAATATGTCATCAAATGAAGTTCCAACTAAGGATCTTGCATGTTCAAATTCAATGACATGAATGTATTTTCAACAAATATAAGTGTGTTGCCTTATTATTTTCAAGGTTGCTTTCTATAATTTTAAGTTTTGGAAATTGTTTTTTCATTTAGATTTAAAATGACGTCGCTGCTAGCCTTAAAAAATGGAATTTATTGTTTTTTTGTCCATAAAGAAGAGAAATTTATGGTAATTAAAATCACCATTTGGGAACTTTAAATGTTGAAACCACCTTAAAATAACATTATAAATGATTTTTAATTTTTATTTAAAATATTATTTCATATTGTTTCTAGTGATACAATAGTTGGAATTATGGACATATAGTCTTTATAGAGAGAATATGTTTTTAATATTAGCTATTGTCTTTGAAGAGACAAAAATGTAATTGTCTCTAAAGAGACAAAAATGAAAATGTCTCTACCAAAACAAATGAAATTGTCTCTAGAGAGAAATGAAATTGTCTCTTAAGAGAATAATGTTTGTCTTTATAGAGACAATAATAATATAAGTTTTATATTGTTTTTATAGAAACAATTTTTAAAGACAATAATTTTGAGACACATGCTTAAAGACAATATTTAAAACAATACTCAAGTTTTTTTTTGTCTCAAGTTAAGAAAATTAACTCTAAAATTATCTTAAAACCCCATATATAATAATGCCATAGAATAAACAACCTAAAAACAAACACCGCCCCTTCATTGTCTTCTCTTCCTTCGACAAGGGCTCCTGTGTGCCACCACGGTCTTCGTCGTGCGCTTCAGGAGGACGCGGTGCCATAAGAAGGATAGTACGTAACAAGTGAAAATAGGGTGAAACATATATGTTAATATGTATGTTTTTTAATTACGGTGAAACATATATATAGTTATGTATGTTTTTTAATTACGGTGAAACATATATATAGCTATGTATGTTTTTTAATTATGGTGAAATATATATATGTGTGGGAAAGATAATCGTTGGAGTGTTTTATTATGGTGAAAGATATATAAAGAAATATATGTTGAAACATATATACTTGGAGTCTTTTATTAGGGTGAAAAGTATATATAGTTACCGTATGTTTTTAATTATGTTTATGTTAAAACATATGCTGAAACTTATATGTTTGGATGTTTAAAGAACATAAAAAAAGCTAATATTTTTATTTGGGAAGAAGTAAAAAGTCAAAATATAAATATTAATTTTGATTTTTTATTTTAAATTGGAGTAATAATTAAAAAGTAGTGTTTTGATTTTTGTGAGTGTGAATTTTATTGAGAATAGAAATAACAGTGATTGACATAGAGAAGTTGAGTGAGGCTAATTTCGTTATACGGAAATTATAGATGGAGGATATACTAATTTTGAAGGATCAGTATTTCCTGATTGATTGTGTAATAAATAAATCCTCATGGATGACAAATGAGGAATAGAATAAGCTAGATAGAAAGGTGATTGTGACAATCTATCAATATCTAGCAAAGAATGTGTATTTTAATGTGTCTAGAGAAAAGACGACAAAAAGATTATGGAAGAAGCTCCATGATCTATATGAGAAGAACATTGCATCAAACATAGTGTTTTTGATGAAGAAGCTTTACAATCTCAAGATGAAGGAGGATGCTTTAGTTGCAAAGCACTTGAATGAATACAATATTATTACTAGTGAGCTTGCCTCTCTTAAAATCATATTAGATGATGAAATTAGAGTCCTTTTTTTAATGTGTTCTATGCCAGACATCGGGGAAAATTTAATTGTAGCTATGAGCACTTCAGCACCTACAAGGACCCTAAAGTTTGATGATGTTAGAAACAATTTAATGAATGAGGAGCTTCGATGCAAATCAATTACAAAAAACCAGGGAGGAGAATCTCTAATCGTAGTTGAGCGTCATAGGAGAATTGATCGAGGCTGACAAAGGCGATCAGGATCGAGAGGCCGATCGAAATCAAGGAAGGGCAAGATCTTCTGCTTTCGTTGTGGCAAACCAGAGCACATGAAAAAGAATGTCAAGTTTGGAAGAAAGGACAAAAGGATCAGAGACTTGCGAATATAAATCACAAGTCATACATCACAGACAAAGGTGAGACTATTATTGTAGTCACAAATGGTGATGTGTTGTTTACCATTTTAGAAGAGGATGCATGTGTATATACATCTAGCAGTAGCTTTGATTAGATCCTTGACTCTGGGGAAACTCACCATATAACCCCATGCAAAGATAATTTTGGTGTATATAATCCTAGTGATTATGGTACAGTGAATTTGGGGAATAGTATTGTTGAAATGGAAGACGTCGAGATCAAGATGAAGGATGGCCAAGATATATTGTTGAAATAGGTCAGCCCTGATACCAGTTGTTGAGATTAGAGAAGCACAACAAAGAATAAAACTAATCACAAACATAGCATGAGATAACAGGAATAGACATAATTCATTAAGGAGAGCAAAAACTACAATGGAGAACCACAAATTTCTATTGCACACAGGCCTTGGCCTTGGCTTACATTCTAAGGCTCAAGGAAATACAAATCTATAGAAGAGCATAGAGCTGATAAGAATTAGATACATGTGAAAGTCATGTGGCCAGTGTGGTAGGTTCGGCTATAGATGAAATAAATCATCGACGATGATATCCTTCGGCATGGGCAGCGGTTGGTGATGACTGGGGACAGCTGGCGTGTCGACGCCAACGTTAAAGCAGTATACATCTGGTTTAACATTCAGCTTCAAGTGGGAGAATGTTACACATGAAGCCAAATTCTGAACCTGACATATACTGCTCCAACGTAGGCGTCGACGCTCAGTCGTCTTCAGTTGTCACTCACCGCCGCCCACGCCAAAAGATATCGTTGTCCACGACCAATGTTGTCTCCAGATGAACCTACCACACCGGCCACATGAATTTCACATGTTGCTAATTCTTATCAATTTTTTTCTCTTCTATAAATTTTTATTTGCGTGAGCCTTATAATGCAAGTCAAGGCCAAGGCATGTGTACAATAGAAATATGTGGTTTTCCATTGTATTTTTTTCTCTCCTTAATGAATTATGTCTATTCCTGTTATCTCCTATTATGTCTGTGATTAGTTTTATCCTCTGTTGTGCTTCTCTGATATCAACACCATTAATGCATAAAAGTTGTAATGGCTAACCAGCACAAATTCATCCATTAATACATAATGATTCAATCGATTGAAAGAGAGATGCTCATGGTGATTCTCACGGTTGAGAGCTTAATGGTGGAGAGTGTACTTTCCACATCCATTTTAATACTTTTAGTGTCGCGAGAATGTTCTCTCCCTCCGCTCTCTATAACAATGCACATACATTGGAAATTTGATAGAAGTGGATGCAGCGCAAGCATTTGGAATATACCTCTTTTGATTTAAAGGCTGGGTTTTTTTAATTTGAGATATGCATGTTAGTATATGAAATATTAAATAGATTGTTGATGGTATAAAGAAATTGCATTAACATAAGAAGTATTAAACTCATTATTGTTGGAGATATTATGGAAAATTATTTAACAAGATGGTGTAGTTTATGATAGATTTTTCGGCGAAAATCACATGAGAAATCATTTGTCGACGCGTTTCGAACCAACTTGTCCTGACGATGAACCACACTGGTTGGTTCGAAACGCGTCGACAAATGATTTCTCATGTGATTTTCGCCGAAAAATCTATCATAAACTTGTTATGGATCACAGAAGCCTCAACTCTACAAGATGGTGTAGTGTGAACTAGCATCTTCAACATCAAATGCTCTGAAGGTGATGGTGAAAAATTACATGATGAAAGAGTGCAAAGGACTAGCTAGGAAGGGACATCAAATACTCTGAAGGCAATGGTGAAAAATTACATGAAGAATCTGAAGGCGATGGTTAAAATTTACACGATGAGAGAGTGCAAAGAACTAGCTAGGAAGGAACATGAAATACTCTAAAGGCGATGGTGAAAAATTACACGACAACGGAGTGCAAAGGACTAACTAGGAAGTCCCCGTTGCACAGACCTTACCTAATGACTATTATTCTTTAATCATTTGTTTTGTTTATAAATTTAATTTATTAGATTAGAGAGATTTTAATCGTTTATTGTTCTTAAAAATATTTTTTAATATCTAAATTTAAAATTCAAAGAAAAATAAAAAAAGAATTAAGTATTTTTTTAATTATATATATATATATATAGTTAGTATGTGAACTTCCTAATTTGACTCTTCACACTCTTTGTTCTCTAATCTAATTGTTGTAATTGTTGTAGACTGTTAATAATTTTTCCAATTAACTTACAAAACTACGAGTGAAAATAATTAAATAATTAGTTAGAAAGCTCATGGACCGTTACAAAAGTTGCACAAACCATTTTTTTGGGTGGCTAATAAGTATTTGGGCTAATAAAAAATATAAATTTCACAAACCATTTTGGGAAAAAAAAAAAAAGTATTTGGTAAATGAGTTTTGTCTCGAATGACTGTAAAAAATGCTGAATGAGATTGACTTGGAGGTGGGCTATAGAAGATGTAGAGGATCTAAGCAAGTAGAACGTGAGGCTAATAAATACAGAAATTGATATTTTAACAACTTCCACAATTGTTTGTATGAATGTGTTTTAATTAGTAGTAAGAAATACAATGCCAACTATGAAAATACAAAAACGTGAATGTTATAGATACTTCATTTCTTAATTGATGCCGGAAAATGCAAAAGCGTGAATATTATAGATGCTTGATTTTTCGTTGATTGCCACCATATACAATGCAAATCCTAAATGCTTTTCATATGATAGCATATAAATTTATCTTAAAGAATCTATGCCACAAAACACTAAATATCACTTTGCTAATTAGTCACTTTATATTATCTACTTTCATTTGATTTCTTATTATTATTCTTATTTTTATTTCTAAAATATTAATATTAATTTTATATTTACTTTTAAGATATTGATATCTTAAAAATAATGTTTGATATCTTAATTAAGATAGTTTTGATGAACTAAAACATCATGGAAGTTAATATTGTGATTTGATTTTACATCGGTGTGAGAATTGTAAAAAATATTATAAAATGATAATTTAATACAAATATTTTTAAAATTGTGAACAAATGTTTAAAACTGTGATTTAATATAGGTGTGAGTATTGTAACCAAAATTCTCCTGTGATTTAATAGAGGTGTGAATATTGTAACCAAAATTTACCCAGAGCAATGTAATGGAAGGAACACAATTGAGGGAACACATATATTCCAATTAACCTCAACCAAAAATTAGCTTCAACTAGAACACACTGGCCCCCTACACTAAATTGTCTCAAACCTCAGTCTGCTTCACTAAAATTGTATGTTCTAGCAGCAAAATAAATTATCATGAGCTTAGTGTTATAATAAAAATTATGCAATGAAACAAAACGGTTAGCTCTATAAATTTTATTGTAAATTCAAAAAACTTTACCCTATATTATTTAAAAAGAAGGGTGTAGGAAGCAACTGAAATCAAAAAATCCTCCCATAACATGAATAGAGATGACCGACTAAAGTTAAGTAACACCTGGAAACCCCTATTAAATAAAATAAAAAAGCAATAAACAAAGATTTACACGCATTCATTAATTCAATAAAATAAAAATAAATAAATAAGCAAATATCAACATTAAGAAATAAACCAAATTATTTAATTAATTAAATTGATAAATATAACCTATCATAACTAACTCCCTATCTAATCCTTCAAATAAAATTTAATCACATAATAAATTAGTTAACATAAAATTGCAAACCTAATCTTTAAAATTATATACATTCCTATAAAACAATTAACATATTGTAAGGATCTTAAACAAGTAATATAAATTTCAAAAAAATAATAATAATAATAATAAAATAAACAAATAAATAAATATTATTAATAACTAAAATAAATAAATAAATAAAGGAAAAATAAATAAATTAAATTAAATTAAAATTAAAAAAATAATATATATATATATATATATATAATATATATATATATATAGATATAGATATATATATTAATTAATTAATAAAATTAGAATAATAAGAAAATATTTATATAAATAAACAATTATAATATAAAACTAAAAACTAAACAAATATATAATAAATAATAAATAATAAAATAAATACTTATTTAAATAATTAAATTAATAATTAATAATTAATTTATTATTTGTAAGCCGACTACAAATGAAGTTATCAGAATTATTTTTCAAATAACTATTAATAAGCTCTGTAACTTCACACTCTCTCTTTTCAAAACTGTTCACAGGTTTTTCCACAATATTCAAAAAGACTATATTTTTTAATTATTCATTATTAATAAATAATTATGAGAAATATTAACAATTTTAAAAATAGTTTTAAATTATATCAATAAAATGATATTTTCGTTAAATAAAATATCATAAATATTTAATATAATATTTTATTTAAAATTAAACATTTTAGTTATTTTCATAAATCATATAATCATATATATATTTTCCTATATATATTAAACAATTAAAAAATTATTTAACATTTTTCTTTATCTTTTGAATTTAAATATTAAGAAATAAAAAATTTAACAATTAAAAGTTAAAACTTAAGGAAATGGTATATCTAGGTACACAATGCCTTCAACATATTTTTATATGAAAATAATGCCTAAAAAATTGTGAGTTTCAGTGCATGTTAGTTTGCCTTTGACCAAAAATTTATGCTCTTCACTTTTTGTTATTTTTTATTATTATTTAAATTTATTTATTTGTAATGGGATTAGTTAAAGTCTAATTATAGGTTGTTTAGTAACTTCCATTTTTGTCAGTTACTAATTTTTTATTTTATTTTATTTCTTTTTTATTTAACTTTCTTATTTTTAATATCTTTTTTCTTTTTTTCCTGTTATTTCCATTTTCAGGTTTTATAATTATTTTTTCTCCAGGTAACTTACTATCATATTAAAAATATATTCTATTAAATTTAATTATAAAAAAATTATATATATATATATATATATATATATATATATATATATATATATAATTAAAAAAAACACACACATATAATAAACATATATATTAAAGTGTGTATATGCTAATATAAACCATATTAGTTAATTGTATTTTTTATGTTAGATTTCAAGCTTTTGTGGTAGTTTTCTGGAGTAGCATGATCCGGATTATCCACAGTATTATCTTTATTCTGTCGACGTTTCAAACCCCAAAGGAGGTCCATCATCAAGACTAAGATAGAATATGAATGATAGTTCCTTGAGAGAAGAACCTTTTGACCATAGTATAAATAAACCTAGATCTTGATTTATAAAAAAGCCGACACCTTATATATGAATTCTTTTTTATTTTTATTTTTATTTTATTTTTATTTTTATTTTTATTTTATTTTTATTTTTATTTTTATTTTTATTTTTATTTCAATTTATTTTTTTTCCCGTAGAAAAAATCGTAATTTATATTCATATGTGAAATAAATTACATTTTGTAGATGCTTAGAGCATATGCAGATAGCTGTCCATGAATAGGACAAGTACACTGATAAAAATAAAAAATAATTAAAAAAACATCAAGCCTATACTTTTCTGCCCTTCTTCTTCTCCACCCTTCGCCAACCCTGAGAGTCAGAAGGGGGAACAATGATGGCCTGCGGGTTCTCTTGTGTGTTCACTGGAGGTTCTTTGTCGGATTCTGATCCTTCAGATCCATGAGTTCTTTTGTTGCCGCTAACTTCCAGCTGTGGAATTTGCTGCTGCTGAAAATGGTCCTCCACTTGAGGGTCTGGTGCTTTTTCTTCCTGTGTGCCCTTCTGTTCCATATTTATATCAGGTTCCTCTTGGTTCACTGTATGCTCTGGCTGAATGTCCTCTTCTTCCAGCGGTTCTGTATGCTGCCACCCATTTGGCTTTTTTTGTTGTTTCTTGTTTCCTTTTGGATTCTTTCTGGCCAGTGGGCAAGAATTTTGGAGGTGTCCTATTTGCCGGCAACTGCGGCATCTGAATGCAGTGTTTTCATAGTCTAGTGGTTGTGTCCACTCAGTGTTGTTAAAGTTTAATGTAATCTGATCCGGCAGCCCCTGACTCAGGTCCACTTCAACGCAAATTCTGGAAAAAGTGAAGATTCCTCTGCTGTATCTGTCTTCATCAATTTTTAGGAATTTCCCCAAGGAATTCCCAATGGCAGATAATACTAGATGATGCCAGAAGTGTAATGGGAGGTTGTGAAGCCTCACCCAAACAGGCGTTGTTGAGATTTTCATAGTGTTTGCGTCAAAATCAGCGAACCAGGGGGTAATAAAGAGGCCTGCATTACCCCAAAACCAAGGCCCCTCATTGATGATACTATCCCTTTCTTCCTCTGTGTGGAAATTTACAATGAAAAAACCTTTTGAACAAAGGTATATATCACATTCTGGTGTCCAGCGGGAATAAATCCATTGATGTAAAGCATCGGATTTTGGCCAATATCCATTAAATCTGCATATGACAGCATGTTTAGAGAGGTCAGAGTGTAGTGCAGTTACCTCTGGTATAGTAACTTTGAGCATTGAGTATTCCAGTTTTTGTTCTACTATATGTGGACCTGGTTGCTCTGGTGGTGACATTGGTTTGTTCTGCATTTTTTCTTTCCCCTTGACTGCATCACGAAAGGTTGTGCCCTTTGAGCTAGATCCAAAGCTTCCTCCTCTCAGCCTCATACTCAGAAAAATTGTTGAATCTCTTACTATTCCATAATGCTGCACTGAAAATTTTTCCTGTAAAATGTGTCCTGCATATACCAAGCTCAGCAGACTTACTGGTATGCCTAATAATTCTTGAATTTCATCCTTTAAGTTTTTTATCAGCATCCCTGTTCTTATTTGCTTGCAGATTGTGTTCCCTGACAGGGTTCTGATGAAGATTTGAATCATTTCATGACCGGATTCTTTTATTGCTCCTTTTGTTTTTTGCCTGGCTCCTTCTGCTGGTTGATTCTCCAGCACAAGAAGGGGGGTAGGCTTGCCATGGTGAGGACCTGCAGGAGGCTGGGGGGCTTGGATCTCTCGACGAAAGGGGATCTTGTAAAGGGGAGTCTCGAAACTTAATTTTTTCGCTGCCAAAAAAGCAGTCTCCCGAATCTGCGCCACCGAGGACAGAGGAGTCTCAGACCACAGGAAAACCAGATCCAAATTCCCGCCCCTTAATTGGTCTTCAACCAAGCCATTTAAAGACAGCCATAGAGTGACAGATCGGGTCCACGGTATACCGAAAAGGGGCAGAGGAGCAGGCAACCGGCTCTGTTTCCTATTGACGCAGACAGAGCTACCTAGCCAGGGCAAGTCACCCGCGTAGAAGGGCGTATCAACCTGAGACTGTGTGAGGATCGGTTGATTTGAAGCATAAAACCCCGGACAATGTGGAGGGGTGCCCAGAGCCGCCCTGAGGAAAACGGCCTGTGCCAAGGAAGGGGGGAAACCCTCCAGTTTCTGTATGCTTTGATTCGAATCCTGATGCTCCTTTCCATCAAAGGATCCGGGCCAAGTCCTGAGGGTAGCATCGAGCTCTAAGGATCCCGCGGCCAGGCTCCAAGTCGTTCCAGAAACAAGCAGATCTTTAGGTGCGGCGGCGACAACAAACAGGCCTTCTGAAACCCTAAGCTCACGAACACCTGCCATCCTCGCTCCCTATTTCAATTTATTATAATAATTCTAGTTTAATTATTTTAATTTAGATTATTTTTGCTTTAATTATTCCAATTGTTTTACTTATCTGATTAATTGTAAGTTTATTTATATAATGCGATGAAATTTTATTTAGGAATTTAGACTTCTGTGATCCATAACATTGTATAGATAATCTTTGGCAAAATCACATAACCAATCTTTTGTCGACGCGTTTCGAACCAACCAGTGTGGTTCATCGTCAGGACAAGTTGACGAACCAATCCAGATTAGCTGATTAAATAGAGTGTGCAGAGACTCCAACGCTATATTGCCAACGACTAATTTGACCTAATGATCTTGGTCAAACCACTAATTTAACTATTAACATTTCTATAAATAGCTAAAACAGTTAAATTTGTTAATTATATCTAAGATTAAAATCATTTAATAATATGAGTATTGAATAATATCCATGTTTATTATTTAAATATAATGGTCATATTAGATGATCTATAATAATTATTATTCTAATATTATTTAAGTATAAATAAATGTTACTCTTAGAATTTAGTTATCTTAGGTAAAAATATACAATTTTATTATTTATTATTTACATATAATGGTCCATTTGAAAATAATAATATATGTTTATTAATATATAGCTGTAATTCAAACCTATATAATAGCTAAAAACACGTAATTATAAATATATAAATAGCTGTAATTCAACCTCTAAATAGCTAAAACAGGTAAATTTGTTAATTATATCTAAGATTAAAATCATTGAATAATATAATATCCATGTTTATTATTTAAGTAAATAATCTATAAATTATTATTCTAATATTATTTAAATATAAATAAATGTTACTCTTAGAATCTAGTTATCTTCGGTAAAAATATACCATTTAATTATTTATTATTTAAATATAATGGTCCATTCGAAAAATAATAATCTATGTTTATTAATAAATCCATATTTATTTTAATAATTCATAATCCCAATATTATTAAAAACAAACGAATAGAATTCTTATTAAAATATTATTATTATTAGAATAAAGTAATGTTCATGTTTATTAATACTAAATAACTAATATTATTGTTATATCATATATATATTTATTATACTACTATCTAATTCTCTTTTAAACCTAATGGTCATTTCGTAAACTAGGTCTCCTTTAATATTTAAATTACCGATTTATATTTATTAAATACTCAATATATACTCAATAATCTGTTATTGCATTATTAAAGTTAATTATGTCATTAGGTAAATATAATATTACTTATAAGGTTTAAAAGGGTTTTTTAGACATTAGTAAAGGAAGCATATTTAATCAAAATAATGGAACCAAAAAATCTAATCTAATATATCCAATATTATCATAAACGGGACAAGGTTAATACCCTGAAACTAGGACTAATCCGCCAAACAAAACTTAAGGAGGGGAAGACGGAAACACAAGGGGAATGAGGAGGCTAGGAAGACAAGGCTGGGACCCAGCAGCTGCTAATCTTCCAGCCATCATCCCTATTAAGATTATTCGGCCTTTTTTCAATCTCCAGGGCCTCTCTAAATTTGCTATGGTGAAACTGCGCAACTTTGGCAATGACTTGAGCCTCTTCTATACATACATGATGCATAGTCTTCCCTGCATGTTCAGCCAGGGCTAAGGACTTGGTCCTACCATGTCTCAAGTCAGCCGAATGCTCACTAATCCGTTGATTGATAGAGCGACCAGTCTCACCAATATAAGGGGTCCCACAGGAACATGGAATGACATAGACGCCCTTCATGTCCTTAGGGTCAATCGGGTCTTTTACAGACCTGAGGGAGCCACGGATAGTGTTGAGAGGTCTAAAACTAGCGGGCACATCGTACTTCCTCAGAATTCTTGCAATCCTGTCCGTGGTTCCCTGGATGTAAGGAAGGTTCACACCCATGATATGATCTTTAGGACCTTCGGATTGAAGGCTCCTTCTTGGCCCTGAGGAAGGCTCTACGACCGAGGTGCCTATTGTAACCATTCTTCTCCAAGACATCTAGGAGATGAGCCTTCTCTGTTTCTAGGCTCTCATCATCCAAAATTCTAACAACACGGGTGGTGAGCGTGCTGAGAACCCCTAACTTCTGAGTGGGTAAATGATGCGAAGAAGCATGCAAGTATTGCTCAGTATGCGTCTTATTTCTAAACACCCGATGAGAAAAGGAACCATCCTCCTTCTTAGAGATGAGAACATCCAAGAACGGAAGACAACCATTATCTTCTTTTTCCATCGTGAATTTAATGGCGGCGGATTGGTTATTGAGGTGACTAAAGAAACGATCCAACTCGTCGGGACCATGGGACCAGACAACACCAGTGTCATCAACGAATCTTTTCCAAAGCTTTGGTAAAGACGAGAGGAGGCAAAGCCTTAGACTCAAAATCCTCCATGAAGAGATTAGCGACGACAGGGGACAAGGGGGAGCCCATGGCAACTCCGCAAGTCTGCTCATAGAATTCTCCCTCGAAGCTGAAAAAGGTAGAGGTGAGGCACAACTCAACCAACTTCGCCATATGAGGGTCAGTTAGTTTATTAATAACGCTCATGGCCTCATTGATAGGAATACAAGTATAAAGAGAGACCACGTGAAACTCACCAGAATGTCCTCGGGCTCAAGTTTAATTCTCAAGTTTATTTTTCGAATGGACCATTATATTAAATAATAAATAATTAAATGGTATATTTTTACCGAAGATAACTAGATTCTAAGAGTAACATTTATTTATATTTAAATAATATTAGAATAATAATATTTATAGATTATTATACTTAAATAATAAACATGGATATTATATTATTCAATGATTTTAATCTTAGATATAATTAACAAATTTACCTTTTTAGCTATTTAGAGGTTTGAATTACAACTATTATATATTTATAATTACCTGTTTTTAGCTATTATATAGGTTTGAATTACAGCTATATATTAATAAACATATATTATTATTTTCGAATGGACCATTATATGTAAATAATAAATAATAAAATGGTATATTTTTACCTAAGATAACTAAATTCTAAGAGTAACATTTATTTATACTTAAATAATATTAGAATAATAATAATTATAGATCATCTAATATGACCATTATATTTAAATAATAAACATGGATATTATTCAATACTCATATTATTAAATGATTTTAATCTTAGATATAATTAACAAATTTAACTGTTTTAGCTATTTATAGAAATGTTAATAGTTAAATTAGTGGTTTGACCAGGATCATTAGGTCAAATTAGCCGTTGGCAATATAGCCGTTGGAGTCTCTCACACTCTATTTAATCAGCTAATCCGGATTGGTTCGTCAACTTGTCCTGACGATGAACCACACTGGTTGGTTCGAAACGCGTCGACAAAAGATTGGTTATGTGATTTTGCCGAAGATTATCTATACGAAATTTTATTTATTTATAATTAGTTTTATTTTTTTTTAATTTTATTGTTTTAATTATTTTTCTTATTTTTATTTAACCTAAGAATCTAAAAATATTTTAATTGATATACTTAATTCATAAACTAGCTTAATTAATTGATTAATTAAGTTATAATTCTTATTGTTTTTATTTTTATTCAATCCTAAGTATATAATAAAATTAATTACTAATTAATTTAATTTTAATTGATTAATTAATTAATTTAGTTTTAATTCATAATTTCTTTTTTATTTTATTATTATTATTTCTATTTTTTCGGTGTTAATTTTATTTAACCCTAATTGTCTAATCGATAAGTAAATCAATTAATCAATTAATTTATAATTTATAATTTTTTTTCTTCAAAAGCTAATTCTCGTTATTATTAATTAATTTTTAGTTTAATTAATTGACTAATTTTAATTAGAATTAATTTAATTTAATTTAATTAATTGAATTGATTAAAATAAATTAATTTATTAATTTTAATTAATTTAATTTAATTTAATAAATTTAATTTAATTAATCTAATTAAAATTAATTAATTAATTAATTTTATTAATTTTAAAAGCGTCTAATACTATGCTTCTAAAGGCTTGGAGGGGTTTATTTGTCTAATTAAGGGAAGCCAATTTCCACTAATCTCACTCCCATTGCCCTTGTTGAGGTTATGAGGAAATTTCATAATTTCGATGGCCTCTTTGATTTTTCTTTTTTGATAATTATCCTCTCTTGCAATTATTTTAGCGTCTTCTTAGCACACATGATGTTTTTTTTTGGATGAGTGTTCTGCAAGGGCTGATGTGCGGGATCTCTCCTTCTTTATATAAGCTTCGTGCTCTTTAAGTCTAATTTCAGAGACCGACCTGTTTCCCCAATATAACTCTTGCCACAAGAGCAATCAATATTGTACACACCCTTGAGTTTTTGACAATTGATGTTATCCTTTACTGACCTCATCATTTGCCTTATTGTTCCACATGTTGAATGATGTCGTTCATGATTTCAACATCATTTATGGTTTCAACATTCCTGTGAATTACAGATTCAACGCCACTTCCGCTTATGGTTTCACTGGTTTCAACATTAGTATTGTCAATACTGAGGTTGCTGTAACTTGATGAGTTTACCATATTAGCGCTGTCATTATTACAGGTCCTGTTCCTACGCTCCTTGCCATCGGTATTCTCACCGTGATTGTTGTAAACAATGCAAGAAACAGCGCAGGAGACCACGCTATCCCTTATGCGTTCTGGTGACACTGATACGATTCCTTTGGCATTATCATTTATGTTTCCACCGGTTTCAACATTAGTATTATCATTGTTGTAACTTGATGTGCTGGAAACAACGCAGTCCATCATGCGTTCTGGTGGCTTGTCGTTCATGATTTCAGCGTTTTCAACATTCTTTCCGGTCACGGTTTTAACCCCGCTATTGTATTTACTGCTGGAAACCATGCATGAACTGTTAGCGCTGTCATCCGCAGCATTTGTCTTGACCCTACGCTCTTTATCACCGATATTCCTCGTGTAATTACTACCACCATCCAACTTGGGATTACTGGAACCAACGCAGGAGATCACGTTGTCTATCAAGTTTTCCTTTGGTGAAATTTTTATTGCGCTACTTTTCATTGAAGCTAGATCGTTTCCCTCAGCTGATTCGCTGTCAACCTCAGCCCTTGGTTGTGAACCTGCGCCTTCTTCTAATTTGGACAGCTTCCTGGACTGTCTTTCCAGGGCAATTCTATCCTATGTGTGGGCCTTCAAGGCAGCCTTGGCATCAATTACTTTCCACAGATCGAAGCTAATTATCTTGGCTAGTTTTAGATGCGCGGAAAGGGTAGAGCGACTGAGCCTACCTAACGCAGCCCTGGTTCTCCTTATTTCATTTCGAATTAGGGCCAGACTTAATTTTTAAAATGATTTATTATTATATTGATTAAAGAGTCTATGTTTTACGTGAGCGAATGGAGGAATTATTTTCTTGTTTTTACATTGTTTCAGAAATTGTAGGTCGGAAACTCTCCTCTCAATTTTTATCCTTAAGATTTCGAGAAAATAGATCTCCTTCCATATATCCCCTCCATATAAGGAAGTTATGTTAGATTTCGAGCTTCTGTGGTAGTTTATGGAGTAGCGTGATTATCCACGGTATTGTCTTTATTTTGTCAACGTGTCGAACCCCAAAGGATCCATCATCAGGACTAAGATAGAATATGATGATAGTTCCTTGAGAGAAGAATATTTTGACCATAGTATAAATAAACCTAGATCTTGATTTATAAAGAAGCCGACCCTTATATATGAATTCTTTTTTATTTTTATTTTTATTTTCGATTTATTACAATAATTCTAGTTTAATTGTTTTTAATTTAGATTAATTTTGCTTTAATTATTCCAATTGTTTTACTTATCTGATTAATTGTAAGTTTATTTATATAATGTGATGAAATTTTATTTATTTATAATTAGTTTTTTTTAATTAAAATTAATTTTAATTTATTTATTACTTAATTACATGTATAATAGAGATTAGTTTTATTGTTTAATTTTTTTTTTAATTATTTTTCTTATTTTTATTTAACTTAAGAATCTAAAAATATTTTAAATTAGAGGGTGGCTAGTAAAAATATTTAAATTAAGGTAAAGTTTTTTGAATTTACAATAAAATTTATAGAGCTTACCGTTTTGTTTCATTGCATAATTTTATTATAACACTAAACTTATGATAATTTATTTTGCTGCTAGAACATACAATTTTAGTGAAGCAGAGTGAGGTTTGAGACAGTTTAGTGTAGGCGGCCAGTGTGTTCTAGTTGAAGCTAATTTCTGGTTGAGGTTAATTGGAATATATGTGTTCCCTCAATTGTGTTACCTTCCGTTACATTACTCTAGGTAAATTTTGGTTACAATACTCACACCTATTTCAAAACGGGGAGGGCGAAGTCCCCTGAAGAAGCTATATTAGGCCCGATAATCAATATACAATATGTACAAGTATTACATCACATAAATCAACATATGCTGCCACGGCAACGCTACAACAGGGCTCGAACGCGGACCAGGTGCGAAAAAACCGGCATCCCCGGCTGCGTGACCATGCACTCAAGTGCACAATACTCAAACCTATATTACAGTGTTAAACATTTGTTCACAATTTTAAAAATATTTGTATTAAATTATCATTTTATAATATTTTTTACAATTCTCACACCCATGTAAAATCAAATCACAATATTAACTTCCATGATGTTTTAGTTCATCAAAACCATCTTAATTAAGATATCAAACACTTTTTTTAAGATATCAATATCTTAAAAAGTAAATATAAAATTAATATTAATATTTTAGAAATAAAAATAAAATAAAAATGAGAAGAAATCGAATGAAAGTAGATAAAATAAAGTGACTAATTAACAGATTTTTTAATTCTATCAAACTGTCTTAATTAAAATATCAAACACTATTTTTAAGATATCAATATCTTAAAAGTAAACATAAAATTAAGATTAATATTTTAAAAATAAAAATAAGAATAAGAAGAAATGAAATGAAAGTAGACAATATAAAGTGACTAATTAGCAAAGTGATATTTAGTGTTTTGTGGCAGAGATTCTTTAAGATAAATTTATATGCTATCATATGAAAAGCGTTTAGGATTTGCATTGTATATGGTGGCAATCAACGAAAAATCAAGCATCTATAACATTCACGCTTTTGTATTTTCCGGCATCAATTAAGAAATGAAGCATCTATAACATTCACGTTTTTGTATTTTCATAGTTGGCATTGTATTTCTTACTACTAATTAAAACACATTTATACAAACAATTGCAGTTGTTAAAATATCAATTTCTGCATTTATTAGCCCTACGTTCTACTTGCTTACATCTTACATCCTCTACATGTTCTATAGCCCACCTCATTCACCATTTTTGACAGTCATTCGAGACAAAACTCATTCAACAAATACTTTTTTTTTAGCCCAAAATGGTTTGTGAAATTTATAATTTTTTATTAGCCCAAATACTTATTAGTCCCCCAAAAAAATGGTTTGTGCAATTTTTGTAAGGGTCCATGAGCTTCCTAACTAATTATTTAATTCTTTTCACTCTTAGTTTTGTAATTTAATTGGAAAAATTATTAACAGTCTACAACAATTAGATTAGAGAACAAAGAGTGTGAAGAGTTAAATTAAGAAGTTCACATACTATATATATATATATAATTAAAAAATACTTAATTCTTTTTTTATTTTTCGTTGAATTTTAATTTTAGATATTAAAAAATATTTTAAAGAAAAATAAACGATTAAACTCTCTCTAATCTAATAAATTAAATTTATAAACAAAACAAATGATTAAAAAATAATAGTCATTAGGTAAGGTCTACGCAACAGGGACTTCCTAGTTAGTCCTTTGCACTCCGTTGTCGTGTAATTTTTCACCATCACCTTTAGAGTATTTGATGTTCCTTCATAGCTAGTTCTTTGCACTCTCTCATCGTGTAAATTTTAACCATCGCCTTCAAAGTCTTCGTGTAATTTTTCACCATTGCCTTTAGAGTATTTGATGTCCCTTCCTAGCTAGTCCTATGCACTCTTTCATCGTGTAAATTTTCACCATTGCCTTCAGAGTATTTGATGTTGAAGATGCTAGTTCACACTACACCATCTTGTTAAATAATTTTCCATAATATATCCAACAATAATGAGTTTAATACTTCTTATGTTAATGCAATTTCTTTATACCATCAACAATCTATTTAATATTTCATATACTAACATGCATATCTCAAATTAAAAAAACCCAGCCTTTAAATCAAAGGAGGTATATTCCAAATGATTGTGCTGCATCCACTTCTATCAAATTTCCAATGTATGTGAACATTGCTATAGAGAGCGTAGGGAGAGAACATTCTCGTGACACTAAAATTATTAGAATGGATGTGGAAAATATTAGTAGAACACTCTCCACCATTAAGCTCTCAACTGTGAGAATCACCATGAGCATCTCTCTTTCAATCGATTGAATCATTATGTATTAATGGATGAACTTGTGCTGGTTAGCCATTACAACTTTTATGCATTAATGGTGTTGATATCAGAGAAGAACAACAGAGGATAAAACTAATCACGAACACAATAGGAGATAACAGGAATAGACATAATTCATTAAGGAGAGAAAAAAATACAATGGAAAACCACATATTTATATTGCACACATGCCTTGGCCTTGACTTGCATTATAAGGCTCACACAAATACAAATTTATAGAAGAGAAAAAAGATTGATAAGAATTAGCAACAGGTGAAATTCATTTGGCCAGTGTGGTAGGTTCGGCTGGAGACAACATTGGTCGTGGACAATGATATCTTTCAGCGTGGGCGACGGTTAGTGACAACTGAAGACGATAGAGTGTCGGCGCCTACGTTGGAGCAATATATGTCGGGTTCATAATTTGGCTTCATGTTTAACATTCTCCCACTTGAAGCTGAATGTTGAACCAGATGTATACTGCTTTAACGTTGGCACTGACACTCCAGCTATCCCCAGTCATCACCAACCGCTACCCATGCCGAAGGATATCATCGTCGATGATTGTTGTCATCTATAGCCGAACCTACCACACTGGCCACATGAATTTCACATGTATCTAATTCTTATCAGCTTTATTCTCTTCTATAAATTTGTATTTCCTTGAGCCTTAGAATGTAAGCCAAGGCAAAGGCCTGTGTGCAATAGAATTTTTTGGTTCTCCATTATAGTTTTTGCTCTCCTTAATGAATTATGTCTATTCCTGTTATCTCCCGCTATGTCTGTGATTAGTTTTATTCTTTGTTGTGCTTCTCTAATCTCAACAACTGGTATCAACACTGACCTATTTCAACAATATATCTTGGCCATCCTTCATCTTGATCTCAACATCTCCCATTTCAAAATTACTATTCCCCAAATACACTCTACCATAATCACTAGGATTATATACACCAAAATTATCTTTGCATGGGGTTATATGGTGAGTTTCCCTGAAGTCAAGGATCTAATCAAAGCTACTGCTAAATTTATATACACATGCATCCTCTTCTAAAACGGTAAACAACACATCACCATTTGTGACTACAATAATAGTCTCACCTTTGTTTGTGATGTATGACTTGTGATTTATATTAGCGAGTCTCTGATCATTTTGTCCTTTCTTCCAAACTTGACATTCTTTTTTTATGTGCCCGGGTTTGCCATAACGAAAGTAGAAGATCTTTCCCTTCCTTGATTTCAATCAGCCTCTCGATCGTGATCGCCTTTGTTAGCCTCGATCAATTCTCCTATGACGCTCAACCACAATTAGAGATTCTCCTCCCTGGTTTTCCGTAATTGATTTGTGTCGAAGCTCCTCATTCATTAAATTGTTTCTAACATCATCAAACTTTAGGGTCCCTGGAGGTGCTGAAGTGCTCATAGCTACAATTAAATTTTCCCCGATGTCTAGCATATAACACATTAAAAAAATGACTCTAATTTCATCATCTAGTATGATTTTAACAGAGGCAAGCTCACTAGTAATAATATTTCATTCATTCAAGTGCTTTGCAACTAAAGCACCCTCCTTCATCTTGAGATTGTAAAGCTTCTTCATCAAGAACACTATATTTGATGCAACGTTCTTCTCATATAGATCATGGAGCTTCTTCCATAATCGTTTTGTCGTCTTTTCTCCAGACACATTAAAATACACATTCTTTGTTAGATATTGACAGCTTGTCACAATCACCTTTCTATCTAGCTTATTCTATTCCTCATGTGTCATCGATGAGGATTTCTTTATTACACAATCAATCGAGAAATACTGATCCTTCAAAATTAGTATATCCTCCATCTATGATTTCCATATAACAAAATTAGCGTCACTCAACTTCTCTATGTCAATCACTGTTATTTCTATTCTCAATAAATTTCACACCCACAAAAAGAAAAACACTACTTTTTAATTATTACTCCAATTTAAAATAAAAAATCAAAATTAATCTAATTTATAATTTGACTTTTTACTTCTTCCCAAATAAAAATATTAGCCTTTTTAATGTTCTTTAAAAATCCAAACATATAAGTTTCGGCATATGTTTTAACATAAACCTAATTAAAAACATATATAACTATATATACTTTTCACCATAATAAAACACTCCAAACATATATGTTTCAACATATGTTTCTATATAAATGTTTACCCATAATAAAACACTCCAACGATTATCTTCCCCCCCCCCCCCCCCCCCCCCCCCCCCCCCCCCACACACACACACACACATATATATATATATATTTCAATATAATTAAAAAAACATATATAACTATATATGTTTCACCCTATTTTCACTTGTTACGTACTATCTTTCTTATGGCACCGCGTCCTCCCGAAGCGACCGTGGTGGCACACAGGAGCGATGTTTGTTTTTAGGTTGTTTATTTTATGGCATTATTACATATGGGGTTTTAAGATAATTTTAGAGTCAATTGTCTTAACTTGTGACAAAAAAAAACTTGCGTATTGTTTTAAATATTGTTTTTAAAGCATGTGTCTCAAAATTATTGTCTTTAAAAATTGTCTCTATAAGGACAATATAAAACTTATATTATTATTGTCTCTATAAAGACAAACATTATTCTCTTAAGAGACAATTTCATTTGTCTTGGTAGAGACTTTTTCATTTTTGTCTCTTTAAAAACAAGTACATTTTTGTCTCTTCAAAGACAATAGCTAAGATTAAAACATATTGTCTCTATAAAGACTATATGTCCATAATTCCAACTATTGTATCACTAGAAACAATATGAAATAATATTTTAAATAAATAAAAAAAAAAAAAATCATTTATAATTTTATTTTAAGGTGGTTTCAACATTTAAAGTTCCCAAATAGTGATTTTAATTACCATAAATTTCTCTTCTTTATGGACAAAAAAAGAATAAATTCCATTTTTTTTAAGGCTAGCAGCAACATCATTTTAAATCTAAATGAAAAAACAATTTCCAAAACTTAAAAATTCTAGAAAGCAACCTTGAAAATAATAAAACAACACACTTATACTTGTTGAAAATGCATTCATGTCATTGAATTTGAACATGAAAGATCCTTAGTTAGAACTTCATTTGATGACATATTATGAGGCAAAAGAAAAATGTTCAAGATTTCTCCATCCTACAAGAGAGTTTACTCTGACATATAAATCCAAAAGCTTGAATCACATTAAATGGTGGAAAATTTAATTCATACCCTTGTATAATTGGAAATAGCTTCCTTGATAACAAAAAATTGTAAGAATGTATATAATTTGAATCTACAATCGATTGGCAACTCTGTGTGAAGATTTTACAAAAGATGGGACATTTATAAATGCTCTGACAACATGATATAGGCCAATTCTCAATCTATTGGTGACCTACAAATTTATCTCCTCCATTACTGGCTTCCACAATTTGACAGTTGCTGATGTGATATTTATTTAACATCCTCCAATCTATGTAAACCTGCTCACCACCATAAATGCACCTAGTTGCTATTAAGCAATATTGTAGGGAAGTTTTGGGCTCTCCAATTGAGGAAGAGGTAATGGACTATTCTGATCGATGTAGATGTAGACTACTGCTCTAAAACAAAAGAAAAACCAGCCAAAAACTATAAATTCACATTTCTTTAATTTCTTATCATCCCTTAAAGCCTAATAGATTGTAGTGTAGAGTTTAATTACAATTCCGCTAGTTATTATCATTGGAGAAGCATTATATTAATCCAATCAGTCACATAAATTTACAAGCAGTAGCTTCATTGCCTAATGGACATATGGTGCAAAGTGCATATCGAAAAAGAATCCTAACAACCAATAATTCATATCCTTACAAACAATTGTGGAAGTTGTTAAAATATCAATTTCTGCATTTATTAGCCCTATGTTCTACTTGCTTAGATCCTCTACATATTCTATAGCCCACCTCCAAGTCAAACTCATTCAGCATTTTTGACTCTCATTCGAGAAAAAACTCATTCACCAAATACTTTTTTTAGCCCAAAATGGTTTGTTAAATTTATATTTTTTATTATCCCAAATACTTATTAGCCCCACAAAAAAATGGTTTTTGCAATTTTTTAAAGGTCCATGAGATTTCTAACTAATTATTTAATTCTTTTCACTCGTAGTTTTGTAATTTAATTGGAAAAATTATTAACAGAGTCTACAACAATTAGATTAGAGAACAAAGAGTGTGAAGAGTTAAATTAAGAAGTTCACATTCAATATATATATAATATATATATATATATATATATATATATATATATAATATATATATATATATATATTTAAAAAAATACTTAATTCTTTTTTATTTTTCTTTGAATTTTAAATTTAGATATTAAAAAATATTTTTAAGAATAATAAACGATTAAAATCTCTCTAATCTAATAAATTAAATTTATAAACAAAAAAAATGATTAAAAAAATAATAGTCATTAGGTAAGGTCTACGCAACACGGACTTCCTAGTTAGTCTTTTGCACTCGTTGTTGTGTAATTTTTCACCATCGCCTTTAGAGTATTTGATGTTCCTTCCTATCTAGTTCTTTGCACTCTCTCATCGTGTAAATTTTAACTATCGCCTTCAGATTCTTCGTGTAAGTTTTCACCATTGCCTTCAAAGTATTTGATGTCCCTTCCTAGCTAGTCCTTTGCACTCTTTTGTCATGTAATTTTTCACCATCGCCTTCAGAGTATTTGATGTTGAAGATGCTAGTTCACACTACACCATCTTGTTAAATAATTTTCCACAATATCTCCAACAATAATGAGTTTAGTACTTCTTATGTTAATGCAATTTCTTTATACCATCAACAATCTATTTAATATTTCATATACTAACATGCATATATCTCAAACTAAAAAAACCCAGCCTTTAAATCAAAAGAGGTATATTCCAAATGCTTGTGCTGCATCCACTTCTATCAAATTTCCAATGTATGTGGATTGTTATAGAGAGCGTAGGGAGAGAACATTATCGCGACACTAAAGGTATTAGAATGGATGTGGAAAATATTAATAGTACACTCTCCACCATTAAGCTCGCAACCGTGAGAATCACCATGCGCATCTCCCTTTCAATCGATTGAATCATTATGTATTAATGGATGAACTTGTGTTGGTTAGCCATTACAACTTTTATGCATTAATGGTGTTGATATCAGAGAAGCACAACGGAGGATAAAACTAATCACGGACACAACAGGAGATAACAGGAATAGACGTAATTCATTAAGGAGAGAAAAAAATACAATGGACAACCACATATTTATATTGCACACATGCCTTGGCCTTGACTTTCATTATAAGGCTCACACAAATACAAATTTATAGAAGAGAAAAAAACTGATAAGAATTAGCAACATGTGAAATCATGTGGCTAGTGTGGTAGGTTCGGTTGTAGACAACATTGGTCGTGGACAATGATATATTTCGGTGTGGGCGGCGGTTAGTGAAATTTACTAGCCACCCTCGGCTAGTAAATTTAAGCTTGTATGTCACCCATACAACATGAGGATGTCAACTCAAGGTGACATGGTATTCGCGAAGAGTGGGGTGATAATCATGAGGAGAGGGGAAATGATTGCAAGGAGTGGGGACAACAATCCCAAAAAGGAAACTTGTGTATATTCCATGTCACCAAAGTGCCCTGAGACTTTTCCACAAAGAGAATATTATGTACTGGGCCTGACTTCATTTGAACATTCGCTCATTTAAAAAAAAAAAAGTTAGAGGAAGGATGAGCTATTGTTATTAAACCACCTAGGGTGTCGTCAAGAAGTTTTGAACCCTATCTGCATGTGCTATAGGAAGGGTTAAGATACTACAGGAGTGCCTAGAAGGAGCTACAGGAGGATTTGAAGGGTGAAGGGCAATCATAGTGACCCGAAATTGTCTCCAAACCGTCATGCATACATAGATCTATTTTGAGAAGAAGTGGCATCCTCCTTCCTTATTTTCCATCCACTTGCATTTGAATTATGCCTAAAATTGATAGTCTGTAGTAGAAAATTGAGTTGTAGGACGTATTTTTGGAAATTTTTGTGGGTAGAAGCAAAGAAAATGAGTTTGTTTGATATCAATTCTAGCATCATTCTCCCTCACTGATAAAAAAGAGTTTAACATTATTTCAAAAATTGAGAGTGCTTTTAATTTTTATTTTTGAATTCCATAACTAAGTAACACGAAGGAGGGGTAATAGAATAAATGGGGGAGGATTTAATAGAATAGAACCCACATACACCAAGAGGATTCACGAACAACCCCCTATAGTGAACATATTTACAAAACATCGATCGTTGGGTTTATTTGAATTGTTAAAAGGATATGATGACAATATCACACATGAATTTTCCACGGCACTGCATCCTCAAGGGGAAGATAGTGCCACTACTATTGTTAGAGGATTGGTCATCTCCTTAAGTCCTCAAACCATAAGTAGAGTGAACACCTTACCCTTGGGTGTTTGATGGAGGAAAGATGAGAAGGCAGTAAGTGTGACAACCAAGAAGAACTTCTTCATTTAGAAAGAGAAGCCCATAGAAGATAATAATGGAGTAAGAAGAGAAAGCCTACCATACCCTTGGGATGAGGTGGCTTATCACATCCTCAAATATATTATATATATATATATATATATATATATATATATATATATATATATATATATATATATATATATATATATATATATATATATATATATATATATTATGGGAGATTGAGTGCGTTATATGCCTATTATTTTAGGTTACCTCAAATATATATATACATATATATATAGTATGGAGGGAGATTGAGTGCGTTATATGCCTATTATTTTAGGTTACCTCATGATTTAAGATTCATAGTGAAATTAGTGTTCCCCATTTCCTCCTACACTCAATCATTGAAATGAGCCAGAAGGTTAGGGAAGGAAAGCATCAACACTTATCCCACCATGGCCTCATGGCCTCATCAAGTTAATTGTAATGGATTCTTTGAGCCACTTAAGGAACCCTATCCTTTGGACTGATTTTGTGGACATGGACAAGGATTTATTCATTTAAAACCAATCCATCACACTTGGAGAAACACCAACCTCTAGCACTAGAGGTAGGGGAGGAAAAAAGAAGAATAGGTGGGCATAACAAAGGAGGAAGAAGAAACAAGAACAAAAGTAGAAGAAGTATAGATTAAGGAGGAAGAATAAATGGGAAAAAAAGTAGAAGAAGTATATATTAAGGAAGAAGAAGAAGGGAAACACGTAGAATAAAAAGGAAACCCTGAGAAGACTTCTAAATCCAAAGGAAAAGATAAGTAAGGACATCAAAAAAGTCTTTCTCCAAGGAATTCAGAGCAAGAAGTGGTTGCCACATTGGCCACATTGAGCACTCTTGTCAAGCCCAAAAGGAGGCAACTGAGGCAAGGTCCCATATATTTTAAAAAGGAAAGGCACCAGGATCAAGAAGTGGAAACCATAGCCTCCTTCATAGGTCCTTATCACTATTGAGGAGTCACCCAATAAAAAGGGAGAAGTGGGGCCTAGTGAAGGAAAATTTGAGGAGATTACCTCTCCTAAGGGGAAAATAAAACCACGTGTGACATATGAGAGAAGGGCCACCACTAGGGAAGTGACCTTCAAGAAAATCAAGACACAAGTTTCCCTTAAGCAAACAGAAAAAGAGGAGATACAAGAGAAACAAGGGTAACTACAGGAGAAACATAGAATGTTATAAGAGTAGAAAAATAATCTACAGGGAGGAGAGAACACCTTAAAAGCAGATTAAAAATACCTCCAAGATCTTCAAGAACCTAATCCACAAACCAACTTAGGGTGATATTACAAATTTATTGTGGGAGGAAGGACCATACCTGAAATGTTTGATATGCCACTCCTCGATGAGTTGGAAATAGAGAGAGGAAAAACAAATAGGTGGATGAAAATTTCCAAATCTAAGAATGTAGAAGACGTGGGCCTCGTGGAGGAGAAAGTCACTGAAATGGGAAAGGAATTGAGTGATTCAAAATAAGAGAGCCAATTATGAGGGAGCAGCTACAAAAAGAAAAGGGAAGGTTGAGAGAGAAACTAGAGAAAGATACACAAATTGCCATTATGGCAAGTCTCTTTATGGAATCCATACAGTGCAGGAAGCCATAAAAATCCTATTCTCTTTTCCTTAATAAACAATGGTTGCAATTCAAAATTAAGATACTAGCACAATATGGATCTTTTCCTTTTCAAGACTACAGGAAGTTTATTGAGTTTTGCAAACAAGATAGTATGGAAGATAGGGAAAAGGTAGTTGAATTCTATATGCACAATTTCATTCTAACATATCTAAATTTATGGGATCCCAATTCAAGATTGGGAGACATGCAACTAATGGCATTAGAATCTTGGTTGACTCATGAAGAGGAAAGGGTTGAGGAAGTGAAAAAGGTAATAAGAAAGAAGAAAAGGAACCCTTGTATATCAAAATAGAGCTAGTAAACCCTAAAGTTGTCATCAACAATCATAATCTTATTTCCTTTGATCTTGTTTTAGCACATAGATACATAGCAACACAAGAGAAATCCATTCTAATTTTTTGAGGACACTTTTATTATGTCAGGAAAAGAGAATCTACAAGCTTGTCAGAGAAGGATGGCATGCTTTACCCCATAGTCTACAAATCAAAGAGTATAACTCTCCTGAAAGGCTAATGAATGCCTTGGAAAGAACCCCAATGTACAAAATAATCATGCAAATAATGAAAATCAAATGGATACGAATCAAACTTAGTTCACCGTTTTTGTTGGGCTTATAAGAAGAATCGAAACAAGTAGAGGAACAAAAGGTATGGACAAAGATAGAGACAAATGCAAGTTTTTATCCATAGGAGGGCACACCAACTAAGGTGCCTTGGAATGATAGATAAGCCACTAACTCCATGAATGAGCTCCATGTGGATGATTAAGTTTCTCAGAGGATGAGAAACACCTTCAGTGGGGGGTGATGATGAGTCTCATCAATAAGTATATCTTTAAGTTCATTACACTATCCTCCAACATTAAAACTATCATTTTCTCACATTTATTCACATTTTTTGTTATAATATGCTTAGTGCGAAGTGTAAAAGCTGTTTGTCATAGTATGTCACCTGATGTGATTAAATTCTAGGAAAAGAAGGATTTTTTAGGAATTTACTATGTAGGGGCTTGATGAAGATAATCATGAGGGACTCTAAGGACGTTTTTCCACCTCCTTAACTATCTAACTTGGCTTGAGATCACCAAATCCTCACTCACAAGCTCGAATTCACTGACAGTTGAGTAACTCCAAGTGCATGAGAAGCTCAAGGAGGACAAGATCCACAATTTTCGAGATCAAGGAGGAAATCACTCCTATTTTCAAGGGAGATGCTATTAGCTACATGTTGTAGTGGCTACAACCACCCTCCAAAATTTTGCCTTAGTCTCGTTTTGGAGCCTCCCTTCCAACCTTCACAGTAGCTTGCCTTGCTGCATCAAGTTCACAAGCTTCAATGTCTTTCTTGCACAAAGGCAGCCTATTGATCACATCTTGATCCATTCCCCTCACGAGTTGTTCACCCGAACTTGGTCTAGCTATAAACTAAGTAGCTTCCCCTTGAAAATTGTGCATTTTTGGAGGACAACCATCCTTCCCTCCAAAAATTGCGCAATCCTATCTGGCAGCCTGCTAGGGTCTAGGATTGTGCAATCCTACCTGCCAACACTCCTAGCAGGATTTGCGTAAATTTCCCTAGCAAGGCTGCTCAACCCGTAATTTGTGCAAATCTAGGCAACAACTAGCTGCTCTGCCCAGAAATGCACAAATATCCTAGGCAGCCATCCCAGCTCCCAATCAGTTATGCGCATTTTTCTCCAGCAGTCAAGCAGTCTCTTGCATGTGCAGCTGAGTTGACCGGTTCCCTCTAGGACTGAACAAAACAGACTTGCAAGCATGGGTTGCTTCTCCCAAGGTAGCATGCAAAGGCATCCCTTGTTTCAGGGATCTATGTTTAGCGGTCAGAGGTTACATGCAAGGAGCAATTCTGAAACCTCCCACCAAGTGTCACATCCCCTAGATTCGTGGCATGCGCATCACAACCTCAATGTTTTCAAAACTCATTAATCGGATGGTGTAGATCTCATTCCTCACTTCAACCTTGTAGCTTTGACATCCCATATCACATCTAGGAGCAGTCGATACATTCAGCTCAGTTGGTTTGGGGTAAGCCTGCTTCCCATGCCTTGTGTTGCATTTCTGTCACTTTTTGTATTTTCGCTTGTGGGAATATTGTTATTGAATGCTTGTTGTCGTTTACATATATAATAGCTTGTCCTAGCTATGTTTCGGTTTTCGTTGCTATCTAACTATTGTCACATGCTTGAAACTATTTTGCACAGACGTTCACCCAATCGATGAACTGCCTCACCCACATGCATGATGATCTATTTGCTTAATCTTTCACTCATGTTTTACATACACTGTTAATCACTTCTACTATCACTTAGTGTCGCCATGCATTCACTGACATACTTGCTTTCGGTTGCCCATCGGCGCGTCGGGCCAACCTTGGCCTGGGCTCTGCCTTCACCAAGGCTACATTACGCAGTCTAGGAAAGGAAGTCTCGCCTTCCCCTCAAGATTTGCGCAATCCTACCCATAATTGACCTCCAATAATTTTTGGCACATTTCTAGAGGACAGTGGTTCCTTGGCCCAAGAAATTGCGCAAATCATCCCTAGGCTAGCAGTCCTTCCCAGTTGGAATTGTGCATTGTACAATCCCAACAATGAGCAGCCAGAATGAATTATGCATTGCGTAGTTCCAGCAGTCATCCAATCTCCCAACAACCCAGACTGTGCCTTGTGCAGTCTTGGCAATCGGTCTCCTGACCTCCCGGTCAAAATTGCACAACCTTCATGACCATGCACCCAGGGATGTTGCAAACCTATTCTCATGTTCATTTTGGTTTTCGACTGAAAAATTGCTTGCCATGAGTGTTTCCATGTCTCTAGGTATCCTAGGTGTTCATCTGACTCTCAGTAGTACAGGTACAATGGTTTCCAGGAGAGTAGAGATGAATACACCATTCATAGCACACTTGGGGATGCAGTTGATCAAGTGTCCATGACTTACCTACCCACAAAGACATCAACTTGTTTGTAGACAAGGACATCAAGATATGACAACAACAACATCATAGCGAGAAACATCATGAACAGCAGCAAAGACAACATACCAAATGCAACAAATGCAAGAGGAGGGTTGTTGAGAACACGGAGGCAGAACAAGGTTGCAAGCTCAAGTAGGTCCATTGATGAAGAAAGAAAATTTGGAGACTCTGGCTATGAATTGATGGCACGACATGAAGATTGCCCGAAGGCAGAAGATGGAAAAAAGAAGGAGTTGCATGTGCTAAAGCAACAACTTAGGAAGAACATGAAGCTGCACAGAAAGACAAATGAGTTGCAGCAGAAACAGGAACAAAAGTGAGTGAAACATGCACTCAAGGATGAAAATGCACCTGTACAAGTTAAAGATCCATCCCAGCAGCTGACATGGAGAAGACATGGTGAACATTGTTATTGATCACATGCAAGGGATTTAGAATCATGCATGTCATTGAGCGCACACATGCAATCCAACCCATTCAACACACTCACCCAGGTGAAGACAAGAAGCAATTACATCTGGAGCTGAACATGTACTTCGGCAAGTTGATGTGCATGACCACCAGCACACACTTGAAGATCAACATGAACACTATGCATCAGTGTGTTGTTAGTTCAACGCACCCAAGAAGACCATGCACATGTTAGCAGATGAGTTGGATGAAGGCACCGAACCAATGCGCCGGTTGCAACGGAGGTAAGAGTTCGCTTCAGAAAGAAGTCCCCATGAGGTGCATGCACACCATCACAGATGACCAAGCTTGGCATCAGCTCATCACCTTCACCATCACAAGAATGTCAAAGAGTTAGTCTCACCACAGTAGACCGAGTTTTAGTGATGTCTTGCTTGGCTTACTCAAGCCTTGTTGTCTCACATGAGTACATGTGCATTGTAACATTGAGTCATGTCAAGTGTAAGTCAAGTGTCCATAGTTGGACGTAATAGTGATAGAGTAGGTGAAGAGTCACGAGGGTAGTTGAACTATCACAAAGGGGAATGTCAAGGGTCACCCCACCCTTTGCTATAAATAGTCCCTCATAACTCATTGTAAGGGATTTTGGTCAGTCAAGCTTCTACTAAGACTATCTTGAAGAAGGCTTGGACAGTATTGTAACCCGCCTTGGCTTCTCCACTGATGGAGCTAGTACATCTCTTTAGAGGAGGAGGCGGATGTGGCTGTAACATTACACTATTGGGGCCAGCAGATTTACATGGATGTATTGTATGATTGTGACTCACACTTCTTTATATAATAAGAGCCAACACATTTTCATGCATATGTTGTTATTGTAGCTGGACTTCTCCTATTGATTTAATGATATATGTTGTTTAACTTACGTACTTTTGTATGACCTGATTCACAAGCAATTATATTAATCTTGTTTTTCATGTGTTGCATATGTTGTTAATGTTGTCATCGTTCGTGTCGACTGCTATGTTGGACATCAGATAGACCTTTCACTTGAACCTTGCTATAACAACCATCACACTTGTCTCAGAATGATCCGTGAGTGCTATATGTGTTATCTTACCTTGTATGATGTGACTTCCGGATCCAAGTGGACTAATCCGCCAGAAGTTGTGCATGTCCTTTGTGTTGTGTGTTCCTAGTTGAGTTGGGATTGATCCCTTTCAACTTGGAACTCACCTTTACCACCTTCCCCTTTTCTAAGTGTTGGAACCTCTCATACACCTTCCTTGACTCACTACATCAGTCACACCCTTGTGGTTGACACAGTTATCCTACTTGCCTCTGTGCGACATTAGGGTCAAGGCATTACCTTACGACCCACTACTAGGACTCCTACACCAAACAATCTAAGGTCTAATTGGGACTTCTTACCGGGGAGATCCCCTTGACATGTTGGCAGGTCCAACACCGTCAACAATACCCTTTTGTATAAATAAATGAGATGAAAGGCTCATTAGGATTCAAATTTTTTATTCGTCTAGGAGTAGATATTAAGTCGTGGCTTGACATTTCCATTGTTAAATTTCACATGATGTACGAGACTACTATTTTCTAATAATGAGAATTTGGTTATTAAGTTGCATCTGAGCTAGTGTTAGAAGGTTGAAACCCTTGGGTTTGGACCCAAACTAGAGGCTTTTGTCCCTCTTTTGTATTTGTGTCTTATTCTTATTTAAATCATTTCATGTCTTTCTTTCATTGTAGTAGATGTTAAGCTATAAAAACCTGTGATTGTAGGCTTCCTTATCACCTCTCTTGTGGGAGAATGGTTGGAAAGATTTAGCATCTCAGTCCAAAAACATTTGGTTTATGGTTTATTGCAAACAAATAAATGCTAGTTGTCCTTCCTCATATTTACTTTCTTCTGCTTAAGAGTTAGTTCAGTGATCAGAATAGTGTTGTGGCATAGAATAAATGTTATTCATATTCAACTCATATTTTCCATCATAGTTTATATCACTATGTTAATGATCATTTGATGAATACATGTGCCTAGTTGTAGGGTTGTGTTGATATGAATGGGAGAGAAACTCTTTCACATCCACTTGGACTTCTCCATATTCTCCTTCCACCCTTCAATTCTGCTCCCAAAATTATATTTCCACTGTCAATTTGTTTAGACAATTAAGGACACCACGAGCATTCATCTTGGTGCAAGACAAAACTTTGAGAGGTGTTAGGCTTAGCTATGAGGCTTCACCAACCTTCCTTCACTCCATCCTACCTTCATCCACGTCTTCATGCCTTCAATACACCATCTCCACCCTAAAAAGGCTCTCAGAACCCCTCTTGTAGCAATAGAGGTCCTCTAGTAGCAATACAGGATTTCCTTTAGTAGCACCTGTACCCGACCTGTAGCACCACTTTCCTCCACCTGTTATGCTACCCACTTCAATATTAACTCAGTGAAGTGTTGAAGGCTAAAAAATCGCTGCAACAACATGGGGGAAAACCACTCGGTCGAGGACTTGAATACCATCCCTTATCCGTTTGGAATAGTGGCTCTGACTATATATAATGGGACCAGTTTCCCAATAAAAATGTGATAGGATGGATAGGGTGTTTATGACCAAAAACCAAGTGATAGATGGGGTGGTTTTCAACTTGAATATACATATATTAATCTATCTATTTACCTGGGGTTTTACTTATATTTATGCGATCTAGAATAATGATCCTTAGTGTATGATAATGAAAATTGATCAAACACTTACAGAAATGAAAGTTTTTTGAAATAATTATTTTGATTAAATAGTTAATAAAAATAATTGATAAAACACATATCGCATCAAATATCTCTCAAAACTTTGTTCATATGTGTATTAAAGGATGACAATTCAAGCATGTTCAGAAGTGAATAAATGCAGAACTATGCTAATAGCGATACATATATCAAACAATAAAAAGAAATGGCTACCAATTCACAAACAAACAAATGTTCATTCATAAGAGTACTCGATGCATATGACTCCGCTCAAGAAATAAATAGCTCCGGTCTAGTCTTTTTCATTAAGATGGTTTCAAAAGTACAAAAGTGCAAGATTTTAAAGCATTTCTTTATAAAATTGGGGACCCTTTCTTCATAGACATGAAAGGGTTTATATAATAAAAATAAAGTACAAAAATAGATATTACATGAAAATTTTGAGGAGGTTTAAACAAATCTCCTTAAAATAAGTGACAGAAATAGAGGAAGAGAAATTGTTGCAATGATGAGCTCAAGAATGTAATGGTGTATACTCTTTCCTTCGTTGTCTGAGCTCGTGAATACCCATCATCGACCTGACTTTAGGAGGCTGACCCGTCCTCATGCACAGTTGTCCTATATACACTTCATCTGAAAGAGTAAGAAGCATATGTGTGGATGAGTCAATGAGGCAGTGTAGCATTAGCCACTGAATGTGTGGCTTCACCATATATTTTTAGTATACCTCCCAGTCTAGTTTGTTCAGCTGTTTAATTGCCTCTTCCCATGCTTTTGAAGTTTCTTTCCATTGTGTTTGTAGGACTATGATATCGGGGAGACTCCCAAGTGGGCATTCCTGTATCAAGTTAGAATTGTGAAAATTATCATTGATGGTTTCAATGATATTATTTGCAGCATCAGCTGCTCTAGAAACTTCTCTTTTTGCCTACTTCAGTCGAATCTCCCAATCGGTAAAGAGGATTTCCTTATGTGATTCCTCTATCCTGGCAATATCTGTTGCTCTGCCCTCTAGAGTATCTTGCCATGTTATGTATCTCGAGATCTTATCATCAATCTCATTAACAATCACCCTCAGATGAGATGATTCATTCATTAGTGAATCACATGTCTTTCACATTGGATTTATGTTAGACATCTTTTGACAGAATGTTTCTTGTTGCCTTGATAACAAAGAGTTGAGCTCTAATGCTTCCTTTATAAAATCACCAACCTTAGGATTATCCTTCAACTGATCCAGTGAAAACTGTAGTTGTTTAATTTGGATATCCTTAGCACTTGTTTATGCTTGATACTGGAGCTTCAATTGGTCAAAGATCTATTGTAATTGGGACATTTGACTTTTCATTTGATGATCAACATTTTGTCTTTCTTCTACCAACTGTTGCTCTAGCTACTAGATTCTCTCTTCTTTCTCTCTTACCAGTTGTCTGACTTCAGTTGCCTTGTCAATAGTAGTAGATGCATAAGCACCTGCAAACTGTGACACATTTGTCAAACTTTCTGAAGGATCTATGGGGGTATCTTTCCATACTACATCCATAAGTTCATTTTCAATAATTTCAATAGTTGATGATGGTTTTTTTCTCCTCCTTTTCCTCTGTATTTTTACCACAACCTGATGTTTGGGACTATAAAAGACATCAAGAGGAAGGATTTCTTCCACCCTGAGGATGATTTCAGATGAAGGGAAGGTCGGGATGATCTCAACTTCCTCTATAGTGACAGCTTTGTCAGCAGCCCTTTCAGTAAGAGAGCTATGTCTAGTGTTTTGGGGTGCATTGAATGTTTTTTCAATCTCAACATCCTTTTCCCCTTACTGTCCTCTAAGTTGCTGGTCAAATTGTTTCCATGCTTCATCCAGCCAATTCTTCAAAGGAGATTCATCTATATGCAATTCTGTAGATATATATTCCACTTCTATCCCCTTGGAAGCTTTTTCTAATTTATTTTTAGTATCCTTTCCTGAACTCTTCTCTGAGTTATGCTCTTCTTGAATGATTGGTTGAGGGATATTTAACTGATCCAAAGGGACATTTTGTTTTCTTTTTCTCCTGTACTGGTGGAATTGAGCTAGCCTTTGTGGATCTAGTTTCAAAGTAGCCAAATGTTGCACTTGTGAAAATAGTTCAACAAACTCAAATAGGTCATCATAATTGTCATCTTCATGACTGAACTGTCTGATTTTCACTTGGGAAGTGACATTCTATGCAACTTTATTAGGGTCAAATTGTCTTCCAGGAATGGTGGCAAGTTTTAGGCATGTAATATGATCGATTTCAAGCGCAACATGCTTGAAATCATGTAATTCATAAACACTGCATTGGAGGGGAAAGGAATGCCAAAGAGACTTCTTAGATTTTTTTAGTGTCCTGGTTAGCCCATCCCCTATAGTTTGGTAGGAAATATCCCTAGCAAGCAGTTTATCTAGGACATACAATGGGAGAACATGGGAAGGTGCTAGGCTTCCATAGACTTAGACATAAGTAAAAATATCTTCTCAAAATCACCTACCTATTGGTATGAAATCAATTTTGGGGCCCTTTTGTCAAAAATGACTTGGTGTATGGGTAGCATAACTCCTTGGAAAATCTTATAGAATTGGGTGTGGAAATTAGATTCCCACAGGATTTTATTGTATATATGAATGGGAGTGGGATCTTGAAGGGTCCATTTCCACCCAATGGTGGGGAAATGGGTAGTGAAACAAACTACATCCGTAATGTAGGCACTCATGAAAAATGGTGGGACTACTCTAGTGGTGACATACCAGTGTTGTCTAAACTCCCAGATTTTGAAAGAAATATTATTAGACAAGATAGTGCCCCAATCCATTATAAAATAATTTACTGGGGCATCAATTAGGGGAACCCACTCAATGGAGAACTTAGTTGTATTGGGATGCCCAAAAAGCCTACACATCATAACTACAATATAAGAATAGGAAGAAGTGAGAGATTATATAGAATACATACACGATTTCTCATGCCTGTGTTTGTTCAGCTTACACCTCCATTGTGTTATGCTCCTATACCAATAGGTTTCATATTTCATGATTGACTTAATGAGCTCTGTAATATGTTCATACATTTTCTAGTTGCAAAGGTTTTTCATATTTTCAAAAAATAAAAAAATTAAAAAATATAAAGAGGGTATACCCTAAAAGAAAAATCAAAGGGTAAAAAGAATAAGATGGTCAAAAAAGTGAAATAAATGAACCCCGAACAAAAATAGACTAGGAAAGTGTGCAAGTCTAAATGCCACTACTTTTTCATTTTCTGTAATAAACAATTGTGTGAAGCTTGTAACTTATACCACAATTGATGAATAGTCAAACAGCTTAAACTTGGCTCATTCATTTTTGAATTTCATGTTTTAGAAATAGTGAATAAATATCTGACCAAACAGTGTAATCTTGGCAGATAAGTAGATAGGTAGAGTAAATGAAAAGGAGCTCAACAGTGTAATCTGAGCCCTTGGATGTAATAAGTGCAGATTTAGATAGGCTTACTATGTAAAGAAAAAGAAGATTAATAAGGGTTTTCCAATTTAAGTGCACCCAAAGAAAGAAGAAAAAATGCTAGGTTAAAGTAAGTAGGGTAGGTAGATGGTGTTGCAGAATGATACTTGTGATGGATCATGTCTCTAAATGTGTTTACTTTTACGTTTATCACAAGTGCAAGGAAAACATTATACTTGATGCAGCTCAAGCAAGACAAGGTCAAATAACTAACTTCCACTCACATTTTTCCCTAAAGATTTCACTAATTCCCCCTAAAGTATTAAGGTCTTTGAAAATTAAAGGGGCTCAAAGCATTTCTCTGACTTTTGGAGGGACCGGACCCTCGGCCCAATGATTTAAGAGCCTAAGTACTTAGAATCATCCATAAACCATTCATTTGATTTCATAAACTCATTTCCTAAGTAAAAATCCTACTTTACTTAGGAAAATACATAATATCACTTAAAAAACCCCTTTTTCCACTTTAAAGTCTAAGTTTAAATGTAAATCTCTAACGTTTACTTAGCACTCATTCTCATTTTTTATCATATTAACTGTTAACCCATATTATATAAATCCCGAAAAAAACATTCCCCTTCCCGTATTATTTACTTATACATAAATCCCCAAAGAATTATATATCCCGCCCCCAGTTGAATACAACCATAATCATCGTTCAAAAGGGATTAATGGATTTACTTGAAATTCATTAACAACCTTACCAGCCCCTGACCAATCGCAGTCCACCCGATATGATTTATTAGTTGTTAATTATATTGGGCCCACATACATAAACTCCCGCCCTACTTCACTTCCCGTCCACCGCACGATCATCCCCACGGTCGATATTAATATCGCTACCCCCCTGGTGACCACGAGTTAACCCCTGGTGACCACGCTTTAACTCGTGATCACCAGGTGGTTTTCCACCCATACCTCTGCCACGCGTTGTGTAGTCTATATGATCGCTCGCCCCCAGCCCAAAACCACCCAGCCTCAAAAGCAGTGCAATCGCGTACCACTTACCACCCTCCACAAACGACAAAACGCCATTTCTCTCCTTACGTCATCTGCCTGATAAACCCAAAAAACCCTGCCAACCTCAGTTTTGTTAAATAAATGAACAAAATGTCATTTTCACTATAATATGCAGCAACTGTGTTACCATGCAAAACATCGTCCAAAGTCAACTGCTAAGCTCTCCAACCACTACCAGCTTAATAAATTCGCAGTAACTTGGTCTGGGACCTGTCACCCAACCTGCCATTGCATTATTCAGTTCCTTGACAAAGGTATTTATCCAATTTTCACTGAAACCCTGTAATTTCAATTTTCTACTGAAAATTCCTCAAGAAAGGGCCGAAATCAGTTCTAGTTTAGTCTGTGTTCACCATAAAAATTCCCAAACCTGCTATTTGGCCTATTTTCTCTCAGAAAATCCAAATTCCATTTTTTAATCCACAAGAACCAAAAATAGAAACCCCCACTTTTTTAAATATCACACTGATCAATGCTCCTCATAAAGACCAAAACTATCTACCTCTTGCAGATAAAGATTTTCAGATAAAAGACCTATCAACTGATAAAAACCACCTTAAAGCTTTTTTCCAAGCTAGAGACAATTATTTGAATGGCTCAGACATCCTGCGACTGTGGGAATCCAAACTTTCTATGTACTTTCTTCCCTCGGTACATTTTTTCCAAATATAATTCATTAGTGTTGTGCCAATTATGATCATAACCTAAGAGTTGTTATGTCCCCAAGCCAAACAGTCTTATTTCCCATAACAGCTACATCCATCAATGAAATGCCACAATTTTCCCCAGTTCAAGCTCTCACTCCCCTTTCCATAGAGTATTTTCTTGAGAAATCCATTGAATTATCACAATCAGAACTCAGTCGCCTGTGTCAGACCTTCATGTTATAGAAACACTAACCTAAGGGCCCACCTCCTTATCTGCAGGCTTTCTTCACAGATCCTAGAAGACTCATAGTGGATATGATATCTTTAATCATGGGATTCAACACAAGTGAGTTTGTTGATGAAGTTGTTCTAGTACTGTTGTCAATTTTTACTCCAGGACAGTCTCCTGCTGTTAGATATGACTATGCCTCCTACATTGCCAATAAAATCCATGATCAATTCCTAAGACTTGACAATGAAGGAGTCTTCAAATATACCACTTTCATATACCATCTTATGTTATATTACCAGTCATTCTATGTGGCAGGTTCCTTGTTCCCGGATATTGATCGGTAGCGCTCCATTTCAAGGGGTCAAGCGATAGCGATCTGTGAGCCTTTTGCAACCCAGTGCTCAAACCATTATGGGGGGAAGTATCTATCCAACCAAGCTCCTTCCTTCAAGGTTCGAAGCGTCTGTCCTGTTTAAGCGTATTGATTGCAAGGGGAACTAAGTAGCGGAAACACAATCAAGCAAGCAATATGATAAAAGCCAAGCTCAAGCAAGGTGCGAAGCCGCTTGTTCCCTCCGGGGGACAAGGGGTTTCGCTCATTATTCTTCTTCCCGCGGTAGCGCTCCAAGCTCAAGGGTTCAAGCAGTTGTATCTATCCAACCAAGCAGCATCAGAACCGTATCTGTTCCTTGTGTCTCATAGTGTTGTGGGACCTGGCCTCATTTTCCTTTCCTTGTCAGGAAAATTGACACCAAATGGAATCCCAGGTTTATCATATTTTGGAGTTCCATTTTTCATTATACTCTTGAATCCCCTTACACTTATAGTGAGTTCATCGACTTATTTATGCATCCAGCAACCACTCTGCTGATAGGAGTTTCCCCTCCTAAGATCAATGATGACATGAAGAAAATTCTCCAACTCTCTAAGCAGTACAGCATAGGTGACTGGTACCTATATAAAAATCACACAGAAATCAGGATGTATGGATGTAAACTTTTCCCTTTTAAGTTACCCAAGTATGTTCCCATGAGATTACCCAAGTATGTTCCCATGAGATTATTTGCATTGGAGTATTTCAGGCAGATCATAAATGTAGAATTAGTCCATTTTTGTGGTGCCAAGAAGAAAGCTCAACTAAGAATTAAGAACTAGCTAGGCCCTTTTGTCATTAACTCTAAGGATGCATGGAAAGAAGCTGAACAAATTTTAGAAGACCACCTTAAATTACGAAAGAATTTTAGGTGGGTGCCATATGACCCCAATAGCTTCATATGTGACAGAAGGACAAAAAATAAGTTATCCCCATATATTCACCATAGGGTCCCAGAAATTGAGCAATTTGCAAACTTGGATGAATGGATAGAAGGGACCCTAATAGAAGATGTTAGTGAGCAGGACAATATGCAAAATGTTATGAGAGATCTTGAGAAAACCCTTAACTTGGATTTTTTTGGGTAGGTACCATTCAATTTGTCTCAAAAATTAGCAATTAGTACATCTACTACTGGAAGTTCTCAACAACGTCCACAGGAAGTCAACACACCAGCCACAGGAAAATCCAAAGGCAAAGAAGTAGAGACCACAGAACAGCCCACAATGACAGATCAACCTGGAATTTCCAAAGAACAGGGTCAAGTACCAACTCCTCCAGCTCAAACCAAAGTGGCAGAAAGTCCAATTTTGCAAACTCCTCTAAATGAGGAAAGAAATAAAAAGAGGGACAGGAAAACCACTACCCCTACCAGTGGACCTATAGGACAACATGGGACAAAGAGGCAAAGAGTGAATCTTCCTTTAGAAGAGAATATTATTGAAGAAACTATAGATAGTCAAAGAGTAGAAAGGATAGTTAGCCAGCAAACTTCCCCATTGGGGGGAACATCCACTAGCTCACAGACGCAGGAGCTAGAAAGACAGCACAGTGTAGAGGTATCATCCACCAGGCCACATAGTAAAGAGGCCTTAGATATCAAGAATACATTAATAAAAATAAAGGCCAAAAATGATCCAATAAGACTTCAAATTTACAATCAGTATTTGAAAATGGCCCCCACAAACCAGTGGAGTTTGATGTCAACGCATGACATTCAAGAAGGCAAAATGATAATGAGCTATTTCAAGCCAAAGGTTCAGCAACCTCAAACAGTAGCAGATTATACCAGGACAAATCTGGAAGTCTTGGCTAAGGATATTAATCCTTTGGATCAGATTTAACATCACAAGCAAACTGGAGAAATGGTATATTCAACCTTAACTAGTAAAGCATTGATGGCTCACAAACTACAAAATTATTTGGATAATACAACTGCCCAGCTGAACTTAGAAAAAGCATCCTCCCTGGCCAAGGATAACATAATAAAATCATTGGAAGAAATCATCATTGGATTGGGACATGATCCCAAAGATGTAAAAGGTGTAAAAGCACTAATCAAGAAGAAAGAAGAAGACATTGATGCCCTGACGAAGCAGCTAAAGCTGCCTCCTTCAAGGCATCCACAAACTGATGAGGTTATAAAGCAGAAATCTGAAGAAGAGATGACGGATCTCCTCTTGAAACTCAGATAAAGATTGAATGATACAAAGCAGGGATTAGAAAAAGCACTGAAGGACAGGCAGGGAGAGTCGACCTCTCAGCCTCCTGATGTAATTCCCATAGTCTCAATAGCAGTTCCTTCTACACTTGGAACAACATTAGCTCGAAACATCCCAGAAGCCACAGCAGAAGTGGTCACAGACACAGGTACATCAAAAACAAGAATAGCACCAAGCAGCAAGGCCAATTTGAGCACAAAAGAGCTAACAAAGGCAATGGAAGACATGAGACTACAAATTTCATAATTAAAACAAGTAAAATAACAGTTCGCTAAAATGGAAAGAGATTATAATATCTCAAAGATAAACGTTGTGGAAAAGACAAGGGAGATTAAATCATTAGAGAATAAAGTAAAATCATTTGAAAAAGATCTCACTTTTGACAAACCTCTTTCAGAGATGAAGAAAATTCTTTGGGCCAACATCATTCAATCCATAAATGATGTTTGGTCATCCATCCAAGTGATCTATGAACAAATTGATCCAGTGAAAGTAGCATAGGGAGTAATTCAAAATACAAAAGCACAATTAGGACAAATACCAGATGAAACCAGCCAGCTTATACATTTTTTGGATAACAGAAATAAGGAACAACTGAAAGAACTTGGCATCTGAGACAGGACATATATTATTTTGGAAATCAAAAGGGTGCTAACCAAGAAAACGTTGATGCAGAATCTAGAGAGAAGATGTTAGGATATGCAGGTGGAAATTAATTCTTTTATGGAGAAGTTCACTATTTTGCAGAAAAAAGGGCTGCTAAGTCCTTTGGTGATTAATGACCGGTTAATGAAGCACATAGATTATGTAGATAAATTGAATAAGTATGTTAGCAATCAAGCGAGTTCATCAACAAGTGCATCAGGAATAACAACACTCCCCACAGGCTGAGTTCTCTATCACAGCTTAGAGAACTTATTATATGTTGAGCATGAGATAAAGCAATTGTTCCCAATCCAACCAACCTTTTTCAGATATACAGAAACTGATGAGAACCTGAGGAAACTTCAGAAACACAGATTGTCAGAACCAAAATGGTGGGAAGACATGTTGGAAATTTTGTAAATTTATCCTTGGTAAAATGTAAATTTTGGGCTATTTACCATAGTAAGATGAACAAAGATGAACAAGGGTCAAACAGGTCGAAGTGTATCAGAACAGGTAAAGAGTATCAGTCAAAACAGGGCAGCGAGCACAGAGTTACTAAAGAAGACAACAACAAGCCAAATAAAAGGGCCTGCCTCCAGCACACTCAGCAAGAAAAGGAACAGCACAACATCAGTTTACCTTTCTCCTATCTTTGAGACTAGTTGTCTCTATTTTCTTGTAAAATATGATTAGTCACCCTAGAATCTATCTCACTCTGTTATGAGATATTTTTTGTAAAATTTTTGTATAAATACCCCCTCAATTGGAGTATTGGGGGTGGATTCTTAGACATTGCTGTAATATTGATTATTTTGGAATAAAGTGTTGATTGGACCAACTTTTGTATGGCTTGCTGGATGAAGAATTGAAGCAAAGGACTTTCCACAGAATTCTTGAATCAAACACCGGATCAATAAGTCCTTTATACCTTGTGTTTTAAAGTTTTCTTTGTGTCTTATATCATCTATGTTTCATACATGAATGATAAACGAAAAATATTAATTTGGAATATGCTTGATCACACTCTGTTTTCAATCGTTATTATTCTCTATGTTTTCTTATGAATTAGTATAAACAATGAAATCTTAATTGCTCTTGTTTTCTAGTTCTTTCATTTTGATTATTTATTAAAGAATACTTAACTACTCTTTAATAGTAATCATTCAAGTTCCCTCTTTAAATAGGGCGAAGGATTCTTAACTACCCTTTACCTATTTTCAAGCCATTCCATTAAATCCAAGTCTTTATTTGTTCCCTGTTTTACCATCTTGCCCTGTGAAACCATCCTTTGTTAAGAAACCAAGTCCAGTTAAGCCATCTTCTTTGACTCCATTAGCCCAATGGCCTAAACTAGTCAGTCCTACCCCTCTGCTATTGAATCCCACCACCCAAACTCAAACAAAACTCCTAAACTTAACAACTAGCCTAATATCTTTCAAAACAAAGATAAATCATAAATAAAGAGCCCTCTCTAGATACAGTTTGGCTAAATTTTGTATCTAAAAGATTAGTTCTTGGTTACCTCGGACTCCTTTCCCCTTCTTACAACTTTTGGGAGAATGTGAGTGATAACATAGTGGCGACTCCACTAGGGACTTGAATAATTTGTTTGTTACTATTGTTTACTTTATAAACTACAGACAGAGCCTGAAGTTAGCCAGGTAGCCTTTGAAATGCTCTTGCTTTGCAATTGTAGAAGTAAATGAATGCTACTTCAGTCTATCTCCAGCCTAGTTTATATATTGGACACTTAGTTGCAAATACTTGATCAGTTCCTCTTGTCAAATAAGTCTTTAAGAAATTTCAAATCCCATATCTAAAACTTGTTAAAGAAACTGTTGAAGTTGTATTGTTAAAACCCATTTAGAGAAAAAACCAAAAATACACCTAGAAACCTAGTTTCAGAAAGGATTCATTATACCAGATCTAATCCTGATCCAAATCCCCCACCTGTATTTGAAAATCCTAATTTGATTCCTAGGATTCTTAGGAGACAAGAAAGCCAAGAGAATTCTGCTAGTTCTCGACCTCTATATAGGTCAAGATCCTATTCTATGAAGTGGATTTACCTTGAGGACGAACCTTTCGATGAGTTTTTTGAAACTTCTTTATTTGTAACCTTTTCGGAATCTGGGTTAGCCCACACAATTCATGATCCAATATTTATTGAAAACTTGCAACTTGAAGTTTCCACTTCACATATTGACAGACATTTGTAGAACTCCATTCAATCTAAGCTTACTTCTGAAGGCAAACCAAACCTTTCTGTGATCACTATAGCCTCTCCAAGTTCATCTTCAACACCTCAGACATCCCAACCACAAGCTACCCCTTCCACCCCTCCATCTACAACTCACATTCCCATTGTTATCCCTACCCCACCAGTTATCACATCTATACCTACAGCCATGGCAAACAGGTATACTCCTCTGCACTTACCTGCCAATCCAGGGGCTATGCCCCAAGACTATCAGAGTAAAATCACTCCTTTTGATGGCACTGGCACCTACACAGCTCAACAACATACCAAAAAAATGACTGACTATTTTGAGATATATGAGGTTGATGTTGATGATGTTAGAATGAGGGTATTTGTTCAAAGTTTGACTGGAGATGTTAGGACTTGGTTTAGAGCCCTTCCTGCAAATAGTATCAATGACCTACAAGCTCTTTATCAAACATTCTTGAATATATGGGAAAAGAAAAAAGATCCTCTCCAGATTTTATCAGAATATGAAAACCTGAAAAGAGGTACACAAGAAACAGTGCAAGATTATTGCACTAGGTTCAATAATGTTTACAATGCTATTCCTCAAAATCTTAGACCTCCTCCAGATTTGGCATTGATCAAATTCCCTGATGGATTTGATTCTGATATGGCATACCAACTTAGGGAAAGAGCTCCTCGAACCTTAGAAGAGATGCAAAGTATAGCTATTAGTTTTGAAGCCAACTTGATATCTAAACGAGCTAAAGCCAGAGCTGAAAGGAGGATACCTTTGAAAGAAGAACCTTCGGCCTTTGAACAGAAATTAGATGTTATTATTAAAGGAATGGATAGGCTTGGAGGTAGAGTAGAAACAATCGAGAGAAAATCCCCTTGGGATGGTCAACCAAACAATACTGGGAGAATCCAAATTTCTGGAAGAACCAAAACCCTAATACTGGGAAAACTTGACCTGACGAAAAAATTAGGCCCCCATTCCAGGAAAATTATGTTGAAGCCTCAACTTCTGATGAACCAACAGAACACACTCAAATCAATTTGATGGGACTCAACAATGGACAACAAGTTTTCTTGACCCAAGAGGATCAATAAGCTCACATGCTTAAACAATTCCAAACTCAGTCAGGTGAATCATTTGACTTTAGGGAGGGATATGATATAACCATTTATGAAGTCCAAAAACAATATAACCCAAGGAACAGAAGAATTGATGTTCCTGAAACCAATAGACAGAAAGATACAAAGCACCTAACAAAGGTAAGATCAATACCACCCCTGTACATATTCTTTCCAGAACAGATCCTAATCCAAATAACCCAATTATTGAAGATGTATCCGATAATCAACCAAATAACAAACAATCTTCCACTTCTATTCCTTTCAAAGGAAACGTGGAAGAGCCTCCAGAGTTTGATTTGGAAACAACTTAAACTCATAACCCCACTCCTAAAAAGGAGAAGAACACAGAGAATACAATAGAAAAAGAGAATCCAGTTGTCTGAAATACAAGAACTCAGACTGAAAAACCTTTTAACCTTGAGGCTGAAGTAGGAAAATTAAAAATAGTTGTTCCATTATCTGAACTAGATAAACATGATGTCTACAGAAGCCAAATCAATAAATCACTCAAAATTTATGTGAATGAAGATTCAGTAAATGTTTTTGATGACCAGCCTGAATTGATTTTTGGCCCTAAAGTAAATGGAAAATCAGTAGATGGAGGAGTCCCTCCTTTCTATGTAAGTTTTAACATACATGATAAAATACTTCATAATGCCATGTTTGATTCTGGTGCTTCTCATAAATTAATGCCTAAATCTGTAATGGATAAATTAAACCTAGACATCACCAGGCCATATAAAGACCTCCTTTTGATTCAAGTCAGGTCAAGTGTTTATGTTTAATCAAAGACTTATGTGTATCGCTAGTTCAATACCCTGCCAAAACCATCTTAATGGACATAGTAGTAGCTGATATTCCACCGAAGTATGGCATGCTATTATCTAGATCTTGGGGTGCAAAGCTCCAAGGATCTCTACAATTGGACATGTCTTATACTACTATTTCAGTATTTGGTCAACCTAAGAAACTATACAGAGAAACTTTAATGAAATTTGTGGTAAGTAGTAAGGAGAAACCCCAAAATTTTCCTATCTACTCATTACATTCAGATATGGATTCTTTCATTCTCTACAATGCTTAAATTGATCCCTCAAATGAATTAAATGTTTTAGCAGTTGAACTATAAGAAATTACAAATGAAAAGTCTAGTGTTCAAATCCAGGAAATTTCTGAAAACAATGATACATCAGAAACCCAAGAGAAATCAGGATAAATTAGAAAACTAGATCTCCCTATTAAACAGATTCTTGAGACTCCTGATACCAATTATGAACATGAAATTCTTTGGTACTTAGAATTTGATGGCTCAGTTAACAAATTAGGTGCAGGAGCAGGAATTTAGGTGCACAATGTCGAAAATGATCATGCTGAAGGCCATGCCTACAGATTAAACTTTAGGTGCACCAATAATATGGCAGAATATGAAGCCCCATTGCTAGGTCTTAATCTTGTTAAGAAATTAGGGGAAATTAGGGTATCTATCTTAGGAGATTCTGATTTAATCATCCAACAGATCAAAGGGAAGTTTCTGACAAATGATCCCAGATTGAGATATTACATAGGAATAGTGATAGAGATTCTCAATACATTTTTAGAAACTCAGCTTGCTAAAATCCCAAGAAAACATAATTTGCAAGCTCATAGTCTGGAAACCTTTGCTAGCACCTGGAAATTTCCATTTGAACCTAATCATCAGTTTACAGCTGAGATTAGACACAAACCAGCCATACTTGACAATGTGAAGAACTAGCAAGTATTTGATAGTGATAAGCAGATTAACAATTTCTTAACCCTAGAAGAAGAATTTTCCAGCATTAACATAGATGTAGATATAGTTAGTGAGTTTGATCAAACAAATAAGATAGAAATAGACATTTTAGCAGAAAGTGAAACTCAAATGCTTCACCCAAAAAAATTTACCAACAAAGAAATGCAGGATCTTAAAGAAATGGACATTGATGAGATTATTAAAGGAGAAACTGAAGTCATCAATTTAAAGGATAATAATTTGCCTAAAGGATTAACCCCTTTGGAAGATATCTTTGATTTCAATGATATTCCAAAGAAACCCAAAATGGAACCCTTAAAAGTAGACCTTGAAGACCATAACTTGAGAACTGAAGAAAAACCGAAAATGGTCAAATTATCTAAATGCTTCCCCCCTCACCAAAAACTCAAATATGTTGAACTAATGAGAGAATTCCAAGATGTATTTCCCTGGAGTTATGAAGACCTGAAATCATATGATACCTCTATAACTCAGCATACAATACCTCTGAAGGAAGATCAAAAACCATTTAAACAAAAGCTTAGAAGAATTAACCCTGTTCTGCTTCCTTTAAGTGAAAAAGAAATCAAATGAATGTACAAAAAAGGGATAATTGCTTCTATCAGGTTTTCAGAGTGGGTGTCTAATTTGGTACCTACTAGGAAGAAAACGGGAGAAATCATATTATGTGTTGATTTAAGGAATGTAAATAAGGTTTATTTGAAGGACAATTACCCTTTACCTAAGATGGATCATATTTTACAAAGGGTAGTAGGTGCTTCCAGGATTTCACTTTTAAATGGTTTCTCAGGCTATAACCAGATTCTGGTTCATCGTGATGACCAGGAAAAAAATGCTTTCACAACACCATGGGGTACTTTCAAATATGTCAAAATTCCATTTGGACTTAAGAATGCAGGGGCAACCTTCCAAAAAGCAATGGACATAGCATTTGCAAAAGAAATTCATGATTTCTTGGTTATATATCTAGATGACTTGACTGTTTTTTCTAAATCAGATCAGCAACATTTGGATCATCTAAAACAAGTATTTTTGAAATGTAGAAAATATGGAATTTCTTTAAATCCTAAAAAGTCCTTGTTTGTTCTAGAGGAAGGAAAACCCTTGGGCCATATCATCTGTAAAGATGGAATCATAATTGATCATGCTAGAATAGAAGCTATTCTGCAAATACCCCACCCTAGAAATGTCAGAGAACTTCAAGCTTTCCTAGAAAAGATTAATTTTTTGAGAAGATTCATATCTAATTTAGCTGAATTGATTAGATTGCTTAATAATATGTTAAGAAAGGATGGAAGTATTAAATGGACAGTTGAAGCCAAGCAAGAATTTGAAGAAATTAAAATGGCTTTGACTAAAACACCGGTCCTAACAAGTCCAAAGTTTGACAGAGACTTCATAATATTTTCATTTGCATCAGAACACACCATAGCAGTTGTTTTACTGCAAAAGGATGATCAATGATATGAAAGACCCATAGCCTTTTTTAGTAAAGCACTTAGGGATGCACCACTAAAATACAAAATCATGGAAAAACAAGCTTTTGCACTTGTGAAAGCTATTAAAGACTTTAGAGTCTACATATTGTACTTCCATGTAATAGCTTATATGCCAAATGCTATTGTCAAAGACATCTTGACCCAGGATGGAATTGAGGGTAAGAGAGGTAAATGGATAGCTACTATATTGGAGTATGATATTGAAATAAAACCTACAAATCTTATAAAAGGACAGGGATTGGCCAAACTCATGACTGAAACAAATTGGCCCTAGATATTAATGAACTGGATAATGAATAGGAAATGGCGACTCCACAAATCAGTCAGGCTTTCTTAGATTCACATTGGTATGTTGATATAATTTATGTACTATTAAACCTGCAGGCTCCTCCAGGTTTATCGAGAACAAAGAAAGGGTTTTTAAAGACGAAAGATTCAAAATTTTGTATTCTAGATAATGTTCTCTTTTGGAAAAATCACGAAGGTATTCTATTGAATTGTTTAGTAAAAAAAGAAGTTAACAAGGTTCTCAAAGAATTTCATGCAGGAGACTATGGTGGACACCTTTATTGGAAATCAACTACAGACAAAATCCTAAGGGCTGGATTTTATTGGCCAACCTTTTTCGCTGATGTAAAGAAATTCGTCACTGCTTGCCATAAATGTCAAATTTTTTAAGGCAAGAGAAAATTATTACATTTACCCCTTAGGCCTATTTCCACTAAAAATCCCTTCCAACAATGGGGTTTGGACTTCATTGGAGAAATCCATCCTCCCTCTTCTGGCCAACATAAATGGATTCTAACTGCCACAGGCTATTTCACCAAATGGATAGAAGCCATTCCTTCTAGACAAGCCAATGACGCAGTAATTATAGGATTTTTAGAAACTAATATATTGGCTATATTTGGCTGTCCTGATAAAATCATAACTAATAATGTTGCTGCCTTCAAATCCAAGAAAATGATAAGTTTATGTAACAAATACCATATCACTTTAGGCCATTCCACAGCCTATTACCCTCAAGGTAATGGTCTAGTTGAGTCTTCCAACAAAAGCCTAATTAATATTATTAAGAAATTATTGGAATAAAACAAGAAAAATTGGCACACGAAACTTATTAATGCACTGTGGGAAAACAGACTTACTACCAAGAAATCTATTGGAACTAGTCCTTATGAATTATTCTATGGCATGGAGGCTGTATTTCCTTCATCTTTAGGATTTCCTGTAATGAAATTACTTCAGGAAGCTCAAGTGGAACCTAATGATATTCAAAGGAGAATAAACCAGACCATCCACCTGCAGTAGACCAGAGAAGAAGTGTATCAAAGATCCCAAGTGTTACAATAGAAACTTAAGAAAATATTTGACAAAAGAACCAAGGAAGAAGATTTCTACCTTGGAGATAAAGTTTTAAGATGGGATTCCAAGAGAGAGGATAAATAAAAACATGGGAAGTTTGACTTTCTATGGAAATGACCTTTTATTATCCAGGCCTTACAAGGGAACGATACTTACTTTCTGAAGAACCTGAATGGTACAGAGACAGATGAAGGGCCAGTTAATGGTCGGATGCTGAAACATTACTTTGATCAATTTTTTTAATGTATTCTGATTTTAACATGTACATACTATATCCTTGGTAATGTCACAGTTTGGATTCGATAGCAATTTGTTGAAGTTGAAGCCCAAAGTCCCTAAGCCTGACAAGTGGTGCTATCATATATACAATAAAGCAACCAGCAGAAGGAGATTTCAGAGCATAGTCAAAACCATTCAGAAGGTCGTCTGATTTGCTATTCTTGACTTTCCACTAGGAAAAGCCATCACCAAGTGGAGCTAGTGTTATGCTCCTATACCAATAGGTGTCATATTTCATGATTGACTTAATGAGCTTTGTAATATGTTCATACCTTTTCTAGTTGCAAAGGTTTTCCACATTTTCAAAAAATCAAAAAATTTAAAAAATGTAAAGAAGGTATACCCTAAAAGAAAAATCAAAGGGTAAAAAGAATAAGATGGTCAAAAAAGTGAAAGAAATGAACCCCAAACAAAAATAGACCAGGAAAGTGTGCAAGTCTAAATGCCACTATTTTTTCATTTTCTGTAATAAACAATTGTGCGCAGCTTGTAACTTATGCCACAATTGATGAATAGTCAAACAACGTAAACTTGGCTCATTCATTTTTGAATTTCATGTTTTAGAAATAGTGAATAAATATCTGACCAAACAGTGTAATCTTGGCAGATAAGTAGATAGGTAGAGTAAATGAAAAGGAGCTCAACAGTGTAATCTGAGCCCTTGAATGTAATAAGTGCAGATTTAGGTAGGCTTATTATGTAAAGAAAAAGAAGATTGATAAGGGTTTGCCAGCTTAAGTGCACCCAAATAAAGAAGAAATAATGCTAGGTTAAAGTAGGTAGGGTAGGAAGATGGTGTTGCAGAATGATACTTGTGATAGATCATGTCTCTAAATATGTTTACTTTTACGTTTATCACATGTGCAAGGCATACATTATACTTGATGCAGCTCAAGCAAGACAAGGTCAAATAACTAACTTCCTTTCACATTTTTCCCTAAAGATTTCGCTAATTCCCCCTAAAGTATTAAGGTCTTTGAAAATTAAAAGGGGCTCAGAGCATTTCTCTGACTTTCGGAGGGATCCGACCCTCGGTCCAATGATTTGGGAGCCTAAATACTTAGAATCATCCATAAACCATTCATTTGATTTCATAAACTCGTTTCCTAAATAAAAATCTTAGGAAAATACATAATATCACCTAAAAAACCCCTTTTTCCACTTTAAAGTCTAAGTTTAAATGTAAATATCTAACGTTTACTTAGTGCTCATTTTCATTTTTTATCATATTAACTGTTAACTCATATTATATAAATCCCGAAAAAAACATTCCCCTTCCCGTATTATTTATTTATACATAAATCCCCAAAGAATTATATATCCTGCCCCCGGTTGAATACAACCATAATCATCGTTCAAAAGGGATTAATGGATTTATTTGAAATTCATTAGTAGCCTAACCACCCCCCGACCAATCGCGGTCCACCTGATATGATTTATTAGTTGTTAATTATATTGGGCCCGCATACATAAACCCCTGCCCTACTTCACTTCTCGTCCACCGCACGATCGTCCCCCCATCATCCGACGGTCGATATTAATATCACTACCTCCCTAGTGACCTTGCTTTAACTCGCGATCACTAGACGGCTTTCTGCCCGTACCTCCGCCACGCATCGTGTAGTCCATATGATCGCTTGCCCCCAGCCCAAAACCGCCCAGCCTCAAAAGTGATGCGATCGCGTACTGCTTACCACCCTCAACAAATGACAAAATGTCATTTCTCTCCTTACGTCATCCGCCCGATAAACCCAAAAAACCCCACCAACCTCAGTTTTGGTAACTAAATGAACAAAATGTCATTTTCACTATAATATGCGGCAACTATGTTCCCATGCAAAACATCGTCCAAAGTCAACTACTAAGCTCTCCAACCGCTACCAGCTCAAGAAATTCACAGTAACTCGGCCCGGGACCTGTCACCCAACCCGCCATTGCATTATTTAGTTCCTTGACACAGGTATTTATCCAATTTTCACTGAAACCCTGTAATTTCAATTTTCTACTGAAAATTCCTCAAGAAAGGGCCGAAATCAGTTCTAGTTCAGTTTGTGTTCACCATAAAAATTCCCAAACCTGCTGTTTGACCTATTTTCTCTTAGAAAATCCAAATTCCATTTTTGAATCCACAAGAAGCAAAAATGGAAACCCCCACTGTTTTGAATATCACACCGATCAATGCTCCTCATAAAGACCAAAACTATCTGCCTCTTGCAGATAAAGATTTTCAGATAAAGGACCTATCAACTGATAAAAACCACCTTAAGGCCTTTTGCCAAGCTAGAGACAATTATATGGATGGCTCAGACATCCTGGGACTATGGGAATCCAACCTTCCTATGTACTTTCTTCCCTCAGTCCATGTTCCTCCAAATATAATGCATCCGTGTTGTGCCAATTATGATCCTAACCTATGAGTTGTTTTGTCCCCAAGCCAAAGAGTTTTATTTCCCATAACAGATGCATCCATCAATGAAATGTTGCAATTTTCCCCTGTTCAAGCTCTCACTCCCCTTTCCATAGAGTATTGGCTTGAGAAATCCACTGAATTATCACAATCAGAACTCAGTCACCTCTGTCAGACCTTCATGTTAGAGAAACACCAACCTAAGGGCCCACCTCCTTATCTGCAGGTTTTCTTCACAGATACTGGAAGACTCATAGTAGATATGATATCTTTAATCATGGGATTCAACACTAGTGAGTTTGTTGATGAAGTGGTTCTAGTACTATTGTCAATTTTTACTCCTGGACAATCTCCTGCTATTAGATATGACTATGTCTCCTACATTACCAATAAAATCCATGATCAATTCCTAAGACTTGACAATGAAGGAGTCTTCAAATACACCACTTTCATATACCATCTTATGTTATATTACCAGTCAGAGAATTTTCCTTTCCCTGTTAGGAAACTTGACACCAAAGGGAATCCTAGGTCTGTCATATTTTGGAGTCCCATTTTTCATTATAGTCTTGAGTCCCCTTACATTTATAGTGAGTTCATTGACTTATTTGTACATCTAGCAACCACTTTGTTGATAGGAATTTCCCCTCCTAGGATCAATGGTGACATAAAGAAAATTCTCCAACTCTCTAAGCAGTACAGGATAGGTGACTGGTACTTATATAAAAATCACACAGAAATCAGGTTGTATGGGTGCGAACTTTGCCCTTTTAAGTTACCCAAGTATGTTCCCATGAGATTATTTGCATTGGAGTATTTTAGGCAGGTCATAAATGCAGATTTAGTCCATTTTTGTGGTGCCAAGAAGAAAGCTCAGCTAAGAATTAAGAACCAGCTAGGCCCTTTTGTCATCGACTCTAGAAATGCATGGAAAGAAGCTGAATAAATTTTAGTAGACCACCTTAAATTACGAAAGAGTTTTAGGCAGGTGCCATATGACCCCAATAGCTTCATATGTGACAGAAGGACAAAAAACAAGTTATCCCCATATATTCACCATAGGGTCCCAGAAATTGAGCAGTTTGCAAACTTGGATGAATGGATAGAAGGGACCCTAATAGAAGATGTTAGTGATCAGGAAAATAAGGAAAATGTTCTGAGAGATCTTGAGAAAACCCTTGACTTGGATTCTTTTGGGCAAGTACCATTCAAGTTGTCTCAAAAATCAACAATTAGTACATCCATTGCTATAACTTCTCAATAGCCTCCACATGAAGTCAACACACCAGCCACAGAAACATCCAAAGGAAAAGAATTAGAGACCACCGAACAGCCCACAATGACAGGTTAGCCTGGAACTTCCAAAGAACAGGGTCAAGTACCAACTCCTCCAACTAAAACCAAAGTGGCAAAAAGCCAAATTTTGCAAACTCCTCTAAATGAGGAAAGAAATAAAAAGAGGGACAGGGAAACCACTACCCCCACCAGTGGACCTACATGACAGCATGCGACAAAGAGGCAAAGAATGAATCCTCTTTTAGAAGAGGAAATTATTGAAGAAACTACAGATAGTCAAAGAGAAGAAAGGATAGTAGCCAGCAAACTTCCCCATTGGGAGGAACATCCACTAGCTCACAGAGGCAGGAGCTAGAAAGACAGCATAGTGCAGAAGTATCATCCACCAGGCCACATAGTAAAGAGGCCTTAAATATCAAGAAGACATTCATAAAAATAAAGGCCAAAAATGATCCAATAAGACTTCAAATTTACAATCAGTATTTGAAAATGGCCCCCACAAACCAGTAGAGATTGATGTCAACCCATGACATTCAAGAAGGCAAAATGATAATGAGCTATTTCAAGCCAAAGGTTCAGCAACCTCAAATAGTAGCAGATTATACCAGGAAAAATCTGGAAGTCTTGGCTAAGGATATTAATCCTTTGGATCAGATTGAACTTCACAAGCAAACTGGAGAAATGATCTATTCAACCTTAACTAGTAAAGCATTGATGGCTCATAGACTACAAAATTATTTGGATAATACAACTGCCCAACTGAGCTTAGAAAAATCATCCTCCCTGGCCAAGGATAACAGAATAAAATCATTGGAAGAAATCATCATTGGATTGGGACATGATCCCAAAGATGTAAAAGGTGTAGAAGCACTAATCAAGAAGAAAGAAGAAGACATTGTTGCCCTGAGGAAGCAGCTAAAGCTGCCTCCTTCAAGGCATCTACAGACTGCTGACGTTATAAAGCAGAAATCTAAAAAAGAGATGATGGATCTTCTCTTGAAACTCAGATAAAGATTGAATGATATAGAGTAGGCATTAGAAAAAGCACTGAATGACAGGTAGGGAGAGTCGACCTCTCAGCCTCCTGATGTAATTCCCATAGTCTCAATAGCAGTGCCTTCTACACTTGGAACAACATTAGCTCCAAACATCCCAGCAGCCACAACAAAAGTGGTCACAGGCACAGGTACATCAATAGCAGGAACAACACCAGGCAGCAAGGCAAATTTGAGCAAAGAAAAGATGACAAAGGCAATGGAAGACATGAGACTACAAATTTCAGAATTAAAACAGGTAAAAGAACAGTTGGATAAAATGGAAAGATATTATAATATCTAAAAGATAGACGTTGTGGAAAAGACAAGGGAGATTAAAGCATTAGAGAATAAAGTAAAATCATTAGAAAAAGATCTCACTTTTGAAAAACCTCTTTCAGAGATCAAGAAAATTCTTTCGGCCAACATCATTCAATCCATAAATGATGTTTGGACATCCATCCAAGTGATCTATGAACAAATTGATCTAGTGAAAGTAGCACAGGGAGTAATTCAAAATACAAAAGCAAAATTAGGACAAATGCCAGATGAAGCCAACCGGCTTATACATTTTTTGAATAACAGAAATAAGGAACAACTAGAAGAACTTGGCATCTCAGATAGGACAGATACTATTTTGGAAATCAAAAGGGTGCTAACCAAGAAAACTTTGATGCAGAATCTAGAGAGAAGATGTCAGGATATGCAGGTGGAAATTAATTCTTTTATGGAGAAGTTCACTATTTTGCAGAATAAAGGGCTGCCAAGTCCTTTGGTGATTAATGACCAGTTAATGAAGCACATAGATTATGTAGATAAATTGAATAATTATGATGGCAATCAAGCGAGTTCATCAACAAGTACATTAGGAATAAAAGCACTCCCCACAGGCCGAGTTCTCTATCACAGCTTAGAGAACTTATTCTATGTTGAGCATGAGATAAAGCCCTTGTTCCCAATCCAGCCAACCTTTTTCAGATATACAGAAACTGATGAGACCCTGAGGAAACTTCAGAAACATAGATTGTCAAAACCAAAATGGTGGGAAGACATGTTGGAAATTTTGTAAATTTATCCTTGGTAAAATGTAAATTTTGCGCTGTTTATCATAGTAAGATGAACAAAGATGAACAAGGGTCAAACATGTTGAAGTGTATCAGAACAGGTAAAGAGTATCAGATAAAACAGGGTAGCCAGCACAGAGTTACTAAAGAAGACAACAGCAAGCCAAATAAAATGGCCCGCCTCTAGCACACTCAGCAAGAAAAGGAACAGCACAACATCAGTTTACCTTTCTCCTATCTTCGAGACTAGTTGTCTCTATTTTCTTGTAAAATATGAGTAGTCACCCTAGAATCTATCTCACTCTGTTATGAGATATTTTTTGTAAAATTTTTGTATAAATACCTCCTCAATTGGAGTATTGGGAGTGGATTCTTAGACATTGCTGTAATATTGATTATTTTGGAATAAAGTGCTGATTGGACCAACTTTTGTATGGCTTGCTGGATGAAGAATTGAAGCAAAGGACTTTCCACAGAATTCTTGAATCAAACACCGGATCAATAAGTCCTTTATACCTTGTGTTTTAAAGTTTTCTTTGTGTCTTATATCATCTATGTTTCATACATGAATGATAAATGAAAAATATTAATTTGGAATATGCTTGATCACACTCTGTTTTCAATCGTTATTATTCTCTATGTTTTCTTATGAATTAGTATAAACAATGAAATCTTAATTGCTCCTGTTTTCTAGTTCTTTCATTTTGATTATTTATTAAAGAATACTTAACTACTCTTTAATAGTAATCATTCAAGTTCCCTCTTTAAATAGGGCGAAGGATTCTTAACTACCCTTTACCTATTTTCAAGCCATTCCATTAAATCCAAGTCTTTATTTGTTCCCTGTTTTACCATCTTGCCCTGTGAAACCATCCTTTGTTAAGAAACCAAGTCCAGTTAAGCCATCTTCTTTGACTCCATTAGCCCAATGGCCTAAACTAGTCAATCCTACCCCTCTGCTATTGAATCCCACCACCCAAACTCAAACAAAACTCGTAAACTTCACAACTAGCCTAATATCTTTCAAAACAACATTAAATCATAAAGAGAGAGCCCTCTCTAGATAGAGATTGGCTAGATTCTGTATCTAAAAGATTGGTTTGTGGTTACCTCGGACTCCTTTTCCCTTCTTACAACTTCTGGGAAAATCTGAGTGATAACACATTACTTAATTGGGTCTAATGGCACATCATTTTCTCTTGCAAATTTCTTGAGAAAGGATTTGTCATATACCTTCTATGGGTTCGATATTTGATACATTCTCTTCAATTCTTCTATTGCAAAGGATCCTATAACGTTTTTCCTTGAAGTCTTGAATGTCCGATTGAAAACGTTAATATTTTCATTTATCCATTTTACCATATCGGTGTAAGGCATAATCTTGGGTCTAGCAACAATTATATGAATAAAAGAGTTTGCAGCTTCAAAGTGGGAGGCTTCAGAAGAGGTAGTAGTGTCTGTTGTTTCTACTCTTTGAATTATGTTAGGACCCTCGCTCTTTAGAAATTGGTACATGGTTTCCCATGAGGAAGTTTCATAGTTGATTGTGCATGTTGTATCTCAGAAAAGTGGGGGAATTTATGTTACATCAGAAGAAGAAGATTGTGAAGCCTCCATGGTTTTCTTTCCTTTCTTCGACTTAGTCATCTTGTTACACAATTCTTTCTCAGGCTAAACCTACAAATTGAGAACACAGAGGAATGAAGAGGAATAGGTGTGAAATGCAGTAACTTACAAACATACAAGGCTTGAAATGACAGGAAGGAAAGTTTAAATGAGAATCAATCTACACAACCATCAAATCACCTTGGGCTTTGAAATGATAAATATCATTAGAATTATTAGATAACTGAAATCATGGCTTTCGTGTGGTTATGTATTACCTCTTTAATATATCACATCACAGAAACCTTTCAAACGTTATATAAAACTTATTTCCATGTACTATGCCGATATGTGATAACGATATCACTACATCGGTTCATTGGGTATGGGAGATGTGTAATGCAATAATCGTAATATTGAAATCGGAGGTTTCAGGAGTAGAGGACAATGGATATGGCCAAAGGCTTTGTGCGATTGTGAAATAGAAAGAAATGACGTGGCGTTTTAGTGGGCCCAACAAATTATTAACATGGCTTGCGGATTTTGTTTTTAGTTACTTAGTTTCATTATTTTTTTTAGCGGTCCTTTTAAGAAATAACTTTATCACAATCAGCAAGATAAAAAGTGAAACAAGTGGGGACCTTTTTCTATAGTTCGTGATTTATCCAGATATGAGATCTTTATAGACTACATTCTTTATTTTATCAGGTCTAGTTATTTTATCGCATTCCGCAATGGGAATGGTCCTCGGATTTTTCTTATATCGTTTTTGTTATAAGATTGCGATGCGAGCAAGTTCCTCCATGAAGTAATTTTGTCAATACTTAAGCCTTTAGAGTTATGAACATGTTCGGTTCTTGGGGGCTATTCTTTATCGCATCGCAAGTTTCAAAAGGATAAAATCAAGGTATTTTTCTTTGATACTTTATGATATCGTCGAAATTTTCTTTAAGGTAGGATTTATTCAAGTCATTTAGGCCTGTTTAGATTTGTTTATTCAAAAATCAATTTTGTTCTTTCAAAAACCTTAAACTATGTTGTTTTCCTATGTTTTTAAATTTTTAAGGGTCCCCATTTATTTATACAATAATTTCCTAAGAAATTTATATATAAATAAATGGGGGGTTATTGCATAGCACAACATGAATTTGAATAATGACCCAAAATTGTGATTTGGTGATCAACCAAAAGCTCCTAGACCACTCCAACTGCCTCTTTTTCTCACTGCAAAATAGGGTAGAATTAGTGTTTTTTTCATTCCCAAGCATGATACAAGTTAGAATTCTGGTTTTCAAGCAAACATGAAGTAGATCAATGGTACATGCAAACAGGTTACTGATTTAATGAATTATGCAAGATAGAATAGCTTTACTTCTATAGGTAGATTAGCCCTTTCTCTTTCATGTAATGCTAGTTAGCATCTACTAGTTGAACAAATGGCATTTTCATTTTCATAGTTAAGAATTTGTTTTCAAACCCCTCCTATAGAAATGCAAGTCCTCTTGTAGCAATATAGGACCTCATGTAGCAGCACCTGTATCCGTTCTGTAGCACCACTTTCCTCCACTTGTTTTTTCTCCCCACTTTAATATTAGCTCAGTGAAGATGAATAATGACCCAAACTTGTGATTTGATGATTAGGAGAAGCTCCTAGAACACTCCAACCTCTTCTTTTTCTCACTGCAAAATAGGGTAGAATTAGTGTTTTTCTTTCATTCACAAGCATGACACAAGTTAGAATTTTGATTTTCAAGCAAATGTGAAGTAGATCAATGGTACATGAAAACAGGTTACCAATTTGATGAATTATGCAAGAAATAGTAGCTTTACTTCTACAGGTACATTAGCCCTTTCCCTTTCATGTAATGTTAGTTAGCATCTACAAGTTGAACAAATGGCATTTTGATTTTCATAGTTAAGGACCAGCTTTCAATTGTGCTTTCACTATAGTTGAATTGGAGGAATTGTCTCTGAACACCTTGATTTGATGTCATGAATAAGGGTGGCATGAGTAGAATCTAACCTACTATGCATATAGAACTGCCACCTCTAAGTTTGCATGAACCCTGGGTTGATAACTTGAGTTGAGGAGCCCCTGGGAGTTGTAACACTCTTGGTGAAATACCAAGGCTTGCCACCTTTTGGCACTGTTCTCGTGGATGTGTCTAAGTAGGTGTTGTTTCTGATTGAGCATTGTTTTTCTCTTTTGCATCAGTCTTATTACTTTGAAAATGTGAAAAATTGAAAAAAAAATTCTTTCATGCCTCATAGTAGTAGGGATAATCAAGGAAAATTCTTGTCAAAAGCCCACACACCCTCAAGTAGTCAAGCCTTCATTGTTATTTGGTGACTATGAAATTCCCTCTCTGACTATAGGGGAGTTAGAAGACCCTCTAGGTGAGTAACCAAAAATTTTTGAAGAACCTATTATGGAAGAAGAATAACCCATCTCTTCTTTCCAAACAATGGCTACAAACCAGAACAATGAGCTCTTCCCTACAAGAGAAACTAATGGAGAGGCTAAGATGAAAAATATAAGCATGTTTCCCTTCCACATTTCCATGGCCTAACCTCTGAAGATCATGACACATTCATGTTTGATTTTGTTGTTGTGTGTAGGACCTATGACTATGCCTCTCATGAGCAGAAGTGAAGTTGTTTCCTTCTACTCTCAAAGATGCACCCTTCTAACCTGGAGACAACATCACCACCTGGGCCCATATGAAACAAACCTTCAATGATAAATTCTGAAATATTTAGGATGACCCTTGGACCTGATGAATCTTTGGAATACTATGAATAAATGTTCCAACTTAATTATAAGAGGGCCATCTGTACCCTTTATGTTGAGTCACTCAAGCTAGTTCTTCTCTGAGGGATCATAAAAGATGTAATGGAAACCCTCAACATGCTATCTAGAGGAGATATCTACCAATTATCTTATGATGACATCAAAACTATATTCAAGAATTATTCTAGGGTTGTTAGGAAGAAGGGTAGGTCTAGCCAAAACTTGGTCAGTTCCTCTCCCTCCACAACATCCATCAAGCATGAAATACAGAATATTTTGGAGGATTTAAAGAGTGAAATGTTGCACACCCTTTCCCTGCAAATGGATACTAAGCAAATCAAAATGAAACAAGAGGAAGAAAAAATGGCACGAGCTATTTTATGCCCTAGATGTACTAAAATACATCCTAGGAATGAATTCCCATTGAATGTTATAGAATTTTTCCTAGTATGTGAAGAGAATCATGCAATATAAAAATGTCCCGCTCTACCAAGCCTAAAAGTTGTATACCATGGATGAGTAGAAAGTGGGTCAGAACAGTTGTGTTTCATTAACAAAAGGAGGCCACCAGGACCTCGACCACATCAAGAAGGCATGCAAGGTGCACATTATCCTCACTATAGTTCAAATCATAAGGCACATTTTTAGACTTGGTGCCCTTTGAATCATCCATCATGGTCCATACCTCCTCCTTGACCTTATGCTCCTCCATACCCTCCTCAACCTGTCAGCCATCCTTTTCAGCCATATTCACCCCAATCTTCCCCATTGGTCAACCCCTCACAAGGGTGGAGGACTCAAACAAACCAACCTCCTACTTTACTGCCTCCACCCCAACCTCAACCACATCTAACTCATCCTAATCCACTTAATCAAACTCAAATTCTTGCTCAAACTAATATGAACCCAAATAATAAGCAGAAGCAATGGGTCTATAGTGGGGAAACATCTTATCCTTCTTATGCTGTGGAAATCCAAGAACTCAACCTTTGGTCTGGGAGGGTTCTCCCAGATAATCACCCACCTTCTCCACCTGAAGAGCTTGAAGGAGAGAAGGAAGAGAGTGTCCCTCAAGTCAATGCATCCCCCTATCCTGAAAGGTTGATCCACCCTAACTAGCACACCCTAGAAGAGGTTGAACTTTTGGGAGAATTGAAGAATTTATGTGTCAATATACCCCTTCTCCTTTTTGGAAAATTGAAGAATTTATGTGTCAATATAAGCCTTCTCAAGGCCAGTAATGATGTTCCCATCTACAATAGTATTATTAAAGAAAAATGTTTCAAAAGGCCTCAGATAATAAGAAGAGATATCCCCACCATCAATGTTATTGGACAACTATCTGATCTAATGCTTGGGAGGGTGATCTCCCCAAAGTACCTAGACATTGGTAGCTCAGTAGTGGATGTGCATATTGATGCCATTTTGGTCCTTAATACCTTGATTTATCTTGGGGCTGCAATCACTGTGATGACTAGGGAAACCATGTTGAAGCTCAATCTCCAAGGGACTTTGAGAAAGACCACCACAGTGTTGCATCTTGTAGACAAACCCACAGTAGCTCCTAAGGGATTTTTTTAAGATTCCATGGTCTTTATTGATTCCTAGGTGTACCCTACTTATTTCCTAGTCCTCCAACCCAAAACGAAGTTTAATGACTATCCTCACATCTAAGGAAGACCTTGGTTGGCCACTACTGATGCGTACATTAGTTTTAGGGTTGGGAACATGACTATCAAGAAAGGACATTTATCCAAACAACTTGTCTTGTATCCTCTTGCTCAACCTTCTATTGAACATGATTTACCCATATGGTTAGAGGAAGAGGAAGAGGAGGAATTGTATCATACATTCCCCTACCCAATCTGCACTCTAGATATTGTTATATGAGGGGGACAACTTGATGAAGATGACCTTGATTACGATATCCTTTAGAATCAACCTCACACTCCCATACCAATTGATGAGTTGATGAAAGAATATGGGAATAGTCCTTGGACTTACTTATGCTCTGTTGACTCAAGTTTAGAACATGTCAAGATTGTAAATTCTGGCCCATCTAGAAATTTAAAGATCAACCCCTCTCTCAGAAAAACAAGAAGAATGGTTGTGCAATGTACTAAGGCAACACTTGGATTCTTTTCCTTGAGATTATAAAGAAATGATAGGTGTGAATCCCTTAGTTTCTACTCATCATATTTATGTCAAGGAGGGATGAAATATTGTGTGCCAACCCCAGCAAAGGATGAATCAGACTCTTAAGGACATTGCGAAAGAAGAATTACAAAATCTACTAGATGCAGGGTACATATACCCCATTTCAAATAGTGAGTGGGTGTCACCTCTTGTTTTATTTCCCAAGAAGAATGGGAAGTGGAAAATTTGAGTTGATTATAAAGAACTTAACAATTCTAAAAAGAAGGACCATTTTCCTTTGTCCTTCATTGACCAATTCTTAGAAGGCCTTGCAGGGAATAAATTATTCTCCTTCTTCTATGGCTTTAGTGGATACAACCAAATCCAAATCATCCCTAAAGACCAAGATAAGACCACATTTACATTTCCTTGGGGTACCTTTGCCGATAGAGGTCCTCTATTTGGTCTGTGCAATTCCCCTACTACCTTTTTGAGGGAAGTTCTAATTATTTTTGTTGAACTTGTTCATGACTCTATTGAAATATGCATGGATGATTTAGCTCCTTATGGATGTGAGTTCCATGAATCTCTCTCCAATCTGTGCAAAGTCTTGAATAAATTTATTGAAATGAACCTCTCATTGAGCCTTGAGAAATTTGAAATTTTGATGAATGCAGGGGCTTTCCTTGGCCATTCTATATGCAAGGAGGGAATATAGGTTGACCCAAATAATATTTTCATCATCAAAAGTGTCCATATCCCTCAAAAGAAAATATATGTCAAGAGTTTCCTTGGATTAACTGGGTATTATAGAAGGTTTATTAAAGATTTTATAAAATTGGCTTCATCCTTGTTTGGTATGTTGGCTAAAGATTCATATTTTTGTTGGATAAGAAATTGTCAAGAGGCCTTTGAAACACTAAAAGGAAAGTTGACCATTGCACCCATCCTTACACACGAATGCCTCAAACAATCCTATAGGGGCTTCCCTATAAGACAAGTGGAAGAAAAAGTATCTTATGCTATCTATTTCATTAGTAAGAAGTTGTCTAAAGATAATTTGAATTTTACTATCTCTAAAAAAGAACTTTTGGTTGTAGTACATTCTCTAAACAAGTTTAGGCATTATATCACTAGTTATCAAACCTTGGTTCACATTGATCATGAAAACATTAATTATTTAATGAATAAGCGTGATGTAAATGCTAGGATAATTATATGCTTGTTATTATTAAAACAATTTGATTTCACTATTGATGATAAACTAGGGAAGGAGAATGTGGTTGCAGATTTCTTGTCAAGACTAACTCTGCCTGCAGGAAAGGAAGAGATGATAGATGATAAAGTTCCAGATGAACATTTTTTTCCATCTCAGTACTTTCTCCTTGTTTTTATGATATATCCAACTATTTGGTTGTTGAAATGTTCCCTCCTAACCTATTGTCTAGGGAGAAAAGCAAGATTGTCAGGAAGAGTGCCCCATTCACCTAGATTGGGGTAAACCTTTTCAGTTTGGGGTCAGATCTGATCCTAAGAAGATGTGTCAGGGAAGAAGAGGTCTTTGAAATCCTCTCATCATGCCATGATGGGCCTTAAGGGGGACACTTTTCCACTGAGAATACAACCTTCAATGTTCTACCATCAAGTTATTATTGGTCCAGTTTAAATCAAGATGTAAAGAGATACACCACTAGGTGTGATCAGTGTCAAAGGATGGGTAATCCAACACCCAAGGATGATATGCCATTACAACCTCAAGTGACTCTAGAGACATTTGAAAAGTGGGGCATGGATTTCATTGGGCCTAATTATCTCCCATCAAGACATAAAAAGTATACCATTGTGTGCACTGATTACTTGATCAAATGGGCTGAAACAAAACCAGTAAACGCAACAACTCGGCAGTAGGTTGTTGATTTCTAAGGGAGAATATCTTCTACAAATTTCTTTTTCCAAGGGAAGTAGTCACCGATCAAGGAAAAAAATTTACATCAAGTTTGATTGAAGACCTTATGAAGCAACACCACATCAATCATATGACATCTACTACCTATCACCCTTAAGCAAATGGGAAGGTTGAAGTCATCAATAGAAAATTATTACAAAGGTTGTTAGCAGCGGCATAAAAGATTGGGTAGACAAACTTGCGGAAGCTACTTGGGCCTACAACACCACTTGGAAGACCACCACTAGATTCACTCCCTTTGAGTTGGTATACGGTAAGAAGGCCCAATTGTCTATTGAATTTGAGTACAATACCTTAAGGATGGCAGCTGAGTTATACTTGGATCTCACTTCAGCACAACAGGAAATGATGCTCCAACTCAATGGTCTAGATGAATTCAGAATGCAATCTTTCCTACACACCGAGGTAATACAACTACAAAAGAATATTTGGCATGAAAAGAACATCAAAGAAAGGAATTTATAAGGAGGAAATTGGGCCCTATCGTATTATTCCAGATTTAAATATTTCAAGGGCAAGTTGATGACAAGATGGTATGATGCTCCAACTCAATGGTCTAGATGAATTCAGAATGCAATCTTTCCTACACACCGAGGTAATACAACTACAAAAGAATATTTGGCATGAAAAGAACATCAAAGAAAGGAATTTATAAGGAGGAAATTGGGCCCTATCGTATTATTCCAGATTTAAATATTTCAAGGGGAAGTTGATGACAAGATGGTTGGGTCCCTATCTAGTAGAGAAGTGTCATGAGAATGGGTCTGTTCAAACTTGAACCATTGAGGGGAAAAGAAAAAAAAAGATCCACAGGTGAAAACCTTCTTTGAAGTGCCTAGGGTAGACATGCAGGCTGAAAACCTCTATAGAGGCATCCTATTTGTCTCAAAAAAAAGGAAAAAAAAAAAAGAGAAAAGAGAAACACATGGAAGTAGCTCTTACACCATTTCTACTAACATTCTTCTTCTTTTGTAGGACTATGCATAGTTGGCAGATGTTATGGCCACAGGACAAAACCTAAAAGTTTCCATCCATCCTTCCATCCATACATCTCATCTCCACACTCTCCACTCACATACCCATCTCTCTCCATCATCCAATCAACCAGACACTCCAATTTTACCTCCTCGTTGTGATGCTACAGGAGGGATCTGTATTTCTATAGGAGGTCATGTAATGCTACAGGAGGGGGATCCAATGGGAAGAACAGACCAGAAGGTCATTTTTCCTATAGGAAATGGTAAAGGGGGTCCTCGAATGATGCCTTCATCACCCATCCATTACATTTAACCAAAAATTTCTCAAAATTTCCACTCTATCCTACCTCTAAAAAAACATAGAAACACATGTTTTCTATTCCTCCAACATCTACACCACTTCCTCATGAATCTAATTCTGTCCTCGTGACTAGTCATCACTTCCCCTAGACACCAACATGAAATATGGAGACCTCAAGCGAGGATTAATTGACTGATACAGGGAAAAAACTCCTCCTATAGCAGTCTGTGTAGTCACAATAAAAATATCGGAGATATTTTTTTCTCACTCATAGAAAGCATGATGGAGCCATGTCTACAACTAGGAAGGGGCGCATCATTCTCAAGAAGGCATTCCACTAGAAACAACAACTTATACATCAGGGAGGAACCTACACAGACACACACAAAAAATTTATTAGTCAAGGTATCATCAAGTTATGAAGACATGCACAAGAAACAAGAAAAAGAGTCAACTCCCTCTAATATCATGATGTTATATGGCCCAACTCCAACATGCAACCATCTCCAACAATTCGATCCACAGGTAGGCTCAGGTATGGAAACCCTCACCTCTTCCCTATGCATAAAATGACTAAAATGTGTAATGGTCGAGAAAGGATTTTTAATAGGTTGGAGGTGGCCAGTGAACTTGGCCACCCTCAGCTAGTAAAATTAAGCTTGTATTAGTCACCCATGCAATGTGGAGATTTCAACTCAAAGTGAGGTGTTGTTCACAAAGAGTGGGGTGATAGTCACGAGGAGAGGGAAAATGGTTGCAAGGAGTGGGGAAAATAGTCCAAAAAAGGAAACTCATGTCTATTCCATGTCACCAAAGTGTTATGAGCCTTTTCCATAAAGATAATATGGCAGCAGGTAGGGTTTGGAAGTATGCATTGAGCAGGTTCTAGGCCTGCAGGGCCAAGGTTAGGGCCCATCACCATGGACGGAGCATAGGTATCAGAAGGTCGTCTCCATTCAGGTGGAAGGCTAGCAGGTTTCGGCAGGTGGGGGTCTGCGGTTCTCAAGAAAGGACACCTGGCGACCACAGTAACAGTAACCGTGAAGGTAAATCCCTCTGGGGAAAAGGATTACCATTTTCACAACAGCGTTTTCCTCGCAATGTTTGAGCCGACAGCAAACCGTGACCTGCTCAGTAACTATGGTTAATTCGGAGGAGGGCATAGACCTTGACCCCGCTATGGAAGATATACTATCCGTCTGGGGGAAGGATCCAACATCAGAGAACATCGACCGTTACTTCGGAACGGTGGAAGCCCCAGCAACTTCCCCATTCTATCTGGTCTCTGGTAGACCTACCCTTTTACTTTCAAATGTGACTAAAGAACAGCAGGAGTCGACAGCAGAAATCCAAAAGGGAAAGTTTCAGCCCAAATCTCCTAGTTCGACCAAGGGATCTACTCAGATAAGTCCGCCTATTCCACGTTTCGGGATCAAAGGGAGATTAGGGGTTTCAGGGTCGTCCCTCTCAGACGGGTTGGAAGATATAGTAACCCTCAGCTCAAAGCTAGGGCAAAAGCCAGTAGGAGAAGTTGGGAATCCAACATCCATTACAAGGGCCTCATTATCAACCAGCAGAAACAACTCGAAGGAGCCCGAGAGACCAGATCAGAGCGCCGAGGGTATTCAGGAGCTGAGGGGGAAGGAGGGCGACCCTTTCAGGAGTCTCAGGTAACAAACCCCTCTCATTTTGACCCTTTTCTTTCTTCCCTTTCGTATGAGAAGAAGATTAGCCCAGAAACAGGCTCTTTCCCCTAGATCGCTGGGCCAGATCCACATAGAGGCTCACAGTCGAACGAAGCCCTAAGAAACCCCACAAGAGTAACTAAATCGGTAGAAGGGCAGAGGAAAAAGCAGAGATTGATCAGATCGCAAGGGGTTGAAGGGAATCTGGTGCTTGGAATGGATGTCCAGATTGAAGAAATGCTGGAGGTCGCGGAATGTACGCTGGTTGGCAGAGCCAGAGGGAGGAAATTCACATCAGAGTTCATCCAAGTCTGGGGGAAACAGAATTGGCAATCGGATTTAATCCATGACTTCAGGGTCCTGACTCTAGCAAAAGTCTGGTTCTCAGTCAGGTTCGACAACAAAGAGGCTGCAGATTGGGTCTTGAAGCGCATTGGTCGCTCGGAAACATCCCGGTGCTCTTCAAAAACTGGAGTCCAATGTTTAATGCTGATCACGAAAAGGCCGATGTCTTCCCGGTTTGGGTCAGAGCACCTGGGCTGCCATCGTTCTTATGGGTTGAGTCGGTGTTTAAGTCAATTGGGAACAGACTTGGTACTTATCTGGAGGCTGACATGTCCTTCCAGGAAACACACAACAGGGCAATGGCTCGGATCCTGGTTAACCTTAAACCCAATGGAGGATTGGCGGAAAAGATCATCCTACAGTACAAGGACTATGTATTCGAACAAATATTGGACTATGAATATTTGCCGTTCCGCTGCCATAGATGCCACGAGTATGGGCACTTGGCAAAGGAGTGTCCATTAGGAAGACGGTGGAGAAGATTTCAGAGAACTAGAGAGAGGTCGGAAAAGTCTTTCAGGCGCCCTCATCCCAAATCAAACAAGGAGATTCCTACCGTCCTGGAGGATGAACCTATGGATTTAGATCCGCAGCAGGGGAGCTTTGGTCTGGAAGCAGAAACCCAGATACCATCGAAGGAAAGCAACGACCTCGATCCGGACCCAGAGGAACCTCAGAAGCTCGCTGAAGAGACCCCATCGTGCTCATCTCCAAGGCCTGTAGAGGACCAAAAGGGTACGAATTCAATTCCTGATCTCTCTTCTCTTGCTAATTTTGAAAATCAAGCCTTATGTTCAGATAAATGTCTAGCAGATGATCCATCATTTAAACCTCCATCTCCTGTCTTAAATGATAAAACCGTAATGAAGGAAGATGGCAATCTGGAAAAATCTGTAGAAATCTTATCAGCTGCTATTCCCTCCCTGGATTTGAACTGTGATGGGTGCTGCCTCTCATCCCCTGCTCTGGCACAACAACCTCTTTGTCCCTATAATCTCTGCTCCCTAGTTCACAAGCCCGGTCCCATGTCTGCGGTAGGGGGCATCGATCCTTCTACATCCTTGAGCCAGCCCGGGAAAAAAAGGGGTAGAAAATCTAAGCTCTCTGAAGCCAAAGTCCAGGCCATCTTTGACGTGGCAGATGGGAAACAACTTTCAATCACAGGGGCACTTAGAGCAGTGCAAAGCCCCGTATCTACCTTAAAATGATAATTACATCCTGGAACTGCAGGGGTTTAGCCAGTAAACCCAAAAAACTGGCTCTTAAGGAGTTAGTGATGAACTCCAAAGCGGATGTCCTCCTCCTTCAGGAGACTTTGGGGAGGGGGGAGGACGTTGAATCAATGCTTAATGCTCTCCTTCCGGGATGGTCTTTCATAGCCATGGATTTTGATGGACACTCTGGAGGCTTGGTTGTAGGAATCAGAGAGGGAAAAATTAAGATCTGGAACCGTTGGGGAATGAAGCAGGTGTTGGGGATAGAGTGCCAGTGCACAAAATTCGAATTTCCCTTAACTATTATCAATATTTATGGGCCGTGTCAAGGTAGGATGCCCTTCTGGAACGGCCTCATGGGAAGCTCGCTTGTGAAGAACAACTATTTGGTGATGGAGGAGACCTAAACTTCTCTTTAGGAAGAGCGGAAGCCTGGGGCCCCGCTGCATGAGAGGACCCTCAATCAGATTTCTTTATGAATCTCATAGCCTCAAATAATCTCATAGAAGCGAATCTCATCAAACTGAAACCAACCTGGAGGAATAAAAGAGTTGGAGATGCCAGAGTGGCGAAGAGATTAGATCACTTCTTAATTAATGAGGCTTTATCTGCTGCAATTCCTTTATTCAGGAAATGGGTAGAAGAAGGGGGCCCTTCGGACCATTTTCCCATTTATCTTGAGCTCTCTAAAGCCCCCCCAGAACCTCCAGCTCCCTTCAAATTCAATGCATCCTGGCTTCAAGATGAATCATACAATAAATTGTTCCAAGACACTTGGATTCACACAACCAGAGGCTCCCAAGAAAGTAAAGGGTTCTTATTTATGGAAAATCTCAAAAGACTGAAAAAGGAAACTATTACATGGGAAAAGGTTAGAAAATTACAGCAGAATGAAGACCTTTTAAAGATAACCGAAGAGCTTCAAAAGCTAGAAAGCATAGAGATGGACGGATATGCGACTCATGAATCCAAGGAGAAAAGTGTAACTCTGGAAAAGCACAAGAATCAAATCCTGCTGGCAAGGGAGGAGGAATGGAGGTTAAAGAGCAAAGCTATATGGCTCAAAGCTGGGGATGACAACACTAGCTTCTTTCATAATTATGCTAAAGGAAGGAAGAGTGCAAACACTATTTGGCACTTAAAATCTGAAGAAGGAAGAGAGGCTAAGACCTTTGAAGCTCTTTCAACCCTTGGGGTGAACCATTTCCAATCCTTATTCAAAGATAAAGGTGAGATAACCATAGCGAAAGTAATCCAAACAGCACAATGCTTTCACAAATATGTGGAGGAGGAAGAAGCGGATTTCCTAATGGAACAGGTGTCGAAGGAGGAAGTGGAAAGTGTCATAAAATCCATGGCAAAAGAGAAAAGCCCCGGGCCGGATGGTTGGTCGGTAGAGCTTTTCCTGCACTTTTTCGAGCAAATAGGAGAAGAAATTACAGATGTGGTGGAGGAATCAAGACTAAAGGGAAAGATTTATAGTCCTTTCAATGCAACCTTCATAGCCCTCATCCCAAAAAAGGAAGCTCCGGATTCCTTCGAGGACTTTAGACCCATCTCTCTTTGCAACAGTATTTACAAAATAATTGCAAAAGTGATAGCTCTCAGGATCAAACCAATTTTATCAAGGCATATCTCTCCTGAACAATTTTGGTTTCTGAATGGGAGACAAATTCATGAAGCAATAGGGGTGGCACAGGAGGTCCTTCACAGTGTTAAGATGAAAAACAAGAAGGGAGCTGTCATAAAAATTGATCTATCAAAGGCCTATGACAGGATAAACTGGTCATATATTCGCCTGCTCTTAACACACCTCGGCTTCAAAGTGGACTTCATCAGATGGGTTATGGGGTGTATCACGGATGTTAGTTATGCACTCCTTATAAATGGTGCTGCTACACCCTTCTTCAAAGGACAAAAAGGGCTGAGGCAAGGCTGCCCCTTGTCCCCCCTGCTTTTCCTCTTGGTGGCTGAAGGCCTAAGCTAGCTAATTCATAAAAGCAGAAGGGAAGGTAAGATAAAAGGTATAGAGGCAGCAGTAAACCTTTTCATCTCTCATCTTCTCTTTGTAGATGATATTCTGGTCTTTACTAATGGATTCATAAATGAATTAAAGGAGTTGAAAAATATTTTTGACCTCTTTTTGAAGGCTACTGGAATGCAGATCAATCCCAGGAAATCTAAAATCATTATAGAAGGGCTGAACAGACAAGAAAAGGAACAGTTCAACATGTACTTTCCATATGAAATGTGCAATATGGTAACCCCTTTTAAGTACCTGGGATTCTGGTTGAAGCCAAATGATTACAGGAAGGAGGACTGGTCTTGGCTAATTGCAAAAATTGAAGCTAGAATCACACACTGGAGTTTTAAATGGCTTTCCAGAGCAGGGAGACTGACTCTGATAAAATCTGTGTTATTAGCCATCCCAGTTTACTGGTCAGCTCTAACATGGGTCCCAAAAGGTGTTTTGGAGAAAATTAGGAGAATCTGTAGTAGATTCTTGTGGGCAAGATCCAAAGAAAACTCGGTTCTCCCATGGGTCGCTTGGGAGAAAGTAGCGAGACCAAAGGACTGGGGAGGATGGGGGATAAAAAGCTTGCCCGATTTCAGACTCTCTTTGGCAGCTAAATCAAGGTGGTGCCTCATTAAGATGGAAAATCTCTGGACTAGAACTGTTAAAAGGAAATATATAGATCCAACTCCTCTAGAAGAGTGGATCAGGAACCCTGTTAAGAGTCAAAAGAATATCTCAGCAATCTGGAAAGCAACTCTGGAGTCTTTTAAAGTGATAGAACAAGGACTAGCATGGAAAGTTGGGAGCGGAGAAAAGGTAAAGATTGGAAAGGATCCCTGGATAGGCTGCTCTGAAAACTTTGCTCTTTCCCCTGAACTGGTTCAGCAGTTAGCGGACAAAGGGTTTCTTTACCTTAGCCAAGTGGCAAATCCGGGATCTTCATCCATTTGGGGTCAAGCTTGGAAGAATGGTGGAGATCTGGATCTGGAGCAAAGATGGTGGAATGAATGGAGTACCTTTACTCAAGAACTCTTCAGAACAAATGTTCGCCTGAATGATAGACAAGATGAGTTAATTTGGGCCCATGCAGACTCTGGGGAATATGCTCCCAAGAGTGGATATAATTTCCTTATGTCCAAGAAAGGCTGGGGAAATCCAGAGTGGTGGTCAAAACAACTTTGGAAACTTAAGAGCCCCCCTAAGTCAAAAATCTTGTTCTGGTGCATCCTAAAAAGCAAAATCCCAACCTGGGACATCCTGCAGTCCAGATTCATGCACGGGCCTGGGAGATGTACCTTGTGCAAATCAGAAGAAGAGTCTATAAACCATCTTTTTATAAAATGCCCGGAAGCTATTAAAATTTGGGCTGAGGTAGGGATCCTTCTGAACAAAAAAATAGAATGGGATGGGAACTCTGTTCAAGAAGCATGGCAGAAGTGGTGGAACTCTCATCCATCCGGGAACTTTCGCAACCTCCCTCTCATCATTAGCTGGGGTATTTGGATAACCAGGAACAGGGGTATTTTCTAGGATAAAAGAATTCCTATAGCTATCACAGTGAGCCAGAGCACAGCCATTTTTTCTAGTATCCCCGAGCCAAAGGAGGCCCATCCCCAAAGAATCATTTCAGAACTGCAGATCACAGAAGGAATCCCTTGGGCTTTCTTTGAGGGTGCATCTCAAAACAACAAAGCAGGCGCTGGTTTAGTCATCAATGAATCCCCATCGCATGTATTAAAAGCCTCTGTGGGTCTTGGAACTGGAACAAACAACTTTGCCGAACTTCTTGCCCTGAAATTCCTTATGTGTTGGCTCATCCAAAGGCGCACCCTCACAATTCAAATTTTTGGGGATTCCCAAATAGTGATCAGATGGGTTAATGGAAATAGCACTTGCATCAACCAGTTACTAAAACAGATTTTGGGAGAAGTTCTGAGATTAAAATCTTATTTTAACTCTTTTATCCTCCGCCACATTTATAGGGAAAGGAATGAATCAGCAGATCAGCTATCTAAAGAAGGTCTTCAACAAGTTTTGGGCAGCTGGAAGATCATAGAAGAAGATCATGGACAAACCAGAAGATCTGAACAGCCGCCATATAATCAAAATTTCTTATAATCTGGCAGTTTTTCTGTATTACTTTTTATTCCAAAATTTTTGTAATTATATATATATTTAACAGCACTTTTATATCAGCACTTAAAAACAACAGTTTATGCATTTCGGGTTGTTTTCTTCATTGTTGAAGAGGCCTAGAATGTTTTGGATTTTTGTATGCTTACAGCCCGCTGTTACTTTCAGTTTTGGAAGGCACCTCGGTTCAGAGGTTGTTAGATCAGCCACAACACCTTACAAAAACAGGTGTTTGCATATGACAGTTTTTTTTGTAAAACAGTCTTGGATATCCCTCAGTCGGATTAGTGATGCTTCAACATTTGCAATGTAAACTTTTTATCAGCTTAATAAAAAGTTTCGCTTTTTTCCTTGGAAAAAATAAAGATAATATTATGTATTGGGGCTTGAATTCATTTTCACATTCGCTCATTTCAAAAAAGAAGTTAGAGGAAGGATGAGCTATTTTTATTAGACCACCTAGGGTGCCATTGAGAAGTTTTAAACCATGTCTATAGGTGCTACTGGAGGAAGCCATAGGAAGGGCTGAGATTCTACACGAGGGCAAAGAAGGAGCTACAGGAGGAATTAGAGGGTGAAAGGGAGCCACAGTGACCCAAAATTTTCTCCAAACCCTCATGCACACATAGATCTATTTTGGAAAGAAGTAAGTGACATCATCCTTCCTTGTTTCCATCGACTTGCATGAGAATTCTTCCTAAACTTGATAGCCTGTAGTAGAAAATTGAGCAGTAGGAGGTATTTCTAGAAATTGTTGTGGGTAGAAGCAAAGAAAAAGAGCTTGTTTGATTCCAATTCTAGCGTCGTTCTCCCTCACTGATAAAAAAGTGTTTACGATTATTTCCATGACTAAGAGTGCTTTAAAAAGAAATTTTTGTTGTAATACATTCTCGAAACAAGTTTAGGAATTATAGAATTGGTTATCAAACGTTGGTTTACATTGATCATGCACAAATTAATTATTTAATGAATGAACCTCATGTCAATGCTAGGATAATTAGATGATTGTTATTATTACTAGAATTTGATTTGATTATTGTTGATAAACCAGGGAAGGAGAATGTAGTTTCATATTTCTTGTCAAGGCTAACTCTGCCAACAAGAAAGGAAGATATGATAGATGACCAATTGCAATATGAACATCTCTTTTCCATCTCGATGCTTTCTCCTTGGTTTTCTGATATAGCCAGCGATTTGGTTGTTGGAAGGTTCCCTCTTGACCTATCCTCCAGGAAGAAAAGCAAGATTGTAAGGAAGAGTGCCCCATTCACGTGGATTGGGGGAAACCTTTCCATATTAGGTTCAGATCATGTCCTAAGAAGATGTGTGAGGAAATAATATGTCTTTGAAATCTTCTCAGCATGCCAGGATGGGCCCCGTGGGGACCACTTTGCTCCTATGAGGACAACCTTCAAATTATACAATCAGGTTATTAATTTCCCACTTTACATCAATATGCAAGGAGATACACCATCAGGTGTGATCAATGTCAAAGGATGGGCAAGCCAATACCCAAGGATGGCATGCCCTTACAACCTCAAGTAACTCTAGATCCATTTGAAAAGTGGGGCATGGATTTCATTGGTCATATTGACCCCCCATTAGGAAAAAAAATGTATGTCATTGTGTTCACTGATTACTTGACCAAATGGGCTGAAACAAAAGCAGTAAAATAAGAAACTGAGTAGAAGGTGGTTGAATTTATGAGGGAGAATATCTTCTACAAATTTAGTTTTCCGAGGGAAATAGTCACTGATCAAGGAGCACAATTTACATTAAGTTTGATTAAATACCTTATGAAGTATCACTGCATCAAGTAGAGGAAATCAATTGGCAGGTGGAAGTCATCAATAAGCCAATTTTGTGAATAAGTGAATAGGGATTCAAACCCTTGTTTCAGATCCTCTGGAAAGAGGAGTCTAGAAGTACCGGTGATTCTACTGAATGAAACTCGCAGCATAGCCAATTGCAGAGGTTGGGGCATCTCGATCTGCTCGTTAATGTCTTTTCTAATTCACTTGGACTAAAACTAGCTTATCTTCCTGAGACTCCTGCTTTTGCCTCCCTCTGATTCTTATCGATCCAAGTCCATTCGGTCATCTCTTCCTGGTTGTTTCCGAAGATAACTACCACTCCCTTCCAATTCCATTTCCCGCATTGCATATTATATAGAAAGGGGGGGTTAGCAGCAAAAATAATATTGCGCAGACAGACTTGTGGAAGCTACTTGGGCCTACAACACCACTTGGAAGACCACCACTAGATTCACTCCCTTTGAGTTGGTCTATGGGAAGAAGGCCCTATTGTATATTTAAGTTTAGTACAATACCTTATAGATGGCAGCTTAGTTACACTTGGATCTCACTTCAACACAACAGGAAAGATTGCTCCAACTGAATGGTCTAGATGAATTCAAAATGCAAGCTCTCCTACACACTAAGATAATTCAACTACAAAGGAATATTTGGCATGACAAGCACATCATAGAAATAAATTTCCAAGAAGGATATTTCATCAAGGGGAAGTTGATGAAAATAAGGTAGGCTCCCTATCTAGTATAGAAGTGGCATGAGACTAGGTCAATCCAAATCTAAACCATTGATGAGGAAGGGATTCTATTACTTGTTAATGGCCATAAGTTGAAGTTATCCAAGAAATGTTTATCCAAGGAAGAATTTTTCAGTTCAGTCAGCAAAGAGTTAAATGTGATTGGGAAGCTCATAGCCCTCAGTACACAAAAATTGTATATAAAGAAACAAAAAACAAAAAAAAAAAAAAAAAGTAATAAGAAAGCCTAGATGAAAACCTCCATGAGGAATATGAGGCCCACTCCTGACTTGAAAACCTCTCTGAGGAAATCCCGGGAAAAAAAAGGGATAAATAAAAATAAAAAGTCATCATGTGAAAACCTCCTCTGAGGTGCCTAGGGCAAGCATGTATGCTAAAAACCTCTATAGAGGGAACCTACTTGTCTAAAAAAAAAGAGATAAGAGAAGCACATGTAGGTAGCTCTTACACCATTTCTGTTAACGTTCTTCTTCTTTTGCAGGACTACACACATCTGGAAGATCTTATGGAAACAAGACAAAACCTAAAAGTTTCCATCCATCCTTCCATATAAACACCTCATCTCCACACTCACCACTAACATACCAGTCTCTTTCCATCATCCAATCGACGAGACACTCCAATTTTACCTCCTCGTTGTGATGCTACAAGAGGGACCTGTATTTATATAGGAGGTCCTATAATGCTACAGGAGGATCCTGTGAGGCTATAAGAGGGGGATCTAATGGGACGAAAAAACCAGAATGCCATGTTTCCTTTCACCCTTCAATTCCTCTTGTAGCACCTTATCAACCCTTTTGTAGCATCTCATCCCTTCCTGTAGCTTCCTCCTGACAGGGTTTGAAATTTCTTGGTGGCACCCGAGGCAGTCTGATAACAATAGCTCATCCTTCATCTAACTTATTTTTTTGAAATGTGCGAATGTACAAATGAAGTCAAGCCCAATACATAATATTCTCTTTGTGTAAAAGGATTAGAGTGCTTTGGTGACATGGCATAAACATGAGTTTCTTTTTTTGGATCGTTTTCCCCACACCTTGCAATCATTTCCCCTCTCCTCGTGATTATTACCCCACTCTTCGTGAACACAACCTCACTTTGAGTTGACATCTCCACCTTTCATGGGTTACTAATATAAATTTAAGTTTACTAGCTGAGGGTGGCCAGGTTCACTGGCCACCTCCAACCTATTAAAACTCCTTTCTCGACCATTACACATTTTAGTCATTTTATGCATATGGAAGATGTGAGGGTTTCTATACCTAAACCTCCTTGTGGATCAAATTTCTGGAGATGGTTGCATGTTAGAAATGATAAAGGGTGGTCCTCCAATGATTCCTTCATCACCCATCCATTCCATTTATCCAAAACTTGCTCAAAATTTCCACTTTGTCCTACCTCTAAAAAAACAAAAATAAAACTCGAAAATACTTGTTTGTTATTCTTCCAACATCTATACCACTTCCTCACGACTCTAACCATGCCCTCATGACTCGTCATCACTTCCCCTCAACACTAATGTGCAATATGAATACTTCAAGGGAGGATTAAATGACTGCTATAGGGAGAAAACTTCTCTTGTAGCATCAAGCGCAGTCACCACATAAATCTTTGAGATCCTTTTTTTTCACCCACAGAAATCATGATGGAGCCATGAATGTAACCAAAAAGGGAAACATCATCCTTAGGAATGCACTATACTAGCATCAACAACATCTTAGAAATTAGGGAGGCATCTACACACACACAAAAAGGTAGTCAGGGTATCATTAAGTTATGAAGAATTATATTGTCACTAAAAAGGAACTTTTGGCTGTAGTACATTTTCTAAAAAAAGTTAGGCATTATATCATTGGTTATCAAACTTTGGTTCACACTGATTTTTGGTAAAATTATATACATAATACATCACCAAACATCAAAATATCAACCAGGGATCGTAATAAGTAGAGCTGACGCACTATATATGCCAGAAAGAGGTAATCTCTCTACTTGTCTAGTATAGTGGAAAAGAAAGTAACTTAAATCAAACTAATCTCAATCCTTAGATGTTTTAAAACATGCTTGGAACTTATTGGGAAATAATGAAAATTCCCATTGTGAACTTAAAGAATAAATATGATATTTATAATACTTTACCAATGAAATACATGCTCTCACATGATAACTAATGCGTAACTTTAACTAGTACTAGAAATAAATCATTAACAAGTACATAAAACTATATGCTACAAAACTGGTACGGGAATCTATCTACTACAACAATTAATCAATGTAGGAATTTAACTCAACCGAAATCCAAGCAATATTATGAACTATAATGATGGACTATTGTTTGTTCTAAAATATGTATAAACCTGTAAATTGACAAACTCATTAACTATAACTTTATCCTGTAAACCAAAGCAATCTCATTTACCTATAACACAGAAAATCAATCTGCTAGTTTTTATGATAAATACACACAACTATATGATAACACTCTTTCTTAAAGAATTACTTTATACAATTATTTAGATACTCCTGTATTCAAGAAATTACTCCTTCACACTACAAACATATCTATCTGTTGATTTAGAAAATGGAGTATTAATACGATACAAAGAACAAAGTATCTTTATGGTACTACATAATGAATGATGATTATAAATTAGATCACACGACTATTGAAATAAAATGCTAATTGCAATAAACTATAGAAAAAAATCATTGGGATGATGTTGGTGGGCCCTTGCCAAGACCAACAAACAACTTAAAGAAACCTATAGTCTACTGAAATGTAAAACACAATTTCATAATGGTTGCATCTGTAATAATATTTGGAAGAAGATTTTACAAACGGTTCTTGAGCAAACTTAACTGTATAATCAAATGTTAGATATGAGTGTACATACTAGCATCATCTACCTTATTCCTTTTATCTACAAGTTCTCATTAAATAGAGAAACGACCCGGTATATAAAAATCATAGAAAAATCTCAAGGAGATTAGTTTCATTATTCTTTACATCCCAGGTTTTATCCTTGTGACACATTATGCATGAGGATAAAACATATCTTTGTAATTTTGGCACATTTACCAACTGCCACTTTAAAAATACACAAGATATACCTTTCGCAAAACTGCATGCTCCATTCTCTTGGTGTAGGCAGTAGATCACCATTAATCTCAATACTAGAATGTTCAATAACTCCTGTTATGGGTATTAGATGAGAAATATGCAGTACAAGTATCAGAAGACTGTTGTGTGGTGCGAGAATGCTTGATGCTAGTTGTAGCATAGGTACTGGATGAAAGGCTAGTCATGACGAAGTCTCTGTCTAATAAAAGTCCATCATAACTTAATCAGAGATTTAGATAATTTAATAACTACTCTAACCATTAATAAATCATAAAATTATGCTTAAAGAGTTTTATACCTCATGTACAACAAAAAGGTCAACAAGGCATAGTCCATGGTGTACTAAAGGGATAACTTGGGATATTTATGGAAAAAATAGGTGTCAGGGGAGGTAAAACTGGATGAATTCAGATATCAAAAAGCAGGCTCAACATTCCCCCATGCTTGTTTCATTGCATGTCCTCATGCAACCCATAATATTCAAAACTGCAAAATTTGTGTATGCCATGGCTGAATTACATATCAGTGGCATGGGATAATAGGTTGAGCCCGACAATCTCCCTTTTAAGCTCCTTCTTGATAACTCTCATGTACTTGACCAAACAAAGGACTTTATTGAGCTTCTCTGTCAACTTTGACTTTTCATCCTCTCTATTTGGTTCTGCTCCTTAAGGAGTGCATTCTCCATTTTAATGTGGCCATCCAAAATTTTGTACTCTCTTACCTCTTGATTTAAATTTTCAACCTTCTTTAGAAGTCTCTTTACCCTTACCAAGGGTTGAAACAGTCCACTAGAAGACTGTTATTCCTACCTCAGGTCTCTCAAAGTTTCTCAGACTAATTCTTTCTTTTCACTGATTACCTCAATGGGGGTGTCATCCACTCCTGAGAATGCTGGGATATCCCCTGATTTTTCTGATACTACTTGGATGGAGGGGATATGCATCTGTCATATCATACTCCTTATGGTTCTTCAAGTAGGGCCTGAAGGTTTACAAATTTCAGGAATGAACTTTATAGCATGTTCCTCGTTCAATCGTTTCCTCTTAATTGGAGTTGTATTTTTACCACTATGGGATTTTCCTGCACTGCCTCTGATTTGTCTATAATATTCACTCCTTCATATCTGACTTTAATAGTCAAAATTCCTTCCTGTGTTTTACCCTTTTCCTTAGGGTTCTTTGTTAGTTTCCATTTTTTTCCTTCTTTTGGAGTTTGTATTTTTACCACTGTGGGATTTTCTTTCATTGCCTCTAATTTGTCTGTAATAGTCACTCCTGCACCTTTGTCTTCAATAGTTGAAATTCCTTCCTGTGTTTTACCCTTTTCCTTAGGGTTCTTTTTTAGTTTCCATTTTTTTCCTTCTTTTGGAGTTTTTATTTTTACCACTATGGGATTTTCCTGCACTTCCTCTGATTTGTCTGTAATAGTCACTTCTGCACCTCTGTCTTCAATAGTCGAAATTCCTTCCTGTGTTTTACCCTTTTCCTTGGGATTCTTTGTTAGTTTCCATTTTTTCCCTTCTTTCTCCTCTTGAGCCACATCAGATATGATATTGTTGGCTTCATGCTCATATTCTTTGGCCTTTTCCTTCTGGTACCTACCTTTCTTATCAAGTTTCTTGCTGCTTTCCCCTATTTCACCAGTCACAGATTTATGAGTATTTCCTTTTTGGTCTTGGCTAGGGTTTTCTGAAGGGAAGTATTGAGTAAGAAAATTTTTCCAACTATTTCTTTTTCTTAGTTCATGAACAATTAACAGTTTGATTAGTCTGTGATGATACAAGCTTGTTTCTGGCTTCTTGGAGATCGAATTGACTCCTTTTGACATTTTATGCAAAAAATTTCATAAGAAAAAAGTAAAAGAATACCTACCTTCACAGGTCAGAAATTTTTGAAGGCTAGTGAGCATGGTCCAGTATTCTTGCTTGATTCCACTCCTCGAAATCCCCTTTGAGCGATCTGAAATTGACTGACTCGACACCAGGAATGGTTGCCATAGTTGCTGGTCAAATGGAATGCCTTTGAAATATTTTTCCCCGCTTTGAGGCAGCCTTGTAGCCTCAACGATTGAATCCTCATTCACCACCATTTCAAATCTCCCCAACTTGACTTTCTCATCATCAAAGTTTTGGGCAAACACTCTAGAAACCTCGTTCTGGTACCCACTAAATTTCTCTAAAAAGACCACCCATCCAGCCTGTTCGTATTTAGCTTTACAAGCCTGATACTCCTGTGATTCTTTGTAGAGTTGAAAGACCATCTCATGGCGGTCATCCCCCATGCCTTTTTTTAGAATAGGACCTCAGAAGTAGATAGCTAGGGTTTAGTACTGAAGGCTCAGTACTAAATATAGACAACAATGGGTGTGGTTTGAAAAAGGTGGAAGGATATGGATGGGGGAATAAATGGGAAACAATTATTATCTAGAAACATATTTGATCAAATCACTATGGTGATGATGAGGGGTGGAGTCATGGTCGAATGATACTTTAGATAATCAATGTTTGTTTGTGGGAATAGTGAGCCATAGGTAGTGTTTAATGTAGTGATAGGGAGTGAGAAATTATATGACTACATACACATTCCTTTATGATTGTGTAGCTAATCGAGAAGAGAAAAGTGGATGATGTTAAATTTGAGGTACATAGTGATAAAATAATGATAACAAATTGTTATCATAGTTAGAAAAGGATAAATACATCAAGGTTCACGGTAGGAGAATGATAGGAAGAATTGGTTGCAAATGTACATGGAGAAAAAAACAATTTAATTCATAATTTTTAAATGATTCTTAATAAAAAAGAGTAAATACAAATTAACTCATTTTTTCTAATTAATGATGATACTTTATAAGACTAAAGACATCAATTGCAATATCTTTATATTAATATAAAACCGGTAGTACCAGTGCTGGATGCCCAATTTTTATATTTCTTTCATGTTTGAAAGCTTCACCTGGTAACCGAGATGTTCTTAACCATGTCATCTCAGTTGATAGCTAAGATGTTCTAACTTCACATTGTAGATGATGGCAATGATCATTATTTCTGATTCCCATACTAATTCAGATTGTTGGTGCAAGAATTATTTACCAAGTACTAGAATAATACAGTTGTTGATGTCTGCAAATTTTGTGAATCACACAAGTACAAAAGCTTCTTAAATTGCAGCAAAAGTGGTGTATAAAGAGGGAAATTTGATGATCATGTCCAAAGCTTTGTAACGAGGAAGTACTGTAACTGGGCAACGCAATATTTATGTTGTTGAGATGCAAAAAAAAATCTATTTTTGGGATTAGAGCATGGTTCCCCTTTAACATTTCCATTTTGTTACAAAATATAACCTAAATACTATTATTTTGTGGATTTTTCTCGAGCCCAGATATATTAATTCTCGCTGGTATTTTCAGTTTTAAGAAGTCCGAAAAACTTAAAGAAAACTCCATTTCACTTACTCATGGAATTTTCTTGAGCTCAAGCTAGTTCGTGCTCGTCAATGTTTTCAAATTTGAGTCTGAAAAACTTAAAGAAAACTCCAATTCACTTACCCAGGGATTTTTCTTGAGCCCGGGCTAGTTCGTGCTCATCAGTGTTTTCAATTTTAAGGAGTCTAAAAAACTTAGGGTTGGTTAAAGGAATAAACTTACACTTGGTAAATGTCCTCCTTTATTGTTTATCTATAGGGAAGGAAACACAATTAGTCACACAAAAAAAAATATTCCTACCTACCTACATATATACAAATTTGAAAATAATCAGAAACTTACAGTGATGACTTAGTAGGAGGAGCATCCCCCTCACTTACTAACTGCATTTCAGAATTTTGAAGAACATGTTTGATAAACTCTTCTTTAGACAACGGTTTATGGTAAACCTTTAGTCTATGCCCATTCACTACGAAATAAGTCTGATATGCATCGATAGTTTTTATCTTGACTGAACCATTGTCATAGAATGTATCTACCTCATAAGGTCCCAACCATCGTGTTGACAATTTTCCTTGGAAATTTTTAAATCTATTGTCATACAACAAGGCCCAATCACCTAACTGAAAAATATTCTTCTTAATAAACTTATCATGCCATTTGGTTCTCTGATCCTGAATGAGCATTATCCTTTGAATAACATCTTGTCTAATCTCATCCAATGCATTCACTTGCATTAACCTTTGTATTTTGTGCCTCATCCAAATCCATTCCCAGTTGCATGGTAGTTCTGAAAGTTTTTACTTGAAATTCTATATGAAGCAATACTTGTTTCCCGTACACCAATTCATAGGGAGTATGACCTGTTGTGTTTCTACAACTTTTCCTATAGGTCAACAAAGCCTCAAGTAACCTATCAGCAAATCTTTATGATGCAGTTGTATTGTCTTCGTAAGAATGGCCTCGATTTATTGGTAGACTCCACCTGTCCATTTGTCTCAGGGTGGTAAGGTGTAGATTTACAATGCCTGATTTGATACTACTCTATAATAGATTTGACTAACTTGGAAGTGAATTGAGTGCCCTGCTCGGTCACTATTTCCCTTAGTACACCAAAATGGGTAAATATCTCTTCAAATATGAAATCAATAACAGACTGTTCATTAGCAGAATAAGTGATTTACCCTCTACCCATTTGGTTACATAGTTTGTACATACCATGATATACTTCTTCTTTTTGGACATAGGGGAAATTTGTCCTACAAAATATAATGCCCATTTATAAAAATGTTCGATGACTACCTGTGCTTGAAGAGTCATTTCATCTACTAGGATAGGTTTCCCCATTCTTTGACAATCATCACAGCTAGTCACCTATTTCTTTGTGTCCTTAAAAATAGTGAGCCAATAATACCTAGATTGTAACATTTTATATGTCGTTATTTTGTTGGAAAATTGTCCACCACATGGCTCATTATGGAAGGTTTTGAGAATGTATTGCATCTCATATTCTCGTACACATCTTCTAATCACTAGTTTTGGTCTAGTGTGGTATAGACAGTCGTCATTTTACCTATAATCGGAACTAAGTTGTATGATTCTTTGTTTTTCTCTTAAAGACAAATTTTGTGAAAACTTTCTTGTAACCAGATAATTAGCTACATCTTCATACCAAGAATGGTAAGTAGAAATAACAAATATATTTTCATCCAAAAAATCATCATTAACTAGTGCATTATTACCTATGTGGATAAGTCTAGATAGAAAATCAGCAATAATATTATATTTTCTTGGTCTGTCAATGATAGTAATGTTAAACTCTTGCAATAGTAACAACCATCTAGTAACACGGACATTAGTGTTAGGTTTAATCATTAACAATCTAATAGTTGAATGGTCTGTTTTTACAAAAACTTCATACCTAGCTATGTAATATCTAAATTTATTAATGGCATGGACTACTGATAAGAATTCTTTTTCAGTGATAGTGTAGTTTAATTCTGTAGGAGAGATATTTTTGCTGACAAAATAGATAGCATAAGGAATTTGATTCTCTCTTTGGCCCAAAACAACACCTAGAGCTATGTCTAAGGCATCAGTACAAATATGAAAAGGGAGGGTCCAATTTGGTCCTCTCAGAACTGGAGCAGTTGACAGTTTTTGTTTAAGAGTTTCAAGGGAAATTTGACACTAAGAATCCCACTGGAATTTCACATCTTTTGTTAATAGTTTGAACATAGGAGCGACTATTGTTGTAAAATTTTGAATAAATATTCTATAATACCTGACATTCCCTAGAAAGATTCTAACTTCTTTTTGAGAACTGGGAGTTTTTATTTGAGTGATTATTTTAATATTAGCAGGGTCTACTCTTATCCTAGTACTGGAAATGTGTTCGCCTAACAGAACACCCTTAGTAAGAATCATTCTGGATTTTTCATTGTTAAGGGAAAGGTTGGTCTCTTGACACCTGATTAAACATTAGAGGAAATTTTAGCCAAAAAGTTCCCATGAAATTTTCACATAATTTCCATGTCATAATATTTAAACCAATCAAAATCCTTTAAATTTAAAAAGAGGTACATGTAAATATTTTGAAGGGAAAAGAAGAAAATTTACTTTTTTTATTTCTATTTTTAGCTTATATCCATATAAGTTTACTGAAATTTCAAGTGTAGAAACTCATTGGATGCAGAATTAAATTCTTGATCCAATGAGTACCCATCATGCATGCTTTTGAGAATTGATAAAAATTGAAGATACATTAAAAAAATGTGTTCCATGCGTTTTTTTAATGTATCTTCAATTTTTATCAATGTGGGTCTTCTCAAAAGTATGCATGATGGGTACTCTCTAGATGCAAAATTTAATTTTGCATCCAACAAGTGTCTAAAATTGAAATTTGTGTAAATCTATAAAGAGATAGGCCAAAAATATAGTTAAAATTTTAGTTTTCTTCTTTTCCCTCCAAAATTCATAACTCTTGTTTTATTATTTTAATTATTATTTTATTATTTTTACTTCGGAGTCCACTTTCAGGCTGAAATTTCCTCTAATAACTTTCTCTAGGTTGTCTAAGTATGCATGATGGGTACTCTCTGGATGCAAAATTTAATTATGCATCCAACGAGTGTCTAAAATTGAAATTTGAGTAAATATATAAGAAGATAAGCCAAAAATATAGTTAAAATTTTAGTTTTCTTCTTTTCCCTCCAAAATTCATAACTCTTGTTTCATTATTTTAATTATTATTTCATTATTTTTCCTTAGGAGGCCACTTTTAGGCTAAAATTTCCTCTAATGACTTTCTCTAGGTTGTCTAAAGCTCGTTTGAAATCTTCCCCATATACTGTGAAGTCATCCATATAGACTTCCACACGGTCTTGGGTTTTATCAAAGAAAATAGCAAGGAAAACCATTTTATCAATGTGTGTCTTCTCAAAAGTATGCATGATGGGTACTCTCTGCATGCAAAATTAAATTTTGCATCCAATGAGTGTCTAAAATTGAAATTTGAGTAAATCTATCAGGAGATAAGCCAAAAATATAGTTAAAATTTTAATTTTCTTATTTTCCCTCCGAAAATCATAACTCTTATTTTATTATTTTAATTATTATTTTATTTATTTTCCTTAGGAGGCCACTTTTAGGCTGAAATTTCCTCTAATGACTTTCTCTAGGTTGTCTAAATATTGCTGGAAATCTTCCCCATATATTGTGAAGTCATCCATATAGACTTCCACACAGTCTTGGGTTATATCAGAGAAAATAGCAAGGACAACCCTTTGAAAGGTGGCAGGGGCATTGCATAACCCAAAAGGAAGCACCTTGTAGGCATAAGTACCCCATGGACAAGTGAATGTAGTCTTTTCTTGGTCTTCGGGTGCAATTTGAATCTGATTGTAGCTGCTAAATCCATCCAAGAAGGAGAAATACTTTTTCCCAGATAAAGTATCCAATACTTGATCGATGAAAGGCAAGGGAAAGTAGTCTCTAAAAGTAGCCTTATTTAGTTCCCTAAATCCACACAAATCCTCCATTTACCACTTTTCATAGGGACAATGACCAGTGATTACACCCACTTACTATTGGAAATAGCGTAAATGAAGTTGGCATTTAAGAGCTTTTGAAGTTCTTCTTTCACTATGTCTTTTAGGGTTGGGTCATCCTTCTTTGAGGTTACCTAACTGGTCTAATCTCATCATTTGTATAGATGTGATGCATGCAGGTGTCAGGGTGGATCCCTTTCATGTCAGAATAATCCCATGCAAAAGCACCACATTGTCTTTTAATCATTTGAATCAATTGTTCTTGTTGCTCTACTTCTAGACCAGAATTAATATATAGACACTTTCCAGGGTTAATTTCAACAACATGGACAAGAGACTCTTTACCTTCACCTATTGTTGTTATGGAAAACAGTGTGGAGGTAGAAGGATGACATGCTTCCTGAAAGTTGAAAATGTGTTCATATTCTTGAAAGGATTGTGGGAAATCAATACATCCCATTGCGACTAAAAATAAGTTCAAAACTTGATCTTCGGTTTGTTCTTGAATACCTTTAGACTATTCTATTGTTAAAAAGGGTTGAGCACATTCCTCCTCTCCATATGGGTTTTCTATCCATAAATGGATTTATGTAGCGGGTTGGGTAGGAGGAAATAAAAAAATATTTTGGTTTTGACATCCATTGGAAATTTTCATCTCTCTAGACCGGCACCCAATCAATGCGTCAACAATGGCTAGCCAGGGTCAGCTCAGTACTACTTGATGTCTAGATTTGGAGGGTTTGGATGGATCAGAAACAAGTCTACAAGATATTCCCAAGAAGCTAGTATGATTGTGATGTCATCTAGACTTCTTGCAAGTCTAAGGATGGATCCGCCAATTCCAATAGTGTTTGAGTTGGCCTCAATCCTTCTAACTACAAATTTTGTATAATATCCACAGTTATGACATTATTGTTGTACCTATATTGACAAGAGTGTTTGGTAAAGATATACCATTAATATGTATAGTCACTACTAGATTCCCAGGATCAATGTATTTAGAAGGCATCTCTGATATGGTCTCTGAAAACTGGCCAAATACCTTTATAATAGGGGGATCCTTCCTTTTTCTTCCCAGATTTTTGATGCAAATATCCCTTACAATCTTGGCATAGATAGGAATGTCTTTGATAACTTGTAGCAAGGGTATCCTTATATAAATATTTCGCAGTTCAACTTCTAAATCATATCCTAGTGGGACCTCAGGCTTTTTGACAAGTAATCTCTCTGGATAGGGTGGTTGAGTAACCTCCTAAGATGGTTTAGGTTGTGTGGTAGAATTGATTGGTGTTGGAGGAGGGTTTTCTTCTTCATTGGGAGGAGAATTTTCCTCTTCGCTAGGTATGTCTTTATCTTTAGGAGGTTGGCTCTCTGGTTGTTCTTCCTGAATGATCACTGCAGGTCCTATTTTATTTAAGACCTTCCCAGACCTCAGTTGAATTTCATTGATTGGGACTGAAGTGATGGTGTAGGTAGGGAAGGTTTGCAGCTCCATATTCTATACAGGTTGAGCTGGCTTATTATTAGGGTTTGGAATCAACTGTGCAGGTAATTGAGTAGGTCAAGGAGGATTTGGGTTTAGTGGCATTTGTTGTTGGTTTGGATTCATGGGTAGAGTAAGTTGTTTTGGACTTGGGTTCATGGGAAGCTGTTGTTGAGGAATGAAGGCAGTAGGGTTGGATTAAACCCTAGCAATAGCTGAGAAATATTTGGAGGATATTGTGTATAGGTTGGATAAGAAGGTGTTTGGTATGGTTGTGGAGGGATATTCCCATAGGTAGTCCCCCTCCAACCTTGTTGACAAGAATATCCTTGTGATGGTTGAGGCACCCATTGAGAGTAAGGCATTTGAGGGGCCCACTACTATTATGTATACTACATGGGAGGGTCCTTGCACATTGATGTGTTTTGTTGCCTCCAAGGTCTCCTAAGGTGATAAGGTGAATCTTGCAGCTCTATTCCCCCTTTGTAAATAGCTTATAACCCAGGCACTGAAGGGAATTCGATAGTTGGGTGATGATTCGTACAAATTTTTCATACCTCTATGACATTAAAAGGGCATTCCTTTTCAAGATGTTTCTTCCTACAGTGAGGAAAAAATATGGCTAAAGGAATGCTTTCCTCTTCTTGTTTCCTCCTACTATTGAGGGTATCTAGATGGTTACTAATTGTACTGAGAATATCAATTTTAAGATTTTCCAACATATTTCCCAACTCTATCCTGGTTACACCACTTGTGGTTGGTTTGACAACTTGACTTGTAAGTTCTTTTGGACTTTTCCTAGCTTTGGCTTGACTATGGGAGTAATTCTTACAGTAATTTGCAATCTTGGCAAATGATTTTTGATAAACATCGCCAGAGATTATGAGATTAAGTAATTCTATGCAGTCATCCCTTACACCTTTCAGAAAGATGGTTCTAACTGTGGTTGTGTCGAGAGAAACTTGCTTGGTATTTTGGTAATTGTAAAGGAACCTTTCTAAGTAGTCTTCTAGGCTTTCTTCTTCGGTTTGTTGCATTTTAAAGATGTCATTCTTGGCATCCCTAGGCCTACAATAATCCTGGTATTTATGAAGAAAGGTTGCTTTCATATCATCCCAAGACAAAATAGTGTTTCCTCTAGACTCATGAACCATATTAATGTTTAGTTTTCTAAGGTGGTCATAAAAAGTTTTAACTTTTGAGCATTATCCGTATAATGATAGCTTCTACATAGTATATCAAATTCAAATAGAAATGCATCAAGATCCTTGGATGACATATAGTGGAAGTTGGGTAGTGATGAAAACAGAATGTTCTTCATGGTGACATTCCTGGTAATGTCGAGAATTGGAAATCCAAACATTTCTGCTTCACTGGTTTATGGATTTTCAACTCTTTCTCCTTCTCCATCCATCTTCTCGTTCCAAAATTTGAAAGTTGTGGAAGTAGGTGATGTCTCTCCTTCGGATGATGGTTCAACCACTAGGTTATCTAGAATGTACCAATGTACTATCCCAACTGTATTCTGAACTTCCTCTACTACTGTCTTTGTTTCTCTTCTAGCCTTCTCTGCTTCAGGCTTCTTTACTGATGTCTCCTTTGCTACTTGCTGAGGTGTATTCTCAATTTGTATCATAGCTTCAGATTCACCGTTGTTATTTATATCTCCTATTACTACCACCAGACTTTTCTCCTTTAGAGTTTTCCTTGCATAGCGATTAGCAAAATTAGTTGGGTTAACAATTTTGGGACCATATAGGTTTTCTGGGATTTTTTATGAAACAAACCTACCTTTCCTATCTCTAATTCTTCTCATGAAATCAAAACATCAAACTTTAACTACTTACTGAAAGAGAGGACAACTTAACTTTGGAGCAACCCCACCAAAGTGGATGTGCAGGTTCTTACCTCTCATCTTACCATCTTCTCTCTACCCTTAGGTCATCCTCAATATCACTCAAAAACCATAAAAAAAAACTAAACCATTTCCCAAACACCATTTACAGCTCCCCGATAATAGTGCCAAAAATGTTGGTACAATTATATATATAATACATCACAAAACATGAAAGTATCAACCAAGGATCGTAATCAATAGAGTTGATGCACTATATGTGCTAGAAATAGTTAATCTATCTACTTTTCTAGTATAGTGGAAAATAAAGTAACTTAAATCAAACTAATCTCAATCCTTAGATGTTTTAAAGCTTACTTAGAACTTATTGGAAATAATGAAAAATACTATTGTGAACTTAAAGAAGAAATCTGATCTTTATAATACTTTACCAATGAAATACATGCTCTCACATGTTAACTAATGCACAACTTTAACTGGTACTGGAAATCAATCATTAACAAGTACAAGAAACTATATGCTACAGAACTGGTACAAGAATTTGTCTACTACAGGAATTAATCAGTGCAGGAATTTAACTCAACAGAAATCCAAGCAAGATTATGAACTATAACGATGGACTATTGTCTATTCTAAAAGATGTATAAACCTGCAAATCGACAAGCTCAGTAACTATAACTTTATCCTACAAACCAAAGCAATCTCATTTACCTATAACACAAAAAATCAATCTGCTAGTCTTTATGAGAAATACACACAACTATAAATATATTGATAACACTCTTTATTAAAGAATTAGTTCATACAATTCTTTAGACACTCTTGTATTCAAGAAATTACTCCTTCACACTGCAAACATATCTATCTATTGATTCAGAAAACAAAGTATTAATACGGTACTGAAAACAAAGTATCTTTACGGTACTACGTAATGAATGATGATGATAAATTAGATCACACGACTATTGAAACAAAATGTTAATTGCAATAAACTACAGAAAAATCTCACCGAGATGATGTTGGTGGGCCCTCGCCCAGACCAACTAACAGTCTATTGAAATGTAAAACACAATTACATTATCGAATCATCTGTATTAATATTTGGAAGAAGAGTTTACAAACAGTTCCTAAGCGAACTTAACAATATAATCAAATGTTACATACGAGTGTACAGACTAGCATCATCTACCTTATTCCTATCATCTATAGGTCCTCATTAAATAGAGAAATGACCTGGTATATAAAAATCATAGACAAATCTCAAGGATATCAGTTTCATTGTTCTTCACGTCCCAAGTTTTATCCTCATGACACGTAGTGCATGAGGATAAAACATATCTTTGTAATTTTGGAACATTTACCAACTGCTACTTTAAAAATACACAAGAGAGATATTGGTCAAAACTACATGCTCTATTCTCCTGGTGCGGGTAATGGATCCCCATCAATCTCAGTACTAGAATGTTCCAGAGCTCTTGTTATGGGTACAAGATGAGAAATATGCATTACAACTATTGGATGACTATTGTGTGGTGCGGGAATGCTTGCTGCCAACTCTAGCATAGGTATTGGATGAAAGGTTGGTCATGACCAATGTCTCTACCTAATAAAAGTCCATCTTAACTTAATCGGAGATTTTGAGAAATTTAGTAACTACTCTAACCATTAATAAATGATAAAATTATGCGTAAATAGTTGTATACCTCGTGTGCAACAAAAATGTCAACAAGTCATAGTCCATGTTGTACTAGAGGGATAACTTGGGATATTTATGGAAAAAATAGGTGTAAGAGGAGGTAAAACTGGATGAATTTAGACATAAAAACGCAGGCTCAACACCGATCATGCATCCATTAAGTATTTAATGAATAAACTTGGTTTCAATGCTAGGATAATTAGAAGGTTGTTATTATTACAACAATTTGATTTCACTATTGTTGATAAACCATGGAAGGAGAATGTGGTTGCAGATTTATTGTCAAGAACAACTTTGCCTATAGGAAAGAAAGAGATGATAGATGATCGACCTCCATATGACCATCTCTTTTCCATATCGGTGCTTTCTCCTTGTTTTGTTGATATAGCCAACTATTTGGTTGTTTGGAGGTTCCCTACTAACCTATCCTCCATGGAGAAAAGAAATATTGTGAGGAAGAGCACCCCATTCACTTCGATTGGGGGGAACCTTTTTAGATTGGGGTCAGATCTGACTCTAACAATATGTGTGAGGAAAGGAGAGGTCTTTGACATCCTCTTAGCATGCCATGATGGGCCCTATGGGGGCCACTTTGTTGCTAAGAGGACAACATTCAAAGTTCTACAATAAGGTTATTATTGGCCACTTTACATCAAGATGCAGTGAGAAACACCACCAAGTATGATCAGTGTCAAAGGATGGATAAACCAACACCCAAAGGATGAGATTCGCATACAAACTCAAGTGACTCTAGATCCATTTGAAAAGTGCAACATGGATTTCAATGGGCTTATTAATCCCCCATTAGAAAAGAAAAGGTATATCATTGCGTGCACTAATTACTTGACCAAATGGGCTAAAACCAAAACAATAAAAGAAGCAACTGATTAGAAGGTGGTTGAATTTCTAAGGGAAAATATCTTCTATTAATTTGGTTTTCAAAGGGGAGTAGTCACTAATCAAGGAGCAAAATTTACATCAAGTTTGATTGAAGACATCCTGTAGCACCACATGTAGCCATCTTGTAACACCACTTTCATCCACCTGTTTTTCCCTCCCACTTAAACCTTAGCTCAGTCAAGATGAATAATGACCCCAACTTGTGATTTGATGATCAAGAGAAGCTCCTAGACCACTCCAACCACCCTTAGTCATGGGTCTTTCAAACAAAAGAAAACTCAGAGATGAATGTGTCAGGCTCTTTAGAGGTTAGGCCATGGAAATGTGGAAGGGAATCATGGCTTATAATTTTCATCCTAGCCTCTCCATTGGTTTCTCTGATAGGAAAGAGCTCATTATTATGGTTTCATCCATAGTTTTGGTACTTGAGATGGGTTCTTCTTCTTCCCCAACAGGTTATTCAAATTTTTTAGGTTACTCACCTAGAGGGTCTTCTAACACCCCTATACTCAGAGAGGGAAGTTCACAATCACCAAAGAAGAATGAAGGTTGACTGCTTGAAGGTGTGGGGGATTTTGGCAAAAATTTTCCTTCATTATCCTTACTCCTACGAGGAATTAAAGAACAATTTTTTTGAAATTTTCACTATTTCAAAGCAATAACAATGATGCAAAAAAAAAAAAAAAAAGATTAAGCAAAAACAACACCTACTTATAAGCCTCCCCAGCAATGGCACCAAAAAGTAGTGAGCCTTGGTATTGCACCAAGAGTGTTATATCTCTCAGGGGCTCCTCAACTCAAATTATCAACCCGGAGTTTGTGCAAACTTAGAGGTGATAGTTCTATATGCACAGTACATCATATTCTACTCATGCTACCCTTAGTCATCATATCAAATCATGGTGTTCAAATACCATTCCTCCAATTCAAATAGGATGAAAGAACAATTGAAAACTTATTCTTAACTATGAAAACGAAAATGTCATTTATTCAACTTGTAGATGCCAACCAACACTACATGAAAGAGAAAGGGTTAATATACCTACAGAAGTAAAGCTACTCCATCTCACGTAATTCATCAAATCAATAACCTATTTGCATGTACCATTGATTTACTTCACATTTTCTTGAAAATCGGAATTATAACTTACGTCATGCTTGTGAATGAAAAAACACTAATTCTACCCTATTTTATAGTGAGAAAAATAGTTGGTTGGAGTGGTCTAGGAGATTCTCTTGATCATCAAATCACAAGTTGGGGTCAGTATTCATCTTGACTAAGCTAAGATTGAAGTGGGGAGAAAAACAGGTGGAGGAAAGTTGAAGAAAATTTAATACGAGATATTTAAAATATTTACCACAGAGATAAAATCACTGAGAGAAAAAACATTAATGAAGCAACAATAATAGCACATAAACACAAATGTTTATCCTGGGAAAACCCCAACTTCGGGGAAAAACCCACCCTAATGAAATTTCTTTAGCCTTGGCCAAAACCTTGGCCAACCCTAACATAAGGGTGATTAAGAAGATAACGAGGTGGAATCTTATAATGTGTCTACTCACAAGGGACACAAGAGACAAAAAAATGAGCTATAGGGAGAGTTTAAGAAAATAAAACCCCCTATGTTCGACGATGAGGTAAAGGAAGTCGTTGACATCTTGTTGATCAATATGAACAAATATTCTAAGAATTATGAATATGATGATAACTTAAAGGCTCAATTGGAAATTTATAAGATTTGAAGGTAAAGCCACCTTGTGGTGGGACGAGGTGAAAATAGTCTTAGGTATTAATGAAAAGGAAGTAACCTGGGAAAATTTTCGGGGGCATTTTAAGGAAAAATACCTAATGGAACAATTCTATGATGAAAGAGAAAATGAGTTTCATGATCTTAAGATGGGGAAACTTACCATGGATGAGTTCATAAAAACATTTACATCATTATTATGGTATGCCCCTTATATTTGGGAGGAAAAAGAAAAGGTGCAACAGTTTATCAACATTCTTCTAGCATACATGAAGGAGTGGTTAGAATTAAAAAACCCCAAAACTATGGATGAAGCCATACAGAAGGCCTGAATTTACTACCAACAAATGAAGAAAAAAGGAGATAATTAAAAAAGGTGGGAGGATAAAAAGGGGGAGAAGTATTCACAGAATAAAAAGGGTACGAAGACTGCAAACTCCAAAGGCCCATACAAAAACCAACAGAATAAAGGAGCAGGAAGGCTATCACAGAAGCCTAAAGTACAAGGTGAAACAAATCCTATTGAGTAGCCTAATAAATCTGAATTCAACCAAGCAACAAAGCCTCGTCTACAGTGTTGTGGATGTGGAGGACCCCATTATGTCAAAAATTTCCCTTATCGGAAGAGAGAAAATTCAGTCACTTATATTCAAGAAGCATCCACCGTGGGGGAGGTAACGAGGAGCATACCAAAAATTAACACAACTTTAAAATATCACCAATAAAAGTACCAACTGAGTATGGTGGAATTTGAAGGTAAGGTCTTTAAAAAAAATGTATCTATTTTAATTGATCCCATAGCCAATCTGAGTTATGTAATTCCTAAAATTATAGAAAAATGTCACTTACAAGCAACCAAATTTAAAAATCCATGGTTGGTCCAGCTGGCCACAGGAACCAAACGGAGGTTTACGATGAAAGTAGACAACTGCCCTGTGATATTAGCAGACCACCCAATCACAAAAAATCTAAATGTGCTACCCTTAGGGTCACGCAATGTTTTGATTGAGATGGATTGGTTAGAGAAGCACTCGTCTCTCATAAATTGTAGTTAAAAAAGTTAACTTCCTTAATCAGGAAGGAGTTAGACAAGAAGTTCAAGGAATTAAGAGACTTGTAAAATTAAGACCCATCATAGCCTCTCAGTTAATAAAGTGTCTTAGGAAGGGATTATAGATCTATGTTGTACAGGTCGGGTATATGAAATCTAAGGAAAAGACAACAACACTAGAAAATCTACCTGTGGTGCAATATTTTGCTAATTTTTTCCCTGAGGAAATTCCTAGATTGCCTCCCAAGCTGGACATAAACTTTACAATTGAATTGATTCTGGGATATGCTCCAGTATCAAGAGAACCATATCGTATGAGCATCCCAAAGTTGATATAATTAAAACTACAGCTACAAGAACTATTGGACAAGAGATATATTCACCTCAGTGTTTCGCCTTGGGGATCCCCTGTGTTATATTTTAAGAAGGAAAAACATTTGTGGTTGTGTATTGATTATAGACAGCTAAATAAATTAACTATTAAGAATAAATACTCGTTGCCCAAATTTATGATCTATTCGATCAAGTGAAAGGTGCTACCATATTTTCGAAGATTGACTTATGTTTGGGTATCATCATATTAGAATAAAGGGAGAAGATATATATAAAAAAATATTCAGAACTCACTATGGGCATTATGAGTTCGTGGCTTTTCCCTTTGGACTCACTAATGCCCCAACAACGTTTATGTGCCTTATTTCATCAATATATGGATAAATTTGTCTTGATTTTTATTGATGACGTTCTCATCTATTCAAAAAGTTAGAGCATAGGAAAAATTAGAAGATAGTTCTACAAATTCTCAGGGAACATAAACTGTATGAAAGTACAGTAAGTGTGTTTTTTACAAGGATAAATTCAATACTTGGGGCATGTCATAACAAAAGAAGAAATATCAATTGACCTAGAGAAGATCAAAACTATAATGGAGTGGCTTGTCCCTAAGAACGTGGTTGATATTAGATATTTTATGGTGCTAGCTGGACATTATTAATGATTTATTAAGGATTTTTTGAGGGTATCTTACCTCATTACTTCGTTATAGAGAAAGGGGAAATTTTTTCATTGGACAAATGAATGTTAGAATAGTTTCGATCAACTAGAAAAACTTATACAATTCCCATTTTAAGAATTGTCGATTCTTTTCAGAATTTATGGTATGTACAAACATAAGTAAAGAAGGGGTCAAAGGAGTCTTGATGCAAGAGGGAAAATTTGTTGCCTGTGATTCTAAAAATCTAAAGGAACATGAACATAAGTATTCATTGTATGATTTGGAGTTGACGACAATAATTCATGCATTAAAGGTATGGAAACACTAGTTGCTGAGGAAGAGATTTAAATTAATGACAGACCATAGTAATTTGACTAGTTATTTTAAACAACCCACACTAAATGCATGGAAAGCATGGTGGGCCACCTTCTTAAGTGAATTTGATTTCGACATTAAGCACCTCAAAGGAAAGGAGAATTGTGTGGTGGATGCCTTGAGAAGGTTACTAAACTTCATATATGAAATTTCATATAGTTCAACCAAAACTAACTTCATAAAGGAAATTAAGGACACTGGCCTGAGAGACCCTGAACACCAATTTATATGGTAGCAAGAAAGGTTACAAGACAACAATGAAAAAAATCTATGCTACGATGTTAGAAAATATAATGTGTTGATGTATAGAGGTAAACATTGTGTTCCAAATCAACACAAATTGAAGCAACTAATTTTAGATGAATTCCATAGAAATCCTTACACTACTCATCCAAGCTACCAAAAATTATGTACTGCCTTAAGGAAAAGCTATATCTGGCCACACATGAAAAAAAATATAGTAGAATATTTAACCAAATGTATGGAATGTCAGTTGTTGTTCGTCGAGCCTAAGCATCCGGCTGGCTTACTGTACCCACTACTTGTGCCTCAATGGAAGTGGGAGGTTATCATGCTCATTTTTATAACTTGCCTACCTAGGTCAAAAAGGAAAAATGATTCTATAATGGTGGTCATTCATAAATTAAGGCTACACACTTTATACCAGTGCAATTCACTTTGAAAACAATTCAAACTGTTGATATTTTTATGAAATAGATTTTTAGATTGCATGAGATACCTGAAGTGGTAATCTCAAACAGGGATGTGAAATTCACATCTACCTTTTGGAAAGCCTTGTTTACTAGATTGGGTACACATATATAGTTTAGCATTTCGTATCATCCTCAAACAGATGGGAAAATTGAATGAGTAAACCAAGTTTTCGAAGATATGTTAATAATGTATGTGATGCAACAATCGAGTAAGTGGCAAAAATACCTTCATTTAGTGGAGTTTTACTACAACAATAGTTATCATACCCCCTTAAAAATGAGCCCATTTGAAGTCTTATATCAACGTAAGTGTGGGACAACTATTAATTGGAATAGTCTTGAAGATAAGTCGATGTTGGGCCCAGACATGTCAAAAGATATGGAAGGTGTTGTATGGGGTTTACGATTGCGGAAAAAAGTATCTCCCCTAGGTTTGGTGACTAACCTATAATAACAAAGAGACAAGGAACTCAATTCTTTCCTTAAAGTAAATATATGATAGAATGAAACCTACCTAGAATATGTCGTAGGCTTCGCTCCTTGTTTAGCTTGGATGCTCCAATTCCATCTCTAATTACCAAAATTAGAACCTGCATAGTTAGACAAGTCATCCTCGAGGAGCTCTTCTACAAGATCAACACCTACTTTGGTTGTAAACTCCCTCCATTTATATTAATGCAAAGAATTCTTAGTTTTTCTATATGTGATGTTATTATTTCATATCTTACAATACCATGTTGATTGATTGAATAGATGCATGTTATGATTTTGGAAATCAGAGCTGAAATTGGAGCATCCAGACTCAAGGAATGAAGTCTGTGACATGTACCAGGTAGGTTCCATTCCATCATCTATTTACTTTAACGAAAGCATTGGGTTCTCTGTCTCTTTTTTGTTCTAGATTATCCACCAAACCTAGGGGTGATGCTTTTGTCCGCAATCGTAAATCCCATATAACAAATTGGCAACTCTACTGGGGGGAGGTGCAATACTCTATCATGTACCCTAGTAGTACATGAAAAAGCATTGCACCTTTCCCCAACAGAATCACTAATTTCTTATACAGGATTTATGATTGTGCACAAAGTATCTCCCCTAGGTTTGGTCGCTAACCTAGAACAACAAAGAGACAGATAACCAAATTTTTTCCTTAAAGTAAATAGATGATGGAATGAAACCCCCTTAGAATCTGTCATGGACTTCTCTCTTTCTTTAGCATGGATGCTCCAATTCCAACTCTGATTTCCAAAATTAGAACCTGCACAGCCAGATAACACAAGCTAAGAAACTACGAGATCTATGAAGTATCAACTAAGTACTCGATTCAGTAGATCAACATGGTTTTGAAATATATGAAATAACAACATCACATACAAGAAAAAAAATAATTCTTTGCATTAATATAAATGGAAAGAGTTTACAACCATAAATAGGTGTTGATCTTGTAGAAGATCTCCTCCAAGCTGACTTGTCCTCTCCTTGTCACAATGTACACCTCCAATCACCCTAAACCCTAAATTCATGAAATGAACCTCTCACCACAACAACATAAGGGTGGAATCGCTCTCCAAAAGCCAACCTCTTGCATATGGAAGGTTTTAAATATATAGAGGAGTGGGGTAAGTTAGGATTTCTTATCCAATTACCAATCTAAGGTCTTAGATTCACCTTTTATGTGAGGATGGTATCAAAGGATAAGGGATGGAGACTCCAAAGTAGGGTAGGATAGGATCCAAATGTTTTATCTCAGGTAAATGGTTGTAACAAATTCTAGAAGATTTTGGAAAAGGAGACTTCCAGAATTTCTTTGCTTTTCCCAAATTTATAGAAATAACACAATTGAGAAGGGGGAGCAACTTGTAGGTGACCAACGTAGGCCATAGTGGAGAAACTTGTAGGTGAATGTTTTTCAGCAAGAGGCCAGGGAGCGTTGATCATAAGATTGGCTCAAATGATGCAGTTTAGGGAAGAAAATATAGGGAATGAAAGAGACATGCTTAGGGCTTTGTACAGGATGATGAAAAGGGGGAATCAGATGTTGATTGATCCCATTAGGAGGACTATTGATCGGATGTGAAAAATTGCCTATAACAGAGGGTACAATAAAGGAGGTGAGAATGAATCTGAAGGCAACACATGACAAACAGAAGGCTTACACAAATAAGAAATGAATCTAACATGAGTTTCAAGTTGGGGATCATGTATATGTATGGGTAAAACCCAAATAAGTACCTTATTTTCGGGTAGTTTTTCTAAATTGGCACCTGAGTTTTGTGGTCCATTTCAAATTCGGGCTCGAATTGGGTTGCTGGCCTATCAGTTGGCCTTACGCAGCCATATATGAGTACATAATTTTTTTCATGAGTCATCATTAAATAAACATATCTATGACCCTAGACACATGATTAATTGGCAAGATATACATGTGAGGTCATTAGTAAGATAATGTTTATACACATTTATACTCTAAGGGTGTTTATGTATATAACTAATAATGACTCGTTGGTTGTAATTGTACGTCGAACATGACGATAAGTTTCTGGGAGAGGTTACTTGGGAGGATGATAAATTAATGAAAGAAGCTTATCCTGGCCTATTCTAAGAACTTGTAAAACACTAGGACGATGTTTCACTCAAGGGGGCGAGATGTATTGTCCCCTCGTAAACCCGGTAAATATTAATTTACTACAGAAAAAGACTTAGTATTATTTTATTCCATCTTATGGACCTGGGATAAAGCCATCATAATATTTGATATGGATAAGTATTTTTAATTGTTTGTTTGTTAAATTTATATAATTTTATGATGACTATGAATCATAATAGGGAAGCAATGTTAGAAAGGCTCACACCGAGCTAGTTGAACAATCGCAGGAAAGGTAGTTACCTCCCCAAGTTCCTCCTTGGAAATAAAAGTTCCACAAAAAGGCAACAGGGTTGCTGACTCCGAGGAAAGGAGAGAGAGAAGAGTAAGAGATTTTAGAAGTTGGTTACATTGAGGAAAAAAATTCCAGAGCTGGTTAGCGAGTGGAATCTATTTGGGGCTTAATTACTCAGACTAAGAAATTAGACCATCTCTGGTTGGGATCAGATGGTCATATAGTTCAAAGTAATATTAGTATGCATTGATTGTTGTTCTAGAAAATATTTTGGGTGTGAAGCAGGCTTAGGGGGAGACATGGACGAAAAATACTGGTCTCGTGGTTGGGCGGAGCATTGCAATTCCTAGTATTTGTATGAATCAGGGAAGCAACAAGTACAACAATTAAGTTCTGAACTGTAATTTCATGTTATTACATGTATAATAAGATATCTTACTTTGAACTATGACTCTTAGTTTAGTTCTTCTGTGAGCATTGATTTTTAATATCTGAATATTAGTCGAGCAAAATGTCTTAAGGAATTGTTAACACGAGGTATTCTATCATAGTATTGGGTTAGTTCCTGATCGACTGTTGAGGGAACAATTACAAAATAGTCCCTTACTGCCAGGGTGCTACATCCAACAAGTAAAGAAAGAAAAATAGCGAGAAATGTGAAACCATTGTACTGTCAACAAACACAAAGGAATTTTGTATTTCTGTTTACATTTATTCTTTTCCTAGAACATGGAAAATGGAGGAAAATAAATTCTGAACTTGAATTTTATGGTTTCATTGATTCTTTTTCCAAAACTCGGAACATAAAGAAGAGTAAATTATGAATTTGAAATTAAAAGACAATGAAATAACACAATTTAATCCTAATGAGGTCCTAAAATAAATTCTGAACTTGAATTTTATGGTTTCATTGATTCTTTTTCCAAATCTCGGATCATAAAGAAGAGTAAATTCTGAATTTGAAATTAAAAGCCAGGGAAGTAACACAATTTAATCCTAATGAGGTTAATGAGGTCTTATACCTTATCAATTATCAGAAACCTGGGGTTAACTCCTGGCTGAGTCAAATATCAACAGTCAAAGCAGTCCCTATGTCCCACGCACTGAGTCAGAGAAATAATTTACCAAACTAAACATTAATGGAGCATATCACTCAATTTAAATAAGGAATTTTAACAACATTACATAATGGAACCGAGGAAGAGTTTGAAGTAAACCACAGAAGTTGTAGTACAGTTTCTAACTTTAATCAACAAATTTCAATAACTACAACCAACACAACAAGGCCTTTTATGTCATGATAACAGAAAAACTTAACCAGTATATATGTGACTGGAAATTAGGGCAAGTTGAACTTTGTGTATCAACAGTCGAAGAAGTCCCTATGTCCCATATACTGAGTCAAAGAAATCATTTATCAAACTAAACATTAGTGGAACATATCACTCAATTTAAATAAGGAATTTTAACAACATTATAGAATTGAACCAATGTAGAGTTTGAAGTGAACCATAGAAGTTGTAGTACAGTTTCTAACTTTAATCAACAAAATTCAATAACTACAACCAAGACAACAAGGCCTTTTATGTCATGGTAATAGACAAACTTAACCGAGTATATATGTGACTAGAAATTAGGGCAAGTTGAACTTTGTGTCCCCATATTTTCTTGTGGTCGGAGCCAATAACCAATAAAACTATTGTCAAGTAGGAAGTAAGGACTATACACACAAAACCCATAAGAAAATGTGCCTTAGTCCAATAGACCATTTCTCGTCTATTTGGAATTCAACCAAATCCTTATTGATTTGAATAAGTTTAGGAAAATAACTCTATTACATGTTTCCTAACAGTAGAATAGTTCACAAACTCTGATATCAAGTAGGAACTTCAACGACTACCTTCATATTATTCAAGATTAGATGTATTCAAACCTGGAGAGAAGTTAGGATAGATCCAGTTTTTAGGTGTGGAGCAACTAGTGAACATGTAGGTTTACGCTGGCCATGGTAACGAGATTAATCTGCCAAAAGGGAACAAAAATGGAAAACCCCAATTAGACATTATGATAAAACTAGCCTTAATTAACTCATGCAACACTTAATTAATTGAGTAATTACCTATAAGGGCCTAGGTGGAGTACTTCATCAACCTCTCGAACTCGATGAAATGAGGGTTTGACCAAGGAACGGGTATAAACCCTAGGAACCCACAAATATATCTTTTTGAGTTAAACCATCCATGTTGCTCATTCGCCTCAGAGATAGCAAAGGGAGCCATCATCTTGTGTAACCATGAGCTATTGTGATAGAAATTGCACCCTTGTTGCATGAGAAAAGGGCTAGTTCACTAATAACAAACATGCAAGACAAAAAATAGGACACAGACATGAAATTAAAACAAAACTGTAGATACCATGTCTAAGGTCTGAGTCTGACTTCTCACCCAAAGGAAGCTTGGTTACATAGTTGCAGAGCAAAAACCCTATCCCAGTAAGCTGAAAATGAGTGAAGGTAGTGCCATGGTGGTGAGACAGTGGTTACTCTAGCCATTCACTCCTCCTAACTGTAGGATCTATAGTGACATTCACTACCGTTGATGTCAATCCACATTCCAAGGTTTATACTTACAACAAGTGGATGTGAGTTGTGAGTCTAGAGGGTTCAGTCCAAATGACCGCTCTTGTTTATTAGATTTGTATGATTAGTATAACCAAAATGAACTATGGGTATGATGTATAATTAAAAAAAAACAGATAACCTTAATGTTATAATTCTAGATTTGCCATGTATATTTATTATCATGTTGCAAATATGATTATAAAATGGAAAGTGTGGTACGGAAAAATTACATGGCTATAATAAATCACCTGTCACATGAGTATGAGATTCAATGAACTATTGATTTCTCTGGTTAAAAAAAACAACGAGTAATAATTTTCATTATATTAAAATAGATTTTCTCAACAATCAAATATTGAATTGAGATGCTCAATTACGCAAAAATGTTTTTAAAGGTCATAATTAACACAAGGGTGTCATACAAGTACTCTTGGTAAGAGCCATGACCAATTTATACAACACGCTACATTCTACTTCCATCATTTCAATTTACTTGATCTAATGGGAAACAAACTCTAACATCTAGATATTTTGGACCTCAATATGACTGGCCAATTTATTACTAAGATGAAAAATGGAAACTTGCATATGGGAGGTAGTTGCTACTCCTTTGGATATGGTAGAGTTTATAATAATCACATTATAAACAAGGGAAGCTGCGAGGCAGCGAGTCCCTGCATGAAGTTAATATTTAAGGTCTAAGCCAGTTCAAATACCAGTCGCAACAGTTTAGCTTGTTTACTCCGAAGGATTCTAGTTAGCATTCAAGCAAGCAGCAATAGGAACAGAGGCCATAGAGACAGAAGCAGGGGCATCATCAACACCAATTGCATAGAAATAAAGGGCATCAGAGGTAGTTTACCAAGACCCAGCAGTAGCAGTTACGGAAGGCAGAGGAATTAGTTGGGTCGAGTGCTCCGAGGGTTGACCTGGGCAACTCAATATCCCCCATCATGCAGATCATCTAGTTTACCGAGATCCAGCAGTAGCAGTTACGGAAGGCAGAGGAATTAGTTGGGTTGAGTGGCTGAGGTGGCAAGAGCGATACTCTCCCAGGGTTGACCTGGGCAACTCACATACTATGGTGAATTTCTATAGAATCTCCTGCAGTGAGCAATAGCAACGGACCTACAGCAGCTCCTCCTCCTGTATCTAGGAACGACAGACATAACGTACATTGGGCATCACTTCTTCTGAAACTCAGACAACAACTGCACCAGTTTCAGTAATACATAAATCACACAATTGCAATAGAAATAGTCACATGAGCAAGTTTCAGTAATACATAAATCGAGGGCTGTCGAATAATATAATATGCACCAGTTATTTCAAAACAATGCACCAGTTTATGTTGCTAGCCCAAAATCACACAACTGCAATAGAAATAGTCACATGAGCACTATATACCAAAGATCTGAACATTATTGAATAACTAACTTGCAGAGAATCATCATCAATTCAAGACACCAGTAACATGAAAACCGCCGTGAAGCTTACATTTGACCTTGAAAATAAGCATTTCTTATGACAGACTGTAACATGTGAAGAATACAAGACAAGCACGGATGCTAACAATTAGGACATTAGTCCGGCATCCGAGCAGAGACGATAGAAGCATAAAAAATGCGAGTTGCACCACCATGGCGGACCCAAATGCATATTTGAAGCATCCGTCGTACACCTGTAACATGTGAGGAATACAAGACAAGCACGGATGCTAACAATTAGGACATTAGTCCGGCATGCGAGCAGAGACGATAGAAGCATAAAAAATGCGAGTTGCACCACCATGGCAGACCCAAATGCATATTTGAAGCATCCGTCGTACACCTGTAACAGAGAAAGAAGCGGGGAAATAAGACAATGCGTAAGATAATGCAAAAGAGATGTTATTGTTTTTTTGGTTTCTTTTTTCTTTGTCTTTCGACTTTTACGATGTCAATAATCAGAAGAATCATGAGAACAAGTGCTAAGAGAAACAATGCCGCGAGTTGAATAAGTTGGATTATGCTAATGGATTCCATGTTATGTGAAGCGGGGAGATGTATGTGAATATCCAGGTGCAGAAGAGGCCAATTTATAAAAAATTTCAACGTGTTTGTAAGCTGGTTTTAAGTGTGAATGGAGCTAAAATACTTGACGCTCGGATGGAGCAGGGTAGTATTTAATGGTCGGCATAAAACGAAATGCAATTAAGTGGTCGATATGACATGGGGAGCAAATGGCATATGGAATGATGTATGTGGCGGCAGAAGTAAATGCGAAATTAGGTGATGTATCTGACATCGGGCAATCTTGGTGGTAGATTGGGTCGAAGCTATTCTAATAAACAATTGGCTAGACAGGAGATCTATGTCAATATCTAGGTGCAGAAATAAGTACATATACGGATTGATTTGGAATGGAGCTGAAATACTTGAAGATCAGATTGGAGGAGGCCAGTATTTAGTGATGGGCATAAAACGAAAAGCTTATGTTAAGTGAGCGATTGGTGCAATTAAGTGATCGATCTGACATGGGGAGAAAATGGCATATGGAATGATGGATGTGGCGGCAGTAGTAAATGCGAAATTAGGTAGCTGTGGCGAGTGTGCCCACAAGAAGAGCATCTTAACCAGTCAAATTTGTTGAAGATAGCCCCTTTGAGCCTGTTGCGGTAGATTCTGTCTGAGACATTGTTATCATACAATTGAGCCGTACTTGAATGTTATGTGTCCTATAGGCTTTCTTGAACATTATAGGACTAGACAATACCGGTCAACACTGAATGTGGAACCATAATAGACAATGATTAACAGGTGAGGCTAGGACCTGTTGCTTCGATCGTAATCAGCTTGGATCTCAATCTCATCAGTGAAATACATAACACAAAAACGATCATTAGAAAGAGTGCAATACAAGTCTCGATCTTAGAGACCCATGTTACAACGGTAATGACCTATGATTTCACCTGTATACATAACATAGGGACCAGTTCATTATGCTAATATAGTACATATCACACTATTCATAACATACTTGCTGTTTCCATATTCTAATAGAGTAGATTGAATGCTTAGAACACAGATTAGGTCAATACTGTAGATATGACTAAGCTTGATAACACGTAACCAGTAGGCTTAGTTCCGTAATTGAGTATACAACCAGCTTTGTTTCTACATGTACCTGTATTTCATCGATAGGAGCTTCATGTCAGCTTTAAGCAAGCAGCTAGTATTTACTCTGTTTTCCACCCTTCTTGTTTCTCTCATAACCACCTATCGTAATAAGCATATTGATATTGCTTACTCCAATGCTCGTCGCACTATCTTAGACTTTGACTTGGGGTAGCTTATAGGGAGAGTATTAGTACCATTAATTTGCATAAACCATATAGTATTGACACCAGTTACATATGGATATCATACTAGTTAACCAAATAAGCTGTAATACTATAAAGAGCAGTACTATCATATTACGTTCCAATTTCTTGTATTTCCATAAGTATCATGGTTGTTACTCCATGGACTACTAAGCTTCTACTATGCTTACTCTACTTACTGGGATAGTAGTGATATAAGATGTATTGTATTTACATAATATACATATACGTGATACCAGGGATAGTTAAGCAGGATGAAATGAGGTATAAGCTGGAGCTTACTGATGATTAGACTAGTATGTGCACTACTATTCCTGTGCAAGGGTAATAAAAGGCATTACTAATATATACCAATCCCGAGGAGCTGTATATGATGGATCGTTGAGCTAGACATAGCGAATAAGATATAGCATAAGACAAGCTACGATACAATAAGTGATAAGCAATGGTACTACTAAGATGAAACCGGACCCTGGATGTGACTGGAAATGCTGAGATTAAACATTAAAGCCAAACAAATAGAGCAGATCTTGTAGCAATACAGAGAGCACCTTCAGATCAGGTTTTGATCATGCAAGTTGAAAGTATGAGTATGGCATGCCCTTAACAGGATTGGGAAAGCTGCAACTACACATTGCAAGAGCACCTGAAGATGGAGATGGGCCTTACAATTGGGAAAAGAAGTGTGTCATGAGAAGAGGCATCGATCTAATGACCCTTCTTACAAAAGTTTGTCAAGCCACTGTGTCAAATTCAACTCAACACAGAAAGCAACCTGAACTGATTCATTCACACGTGAAACTCCTACCAGTCAGTGAGTTTGGATACCCAACAAGTTTGACTTGCCACTACTCATTGGCAGTACAACACATGTAATAGAGATTCACAATATGGATAAAGGATAATGTTAATGTTTACAGTTCAACAGCCTAAACGATTTTATAGGGTGACTTAAAATCAGTTTATATTGAGAATTAAATGAAAATTTAATTATATAACCAGTGGGGTAGTGGTTCAATATGGTGGGAGGTGTGCCTTCTCAAGCTTCCCACCATGGATCCAATCTGCCTACAGGCATGTGCTTTGTGTCAACCCCCATGCATGTAAGGCCATGGAAACTCTTCCACAATCTAACTTGTTGAAGGATCATTCTCAAGCGAAAAATGCAAGTATGTTGTTGCCTCTGAAATTCATCATCACAACAGCAACATGGAGAAAATCCTCATTCAGTACAGATAGAATGGTGCAGCCATTTCTCCTTATCATGAACAATGAATCAAGAACTTCCATATTGTTATACTTGCATCCTAATTCGTCTCTTGGTCCAATTGACTGTTTTCCTCATTCAGTACAGATAGAATGGTGCAGCCATTTCTCCTTATCATGAACAATGAATCAAGAACTTCCATATTGTTGTACTTGCATCCTAATTCGTCTCTTGGTCCAATTGACTGTTTTTGTTCATGTGAGGAGATTAATAAATTTTTGATTTCAATTTCAAAGGACTACAACAATCCCTGTACAACAGAGCTTACAAAAATTCTATAATAAAGTGTTAAAAGAAGATTTCTGAAGGAGAGGGCATTGAACTCCAATGACAAGTTGAAGGGAAGGAAACCGGACCCTGGATGTGACTGGAAATGCAAGTATGTTGTTGCCTCTGAAATTCATCATCGCAACAGCAACATGGAGAAAATCCTCATTCAGTACAGATAGAATGGTGCAGCCATTTCTCCTTATCATGAACAATGAATCAAGAACTCCCATATTGTTGTACTTTCATCCTAATTTGTCTCTTGGTCCAATTGACTGTTTTTGTTCATGTGAGGAGATTAATAAAGTTTTGATTTCAATTTCAAAGGATTACAACAATCCCTGTACAACAAAGCTTACAAAAATTCTATGATAAAGTGTTAAAAGAAGATTTCTGAAGGAGAGGGCATTGAACTCCAATGACAAGTTGAAGGGAAGGAAACCGGACCCTGGATGTGACTGGAAATGCTGAGATTAAACATTAAAGCCAAACAAATAGAGCAGATCTTGTAGCAATACAGAGAGCACCTTCAGATCAGGTTTTGATCATGCAAGTTGAAAGTATGAGTATGGCATGCCCTTAATTCTATGATAAAGTGTTAAAAGAAGATTTCTGAAGGAGAGGGCATTGAACTCCAATGACAAGTTGAAGGGAAGGAAACCGGACCCTGGATGTGACTGGAAATGCTGAGCTTAAACATTAAAGCCAAACAAATAGAGCAGATCTTGTAGCAATACAGAGAGCACCTTCAGATCAGGTTTTGATTCTGACAGAGGAGGATCTGATGTAACTACATCTTATAATAACCCTGGACAGTGTTATGACCTTCTAAGCTTAAGTCTGAAACTCTTTTACTAATGATTTGAATTGGCCATGATAAAAATACGAGAAGAAAATTAACTAGCTAGGACAAGGTTAAAGTGGATACCGATTGCCCATGAATTGCTTTTCTGACATAGGGATTATTTGCCCAAATGTCCGAAAGAGAATATTTGTCGTGTTTTGAGGTGATATGGAACCAGTATGAAGTGGATATTGCTTTACAAAGTAAAAATACTAAGCAGGTAACAGATAATGCATAATTATGCATACTGTTCAAAAAGCATTAAAAAAATGCAAAAACGCTTGAAATAACTTAGATTGTCTCAATAAATAAAACCCTCATCATATCCTCAATGCAAACCATTTCACTTTTGTGCTTGTATGAACATGATGCCTAGATTTCAAGAGACTGAAATCCCAAGTCTGCGATGACTAATTTATCAGTGATATTTACTATTTTAGGATGCAACTTAGCAATTTTGCAGACTTACTAAAAACTAAATTAATTTCATCAGTTATTATGGAAGTTCTGTTTTGCCCTTCATCACTCTTTGTACTCTCAGATTCCTACTAAATTGGCAATTAGTCCAAAAGGCAATATATACATACTACTCTAAGGGCTCTATACTGAACAGAATCTGTAACTGATATTGACTATGAAGTCTAACAAAGTCGGTATTAAACAGAGTTCCCCCATATCAGTAGATTTGCAAACCATAGGAAAATCTAGAACTGCTGCAAGAGGACAAGAATAGATTTGGTATCAATATTTGCAAGTGAAAATTGATAACAATGGAATCATTTTTTCAACTTGGATGACTAGCATCCAGTTGAACAGTCTTAACCCAAGCCAATGAAACAAAAGAATAAATATTAAAAAAGCAAAACATTAAGATTAAATTAGGAGAAGCATAACCTGAGATAGCAGGAGTAAAAATTCCATCACCAATGAACATGCAAGTGCCAACAAGTACAAGAAGAAGCAATGCATTTTGACCGTAGACATTTGCTTCTAGCCATTTCTTTGTTCTCGCAGCACATGATCTATCTTTAATTTTTCGTCTGCTATAGGTTGTGAGTTTTTCATCTGTGTGGTGTTGATTTGGAATAGTGTTCACTTTAGCATGTCTACAGAGTAACGAATATAGAGAAAATGTTCCACCTACATCATGTCAACATAGCATCTTAGAAACCGTTGATAAAATTGCATGCATATGCACACTAAAAAGCAAGAGACATGAGTAGTTTTTGGGTAGCAGGACAAACTGAAAATTATAAAAAAAATATAAAATAAACAAAAAAAATTGACCTAAAAGTAAAACTCAGGAAAAGTATATTGGGTTTGATTAGAATCATCCAAAGAAGCTTAGAATGCAGGTCTAATGAATGGTTATGAAATTCCCAAAGGGCATTCAGTGCAACAACTCAGCCAAAAAGATGCACGATGTTTTTATTTTATTATATGCAATATTCTATGTAAATTCACGGTCGTATGTTACCTTCTCCGTTGTCATTGGCCCTCAGGACCACAAAGCCATCAATCTATATATAGAGGCCCTTTCAGTCAAATATGCATACCTTTGCAGCACCAGTTGAGCTTGGAATGATATTTTGTCCAGCACCACGACCTCCACGCCAATCCTTCATAGATGGACCATCTACTGTCTTCTGTGTAGCTATTTATAGAAATTTCATTTCTTTGTCAGATATATACATTTAACAAAAAACAAATTACAGGTACAAGAACTGAATACACATCAGATAATAACATAAGAAATTCATAACAACTTTATTATCATTTTAAATTCAGGACTTAAAACAAAGAGGCCCATGCCTACCTGTTGTTGCATGAACAGTGGTCATGAGGGCCTCAGCAATACCAAATTCTTCATTCACCACCTGTAGCCAGTCCATGAGTATTCGTTTCAGTTTTTACGGTGAGCTAATTTTGACACATAGTTATGACTCAATGACAATGTTTGCAGGAAGAAGCTTAGAGTATCTGCCCCAAAGAAACATGTTCTGCCTAAAAGAAATATCATTCAATGCGATTTGTAAGAATAGTATTATATACCTTTGCAAGAGGAGCAAGGCAATTAGTTGTGCAACTTGCATTTGAAACAATAGACATTTCAGGCTTATATGATCCTTCGTTTACTCCAACCACAAACATGGGTGCATCCGCTGATGGAGCAGAAATTACAACCTTCTTAGCTCCACCCTGCCACCAAAAGACATCAAATAAATCAAAAGAGCAATTGGAGCTATGTTGTTTCCCACCAAGGTGAACCATCTTAGAATGAAGGAGACTTAAACAATCTTAAGTACATTTGTCGATGGAAAAATATAGATGCAACAATCTTAAGTACATTTGTCGATGGAAAACTATAGATGCAAACAGAAAAAATACAAAAATTACCACAAAAAATATACCTTAAGATGTGCAGAAGCCTTCTCGGTTGTTGTAAAAGCTCCAGATGATTCTACAACATACTCAGCTCCATAGTTACCCCAGGGAATCTCTGAAGGATCCCTGTAGCAGTGGTTTCCAAGAGATCATAGCATCATTATTCTCTAAATCATAATTATCAGTGTTTATTTACACATTGGTTAATGTTAAGGGGCATACCTTTTAGAATTGACAGTAATACTGTGACCATCAATTTCAAGAGTCGTATCATCAACAATATTCAAGCTCCCTTTGTATACCCCATGAGTTGAATCATACTTAAACATGTAAGCCTGCCAGCCACAACCGCAAAACAGAAGTTTAGTCAAATTTCGGTCAATAGGAATGCTACAGTAATGCTTTCAAAAAAAATTCAGAACGGTATAAGGCACAAGAACAAATTCCATCAAGTTAAAGTTCAAAGTATGCACTGAAATTAACCCAAGGAACTTGCTCAACGTAGAGAAATTATCCTACAGCAATTGCTTGCATGCTAAGTAACAAATTGCTAGAGTCAAGCACACCTCAGCCCATGGCAATCAACCTCCCGAGATGGATTCAGCAGATCTGCTCAAAAGAATCAATGAGGGTGTGTTTTACACACCCATGGCAAGAAACCGAGAGTCTAACGAGAGATGGTCGGATCAAGACTAGGCAAATACGGACGTGGTAATAAACAAGCTAGTAATAAAAAGAAAAAACAAATAATTAAAAGTTATATAAAAAATTATTAAATAAAATAATATGACAATTAGAATATATAAATATATAAAAGTCGCCACAGCTGGACCGCTGGACTTCATGCTACCCCATGGATACCAAGTGTCGCGTTACCTGCACCCTAAGATCACCCTAAGATCGCCATGATGGAGCGACGAAGCTGGAATACGTTGTAAGTAAAGATAAGAAATCAAAGAACCATCCAGTATATGCCGTATAGGAATACCTGGGATGTTTCAGCCTCTGTGTTGATCCTGACGGTACAGAAAAGCCAGAGAACTTTCCTGCGCGTCTTTCTGCCTTCATTTTCCAGAGATAATTGGTATCTCAGACTGCCGGCTCCCGCTCAGAAAGGCCTTGCCCTGTTTAATTTAATCGTCTTCTTCTGGGCTTAGATGTGATAGAGAATTCTAGCTTTTAGGGGTGCCCTGTGTTCGATTTTGCGATGGCAATGGAGAAACAGAAAGAGACAGAGAAGGAATATCCAGGCCCTGGATTTATTTCAAGCTGCAAGGGAGCTAAATTTTTCATGAAGACGATTATAATTATGGGTTTTTTGCTTATAGCAGGCCACTATTTTCTATTTGGAAGACAAGATTTCTCCTCCTGTAAATCTCTGGCACAAGCATTTCTCCAGGGAGATTCGCACCCTGGTGCATACAGTGTCGAAATCAGAAAAACAGAGTTGAAGGATATGATCATGGCAAGTAAAATGCATAATATTGGTATTGTCATGAACAGCACCAGCAGAATCACTGAGTTAATTCATGTGAAAGAAGATCCGAACAAGAGGGTGTTTCGTCCTTATGGGAGCGCTGCATACTTGTTTATCCAAATGGGCGCTTACAGAGGAGGTCCAGCCACGTTTGCTGTAGTTGGGCTCGCTTCCAAGCCTCTCCATGTTTATGGAAAGCCACGATTTGAATGTGAATGCATCCCCAAGAATTCGTCTTCTGGAAGATTAATAAAGGGCAAGGCCTACAAAATGCTAGAGCGTGGGCACCGATGACAATGGTGGAGAGCTCATTCTTCACGCAATCCATGGCGACGAGTTTGGAAAACCAGAGAGGATCGTTGCTCTCGAGGAAGAAAAAGGTAGCTACAATGGCTCTGTTTATAGCCAGGCTCCTCCCTATGATTATCTCTACTGTGGTTCCTCCCTGTATGGTGACCTGAGTGCTCAGAGAATGAGGGAGTGGATGGCTTATCATGCCAAATTATTTGGGCCTAGGTCGCATTTTGTTTTTCACGATGCAGGTGGAGTGCATCCCCAGGTTAGAAAGGTGTTGGAGCCATGGATCAGGGCAGGTCGAGTGACATTGCAGGATGTAACAGAGCAGGAACAATATGATGGGTATTACCATAATCAATTCCTTATTGTGAACGATTGTTTGCACAGGTACAAATTCATGGCGAATTGGACTTTCTTCTTCGATGTAGATGAGTATTTGTATATTCCCCGTAGGAAAACACTGAAAGCAATATTCCATGTCCAATAAGCTTTGCTTGCAGAATAAACTGGACAGCAGCTCGGCCAACAGTACTTATTCCAGGTAAGACCCATTATATTTTCAATTAATTAGTAGTAAAGATTCGATTATGGTTTTTGGATTTGAAATTCAATGTGATAATTCTATTGTGCAGGGAATGGGGATTTGAGAACTTACAGTTTGTCATGGATTCGATACAACAGGTCGCAGGTTCGAAGCCCCGCAACCGACGTTTTCGCGAACCAGACATTTGAGGGCCTCACGACCTGCCAGGCCATGCGAGAGCAGAATCCAAGGTACGGCATTAACGATTTAACGCCTGGAATTAAACTCGTTGCGCCCCTTCGCTGCGCGTGCCCGACTGCTAAACAGGTCGCCAAAGGCATCAAGCTTATTCTCTCCTACATCGCAGATCCGGACGACAATGACGATATAATCACAGAAAAGTTCAATATAGTTCATGCAGATTTCATCTCACAGCTGTTGAACCATGGTGCATCATGGCATGCACCAGCTGCCAATGCAGGACATTGTAACAGGGAACATGGAGCTTTATTAAACCTTCGCATACCCGGGCGGAAGTAATGCTAACATTAAAACCAGACACCCGTGACGGTTAGCGAAAATGCACCGCGCTTATAGCTTTTAAGCTATGGTCGAGCCTCTTCCGCCTCGGGAAGAGGCCAAATAAGATGGCCAAGCTAAGGTGCGAATGAAACTTAGGCATATCCCCGCTCTAACCACCGTATAACAGAGAAGGAAAGCGCTGAACTAATGCTAAGTCGGGTCATAACGATTACTATAGTCCCTGCCGGATGCCAGATGGCAGGGACTAATAATGTCTAGTGAGTATAACTTGCCATTCTCAACCAAAGCTAGGCCAATTTATTATGGAAACTTGCATATGGGAGGTAGTTGCTACTCCTTTGGGTATGATAGAGTTTATAATAATCACATTATAAATAATGTCTAGTGACTATAACTTTCCATTCTCAACCAAAGCTAGATTGGTCATGTAGGCAAAAAAAAAAAAAATCTAAGCATTTGATTTGTGTATAATATAAGAATATTTTATAAAAAGTTAAATGTCTACTATCTTCTTAATAATTATTGATAATTAAATTTAATCTCTAAACTTTTTATTTAAAACTAAAAATATTTATCCACATAATTATGATTAATAAATATTAAGTATTTCAATTTAATTTAAATTTAAAAGGAATTTCTAACCCTAGAAAACCAAAACACAATGCTTAAAAATTGCAAAAAGTAACCAGTTTTACATAAAAATATTTAGAATAGTAACATCCATACCGGAATCCCACCATAATCATAACTCAAAATGTCGGGGATTTGCATTTTATTTTATGGCATTAATTAAAAATCCATGCATTTATAACATTCACTTTTTGTACTGCACTTTTTCACATTAATTAAATTAGGATATTTGGTGCACTTTTCTATGAAGTTAGGGTATATATATATATATATATATATATATATATTTTAAGAAAAGCTATAATTATTGTATAATTATTTTTAAGATAAATTTTAATCTTTAAAACATAACTACTTAAATATCTCCACCTAATAATCAAGTATCTAATTATATGAAAACTTTTAACGTTTGACACAGAACACGTTTAACACAAAACGCACATTAGAAAAACATCAATGGCATTCACGGTTTGCATTGCATTTTCTAATCACACATTACAAAGATCCAGAAAACACAGACAGAAGGGTGGAAAAAATGTAAATTTATGCTGTGTTCATAAAGCGATTTAAAAAAAAAAATTGTAAATGCATGGTGTGTTCATAAAGAGTTTTGGATATTGTTATAAATTTAATGCTGGCATTCAACATAGCCATATCTTCATTAATTTGGTTTTCATTAGATTTGCAATAATATTATATTATTCATTAGCCTATATCATTGGTTGCAATGATGTTGGACAATCTTCTTCTAAGAGGAGCTTATTTAACAAATACTTTAGCCGGAAAAAATGTTTGAAATATTTATTAAGTCTGCCCAACAATTATTTTACTATGTATTTTATTGAACTTTTTAGCTAGCTCTCTGCACTCTTAGAACGCAATGATGTTGGACAATATTCTTCTAAGAGGAGCTTATTTAACGAATACTTTAGCCGAAAAAGATGTTTGACATATTTATTAAGTCTGCCGAACAATTATTTTATTGAACTTCTTAGCTAGCTCTCTACACTCTTAGAACGTTCCCGTTCGTGGTCCACACTCTACCATTTAGTTATAAAGTATGGACCACTTGCAAAGAGTGTGAAAAACTAATTACTAAATTCAGTAAATAATTGTTTCGCAAACGGTATATAATTGTTTGTTTCTTAAATTAAATTTAAGAATAATAAATATTATTGTTTTGAGGCTTTTGCGATTTGTATTTGTATTTTGTGTAGAATTTTTTATGGGATTATTACATCTATAATTTTTTGTATCGACGAACCATCCATTGTGACTCATATATATATATATATATATATATATATATATATAAAACTCCAAACAATTAATTTAGTAAAAATTACATTTTTAAACACAGTAAAATACATATAAAATAAAATAAAATTATATATAATACAGTAAACGCTATGATAGATATGACATTTACGGATTAACAATTGAATTCAAGCTGGAATAGTTAATATGGTTCAGACTACAAGTGTCAAACTTTATGGTTGGTGTACTTTACCATGTGATTCACCTAATTTTAGCGTGGTTGATACACAAATGTCAACATATACCTTATTCCCGCTATCATTCTTATCTATTTGGTGATTTTTTTATTGGTTAACTATCTCTGTAGAATTCCCTCCGGCTCGGCATTGCATCGACAAAGGAAGTTGGGTGTGGAGATCTTACGGTCAACCTTGTCTTCATTTGGCACCAATCCTCCTATCGACTGTCTAGTTTCCTTTCTGTTATTCCTTTTGCTCCAGGAACTCCGCTCTGCCTTTCTCCATGCCTTACATGGCACTGGATCTACCTACAGCGCTGGGTTGGAACCTCGTTGCATGGTCCCCTCCACTTTGCTACGAATTCATTCTCGTGCTGCAACTCCCATGAAGGCAAGGTAAACTGAGTTAACTTTAATTCCATAGGCGCAGTTTCCTTTGCTGATACCATATTTCCTTTCTCAATGCTTAAACTATTATGGTGTTTTCCTACAGGTGTATCAACGAAGGAATCAGCTACTTCTCCAAACAAAGAGCTATGCTTCCAACCAAACCCCTCCACTCGTAGCTTCTCGAGTAAGCAACGACCACAGTTTTTTGGGTTGTTGGAATTATCGTTGTTTAGACTCTTTTGGGTGCACTACCTTCTAGCTCCTAGGTTTCCATTGTGGAAGTATGAGAAGTGGAAAGCGCCGAATAGCTCCGTGCCACTGCTGGGTACTCTGTTCTCTTGCAAAAGTTAAAGTATATTTAGATCTATTGAGTCTATTGACCAATGTGGAGTCCATAGGCTGAATTATTGAGTTTCTTGGACTTTGTATGCTTTCGGGAGACCTTGGTTAGCTCCACATGTTACTATATTTACAGTATTGCATTCTGAGAAGATAATTTTCGTAAGTATTGCACCCTGAATTTTGTATAGCACGGTTTCCTAAATTTAGGCGTGCAACCAAGGGTTGATTGTGTATGTCGACATCATGCTTATTTTGTTGCATTGTTTGTGTTCAGATATATTTATTTGTTTTTCTATTTGTTAATATTGATGCACTGAGAATTGGTAAATTTCATGTTAAGAACACCTGAATGGCTCACACTGGGTACATGTCTGAAAGGTTTAATCTGTTATTGGTTCTCCATTGCGAATGTTAAATTCTATTTTATTGGCTGTTGTTTCATTAAATATAGAATTTTGTTGAGACTGATAGGTGGTTTTTCCTTCCTCTGATGCTGAGGGTTCCTCTATCGCAAAGGGTTTTTGTAATTTCTTGAATACGTCGAGTCATATGCAAGTAAAGACCTCCGCATTACTTGGTCGACTCAGGTAAACGTCGACCCTATAGTCTTCCGTGTCCTCTGGTTGCGTTACAGCTTCTTTCTGGTTTAATATTTGTTTGTATGAGCTGGTCATGAACTGTTGTTTCTATTTTCGTTTGGTATGGATAAAAAAATAATAACTGTATAATTTCATAATATCTACTATCGTGTTGCATCGGTTGTTTAACAAGGTGGCTCGGCCTTGAGCTCAACTATCCTCTAGACAACCTTGTCATAGAAAAGATTATTGTTTTTACTTAGGGTTTGACACGGTAAAACTGATTACTTTTTTGCCAGAAACTCAGGTCTTATTCCTTAATTTTTTCCTATTTCTATCTGTATTGTCTTAGGGTTACACAATGTGGTCTATCCCCCTGCCCACTTGATTTTCTACCTTTTCTTTTTGATGAGGGTTACCAGAGATTATTGATTTCTTAGGACAATCTATACAGTCTAACTGCTTTCAATTTTTACATGGACTACATAGATTACTTTACACAGTAACAGGATTTTAATCTTGATTATCATGGAGGAATCTATACATAATATATGAAATATCAGGGTTTAATTTTCATAACAGAATCTATACCAAGTGTACAGGTTTTAATCCTAAACCTTTTAGAAGAGAAATTAACAATTTTCCTAAGCCAGCTTTTCCTGTAAAGTTTTCTCTTCTCTTACTTGCAAACACAGAAGTAATTCTCCATACCTGATTCCAGTAATGCAATTGAAGTATTCTTTAAGTAAGAATCACCTCTAATCTCTTCTGCTTGTCTTCCACCCGACCATGAGGTGGTCCTCCTCGACCCAACCTCCCCCCAAGCACTCTTGCAAGACCATTGTCTTTTGCAAGATTCTGGGACTACAAGCCTACGCTATCTAGTCATCACCAGACTTAGCATCTTCTACAAGAATCCAACATTTCAAGCCTGCACTATCTGGTCATCACCAGACTTAGTGTCTGCTGCAAGATTTTGGCACTCAAAGCCTGCACTATCTGGTCATCACCAGACTTAGCGTGTTGCAAGATTATGGCACTCAAGCCTGTGCTATTTGGTCATCACCAGACTTAGCATTTTTTTGTTTCCCTTCTCCGTCTGTCCCTACAACACAGTCTCCCCTTTTCCTTCCCCTCGCTTCCTTTTCCTTTGGAAGCATCTATAGTTGGGGAAGGTAGTTAGGGTTTTACTCGCAATTGCCATTCTCACTTTTTAACCTCCTTCATGAGGAGTCGCTGCATCCATTAACACATTGTTTTCTTTTAATTAACAATAATGAGCAACATAACAATAATTAATGAAGTTAAATTCAAACAGTGATGGTAACAATTATTTAGTTTACCCCAAAAGTAACAATAATCAAATAGTTGAACTTACTGTTGTTAATAAAATATTACAGTTTTACTAGGGGCATTACATCTCCCCCTCCTGAAACTCAACATCGTCCCGATGTTTTCCACTCATAAACAATTCGGGATAAGCTTCCCTCATGATCTGTTCATCCTCCCAGGTGGCCTCATCTGGCCCAAAGTGCTGCCATTGCACTTTAACCTGGGCGATGGCTCGTTTCCGCAGCACGACCTTTCTCTGATCGAGTATGTTCATTGGCTCGACTAGAAATTCTCCTTCTAGTTCTACCTGAAACACACAATATCTTAATCAGTTTCTCTCCTTAGCAACCAATTTTGGTTTGTGCTATTTAAGACATTTCCTTACCTGAATGTCTTGCCAACTAACTATGTGCTTAGGGTCATATACATATTTCTTTAATACTGATACATGGAAGACATTATGGACCCGGATGTGGCTAGGCAGGGCAAGCTAGTATGCCACCGGCCCAACCCTCGCTAAAATTTGAAAAGGTCCACAAAAACGGGGTGCCAATTTGGTGCAACCATTCCATCGTAAGGTACTCTTTTTGGCTCGAATCCTTACATACACATGATCTCCTACCTGATATTCTTTAAAGTTCCTCTTCCGATCTGCAAAGCTTTTTTGTCTATCTTGAGCTACTTTTAAATTGGCTCGCACCTTTTTGACCATTTCTTCCATCTCTTTTAGCATCTCAGGGCCCAACATAAGTCTGTCTTCCGGTCCACCCCAACTAGAGGGTGTATGACATTTCCGTCCGTAAAGCACTTCGAATGGGCTCATCTGTAAAGACACATGATAACCATTATTATATGCAAACTCTACCAGATGCAAATATTCTTCCCACTGGGATGGTTGCTGCATCACATATGACCTCAACATATCTTCTACCACCTGGTTCACCTGTTCAGTCTGTCCGTCGGTTTGCGGATGATATGCGGTGCTAAAATTTAGTTGAGTTCCCAATCCCTCAAATAAAGTCCTCCAAAATGCTGATGTAAACTTAACATCGCAGTTAGAAATTATAGTTTTGGGTAAACCGTGCAGCTTAAATATGTTCTGCATAAAAATGTTTGCAATTTGTGCTGCTTGGTAAGTGGACTGTACCGGTATGAAGTGGGATGATTTGCTTAGTTTGTCCACCACTACTATGATGGAATCATTGTTCCTCTTGGATTTAGGCAATCCTGTTATAAAATCCATAGTAATGATTTCCCACTTCCACTTTGGTATGGGTAATGGCTGTAATAGTCCAGCAAGATGTTGATGTTATATTTTAACATGTTTGCACTCTATGCAACGTGCCAAATATTATATCACTTCCTTCTTCATGCCCGGCTAGTAGTATTCCCTCCGAAGTGATGTTATGAGCTTCTGGTATCCTGGGTGTCCTGCATACGGACTCTTATGACATTCATCCAAAATCATTTTTTGATGCCATCTTGGTTGGGTACATATATTCTCTTCTTGTAATACAACATACTAGCTGCATTTAGCTCATAACCTTGTTGCATTATGTCACTGGTTAAGTTCTGCACTTGTTGTTTTAATTGCTGATAAATCTGATCTTGTTCAGCTGCCTTTTTAATTTCCTCGCTGAGGGTAGACCACCCTTCACTAAAAGAAATTTCGTAGAGGTAATGTACTTTTCGACTTAAAGCATCAGCCACACAGTTTTCTTTTCCTTTCAGGTGTTTAATCTCGAAATCGAATCCACTCAAGAAATCCACCCACTGAGCTTGCCTAGCATTTAAAGTCGGCTGGTTGAAATAACTAGTCAGGCTGTGGTGGTCTGTCATCAATAAAAATTTCTTCCCCACCAAATAATGACGCCACATTTTTGAGGCATGTATGACAACGGTCAACTCCAGATCATAAGCAGAATATTTCTGTTCATGCTCTTTCAATTTTCTAGACTCGTAAGCGATCACTTTCCCTTCTTGCATCAACACTCCCCCTACTCCTTCTTTACTCGCATCTGTGCAAACCACATAATCCTTTTCCGGGTCTGCTATGCTCAATATTGGTGTGGTGGTGAGCAGATGTTTGAGCTGTTCAAAACTCCTTTGACATTCCGTAGTCCATTTAAATATTTTTCCCTTTTTTTGTAGGGAAGTGATAGGGTAAGCAACTCTTGAAAACCCTTCCACAAACCGCCTGTAGTATCCTGCCAATCCCATGAAAGATCTTATGTCTACCACATCCTTTGGTATTGGCCACTCCATTATGGTCCTTATCTTTTCGGGGTCCACTGCAATACCCTCTTTGGTGATAATATGTCCCAAGTACTGGATCTGCTCCTTAAAGAAATCACATTTGTTATACTTGGCATATAGTTGATGTTCCCGTAGTGTTTGTAAAACCAACCTGAGATGCTCCTCATGTTCTTTGACATTCTGGGAATATATTAGTATATCATCAATAAAAATTAACACAAAATTGTCTAAATACTGATGAAATATGTTATTCATCAAGCACATAAATGTCGCAGGTGCATTGGTCAACCCGAAAGGTAGTACCACAAACTCATAGTGTCCATAGTGAGTTTGAAAATAAGTTTTGGCTATGTCCTCCTCCTTGATTCTGATTTTGTGGTATCCGGATCGCAAATCGATTTTTGAAAACAATGTTGCCCCTTTTACTTGATCAAAAGTTTCATCAATACGGGGTAATGGATATTTATTCTTAACTGTCAATTTATTCAGTTGTCGATAGTCCATGCACATACGAAGGGTTCCATCCTTCTTCTTGATGAACAGCACGGGAGCTCCCCAGGGTGATACACTAGGGCAGATGTATTTCTTGTCCAACAGCTCTTACAGTTGCATCTTTAATTCTGTCAATTCTGGTACGCTCATCCAATATGGCACTCGGGACATCGGGGCCGCACCAGGTATCAATTCTATGGTAAAGTCTATGTCTCTCTTAGGTGGCAGCCCTGGTATTTCTTCGGGAAACACATCTGCAAATTCTTGCACCACTGGAATGCTTTCCAAGGTATCAGTTTTATCCTTTGAATTGGCATAACCAAATTGAATAGCATATACTTGACATTTTTTCCTGATGCACTTTGCTAATTGTGAGGCGGTAATTGGCCGAATCTGTACTGGCTTCACAATACCTTGGATCTCCTGTTTTTTCCCCAGTTCATCTTGGTAAGAGATTGTCTTTGTTTTACAGTTTATTATGGACCAGCGTTTTTCCAGCCAGTCCATCCCTATCATCACATCATATGATCCAAGGGGAAGTATGTTTAATTCTGTCGTCACCGTCTGGCCTGCTATCTTCAGTGGGCAGTTATTGACCTTGGCTAGCACTCGCCTTTTTGCCCCCGTTGCGAGCTGAACTAGCCATGGGTTTTTAAACTTAACAGATTGCAATTTACAATTTTCCATGACCTTGGGACTAACATAACTTAATGTAGCTCCAGAATCAATTAAAATAGATACGGTTCGATCAAAGATCTTACCTTCGAACTCCACCATAGTTGGCTGGTATTCAGCTTGATGATCCTCGAGGGCAGCATTAATTCTTGGTATGGTCCGAGCCACATCACCCATTGTAGATGCTTCATAAATCTGTGACACTTGATCATTACCCTTTCGATGAGGGCAGTTATTAATGTAGTGTTTCCCGCCACAGCCCCAGCACTATACTGGCGACCTTGCTGCCCCTTTGTTATCAACTCTGCCAGGTTGCTCACTAAATCTGGATTCGATGGGTGGCTTTAATCTGAGCTGGTTTCTGGGCTGGTTCTTGCTATTTGGCCCCTTGGAAGGTCCCTTACTGAAGCTGCCACGAGCTCCCTTGGCACCCACAGTCATCTTACTGCCCTTTCTATAAGTCCAACACTTTCCAAAATTTTCTCCCTTCTATTTATTCTGCTGGTAGCATATCCTAGCTTTCCGTATCGCTTCATCCATTGTTCTCGGGTTGTCAAACTCAATTCTTTCCCTCATTGTCTGGGGTAGACTGCTAACAAACCATTGTACTTTTGCCTTTTCCTCCCGTATGTATGGTACATAGCGGAGCAGAGAGGTAAATTTAGTGATAAATTCATCCATTGTCTGCTGCCCAAGCCGCAGATCATGAAATTCCCTTGCCTTTTTGTCATAAAAACATTCAGTCAAATATCTTTCGTTAAAGTATCTTTGAAAAGTTTCCCAAGTTATACTCTGCTCACTTACGCCCCGTACAATCTTGACCTCCTCCCACCATAAGGTAGCTTTGCCTTGCAGCTGGAAAATAGCCAGCCGCGCCTTGAGATTGTGATCATACTCATATACTTGGAAGTATGTGTTCATATTAATTAACTAGGCCTCTGCTGCCTCCTCCAACTCCCCATCGAAGCATGGCGGCTTGATCTTTCAGAACTCCCCCTGCAAATCTATCTGTTGTCTCTTTGAGGTTCGATGTTCAGAGGCATTGTCAGATTTCTCCCCTCGATTCTCTTCCCTTCCTTCTGTCTCCTCCTGATTGGTATGATAACCTTGTTCCTCCGACACACGCGTATGCTCAGGACTGGGATTCAACTGGCACTGATTTTGTTTATCTGACAAACTTTTCATGATTTTCTCCTGTTCCATGGTCAATCTTGCATTGTCCTCCCATAGGCGAGTCATCTTGTTCTTCAATTCCCTAACATTTTCCAATATAGTCAGACTGGTGTTGCGAGCCTCCTCCCCCAATTGCACCCATAATTCATGATTATTCTGAGGAATGGTTGTGATTTATGGGCCATCCGTGTTCCTATGAGGAGCACTGCTCGTTCTCCTCATAATCTGTTGTCGCCAGATTTCCTGATTTCAGCAGGTTAGTAAACTTCAACAGATAAAGATATTTAAATAACATTGTCTGGTAGCCCTTGCTTATTTTTCCTCCTATTACTCTTAATTTCATTATCACTGTTAGCCAAAGGCCACAGTATAGTAGTCTGGCTCTGATACCACTTGTAAAAGCTCCAAACAATTAAATTTAGTAAAAATTACATTTTTTAAACACAGTTAAAAAATAAAAAATAAAAAAAATTCATATATAATACGGTAAACGCTGTGATAGATATGACATTTACAGATTAACAATTGAATTCAAGCTGGAACAGTTAATATAGTTCAGACTACAAGTGTCAAACTTTATGGTTGGTGTATTGTACCATGTGATTCAACTAGTCTCAGCGTGGTTGATACACAGGTGTCAACCTATTCCTTATTCTCGCTATCATACTTATCTATTCAATGATTTTTTATTGGTTATGTTTTCTATGTCCTGCTCTGCCATGGTACGTGGCACGAGCAGAGACTATCTCTGCGGAATTCCCTCGGGCTCGGCGTTGCATCGATGAAGTTGGGTGTGGAGATCTTACGATCAGCCTTGTCTTCATTTGACACCAATCCTCCTATCGATTGTTTGGTTTCCCTTCTATTATTCCTTTTTCTCCCGGAACTCCGCTCTGCCTTTCTCCATGCCTTACATGGCGTTGGATCTACCTACAACGCTGGGCTGGAACCTCGGTGCATGGTCCCCTCTGCTTTGCTACGAATTCATTCTCGCGCTGCAACTCCCAGGAAGGCAAGGTAAACTTAGTTAACTTTAATTTCCATAGGCACAGTTTCCTTTGCTGATACCATATTTCCTTTCTCAATGCTTAAACTGTTATGGTGTTTTCCTACAGGTGTATCAACAGAGGAATCGGCTACTTCTCCAAACAGAGAGCTGTGCTTCCAGCCAAACCCCTCCGCTCGTAGCTTCTCGGGTAAGCAATGACCACAGTTTTCTAGGTTGCTGGAATTCTGGCTGTTTAGACTCTTTTGGGTGCACTACCTTCTAGCTCCTAGGTGTCCATTGTTGAAGTATGAGAAGTGGAGAGGGGCTGAATAGCTCCGTGCCACTGCTGGGTACTCTGTTTTGTTGCAAAAGTTAAAGTATATTTAAATCTATTGAGTCTATTGACCAATGTGGAGTCCGTAGGCTGAATTATTGAGTTTCTTGGACTTTGTATGCTTTCGGGAGACCCTGGTTAGCTCCGCATGTTACTATATTTACAGTATTGCATTCTGAGAAGATAATTTTCGTAAGTATTGCACCCTGAATTTTGTATAGCACAGTTTCCTAAATTTAGGCGTGCAACTAAGGGTTGATTGTGTATGTCGACATCATGCTTATTCTGTTGCATTGTTTGTGTTCAGATATATTTATTTGTTTTCCTATTTGTTAATATTGTTGTGCTGAGAATTGGTAAATTCGATGTTAAGAACACGTGAATGGCTCACACCGGGTACATGTCTGAAAGGTTTAATCTGTTATTGGTTCTCCATTGTGAATGTTAAATTCTATTTTATTGGTTGTTGTTTCATTAAATACAGAGTTTTGTTGAGACTGATAGGTGGTTTTTCCATCCTCTGATGCTGAGGGTTCCTTTGTCGCAAAGGGTTTTTGTAATTTCTTGAATACGTCGAGTCATATGCAACTAAAGACCTATGCATTACTTGGCCGACTCAGGTCCAGGTTATGAAACGTCGACCCTATAGTCTTCCATGTCCTCTGGTTGCGTTATAAGTTCTTTCTGGTTTAATATTTGTCGATATGAGCTGGTCATGAACTGCTGTTTCTATTTTCATTTGGTATGGATAAAAAAATAATAACTGTATAATTTCGTAATATCTGCTATCATGTTGCATCAGTTGTTTAATAGGGTGGCTCGCCTTGAGCTCAACTGCCCTCTGGAAAACCTTGTTGCAGAAAAGGTTATTATTTTTACTTAGGGATTGACATGGTAAAACTGATTACTTTTTTGCCAGAAACTCAGGGCTCATCACCAAACTTAGCGTCTTCTGCAAGTATCCAACATTTCAACCCTGCGTTGTCTGGTTATCACCAGACTTAGCGTCTGCTGCAAGATTTTGGCACTCAAAGCCTGCGCTATTTGGTAATCACCAGACTTAGCGTTTGTTGCAAGATTATGGCACTCAAGCCTGCGCTATTTGGTCAGAACTAGACTTAGCGTTTTTTTGTTTCCCTTCTCCGTCTGTCCCTACAGTACAGTCACCCCTTTTCCTTCCCCTTCCTTCCTTTTCCTTTGGAAGCATCTACAGTTGGGGAAGGTAGTTAGGGTTTCACTGGCAACCGCCATTCTTAATTTTTAACGTCCTTTCATGAGGAGTCGCTGCATCCATTGACACACTATTTTCTTTTAATTAACAATAGTGAGCAACATAACAATAATTAACGACACAGTGAAATTCAAACAGTGATGGTAACAATTATTCAGTTTACCCCAAAAATAACAATAGTCAGACAGTTGAACTTACTACTGTTAATAAAATATTACAATTTTACTAGAAGCATTATATATATATATATATATATATATATATATATATATATATATATATATATATATATATATATATATATATATACACACACATATATACACATATATACACATATATACATATATATATATTTCTTTGTTCCAAAAAGAAAAACATATGCTCCGACATTACCGGAGTGACGCAATAGCTTGGCTAAGCCAACAGTGCACCACGAGCTCCAAAGTTAAGAGTCCAAAAGAATATTGGAGGACATCAAGTCGGAACCAGAAGACAGTGACCGCTTACACTGAACAGTCTCAAAACTCAACAGGCCACAAACCCATTGATTAAAAAGAGGTTTGATGTGGCAAATAACTTTCCAGGTTTATATGAATCAAAGTATAGTTAGCTCTAGGATGTTCACTAAAATGGTATTTAGCATATGCTCAGCAACAAAATCATCATGCAATGGAACAAGAACGTAATTTAAAAAAAAAATTGCTCTTTATTTTTTATTTTAATAATTATTCGTTATTAATAAATAATTATAACAATAATTAACAAATTAAAAATTAAATTTTAATTATACCAATTAACCTGATATTTTCATTAAATAAAATATCATAAATATTTAATATGATATTTTATTTAAAATTGAACATTTTAACCATCAACAATTATACCAATTAAAATGATATTTTCATTAAATAAAATATTATAAACATTTAATATAATATTTTATTTAAAATTAAACATTTTAAATATCAATATATTATATCAATTAAAATTATTTTTTCATTAAATAAAATATCATGACATTATAACCATCAACATATTATACCAATTAAAATGATATTTTCATTAAATAAAATATCATAACATTTTATTTAAAATTGATCATTTTAACCCTCAACCTATTATACCAATTAAAATAATATTTTTATTAAATAAAAAATAAAAAATTAAATTTTAATTATACCAATTAACATGATATTTTCATTAAATAAAATATCATAAATATTTAATATGATATTTTATTTAAAATTGAACATTTTAACCATCAACAATTATACCAATTAAAATGATATTTTCATTAAATAAAATATTATAAACATTTAATATAATATTTTATTTAAAATTAAACATTTTAAATATCAATATATTATATCAATTAAAATGATATTTTCATTAAATAAAATATCATGACATTATAACCATCAACATATTATACCATAAAATGGTATTTTCATTAAATAAAATATCATAACATTTTATTTAAAATTGATCATTTTAACCCTCAACCTATTATACCAATTAAAATAATATTTTTATTAAATAAAGTATCATAAACATTTAATATGATATTTTATTTAAAATTAAACATTTTAACTATCAACATATTGTTATTTTCTGAATTTTTTAATTAAAATCGTATAATCACAAATATCTTTTAATTGTGAATATTTTTACTAATCTAATGTAATCTAATTTAATTTAATCTAATCTAGTTAATATATATATATAATTAAACATTTTAATGATCAACATAAACTCAAAAAAGAGTGAAGAAAGAGTGAAAGGATCTCTTCTTGAATGGTTCATGAGGCACAATATTTGCTAAGGTTTTTTCAAATGGGGTAGCAAACTAAGTAAGTTTGATCTGGGAAAACTCCCCAGTTAAACGTGCTTGAGCCAGAGGCAATCTGAGATAAGGTCTTTTCAAATGGGGTAGCAAACTAAGTAAGTTTGATCTGGGAAAACTCCCCAGTTAAGCGTGCTTGAGCCAGAGGCAATCTGGGATGGGTGACTCAGAGGCAATCTGGGATGGGTGACTGACCTCCCCGGAGAAATTAGTCACTGACCTCCCCGGAGAAATTAGTCAGTTACAACTACCTATCATGGAAATGGTTGTACATGGATGACTTACTTACACAGTTGAATCCCAAAATGAATCAACATATTGTTATTTTCTGATTTTTTAATTAAAATAATATAATCACATATATCTTTTTTCATTTAATTGTCCATATTTTTAATAATCATATATATATATATATATAAACAAAATTAAAAATCTCAAGGTTAAAACTTAAATATATATTAAAAAATATAAATTAAAATCTGAAGATTAAAACTTAGGGGAAATGGTATACCTGGGTACAGAATGCCTACAGCCATATTTCTATGTCGAAAACAACGCCAAAAAACAAGTTATTACTATTACAGAAAGAAAATGGTAAATATAAGAGTAAACAAATTAAAACATGGCCGTAGCTATAAGCGCTGAACAGGGTATAAACCTGGTAAATATAAGAGTAAACAAATTAAAACATGGCCGTAGCTATAAACCCTGAACACGGTATAAACCGCTGCCATGGCCAGGATAACGCTCTAGCCAGGCAAATCGCTGTCAACAGTAAACATAATTAATGGTGAAAAACCCTTGACTGCATGTAACGTTAGGAAAGGAAAGGAAAAACCCTTGACCGCATGTAACGTTAAGGAAAGGAAAAAACTAGAAGTTGGTCAAAAATTAGCCTGGAAGATCACGTACTAATGTATAGCAGGAGGAGCTGAGCTCTGGTAACTTTCATAGAAAGCCTTGAATGACCAAATAACCGGTAGAAAGGTTTTCTCATTGTTTAGAAACCCCAAACAAATTTCCACGGTTAGGACCGTGGAAACCAATTTCCAAAGGTTCTCTCATTGTTTAGAAACCCTAAACCAATTTCCACCATTGGATTGAAAGTCATAGTTGGACCCTAAACCAATTTCCACAGTTGGATTGAAAGTCATAGTGATATTTGAAAGTGCCCTATAGGTCACTATCTAAATGTACTACATGAATATTAGAATAATAATCACAACAATAAACAACACAATACACATTTTAGATAGTCCATGTGAGTTAGTAAATTAATAGTCGGTAAATTTAGGTAAGAAATAAATAACTCTCGCTGTACTAGGTGTAGGTGTAGTTTCTATAGCTTACTTTATGTATAAATGCCACTATGTGGAATAAAATGATCAAAGCTTTTGTGTGAAGTGTTCAACTCTCACATGGTATGAGAGTTGAAAACTTCTAACAAAGAGCTTGACAATTTCATTCACAAAAGTTGCAATTTATACATGAAATGAGTAGTAGAAACTATAACGAGTTACAATTTATACATGAAGTGAGTAGTAGAAACCACAACAAGTTCCTCGATGATCATTTATTTTCTACCTAAATTTGTTGACCTTCAACTTACTGAGTGACAACAACTATCTATAATTTGTACTTGGGGCTTATTAAATAGTTGTTGTGATTATTATTCTAAAGCCTCCCTTTAATCATGATAGTTGTTGTGATTATTATTCTAAAGCCTCCCTTTAATCATAATCTATATGTTAACTGGCCTCCTTGTCCAACTCTCACTTAGGCTTAGAAACATGACCCAAATATTTCATTTTGACCCTGTAGTGTGAAGACATGTGTGAAGTTGAGAGCTGTGAGAAGTAGAATGGTGTTCGATCCTTGAGGGTTCGGTGGTGTGAAGAGCTGTGGGCTCCGTGTTGTGAAGGTCTTGTGGAAATCTGAGGAAGTGGACTGCCCTTTGGTGAAGTATGTCGATCGTTGTTTGCTTGTTGGTTGACGAGTGTGCCTGAGCAAGTTGAGTGAACTCTGTTGATAATTGTTTGTCGTTCACTGTCGAGCTTGGTGATTTGTGGACGAGTATCTCGAGTGCTTTAGAAGTTTTCTAAATACTGAAGCAGACTTGATAGTGTACTAGGGAACCTCGTAATAGCTAGGGATCCAACTATGAGAAGTAGTTAATGATAAATCTGTGCTCGAAAAAGAAGAATATAACTCACTTGTAATGTCAATTAAACCATACTTAAAAATTCTCAATGATGGAATATTCTCAAGGATGGAAGTGAACGTGTTGAAAAAAGAGTTGAAATGAATTGCCATCATAGTTGTTGTAATAAGGAGCGATATCTAGAGTTCATAATCTAGAGTAAGAAGAGGAAACAAGTTGAACATACCAAATTTGTTGCTCTTTTTCATCAATATACTATAATATTCAACAATATATTGTAGCAAAGAAAGTCTAAATGAAACATATAAATCGTGATTAAGAGGAAGTGTTAGAATAATAATTCAGACAATTATTCAATAAGCGGTGTAGTACAAATTCTAGATAGTGGAAAAATTTAGATAGAAAATAAATGATCGACAAATTTAAATAAAAAATAGAAAATGAATGACCTTCGGTGTAGTTAATGCATAGAAATGGCAAGAGCTAACCAGCCATACATTGGGTATTAAATGCCCCTATGTAGGCTGGCCAGCTATGTATGTCATGTAGGCACATCATAAACTCGGCGGGCGACCACGGAGACCTTTCTGGCAGCCGGTGCGGGACCCACCATACATAGAGCCTGGGCCCAAAACATAATAACATAATTCCAAAACTGCATTTCGCGCGCCAGAACGAAATCGTGACCCAGCCGAAACTCTGCAACCCAGAATCACTGTGCTCTGCAACCCGCAACCCGCCGGGCTGAAGCGCTGCAACCCGCAATCACTGTGCTCTGCAACCCGCAACCCGCCGAACTGAAGCGCTGCAACCCGCCGGACTGAAGCTCTGTTCAACCGAGGACATACATACATCGCATTTAATTTACACTACTGGTAATGCATACTCTGCAAGAAACTGTAAATCCGTATCCGTATACTGCATACCTTTAAAATTTATGTGAATGAACCAGCCTGCGAGGGGAAGATGTATGTCCTCGGTTGAACAGAGCTTCAGTCCGGCGGGTTGCAAGTTGCAGAGCACAGTGATTGCGGGTTGCAGCGCTTCAGTCCGGCGGGTTGCGAGTTGCAGAGCACAGTGATTCTGGGTTGCAGAGTTTCGGCTGGGTCACGCTTTCGTTCTGGCGCGCGAAATGCAGTTTTGGAATTATGTTATTATGTTTTGGGCCTGGGCTCTATGTATGGTGGGTCCTGCAACGGCTGCCGGAAAGGTCTCCGTGGTCGCCCGCCGGAGTTTATGATGTGCCTCCATGACATACATAGCTGGCCAGCCTACATAGGGGCATTTAATACCCAATATATGGCTGGTTAACTCTTGCCCATAGAAATTATGTACAGAATGAAATTGTCAAATCTTTTGTGTTGAGGCTTCAACTTTGAAGATGAAGATGCAGTCATATGGTTACGAGGGTCTAATAGCGTTGGGGTTAATAGCGTTGTGTATAAAGTATGGGCCATCTCATAGCACAACATCTAACACAAGCCAACGTATGGTTTTAAAAAGTGTATATATTTTACATCACATCATATTAATAGAGGATATGAGTAGTGTGTAAAAGTGTATATGTTTGACATCACATGATATTAATAGAGGATATGAGTAGTGTGTAATGATAAACGTTATTACACAAGTTCAAATAATGTGGTTAAACAAATAGAAAAATCTTGTTGTAAAATAAGCGATATTTATATATATCTAAAAATATTTCAAATAAATGAAATTTAAAAATTAAAAAAAAAAACATATTTCAAATAAATGAAATTTAAAAATTGAAAAAAAAAAAACATAAAGTTAACTTTAGAAAATCATATATATACATATATGATAACTTTATTAACTATGATTTGAAAATTATATATATATATATATATATATATATATATATATATATATATATATTATCTTTATTAATTATGATTTGAAAATAATATATATGTACAAATATTAATTGAAAGAAAACCAACCTTCATCAATTTGAAATTTAAGAATTGAAAAAAAAAATAACTTTATTCATTATCATTTGAAAATCAAAAATTATATATATATAAATGATTTGAAATTATATATATATATATATATATATATATATATATGATTTGAAATTTAAAAATGAAAAAAAAAAACAATAAAGTGAACTTTATTTATTATCATTTGAAAATCATATATATATAAAACCAATATTTCATTTGAAAATCATATATATGTATATATACCAATATTTCAAATTATATATATATATATATATATATATATATATATATATATCTCGAATATTTTAATTTTATTTATTATCATTTGGAAATATTATATATATATATATATATATATATATATATATATATATATAACTAATATTTCAAATAAAAGAAAATATATATTGTAGTGCCCCTAGTAAAGCTGTAATATTTTATTAACAGTAGTAAGTTCAACTGTTTAACTATTGTTACCTTTGGGGTAAACTGAATAATTATTACCATTACTGTTTGAATTTAATTATGTCGTTAATTACTGTTATTGTTATGTTGTTCATTATTGTTAATTGAAAAGAAAACAGTGTGTCAATGGATCTAGCGACTCCTCATGAAAGGAGGTTAAAAATTAAGAATGGCAGTTGCCAGTAAAACCCTAACTACCTTCCCCAACTGTAGATGCTTCCAAAGGAAAAGGAAGCAAGGGGAAGGAAAAACCGTGCTGTAGGGACAGACGGAGAAGGGGAAAAGAATCGCTAAGTCTGGTGATGACCAGATAGCGCAGGCTTTGAGTGCCAGAATCTTGCAGAAGACGCTAAGTCTGGTGATGACCAGATAGCGCAGGCTTAGAATGCTGGAATCTTGCAGAAGATGCTAAGTCTGGTGATGACCAGATAGCGCAGGCTTAGAGTGCCAGAATCTTGCAGAAGACGGTGGTCTTGCAAGAGTGCTTGGGGGGAGGTTGGGTCGAGGAGGACCCACCTCATGGTCGGGTGGAAGACAAGCAGAAGAGAATAGAGGTGATTCTTACCTAAAGAATACTTCAATTGCAATACTGGAATCAGGTACGGAGAATTACTTTTGTGTTTGCAAGTAAGAACAGAGAAAACCTTACAGGAAAAGCAGGAATAGGAAAATTGTTAATTTCTCTTCAATAAGGTTTAGGATTAAATCTTGTTTACTCTGTATAGATTCTATCATGTTAATTAAACCCTGATACTCAATATAGTATGTATAGATTTCTCAATGATAAGTAAGATTAAAATTTTGTTGCTCTGTAAAGTAATCTACGTAGTCCATATAAAATTGAAAGCAGTTAGACTGTATAGATGTCCTAAGAAATCAATAATTTCTGGTTTAGCCCTCATAAAAAAGAAAAGGTAGAAAATCAAGCGAACAAGAGGATAGCTCTACACTGTGTAAACCCCTAAGACATTACAGACGGAGAATAGAAATATAAGGAATAAGACCTGAGTCTTTGGCAAAGAAAGTATCCAGATTCATCGTGTCAAACCCTAAGTAAGAATAATAGTCACTTCTGCGACAATGGTTGTCCAGAAGGCTGCCGAGCTTAAGGCCGAGCCACCCTGTTAAACAATGCAACACTGCACGATAGCAGATGTTATGGAATTATGCAGATTTATTTTTCTATCTATTCTAAATGAAACAGTAACAACAGTTCATGACCAGCACTTGCTGATAACTATTAACCCAGAAAAAAGCTGTAAAGCATCCAAAGGACTCGAAAGGCTCTAGGGTCGACGTCCCATAACCTAGACCCAAGTCGGCCAAAACAATGTAGGAGACTTTAATTGCATGTGACTTGACCTATACAAGAAATCCCAAAAACCCTTGCGACAGGAGAACCCTCATCAGAGGAAGGAAAAACACCTAACAGTCTCAAACGAATTCTGTATCTAATGAAACAACAACAAATAAAAGAGAACTTAACATTTGAAATGGTGAACCATTAACAGATTAATTCTTTCAGTCAAGTACCTTGTGTGAACCATACTAGCATTCTTAACATCGAATTTTCTAATTCTCAGCACAACATTAGTATCAAATAAGTAAACATATAATTATATCTGAACACAAACATTGCACCAGAATAGGCATGTTGATGACATACACAAGCAAACCCTTGGTTGCATGCCTAAAAATAGGAAACCGTGCTATACAAAAATCAGAGTGCATTTCTTAGGAAAATTATCTTCTCAGAGTGCAATACAGTAAATATAGTAACATGCAGAGCTAACTAGGGTCTGCCCGAAAGCATACTAAGCCCCAAGAACTGAAGAATCAGTCTTCGGACTCGACAATGGGCAATAGACTCAATAGATTTAAATATCCATCAAACCCTTGAATGCAACGGAATGGAGTACCCAGCAACAGCGCGGAGCTGTTCGACCATCTCCTCTTCTCATACATTCAACAATGGAAATCTAGGAGCTAGGAGGTAGTGCGCCTAAAAGAGATAAACCAGCCAGATTTCAAGCAACCCAGAAAACTGTGGTTGTTGCTTACCCGAGAAGTTGCGAGCGGAGGGACTTGGCTAGAAGCACAACTCTCTGTTCGGAGAAGTAGCTGATTCCTCTAATGATACACCTGTAAGAAAACACCACAACTGTTTAGCATTGAGAAGGGAAACATTGTATCAATAAAGAATATTGTGCCTAAGGTAAATTAAATTATCTGAGTTACCTTGCCATCATCTGGGAGTTGCAGCGCGAGGATGAACTCGTGGCTATGCAGAGGAGACCATGCATCGAGTTTCCAGCCCTGTGCCGAAGGTAGATCCAACACCATGTAAGGCATGGAGAAAGGCGGAATGGAGTCCCGGGAGCAAAAGAAAAACAGAAAGGAAAACAAAACAGTCGATTGAAGGCTTGAACCCAAATGAAGACAAGGCTGACCGTCAGATCTTCACACCCATTTTCCTCTGTCGATGCAATGCCGAGCCCGAGGAGAACCACTGCAGAGATAGACCCTGCTCGTGCCACGTACCATGGCAGAGCAGGACATTGAAAACATAACCAATAAAAAATCACCGTTTTTGATAAGGTAGATAGCTGGAATAAGGTAAGGGTTGACACCTGTGTACCATCCACGCTGTGATTAGGTTAATCACATGGGATAGTACTTCAACCATAAAGTTTGACACCTGTAAACTGACCCGTATTAACCGTTCCAAAACTTGAATTAAATGGTTAATCCGTAAATGTCATATCCACCATAGCATTTACCGCAATGTAAATAATTTTTTTTCATATATATGTATTTTACTATATATATGTATTTTACTATGTTTAATATATGGAGCTTTTTATATATATATATATATATATATATATATATATATATATATATATATATTTTGAAAAGTGATTTGAAATTTAAGAAAAACATATATATATATATATTGAAAAATAACTTCATTTGAAAATCATATATATATATATAACCAATATTTCAAATAAAATATATATATATATATATATATATATATATAAATAAATGATTTGAAATTTAAAAATGAAAAAAAAAACCATAAAGTTAACTACCTTATTTATCATCATTTGATATATATATATATATATAACCAATATTTTATATATATATAAATAACCAATATTTCAAAATCAAAGATATATATATATATATATATATATATATAACCAATATTTCAAAATCAAAGAATATATCTATATATATATACATAAAATCAAAGAATATATCTATATATGTATATATATATATATATATATATATATAATTGATTTGAAATTTAAAAATTGAAAAAAAAACCATAAAGTTAACTTTAATTATTATCATTTGAAAATTATATATATATAAAACCAATACTTCACATAAAAGAAAACCAACATTGATGAATGGATGAATTTAACTTTATTTATTATCACCAATATTTCAAATAAAAGAAAACCAACCTTGATGAATGGATAAAGTTAACTAAAGAAAATTATGAGAATCTCTTTTTTTAAATGTACTCGTAAATTTCACATGATCATGCCGGAGGAGGCCGAATCTAAGCTAATGCGAATATCAATTCTATCTAAAAACCTTATCCCCAGAACGTCAACAGCAAGATAAGATTTGTTGGGTTTCGTGCATTTCTTTGTTTTCTTTGTTTTAGCTGACCGACATCAGGATTAATGGATGTGTGTGAAAGGTTAATGGATGTGTGAATTCCTGCAGGCAAGGAGAAATTATAATTTTCAGATGAAAACAAAAAACAGAGCAATTATCCTTGCAACGAAATGAAACTTATCACTTACAGCGGTAAGTTAAGCCACTAATTTTTCATAGAAAGAAGAAAGCATAAATACACTAATTTTTCATAGAAAGAAGAAAGCATAAATACCCTTGCAAATAGAAATAGCCTTCAATAAAAACAGTGTCTTCAAGATTGCAAAATGCAAAATGATTTTTTCAGGGTGGGTGGGGTGGTGAAACCTGAAGCATAGCTACCAACATATCAACCAGCGACTGTTCTAGCTATCCATTAAAGCGATCCCATAAGATCCCATGTGTTCAAGACAGATCCATATTTACTATATTTTCCAGCATCAACAATTGATACCATTGCAGATTGGTACGGTGGTGAAACCTGAAGCATATCTACCATCAGCCATCCCATTGCAGATTAAGTCATAAGATCCCATGTGTTCAAGACAGATCCATCTTTACTATATTTTCCAGCATCAACAATTGATACCATTGCAGATTGGTGCGGTGGTGAAACCTGAAGCATATCTGCCATCAACGATCCCATTGCAGATTAAGTTGCAAAACTACCAGCAACTGTTCCAACGAAGCTCCTAAAGCTCCTATGTGTTGGCTGTGTTTGGTTGTGTTCGCAGATGTCAAAGATGCCTTATGCCAGGTCCCTTTGTGCTAGCAGATGTCACAAAGAAGTACTCACCTGTGACAAAAAGGGGCAAATGTCACAAATACTAGCAAATACGAGTAGATATGAGATATGAAAAAATAATATATATTAAATGCTACAGAATTAATGCTAACATTAATTCAATTGTTAGATATCACAAATACTAGCAAATACGAGCAGATATGAGATATGAAAAAATAATAAAATATTAAATGCTCAGAATTAATGCTAACATTAATTCAATTGTTAGTTTATGGAAAGTAAACTAATGAATATAACCTATGTTTTCGCCTATAAGATAGTGAAGGAGCTTGCAGTGTAAAATATATGGAGCTTGATTACAAATTTTGATTATTTGTTATCGTTACGCTGCTAAACTAATGCTTACACGACATTTCGATTACTATAGTCCCTGCTGAACTAATGCTTACAAATTTTGATTATTTGTTATCGTTACGCTGCTGAACTAATGCTTACACCCGACATTTCGATTACTATAGTCCTTGCTGAACTAATGCTTACACCCGACATTTCGATTACTATAGTCCCTGCTGAAATAATGCTTACACCCTACATTTCGATTACTATAGTCCCTGGCATTTCGATGGCAGGGACTAATAAATAAAATTAACTAATAAATTAAATTAAATTAAAAATTGAAAATGATTTGAAATTTAAAAATGGAAAAAAAAACATAAAGTTAACTTTAATGATTTGAAATTTAAAAATTGAAAAAAAACCATAAAGTTGACTTTATTCATTAAAAGAAAACCTAATGATTTGAAATTTAAAAATTGAAAAAAACCATAAAGTTGACTTTATTCATTAAAAGAAAACCAACCTTGATGAATGGATAAAGTTAACTTTATTTATTATCATTTGATTTAAATTTAAAAATTGAAAAAAAAAAACCATAAAATTAACTTTATTCATGAAAAGAAAACGAACCTTAATGAATGGATAAAGTTAACTTTATTTATTATCATTTGATTTAAATTGAAAAATTGAAAAAAACCATGAAGTTAACTTTATTCATGAAAAGAAAAATTAAGTTAACTTTATTTATTATCATTTGATTTAAATTGAAAAATTGAAAAAAACCATGAAGTTAACTTTATTCATGAAAAGAAAACCAACCTTGATGAAGGGACATCAAGGGATAAAGTTAACTTTATTTATTATCATTTGATTTGAAAATCAAATAAAGTTAAAAATTGAAAATGATTTGAAATTTAAAAATTGAAAAAAAACCATAAAGTTAACTTTATTCATTCATTATCATTTGAAAATCATATATATATATACTAACCAATATTTCAAATAAATGAAATTTAAAATTTGAATAAAACCATAAAGTTAACTTTATTCATTATCATTTGAATGAAAATCATATATATATATACTAACCAATATTTCAAATAAATGAAATTTAAAATTTGAATAAAACCATAAAGTTAACTTTATTCATTATCATTTGAAATTATATATATATAGATATATATTTCAAATAAATGAAATTTAAAAATGGAAAAAAAAAACCATAAAGTTAACTTTATTCATTATCATTTGAAAATCATATATATGTATATAACCAATATTTCAGATAAGTGAAATTTAAAAATGGAATAAAACCATAAAAATTGAAAAAAAAAACCATAAAGTTAACTTTATTCATTATCATTTGAAAATCATATATATATATATATATAACCAATATTTCAGATAAATGAAATTTTAAAATTGAATAAAACTAACCTTGATGTAAATAAATGAAATTTCAAAATTGAATAAAACCAACCTTGATGTGGTAAAGTTAGCTTTATTCATTGATAAATATTTGATTGTCATTTTGAATAAAGTTAATTTTTATTTTTTTTATTTTTCAATTTTAAAATTTCATTCCTTCAAAATATTTTAAATTCCATTTATTAAATAAAATTTAACTTGATTTATTCATCAATATTTTAAATTTCATTTATTAAATAAAATTGAACTTTATTTATTCATCAATATTTTAAATTTGAATAAAGTTAAATTTGTTTTTTTAATTTTTCAGTTTTTAAATTCCATTCCTTTAAAATATTTTAAATTTCATTTATTAAATAAAATTTAACTTTATTCATTGATCAATATTTGATTGTCCTTTTGAATAAAGCTAAATTTGTTTTTTTAATTTGATTTGAGATATTTCAAATTTCATTTATTAAATGAAATTTATTTGAATTTTGGTTTACTGGCCTTCCCTGGTATTTTGTAATGATGTTTTTTAACATTCATACCAGACGTGAACTCTATGCTCAGTCTCTCAACCCGGAGAGATGAACCAGACGTGAACTCTATGTTCAGCCTCTCAAGCAGGCAGGGTTGTTTTTCGATGTGCTGCAGTGTTGGACGGGGTTATCTATGGGGTTGGCTTTTTTATAATGGCTATCTATGGGGTTGACATTATTATAATTTTATTTTTCCTTGGAGAAACACTAAACTCCATTGGTGTACTAAGTATTACAGTTGGAGACAAATAGCATAACTGCATTACCTAGTTTTAAGGAGAAAAATATTACACTGGGTAAGCCCAACCAGGGTTTGAATCTAGGTCATCATACAAGCAACGATTATACCACTACCACAGTTCAACTGAACATAGAAACAAACTCTTTGTGACATCCCTTGTGGAAAGTTAATGTTAGTAAATAGTAAAAGTAATTATTGGACAAAGACTTTATTTGAAAATATATATATCCCTGTTATTATTTTTATGTTAAGGAAAAACAATTGTGTTGGTACTATTTGAATTGAGTTTATGATTAATCATGGTTAGTAGCTGAGGAATCAGTTACAATGGAACCCTAACTACCTTGGGGGTAGTTGAGACCCCAGAGGAAAAAGGGGGATTTGCCAAGTCTGGTTGGGATCAAATGGCATAAGAGGAAAGATTTTTCCTGTGTACGCTATGTCTGGTTAGGATCAGATAGCGTTTACTGGCGAGACCAGTGTAACTGCGGTCGAGTAGGACCTGCAAGTGCTTGGGGGTGGAAGAGAGTGAAGAGTCTTCCTACGGACGGGTGGATTGACAAGCATTACAAATAGGTTTGGCAGATAACCAGGTATGGTTGCTACTTGTGCCTCTGTTAGAATGTTTATTATACTGTACTGTACTGAGAAAGGTGAAATTAACTGACAGCTATCTGCATATTCTTCTTAAACAGTATTATGAAAACAATTATTGCATACTGTATGAAATATAGGAAAACAGACTCGAGTGTAGACTCTGAACTGAATACACATTTTGCTGGTAGAACATTAAGGACTGTACGAAAAGCAATATCCGAACATAAGTTTGCATGGTTATTAAAGAAATAAGAGATAAAAGATAACTGGGTTTATACCAGCGTTGGTGGCAACATTAATAACTTATCAAGGAAATGATATTGTAGGAACCCACATTCATATGAAAAGCAAGAAATACGCAAATATCTAAAAGAAGCAGAAAGATGTACAGCGCTCTTCGCCGTGATGCATAATAGTCAACCCTGGCACTCTATGTGCGCATTCAGGAGTAAAACAAGTTAGCCTCGCGGCCAGTAATAGAAAAAGAATAAACTGCGTATGACATAATAACCATAAAGAAATACCAGCCGCGAATAAACACGGGTTGGTGTCCATGCGAGTAAACGCGAGCAAGCAATCTATTACCTCGCTCAAGTATGGGAAGAAGGGAAACCCTCAACTTCACCGGTGGAAAACATGGGCGAAACCAGAAACTGTAATAAAGACTGGGCAACGACCCTCGGCATGTTGTTACAGTCGCACAGAAGTGTCGTATATTAATATAAATGCATGCATGTATATATATTAGACAAGCTAATAAATAATCAACATATTTCAATACCCTCGCAAGAGCCAGAAGCCGTATTACATAGATAGGAGCACATAACCAAAATAGCCTCAACTCTGTTTAGGAACAGTTGTTGCTTGCATTGAGCCAGACGAAGATTCATGGAATCGAAACGTGAAACACATATACAAACTCGGTATTGAAGCAACAGTCATACAAACCATTTCATTAGAAAAGAATAGTGAAAACCTGTATCATTTGTCTATACATGTGTAGCCGTGGTCACGAAGGCGTTTAAACAAAGAAAAACATCATGCTCAGAGCGGAAACCATTGAATCTTTCGCGCTCTGTCTCTTTGAAATATTTAACTGACAAAGCCAGGGTATCAACCCTCATAATCAATATTTAAGCTTAAACCATTATACTGTCCAATTACAAAGCAGAATAGACTTCAGAGATAAACAGTATACAAATCAAAGGGTTACGGCCGAGCATGATATACATAGTCTGTAACCTTCCCCTAATCAAGACTACAATCTAAGTCATGGGTTGAAACCCAGAATTGATAAAGGGATTCCAGGCCGCGGTGGTGCTACCTGGTATTCCTGTCAGAATAATTTAAACACTCAGCTGTTACCCTAAAACAGAGTTATCAAATAAAACGGTGTTGGTGGCATTCGAGCCTACCTGTAACCCAGACAGTAGAAAGAGCGAAGGGGTTCCTATCTCCGATAAGGTTTGGCCATCGGTCACAGTGCATCTGAGTCAAAAACAGGAAAACGAGAGCCTGGTTAAACAATGAAATAGCATAATAACTTAGAAACTGATATAGACAGTAGCAAGACAATAGAATGACCTCATACCTGTTTAATCCAGTGCGAAAGAGGAACAGAACTGAGGTCTGGAGCTGAACGAAGTTGCATGAGCAGTGGGCAAGTGAATCGCCATAGCTCTGCGACACACCGTCGCAGCGAAATGAGAGGAACACTGAGTTGAATTAGAAGAGCATAGATAATATATACCATGCCTTGCTTACCGGCTAGTGGCAAGCCCTCAACCATCGATCTGCAGAGAGGATTCTACCACCGTTCGATGGCCGGTTTTGTTCGATGGGATTCGGGCGCGAAAGTGATATGCCCAAGGTGTCAGGCCCGTAAGTGCTTGGAGCACCGGGCGCACATGGCCTCACGGCATCTAACCATTGATCTTTCCAGATGGACGGTGCTGCCTTATCACCGAAGTCAAGGCCGGACACAACGTTAATTTACAGATGTCTCGGGACTGAAACCAGGACACGTTAGCAATTGCCATAACTTCGCCTTTAAAGACTGACAATCCCTTTGGAATGTGCACATAACACTTGTTACAGACTTTGAAACTTATATATATGTTGTGTATTATTTCGATTATGGTTCCTCACGAGAACCTTAGGATATGATGTTTAAAATAAATCTATGTATCAGCTGAATGAAAAGTTATGTATTGATATTCGAACCCTCATGACTATTACTTTTGTTATATGACTGTTGTCGTAAGGTTGACATGGGTAAATGTATATAAGAGTTAGTATATATGGAGTTAATCGACATAAAAAAAAAAAAAAATTATGTGTGCGTGACAATATGGTATCAGAGCCCAAGGTTTACAACTCTGTGACCTTTGGGAAAAACTTCAAAATTACAGTAACATAAATATAAACAGTATCATGATGAAAGTTCAGAATATGCTAAAGGAAATTATGTCTGTTTATTGAGTGATTCTTAAAGCAGGTAGTAGCAGGATGAGGAGGGCAAATAGCGCCCCTCATGGAAATGTGGATCAACCTGAAATTGTGGGACAACCTCAGGGACATCCTGAGTTTTGGGTACAACTGGGAGCAGAAGGCCGCAATACTGATTCGGCGCTAATGAGGACAGTTCAGGAACTAAAAGACGAAATGGCCCGGTTGCGTGCAGATAATGCAAGACTAAATATAGAACAAGAAAGAATTTTGAAAAGCTTATCTGATAAACAACATCAACAGCAGTCACATCCGAGGCCTGAACAAGCACAAATAACAGATGAACAGAGCTATCACACTGAACAAGAGGAAGCAGAGGACAGAGGGGAGACGCGAGGAGAGAAGTCTGTTAACGCTTCTGAATATCAAACTCCAAAAAGACCCCGGATGGAATTACAAGGGGAATTTAGGAAGATTAAACCACCTCATTTCGATGGGGAATCAGAAGAAGCTGCAGAGGCATGGCTAATTAATATGAATAAGTATTTTCAGGTGTATGAATATGATCATCATCTTAAGGCAAGGCTGGCTATATTCCAGTTGCAGGCCAAAGCCACGCTATGGTGGGAGGAGGTCAAGATGGTGCGGGGAGTAAGTGAACAGGATGTGACATGGGAAATGTTTCAAAGATATTTCAAAGAAAAGTATCTGACAGAACGCTTTTATGATGAAAAAGCGCGAGAATTTCATGATCTGCGGCTTGGACAGCAGACCATTGACGAGTTTGTAACTAAATTCACATCCCTGCTTCGTTACGTGCCCTATATTCGTGAAGAGAAGGCTAAGGTGCAAAGATTTGTTAGCAGCTTACCTCAGACCATGCGAGAAAGGATAGAGTTCGATAATCCGAAGACCATGGATGAAGCGATTCGGAAAGCAAGACTGTGTTATCAGCAGAACAAATCAAAAGGAGAAAATTCTGGGAAGCGTTGGACAGATAAGCGGGGCAGTAAAATGCCTATGGGAAGTAAGGGAGCACGCAGCAGTTTCCAAAAAGGATTTTCGAAAGGAGTCAATACTAAAAATCCAACTAAAAATCAAAACAGATTCAAGCCTCCTGCAGAATCCAAATACAGTGAACAGCAAGTTAGATTGGACAATGAAGGCTCAGCTCGGCCACCTGTTCAGTGTTGGGGTTGTGGCGGACCCCATTATATTAGAAACTGCCCTCATCGGAAGGACAGCGATCAGTTGTCCCAGATCTACGAAGCTTCAACAGTAGGAGATGTGGCTCGATCCATGCCCAGAATAAATGCAGCACTGGAGGATCGGCAAGCTGATTACCAGCCAACAATGATAGAGTTCGAAGGTAAGATCTTTGATCGAGCTGTTTCTATTTTAGTAGACCCAGGAGCTACTTTAAGCTATATAAGTCCTAAAGTGGTAGAAAGCTGTGGTTTGCAAACCACTAAATTTAAAAGCCCATGGTTAGTACAACTGGCCACTGGGGCCAAAAGACGGGTACTAACTAAAGTCAGCAACTGTCCATTAAGGTTAGCTGGCCAGAAAATAACAACTGAGTTAAACGTACTCCCTCTTGGTTCCTATGATGTGCTGATAGGAATGGACTGGTTAGAACGGAGATGGTCTGTAATTAATTGTAAAACAAAGACAGTCTCTTACCAAGATGAACTGGGTGTGGGAAAAGAGATTCAAGGCATCCAGAAACTAGTGCAGATTCGGCCAATCACAGCCTCACAGCTAGTTAAGTGTATCCGGAAGAAGTGCCAGATTTATGCAGTACAAGTGGGGTTCGCAGGTTCAGTGGATAAGGTTGCAACTGTTAACAATATACCAGTAGTGCAAGATTTTGCAGATGTATTTCCTGAAGAAATTCCAGGGCTGCCACCCAAAAGGGATTTAGACTTCACCATTGAGCTTATACCCGGAGCAGCCCCAGTGTCCCGAGCACCCTATCGGATGAGTGTGCCGGAATTAACTGAGTTAAAAATGCAGCTGCAAGAGCTGCTAGAAAAGAAGTATATCCGCCCCAGTGTCTCTCCTTGGGGAGCACCTGTGTTATTTGTAAGGAAAAAGGATGGAACTCTGCGTATGTGTATAGACTATAGACAGCTGAACAAGCTGACTGTGAAAAACAAATATCCCTTACCCCGCATTGATGAGTTGTTTGATCAGGTGAAGGGAGCAACAATCTTCTCCAAGATTGATTTAAGATCTGGTTACCATCAAATCAGAATCAAAGATGAGGACATAGCCAAGACAACTTTTCGTACTCGTTACGGACACTACGAGTTTGTGGTACTGCCTTTCGGATTAACAAATGCTCCTGCAACATTCATGTGTTTGATGAATAGTGTATTTCATCAATACCTAGACAAATTTGTATTGATCTTCATTGATGATATAGTTATATACTCCCGGAATATCAAGGAGCATGAGGAACATTTGAGGATAGTGTTGCAGACATTATGAGAGCATCAGTTATATGGAAAATTCAGCAAATGTGACTTCTATAAAGAACAGATCCAGTATTTGGGCCACATTATTACAAAGGAAGGTATAGTTGTAGACCCTGAAAAGATTAAAACTATAATGGAATGGCCTACACCCAAGGATGTAGCAGATATTCGATCCTTCATGGGGCTGGCTGGTTATTACCGGCGGTTTGTAGAAGGCTTTTCTAGAGTTGCTTACCCTATTACCTCTTTGCAAAAGAAGGGAAAAGTGTTTAAATGGACCGCAGATTGTCAAGGAAGTTTCGAACAACTCAAACATTTACTTACTACAGCACCTGTGTTGTGTGTAGCAGATCCCGAAAAAGAGTATGTAGTTTGTACAGATGCCAGTAAGGAGGGCGTGGGTGGAGTGCTAATGCAGGAAGGTAAAGTGATTGCCTATGAATCCAGGAAGTTGAAAGAACATGAGTAGAAATATTCTGCCTATGATCTGGAATTAACCGCTGTGATCCATGCTTTGAAGATGTGGCGCCATTATCTAGTTGGGAGGAAATTTCTGTTGATGACGGATCACCACAGCTTGACTAGTTATTTTAGTCAACCCACTTTAAACGCAAGACAAGCAAGATGGGTGGACTTTTTGGGAAATTTCGATTTCGAAATTAAGCACTTAAAGGGAAAGGAGAACAGAGTAGCTGATGCACTGAGCCGAAAAGTGCACTGCATTTATGAGATTGGTATCAGTCAATGATGGTCCACTCTTGACAAAGAGATTGAGGAGGCTGTGGCGCAAGACCAGATTTATTTGCAAAAGAGACATTTAGTGCAGAATTCAGATACCCGTTCCATACAACAAGGTTACACCTTGAATACAGCCGGCATTTTGTGCTACCAGAAAAAGATTTATATACCCAATCAGAGCAGTATTAAGGAAAAGATTCTGGATGAAAACCATAGAAGTCCTTATGCAGGACATCCTGGTTACCAGAAACTAATCACCTCACTAAGGAAGGAGTATTACTGGCCAGGCATGAAGAAGGATTTTGTAGAATACCTGGCGCGCTGTTTGGAGTGTCAACAAGTGAAGGCTGAACATCAGCACCCTGCAGGACTACTACAGCCAATACCCATACCAGAATGGAAATGGGAGACCATAACCATGGACTTCATTACCGGTTTGCCAAAATCCAAAAAGAACAATGACTCTATAATGGTGGTAGTGGATAAACTCAGCAAGTCAGCTCACTTTATACCGGTTCAATCCACTTATCGTGCAGCTCAAATCGCAAACATTTTTATGCAAAATATATTTAAACTTCATGGGCTGCCGAAAATAATAATATCTGATCGTGATGTTAAGTTTACCTCAGCCTTTTGGAGGACCTTATTTGAAGGTCTAGGAACTCAATTAAACTTCAGCACCGCATATCATCCGCAAACTGACGGACAGACTGAGCGCGTGAATCAAGTACTGGAGGACATGCTGAGATCTTATGTGATGCAGCAACCTACGCGTTGGGAGGAGTATCTACACCTAGTGGAATTCGCCTATAACAATGGTTATCACTCATCCTTGAAGATGAGTCCATTCGAAGTACTCTACGGCCGGAAGTGCCGCACACCCTCCAGTTGGGGTGGACCGGAGGACAAATTTTTGCTGGGTCCTGAGATGTTGGAGGAAATGGAAGTGATGGTGAAAAAAGTTCGAGCTAATCTAAAGATGGCACAGGACAGGCAGAAGAATTTCGCAGATCGGAAAAGAACATTTAAAGAGTACCAAGTGGGTGAACATGTGTACATCAGAATTCGAGCTAGGAAAAGTACCCTTCAATGGAGGCACCGCGTTTTTGGTGGACCATTCCAAATTCTGGCACGAATAGGGCCAGTAGCTTACCAGCTCGCCCTACCCAGCCATATTCGGGTCCATAATGTCTTCCATGTATCAGTTTTAAAGAGATATGTGTATGACCCTAGGCATATAATAAGTTGGCAGGACTTTCAGGTAAGGAAGGCCTGTTATATAGTGTAAACTAAAAAAAAAAAATACTAGCAAGCAGCTGACTTAATTGTTATGTGTTTCAGGTGGAACCGGAAGGAGAGTTCCTCGTCGAACCAGTGAACATATTAGATCGGAGAAGAGTCGAGTTGCGGAAAAAGGTCATCAGCCAGGTTAAAGTGCAGTGGCAGCACTTTGGGCCTGAAGAGGCCACCTGGGAAGATGAACAAATGATGAGGGATACTTATCCCAGACTGTTTTTGGATGAACAGCAACATCGGGACGATGTAGACTTTCAGGAGGGGGAGATGTGACATCCCTTGTGGAAAGTTAATGTTAGTAAATAGTAAAAGTAATTATTGGACAAAGACTTTATTTGAAAATATATATATCCCTGTTATTATTTTTATGTTGAGGAAAAACAATTGTGTTGGTACTATTTGAATTGAGTTATGATTAATCATGGTTAGTAGCTGAGGAATCAGTTACAATGGAACCCTAACTACCTTGGGGGTAGTTGAGACCCCAGAGGAAAAAGGGGGATTTGCCAAGTCTGGTTGGGATCAGATGGCAGAAGAAAGAAAAGAAAGAAATGATTCATGCTATGTCTGGTTGGGATCAGATGGCATAAGAGGAAAGATTTTTCCTGTGTACGCTATGTCTGGTTAGGATCAGATAGCGTTTACTGGCGAGACCAGTGTAACCGCGGTCGAGTAGGACCTGCAAGTGCTTGGGGGTGGAAGAGAATGAAGAGTCTTCCTACGGACGGGTGGATTGACAAGCATTACAAGTAAGTTGGCAGATAACAGGTATGGTTGCTACTTGTGCCTCTGTTAGAATGTTTATTATACTGTACTGTACTGAGAAAAGTGAAAAGAACTAACAGCTATTTGCATAATTTCTTAAACAGTATTATGAAATCAAGTAGTACATACTGTATGAAATATAGGAAAACAGATACGAGTATAGCCTGTGAACTGAATACACATTTTGCTGGTAAAACATTAAGAACTGTACGAAAAGCAATATCCGAACCTAAGTTTGCATGGTTATTAAAGAAATAAGAGATAAAAGATAACTGGGTTTATACCAGCCTTGGTGGCAACATTAATAACTTATCAAGGAAATGATATTGTAGGAACCCACATTCATATGAAAAGCAAGAAAATACGCAGATATCTAAAAGAAGCAGAAATATGTACAGGTGCTCTTTGCCGTGATGTATAATAGTCAAACCCTGGTACTCTATGTACGCATTCAAGAGTGAAACTAGTTAGCCTCGCGGCCCAGTAATAGTAAAAGAATAAACTGTGTATTACACATAAACCATAAAGAAATACCAGCAGAGAATAAATACGATATGGTGTCCATACGAATGGATGCGAGCAAGTAAACTATGACCTCGCTCGAGTATGGAAAGAAGAGAAAACCTTAACTTCGCCGGCGGAAAACATGGACGAAACCAGAAACTGTAATAAAGACTGGTCAACACCCTCGGCATGCTGTTACAGTCGCACAGAGGTGTCGTATAGTAATAGAAATACATGCATGTATATATACAAGGCAAGCTAATAAATAATCAACACATTTTAATACCCTCGCAAGAGCCAGAAACTGTATTACATAGATAGAAGTACATAACCAAATATAGCCAGCAACTCTGTTTAGGAACAGTTGTTGTCTGCATTGAACCAGACGAAGATTCATGGAATCGAAAACGTGAAACACATATATAAACTCGACATTGAAGCAATAGTCATGCAAACCATTTAATTAGAAAAGAATATTAAAATCCTGAACATTAAGTCTATATATGTGTAGCCGTGGCCAAGAAGGCGTTTAAACAAAGAAAAACATCATGCACAGAGCGGAAATCCATTGAATCTCTCGCGCTCTGCCTCTCTAAAATATTTTAATGACATAGCCAGGGTATCAACCCTCATGATCAATATTTAAGCTTAAACCATTATACTGTCCGAATACAAAGCAGAATAGCCTTCAGAGATAAACATTATACAAATCAAAGGGTTACGGCCGAGCATGATATTCATAGACAGTAACCTTTCCCTAATCAAGTCTACAATCTAAGACTCGGGTCGAAACCCAGAATTGATAAAAGGGTTCCAGGCCGCGGTGGTGCCACCGGGTATCCCTGTCAGAATAATTTAAACACTCAGCTGTTACCCTAAAACAGAGCTATGGAATAAAAACGGTATTAATGGCATTCGAGCCTACCTGTAACCCAAACAGAAGAAAGAGCGGAAGGGCTCCCAACTCCGACAAGGTGTGGCCACCGGTCACAGTGCATCTGAGTCAAAGCAGGAAAACGAGAGCCTGGTTAAACAATGAAATAGCATAGCAAACTTAGAAACTGATATAGACTGTAACAAGATAACAGAATGGTCTCATACCTGTGTAATCCGGTGCGAAGGAAGAATTGAACCAAGGTCTGGAGCTGAATATAGTAGCCTGAGCAGTGGGCAAGTGAAACGCCATAGCTCTGCGACACACCGTCGCAGCGAAATGAGAGGAACAATAAGTTGAGTTAGAAGAGCTTCGGTAATATATACTATGCCTTACTTACCGGCTACGTGACAAGCCCTCAACCATCGATCTGCAGAGAGGTCTTACCACCGTTCGATGGCCGGTCATGCTTGATGGGATTCGGGCGCGAAAGTGATATGCCCAAGGCGTCAGGCCCGTAAGTGCTTGGAGCACTGGGCGCACATGGCCTCACGGCATCTAACCATTGATCTTTCCAGATGGACGGTGCTGCCCTTCCACCGAAGTCAAGGCCGGACACAACGTCAATTTACAGATATCTCGGGACTGAAACCGGGACACGTTAGCAATTGCCATAACTCGCCTTTAAAGACTGACAGTCCCTTTGGAATGTGCGCATCAAAACTTGTTACAGACTTTGAAATTTATATATGCATGCTGTATATTGTTTCGATTATGGTTCCTCACGAGAACCTTAGAATATGATGTGTTAAATGAATCTATGTATTAGCTGAATGAAACGTTATGTATTGAAATTCGAACCCTCATAATCATTACCTTGTTATATGACTGTTGTCGTAAGGTTGATATGGGTGAATGTATATGAGAGTTAGTATATATGGAGTTAATCGTCATAATTTTTTTTTTTTTTTAATGTGTGCGTGACACTCTTGAACTATAAAAGAGAAATCCATTGAATTATGATAGAATTTTATTTTTTCTTTTGATGGGGAGACACGGTACTAATCACAAGATCACACACTTCAAATTTCGATCTTTTATTTATATTTTTTTTGACAAAGCTTTCTTTGACTTTTCATGAACACCTCACTAGAAACACCATGGGGATGAACAGAGACTGCAGTCTTGAATAGTATTCCAATGTCCTACTCTAAGGCGGTAGGCTTATGTAGCCACGGCCGTCGCAGAGGAACGATCATGTACATGGTGGGAAATGAAATCTGGTGGGTTCCCCTGCTTCACCAAGGGGTCAAGCCCTATCAGACATTTTTTGATAAAATTTTTTAACTCTGTTTAAATTTAATATTAAACATAGATTTTCAGAGAAGAGGTCGTATCCTTAGCAACAGGAAGGCAACAACAAAATTTAAAGCCTGAGATTTTCATGAATTTTTCCTAGAATCTGACTAAGATGAATTTTTTAATGATGAACAAGATTTAAAGCCTGAGATTTGCATGAATTTTTTGCTAGAATCTGACTAGATGAATTCTTTAATTATGATTTGCGGGAAGATGTTCGTTTTGGAAAATTTAAAGCAAATTTCGAGGTCATATCCTTCACAAGAGAAAAGCAAAAACAAAATTTATAGCCTGAGATTTTCATCATCAATTTTTTTTGCTAGAATCTGATTAAGATGATCTTTTAAATTCTGATTTGGGGAAGAGGTTCTTCTCAGAAAAATTATGATCAAATTCCAGTTTCATTCAGAAAAAGAGATTCTATAAAGTAAATAGATGAACCAAGAAATTTAATTATAAACACAGGGAATGTGAGAATACCTGATGCTTTTAGTTGCCATAGCCAGAGGAACCCGCAAGAAAAACAGCTCACCTGGTACCGATGCTACTACTATCTTCTTCTTTGCTCTCAAATGGGTGTTGTTTGTCAGCGGGCATCCGAATAAAACCATCACCATCACCGAAACCATCACCCCTCTTCAGAAAATAGCAATTTTTTTGCCTCAATCATCCTCTTGACCTTACACAAATCATACACAGGCAGACTGAACACATCATCTCCATACCCCCTCCTCTATTTATCTGCGTTTTGAATTGCAACAAAATAGTGAGTACTTCTATCTGGTTAATTTATGAATCTTTCATCAGGAATTTTAATTGTGAATTCTCTCAGCTTGTCTGGGCAATGGCTAACGTGTACTCATGGGATTGATACCTTGGGTGGGTAACCGTGGCTGGTTCTACCACGTATATAATTGTGTGGCCATAGTGTTCTGCCAACCACGGCCACTTGCGTTTTATAGGCATTCGTTGTGGCAGATAAAACACGCGTGTCAGCAAATGAAAACTGAAGAACAAGAACTGTCCTAAATATACAGCCGTACGTATTAGTCCATTGTTTCGAGCGCTTGATCTGCATGTTATTCAAGAGGAGCTGACTCCGAATCCAGCGGTTGTGGTAGCTATTAGGGTTGATAGGAGTGATTTGAATGTGCAAGTCCATCACCAATTCCGTTTTGGTGTCCGGAATGGATTTGTAAATTAACACCAATTTCTCGCGTTGTTATCTCAGGCTTATAATGTAAGAAGATATAAACGATATGAATTTTTTTTACTATTAATTTGGATTTGGTTGGGTTTAAAATCAATTTACAAATAATCCCACCCATTTGATCTTGATTTGAAATAGTTTTATTTTAAATTTCTAAAATACATTAATATTGTGTATAAACCATATATCCGTTTGCGTTTTATTTTTAAGATTATTTTCCGATTCAATAAAACTATTAAAAGAAGGTCATTACGTCATTTGGTAAAATTTCACCATAATTATTTTTCCTTACCCATTCAATATAAGTTTTAATAGAGTGATATGAGGTTTAATGATAAGTTATCTCATTAAGTATATATGACTTGTTGTATCTAGTAGGCGACCCCAAATCGCGTCTTGTTGAGGCATAAGTTAATTTCTATTGTGCGGCTTGCAAACTTGGTAAAACATAAATTGGCTTGCAAACTGTTGCACCTAGCTTAGGTTTATAATGGTAGCCGATCGTGGGTCAGTTCAGGACATGGAAGAGAGTGGGTGTCCGTTGTCCATCAGCTAAGGCAATTTCAGGTTAGAAAATTGAACTCCACAGCTGTACACATTTTGGCAAATAGGCGGAAACGACGTAAGGGAAATGGATTGAATATTTCTCATTTCCAGGGCCTTGATCATGGAGTCTAGATATAGAGCTTCGGATTGCGTTGCTTAGAATTTTGAAGTAACATTGATTGCTTACCGCCATGTGATTTTGAATTTACACACCAGTTGGAATTACATAAATGTCAAGATTCGGATTGCGTTGCTTAAAATTATTCAATCTTAATAAAGTCTTCATTGGAATTTTGAAGTGACATTGGTTCGTTGGTTGATTACACCCATGTGATTTTGAAGTTACAGGTGAGTTGGAATTGGAATTAGATAAAGAGGAAAATGTGTTATTTTAAATAATATAAAATTGAAATAATATATTTAACAATTATATGGTTTTAATGGGTGATTTTAAGGTGGTTTTATATATTTGCCAAAAAAAAATTAGTGAATAATAAGTTGTAATTTTAAAATTAAAATATTATTTTAATTTATTTTATTTTGTAAATTAAATAATTTTTCTATTTTATTTTGAATGAATATAAATAATAAGAAATTGTATGTTTTCATAGTTATTCATATTGGGAGAACATTTCGGATGAAACCCTTTAAATGATTTTATATCTTGTTCAACTTTTAGGGTGGACTCTCCACCCATCATTAAGAACTGAGAATTTGAGTGATCACAAAGGACCACTATGTATTCATTTATAGAAGAAAGATTTATATATTCATTTATAGAAGAAAGATTTAGAATTAGTCGTTAAATGATAATATTACTAGCAATTGCCCCTAAAGGTGTAAAGATACACACAAGGAATTGAACATCCCTATGATGTTATGGAAAAAATGATGCAAAAAAGCAAAGATAACAACCTAAAGGGTGGAGGATGGAGGGGAAGAAATGTGTTCAAGCTTGCAATAGTCTCACACTTGTGCAGATGCCTAAATGTTGCTCGAACCACATGAGTAAATCATTTTTTTTCCAATCATACCACTATGTCAAAATCTTATATACATATTATATCCAAGTGATAACGTGCAAGATAATGAGGAGAAACATTACCATAGGATAACGAGGAGAAACATTACCATAGGTCCTCCCCGTACTTACACACAAAAAAATGTTACTGCACAAAGGAAATGACTAAAGTCAGTGTGTGTTGATAATGAGATTAAATAAAGAGCATCTTTCACTCAATTGACCTTTTCAAGATATTTTGCAATCAACATAAAGAAGGGGGTTTGTTTTAGAATTTTAGCTATCTATTTTTAAAACTTTTAAATTAATTTGGCGTCATTTTCCTCGAGCCATTAATTCCAGTTTTAAATTTAAATTTAAATTTTTTTTAGCAAAGATTTGTTGGAATTGCAAATTTATGTGGTGTAGTTTACACAATCCAAGTGTCCAAGTAAACTTTCAAAGCATTGTATCCATTTATGTATTCAAAAATACAGTTTTAAAAATGAAAAGTTACACATGCTATATGCATATATAGAACCAATGTAGATCCATTTTGAAGAGGATTAAATCTCTTGAGGTGCATATTTTTTTAAGTTTTGCACTCTAAAAGAGGTCCCATAGGCTATCTTTAGCCTTATGGACTTTAAATTTTTCTTTTTTTCTCATCTTTCTATAAATAATTAAGGTTTCCCATTTTGAAGAGGATTAAATCTCTTGAAGTGCATACTTTTTTTCAAGTTTTACACTCTAAAAGAGGTCCCATAGGTTATCTTTAGCCTTATCGACATTAAAATTTTATTTCTTTCTTATCTTTCCAGAGTAATTGTTGTTTCCTTTGCACAACTTGTGCCGGTCCCACAATAACGAGTGTCCATGTGAGTGAACCATAGTTAAGAAGTTTTATGTCAAAGATGACCATTCCTAAACAAAAAACCAATAACCTCTCAGGTTGAACATGATTTAAGGTGAGAATTTATCATAATTAGTTAAAGCAATTTTGTGTGGGAGTTATGTTAAAAATTTTGATTTGAAGGAGTACCTACTAAGTATATGATATGCATTTATAGTTTGGAAAATTTTCACATTATTGAATTGTTTACATTACATATATTTGTTTTGTATGTGGAGTGAAGGAACTATAAATCTCAATTTCATATTAACAAAGTATAAATATAAAATAGAGAAATTTAATATATATATATATATATATATATATATATATATATATATATATATATATATATAACTACGTAGAGTATGTGTTTTTTTGGTAAAATATTATAGGTTCAAATTCAAAGAGGATTAAAATATATATACCTTTATAAACTTTAAATGAAAAAATTTCATATATCAATTTAATATCTAATTTATCCATAATATTAAAATTAAATTATCATTATCATTATTATTCTTTTTCAAAACATTAAAAATAAATAAATAATAAATTTAATTTTAATTTAGATATTAAAAATTAATTAAATATATTTATCCCTACTTTATCGTGGAGATTCTTAATTTGTAAATATGCTTTGTTATAATATCATGGGCCATTACTATGGCTTATCAATACTACATGCCCAAAAAACCATAACTCATTTCATATGACACTTGTTCATATAACATTTTTTTTAATTAATTAATTTAATTAAAAAGATAAAAAAGACATAACTACTTTGGAGATAAATCTCAATCATTGATTTGTGTATACTACTATGAAAATTCTAGAATATTTCATGGAGGTTAAATCCTTACCATCCACCTAATAATTATTGATAATTAAATTAAAATTCTGAAAACCATTCCAAAATATACACACTTATCTAAATAATTCATTTTTTTTTAAATTAATGAAAATTTTGTTAAATTTCTCATCATGTAATAAAATATCTATTTTTTAAAATTATATTAATTTACTTTAATTTCCAAAGGCTTTTTACTTCAACTTAGGCATTTTTTATTTTTAAAATTAATGAAAATTTTGTTAAATTTCTCATCATGCAATAAAATATTTTTTTTTAAATTATATTAATTTAATTCAATTTCATATATATCTATTTTTAAAATTATATCTATTGTTAGGTTGCACCGACTTTTAATAAATTAAAAAAATTACATTCGGCACCAATTTCCTAGGGATTTGAGATTATTCCAATTCTAATAAGTTTCTCCATAATAAGTTCCTCATTATTAGTTACATTCATTTGTATATAAGAAAATTTTATTTAGAAAAATGGTCCATTACTTTTAATAAATTTAAAAAATTATATCTGTGCCACGTGACTCCCCACCCACCAATTTCCTAGGGATTTGAGATTATTTCAATTCTAATAAGTTCTTCCATGATAAGTTCCTCATTATTATTTATGACATTCATTTATATATAAGCAAATTTTATTTAGCAAAATCGTCCATTTTACAATAAGATGTGTAATTCCTTTTTTTTCTTAAGTTAAAGTTCACTGATGTCAAAACAACAATCGAACAAATGTCAAATGGAGATGAAAAAGGTAGACAATCACTAGGCTAACCAATTTCAAAAAGGGACACCTTTAGTGTACAAATAATAAAATAGCCATTAAAGAATAATATTATTAGGAATAATATTATTAAGATAATAAAATAGTCATTAAAAATAAATAAATCAAATAAAATAGAGGAACAAGGGGCAAGAGAATCATAGGGGATTATTAGGACTCTATTAGGATTAATCACGGGGCCCTTCACTGGGGAGAAATACTATATCATGTGTATTCATATTGGGGAATATATATTGAGGAAAATATGACATCATATATTGAGCATATAATAGGGGATAAAGAGTTTTTGTATTGGCAAGTATAAAAATGGAGCTTAAGGTTAATGAAAAAATATAAAGGGGTATAAAAATGTTAATGAAAAAATGGATACTTATAATGTCTGATGAAAGTAGAGGTTTTTTAAATTGGGAAGGTGTACTGGGTGAGTATTTATAGGGGGTTAAATAATGTGGTTTTTAGAGGTATTTTCCAATATGTAGTCAAATGAAGGGTATTGTTTAATATGTCACGAACCCAGGTGATAAGTCAGAGGTTCAGTGAGTGAAGCCCTGTGGGATTAACTTATTAGATGTTGAAGGTCAAATCAAGATAATTGAAAAATTAAAGGGAGTGCCAATTAAAAAATAACAATAATAATAAATAGAATTAAAAATAAATAGTTTTAATATTGAAATAAAAGGGTTAAACCCCCATATTTACATAATTAATTAATTAAGTAGGGGTAGAGAATTAAGAGGAAAATGAGACTACTAAAAGGATTAAATTAATAGTAAGAGTGAAGTCGAGAGATTTAAATAAATTGATTAATTAAAGGGATGCAAATTAAAAGGAAATTGAAGTTAATACTAATAATAATAAAGAGAACAAGGGAAATTTAGATATCATTAACTAGAAATTGCACCTAATGTTGCAAAGGAATGCCATAAGTGTTGAAGAAAATGTTACTAGGTTCGGTATTTATACATGTATTTTTGATCTTTATACTTGTAAAGAAAAGAAATATTGTTTTTGTAAATTATAAGAATGAGTTTCTTTCTCATTCCATATTTCAAGGAAATTCAAAGAGTCAAAGACATGTGTAAAGAGATCTTCTTGAGCATATGTGAAATATATACAAGTCTATAAGCCCTCCAAATACAAGCACAATCCTCTTGAAGAAGGAAGAAATCTAAGCGTTACATATCATAGTCATGTCAGCCTGCAAATGAATAAAAATGTCAAGTCGGCTCACAAAATAAGACACAACACTTCGCACTGACATGTCGACTCAAATACATAGACATAACTACTACATATACGCAGTTTAAGTCACCATAAAAAGACAGAAAATTTAGACAAGCCTCTGTAATTTTGGATGGGTGCAGGAAGCCCAGAATCTCGAACAAGCTATAGTGGTATAGGAACCTCAGATAAGGGAAACAGTTCAACAATTTGTATGAAGGAAGACTACTATAGTTTCGGATGGGTATTGCAGTGACATATTTGAAGTCTTGACCCATTTAAAAGGTCACAACTATACAGTCTTGACATAGTTGCATAATTCCATGCAAGGCGAGAATGGTTATAGTCTCGGTGAAGAAGCACAGCGCAGGAGGACACATAGTCATAGTCTCATCATACACATTGGAAGAATAATTGTGTCTCAACATACGCAGTCATGATGCAATCATGACCTTGGTGGTATTCCAATGAAGATATCATCGGTGTAACTATGATACAACAGTGATCTTAGTGCAACCCTCATTCATATGAAGATCTTGTTGTGATGTTGAAAATCTTGATGAAGGAACAGTAATGATGCAACAAGAATTAACATATCGGATGGCTTCAATGGTGTAGCATAATGATGACCGCAACAATGTCAACAAAGAGGGTTGATGTCTTGGTCTTGGAATGGCATAATAGGTCAAGGGTCATGGTATTGGTATTCATCAATTGGAATCTCTATAAGAAGAATTTTGTACAAGTTTTCTTCTCCAAGAGGGAGAGGTTTTGGCCCTGGTAGAAAGCCAAAATCTTGTGTTCTTGTCTCTTTTTTTTTTGGTAACTATTTGATGAATATAAGAAGACATATTCTAATAAGAACAAGTCAAGATTATGCTAAGAAGAAAAATTAAAATACCTCACAAATAGCTATCATGTTAAGAAGAATCTCATTAACTCCATGCCCTAGATTCTTCAACATGTTATCAGATCTATGGTTACAGTCTAAGGAAGGGCAGAAAAGAGACATACAAGGATTAGTCTTCAAAGGTTTTGTCAAGATTGAAGGAAAAAGTCTACAACAATATGTGAAGTATCAACTTCGGTAATTACAGTCATGCACCCAACTCATGTTCAGTTCGATGGAGTATATCAGTACCATTCTTGGGATCCTCACTTCTTGATCATTGAACCTTCTCTATGAAATAAAAGACATTCTTCACATAAATTATAGACTCAAGTATATATATGGTAGAATTGAACCAAGGACTGCCTCTCAAAATCCATATTATACCATTTTCTCAATCTAGCTACCACAACAAGGTAGTTTCGGTGATAAGGCAGTTTCTCTATACAGTGCCTCTTTACACAAAGACATCATTGTCTCAGTACTGTGTCATAACAACATACTTGTCACAGTCTCAGATCTTTAACAACATGATGCTCAGATCAGAACATAAGTCTCCCTATATCACTATCATAGTTTGGATAATTCTCGATGTAGGTGTTTGTTGATGCACTCCAAGGAATACTGAGTGTGATAAAGTCCACTTGTGGTATAGAAGTATCACTAGCCTATCAATAATGCTCTCAAATACCTTAAATATGAATTGAGAGTCAAGATGATCTCAAAGTCACGAAGCAATTTTGGTGATGTCAATATCACAAATGTCATGGTGCTAGAAGGTCTCCAAGGAAGTCTTGATAAAAGGATACTAGTGGTTCATGATGGGCAACTCAAGCAAAGGAAGCATTAAGGTGAAGATCTCATCTTCACATGTCAAGTAAGTATCTTTCATGTTTAATCAATTTTTTGGTTTAATGACCTGGTTTTGCAAGGAAATAGAATAAGGAGCATTGTCATAATCCTCATACAAAAGAGAAGTCATTAATATCTATGGAAAGGTCTATGAAGGTCGAGAAATGATTGAATGCATCAAGAGACTCATAGGATTTGTATGAAATCACTCAAAAGTACTCCAATGCCTATGGAGTAGAAGAGGAAACATAAAGAGAGATATATGAAATAATAGAAGATATATTCTCTGAAATTATATTAAAGAAGGTCACATCACTTAGATCTACACAAAAGTAAAGGTATCAAAGAACAAAGGAATATTTTCATGAGATCTCAATTGGGAGATTTAGGAAAAATGATAAGAAGAAGGTTACCTCATTCAACAATATGTGGTCTCTATGCTAGATAGAGAAATACATTATAGTATAAGATTCAATGCTATGAAAATAATGTGGATAGAAGCTCATATCACCAAAAAGATGAAGGAAGATGAAGAAAAGGGCCAAAGAAAGAGGGAGAAACAAATCTCTCACAAAAAGGGATCCTATCATAAGCTCCTAAATCTTTAGATATGACCATGATATTAAGATGCATTGTGGCATCATGAAAGCATTAGAAGCAATAGCTCATGGCATCACCATGGGAATCATGAAGAACAAAATCCATGACAATCAAACATGAAGGAAATAACTCTTGGGAACCTCATTGGACATTGAAGAAAAGGAAGAATTCATCCAATATAGGTCTCATCATACATCAAGTCAAAATGGAAACATCTGCTAGATAAGGATATACAAGATCCTCAAGATTCTTTGATCTAGAGAAGAAGCAAGTGTTTCGTCAAGAACTCCAACTTGTGGAATTCATGGATGATGTTACGATGTTATTAGAAAAGAAGAAGATCAAGGGTTTGAAGACACTTCAATCAAGGAAGTTGTTGGAAGAAGACTAGATGACCAAATGGTAAAATGAGGTATGTATGCTTGTATTTAATTTTATAATGTTGTGTCTTATGGTTGCAAGTAATATAGATCATCACCTCTATCTTAAGAAGCATGATCAAAGGAGAAGGATTTCCTCCTCTGAAAATATGTAGAAATTCATAAGTCATACTAGATTAAATAAACATATATGTCATGATATAAAGTATGAGGTGGTTGACTACGATTACAAAACTTTGCTTAGAAACCCTTGAGAATGAAATGTGTGAGGAAGAGATTGTGATCTATACAACCATGATGAAGGAAATCAACATCCCAAATACCAAGAAGAGTTGACTAGGAAATCTCCCGAAAGATATGAAGACTGTGATTAAAGTCTAAAAAAATGGAGACCCTTGACAATAGATATATTTTCCCAGAAATGTGCCAATAAGTATGCAGGACATTGATACCTACTGAAAGGATGTCATGATAGAAAGCCATCTCATAAGGTACGATTTTATTTAATACTTTGACTTGATTTATTGATTAATGTATGGATGAGTTCATGCGAGGCTACTGGAACAAGAATTATAAACACAAGAACAAATCGCATTCATGTGGTGGATGGAAATTCCTAAAAGAAGCATGAAGAGAAAGAACTATTTGGATGAATAAGTTTCCAAAAATGTACCAAGAAGGCCACTTTCCATGAAGAAAGAAATGACATGACGAACCAAGAAGGAAATTGATCGATGGCTAATTGTAGAAATTTCATTGCAGATCACCTGATAATGCAATGTAACTAAAGCAAAATACTTGATCTACTTCTACAAACAAACTTGAGGAAGCTTAATCGATTTTGAGCAAGATCAAATAGAACACATATAAAAGATGAAGAAGAAACCAATCACACATGAAACACAGAAGAATACTCTGGGGAAATCCTCAGCTAAAAACCCTGATCTCTGTATTATCATACAAGTGGAAATACATAAGGATTACATAAAGCTGTAGCTCACAAGCTATCCAGCTCTCAGTACAATCCCTCATTGCTGCTCATAGACAAAATAGACAACACATATGCCTTCATTTAGTCCTCCAAGCCTCATATTTCCTTGCGCAATTTCTCCTAGGTCCTTAAACTACCACTTGTGTGTAATTACCTCATACACTACTCACCAAACTTAGAAATAACCGCGCAATCCTCAAGGAAAGAATTCCTTCTGCATGCAAGAGATATCCTCAAGGGAATATTCCTGCAACTAATAGTACATTGTCCCATCATTTGATCTCAACTGGGTCTCTGTCTGAACTGACATGCACGAGTTATTTATGAGAGAATATTAAGTTATCTAAATTACACTAGTTGCATGCATGCATGCATTGACTAACTGAACTCCACAATCAGTTCCACAAACTATTTGAACTAATCTAACTAGACTTAACTCAGTTAACTGAGCCAACTAATTACAGCTCAAAGTATAACTCATCCTGATCTCCTTAATTAATGGATAACTTCCTCAATCAAAGGGATAATTGTTGCATGTCTTCACATAGACTTCATGTTTGATTTTCTCTAACTAATTAACTCAAGATGAATTAATTAATTATTTTACAAACAACTGCTAAGCTCAAATTCAAATTTTAATTTAGGGACTAATTAAAATTGGAATGTATCCCGAAATGCTATTTATAGCAATGCTATTTTTAGCATTTCTTGTTGCTATTTTCAACACTCCCTCTCAACAAGAAAGGGATTATCTGTCACCTTGATCCTGTCTCTTTGGAACTCGAATTTGGATTTTGACAATGTCTTAATCAAAATATCTGCATCCTACTCCTTGGTCGAAACATACTGCAACACCATGATCCTCTTCACCACACAGTCTTGAAGATGATGATACTAGATATAGATGTGCTTGGACCTGTCATGAAATACTGGATTCTTAAAGAGTTTGATACAACTCTGATTATCACAATAGATCACAATTGGATCCATCCTCTGATCAAACAATCCAGCTAGAATTTTCCGCATCCAAATAGCCTCACATGCTGCCTGACTGGCAGCCATGTATTCAGCCTCTATTGAGCTAAGTGTAACTGGCCTCTATTTCCTGTTGTACCAAGAAACTGTAGTTGAATCAAGGTTGAAAATTCCGCCTAAAGTGCTCTTCCAATCTGATGGACTCCCTGCCCAATCTGCATCTGTGAAGCCCTGAAGCTTCACTCCCTCTGTCCGTCTGTACCATAATCCATACTGAGATGTGCCTCTGAGGTATCTCAACACATGCTTAGCTGCCTTCCAAAACAGCTTGGTAGGCTGAACCATAGCTTGACTCAGCTGGTTCACCGCAAAGCACAAATCTGGTCGTGTTTTCACTAAATACATCAATGAACCCACAAGTTGTCGATACACAATAGCAACTACTACCTCACCTGAAGTAGCATCCTCCTTCCTCTAGTTACCTGCTAGAGGAGTCTGCATGGGCTTACACTTCTCCATGTTCAATCTCCTTAGTATCTCATTGGCATACTTGCCTTGAGACATAAACACTTCCCCGTCCTTCTGCCACACTTCCATGCCCAGAAAGTAGTGCATCAGACCCATGTCTTTCATTATTGAACTCTCTTGCAAGGTCCTCCTTGCAAGACTTGATCAACTGATCATCACCTATCAATATCAGATCATCAACATGAATAACAATGATCAATGGCTTACCTTATACCATGATGTGGTATAGGTTTGCATCCACTTCACTCTTTTTGAAGCCCAACCTGGTGAAATAGTTGTTGATCCTGGTGTACCAAGCATAAGGTGCTTGCTTCAGCCCGTATAAAGCTCTCTTGAGTCGGCACAGATGCGACTCGCGATCGAAGGTCTCAAAACCTTTCGGCTGCTCTATGTACACTTCTTCCTCAATCTTGCCATTAAGGAATGTAGTCTTCACATCTATCCAATGGATCTTGCAACACATCTGTGCTAATAGTGCCAACATCGATCTAATAGATGAGTACCTTGCTATAGGGGAAAAAGACTCATCATAGTTGATCCCCTTGACCTGTGAGAAACCACGAGCAACAAACCTTGCCTTATGTTTCTCCACATTACCATCAATTGCTTGCTTTACCTTGTAAAGCCATTGAGAACTCACCACTGACTTGTTCTCCGGTCTTGGAACAACATCCCAAACATTGTTCCAAACTATGGAGTCATACTCCTCCACCATAGCATCAACCTAGACTCTTTGTTGCACTACTTCCTCGAAGGAAGATGGTTCAGTCTCTACACACTCCCCAACCAGGGCCATGTAACCATTGTACCACTCAGGTGACCTCCTCTGTCCACGCTGAGAAGATGGCTCTCCCACATTCTCTCTTGCATCCATCAACAATCTGTCAGCTTCCCTTGAGAGTTTTCACCCATCTCTGGAAGACTCGACATGAGTGGATGTCTGCACTCCTATATTCTCTACCTGCAGCTGCTCTGCATCAGTCTGAGGCTCCTCCTCCTTAGGAACCAAAAGTTCCTCCTCTAGATGCAACTTGAGCTCCCTCTCAAGGGAAACTTGCATGGCCTTCTGCTCATCAAACTTTAGATCTTTGCATACCACTGTCCTCTAACTGGTAGGCAAGAACACCCGATAGTTGTGGGGTGTATCAGTGTACCCCACAAGTATCCCCAACTCAACTATTGGCTCTAGCTTCTTCCAGGCATCTTTGGTCACATGGAAAAATTCCAATGAGCCAAAGATCCTGAAGTGACTCACATCTGGTCTCTTCTTGAAGAAAACCTCCTTTGTTGTCTTCATCCCCAGTATACAATGTGGGCTTCTATTCTGCAAGTATACCATTGTATTGCATGCCTCAGCCCACAAATGAAGTGGTAGGCCTTGGTCATGGAGCATCGCTTGAGCTACTCCCATTATCGTTTTGTTCTTCCTTTTGGCCACCCCATTCTGCTGTGGGTTATGGGGTGCCATCAACTCCCGTTTAATTCCTTCTGCTGCACAGAAGTCCTTAAACTGTTGAGAGACATAATCTCCACCATTGTCCCTTTGCAAGGCCCTTATCTTCTTTCCTGATTCTTTCTCAACCAAGGCTTTGAACTCACAAAACCTTGAGAAGGTTTGATCCTTCTTTTACATGAAATAGATCCATCTTCTATGAGAAAAATCATCAATGAAAATAACATAGTACCTTTGTTTAGCAGTGAGGGTTGTCGAGAATGGTCCACACACATCTGTATGAACTTGCTCCAGCTCGACTGTCTCGATACTGAAAGGAAGATTTTGCATACTTACCCAAGGTAAAACCTTTGCATGTATCCACTTGCTCAATTTTACCCTTGGGAAGTCCGGTAGAAATCTATTGCATGATCTTTAAGTCCCCATGGTGCAAGTGGCCCAATCTTCTATGCCATAGCTCGCCAATATCTTGGCTTTTCACCAACTCTTCTTTGGAACTCAATGCAGGATAGTCATCTACCTCCAGCTTGTAGAGATTCTTCACTAGAATCCTAATCCTCTTGGTCAGTCCCATGCCAATTTGTCTTAGGAATGCCTTTCCTTTACTAAAGACTACATCATAGCCTTTGTCTTCCAACATTGCGATGGATACCAGGTTCTTCCTCAGTCCGGGCACATACTTTACATCAATTAGGGTGAGAGGAGCTCCATTCTCCCTCTGAAACACAACCATGCCTTCACCTGAAACATGGTACTTTCCATCATCGCACATCTCTATGTGCATCTGGAGGCCCTTTGCCTCCAAGGTACTAAATAAACTCTTGTCGTCGATCATGTGGAATGAGGCTCCATTGGCCAGGTACCAAACATAACGCACCATCAAGGAAACCATGCATATGATGAGGGTGAAATCCAATTCGAACTATGAGGCCAGTGCCTCACCATCTAATCCTTTCGAGGATCCCTTCTTGGATTACTTCTATGGACAATTTGTTGCATAATGGCCCACCTCATGACAATTAAAGCATCAAACTTTAGATTTGTCAATCTTCTTCCCACTGTGGGAAGAACTCGATTTAGAATGAGAAACCTTCCCTTTCCCTTTCCTCGCCTTACTTTCTAAGGCTAGATTTTCTTCATCATCATGCTTTGATCAAGAACCATCTCTGGTGCTTCTCCTTATCTCCTCCTGCATTAGATCTGACCACAATCATTCTCAATCTGGTAGTTTCTCTCTTCCATTTACTGAGCCTTGCTAGCTATGCAAGCTCTTAGGAAGACCGAGGAGAGAAAGACTCACCATGTCATCATCGGTTGTCATGATTCCTACACTTCCAAGCTCATCCCTGCAGGTGGTGAGCTTGTTTAGATACGTAGGGATCGTGTTGCCATTTTCACACTTGATTTTCTGAAGCTTGTCTTTCAGTGCTAGCTTCCTCTGATCGTTGTTGTTCTGATATAGATCCTTAAATGTTTTCCACATTGAAAATAGTGTCTCCTTCCCAAGGAGACTCGAGACAATATGGTCTCGAACTCCCTCCAGAAGAATCCTCCTCGCTCTAGCCACACATTTCTTCCATTCCTCCAATTCTTGGGCATTAGCAGCTGCTATCTTGGGGACTTCTTGATCAATGAAGTCCTTCAAACCATTGTCCTCTAATACCAATTCCATGCGATCCTTCCAGGATATATAATTCGCGTTGCCATCCAAGGCATACTCGAGTCTCAAAATATTGAACGCCATTGGTGAAATTTGAGATGTGATAAGAATTCAATTTCTATAATCAAGAACTTCAAACTTCGAACTTCTCCCTTCTTTGTATACTATTCTTCGCTTTGATCACCTTTCCTCTGATACCATGTAGAAATTTCATTGTAGATCGCTTGATAATGCAATGTAACTAAAGAAAAATACTTGATCTACTTTTACAAACAAACTTGCGGAAGCTTAATTGATTCTGAGCAAGATCAAATAGAACAAATATAACAGATGAAGAAGAAATTAATCACATGAAACACAGAAGAATACTCTTGGGAAAGCCTCAGCTAAAAACCCCGATCTCTATATTATCATACAACTGGAAATATATCAGGATTATACAAAGCTTTAGCTCACAAGCTATCCAGCTCTCAGTACAATCCCTCACTGCTGCTCATAGATAGAATAGACAACACATATGCCTTCCTACAATCCTCTAAGCCTCCTATTTCCTTGCGCAGTTTCTCCTAGGTCCTTAAGCTGTCACCTGTGTGTAATTACCTCACACACTTCTCACCAAACTCAGAAATAACTGCGCAATCCTCAAGGAAAGAACTCCTTCTGCATGTACGAGATATCCTCAAGGGAATATTAGTGCAACTAATAGTACATTGTCCCATCCTTTGATCTCAAATGGGTCTCTGTCTGAACTGACATGCATGAGTTATTTATGAGAGAATATTAAGTTATCTGAAGTACACTAGTTGCATGCATGCATTGACTAACTTAACTCACAATCACTTCCACAAATTGTGGGAACTAATCTAACTGGACTTAACTGAGTTAACTGAGCTAACTAATTATAACTCAAAGTACAACTCATCCTGATCTCCTTAATTAAGGGATAACTTCCTCAATCAAAGGGATAACTGTTGCATGTCTTCACATAGACTTCATGTTTGATTTTCTCTAACTAATTAACTCAAGATGAATTAATTAATTATTTTACAAACAACTGCTGAGCTCAAATTCGAATTTTAATTTAGGGACTAATTAAAATTGGAATGTATCCTGAAATGCTATTTTTAGAATTTCTATATTTAGCATTTCTTGTTGCTATTTTCAACACTAATGCCCTACAAGTAAGAATCTCAACTGAATTTCATGACATCAAGGAAAGAAGTTGATCAAGCATCTGAAGGATCCACAAAGAAGAATTTGTTGATGGAAAGGAGAGTCCCTTGTTAAGAGGAAGTTCTGAAAAATCCCTAATCAAGAGGCAACTTGGATTGAGTCACTCATGATTAAAAGGGAGTGATAGATGTATTTTTCCATTTCATGTGTCATGCACTAGACCAGGACTAACAACCGTAAGTCTTAGTGAAGGCCATGAATGGAAATGTAGACACGTGGTAGACACAACATTATTGTCCTCACTTGGGAAGAAATAATGGAGGATTGGGTAATCATCTAGCTTTTGAGGCTCTTTAAGGATGTGTAGGGCATCGAAGACAAGAGTAGGCAAGAGGAACGATATTCTTTGAGAGCCGGCAACCCAAGATAAGAATAGTCCTAGAAGGTCATACGTGAACACCCGGGTGGGTATGTAGCTTGGGAGACAATGACGAAGGTGTCTATAGTTATTAGTCTCGCCAACATTGTGCTCTGATCTAATGAGAGATAGAGCTATCAGTCAAGGCCTTATTGTGGAAACAATGTTGGTTACTATGATGCTATAATAGAGGTTACCAATCTGATTCTTCTTATAAGAAATTATTCATATTGAGAATGACCAACTACCATTATAAATACCTCTCTAGTTAAGAGGGAGCATTGAAGAAAATGTAACTAGGTTCGGTATTTATACATGTAATTTTGATCTTTGTACTTGTAAAGAAAAGAAATATTATTTTTGTGAATTATAAGAATGAGTTTCTTTCTCATTCCATAGGTCTAGGAAAGTCAAAGAGCCAAAGACGTGTAAAGAGATATTCTTAAGCATATGTGTAATATATACAAGTCTATAAGCCCTCCAAAGACAAGCAAAACCCTCTTGAAGAAGGCAGCAAGCTAAACGTTATATATCACAGTCATGTCAACCTGCAAATGAATAAAAATGTCAAGTCAGCTCACAAAAGAAGACACAACACTTCACACTGACATGTCAGCTCAAATAGAGAGATATAACTACTATATATACACAGTTAAAGTCACCACATAAAGATAGAGAATTCAGACAAGCCTCTGTAATTTTGGATGGGTGTAGGAAGTCCAGAATCTCAGATAAGGTACAGTGGTACATGAACCTCAGATAAGGGAATCAGTTCAGCAATTCATATGAAGGAAGACTACTATAGTTTTAGATGGGTATTGCAGTGACATCTTTGAAGTCTTGGCCCAGTTAAAAGGTCACAACTATACAGTCTCGGCATAGTTTCATAATTCTGTGCAAGGAGAGAATAGTTATAGTCTCGATGAAGAAGCACAGTGCCGGAGGACACACAATCATAGTCTCAGCATACACATTGGAAGAATAATCTTGTCTCAGCATACAAAGTCATGATGCAATCATGATCTCGGTGGTATTCCAATGAAGATATCAGTGGTGTAACTATGATACAATAGTGATCTCAATGTAGCCCTCATTCATATGAAGATCTCATTGTGATGTTGAAAATCTCGATGAAGGAACAGTCATGATGCAACAAGAATGAAGATATCAAATGGGTTCAATGGTTCAACATAATGATGACATCAATAGTGACAAAAAAGAGGTTTGATGTCTTGGTCTTGGAATGAAATAATTCATCAAGGGTCATGGTATTTGTATTCGTCAATTGGAATCTCTATAAGAAGAATTTTGTGTGGATTTTCCTCTTCAGGAGGGAGAGGTTTTGGCCCTAGAAAAAAGCCAAAATCTTGTGTTTTTGTCTCTTCGTTTTTTGCTAACTATTTCATGTATATAAGAAGACACATTCTAATAAGAACAAGTGAAGATTATGCTAAGAAGAAAAATTAAAATACCTCACAAATAGTTATCATGTTAAGAAGAATCTCATTAACTCCATGCCCTAGATTCTTCAACAATAAGGCAATAGCGTAGGTATGAGTAACAGAGGAAAGAATATGTGATATGTTATGTGATGACATACCAAGTTTGTCCTATGGCCCATCATTCGTCAGAATAAAGAAATTCAGCACCAGATAATGACAGGTGCCCAATAGAACTTGACAATGTTGCAAGTCATAAAAACATATTGCAAGCAAGCAACCCATCAAAGAATATTTCATTTACAAGGACCTTAACCTCTTTGTCATCCTTTGCAAGGCTCAAGAGTTGTGATGTCTGACTTAGAGTGAACTTAACTCATGTAATATTTTCTTCATTTCATCCAATCCGCTCAATGAGATTTGTTCAATGTGATTTTATTGTGCCTGCAAAGTGGAAGAATACATTTATTGAGAAGATAATACAAAATGATTATCTTGTTGTGGAGATAACTCCTTAGTAAGTGTTTTCTCTTGAATGTCAATCCTTAGGTTTCTAAGGAATTTATCTTTGAAAAAAATACAACCAAACCCATCATTGTTTAAAAACACAATACACTCCTAACTCAAGGGTTATCCCTGCTTGGTGTCACATGGTTTTTTTATGATCATTTTATTGAGAAGATAATACAAAATGATTTTCTTGTTGTGGAGATAACTCCTTAGTAAGTGTTTTCTCTTGAATGTCAATCCTTAGGTTTCTAAGGAATTTATCTTTGAAAAAAATACAACCAAACCCATCATTGTTTAAAAACACAATACACTCCTAACTCAAGGGTTATCCCTGCTTGGTGTCACATAGTTTTTTTATGATCATTTTTTAGTTTTTTCAAATAATTTTTGTTTTGTCTAAGAAAAATAGAATAAAGGTCATGTTGGGAAGTTTGAATTTTTCTCTATTTTCTTCTTTTGGGAAGCTAGATTCAATTAAATTTAGTCATTCTCTTGTGAGAAATCTATGTGAAACCATATAAATTGGTCCTCAAAAATGTCTTAGGAATCCAGTATTCCGTTTTTTGCCTATTCCATTTGTCATGTACCTTTTGCAGATCTTTGAAACAATATATCCCAACCCATCACTGTTTAATAACTCAGTACACTTCTGACTCAAGGGTTACCCTTGCATGGTGTCACATAGCTTTTTTATGATCGTTTTTATAAGTTTTCAAATAATTTTTGTTTCCATCTGAACATTATAGAATAAATGTCATGTTCTGGAGTTTAATTTTTTTCCTATTCTCTTATTTTGTGAACCCAGATTCAATTAAAGTCAGCCATTCTCCTATGACAAGTTTGTGCAAATCATAGAAATTGGTCCTCACGACTATGTCAAGCTAAGCATAGGCTTCTTCCTAATGAATTTTGTGCAAGAGCCCTTTTATAAGAGAATAGTAGGTTTTCATGCCTAAGCAGAGTACGTTTTTATGTCAGGATACACACCGTTCAAAAATATATGCTTCCAAGCTCTCAGAGCCATGTTGAGATATGATTACAACATTTTAAGAGTAAAATCAAGACCTAATAATTCAGTGCAAGAAAAAGAATGGAAACCTAAAGAACATCGGATTCAACTTATTCAGTAAACACATATATACTGAGTGAAGCATCTCTAAGTTAATTTTGATCATGAAGGGAATTCTTTGTGGCCAAAATAATAAACTCCACACTGCATATAAAATTAAAAGAATACCAGTATGTTGCTTGAAATATTAGATTAATATCTATGAAGTTTGGACCTCATCCTCACTGATAAAATTGACTATAGCTGATTAAAACCTCAATATAAAACCCACTGAATTTGTTCATATTTCTACTGCACACAATTTTAACACGTTCTTTCAAAATTTTAAATTCAAGAACATATTGGTTTCTTCTCAAAAACTATGCAAAGTTCATGCATGAGGTATGGATTAGTCCCATCAAACATTTTTTTATTGTTTTTTGGTGAATGTTATAGGTTTATACTTGGAGATTCTTCTCGACATGATGTTTTAGGCTTAGGAATTGTGTAGTTAGGTAATCACTACATTAATAATGTTCTCCTTACTCTTAAAATTTATAACAATCTACTCTCTATTTATTAGATTTGTCACTTTGGTGATGGGAAGACAATAGAATTTTAACTTCTTTCTTCATCATGTGGTCATTAAAGAAATACAAATTCAAAAATTGTTGTTTTTTTGTCTATGAGAAAAGTATATATACTATGTTATCTATAAAATTCCTCATGAATTCTATGTTATCACAACATAGTATTGAATATCAAACAATATTAGTAGCATTTAATGCATTGGGCTCCCATATACCAACTATCAAATACACAACTTAGAAGGGGGTGAGAGAGATACAATTATGGGCTTATGGGAGATTAACAAACTATTTTCCCTTTCCAAAAGAAGTTAACACTTGATGTTTAGAATCCCATAGATCCACTTCCACCCCTCACACACTCATTTATTTCTTAGTCTTTTGGCTAGGTATCTAGGTTGATGAAAAATTTCCATATCCAAATCTCAAAATCTTCCAAGTCCAAATTGGTGTGTACAGAATATTACATGCATGCATAGCACATGAAAGTTGTACAATAACAGAAAAGAACGTGCCTTCCAGGATTCAAAAATTCTCCTCAAAGAAACTACTTTGACAACAAAGAATTTCTTTAAAAGTTTCCCAAATTTACTTCAAAATTCCATTTTAATAAAGAAGAAAATTTTCCAATTTCCCTTAAAAAATGGATTTCAAGATTACGAATTCTTATGGTAATCGTAGTACATCAAATAGCTTAAATGGGTGTGTTATGTTATTTATGAACGTACCATTCACAATAATGTAACCCATGAAATATTTCCAAGGGAAGCATGTACCATCCATGATAATGTAAATCATCAACTGTTTCAATGTCACTTCCCCTTGAAGACATCTTATACTGCATTTGGCAAACAAATTTTGATATTGATTTAAAACTTTAATGTGGCTGAAACTAGAGACATAACAATCAAAATTAAAGAACTTGGAAGGGAATAAGGATGTTTCTCATCAAAAGGAGGAAAGAGATGATGCCACTATAAAGATTACAATCACATCACAAACCAAACAAAGTAACAACATAATAATCCATACTAAAGTATATTATAATATATTAGACAACTTGACACAAGTTAAGAAAAACATAAAGGAATTATTGGATATGAGAAAACATAATAATAAAGAGAGATTAAGAGATCACACAAAGATGAAATAAGTGGTAATATTGATAGTAAAAGTAATAAGACTGAGTTAATGATGTTGGCTTAAACCTGTATGTATTATGAAAAGCGAGAGTAAGATTTGGTTGAGAGCATATACAAAGGAAGTCATTATTGAGTGATTTGAGAAAGGATTTCAAAAACAAAAGAATTACAATCAAGTGAAATTTTTAGGTTATAAGGTTACAATAAATGAAAATTAAAATATTATTGTTTTAAATAATTTAAGGAGGCAACATTTTTCGTGAATGGAAAATGGGTAGGATTTTGATGAAATATGGCAGAATTTTTTGTAATTTCAGGTTATCAGAATTTTGGTTTCGCTAGAGGTTCTTGATGGTGCTGAATCTATTTCCACTATAAAAAAAAATGATTCAAACACTTCCATGGTCAAATTCCTTGAGAAAAAATCACCCAAGAAATTCGTTGTCCAGATGAAATTGTGGCCTCACTAAAGCTCTATTTACCATGATGTTGAGGTGATTAGGGTTTATGATATTTTAATGAAATGTTTGTTGGGACTTTTTTTTACCCTCGTTTTGTTGGAAATTTATATTGATGACATCCATACAAGAAATATTAATCTACTCTCTCTTACCTTCATTATTATTAGATCCTTGTTCTCCTCTATGATAACTTACTTATCCCAACATGATATCAGAGCACATAGGACTGTGATCGCAAGTTTAGCAGAGAAAAATATGAATAGGGCTGAGAAAATGGTAATGTAACACCCCCTCCTCCCAAGTCCACCCAAGAAACCAACCAGTCAAGGTAAACATGTGACGAGAGAGGTCACTATAAGGGATTCAAATTCCTTAGTGACCTTAAGGAAATAGAACTAATGGAACATATAAAAAAAACCCATCCACATCAGCAACAACAGCCTCGGGAGATATGTCATCCACTCAGACATCCTATCCTTAAGTCCCATTGATGATTTAAGCCTTTTAACTCTTAGTCGCTCTCATGCTATAGGAAGGACATCGTCGAGAAGACAAAGTCACTCTCACAAGCCTATGTGCGAACATCCCTGGACTCTTTTCAATGGACTTGTGCCAACGTCCCTAGGATTTGAGTCACTTTTCTAGCCCAAAATCCCGGCCCCTACCGAGAACTTGTTATAACATTCATAATCCATCAAAGACATGATGTCAATATAAGCAAATCAAAAATCAACCTCAGGACTAGGCTTGAGCATCCCCAACCGAGACTGACGTTCTGTCAAACACTTGGCATCAATGAAACATATAGGTCTAGGATACAAGACAGAGCATAAAAGACTGATAGAACTTATGAAACATAAACAAAAGGATCACCACATTCTCCATTGATTTTTTATAACATCAATTAGGTCTTGCATCCATCCATTTAACAATTACAAGTAAATACATGGAATAACCATGACATAAACCACTCATATAACCATGCTTATAACAAGCATAAAACCATATAAATTTCAAATATATGACAACCATTAAATCCACATATAAACCAATGAAAAAGAAAGAGAACTTAGCTTTCATTAATCATAGGCAAATCTGACTAGCTTCGGGACTTCCACATACCATCTGACCATATACATGGTTGAACCAAATCTCTCTTTCACCTAGTTTCCCTTGTGCCATATTCGAAACATGAATGTGGGATCTTGTAGAATAACCAATCCATGAAAAACGAAGGGAATCCAAAGGTTAAACCACCTCCACCCTCACCAAACCATGATCACACCAAAACCAGTGCTCCAATCACAACCATACCAAACTTGGAATGCCATCACAAATCCATCACTATCCTTGAGGAATTTCCATCTTCTTGTCTCTCAGGCTTTGCCACAATCCAATCCCAGATCAATAGGCCCTAAAATGAGACCAGTCTCTCAGGCTTTACTGCAATCCAAATTCGGATCAATAGGCCCTAAACAAAGACTCCTTCCTCATGCTTTACTGTGTATCCCGCCAAAACCGGTCAAGGGATTCCTAGGCCTTTGGGAAAGAAACTTAAGAACACCTCTACCCCAGATTCTGAAATCCATCTGGTAAACCAAAGCTCAAAAACCGAGATAAACATCCCAACATACCATGGCATCCAGAAAAAGGAAAGGCTAGCTTGAAAAACAGTGTCATAACCCGTCAAAACCATTCTACCGACAACAAGATAACCATACACCAACATGCAAATCCATTCATGCCCAAACTAGCTAGGAAACCACACATGCAAAAGTTTACCAACAGGTATTCTTGTTTGAAACTTCTTGATCCTGCTTCCCTTTCCTTGATCCTTTCTTTCCTTTCTTTCCCTTTGCTTGATTTTCCTTCCTTTCTCTAAAGCTAGAGTGCTCCAAGAAAACTCTAAGTGACCAAGAGTGAGAGAGAGAGAGAGAATAATGAGAGAGCTCCAAACGTGAACTGACCAAAGGTTACCAACTGATTCTCAGAAGCCTTTTTATTAAAAAGGCCTCTATTTTCTTCATTTTCCATTATTTTCCTTCAATTGCCTCCTCACATGAAACATGTGACCTTTCATCTTACTTTCCTCCTAATTTCGTTTAATTTCATAAATAAATGTGCCGAAAATTCCTTTTTTCCTTTTAATGTCTTTGCCTTAGCCTTTGCCAATTTTCCTTAGCCAAAACACACATCTAGTGATGCCCACTAGGATATCTTTTCCCAACATTCAACTTGGAATGCGTGTCCCTTAATCGTGGTCTTATTTTTCCTTTATTAACTTTTATTGCATCGATTTTTTCACTAGGGTTGTTACAGAACCCTACCCCTTGGGGAACACCGACCTCAGTGTTAAACGACACCATGATCTTAGCAAAATTGCTGAAAAACAAACATACTGCCCATGGATCTTCATAACTTAACTCATTGCAGTATTTACAATGAAAGACCCACTCAAAAGAAAAACATCATGGCAACATGACAAGATAAAAACCATACCGCTTATTGGATCTTTATAACTTATCTCATGGAGATATTTACATCCATATACATATATACATATACCAAAACATTAGAAAAGCATATGGCAAACATATACCAACGTCAAACCAAAAACAAATTGCCTCAACGGCAAACAGTGAAGGCTACAGGGCATGCATCTGATCTGCCATCTCCCATGTAGCTTCTTTAGGTCCAAAGTGCTTCCACTACAATTAACTTGCTCTATGGCTATGTTCTTGAGCATGAGATGTTTCCATTGTAATATTCATTGAGGCTTCGACTGGAACTCTCCTTCTTTCTCCACCTGTAATACAGACCAATCAATAACATGATAAACATCGTTTATATACTTCTTAAGCCATGGAATATGGAAAACAGCATGGAATTTCATTGTTGGAGGTAGTGCAAGTTGATATGCTACTGGTCTAATCCTCTCAAGGATCTTGAAAGGTCCACAATACCATAGTGTCAAATTGGCACATGAAACAATCCTCAATTAGCTTGTCTTGGGCTTGATGCACAAATACACATGCTCCCCAACCTGAAACTCCTTGAATACACTATGTTGATCCGCATAAATCTTGTGTTTATCTTGTGTTGCCTTTAGATTCTTCTTTATAACCCACATTTCCTCCTCGATATCCCCCAACATATCCAGCACAATGAGTACCTTTTTCACTGGATCACTCCAACTGATGTGAGTGTTACAACTTCATCCATACAATACCTCAAAGGGACTCATCCTTAATGACTCCTGATAACCATTATTGTATTTGAATTCAACCAATGGAAGACACTGCTCCCATTTCTTATGCTGGTGTGTCACGTACATTGTCAACATATCCTCCAAGATCCCGTGGACCCTCTTTATCTGTCCATCTGTTTGCAGATGATAATTTGTACTGAAGATCAACTTTGCACCCAAACCTACAAACAGCTCCTTCAAAAACTCGGAAGTGAACTTTACATCCCTGCCTGACACAATCTTCTTCGGAACACCATGTAGTCTCACTATCTCTTTAATGAACACCTGTGCTACCTGACTAGCTGAATATGTAGTCTTCACTGGAATGAAGTGAACTACCTTGCTCAACTTGTCAACCACAACCATAATAGAATCATGCTGCCTCACTATCCTCAAAATAACTGTAATGAGATCCATGGAAATGACCTCCCATCTCCATACCAGAATCATTATAGGCTATAGTAAACCACCTGGATGCTTACATTTTTCCTTTACCCACTGATAATCTAAACATATAGCCATGAACTATGCCACTTCCTTCTTCAAATTAGGCCAATAGTAGAACTTCTTTATCGCCATCAACATCTCCTGATATCCTAGATGACTCGAGTATGGCTTGACATGATACACCCTCAAGATAAGCTTCTTTAGACCACTACAATTTGACACATAGATCTTGTCTCTAAACCTCACCAAACCATATGTCATGAGAAAATAGTCTGCATCCCAATCACCTGTACCTATATCTGCACTTGTACATGTACATATACCCGTGCTCTGTTGTAACCTGTGAATGATCTCCATGTATTTGTCATCCTATTATCTTGCCTGCAAGATCCTATCATGTAACTCTATCCCATAAGAGCTCATATCTGCTATATTATTTACATGTACCTTCCTGCTAAGAGCATCTGCAACCCGGCTCTCCTTCCCTTTGATGTATCTGATCTCGAAGTCAAACTCACTAAGGGTATCCAACCATCTATATTGCTTGGCATTTAGATTCAGTTGGTCAAACAAATACCTCAACGCACTATGATCACTCATCAATGTAAACATCCTACCTAGAAGATAGTGTCTCCACATCTGAAATACATGTATAATAGTTGCTAGCTCAAGATCACGCGTTAGATAGTTATGCTCGTGATCATTTAGTTTTCGTGACTCATAGCACACTACCTGTCCTTCTTGCATGAGAAATCCACCGAGTCCTCTCTTACAATCATTTGTACACACTACAAACTCCTTGTCCAAATCCGCAATCTTTAGCACTGGTGCATGTGTCAACAACTGCTTAAGCTTCTCAAAACTAGCCTCACATTCTTCTATCCATTCAAACTTCTTACCTTTCCTCTGTAATGATGTGATAGGATATGTAATGCATGAGAAGTTCCTGATGAACCTCTTGTAGTAACCTATCAATCCCATAAATGATCTCACCTCATCCACATTCTTAGGATCTGACCTCTCCATGATATCCCTTATCTTTTATGGATCCACTGCTATTCCATCCTTGGAGACGACATGCCCCAAGTAATGTACCCATGTCTCAAAGAAGTTGCACTTTCTAAGTTTAGCATACAACTAATTCTCTCTTAGAAATCTCAACATTGTTGCTAAATGATTGGCATGCTCTTCCTCATTATTAGAATATACCAATATGTCATCAATGAATACAATAAAAACTTGTCCAGATAAGGATGCAACACACTATTCATCAAACAGATAAATTTAGTTGAAGCATTAGTCAAATTGAATGGAATAACAACAAACTCATAATTCCCATACCTGGTCCTGAACACAGTCTTGAATATATCCTCTTCCTTGATGCCTACCTGATGATATCCTGATCTCAAGTCAATCCTAGAGAAAGTTTCTACTCCCTTCAACTAATCAAACAAATCATCAATCCTCGGCAAAGGGTACCTATTCTTGATTGTTACCTTGTTCAGTTGCATGTAGTCAATTCACAATCTAATATCACCATCTTTCTTCTTTACGAACAACACTGGCGCGCCCCAAGGTGATACACTGGGTCTAATGTATCCTTTGTCCAGTATTTCCTTTAGCTGCAACTTCAACTCTACCAACTCAAGTGTGCTCATCCTGTAAGGTGCTTTTGATGCTGGAGCTTACCCTGGAACAAATTCAATCGAAAAGTCTACTTCCCTGTGAGGTGGAAACTCTGTAATGTCCTCTTGAAATACATCCTGAAACTGCTATGAAATTGGGTACTTTCTTAACACATATGCATCTTCAACCTCGTTACCCTTGTCACTAGAAATGTGTACTGCAAACATCACACAACCTTTCCTACAACAATGCTTAGCCTGCATAGTGGTAACCATCCTCACTGATGTAGGCTTCTGCTTCCCCTGCAAATTCCTGTTTTCCCTACTATCATCCACACACTCAATGGCCTTGTCGAGCAATCCACTTTGGTTCTGTGAAGGTATAGCCAATCCATACCCAAACTATACGATTCCAATGGCAATAAATTCAAATGTGTTTTTGTGGGCATACCATTTAACTCAAATTCACAAGCTCTTACCTAATGGTGAACTCGCTTCTTTGTACCTTTAGCCAACTGTAGCAACCAAGATTCTGCATGCACTTCTTTTCTCCAACCACACTTATCCACCAGGTCAAGATTAATATAACTATATTTTGATCCAAGATCAATCAAAATAGAAACAACTTGATCACAAATCTTAATTTCCATCTCAATGATAGATGCGTGATGATCGCCTTCCTATTGTCCACAACTGCATAGATCTGAGGAATGCTATGAACAACATCAACAACTATATACACTTCCTGAGCACTATAGATATGGGGTTTGCTACCGCTCTGATTGTAGGAATTTACAGGGTAAGTTCCTCAGAAAGAACACCAAAAGGACACTGCTCACAACCAGATCTCAAATCAATACACCAGTATTTTTGACGTGGTTAAAACCCTCAAAGTGCAAGGAGGGAAACAGTCCACGACCTGTCCCAACGTGGGTACTACAGACAATTTATTAATCAAAGAATGAAAATTTACATAAGCTTCTCTCATGCACGGATTACCCGAACAATGACCCTCCATGCGCTTTAAATAGAACTCATGGACCAATCGGGTGTCAAGCCACGGATCAAGTGTCGGTAATACCGAGGTGAGAGTGAACCGTCGGATCACTACATATCGTGACCGTCGGATTGTAAGTTACAAAATGTACAACGATAAAGAAAGACACTTTACCTAACTCTATACCTAACTCTATACTAGACCAAGTTGAACTTAACTATATCCTATGTGTCGGAATATCCTAACATCCCCCCTTAAGAACAACTTGGGATAGGATTGAAGGATTTACAAATATGACACAATAGGAGAAGGAAGGAGGCACTAGAGCCTATCCCCCCTTAGTGACAACTTCCTGAACTCCAAGCATATATCGAAGTTTAGTGAACTTCACCTCTGTGAGAGCCTTTGTGAAGATGTCTGCAACCTGATCATCTGTTGGACAATATTGCACTTCAAGAACATGGTCATGAATGAGCTTTCTGATGAAGTGCATGTGTAGTTCGATGTGTTTGCTGCGCTGATGCTGGACTGGATCTTTGCATAGTTGAATGGCACTTTGATTATCACACCAAAGTGTGGTTGGATGCTGCTGCTCAAAGCCAAACTTTGATAGGATCTGACGAAGCCACAAGGCTTCCTTACTAGCTTCCACAGCACCATGATACTCTGCTTCTGCTGAAGAAAGAGAAATTGCAACCTGTTTCTTACAAGCCCATGTAATAGGTCCTGAACCAAGAGTGAAGACATAACCGGCAGTAGACTTCTGATCATCAGGGTCACCAGCCCAATCAGAATCAGTGAAACCAACTAACAGAGGAGCTGCTTTGGCACTGTAATGAATCCCAAACTGTACTGTACCTCGAACATAACGAAGTATTCTTTTAGCTGCTTTCCAATGACTTTCACAGGGGTTTTGCATGAAACGAGCAACAAGGCCAACAACAAAGGAAAGATCAGGACGAGTATGGGTTAAATACAAGAGTTTTCCTACAAGTTGACGGTATAAGGTAGCATCAACTTCAGGAGAAGTACAAGAGACTGAAAGTTTGACTCCAGACTGAAAGGGAGAAGGGGCTGGCTTACAGTCTTCCATGTGAAAATGACGAAGAATATCACAAGCATACTTGGATTGGGAAAGGAAAATACCCTCCTTGGATTGCAAGACTTGAAGACCGAGAAAATAGTGTAAGTGTCCTAAGTCTGTCATTTCAAATTTCTTTTTAAGGCTGGACTTCACATGGTTTATAAGGTTGGGATCACTACCAGTAAGAATAAGATCATCAACATAAAGAACAAGGATGATAAGAGAGTTGCCCACTTTCTTGGTGTAGACAGTATTGTCAGAATGACACCTAGAAAAGCCAGATTCTAAAAGAAAGCTATCCATTTTGGCATACCAAGCCCGAGGAGCTTGCTTGAGGCCATAAAGGGATTTCTTAAGTCGACAAACAAGGCTGGAGTCTGTTTGTATGAAGCCAATGGGTTGTTCCATATAGATTTCTTCCTGCAAGTCCCCATGCAAGAAGGCAGATTTAACATCCATCTGATGGACTTCCCATTTTAAAGAGGCAGCAAGGGAAAGAACAAGGCAGATAGAGTTCATTTTGGCAACAGGGGAGAAGGTTTCAGTGTAGTCAATGCCTTCAACCTGTGAAAAGCCCTTAGTCAATGCCTTCAACCTGTGAAAAGCCCTTAGCAACAAGACGAGCTTTATGTTTATCAACTTTCCCATCTGGTCCATACTTGGTTCTGTAAACCCATTTACATCTAACAAGTTTGCGTCCCTTTGGTAGAGGAACAAGATCCCATGTATCATTTGTCATCAATGAATGATATTCTTCATTCATAGCTGCTTCCCAATGTGGATGGCCTGAAGCTTCTGCAAAAGTGTCAGGATCATGATTTACTGGAGCTTGAGCCAGTAAAGAAGAGGCTCTTTCAAACTGAGAACGTGTACGTCGCTGATCTGTAGGATCACCGGCAAGATCACCTGCTGCATCCCGAGTAGCACGAACCCATCTTGGAAGTTGAGGATCCTGAGAAGGTGGGGGAGGATTATCATCCTCGCTTTCATCATCTGAAGAAGAAATGTTTTCAAAAGTAGAAGAGATAGGAAGAGGTGGCACATCCGCCGGACTAGGCTCGCAGGCCGATTTATTTTCATCAAATTTTACATCTCTTCTAATGATAACATTTTTGGACTTAAATGGAATAAGTCTATAACCTTTTACATCTTCAGAATATCCAACAAAAGTACATTTCTCACTCTTAGGTTCTAAAGCTTTATGCTTTTCATCTGGAATATGGGCCCATGCTTCACTTCCAAACACACGAAAGTGACTTACATCTGGTTTAATGGAACTCCAAGCTTCTTCTGGAGTGATATTCTCTAGAACCTTAGTAGGAGTGCGATTGATTATATAATTTGCACAATTAATTGCTTCGGCCCAAAAACTAAGACTGAGTCCTTTAGATTGCAGCATACAATTAGCCATTTCCTTTAAGGTGCGATTTTTCCTTTCAGCTACACCATTTTGTTGTGGAGTGTATGGAACAGTATGTTGCATTTGAATTCCATTTTCGGTGCAAAAGTTGATGAATGTGTTTTTAACATATTCTCCACCATTATCAGTTCTTAGCTTAAGAATTGATGTCCAGATTGTTTTTCAACAAAGGCTTTGAAGGCCAAAAATGTGTTAAATACTTCGCTCTTGAGTTTTAAGAAGTATACCCAAGTGCGTCTGGAGAAATCATCAATGAAAGTTAAGAAGTACTTGCAGCCAGAGAATGAAGCAACAGGAAGAGGACCACATAAATCACTGTGCACAAGCTGTAAAGGGGCTGAGGCGTGCCAAGAGGCACGTTTGTCAAAACTGTCCCGATGATGTTTTCCGAGTACACATCCGGAACAAACACCATCTCTGCAAGATACCATAGGAAGACCTGTCACCATATTTTCTTTACATAGATGCTGAAGGGAGCGATAGTTTAAGTGACCAAATCGCTCATGCCAAAGTTTGCTCACTTCATCATTATGAGCAACAAATACTGAGGGAAGATTTGATGACCCAAAGTTGTGAAACTTATACAACCTTGTGGAATCATCAGCAAGACCAGTAGCTAGAATCTGTTTAGGATCTTTTAGATCCTTGATTACAACATCATGAGGTGAAAATTCAACAATTTTACCTTCACCTGAATGAGTTATCTGATAGACAGATAGAAGGTTGCAGGATAAGGTTAGAACACATAATACATCATTAAACTGACCATTGTCTAGATGAACAGTTCCAGTCCCTACAACATTAAGAGATCTATCATCACCAACATATATATTTTTGGTGTTACAATCATTTAAAGAAGAAAACATGGCTTGGTTTTTGGCCATGTGATAAGAGGCTCCAGAATCAATGAGCCACTCATGAGAATGAGAAGAAGAAGAAGATACATTTAATGCATAACCAGACTGAGATGATTGACAACGACATGCAGAAAGTGCCATTCCGGAAGTTGAAGTTGAAGTAGGCTCCACATGGATGTTATGTTTCTTCATTGCGGCTTCCAAGGCTTCCATCTTCTTAAAGCATTTAGATTCTAAGTGGCCATCTCGATTACAAAAGTTACAATGTCTATCAGTCTTCTTCCATTTGTTTTTATTGGTCTTATCATTTTGCTGAAATGATCTTTCATTTTGAGGCTGAGTTGGTTTAGGACCATTCTTTTGAGGATATGACTTCTTAGGATTCTTTGAATTTGGTTGTTGCTGGGCGGCTAACGCTTTCGTGGAAGAGTTTCCAAGATTAAGAAGACCATGGTGTAAGAGTTTTTCTTGTTCTCTTATTAAGGAATCACAAAAGGAGTCAAAGGAAGGGGCCTTGTAGTCTTTTCCTTGACAAATGAAAGCTTCCCTTGTAGAATGGAAAGTGGAAACAAATACAGAGTAGGCTGGTCCCAACTTAGTAAGGATGGAATAAATAAGGTTACCATCTTCTTTCTTAACTTTAACACCTTCCAAGAGATATCTAAGGGTCTTGAATTTGGACAAGAAATCTTCAATGCAAGAAAAATTATTAGGATCCAAAGTAAGCAACTCATTTTCAAGTTGATGGGCTCTAATTTCATTTTTAATCCCAAAAACTTTAGCGAGTTTTTCTAATGCTTCATGAGGAGTCTCAAGTTCTGCAATGTGGAATCTAAGATCAGGAGAAATAGACATCCCTATCAAACCACGTGCTTGATCTTGTCTATTTTCCCATTTTGCAGCCTTGTCTTCATCTTTTGGTTTCTTCTCTTGGTCTGTGGCTATTCTGAAGAGACCTTTACTTCTAAGTAAATCTTCCATGTAGGCTACCCATTGGAAGTAGTTAGTGCTGTCAAGAATGACTTGGCATGGACTTTCCATTTTTAAAAAAAAACTGAAGCTGAAGATGCTAAAATTAAGTGTTCCAATGGATAGATCTCGAAAAAATAGGCGGTTTTAAAAAAAACGGCTCTGAAAAAGGCTTCTGGATGAAGAAGTTATGGCTTTTTGAAAAAAATTGTTGACGTTGCCGGCAAAGTGCGCGAATGTGCGGGAATGAAAAAAAAATCCGCCCCCACAAAATGGAGACTTGAACACAAGACCTCTACTCTTTTAAAATAGCTTTGAACCAATTGATCTATACAAAAAATTTGAGAGAGAGAGAGAGAGAGAGGGGGCCTTGGTTTGCGTGCTTGCCTTGAGAAAGCTCTTTTTCCCTACAAAACACAAAACCCAACACGAATATGCAAAGAAAAACGAACCTTCCGGCTCAAAGTTAGCTTTAGCCAAAAAACTAGAAATTTTTAAAAAAAATCTCAAAGTTAGCTTTAGCCGAAAAACTAAATATTTTTCTCAATGTTTCTGATTTTCCGAGATCACACTAAGGTGCAGGGAAAAGAGCATACGTATGAGAAAAATCCTTCCTTTCTGTTTCTGATTTGCCCAGATCGCAAAGACTCACAGGGCAAAGAGCATACGCAGAAATGAAAGGTATAGATCCGGTTTTAAAAAAAAGGCTAAATAAACCGAAACCGAAATAAGCAGAGAGAAAATAACAGTAAACTGCAAAAAAAAATACTGTATACCTCCCGATCTGAAAAATGACGCAGCTAGGGCTACCGGAAACCTTTTCGCGTGAAACGAAAGGGGTTCCTCACTGGAACAGATGCTCCGAACGCAACAGAGCAGTCCTCTCGGCCCGAAAGCAGTCAGAAACAGCAGATCTAGGAAACGACAGCCGCATGCAGTTCTACCGGCTTCAGATTTGGATCACTAACGGACGCGGCCCTCAAATAGCTCTAATACCATGTAGGAATTTACAGGGTAAGTTCCTCAGAAAGAACACCAAAAGGACACCGCTCACAACCAGATCTCAAATCAATACACCAGTATTTTTGACGTGGTTAAAACCCTCAAAGTGCAAGGAGGGAAACAGTCCACGGCCTGTCCCAACGTGGGTACTACAGGCAATTTATTAATCAAAGAATGAAAATTTACATAAGCTTCTCTCATGCACGGATTACCTGAACAATGACCCTCCATGCGCTTTAAATAGAACTCATGGACCAATCGGGTGTCAAGCCACGGATCAAGTGTCGGTAATACCGAGGTGAGAGTGAACCGTCGGATCACTACATATCGTGTCCGTCGGATTGTAAGTTACAAAATGTACAACGGTAAAGAAAGACACTTTACCTAACTCTATACCTAACTCTATACTAGACCAAGTTGAACTTAACTATATCCTATGTGTCGGAATATCCTAACACTGATAACTTAGACAATCCCTCTTACGATGATCCTTACCACATATCCGACACTACAATAGTTCCCTACCACTGCCTCTAACATGTTTCTCTCCATGTCCCTTCTTAGTTGTATTGAATCTCTTGTAAGGAACGACATTTTCTTTCTCACTTGCATATTGAGGTATTCCTCTCTTCGGTGGCCATTTTTCTTTATTTTTATCATTTCTTTTCAAGTCATGGTTAGGCTCAAATTTGCACTTCGACTTCTCATAACAATGTTTCAACTTTTAGACGGCCTCCTCCAACAATCTAGACTCATCGAAATCAATACAGTCTCTTTATGCTACTGGTAGTCCACTGATGAATCTCTAAACCTTGGCCTTCTCCTTCTTGAGGTAAAGCACATATCTCAACAACTCCAAAACCCTGCTATTATACTCATCATCTGTCATAGAACCCATTCACAAGTCATAAAACTCCTTAGCTCTATCATCATAGTACCTTTCAAACAAGTACTTTTTCTTGAAGAGCCTTTCAAATGCATGCCAAGTAAAGTATTCCTCATGTATACCTTTGACATTCTTCACATATTCCCACCAAATATCCACTTTACCTTTGAGACTGAAAGTGGATATCTTTGCTTTCATGTTTTCTGAATAATCATGCAATCAAAAGAATTTCTTCATACCAAGAAAACATGCCTCTGCATCCTGCAATTTTTTCATCTCTCCATAAAAGGTAGGTGAATTTTATTTCTTAAACTCATCTGGTAAGTATCCCATATTACTCCTCCTATAAGGATGATAATGATGACGATCATGTTGCCTGTCAAAACCAAAATTAGAATAGTACTTGTGTCTATCACCTCTCCTCTCTAGAGTGTCCAACAACCTACCATATTTGATCGTGTCAGATCTATTTGACCTGTGTCAACTAGGAGACCTATTGCCATATGACCCATTAGTTATGTCCTTATGTCTATGGTTGAACCGAAGTGGTCCATGTTGCTGCAAATCTAACAAACTATGAAGTAGTATCACATTCACCTCTACTTGTTTCTCTTATGCCTGCATGATCATTGTCTGCTTTGAAAATCCTTATTTATTCCTTCAGGCTTCTCAATGTGTCTTCCAAGTTAGAAGAGTTCCCCACACCATGCTTCACATATGATGCATAGGGATATTCTATGTAGTATACCACCTTGCTAGCCATCTGATCTCTTTCTTGAAAGGCACACTATGTCAGCTAAACCAAATCACAATAAACCGATGTACCCTAGCATAATTCAAGGAGGATACCTTGCCTACAATATCATCAAATCAGTGTGATACATGTATAACATAAACATAATAACATATAGACATATATCGAATAAGTGTATCAAAACATAAACATCATTCTAGTTAGGATATATTCATCAATGCAAGGCCATATCAACAATGAATTTTATGACATCATGCATGACAACAACCATTACTGCATTGTACACATTTCCACATGCAACTAACATGCATAAGCAATTCCTAATCAACTACACATATGCATGAACACATGTAGTTGAGCATAAGCAATCAATTCTTGTGACCAAACTACAAGACTGATACATGTAATCAAATAACCAAGAATGCAACCTAACATACAAGGTTGTAATCAAGCTACATATAATCATATAACCAGTCATATACTCTTGACAATGCATTCCACAAAATCAACTCAAGTTCCTCATGACAACCTTACTACAATCATGATCAGCATGATGCGATGCAACAAGCGCATGGAATTCACGTGTAAGAGACACACATGAAACTGACATGCATGCATGACCAAGAACCTTCACCCAAGGAGAGTGAAACCACGCTTTGATACCAATCTATAACACCCCTTCCTCCTAGGTCCACCCAAGCAACCGACTAGCCGAGGTAAGGGATTCAACTTCCTTAGGGACCTTAAGGAAATGGAATTGAGGAAACGTATCAAACAAACCCATCCACATCATCAAAAACACCCTCAAGATACATGTCAGCCACTGAGACATCTTGTCCCTGAGTCCCACTGATGATCTAAGCCTTTTAACTCGTGGTTCCTCTCATGCTATGGGAAATACAATGTCCAAAAGCCAAAGTCGCTCTCACGGGCGTATGTTCCAACGTCCCTGGCCTCTTTTCAAGAGACCTGTGCCAACATCCCCAGGATTTGAGCCACCTTTCTAACTCAGAATCTTTTACTTTTCCTAGTGTTACATAAAATTGACTCGGGTTTGAGTCAAGGTTGACCTGGTTAAATAGTATTGGTTTTGAGCACATGGTATAGTGTACCCATGGTATTATGGTCTGTGGTATTGCATGTAATGGAGCCTATAAAAGGTTGGGAATACTTCATTGTAAGAGAGGCCTGGAGGTGAGTGGTGAAGGCTTACTTGGCCAAATTGGCGAGGGTTTTGATCAATGTTAATGAGATCTCATTGGGTTTCCTGGATAAATATTATGTGTACAATATTTATGTATATTCTTGTTGGTGATTTCATTATTCCTCTTTGTAAATCTCTGTAAATCTCAATAATAATTTATCTCTCTACCGTAAATTTCTTAACAACTGGTATCAGAGCTAGGTTGGCTTCAGAAGGACGTTTTTTGTTGCCAAAGGTTTGTATTGTCCTAGTAGATAGAGAGATAATTAATTTTTTCTTGCAAATATGGATGAAAAGCCATAGATTATGAAGCAAAGATGCACACTATTAGGTCATGAGAGATTCACTGGATGAGGAGGATATGTGCACGTGGATTAATTAATTGATGAACCATGTACCTAAAAAGAATGCCTAGATAATTGGCGGTTACAACAGCTAGTGACCCATGTAATTAGGTAGATGGGTTGTTTTTATATGGACATTGATTTCATATGTACAAAGACAACAACAAGGGTAAACAAAAACAAAAAAAATTATTATAATGGAGTGAAATTTTTAATGTGCATGTAAATGGGCATATTGCTGTAAGACCTAGTAAGGCATGCGTACCCCTGGGTAATTACCGATAAATTTTGGGTTAGACCTAAGTAGTTGGGGGATGTCAGTTTAGCAAATCCCCGATAAAATTTTTGAAGGGGATAAGGGCTAGAGTGAGTGGGATTGTCTCACTTAGCAGGTTTTGGCTATATTTAGTCAAGGAACCCCAAGTCAAGTTTAACGGGGGAATTGTTAGGTAAAATTGATTAAGGATTTGAGAAAGGTTGACCTGGTTAAATAGTAATGGTTTTGGGCACATGGTATAGTGTACCCATGGTATTATGGTCCATGGTATTGCATGTAATGGAGCCTATAAAATGCTGGGGATACTTCATTGTAAGAGAGGACTGGAGGTGACTGGTGAAGGCTCACTCGGCTAGATTGTCCAGGATTTTGGCCAATGCTAATGAGATCTCATTGGGTTTGTATTTTCCCCAAATTTGGGGTTTTCCTGGATAAATACTATGAGTATAATATTTAAGTGTATTTTTGTTGGTTATTTTATTATTCCTCTCTATAAATCTCGGTAAATTTCAGTAATGATTTATCTCTCTGCCGTAAATTTGTTAACACCTAGAACTTGTTATAACCTTTAGAATCCATCAACAACATGATGAAAATATAAACAAATCAAAAATCAACCTCAGGACTCGGCTTGAGCATCCCCAACTGGGATTGACATTATATCAAACACTTGGCCTTAATGCAACCTATAGGTATAGGATACAAGACAGAGCATAAATGAATGAAAGAACTTATGAAACATAACCAGAAGGATCACCACCTTCTCCATTGAATTTTTATAACATCAATTAGGTCTTGCATCTATCCATTTAACAATTACAAGTAAATACATGAAATAATCATGACATGAACCACTCATATAACCATTCTTATAACCAACATAAAACCATATAAATATAAGAGATATGACAACCATTAAATCCAGATATAAACCAGTGCAAAAGTAAGAGAACTTAGCTTTCATTAATCATAGGCAAATCCGGTCAAGTGTGGAACTTCCACGTACCACCTGGCCATAGACATGGTTGAACCAAATCTATCTTTCAGCCAGTCACCCCTATGCCATATTCCAAGCATGAATGTAGGATCTCATATAACAACCAATCCATGAACAAAAAAGGGAATCCATAGGTTAAACAACCTCCATCCTCACCAAACCGTGATCACACCAAAAATGGTGCTCCGATCAGAACCATACCAAACTTGGAATGCCATTCGAAATCCATCACTATCCTTGAGGAATTTTCCATCTCCTTGTCTCTCAAGATTTACCGAAATCTAATCCCAGATTACTAGGCCCTAAACCAAGACCGGTCTCTCAGGCTTTAACGCAATCCAAACTCGGATCACTATGCCCTAAACTCAGACTCCTCCCTCAGGCTTTACCATGTATCCTGATAGTACTGGTCAAGGGATTCCTAGGCCTTTGGAATGAAACTTGAGACCACCTCCCCCCCAGATTCTGAAATCCATCTAGTAAACCAAATCTAAAAATCAAGATAAACAACCCAACATATCATGGTATCTGGAAAAAGGCAAGGCTAGGCTAAAAACCAGTGTTATAACCCAACAAAATCATTCCATTGATAGCAAGAGAACCATACACCAACATGCAAATCCATGCATGTCCAAACCAGCGAAGAAATGACACATGAAAAAGGTTATCTGTAAGTATTCCTACTGATATTGCTTGATCCTGCTTTCATTTCCTTAATCCTTGCTTTCCTTGCTTTCCATTTTTTTTGCTTTTCCTTCCTTGCTCCAAAGCTAGAGTGCTCCAAGAAAACTCTAACCAAGACTGAGTGAGAGAGAGAGAGAATAATGAGAGAGCTCCAAACTTGAACCGATAAAAGGTTACCAACTAATCCTCATAAGCCTTTTTATTAATGAGGCCTCTATTTTCTTCATTTTCCATTATTTGCCTTCAATTTTCTCCTCACATGCAACCTATGACCTTTCACCTTACTTTTCTCCTAATTTCCTTATTTTCATAAATAAATGTCCCAAAAATGCCTTTTTTTCCTTTTAATGCCTTAGCCTTTGCCAATTTTCCTCAGCAAAACACACATATAGCGATGCCCACTAGGATATCTTTGCCCAACATTCAGCTTGGAATAAAGGTCCCTTAACCGTGGTCTTATTTTTCCTTCATTAACTTTTATTACATGGATTCTTTTCTCCAGGGTTGTTATAAGTAAAAACGTTTATGATTTTATTTTAACCAAAAACATATGGATGGTTTGATATGGGCTTGTGTTGGCTTGAGGGGGCCTAACCCAGGTTCAGCGTTAATTAGCCAAAAAAATCCCTATACTACTGGCCCTTTTGGCATCAGCCCACGGAGCGTAGACTGAAGTCTCACCCGAAGCAATATGGGGGGGGCTGGAACGAAGTTTCTGCACCCTTGAGATGGTTGTGATGTCAGTTTATTCCAACTATACTTTCCTTCGTGCAGGTTTCTTCGCGCTCTGTTCTACCCTTTTATACCTTCACAAAATGTTGTAATTGGCTTCCGCGTAGCCCTAACCAGGGGCTGAGATGCTTTCACACCGCTAGGGCAATGAACTGTGATATTTCTCCAAACTACGCTAAGTATCTTGATTAGCTTATTAACAGATCTTAGTTAGCTTTGTATAAACATATGTTCTTACTTGTGCTCACTTAACCAATACAGTTATACACATTCGCGTATCATATAAGAATTAGAAGTGAAATTCATATCCAATATAACAGATGCATAAACAGGAAATAAAGATGCAGAAATGATAGAAACTTCTCTTTGTTAATATTTCCATATGATTACAGACTCGACTCGCCTTGCGCACTCAGCTACAGGGGTCTGCGCACTTAGTTGCAGACTACTAGGCCTCTGCGCACTCAGCTGCAGAGTCTCTACCTATGCTACGACCCAAAACTTAGACTTACACTTCAGAGCTATCTTGCATACATCAGCATTACTTCGACATTGTGTATTATCCTTAGATCCCTTAACTACTTAGAACTTCAATATATTTATACAATCCCATGGTCCGCAAACCAGTAGATATTCTATAGCTGACATTACATTATCAAAATAAGGGCAGAAAACCCTATGACTCTTTAACAACTACGCGCTCCGCGCCCACAGAATGCGGAGTCTTTACATTGGAATTACAAAATTGGACCAAAATCTGGGCTCTAAGCCCAAAAATTGCCATTGGGGGATCCCACACCAAACAACTTGTTTGTGTAGTGTGGTCAACTAGTGTTCCATATAAACTCTCCTGGATGCTCGACAAAGCCTTTGACTGGAGGTTGATTTGGTTATAATTTCTTGCATTTTAATTAAATGGACATGCTATGGCCTTCATTTTTTCTAAGATCTCCATAGTCCCTTCTTCTCTAGAGTACGAGAGGGTGTATACACATATATATTACAGGCATTAATTAACCAAAAAATTTGAGGTAAAACAATAAAAATTAAAAGAATTAAAATAAAATCCCATATTTTGATATAACATTATCAAATAAAGAGTGACCTATAAAAGAAGAAGAAATTTCTTAATAGAAAATCGACAATATGAGAACCTCGAGTTACAGAAGCACTTCCTACAAGAGGGAACACTGCAACGAACAATACGGTTGGGATTATGAACAATACATACAGTATGTTAGTCATGGACATGTATATATGACAGACATTACTAATCCAAAAAAATGAAGTAAAACAATAATAATTAAAAAATTGAAAATAAAAACCTAGATTTTGATATAACATTATCAAATAAAGAATGACCCATAAAAGAAGAAGAAATTTCTTTCCAGAAAATTTATAATACGAGAACCAGTAGCATTTCCTTTGGAGTTACAGAAGCACTTCCTACATGAAGGAACACTGGAGTGAACAATACAGGTAGGATTATGAACAATAAAGGTAGTACATTGGTCATGGATCCCTGGTCAAATTTCCATTTCACATATTCTTTTTCTGAAATCTCGACTCCCCTATTCTCTAAAGTATGAGAGAGTGTATACACGTATATATATGATAGGAGTTAATAAACCAAAAAAATGAAGTAAAACAATAATAATTAAAATAATGAAAATAAAATCCTAGATTTCGATATAACATTATGAAATAAAGAGTGATGCATAAAAGAAGAAGAAATTACTTACCGAAAATTTGGAAATATGAGAACCGGGAGTATTGCCTCTGTAGTTGTAGAAGCACTTCCTACATGACGGAACACTGCAATGAACAATACAGGTAGGACTACCAATAATACAGGAAGCATGTTGGTCATGGATCTGAATGAGGGAAAGGTCATGCAATTACTTGCAATATGTTTATGGGTTGTAATAAAGATGAATAAGGTGAATGGTTGCACAAATCAAGATACAATTGACGGTTAAAGCAATGGGATCTAATGGTGGAAAAACATTCAATCGTCTAACATTGGGTCTGACAATGCACAAGAATACATAGTGGAAGTTGGAGGAGTTCTTCCAAAAAGAACGCCTTAAAGCATAATTATATTACCATTGATATATAAAACTCTCCATACTATAGAAATTATATATATATTTTTTTCCTTAATATTAAATTTTTTTTTTATTATTATTATTATTACCAAATATACAAATATTACTAAATTATTATAAAACACGTTAAAATTAAAATAATAGCTTCCTCAAAAGTCATGTAAACACCATACAATAAATATAATAGCAAACACCATACAATAAATATAATAGCTAATTTCAACACTGAAACAAACTTACTAATTCATTATAAAAACATATTAAATTTACACAAGTGATGACTGTATTACAATTCTTCATAAAAATACACAATAAATAAGATCTATTTCCAAATCTCTCAATAAAATCTTACCAAATCATTATAAATCATATACTAAAAGTATTCAAAATAATATCTCAGTGTAACAACAAAAAAAACTAATAAATTATTCATATTTATAGGTAAAAAATGCATTAAAATTATAAATATTTTTAAATTGTCTTTTCTAAATAGAAGTTGCTCAAAATATATAATATTTAAAAATATGATATTATTATATGCTTACTTCTCCTATGGGGAACTTTTATTTTCAATCTTATTGGTTTGTAGATTTCTGTGGAGTGTTTTCTGAGAGATTGAATTCGGATATTCCACAGTGTTCATCATTCTTATTTGTCGACGTTTCGAGCCTAGACCAAGACTCATCATCAGGACTGATATACAGAGAAGAGAAAAGCCAGTGATAAATATGGTGAAGGAGGGTTGTTGAGTTGATAAGCCGACCTTTTAAAATTTTTGTCCTATTTTTATTTTTATTTATAATTATTAATTAATTTATATATATGTTTTACAATTCTTTTTTATTTAATTTTCATATTTGTATTAATTTTATTTTTATTTTTATAATTGTATTAATTTTATTTATTTAATATATACGTAATTAAATAATTATTATTGTTATTGATTTTCTTTTCTAATGTCAATAATGTTTAATTTTATAAATATTTATTTATTTATAAATTTATTTTATTTTATTTTGTTTTATATATTTTTTTATGTGAGATTAGTTTTATATTGTAATATATTTAATCAGTATAATTAATTTTAAAAGCCACATATATATATATATATTTGCTTATTTTATTTTATTTTTATTTATATAATTAATATGAATTATATATCTATATATATATATTAATATTGGTTTTCTTTAATTTTATAATTTAATTAATTCTATTTATTATTTAATATATTTAATTATTATATTCAATTTTAAAAGTTATATATATATATATATATATATGTTTAATTTATTTTAATTAATTTTATAATTGTGTTAATCTTATTTAATTCTTATTTTTATTAATTAGTTAATTAATTAATTAATTAATTTTAATTTTATTTATTTTATTAGTTTTTTTATTTCAATTATTACTTTAAATTAATAATTGAAATATATTTAATCAGTATAATTAATTTTAAAAGCTACATATATATATATATATATTTATATTTGTTTATTTTATTTTATTTTTATCTATATATTTAATATAAGTTATATATCAATATATATATATATATATATATATATATATATATATAGATATATATAGATATATATATATTAATATTTGTTTTCTTTAATTTATAATTTAATTAATTTAATTATATTTTTATTTAATATATTTAATTACTATATTCAATTTAAAAGCTATATATACACCAAATGTTATGAAACCAGCTCAAAAAAAGATAGAAAAGATAGATCAATGCCTTAGAATTCAGCCTCTTCGAGGGGCAACCTCCTTTACATTACATAAATGAACAATTCTTGGATGATACAAATGAAAAGACCTCCTTTCTATATATAGGAGTCTAAGGGGTTATAACATAATCAGAGCCGCCATAACAATAATAATGTAAGGGCATAATAATAACAATAGTGGGCTTCTATGGGGCACAATAGTAACAATATGGGCACTACATGGGTACATCAATATAATAAGTGGGTTATACTAATAATAATAAGGGGTTACACTAGTAGTATAGGGGCCTAACATGCCCCTCTCCTTCAAAAAGCGTTGTCCTCAACGCTTGAGTAGTTCTTGATGCTTCTGTATAAAATTATTGTCCTCCCATGTGGAATATTCAGCGGGTAAGTTCTTCCACTTGATGAGATACTCTGAAATTGATCGATTTCGTAGCTATCGGGTTCTTGTTCCTGTGACTGCTCCAGGTTCCAATATGATTTTTCCTTCATCTTCAATTTCTGGCAATATTGCTTGAATTGGGATCTTTTGCAACTTTTGAATAAGTGGCCATACTTCTTCGTCCTTCTTCCATTCATCCCTTGCTTCGTTTATCCAATCTGGTTGGATAATATAAATAGCACAAAACAATGCTTCCACATCCTCATCCTTGAAGATTCTTCCCATTCGGTAAGGTCGCCATTTTTTAAGTGCATGTAGTATTGCCAACATTTCCTTCTCATAAATAGCTTGCTTGAGATGTAGCAGTAAAAATACCCAATCACCTACATCAAAACATTTTTCACTACGATGTTGATCTACCTGTTGTTTTGTTTGATTTTGCACCGAAGTGGCGTTATCCTTTAAAAGTTGGAGAACTTGTTGTTGATGCTCGATGTGATCTTTCTCTGCTTGAACCTTTTTCTTCTTGATATGTCCTTCTATCTTTTGAGGAGTGGTAATTTCTTCCAGTCCTTTACAAGATATGGTTGGATTCATTTCTTGATGCTTGATGTGATCTTTCACTTCTTGAACATTTTTCTTCTTGATGTGTCCTTCTATCTTGATAGTTTGAGGAGTGGTAATTTCGTCCATTGAATTACAAGATATGGTTGGATTCATTTCTTCTTTCTCGATGTGATCTTTCACTTCTTGCACCTTTTTCTTCTTGATATGTCCTTCTATCTTGAGAGTTTGAGGAGTGGTAATTCTTGCCAATGCTTTACAAGATATGGTTTGATTCATTTCTTCTTTCTCTGGGGTGGGGTCCTGGCGTATATCTTCTTCTTTTGTTGTTTCTTGATCCTTTTCTTCCTCCTCTTCATATTCTATGTAAAATAATTTCTTCTCAGCACACTTATGACCTTTAGTGCATTTGCTATCACAATTGTAACGAAGCCCTTTTCTCTTTTTTCTTCCAATTGTTGTGGTGTAACCCTTGTAGGTTGTGGAAGGCTAGGAGAAACAACACTTCCATATTTATAGTTGTGAGGGGTACACTTCCTGGTTTCCATAATTTTGTTTTCCACTATGTCACAAAGCCCTTTCACTCTTTCCAATTGTTGTGGTGTTGCTCTAAAGAAGGTGTTGCTCTTTGTATCCTCATAATGTGCTAGCATTTCCTCCGTGAAAATTGACCACGTAACAAGTTGTTTACGAGAACAAAGCCCTTTGTACCATAAAAATTGATCTGGTTCTAAATATGAAGATGCAATACATACCTTTTGCAACAGTTGTACACCATGTATATCAAAATATTGCTCCATCTGAAGTATCCAATTTACCGGATCCTTGCCATCAAACTTCCTCATCTTGCTTTATCTTGATTTTAGGAGCTCTACCTTGAAACGACTGTAACTCTGTACTTTCGGATCTTTAAGTTCTGAAATTGTTACTTGTAGTAGCCCTCTGTGTCCTCTTTCCAATGCCACCAGTCTGATCCAAATTGGATTCTCCAAGAAAGAGTTATGCACAATCTCCCAGGATGACCTGATTATAGACTAGTTCAGTAGAGTGAACTTGTACGACGTTCCACGAGTCACTGTTTCAACCTTTGAATCTGAAACACACACAAAAGAAGCTACAGTCCGTCCTCTTTCTGTACCTTTTTACGAAATTTCAATCTGATACTCAGAGAGAGAGTTATGACGATTTTCCCCAGGTCACCTGTTTTGAATGTAATTCAGGAGTCTGCAAAAAGGCCAACTTCCTCAGATCATATCTCTGACAATATCATGCGAAAAGATCTGAAATTCAGACCCGAGGTTCAGCGCCAATTTTTATCAAATGGGTTTTTTTTGCGACTTCTGACAAGTCACAGAAAAAAAGTTATAGCGAAAATGCCACGATGACCTGTTTGGAGCAGCGAAACCCTAGAATCCAAAGCTCTAATACCAAATGTTATGAAACCAGCTCAAAGAAGAAAATTAATATAGCAAAGATTAGAAAGAACTCTCATGAGCTCCATAGTGAAACCGGCCGTTGGACAGTTCCTAAAACGCCATGGATAGAAAGGATCTGCCATATTTGTGAGAGTAGGAGCATCGAGGATGAAAACCACTTCCTCTTAGAGTGCCCTGCATACAACCACATTAGATCTCAATTTCACAACCTTTGTTACAATACTGACCTTCCTAGCCTTTTACAATGCCAAAATTATAGTGAACTCGGGAGGCTTCTCTCCAAGCTTTTTGAGCATAGGAATAAAATCTTAAATCAAAATAAATAATTTGTCTTTTTAGGTCCGATAGATCATTATTTGGTCTCAGTGGACGTTAACCATCATCATCATCATCATCATATGTTTTATTTATTTTAATTAATTTTATAATTGTGCTAATATTATTTAATTCTTATTTTTATTAATTAGTTAATTAATTTATTTTATTTTTATTTCAATTATTTAATTTAAATTAATAAATAAAATTAATTAGTTAATTAATTAATTAATTTATTTTATTTTTATTTATTTTTTTATTTATTATTTCAACTATTAGTTTAAAATTAAACATGTGAGAGTAGATTTATATTGTTATATTTAATTATAACTAACCTTAAAAGCTATAATTTTTCTTAAGAGCTTGAAGCTGAAGGATTAGGTTTGATTTTCAAAATTGGAGGGGATAACTTATTCAATGGGGGTAAGCAGAGGGTTCCAATTTTTACTAATTTCCAAGCCTCCATCTCTATTAAGGTTACGAGGGTGTTTAATGATTTCAATAGCCTCACGAACTTTCCGCTTGAAATGGTGTTTTTCATTCGCAATGACCTTAGTGTCTTCGAGGCATATATGATGGTTAGTTTTACCTACATGCTCAGCTAAAGCTGAAGAGCGCATTCTTTCTTTACGGATATCTGCACTATGTTCCTTAAGCCTAATCCTCACTGACCTGTCGGTTTCCCCTATATATTGTTCACCACAAGAGCAGCTAATGATATAAACACCTTTTTGTTGTAGCTGTTCTTGGCTGTCTTTTACTGATTTCATTCTTTGTTTAATAGTAGACAAAGGTTTGAATGAGGTTTTGACATCTTTCTTTCTGAGAATTTTGGCTAGCTTGTCAGTGACTCCTTGAATGTATGGGAGGTAGGCATTAGAAGTCATGGGGTTTATTGATTTGCTTGTATTGTTACCTGACTTGGCCTTTTGAATGGCTTTGAAGATGCTCTTATTATTGTACCCTAAGTTGGCAAAAGTTCTTTTTAAGTATGTAATCTCTTCCTCGGCGTGGTTTTCGTCAGAGATTCTACAAGCTCTAGTGAAGAGGGTCTGCAGCACCCCCATCTTTTGGGCTGGGTGGTGATGTGAATCAGCATGGAGGTAGTTATCGGTATGCGCCTTTTTTCTGAATACTTTATGACCTATGGAGCCATCCTTGTTCCTTATGAGGAGAATGTCCAGGAATGGTATGCAATTATTCTCCTCCATCTCCATAGTGAACTTGATGTCATTAGATATGCTATTGAGATGGTTCAAAAAGTTTTTGAGTTCATTATCACCATGAGGCCAATTGACACTGGTGTCATCCACAAACCTGACCCAGAACTTAGGTTTTAATGGGTATGAATCAAGAGCATTCTTCTCAAATTTTTCCATGAAGAGGTTAGCTACGATAGGTGAAAGAGGAGATCCCATAGCAACACCCGACGTTTGTTCAAATATCTCACCCTGGAAGGTGAAGAAGGTGGAGCGAAGACAGACTTCAGCTAACTTAGCAGTTTGGGGGTCTGCCACTTCTTTAACCACTTGTATAGCTTCATCTAGGGGGATCTTGGTGAAGAGCTGGACTACGTCAAAACTGACCATCTTATCTTCTGGGTCCAATTTTGTATTTTTAATGAAATTTACAAATTGATTGGAATCTTTAATGTACGAGCTGGTTTTGCCAACAAGCGGCGCTAAAATGCTTGCGACATATTTTGCTAATTCATAAGTGGGAGATCCTATAGTGTTGACTATAGGTCTTAAGGGAACCTCTTTTTTATGTACTTTAGGGGCACCATAAATACGGGGCGTGATTTCACAATCTGGGGTGAGGCGTTTTTTTATTTTATCGTCTAGATTGGTTTCTTTAATGGCTTTCTTTACTAATCTTGTAATTTTGGAGATAGGGTTTTTCTCTAACTTTCTGTAGCTCCCACTATTATATAAGTGGTCTTTCATCTTGTTTACATAATCCTCATAATTCATAATAACCGTGGCGCCACCCTTGTCGGCTTTAAGAATGACAATGTCATTATTATTTCTTAGACTTCTTATGGCCTTGAGTTGTTCAGGATTTAGGTTTCTTTTAGGTGGTTTAGCTTTCCTTAAGATGACGGCACACTCCTGCCTAATGAGTTCTTTGTCTTTATCACTGAGAGTCTTGATCCCATCCTCTAAGCTGCAAATAATTTCTTCAATAGGGATTCTGTTAGGGGTTAAGGCGAAATTAAGACCTTTTTCCAAGACCTCAGCTTCTTCTTTCTTTAGTTCATAAGTTGAGATATTAACTACTTTTTTGTTAATCGTTTTAGCATCTATGCTTTCAACTATGGTGCTGGTTTTTATTTCATGGTTTACTGAGGGGCTATTCTTATCGATATGGCCAGTCTTCTTTGCAGTATTACTACTGCTTTTATTGTTATTACTCTTCGTACTTTTATAACCCACATTATTAAGTACCGGATTATTCTTTAGCTCTGCGCTGTTAAAATCTAGATTATTATGAAATATTAAGTCATTAGATGCGTACCTGGGATCTGCTGCGTTCAATGAGCTGGCTGCCTCAGTTGCTGCGTCGGTTGCTGTGTCTTCAGGTTTAGGGATGCTCTCTGCTGCGTTCAATGAGCTGGCTACCTCAGATGCTGTGTCATTGGATGCGTACCTGGGATCTGCTGCGTTCAAAGAGCTGGCTGCCTTAGTTGCTGCGTCGGTTGCTGTGTCTTCAGGATTAGGGATGCTCTCTGCTGCGTTCAATGAGCTAGTTGCTGCGTCTTCAGGTTCATGGATCTGCAGTTTAGATCTGTCTTCATTCGCCATTTCAATAGAAGTTCTAAGTTGCTGACCGTAATTTTCCATGATCCATCGTTGCTGTAATTTATGGAGTTTTTTCATGTGTCTCGACTCAGCTACCTGTCTTTCTTTGCTGGCCTTTAGAGCTGCGGAGGCATCTATGATTTTCCAGAGGTCTGCTTTGATTGCTGTTGCTAGTTTTAGGTGGGTGTTGAAGGCTGCTGTGGATAATTTCCACAAAGAGATTCTGGTTCTGCGAATTTCTATGCGAACTAGGGATTTACTGAGTCGCTCAAATATTTTGTGGTTTCTCTGGTTGTGTAACCTGTGTTTTATGCAGGCAAATGTAGGGGTAAGATTAGAATCGCGACATTGCTTGAGGAAATATAGATCTGCTTCCTTTCTCTGTATTTTAACCCTTGTTTTTTCGAGATCACGTATCTCTTTCCATGTGTCCCCTCCGTACAGGGTAACGATATTGGTTTGTAGATTTCTGTGGAGTGGTTTCTGAGAGATTGAATTCGGATATTCCACAGTGTTCATCATTCTTATTTGTCGACGTTTCGAGCCTAGACCAAGACTCATCATCAGGACTGATACACAGAGAAGAGAAAAGCCATTGATAAATATGGTGAAGGAGGGCTGTTGAGTTGATAAGCGGACCTTTTAAAAATTTTGTCCTATTTTTATTTTTATTTATAATTATTAATTAATTTATATATATGTTTTACCATTCTTTTTATTTAATTTTCATATTTGTATTAATTTTATTTTTATTTTTATAATTGTATTAATTTTATTTATTTAATATATACTTAATTAAATAATTATTATTGTTATTGATTTTCTTTTCTTAATGTCAATAATGTTTAATTTTATAAATATTTATTTATTTATAAATTTATTTTATTCTATTTTATTTTATATATGTTTTATGTGAGATTAGTTTTATATTGTAATATATTTAATCAATATAATTAATTTTAAAAGCCATATATATATATGTTTATTTTTATTTATATAATTAATATAAGTTATATATCTATATATATATATTAATATTGGTTTTCTTTAATTTTATAATTTAATTAATTCTATTTATTATTTAATATATTTAATTACTATATTCAATTTTAAAAGTTATATATATATGTTTAACTTATTTTAATTAATTTTATAATTGTGCTAATCTTATTTAATTCTTATTTTTATTAATTAATTAATTAATTAATTTTATTTGTTTTTTTATTTCAATTATTACTTTAAATTAATAATTGAAATATATTTAATCAGTATAATTAATTTTAAAAGCTACATATATATATGTTTATTTTATTTTATTTTTATCTATATATTTAATATAAGTTATATATATATATATATATATATAATATATATATATATATATATATATATATATATTTGTTTTCTTTAATTTTATAATTTAATTAATTTAATTATATTTTTATTTAATATATTTAATTACTATATTTAATTTAAAAGCTATATATATGTTTTATTTATTTTAATTAATTTTATTTTTATTATTTTTTATTTATTTTTATTTCAATTATTTAATTTAAATTAATAAATAAAATTAATTAGTTAATTAATTAATTATTTAATTTTATTTTTATTTATTATTTCAACTATTAGTTTAAAATTAAACATGAGAGTAGATTTATATTGGTATATTTAATTATAACTAGAAGCTTAAAAGCTATAATTTTTCTTAAGAGCTTAAAGCTGAAGGATTAGGTTTGATTTTCAAAATTGGAGGGGATAACTTATTCAATGGGGGTAAGCAGAGGGTTCCAATTTTTACTAATTTCCAAGCCTCCATCTCTATTAAGGTTACGAGGGTGTCTAATGATTTCAATAGCCTCACAAACTTTCCGCTTGAAATGGTGTTTTTCATTCGCAATGACCTTAGTGTCTTCATGGCACATATGATGGTTAGTTTTACCTACATGCTCAGCTAAAGCTGAAGAGCACATTCTTTCTTTACGGATATCTGCACTATGCTCCTTAAGCCTAATCCTCACTGACCTGCCGGTTTCCCCTATATATTGTTCACCACAAGAGCAGCTAATGATATAAACACCTTTTTGTTGTAGCTGCTCTTGGCTGTCTTTTACTGATTTCATTCTTTGTTTAATAGTAGACAGAGGTTTGAATGAGGTTTTGACATCTTTCTTTCTGAGAATTTTGGCTAGCTTGTGAGTGTTTGCTACATAAAATAAAATAAACAAATATATATATATATATATATATATATATATATATATATATATATATATATATATATATATCTTTTAAAATTAATTATACTGATTAAATATATTACAATATAAAACTAATCTCGCATAAAAAATATATAAAATAAAATAAAATAAATTTATAAATAAATAAATATTTATAAAATTAAACATTATTGACATTAAGAAAAGAAAATCAATAACAATAATAATTATTTAATTAAGTATATATTAAATAAATAAAATTAATAAAATTAATACAATTATAAAAATAAAAATAAAATTAATACAAATATGAAAATTAAATAAAAAAGAATTGTAAAACATATATATAAATTAATTAATAATTATAAATAAAAATAAAAATAGGACAAAATTTTTAAAAGGTCTGCTTATCAACTCAACAACCCTCCTTCACCATATTTATCACTGGCTTTTCTCTTCTCTGTATATCAGTCCTGATGATGAGTCTTGGTCTAGGCTCGAAACGTCGACAAATAAGAATGATGAACACTCTGGAATATCCGAATTCAATCTTCAATCTTGTTTGGATCTAAATCATAGTAAATATAGTCATCCTCCAAAAACACGGCTTGGACAGAGTCTACACAAATTTGTTGATATTAGTTTGAGGAGCATTTAAGATTCTACTAATCATGTATTAAGGGATTGTCATATAATTATGAATATCATTTGTTGATAGTCTACACAAATTTGTTGATATTAGTTTGAGGAGCATTTAAGATTCCACTAATCATTTATTAAGGGATTATCATATAATTATGAATATCATTTGTTGATATTAGTTTGAGGGGCATTTAAGATTTCACTAATCATTTATTAAGGGATTATCATATAATTATGAATATCATTTTTAATTAAGATGTCATTGTAGATCTATTTTAATTCCGGATCTATCAAGGTGTAATTTGATTAGTCTACACAAATTTGTTGATATTAGTTTGAGGAGCATTTAAGATTCCACTAATCATTTATTAATGGATTATCATATAATTATGAATATCATTTGTTGATATTAGTTTGAGGGGCATTTAAGATTCCACTAATCATTTATTAAGGGATTATCATATAATTATGAATATCATTTTTAATTAAGATCTATCAAGGTGTAATTTGATTGGTTCAAAGTCTTTAGATAACATAAATAATAATAATAATAATAATAATATCCATTCTGGAGTTAAGATGGATCTAGGTAATTTGATTAGCTCAAAGTCTTTAGATAACATAAATAATAATAATAATAATAATAATAATATCCATTCTGGAGTTAAGATGGATCTAGGTTGGTTGTGATTTGACTATTAAGTCTACGAAGGCATACATACTCTACCCCCCTCTAGTTTTGAACTTGTGACATCTTAGGAGGAAACACATACTCTTAACCATTAGGCCCACTCAAGTTGTATAACATGACATTACAACATCTCTTCCATACTGGGATGAAGATCTCTGGCCCTAAAATGTAATAAAATTAAATTAAAAAACATACATATTTACAAAATATTTTGATTATGAAATTATAGTTAGTCTTTTGGCATGTGGTATTGATAGCCATGGTATTGGCCCATGGTATGGTATCGTTAATAATATCCGTGGTAAAGTGGGGTGAGTATCCATGGTTAAAAATAAAAGAGGTTTATGCGCATGTGGTATTGATGGGCCATCATATTGTCCCATTGTATGGTATGGTTAATAATATCTATGGTAAAATGGGGGTGAATATACATGGTTAAATATCTTGTTATATTTTGAGTATTAAGTTTTTATGTCCCTATTGATGAAATTTAAATATGGTTATAAAATTATTATTTTAATTCATATGGTAAAATGAATCTTAATTTACACCTACTATTTAGGTGTAAATATATCTCAAAATTAATTATATATTTTTTTCTTTTAATTTTAATAAAAAAATTGTTATAAAATTAAATTCAAATAAAATATTTTGATTGTGAAATGGGAGATGGTTTATGGGCATATTGTATTGATGAGCCATGGTATTGGCCCATGGTATTGTAACAAAGCCTATTTACAAGTTAATAATATCTATGAAAAACATATCGTTATATTGTAAGTATTAATGCTTTGATGTGCTTATTAATTAAATTTAAATATGGTTCCATAATCATTACTATGTTTTATAAAGCAAAATGGATCTTAACTTATTGTTTCTACTTATAAGTTATATATTTTATTGTAACATATATATTATAATTTTCTTTTATCTAAAAAGTTATTCATAATTTTATTAATAAAAACCAAATTACAATGTAACAAATTGACTTTTATTATTTTTATTACTTTTAAGTTTTTAAATGTTTACCAATCCTTTTATGTATTAAAAATTGGACATATTACTATAAATTCAACATATTAAGTGGACATGTTGTTAATCAAGGTTGTCATTGATGTCAATATGGCATTGGCCGAGATGAACAATACTTGAGATCCCTGGTTCCAAATGATGATGTCATAACTCTTGTTTGATAAGAATGTCATCAATTAATATGTCAAGTCACTAAGGAAGAGGTCTTAAGAAGTGCAAGTGCCAAGTATTTAGAAGCCCTTGATGACATATGGAGGACTACATTTGATGATGTCATACTCTTGACTTGATGAATGACCACACTTGATAATGGCATTTGATGAGGTCTTGATAACATGGTTTGAGATCATTTGATGGTTGGAAGACTATTTTGGAGTTCTCCTAATGATGTTGCACTATGAGTGCACTAGTATATGATGACATTTTTGATGTGTCATGCTACATGGATGTTGCACTCCTACATAATAAATCTATGATCCTATGATGACATTCATAACAATGAAGAATCCAAAGAATGAAAAGCCACGTTGTCCCAAACATTCCTCATGTTGTCACAAATGTTTTATGCATAAACTTTAAGGACAATCACAAAGAAAAATCATTTTGGATGCCTTGGAGGAATCCTTTCAAAATGGATCCTAGACCATCTTAAAGAGGATTTTTTCCTCTTTCTAATGAACCTTCATTTTCCTTGAAACTCCCAATGGTTTGTGAGATATTGAATTTTTAAATTAAGGAAAGTATTCCTAATAGTGAGCCAACCTACACTCAATCATAAAAATATGTCTCACTTCAAATAGAAGTGTCCCTTTAGTTATAAACTAAATCACTATAAATATAAACCTAAATTCATTCATTCAAGCTCATATTTTTTGGTGGAGACAAGACAAGAGGTAGAGAAGCAGTCGCAACCTAGAAAAGCAAGGAAGACAACTTTGTGGAATTGTTCTTAGGTTAGATAGTCTCCCATAGGTTTAATATAGAAGTAGATAAGTTGTCGTAGTTTCCGTGGTCAAAGCTACTGTAGTTTCCGTGATCGAAGATGTTGTAGTTTCCGTGGTTGAAGCTGTTACAATTGCCGTAGTCGAAGTTGTCCTAGTTGCCATAGTCGAATCTGCCGTAGTTGTCGTGGTTGAAGGTACCGTGGTTAAAGTTCTCATAGTTTCCATGGTTGAAACTGCCGTAGTTTTCGTAGTTGTTGTGGTCGAAGTTGTCGTAGTTTTCGTGGTTGAAGTGTTGATTTATTAGGATTGGAAGAATAAAGTTTGTTAAAGTCTTCTCTTAGAACAAAATAAGGTGGAATGTAATATACCTAGGGGGGATATTATGGGGTATAGAGGGAGGTACCCAAGAGAATAATGCAATAATGTAATGGGCCATAGTTAATAAATAAAGTGGTTAATCCGCATCATGTAAGGGACCACAAGTAGTTAGCAAAAATGTGATAAGCGTGTTGACCCTCATTTTCTATTAAATTTTGCTTATTAAAATACACCTAATTTCCATCATTTTCAACCATAGACCATCCATATACACCTCATTTTTACCAATTTATGCATATTCAGGCATATAAATGATGTTTTTCGATTTTTAGATATTTTCGCAAAAAATGGATTTTTAGTGTATTTTTGGACAAAACTAAAAATTCCTGTAATGGCTCCATTGAAGTCATACTTGTAGGACACTTGGGCACGAGATGAGAATATATATGGAAATATTGGGAACCAAGGATGGATTTGTACCTATTGGTTCGGTCAAACCGAGCTAAAACATGCCTGGTCAACTCTGGTCAAACATGACTTGATGTTCAAAAAATCCCTAGGAAATAGGCCAAATTTAGTATTTCTTGGGATTTTCCAAATTTTGTGGAACTAAATGGATGGATTTGACCAGGATAGATAGGAATATTAGAGACATTTTAGTCAAGTTTGTTTATTATTTCTCTATTTAAGCCAAGACTATTGAAGGCTTATGCATGTAGAATTTGATGTAATCTAATTTTGAGACTCTTTGAAGACTGAAAGTTAATTGAAGAATCTGTGTCATTTTATTTTTTGTTCATGCTTGAGTGAAGTAACTGAGTTTTCTGTAGTTGAGATACCTTCAAGTGTGCAAGGCAAGGGTGGAGGGCCCCCACACCAAGCTAAGTGCACTTCTTGGTTAATTTAGCTAAATTTTTATAAACTAGTTTTTGCTTCAAATTTCTTTAGATGTATGAATATTTATTTTGATTACTGCATGAATATTCATTCAATTCTAATCTGCATATGAAGGGACAACCAAGAATTCAAGTTAAATTCTCCTTCTATTTGATTATGAGCTATAATTGAAATTCATTCTCATTTCCTTGTTGAATTATTTCTGAATTCTAGTTTCAATGAAATAGTAATAATGATGAAATAAGATTGTAAAGAAGGACAATCTGGACCTCGTTAGTTAGGATCCACTTCTCTCTACATTTTATGCATCGTAAACTATTGATAATCAGTTATTTTTTTCTCCTCATGAAAGTAATATTGTAGGAAAGGACAACTTGGATCACCTTAGTTAGGAGCCTCTTTCCTCATTTACTGTATATTGAATAAAAAACTATTAAGTTAGATTTTATATTTGTAATATGCACTTCCATCAATCTTTATATTTCATCTTCTAAAATTGAATGCAACTAAAATCCTTATATTTTGGACATGCTTCCAAGCTTACAAGCACGGATTGATAATTAAATACTTGTTTTATTTGCAAGGTAAATTGACCAAACATTTTGGCATCGTTGCCGGGGAAGCATACTTAGCTAAAGTTAAATAGGAAGATAAAAAAAATAAATAAATTAAGTTATGTTTCTTTATGCCTAGATATAGAGATGAAAATGGTATATACATTAAGAAAAACCCCCCAACAACTAAACCATTAGTAGAAGCAAGACTACCTCCATTAGAACTTACCACACCAATTGTTGGAAGACCAATTCCAGAACAATTGGAGGAAAAACAATGTTCAGGACAAAGTTTAACTCTTGTAGAAAGACAAACCTTGTTAGCTTATGAAGTGAAGAAAAAACAAGCACAAGAAGGAACATATTCCATAAGAAAACAAAAAGAGACAAGAAAACAAATTGATCAGCCCATTCTTGAACAAATAGATCAACCTATTTTTGCAAAACAAACAACAAGTTTAATCTCAAATTGATATTGAAATAGTCGAAACTACTGAAAAAGATATGACAGAATAAGGGCGAGGATCTACCATCCTCATTCTTGAACAAAGGCTTCAATATGAAAGACAACAGAAAGAATGGAAAAGACAAAGAGAAGAAGAGGCAAGGAGAGAAGTAGAAAGAAAAAGAGAAGAAGATGTTAGAAGAGAATATAATCATAAAAGAAGAGAATATGAAGAAAATGGTGAAGAAACTACTTTTGGATTTCCAATTATAGATACTTAAGCAATTCTGGGAGAAGAAGTAAAAATGAATAATATTCCTCTAGTTTTACCAAATTTTCATGGAATATCTTTTGAAGATCTTGATTCCTTCATGTTCGAATTTGACATCTTATGTAGAACTCATGGTTATATTGATGATACTCATAAACTTCGGCTTTTTCCTGCTACTCTTAAAGCAGCTACTTTGAATGGTTTATGGGATTACGAGAACACTCTATCACTTCTTGGGAAGACATGAAGAAAATGTTTATGAAGAAATGTCAAGCCTATTGCAGGCCTAGAGATTCAAAAGAAGATATTTTTCAAATGTCTCAAAAAGAAGATGACAGTTTGGAGAGTACTTGGAACAATTTTTGTATAACTTGCAAAAATCCAAACAACATTCTCTAAATCAAGATACCATTAGAACAATTCTTAAAGGAATAAAAGATGAATATCTTGATATTCTCAATGCAATGAGTAAAGGAGACATTTCATATATACCATTTGATGAAATAGATGAATTATGTCAAAAATACTCTAGAGGTATATCCAAAAAAGGAAAAAGAGAAATAACTTCTAGAGCTTCTAAATCAACAGTAGGAGGAGTAACAACAGTAGAAATATAGAGTCTGTTAGAAAACTTTAAAACAAATATTTTGAGTACCTTATGAACACAAGTTGATGTGTTAAAAGAAAATAAGAAACAAGAAGAAGAACAACAAACAATGTCAATCTTTTGTCCTAAGTGTAGGAAGAAGCATCTCTTATGACAATGTCCTTTGGATAATATTCAAGTATATGAACTTTGTACATAAAATCATTCAACAAACAATTGTCCAAATCTTAAAGAATTGCAAATGAATCCAATAGAAAAATTACATTGAATAGATTCTCTTTACTATATGGATCCAAGGAGACCTTGGCAACCAAGGATTCCTCAACAATTCTTTCAACAAACGCCCTAGAATTATCAGTATCCTCCTCAAAATTCATGGAATGCTCCAATGCCATGGAAAGTATGGCCTCCACAACAATACCAAAACCAACCTGCACAAGGTTGGTGAGGATATAGTTATGGAACTCATCCATCTTAGCCATCTCAACAAATGTATCCTCAACAATATCAATATCCTCAACAACCATTTCAATATCAACAATTCCAGCAAAATCCACAACCAATGTCATTTCCACAACAAAATCCTGCATTAACTCCATCACAGTAGCTTCAGCTGCCTTCTAACCAAACCCCACCTAGACCAATAAAATTACCAGCTCAACCTGTAGCAAATATGAGTAACAAAATGGAAATATAAGCTTATAATGTGGAAGAAGTAACATATTTTCCTACATATTTTATCCTATCTATCCAAGATGTCCACTTAAAGTCTGGGAAAGTATTACACAAAGATTCTCCATTGATCATAGAAGAAAAACTAAACAAGGAGAACAATCTAAAAAAGCTCATCTAGAAAATCAAATTCATAAAGAAAAAACTATTATGACTCAAACACCACCCTATCCAGAGAGGTTAGTAGAGCTAAAAAACAAAATTCCAATTTATCTTCTTGAATTCGATATTTTAGATGAATTAAAGAATTATTACGTCAAAATTCCTTTGCTGCAAGCTATAAAAGATATACCAATCTATGCAAAAACAATTAAGGAATTATGCATTAAGAAAACTGGTAAAAAGAAAAGAGATCCACCCACAATCCAAGTCATTGGCCAATTAGCTAGTCTCATTTCTGCAAAAACCACAATTGAAAAATATATTGATCCCTGGATACCTATCGTTACTATTTCGATTAATGATTTTTTAGTTCCAAATACTCTAATAGATTTGGGAGTAGCTATAAATGTCATGACAATAGAAACTATGAAATATTTGAAACTACCTAATATTCGACCTACTACTACAGTTTTAGAACTAGTAGACAAATCTAAAGTAATACCAGAGGGAATATTAGAAGACACATTGTTTCTTTGGATTCATGGAATATCTTATAGACTTTTTGATATTTCAACCAAAAACAAATTTAGGAGGTCATCCTTTAATTCTTGGCAGACCTTGATTAGCCACAGCAGATGCCTTCATTGGATGCAGATCAGGAAGTATGATCATAGCACATGGAGATGAAAGGAAACATATTACACTCTATCCTCTTGCACACTCTCCTTCTCTATTATCATGGCTTGACAATCAACAAGAAAACACTTAGCCTATTTTAAGAATTAGTCAAGCCTTCAATTTTAGAGAAGAGGAAGAATATGAGGGTTTAATAGATCTTTTTATCTCAAAACCTAATATTTCTGAACAATTAAGAATAACACAATATGAAGTTGCAAATAATCTTTTAAATCAATGATTTCAAGAAAATTGTACTATTCAATCATTGAAGAATTCATTTGAAATTATTTTTCATGTTAATTCCATTACCAAGTCTCAAATAAAAATCATTGAAATTGAATTTGGAAAGAGTTTAAATATTGGTAATAATCTAGAATCATCACAAGAAAAACAAGTAATTTCATTATTACAAAAATATTCAAAAGATTTTGCCTAGGATTATACATACATGCAAGGAATTCATCCAAAAACATTTATTCACCATATCTATATTGATGATCATATAACACTAGTAAGACAACCACAAAGAAGAATGAATCCTATGATGAAAGAAATAGTGAAAGAAGAACTACAAAAACTGTTACAAGTAGGATTCATCTATCCTATTTCAGATAATCAATGGGTTTCACCTCTAGTTGTGGTACCAAAGAAAAATGGAAAATGGAGAATATGTGTAGATTATAGGGAACTGAATAAAGCCACATTGAAAGACCACTTCCCCTACCATTCATTGACCAGGTACTAGATTCATTAGCTGGAAATAAATACTTTTCTTTTCTTGATGGGTTTAGTGGATACAATCAGATTAAGATAGCATTAGAGGACCAAGATAAAACAACATTTACTTGTCCATGGGGAACATATGCATACAATGTTTTTCCCTTTGGGTTATGTAATGCACCTGCTACTTTTCAAAGAGTAGTCCTTGCAATATTTTTTGATCTAATTCATGAATGTGTAGAAGTTTATATGGATGATTTCACTGTATACGAAAATACATTTGATGATTGTTTGAAGAATCTTGAAAAAGTTTTAAAGAGATGCATAGAGACAAACCTATCCCTCAACAATGAGAAATTTTTTATGATGTTAACTGAAGGGATAGTGTTGGGACACCACATTTCTTCTTCCAAAATCAAGGTGGACCCAACAAAAATAGAAGTCATTGTAAATTTAATGTCACCATCAACTCAGAAAGAAGTAAGGAGTTTCTTAGGATATGCAGGCTATTATAGAATATTCATCGAAAATTTTAGTAAAATAGCTGCCTTTATTTAAGTTACTCACAAAATATATTGGATTTCAACGGACTATTGATTGTAAAAATGAATTTCAAAAATTGAAGGATAATTTGTCAATAGCTCCCATTCTTCGTGGACTAAACTGGTCATTTCCATTCCATATCTCCACTGATGCATCTGAAACAGCAATAAGAGCATCACTTGGACAAAAAGAAGATCAATTTAATTATTTCATATACTTCATAAGTAAAAATTTAACACCGGAAAAATTAGATTACACAGTCATAGAAAAAGAAATGCTAGCTGTAGTGAATACAGTTAACAAATTTGGGCATTATATAATAGGCTATCAAGTACTTATTCATACATATCATTCAACCATTAGATATTTAATGAACAAAGAAATTACTTATGGCAGAATTACTAGATGGTTGTTATTAATGCAAGAATTTAATATTAGTTTTCTAGATCGACCAGGCAAAGATAATAAAGTGGCCGATTTTCTGTAAAGACTTCATTGACCTGGTGATCAAATCCCTATTTCAGACAATTTTCTAGATGAACATTTACTTTCTATTACTACTAAAACCCCATGGTTTGCAGAGATATCCAACTATTTATCATCTGGAACATTACCATCCCTTTTCACCAATAAATAGAAAAGAAAAATTATTAGAGAAAGTGCTAGATATAGTTGGGTCAATGGTGACATCTTCTATACTAGTTATGATCTGTTGATAAGAAAATGTGTTAGAAAAGACAAAATTTTCTATATTTTTGAAAGCATGCCATGACGAACCATGTGGTAGCCATTTTGAAAACAAGCAGACAACATACAAGGTACTCAAACTTGGCTACTATTGGAAAACCATCTTCTAGGACTCAAAGGCCTATGTTAAAAAATGTGATAGCTGCCAAAGAACAAGAAGACCTACAATATCAGATTAAATTCCATTAAAACCATAGGTACTGATAGAGCCATTTGAACAATGGGCTCTTGAATTTGTGGGACCAATTAACTCACCTTCAAAGGGAAAGAAGTACATTCTAGTGTGTACAAATTATGTTACCAAGTGGGCAGAAGCAAAGGCGATAGCAAGAGAAAAAGAAGACATAGTGGTTTCATTCCTTTTTGAGGAAATCTTTGTTAGATTTGGAGTCCCCAGACAAATTGTCACAGATCACGAAACACAGTTCAAATCCAAACTTGTCTGGGATCTTACAGAAAAGTATAAAATTAAACACAGAAAATCTACTTCGTATCATCCTCAAGCAAATGGACAAGTAGAGTCCACAAAGAAATTTCTGGAGAATATTATGACGAAAACAGTGAAGATGAATAGAAAGGATTGGTTAGAAAAGTTAAAGGATGCACTGTGGACATACGGAATTACATGGAAGAATACAAATGGATTCAGTCCGTATGAGTTAGTATATGGTAAGGAAGTTTTGTTACCCACTAAATTTCAAATTAAAACATTTAAACTTCCAGTAAAATTGGGAATGGATTTAAGAGAGGCACAACAACAAAGAGTCATACAGTGGAATGAATTAGATGAAATAAGAAAAAAAGCAGTAGAACACACATCACTACTGCAACAACAAATAATTAAATGGCATGATTGATTTATTAAGAGTAAAACTTTTCAAAAAGGAGACTGGGCATTACTCTTTGACTCCAAGTTCAAGTATTTCAAAGCAAAGTTTACAACTCATTGGCTTGGGCCAGATGACATAGAAGAATTTTTTTATAATGGAGTAGTTAAAATTAAAACAATTGATGAAGAAGCAATTTCATTTATAGTCAATGGACATAGGCTTAAGATCTATAATAATCCTATCAATAAAGAATATATATTGAAAAGAATATCAACAGATAGCAATATGGAAATAATGGAACAACATAGTGACATGGCTTCCTTATTTCCAGAAAAATTAAAAAAAAAAAAGGAGTTTGGTTGTGAAAATCCAAGAAACTGGCACAATACAAACTCAAATTCATATTGGAAAACCAACTAGTTTGGCCAATATGAATTCCCCAATTTCTTTTACCTTTTATTAGTTTATTTTGTAGAAATCATCCTCCATCATTCTAGGACTTGAGGACAAGTCTTAAAATAAGCAAGAGGGAAGATTCGTAATAAAACTATGCATATAGTTTGAAGTAGTTGTATTGCAGAAGGGACCTAAGATATCAACATTGCATGAGGGACTTGAACAATCAATACTCAACAGAAGGGACCTGACTCGATATCAGATGCAAAAATAAATAAGAAAATACTAGTGTTTATATTCCATCAGAGAATATCTTTGAAGAACCATCATCAAGAATTAAAGACGAACTAGCAAAGAACATCATCAATTAGTATTAACATCAAGCTATTATGGAAGTACAAGTACAGTAAGTGTAAAAAAAAATTCTCTTAGAACCTTTGATTTTTGAAAAAAATTCTATAAATTGATAAAACTAGTTTAACTTGATATGCATTCCATGACATTACCATTCTACATTTCACATTAGTCCTACTCCATTACCTTCATCATAATAATCCTACCATACAATAATCCTATCCTCTCAATAATCCTATCCATTACAAACTATCATGACATATTCATTATCACACAATCCTATCCATCCCTACATATTTTATAAGCATTTTTTATTGAGAAATAAGGACTCAATGTTTTTCCCCTTAAAAAAAAATGGTTGACCTATACAAACTATACAAAGTTTAATGTCATAATAATAATAATTTGATTTTTAAAATTGACCTATCCTATGGTCATTTTACAAAAAAAAAAATTAAAGCAATAAGTAATGAAATGACAAACCATATTGTATGACAAAGGAGCACAATATTAAAACATGCATGATTATAAAAGAAAACGATATATGCCTAAGGTATATGCAAGGAATGAAATCAAACAAATGGAAAGGTGGGGATATGAACTAATGAAGGCAGGCACATGAAATAATGAAGGCATGCATATGAATAAGGAAGGCGGCCATGAATGAAGTTGATACGGTATGGCAGCGATTTTACAAGCCTATACACCTTGGAGCCCAGATAATGCAACCACGAGGAGGAAACAGTCATGGGAGGTACAAAACGCGGGTCAGAGGGTGAGTCGACATAATAAAATGGTCAAATAAGTTAAAAACTATGAGCAAATCCATTTGCAAAAGCCATGTATTGCGTTTCTAACTCAGACATTTACAAAATCTCTATATCATGTTTATTTCACCATCATAGCCGATTGAAGCTCAGGGAAAGGGTGATAATGCTGTGCAAACAAGAGCACGCATTCAACACCTTATGAAAGAATATGGAGCCATATAAAAAAACGTAGAGATAAGTATTAAGTGAAAGAAGTCGGAGACATAAAAAACGCAGAGAGAAGTGCTGAGAGAAAAAGCTAGAGCTAAGAAATGTAGTGTAGAAATAAGCGAGGAAGTTATGGAGAAATAAGGCGATAAGGCATATGATTTAACGCTGAGTTAAAGACCAAGTCCTCTGTTTGCCGAGTGGATTGAAACACTCCAACAAACCCCATGGATTGCACAGTAGAATTAGGTAAGGATCAATTCCATATTTTTCTGAATGAATTCAGAGTATAAGGGAACTTGAAATTGTTTTTAAATAGGTGTCACAAATCGGGTCTCTGTCATTAGTTAAAAATGTTGCCACCTCCAATTCCAAACTGTGCCTCCATTCAAAACAAGTCTTCCACTTGTGAGAAGAACAAATCCTCGAAAAAGATTCAACTGGAGTCCTAATTGCATTTTTGTTTGTTGTGTCAATACAGGGAACGTTATTAACTCGGAGTCATCACAAGACCACTAAGAGATCAAGTATCTTCACTAAAATTAAAAATATCTCCATATAGATTCGATGTATGAAACAGTGAGCATATTTTTATACACAGTAAACATGATTTCCATACACCATGAGCACATTTTTGTGAAGAATACGATGCACGGTGAATATATGTGAAATCTTTTCGATATAGAAAGGCAGAGCATGAATTCAAGAGCACGTAAAACGATTTTTCTCTCCATTTTTTTTACACAATGATTTTTTTTTAGGAGACAAAGAACTTGTTTTTTTCTTTCAAGATAGAGAACTTGTTTCTCTTTCAAAACAGAGAATTATTTTGACAAAACAAAGATCGAACACAAGGATTGTAGAGCAATAAAAACATTTGTTAAAGTGTTCTTATGATCTTTGAATAATAAGAATTCATTTTGATAAATAGATCATTCATCCTTACAACAAAACAGAGGAAGTTGAGAAAGATTCGAGCAAGTGAATCATTTTTTTTTATTCAAAAGATCAGGTAAGCATTTTGACAATATCTATAAATCAAAATTACTTGAATAAGAAGGCAGAAATATATATATGCATGTGACTTTGTTTATAATGAGGATGTTGACTATACAAGGGTACATAAAATGGTATATAGAGAACATGTCCACCAAATTAGAGCCAAGTGAATTCAAGGTGGAAAATTGGGGAAAAGAGACCATAGAAAAGCTATATCAGGTAGGATTGATAGGATTCCTTCAGAAGTTCAAAGGGCATAATGACAGGGTAACAAAGGAGTTCATAAACAATTATAGTCAAGGTCAAACAACAGTGGGTAACCTATCTATTCCACTAAGCCCAAAATTCATTTCCGAAGCTCCAGATCTTCCACTAGAAGGTGAAAAATACCATAAAGGCTTGCACTTTAAAGACAAAGGGTGGAAATTCCTTTGTAGATGGTATTTCGATCTGGGAGATATACAACCCTAACGGCACTGTGGTAGCTATGAACCAAACACAATTGTGGCCTACCCCTCTGATGGCTTCTGCAAAGCTGCTTACTAGGAGGTCATTTATAAGGTCGGAATGACAGAGGAAGAAGCTGGGGGGAGATATCCCCTCCTACCAAGACGCGGCGATAGGTGATTCTCGCCATAACACTAGCAATCAAAAGCAAGCTTAAGATACAAACAAAATGTCAGGACCTGTCCTCGAGGCACGATGGCAGGCAGACAACAAAGGAAAATGTCTGCCATGTGTGATAGAGAAATAGATATTCATCATTATAATGAATAAATTGGAGAAATACAGAATTTACATGAATGACCATGCGTTGATCTGCAAGTTCATAGGAGTATGGCCAACAGAGAAATATCTTACCAAGTGGATACAATAAAAATGGCAACCCAAAGGCCATATTGAGCTCAAGTTGGGAGCTAGAGGCTTCTTCACAGTCATATTATTGAACCTACAAGCAGAAAAAGTATTTGAAAATGGCCCTTACTTCCATTATAATGCTGGTTTGTTTATGAGATATTGGGAAGAATGTTATGACCCAGACAAGGAAAAATTTTTGGAAGCCCCGGTATGGGTAAGATTATTCGGTCTCCAAATGGACTTCTGGGACCCAAAAATATTAGAGGGTATTGAAAATGTGATAGGAAAATTTGTCAAAATAGAAAAAACAACAAAAAGAGGCAGATACACATCCTATGCAAGAATATGTGTGTACATGAACATAGTTGAACCCATACTTGACTCAGTGGAATTAGAATACCATGAAGAGGTTTGGCAACAAACCTTAGACTATGAACATATCCTGTTCAGATGTCGAAGGTGTCATGAATATGGCCACCTATTTAAGGATTGTCCACTGAACCTAGAGGAAGGGGAGAATATGCACAAGCAATAGAGGAAACCTCAAGAAGATAAGGAAGGGTTCCAAGAAGTGAAAAGCAAGAGGAGACAATCAAAGGAAACCCACAACATAGGGAAAAAAGAATACCAAACTCAGCTGAGCAAAACGAATAGCTTTGAAGTGCTACAGGTAGAAGAAGATGAAGAAAATGAGATCCAACTTATGGATTATCAGGAGAAAGGAAAGGAGATCAGTTCAAGTCAAGGAAAACTGAACCCCAAGAGGAAAGCTCAAAGAGAGTTGGAAACCACTACAATGGAAATCGACCCAAACAAAGGAAAGGAACTTAGCATGGAAGAAGAATTTTTGAAGAAACTACTGAATGAATGGAGACATTTAGATGAAATATTTATTCCAGAAGACCAAAAAAGATTATACAGAGAGACATTCCAACAATATCAAGCTAAGCAGGGCTAGGGACAGGTCGAGATTGCAGAACAATTGGGGATGCATCAGGAAAACCCCCAAGAGTATTCAAACAAAATAAAAGGAGGAAAGAAAAGAGGTCGGAGAAACCTACAGGAATCTATACAGATTATGGGAGAAATGTTGGTGAACACAGGCAGGGTGGTACCGCTCTCAGCGGTATACCAACAAATAAATAAAGTGTCCCAATGATAGTTACATCCTGGAACATAAGAGGCCTAAACAGCCGAGGTAAACAGAGATACTTAGCTGAGAGACTAAGAAAAGAGAAACCCCAATTAATGCTACTACAAGAAACAAAGATTACAGGAGGGAAAATGGAAGAAATCCTAAGTAAGATGAAACTGAGGTATGAATGTATGTCTATAGATGCAAGAGGTAGTGCAAGCGGGATTGCAATCTTATGGAACCCAGCAGAGGTCATAGTTGATTACTGGATAGGCATGAAGTGAATCCTCATGGGGTAGTTCCGCCTGATAGGAAATAAAGAATGGTTCTTAATCTCTGTAGTCTATGGCCCACACATCCCAGTGGAAAAGGAAAACTTCCTTTAGAGGATAAAGATGTTAAGCCAACTTCATGAGGAAAAGTTTTGGTTACTAGCAGGCGATTTCAACTTGATAACAATGCTGGAGGAGAAAAAAGGGGGACTTCAAAGGGAAGAGCCAGAAATGGAGAAATTTAGGGATATACAAGAAGAAATACACCTAGTGGATATCCCAACAATTAATGGAAAATATATGTGGAATAATAGAAGGGGAGGGAATAGACAAATAGCTTCTCATCTGGACAAATTCTTGGCTACAAAAAATTTCATTAGTAAAGATGTTTACTATGAGGCTACAATTCTACCGTGCCTAGGGTCGGATCACTAGCCTATTAAATTAGAAGTGGAAATGAAACAAGGAAATTGAAACAAACCTTTTAGGTTTGAAGCCTTTTGGCTAAGAGAACTGACCTTCATAGAAAAATGAAGGAGTGGTGGAATGAGAGTGAGAAAGAAGGGAGAAATCTGATGCATACCTTTCAACTCATACTCAAAGAACTAAAAGGAAAAATAAAGAAATGGAACAAGGATGAGTTCGGAAACATACATCAGGAACAGGAATTGATCCAAGTCAAGATGAGGAAAGTACAACTGCAAATCATCAATGAGGGTAGAAGTGAGTTGCTAGTGGAGGAGGAAGGGTAGCTGATAAATAAATTGGAGGAAAGGAGACAACAAGAAGAAATTTTGTGAAAACAGAAATCAAGAATCCAATGGTTAAAGGAAGGGGAAAGAAACACAAGGTTTTTTCATAAAGCTATGATCCAACATAGGAAGCAGAATAGGATATTCTCCCTATTCAATTAGCAAGGCAACTGACTTACCCAAAACGAAGACATAGAGAACCTTTTAGTTCAGCACTTTCAGAGGCTATTGACGGAACCAAATATAAGCAGGTAGGAGAATATAAACAAAACCACACAGCACATTCCCAATCTAGTGAGCAGGGATCAGAATGTTATGCCCCCATACTACTAGTGTAACCCCTTATTGTTATTAGTACAACCCCCTTATTATATTTTTGGGTCCATGTAGTCCCCATATTGTTATTATTGTGGCACATAGAAGCCCACTATTGTTATTATTGTGCCTTTATATTATTATTGTTAGGTCGGCTTGGTTATATTGTGACTCCTTAGATTCATATCTATAGAAAAGAGGTTTTGTCATTTGAATCATCAAATAATTTTTTATTTATGTAATGTAAAGGAGGTTTCCCCCTCGAAGAGGCTGAATTCTAAGGCATTCATCTATCTTTTCTATCTTTTTGTGAGCTGGTTTCATAAAATTTGGTATTAGAGCTTTGGATTCTAGGGTTTCGCTGCTCCAAATAGGTCATCGTGGAATTTTCGCTATAAATTTTTTTTTGCGACATTTCAGAAGCGAAAAAAAAACCCATTTGATGCGAAATTTCACTGAACCTTGGGTCCGAATTTCAAAGCTTTTCGCTCTATCTTTGTGGAGATATGATTTTAGGAAGTTGGTCTTTTTGCAGACTCCTGAATTACATTCCAAACAAGTGACCTCGGGAAAATTGTCATAACTTTCTCTCTGAGCATCGGATTGAAATTTTGTAAGAAGGTATAGAAAGAGGACAGACTGTAGTTTCTTGTGTATATTTTTTAGAGCCAAAGGTTGAAACAGTGACATGTGGCACTTCATACAAGTTGGCTCTTTTGGAAAGGTCTATAATCAGGTCATCTTGGGAGATTGTATATAACACTTCCTTGGAGAATCCAATTTGGATCAGACTGGTGCCATTAGAAATAGGGCACAGAGGGCTATTGTAGGTTGCAATTTCAGAACTTAAAGATCCGAAAGTATAGAGTTACAGTCGTTTCAAGATCTAGCTCTAAAATCAAGGAAAAGAAAGATGAGGAAGTTTGATGGCAAGGATCCGGTAAATTGGATACTTCAAATGGAGCAATATTTTGACTACATGGTGTACCACTGTTACAAAAGTTATGTATTACATCTTCATATTTATAACCGGATCAATTTTTATGGTATAAAGGGCTTTGTTCTCGTAAACAACTTGTTACGTGGTCAATTTTCACAGAGGAAATGATAGCATATTATGAGGATACAAAGAGCAACACCTTCTTTAGAGGAACACCACAACAATTGGAAAGAGTAAAAGGGCTTTGTTACATAGTGGAAAGTAAAATTATGGTAACAAGGAAGTTTATCCCTCACAACTATAAAGATGGAATTTTTGTTTCTCCTAGCCTTCCACAACCTACAAGGGTTACACCACAACAATTGGAAGAAAAAAGAGAAAAAGGGCTTTGTTACAATTGTGATAACAAATGCACTAATGGTCATAAGTGTGCTGAGAAGAAATTATTTTACATAGAGTATGAAGAGGAGGAAGAAAAGGATCAAGAAACATCAAAAGAAGAGGATATACGCCAAAACCCAACCCCAGAGAAAGAAGAAATGAATCAGGCCATATCTTGCAAAGCATTGGAAAGAATTGCTACTCCTCAAACTCTCAAGATAGAAGGACATATCAAGAAGAAAAAGGTGCAAGAAGTGAAAGATCACATCGAGAAAGAAGAAATGAATCCAACCATATCTTGTAATTCATTGGTCAGAATTACCACTCCTCAAACTATCAAGATAGAAGGGCATATCAAGAAGAAAAATTTTCAAGAAGTGAAAGATCACATCGAGCATCAAGAAATGAATCTGACCATATCTTGTAAAGGATTGCAAGAAATTAGCACTCCTAAAACTCTAAATATAGAAGGAAATATCAAGAAGAAAAAGGTTCAAGTAGTGAAAGATCACATCGAGCATCAACAACATGTTCTCCAACTTTTAAAGGATAACGCCACTTTGGTGCAAAATCAAATGAAACAACAGGTAGATCAACATCGTAGTGAAAAATGTTTTGATGTAGGTGATTGGGTATTTTTACTGCTACATCTCAAGCAAGCTATTTACGAGAATGAAATGTTGGCAATACTATATGCACTTAAGAAATGCGACCTTACGGAATGAGAAGACACTTCAAGGTAAAAATGGATCATGATAGTCTTAAATAATTTTTAGAACAACTATTATCTTTAGAAGAACGAAAAAAATGGGTCACAAATATGTTGGGTTATGACTTTGAAATCATCTATAGAAAAGGGAAGCAAAATTTTGTTGCAGATGCACTCTCAAGAAAGGATGAGGATGTGGAAGCATTGTTTTGTGCTATTTCTATTATCCAACCAGATTGGATAAACGAAGCAAGGGATTAATGGAAGAAGGATGAAGAAATATGGCCACTTATTCAAAAGTTGCAAAAGATCCCAATTCAAACAATATTGCTAGAAATTGAAGAGGAAGGAAAAATCATATTGGAACCTGGAGCAGTCACAAAAATAAGAACCCGATAGCTACGAAATCGATCAATTTCAGAGTATCTCATCAAGTGGAAGAACTTACCCGCTAAAGATTCCACATGGAAGGACAAGAATTTTATACAGAAGCATCAAGAACTACTCAAGAGTTGAGGACAACACTTTTTGAAGGATAGGGGCATGTTAGGCCCCTATACTACTAGTGTAACACCTTATTGTTATTAGTACAACCCCCTTATTATATTGATGTACCCATGTAGTGCCCATATTGTTACTATTGTGCCCCATAGAAGCCCACTATTGTTATTATTGTGCCTTTATATTATTTTTGTTAGGTCGGCTTGGTTATATTGTGACTCCTTAGACTCCTATATATAGAAAGGAGGTTTTGTCATTTGAATCATCAAAGAATTGTATATTTATGTAATGTAAAGGAGGTTGCCCCCTCGAAGAGGCTGAATTCTAAGGCGTTCATCTATCCTTTCTATCTTTTTGTGAGCTGGTTTCATAACACAGAAAATGGCCCTGCTAAGGGAAATATCTCAAGCAGAGGTAGAAGAAGTCATCAAAAGCATGGCAAAGAGAAAAGCACCAGGCCCAAATAGATACACGGCATAATTATTTTAGATGACGTAGCCATTCATGGGAGAAGATATAGTGAAAATCGTCGAGGAGTCCCGATGCACTAAAAGAATGCATTCGGCCCTGAACTCCACGTTTCTTTCCAATATTCTAAAAACGGATCATTTCGAAGAACCGCAAGGGTTTAGACCAATAGCGCTTTGTAATGTAATCTACAAAATCATGGCTACAATTATGGTAAACCGCCTAAAACCTATATTACCTGGTTTAATCTCTCAGGAACAGATAGGGTTCGTTAAAGGAAGACAAATAGTAGATGGCATAGTGATGGCACAAGAGGCAATACATTCACTAAAGACAAAAAAAACCAAAGGTATGCTGGTTAAACTAGACTTATCAAAATCCTACGATCGTTTGAACTGGAAATACCTACAGGGAATATTGAAGGCATTTGGCTTTGATGCAAGATGGATAAGCTGGATAATGTCGATGATATCAACTCTAGTCCTATCAATTTTACTTAATGGATCACCCACAGAGGCATTCAATGCAACCCAAGGGCTCAGGCAAGGTGATACATTATCCCCGTTTTTGTTCATACTAGTCGCGAAAGGACTCGAAAGGTATATAAAAGAGAAAGTTCAAAGAGAACAATACACTGGTCTTAGACTATGGGGAATGATTTACCATTAACTCACCAACAATTCGTAGATGACATAATGATGTATGGGCAGGCATCTCTCAAGGAAGCCAGAGGGTTAATGGAGATTCTTACTGACTTCACAAGTGCTTCAGGGATGGAGATAAATAAGGAAAAGTCTAATATATTTTTCTTCAACACAACAACACCATCACAAGATTTCTTAGCAAGAATAATGGGATTCCAAATTGGTAATCTCCCCTCAAAATACCTAGGAATTCAGCTAAATGATCAACAAAACAAAGTGGAAAATTGGAAACCCCTGTTGGAAAAAATCCAAGGGAGAATGCAGAATTAGACATTCATATCACTAAATATGCCAAGTTGGGTAATACTACTGAGATCAGTGCTACAATCTATCTTGATTTACTAATTAACCAATCAAGCGACGACGAAAATAGTTTGCCAAAAGATGATAGAAATCTTCAAAAATTTCTTGTGGCAAGGGCCCAAAACAGAAAAAAATGTGCTCTACTATCGTGGAACTAGCTCAGTAAACCCTTAAAAGATGGGGTTTGGGACTCATAGACCCATACATTCTCAATCAGGTCATGGGGGCAAAGCTCTGGTGGAGATGGATCTAGGGAGGAGCAGACCTATGGAAGCAATTATGGGAGAGGAAGTATGGCATGTCGAGCTCAACTAAAGGAAATCTGAGACTCCAGGACAATAAGAAAGGATCATCCATCTGGAACTTAGCCTCAGACAATAGAAATTTGATCAGAACCCATAGTTTTTGGGAAATTAGGGGAGGAGACAAAGCCAAATTTTGGGAAGAAGCGTGGCAATAGAGAGAAAAACTAAACAACAAACCTGAGCTAGAAATAGTATGTCAATATACTAATATCCATGAAGAACAAATAGTAAAAAACTTCTAGAACATGGAACCTGGAGAGTACTGGAGAAAGTGGAAACAAAAACAGGATTGGCCAGATGCCCCAGAAACACCCCAATGGAAGTTATATGAGAAAGAGATGGCAACCCAGAAAATTGCAAAAGCGGAGGGGTCGGAAATTCTTAGATGGGGATATAGGATTAAAGGGATGTTCACAATTAAAGAGGGCTATCAACTACAAGCAGCACACCACATACAACAGGGGACATAGATATGGGATAGAATATGGCAAGAAAAGACATGGCCGAAAATCACCTTCTTCATGTGGATCCTCCGACATGGGCGAGCACTTACTTGGGACCAACTACAGAAAAAAGGCCTACAGGGACCTTTGATATGCAGCTTATGTAATGAACAAGCAGAAACAATGGAACATATGACCAATTCCTGCAGATATAGTGAAAACTTGTGGAGAAACCATAATCAACTCTTCGGAGTAAGTGACAGGAATCCAAATAGTATGAAAGTAACAATGGATAATTGGCGGAAAAAGCCTTACCAAAACCCAATCCTGAATCGAGCCTGGAGACTTTCTTTGGGTTTCTTCCTATGGGCAATATGGAAGGAAAGAAATAATATGATCTTCAAAGATGAAAAAAGAACAGAAGAAGAAAGATGGAAAAGGATACTCCAGAACATACGAGAAACGATACTAGCTGAGAAATGGTATGCAGAGGATTGGAAAACAAATCCCCAGGAAGAAAGAATAATGATAGGTCTAAAATTGAAGCCCAATATGCTAAACACCTCCTCATGGAAGCACCATCCCCCAATGGCGCATGTGAAAACTGTTTCACATGGCCTCAAAAATAATTTATCAAACTTAACTTCGATGGAGCTACAAAAGGGAACCCTAGGGTGGCGGGGACAGGAGGAGTATTCAAAGACGATAAAGGTAAAACGATCTGAATATTCGCTATGGACTGTGGCACTGCGAGAAACAATGAAGCAGAGCTTCATGCTTTGAAGAGGGGACTAGAAATTGTGGTAAGGGAGAGGTTCCAGAGACTGCAGGTGGAAGGAGATTCGAAAATGGCAATAGACATGGTGAAAAAGCTCCAACAAGGGACTCACTGGGAAAAAATCAGCCAAAGCTGGAGGATGGCAAGGCTTGTCCAAGAGATCAGAAAGCTAATTCAACAAATCAAGTACATCATCCCAACACATATCTGCAGGATGGACAATCTCTCTAACTGGGGATGCAGACAGGTAGGTAGAAACCTGGATATAAGAGGAGAAGAGTTATTACAAATGGAGGGGATGAGAAAACTAGGAGAGATCCTAGAAAAAAACAAGGAGAAAGAGAAAAACCCTCGATCAAGGTGCAATAGTGAAGGCAAGGTGGGCTAGAGGGTATGGGAGGTGGAGGTGCTAGAAACCACCCACTTGGGGCTAAGGATAGAGGGGGAATTGGGATGTGGGAGATTGCGACAGCAGGAAGGGCAGTGATGAGGAAGGTACATAATGAGGATAGGTGTGGTTGACAATGATAGGGAGAGAGGAAGACTTGGGAGCAAGCGAGAGGACAGGCAGAATAGAGCTGGAAAGTGGCATGAGTATAGAGAGGTACCCACGACAGGAGCAACCAGGGGCATAAGGTAGTTAATGAAGGATAGAGAGGGAAGCGTCAGAGGTTCATCATTCTGAGGAGAAGGAATGAAAGAATGGGCGGCAGGAGGATTAGGAGGACATGTGGGAGGCGGGACGGAAGATAGCAGGGACAGCAGGATAAAACAAAAAGAGGCAAAGGCAATTGAGAAAGAGGATAGTTGCATGCAGAGAACGAAGGCGAGGGAATGAGAAAATAAAGGTGGTGGACACAGGAGGCGGACGTAGGCCAGTGGATGTAGATGGGTCAACAAAAATTGATGGTATGTCATCCTCAATGCCCTAAACAATAGAATTGTAGTAATGTTTAATTCAGAGGTATTGGGGAAGGAGGCTTGGGAAAGCCAGGACTCGGAACAAGTTGAGACCAGGGGTTCTTGGAACTCTAACCTAGTCTAGAATGATAATGAAGTGGTGAGATATGGTAAAGATAAAAAATTGCCTTGGGAAGATGAGAAAAGAGGGAATGAGGGAGTTTGGGGAGGAAATGGGGATCCCGTTAAGGGAAAGCATAGAAAGATAACAACCCCAACCAGGTGGTACCTGAGGCACATAATGGATAAATCATGTACCCAAGATAGAGTGGAGGGTTTCTTGGAGGCCAATGAAGCAAGGCTATCGATAACCTGGCTTGATGTGAATCCAAATTGGAATGTCCAGAATAAGACCCAGGGGTTATCCAAGGGCATAATTCGAGTGGAAATACCAGAGAGGAGAGAGGTTGGGAAGGGGCACCCTTTTGAAACTCAGAACAAGGATAAGGTTACCCAATGTAGGGACTCTTGTAGGACTATAAAGGTAGACTAGCAAGTAGTGGGTTGCCGAGGAGGGATGAATCAGAGAGGAGAAGATTTGAGAGGCCAAAGAATGTTAACCCAAGAGTCATTAGGGGGAATCTGAGGGAGAAGGGGGAAAAACCAAGTTTCCAGGACTTGGGTGAGAGGCTAAACCCGGAGCATATAAAAATATGATAGTTTGGGGAGTATACATATAGATTACTGATATTTCTTATGTTACTGTTTTAGGTTTAATAATAATCCGAGTGCAACAGAGTTTGTAGGCTCGGATCACACATTGCACTGTAGCGAGCAATCTTGCATAGGAGAAACAATTAGGCGAAGAAAATCACGGTCAGGAAAAAGAAAGTATGGGTAGAGAAGGAAAATAGGTGGCTAAACGAGGCAGCAGAGGAATAGGAAAGGCAGGGAAATGGACCACTGGGGGGATGCAACCTCCAGCAGAGGCCAATGCAAGCGAGGCAGGAAGACTGGAAAGGAGCATATGCAGACTCTTATCAATGCGTACATGGTTGGAAACACACCAGAGGTAAGAGAACAAATAGCTGGATGGGAGAGGGAACTCAATGATAGCATCACCAACCAGGACATCGAGACAAAAGAGTGGGAAGCCATGGTGCAAGATCTAGGGAACACCCGTGAACGCCATACTCTATTCTGACAAACAATCCAGCAATACTGGGTTATGAAGAAAATAGTGGCCCAAGCTATGAAACTCGACAAGGAAAAGGAACTAAACAAGGGACAAGAGGTACAGGAGGAAACCAAAATGAAGGAGCCTAGTAGGATGAATCTCCATAGGGAGATAGCAACAATCTAGATTCAAGTCTACCAAAACAACTTAGCTCTGAGAAGGATAGAGAAAAGTCTGCAGGACATGAGGAGAAGTGAGATGTCGGGGTCCAGTGCTAAAGCCCCAACCCTAGTGGAGTCCTAGTATGATGAGTAAAACAGGGTGCTAGACAAAATTTTTTTTTTATGACGAATAGCCTTTACTTTCCTAAGTTGATTTTTATTATAGATAGAATCGCAAATGTTGCATGGATGGTAGAAAAAGACTTATTTAAATTTTGGACATCTTTTAACGTTGATAGGTGGCCAACTTGGTTTCCTACGAGTAGGTTGAAGCCACCTGATACTATTGGGAAAACATGATTATGGCTGGATAACATTAATAGAGAAAGTACTACCAAGATTACAAAAAAAAAAGACAGGGTGGACTTTCCTTTTGGAAAAACATAGAAAATCATCATTTGATAGGACAAAAGGAATTATAAGGGAGTGGTTGAATGAACCTTGGGAAGATTTGGTGCTAATCATTCAGAGGTACTTTACATGTGATAACAGGTTCAGTGTAGTCTACCTCTTTCATATTAGACTACTTCAGCATATCAAGGGAGAAAAAAAAATTAAATCTACCCTACTTCTCTAAAATTTTAATCAAAATGATAGAGAGTGTGAAGGGTAAAAGTGAAATTAAGGAGACACACATCTACCATCACAGGCTTATTAGAATACTGGTATAATATCAAATAAAAAGTAAAGGTTTGACATGGAAGGAATTTTTAGCCCAACATCAGATTGAAGAACAAAGAGTAGAGGAAAAATTTGAACATAAGACAAGAAGCATAGTGAATTCTCCTTTGAACATGAGGACTAGGTCCAAGAAACAGCAAGACAATATCATGATTGAGAAGGAAAAATATTTTATATCTATTCCTAGGAGGCCTAGGAGGAAAATCCAAGAAGAAACAAGTAGTAAAGAAAGGATCCTGAAGTACAAATTGTTGAACCTCCTCCCACTTCAAAAGAAATTGATGAAATCTTTGAGAGATTGCAAAAGGGAGTCTATGAGGAACCTCAGGAGAGGGATTTATATTTTTACAATGTTGAGGTAAGAGCTACCTCATCACACTCGATTTCCAAAGATACAAAAGAAGAGGAAAGAGAGTTGCACCTCAAGAGAATCAAAGAGTTAACAGAGGAGTTGGAGGATAGAAAAATTCTAGAAAGACATTTGAAAAAGGAAAATAAAATGTACAAGAAAAATAACAAAAATATTATTGAAGAGAATAAAGAGTTGACCAAGAAGGTTAAGAAACTTGAAACTAAAAACTCCCTCATAGTTAAACAGGCCTACATATGGCTGAAAGAGAAAAACATATGGCAGTATAAGTATGAAATGCAGAAAATCAAGACCACCATTTACAAGGAAGGGAAGTGTGAAGAAATTGATTATATTTTACAAGTTGCATAGGCAGAGGCTTCAGGATCAATGTCAGCAGAGACATCATCACATATAAGGTCAAAAAGGAGAAAGCAAGCATGAGGACATGCTTGCACATCAGCAAGGGGGAGATGTTGGCCCTCATTTCCTATCAAATTTTATCTATTAAAATACACCTAATTTCCATCATTTTCAACCATAGACCATCCATATACACCTCATTTTGACCAATTTATGCATATTCAGGTATTTAAACTATGTTTTTCAACTTTTAGATATTTTTGCAAAAAATGGGGTTTTAGTGTATTTTTGGACAGAACTAAAAATTCTCGTAATGGCTCCATTGAAGTCAGACTTGCAGGACACTTGGGCACGAGATGAGAATAGATATGGAAATATTTGGAAACAAGGATGGACGTGTACCTGTTGGTTCAGTCAAACCGAGCTAAAACAGACCCGATCAACTCTGGTCAAACATGACATGTTGTTCAGAAAATCCCTAGGAAATAGACCAAATTTAGTATTTTTTGGGATTTTCCAAATTTTGTGGAACTGAATGGATGGATAGATAGGAATTTTAGAAAAATTTTATTCAAGTTTGTTTATTATTTCTCTATTTAAGCCAACACTATTGAAGGCTTATGCATGTAGAATTTGATGTAATCTGATTTTGAGACTCTTTGAAGACTAAAAGTTAATTGAAGAACCTATTTCATTTTATTTGTTTTTCATGCTTGAGTGAATTAATTGAGTTTTGTGTAGCGGATATCTCTTCAAGTGTGCAAGGCAAGGGTGGAGGGCCCCCACACCAAGCTAAGTGCACTTCTTGGTTAATTTGGCTTAAGTTTTATAAACTAGTTTTTGCTTCAGATTTATTTAGATGTATGAAGATTTATTTTGATTGCTGAATGAATATTGATTCAATTCTAATCTACATATGAAGGGACAACCAAGAATTCAAGTTAAATTCTTCTTCTATTTGATTATGAGCTATAATTGAAATTCATTCTCATTTCCTTGTTGAGTTATTTATGAATTCTAGTTTCAATGCAATGGTAATAATGATGAAATAAGATTGTAAAGAAGGACTATCTGGACCTCCTTAGTTAGGAGCCACTGCTCTCTACATTTTATGCATCATAAACTATTGATAATCAGTTCATGAAAGTAATATTGTAGGAAAGGACAACTTGGATCTCCTTATTTAGGAGCCTCTTTCCTCATTTACTGTATATTGAATAAGATTCTATTAATTTATATTTTATATTTTTAATATACACTTCCATCAATATTTATATTTCATCTTCTAAAATTGACTGCAACTAGAATCCTTATATTTTGGACATGCTTTCAAGTTTACAAGCTGGGATTGATAATTAAATACTTGTGTTAATTTGCATAGTAAATTAACCAAAGAGAGCCCATTGCATTAGATATATGGTACTGAAAGAACCATGGTAATGACCCATGGTATTGTGTGTATGTATCCTATATAGAGGCTAGAGACTCCCCATGGAAAGATGTGAAGGATTATTGTTTTGGCAAGCATATGGCATGTGGAGTGTTCTCCTTCCTTAAGGATTGATTGTATGGTGTTTCCCTACCTCAAGGGTTTGATATTAATAAAGAGAAGTTTATCTATTTATCTCTTCTTATTTCTGGGTATATTTCTATTTTTTTATATTTATAGGTCAGGTATATTACAAGTGGTAATAGACCTGTCCTACAAATATATAAAAATAGAAATATACCCAAAAATAACAAGATAGAAATACATAAACTTTAGATATTTATTAATATCAAACCGTTAGGGTAGGGTAACACCATACAATCACTCTATAAGGAAGGAGAACAATCCACAAGCCATATTCTTTCCAATACAATAATCCTTGACATCTCTCAATGGGGAGTCTCTAGCCTCTATATAGGCTTCATACACACAATGTCATGGGTCATTACCATGGTTCTCTCAATACCATATATCTAATACAATGTGCTTATTACATTATTGCTAACTACTTGTTATCCCTTACATGATCCGAGTTAACGACTTTATCTATTAACTTTGGCCCATCTCATTATTACATTATTCCCTTAGGTACCTCCCTCTGTACCCCATAATATCCCCCTAGGTATACTACATTCCACCCCCCTTAAACATGTTTCATCCCCAAAACATAAGAAGAACACAAATAATAAGATCTACTCAAAAGAGTAGTCTAATGGTACCATGCATGTGCATCTAGCCATCCAAAAGAAAGGTGAACCCTTGATCTAGTTGGTGCGTCACTCGCTTTAGATGGAAGTTGAACCTGGCAGCTCTTGTGTGTTGATGTGTTGTGGGTGGATTGTCACCCCTCTCTATCTGTCGTGTGGGGGTTGTTGTCCTTGTGGTTAATTTTTTGCCATTGTATTGGTTGTTTTCTTGTTGGGTGATGTGGGTGGTGATATGTTGAAGTTTTAACCAATGGTGTATATTTCTTTAATGCACCACCTAATGGAGCCTGGTTGGTAACTGGTGCATGTTGCGGCCCTTGCAGTTGTTTCTTATCTTCCAGTATTACTTCAACCATGGATTCCTCATCTGATTTGTCAGTACCTGCAACATCTTTTGCTTCAGCCTACTTGGAATCTACCTATTTATTGATGGAAATATCCTGTAGCGCAATTTTATTCTTTTTATACTAGAGCTTCAGGAATTTCTTCTACACATTAATATTGATAGTAACAATAGATTCCATCCAAGGGTATCCCAAAACAACATCCTCATTAGCCATATCTGAAGCATAAAAATCAGAATGCAATACATACTTGTCCATAACAATCTTCAAATATTTATAAACTTGAACATCCTCATTATCAATCTGTGTGGTTTCAATGTGTTTTGCTGGAACTTGCAATTTTTTTGCCAAATTAACATTTATAAGATTTTTCTTGCAACTAGGATTTATAGACACAATGATCTTCTCCTTCTGAATATATCCATGAACCTATAAGAAAGAGATACCAGTAGAAAATAACCCCATATGTTTCTCACTATCTTTTTTTCCAACATGAGACCATTTTTCTAAAAGGAACTTTTCAAATTCTTCATCAATAAGGCTTAACAACTTCTTACTGTTAACTGAGCACCACCATATGGTAGCCTCATCTTTCAAACCAAGCCCTATTAAAACTTTCCAATGCTTCGGAGAGAGTCTCTTAAGATCTTTTATGAATTCTTCAATAGTGGGACCATTATCTTTTCATGTAAAAAAATCCTTGCTAGAAGCCATGAAGAGGGTTTTGAAAAAAATAACTTACTTGGCAAAAATTTAAAATGGCCACAGTTCGGTCAATATTGCTTAGAATCCTTATTATAGCCTGTTTTCAAAAATGGAATAGTCATTTTGGATCTTCCCATGTGATAATCTCGATATGGGCACTCTGGAATTTCATATTCGCGTTGCAATTGTTCCGCCGTCACAAAAATTTCTAAAAAAAGAGCTAATTTTAAATCAACGATATCGCCCTCATCCGGACTCCGATTCAACCGATTTATTTTTTAAAATTGGGTAATTTTTCAAGAGGATCTTAGATATGCAATTAGTTTCTCAAAATTACCCACAAAAGCTACAAAAATTAACTGGAGATCCGCCATCCACGAATTTTTGTCAAAAAATGTATGCAATGCAGCTGATTTTTAAATCAACGATATCTCCCTCATCTGGACTCCGATTCGGCCGATTTATTTTTTTGAAATTGGGTGTTTTTTCACAAATAATCTATATCTACAATTTGATTCTGCAATTTTTTCATGAGAAGTTTCAAATCTGATCTGCAAATTCGCCACCCCAAAAAATTCCTGCAAAAAATTAAAAAAAAGCCTCCCCGCTTTGCCCAAGAAAGTGCTCTGATAGAAGTTGTAATAGACTTGACTTGAAAATATCTAAAAATAGAAATATACCTAGAAATAACAAGATAGAAATATATAAACTTTATATCTTTATTAATATCAAACCCTTGAGGTAGGGTAACACCATACAATCACTCCTTAAGGAAGGAGAACACTCCACAAGCCATATGCTTTCCAATACAATAATCTTTGACATCTCTCAATGTGTTGTGAAACCAGCTCACAAAAAGATAGAAAAGATAGATCAACGCCTTAGAAATAAGCCTCTTCGAGGGGGCAACCTCCTTTACATTACACAAATGAACAATTCTTAGATGATACAAATGACAAGACCTCCTTTCTATATATAGGAGTCTAAGGGGTCATAATATAATCAAATCCGACATAAAAATAATAATGTAAGGGCACAATAATAACAATAGCGGGCTTTTATGTGGCACAATAATAACAACATGGGGACTACATGGGCACGAAAATATAATAAGGGGATTGTACTAATAACAATAAGGGGTTACACTAGTAGTTTAGGGACCTAACATGCCCTTTTCGTTCAAAAAGTGTTGTCCTCAACGCTTGAGTAGTTCTTGATGATTCTCTATAAATTCTTGTCCTCCAATGTGAAATCTTCAGCGGGTAAGTTCTTCCACTTGATGAGATACTCTGAAATTGATCTATTTCGTGGCTGTCGATTCTTGTTTCTATGATTGCTCCGGGCTCCAATATGATTTTTCCTTCCTCGTCAAGTTCTGGAAATATTGTTTGAACTGGGATCTTCTGCAACTTTTGAACGAGTGGCCACACTTCTTCATCCTTCTTCCATTCATACCTTGTTTCGTTTATCCACTCTGGTTGGATAATAGAAATGGCGCACAACAATGCTTCCACATCCTCATCCTTTCTTGAGAGTGCATCTGCCACAACATTTTGCCTCCCTATTTGGTAGATGATTTCAAAGTCATAACCCAACATCTTTGTGACCCATGTTTGTTTCTCTTCAAAGGATAATATTTGTTCTAACAAATATTTAATACTATCATGATTTGTTTTTACCTTGAAGTGTCTTCCCATTAGGTAAGGTCGCTTAAGTGCATGTAGTATTGCCAACATTTCCTTCTCATAAATAGATTTCTTGAGGGACATTTGTTTGTATGTATGTAACCATAAAAATACCCAATCACCTACATCAAAGCTTCTTTCATTGCAATGTTGATCTGCCTATTGTTTCATTCGATTCTACACCAAAGTGGCGTTATCTTTTAAAAGTTGGAGAATTTTTTGTTGATGCTCGATGTGATCTTTCACTGCTTGAATATTTTTCTTCTTGATATGTCCTTCTATATTTAGAGCTTGAGGAGTGGTAATTTCTTCCAGTGCATTACAAGATATGGTCGAATTCATTTCTTAATGCTCAATGTGATCTTTCACTTCTTGAACATTTTTCTTCTTGATATGTCCTTCTATCTTCATAGTTTGAGGAGTGGTAATTCCGGCCATTGCATTACAAGATATGGTCAGATTCATTTCTTCTTTGTTGATGTGGTATTTCACTTCTTGGACCTTTTTCTTCTTGATATGTCCTTCTATATTAAGAGTTTGAGGAGTAGTAATTATTTCCAATGCTTTACAAGATGTGGTTGGATTCATTTCTTCTTTCTCCGGGGTTGGTTCCAGGTGTATATACTCTTCTTTTGATGGTTCTTGATCCTTTTCTTCCTCCTCTCCACAATCAATTTAAAATAATTTCTTCTCAGCACGCTGATGACCTTTAATATATTTTTTATCACAAATGTAACAAATCCCTTTTTCTCTTTTTTCTTCCAATTGTCGTGGTGTAACCCTTGTAGGTTGTGGAAGGCTAGGAGAAACAACACTTCCATCTTTATTGTTGTGAGGAGTAGACTTCCTTGTTGCCATAATTTTTCTTTCCACTTCGTAACAAAGCCCTTTTTCTCTTTTTTCTTCCAATTGTTGTGGTGTTTCTCTAAAGAAGGTGTTGCTCTTTGTATCCTCATAATGTGCTATAACTTCCTCAATGAAAATTGACCACGTAACAAGCGGTTTACGAGAACAAAGCCCTTTATACCATAAAAATTGATCTTGTTCTAAATATAAAGATGCAATACATACCTTTTGTAACAGTGGTACACCATGTAGATCAAAATATTTCTCCATCTGTAGTATCCAATTTACTGGATCCTTGCCATCAAACTTCCTCATCTTGATTTTTCTTGATTTTAGTAGCTCGATCTTGAAACAATTGTAACTCTGTAATTTCAAATCTCCAAGTTCTGCAATTCCTTCCTATGGTAGCTCGCTGAGTTCTCTTTCTAACCCCGCAAGTCTGATCAGAATTTGATTATCCAAGAAAGAGTTATGCAAAATCTCCCACGGTGACCTGATTATAGATTAGTTTAGTAGATAGAACTTGTACAATGTGCCACATCTCACTGTTTCGACCTTAGTACCTGAAAATGATATACAGAAAACTACAGTCATCCTCTTTCTGAAACTTTTTACGAAATTTCAATCTGATGCTCAGAACAAAAGTTATTATGATTTTCCCAGGTCACCTATTTGGAATGTAATTTGGGAGTCTGCAAAAAGGCCAAATACCTCAGATCATATCTCCACCAATATAGTGAGAAAAGCTATGAAATTTGGACCTGAAGTTCAAAACTATTTTGTCCCAAATGGGTTTTTTTTGTAGCTTCTGAAACATTGCAGTAAAAAAGTTATAGCGAAAATGGCATGATGGCCTGTTTGGAGCAACGAAACCCTAGAATCCAAAGCTCTGATACCAAATATTATGAAACCAGCTCACAAAAAGATAGAAAAGATAGATGAATGCCTTAGAAATAAGCCTTTTTGAGGGGGAAACCTCCTTTACATTACATAAATGAACAATTCTTGGATGATACAAATGAAAAGACTTCCTTTCTATATATAGGAGTCTAAGAGGTCATAATATAATCAGAGCCGACATAGAAATAATAATGTAAGGGCACAGTAATAACAATAGTGGGCTTCTATGGGGCACAATAATAACAATATGGGGACTGCATGGGCACGACAATATAATAAGGGGGTTGTAGTAATAACAATAAGGGGTTACACTAGTAGTATAGGGACCTAACATGCCCCTCTCCTTCAAAAAGTGTTGTCCTCAATGCTTGAGTAGTTCTTGATGCTCCTGAATAAAATTATTGTCCTCCCATGTGGAATCTTCAGCGGATAAGTTCTTTCACTTGATGAGATACTCTGAAATTGATTGATTTCGTAGCTGTTGGGTTCTTGTTTCTGTGATTGCTCCAGGTTCCAATATGATTTTTCCTTCCTCTTCAAGTTCTAACAATATTGTTTGAATTGGGATATTCCTGCAAAAAAAAAAAAAAAAAATCTCCCCAATTTTCACAAGAAAGTTCTTTGATACAACTTGTAATAGACCTGACCTGAAAATATATAAAAATAGAAATATACCTAGAAATAACAAGAGAGAAATATATAAACTTCGGATCGTTATTAATATCAAACCCTTGAGGTAGGGTAACACCATATAGTCACTCCTTAAGGAAGGAGCACACTCCACACGCCATATGCTTGCCAATACAATAATCCTTGACATCTCTAAATGGGGAGTCTCTAGCCTCTATATAGGATTCATACACACAATACCATGGGTCATTACCATGATTCTCTCAATACCATATACCTAATACGATGGGCTTATTACATTATTGCTAACTACTTTTGGTCCCTTACATGATGCAAGTTAACCACTTTATTTATTAACTATGGCCCATCCCATTATTACATTATTCCCTTGGGTACCTCCATACGTACCCCATAATATTCCCCCCTAGGTATGCTACAGTGGAGTTGGAGAAATTTTTGAAGTAACATATTGAAGATTTATGGAGATCATTGAAGACCATGATGCATTGAAGCCATAATGAGGTAACCTTGGAGATTTTGTTTGGGTGACATGAAGAGCAGTGGCAATACCTTCTAAGAAGACAAGGTTGTCATTGATGATGTGATGTGGAGACTATGTGAAGGTGTAGTTGAAGATTGATAGGGCTCGTTGAAGAAGACATTGGGAGCCATGAAGTATAACCAAACATATCTTGACAAAGTAAAGGTAAGGGTTGGAGCTTCAAAGAGAAAAGGTTGGTGCCTTGGAAGATAGGGTTGGAGCCTCAAAGAGAAAAAGTTGGTGCCTTGGAAAATAGGGTTGGAGCCCTAGAGGATAGGAGTCATCAAGAGACCAAGTTGGTGCCTGTACCATAGATAGGGTTAGAGCCCTAGAGGTTGGTGCCTTAAAGTGACAAGGTTGGAGTCTTGGGAAGTCCAAGTCGGTGCTTGGAAAAATATAGGTTGGATCTTGGAAGATTGAATATTGGTGTATTCATCTAGGGTTGGAGCCCTACACAAATATTGTACTTGATTTATTGAGATTAATAAACGTATTTATTCTTATTTTTCATTTTGTTTTCTAATTATAAGTGATCAAATTAGTATAAATAACAATTGAAAAGAAAGACTGACTAACCCCCCCTCTCAATATTTCCAACAATTGGTATCATAGCTATTACCTTCTCACAAGCATAATAACCTGAAGGTTGATCCTTAGAACACAAATGGAAAAGCCAAGGAAGAAAACCTTCAATCCTCCTAAAGATGTATGTTCCTCAATTGTGAAAACTAAAAACAATCAAATTGGGAAGGTTTCATTTTTCAATGGAAACTTTGATGTATGGAAGCTAAGAATGAGAAATTTCTTTATGGCTCAGGGCGTTGGAGTATGGGAATCAATGATTACTCATAACACAATGGACGATGAATCCAAGGAGTACAATACAAGAGAAATGCAGACAATTTTGAATTGGCTACCAAATTCTATAAAGGCCAATTTGGAAAAATGTTCATCAGCAAAAGATGTATGGGACAAACTTCATTACCTTCACTCAAAAGGAGCATTGATGATTATCTCTAGTCAAGAAGCATGGAAAGCAAGAAGGAAATCCACAACCCATCAAGGGAGTCAAAAATAAGAGTGATGGCATCAAGGCCGTAAAAAACCTAGAAGAAGAAAGAAAAGAAGACTTTGAAGAAGATATCCTGTCTAAACTTATAATTTCCATGGAAGAGATTAACAATTTCAAAAAGGAAAATTAGGAACTTAAGAAGAAAGTGCAAGATGGTGACCAGGACAAGACAAGGAAGGAATCTGATATTTTCAAGCTTCAAGTACATAAAGAGATGAGGACCTCACCAAAATTAAGGAGGAATTTCATCAAAACAAAAGAAAGCATCATGAAGAAGTCATATCCATGACAAATCAATTGGATAAGGCAAAGAAAAGGGAAGAAACTTTGTCAAGCCACCTTGAACAAGGACAAGAGAGCTTGAACAAACTTGAAGCAGAGATTGGTCAATACAAGGAAGAGGTCCCCTCCCTTAGATCTCAACTAGAAGAAGCAAGGAAACAAGCACAAGGAGTTGATAAGGTGATGAAAGATTTGGCATTCATAGAAGGACAAGTTGATGAAGAAGAAAAGTAGAGAAACACCATGATATGCCAACTAGAAGAAGAGGATGATGGCATCACCAAGTTATGATCAAAAATCACTTCTCTTAAGGCCCAATCATGTGGAGCAACCAAGATGAAGGAAGAAATGGAGATCATTCTATCAAATAAAGATGAAGAATGCAAGAAAATCAAGGAAGAAATTCTCTTTCTTAAAAAGGAAGTTGACTTGTTGAATAAGAACTTGAAATGTTATCAAACCCTAGATGACATCCTATGTCATCAAATGTCTCCCCTTGATAAATTAGGTCTTGGATATGTAGGTGAATCCTCAAGAAAGAATGATAATGCTTCAAACAACAAGGATGTGAGGAAGCCATGATGAAATGTTGATGCTCCTAGTTCCAGAAAAGGAAAGGAGAAGGGACAAGACAACAATGGAAGAAATCATATTCCAAGGAGACTTGCAAATGGTGTCAAGAATACAAAAGGTAATGAATATCATCAAATAATCCCAAGGAAAAAAGACTTTAGAAGTACATCAAGGAAATCTTCATCTCCCAGGTATCAAAGTATATTTCTTGGTTATTTCTATTCCTGTACAAACTTTGGACACATGGAAAAGGATTGTATGGCATATCAAAAAGACAAATATAATGGTCCCCGTTAATATCCTAGAAGCAATTTTGCAAGAAGAAGTCATGATTTCTTATTCATGAACAATATGGAGTGCTTCAATTTCCATAGCATTGGACATATGGCACGTGATTGTAGCTTGACTTGGGTCCCTCAAAAAGCTATAACTATGTCAACCAAGCCAAAGAAGAAATACACACAAGTATGGAGAAGGAAGCAAACTGGATCCGTAAGTCTCTTGATCACTCCAACAAATAATACATGTTGTTGATTTGATGAAGTCACCCTTGATATTCCAAATATTTGATGGTGAGACTTTGCCAAAAAGGAGACCATGCATACATTTAGGGGGAGTTTGTGATTGTTGAGCATTCTTGGAAAAGCCATCTATACATGTGCCCTATGAAATCCTTGATGAGTCATACATGGACAGTCATCCCTTGATAGATCTTCTCTCAAGAGAAACTCCATTGAAGAATATTTTCCCTTTCTCATCTAGTGAACTATTCTTGAGGATCTCTTCTTTTTTATCACTAAGAAATTAATCTTTCTTGAGGTAGAGGAGTTTATGTAGATAGGGGGAGTTGGTTCATCCATGAAGAAATACAACTTGGAACATATCGCTAGATGAAAGAGCACCATTACAGGGGGAGTAACATACCTATGAAAAACTACTATTGATGAAGAAAATACGATGAAAAGAAGCATCTTAACAGGGGGAGCACTTGGGAAACCTGTTTTCCATTGATGTCAAAGGGGGAGAGAATGTTGGATGGGCAAGAATATTGCCATCAATGACAAAGGGGGAGATTGTTAATCAAGTTTTTCATTGGTGTCAATATCGCATTAGCTGAGATGGAAAATATTCTTGAGATGCCTGGTTTCAGATGATGATGTCATAACTCTTGTTTGATAAGAATGTCATCAATTAATATTTCAAGTCACTAATGAAGAGGTCTTAAGAAGTTCCAAGTGAAAAGTATTTAGAGCCCTTGATGACATATGGAGGACTACATTCGATGATGTCATACTCTTGATAAATAACCACAATTGACGATGGCACTTGATGACGTCTTGATAACATGGTTGGAGATCATTTATTGGTTGGAAGACTATTTTGGAGTTCTCCTAATGATGTTTCACTATGAATGCACTAGTATATGATAACATTGTTGATGTGTCATGCTACATGGAAATTTCACTCCTACATAATGACTCTATGATCCTATGATCACATTGATAGCAATGAAAAATCCAAAGAATGAAGAAGCCACATTGTCCCAAACATTCCTCATGTTGTCCCAAATGTTTTATGCATAAAATTTAATGACAGTCACAAAGAAAATTTATTTTGGACACCTTGGAGGAATCCTTTCAAAATGGATCCTAGACCATCTTAAAGAGGAATTTTTCCTCTTTCTAACGAGCCTTTATTTTCCCCAAAACTCCCAATAGTTTGTGAGATATTGAATTTTTAAGTTAAGGAAATTATTCCTAGCAGTGAGCCGACCTACACTCAGTCCTAAAAATCGACCTCACTTCAAATAGATGTGTCCCTTTAGTTCTAAATGAAATCACTATAAATATAAACCTAAATTCATCCATTCAAGCTCAGATTTTTCGGTGGAGACAAGACAAGAGGTAGAGAAGCAACCACTGCCTAGAAAAGAAAGGAAGACAACTTTGTGGAATTGTTCTTGGGTTAAATAGTCTCCCACATGTTCAAGCTAGAAGCAGAGAAGTTGTTGCAATTGCCATGGTCGAAGGTGTGGTATTTTCCATCGTCGAATTTGTTGTAGTCGTCGTGGTTGAAGTTGTCATAGTAGCTGTAGTCGAAGTTTCCATAGTTGTCATGGTCTAATCTGTCGTAATTGTCATGGTTGAAGCTACTGTGGTCGAAGTTGTCATAGTTTTTGTGGTCGAAGTTGTCATAGTTTTCCTGGTCGAATTTGTTGTAGTTTCCATAGCTATTGCAATCAAAGTTGTCATAGTTGTCATGGTTGAAGTGTTGATTTATTGGGATTGGAAGAATAGAGCTTGTTGAAGTCTTCTCTTGAGAAAAAAATAAGGTGGAGTTGGAGATCTTTGTGAAGTATCATATTGAAGATTTGTGGAGATCATTGAAGACCATGATGCATTGAAGCCATAATGAGGTAATCTTGGATATTTTTTTTGGGTGACATGAAGAGAAGTGGTGATACCTTATAATAAGATAAGGTTGTCATTGATGATGTGATGTGGAGACTATGTGAAGGCATAGCTAAAGATTGACAGGGCTTGTTGAAGAAGACATTGGGAGCCGTGAAGTATAACCAAACATATATTGACGAAGTAAAGCTAAGGGTTGGAGCCCAAGAGGTTGGAGCCTCAAAGAGACAAGGTTGGTGCCTTGGAAGATAGGGTTGGAGCCTCAAAGAGACAAGGTTGGTGCCTTGGAAGATAGGGTTGGAGCCCTAGAGGATAGGAGTCCTCAAGAGACTAGGTTGGTGCCTGTACTAGAGATAGGGTTGGAGCCCTAGAGGTTGGTGCCTGAAAGTGACAAGGTTGGATGCCTGGGGAGTCCAAGTCGGTGCTTGGAAAAATATAGGTTGGATCCTGGGAGATTGAAGATTGGTGTCTTCATCTAGGGTTGGATCCCTACAAAAATATTGTACTTGATTTATTGAGATTAATAAATGTATTTATTATTATTGTTTATTTTGTATTCTAATTATAAGTGATCAGCTAGTAAAAATAACAATTGAAAAGAAATATTGATTCACCCCCCGTCTCAGTATTTCCAACACATGTGAAAATGTTTACAAAATTTCTTACATTACACTTGCAAATCACCCCTATATTGGGTTAGAGCATCTCTAAGGGCACCTTAACCTAGTGAATTATTGCACTATTGAGCCATTTTTTAATGTAATATAATAGGACATGGCTGATTCTAAAAACAATGCTTGACTCAATAAATGAGAGAGATCCTTCCTTCTTTTATTTCTGAGGTTTGGCTGAGATCAATCATTGTTTTAATTACTAGCATAAAATCCTACAAAATTATCAATGTCTTTGTTATTATTGAAAAATTGTATGCACAATTGTACAACCCAAGTTATACTTAACATCAAAAACAATATGTATAGGTGTATTAATTTCCATCGGAAACATCATGGAACCCAAAAGATCAAAGGTTCTCTAAAGGTCCATTTAAAAAATCAACTCGCAAGAGCACACCAAAGTAGTTTTGCATGGACCGCATAGTTATTTATTCAATAGCCACATGGATCCACTGAAGTGAAAAAGGGACAACTCAGTAGTTTGTGGATCACATCACAATGAAGGGGCTAAAATTTTCTATTAAGTCATGATCAATTCCCATTTTAGACCATCTCTAACCTTACTTGGGAAGTTACATATCTCTTACCAATCTCCCATCTCATTAATGGACCAAGGAGGATCCATGAGCTGATTTTGAATCTATAAATACAAGGAGAATGTGAGCCAAAAATGAGAAGAAGTGAGAGAAAAGTTATGCTATAAAAAATTTCTTGAGCAATTAACATCACTTTGCCAAGATAATTCACGATTTGAGAGTTTTCTATAGCTTCCTTGAGAGGGAGGTTCTTTGCAATAGTATTGGAGAAAGGAAACTCCTTGCTAAAAGTTAAACGGCACCATTGGTCATCATAGCTCTTTTTATGTATCTTTAAACTTATCTATTGTATCTCTACCAATGACTAATAAATGGGATTTGTTTATATTCTCATGTTTAGTTTGTTTTCTCATATTTTTAATTATCTAAGTGTATATATTATTCTTGGTTTTCCAATTGATTGCATTAGATTTTTGGATTATGTGTAATCTCTAATAGTTCTGATTGTGGGCTTCGTTGTAGCTGACAACCAAGTTACAAAGAAGAGAAAATGAATTTGGGACACCATTGCCTTAAATTCACTAATACAATAATGACGAATCCACAATATTTTTCTTAATCTTGTTAGTAGTTTCCAGGCTATTATTTCTCTATTCATTTTTTTGTATTTACTGTGGTAACATTCTATCTAGTTTGCATTCCATCCCCAGTCCTTAGCACACTGTAATTAATATTTGTTTATTTTTTTGTACCACCTCCACGGGTATTGATAAAAAACACACATTCACCGCTGCAATTGTGCGGCCTTAAACCACACACATTATAGAGAGAGAATTTTTTCCTGTAATACCCTTTCTTACCAAGTTGAAGACAAGCTCTAGTAACCTCCCTTCACTCTTACAATTTTTTGCAAATTATATAGTATTTTCTTGCTCCACTTAGCCACTAAAGTAGAGGATTTTCTTTAAGTTCTTTGCCACATGGATGACTTATCTTATTGCTTTATGTTCGTAGTTTGGGACCAAGAGTAGTGAAAGTAAGAAAAAAAAGTATGATCTTCCCTCTCACACTTCGGTGATCTTACATGGAATCATAATTGTTTCTAAAATCACTAGATTTCATTTCCTTGGAATTTTACACATAGTTTAATTAGGAGTAAGCATCCCATTAATTGCACATCTTTTTCTGTTTTGCAAGGTACAAAACACTTAGTTTAAGTAGGAGGAACTTGTAACAAATCCATATCCATCATTGTTGTAATTCAAACACGCTTAGTATGTTCAATTTTTCACCTTAGACACATAACACTTTCACACACTTATTTCTCCTAAACTTGGTCAAAAAAGTATGCGATTCTCTTTCAAACTTAGGTTATCTTGAAGGGAATAAAAAGAGAGTTACTTAGTTTATTTGGAATTCATTTCCACATCCTAATAAAATTGAATGATTTCCATACTCCTTTATTTTGATGACCTCTAAAAGCAACCTTAACTTGAACAAAATTAATTTCCCCACAAGGATCACAAAATAACTAATAGTTTAAGTTAGGACCATGGGAGTAGGTATCCAAACAACATCCCCTAGACATTTCACACTTGAAACATAGAAGTTGACTTTTAGGGTGCTTGAAATCCTCCATAATCTAGTGGAGAATATCTAGTGGTGAGAAGAAACGCATGAAGGTGTTAGGCCAAGACTACAGATTATCGCAGAACTCCTTGAATCTCTTGATTCTTGGTAGGGGCTCTAGGTTTAATGTCGACAACCAGAAGCTAAGATTATCTCACCCACATAGGATGAAGGTAACTTAGTGGCCAAAATCTAGCGAATTTTTCCGTATATGTGGCAAGTGCAAGAGAACTTGCACCTAGAGTGGATTTCATATGGTTGTTGCAAGAGTCATCATGTTATTTTATATGTATCCCCAATACCCCTTGTTATAACCCTCCATTTATATATTCATTTGTTTATCTATTGGTGGCTTGAGACCCAATGTCGCACAAACTTCTTGATGGACTAGTTATTTATTGAGTGGTAAGATGTTAGATCTTTTAGGACTTTTCATATGTAAAACCCTTGTGCCAACTTTTGTATTATTTCACACACTAATAATTTTATGGGAAATTAACCTTTCATTTTAATTTTTTCTTATGTCTTGATACTTTGGTTTTCTTTGAAATCCCTTCTCATTGGACACATACTCACTAGGGCACCATAGGGGACCCCACAATACCCCATCACTCTAGGTTCCTTCGAATCCACCCTCTATTGACTATAGGAGTGCCAAGTCTTGAACCTATTAGAGTCAGTGTTTGCATAATCCCATCAGTGATCAAAACTCTTTTCATATCATATTAGGGTCCCATTCTAAAATTTTTGTCATTCCACCTAGGTCCTCATTCAAAAATTTACTCATTGATGGTAGCCCTAGTTAATTAAACCTCACTCTCCCTAAAAAATCAATACTTTTTGGCCCACCTTCATGTCTTACTGGGGATACATCAATCATAAAAGATCATTTCATCATGTCTTTATGTCAGTCAAGTCGACATGGAGTCTAATCATTCAAGGTCCCATTAGGTCATTAGGGTTTCCAAGGTTCCAATAAAACTCCATTCCATTGCATAAGACCAGCAAGTAAAGGGTGATCAAATAACATCTCTTCACCATGTGAAGATGATTTGTAAAGAGAAATGCTTATTTCATCATGTAATTTTGAGTTCAAATGTAATATTTTTTATTTTCATTTTGTAATTTTATGTCATTTAAATGTAATAAGTACAAGGTTCCCAAGTTGTTAACTTAGTGTTCCAAATATGCCAGACCATCAAAAGATCAATTTGTCAAAGGAAATAGTCAAGTGAAAGGGTAAAGTTTCAAAGGGTTAAGTGAATGCCAAAGGGAGTTGAAGCACTAATTTCCCTAATTTCCTCTCCCACAAGCCTAGGGTTGGCTATAGAATCAAAGACATCGGAGCAAGAGGCCTAAGGGATGTCATTTCAGAAATTATGAGGCTATTCCAACTCATAAACATCATGTCTTCGTCATTTTTCAAGAAGTCATTCCAAGGGACAAATCATTTGCCACACATAGGGCCAGTTTTGCTTCAAAGTATGTTTCCAACCAAATAGAGATTGCTTCGACAAAAGTAAGAGCGTTTTTTGTACATCATAGGCCAAGCATGAAAAACTTCCTTCAGTTTTTACACAAGTGTCATGGTTTTGGAAAAATGTCAAAAATACAGTTGCTACACTTCTGGAATGACCTTGGGAAAATCAATTTTTCTCCTAGTTGGAGTGTCCAAATGACATGCTTGTTGAGCCAAATGATAACTAGAGAGAAATATATTTCCCATGCACTATCATGAGCTCAATTTGGAGTTGAGTAAGACCTCCAAAAGTTTCTTGCAAGAGAACACTTCATTTTTGCACCCTCATTCTGCACTTTTTGACCCGTCTTAGGAGAATTGATTTTTCAAGGGCTATAATTGATCATTTTTAGTGCTTGATAGGTCCAGTATGTAGCCAAGAGAGAGACATTTACAAAAAGTTATCATGGGCTCAATTTGGACTTCGGGAAGGCACTAAAAAGTTGATTTTATGTCGGAGTTGCGCACTTGCTTTAGGCGTTGCACGTTTGTTTGGCGCTGCGCATTCCTTTAAGGCGCTGCACGTTTGTCCAGGAGAGCCAAAATTGCCTCCTCTGTTACACCAAATTGCATTCCACCTCCTACAAGTAAGTAACCACTGTAGATCACATGTTTTCTCCCAGATAGTCACTCCCAAAGTGTTTTAAAGGTTTAATTGAAGATTTGGTGTTTGTTCTATATCTAGACCCTAGATCTTCCCCAACACTACCCTTGCACTCTCAATTCCTTTTATACACTCCCGTACACCTTCATTCCCTTTCCCTAAACCTTTTTATCCCAAATACCCTCTAAACCTTTGTCCCAAAACCCTAATCCCTAGGTGCTACAACTACTTGGGCTCCCAAACCCCAACCCCCAAATCCATCATATTAATACTCCCTATCCCCTCCTCAATTACATAAATCCCTTTACCTGTCTCATTAAATTCCCCTTCCCCATTTATTATTCCCAAAAAAACCACATTCCAACTACCTTATACCTACTAGGGTTTGATATTAAACACCATGGCAGAAGAAGAAAACAAACCATATAGTGAGGCAGAAAAAGCCAAGGTTTTGTTAGAAGAGACACTTGAGAAGCATGGTTTGCTTGAAGAGAAAGATGAAAAAGCACCAAGAGGTAGGCCTAGAACCAGAGGTTTGAAAAGAGCCTTGGAACTTAAAAGGCAAAGGAAAAGAGAGATAGTTGATGAAGCTATGCTTGATGATTAATTCTTGGATATGATCAAAGAAGACAAGGAAGGTTGGCTTCAGGCCATCAATGGTCATTTGGAGAATTTATTGAAGAAATCTAAAAAGGACAACAACATTCAAGTGAGAATGGCCAAACACTATGCCAGCAGAGAAAGAAATGCAAGGGAAAAACTCAAAGCAACAAAGGCAAAAATTGAAGCCCTAACTCACCAAAGGGAGAAGGAAAAGCTTGACATACTTGCAGAGGCTTCACTCCAAGCCTAGTTACACCAAACCTCAGCTCCTTAACTAATTTTGAAGTCCCTTAGCATATTTTAGCAAAGATACTATGTTTTTTGAGGAAATTTCATATCATTTTCATGGTTAAATGCTTTTTTGGGACACGTTTTGGAGGAATGGAAGCCACCAATGGATGCAGAAGGATTAAGACATCTAGGAAAACCATGTTTCCAGCCCTAAAATGCAATCATGGTAGGTGAGAAAGGCAAAAAACTACCAAAAATCATGTTTCTACCTCATTTTTGGACCAGGCGCTACGCATTTGACCAATCTTCGGAGAATCCATTTTTGGAGGGTCAAATCAAGTCCATTTTGCAAAAATAAAGGTAGATCTGGAAGCTAAATAGGATAATATTTCCAACGATCTATCCTGGGCTCAATTTGGACACCATAAAGGTAGAAAAAAGTGGGTCTAAACATGGCGCTGTGCATTTGACAGTGGCACTGCGCGTTTGACACTAGCGCTGCACATTTGACAGTCAGCCCAGATTTTCACTGTTTCTCTCCAAATTATTTTTTACCTATGGGAAATAAATGTTTTACTGATGTAATTGATAAGGATGATGTAATTATTATATTTTACTGTTACCTAGGGTAAATACATTAGGTAAATGGCCTCTCATGGCTTGTAATGAATCAGTTTGCTTAAGTTACGGATGAGTCACTTTGACCACCCTACACTCTAGCTATCAGTTCACATTTTGTTGCAACTGCTCCTCCTCTCATGGATTCGACCCCTGAGGCTAGGATGAGTTGGTTTGTGGCCTATATTATGTAATTTCTCAGTCATCACACAGGTTGGACTCCATTTGATATTGTATTAGTGTTTCAGACTTTGGCATGGAATATATTGTATGAGTAGCATCTATTTTGGTGGGATTCCTGTGGCATGGTATTTTGATATTGTTTCTTCTTCAGTTTTGTATGTATGAATGTTCTGTACCTCTAATGATTCATTTCACTCTAAGTATGTTTGATTTTCAATGTGTGATAAGTAGAATACATCTCCTATGCTTTGTTTTGGGAAAATCACCATAATGTGTTAATTTATTCAATTTAAAAAGAATTCATGATCATCATGCTCTTTTTAGCATCTCACTAGTCTAAACCATCTCATAACTATACTACAAAGTGTTAAAGTAACTTTCCTACCTTGCCCCATCAGATGTCTGCAATTCTGATTCTCTTTTGCCCTAACCTAGTTCACTCTCTGACCTAATTCACTCATCTAGTGATTGCCCAACCAAATCAAATCAAACAAACCCTGAACTACTATATCTAGCCTAAAACCCTAATCCATCCAGCCCTCTTGGTTGTAATCTTTGGAGAGAGCCCTCTCCAGCTTGATAGGGCTAGCTACCAAGTCAAAAGATTGGTCTATGGTTACCTTAGTTGGACTCTTCATTAGCCTTGGAGATCTGGAGGAGTCATAATAGAACCATCTCTTACTCGACCTTCCAATTTAGGATCACATATTTCTCCTACTTTGTTAGGCCCATCCATCCTTGGTGCTACTTTCTTAGCAACATATTCATCTTAAGATAATACTACTACATCTCAACTAGGTCATGCCACAATGGCCAACACCACATGCATTATTCCATTTGTAGATTCACTTAACCCATTGGATTTTTTGAACTGACAAATGACCCCATAGCCCATGACGCTACATGGTTGACCATGCTAACCAAGTTACCTTCAGATATTCCAAAGATCGAAGATAAACAAAGAGAATACCTAACTAACGATGTCATGTATTTTCACTTATGGTATTCCTCCAATATCATCATTAAGGGTTGTAACATCACCTTGTCTCATATCTGCCCATTTAACTGGCTTGTTCAGGGTAAACATGAGCTGAGGGGTTACTTTGATAAGGCTCAACCTCCTATATGACCTTAAGAAAACAAAGTCAACAGCTTAAGACCTTATTAACTTTCCTCAGGTGCTACAGACCTCCAAGAGCAACCCAACCCTTTCAAGTGTCCAACCCCTGAGTCACCTTTATTTTTCACTGACCTAGAGCCTCAGTCACTCCCTTGCCAAGCCCTTCAAGTGGTTGGAACCTTCCAGTCACTTCCACAGGTCTGCTTCCCAGAGATTTGGAAGTTTTCTAATCAAACCTATGCAAACAACTTCAAATTCTTATCCAATTTTTTAGTGCTAAGGCTCAGGCCTCTGCCCATAACTTAATGAAATTTCTAGAAATGATAAATAACATAGAGATAAAGGTTCTAAACCAAAACTTGAACTAGGACTTGACTTGACCTCTCCCAACCAGGGCTGACATTCCATCAAACACATGGTAAAAATTTAACCTACAGGTCATGAATTCATATATGAACACAGAGATCTGAAACGTATCTAAGGTTTAACAAGAAGGATTAATGTCTCCTCACAATATCTATCATAACACCACTTAGGTCATGCATTCATTAACCATACATTCATAATTAAAAACATGATAAGAGCCATAACGTGAGTCTACCATAAAATCATGATTATAACTAACATATAACCAAATATATAACAATGATAGAAAAGCCATTAAAGCCACATAATAATATGTATAATTACTCATCAAAGACAAGAGAAACTTAGCTCTTATTAACCATAAGCAAAATCCAACCAAGTCAGGCACTCTCACGTATTACCCGACCATAGATTGAGTTAAACCAAATATTTCTTTCATCCAACCACCCCTGTGCCATATTCCAAGCATGAATGTGGGATCTCATGGGATAAAACAATCCATAAACAACCAAGGGAATCCAGAGGTTAAACCACCTCCACCCTCACCATACTGTGATCTCACCTAAACTAGTCCCAAGATCACAAAACCAAACCAAGCTTGGATGCCTCAGAATTCCTTCACCATACCTTGAGGAATTTTCCTATCTTATCCACCCACCTCTTGAGGGCTTCCTAAAGAAAATCATCTCCACCCCAACCCTTGGGATTTTCCTTAGACCATCTCACCCAGATCCAAAACCTTTCGACAATCCAAAGCTCAAACCAAAAAGGGATCCCATCACACCATGGCTATATGAAAATGGCAAGGCAAGGTTGAACCCACTATCAAAACCCAACAAAATCCATGCCACCGACAACAAATAAACGAAATATACACATGCATATACCATGCATGCCAAAACCAGCTAGGAAATCATACATGCAACTAGTTACTTGCAAGTATTCCCAGGAAAGTTTCCCAATCAAACCTTTCCTTTCTTGATCCTTTCTTTCCTCCACTTTTCTTGTCCTTTCTTTGCTTTCTTGGTCCTTTCTTTGCTTGCTTGCTTTCCTTCTCCTCTTGGTGCTCTTCTCCTCACTGAGACTAGTTCTAAAACTTGTTGATTTTGGGTAGCATTAGATGTTCTCTAGATCCAAAATTTTGTGGAGGGGATAGAATGCATGAGATCTCCCAGACCCAAAAATCATTTCGTGAAATTCCACTAGGATTATATTTTAGTAAAATAATTAATATTTTAAATGGGGTTCCTAATTCTAAACTTAGGAAAATAAAAATATTAATGGGTATTAATGAATATATGGGTGAGAAGCTTCTAAGTGACAAAGATCAAGTCTAATTTAATATTAACCATTGACTAGGGACTTAATATCAACCGTTGATTCATCAACAGGAAAAGTATAAGAGGAGGCTTCAGGGTTAGTTGGAGATATGCCAAGTTGATCAGTCAGTTCAATTTTCCTGGGGCAAGGTTTGCTGAGAAAATCGAGCAAGTGATCTGTTGCAATGAGATGGGTAGAAGTAGAGATTTGGATCAGAGAGGAAGTTTTGAGCCAAAGAGTAAGTGGCAAAGAGGCATCTTGGGCATCAAGAAGGAAACACAGTGGCCTATGCAGCCTAGGAGGGCTCACGCATAGTTGATGCAGTCCAGGGGGGATCTTGCAGTAACAGTGCAGAGTATTCGTTAGTAGTCCAATATTTTGTTGGAGAAGTGAGGCTCTAAGTTGGGAGACTTGAACAAAAGTCTTCATCCAACATAGAAATGCAGCAGAAGAGGAGATGGAATTCTTTAGAGGCAAGGCGCTGGCCCATGCAGTGATTGCATAGGGACTTCGCAGTGTTTGCCAGGAGGGTGTCATGTCACTCATTGGATCAATTGTGGCTTGGAGAGTGAGGTAAACACTCGTATGTATTTCTTGTTGCCTTGATTTCTCTATAAGTTTAGCTAGTGTGAGAGGAAGCCTGTTGTACTCAGATTCTGCTTACTTAATAATACAAACCCTCTATCTACTACATTGGTTTTCCTGAGTTGGGTTTTTTGGGAATGTGTTGTCCAAAAATAATAGTGTCCCTTGCTTGTTTGACTCATCTATTGTTTCAGTTCATGATCTATATGTCAATGTAGTCTACAGTAGTGTTTCGTCATTGTTTATGAAATTAAATAACTTGTTGAATGAAATAACAAGTAGGAGATGCTAAACCAGTGATTGCAGTAGGATTTTTGTTTCTAGATTCAAAAATTTTCACATGGTATCAAAGCGATTGCAGATCATAGGACAATAAATCCATCATTTGGGAGATCCAGCAAATTTGTTACAGAGAGGCAGTTGTCCCGAGTGACAATGCTATTCTAGAGTCTGAAACATAGAGGAAGGATGATGCAGTGCAGAAGAGGTGACGCAAAGGCTCATGCAGTGCCTGCATCAGCATTTTGAGCCAAGAGAGGGTGACACAATAGCTAGTAGGATCCCACGCAGTGATTGCATCAACTCTTTAGGTTAGCGCAGAAGCAAAGAGGGGCAAATCAGGCACACACAGAGCCACATCATCTTTCTAGACAGGGAAGGAGTGACGTAGTGACCAGGAGGAGCTGATCTAGCTCACATAGTGACTACGTAGAGCCCGAGGAGATGAGATTATTCAGTTGTTGGGGAATAGGGAGCAGTGTAGATCAGATTTGAGGTGCTAGTGGAAAGTTGTTGCTTTTGGTGTAGAACGTTGTCCGAGGAGACTGAACCAAGGTAGAGGGAGTCACTACCTTAACATATTTCTTGCTAAATAAATCTAGATCTGGGTTTTTGAGCAGCAGAAAAGGAGTATCGAAGAGGGGTGATTCAACATTATTTTGTGGAAGGATTTCCGTAAAGGAAATCAGGACTCAGAGGGAGTCTAGAGGGAACTTGTTCCTTAGAGGATTTCTAGTGCCAAAGAAACCTAGATCCGAGTTTTGTTGGTGTAGCAGTGAAAGAAGGAGAAGAGAACTTTTTCGACACTCATTTGAGAAGAGATGGTAATAAATGGACTGAGGGATTAGGACAGATTGGATGAAGCATCCAACTTTGTCATTTGGAAGGCCAGGATCCTAGAAGTTTTGGACAAAAATTTCATCAAGGATTATTACTTGAGGATAGTTGTCTGATCGATGTTGATCCTCTCAAGAAATATGAGGAGTCTCAAGAAAAGTCGAAGTGCATGATCTTGGACGAGGTCAAGGATCATGTGGTCCCACATATTGCTGAAAAGGACACAGCAAGGGAAATGTGGGAGGCCTTGACCACTTTGTATGATTGAACTTTTGTTCATCAAAAGATGTTTATTGAGGACCAAATGAGGCATTATAAGATGTAGAAGGGAGAAGAAATTGATCCCTTCCTTCTTAGGTTGAAAGGGATCCGAGACTAGCTTACATCCATAGGGTCAGCACCAGATCCTGAATTCATGATCAGGACTGCCATGAATGCAGTAACTGAAGACTAGAAGACCTTTGTCCAGGGCATCTTAGGCAGGGCATCTCTCCCTAGTTGTGAGGAGATGTGGGCAGCTCTTCGACATGAAGAGATCAGATGGTTAACCAAGGCAAGAAGTAGCAGCAAAGGAATTAGAGCCAGGAAGGAGGAAGAGGAGGATGCAACTCTCACATCAATGGGACAAAAAGGGTAGTAGAAGAGGAAAAATAAAGACATAACCAAAGTAATATGCTTCAGATGTGGGGAACTGAGACATTTCGCCACTTAGTGCCCTCGAAAGAAGGGCAAGGAAGAGAATTCTAACTCAAAAGTTGCTCTAACGAATGCTGACAAGGAGGAAGATGATGAGGATTGAATCATGAGTGATCATGCACCTCTAGAGAAGAGGTGGGGCGACATTGAGTCGTAGTCGGGAGGTCTACGTAAGGGCAGGATCCTTGAGGTGCCTAAACTCTTGGATCACATACGGCTATGGGAGCCATTAATGACAGTAGCAGAATGATGGGAGTCAATTGCTACGAGGGATGATGGAGCGACAGTGACAAAGCTAGAGTGCCAATGTCTGAAGCAACACAGTAGAGTGTTGAGCAGTGCGGGAGGCACATAGTAGATACAACAACAACGCAGTAGCATCAGAGGGTCAGCATAGATTAGTAGCAGAGGTAGCTTCAACATCATGAGGTATCCAGACTAACCAACATGTCATTTTTTGGGTGGCTTTTTAGTGTCTTACTTCTCAATAACCGAGTTAAAATGTAGCAGTTATTAGTGGCAGTGTTGTGGGCAACATGATGCATCATTTTGAGATGGAGCTGCAGTAAATATGTAGCAGTGACAGTGTCAGTGTCATGGGCAGTAATACAAAATGCAGTAGTGCAGTGGATGAAGGGCAATAGGCCAAGCATCAGTGACACAAAGGACCGATGTCGTGGACTAGTGTGATACTTCTACTAGGAAGTATTGATAGAGCACATTCCTCGCTAAGAGGGATTGTTTATTTTGGGTAGCATCGGATGTGCTCTAGCTCTGAAATTGTTTGGAGGGGATAGAACACATGGGATCTCCAAGACCCAAAAATTGTTTAGTGAAATTCCACCTGGATTATATTTTATTAAAATAATTAATAATTTATGGGGTTCCTAATTATAAATTTAAGAAAATAAAAATATTAATGGGTATTAATGAAAATATGGGTTAGAAGCTTCTAAGTGATGAAGATCAAATCTAATTTAATTTCAACCATTGATTAGGGATTTAATCTCGTCCGTTGATTCATTAACAGGAAAAGTATAAGAGAAGGCTTGAGGGTCAGTTGGAGATACACCAAGTTGATCAGTCAGTTTAATTTTTCTAGGGCGAGGTTTGCTGAGAAAATTGAACAAGTGATCTGTTGTAGTGAGAGGGGCAAAATCAGAGATTTGGATAAGAGAGGAAGTTATGAGCCAAATAGTACATGGAAAAGAGGCAGCTTGAGCATCAAGAAGGAAGCGCAGTGGCCTATGCAGCCCAGGAGGGGTTCACATAGAGATGACGTTGTCCAGGAGGGGCTTTTGCAATGGCAATGCAGAGTATTCATTAGTAGTCTGAGATTTTGCTGGAGAATTGAGGTTCTGAGATGGGAGGGACGAACAACAATCTTCATCCAGCAAATTGATCCAGCAGAAGAGGAGACAAAGTGCTTTAGAGGCAAGAAAATGGCCCACACAGTGATTGAATAGGGACTTCACATTTCCAAGAGGGTGCCAGATCACTCATTGGATCAGTTGTGACTTGGAGAGTGAGGTAAACCCTCGTATGTATTTCTCGTTGTCGTGATTTCTCTTTAAGGTTAACCAGTGTGAGAGGCAACTCGTTGTACTCATATTATGTTTGCTTAATAATACAAACCCTCTATCTGCTGCACTAGTTTTCCTAAGATGGGTTTTTTTGGGGACGTGTTGTCCAAAAATAACGATGTCCCTTATGTGTTTGTCTCATCTATTGTTTGAGTTTATGATGTGTATGTCAGTGTAGTCTGCAGTAGTGTTTTCACCACTGTTTATGAAATTAAATAACTTGTTGAATGAAATAACAAGTAGGAGATGCTAAACTAGTGACTATAGTAGGATTTCTATTTCTGGATTCATAAATTTTCACAAAACTCAACTGAAAAAAGGCTACAAACTAATTCTATGAATCCTTTTTATCATTCATGCCTCTAATTTCTTCATTTTTCCTCTATTTTCCTTCAATTTCCTCCTCACATGCAACCTGTGAATTTTCTCCTCATTTTTCTCCTAATTTCCTTTATTTTCATAAATAAAGTGCCACAAATGCCTTTTTTCCTTTTTAATGCCTTTTCCACTGCCTTTTACAATTTCCCCTTAGCCATAAACACAACTAGTGATGCCTAATAGGATATTTACCCAACATTTAGCTTGGAATAAGTGTCTCATGAACTTGGTCTTATTTTTCATTTATTAATTTTATTACATGAACTTTTAACCTATGGTTGTTACAAGGACTCAGTTCAACTAAGACTTTTTCAATGTACCCTCACTAGCCCTTCATCGAAGTGGTATGTTAGTGAGAGTTCAGGAGCACATGAAACCTTTTAATCTTTGGAAAAATATTTTCCCACCTTCTTTTAACTCCCAGTTTCCCATGACACAGGATTGGAGTTATTGACTCAATTTTGGCAGAATTCAGCTACCCATATACCCAACCATTTCCACTATTATCACCCTGTAATTTAATAAGTTTATGAAATAATTGCAAAGGTAACCACAAAACCACTTTGGGAGTTGGGAACCTAGACCTTCCAACTCTAGAGAGGGATATGTTTATCTGATTTATCTATGTTCTTTTGAATAATATTAGGCTAGCTATTAAGTTCATGTTTGGATATTAGAATTGAGTTGGGTTGAAACGAGGAAGATAATCCATTGGGCAATGGAGTCACAGGTTGAGTTCAATCAAGACAAGTTCTACAGGAAACCTTACAAGGTAGGTTAGGCACCATTGTTGGATTCTTAAGGTTGAGGTGTGATTTAGAATAAAAGAAAAGGGAATAATATTACACCAGAGAAGTTATGAATCCTGATACTAATCATCAAGTAGAAAACTTTAAGATTATTACTAAGCCGTAAAAAAAGTGTATTTTGCAGCAAATTATGTTCGTTTACTTCTTAGAATAATCCAGAATCAATGAATAACATATAAAAACATTGAAGACAAAGATACAAGGTAAATGAACTTCACCAACATAAGTGACACGAGAATCCTGTAATTGCTACAACTGTATTACTAAAGTTTGATCAAATGAGGCTCTGTGAGTTTCTTTTCATCAATGAGTCATTCTTTTCAAGAAGTTCCAACCCATAATGATTCAAATTTTGAAGTATGTATAGGTGAGTATTTACAAAATATCTTGAGTAACAGAAATAACTAATAACTAATCCCATCTTTTTTTCATTATTACATAAAATAGGAATTCTAAAATATCACTAAAGTGACCGAATTCCTCTTCAAAATATCAAAGAACATGTTCAATGAACCTAAAACTAAAATGCAGAAAAACGAGGGTTTCATTTATTAAACCAAAACTATTTTAAAACACTATATAGATAATACTTAATGCTAATACATTCACCTAGTACATCCTATTACATCCCTCCATCTCTCAACTACTTCATATTCCACCTTTTCTTTCAAAAAAATCGAAATCTTTGACAATGACTAGGTTGACTATCATGTCAATTTTCTCTGAAACATTGTAAATATGGTTCTTCAAGTTACCCCAATAGCTTTCAAACTATATGACCTATGTACAGAGTGAGATAGGCTATTGTGCTTCATTGTCTTAGGAACACATAACTCCTTTGGTTTCCCAAACTTCATCTTTGGTTTTCCACAAAATAGTTTTCAGAATGATGACCCAAACAAAGAAATGTCTGATATTTTTGCATAGTCAAAGTGCAGTCAAGTGCCAAATTTGGTTTCTGAAGAGGCATTTTGACCGCTTTTATAGATCCATGGATGGAAAGAGGTTTGATTGTTTTGATGTAGCTCTGAAACACCTTCCTAAACTGAAAAACTTGCAAAAAACACCCTTTCATACTTTGCGCAGTCAAAACGTAATCATGGTCAAAATTGTCTACCAATTACCTTCAAGGCACCAAACTCTACAACAACTGGTAATTTTTCCTCCACAACATCCTTATGACACCAATTTAGATTCAAAAAACATTGAACACCCTTATCATTTTCTGTGAAAATCCATATTCCATCTCTCAAGGCAAGGTATTTCAAGTGGCTTTCTCAAAATTGAAAATGTGGCTAAAAACTAATTAGTAGCTACCTTAGCCAAAATGTCAACGTCACTTCCTCTCCCTCTAGTATTTTCTTGCTTGATATTTCTCAGTTTCCTCCTAGTCTTCTTGAGTTTTCTCTTCATGACTGTTATCCTTTCTTTAAGACTAATATTTCTAGCTTAGTAATGCCTTGTTAGGTTTCTATGGAGGTTAATGTCTCTATTGGCCTTGTGCAGTAGCCTCTCTAAATGGTCATTCACTCTTTCTAGCCAATACTCTTTATCTTCTTCAAAGTCTTACCACATCTTATTTTCAATGGCAGATTGTGCTTGAGGTAGAGGCATGTCCTCAATGCTTTGTTCTATCCTGGTCATTTCTCTGGTCCTTGGTCCCTAAGGCTTTGTTTCAAGGACATAAACATCTTCTAGATCAATCACCTATTTCCCTTTGTCTTCAGCAGCAAGTGATGGTAATTTGGGCACTGTTTCATGTTCTTTTGTCTTTGTGCCTCCCGAACTGTGTGTTGTAATTATTTGTTTTCCTTTTGTAGAAAGGAAACGTTGTAATGAGCCTTGCCTAATCTTTAATGTAACTCAACAATCTTAAGGTCTATTTCATATTGTTTATGGGGCTTCCCTTCTTCAAATTGAAATTCTTGACCTTCATCACCAATCTCTTAATATTCATACTAATGTGTCAAAGTTCTTTTAGAAGAACTGATATCTTTCGTGGGAATGTGTTCTTCTATCACTTCCTTGGTGGTGCCTCTTCTTCTTGATCTTTGTGGAACCTTGATCTTCTCAAAAACTGTAGCTCACTTTTCCCTTTGGAGTTCACTTGCTTTTCTCTTCTTTGTTTGTGATCTAGTGGTTATCCTTTATCTTGTAGGCTCTTCAACTGAATCAACTTTCTCTAGCGTGTCCTGAGATGCCTCGGGTGTGGATTTTTTGTCTTGAATCTTTGACATGTCATACTGGTTTACGAAATTTGATGTTGCCATGAAGTCCTCCTAAGTGCTACCTCTCTTTTCTAGCTCCTTCAAAACCAACAACTTGATGAGGGAAAAATGAAACAAGCTGGCCTCATGCTTCCCTCCTCTTGTTTGCACCTTTTTTGTCATCTTACCCAAACTTTTAAATAAATAGAAAGGCACGTTAAGGCTCTTTCTCCTAGTGAAATGAATAAGAAGCCCAATATGGTATTGATAGATCCTACTGAATCTGCCCTCATAGGTAAAGTACCTTTAGATTTCCTTTAGAAACTTGGCATATCAGTTCAAGAGGTAGTTTCTTGGGAAAAGCCTTCCATAATTATTTTTGCACTGAGGTTTGAGGAAGGTTTTATACAAAGTAGGGTCAAGCTCCATCTTTATAAACCAACAATCTCCTATCAATGGGATATCAGTAGGCAAATAAATAGTCTCTTTTGACACTTCAAACTCTATGTTTCCCACCTTTACCATGTTTCCTTTGAGGTTCTGTGCAAATTATTCTGCCACTTGGGAATGAAAATCATGAACCTGCCATTTCTTGCAAAACTCTATACACCCTACTTGTTCAATGGCCGACTAAATGGCTGCGTCACTTGTCAACATTTATATGCTTCTAGGTTCCACTCTGATTGGTTTTGTTGTTATTCTTTTCTTTCTTTCTGAAGTAGACATCTTACTTGGTGGGATTTGTCATTGTTTTGAAACTTGAGGTGGAAGATATGACCAATATTGAGCATACATTGATCAATCAACGAAGGAATGCATAATGAACAAAAATGAGGGTAGAAAAGTGTAAATAGGGGTAGGTTTGGTATGACTTGTTTAAAACAAGTTTGATTGAGTAATGTTACAGGGATTTTGATAAAAAATTTCCTTGTCAATGGATCAAGATTTTTAACAAAGATGATTATGAAAACAGGTGTTATGCAAAAGTAAGGGCGACAAAACATTTCTTTACTTTAAACAAGAAATTTGTGAAAATCAAAGGGTATAACAGACATTTAGGAGACATGTAAGAAGGCTTGGTCATGCACAGGTGGAATCAAACAGGAAATGAGAGTGAAAATTTGAATTTCTCAGATGATTTGTTTTTGCGTAGTCATTGTGCGGTCATATTAAAAAAAAATTGATGGTTTTCATATAAGGAGGACATTCTAGAGAAAACTGAAACATGGGTTTTGAAGGAATGAACCTATGGATGGTGAGGTGTTCAAACAACTTGAAAATTTTTTGCCGAGGAGGAGCCAAGATGCCAGGGAAACTTTACGCAATCTTTGCACTGTCAGGGTGTTTACAGTCTTTGCGGAGTTAGCAACGATGAAGGTTTGAAACTATGAAAATCACTCTCCTTTCTTTGTTGCGATGCACTACTCGATTTCTTCTTTGGGAAATGAGGGGGGAAGAGTATGTAAGAGGAGTGATTGATGGGAAATAATGAGGGGAGATGGAATGAGTGAATAGGATGAGTGAAGTAAAAGGGAAGGCAAAGATTTTATGAGGGGATAGTACAGGTGAATAGGTGTCAATTTCAGTACTAGTACCTTGAGTTGACAACACTAACGATGACTAGCCAAGATATTTAGGATACAAATTTTATGATCAACCGTTTCATGGAAATAATTTCAGAAATGAATCATTATTTACATCTATCAAACCTAAATAATCAGGTACAACAACAACTCAGCCTATAAATTTATAGGACCCTAATAGTGGCTCCAACTGGGGATGTTGGCCCCCCTGTGGAGTGGCAAAGAATCTCATATTTCTAATTTTGCATACTAGTGCCTTATCCATTGGGCTGATCCCAAGCCTGCAACATGCTCTGCCATGAAACCACTACAAATGAAAACCGATTGACCACCTATTCTAATCCTTAAACATAATCAAATCCATTCTTCTAATCTAAAATTTGAATTGTATACTGAAAAACTAAAAACTCTATTGCAAACCGAAACTGAAAATACTGAAAACATGCTCAAAGTACTGAGCTTATTGGCAAACACCTTCCTACCATATACTGTTGAGAAACTATTGAATCAAATGACACAAAAATTCCAATGAAGCTAGTGGAGTAGTTGTTGAAATAAGTGGATTGCTTGACTGTGCATCAACAATATTAAAGCTGGAAAATGTAGTAAAAATGGTGACTAACAATTGATCTAGTTCTCACAATGAAGACATGGTTGAAAACTCAAGCTGAAAAAACCATTCATGTAGTTTGCTACAGGATCAATAAAGACATAATCTATTAGTTGACCCTCCAGGTATTCATTTACCTATTTAACATGGCTGAGTTTTCTAGTTGTTGCCTCAATATTAAACTACGATTTAAATTGTACAGTGTCAGTCTCGTGCACAAAACTATAACAATTGTCAATCTAAAAATCAAAGGGCAGTACAATCTCCTCTCATTTTGGTGAAGGAAGATTTTCAAAGAACTATTTCAGATATTATAAATTGTAAGACTGATTCTAAGTATCTAAGAATTGAATATTCTTCTCAAATCTTTCAGCAAATAACTCAAGAAAAAAACTTTAATTTCAAACGAAAGTTTGTGTGATTTCAAACAATAAAACAGAGCATTAAAAAAAATCATCAATTTGATAATCCACAAACTCATCCCAGAATTATTTTAAAGTTTCAATAGAGATAGGGTCTTCCACATACTATGTAATCTTCTTTAGCAAGCACCTTGACCAGTGTGTAGTGGAGTCACCATGAGAGTTCTGCAATCTGGATTATTTGACAATGGAGTCGCTAGGTGAATGGTTCAACATTCTTATGTCTAGTCAATGTCCACCATCAGAAATCAGATCTAAAACTTGATACTCTTTCCTAAGGATTTTGAAACATCGTCCCCAGTATTGACTCAATTTTGGTAGAATTCAGATACCCATATTCCTGACCATGTCCACGAGTGGTGAAAATGGCGTAGTCTCTACAAGGTGGACATCCTAGGTCCCCTTATTTCAATTTTTTTTCTCAAATCTATTTTTCACACTATACAAAAAAAATGTAGCCATAGTTATGCCCAAAAATGAGGAAGAAGATGTAAGTAAAGATCGACAATTTTAACGTATTTATGTACAATCAGAGTACCTCTACTCTATTATTCTATATGCTTTAGGAAAACTATATTTCAACTAATATAAATTGGGGGCATCTAACACAACTGATGGGTTGATTGGGAATATCACACAATCTCAACCTCAGAGCCCTCTCCCATACCAAGGAAATACATATGGTCACCCACCATCATTTCCCCAACTCATTGGTACATCCATAAATCAATCACCACCTATAGTTGGATACTATACCAACCCTCTTATGTGTACTCCTTACCCTCCCATTCAAGGGAATCCATACCCAATGTGCACCTCTGATGGACTGTCTACATCCCAACCTACCTATGGAAATACCTTACAAGAAAATGTGTGCTTTCCTTTTTATATCCCTCCACAAACTAACACTACACCCCACCATAATGCAAGTGTTAACTTTTAACAACCTTCTTTCCCTCAGTAGCAATAGTCCTTGTAATAACTCAACACTGCGAATCAACTAAACCATAATTAGAAGAAAGGAAAGAATAAAAAAAAAGGAAACCAAGGTCAAGATTGAAGCCAACACCAACAAAAGTTAAATGCAAAAATTGGGTGCAACCCCCAAAATTAGAACCAAAACCCAAACTAGGGTCCCAAAAATGTGCCAAAACAAGGCAAGAACAATCATCTTAGGACTAATACAACTTGCACAATCTGTAATGAATATGTACACTACACCCATCGATGTCCCCAACTCCCCAAGTTCAATCACATGAGGGAGGATATAGGTCAAGTCAGATCCAATCAACTACCAATCATGTTGCAAAATCCATTTCCCCACCAAGGAATTGTTGCTGCCCAACATGAGGCTAGTGCTCCACAATACCCAAAAAAGGCAGGGGGCATTCAACTAACCTCGTCAATTGGGACATATACATGTAGGCAGCAAATATCTTACTCCAACAACATCATTGAGACTATGGAACTCCTCCTAAACCTAATCTATCTGCAACTAAGGAAGTTCCACTAAACACAACTTCACCACCTTCGAAAATTTTGTGACCACCCATAGAACTAGTTTCTAAGATGGTCAAGGGACCATTATGATGAAAATCACATAATGGAAATATGACATATAGTTATATAACTTTCAAAAATCTAGCCCGATCTCCATATTCATGTTAACTTTGTAGGTTCTTCAAAGTTGTCCAACTCAATGGAAATCCTTACTTTACGCATTAGTTGTTATTGATCCCTCAAATTTGAGATTGATAACCTTTGACTTCGACAACTTAGAACCACAACTACCATCTCTCATTGCATTCCCAATACATGTGGCCATTTGTAATTTCAATATTCATTGATGTATCATTGATGAGCGAGTATCCACGTGCATCACACTAAGGCCATATGATGGTCACCCATCGTCACCTGTAGGGCTCTTTCATAATGTCTTGAAATTGTTCACATAGATATAGAAGTCCTTGATTCCCCTCTCGATTACAATATCTTGTTTAGATGAAATTACATGTATGAAATGAAGGTTATTTCATCATTAGTTTCCATATTATAACTTTCCCCCATAACTGGAAAATCATCACCATCAGCCTCTTAACACATTATGAAATGAGGACCTCCTCCTCCCTAGATAGTGGATTACCCTTTGCAGGATCCCAACAAAAATGGGTTCCCTCCTTGACCGAGATTGGCCTAGGAACTATTAAACATTCTTCTCTCCTCATAACATATCCAGGATATCCTCCTATCATAATATTTTCTTCCACGACTCTTGTATGCATAGTAAACACCACTTCTCGTGAACACAATCAAGACAATCAGTCACCACCATAATAACCTGAAAAAGCTATGAAAAGTGATACCGCATTCCTTCCATACACTACCACTCAAACCCATTTCTTATATACCCTTCTTCGTTTCATCTCACATCAAGTGATGGTGATGCTTACCCTACTTAACATGGCTATGGCACTGCCCATCTGGTGTTTGGCACCGCCTTCCACATCATTATGTCAAGAGTTGTGCCCACAGAACATGTTATGTCGGACACCCCTATAGAGTCTTTACCACTTTCGGGCACACCAAACCTTACAAAGACACCAGAGGGAACCACAAGAAAGGACAAGAAGAAATACAAGAAGAAGGACATTGCTAGCACATATTCCACTAAGGTACCTACCCCATGCACATTATGTGACATGTTAGGACACCCTACCAATCAATGTCCCTCATTGGAAGAGATAAATTTCATTCTCCATTACCCTTAGGCAACCATTTTCTCTTCTCCATCCCTAGGAAAAAGGGCCACAACATCTCATAAAAAATATTACACACTGACCATCTTTGTGCCATCTACACACAACATGGAGATTCCACACACCATTATCCTAATCTCCTAAGATATCAGGATGTGTTGGTTGCATTACATCATTATATCATGGTTAATCCTCCTCTTCCTCTCACCCCTAATGTTTATGATGCACCTCAAAGCATTTATTACATTTTCTATGATGATAATCAACACACATTACATCCATGTGTTCTTTGCATTGAAAGTACCCATCCTTTATCGGCATGCTTACTCCTTAGTTCATTCCAACATATTCTTGTAACTCAGGACCTTGAAAGTATTGCCAGTGAGGATTCTCATCCCTTATGAATCCCAAGTCATGATGAGTCCTCTAACATGGTTCTCATAGCATCGGCACAACCTTTAGAATCTTCCCCCATCAGATCCCATAAGTCCATACTATAGATACTTATTTCCTCTAGTATTGATGATACATAAGACCATATCTATTTTATTTCTTCCTCCCTAGGAATAATGATTAAATCCCTCTTCTCATCATTACATGGTGTCAATATCACTTTACCGGTTGCCAAGATAGTGTTATCCAAGACTACATGGAATCAACTTGTCTAGGTTTTGTCCTCATTTCTTGGTCCTATGGAATCAAGGACGATATCATACCTACCTGTCCACTATTACTTCCATGTGCCAACCACTTCCTAATGACCAAAAGACACCCCCATCACCCTTTTCGAGTATATTTCATTTCTATGAAGATAACCTCAAGACCATGATAGCACCTAAGTTCCCATAAGATTCCATTCATCATCTTACTTTCTTCCTCCCATAAAACGCATTCACACCTTTTGCATCATCGAACACTCATCAGGTGTGGATTTTTTTTTTTTTTTTTAGTTTTTGTATATGAATTATGTCCATTCTATCTTTCTATGATACCTTCATGTGATATGTTGGTTTCAATCTTGCAAGTTACTTTGTCACTCAACACAAAGTTGGGCCATTAGGGCAGCTGATTAGCTTTTAAACTATCATTCTTCATTGGCATGATCGGTGTTCCCCCGAAGCACTACATATCCTGATATCATTTCTCTAGAGTTATCCATAAGGTCGATCTTATCAATTGTGTTTATTTCCACCTTCCACTTGGACTTGGAAAATGTTCACATTGGTCAATACTCTCTCCACCTACATGAATTGCCTCATCAAGTAGTATCTTTATACTCTCAGTATCCATGGATATCTCTTTTTCACCTGACAACAATCTACTCGCGTGACTTCAAGGATGACCATGTTTCTATCTTCATCTCATTTCTTACCACCCTTCCTAGGAACTCATTTCCTTTCAATCATCATAAGTACACCATTAGATTCTGCACTTTGTCTCTCATGCCCCCACATTGTATTGGACCATTTGCATGATCCCCCATTTCATTTACCTTACATCAGGACTAGCCAATGGGCCCCCCACCCTCTCCAATTACTCCCTTGCACCACCACATAGGCCATTACACATTTGGGACATCTATCTCTATGGTTGTACATCACAAAACCAATTTTAAATTCTCTTGGAAAGTGTACAAAGATTTTTTAAGAAACAAATCCTCACCCATATTTTTGTGTCCATCACTCGATGGTAGTTCCTAGTCGCCTTTAGTTGGATTTCACCTTAGATACCATTTTCCCAATCTCATCTCATGTCATATCTCCCTAATACTTCCCATTAGATAATATATTGTAACCACTTATCAGTATCATTTAGAACAATAATTTATACCACCCCTTCATGTCCTCCTGACTCTATGGTTTTACCCTGCCAAATTTTTATTTTGACTATCGCCACTCACATTTACCCTCCAACCTTGGTAAGTACCCAATGTTCATTATGCACTTTCAACCTTAGCCATTATTCCTTTGAAATGCCTTACATATTTCAGCACTTGTATGAGCTTCATGTGGGTTTCCTAGAACCTTCATTGTTCCAAAAGCTTGTCATTTCTTTTTTTCCAACGTCGACATTCATTTTCTGGAATCGAAGAAATACCTTGGTTTGTACCCCCATTACAAGTCAACCTCTAGTGAAATAATGGGAAACATCATGTACCATTGATTTCATTGGTCCCTTTGATGTTCGACTCCAACACAACTTTCATATCAGCGGTGTATCATACTATACAACAATTGCAATTCTTTGATCTGGTCAAACACCCTTGCATTCAAATTGAACTCCCTTCAACAGTGCCTTCTAACTAATGAATGGGGGCACCCATTACATTCCTCTGTCAGAGACACCCCTGAGGGAGAAAATAGTTATCTACTTCAACAAACAACACATCAACTTCTTTTGTGTTTTTTTATAGTATTCTTTCCTATTTACTTGTAATATGATGATCAAAGTCATGATCACCAACATGGGACATTCACATATCATACATATACCTATTTGTATGAAAAATCAATTAGAATGGTGTTGTTTTATTTCTCAGTAAGGATTTCTTTAATTCTCTCATCATAAGACACTATCTCTCATGAATTCAACATGACTTATAGTCAGGAACAAAAAAGTGTGATGTATTTTAGCTATATTCTTGTTCCTAATATCATACATGAGGGGGGAATTGTTAGTATTGAAAATACATACATATAATTGTACAAGTCAGGCTACATTCAACATTAAAAACAACATGTACATGTGTAATAATTTCCATTGGAAGCATCATGGAACCTAAAATATCAAAGATTCTCTAAAGGTTCATTTAAAAAATCAAACTACACGAATGTACCAAAGAAATTTTGCACAGGCCCCATGACTATTTCTTTAATAACTATGCAAATCCACCGAAGTGACAACTCAATAGTCTATGGATCACATCATAAGGAATGGGCAAAAATTCTCTAACAAGTCAAGATTGGTTGCCCATTTTTGAGCATATCCATCCTTAAATGGGAAGTTACTATCTTCTACCAATCTCCCATCTCATTAATGGGCAAAGGAGGAGCCATGAGATGCTTTTGAATCTATACATACAAGGAGAATGAGAGACAAAAATAATAAGAAGTGAGAAAATTTATGCTACCAAAAATTGCTAGAGTAATTAGCATCACATTTCCAAGAGAATTCACCATTTCAGATTTTTCTAAGATTTAGAGAGAACCATTGCTTACCATAGCTCTTTTCAAATATCTTCAAACTTATCTATTGTATCTCTACCAACAACCAATAATGAGGATTTATTTCTATTCTCTTGTGTTTAGTTTGTTTTCTCATATTTATCATTATTTAAGAGTATATCTTATGCTTTTTTTCTTATTTATTTCATTTAATTTTTGTTTTATTATAACATCTAACAATTTTGATTGTGGGCTTCCTTGTAAGCAAAAACCAAGATACAAATTGAAAATTATTTTGGGACACCATTGCTCTAAATTCACTATTACAATTTTGATACTATTTTCCTTTATAATGGAAAGTTCTTGCCACAACTAATAAGCCTTGACTAAATTCTTAAATCTTTTTTTGAATTCCTAACTTGTTTCTTTCGTATCTTAAAAACTCCCACCCACACTTAATGGCCCAAAAAATAAGATCATTTTAGAATAAGATGAACCTTTTCTTTAAAAGGATACAAAATTTTTCTTAAGTAATGGTTATATAATTTTTACTTTTATTAACAAAGCCATGAATTATTAGTTAAGTTAAAGAAAGGATGATACTTCTTCTCACTTATCAATTTTATTTAATAATAATGATGATGATGATCAATGTCCATTGAAACTCATATGGTCTACTGGGCCTTAAGAAGGTAAGATATTAGTCATAATTATTTTTATTTCTATGATGAAAAAGAAGAGAAGTGTTCTCAAATCACCAGAGTTTTGTTGAGTTAAAAGGTCAAGAAGGTTGGTAATGTGACAAATATCTTGAAAATTAAATGAAATTACTGTATAAGATGGAAAATATAAGAGAAAGTGTTGTCCATCTTCAACCCTCTTAGGATTGTAAGTTGACAAACTATTTCATCCCATGGAATTTTAGAATTGTCAAATGTCCAATTTCACTATAAAGCTCATGTGAATTAGTGTTATTATTGGTAATGTTCATTTTCTTCTTAACATTAGTCAAGACAAGGAGATAATTTTGGTTTTCATGGTTGGGGTTGATCACCTCATAATATTGTAGCTTCACTTTTTCCTATATCTCTATATTTATCCACAATTTCACCTTAAGTTTAGAAGTAATAATATTTTCAATAATATCTAGATTCTACAATATGATCTCCTCCTTTATTCCCTAATGATCCATCTAAGACTATGCATCCTTATGCTGCCCTTGATTGAGTCAAAGGTGGGGATTTTGGATAGAGTTAGAATAAATTTCAGGAAATCTCTTGGCATCGATATTATGTAACTTCTTTTGATACATAAGATACCTAGTCAAAGCCATGCTTTCAATGGGGGAAAGTCTTGTTTCAATCAAGAGCATAAGGTAGGGAGTATTCCCTTAATCTTGAGGTTGTAAGTTATAGACTAATTTTGGTTCCATTAAATCCCTCCATGTCTCTCTGGATATACTCCAACACCAAACCTCACATCCATATAAAATAATATGTGTGATGAGAGTATCAAAGAAGAGCCTTTTTTATCCCAAATCCAAATATCAATGGACTTATAATTGTTTTGAAGCCCATAGTAATATGTCAAACCTCCATTTATCCTTTTCTCATTGCTATAATTCCAATCAAGCTTATGATGGATGTTGATTCCCAAATATTTGTATAAAGTAACTTCCTCCAAGGAGCTGTCGTAAATGAAAGTATCATAAGTAATATTTTTGGATTTAATTATCAATATTTTAGTTTTGTCATTATTGTAGTCATATATGTCTTGGATTGTAACACCCTCCTCCCACATCTACCTAAGTAATCGACCAATTGGGGTAAACATGTGACGAGAAGTTACTATGATATGATTCAACTTCATATGTGTCAGTTAAGGAAGTGGAATGGGAATAACACATCACACAAACCTCCCACATCAGTAAAAAAACTCTAAGGAGCCATCCCAACCACTCAGGTAACCAACTCCTGAGACCAACTAAATTTTTAGTGCATCAAACCCATTGCTGCTCCCTTCATATGGACCAGGGTGCATCTAGGAGGCTCCAGAAGCTTCCACAAAAAGTCCAAGGGAGATTCCAGGTACTTTTTCCCCATTGTTGTTCTTGTGACTATAGGATTTGTGCCACTTTTTCAAGACCAGAACCCAGGTCACTGCCCAGAAATCAACGACACCTTTAGAAATGAACTTACACAATAGAACAAATATACATTTTCAAAAACATAAACAAGGACTAGATTGGACCCCTGCTATCCACGACAACAATTTCATCAAACATGTCACAAACATGAAAGCTATAGGTCTTAACAACATAATTGAGCATAGGGATCGCATGCTTATTTGATAATCTCTAAGAAGTATTGATGACTCAACACATTAGCTGCAATTTCATCTATTAGGCCATAGATACATTTTTCATTCATTTACAAGTAAAAACATGATGAGAGCCATACATAGCCACTGTCATAATACATGTTCATAACAAACATAATAACAAAAAAAATACCAAGGAAACAACAACCATATAATCCACATATGAACTAGTATAATACTCATGCAATAAAAAGGAGAAAATACCTCATATTATTGATGCAATGACCAACTAGGTTTGGGGCTTCCATGAACCACCTAACCATAGATTGGCTCAACCAAATATTTCTTTCATCCAATCACCCCTGTGTCATATTCTAAGCATGAATGTGAGATATCATGGAACTATCCATCAAAACCGAACTAGGGCTTCTAGAGGCCAAACCACTTCAACCCATCAAATAGTGATTCCACCTCACAGTCATATATCACAAACCATCACCAGATTCTCCAGAGTGTTTGTTCCAACGAAGGCTTCCAGGACTAGTAACTCAACCCACCAAGGGCTTTCAAAGCATTTTTCTAACCAAGGCTTCCAGGACTAGTAACTCAACACAAGTTGTTAGAGGGCTTCCATAAAGTTTGTCCAACCAAGGCTTCCAAGAACTAGTAACTCAACCCAAGCTAAAGGAAACATGAGAGCCAACCATAAAAAGAAAAAAATGAACCCACAACACCATCGCTATCCTAGAAATGACAAGCCTAGGAAAATCCATTGTCAATCAAGCTAATCCTCCATGCCAATGATAGATCATGACCAATAAACCACATGCATATGCCATGCATGCCAAAACTAGTGAGGAAAACATACATGCAACTCGGTACCTGCAAGCGAAACCTGTTGTAGTTGTTGATCCTACTGTCCTCTTGTGCTTTCGTGCTCTTCCTTTGCCTTCTTTCTTTAAGCATCCAAGTATGTCACACTCTCCAAGAGTGCTCCAAGAAAACTCCTAAGTTTCCGAGAGTATGAGAGAGAGAGAATAGAATGAGAGCTCCAAAACTGAATTGATAAAGGCTTACATTGACTAGGCCAAAGCAAAAGCTTTAACAAAAGCTTGCCAACTAATCCTTAGAAGCCTTTTTATCAATGAGACCTCTATTTTCTTCATTTTCCATTATTTTCCTTCATTTTCCTCCTCACATGCAACATGTGACATTTCACCTTCCTTTTCTCCTAATTTCCATTATTTTCATAAATGTGCCAAAATGTAATTTTTCCTTTCCAAAGCCTTTGTTATTTCCTTTTCCAATTTCCTTAGCCATGATAACCAAAATGAACACCCACTAGGATGTTTTTCCCACCATTCAAATTGGAATACATGTCCCATGACCGTGGTCTTATATTTTTATATTTAAATGGATTTTTAACCAGGGCTATTAAATAACCCCCCCCCTTAGGGGACACCATCCTCAGTGTTCAATGACACCTATAACCACTAAGACCCTTGAAAACAAAACATACTTCCCATGGAGATTTATAACATAGCTCACTGCAGTGTTTACAATGACCATCTGCTAAAACATGACAAACATATCATTTACTACATCTTTATAACATAGCTCATTATGGTATTTACAATAATAACCACGTATGCACACATACACATTTTCTTCACCCATAAGGTAATAATATTGTCTATGGAGCTTGATAAATTCATCTCGATACAATATTTATAATAATACACACATATACACATACGCACATTTTCTCAACTAGAAAATAGAAGGATATGATGCATGTATCTGCAACAAGGGAATCTAAAGGCTCACACCTCCACCCTCAAAAGTAATGCCAGGATTCACTTCCTTATCAGGAATTCTAGAATCCACTACCAAATTCAAATCTGTATCCAATGTCCAGCGCTATAATCCTACGCCAATTCTTCTCTCAGTGAACACGTATCGACTCAATGTTTAAGGGCACACTCCCAATGTGCATTTGATTCCATATGGCAATGTTAATGACCAAAACAGATATATCCCCAGCCTGCCCTTCTCTCTTACATAGTCCCTTGGGAAATCTGGTCACCCTAGTCACACACCTTCCAAGTTCCACTGACACCCCCATCCTGGGTAGTCCATCCCTCAGCAAGGTTTCCTCGCATCAGAAGGTAAAAAAAACAAGGCATATCCCTACCTTAAAACCATCATGCTGGTCATAGCATGCTCATGGTAATCAATGGACACTATTGGGTACCAGTATCCCATAATGGTCATGATCCTGAATGTTTTACCAGCATACTGTTGCCTGTTCCAATTCCCTTTGATGTTGATGCTAATGCTTGCATTAAATTTCGACCACCCAACCTGGGAAGTTCCCATGCTTTCATGTACCAAGCACATAACTACCATTAGATTTAAAACAAATTGAAATAACTTCAAATCATACCTCATTGGTGGCCCGTCAATAAGGTATACTTGCAATTTTCTTCGCTTCCTGTTACAACAAGTCAAACTAGCATCTTTGACCAAATCATTATGTATAAACATATCACATCAGGTTAGCTCAAAACACAACCATCATAAATCAAAATCATAAATCACATGTAACCATCATAAACCAAAATCATTGATCACATGTAATCATCATAGACCAGAACAATAAATCAAATGCATAATAAAACATAAATAAACTATTGATACTTATCCTTTGATTAATCCTTAGCTTCTACCTTTTTCCTTATTTTGTACGCACACTGGATTGGTTGCCACACTCGACAAACACCCAGTACCTTCTCCTAAACCATATGAAAATACACATAGTGTGCATCACATACATACAACCACACATGACATACAACTCCTACATATGGTATACACCACAACAAAATACATACTCCTACATCTGGTATACACCACAACACGATACATACACCTACACCAGTGTACAACACAACAAAAATACGTACACAGAATACAACACAATACATATGTGATGATACCATGACTACACTATGCACATACATAGTACCGCGTGCCCACAACATAACATGTACGACACATAAAAAAATACCATGTGTACACCAGTACCATATGTACAACATGTATACAGTACCACTTGTACACAGCACCACCTGCATAGCATGTGCACAACATCAAATGTACATGACACCACCTGCACAATGCGTACACAACACCACATTTACACCACACCACTTGTACAACGTGTACACAATACCACATGCACAACATGTACAAAACACCACATGTACATAACATCACATGAATGACATGTACACAACACCCCTTGCACACAACACCACATGTACATAACATCACAAGCATGACATGCACACAACACCCCTTGCACACAACAGCACATGTACACAACACCACATGCACACAACACCATGTGTACATAGTATCACTTGTACAACATGCAAACAACACCATATGTACATATCACTTCATATACAACCATTACATAGCATCATATGTAGACATAACTACATATCCAACATGTGCACAACACCATATGCACTCAACGCCGCATATCCATCATGCGCATAGTGTGATATGTACACAAAACAATGTAAACTTTGAAACAGGAACTATAAACTCAAAACGGGAACTCTGGCCAAAAAACACCGAAAAAACATCAAAAACAGTGCTAAAAACGAAAAGTGTTGAAGCTGGAATAACACATTTTTTTTCCAAGCGAAATTTTCAACATGTTTTAAAAATGACGGTGAAAACCAATTTTTGGTGCAAAAATTGTCCAAAAAACGCCCTCAAAACGAAGTGTTGATGTTTCGAATAACATTTTTTTTCTCTCAATGGTAAATTTTGTGCAAAAAACACCCTCAAAACGAAAAGTGTTGATGCCGGGATAACAATTTTTTTTTCAAGGGTGAAATTTCAACATTTCAAAATAATAGCATAAAATATTTTATCATGACCCCAAAAAACATTAAAATTTAAAAAAATAATAATAAAAATTAAAATTAAAATTAAAATTAAAACAATGAAAAAACACAAAACAAAAAAATAAAAAATAAAAATAACAAAACATAAATAAAAATATATACTAAAAACGAACAAAAAATAAAAAACACAAAACAAAAAAAATCAAACATCAAAAATAAAATCAATCATAAAAATGTAAAATGTAAAAAAAAAAAAAAAAAAAAAAATTAACCTATAAAAAATAAGAATTAAAAAACTAGAAAAAAATTACAAATTGTAAACAAAAAAATAGTAAAAAAAAACATATCTAAAAAAAATTGGGGAAAAAAAATATGTAAACCATAAAAAAATTTGGGAAAAGAAGAAAAAACACATTTAAAAAACTATAAAATTAAGTAGGTAACAATAGGAAAAAAAAAAAAAAAAACATTAACAAAAAACTAAAAAAAATTAAAATTAAAAACAAACTAGATTTAAAAAAAAATGGAAAATTAAGCCAAAAAAAATTAAAAATTAGTGAAATTAAGATTAAAATGATGATTACTTAAAAAATAAATGTAAAAATACATTTATATGAGACAAAATATAAATAAAAAATATTAAAAAAAAAATTGATTAATCATAAAAGAATTTGGAAAAAAAAAATTTTAAAAATTTATATATATAAATTTAAGTGAGTAAAAATATAAAGATTAAAAAAATCATTAACAAAAACTAGCAAAAAAAAAAAAACAAACTAGATTAAACAAAAATAAAAAATTAACAAAAAAATAAAATTAAAAACTAGTAAAATCAATATTAAAAACATTTAGAAAAAACTAAAAAGACAAAAATAAGCTCAAATTATTAAAAAAAAAAAAAAACTAAAAAAATATCAAAATTTTAAAAATATAAGTATTTTCCAATAAAAAAAAATAAAAAAAATTAAAGAACATTTTCAACTTACAAAAAAAGTCTTTTTGATTTAAAAATAAATAAATAAATAAATTTTTTTATTAAATTTTCATTATTTATTTAAAAACAAACAAAAAAAATTAAAGATAATTTTTTTTTTTTTAAAACGTATTTTTTTTTAATTTGAAAGAAAAAATTCATTAAATAGTAGTAATAAAACTTATTAAATTTTAATTTATTAAAAAAAATTAATAAAAACTAAATTAATAAAAAAATCTATTAAAATATTTTAATAAAAATTAAATTTTAATTTTTTTTTATAACTTTTGTTTTTAAACAATTAGTTATTTATTTCAAAATACAAATCTTTCTTAAAAAAATTTAAATTTTTAATTTAAAATTTAAAAGATTATTAATTTTTTTTTTAATTAATATATAAAAAAAATTAATTATAATTATGTTTTTAAAAAAAAATTAAAAATATTACTAAACATTTTTTAATTTTATATTTATTAAAAGAACTTTTTAAAACAATATTAAAATTTTTGAATGAAATTTTGGTTTTATTGAAAAAATAATTAAAAAAAAGTAACGGCCCTCGGCCGCGCCACCACCTGGCGGCGGGAGGGCCGTGGGTCGATTCCCAGAATCGACCCACGGCCCTCCCGCCGCCCGGTGGTGGCGCGGCCAGGGGCCCAAGGGCCTGCACGCGTAACAATATAACCTCGGACATCAGCGCCTTCCCTGTCATTCATTTTATGACATTGCAAAGTTGCAGAGCCTCGTCAGTAACCATTCTCAAATAATAACATGTAAACTATATACTGAACGCAACTCACCTTATGGCCTCCAGTAAGTTTGATAGATGTTGATAATGGTACTTCACTCGCTTCGAATCCTGTAACGCTTTTTTCAGTGGGGTTGTGCCATTGTCAAAATCCGCATACCCTGTTGAAATCCATGCATATTTTGAATAACAATGAGATTCATAATTTTTACCGTTCATAAAATTGTTATTCAATGATTTCACGTACCAGTCTCTGTGATGTAAATGGGAGGGTTGTTATAACGATGCTTCGTATAATTTATCAGATCCCTTATTCCCTTTGGATAAGATCTGAAAGCACTTGCACCCTCCTGCAAACGGAGATTCGTATATTTAGACGTAAGTTAATGTAAATTAGAATAAAATTTGTAATGAAATTAAATGTATATATTAATCACACTTACATTAAATGTATATATTAATCACGCAGGCCCTTGGGCCCACGGCCGAGCCACCACGCCCTCCCGCCGCCCGGTGGTGGCGTGTCCGGGGGCCCAGGGGCTGCGTGCAAGCCCTGGGCCCCCGGCCGCGCCACCACCGGGCGGCGGGAGGGCCATGGGTCGATTCCGGGAATCGACCCACGGCCCTCCCGCCGCCCGGTGGTGGTGCGGCCCGGGCCGTTATTTTTTTTAATTATTTTTTCAATAAAACCAAAATTTCATTCAAAAATTTTAATATTGTTTTAAAAAATTCTTTTTATAAATATAAAATTAAAAAATGTTTAATATATATATATATATATATATATATATATATATATATATATATATATATATATATATATATTTTAAACATAATTATAACTAATTTTTTTTATATATTAATTAAAAAAAAATTAATAATCTTTTAAATTAAAAAATTAAAAAAAAATTCAAGATTTTTTTTTTTTTTTTATATGATTTGTATTTTGAAATAAATAACTAATTGTTTAAAAAAAACATTATTTTTTTTTAATTAAAAAAAGATGGTTTAAAAAAAATGTAAATTAAATTTTTTTTTTTTTAAACATAAAATGTAGGTTTAATTTTTTTTTTTTTTTTTTTGAAAATATAAAATGTAGTTTTAATAATTTGAATTTTTAAATTAAAAAATAATAATAATAAAAATTGTTTAAATTTTTTTTATTTTTATTTTTTAATAAAATGACAATATTGTTTAAAAAAAAATTATTTATTTATTTTCAAATAAAATAGGTATATTTAATAAAAGATAATTGCATTTTTGTTTTTTTTAATAAAAAATAACCATTTTTTTTGGTTTTTTTTTTTTTTAATTTATTTTTTTTTTTGTTTTTTTTTAATATTAATTTTACTAGTTTTTTTTATTTTTTTCATTAATTTTCTATTTTTTTTAAACTAGTTTGTTTTTATTTTTATTTTTTTATTTTTTTCTAATGTTTTTTTTAATTTCTCTCTCTCTCTCTCTCTCTCTCTCTCTATATATATATATATATATATATATATATATATATTAATTTTGTTTCTTTTTTCCAAATTCTTTATGGTTTGTGAGATTTTTTTTTATTTTTTTTTACATTTTTTTTTTTTTTTTTTAAATATTAATTTCACTAGTTTTTTAATTTTTTTTCGTTATTTTTCTATTTTTTTCTTTATACTAGTTTGTTTCGATTTTTTTTTCCTAGTTTTTGCTAATATATATTTTTTTTATTTCTCAATATTTACTTACTTAATTATATATATATATATATATATATATATATATATATATATATATATATATATATAGATATATATATATATAATTTTGTTTTTTTTCCAAATTATTTTATGGTTTATGATATAAAAATTTTTTAACATTTTTTATTTTTTGTTTTTGTCTTTTTTATATATATTTTTATATTTGTTTTTTAGAGACAATTATTTCATGTGGATTGAAAATTTAATTAATGATGTATAAATATGTAGAATATCGAAAATATAAAATATCGACCTTCTTCTTTAAATATGCAAATCAATAAAAGCCCCTCTACAAAAAAAAATAAAAAAAAAATAAAAACTAGAAAATATGAAGAAAAAGATCACTTCCAAAATTATGAAATTTACGAAATAATTATTTACATTTCATACATTAGAAAATTTAAAGTCAAAAAATAGGTCTTTTAAAAAAAGGGTCTGATGCAGAATAACCATTTTTTAAAATTAGCATGAAAATCACTTCCATTCTAAAACATAATGTACATAAAAAAAATGAAAGTGCAAAAACTATGCTTTAAGAAAAACGTGTGTTCTGCATCACCCCTTTTCAAAATCGGGTCACTTTTTTGCTATCTCTACAAAACGGGTAACAGTATCAGTTCCTGTTTCAAAGTTTACATTGTTACAACACCGCATATCCAACATGTACATAGCACCATCTATACCCAACACAACATATACAATATGCACACAACGCCATAGGTACAATCACTGAATATAAAATATGCACAATATATACATAACAATATCATTGCACATCGAAGACCACATTGCCTCTACCAAGAAACCATGCTTTTAGTGTCTCTCTGTCATCCATGCTTATCCTAGCGTTTTGTGGATCACACTATTTTCATTCCGCTGATGTATCTCTCAGCATTAGCCTGTCCATAACATAAACATAAACATAATATAATCACATAATATCAATTCATATCCACATGATACTGACCTTAGAGATCTGTCAGGCTAATCTACCCACTTGATTCCTCATGAAATAGGAATCTCTTCATGCCATTCACCTGCATAAGCAATCATTCCTCCACATGAATGATTCTTGATAACCCTCTCAGAAAACGGTATATATATATATATATATATATATAAACATCAACATTAAACAATCATGATCCTGTGAGACAACGACATACATACATACATATATATAAACATTAGCATAATCATGATCACAACATAATTACCAGGTATCATAAGGTCAAGGTTAAGAGAACTCCCTTTATCTGTTCATAGCATTCACAACATTGAGAACAATTGTCCCCAACATATCTAAGGAATCAGATGCCTCACATCTGCTCACTTTACCTTTCTTGTTAGCTTTCTCATGATTGTCCTGCCACCATCCATTTACACTAATGGACCCAACCAACTTAGCTGACTGTCATACTCTTACCTTTAGTTTTACTTACACATGCACCAGCTTCATTCAAGTATTTCATTACATGTTGGATTCCATATATCTCTCCCATATTTCCATCAACTTTCTTATTTCCCAACCAATTCCCAAGACCCTAAAAAATAGGAGACAAGAACAAGAAAAAAAGAAGAAAAAAATCATGAAAACTAATAACAATACAACACCGCAAACATAGTGGTATGATCAACACTAGACATAAAAAAAAAATCAAATCAAGTGCAAGCAAATGATAAGGTACCTAAATCAAAATACTCCTAACAGACACCATGACTCAATCCCCATGGGTTCCCATTGCTTGCAAGGGAAAGCTCAACCTGAGCCTTCTTCAAGATTCCATGTGATTCTTTGTATCATACTGCCATAACACATAACTGTCAATACATAAATAAATGTAACAATATACCAATTATTTTACCTTGCTTTTCCAATCACGTTGCCTTGTAACTGAACACACATTTTAGCCACATGTTCCAAAGATCAAGACAACATATCTACTAGTTCGAAATCATCCTTTACCAAGAATAGTAATAATTTCATAATCCATAGTGAAATCGTAGTCATTAGACATAATGCTAGAACTGTCACCTACTTACACTCAAGTACATACAAGTTGTCTCAACACATATGTGTGAGTAAAATTATCTTAAAAAATATCATTCCTTCGAGCAATCCTACATACACATAGTCATATTATACAATTCATAAAACATTCAATGAACTTCCAAACATACCATGTTAAATAAATCAACTAGAGAACAAAATTAAGCGCTCAAACACCAAATAGATGACATAGTCAAACTCATACCTTAATGTCATAACCCTAACCCTTTGCATAGGCCAATCCAATTTAGCATGAGACATATAACATCAAGATCTTAATGCAATAACCCTAATCATTAACTAATATATAACAACAACAAGTTAACATATAACATGATCATCAACAACATATAACATTATCATCGAGTAAACTATCTTAAAAAAAAACAATAGTAATGCATACAACCACAGGTTACTATCATTCATCATTATCTGACACATGTGCATATGAATACACTAATCAACTAGCGTTTATAATACATGTAACCATAATAATAATAGAACGACAAGCATATCAATAAACTTAATGCTTATTGCTAGGGTTTCGCATTTCCATCATCGTAAATTTAGGGAAGCGCTTGAAATTGAAAAAAGACCTTCCAATCTTAATAGAGATGATGGCTGGAAAGTCAGTAGATGTTGGGTCCCTGGTCTCTCTTCCTAGTTGGTTTCCGCCCTCTTCTTTAGGGTTTATTTCTTTTTAGCTTTTTACTTTTTTTTTTTAATTTTTATTATTTATCTTGTATTAACCTTTTTATTTTAACTGATTTATGTTTTATGGATTTACTTTTATTGATTCATTCTATTATCACCTTTATTTTTTGAGTCCTTTTAACTAATTTTTATTATTTTATTCTTATTTTATTTGTTCGGTTATTACTTTTTTAACTAACCTACCCTCTTATATTTTGTTTATTTGTTTTGTCTTTATTTTATTTATTTATTCCGACTTTTTTACTAATTTTTCTCACTAGCCTATTTATTTTATTCTTTTTATTTTCATTTATTCATTACATTGTTACCATTTTTGACTTATTTTTTCTAACCTCTGTGTTTTATTCCATGAGTTTTCGATAATTTTTAATAATATTTATAGGCTTTTACTTTAATTTGATTATTTTATTTTTATCTATTATTATTTTAACTGATTTATGGATTTACTTTTATTAATTCATTCTATTTTTACCTTTATTTTTTGAGTCCTTTTAACTATTTTTATTATTTTATTCTGAATTTATTTAACTAACCTACCCTCTTATATTTTATTTGTTTTGTCTTTATTTTATTTATTCAGACTTTTTAACTAATTTTTCTAACTAACCTATTTATTTTATTCTTATTTATTCGTTACCTTATTACCATTTTTGACATATCTTTCTAACCTCTGTGGTTTTCTTCCATTAATTTTTCCATAATTTTTAATAATATTTATAGGCTTTTAATTTTGATTTGATTATTTTATTTTTATTTTTTATCTTTATTATTTTTTATTTTTTATTTTTTAACAAATTTATTTATTTATTTACTTTTTAATTTCTAATTTAATTTTCATTTATCCTATTATTTTTTCCTAACTAACCTATCCTCGTTTTGACGCTTCTTAGTATTTTATAATTTATAATTTATTTTTATTTACTTGTTTTATTTTGAATATTTTTAACTAACCTTCCCCCCTTTTGACCTTTGTTAGATCTTTTATTATTTTATAATTTTAATATTTTAAATAATATTATTTTATATATATTAGGTCCATTATTTAACTAATTTTCTAATTTTTATTAAAATTTGTAAACTAAATTACCCTTAAATTTATATTTTGGTCCTAATTCTTACTAACTAAGCTAATAAAATATTTTTGACCCCGATCCTTGAGTCAAACTAGCCGCTGGTCAGGAGTCTCTGCTCTGCCTATTTAACTTGCTTAGCTGGATTTGTTTATTCAACTTGTCCTGATGATGAACCACACTTGTTGGTTCGAAACACGTCGACAAATGATTTTCCATGTGATTTTCGCCAAAGAATCTCTCTCTAAATTGATATGGATCACAGAAGCCTGAACTCTATTATTAACCAACATACCTGCATGCCCACTATACAAACATGTATGATGTTCTGCTCTGACCCCGAAATCCATTGATATCATGATAACCTAATTGCATACAATGACCTTATGCACAACAACCTTCACCATGAAAATGCATGCATAACAGCATATAGATACCGACATGCATATCAAATGCATATACAACCATACACTCATGACAACACATCCCACAACAACACCAACAACCTTCACATGGTGACATCACTACAATCATGATCAACACCATGCAAATGCAACAAACACATGGACTACAACCATAAGGAACACATATGCAACTAACATGAATGCATGACCAACACACCACCCATCAAGTCCAAGGGTTGAACCATGCTCAGATGCCACTCTGTAGTTTCAAATAATACCCAAAGAGAACGGAACCCATTTTGATACCACTCTATGGTATCAGATATGACCCAAAGAGAGAAAAACCTACTCTGATACCACTATGTGGTATCAGATATGACCCAAAGTGAACAAAACCTACTCTGATACCACTATGTGATATCATATATGACCCAAAGAGAGCACAACCTACTCTGATACCACTTTGTGGTATCAGATATCACCCAAAGAGAGAAAAACCTACTCTGATACCACTCTGTAACACCCTCCTCCCACATCTACCTTAGTAACTAGCCTACTAGGGTAAACATGTGACAAGAAGTTACTATGATATGACTCGACTCCCTATGTGTCAGTGAAGGAAGTGGAATCGGCGGAACACATCACACAGACCTTCCACATCAGCAATGGAACTCCCAGGAGCCATCCCAATCATTAGGTTACCAACCCGTGAGACCAACTGAATCTTTTGTGCATCAAACCCATGGAATCTCTCTTGATATGGACCAAGGTGCATCTAGGAAGCTCCAGAAGATCCCACAACAAGGGAAAGGGAGCTTCTGGGGACTTTTTCCCCACTATTGTGCCTGCGATTCTGGGATTTGTGCCACTTTTTTAGGCTCAGATCCCAAGTGGCCTAGAACACAATGACACCTTAAGAAATGAATTTATACAACAAAACAAAGATACATTTGAAAAAAAAATCAATAAAGACTATATTAGACCCCTACTATCCATGACAGGAATTTCTTCAAACATATCACAAACATGACAACTACAAGTCTTAATAGCAGAATTAAGTATAGGGGTCTCATACTTATTTGATAATATCTAAGAAGCATTGATGACTCAACACATTAGCTGCAATTTCATATATTAGGCAATATATACATTGTTCATTAATTTACAAGTATTAACATGATGAGATCCATTCATATCCATTGTCATAATACATGTTCATAATGAGCATAATAACAAAAAAAATAAAAAGGAAATAACCACCATATAATCCACATATGAACCAGTATAATACTCATAAAATAACAAGGAGAAATATCCTCATATTAATGATGCAAGGACCAACAAAGTTTGGGACTTCCATGAACCACCCAACCATAGATTAGTTGAACTAAATATTTCTTTCATCCAATCAAACCCCTGCCACATCGCAAACATGAATGTGGGATCTCATGGAACAATCCATCAAAACTAAATCAGGGCTTCCAGAGGCCATGTAGAAATTCCTTATAGATTCAAATTTCATATTGTAATATGCTAAAACAATTGACTTGAATCAACTCTACTCATCAGTTGAAACAATAAACAATTGATGAAATCACGAAGCATAAAAGAGAAATAATTCAATCACACATAACACAATAATTTAATGAGGAAAGACATAGCTAAAAACCCCTACTATCTGTATATTGCATTAATCATAAAATATGATAAGATTACAATCCTTTGTTCAATACCAAGGAACCTCTGCACAATCTCTATCAATCTCACTTCTTCCTAGGCAAGCCTTAGATGAATACAATATGCTCTACTCAACCTTGAGCTCAACTTGCATAAATATTTTCTATCATTTTCATGACTGAATACCTTTGGCCAATACTTAACCAAATTCCTAGCCTTCTAATCTCCTACTTCCTTTCACTCATAGGCTCAATGCACAAAATTGTGCTTCCTATTTCTTGGTCTCACCAACTCGTGCTCACCAAAACAATGATTAAACTTTTGCCTTCATTCCTCCTTTTAAAGGAAATTGGAATGGATAAAATTAGTGAGTTTTATAATTAAGGAATGATTTATTTTAGGCCTTCTTCTCATTGCATGCACCATCTATTTAATTTGGATGATTTTACAACTGATAGCACATTGTCCCTAAACTTCAATCTCAACTGGGTCTTTCTTTGATCTGACATGCATGAGTTAATTATGAGTGAATATTCAGTTTATTGATTGAGCCATGTTGGTTGCACCCCACTCAGTACATGTTACACCCCACTATTGGATCTCCCACTAATTCCTCCATCATTTGCAACTATTTTAACTAAATTTAACTTAGTTAGACTGAATTAAATAATTAAAGCTCAAAATAAACTCAACTTGGGCCCCTAAATTTAGGAAATGTCAGGTTCCTATACAAATAGGAGTCATAATTTTGAATGACTAAGGTCAAGCCTTGTAATATTGAACATACCTTTGCTTTCTGCAAATGTTTTCCATATTATAAAAATTAAAAAATGTAAAGAGGGTATGTCCTAAAAGAAAAATCAGAGGACAAAAAGAATAAGAGAAGGTCCAAAAAATGAAAATATATGAACCCCAAAAAACAAAGAGACCATGAAAGTGCGCAAGTCTAAATGCCACTACTATTTACTTTTATGCATAATAATGATTGTGTGCAACTTGTTATTCATGCCACAATCCATGGTAATCAAATTATTTAATCTTGGTTATTTCATGCTTTGAATTTCATGTTTATAGTTACAAAATAAAATCTAACCAAAGAGTTTAATCTTGGCAGATCATAGTTAGGTAGAGAAAATAAAAGGAGCTCATAAGCTTAATCTGAGCTCTGGGATGATATAAGGTTAGAAATAGATAGTTTGCTTTATAAAAGAAAAGATAGAATAAGGGTTTGCTAGCCTAAATGCACCCAAAGGAATGAAGAAAACATGTTAGAGGTAAGAAATGGGTAAGTATAAGAAAGTTTGTTGAACTACAAAGTTAATTGGATCAAAGCACATGCATCACGCTTATACACATCTTTCAACATGTATGGTCAACTATGGAAACAAAGGAAAAGGTTTACAAGTTCATGTGATTAACTCCCCCTCATTCATTTTTTCCCCTATACTTACTAATTTCCTGCTTACAAGTATGTTCTAGTACTTTTAATCTTACAAATCAAAGAGGCTCAGAGCATTTCTCTGACTTTTGGTTGGACTAGACCCTCGACCTAATGACTTATGGACACAAGTGCTAGAATTCCCTTCATAAAATCATTCCCCCTTCATATAATCCATTTCCCCTCATCACCCTAAGAAAACCCCTTTTCCTATGGTTAAACACCATTTGCCTAGGAAAAGTGAAGACCCCCCATGTAAATCCCTTTTCGCTCAAAAAACCCACAAAAAACCTTTTACCCTAAGTATAAAGCAAAGTGCACGAAAGGCATACATTTTACCTTTTTACTCAGGAAAAACCCACTACGGCCATCGCATTTCATATTAATTATTAACTTTATTATATAATTCCCGATATAACCCTTCTCTCGTATATTAACTAAATCCCTATGTAAATACCCCCAAACCTTAGTTTTAATGGAAACTAATACATTTACCCCTTACCCCGACAAAACAAATAAATCCCCCATTAACCCCAAATAAATACAAATCACTTCTAATTAAACCTTCGGCCCCTTCCTAAGCCTCTGTACATTTCCTCCGTGTTGTTTCACGACCCGACCACCATCCGATTAACTGCGCCCTAATCCAATGGTGCGCAGCCATATCGGCCTCACCCGACACCCAACCTTTACCCAAAGAGTTAAACTCCCTTATTAAGCCCACCTAATCATTGTTAACCCGTGATTAAACCTTAAATAATCTCATAACACCAAAGTTTAAAGCTTGGGCCCCTGCTTAAGCCCAAGCTTTTATCTCCCGCTCGCTTCCCTCGCCCGATTACCATCCGATCAACATCCACTTCATCCGACACTCCAAATCCATATCAGCCACACCCGATGGCCGAACGTTACCTGCCCAATAAGGTGGTTTTCCCCAACCCCCCGATGGCTATGTGTCACGCCCTAGAGTATATCGGGTGACCCCTCCTAAAAGTCACCTTCGCCTCATAAGCAGTGTGATGACCCTTAATACCTCCTCCTCGCCAACCCGATAAACTGCATATTATCAATAAAAATGAAATTTTGCACCATATTTAAAAAACTTGCCTGTTAAACCTTATAACCGTGAAAACCTTGTTTTCGTGCCTTTCACTCGTTTCACAGTATAAATCTGTTAAACCCTTTAGCACCACCCTAAACCTCTACGACGCAATTCCACCTCCATTTATGTCCAAAACATTGCCATGAATCCTTCCCTGAGCATCCCTGTGCAAATAAATCCATCAGTTGCTTTTCCCTGCGAACCGAGGTTTTCTTAATAATTGTTGTGTTTTGGAGGCAATCAGCAGAGGCCCAGAGCTTGGATAGACAGTTCTGATACTAGTCGTAGAACCTATTTACTCCAAGACTCGATAAGAAACCTTTTAATATCTTTTACTCAAAGAAGAAGACAATTACACACAGAGCCGAGAAGAATACACTTCTACAGAGCATTGACAGTCAAAACAAAGGAACCAGACAGAGGATGCAGTTAGAAGACAAACGGATAAAACATACAGAGACTTGATCAATATCCACTTCCCAATTCTGATACACATAAAAACAAAAGAATTTATAGTTGAAACACATAGTAAAAGTTAAATTGTATAGTAAAAGGGAAAAACACAGTGAAGGATAAAGACAGGTCATCAGAGTGAAAGAGTATTCGTGACAAAGAGTATCAGATGAAAGCCTGAAGTAAATAAAGCCTCCAACGTGATAATTCAAACAGCAAAGTGCATAAAGGGCTAAAATAAAACCATAAAAGCCAGCAATACCACAATAAATAGGACAGCATGAAAGCAGTTCACTAGTTGTCTCTATCTTCTAGTGAGAAGATATTTGTATTTCCTAGATTAAATCTCAAGTTAGTTTGAGATATTTGTAATAAAACCTTAGTATAAATACTTCACAATTCGAAGTATGTAGGGTGGATTCTTAGATATTTCTATAGAATTCTTGATCGAAAGACTGTAAAGCCATTGGAGCATTGATTGAGCTAGCAAGCTGGATTGATGAATAAAGATCAAATATTTCAAAGGATTCATGTGTAGAGCGAAGTGCAGACAATTATTTTCTCACGTTGTTGATATCTTTCTTAAATTTTTTCCATAATGTTTATCTAAATTTGAATCCCATAACTAGAGCATTATCTCAGAATTTATTTAATTACACTGTCATTACAGTTAGCCAAATACATGTTTTCTACTGATAATCTAAGTTAAGGAATTCTTAGTTGCTCCTTAGTTTAGGATGTTTCTTTATAATCTATAGCAAAGGATTCTTAATTTCCATTTGTTTCCGATTACCCTTTGTTCCTCGTTTCAATCCTGGTATGAGAATTCTTAATTGCTCTCTCATCCTAGTTAAAACATTTTTCACCCCTCTAGCCCAAAGACCTACACTCTACTCTTCTATCTTGCCCTTTGAACATTCTCTTTAGTGAGTTGATCGAGTCATGCTGCTCTTTTGTTGACTCCATAACCCAATGGACTAGAGACATCATCCTATCCATCTGTTTAAAGACTCCCACCACCCAATCTTCAATACAAATCAAAAACCCCTTGAACATTCAAAACTAGCCTAAAATCCCAACAAACAAAGCTAAATCATATAGAGAGAGCCCTCTTTGAGCTTAGGTTGGCTAGAACCTATGCGCAAAAGTTGGTTTGTGGTTACCTCGGTCATTTTCTTTCTTCTAATAACTTCTAGAGAAAATTCTGAGTGATAACATAGTGGTGACTCCACTGGGGAGCCAAAAACTCCTCAGTCCTAATAAAGCTTTAAGAAAATTCTAATTCTATATTTTGAGCCTCTTAAAGTAGTTTGTTAGAAGTTATATTGAAAAAATCTCACAAAAACAATTAAAATTTAGAAATTCTGGCTTCTAGGAAGACTCATTTTACTAGGGCTAATCTAAATCCCAACCCTCCCCTATTAGATGATAATCCCAACCTGACTTCAAGAAAATCTAAAAAAGAAGAAAGTTCAGTTAGTCAAATACCTTTAGTTAAAGCTAATTCATGTCTTGATGAGTGGTTATTTCTAGAAGATCTTCCCTTTGATGTGCAATTTGATCTTTCATTATTTAAAATAAAATATGAAAGTGCAACATATGAAATTGTTCTAGATCCTGATTTTATTGTGGACCTTGAAGTCCAATAGGCCAACAGATCAATTAATGAGTACATTTTGAAATCTCCACAATCATCCATTAATACTACTACTACCCCTAAGTTTTCTCAATAGTTCTCCACTACTTTGAGTTCACCATTATTACCTTCGGCTTCAATACCTTTTGAATTAAATTCTGCACCAGCATTTATACCTTCACTCCCTCACCAACCTATCATTACTCATTCATCACCTACTAGTCCTGGTTCTTCATCCACTACTACATTAATTCCATGTATATCAACCGCACATCTTAACCCCTCCCAACCTACAATAATGGAAAACAGATATGCTCCTCTTGTTTCACCTGCCCAACTTCATGTTATGCCTACATATTATCAGAGTAAGATTCCCTTGTTTGATGCTACTGGTCAGTACACTTCCTAATAGCATGTAAACAAGATGTCTGTATTTTTTTAACTAGATGAAATAGATGAATTCGATGTACAAATGAGACTCTTTGCCCAAACATTGACTGGTTTTGTCAAGAAGTGGTTTAAAGCCCTTCCTGCCAACCACATAGCAAACCTAACAAATTTCAAAATGTTGTTTATTGATAGGTGGGAAAAGAAAAAGAATCCCTTACAAATCCTTTCAGAATATGAGAATATTAGGAGAGGACCTAATGAAACTATTCAAGATTACTGCACTAGATTCAATAACATATATAATGCAATCCCAGTTAACCTTAGACCCCCACCTGACTTAGCGTTAATAAAGTTCCCTGATGGTTTTGATACAGATATGACATACCAACTTAGGGAAATAAACCCCCCAACGTTAGAAGAAATGCAAAGTGTAGTTGTTAGTGTAGAGGCTAATTTGTTAGCTAAAAGGGCTAGAGTTAGAAATGAAAAGAGAACTGCTAAGGATGAAACTTCACCATTTGATATTAAAATAGATAACTTAGCCAAAAACATGGAAAGACTAATGGAGAGAATAGGTAACATGGAAAGGAAACCCCAATGGGATAACCAACAAGCACCTCCAATTAGAAACCCAAATTTCAGAAACAACCAAAACATGGGGAAAAACGGACCAGATCAGAACATAAGGCCTCCTTTTCAAGAAAATTATGCAGAGACATCCCATCCAGAAGATCCAGAGCATGATACACAAATTAACCTAATGGGAATAAATGATGAGGACACTGTTTTTCTAACCCAAGATGAGCAGGAACTGTATATGCTGCAGCAATTACAGGTACAGTCTGGTGAATCATTTGATTATAAACAAGGATATGACTCTGCCATTTTCGAAGTTCATAAACAGTATAATCTAAGAAGCAAAAAGAATGTAGATTTCCCTAACCAAATTAGGAAAACAGCACAAAATCAACCCAAGAAAATAAAAGAAGCCCCTGTTTCAAATATCATCCAAATTCTTCCTAGGCAGAACCCAAATCCTTCTAGCCCCACAATTTTAGATATAACCTTTTATCAACCTTTTGTTGATCAAACATCCACTTCAAATCCATTTGAAAATCCACATAAGGATATGCCCAATAAAGAAAACGAAGACAATCCTACTCAAATCCCTGCTGCTAAAACTCAAAACCTTCAAACAGAAAAAGCCTCTTTGCCATTCAATTTGGGAGTAGAGATAACAAAGCTAAAGATTCCAGTCCCTTTAACATAACTAATCAAGAATGAACCTTATAAATCATAGATAAACCAGACCATAAACACTGCTGAAAATGAGGATTGAGTTAACTTGTTTGATGACCAACCAAAACTCATATTTGGTCCAGATGTTAATGGAAAACCATTAGAAGGATTTCCACCTTTTTACATTAGCCTTAGTATCCATGACAAAATTCTACACAATGCAAAGTTGGATTCTGGGGCCTCTCACAATTTAATGCCCAAACTGGTAATGGAGAAATTGAACCTAGACATTACAAGGCCTTACAAAGACTTATTCTCATTTGGCTCTACTCAAGTAAAGTGTCTAGGATTGATTAAAGACCTATGTGTTACTTTAGTCCAATATCCTGCCAAAAGAATCCTGATGGGCATTGTAGTTTCTAACATCCCACCAAAGTATGGCATGTTGTTATCCAAATCATGGGGAGCCAAACTTCACAGATCTTTACAACTAGATATGTCATATGCAACAATTTCTGTTTTTTGACAACCTAAGAAACTATACCGAGAACCCTTAATGAAATATGTGGTAAGTAGCTAGGATCGGCCACAAAACTTTCCCATCTACTCCATACACTCAGATATTGATTATTTTATCTTGTATAATGCTGATCAAACAAAAGAAAAACTTTTAGATAGTATTGATATAGAACCAAAAGAAATTGCATTTTCTACACAAAATGAAGCTAACCATACTACAGAACTATTCAATGAACAAAAAGGTCTAATTGTTGTGAATGATGAAAAGTTTGTTGCACCAGATAGTGAAAATTATGATCATGAGATATTATGGAATTTAGAATTTGACGGATCAGTCAATAGGTTAGGAGTAGGAGCAGGAGTGTGGATATATAATTTGGAAAATAATGACTTAGAAGGCCATGGATAAAGATTGAATTTTAAATGTACTAATAATATAGCTGAGTATGAAGCATTAATTTTATGTCTTAAGTTAGTTAGGAATATAGGAGCTAAAAGAGTTTCTGTTATAGGAGACTCTGAACTAATTCTAAAATAGATTGATGTTATATATATGACTAAGGACCCTAGATTAAGTTGTTATAGAGACACTATTGTAGAAATACTTAACACTTTCCTAGAAACAAAGCTTGCAGTAATCCCTAGAAAACATAACATGCAATCCCATATTTTAGCAATGTTTTCCAGCACCTGCAAATTATCCTTCCAACCTAACTATCAGTACATTGCTGAAGTTAGGCACAGACCTACAATTCCAGATAATTTGAAGAATTGGCAAATATTTTCTAATGATAAATATATAAATAACTTTTTACTTTCAGAAGAGTTTGTAAATAACAATATACTTACTGATACATCCATAGATCCTGACACTAAGGATAAGATAGAAATAAATGAGATAGAAGATGATGAAATAGATAGAATTAACCCAACTAAATTTACCAAATCAGATGTAGATAACTTAGAGCTAATGGAGATTGATGAAATAATCAATGAAGAAACCGAAGTAATTAATCTCAAAGATAACTTCTTACCAAATGGATTAACTCCTCTGGAAGATTTATTTGATTCAAATGATGTTCCTAAGAAACCTAAAATGGAACCATTAAGGTTAGATATAGAGGAATGTAATTTAGGCACTGATGAAAATCCTAAATTGGTCAAACTTCCAAAATCATTACCTCCGACTAAAAAAGTGACATTGATTTATTGAAAGAATTTCAGGATGTTTTTACTTGGAGTTACGAGAACCTTAAATCCTATGACACCAACATCATCTAGCACACAACTCCTATTAAATAAAATCAAAAACCTTTCAAACAGAAACTAAGAAGGATCAATCTTGTCTTATTACCTGCAATTGAAAAAGAAATTCAGAGGATGTATGATGCCAAAATAATTGCACCAATCAGATTTTCTTATTGGGTCTCAAACTTGGTGCCAACTAGAAAGAAAACTAGTGAGATCAAACTCTGTGTGGATCTCAGAAACCTCAAAAATGTGTCACTAAAAGACAATTACCCTCTCCCCAAAATGGATCACATTTTATAGAGAGTATTTGGATCAACCAAAATCTCATTGTTGGATGGGTTTTCTGGTTACAATCAAATCTTAGTTCATCCAGATGGCCAACCCAAAACTGCCTTGACTACTCCTTGGGGCACTTTTATGTATGTGAAGATGCCTTTTGGGCTAATGAATGCAAGAGCCACTTTCCATAGGGCTATGGATATAGCCTTTGCTAAAGAAATTCATGATTTCCTTATGATATATCTAGATGATATTACTGTATTTTCAAAGTCTGACAATCAACATTTGGATCATCTAAGGCAAGTTTTTATTAAATGCAGGAAGTTTTCAATCTCCTTGAACCCCAAAAATTCCTTGTTTAGGTTAGAGGAAGGGAATTTGTTAGGTCAAATAATTTCAAAAGATGGTATAAGAATAGACCTTGCAAGAATAGAAGCTGTCTTACAAATAATACACCCCAAGAACATCGGAGAATTACAAGCTTTCCTAGGAAAAATTAATTTTCTTAGAAGATTTATATCTAATCTAGCAAAGTTAATTAGATCACTAAACAACATGTTGAAAAAATATTCCACCATAAAATGGACTGTTGATGCTAATAAATCCGTTGAAGACATCAAACTAGCCTTAACTAAAACACTTATATTAATCAGTCCTAACTTTGATAGAGATTTCATCTTGTTTTCCTTTGCTTATAAGCACACAATAGTTGTTGTCCTATTACATAAAAATGACCAGGGCTTTGTACAACCCATTGCTTTCTTTAGCAAAGCCCTGAGAGATGTGCCCTTGAAATATAACATAATGGAAAAACAGGCCTTGGATTTGGTCAAAGCTATTAAGGATTTTAGGGTATACATCTTATATTCTCATATAGTAGCCTACATTCCTAATTCAGTAGTAAAAGACATCCTAACTCAAGATGGTCCTGATGCAAAAAGAGGAAAGTGGATTACTACTATTTTAGAGTATGATATAGAAATCAAACCTACAAAGTTAATCAAAGGCCAAGGTTTAGCCAAGCTCATGGCTGAATTGAACTGTCAGGCCTTGGATATAAAATTTATTTCAGCAATAGATAATGAATAGGAGATGGCGACTCCACTAATTAGCTAGGCCTTTCTTGAATCACCTTGGTATGCAGATATTATTTATGTTTTACTGAATTTACAAGCTCCTCATAAATTATCTAGGACTAAAAGCAGGTTTTTGAAGATGAAATCCTTAAGATTTTGTATATTAGACAATGTTTTGTTTTGGAGAGATCATGAAGGTATTCTTCTCAATTTCTTATTAAAAGAAGAATCTGATAGAGTTTTACAAGAGTTTCATGCAGGTGACTGTGAAGGACACCTTTACTAGAAGACTACTGCAAATAAAATCCTTATAGCTGGTTTCTACTGGCCTACCTTGTTTGATGATGTCAAAAAATATGTGACCTCCTGTCACAAATGTAAAATTTTTGAGGGGAAGAAAAAGCTCTTACCTTTACCCCTCAAGCCAATCTCTGTTGAAATACCTTTTCAACAATGGGGTCTAGACTTCATTGGTGAAATTCACCCACCCTCCTCTACCCAACACAAATGGATCCTTACAGCCACAGACTACTTCATAAAATGGATAGAGGCCATACTTTCAAGGAAAGCCACAGATACTATTATCATAACCTTCCTTGAAACCAATATTCTATCAAGACTTAGATGTCCACCTAAGCTCATTACTGATAATGCAGCAGCCTTTAAATCCAAAAGAATGATAGATTTCTGCAATAAATACCATATCACGCTTGGCCATTCCAAAACATATTACCCTTAGGGTAATGGATTGGTAGAATCCTCAAACAAAATCCTAGTAAATATCATCAAGAAGTTACAAGAGGAAAATAAGAAAACTTGGAATAAAAAGCTAGTCAATGCCTTATGGGTAGACAGATTGACTACTAAGAAATCAATTGGTACTTCTCCCTATCAACAAGTTTATGGAATGGAAGTTGTCTTTCCATTCTCTTTGGGAGTAACAGTAATGAAGATACTTCAAGAAATGTAGGTTGAACCAAATAGTATCCAAAGAAGAATCAGCCAAACTATTCATCTACAACAAACAAGAGAAGAGGTCTATGTCAGGTCTCAAGTTGTGCAAGAAAAGATTAAGAATATTTTTTATAAGAGAACCAAGGCTGAAGATTTATACATTGGTGACAAAGTGCTCAAGTGGAACTCAAGGAGGGAATATAAAGGAAAACATGGGAAATTTGATTTCCTATGGAAAGGTCTCTATGTCATTTATTCTTATAGAGGAAATAATGTTTTCTTCTTAAGTGAAATTGATGGTACATATGCAGAAGGTGGGCCAGTGAATGGTCGAATGCTAAAACATTACTTTGAACCTAATTACTAATTTTCATTTGTACATATTCTATTTTCAAAAGTCTAGTTTGGATTGGATGGTGATATTTGAAGTTGAAGCCCGAAGAGAAGGCCCTAAGCTTTAAAAGATTCATTATCATAAGTATCAATAATGCAGATTCATAGAAGGACAATTTGCAAGGCAACATCAATAATAATTCAAAGGCTATTGATCTTTAAAGTTCTTGACATTTCACAAGGAAATGCCATCCCCAAGTGGAGCCACTATTAGGTTCCTATATTAATAGGAGTCATAATTTTGAATGACTAAGGTCAAGCCTTGTAATATTGTACATACCTTTGATTTCTGTAAATGCTTTCCATATTATGAAAATTAAAAAATGTAAAGAGGGTATGTCCTAAAAGAAAAATCAAAGGACAAAAAGAATAAGAGAAGGTCAAAAATATGAAAATATATGAACCCCAAAAAACAAAGAGAACATGAAAGTGTGCAATTCTAAATGCCACTACTATTTACTTTTATGCATAATAATGATTGTGTGCAACTTGTTATTCATGCCACAATCCATGGTAATTAAACTATTTAATCTTGGTTATTTCATGCTTTGAATTTCATGTTTATAGTTACAGAATAAAATCTGATCAAACAGTTTAATCTTGGCAGATCATAGTTAGGTAGAGAAAATAAAAGGAGCTCATAAGCTTAATTTGAGCCCTAGCATGATATAAGGTTAGAAATAGATAGTTTGCTTTATAAAATAAAAGATAGAATAAGGGTTTGCTAGCCTAAATGCACCCAAAAAAATGAATAAAATATGTTAGAGGTAAGAAATGGGTAAGTAGAAGAAAGGTTGCTGAACTAAAAAGTTAATTGTATCAAAGCACATGCATCATGCTTATACACATCGTTCAACATGTATGGTCAACTATGGAAGCAAAGGAAAATGTTTACAAGTTCATGTGATTAACTCCCCCTCATTCATTTTTTCCCCTATACTTACTAATTTCCTGTCTACAAGTATGTTCTAGTACTTCTAATCCTACAAGTCAAAGAGGCTCAGAGCATTTCTCTGACTTTTGGTGGGATCAGGCCCTCGACTTAATGACTTATGAACACAACTGCTAGAATTCCCTTCATAAATCATCCCCCCTTCATACAATCCATTTCCCCTTATCACCCTAATAAAATCCCTTTTCCTAAGGTTAAACACCATTTTCCTAGGAAAAGTGAAAAACCCCCATGTAAATCCCTCTTCGCTCAAAAAACCCACAAAAAACCTTTTATTCTAAGTATAAAGAAAAGTGCACGAAATGCATACATTTTACCTTTTTACTTAGGAAAAACCCACTCCGCCTATCGCATTTCATATTAATTATTAACTTGATTATATAATTCCCGATATAACCCTTTTCATGTATATTAACTAAATCCCTATGTAAATTACCCCAACCCTTAGTTTAATAGAAACTAATACATTTACCCATTATCCCAACAAAACAAATAAATCCCCCATTAACCCCAAATAAATACAAATCACTTCTGATTAAAGCTTTGGGCCCCTCCTAAGCCTCCATACATTTCCTCCATGTTGTTTCATGACCCGACCACTGTTTGATCAATTGCGCCCTAATGCAATGATGCGCAGCCATATTGGCCTCACTCGATGCCTGACCTTTACCCATAGAGTTAAACTCCCTTATTAAGCCCTGACCGATCATTGTTAACCCGTAATTAAACCTTAAATAATCTCATACCACCAAAGTTTAAAGTCTGGGCCCCCGCTTAAGCCCAAGCTTTTATCTCTTGCTCACTTCCCTCACCTGATTGTTTTTCGATCAACATTCGCTTCATCCGACACTTCCCTGACCCCCTGATGGCTACGTGTCACGCTCTAGAGTATATTGGGTTACCCCTCCTAAAAAACCACCTTCTTCTCATAAGCGGTGCGACAACCCCTAATACCACCTCCCCGCCAACTCGATAAACTGCATATTATCTATAAATATGAAATTTTGCGCCATATTATAAAAACTTTCCCATTAAACCTTATAACCGTGAAAACTTTGTTTTCGTGCCTTTCGCCCATTTCACGATATAAACCCGTTAAACCCTTTAGCACCACCCTGAACCTCTGCGACACAATTCCACCTCCATTTACATCCAAAACACTACCACGGCCCCTTCCCCAGGCATCCCTATGCAAATAAAGCCATCAGTTGCTTTTCCCTGTGAACCGAGGTTTTCTTAATAATTGATGTGTTTTGTAGGCAATCAACGAAGGACCAGAGCTTGTATAAACAGTTCTAATACTAGTCGTAGAACCTGTTTACTCCAAGACTCAACAAGAAACTTGTTAAAATCCTATATTTAGAGAAGAAGACAATTACACACAGAGCTGCGAAGAATACACTTATACAGACCATTGACAGTCAAAACAGAGGAACCAGACAGAGGATGCAGTTAGAAGACAAACGGATAAAAAATACAGATACTTGATCAATATCCACTTCCCAATGCTGATACACATAAAAACAAAAGAATTTATTTTTGAAACACACAGTAAAAGTTAAATTGCACAGTAAAAGGGAAAAACATAGTGAAGGATAAAGACAAGTCATTAGAGTGAAAGAGTATTAGTGATAGAGAGTATCAGATGAAAGCCTGAACTAAATAAAGCCTCCAATTTGATAATTCAAACAACAAAGAGAATAAAGGGCTAAAATCAAACCATAAAAGATAGCAATACCACAATAAATGGGACATCATGAAAGCAATTCACTAGCTGTCTCTATCTTCCAGCGAGAAGATATTTGTATTTCCTAGATTAAATCTCAAGTTAGTTTGAGATATTTGTAATAAAACCTTAGTATAAATAATTCACAATTCGAAGTATGTAGGGTGGATTATTAAACATTTCTATAGACTTCTTGGTCGAAAGACTGTAAATCCATTGGAGCATTGACTGAGCCAGAAAGATGGATTGATAAATAAAGACGAGATATTTGAAAGGATTCATGTGTAGAGCGAAGTGCAGAGAAGTATTTTTTCACGTTGTTGTTATCTTTCTTGAAGTTTTTCCATAATGTTTATCTGAATCTGAATGCCATAACTAGAGCATTATCTCAGAATTTGTTTAATTACACTTTGTTATAACAGTTAGGCAAATACATGTTTTCTACTGATAATCTAAGTTAAGGAATTCTTAGTTGCTCCTTAGTTTAGGTTTTTTTTTTTATAATCTATAGCAAAGGATTCTTAATTTCCCTTTGTTTCCGATCACCCTTTGTTCCTCTTTTCAATCCCGGTTTGAGAATTCTTAATTGCTCTCTCACCCTCGTTAAAACCTTTTTCACCCCTCTAGCCCAAATACCTGCACTCTACTTTGCTATCTTTCCCTTTGAACATTCCCTTTAGTGAGTTGATCTAGTCCTGCTACTCTTTTGTTGACTCCATAGCCCAATCGACTAGAGACATCATCTTGTCCATCTGTTTAATGACTCCCACCACCCAATCTTCAATACAAATCAAAAACCCCTTGAACATTCAGAACTAGCCTAAAATCCAAGCAAACAAAGCTAAATCATATAGAGAGAGCCCTCTCTGAGCTTAGGTTGGCTAGAGCCTATGCCCAAAAATTGGTTTGTGGTTGCCTCGGTCATTTTATTTCTTCTAATAACTTCTAGAGAAAATTATGAGTGATAATAGGAACCACTCTACATGAATCTAGATAGACTCCCAACTCAAATTAACCCAATCAACTAAGTGAAATTAACTTAGTTAACTATTACAAGTTGCTATGAGAATTAGAATTATAATTTAATTCCTAATTTAATTCAAGGACAAATTAAATTAGGATTTTTCTTGATGTTGTTTTTAACATTTATTCTTGCTATTTTCAACATGTGAAACCACCTAAACCCATCAAATAGTGATGCCACCTCACTTTCGGACATCCCAAACCATCACCAAATTGGTCTCTACCCAAGCCTTCAAGGGCTCTCCAATGCTTCCAAGACTAGTAACTCAGCCCACATACACTGACGAGATTCTAGAGCGTTTGTCCAACCAGGGCTTCCATGTTTATTACATCATTTACTATTTTTAGTAGTTATCGGGTCTTGAAGTTCCGGAGCCATTTTGACCCACTAAACAATGTTTTTTTGAGATACGCAATAGGCTCATGCCCATTTGTGTGGGCCTGCCTCAAATCTTGTAGTAATCAGAGAAGTCTTTCCAACAAGGTATTGTACGCGCCAAACAGAGATAATATGATCAAGTTACAACCCCGGGAAGTTAGTTTCCCAACTAACCCCAACGAGGCCCACAAACTCTTGGTGTTCCATCTCCTGGGGTTCCCTTGTTGTTTACATATAAATAGGCCCTTGAGACTCATTGTAACATAGTTCAGAGGCATATAGCCACCAAATCCCTTCTCAGAGATAAGCTACCATCACCTGAACTATTTATTTCCATTCTATCTATAAGCATATTTCAGTATTTGATATTAATGAAATGAATTGTTATTTCTGCGACATTTCTATATTTATGGTTATATGAGTGATTTTGTGCGTTCTTGTTTAAGTTTGGATCAGTGGTATTAGAGTGATCTTCTCACTCTCTGTTTCTCTTTACATGTCCCCAACGATGCCGAGATATATGGAGTTAGGGCTCAAACTGGTCGAATCTTTGCAAGACCAACCTCACAAATCTCGATGACCTCCCATAGTAGAAGAGAAGAAAAACGAGGGGGCAAGAGATCCTTTCAAAATCTTGCTTGAATAAGCCCTCGAGTGACAGAGGAATGTGATGATGGAGAACTTTACCCAGATCCTTTAACAACTACCCAAAGGTGACACATCCTCTTCCAGTAGCCACGCTAGAAGCACCACACCTTTTAGGGGACAAGTTAACTTTGACATCCCTATATTTGAAGGTCAGATAGATGCAGATGTCATAGATAAATGGTTAAATATTATAGAAGGATATTTTTCTACTCATGATTTTTTGAGCCAAGAAAATATTACTTTTGCACTTCCCAAAGTCGCCCCCCACATCAAGGACTAGTGGGAAACCTACTATGAGAAGAAGGATGAAAGTACACCCTCACTATTTTCACCCACACCAACTTTGAATTCATTTCGAGACACCATAAAGGAGAAATACTACCCTATCTGGAGCTATGAGGATAAATACATAAAGTGGAACACATTGTGGCTGGGAAGGGACCAAGATGTGCCAGATTTTACTAATGTTTTTCATACCCTTCACAAAAAATTTGGTATCAAGGATTCTGAGCGACATTTGGTACTCACGTACCACAACTATCTACACAGATACATCTAGGATGAGATGGAATTCTCGGATATCTCCTCTCTTGTAACGGCATACCGATATGCTATCAATATTGAGAAAAAATTTAAATAGAAAAAGTGAGACTTTTGATCTACAAATTTGATGCAAGGGAAAGGTGCCCCAAAGCCGTAGAGAAAAGGACAAAACCAAGCTGGGCAACCTAGGAAAACCCTCCAAAGATGCAAGCAGAGAAAAACACCTTGAAGAAAAATAAGGACATGCAAAAATGGTGTGAGTTCCATAAGAGCTCCACTCACAACACAAGTGAGTGTCGGGCCAAGCAGTGACTGGTGGCCGAGTTGAAGGCTTCCAAATCAGATGCATGTTTTGACTCTAAGTCAGAAACTGACAAGGGGAAGACAAAGGGAAGCAAATAATTGACACAAAGCCCCAGTGCCACAATGGCCACCACCAAGATCTAGAAGAGTGAGCTTGAAGATCCAGAGGAGGGGAAACACCTCTTCCACTCACAGATGTGGGTGAAGGGTTCTCCGCCGCAATTCATTATCAACAATGGGAGCCAAAAGGAACTCATTTTAGCATAGGTCATGAAGAGGATGTGTCTACTGACTACAACTCATCTGTAATCATACACCATTGAGTGGCTTCACCAAGGACGAGAGATCTGTGTCAACCAGCAGTGCCTCCTTCCCTACAACATCAAGCCCTTCACGAATGAGGTATTGTGTGATGTTTCTCCTCTTGAATTGTGTGATGTATTATTAGGGAAACCATACTTATGGAAGTAAAATTTTGTATATGAGTATAGAACTCTCTCTGTGATTATTACTTTGGGCAATAAATTGTACAAGATACTAGAGGTAGCCCCGTCTACTTCCATCTCTTTGATCTCTGTAAAGAAATGCAGTAAGATCATTTCACAAACCAGGAAATTTGGTTTCCTTATGATTCAACCTCAGGGAAAGAAGAATATTGTGCTCACGAGTTCCAAATAGGGCTCCTCTACACAATAGTAGCAGATGAACAAGGTCATGGAGGAGTACAGGGACATTTTCACCTCACCTATGGGGGTATCTCTCCACAGTCAGGTCATGCACTCCATCAATATAACCTCGAGTGCTCTACTACCCAATGGACCGATCTATTGATGCTCTATTCTGGAGAATGATGAGATCAAGAGGCAAATTCAAGATTTGTTGTAGAAAGGGCACATCAGTCCAAGATCATCACTGTGTGGGAGCCTGATTGTATTGGTACAAAAGAAGGACATGACCTAGAGACTCTGTATTGACTATCAAGAGTTGAACAAGATCACTGTCCAGAATAGGTACCCAATCCCATGGATTGATTACCTTATGGACAAGCTTAAGGGGGCCAAATATTTCAGAAATATTGAATTGAATTCTCGTTATTACTAGGTGCCTATCAAACCCTTTTTTGTGTGGAAGACTGCCTTCAAATCCAAGGAGGGCCTTTTCGAATGATTGGTCATGAATTTCGGGTAAACGAATTCCCCCACAACCTTCATGAGGTTGGATGATGACATCTTGTGACCCTTCACCAATGCATTCATGGTGGTCTATTTATATGACATCTTGATCTTCAGCCAGAGTTGGGAAGAGTACCTCCACCATATTTGATAGGTCCTCCAAATCCTGCAACAACACAAGTTGTGTGCCAATATGGAGAAATGCACTTTTGGCATGACCTAAGTTCAATATCTAGGGTACATCATTGATTAAATGGTGTGCATGTGGACCCAACCAGGATGCAAGTCATTCGAGATTGGCCAGCCCCAACCACTCTAATAGAGCTTCGCAACTTTCTGGGCCTTACCAATTTCTATAGTAGGTTGGTGTTGGGGTTCTCTCATATCACTTGGCCTCTAAGTCAAGTCACCAAGGGCAGAGCAAAAGCAAAGTTCTTTTGGTATGAAACCCAACAGAATGTGTTTTCCGAGTTGAAGCAGTGCCTATGCTCTGCACCAGTTCTCACATTACCAACCCTGCAACAACCATTTGAGATTGAGATAGATTCCTCCAACTATGCTATTAGTGCAATTCTGACTCAGCAGGGACATCTGGTGGCTTATCATAGTGAGACACTTTCAGACACACTCTGAAAGTATCCCACCTATGACAAATAAATGTATTCCATTATCTAGACCTTCCATCAATGGAAGCATTACAATACGGGGAAGGAAACATTCATCCACGCAGACCATTGACCCCTACAGTTCATACAGACACAAGGGAAGTTGTAGAATGATCGCCATCATAAATGATCCACATACCTGCAACAATTTGATTTTAACATTAAGTACAAGAAGGGCAGCACCAATAATGCTGCAGACTGCCTCAATTGACCACCAGTCATGGCATTGATCATTGTGCTCGACTCTTGTGGGAATGAGACGTCAAGGTGGCCACATATTTACAAGAGTGATCCAGAATTTGACAGCACATACCAAACACTCCTGGAAAGTAAGAAAGTTCCAAATTTTCACCTCCATGATGCACTATTATGCCACCTGGGACACATCTGTGTTCCTTCAAGTGAGCGTGCCAAGATGATTTTGGAAGTGCACTATAGTTAGGTTGCTCAAAATTTCAGGGTAGAGAAAATATTGGCAGTACTGCAGAAGTATTTTTATTGTTAGAACATTCGTCAAGATGTTGGGAGGTACATTAAATATTGTATTGTATGCGCCATTGATCCAAATTTAAACAAGAATGAAACAAATTACAGATGTAGCCATAAATGCAGAGATGCAGCAGAAATAATACTTCATTTCATTAATGTAAAACACTGAAATATGCTTACAAATAGAAATGAACTAGCTTGGGCGATGGTAGCTTATCTCTAGGGAGAGATGTGGCGACTACATGCCTCTGAACTATCTTACAATGAGGCTCGAAGGCCCATTTATTGTTGAGAAATAATGGAAAACCCTAAACATCCAAAAACCTAACCCTAGGAGATGAAGCACAAAACTATGGGCCCCATTTGGGTAAATTGGTACATCAACTTCCTAGGGTCATAACTTTGACATACGGTCTTTGTTTGACGCGCACAATACCTCCTTAGAAAGGTCTATCTGAGGACTACAACTTTTGGATCAGCAACATCGGTCCTTGGACCCATGTTGGTCCTAATTTTCCCAAAAAATGTCGTTTAGGGCCTCAAAACGGCTCCATAAGTTCACGACCTGAAAAATTGCTAAAAATAGTAAATTGTGCTACAATAAACAAGGAAACTGAAAAACTGAATGAAAATATGGTGGGGGTCCAAGTGGAATTGGAGGGTGGCCACTAATATCCACCTAGATCATTCCTCCCCCCTTAGGAAGCAATGGTCACCATTGCGTTGAGTTCCTCCATGAGATTAGGAAACTTTTGCTAAACTTGGTCCCTGGTGAGCCACTTTCCCTGGTGAAGGAGTTGGCCTGCTTGACAACTCGATACAGTTGGATCTTCTGCTAGTGAGTGTGCTTGATCTACATGTCCATGATCCGATCAGTTGCAGCTTGTTCCATGCAATATAGATTTAACTCTATTGGTGTGGGTTGTTCTGCAATGTCGGATGTGTCTAGTAATGGTGGAAAGTATGGCTGAAGGCTGTCCACATTGAACACTGGGTGCAGGCCAAGGAATTGGGGAATTGATCCAAAATGGATCTAGTATAGATTTCTAAGTCTAAAAATATTCCTCACAGAGGAAAATGAAATTCAAAGAATGCTCTTGGAAATAGTCTCTTTGCATAGATCTCTTCACTCTGAATCTAATACAATTTGAATGAGCTAAAACAGACTCTGGATGAAGGAGTCAGTGTAAAAAGAAGATTTACCATTATCCTTAGAAAAGGAGGCAATTTCTTATAAAAATGAACTAAAAGGCTCTTTAAGGGAAATCGCACCAGAAGAGGTTAAACGGAGGACTTAAGCAGAGATGAAAGGACTCCCCGATTGTGACTCCAACATATCGCATCGGCGGTAGGCTTCCATGCGATATCAGAACCCTGGGCATGCGACGTACGACGTAGAGGATCAGTGATATATATAGGGTTGGCACAGTCCATTGGAAAGTATTATAGACCCCCTGGCCATTGCGAAAGCAATATACGGTGCGTCGATATCGGCGATCGGTGGATCCCCAATATAAAGGGTCGTTGACATATCCGAGACGCGATTGTGATTAGCAATCAAGGCACAGACCCGATGAGGTTTATGAACGCGATTGAATAATCTTTGAAATTTAGATTTGTGGATTTTCTATGTATTTCCCATGTATTGATGTTTTTGACCTCCCGCCTGTGCAGTTGCGATTTGCGATGACAGGACGAACCTGATGGGCTTATAGGTGCGATTGTATATATTTTGAGTTTTGGCTCATGGATAATGAATGTGTTTTCATGCGTTTGCCTGCATATTTCCGTTATATTCCTATTTCAGGATTAATGGTAGAAGGAAGGCCAAATGACCAAGATTCCCATGCCTGCTGATTCATTTCAATGGAAAACTACTTCTTGTAATGCAACAGTCAGTCTTCGATGATGGAGGTGGATTGTAATTGATGTGTTACAAAAAGCACAGAGAACAAAATTAACAGGGGATTTGTAGATGCCGAGAGATAACACAAAGAGCTTAAGAAAGCCAGAGAAGCCACCAGAGGTTGGGTGCGATGGAAAAGGGGTGATTCCTCAGAGAGCTTGAGTGCAGTAGAGTTGCAAAGTTAGAGAGCCTGAGTGCAGAAAAGTTACAAAGCCATAAAGATAGAGAGCTTCAGAGCCAAAAGGTTGATAGAGGTAGAGCCACCAGAGGTTGGGAGGTAGAGCCGCAGTCCAAAAGGAGCCACCAGAGGTTGGATGTAGAGCCGCATAGCCATATAGCTCCAATAGACTTCTAAAGAGCCATGAGGCTACAATGAAGTTATATCATAGCAAGAGATCAAATGATCAAGTTGTGGCTGGTGTCCGACGTGTGCTAAACACAAAAGAAGGAATTCCAGAGACAAATGCAGAATTCTGAGGGAGTTGGAGCAAGCTAGAGCTCAAGATAGCTCAGAGAACTAATTGAAGGAGTCTAGTCAAGAGAAGCCTAGATATGTCTACAGAGTAAGGACAGCCAGGGGTAAGATGGTATTCTAAGCCCATAGGTACAGTTGTAAACCTATGGAGTTGAGTGTGGAACTTGTAAAATAATTTAAGCCATAATCCCAAAGAGCCTAGTTTAGTTGACTACAACTCATGGAGACATAGCCCAAGATATCAGGGTGAACTCCTAATTAAACTTGTTGTCTTATGTGTTTGTTTATTTGCTGCACTGTTTTACTGTTATGTGTTTTATTTCAGTTTAATCAAATGAACATAAGCACTAAAATAGTTTAAAGGAAAACAAAGACATACACCTACTTCAAGTTCTTTTAATTCCGCAAATTATCAATCATAAAAATAGACCTTGGGAATATATAAGCTTTGGAGTGGGAGAGGTTCTTGTAAGTTGACAAGAAGCCTTTAGGTCCCCATTTCATATCAGGTGGTATCGGAGCATCAGGTTGATTAACCCCACCTTCAAAGAAGGTGGTATCAGAGCACATTATATCACAATAAGTTATACCAGAGCAGGTGGTATCATGAAGCAGGTGGTATCATGATGCTTAATTGATCAAAGCAGGATGCTTTATTAATAGAGCAATCTATTTTCCTTCTTAACCTGAAAGGTGTTTGATTGTTTGTAAACTAACTATTTTTTGAGTTTACAGAGGTGAAGCGAAAGCTATGGATAGCTAAGTCCAGGAGAGGACAAGAAGGAAGAAGGGCTGAAGGCATTCTTCTTATCCCAAAGGACCTCAAAGAAATCCTTGAAGCACAAGAGGTTTGTTGCAAAAGGTTGCTTGAATAAGCTCTTTGTTAATCTTGTTTGAAGTTCTTTTGTTCATTTTGATAATGACTACTTCTACAAGTGAGTCCTCAAATTCTTCCTTCATCACAAGATTCTTTGATGAAGACATGAAGCAAGACTTGTTCATCATGATGGATATGGTGAGAGAAATGTATGAGGATGGAAGGAAGAGCATCGTACTTCGAGAGCAGTTGAACTCCATGAAGGAAGACAATCAGTTTCTTTCTAACAAATTGCAGGAAACGAAAAGACAAATTCATATTGCAAATATGAGCCTGGAAAGGATGCATGCCAAGCTTATGGAGAAAGGTCCAAAGCTGCCATGAAGACAATTGAAACAGTTCCAAGAAGGAGTTTCATTTCAGGTCTTCTACCTCAAGAGTGTAAAGATTGTATTCATGGGTAATGCAATAGCTTGAAACATCATTTTCAAGAAGAAGGTGTTCATAAGCATACACTTGAACCAGAGAGTTGTGGAAACTCTAAAATCAATGAAGAGATTGATGGTGTTCCAAAGGGAGCTACTTCTTCATTCAAATCACCCCCTCATGAAGGCAATAAAGGTGAAAGAGAAAGGTATAAATCTAGTTTTAAACATATTCCTTTTGATTATGATCAACATGGTAAATTTCCATATAAGTATGGGAAAAGAATTGCATGTTCCTTTTGTGGTTTAGATAACCATAGTGATTCTAGATGTTGGAAGAGAATGGCAACATATAGGAAACTTTTGAAGGAAAGGAAGAAAAAAGCCAAAGCTCCACTGGACAGGGCAAATCATGCTGTTAAGAAGATGCACATGTGTTTAACTTACTGCCATAAGCAAGGACATATTGCTGCAAAATGTTGGACTCTGAATCCAACAATGCTTCCACAAAACTTGAAGAGGGTGGAAAGAGAGAATGGCAAGAATGGAAAGAAAGATTCCATGATTGATGTGTTTAAGGATTATTCACATGTTGATGCTAATCTGAAGACAAAGGTAGCACCTTTGAAATGGATTGGTAAGAAATGGTTAGAATTCTTATCCAATTAAGATTGCATGTCTATTGATATAATGCATCTATTTGCATTTCTTTGTTAATGAGATGAAAGGTTGCAGGATTCTACCAAGAAGGTGAATGGAAAAGTTGAGTAGGAGACTCACTCTATTGCTGCAACATTATGTTCATTTCAGCTTCGAAAGTACAGTGTACTTAAGCGAAAGTTGAAGGATGAAATGCATGCATGAGAATGATGTGCATGAACATAGGGATGTTGATGATCTCCATGTATTTGAACATGTATGTGTAATTAACTTGAAGGGTTGATTGCTTTGTTTTTAAGCATGCATGTAATGTTAATGTTGACTTGGAAAAATTTGATTAGATCTCCAAGATGGAGATAATGATGAACTGTTTCATCTTTGAAAAATAATCCTAAAGTTCTTTTCCTACATGCTTGACTTGAAGCATCAATTGTTTTAAAGGCATGTTTTGTTGGTTTGTTATCTAGTCAATCATTTTTAAATGCAGATGTAAAGACATGGAGGTGTTCACAAGATGTGAACTCTATTTCTTTTGATGAAGCAAGAGTTTAGGCCATCCAATTGTTGTCTGTAATGTTGTTGTTGTTGACAATATGTCAAACAAATACAAATGTAAATTTTTGTGAAGAAGATGTAACTTCACATTTTCTTCAGCCAACTTGGATCAATGATCCAGGAAGAAAGGTTTAAACTACCTACTGTAACCTTCTCAGCAGGAGTTCTGCATGAAGTCAAGGAGGAAGACAGTTCTTAACCGGAGGACCAGCACATCCAAGAAGGAAAGTGTTCAAAGGCTTTGGTTCAAAGGCACTATGCAAGGCAAGTGTATGGATGCCGAAAGAAGAGGGTGTTGTTACTCTCATTTACTGTTCAGTTCAGTATATCAGTCTTTTGGAGTCCAAAAGATTTTTAGTGGGAAGGCATGATCCAAAATGGATCTAGTATAGACTTCTAAGTCTAAAAATATTCCTCACAGAGGAAAATGAAAGTCAAAGGATGCTCTTGGAAATAGTCTCATTTCATAGATCTCTTCACTCTGAATCTAATGCAATTCGAATGGGCTAAAATGGACTTTGGATGAAGGAGTTACTGTAAAAAGAAGATTTCCCATTATCCTTAGAAAAGGAGGCAATTTCTTATAAAAATGAACTAAAAGGCTCTTTAAGGGAAATCTCCTCGGAAGAGGTTAAAGGGAGGACTTAAGCGAAGATGGAAGGACTCCCATATTGTGACCTTTGACATATCGCAGCAGTGGTAGGCTTCCATGCGATATCGGAACCCTGGGCATGTGATGTGAGACACAGAGGATTGGCGATATATATCGGGTCAGCATAGTCCATTGGAAAGTTATATAGAACCCTGGGCGGTTGCGAAAGCGATATGCAGTGCGCCGATATCGACGATCGGCGATTGGCGATCAGTGGATTCCCAATATAAAGGGTCGTTGACATATGCGAGACACGATTGCGATTAGCGATCAAGGCACAGACCCAATGAGGTTTATGAACATGATTGAATAATATTTGAAATCTGGATTTGGTGATTTTCTATGTATTTCCCATGTATTGATGTTTTTGACCTCCTGACTATGCAGTTGTGATTTGTGATGACAGGACAGACCCGCCGGGTTTATAGGTGTGGTTGTATATATTTTGAGTTCCGACTCATGGCTAATGAAAGTGTTTTCATGTGTTTGACTATGTATTTCCATTATATTGCTATTTTAGGATTAATGGCAGGAGGAAGGCTAAACGAACGAGTTGTTTGTGCCCACCGGTTCATTTCAATGGAAAACTACTTCTTGTAATGAAACAATTGGTCTTTGATGATGTAGGCGGATTGTAACTGATGTGTTACAAAAAGAATAGAGAACACTGTTAATAGGGGATTTGTAGAGGCCAAGAGATAACACAGAGAGCTCTAGAAAGCCATAGAAGCCACCAGAGGTTGGGAGCGATGGAAAAGGGGTGATTCCTCAGAGAGCTTGAGCGCAGCAGAGTTGCAGAGCTAGAGAGCCTGAGCGCAGCAGAGTTGTAGAGCCAGAAAGCCAGAGAGCTTCAGAGCCAGAAAGTTGATAGAGGCAGAGCCATAGTCCAAAAGGAGCCACCAGAGGTTGGAGGCTTGATAGAGGCAAAGCCACCAGAGGTTGGAGGCAGAGCCGCAGAGCCAGAGAACAACAATAGACTTCTAAAGAGCCATGAGGCCATAGTGAAGTTGCAGCGCAGCAAGAGATTGAATGATCAAGCTGTGGTTGGTGTCTGAGGTGTGCTGAAGACAGAAGAAGGAGTTCCAGAGATAGTTAACATAATTTTGAGGGAGTTGGTGCAAGCTAGAGCTCAAGATAGCTCAGAGCACTAATTGAAGGAGTCTAGTCCAGAGAAGCCTAAATCTGTCTGCAGAGTAAGGACAACCAGGGGTAAGATGGTATTTTAAGCCCATGGGTACAGTTGTAAACCTATGGAATTGAATGTGGAACTTGTAAAAGAATTTAAGCCATAATCCCAAAGAGCCTAGTTGAGTTGACTAGAGCTCAGGGAGAAGTAGCCCAAGATATCAGGGTGAACTGCTAATTAAACTTTCTGTCTTATGTGTTTGTTTATTTGCTGCACTATTTTATTGTTATGTGTTTTATTTCAGTTTAAGCAAATGAACGTAATCACTCAAACAATTTAAAGGAAAACAAAGACATACACCTACTTCAAGTTCTTTTAATATCACAAATTATCAATCATAAGCATAGACCTTTGGAATATATAAGCTTTTGAGTGGGAGAGGTTCTTGTAAGCTAACAAGAAGCCTTTAGGTCCCCATTTCAGATTAGGAATGTTGAGCTCAAATGCATTGTCTCCCACAACCTTGGTAATGGTGTAAGGACCATATCGGAGTGGTCTGAGTTTCTGATAGGCTCCGATAAGGCATTCCTTTCATAAATGCAACCAGACTTTGTCACCCACCTGAAAATTGTGTGGCACCCGATGTTGATCATGTCGCTACTTGTACTTGGCATTTGATTTCTCCATAATGTCGTGGACCTGCTGGCAAATATGTTGGATGTGCTCAATGAAGTTTTTTGCCTTATCTGTTTCACACTAGACATGAGCTGAATCTGCCTGAGTAGCTGCAAATGACATGGCTGCATCAATGGGACATAGTGGCTAGAATCCCAATCCCACCTAAAAAGGGTTGTGGCCAGTCGAGCTGTGGAGAGCTCGGTTATATCTATGTTGAACATAGGGGAGGCTCTCATCCCATGTGCATGGATGCTTTGAGTTGTACATGCGCAAAATGTGTACGATCATCCTATTGACAACCTCTGTCTGGCCATCAGTTTGGGGATGGAAGGTTGTGGACTTAGTGAGTTTGGTGTCCAGCATTGACCAGAAACTAGACCAAAATGTATTGAGGAACCTGATGTCCCGATCTGAGATGATAGACTGTGGGATCCCAAAGTGTACCCACACTCGTTCAAAGAAGAGTTTAGCAGTGGCTTCTACTGTGATATTCTTCTTGTAGGCCACCATAATGGCCATCTTCGAGAACCTATCAACGACCACAAAAACACAGTCGTTTCCATGCTTAGTAAAAGGAAGGCCAGATATGTAATCCATGGAGATGGATTCCCAAGGTTGACTAGGGGTAGGCAGTGGAGTATATAGGCCTTGCTTCTTGATGGTCGGTTTGGAAATGGCGTAGGCAGTGCAGGATCTGATGTACTTCCTAACATTCCGTCGAAGATTCGTCCAACAGAAATACTTTTGCAGTACTTCCACCATTTTCTCAACACCGAAATGCCCAACAGCCCGACTGTAGTGTGCTTCCCAAATCATCTTGGCATGCTCGTTTGAAGGAATACAAAGGTGACCCATGTGGCATAACAGGGCATCCTGAAGGTGAAAATTTGGAACATGCTGACTCTCAAAGAGTGTTTGGTATGTGTGACTAAATTATGGGTCGCTTTTGTAGAGAAGTGGCCAATCAGAAGTCGCGTGCCCACGAGAATTGAGCAAGGTAGTTAACGCCATGATCGGTGGTCGACTGAGGTAATCTACAACATTATTGGTGTTTGCCTTATTATACTTGATATTCAAATGGACTGTTGTAGGTATGTGGACCACTTCTGATGGCAATCATTTTGCAATTTCCCTTGGGTCTGTATGAAGTGCAGGGGTCGATGTTCTGTGTGGATGACCATTTCCTTCCCCGAAATGTAATGCTTCCATTGTCGGCAGGCCTGCACAATGGAATACATCTATTTGTCATACGTGGGATACTTCCAGACTGTGTCTAAAAGTGTCTCACTGTGATATGCCACTGGATGCTCGTGTTGAGTAAGGACTGCCCCAATATCATAGTCATAGGCATCTATCTCAATCTCAAATGGTTGTTGCAAGTCTGGTAATGTGAGCATTGGTGCTGAGCAGAGGTGATGTTTCAACTCTGTGAATGCCTTCTGTTGAGATTCAGAGAAAAATAATTTTGCTTTTTCTCCTCTTTTGGTGACTAGACTCAAGGACCAAGTGACATGAGAAAATTCCAACATGAACCTGCGGTAGAAGTTGGAAAGACCTAGAAAGTTGCAGAGCTCTGTCAGAGTGGTTGGATATGGCCAATCCCGAATGATTTGGATCTTGGTTGGATCTAGATGCACCCCCCATTCATTAATAATGTATCCTATATATTGAACTTGGGTCATGCCAAAAGTGCATTTCTCCAAATTGGCACATAACTTGTGTTGCCACAGTGTTTGGAGAACCTGTCAGATGTGGTGGAGGTGCTCTTCCCAACTCTGACAGAAGATCAGGATTTCATCCAAGTATACCACTACAAATGAGTTGGTGAATGGCCCCAAGATGTCATCCATTAGGCTCATGAAGGTTGCAGTAGCATTCATCAACCTGAAAGGCATAACCAACCATTTGAAAAGGCTCTCCTTGGCTTTGAAGGCAATCTTCCACACATTGGAGGGTTCAATTGGTACCTAATGATATTTTGACTTCAAATCGATCTTGCTGAAATATTTTCCCTCCTATAGTTGGTCCAAAAGGTCATCAATCTGTGGGATTGGGTACCTATTCCAGAAAATGATCTTGTTCAGCGCCCAATAGTCAATACAGAGTCTCCAAGTCCCATCCTTCTTCTGTACCAACACGATCAGGATCCCAGAGGGCAATGAACTCGGTCGGATGTGACCTTTCCGCAGCAACTCCTGAATCTGCCTCTTGATTTCATCTTTCTCCAGAATGGAGTGCCGATAGATTGGTCCATTGGGCAGCGGCTCACCTGGGGTCAGATCGATGCAGTGCTTGACTTGACAGTGCAGAGGAACCCCTGCGAGGGAGGTGAAGATGTCCTCGTTCTCCTCCACGAACTTGTCCATCTATAGTTGTCGTGTGGAGGGGCCCTATCTAGAGGTCGTGGCCACCATCTTCTTCTTTCCTTGAGGGCGAATCATCAAGAAAACAAATTTCCCAGTTTTGGAAATGAGCTTACTACATTTTTTTGCAGTAACCAAAGAGATGGCAGTAGGTGATGTTACCTCTGGTATCCTATACAACTTGTTTTCCAAAGTAACAATATCAGCACGAGGCCTTGACTCATACATAGCATGTCACTTCCACAAGTATGGTTGGCCTAATAATACATCACAAACATCAAGGAGAGCAACGTCACACAATACCTCATCTGTGAAAGGGTTGATGTTGTATGGAAGGTGACATTGCTGGCTCATGCAAAGATCCTGTCCTTGGTGAAGCCACCCAATGGTATATGATTGTGGATGTGTTGTGGTCAGTAAACTTAGCCACATCACGACCTCTACCGAAATGAGGTTCTTTTGGCTCCCACTGTCAACAATGAACTATAGCGGGGAGCCCTTTACCCACATCTGGGAGTGGAAGATGTGCTCCTCCTCTGGATATTCGGGTTCCTCCTTTTGGATATTTGTGGTGGCAACGGTGGTGTTGGATCCGGCATCATTAATCTACTTCCCTTTATCATTCCCCTTATCGGGTTCTTACTTAGAGTCAGAAAATGCATCTGATTCCGAAGACTTTAGCTCAGCCACCAGTGACTTCTTGGCTCGACACTCACTTTTGTTGTGAGTGGAGCTCTTATGGAACTCACACCACTATCATGTTTCCTTCTACGGCTTCATGGTGTTTTTCTTTGCTTGCGGCTTTGGCAGATTGTCCTAGGCCACCCCGCCTTGGCCTTATCCTTTGTTCAGTGGTTTGGGGGCACCTTTCCTTTGCTTCAGATTTGCAGATCCAAAGTATCGCTTCTTCTTTTTAAACTTCTGCTCGATCTTGACAATGTATCGGTACGTCGTGCCAAGCGAGGAGATGTACAGGAACTCCACCTCATCCTACATGGACTTGTGTAATCAACCGCGGTATTTGAGTACCAAATCAAACTTAGAATCCTTGATACCTAACTTTGTGTGAACAGTATGAAAAATATTGGTAAACTCCAACACGTCTTGGTCCCTTCCCTGCCACAGCGTGGTCCACTTTATGTATTTATCCTCATAGCTTCTAATAGGGTAGTAATTCTCCTTGATGGCATTCCAGAATGAATTCCACATGGGTGCACTAAAAACAGTGAGGTCGTACTTTCATCCTTTTTCTCGTAGTAGGTTTCCTACCAGTCCTTGACGTGGGGGCCAGCGTTGAGAAGAATGAAAGTAATATTTTACCGAATGGAAAAATCATGAAGAGAAAAATACCCGTCTAGTAGATTTAACCATTTATCTATAACGTCTACATCTATCTGACCCTCAAATATGGGAATGTCAAAGTTAAAATGTACCTTAAAAGGTGTGTTGCTTCCAGAGTAGCTGCTGGAAGTAGATGTGTCGCCCCTGGCCAGCTGCTGAAGGATCTGGGCAAAGTTGTCCATCATCGCATTCTTTTGTTGCTTGAGGGCCTCTTCGAGCAAGGTTTTGATAGGATCTCCTACCCCCTTGTCTTTCTTTTCATCTGCCATGGGAGTCTGTTGGGATTTACGAGGCTGGTCTTGCAAAGGTTCGACCAGTTCAAGCCCTAACTCATTATCCTGACCTCGTTGGGGACATGCAAAGAAAAACAGAGAAAGAGAAAACCGCTCTGATACCACTGATCCGAATTTAAACAGGAACCCAAAAAATTATAGAGATAACCATAAATATAGAGATGCAGTAGAAATAATACTTCATTTCGTTAATGAAAAATACTAAAATATGCTTACAAACAAAAATGGAAATAAACTAGCTCGGGCGATGGTAGCATATATCTGACGAGAGATGTGGCGACTACATGCCTCTTAATTGTCTTACAATGAGGCTCGAAGGCCTATATTTTGTTGAGAAACAATGGAAAACCCTAAAAATCCAAAAAACCTAACCCTAGGATATGAAGCACAAAACTATGGGCCCCGTTTGGGTAAATTCGTACATCAACTTCCCGAGGGCGTAACTTTGGCATACAATCTCTGTTTGACATGCACAATACCTCCTTAGAAATATCTATCTGAGGACTACAAATTTTGGATGAGAAGCATCAGTCCAAGTAATCATGTTGCTCCTAATTTCCCCAAAAAACATCGTTTAGGGCCTCAAAACAGCTCCAAAAGTTCACAACTCGAAAAACTGCTAAAAATAGTAAATTGTGCTACAATTAAGGAAACTAAAAAAATGAAAGAAATAATGGTGGGGGTCCAATTGATTTGGCGGGTGGCCACCAATATCCACTTGGATCAGCCATTTCCAAACTTTCCATCAAGAAGAAAGGACTATATACTCCTCTTCCTATTCCTAGATGACCTTATAAATCTATCTCCATGGATTACATGTTGGTCCTCCCTTCGACTAAGTATGACAATGACTAAATTTTTGTGGCATTGATGGATTCTCTAATATGGCCATTATGTTGGACTGCAAGAAGAGTATCATAGCAGAGGCCACTACTAAGCTCTTATTTGAGAAAGTGTGGGTACAGTTTTGGATCCCACAATTCATTGTCCCAGACAAGGATACCAAATTCCTAAGTGCATTTTGGTCAAGTCTCTGGTCGATGTTGGATACCAAACTTACTAAGTTGACGGCTTTCCATCCCCAAACTGATGGAAAAATAAAGGTGTCAACATGATGATCATACACATTCTGCGCCTGTACAACTCAAAGCATCCACGCACATGGGATGAAAGCCTTCCCTATGTCCAGCATAGCTACAACAGAGCTCTCCACAACTCAATGGGCCACAACCCCTTTCAGGTAGGGCTGGGATTTTAGCCATTCTGTCCCATTGATGTGGCCATACCATTTGCAGCTACTAAGGAAGAATTGGCTCACATCTAGTCTGAAGCTGATAAGGATAAAAGCTTTATTGAGTGCATTCAACACATCCATGATATAATGGACAAATCTAATCCTAAGTACAAGAAGTGCCATGATCAGCATCGAGTGTCGCACAAGTTCTAGGTGGGCGACAAAGTTTGGATACATTTGCAGAAGGATCACCTCACTAGACCACACCCAAGCTTCGTCCACTCCGATATGGGCCATACACCATCACCAAGGCTGTAGGGGACAATGCCTTCGATCTTAGCATTCCACTGTTCCTTGGTCTGCACCTAGTTTTCAATGTGGACTGCCTTCGGCCATACTTTCCACCATTGCTAGACACATCTAACACTGCAAAACAACTCACACCAACAGTGTTAAGCCCAGATTGCATGGAACAAGACATAACTGATTAGATCATGGACACATAGATCAATAACACTCGCCAAAAAAGGATCTATCTATATCTAGTTGTTAAAGAAGGTCCACTCCTTCACTAGGGAAAGTGGTTGACCAGGGACTAGGTTCAACAGAAAGTTCCTCACCTCATGGAGGCTCTACACACAATGTGTACCATTTCTTCCTAAGTAGGGAGGAATGATCTAGGTGGATATTGGTGGCCACTTGCCTATTCCACCTCGACCTCCAGTTGGTTTCACACGTGTCCTTGTTTATTAAAAAATTTACTATTTTTACCAGTTTTCAGGTCTTGAACTTCTGGAGCAGTTTTCACCCCCTAAACAATGTTTTTTTTTTTTTTTAGTTCCACAAAATCCCCCAACAATTGGGGTCACAAATCTAGTAGTCACAGATCTTTCCAACAAGGTATCGTACATGCCAAATGGAGATAATATGACCAAGTTATGACCCCGGGAAGTTGGCTACCCAAGTAACCCTAACAGGGTCAATAAACTCTTGGCGTTCCATCTCCTGGGGTTAGGGTTTTGGTTGTTTAGTGTTTCCCTTGTTGTTGAATAATAAATAGGCCCTTGTGCCTCATTTTAACACAACTCAGAGGAATGTAGCCCCCACATCTCTTCTTAGAGACAAGCTACCATCGTTCGAGCTAGTTTCTTTCCATTCTGTTTGTAAGCATATTTGAGTATTTGATATTAATGAGATTAAGTGTTATTCCTCCTACATTTCTATATTTATGGTTATATTTTTGATTTGTTGTGTTCCTGTTGATTTTTGGATTAGTGGTATCAGAGAGGTCTACTCTTTCATTGTTTTTCTTTTCATGTCCCCAACGAGGTCGAGATATAAGGAGTTAGGGCTCGAACTAGTTGAACCTTTGCAAGACCAGCCTCGAAAATCTCGATAGCCTCTCATGGCAGAAGAGAAGAAATATGAGGGGGCAAGAGATCCTTTCAAAATCTTGCTCAAAGAAGTCCTCGAGCGACAAAGGAATGAGATGATGGATAGCATTTCCTAGATCCTTCAACAGCTACCCAAAGGTGATGCATCTTCTTCCAGCAACCACTCTGGAAGTGCCATACTCTTTAAGGTACAAGTTAACTTTGACATCCCCGTATTTGAAGCTCAGATAGATGTAGACGTTGTAGATAAATAGTTAAATCTGCTAGAAGGATATTTTTATGTTCATGATTTTTCCAGTCGGGAAAAGATTAATTTTTCACTTCTTAAAGTCGCTCCCCACGTCTAAGACTAGTCGGAAACCTATTGTGAGAAGAAGGATGAAAGTACACCCTCACTATTTTTAGCCGCACCGACTTGGAATTCATTCCAGGATTCCATCAAGGAGCATTAATACCTTGTCAGGAGCTATGAGGATAAATACATAAACTAGACCACACCGCGGTAGGGAAGGGACTAAGACGTGCCAACAGTTGGCAACTTTTTTCATACCCTTCGCATGGAGTTGGTATCAAGGATTCTGAGCGACATTTTGTACTCAAGTACCGCGGCTATCTACACAGATAAATCCAAGACAAGATGGAGTTCATGGACATCTCCTTGCTCGGAACGACATACCAATATGTTGTCAAGATTGAGCAGAAGTTTAAATAGAAGAAGCGAGACTTTGGATCTGTGAATATGAAGCAAGCAAAAGTTCCCCCCAAACCGCAGAGCAAAGGAAAATGCCAAGGTGGGGTGACCAGGACAACCCACCAAAGCCGCAAGAAAAGAACAACACCCCGAAGACAAATAAGGACAAGGGAAAATGGAGTGAGTTCCATAAGATCTCCACTCATAAAACAAGTGAGTGTCGGGTCAAGTAGTCACTAGTGGCTTAACTAAAGGATTTAGAATCAGAAGCATGTTCTGACTTTGAGTTAGAACTCGACAAGGCGAATGAAAAAGGGAAGCAGATCATTAACACAAAGCCTAGTGCCACCCTAGCCACCACCGAGATCTAGAAGAATGAGCCTGAAGATCCAGAGGAGGGGGGATGCCTCTTCCACTCACAGATGTGGGTGAAGAATTTTTTTCTCCAGTTTATTGTCAACATCGGGAGCCAAAAGAGACCCATTTCAGCAGAGGTCATGAATTTCCTGGGTCTACCAACTACAGTACATCTATATCTGTACACCATTGTGTGGCTTCACCAAGGGTGAGATGTCCATGTCAGCCAGAAATGTCGTCATCCCTACAACATCAAGCCCTTCACAGATGGGGTACGATGTGATGTTTCTCCTCTTGAAGTTTGTTATGTATTATTAGGAAAACCATACTTATGGAAGTGGCATCTTGCATATGAGTCTAGACCTCTCTCTGTGATTATTACATTGGGCAATAATTTTTACAGGATACTGGAGGTAGCCTAGTCTACTGCCATCTCTTTGATCTCTGCAAAGAAATGCAGTAAGATAATTTCACAGACCAGGAAATTTGTTTTCCTTATGATTCGCCCTCAAGTCAAGAAGAAGATTTTGGCCACGTCTTCCAAACAGGGCTCCTTCGCACAAGAACAACATATGGACAAGGTCATGGAGGAGTACAAGGAAATTTTTTCCTCACATACGGGGGTACCTCTACACTGTCAGGTCAAGCATTCCATCGATCTGATCTCAGCCACGCTGCTACCCAATGGACTGATATATCAATGCTTCTTTCTGGAGAATGATGATATCAAGAGGTAGATCAGGAGGTGTTGTAGAAAGGGCACATCAGGCCAAGCTCATCACCCTGTGGGAGGTTGAGTATAGTGGTACAGGAGAAGGATGGGACCTGGAGACTTTTTATTGACTATCCGGTGCTCAACAAGATCACTGTCTGGAATAGGTACCCAATACCATGGATTGATGGCCTTCTAAGCCAGAGTAACAGGGCCAAATATTCAGCAAGATTGACTTGAACTCTAGTTATCCACGTGTTTATCGAACACTCTGATGTGTGGAATACTACCTTCAAATCCAAGGAGGGAATTTTCGAATGGTTCGTCATGCCTTTCAGGTTGACGATGCCCCCACAACCTTCATGAGGTTGATGGATGAAATCTTGCGACCCTTCACTAATGCATTCGTGGTGGTGCATTTAGATGAAAACTTGATCTTCAACCATAGTTTGGAAGAGTACCTCCACCATATTCGAAGGTCCTCCAAACCCTACGACAACACAAGTTGTGTGCCGATATGGAGAAATACACTTTTGGCATAACCCAGGTTCAATATCTAGGGTACATCATTGATGAGAAGGTTGTGCATGTGGACCCAGCCAAGATACAATTTATTTGGGATTGGTTAGCCCCAACCACTCTAACAGATCTCCACATCTTTCTTGTCCTTGCTAATTTCTACCATAGGTTTGTGTTGGGGTTCTCTCATATCACTTGGCCTCTAACTCAAGTCACCAAGGGAAGAGTGAAAGCAAAGTTATTTTGTTCTGAAACCCAACAAAAGGCATTTGTCGAATTGAAGAAGCACCTCCTCTCTACACCAGAGCTCACATTACCAAACCTGCAACAACCATTTGAGATTGAGATAGATGCTTTGGACTATGTTATAGGTGAAGTTCTTACTCGGCAAGGGCATCCAATGGCTTACCATAGTGAGACACTTTAAGACACAATCTGAAAGTATTTGACCTATGACAAAGAAATGTATTCCATTGTGTATGCCTTCTGTCAATGGAAGCATTACATTCTAGGGAAGTAAATGGTCATCCATATAGACCATTGACCCCTGCAGTTCACATAGACACAAGGGAAGTTGCAGAATGATCGCTATAAAAAATGGTCCACTTACTTGCAACAATTCCATTTGAACATTAACTACAAGAAGGGAAACACCAATAATGTTGCAAACTACCTCAGTCGACCACTAGTCCTGGCACTGATCACTGTGCTCAAATTATGTGGGAACAAGACTCTGTGGTCACCGCATTTTTGCAAGAGTGCTCCAGAATTCCACAACACATACTAGAAACTCCTGGAAGGTAAGAAAGTTCCAAATTTTCACCTCCAGGATGCACTTCTATGCCACCTGGGACACATATCTGTTCCTTCAAACAAGTATGCCAAGATTATTTTGGAAGTGCACTATGTTGGGTGTGGATCCTGATTATCTTCTATATTCAGAGGTATCGCCGCATTGGACCCAAATTTTTCATGTGGTGGTAACTGCACCAGGGGAGTCTAGGGGAGGGCAACGAAGATTATTTGCATCCCCTCCTTGGCCGGCGATCAGGGGCAACGCCCCTGAAGCTAAAAATAGATGTAAAATTGCCTTGTAAAATGTTGTAATTTCATAGTCAATCTGGGTCGTTCAATAGGCAGAGATCTGACGGTAGAAGTTATGTTTAGTTAGGGGTTTTTTCCCCAAGAAGGCAACCTCTCGCTAAATATGATGGAATTGTATTGTGTCTATGTAGGTCTATATTCTGAGTGATAAAGAGAGAGAAGATTGTGTGAGAGCGAAGAGGGAATTACAGTGGATCTGTTGTAGGTTGTATCTCTTCACTTTGTTGGATAATATAAAAGGAAGGACTGGCTGTTTCTCCATGGAAATAGCCCAAATTGGGTGAACCACGTATATCTGTATCTCTCTTGTTTTATGTGTTTTCTGTGTTTATATTTCTGCAATATATTTTATGTGTTCCATTGCTTTGTAATATATAATTTTATAACACATTACAGTTGGGTCGTTGGACATTTCAGGGTAGAGAAAACAGTGGTAGTACTGCAAAAGTATTTTTATTGACTAAACCTTCATCAAGATATTGGGACGTACATGAAATCCTCCACTGCAAAGCCTATATATTACTCCTCTTCCTACTCCTCGTTGACATTGGGAATCCATCTCCATGGATTACATGTCGGGCCTCCCTTCTACTAAGCACGAAAAAGTTTATGTTCTCATGGTCATCGAAAAATTCTCTAAGATGGCCATTATGGCGGCCTACAAGAAGAGTATCAAAATATAGGCCACTACTAAGATCTTCTTTGAGCGAGTGTCGGTACACTTTGGCATCCCACATTCCATTGTCTCAGACTGGGACAGAATATTCCTAAGTGCATTTCGGTCAAGTCTCTGGTCGATATTGGATAAAAAACTTACTAATTCCACGACTTTCCATCCCCAAACTAATGGCCAAATAGAGGTCGTCAACAAGATGATCATACACATTATGCACGTGTACAACTCTAAGAATCCATGCACGTGGATGAAAGCCTACCCTATGATCAACACAACTACAACACATCTCTCCACATCTCAACGGACCATAGCCCCTTTCAGGTAGGGCTGAGATTGATGGGCCTCTAAATTAGGCATAAATTAAGGCCCATGCCTCTAAATTAAACATAAATTAAGGACCATATGACCATCCTTCATCACATTAAACCTCTCTTTTTTCATTAGATAACGTATTTTTTATTTTAATATGTTCATTAGGAAGGTTTATGAATAATTGCATATTTGTGCCTAATTTTATTTATTTTTGTGGAATATTATGAGAATATTGGGAAAATTATGAAGATTTGGAGGAGGAGATAATTTCAGGTCTTTCTCCCTAATACAGGAGGATAAATATTAAATAATAAATCAACAATATATTATGGAATTATGGCACAGATTGTGGAACTCCAATGATTGAGAAAATCTAGGAATGTGTACCCTGCCATTTAATGCATATTCCTAGCATTGCGAACCAGATCCACTAATCAAAGGATTTTGGTAGGGAAAGCTTCCTCCTTTCATGGGGAATGATTCCTAATAATTTTGTATAAGTAACAAGTCGAATTTTCCTCTAAAGGTGTATTTTTATTAGTCTTCTTGAGGAGAGAACTCGTATTTTTGCAGCTCCATTGTAATTTCTTGCAGGGATGTAATTGTATTGATGGAAATAATGAATATTGGTGACATGTTCAACTTCTATATCTTGGTATCCTTCGTAGGAATCTGATTTTCATTGGGCTTGGCCATCCCAGGAGCCTCAAAGCCCTTTTGTATCATTTTCTTTTCTTCTTTTCACTACTTATTCACATGCATCTCTTGTTCTTGTTTCTTTCTATTTCTGCATGTAATATTAATGATTTCTTGTTGTAGGATTGGGTTAAATGGTTGATGTAATTTATTTTTTAAGATAAAAAGCACCATTTCATCCAGGGAAAAGATTTGGAAGTTCATAGTAATCATTGAGCTACTTGGATTAGTTTTCTTATTCCCCAATCTATATTTTTGGAACTCCTTGTGGCAAAGTACAATAAATTTATGATATTTTTTAGATCATGATAAAGAGATTAAATCAAGTTGGTTCCACTTGTATTATATCATAAAAAAACTCTATTTAATAAAAAAAATTACCCCATTTCATTTTCACTTGATTAGGTTAGGCATTTGATATATTTACTAGCTCACTAACTCTCGAATTTCTAGATTTTAGACTAGTAATTTTATTCTATTTTTTAGCATGGGTTAATGGAGGTATGTTTCAGTGATTCCACTTGGAATGGAGACCTAATACATCCTCTTAAATAAACAAAAAAAATGTCCCATCCAATTTGGATTTGATTTGTTGGGTTATTCGATGAATTATAAGTTCCTGTAGTAAATTTGTAACATCCTATAGTTTTTTATGGCAGCCTTCCAACATGCATTTACTTGCCCAAATTTGCTGAAGAAGATTGGTTTTGGTCCCTTAGGGTTGAATCATGACCCCTAGGATTTAAATCAATTATTATGGAATACTAAAGACTGCTTAGGATTTTATTTTTTACCCATGCAAAACATTTCAACAATTTGTGCTAATAGACAGATTTATGGATTGGATAATACAATAATGATTTTCTTGATTTCCACCTCCAATGAACTCTATTAATGGATCTAAACTCTTTGAAATGTAATGGTTTACATTTAGTTCATGATATTTATGAAATTGGAATAGGTTTATTTCCTTGTACATTCTTTCTTGCAATAGGTTAAGGTTTCCATTTCGAGCATTTCATTTTCTGCAATTAGTTTAGGATTTGACTTCAATACATGCACTCAATTACATGATGACAACAAAGGAAGGACACATTGTATGTTGTCCATATAATGCCGATATCTCTTAAGTCTGTATGAACCCCGGGTTGATAACTAAAGTTGGTTTCCTTGGGATTTGCAACATTCTTGTTGCAATACCGAGGCAATAAGAGCCACCTCACCATTCACTTTTGTGGGTAGAAGAAGAGGAGATGGCAAAAATGTACAATAAATAGATGGAGATGATGACAATGAGGAAGATGCTCTCAGATTTCCCATTCGAGATACTGATGGTAGTGTGCACATGAAAAACATCCCTCCATATTTTCTTCCAAAATTTCATGGTCTAATGTCAGAGGATCCGGAAACCTTTCTCTTTGAATTTGGAATCCTTTGTAGATCTTATGGTTACTTATGAAACACCCAAAAGTTTAGATTGTTTTTGGTGACATTGAAGGATAGAGCTCTTAAATGGTTCATGATTTTAGTGACTAATTCAATAAGATCATGGAATTATATGCAAAGTATAATTTTAGAAAATTATAAATATCATGATCTTAAAGAAGAAATATTTAGAATGAATCAAAAAGAAATGAGAGCATTGAGGATTTAATAGAGAGGTTCATCTATAGTGTTAATAGGGGAAAATTACATCATTTAGGATATGACATACTAAAAACACTCTTACTTATAACAATTATGGATGAGTGGATTGATATTCTTGATCTCATGAATAAAGGTGATGTATACCAAATATCATTTGAAGAAATTTGTGAAACATGAAAACACATATCAAGAGGAAGGGAAAAATTAAATCAACATCAAGATCGGCAAGTCAAGCTAAACTTGGAAATTTTCTTGATAACTTTAAAATGGAAATTCTTAGCAATCTAAGTGAACATGTAGAAATGTTAAGAATACAAAATGAGCAAAAAGAAGATGATATTAGTGTTGTCCATGCAGAATCACATGATTTTAAATATTTCCTCTCCTTACCAAGGTTGAAGGAATTTTACCAAGAGGAAAATGGAAAAAGTCAATCACTGAAGCAGCTATGTTATATAGCTCTAAGATGACCATGGCAGCCTAGTCAACCTAGTATGATGCAAGATCCTAATTCACAATTTTAAGGTTATGAATATCCACCTCAAAGTAATTGGAACACACCCTTTCCTTGGCAATGTTAGAGCCTAGATTTACCTGAGGCTAAAAAGGTAGGATCCAAGGCCAACATCAAACCATGCTTAGCCTGGTAGCTAGCCCTACCAGGTCAGGTGATGGCTCTCTCCGGGTCAATCTCAGCAAATAATGATCAATGAGGGCTTGAGATGACTGAAATATCTTCTGATCTTAGGCTAGGTATGAGTGCAATAGGGTTTGATTTGATAAAATGATGATTTTGTTGGCTCAGAGGGAAAGGCACATTTTGGGGTGCGGGGATTGAGGCTCAGTTTTGCAGAGATCTCAATGGGGCAAGGTAGGCAATCGTTTTGGCACTTAAATTTGAGTGAAATGGAAGGAATAGATAGGTGAGGTGTTGAAGAGGGAAAGCGAAATCATGAATCCTCCCCAAACAACTAAAAACATCAAATAAATAAAGCAAACTTCAAGTAGAGCACTGCACTTTCATTGAATTCTACTTACACACTTGTTTGTTTAGTTCAGAATAAATAAGATAGATAATTGCATGCAATCACATAAACAAAATCACAATTTCAAAGAGAAGCATTGTACCAAGACAAATTGCCACATGAATCCCAAAGAGTGTTGCAAATCCTAGTCTCAATTCCTTAGCCAAAATGTTGAAAATGAATGTATAATGAAGATCAAGGCTTTCTCAAGAGTCCAACCATGCTAATGACTGAAAAACAACATAATATAGACAAACATAGCTCATCCTTGCCTCTAGGGGTCGAGCTCACATTTTTAGGAGCTGATCCAACTGATTCTAAACTGAGAACTAGAAACTAGGCAACATAACAGCATGCCTCTAGAAACAAGGGAACTGATTCATTCAGTTTCAAACAACCTTTAAACTGATGAATCTACCTATACAAGTGAAAATATAACATATTTACATCATGATCCATCAATTTTCATCAAATTACATCATAAATTTTCCATTAGGAAAGTGAAAAAGTCAAACTAGGCAAAACTGGGTGAAAAACAGAGCAAAACTTGGTCAAACTGGCAATTTTTCCTCTATGCGCCGTGCCTGATTCTCTATGCATCGCACCTGTTTGGACCCACGTTTGGAGGCATTCCCTATGTCCCAATGAGCTCCAAGTGTGCTTGATAGAAAGGTATACCTATCTATTTTTCAAAACCAAGTGGAATGTTTCAATTTGGCCTCCATTTTCGCCTCCAAAAGTGCATTCTCCCAACACTGCTTCCCGTGTGTGAAAATAGGGGCAGTGATGTCATTTTTTGAGTGTTTTTAACCTTTTTGAGGGCTCAAAACCTTCCCAAATTTATTGGCCATAGGTTGGAAAGTGTAATTTTGCATAAAAAATCCAAAAATGTGGAGTTTTTGTGATTTGGAGGCCCCTAGCAAAAGCAAGCGTCATGTGGCGTGGCGCATAGGGCAGAAAAACCTGTTTTTTGTGCCAAAAATTTGCAAAATGCAAAAATTGCTCCAATTTTCTTGAAATTTAGGCTGAGTCTTCTCTATCAAGCATGAGGTTGGGGCAAGGAAGCCTCAGCCAATATCTGAAGTCCTTCATCCAATTTTTGCCTCCTTGATGCTCTCTTCAACTTTGCTTTCAAACTCCTGATTCTTGCTTGGCACACCAAGTTCCGGGACAAGTAATGATAGGATAGGTTTCTAAGAATATTCTTTCCATTGATGGCCTTTTCCAGCTTCCTCTCTAAGTGGACATTGACTCTTTCAAGCCATGACTCCTGGTCAGCATTGATCTCTTGCTCCAATGAAGTGAACTCCACCCTTCTCCTTTGGGCAGCTTGGCGATTCTCCCAAATGTTTCGCAACTCCATAATCACCTGCTGGTCCTCAAGCTACTTATTCCTCTGCTCTAGGTACTATATAGTCCATTGGGCTCTATCCAAGTTGGTAAACAAGGCATCAATGTCTGCCTGCTGCTCCTTAATGATTTCTCTAAGATTTGTGCTTTGCAGGCCCATATCGGTATCATCACCCTCAATGAGGATGAAATCAATCTCCCACTCACCTGATGGTCCTTCCTCCTGTAGTGGCCTCTTGCCTCGGTCCTGAACCTGCTGTGCTGATGATGGAAGCGAGGCCCCTTCCACCCCAGGTGGAGATAACACTCGCTTTGCTGCTGCAAACAACCGTCTAGTGCCCTTCTGATAGGTGATGAACACCGGCACACTAGTGGTCTCATGGCCCTCATGCTGATAGGAAGGTCCACCTGTCTCATGCCTAGCCTCTGAAGGTCCCTGTGAAGCTCTGAAACACTCACAAGAGATGAAGTCATCCCAAGTGAAGCCCTGTAAACCAAGTTGATGAATGACCACAATTTTGATGAGAGCAAAATGATAAATACTGTTGAACTACTGCTGAGGGGTCTTGTGCTGCACAAGAGTGGCCATCTTCTCTATATTTTGGCAAATGAAGTAAGGAATGTTCATCATCCGTACCCGGGTAAAATGCATCAGCAGCCTGATGTGATAAGCATACAAGCAGGAGAACCGGCCCTCATAGCTGAAATACTTCATGATGAGTTTCATTAAAGGAGCATATTCATCCTTGAGGTACCGAAAAGGAAACACTCTCTTGAGCTGTCTCAAAAAACCAGGTTTGATGTATGGTTCATAATGTTGCCGGTCAATTTTCTACCTCTTGTTCCATGGCTCTCCAATGTTAGGTATGTCGGTTGCTAATGAAATGGATTCTAGTGTTAATGTGAAAGTGACACCAGCAAGAGTGGTTTGATCACCATGCAAATGCAACACAAATAAGCAGGCCAACTCATGATGAAACTGAATGCTAGCAACCTTCTCACAAAATTCATAACATGACTGATGCTGGAAACAAAAGATGGCAAGAGGGCAAGCATGTAATTCAGCAAGAGTGGTTGGTTCTTCTCTGATATGTTTGCCACCTCTATGAGGCCTCCTGGGTGCATGTCCCTCTGTGGGTCAGTCATTTTGGGTCTCCTCTTCATAATCATATGAGGGATCAGATGCCATGGCTACTGGCAGATAAACTGCCTTGGAAAAGTATGTGCTAATATGTCAAACTATCTTGAACTATTTTGGTGATGTGTTTGCCCTCTGCCACCAAGGGGAAAAAGTGAAATGAGGGACTGTAAGCGGAGGGAAAAATAGTGGGGGGTTTAGGGACTATTAGGATAGATTTTAGTTAGGGAAATATGGGATGTTTTGGGAGATTTTGTATAGGATTAGGGTTTTGGAATTCACCTTTGGGATTTTGGGAAAGGAATCTTGGGATAGGGGATTAGTGAATTTAGGGGGTAGGGGAACTTATGGAATAAGGGAATCAATGGAAAAATGGGGTAAGGGAGTGAATTTGGTGGCAAAACAGTCATCAAAACCCTGGGCAGCAACTTTGTTTGAGGAATTTCAAATGGTAGGGTTTGATTTCTTTAAGCAATCACCATGAAACAAGCACCATGAAATAAGCACCCAACTTGGATAAAAAACAATTATGGAGGCTCTACCTAACAAATCCATGCATTTTTGGGCGATTAGAGCGAGTTCAGGAAATTTTCAGGCTCTTTGGCTATGTGCGCCGCGCATCCAACCCAATGCGCCGTGCCCTCCATATGCACCACTCCCTTGTAAAATAACACAGGATCCTGAGGCCTAGTGCACCGCTCCTGGTGAGTGTCCCACGCCTCCTACCCAGTGCGCCACGCTGGCAACTTACAGCGATTTCCATGTTGGCATTATGGTTCAAGTGTTGTCCTTGATGGCAACTCACTCAGTGGATGGTACAGGTGCTCAGAAGTTGGTACAGGTGATGGCAACTTAATCAGAAGACAGATCTCAGTACAGCATGCCAAGGAAACTCATACACGCTGTTTCGTTAAGCCCAAGTCGCGTGTACACGCAAGTTCGATTCAGAAAAAGCGCGTGTATGTGGAAAGGTTCCTTTGGTTCATGGTGGTTAGACCTTGGAAGTTGTGCCTATGATTTCGGACCATTATGTCTCGACGGGCGTTTCGATCCCTAGTTTTAAAGTTGATGGTATTGTGTTACTATGGTTTTGGCTCTTGGTATTGAGAAAGGCCTAAGGCTATATAAGGAGAAGAAGATCATTAGGCAAAGATCATCTTTCGACAAGGCATGAATATCTAAGAGAGAAAGAGATCTGATATGCAGGTTCTGAGTTGGTTGATCTGAGCTAAGGAGAGATCTCATCGGTTGATGGAGAACTAGATCTAAGGAGAGATCGGGATCAAATGGTTTGAAATGCACTATCATGTTATGGTTGATTATGCGTATTTCTAGATCTGCATATTGTCGCAATGTTACGTTCTGAGTCTAACTAATATCTGGTACAGCTGCAAGTTGAGAAAGTTTATTTTTAGATCTGTACGCAGGTTGGCTTCGGTAAAAGCGCGTGTATACGCGGTTTCTGCTCATTAAAGTAGCGTATATCTTTTGAAGCTTGATTTGGGTTTACAGTGGGATCTGACTGTTATTACAGAGTTCTGTAGTCTGCTCTGTGTTCTGGTAACTGGTGATTGACAGGGTTCAGTGGTTCAGTGATTCAAAGTTGGTTGTTTTATGCTTCAATGATCTGTTGTGAAAATTGAATGAATTGTGGTCTTCAGATTGTAATGTTGTGCTTCAGGAATATCCAAGTCTGAAAATGTATGAAAAGTGATACCTGGAAGAAGGAAGATTGTAGGTCAGCACCTACGTACTAGTATCTTGGCTAGTACAAAAGCAAAGGGGGTTGGAGCTCCCTTCCAAGGAAGTTTGGAGAACGAGAGAAGGTTGAAGCCTTCTGCAGGTTGTAGCCTGCGTACTAGTATAAGGCTGCACCAGTACAAAAGATTGTAAACTGAAGTTTCATATTAAGAAAGATAGAGACAACTTGCAGCAGGTGGTTTTCACCCACATTGGGTTTCCACCTTATATCTTGGTGTTCATGTGTGTGGCTTTTTATCTGTTCTGTTATACTGCACATGTTTACTGTTAATATGATGAATAATGTCCTGATGCACTTAATTGAAGAATAAGCCAACTAAATTGTGAGCTTTCTGCTTATACGCTGTTTTACTTCGTCACAGTAGCGTGTACACGCTGGTTCACTTAACTGAAGTAGCGTATATGTTTTGGGCATTTGAAAAGTTTGATTAATCTGATAATACTGATTCACCCCCCCCTCTCAGTATTATTTCCAACAATTGGTATCAGAGCAGGTCCTTCAGAGAAGCTTGATCGCTTGAAGGAAGATCATTCATCATGAGAAACTACGAGAAAGAAGCATCAATCAGGCCACCGGTTTTTGATGGAACAAATTTCAATTATTGGAAGGTAAGAGTTACTGCATATCTTCAATCTCTTGGTACAGAAGTTTGGGACATTGTAGAAAAAGGCTATGCTTTTCCTTCAGCTACTCCTACAGATCCAGATGAAAAAAGGCATATGAAACAAATGCAAAAGCAGTCGCTACCCTATTAGGAAGTATATCTCAAACAGAATTCATGAAGGTCATGCACTTCAAATCAGCAAAAGAAATATGGGACAAAATGATCACTAGCTATGAAGGAGATGAACAGGTAAAGGAAGCTAAACTTCAAACACTCAGGATTCAATATGAGACTCTCAGGATGTATAATGATGAAAGTGTGGCTAATTATTTTCTCGGGTAGATGAGATTGTTAATTGTATGAAAAACTTGGGTGAAGAAATAAGAGAAACTATAGTAGTTCAAAAGGTTCTAAGATCTTTATCCCCCAAGTTTGAATCTAAAGTATCTGCAATAGAAGAAAAAGAAAATCTCCGTGTTCTCACTATGTCTCAGCTACATGGAATTCTAACCGCTTATGAAATGAGAAAGGGAGGTCCATCTGACAGAAGGGAAGCTGCTTTTAAGGCATCAGGAAAAGAAGATTACTATGAAGCAAGCCATGTTCCAGAAGAAGAGGAAGAAGAATCAAATTTTGTCAGAAATCTTCAAAGGGGTTCTGGAAGGTTCAGAGGTAAGCTACCTTTCAAATGTTTTGCTTGTGGGAAAGTAGGTCATTATGCTGCAAAATGTCCTTATAAGGATAAAGGAAAAGAACCTGCTAGATGGAACAAGAAACAAAGTGCAAATAGGAAAAGCTACTACACCCATGAAGATAGTGATGGCTTATCAAACAGTGATGAAGATGAACAAGGTAATAAATATAAGCTGTTAATGGCATTTGAAGATGATGATTATGAGGATGCTATAGATGTGGATAATCTCTATAATGAAATCACTAGACTCAAGAGAAGCATAGAAGAAAGGAATGTGATTATTGATACTTTGCAATTTCAGATTGATGAAAAGGAAAAACATCTTGAAAAACTAGAAGGTGAAATTGTTGGTCTCAGAAAAGAAATTGAGAAAACAAAAACTATTAATCTTAAATTTGTCAAAGGATCTGAAACCTTGGATGAGATTATTAGTGTGCAGCGGTCTCCTCTAAACAAAACAGGTTTGGGCTATAATGGAGAAACCTCTCAAGCATCCACCTCAAAAAGTTATCTTGATGCAGCAAGAGGAAATGAGCAGAAGAACAATGAAGATAATCAGGTAAAGCAGGGACGAGTTACAAACAGAAACTATCAGGGACAATCCTCCTTAAGGATGAACAAAAGCTACAACCAACCACAGGTAAAATCTTCTCAGTTTGGCTCAAGAATAGATGAAAATAGAAATTACAATCAGTTGGCTGGTAGATTCAATAACCGCAGAAGCTTCTTCAATGGACAATGCTTTTCTTGCCACAACTTTGGTCACAAAGCAGCTCAATGTGTTGCATATAAAACAATCATGACTAGGGAAGCTCAAAAACAAAGAAGTATGACAGGGATTACAAAAAGGACCTATAACAACTTTTCGGTGCTTGAAAATGAAGTTGAATGTTCTATTTGCAATAATTTTGGTCATAAAGACTCTGAATGCAGGAGCAGGTTTCAGGAGAAAAAGGAACAAGCCACAAGCACCAAAACATGGAGAATAAAGGAACCTCAAACAGAAAGATGTGGGATAGCATTTTATGCAGAAGGACAGGAAAATCTATGGTACATTGACAGTGGATGTTCGAAACATATGACAGGTGATAAAGAAAAACTTGAATCTTATTCTACTTTAGAAAAGGGAAAGAAAGTCTCGTTTGGAAATGATACTCCTGCTACTATAAAAGGAAAAGGTATTGCTCCTTTAAAAGAAAAGGTCAAGGCTGGAAATGTTTTGTATGTTGATGGATTGAAACATAATCTTCTAAGTGTCAGCCAGATGTGTGATCAAAAAACAGAGGTTATTTTCAGATCGAATGGATGTCTTGTTCGTGATCTTGATACAGGAAAAACAGTTCTCAAAGGCAAAAGAACTCCAAATAATCTGTACATATTTGAAGAAGAACAACAACAATGCTATCTTAGCAAGGATGAAGAGCACTGGTTATGGCATCGAAGGTTGGGACATCTAAGCTTCTCACAAATAAGGAAAGCATGCAAATATCAGGCAGTTCGCGATCTTCCAGATATCAAAATTCCAGACAACACCATATGCAAATCTTGTCAGTTTGGAAAGCAGACCAGAACTAACTTTCCAGAGAAGGAAGGATCAGCTAGCTTGCCTCTTGAGCTAGTCCATACAGATGTATGTGGTCCATTTAGGAAAAGGTCACCTCGAGGAGAAGAATATCTGATATTATTCATTGATGATTTCTCAAGGTTTGTTTGGTTAGGGCTTATGAAGCACAAAGATGAAGCATTCGAAAAATTCAAATCCTTCAAAGCATTGGCCGAAAATGAATCAGGACACAAAATCAAGTGCCTCAGATCTGACAGAGGTGGGGAGTTCACATCAAATGAATTTTTTGATTTCTGCGATGAACATGGGATAAGAAGAGAATTCTCTACAGCTAGAACTCCTCAGCAAAATGGGGTTGTGGAAAGAATGAACAGAACTATCCAACAAATGGCTCGTGCTATGCTCGATGAATCAGGTACTCCTGCAACCTTCTGGGGAGAAGCCGCACATGCTGCTGTTATCATTCTTAACAAAACAAATGTCCGAGTAAACAGCACTCAAACACCTCATGAGCTTTGGAGTGGTAAAACTCCTTCCGTGAAGCATTTCAAAATCTTTGGGAGCAAATGTTATATTAAGAACACTGATGAGCAACTTGGCAAACTTGAACCTAGAGCAGATGAGGGCATTCTTCTTGGTTATTCTCCACATAGCAAAGCATACAAGTGCTACAATAAAAGACTTGGCAGAATTGTTGACAGTATTGATATAGTGGTTGATGAGAAGGGATATATTCCTAGGCAAGTTCATCATGAAGAAGATGAAGGTTACTCTCAAAGGCGAAATGATGAAGAAGAAGAACCTCAAGAAGAAGAAGAATCTCAAGAAGAACCAGAGGAGCAGACAAGAATAGAAGAGAAGACTCCATCCAGATATGTCCAAAAGAATCATCCAGAAACTCAGATTGTGGGGCAGAAAGAAGCAGGAGTACAAACAAGAAGGACACTTGCAGAAGCTTCAAGCTACTTGGCTCTACTCTCCTCCATTGAACCACAAAATGTGAAAGAAGCATGCAAAGATGAATGTTGGGTCAAAGCAATGGATGAAGAACTTGAGCAAATCGAAAGGAACAACACTTGGGAATTGGTTCCTAGACCAAAAGATAAGAATGTAATAGGAACAAAATGGGTCTTCAAGAATAAGTTAAATGAAAATGGAGAAGTAATTAGAAACAAGGCCAGACTTGTTTGTAAAGGGTATGCACAGCAAGAAGGAATAGATTTTGAAGAGACCTTTGCTCCTGTGGCAAGACTAGAGGCCATCCGAATGTTCCTTGCTCTCTCAAGCTTTCAAAACTTCAAGGTATTTCAAATGGACGTGAAATCAGCCTTCCTGAATGGAGACTTAGAAGAAGAAGTATATATTGAGCAGCCAGATGGGTTCATTCTTGGGAATGATCCAAACCTTGTATGCAGATTGAAAAAGGCTCTCTATGGGCTCAAACAAGCCCCAAGGGCTTGGTACTATCGGTTGGACAAATATCTTCACCAACAAGGCTTTTCAAAAGGATCAGCAGATAGCAATCTCTATATAAAAGTTGAAAATAACAAATTGCTAATTCTTGTTGTTTATGTAGATGATATTATTTTTGGCAGCAATGAAGAAACTATGAGTCAAAACTTTGCCTTGGTTATGCAGAAAGAATTCGAAATGTCACTTCTTGGAGAATTGACATATTTTCTTGGATTGCAAATCCAACAAAATGAAGGAGGTATCTTCTTGTCTCAAACCAAATACCTCAAGCAGATCTTGAAGAAGTATGGCATGGAAGAGTCAAAACCAGTATGTACACCCATGGTTACAGGATGCAGCCTCAGTGCAAATGATGAATCAGCAGCAGTTCACCAACCCACTTATAGATCCATGATTGGGAGTTTGCTTTATTTGGCAGGTACTCGACCAGATATTACACATGCAGTAGGATGGTTGGAAGATTTCAAGCCAACCCAAAGGAAACCATCTTCAGGCAGTCAAAAGAATCTTCAAATATCTTCAAGGGACCCAAAACTATGGCTTATGGTATCCTAGAAATACAGATCTCACTCTTCATGCTTACACAGATGCAGATTGGGCTGGAAGTGTGGATGATAGGAAAAGCACAAGTGGAGGTGCTTTCTTCATGGGTTCCAGATTAGTGTCTTGGTTCAGCAAGAAGCAAAGTTCGATTGCCTTATCTACAGCTGAAGCAGAATATGTGGCTGCAGCATCTTGTTGCACACAACTTCTTTGGATGATGCAGACCTTGCAGGACTTTCAAATCACTTGCACTCCACCTGTCTCTATCTTATGTGATAATACAAGTGCAATCAGCATTTCAAAGAATCCAGTCATGCACTCAAAGACCAAGCACATACCAATCAAGTACCATTTTCTTCGGGAACAAGTGCTTGAGCAGAAGGTCAAATTGGAGTATGTTCCTTCTAAGGAGCAAGTTGCTGATATTCTCACAAAACCACTGCCCAGGGAAACTTTTGAATATCTCAGACAAAAGCTGGGAGTAGTTGATGCTTCATCCTGTTGTTGAAATTTGTTTGTTCTACAGAAAAGTTGGTATACGCAGGTTACGGAAGGGATATGAGCGTATACACGCGGATTTATGTTGAGTAAGTCGCGTGTATGCTGGACGCTTGTTGCAGAAAGAATATCCGCGTACATACGCTGCTTTATACAGGATAAAACGCGTATATGAAGTTCTGAACAGCAAAGGAAAACTCTGAAGTTCTGAACAGCAATAGGAATGTCAGAAGTATTCAGGCACAGTTTCAGGGAGTGCAACAGGCACAGGTTCAGGGGGAGCAGCTCAAAAGTCTCATAAAGCATTGTTGGCATTCAGATGTTTTGGTTGTTGGTTTAAGAAGGAGCTCAGAAAGAAATTCTCGTTGCTGATCTAACAAGATGTTTATCAGATGCTGCTGGTGTCTTTCCTAAGTCTTGGTCTAGATCTGTTGTCTCTATGTCATGTATCTCTCTTGTCTCTTTTATGGTGTCAAGGTCATGTAACGGCCTTTGTTGGTTTCCCCACTATGCCTGGGATGAATGATGAAATGTTCATATATTATCATGGTTAGGTGGATGAGTCAATATTGATGTATCCCCACTTGGTTGGGTGGATGAGTCATTTTTTTTGTATATCCTCACTTAGTTGAGAAATGGATGTATGTATGAGTCTTTGGTTATAGGAAGGTCTTTTATGATGTATAGAGTCATGTTCTTCTTGAAGAACATCTTTTGCAGATCTTGCCTACAGTCAAGGGGAGCATGAACAGCACTTGGTGAGCAGGATGGATAGATTGGTACTCTTTGGCATTCACAAAGGGGGAGCATACTTGGAGATTTCAGCATGTACTCAGGGGGAGTATGGACAGCAGTATGGACAGCAGAAGGATTACCAAGGAAGAGAATATCTTGGTCCTCCCTTTGCCCTTGATGTCAAAGGGAGAGAGTGACTTGGTGTGGTGGTTGCCATCAAGTCCAAAGGGGGAGATTGTTGGCATTATGGTTCAAGTGTTGTCCTTGATGGCAACTCACTCAGTGGATGGTACAGGTGCTCAGAAGTTGGTACAGGTGATGGCAACTTAATCAGAAGACAGATCTCAGTACAGCATGCCAAGGAAACTCATACACGCTGTTTCGTTAAGCCCAAGTCGCGTGTACACGCAAGTTCGATTCAGAAAAAGCGCGTGTATGTGGAAAGGTTCCTTTGGTTCATGGTGGTTAGACCTTGGAAGTTGTGCCTATGATTTCGGACCATTATGTCTCGACGGGCGTGTCGATCCCTAGTTTTAAAGTTGATGGTATTGTGTTACTATGGTTTTGGCTCTTGGTATTGAGAAAGGCCTAAGGCTATATAAGGAGAAGAAGATCATTAGGCAAAGATCATCTTTCGACAAGGCATGAATATCTAAGAGAGAAAGAGATCTGATATGCAGGTTCTGAGTTGGTTGATCTGAGCTAAGGAGAGATCTCATCGGTTGATGGAGAACTAGATCTAAGGAGAGATCGGGATCAAATGGTTTGAAATGCACTATCATGTTATGGTTGATTATGCGTATTTCTAGATCTGCATATTGTCGCAATGTTACGTTCTGAGTCTAACTAATATCTGGTACAGCTGCAAGTTGAGAAAGTTTATTTTTAGATCTGTACGCAGGTTGGCTTCGGTAAAAGCGCGTGTATACGCGTTTCTGCTCATTAAAGTAGCGTATATCTTTTGAAGCTTGATTTGGGTTTACAGTGGGATCTGACTGTTATTACAGAGTTCTGTAGTCTGCTCTGTGTTCTGGTAACTGGTGATTGACAGGGTTCAGTGGTTCAGTGATTCAAAGTTGGTTGTTTTATGCTTCAATGATCTGTTGTGAAAATTGAATGAATTGTGGTCTTCAGATTGTAATGTTGTGCTTCAGGAATATCCAAGTCTGAAAATGTATGAAAAGTGATACCTGGAAGAACGAAGATTGTAGGTCAGCACCTACGTACTAGTATCTTGGCTAGTACAAAAGCAAAAGGGGGTTGGAGCTCCCTTCCAAGGAAGTTTGGAGAACGAGAGAAGGTTGAAGCCTTCTGCAGGTTGTAGCCTGCGTACTGGTATAAGGCTGCACCAGTACAAAAGATTGTAAACTGAAGTTTCATATTAAGAAAGATAGAGACAACTTGCAGCAGGTGGTTTTCACCCACATTGGGTTTCCACCTTATATCTTGGTGTTCATGTGTGTGGCTTTTTATCTGTTCTGTTATACTGCACATGTTTACTGTTAATATGATGAATAATGTCCTGATGCACTTAATTGAAGAATAAGCCAACTAAATTGTGAGCTTTCTGCTTATACGCTGTTTTACTTCGTCACAGTAGCGTGTACACGCTGGTTCACTTAACTGAAGTAGCGTATATGTTTTGGGCATTTGAAAAGTTTGATTAATCTGATAATACTGATTCACCCCCCCCTCTCAGTATTATTTCCAACATTCCACCCAAACTTCACACTCACTCACCAAAATCATTTTTCTTTGCTTCTCTTTGCTCTTGGAGTACAAATGAACTTCAAACATTTGGAGAAATGATTTATACATGGAGCTTTTAAATTTTATTTTTGCCAAACCCACTTTCATAATCTTTTGCAAATGACTTTATTTCAAACTCTGTTTTTGGACTTTTTCACTTCTTTTTGGGTTTTGTGATGAACTAAATGACCTGAGCTTTGCTTGTTTTGCATGTAATGGAGCTTTTGGGGCTAAGAAAGGAAACCAGGATTACAGATGAAGGAATTTACAATGAGGAAAACAAAATTTTCATGATTTTTTACAATAAAGGCTAAATACTATGTTTTTTCCTCAAAACAGAGTTTTGAGGAAAAACACATTTTTGAACACTTGGCAATGAAATTTATTGATATTTGAAACCTCCTCATGGCCTGCTGGTAATTATTGGACACTTTGAAACACTTTTTGACGAAACCCTAATGAAACCCTAGACCTAATTGACAATGAAACCCTAAAGACAACCTTTGCAATTTTAAGATAAAAGAAGACTGTATATGTTTTTTAAATGAACAAACATGAGCCAGAAGGTAGATAACATGAGGGAAACTGGAGGAATGCCACTACCATCAGATGATCTATGCGCCTAATGGAATGCAGATGACTGGGCGAGACACCTAATATGAAATGCAACAAGAGGATTTGATCTTTGACGGAGGGATGAAAATACCAACTCTAACATTGGCTCCAATGGGGATGGTAGCTCCTTGGAGGTGCCAAGAACTACAGATCTCTGGGAAAGTAGGCAGTGCCTTCGTCCATTAAGATATGGATTCAATATCTTCGACACAACAAAACTGAACTCTTGAGTGAAAGACTCAATTTCAGGACTGAACATGACTCAAATTGACTCATTTTCAAGACCGAAATTGACCGAAAGACCTGACTCTAACAAACCAAACCAAGACTAAAATCAAACCTCAGCTTTATAGCTTTCACCTCGAGCCCCAAGCTGAAGAATGAAAACAACACACTCTTGCAATGGAATTTAAACAATCTAGTATATACAATGATGAATAAGATAGCAGAAAACAGATCACACAATATACCGTTTGAGGAGCCGACCATTGACCGGCCCACCAGGATAGTCTTCGCCATTCAGCTCTTGCAAAAGGAAAGCATTCTGGCCCCGATGTGCAGCAATCTTGTACAGTCTTTTCCAAAGATTTTCAAATTTTCCATGCTTACCCTTCTCTTCATTCTTTGCATCCCATTTCAACACTATGTCTTTGATTTCAAACCTATCTGCCTTTGCTTTCCAGTCATATATCCTCTTAATTCTTTCCTGCAGCTTGGAAGTGTTCTAAAATACCTCCTCTCTAGTTTGCTGTAAATGTATCATTTGATTGATCCTCTGCTGCAAACTATCATCCTCGCTGCCAGCTTCTTGCAACAGTTTAACCACCAGGATAGCCAAAGAGGTCAGGAAGATTGTGTCCACACCGTACACAAGCTAAAAAGGAGACATGCCAATAGATTTCTTTTGACTTACCCTATCTGCCCAAAGTGCATTGACCAGCTTTTTGTGCCAACACTCTTGTTAGTTTCCAGCAGCTTTTTGATGGTTGACAAGAGATTTGTTTGAGGACTCCGCCAAACCATTACCTTGTGTGTAATAGGCAGTTGAATGCCCCAAAGTGATTTGATACTTATGACAAAATTAAATCATTCTTTTCGATTTAAATGTCGCTGCATTGTCAGTGATAAAATTATTTGGACATCCAAAACGAGATAAAATGTTGTTTTCAAGAAATGAGATAATTACTGAATCGGTGGCCTGCCTTGTAGGAATTGCCTCAATCCATTTGGTGAAATAATCCATCGCTATGAGGATCCATTTATGTTGTGCTGAAGAAGAAGGATGAATCTCACCAATAAAATCCAAACCCCACTGCTGAAATGGAGCGCTTACTTCAATGGGCTTGAGTGGTAAAGGCTGCAACTTCCACTTACCTTGAAAAATTTGACATTCGTGACAGCTGGCCACTATTTTGTACACATCAGCAAATAGACTTGGCCAATAATACCCCGCTCTCAAGATTTTATTGGCTGTTGTCTTCTAGAAAAGATGGCCTCCGCAATCTCCCTTGTGAAAATCTTCCATCACTTGTTTCACCTCTTCTTCTACTAAACAATTCAGCAGAACACCACCGGGATATTTCCAATAAAGTGCACCATTCATGATACAAAATCTTGCAGCTTTCAATTTTAGTGTTCTACTTTTGTTCTTGGCCATTCCAGGAGGTGATGACAGATTTTGAAGTACATAAACAATGTCTGAATACCAAGGAGAAAGGAGGAAAATTTCTGATACCTGAGTGGGCAGATTTTCTTCATCTTCCTCGGACATAGCAGCAATTAGATTAATGTCCAAGGCATGCAGATTTGACTCAGCCATAAGTTTTTCCAGCCCCTGTCCTTTAATGATCTTTGTAGGTTTGATTTCTAAGTCATATTCCAGCAAGGCAACAATCCATTTGCCTCTCCTTCCCTCCAGATCTGTTTGCACTAGGACATCCTTAACATCAGCATTAGGAACATAAGCAAGGATGTGAGAATGAAAAATATAAACTCAAAAATATTTCAATTCTTTTACCAATGCAAGGGCCTGTTTTTCAATAATATTATACTTCAATGCCACATCCCTTATGGTTCTACTGAAGAATGCAATTGGTTTCTTGAGCTGGTCTCTTTTCTGCATCAAGACTGCTGCCATAGTATGATCCGAGGCAAAGGAAAACAAAATAAAATCTTGAGTATAGTCTGGGCTGATCAAAACCAGAGCTGAAGAAAGAGCTAATTTCACCAAATTAAAAGACTTAACTGCTTCCTCAGTCCACCTTACTGCACTATCCTTTTTCAGCATGTTTGTGATTTCTCTTAAGTGTTCTGCAAGATTGGGCACAAAGCGACGTAAGAAATTGATCTTACCATTGAAGGATTGGATTTCTTTCTTACTTCGTGGGAAATCAATCTTTTGAATGGCCTCCACCCGAGCTGGATCGATGCAGATACCCTCCTTTGAGATAATATGCCCGAGAAGCTTGCCTTCATCCATGGCAAACAAGCTTTTCTTTGGATTGAGCGAGATGCCATACTTCCTACACCGCTGAAAAACAATCTTCAAATGATAGAGGTGCTCTTCATCTGTATTAGAGAAAACTGTTAAGTCATCAAGATAAACAACTAGAAAAACATCTTTTTCATTGGAAAATGCTATATCCATCGCCCGCTGAAAGGTTGCACCAGCATTTTTCAATCCAAATGGCATCTTTGCATAATGAAAAGTTCCCCATGGAGTGGTGAACGTTGTTTTGTCACGATCATCCTCATGGACCAGAATTTGGTTATAACCCGAATAACCATCGAGTAGTGACATCCATGATGCTCCAACTACTCGCTGAAGTATGTGATCCATCTTGGGCAATGGATAGTTGTCTTTCAAGGAAACTTTGTTCAGATTTCTAAAATCAATGCATAACCGGATCTCACCTGTTTTCTTGCGAATGGGCACCAAGTTTGAAATCCAATCTGAAAATCGTATGGGGACTATGATACCAGCTTTATACAACCTATTCACCTCCTTCTCAATTGAGGGCAACAACTTTGGATTTATTCTTCTTAGCTTTTGACGAAAAGGCTTTTGATTTGGTTTGATCGGGATCACATGCTGGATTATGCTCGTGTCATAAGCCTTCAAATCTGAATAATCCCAAGCAAATACATCAGTAAAAGAGGATAACAAACTGATATACTTTGCTTTTACCTATGGGGGCAGTGCCTTTGATAATTTCACCATCTTGGGATTTTCAGCTGATCCAATGTTCACGTCCTCAACTCCTTTTTCGGTTGGCAGCAAGGTTGGTTTTTTAGCCACATCGTCCTGATCGAAGAGCTCCTCTAAAGGTATTAGACCTTTAGGAATGATGTTATCTTTGAGCTGCAAAACTTCCATCTGATTGACTTCCATATCCTCATCACCATTATCATATTCCATATCGATAGAAATGTCCTTGAATTTACCTTTATTTTGTAGAAATTCATCGATCTCATCATCATCTTGGAACACTTGCCAATACCTTTGATTTTCGGGGACAGCTCGGCGATGCTTCACATGAATCTCAAACTTGTTGTTTCAGTTCATAGGAATCTTCAAATTGCTTGCTGCTGATGCAAGTGAATCTACAATGTCATTCTGAGCATGGGGTACACAAGTTATAGTGTAATCAGAAAATACCTTCAAGATATCCAACACTGCATTGTGGTAGGCCCGCATTCGAGGATGCTTAGCTAGGTACTCGCCTTCCACCTGCTTGATAACTAACTCGGAGTCGCCATACACTGAAATCCTCTTAGCATTTAATTTTCTAAGAACTTTCAAACTAGCAATCAAAGCTTCATATTCAGCCTCATTGTTTGAACAGTCAAAAGCTAATTTATAGAGCAGGCCCTTACATTGCTTGGCACTTTGTTTGGGGCAAATACTGGGCTGCGTATCCAAATACCAATTCTAGCACCTTCTCTTCCTACAACGCCATCAAAGTCCATACTCCATAGGCATGTTTCATCCTCCTCCAAATATTGAAATTCTTTTTCTTTTCCTTGTTGTCCATCATTATGTTGCTACTGTTGGATTGCTGATTGCTCAACGATACCATCAAGTCTTTGTCGTTCTTGTCTCAAGACTTCTCTAAAATTTTCAGTAATCTCGGGAATGTCTTCTACTTCCACTAGTTGACTATTTACATCATTAAAACTATCTGAATACAAAACAAATGACTCTAGATCAGTATGTACATAGTTATGTTAGATTTTAAGCTTCTGTGGAAGTTTTTTGTAGTGTCATGATCCAGATTATCCACAGTTTCTAGTTCATTCTGCCAACGTTTCAAACCCCAAAAGGGGTCCATCATCAGGACAAATCAGATAGAATATGAATGAAAGATTATTGAGAGAAGAGAGTCTTGCGACCTGGATATAAATAAACCAAGAACCCTAATTTTATAAAGGCCGACACATGATTTCTTATTTTTATTAATTATTATTTTATTTTTATTTATTATTTTCCTTTTTATAATAATTTATAAAAAAAATTATAAAATCTTTATAAAATTCTATTTATAAAAGTTTTATAAAAACTTTAATTAATTATTTAATTATTCATTATTAGTTCAGGTTTAATTATTTTAATCATGAACAAATAAGTTTAATTTATTTTATTAATTTTGTACTTCATTTATTAATTATTTTAGTTTTAATTGATTAATTCTTTTTTATTTTTATTTAATTAATTAATTAATTTAAATTAAATTTATAATTATTTTTGGCCTTCCTTTAATTAATCAATTATCAACTAATCAATTAAGTAATTAATTAATTAATTAACTAATTAATTAATTACTTTATCTAATTTATCTAATTAATTAATTTCTAATTTTTATATTTTTATTTATTTATAAATTAAATGTTAATTTTTATTTGATTAATAAATTGACTAATTTTTGGAATTAATATAATAAAATAAATTTGTTTTCAATTAATTAATTAGTCTCCATTAAATTTAATTAAAATCCAATTAAAATTGACAAAGAAATTAATTTATAATACTAATCCTCTAATTTTTATTTAATTTAAAATTTTTCATTTGATTAATATTTAATTTATAATTTCTCTCTTTTTCTAATATAATTAATTGATTAAATTAAATTAATTTATTTTATTGATAAAGAAATTAATTTATAATACTAATGCTCTAATTTTTTATTTAATTTAAAAAAATTTATTCTATTAATATTTAATTTATAATTTCTCTCATTTTCTAATTAACTGATTAAATTAAATTAATTTATTTTATTTAATTAATTTTGATATAAATAATCCTCATTGAATTTAATTAAAATCAATTAATTCATACTTCATTCTAATGATTTAATTTTATTTAATTCTAAAATTTTTTATTTGATTAATATTTATTTGAGAGATCTTATTTAGATCTTATTCTTATTAATTAAAATTAATTTCATAATCAAAGTTATTTTTTGGGATATTATTAATCCTTTGAGTAGTTATGTTTAATTTCATATTTTATTTTATTTTATTTATTTTATTTTTTAAGAATTAAATCATTAATTTAATTTAATTTAATTAATTATAATATAATTAATTAAATTAAATTAAATTAAATTAATTTGTTTTAATTAATTAATTAACCTTTCGAAATGAAAGACCCCCTTTTTTGATCCTATGCTTCCAAGGGTCCGGAGGGGTTTATTTGTTTGATCAGAGGAAGCCAATTACCACTGATTTCACTCCCATTGTCCCTGTTGAGGCTCTGAGGAAATTTCATAATTTCAATGGCCTCTCTGATTTTTCTTTTATGATTGTTGTCCTCTCTTGCAATTAACTTGGCATCTTCCAAACACACATGATGTTTGGTCTTGGACGAGTGCTCTGCAAGGGCTGATGTACGGGATCTTTCATTCTTTATGTCAGCAGCATGCTCTTTAAGTCTTATTTTCAGAGACCGATCTGTTTCCCCAATATAACTTTTGCCACATGAGCAATCGATCTTGTACACTCCCTTGAGTTGTTGTCGATCAATGTTATCCTTAACCGACCTCATCATTTGCCTTATCGTTCCACATGTTGTAAATTGAGTGTCTATGTTATTCTTGCTTAAAATTTTTGCAATCTTATCTGTAATCCCTTGGATGAATGGAAGGTAAACTTTCCCATGATTTTCTTTCTTGTCTCCAGGGGGACGCTCAGAGAGGGCCCTATCCTGAGCCCTTCTTATAGCTCTCTTGATACTCCACTCCTTGTATCCAATGTTTTTGAAAACAGAGGTTAAGTGTTCAATCTCATCCTTTAGGTGATCAGGGTCAGAAATCCTGAAAGCCCTCACAGCTAAGTTGATCGGATGATTTACCGGTTTCTCCTTTCTAGTGATCATGTACTTCATTTTCTGTTCCCGGTATAGTTTCCTCATCTGATCGAACATCAGAATCGTAGCATAGGAGAAGTCAAGTTGCATTGTCCCTTTAATCTTTGCTCCCCAAGATCTGGAAAGAAGCATGCCAAATATAGGAGGTATATCTGCCACCACCACGTCTATCAAAACATTTTTAGCTGGAATCTGATCCAAACTGACCACGAAATCCTTGATAAGCCCAATGCACCTTACTCTACTGGAATCGGAAGAGTAAAGGTCATGGTATTTCCTAGTGATGTCCAATCCCAATTTCTCCATGATGGCTTTTGGCATGAGATTATGAGAGGCTCCAGAATCAAACATAGCATTATGTAAAACAAAGTCATGCACCCTGAGACTGGTATAGAAAGGAGTGACATCACTATCTTGGGATTGACCTTCCAACGTTGGCCCAAAGATCAGCTCAGGACTGTCATCCTCCACATTTACCATGTCTGATGATGGATCTAAACTCAAAATTTTAGACACCTCACTTTTATAATTGCTGTTCTTCATCAACTCGGTCAAAGGAATGGATATTTTCAACTTAGAAATTTCATTTTCTAAGTTAAAAACTGAGAATTTTTCTACCTCTTTTGCTGGAACATCCTTCTTTTCCGTTTTCTCCTTTGACACATTTGGCTGATTTGGTCTTTCAGTTGCTGATGTCATTTTGCTACTGCTAGGATCAGCTGTCTCTTTTCCCTTTTTCTGCACATTAGGAGGATCATTCTTTGACGTTGCTGCCTCCTTCCTTTTCTGAATTGGATTTACAAGCACATCTCTATTTCGAAGTCAATGTTGTCGCTGATGAGCTGATAGAGCATTCATGTATCCTCTTTGGTAATCATCGGACTCTTCCTCAAGAACTGTCTCATTTGCCAAAATAAAATTTTCATCCCTTTGTTCAGCTGGATTCTTGGAGTACTCCTCATCTTCAGTGATGAAAATTAGCATGTCATCGGGCGGAAAGAAATGATTTTCTTCTCCAATCACATTCTCCTCCTCTTCTGATTTCGGACCAAGTACAACATTCTGTTGTAGAGGTGTTTGCACTTGTTGCTGCGCTGCTTGATCTTGGGCTCACTGCTCTCTTTGTTTAATTCTATATTTGGGCTGCTGCTGGCCACGAAAGTTAGGATTTCTAATTTGTGGTTCAAAATTTTCAAGCTTCATTCTATCAAGCATCTGCTCCACCTTTCGAAGCACCTAATCCGACGAAGAAGACTCTTCTTTTATTGTGACTTTCTTTTCAGATCTTGCTCTAGCTCTCTTGGCCAGTAGATTTGCTTCAATGCTGACAGAAATCTTCTGCATATCTTCCAAAGTAGCCGGATCTCTCTCTCTTAATTGATAAGCCATATCAGTGTCAAAACCGTCCGGAAACTTGATCAAGGCTAGCCCCATGGGTGGCTTTATATGATTAGGGGTTGCATTGTAAACTGAATTGAATCTAATACAGTAATCTTGAACAGACTCACCAGCATTTCACTTGATGTGCTTATACTCGAAAAGAATCTGAAGGGGATTTTTCTTCACTTCCCAGCGGTCTAAGAATTGTCTGTGTAGATTGGCCAATGTAGTGATGCTTGCAGCTGGAAAGGCCCTGAACCATTTCCTCACTTCACCACCAAATGTTTGTACAAATAGTCTCATGGTTACATTTTCTGCATCAATCTCATGGAGATCGAATAAATCCGTCATTCTTTCCACATGTTGCTGAGCTGTAACACTATGAGGAGTGCCATCAAACAAAGGTATTTTTCTTTGATAATCGGTGGGCATATCATCTGAAATTTGAGGCAGTGCAAGAGGTGGAAAACGAGCAGCCATTTCTCTTGGTGGATTTGCAATTGGTCTTGGGGATGTTGGGGGAGTGGGTGGAGCTGATGTATGGGGGGTATGAGGAGGTGTATGTGGAGGGGAAGCAATCTTGGATATTTTAGGAGTAGAAGGAGTAGACGGAGGCGATACTACTGCAGATTTTTGATCAGAAACAGTAGGCTGCACAGGAATGGTAGGAATGAAAAGAGGTTCAGTAGGAATTCTTGAACTAGACGCAATTGCAGATGACCCAAGGGTTGCAGAAGTAGTCTCTAAGAAATCAACAATATTAGAAGCCAAAATTGTAGTCTGGAGCTGGTTCAAAATATAATCATCAATAGATTTATTGGCCCTTTCAGTTTCAAGATTTCTAAAAAACTCAGGATTTAAGGCAGTCGAAGCAACAACACTTTCAGATTTGGTTTCAAACAAAGAAAACTCAAACTGCTCATCAAACTCAAGATCCTCAAGATACTCAAAACCAACAGGACATAATTGAGCTTTGAACACGGGAATGATAGAACATCCTTGGCGAAGGATTCTTGGAATAAGATTGGGATTTTCGTAGAGAGGAGGGGGATCAGTATCCAGGTTTGATCTGGTATGTCTTCTAGAAGCCAGTGTGTTATTATTTCCAAGAAATAAAATGGACATTAACAACTTGTTCAGCCTATCAAATCCTAAACTTATCATCCAAAGCTTAGAATTCTCAGATGTACTAGGGTGATTTATAAGTTAGATACTCTGTTTATAAGACTAGACCGGAGATTGACTGAAGTAGCGTTTATCTACTTGCGCTAATGCAAAGCAAAAGCGTTTGGAAGGCTACCTGGCTAATCTTCAGGCTCTGTCTGTAGTTTATAAAATGAGGAATACCAACAAAAAAATAATTTGTTCCCTAGTATGTTCACCACTATGTTAGAGCCTAGATTTAGCTCAGGCTGAAAAAGTAGGATCCAGGGCCAACATCAAACCACGCTCAGCCTGGTAGCTAGCCTTACCAGGTCAGGAGAGGGCTCTCTCCGGGTCAATCTTAGCAAATAATGATCAATGAGAGCTTGAGATTACTGAAATATCTTTTGATCTTAGGCTAGGTATGAGTGAAATAGGGTTTGATTTGATAAAATAATGATTTTGTTAGCTCAAAGGGAAAGGCACATTTTGGGGTGCGGGGATTGAGGCTCAGTTCTGCAGAGATCTTAATGGGGCAAGGTAGGCAATCGTTTTGGCACTTAAATTTGAGTGAAATGGATGGAATCGATAGGTGAGGTGTTGAATAGGGCAAGAGAAATCATGAATCCTACCCAAACAGCTGAAAACATCAAATAACTAAAGCAAACTTCAAGTAGAGCACTGCACTTTTAATGAATTCTACTTACACTCTTGTTTGTTTAGTTCAGAAGAAATAAGATAGATAATGGCATGTAATCACATAAACACAATCAAAATTACAAAGAGAAGCACTGTACCAAGACAAATTGCCACATGAATCCCAAAGAGTGTTGCAAATCTTGGTCTCAATTCCTTAACCAAAATGCTGAAAATGAATGTACAATGAAGCTCAAGGCTTTCTCAAGAGTCCAACCATGCTAATGACTGAAAAACAACATAATATAGACAAACATAGCTCGACATTGCCTCTAGGGGTCGAGATCACATGTTTAGGAGCTAATCCAGCTAATTCTAAACTGAGAACTAGAAACTAGACAACATAACAACATGCCTCTAGAAACAAGGGAACTGATTCATTCAGTTTCAAACATCCTTTAAACTGATGAATCTACCTATAAAAGTGAAAATATAACATATTTACATCATGATCCATCAATTTTCATCAAATTACATCATAAATTTTCCATTAGGAAAGTGAAAAATTCAAACTAGGAAAAACTGGGCAAAAAACAGAGCAAAACTTGGTCAAACTGGCAATTTTTCCTCTATGCGCCGCGCTTGATTCTCTACGCATCGCGCTTTTTTGGACCCACTTTTGGAGGCCTACGCGATGTCCAAATGAGCTCCAGGTGTGCTTGCTGGAAAGGTCTACCTATCAACTTTCCAACCCAAGTTGAATTTTTCAATTTGCCCTCTATTTGTCCCTCCAAAAGTCCATTCTCCCAACACTGCTTCCTGTGTGTCAAAATAGGGGCAGTGAGGTCATTTGTTTAGTGTTTTTGACCTTTTTGAGGGCTCAAAATCTGCCCAAATTTCTTGGCCATAGGTAGGAAAGTGTAATTTTGCATGACAAATCCAAAATGCTGAGTTTTTGTGATTTGGAGGCCCCTTGCAAAAGCGAGCGCCAAGTGGCATGGCGCATAGGCCAGAAAAACCTATTTTTTGTGCCAAAAATTTGCAAAATGCAAAAATTGCTCCAAATTTCTTGAAATTTGGGCTGAGTCTTCTCTATCAAGCATGATGTTGGGCCAAGGAAGCCTCAGCCAATATATGAAGTCCTTCATCCTCTTTTTTCCTCCTTGATGCTCTCTTCAACTTTGCTTTCAAACTCCTGATTCTTGCTTGGCACACCAAGTTCCGGGACAAGTAATGATAGGACAGGTTTCTAAGCATATTATTTTCATTGATGGCCTTCTCCAGCTTCCTCTCTAAGTGGACATTGACTCTTTCAAGCCATGACTCCCGGTCGGCATTGATCTCTTACTCCAATGAAGTGAATTCTACCCTTCTCCTTTGGGCAGCTTGGCGATTCTCTCGAATGTTTCACAACTCCATAATCACCTATTGCTCCTAAAGCTACTTATTCCTCTGCTCTAGCTACTGTATAGTCCATTGGGCTCTATCCAAGTTGGTAGACAAGGCATCAATGTCCGCCTGCTGCTCCTTAATGATTTCTCTAATATTTGTGCTTTGCGGGCCCATATCGGTATCATCACCCTCAATGAGGATGAAATCAGTCTCCCGCTCACCTAATGGTCCTTCCTCCTATAGTGGCCTCTTGCCTCAGTCTTGAGCCTACTGTGTTGATGATGGAAGCAAGGTCCCTTCAACCCCGAGTGGAGATAACACTCGCTTTGCTGCTGCAAACAACCGTCTAGTGCCCTTCTGATAGGTGATGAACATTGGCACACTAGTGGTCTCATGGCCCTCATGCTAATAGGAAGGTCCACCTGTCTCATGCCCAGCCTCTGAAGGTCCCTGTGAAGCTCTGAAAAACTCACGAGAGATGAAGTCATCCCAAGTGATGCCCTGTAAACCAAGCTGATGAACGACCACAATTTTGATGAGAGAAAAATGATAAATACTGTTGAACTGTTGTTGAGGGGTCCTGTGCTGCACAAGAGTGGTCATATTCTCTATGTTTCGGCATATGAAGTAAGGAATTTTCATCATCCGTACCCGGGTAAAATGCATCAGCAGCCTGATGTGATAAGCATACAAGCGGGAGAATCGGCCCTCACAACTGAAATACTATATGATGAGTTTCATTAAAGGAGCATATTCATCCTTGAGGTACCAAAAAGGAAACACTCTCTTGAGCTGTCTCAAAAAACCGGGTTTGATGTATGGTTCATAATGCGGTTGGTCAATTTTCTGCCTCTTATTCCATGGCTCTCCAATGCTAGGTATGCCAGTTGCTAATGAAATGGATTCTGGTGTTAATGTGAAAGTGACACCACCAAGAGTGGCTTGACCACCATGCAAATGCAACACAAATAAGCGGGCCAACTCATGATGAAACTGAATTCTAGAAACCTTCTCACAAAATTCATAACATGACTGATGCTGGAAACAAAAGATGGCAAGAGGGCAGGCCTGTAATTCAGCAAGAGTGGTTGTTTCTTCTCTGATATGTTTGCCACCTCTATGAGGCCTCCTGGGTGCATGTCCCTTTGTGGGTGAGTCACTTTGGGTCTCCTCTTCATAATCATATGAAGGATCAGATGCCATGTTTGCTGGTAGATAAACTGCCTTCGAAAAGTATGTCCTGATATGTCAAACTATCTTGAACTATTATGGTGATGTGTTTGACCTCTGCCACCAATGGAAAATAGTGAAATGAGGTGCTGTAAGGGGAGGGAAAAATAGTGGGGGGTTTAGGGACTATTAGGATAGATTTTAGTTAGGGAAATATGGGATGTTTTGGGAGTTTTTGTATAGGATTAGGGTTTGGGAATTCACCTTTGGGATTTTGGGAAAGGAATCTTGGGATAGGGGATTAGTGAATTTAGGGAATAAGGGAATCAATGGAAAAATGGGGTAAGGGAGTGAATTTGGTGGCAAAACAGTCATCAAAACCTTAGGGAGCAACTTTTTTTAAGGAATTTCAAATGGTAGGGTTTGATTTCTTTAAGAAATCACCATGAAACAAGCACCCAACTTGGATAAAAAACAATGATGGAGGTTCTACCTAACAAATCCATGCGTTTTTGGGCGATTAGAGCGAGTACTGGAAATTTTCAGGCTCTTTGGCTGTGTGCGTTACGCATCCAGCCCAATGCACCACACCCTCCATATGCGTCGTGCCTTTGTAAAATAACACGGGATCCTAAGGCCTAGTGCACTGCACCCGGTGAGTGCGCCGCGCCTCCTGCCCAATGCACTGCACCGACAACTTACAGTGATTTCCACCCAAACTTCACACTCACTCACCAAAATCATTTTGCTTTGCTTCTCTTTGCTCTTGGAGTACAAATGAACTTCAAACATTTGGAGAAATGATTTATACATGGAGCTTTTAAATTTTATTTTTGCCAAACCCACTTTCATAATGTTTTGCAAATGACTTTATTTCAAACTCTGTTTTTGGACATTTTCACTTCTTTTTGGGTTTTGTGATGAACTAAATGACCTGAGATTTGTTTTTTTTTGCAGGTAATGCAACTTCTGGGGCTAAGGAAGGAAACCAGGATTATAGATGAAGGAATTTACAATGAGGAAAACAAAATTTTCATGATTTTGACAATAAAGGCTAAATGCTCTACTTTTTCCTCAAAACAGAGTTCTGAGGAAAAACACATTTTCAGACACTTGGCGATGAAATTTATTGATATTGAAACCTCCTCATGGCTTGCTGGTAATTATTGGACACTTTGAAACACTTTTTGATGAAACCCTAATGAAACCCTAAAGAAAACCTTTGCAATTTTAAGATAAAAGAAGATTGTATATGTTTTTTAAATGAACAAACGTGAGCCAGCAGCTAGATAACATGAGGGAAACTGGAGGAATGCCACTACCATCAGATGATCTATGCACCTAATGGAATGCAGATGACTAGGCGTGACACCTAATATGAAATGCAACAAGAGGATTTGATCTCTGATGGAGGGATGAAAATACCGACTCTAACGGGCAACATTGGTCATCTACCCAAAACCAATCTTGGCAACAACTTTGCAAAGGAACTTATGGGAGCCATCCTCAATATCGTCAATATTTTCCTCAATATCTTCCATATGCAACTCCATGTTATCCCTACCATCCACCTCCACCACAACCAAAACCCCAACCATATCCATCCCAAATATCTACTCCCACTCAACCACCTGTACCACAATTTCCAAACCCACACATTGAATTAGCTCAACCCACTTACAATGCTGAGGTATAGCACTTCCAAACATCTCCTCTTGAGCTAAATAGTATTCACCATAGCTCAGGAAGAGTATTGCAAAAAAGAGATTCTCTCGATATCATTGAAGGACCAGATCTAGAAGAATAAGATTCAAACGAGAATACTAAAGGATCATAGGTTGCATTTGGTGAATAGAAGACAACAAAATCAGAGATTGAGAAAGTTCCCTCATGGTTACCATCAAATCCTCCATGTGTTCAAGATAAAAATCAACAAAAAGAGGAATATTTATCATTCATGGAAGAAGAAGACATCAAAGATTATCCAACTGAGCAAGTGGACAAGGGGCATCACAACTATATTGAAATATGGTTCCAGATAGTCACTAAGTTGCATCAACACTCTCTTCTTCAACTCTGCTTGATATCATCAAAGTTAAATCATTTGATCTCTGAAATTTAGGTACATGTCAAAGCATATATTTCAAGCCTACACATTATTTTATCTGTCATATTGATGTGCACATGGCTCCACTAGAAGTATTCTTATACTTGAAAGTGATTTTTTTTGTCATGTAGAGTAGGGTAAAAAAATAAAAATAAAAATAAAATGAAAAATGAAAAATAAGAAGAAAAAAGTAAAAATCTCAAGTGAAAACCTCCTTTGAGGCGCCTGAGATTGGCTTGTTGATTGAAAACCTCCATGAGGTGGTAAATGGGTTGGGAAAAAAAGTAAAAAGAGAAAGAAAAAAAAATATCTTAGGTGAAAACCTCCTTTGAGGCACCTAGGCAGACCTACTAGTTGAAAACCTCATTGAGGCGGCTAGTTGGCCTAGAAGAAAAAAAAGAATGAAAAAATAAAAAATCTTTGCTCCATGTATCTCCCTGATAAATGTAGGTTCTCTACAACATCTGCAAGCAACAAAAACAAGTTGGCACCAAAGAAAAAAAAATTGGTTAAAATTCTAGTCAAAGGAAGTCAAACTTGGACTTTCTCCTCCTTTGCTCAGATGCTCCAAAAGGGAAAAGGCCATGCAAATCCATCACCCTTATCTATTTCCACCATGCACTCATCATTCCCATGCTTTTACCACTCATTTTCCTTGTTGTCCTAAAAAGCTACAAGAATGCTCTGTTTTACTACAGGAAACAGGAATACATAGAGTAGAAATTTATTTTTGTCATATCTTGAAAACCCTACATCCATTTTCCATGTTGTTTCAGGTGCAAATGCATATGGATAATGGTAACATGCTCAAGTGATTTCAGCAAATTCCAGTGCACAATTTTCGAGAAATCAACCTCCATCACCTACAATAGTTTTTGCATTTTCTCGATATTTGTGCATCCATTGACCAAAATGTTTTTATGGGAGGTGCATAAGGATGATGGAAGCATGCTTAGAAATTATCAGTTCAATCTAGTCTACCGTGTGAGAGATATGGACAAAACAAGTATAGTACAAGAGGTTGTCCTGAATTACTATAGGAAGATCCTATACTACTACAAGATGGCCAAGAAGAAGCTACAAGAGGAAATATGATTAGAGAAATGGGTCAAAAGATAATTTACTATTTAGGGAAGGTTGATATAGGTCCCCCAACACCACTTTCATCACTCATCCACTTCATCTAACCAAAATCCATCTTCAAATTCCACTTTTCCTTACATGAAAAAAAATATGTCATCAACTTTTCCACCACCTACACCACCTCTTGATGTTTTTAACCATGTCCTTATACCTTTTATGACTTTACATAATTCACACATGCATCAATGAGGTCTTGAAGAGGAATTAAATGACTGATACATGAAGAGGATTCCTCTTGTAAGCAATTTGCACAGTTACAACAGATTTCAACATCAATTATTTTTTCACTCACATAGCATAAGATCTAGCCACCTTGAGCAACATGAAGCCAATTCTGAAGATTGAAAAGGAGGAACACCCTCCTTAGGAAGCAGTCCATCCACTCCACCAGCAAAATATTGAACACTTGAAATAAAATTGCACACAACAACCTTATCAGTGAAAGAATTGCCAAGCTATGAAGACCTATGCAGAAGCAATTAAAGAAAATTACCACCTCTAGGGAAGCAAATATCAATTATCAACTTAGAAGCAGCATGCATGCCTCTCCAACAACCATCAGGTAGGTATAGGTATGAAATATTCTTTACCTCTTCTCTTGAGCATGTTATAGTTATAAATTTGTTGTCAATGCATGAGAGATGAGGTTTTATAAGCTAAGGATCGGTCAGCAGTCTCAACTGCCTTCAATTAGTTAATTGCAGCTCACTCCTTCACTCGTGCAATGTGGAAAAGCCAAATTATGAATGGTGATCATTTCAAGGAATGTGGAAAACAGTTAAAAGAAAAAAAAATTGCAAAGGCAAAGTCACCATAGCACTCCAGTCCCTCCATCCACTTCATATCCACTATTTATCCATCATTCATCCATCCCATTTCATAAAACAAAATTGATATTTTTCAAGAAAAAACCCTACACTCTGTCTCACCCTGAAAATTTCTTGGAAAAAAAAAACAAACAGAGCATCCTCTCCATTTTCACAAACCTACACTACTCCCTCTAAGCCCTAGCATTATCCTCCAAGCCCTCTACATCAGTTCTCGTCACTCCCATATAGTTAGAAGACCGTGAAAGAGGAGGAATGACTGCTACAGGAAGGCAGAATGTTGCTACAAGAAGGAAGAAAGGAAAAAAATATGCTAAAACCCAAAATGGCAATGCATAAGAGAGACCTAATCAAAAAAAAGAAATACAAGGCCATTAGGCAATCATCTAGGCCAAAAAAGAGAAGAAGAAGGCAATAAAAGGAAATAAGGTATTCACCATCAAAACATAACTCAAACTGCAGTTATGAAAAGAGGTTGTCCAAGATGTCTCTATTCTCTTTCTAGATTTTGTCTAAGGCTTAAAATATGTTATAGAAATGGGATAAAGGAATGGAAGTCAAGTTAAGGGCCTACCCTAGGCTCAGACTATCATTTCTGCTCAAAACAGGTTGAAACAGGGTTTCCTGTAGCACAATAGGAACCGCTACAAGGTTTCCTGTAGCTTTTATAGGTATTACTACAAGATGTTCTAGTTTGCATCTAAAGGCATTTTGAAGGTTTTAGAGGTTTCCAAATGGTGGAACAAGGTAGCAGAAGGTTGGAAAAGGATGTGGAGGACCTTACCAAACTAAAAAATATTCAAGAACCCATGTTGAATAAGGGGAAGAAAGCAGGTTAATGGTCTCAAGAAAATTGTGATTTTTTTTCTATGCACAAACAGTTTTGGAAAAATGAGTGAAAATGGAATGAAGATTTCAAGGGAGAGGATATGAATGAAATGGATCTACAAGACAAAAAAATTCACTTGCAAAGAGGAAAGTTATGTTTTTTTGCTTGAAAGACTGTTAAACAATCATGACAAGAACAACTACATCTTTATGCTTGTCCTTGCAGAACTTAATTACAAGATTCTTAAGAGAAAGGACTAAAGAATGCACAACAAAGAGCCCACCAAGGCCATGAATAAGGCACAATGAGGTCACTAAGTTGCTGAGAGGATGAGCAACACTTTCAGCAGGGGGTATGATGAGCCTCTAAATTAGACATAATATAAGGCCTATGCCTCTAAATTAAACATAAATTAAGACCCGTCTGACCATCCTTCAGCACATTAAACCTCTCTTTTTGCATTAGATAATGTATTTTTAACTTTAATATGTTCATTAGGAAGGTTTATGAATAATTGCATATTTGTGCCTAATATTATTTATTTTTGTTGAATATTATGAGAATATTGGGCAGATTATAAAGATTTGGAGGTGGAGTTAATTTAGGGACTTTCTCCCTAATACAGGAGGATCAATATTAAATAATAAATCAACAAGATATTATGGAATTATGGCACAGATTGTGGAACTCCAATGATTGAGAAAATCTAGGAATGTGTTCCCTGCCATTTAACGCAAATTCCTAGCATTGCAAACCAGATCCACTAATCAAGGGATTTTGGTGGAGAAATCTTCCTTCTTTCATGGGGAATTATTCCTAATCATTTTTTATAAGTAACAAGTCGAATTTACCTCTAGAGGTGGATTTTTATTAGTCTTCTTGTGGAAAGAACTTGTATTTTTACAGCTACATTGTAACTTCTTGTAGGGGTGTAATTGTATTGATGGAAATAATGAATATTGGTGACATGTTTAGCTTCTAGATATTGGTCTCCTTCGTAGGACTCTGATTTTCCTTGGGCCTGGCCATACCAGGAGCCTTAGAGCCCTTTCTTTCCTTCTTTTTACTATTTATTCACATGTATCTCTTGTTCTTGTTTCTTTCTATTTCTGCATTTAGTATTACTGATTTCTTGTTGTAGGATTGGGTTAAATGGTTGATGTAAGTTCTTTTGCAGGATCACAAGCATCATTTTATCCTTGGAAAATCTTTTTAAGATCATAGTAATCATTCAACTACTTGGATTAGTTTGATTATTCCCAAATCTAGATTTTTGGAACTCCTTTGTGGCAAAGAACAGTAAATTTCTGCTATTTTTTAGATCATGCTAACCAGCTTCAATCAAGTTGGTTCCACTTTCATTAGATCACAAAAACACTATAGTTAATAACAAAAATTACCCCATTGCATTTTCACTTGATTAGGTTAGGCATTCGATAGATTTACTACCTCACTAGTTTTCGAATTTCTAGATTTTAGACTAGTAATTTTTCTGCTATTTTTTAGCATGGGTTAACAGAGGTATTTTTGAGTGATTCCACTTGGAATGGAGACCTAATACATCCTAGTAAATAACAAAAAAATTCTCATCCAATTTGGATTTTATTTTCTCGGCCATTATATGAATTATAACTTCTTGAAGTAAATATGTAACATCCTGTAGTTTCCAGTAATAGCCGTCCAACATGCATTTACTTGCCCAGATTCACTCAAGAAGCTTGGTTTTGGTCCCTTATGGTTGAATCATGACCCCTGGGATTTAAATAAATTATTATGGAAGACTAAATACCGCTTAGGATTTACCTTTTTACCCATACAAAACATTTCAACAATTTGTGCTAATGGACAGATTTATGGATTGGATAATACAATGATGATTTTATTAATTAACACCTCCAATGAACTCTGTTAATGGATCTAAACTATTTTAAATGTAATAGTTTACATTTATTTCATTATATTTATGCAATTAGAATAGGTTTCTTTCATTGTACTTTCTTTCTTGCAATAGGTTAAGGTTTCCATTTCAAGCATTTCATTTTTTGCAATTAGTTTAGGATTTGACTTCAATACATGCACTCCATCAAATCATGACAACAAAGGAAGGACACATTGTATGCTACACATATAGTGTCGATACCTCTTACATTTGTATGAACCCTGGGTTTATAATTAAAGTTGATAGCCTTGGGAGATACAACATTCTTGTTGCAATACCGAGGCTCATCATAGATTTTAGCCATTATGTCCCATTGAATTGGCCATAACATTTACAACTACTCATGAAAATTTGGCTCATGTACAGTCCAAAGCCGACAGGGCTAATAGATTCATTGAGCGCATTCAACACATGTTAGGCCCCTATACTACTAGTGTAACCCCTTATTGTTATTAGTATAACCCACTTATTATATTTTTGTACCCATGTAGTGCCCATATTGTTACTATTGTGCCCCATAGAAGCCCACTATTGTTATTATTGTGCCCTTACATTATTATTGTTATGTTGGATCTGATTATGTTATGACCCCTTAGAATCCTATATATAGAAAGGAGGTCTTTTCATTTGAATCATCCAAGAATTGTTCATTTATGTAATGTAAAGGAGGTTTCCCCCTCGAAGAGGCTGAATTATAAGGTGTTGATCTATCTTTTCTATCTTTTCTTGAGCTGGTTTCATAACATTTGGTGTCAGAGCTTTGGATTCTAGGGTTTTGCTGCTCCAAACAGGTCATCGTGGCATTTTTGCTATAACGTCTTTTCTACGACGTTTCAGAAGCTGCAAAAAAAACCTATTTGAGAAGAAATCGCACTGAACCTCGGGTCTGAATTTCAGAGCTTTTCGCACTATATTGGCAGAGATATGATCTGAGGAAGTTGGTCTTTTTGCAGACTCCTGAATTACATTCCAAACAAGTGACCTGGGGAAAATCGTCATAACTTTCTCTTTGGGGATTAGATTGAAATTTCGTAAGAAGGAACAGAAAGAGGACAGACTACAGTTTTTGTATATCTTTTTCAGATCCAAAGGTCAAAATAGTGACACGTGGCACTTCATACAAGTTCGCTCTTCTGGAAAGGTCTATAATCAAGTCATCTTGGGAGATTGTGCATAACTCTTTCTTAGAGAATCCAATTTGGATCAGACTGGTGGCATTGGAAAGAGGACATAGAGGGATACTACAGGTCGCAATTTCAAAACTTAAAGATCTGAAAGTACAGAGTTGTAGTCGTTTCAAGGTCGAGCTCTTAAAATCAAGAAAAAGCAAGATGAGGAAGTTTGATGGCAAGGATCCGGTAAATTGGATACTTCAGATGGAGCAATATTTTGATCTACATGGTGTACAACTGTTACAAAAGGTATGTATTGCATCTTCATATTTAGAACCAGATCAATTTTTATGGTACGAAGGGCTTTTTTCTCATAAACAACTTGATACGTGGTCAATTTTCACAGAGGAAATGATAGCACATTATGAGGATAAAAAGAGCAACACCTTCTTTAGAGAAACACCACAACAATTGGAAAGAGTAAAAGGGCTTTGTGACATAGTGGAAAGAAAAATTATGGAAACCAGGAAGCATACCCCTCACAATTATAAAGATGGAAGTGTTGTTTCTCCTAGCCTTCCACAACCTACAAGGGTTACACCACAACAATTGGAAGAAAAAAGAGAAAAAGGGCTTTGTTACAATTGTGATAGCAAATGCACTAAAGGTCATAAGTGTGCTGAGAAGAAATTATTTTACATAGAATATGAAGAGGAGGAAGAAAAGGATCAAGAAACATCAAAAGAAGAAGATATATGCGAGGACCGCACCCCAGAGAAAGAAGAAATGAATCAGACCATATCTTGTAAAGCATTGGCAAGAATTACCACTCCTCAAACTCTCAAGATAGAAGGACATATCAAGAAGAAAAATGTGCAAGAAGTGAAATACACATCGAGAAAGAAGAAATGAATCCAACCATATCTTGTAATTCATTGTTCGAAATTACCACTCCTCAAACTATCAAGATAGAAGGACATATCAAGAAGAAAAATGTTCAAGAAGTGAAAGATCACATCGAGCATCAAGAAATGAATCCGACCATATCTTGTAAAGGATTGGAAGAAATTATCACTCCTATAACTCGAGAGATAGAAGGACATATCAAGAAAGAGGTTCAAGTAGTAAAATATCACATCGAGCATCAACAACAAGTTCTCCAACTTTTGAAGGATAACGCCACTAGACCCCACCAAAAGATTTTCCTGCTCTGATATGGGACATACACCATCATGAAGGCTATATGGGACAATTCATTAGAGCTCATCATTCCATCGTTCCTTGATTTGCACCCAGTGTTCAATGTGGATTGCCTTTGCCCATACTTTCCACCATTGTTGGACACATCCGACATTGCAGAACAAATCACACTAATAGAGATAAAGCCAGATTGCATGGAACAGAACACAACTGATCACATCATGGGAAAATAGATAAAAAACACTCGCCAACATAGGATCCACCTATATCGAGTTGTCAAAGCAATCCAACTCCTTCACCAGGGCAAGTGGTTCACCAAGGACCAGGTTCAACAGAAATTTCCTCACCTCATGGAGGCTTTGCACGCAATGGGAACCATTTCTTCCTTAAGAGGGAGGACTAATTCAGGTGGATTTTGGTGGCCACCTGCCTATTCCACCTTGACCTCGAGTCTGTTTCATCCGTTTCCTTGTTTATTGCAGTATTTACTATTTTAGCAGTTTTGGGTCATGAGCTTCCACACCAATTTTGACCCCCTAAACAGAATTTTTTTAGGTTAGAAACAAGACTATAGCTTTATGGTTGTAAATCTTGCAGTACTCAAAGAGATCTTTCCAACAAGATATCGTATGTGCCCGGAGATAATATGACCAAGTTACGATCCCAAGAAGTTGGTTGCCTAAATAACCCCAACGAAGCCTACAAACTATTAGCATTCCATCTCTTAGGGTTAGAGTTTGGTTGTTTAGGGTTTTCCCTTGTTTTTTACTATTAAATAGTCCCTTGAGAATCATTCTAATATAGTTGAGACGCACGTAGCTGCCACCTCTCTTCTTAGAGATAAGCTACCATCACTTGAGCTAGTTTATTTCCATTTTGTTTGTAAGAATATTTCAGCATTTTCTATTAATGAAATGAAGTGTTATTTTTTCTACATCTCTATATCTATGGTTATTTCTGTGATGTGTTGCATTGTTGTTTAATTTCATATCAATGGTATCATAGTGGTATTCTCTTTATTTGTTTTTCTTTGCATGTCCCCAACGAGGTCTGGATACAAGCAGTTAGGGCTCGAACTAGTCGAACATTTGCAAGACCAGCCTCAACAATCCAGATGGCGTCCCATGGCTGAAGAGAAGAAAGACGAGGGGGTAGGATGTCCTTTCAAAATATTTCTTGAAGAAGCCCTTGAGCGATAGAGGAATGCGATGATGGACAACTTTTCCCAGATCCTTCAGCGGCTACCCAACGATGATGCATTGTTTTCAAGCAGCCACTCTAGTAGCACCACAACCTTTAAGGTACAAGTTAACTTTGACATCCCCATATTTGAACATAAGATAGATGCGGACGTCATAGATAAATGGTTAAATATGCTAGATGGATATTTTTATGTTCATGATTTTTCCAACTAGGAAAGTATTACTTTTGGACTTCTTAAAGTCACCCCCCATGTCAAGGACTAGTGGGAAACCTGTTGTGAGAAGAAGGACGAAAGTACACCCTCATTATTTTTAGCTACACCCACTTCGAATTCATTTTAGGATGCCACCAAAGGAGCAGTACTACCCTATTGGGAGATATGAGGATAAATACATAAAGTGGACCATACTACGGCAGGAAAGGGACCAAGACGTGTCAGAGTTTACCAATTTTTGTCTTACCCTTCGCACAAAGTTAGGTATCAATGATTCTTACTGACATTTGGTACTCAAGTACCATAGTTGTCTACACGGATATATCCAGGATGATATGGAGTTCATGTACATCTCTTCGCTTGGAACAACGTACTAATACACTGTCAAGATTGAGCAAAAGTTTAAACAAAAGAAGTGATACTTTGGATATGTGAATATGTGGCAAGGGAAAGGCGCTCCCATACCACAAAGTAAAAGACAAAAGAAAGGCAGGGTGACCCAGGACAACTCGTCGAAGATGCAAGGAAAGAAAAACACCCTGAAGAAAAAGAAGGACATGGGCAAATAGTGTGAGTTTCATAAGAGATCCACTCACAACACAAGTGACTATCCGTCCAAGAAGTCACTGGTGGCAGAGCTGAAGGCTTTTGAATCAGATGCATGTTCTGACTTTGAGTCAGAACCCGACAAGGGGAATAAAAAAGGGAAGCAAATCATTGATGCAGAGCCCAGTGCCACCATGGACACCACCAAGATCCAGAAGAATGAGCTTGAAGATCCAGAGGAGGGGGAACACCTCTTTCACTTATAGATGTCGGTGAAGGGTTCTCCGCTGCAGTTCATTGTTAGTAGTGGGATCCAAAAGAACCTCATTTCAACGGATATCATGAAGCGGGTGGGTCTATCGAATACAACACATCCACATTCGTACACCATCGGGTGGCTTCACCAAGGACGAGATCTTCGCGTCAGCCAATAGTGTCTCCTTCCCTATAAAGTCAATCCCTTCACAGATGAGGTACTGTGTGATGTTTCTCCCCTTGAATTTTGTGATTTATTATTAGGAAAACAATACATGTGGAAGCAACATGATGTATATGATTCTAGACCTCACTCTGTGTTTATTACTTTGGGCAATAAGTTGTACAGGATACCGGAGTTAACCCCACCTACTGCCATCTCTTTAATCTCTGCAAAGAAATGCAGTAAGATCATTTCATAGACCAAGAAATTTGATTTCCTTATGATACACCCTAAGCGAAAGAATAATATTATCACCATGACTTCCAAATAGGACTCCACCGCACAAAAGTAGTAGATGGACAAGGCCGTGGAGTAGTATAGGGGCATTTTCGCCTCACATATGGGGGTAACTCTCCACTCTCAGGTCAGCCACTCCGTCAATATAACCTCGAACGCGTCACTACCTAATGGACCAATCTATTAACCCTCAGTTCTGGAGAATGATGAGATCAAGAGGTAGATTTAGGAGTTGTTTTGAAAAGGGCACATTAGGCCAATCTCATCACCCTGTGGGAGCATGATTGTATTGGTACAAAAGAAGGATATAACCTAGAGACTATGTATTAACTATCAAGCACTGAACAAGATCACTATCCGGAATAGCTACCCAATCCCACAGGTTGATGACCTCTTGGACCATCTCAAGGGGGTGAAATATTTTAGCAATATTGACTTGATGTCCGATTATCACCAAGGTGCCTATCGAACCCTCCGATGTGTAGAATACTGCCTTCAAATCCAAGGAGGACCTTTTGGATTCACCCACAACCTTCATTAGGTTGATGGACAACATATTTTTACCCTTCATCAATGCATTTGTGGTGGTGTATTTTGATTACATCTTGATCTTAAACCATAGTTGGGAAGAGCACCTCCACCATATTCGACAGGTCCTCCAAACCCTATGACAACATAAAATGTGTGCCAATCTCGAGAAATTCACTTTTGGAATGACCCTGGTTCAATATATAGGGTACATCATTGATGAGCATGGTGGAAATGTGGACCCAGCCATGATACAAGTCATTCGGGATGGTCTAACCCCAACCACTCTAATAGAGCTTCACAGCTTTTTAAGCCTTGTCAATTTCTACCACAGGTTTGTGTCGGGGTTCTCTCATATCACTTGGGCCTCTAAGTCAAGTCACCAAGGGTGGAGTGAAAGAAAAAATATATTGGTGTGAAACACAAAAGAAGTTTTTTCCTTGAGTTGAAGAAGTGCCTCTGCTCTACACTAGTGCTCACATTACCTGACCTACAACAACCATTTGAGATTGAGACAAATGCCTCTGACTACGCTATTGGTGCAACAGTTCTTACTCAGTAGGGGAATCCAATGGCTTACTACAGTGAGACACTTTAAGATAGAGTCCCAAAGCATCCCACCTATCAAAGAAATGTATTCCATTGTGCAATCATGTCATTAGTGGAAGAATTACATTCTTTTGAAGGAAATGGTCACCGCATAGACCAACGAGCCCTGTAGTTCATACAGACACAAGGGAAGTTGTAGAACGATCGCCATCAGAAATGGTCCACATTAGTTGCAACAGTTCCATTTGAAAATTAAGTACAAGAAGGAAAACACCAATAATGTTGGAGACTGCCTCAGTCGACTACCATTCATGGCGCTAATGACTATGCCCAACTCCTGTGGGCATGAGATTTCGCGGTGACCACATCTTTAAAAGAGCGATCGAGAATTTGGCAGCACATACTAGACACTCCTGACATGTATGAAAGTTCCAATTTTTCACCTCTAGGATGCATTGTTATGCCACCTGGGACACATTTTTGTTCCTTCAAGCGAGCATGCCAAGATGATTTTGGAAGCGCACTAATGTTATGAAACCAGCTCACAAAAAGGTATAAAAGATAGTGTTAGAGCCTAGATTTACCTCAGGCTGAAAAGGTAGGATCTAGGGCCAACATCATACCACGCTCAGCCTGGTAGCTAGCCCTACCAAGTCAGGAGAGGGCTCTCTCCGGGTCAATCTCAACAAATAATGATTGATGAGGGCTTGAGATTACTGATAGAAATACTGATCTTAGCGTAGGTATAAGTGAAAGAGAGTTTGATTTAATAAAATGATGTTTTGTTGGCTCAGATGGAAAGATAGATTTTGGGTGCGGGGATTGAGGCTTAGTCCTGTAGAGATCTCAATGGGGCAAGGTAGGCAATTGTTTTTGGAACTTAAAATTGAATTAGATGGAAGGAATAAACAACTTAGGTGTTGAAGAGGGCAAGAGCAACCATGGATCCTCCCCAAATAGCTGAAAACATCAAGAAACTAAAGCAAACTTCAAGTAGAGCACTGCAATTTCAATGGATTCTACTTACACTCTTGTTTGTTTAGTTCAACAGAAAAAAAATAGAGAATGGAATACATGACATATAAGAAAATTCAAAATTACAAAGAAAAGCATTGTACCAAGACAAATTGCCACATGGATCCCAAAGAGTACTGCAAATCCTGGTCTCAATTCCTTAACCAAAATTCTGATATGAATGTATAATGAAGCTCAAGGATTTCTCAAAAGTCCAACCTTATGCCAAAATCCAAACCCTACACTATAAAATTCATAAAATATATACATTTTCTCATCCTTGTAGTAAGGGATTGAGCTCAACCATTTTCTTCAAATTAGAATCAGTTACATTAAACTTGGGCCGAATTTCTGAAAATAGGTGTTAAAGATGAACTCATATCTCCTAAACCATAGCACCTGTTACAAAACTGAAAGATTTTTTTTGTAGATAAGGCCATGATGGAGAAAAGCCTCTCTCAAATTTGGGAAATTCTTTTCCAGTTTCTCGCAATCTGTTCCACAAAATCATCTCTAAAACAGAAAATCATTAAAAATTTAAATCTGTGAAAATGAGTTGTAAAGATCTAGTCAAATATCCCAATTAATGACACCTGTGAATAAAATGAAAGATTTTTTTGTTATATGGCTTGTTATTAACAAAAACCTCCTTGGGTTTTGCAAAATTACTTTCCACCTCTCACATGCAGTGTAGCCATAGGTGACCGAGCAATAGATTATAGGTTAGGGATATATCGATGAGAAAACAATATCTAACCAAAGTAATGGGTCCCCAATGATTGGGATCTTCACAATGTTGTAAAATGGCCCCACACTAAAATGACTAAAACAGTAAAAAATCTGAAAATTTTGCTTTGTTTTAATGTAGGCTCCAAATATCACTGTATATCTCCCACATAGTAGCACCAGTGCATAAACTGAAGGAGGTTTTTGTTATTTGATATGTGATGAACAAAAACCTCTTTCAATTTTGAAAAATTCCTTACAATTATTTCATAAACTGATTTTGTACTAAACTTGTCATTGTGTGCAGCAACTGACCTCAAAACATGCATAAGCAAGAATCACTCATTCATTTCGATCATATATTCTAATCCAGGAGCCAGTTACGAGAGTGTGATATACCATTGGAAATATTTTTCTGAGTTTCTTCTGATGGACACACTTGTGACATGTTTTGTGTTGAAAATCATGTGCAAAACATCTAAAAAAACCAGACATAGTAAGAGCTCATGTTGATCCCAGGTGACAGGTTGGGAAGACTGGAACTAACATCGGCTCCATTGGGGATGGCAGCTCCTTGGATGTGCCAAGAACTATAGATCTCTGGAAAGAAGACAGTGCCTCTTCCATTGGGCATGGATGGTCAAACAACTACAAACCCAAAACAACTCATACCAATCCAAAAACATATACATACTGCAACATGTACATAAACAAATACCGAAAACTGAAATGTTGCCTCGGGAAACTTATTTATGTACAAATCTAACCCCCTTTGTTGCAAAATTGATAGATCAAGTAATGTTGTAATGCCATATCAACTAATCAAGTAACTGTGACAAGGATGCTACTTGAAAGTGCTTCAACCAGGACACAAATCTAAATGTTGACAGCCATACATGCACATAACAAGTTTGGTTGTGTAAAATACAATTTGATATATCATTCAAACTGAAATTTTTTTCCATTTATGTTGCAATATGATCGAAAAAACCAAACTCGGTTTGATGCCCCAACTCCTCAATACATGCTTCCAACTACAAACTATTAATGCAAATATCCACAGGCAGCCTTACCTTCTGTTCCTTTTGCTGAAAAAGGTCCCCAAAGAATGGGACTTGACAATCCAGATCCTGGAACTGTATTTGGGTCTTCAATTCAATTATATCTCCTTCAATTTTGATGGAAAACTATTGCAAAAAATTTAGCTTAACTTCATGGCTGCATCGACAGGATTTCAGATAAGAAGAAAGATATGAATCAAAGTTCTCATCTAACTCATCATTTGTGCACATATCTTCCCATTCTCTAAAACCTTGAATAGAGAGCACCTCTATTTTGAATTCTTCCTCTTTCTCCATCCATGTTTCAAGAAAGATATGCCAAAAATCTGCAAAGGAATTAATAGATCTGATAGGAAAACCTTCAATCCATTTTCTACATTTTCCTTGAAACGAATCAAAGAACAATCTGATGAAGACATCTTCCTTTTTAACTCTAAGAATTTCCACAAATGTTTTAAAATTTTCTGTATGTTCTAGAGTCAAAGTCAAATCTTACCCATTGAATTTAGGGTTGTTACTCAAAATGTATGCATCCTTTGGTAATTGATTAGGAAAACCAGGAAGATTAGAAAAATCGATACATGAATACCTTGAACAAATAGAAGCAACATCTGAGTCCTTCATTTAGCCAGTGGAGCCACCATCAATACTTTGAAACTCGGGACTTCAAACAGTGGAGTCGCTAGGTAGATGATTTCAGCCTTCATATGTGTCTGACTGCTATCCACCACCAGCAATTAGATCTTAACTTGATTACAAAATTGTACTGGGGAAATTTGCAAGTTAGATATTTCGTTTATAAGACTAGACCGGAGATTGACTGAAGTAGCTTTTATCTACTTGCACTAATGCAAAGCAAAAGTGTTTCGAAGGCTACTTGGCTAATCGTCAGACTCCATCTGTAGTTTATAAAATGAAGAACACTAACAAAAAAACAATTTCTTCCCCAACGGAGTTGCCACTATGTTAGAGCCTAGATTTACCTCAGGCTAAAAGGGTAGGATCTAGGGCCAACATCAAACCACGCTCAGCCTCGTAGCTAGCCCTACCAAGTCAGGAGAGGGCTCTATTCGAGTCAATCTCAGCAAATAATGATAGAAGAGGGCTTGAGATGACTGATATAAATATTGATCTTAGGCTAGGTATAAGTGCAAGAGAGTTTTATTTAATAAAATGATGTTTTGTTGGCTCAGATGGAAAGATAGATTTTGGGTGCGGGAATTGAGGCTCAGTCCTGTAGAGATCTCAATGGGGCAAGGTAGGCAATTGTTTTTAGCACTTAAAATTGAATTATATGGAAGGAATAGACAGGTGAGGTGTTGAAGAGGGCAAGAGCAACCATGGATCCTCCCCAAACAGCTGAAAACATCAAGAAACTAAAGCAAACGTCAAGTAGAGCACTGCAATTTCAATGGATTCTACTTACACTCTTGTTTGTTTAGTTCAGAAGAAACAAGATAGAGAATGGCATACATGACATATAAGAAAATTCACAATTACAAAGAAAAACACAGTACCAAGACAAATTGCCACATGGATCCCAAAGAGTGCTGCAAATCCTAGTCTTAATTCCTTAGCCAAAATGCTAATATGAATGTACAATGAAGCTCAAGGCTTTCTCAAAATTCCAACCTTCTGCCAAAATCCAACCCCTACACTATAAAATTCATAAAATATATACATTTTCTCATCCTTGTACTAAGGGATTGATCTCAACCATATTCTTCAAAATAGAATCAGTTACATTAAACTTGGGCCGAATTTCTGAAAATAGGTATTGAAGATGAATTCGTATCTCCTAAACCATAGCACCTGTTACAAAACTGAAAGAATTTTTTGTATATAAGGTCATGATGGAGAAAAACCTCTCTCAAATTTGGGAAATTCATTTCCAGTTGCTTGCAATCTGTTCCACAAAATCATCTCTAAAACAGAAAATCATTAAAAATTTAAATCTGTGAAAATGAGCTATAACGATCTAGTCACATATCCCAATTCATGACACCTATGAATAAAATGAAAGAGGTTTTTGTTATATGGCGTGTCATTAACAAAAAACTCCTTTGGTTTTACAAAATTACTTTCCACCTGTTGTAAAATGGCCCCTCACTAAAATGACTAAAACAATAAAAAAATATGAAAATTTTGCTTTGTTTTAATGTAGGCTCCAAATATCACTGTATATCTCCCACATAGTAGCACCTTTGCATAAACTGAAGGTGGTTTTTATTATTTGATATTTGATGAACAAAATCTCTTTCACTTTTGAAAAATTCCTTACCATTCTTTCAAAAACTGATTTTGTACTAAACTTGTCATTGTGTGCAGCAACTAACCTCAAAACATGTATAACCAAGAATCACTCATTCATTTCAATCATATCTTCTAATCTGGGAGCCGGTTACGGGAGTGTGATATACCATTGGAAATATTTGTTCGAGCTTCTTCTAATGGACACACTTGTGACATGTTTTGTGCTGAACATCATGTGCAAAACATCTAACAAAACCAGACATAGCAAGAGCTCATGTTGATCCCTGGTGACAGGCTGCGAAGACTAGAACTAACAAATAGATCAACACCTTAGAATTCAGCCTCTTCGAGGGGGCAACCTCCTTTACATTACATAAATGAACAATTCTTGGATGATTCAAATGACAAAACCTCCTTTCTATATATAGGAGTCTAAGGAATACGATATAACCCAGCCGACCTAACAATAATAATATAAAGCCACAAAAATAGCAATAGAGGGATTCTATGGGGCACAGTAATAACAATATGGGGAAAATAGGGGCACAACAATAGTAATAAGGGATACAACTACAATAGTAATGGGGTAATCACTAGTATTATATGGACCCAACATGTCCCTCTCCTTCAAAAAAGTGTTGTCCTCAACGCTTGAGTAGTTTTGGATGTTTCTGTATAAAATTCTCATCCTCCCATGTGGAATCTTCAGCAGATAAGTTCTTCCACTTGATAAGATACTCCAAAATTGATCGATTTCGTAGCTGTTGAGCTCTTGTTTCTGTGACTGCTTCTGGTTCCAATATAATTTTTCCTTCCTCGTCAAGTTCTGGCAATATTGTTTGAACTGGGAGCTTGTCGCCTATAACCTTCTTTAAACATGAGACATGGAAAACTGGGTGCAATCGAGAAGCTGCAGGAAGCTCCAATTTGGATGCCATAATACCAATCTTTTGCAACACCTTGTACGAACCATAATACTTTGGTGATAATTTATTATTCTTCTTAGCTTGCTTGAAGGAATTTTCTTATATGGTTGTAGCCGTAGGAATACCCAATCACCTACATCAAAACTTCTTTCGCTACGATGTTGATCTGCCTGTTGTTTCATTCTATTGTGTGCCAACATGAGGTTATCCTTTAAGAGTTGGAGGACTTCTTTTTGATGTTCGATGTGGTGTTCCACTGCTTGGACCTTAGAATTTTCTCTTAAATATGATGTGATTGATGGTGGCTGATATCCATAAAGTGCCATAAATGGGGTCATTTTTGTTGTTGTATGGAAGGAAGTGTTATACCACCATTCAGCCAGAGGCAACCATTTGACCCATTGTGTCTGTTTATTAGATATAAAGCAACGAAGATATCCTTCCAAACATTTGTTTACTATCTCAGTTTGCCCATCAGATTGAGGATGATGAGATGAGCTATGAGCTAACTGAGTACGAAGACAAGAAAATAATTTTGTCCAAAAATTTCCAGTGAAAATGGGATCTCTATCACTTACAATAATCTTTGGGTTTCCATGTAGCTTTTGAATTGTTTCCATAAATGTAGTAGAAACTGTACTGGATTTAAATGGATGTGATAATTCACAAAAGTGTGCATACTTGGTAAGTCTGTCAACTACCACCATGATGACACTCTTTCCCTCAGACTTGGGTAAACCTGTGATAAAATCCATTGAAACCTCCTCCCAACATTGGCTTGGAATGGATAAAGATTGTAATAGACCCGGTGTCTTAATTGTTTCAACTTTATTTTGTTGGTAAACCAAACATTCTGTCATAAACTTCTGAATATCCAATTTAAGTCCATCCCAAAAAAATTCCTTCTTAACCCTGTGGTAAGTTTTTAAAAATCCTAAGTGCCCTCCTAAGGGAGAAGTGTGCAATTCCATAAGAATCTTTTGTTTTAGTTGGGAATTCTTACAGAGGTATAAGCGATCTTTGTACCATAACGAATCATTTTACGAGCTAAATGTATCAGACGTATTGGAATCTTGTTGTAACTTTTGAATAAGTTGCTACACTTATTCGTCATTGTTCCATTCCTCCCTTGCTTCGTTTATCCAATCTGTTTGGATAATAGAAATGGCGCACAACAATGCTTCCATGTCCTCATCATTTCTTGAGAGTGCATCTACCACCACATTTTGCTTCCCTTTTTTGTAGATGATTTCAAAGTCGTAACTGTGGAGCGATAAAAAGGTGTCTTTTGAACTCCTAATTACCTTCACATTAATTATCAACCCAGGGACGACTTTTTATTTCAAGAGTGTACTCAGTCTGAGGCGGCTATTTACTCAAGAGTAATGTTTTGCAGTATAGTGCTCAAAATCCAAAAGTAAATGAAATCTGGAAATAAAATCTACTTACAACAAAGCACTTTAAGACTTAAATCATGCATTCGGGAAAATAAGCAATGTATCAGTCAAGGGTCCAGTAGCAATAACTCATCCCTTTGGAAACTGCTGTAATCAAAAGTAATCAAGGAACAGATCAGCAATCTGGGGACTAGACAGCAAATGCCAATGCCCACTACAATTTCAGATCGTTCGTCACACCAAAGCAAAGATAATGCGAATAACAGGAAATGGAACGACAGATAAGAAATGGAACAACAATTAAGAAATGGAATAGCAAGAAACATGTTGGAAATAATACAGAGAGGGGGGGTGAATCAATATTATCTAATTCTTCCTTATTTGTTCTTTAAATTATTTTGCATGTCAGTACCATAAAATAATGAGCATGAACAAAGAAAAACAGATAGTCACACCAAAGAACACAAGATGTAAGGTGGAAACCCAATGTGGGTGAAAACCACCTGCTGCAATATGTCTCTATCTTCTTTCAACTTAGAAACTTCTTTTACAATGGTTTTGTACTGGTGCAGTCCTTTACCAGTACGCAGGCTGCAACCTGCAGAGAGCTACAACTCTCTCTCTCTCGTTTTCCAGTCTCTCCTGGAAGGGAGCTACAACCCCCTACTTCTTTTCATAAAGCATCAATTGAACATCAAGTACATGAAAGTTACAGTCCACTACAATAATCAGATCAGCAATAACAGAACTAACCCAGAACACCTTATCAACAGAAAAATTCAATCAACAGAACTTTTTAAGACAGGTACGCAGTTTTCCCTTCTGTGGCCTGCGTTGCTACGCAATTCACCTTCTGCTCTCATGCGTCTACCCGCAGAGATCCTTCTGCCGCACTGCGTGCCCACGCACTGTTCCTTGAACTGCGCTGCGTACTTTTACTGCAGGGATGCACCCAAAGATACTATCGCGCCGCGTACTGTTACTGCAGAGACGCACCTGAACCTTAGTCGCTCTGCGGACCCACGCAGCTCTTCTTCTTCTGCTCTGCGTACCGACGCAGATCTCCTGTTTCTGCACTACGTCCTGATGCGAATCTCCTGTTTCTGCGCTGCGTACCCACGCACTTCTTTTGTTAAACACTTGCGTCCTTCTGATTAGGGCCGAATAGACAGTCCACCAGAGTGGCACAGTTGCTCAGATCTGATCATGCGCTCGAGAGATCACCCTTCACAGATTCGCCTTCAGCCTCCCTTTCATATAGATCAAGCTTTTAAGACCATAACCCAATATTTCAGATCTAAAGATATTCAATTGCAAAAGATGCTTAGCCAAGTGATCTCCTTTGCTTTATATAGGCAAGCTCCTCCTCAAATCATGGAACAATACCACGAGCCGACACCATAATAACACAATACCGTCGGCTAGATACCAAGAGTAAACATAAGAAAACCCCACGTGTGCTTTTCTCTGCCTTGAAATGTGTGCACTGGGGTACGCACCTCCTGAACGGCTGGCTTGCGTATCTGGACGTGGTCCCTGCATGGGGTACCTGCAGGTACGCTCCTTCTGAACTACTTTCCTGCGTACTCCTTAATTTGCAATAAATTGAGAGCCTTGCCACGAGAGTTGCCATCAAGTACAACATCTGTAACATATAGCCATACCAGAAACATAATGCCAACAATCTCCCCCTTTGGACTTGATGGCAACCTCACAAACTTTCAGCTTCATTCTCCCCCTTTGACATCAAGGGCAAAGGGGTATGCTCCCCCTAAGGACATGCTCCCCTTGAATATGAACCAGATCTGCAGCGAAGAACCATAATCCACCATGAAAGAGATAGAGACATATTGCAGCTATTTCCAAGATCTCCTTTTGACCATCCTCCATAATGCCAACAATGCATTATATGCTCCTCCTGAACCTGTACCATCAAAAAGGTTCAACAATAAGATGATGCATCAACAACCCCCAGCTTTTTCCTGAGGTATTCAAAAGTGTCCCTGGGCAATGGTTTGGTGAGAATATCAGCAACTTGTTCCTTGGAAGGAACATACTCCAACTTGACCTTCTGTTCAAGTACTTGTTCCCGGAGAAAATGGTACTTGATTGGTATGTGCTTGGTTTTTGAATGCATAACAGGATTCTTTGAGATGCTGATTGCACTTGTGTTATCACATAAGATGGGGATTGGTGGTGTACAAGTGATTTGAAAATCTTGCAAAGTCTGCATCATCCAAAGGAGTTGGGTGCAACAAGATGCAGCAGCAACATATTCCGCTTCAGCTGTAGACAAGGCAATCGAACTCTGTTTCTTGCTGAACCAAGATACCAGTCTGGAACCCATAAAGAACGCACCACCACTTGTGCTTTTCCTGTCATCCACGCTTCCGGCCCAATCTGCATCTGTATAAGCATGAAGTGTAAGATCTGTATCTCTAGGATACCATAAGCCATAATTTTGAGTCCCTTGAAGATATTTGAAAATTCTCTTCACTGCCTGAAGATGAGTCTCCTTCGGATTTTCCTGAAATCTTCCAACTATTCCAACTGCATGCATGATGTCCGGTCGGGTACCTGTTAAATAAAGTAAACTTCCAATCATAGATCTATAGGTTGGTTGATGTACTGCTGCAGATTCATCATTTGCACTGAGGCTACATCCTGTGACCATGGGTGTACATACTGGTTTTGCATCTTCCATACCATATTTCTTCAAAATCTGTTTGAGATACTTGGTTTGAGATAAAAAGATTCCTCCTTCCTTTTGTTGGATTTGCAAACCAAGGAAATATGTCAATTCTCCTAGTAAGGACATTTCAAATTCTTTCTGCATGACCAAGGCAAAGCTTTGAGTCATAGCTTCTTCATTGCTCCCAAAAATAATGTCATCTACATACACAACAAGTATTAGCAATTTGTCATTTTCAATTTTTATATAAAGATTGCTATCTGCTGATCCTTTTGAAAAACCTTGTTGATGAAGATATTTGTCCAAACGGTAGTACCAAGCCCTTGGAGCTTGTTTGAGACCATAGAGAGCCTTTTTCAATCTGCATACAAGATTTGGATCATTTCCAAGAATGAACCCATCTGCCTATTCAATGTATACTTCTTCTTCCAAGTCTCCATTCAGAAAGGCTGATTTCACGTCCATTTGAAATACTTTGAAGTTTTGAAAACTTGAGAGTGCAAGGAACATTCGGATGGCCTCAGGTCTTGCAACAGGAGCAAAGGTTTCTTCAAAGTCTATTCCTTCTTGCTGCGCATACCCTTTACAAACAAGTCTGGCTTTGTTTCTAATTACTTCTCCATTTTCATTCAATTTATTTTTGAAGACCCATTTTGTTCCGATAACATTCTTATCCTTTGGTCTAGGAACCAGCTCCCAAGTGTTGTTCTTTTCGATCTGCTCAAGTTCTTCATCCATTGCTTTCACCCAACATTCATCTTTGCATGCTTCTTTCACATTTTGTGGTTCAGTAGAAGAGAGTAATGCCAAATAGCTTGAAGCTTCTGCAAGTTTTCTTCTTGTTTGTACACCTGTTTCTTTCTGCCCCACAATCTGAGATTCTGGATGATTCTTCTGAACATATCTGGATGGAGTCTTTTCTTCTATTCTTGTTTGCTCCTCTGGTTCTTCTTGAGGTTCTTCTTCTTCATCATTCTGTCGTTGAGGGTATCCTTCATCTTCTTCGATGTCTTCATGATGTACTTGTCTAGGAATGTATCCCTTCTCATCAACCACTACATCAATGCTGTCAACAATTCTGCCAAGTCTTTTATTGTAGCATTTGTATGCTTTGCTATATGGAGAGTAACCAAGAAGAATGCCTTCATCTGCTCTAGGTTCAAGTTTGCCAAGCTGCTCATCAGTATTTTTGATATAGCATTTGCTCCCAAAGATTTTGAAGTGCTTTACCGAAGGAGTCCTACCACTCCAGAGCTCATGAGGAGTTTGAGTGCTGTTCACCCGGACATTTGTTTTATTGAGAATAACAACCGCAGCATGTGCAGCTTCACCCCAGAAATTTGTGGGAGTTCCTGACTCATAAAGCATAGCACGAGCCATTTGTTGGACTGTTCTGTTCATTCTTTCCACAACTCCATTTTGCTGAGGAGTTCTTGCTGTAGAGAATTCTCTTCTTATCCCATGTTCATCACAGAAATCGAAAAATTCATTTGAAGTAAATTCCCCACCTCTGTCAGATCTGAGGCACTTAATTTTGTGACCTGATTCATTTTCAACCAAGGCTTTGAAGGATTTGAATTTTTCGAATGCTTCATCTTTGTGCTTCATAAGTCCTAACCAGACAAACCTGGAGAAATCGTCAATGAATAATATCAAGTATTCTTCTCCTCTAGGTGTTCTTTTCCTGAACGGACCGCATGTATCTGTATGTACTAGCTCAAGAGGCATGCTAGCTGAACCTTCTTTCTCTGGAAAGTTAGTTCTGGTCTGTTTTCCAAACTGACATGATTTGCATATGGTGTTGTCAGGAATTTTGATGTCTGGAAGATCGCGAACTGCCTGATATTTGCATGCTTTCCTTATTTGTGAAAAGCTTAGATGTCCCAACCTCCGATGCCATAACCAGTGCTCATCATCCTTGCTTAGATAGCATTGTTGTTGTCCTTCTTCAAATATGTACAGATTATTTGGAGTTCTTTTGCCTCTGATCACTGTTTTACCTATATCAAGATCACAAAAAAGACATCCATTTGATCTGAATATCACCTCGGTTCTTTGATCACACATCTGGCTGACACTTAGAAGATTATGCTTCAATCCATCAACATACAAAACATTTCCAGCCTTGACCTTTTCTTTTAACTGAGCAATACCCTTTCCTTTTATAGTTGCGGGAGTATCATTTCTGAAAGAGACTTTCTTTCCTTTTTCTAGAGCAGAATATGACTCAAGTTTTTCTTTATCACCTGTCATATGCTTCGAACATCCACTGTCAATGTACCATATATTTTCCTGTCCCTCTGCATAAAATGCTATCCCACATCTTTCTGTTTGAGGTTCCTTTATTCTCCATGTTTTGGTGCTTGAGGCTTGTTCCTTTTTCTGCTGAAACCTACTCCTGCATTCAGAGTCTTCATGACCAAAGTTATTGCAAATAGAACATTCAACTTCATTTTCAAGAACCGAAAAGTTGTTATAGGTCCTTTTTGTAATCCCTGTCATACTTCTTTGTTTTTGAGCTTCCCTAGTCATGATCGTTCTATAAGCAACACATTGAGCTGCTTTGTGACCAAAGTTATGGCAAGAAAAGCATTGACCATTGAAGAAACTTCTGCGATAATCAGATCTATCATCCACCCGATTGTAGCTTCTATTCACATTCATTCTTGGAGTAAATTGGGAAGATTTTACCTGTGGCTGATTGTAGCTTCTGTGTTTCCTTAAGATGGATTGCCCCTGGTAGTTTCTGTTTGAAATTCGTCCCTGCTTTACCTGACGGTCTTCATTGGGCTCTGGCTCATTTATTCTTGCTGCATCAAGATAACTTTTAGAGGTAGAGGCTTGAGATGTTTCTCCATTGTATCCCAGACCTGTCTTGATCAGAGGAGATCACTGCACATTGATAATCTCATCCAAAGTTTCAGATCCTTTAACAAATTTGAGATTTATAGCTTTTGTTTTCTCAATCTCTTTTCTAAGACCAACAATTTCACCTTCTAATTTTTCAAGATGTCTTTCCTTTTCATCAATTTGAAATTGTAGAGTATCAATGATCACATTCTTCTCCTCTATACATCTCTTAAGTCTAGTAATTTCTTCATGAAAGTAATCCACATCTATAGCATCCATATAATTATCATCTTCAAATTCCATTAACAATTTATATTCATTACCTCGTTCATCTTCATCACTGTTTGATAGACCTTCACTATCTTCATGAGTGTAGTAGCTTTTCTTATTTGCACTCCGTTTCTTGTTCCATCTAGCAGGTTCTTTTCCTTTATCCTTATAAGGACATTTTGCAGCATAATGACCTACTCTTCCACAAGCAAAGCATTTAAAAGGTAACTTACCTCTGAACCTTCCAGATCCCCTTTGAAGATTTCTCACAAAATTTGATTCTTCTTCTTCTTCTGGGACGTGGCTTGCTTCATAATAATCTTCTTTGCCTGATGCCTTGAAAGCAGCTTCTCTTCTGTCTGATGGACCTCCCTTTCTCATTTCATAAGCAGTTAGAATTCCATGTAGCTGAGACATTTGTAAGAATTCGTAGATTTTCCTTTTCTTCTATCGCAGATACCTTAGATTCAAACTTGGGGGACAATGATCTTAGAACCTTTTCAACCACTATAGCCTCTTTTATTTCTTCACCCAAATTTTTCATACAATTAACAATCTCATCTACCCGAAGAAAATAGTTAGCCACACTTTCATCATTATACATCTTGAGAGTCTCATACTGAATCCTGAGAGTTTGAAGTTTAGCACGCTTTACTTGTTCATCTCCTTCATAGCTCGTGACAATTTTGTCCCATATCTCTTTTGCGGATTTGTAGTGCATTACCTTCATGAATTCCGTTTGGGATATACATCCTAATAGGGTGCTGACTGCTTTCGCATTTGTTTCATACTTCTTTTCTCAGCTGCATCTGTAGGAGTAGCTGAAGGAAAAGCGTAGCCTGTTTCTACAATGTCCCAAACTTCTGTACCAAGAGATTGAAGATAGGCAGTAACTCTTACCTTCCAATAATTGAAGTTTGCCCCATCAAAAACCGGTGGCCTGATTGATGCTTCTCTCTCGTAGTTGCTCATGATGAACGATCTACCTTCAAGCGATCAAGCTTCTCTGAAGGACCTGCTCTGATACCAATTGTTGGAAATAATACTGAGAGGGGGGGTGAATCAGTATTATCTAATTCTTCCTTATTTGTTCTTTAAATTATTTTGCATGTCAGTACCATAAAATAATGAGCATGAACAAAGAAAAACAGATAGTCACACCAAAGAACACAGATGTAAGGTGGAAACCCCAATGTGGGTGAAAACCACCTGCTGCAAATATGTCTCTATCTTCTTTCAACTTAGAAACTTCTTTTACAATGGTTTTGTACTGGTGCAGTCCTTTACCAGTACACAGGCTGCAACCTGCAGAGAGCTACAACTCTCTCTCTCTCATTTTCCAGTCTCTCCTGGAAGGGAGCTACAACCCCCTACTTCTTTTCATAAAGCATCAATTGAACATCAAGTACATGAAAGTTACAGTCCACTACAATAATCAGATCAGCAATAACAGAACTAACCCCAAACACCTTATCAACAGAAAAATTCAATCAACAGAACTTTTAAGACAGGTACGCAGTTTTCCCTTCTGTGGCCTGCGTTGCTACGCAATTCACCTTCTGCTCTCATGCATCTACCCGCAGAGATCCTTCTGCTGCACTGCGTGCCCACGCACTGTTCCTTGAACTGCGCTGCGTACTTTTACTGCAGGGACGCACCCAAAGATACTATCGCGCCGCGTACTGTTACTGCAGAGACGCACCTGAACCTTAGTCCTCTGCGGACCCACGCAGCTCTTCTTCTTCTTCTGCTCTGCGTACCGACGCAGATCTCCTATTTCTGCACACTGCGTCCTGACGTGAATCTCCCGTTTCTACGCTGCGTACCCACGCACTTCTTCTGTTAAACACTTGCGTCCTTCTGATTAGGGCCGAATAGACAGTACACCAGAGTGGCACAGTTGCTCAGATCTGATCATGCGCTCGAGAGATCACCCTTCACAGATTCGCCTTCAACCTCCCTTTGATATAGATCAAGCTTTTAAGACCATAACCCAATATTTCAGATCTAAAGATATTCAATTGCAAAAGATGCTTAGCCAAGTGATCTCCTTTGCTTTATATAGGCAAGCTCCTCCTCAAATCATGGAACAATACCACGAGCCGACACCATAATAACACAATACCGTCGGCTAGATACCAAGAGTAAAACATAAGAAACCCCCATGTGTGCTTTTCTCTGCCTTGAAATGTGTTCACTGGGGTACGCACCTCCTGAACGGGTGGCCTGTGTATCTGGACGCGGTCCCTGCATGGTGTACTTGCGGGTACGCTCCTTCTGAACTGCTTTCCTGCGTACTTCTTAATTTGCAATAAATTGAGAGCTTTGCCACGGGAGTTGCCATCAAGTACAACATCTGTAACATATAGCCATACCAGAAACATAATGCCAACAAAACAACCATCAATCGAGGATACAGTAGCAATAACTCATTCCTCTGGATATTGATGCAATTGGAATCAAACTGGAACAAGACAATCAATCTGGGAACGAGGAATAAATAACCAATGTTCTCTATAGTTGACAGTCCTGCTTTAAAGCAATCAAAAGGAAATCGAAATTGAACTAAAGCTACCTTTGAAAGTAAACTAGGAAAACTCTTTAAAATAAAACTCTTGCAATTAATCAACCAAACTAAACAGTGAAGTAAATGGACAACAAACTTATAATTAAAGGAATTAAACAACGAATCATATTTAATAAATCTGAACAGCAAACTCTGATTAGTGGAATCAAATAACCAACAATCTGAAATGAACATCGAAGCTTTATATTTGAAATGAACAGCATAAAAATATAAGTTGAAAAGGATAATAATCTCTGTTATGGTGGAAAAGAACAACCACGCGATTCAATCTCAACTTGTGCAATAAAACAATTCCATAAAATATTCTAACAGCACACTATAAAAACATGAAACTGTAAAATAATGCAATTCAAAAGAATAAGAAATAAATCAGACCATCACACAGTAGCAATTGTAAAGATATGATACACAGCAGCAGCGTACTCCACTAGAGGCTGAGCCCTTAGCCGCCAGCGGATGCTGCTGGGCTACTTCAGATGAAAAGAATGAACAACAACTCCCAAATCAGGTATTAATCATTAAATGTTAAAATCATTACAATAGCAGCAGCTTTGAGACTTACAGCCTGAAACAATCCTTTCTTCTTCCTATCCTATCATGAATTCTTAATTCTAAATCCTCAATTCTCCATTCTCTTAGCCATCTCCATCTCTGATCTCTGTTTTCATTTAAATAGAGAGAGATCAGAGAGAAGTTACAATAGAGATAACTACAACATGATTTCTATTACAAAATTAGATTGTTCCAACCAATTGATAAACAAGAACATATATTTCCATCCAGCTTTCAACAAGAGCAAGACGAATTTGGCTTTGCAGCTGAGATTTGGAGGACGGCCGCAACAACAAATCTGAGAAAATTGTGCTCAAAGAACCCTGTGTTTCTCTCAGTACTAGCCGAATTTCGGCAAACCATTCTTTGCGAAAGTTAATTGGGCCCGTTATGGACAAAACCCATGTTCCGGATTTTCCAGATTCTGCTTCATTTTCTCAGAATCTCAACTGCAACACTGTGACTTCTTATTCCAGCGAATTTCTGAGTTGGCACTTTTAATGATCAAATCTTCAATCTGGAAATTATCTTGGAGGCTAAAAATGGTGAATAATGTTACAACTGATTTATTAAAACTATCATTGATAAAATCATGCATAATCATCAATTTATTAGAAATAAAGGAGAATAAATAATATTCATTCATAGAAGCATAAATCATCATAAAATGGATTTATATAATAAATTATAATAAATGACACGATGAAGAATAATAGAAATGGGTGGAATAAGTGTTCAAAAGTGATAATAATAATGGCATATTAACAGCCCAACATACCCCCAAACTCAATATGTTGCATGTCCTCATGCAACGAAAACTGAATATATTGCATGTCCTCATGCAACCCAAAGACAAAAACCCATGTGTTAACCAAGCAATAAAAATATGTTCATCTCAGCTCATGAAATGGATAGAACAAATGAATTCTTCCTTAATTAATGAATATTCACTTTTAGTAATCTTGATGAAGGCATAACAATTTTTACATTGACATTCAACTATATGTATATATGAAGTTGCAACAAAATATGATATAAGTAACAGCAAACTTCATTAACCATTTTCTCAAAAACTACAAACCAACTTTTGTTGAAATTTGGCAAGTAAATTTATAATATATGAATTCCTTTGTGATCCAAAAAATCAGACTATTTTGATGCACGGATCATGAGATATAAACAAAATGGCTGTAGGTGAGAGTGCATGATTTCCGAAATTTTATGAACCAATTTATCTTGAAATTGTCTGGGTTTTTATTAATGATACGTCTGTGTTTTCCAAAAATCACAAGAATTGAGTTCATAGCTTTAAAAATATTATGGAAATCAATTTCTACACTGAAATTGTATGCCTTAAATGAGAAAGAAAATAGAAAACATCCATCATGCGTAGCAATTCCTCCCCCTCTTTGAAAAATTAGCATGCCCTCATGCGATGCTAGAAAACAAATAAAGGTGGTTGCTACTATCTGCTGAAGTCTATGCTTGGTGTAAAACAACATGGAATAAGGGAGGTGTTGAGAATGAATAAGAATAGCAATGGATGATAAAGAATATGAATGACATGGTCATAAGAAAGAAATGAATGAAAGCAACACTCCCCCAAACTGAAAGATAATATGCCGCTGAAAAAGTGGAAGTGGTAAAGATGTGGAATGAAGGATGATAAATAATGCTCAAAATGGATTTCATTAAATTCTCCTAAATTCATAATAAATCAGAAAATTATGCTATTTTACCTCAAGTTTTACCTCCAAAAAGGAAAATGTGGAATGACATATATGTACCGGCGTTTGTTGAAACTGATGTAGGCAGAGTTGGCACTGAAAGTGATGCAAAAGGTGGAATCCAGGCAAGAACATCATGTCTGAAGAATTGTTTGTTTTCGCGAGTTTCTCGAGCCTTGTTTGTTGGTTGCAATAGTGTGGTCATGCTGCGAATAGAGTTTCCCCCCATACTTTTTGTTCTCCTGTAAACAAATCGCTATTTTTCATACAATGTTCTTGAATCCATAGTGTAAGCAATAGATAAGATGCATGCAAAAATTTCAATCAGAAAAACTTATGTATACATCCAATACTAATATTTTGGCAAATCAACAAGTGATGACAGAGTGCAGTAATCATATCGCATGCAATCCCATAATGCATACATTCCCCCCTCCAATTGGAAAAGGAATTCCATGACCATAAAGCATATGAGAGGTGTTGTGCTGATGGCAAGGCAAGGGAATGAATAATACAACAGTAGAGTACACATATCAATGATAGGACAACGAGAGTTATGGTTATAATGAGAGCATAGTGTGTAAAGATAGTTATGAATAAGAGATAGGACATTTTGAATTGATGATAAGTGATGAAAAAGAGAAAAAAAACAACAATATGCCAAAAGATGCTTGACTGACAACATTCTAGCTAAAAATGATGCGATTGATCTGAAAACAATTTCTCATGCATAAATGTTCAAAACAGGGAAAATTAAGGAAATAACTTCTCTGATAAAAAGAAAAAATAAGAAAAGGGTATGATAGTAATAATTGACGATAAGATATAACTTCAATACCATAAGAAGAGCCTCTGCTGCCAGCAGGCGTCCATAGCCTCGACAGGGTTGCTTTTTAACCCATATGAGCCAAAATCCTCAATTTATAACTAGAGAGTTTTAGTGCTGTTCTTACAGAAGAGACCAGTGCGCTGGCGTGGTAACCAGATAACCACACTGCCATTCACTGGTATGTAGCAGAAGTGATCAGGTCGGCTCGTGATGAGACCTCTTGTTCCAAGGATAATCTGGCTATCGAGTGGATCATAACCCTGGTGTGGTGGCCATAATGGGAATGTCACTTTGTTACAGCCTTATGAACATGGTAGGCTGGCTCGTAATGAGACCCCCTATCCTCCATCTGCGAACAAAATTTTGTTGTTATTACACATTTTTATGATAAAAAGAGGGGGGATCAGTACTCCTTAAGAGTAGGGATGGTGGAAGAAGTTGAACATGTCAATAGAAAAAAATATACCCATAATCTTATTTATTACAGACAGAGAAGATTATAACCAAGAAGGGTGGAACCAGCATGGTATTAAGATGATCAATCAGTATCATGTACAGCAGAAAACAATGCAGTAAAGTAGTATATAAATAATTGTGTCCCTTTTGAAAATAGTCTATCATCAAGGAGCTGTCCTGTTAAAGATCATAACATGAACGATATTAACTTGCTTCAAAAGAATCCATAATTCTTGTGTTCATAAAAATAGTGTACTCCATGCCATGAAAGGGAATCAATAAAATGTGGTTGAGATGAACTAAGAATAATTCCACAAGAGGAAGGAAGGGTTGCTCTCGAAAATACTCCCAAAGTGTTTCTCTTTTGAAGGAACAACAAAAAAACTCAAAAAGTGGTGTTGCGTGTAAGGAACAGCAAAGGAAATGCACACAAAAAAGAAAAAATACACAAAAAAAAGTGTGAAAATGCAAATGTCATTCCTTTGGAAAGATGAACAGCAAAAACTAAAAGTGTCGTTCCTTTAGAAAAGGAACAACAAAAACGCAAGTGTCGTTCCTTTAGAAAAGGAACAGCAAAAATGAAAAGTGCAGAAGTGTTGTTCCATTCGAAAAGGAACAAAAAAACGTGAAAGTGCAGAAGTATTGTTCCATTCAGAAAGGAACAGCAAAACATGAAAGTGCAGAAGTGTTGTTCCATTCAGAAAGGAACAGCAAAATGGACAATCATAAAATGCAAACATGCAAAAAAACAAATTAGTTGTTCACGGCATTGATGCTGAGGATGAGTTACACTTTGAATGAAGCAATACCTGAAACACAAAATATAAGAGAAATTAGAAAAGAAACAACATTTTATTTAAAAACAATATGTAAATTAAGTTACAACAGCTATGATATTATGTAAAAAAAATGATCTTTTTGAAAAACGTTTTGGCAGCAGTGACAAGACATGAATATTCAAATCAAAATCAATTCTTCATTTCTTCTATTATGAATCCGTTGGGTAATGACTTGGATGAAATTCCTTTGTTTCATTAAAATTTCTTTCAAAAATCACTCATCCATAAATTGACCTTCTTTATTTTCCCAAGACCTGCAAAAAACGAGTGTCTACCTGCAATAAAACATCAAATCATGGAGAAAGAGAGGTGATCGGGCTCCCCTAATCCAAGAATTATGCAAAAAACTAACAATTAGTTACTCTATATAACAAATCCACAGAGAAAATATCAAAGTAAAATTTATTTGTCACCTGCGGGAGAGCAGTGGTCGACCATACTAACCAGCGGTGTTTTAATCACAACTTCTTTATTTTTCGTCCAAATTGAGTGATTCCAAAGTGAAATGAGAGCTAATTCAAAGGCGCATCTCCAATAGAAACATGTTTTAAAAATTCAATGATATGATATGTCAATTTTAGTTAGAACAACCTGCATAACAGAGTCATTTTCGATTACCCAGCTCAGACCAACAGTTAATGTTTTAAGCATAGGTTTTTCGTTTGATGTCGGATTTGAATGATTTAAATTGGAAATGAAAGTATATTCATTTATTTATCTTCAATAGAAACAAGTTTTGAAGACAAGAAGAATTGATAGGTCAAATACTTTAAGGAACAACTGGAAAGACAAAGTTTTAAGAGTGCTGATTTACGATAGACAGTCAGTATTTTGATCATAACTTCCCCATACGATATCAAAAATGAGTGATTATGATTGAATTTTAAACTAGATTAATAGGGGAATCTACCATAGTAACAGGTTTTAAAAATTCAAACATTTATGCCTCCAAAAACTGACTATCCCAACTCTGTTCCTGAGCTGCCCACTAGACACCCTGTTAATGTTTTGTTTCTAACTTTTTCGTTTCAAATAAAAATTGAGTGGTTCAAATTGGGTTATAAAGTAGACATCAAGGGCTACCTAGGTTAGAAACAAGTTTTAAAAATATTCACTTTTGGTCCCTCAAAACATGACTGTCCCAACTGTTTTCCAGAAATCTTATCAAGCCCGCAAGCCAAAAAAATGATATTCAACCATTCTTTCATATTGATGATAAAGATGAATATAAGTGTTTGTAGAATTCTTATTTCTATTATAAATCATTTTCATACACAAATGAATTGAGACATTTATCATCGATGCTGATTTCAATAGCGTGTTGCAACAAAAGAAACAACTAGTTTTACAAAAAAAACAAAATGCATTTATTTATTCCCTTATTTATTTTATTTTCTACACTAACCTATTTTGATTTGAAAAACGAATATGACTACGTATAGGAGTACTTCCAATGGAACCATTTTCGAAATAGGGTTTCATGTATGCACATACCCAAATTTGAAAAATGCATGTAAATGGATATTAGGGTATGAGAAGCCAACTTCCCTTCAAAAAATGGTATCAAAAATTGTTGAAGCATAGAGTGATGTTGCAAACAAATGATGGAGTGAAACCAATGTTCAATGTATCCGTTACTTTCCTGATTTCTCATATCCATCAGATCATGAAGTTCTTGAGCTCTTAAAATAGCTTGTTGATACATACTATAAGAAACCTCATTTTCTTCCATAGCTTCTACAATTTTTGAATTTGAAACATTCTGAATCTCATTATAAGTTTTCTCTAATGGCGCATGTGAGATAGAATGGGTGGGAAGGGTGGGTAAATTTGGCAGTTCAACATTGTAAGCATGTTGTACTGGTTTATTATGGTGAGGGTGTGGAATTAGCTGAGCAGGAAAATGTGTAAGGAATGGAGCATTGTGATGATGTGGTTGATTGGGTTGAGTGGATGAATTTGGTATGCAAGCAGGATGTTGTGGAAGAGCTGGTGAAAAATATGGAGAATATGTTTGTGCTACAAGATGAGGGAGAGTAGTCATGCCATCATAAGATGAACCATGCCCAACTTGTAAACAAGATTGGTGGTTATATTGAAATTGACATGGCTTCCCTAACACATTAGTATTCCATAATGGATTATGCAAGTAAGAGAATGAAGAGGAAGTTTTTTGAACCATACCTGTAGGCCATGATTTCCATGGTTTTGACTTTGTTGTATCTTCCTCATCTCTTTGATATGCCACTTCCATCCTAGATAAGGAAGAGTGAGTATCTATGAGATGCTCCTTTCGGTCATGAGGGCAAAACACTTCATCAAATTCTTCATTTTTATGAACCTGCAAAACATGGAATTTTTCATTTAGAGAGCTAATAAAATCAACTTTAAAATTTTCAAATAAAGCATTGATTTTAGCTCTTATGTCTCATATTCTTGTAGCATATTTAGAAAATAAGGAACAAACATCTCTAGAACTCTTACCAGCCTTGAAGATTCCTCTTGAATACCTTATGCACAATTCACAAACATCATCATATGATAACTGAAAAAATCACCTTTTCCTATCAGATTTAAGAGTTCTAAAAATTCATCTTTGATTCCTTTAAGAAGGAGTGTTTTTAAAATCTCTTTTTTCAAATGCTTATGCTTTGATTTTTTAAGGTTATAATGAAATCGATCTACATAATCCTCCAAACTTTCATCTTCCCCTTGTATCATACCGAAAATATCTCCATTGGATTTGTAATAGTCTTGGTACTTCTTCAAGAATATATTCTTCATGTCCTCCGATGTTTGGATGAAATTCCTACCTAGGTTCATGAACCATCGGAGAGCTGCTCCTTTTAGAGTAAGAGGAAACACTTTCAATCTTTGATCATTAGTACAATAATCATATCCTCTACAAAGTATTTCGAACTCAAATAAGAATGTATCTGGATCCTCATTTGTCAAGCCATGAAAATTTGGTAGAGACAATGGGGGAATTATGTGCATTTGTGTCACTCCTCCTAGATCTTTGATAGGAAATTCAAAAGTAGAAACGTGAGCCATTTCTTACCATAATATAAGATGTTTTTCATGTGTTTCTTCAAGGCTCCCTCTTCAAATGTTCCTGTCAATTGGTTAGTGAAATGGGTGGTGCTTACATCACCACTTGAGAGAAATCATGAGATTTGATTTTCAAAATGTCTATTTTTTTCTTTTAATTCATTCACACAAAAATTCAAACATCTATTTCTACCCAACAAAGCAACAACAAATCTGTTAGGAAAGCAGACAGTGGAGCAGGGCTTTTACATGCTCCGCACGCAGGTTCTTACCTTCCATTTTTAAGATCCAACTCTTCCCTAGCAGGCACTCATCAGATTCACACTACTCTTTAGAAATGGCTACACTGTCCCCAGCAACGGCGCCAAAATGTGGAGCGATAAAAAGGTGTCTTTTGAACTCCTAATTACCTTCACATTAATTATCAACCCAGGGACGACTTTTTATTTCAAGAGTGTACTCAGTCTGAGGCGGCTATTTACTCAAGAGTAATGTTTTGCAGTATAGTGCTCAAAATCCAAAAGTAAATGAAAGCTGGAAATAAAATCTACTTACAACAAAGCACTTTAAGACTTAAATCATGCATTTGGAAAAATAAGCAATGTATCAGTCAAGGGTCTAGTAGCAATAACTCATCCCTTTGGAAACTGATGTAATCAAAAGTAATCAAGGAACAGATCATCAATCTGGGGACTAGACAGCAAATGCCAATGCCCACTACAGTTTTAGATCGTTCTTTACACCAAAGCAAAGATAATGCGAATAACAGGAAATGGAACGGCAGATAAGAAATGGAACAACAATTAAGAAATGGAATAGCAAGAAACAACCATCAATCGAGGATACAGTAGCAATAACTCATTCCTCTGGATATTGATGCAATTGAAATCAAACCAGAACAAGACAATCAATTTGGGAATGAGGAAGAAATAACCAATGTTCTCTACAGTTGACAGTCCTGCTTTAAAGCAATCAAAAGGAAATCGAAACTGAACTAAAGCTGCCTTTGAAAGTAAACTAGGAAAACTCTTTAAAAGAAAACTCTTGCAATTAATCAACCAAACTGAACAGCGAAGTAAATGGAAAACAAACTTATAATTAAAGGAATTAAACAACAAATCATATTTAATAAATCTGAACAGCAAACTCTGATTAGTGGAATCAAATAACCGACAATCTGAAATGAACAACGAAGCTTTATATTTGAAATGAAAACATAACAATATAAGTTGAAAAGGATAATAATCTCTGTTATGATGGAAAAGAACAGCCACGCGATTCAATCTCAACTTGTGCAATAAAACAATTCCATAAAATATTCTAACAGCACACTATAAAAACATGAAACTGTAAAATAATGCAATTCAAAAGAATAATAAATAAATCAAACCATCACACAGCAGCAATTGTAAAGATATGATACACAACAGCAGCATACTCCACCAGAGGCTGGGTCCTTAGCCGCCAGCGGATGCTGCTGGGCTACTTCAGATGAAAAGAATGAACAACAACTCCCAAATCAGGTATTAATCATTAAATGGTAAAATCATTACAAAAGCAGCAGCTTTGAGACTTACAGCCTGAAGAAATCCTTTCTTCCTCCTATTCTATCATGAATTCTTAATTCTAAATCGTCAATTCTCCATTCTCTTAGCCATCTCCATCTCTAATCTCTGTTTTCATTTAAATACAGAGAGATCAGAGAGAAGTTACAATAGAGATAACTACAACATGATTTCTATTACAAAATTAGATTTTTCCAACCAATTCATAAACAAGAACATATATTTCCATCCATCTTTCAACAAGAGCAAGACGAATTTGGCTTTGCAGCTGAGATTTGGAGGACGGCCGCAACAACAAATCTGAGAAAATTGTGCTCAAAGGACCCTGCGTTTCTCTCAGTACAAGCCGAATTTGGGCAAACCGTTCTTCATTAAAGTTAATTGGGCCCGTTCTGGACAAAACCCATGTTCCATATTTTCCAGATTCTGCTTCATTTGCTCAGAATCTCAACCGTAAAACTATCACTTCTTATTCCAGCGAATTCCTGAGTTGGCACTTTTAATGATCAAATCTTCAAACTGGAAATTATCTTGGAGGCTAAAAATGGTGAATAATGTTACAACTGATTTATTAAAACTATCATTGATAAAATCATGCATAATCATCAATTTATTAGAAATAAAGGAGAATAAATAATATTCATTCATAGAAGCATAAATCATCATAAAATGGATTTATATGATAAATTATAATAAATGACATGATGAAGAATAATAGAAATGGGTGGAATAAGTGTTCAAAAGTGATAATAATAATGGCATATTAATGGCCCAACAGTAACCCAACATCTTTGTGACCCACTTTTGTTGCTCTTCAGAGGATAATCTTTGTTCTAAAAAGTATTTAAGGCTATCATGATCCATTTTTACCTTGAAGTGTCTTCCCATTAGGTAGGGTCGCCATTTCTTAAGTGCATGGAGTATTGCGAACATTTCCTTCTCATAAATAGCTTTGTGTAAAAACTTTCCCTTGATTGGACGATTTTCAAAAGCAATGGGTCTTTCATCTTGCATTAAAATAGCACCAATTCCATTTCCTGAAGCATCACATTCCACAATAAAGGTTTTTGTGAAGTCCAGTGTAGCTAAGACCGGTGCTTGGCACATTGCCTCTTTAAGATGTTCAAAGACCTTTGTTGCTTCTGCAGTCCATGAAAATGCATCTTTCTTCAATAATGTTGTTAGAGGTGCTGCTACTCTCCCATAATTCTTAACAAACTTGCGATAATACCCTATCAACCCGAGAAATCCTCGCAGATGCTTTATGGATGTGGGGATTTTCCATTCCTTAATGGCTTTAATTTTGCTAGGGTCTACCTTAACTCCTTCATGAGATACAATATGACCCAGATGTTGCACCTCTTGTACTCCAAAGAAACATTTAGATATTTTTGCATATAATTGTTTCTCCTCCAATAGTTGTAGCACCCTGTCAACATGTTCAACATGATCCTTCCAAGACTTGCTGTAGATTAGTATATCATCAAAAAATACTAACACAAATTTTCGAAGGAATGGTTTGAAAATGGAATTCATCAAACCTTGAAATGTTGAAGGTGCATTGGTAAGGCCAAAAGGCATGACCAAAAATTCATAATGACCCTCATGAGTTCTAAATGTTGTTTTTGGAATGTCTTCAGTCTTCATTATGATTTGATGATATCATGAACGAAGATCCAACTTGGTGAAGTAAATAGATCCATGCAATTCATCCAGTAATTCATCAATGACAGGAATGGGAAACTTATCTTTAATAGTGAGCTTGTTTAGCTCCCTATAATCTTGACACATGCGCCATCATCCATCCTTCTTGTGCACCAATACTACTGGAGTAGAGAAAGAACTTTGACTCGGTTGAATTATACTAGCCTCTAGCATTTCTGGAACCATACGTTCAATTTCACTCTTTTGGGCATAGGGATATATGTACAGTGTGATGTTTGGAGGAACACTTCCTAGAATCAGATGAATAGCATGATCATGATCGTGAATAGGTGGGAGACCTTTGGGAGTCTCAAATACCTTGGAATGATTGTCCAAGACTTTTTGGAGATCTAGAGAAATAGATGGTTCCAATGTGGAAACATCTAGCGAACATAATTGTGAAATTACACCTCTTTGTTCCTTTTTTAGAAACTTTGTCATACCATTAGAGCTGATTATCTTTTTCGGTTTCCCTACAATACCCCTTAATTCAACTTCCTTTCCTTCCACAGAAAATTTCGTGAAAAGTTCTTGAAAATTAAAAGCTATTGTACCCAAGGATTGTAGCCATTGGACTCCTAGTACAACATCAGCACCTCCCATTGGAATGGAAAGCATTGGGCTATTAAATACATATTCTCCCATGGATAGCTTGATATTATGGCACTTTCCAGAGCAATTTATTGTTCCTCCATTTGCAATCATCACTTGACACTCTGGTGCTGGATATAAGAAGCAATTCAATTTTTTTGCTACCTTACAATGAATAAAATTGTGGGTACTTCCTGAATCAATCAACACTATTACCTTTTTCTTCTTGATTTGTCCTTCTATTTTTATGGTTTGAGGAGTGGTAATTGCTACCAATTCATTACAAGATATGGTCGGATTCATTTCTTCTTTATCTAGGCTTTGTTCTAGAGTATATCCTCTTCTTTTTACTTTTCTTGCTCCTTTTCTTCTTCTTCTTCATAATCTATGTAGAATAATTTCTTCTTAGCACACTTATGACCTTTAGTGTATTTGCTATCACAACTGTAACAAAGCCCTTTTGCTCTTTTTTCTTCCAATTGTTGTGGTGTCAACTTTATAGGTTGTGGAAGACTAGGGGCAACAACACTTCCATCTTTATAGTTGTGAGTGGTATGCTTCTTGGTTGCCATAATTTTTCTTTCCATTTTTCTTGTTAACCTAAATTCCTTCTCTAATGAATCAGGTTCCCAAAGGCGAACATCATGTTGGATATTATCCTTTAAATTCCCTATGAACACATCAATCCTATTCTCCTCTGGAATATTTTTTACCGTTATGTTCAATTTTTGGAACTCCTCAATGTGCTCCATTATTGAACCCTTTTGTTTGAGACTTATCAATTGGCTAAAAAAAGTGTTTCTTTTTGTATCCTCATAATGTGCTCTCAATTCTTCCATAAAAATTGCCCAAGTGATAATTTGTTTATGAGAGCAAAGTCATTGATACCATACAAACTGATTTGGTTCCAAATATAAAGTTGCAATACGTACCTTTTGTGTGTTTTAAACATTATTGAGATCGAAAAATTGCTCCATCTGTAATATCCATGTTGCGGGATCCTTGCCATCAAACTTCCTCATATCGATTTTTGTAATATGGTGGTTCTTCAATCCCACATTAGAGTCTATGGAATCATGATTAACATTTCTTTTGTTCGCATTATGAGTTTCATTTACTACCTTTTCACCATTAGTAAGTATTTCTTGTAGAAAATTTGTCAAATCTGTCTTCAAATTTGCCATGTCTGTCTTCAAATCTGTCTTCAAATTTGCCATGTCTGTCTTCAAATCTGTCTCTAAATTTGCCATGTCTTTCTTCAAATTTGTCTTCAAATCTATCTTCAAATCATCCATCTTAGCTTCCACGCAATTTATCTTAGATTCCACGCCATTTATCTTAGCTTCTGTTACCTTTTGTGAGAGTGAAATTTGTTGCACTTGGTCTTGTAATTTTGATATATCATGTAGCATTTCTTCCTCTTCTTCATGAGTCATGCTAGATATTTCAGGTTGCTTACTAGGTGTTTGCATTTTATTTCCTCTGGGCATCAATTACCGATAATAATTCTCTACTATGCCCTTTGAATTCCTTCAAAATAAATTTTCAAACCAAGCTTAAGCAAAAATTAAAAAAAATCTACACACATTTTTTAACTTTGTAGGAGCTCGATATTGTTTCTGATGTATCTCTGTACTTTCAGATCATCCACTTCTGAAATTGTGATCTGCAGTAGCCCTTTCTATTCTCTTTCCAATGCCACCAGTCTGATCCAAATTTGATTCTCCAAGGAAGAAGTATGTGAAATCTCCCACAGTGACCTGACTATAGACTAGTTCAGTAGAGCGAACTTGTACGACGTGCCATGAGTCACTGTTTCAACCTTTGGCTCTGAAAAAATATACAAGAAACTACAGTCCGTCCTCTTTCTGCACCTTCTTGTGAAATTTCAATACGATGCTCAGAGAGAAAGTTATGACGATTTTCCCCAGGTCACCTGTTTGGAATGTAATTCAGGAGTTTACAAAAAGGCCAACTTCCTCAGTTCATATCTCCGCAAATATAGCGTGAAAAAGATCTAAAATATGGACCCGAGGTTCAACATGATGTCTTCTGAAATGGGTTCTTTTTTTAGCTTCTGAAACATCGCAAAAAAAAAGTTATAGCGAAAATTCCACGTTGACCTATTTGGAGCAGCGAAACCCTAGAATCCAAAGCTTTGATACCAAATGTTATGAAACCAGCTCACAAAAAGACAGAAAAGATAGATCAACGCCTTAGAATTCAGCCTCTTCGAGGGGGAAACCTCCTTTACATTATGTAAATGAACAATTCTTGGATGATTCAAATGACAAAACCTCCTTTCTCTATATAGGAGTCTAAGGAGTACAATATAACCCAGCCGACCTAACAATAATAATATAAAGCCACAAAAATAACAACAAAGGGATTCTATGGGGCACAGTAATAACAATATGGGGACAATAGGGGCACAACAATATTAATAAGGGATACAACTACAATAGTAATGGGTTAATCACTAGTATTATAGGGACCCAACAACTAAAGTCAGGTCACTGGACATTTCATGGTAGAGAAAACAATGGTATTATTGTTGAAGTATTTTTATTGGCCGAACCTTCATCAAGATGTTGGGTGCTACATTAAATACTGCATTTCTGCACCATTACTAAACTAGCCATCAAGAAGAAATGCCTATAGACTGCTCTGCCTACTCCTAGTTGACCATTGGATACCATATCCATGGATTACATGTTGGGCCTCCCTTCTACTAAGCACGACAATGAATGTGTTTTCGTGGTCATTGACAGATTATCTAAGATGGTGATTATGGTAGCCTCTTCTTTGAGAAAGTGTGGGTACACCTTGGGATCCCATACTCCATTGTCTTAGACCAGGATAGAATATTACTAAGTGCATTTTGGTTAAGTCTTTAATCAATTTTGGATACCAAACTTACTAATTCCATGACTTTCCATCCCAAAACTGATGCCCATACAGAGGTCATCAACAAGATGATCGTACACATTCTTTACATGTACAACTCAAAGCATCCACAGACGTGGGATGAAAGCCTCCCCTATGTCTAAAATAGCTACAACAGATCTCTCCACAGCTCAACGGGCCACAACCCCTTTGAGGTAGGGTTGGGATTTCAGCCATTATGTCCCATTCATTTGGCCATACCATTTGCAGCTACTCAAGAAGATTCATCTCTCATCCAGTCTGAAGCCGACAGGGCTAACAACTTCATTGAATGCATTCAAAACATCTGCCAGCAGGTCCATGATATATTGGACAGAGCTAATGCTAAGTACAAGAACCGTCAAGATCAGCATCGGATGTCACACAAATTCCAAGTGGGTGACAAAGTTTGGCTACATTTGCAGAAGAAGCTCCTCATTAGACCCCACCACAAGCTACACCCACTTCGATATGGGCCATAGACCATCACCAAGGTTGTAGGGGACAATTCCTTCCTTCTTATCATTCCACCATTCCTTATTTTGCACCCAATGTTCAATGTGTACCATCTTCGGCCATACTTTCCACCATTGTTGGTCACATATGACATTGCATAATAACTCACAACAATAGGCTAAACTTGGATTGCATGGAATAAGTCAAAACTAATCATATCATGGAAACATAGATTAAGAACACTCACCAACAGGGGATCCATCTATATCAAGTTGTCGAAGCAGGCCAACTCCTTCACTAGGGCAAGTGGTTCATCAAGGACCAGGTTCAACAAAAATTTCCTCACCTCATGGAGGCTCTGCACATAATGGGAACCATTGCTTCCTAAGGTGGGAGGACTGAACCAGGTGGATATTCGTGGCCACCCACCTATTCCACCTTGACCTCCAATTGGTTTCATCTATTTCCTTGTTTATTGCAGCATTTACTATTTTTAGCATTTTTGGGGTCCTCGACTTCCGAAGCAGTTTTGACCTCTTAAACTGTGTTTTTTTTAGGTCTGCAGCAAGCTCATAGTCATAGAGCCGCAAATACCTTAGTTCTTGGAGAGATATTTATGACAAGGTATCGTACGAGCCAAATGGAGATAATATTACAAAGTTACGACCCTAGGAAGTTGGTTTCCTAATTAATCCCAAGGACGCCCACAAACTCTTAGTGTTCCATCTCATGGGGTTAGAGTTTTGGTTGTTTAGGATTTTCCCTTGTTGTTCAATAATAAATAGGCATTTGAGCCTCATTGTAACACATTTCAAAGGCATGTAGCCACCACATCTCTTCTCACAGATAAGCTACCATCACCCGAGCTAGTTTATTTCCATTCTGTTTGAGAGCATATTTTAGTATTTGATATTAATGAAATGAAGTGTTATTTGTGCTTCATCTCTATATTTATGGTTATATATGTGATTTTTTGCGTTCCAGTTTAATTTTGGATCAGTGGTATTAGAGCGGTCTACTATTTCTCTATTTTTCTTTGCATGTCCCAAATGAGGTCATGATATAAGAAGTTAGGGCTCGAGTTGGTTGAACCCTTGCGAGACCAGCCTCGTAAACCCCGACAACCTCCCATGGCGGAAGAGAAGAAAGACGAGGGGGTAGGAGATCCTTTCAAAATATTTCTTGAAGAAGCCCTCAAACGTTAGATGAATGCGATGATAGACAACTTTGCCTAGATCCTTCAACACCTACCCAAAGGCAATGCATCTTTTTCCAGTAGCCACTCTAGAAGTGCCACACCCTTTAAGGTACAAGTTAAATTTTAAATCCCCATATTTGAAGGTCAGATAGATGCGGAGGCCATAGATAAATGGTTAAATCTACTAGAAGGATATGTTTTTGTTCATGATTTTTCCAACTGGGAAAAGAGTACTTTTGCACTTCTCAAAGTCGCCCCCCACTTCAAGAACTGGTGGGAAACCTATTGTGAGAAGAAGGATGAAAGTACACCCCCACTATTTTCAACCACACCACTGGAATTCATTCCGGAATTCCATCAAGGAGCAGTACTACCCTATCGATAGCTATGAGGATAAATACATAAAGTGGACCATGCTGCGGTAGGGAAGGGACAAAGACGTGCCAGATTTTACCAATTTTTTTCATACCCTTCACACAAAGTTGGGTATCAAGGATTCTGAGTGACATTTTGTACTCAAGTACTTCGGTTGTCTACACAAATACATCTAGGATGATATGGAGTTCTTGGACATCTCCTCGCTTGGAACAACATAACAATACACTCTCAAGATTGAGTAGAAGTTTAAACAAAAGAAGCGAGGCTTTGGATCTACGAATCTGAAGCAAGGGAAAGATGCCCCCAAACTGCAAAGAAAAGGAAAAAGACAATGAGGGGTGACCCAGGACAACTTGCCGAAGCTGCAAGTAAAGAACACCACCTAGAAGATAAAGAGGGAAATGCGAAAATGTTGTGAGTTCCATAGGAGCTCCACTCACAAAGCAAGTGAGTGTCGCGCAAAACAGTCATTGGTAGTTGAGCTGAAGGCTTCTGAATTAGAGGCATTTTCTTACTATGAATCATAACCTGATAAGGGGAATGAAAAAGAGAAGCAGATCATTAACGCAGAACCCGGTGCCACCTTGGCCACCACCAAAATCTAGAAGAATGAGCCTAAAGATGCAACGGAGGGGGAACCCCTCTTCCACTTATAGATGTGGGTGAAGGGTTCTCCATTTCATTTCATTGTCGACAACGTGAGCCAAAGAACCTCATTTCAGCAAAGGTCATGAAGCAGTTGGGTCTATTTACTACAACACATCCACAGTTGTACACCATCAGGTGACTTCACGAAGGACGGTATCTCCATGTCGGTGAGTAGTTTCACCTTCCCAATAACATCAAGCCCTTCATGGATGATGTACTATGTGATGTTGCTCCTACTAAAGTTTGTGATATATTATTAGGATAGCCATACGTGTGGAAGTGGCATGTTGTATATGAGTCTACACCTCGCGTTGTCCAAGAGTACAAGAGAGAGAGAATAGAATGAAACTTCCAAAATTGAATTGAGAAAAGCTTACACTGACCAGGCTCGAGAAAAAATCTTGAGAAAAAGCTTGCCAACTAATCCTCATAAGCATTTTTATCAGTGAGGTCTCTATTTTCTTCATTTTCCATTATTTTCCTTCATTTTCCTCCTCACGTGCAACCTGTGGCCTTTCACCTTCCTTTTCTCCTAATTTCCATTATTTTCATAAATAAATGTGCCAAAAATCTCATTTTTCCTTGCCAAAGCATTTTTCATTTCCTTTGTCAATTTATTTAGCCATAATAACTGAAATCAATACCCAATAGAATGTTTTTTCCACCATTCATCTTGGAATACGTGTCCCATGACCATGGTCTTATATTGTTATATTTACATGGATTTTTAACCAGGGTTGTTACATGGAGAAAAAAATCTTGGACGATTTTGAGTTTTTTCCAAGATTTTAATGGTTCCTTTGCTAAAATAACAATATTGTCATCATAAAGGAGAAGAGTTGTGACCATACCAGTGAGCATGGGGCCAACACAACTTGCATCATCTAAACACTCTTCTAGCTTATCGTTGTATATTTAACATCCCTCCAATTTTTCTGAGTAAATAAATAAGAACTACCATACATTAAACAATATTTTCTTAATATATGTATTATATCCATATCAATAAGATGATATTTTAATTTTACACATAGAGGGAAAGTATCTCATTGATTTCCATCCTCAAATCTGGTTTATCCTACCTTAAGTAACAATATAATGATCTCTGCAATTTTTTTCTTTTATCCAACTTGGCTCAGTTATCTCCTAATGCACAATGTCTCTTCTTTTGTTTACAAGTTTTAATACTAAAGCTTTGGCATGCCATTGATTCAACAAGAATTTCCTCCCAATATAATGAGGGGGGCCTTGTCATTTATATTTTTCTTTCTTATTATTACACTTTGACAACCCCTTGTCACACTTACCATATACCATTGCAAACTACAATATAACCATATATTGATACATAATATACACACCTATATTCGTAATATTTGATCTTGAATGACCAAGTCTACCCATAATATGTGTTTTCATATATAACTTTTTTGTTAAGTCTTTGTGTTGAAATATATATACACAATGTTGTGGGATGGAAGTTCTAGATCTTGAAACTCTCGTGGCATTGAACTACACATGGAGGTTAGCTAGCGAGCCGTCAATGTGAAAATAGTTTACATGGAAAGGGGGTTCATGAGGTCTAACAGAACCTTACACAAGTGTCATACTTTAACGATGATTATTTACTTGTTTTGATCAATAATGGGGATGGTATTTGCATTGTTATGGTAACTACCTACCCCCGGTATCCCACCACATTGAGCTCATTTGGGCTTTGCATTGGTTGAGATCTGAGTGTTGCGACCACATGGATTTTTGGTAAGAAAAAAGGTTTTTCTTTAGCCTTCGAAGGTTTGAAACCATATTTCAATTACCGTGTTGAAATTTTGATGAGAATGAAGATTACATTCCTGCTAAAACATAATTGGCATGCTAGGTCTCATAATTTGACCTTCTCATTATATTTATTCATTCTCTTTGCTAAAGTGTACATATTCTACATATTTGGGTTAAATTATCATAGATTGCATCTTATAATCTCATGGCTTGGTGTTATGTTTCAAGTTAACTTTGGTTCACACTAAGATTTTCAACATGACGTCCACCCTTTGTCAAAATTTCACGACCATACTAACCATCCTTCATGGAATTTTTCCCTTAGGTAAACATTTTTCCCAGAATTCAATTCAAACTAAAACCCTGACTTGAATTCCTTCTTCGAGGGGTATATATATATATATATATAGAGAGAGAGAGAGAGACACACACACACACACATAAATAAAAACCGCTTGAAGAAGGAATTCAAGTCAGGGTTTTAGTTCGAATTGAATTTTGGGAAAAATGTTTACCTAAGGAGAATATATATATATATATATATATATATATATATATATATATATATATATTATATATATATATATATATATATATATATATATATATATATATATATATATATATCTTTTGTTTTCTCAGTTTGATGCTTCTCCCACTGTAACAGAGTGAAGGAGTGGAGCTCTACACCTATCCTCTTTAAGATGTTACTTTGGTTATCTTAAAATTTTCACAAAATTTTGATAAGAGTTTTTATTAATAATTTTTAAAGACAAACTAAGGAGTTATTCTTGTGTCCAGAGGTTAGTTTTCCATCGAACTAGTGTCTATCTTGAGGCATGATTTTGGATTAATTTCCTACAAAAAAATATTATTCACACTTCGACTCTTCAAGTACTTATTGTTTGATACCCTTCCACAAGTTTTGATGCCATATTTGGCTCCAAATTAATGTCAACTGCGTTGTTGTAGTTAGAGTGTGAAGAAAATCTCGTTAATTGGCTAGGGTTTTATATTGATTTTCAGTGATATTCTTGTGAAATATATTGAGGGTTTTATTAAAAATGGTGGTAGAAGGTCAGGCAAAAAAATAGACCCATGTAAATTGACTATTAATTAAGGGTTCTTACCCCTCCTTTTCTTAATTGAGGTTTTCATACTATAAGACATATTTACAACCGACTTGTGGCCTAATGATGCAATCTTTCATTCTATTTTCAAAAAGATAAATTTACATTATTTATTTTATTTATTGTACATTGAATAGTAGCTACAACAATGGTTTCCCATATTATTAATATTTCTATTTCTTTTTTGGTCCATGTATGCATGCAAGAGTATCCCTTGTAGACTCTAAAATGTAATGTACATTCAGATTTCTGCATACTTGTGGCTATATACTTGAATAGATAATATGGTAATTGTTTACTTTTCTTTTATTTTTTGTAAAAGAATAAACACAAACATAGGCCAGAGGCCTCGTGAACTCTTTTCATGGGAATCTACTAAAATTCCTCCTGAGGCCCTATTATTGTCTTTCCTGGGACTTCCTGCCCAATAGCCAGTCGACAAAATTCTAGTTTTTGGCTTGTAACATACTAACCTGGGCATAAAATTCATTTACCATTTTATTGTAATTCTCTTCTACTAAAGTATAGAAATGAAATAATTTGTATATGACAATGGGATTTATTGTTTTTAACCATATTTCTTATAATTTCTAGTTTCTAATTCTACCTGAGATAATTTGTATTTCAGTAAAAACCATCTTATCTTACTTTTCATATTTCACTTGTATAGTAATTATTAAGATTAGTTCTTGGTTAGGGTTTCCTTCTTTCCTATATCCTCCAAAAGAGGAATGTTTACTCTAGACCTGTAACAACTAGTTTTTCGTGCACAAAAGAACTCATATATACATACAAATCTATACACATTTTATTTACAGAATATTAGTAAAGTTAAGACATTCCTTCCCTTTAATATAAACAAAAACACTTATAATAATAATAGAATTATATTCATTCATTCAGGACATAGATTCATTTACTTATCTAAAAGTTTCCTTGAAATAGATTAAAGGTTGTCAGATTCCTCCCAACCATGAACTACGTTTCTTAATAGTTCCCTCTGTTGTAGCGACTGCAACACCCTCCAATATTCTGGCCTATACTTAAATTTCAGAGCCTACTGTGGGTCCTGTGATGGATCATTCCTTAGTCACTTATTTTCTAAGACGATGATCTCAAGCTTCCCTCTTCGATCTTAAGAGTCATTCACACTTTTATCTTTATATAGTATGTGTCATCTTTGGCCATGGGGATTATTACTTGTTAGGTAAAGGGAATTTTTTTTTGCTTCAAGGGGAAATCTTTGTGAGAATGGGTTGCCCTCACCACATTGACATGTTTCACACTCATTTCACACACTCTTACACAAGTGTCGCATTTATCCTCCCAAAGTTTATCATCAGAGTCGCACTTGCCATAAGTTGCCACAAAGGTTGTTGCATTAAGCGAAGTATGTGTTATATGTTCTGGATGGTATATGGTGTATCACTAAGTGTTCAATTATGTGATCTTAGTCAAGTTCTATCACTATTCACATTAGTTCCATTAATCCCACACTTATCCAAATTCCAGAGTTTCCCTAGCAACCTAGCCTCATCTAGCTTTCTGGAACCACGCGCTTCGCATATATAACCCTCAATATTTTCCATTGCCTGCTAGAACTCCACAATGTGCAAAAATCCAAGCCTTCCTTAACATTGAAAAATGCGCAGTGGTTTCCTCCAGTGTCCTTCCCTCAGTCAAAACCTGTTGTCTCCAGAAACTACGTAGTTTGTCCCTTAGGAATTCTAGTTGCCCAATTCGCCTTGCATCCTCCCATGGCCTCATCCCACAACATTGCCTTGCATCCTAAAACTGCACATTTTTGTCCCTCAGTTTCCCAGTCTGCCTTGCATCCTAAAACTACACAGATGTGTCCTCCCAGGGCCTCATCCACAGCAGTGCCTTGCATCCTAAAAAAACGCAATTTTTTCCCTCTGCTACCCAGTCTGCCTTGCATTCTAAAACTGCGCAATGTTCCCTCTCAAGGCCTCATCCTACAACATTCATTTCCCACTGAAAATGCACAATTGTATGGCCCAGGGGCCATGAAGAAGGATGATATGCTAGTTGACTCTCAAGGAGTCGAGGAGAAAGATAAGAAGGCCAAGGAACCCAAGGTATGATAGAAGATCGGGACTGCATGAAGACTCCACCTCATGCATAACACTTTGGAGGGTAGGTATGGAAAAAAAAGCATATATTTTGAAATACACCTCTTAGTGTAGCTTGAAGGATTGTTTATCATTGTCATATCATTTTGTATTCAATGACATGCATGGTTGCAAGCACTAAAATTCATTCCATGTATTTCCCCTGCGTGTCTTGCTCCCTTTTGCTTGTTGTATCAATTGTCTTCTGCTAACATGTTTGGTTGTTATGTCATGTTTGCGAACCATTCTAGTGACCTTGAAGGTTGGTAATTATTATACAAGTTGTCCTAGCCATGGAAACATCTATCGCACTCATAAATAAATTTGTAAGCATTGTCACACAAGTGTTATCATAGTCGTCCAAAGTCCTATCCCAAGTGTCACACTTGTCACTTTTAACTCTATACAGTCTCGCAGAGGGAAATAATTTGTCTTGTTGTCCTAGTGTTCTATGTTGTCATGTTGTCGAAGTATGCTAAGTGTGTGATCACAATGTCAAGTCCTCACAAGTTCACTTGTCTCCCACACTTAGCCATTTTCCTTAAAATCCTTTCGATTGAACAACTCCACTTCACCAGACCCCAACTGAGTTGCATTGTAGTCTTAGCCTTGAATGATGTTTCTCTATTTCCCTGAATTGTGCAGTGCTTGAGGCTGCCCCCCAGGATAGTTGCATTGTGCAATCCCAAAAGTGAGCAGCCTGCCCTCCTTCCTAGAATTGAGCAGAAAGTTCCTCAAATCCCGACCTGAAATGCGCACTTCTCAAGATCAGTCATCAATCCTCCCCTTCGCCTACTGGAACCCCTCAATATGCAGAGAAATAAACATGTTTTTCCTCCTAGAACTGAGTAGAGGTGTCCTCCGAATGTCTTACCTCGATTGGGACTCACTTCTCCCAAAAACTGTGTAGAACTATCCTCTTTGGTCCCTCTGCTGCTCTATCTTGTCTTCCCTCTGTTGTGGTCACCAAAAACCCCCCTTCTTCACTTGAAATTAGCAATAATGACAAGCAAAGAGGGGACCCTGAACGAAAATTCCAAAAAAAAATATTTTTCTAAAGTTTTTGTATTTTTCTCCCTAAGGCTTAAATCGCATCGCAAAGAAAGGCCGAAGCATGACTCGAGCGCGAAAAGCAAATACTGCGAAAGTGCGATGTGAAGTTCATCGCATCGCATGCATCACACGCGCCCCTTAAAAGAAAAACCTTCGAGAAATGCCGATCGCCGATATGCGATATCGCAATCGCAAGTATCACGTTATACGACGTAACCATTATGCGATTTCTGATATCTGCGATTTGCGATATCTCTGATTTGCGACCTGCGATCAATGCGATCTGCGATCTGCGACATCAGCAATCTTTAAAGCTGTGATCTGCGACCTGCGATCTGAAAAGACTTATCACATGATTAAACCCAGCATCAAGTGCGCGCCTTGAAAGAATTTAATGACCCCATGCTTAAGTATCTAGGAATGATTGCATTACATTTATCGAAGAGTCAAGTTATGATGAATGTCAGAATTATGCATTCATTAGAGATTAATTCTTTCATGTCAAATCTTTTCATTTCCCTTCTCCTTTGAGAAGACTGCAAGACACGCAACTAATATAAGTTTATATGCAGGAAACATCTGAGGGAAAGAGGAAAGCGCCAATCAGATAGCAAGGAGAAAATGCTTCCGCAAACGGATGTCACATGCAGCAGAACCGCGGATTCCAGACCATCAGTCAACCGGCACTAATGAAATTAGACTTTCCAGGACTCAGAGTCAAAGGCACACAAAAGCAGCGTATTCAGAAAAGATCCTGAAGCTCAGACTTAGTGAAGTAGAGAAAGAAGCGCATGAGAAGGAAGACGCTTCAAGAAAACCTGGAACAAAGAACGGAAACAATTCTTAAAACAGGGGGATGTCCATACAGCATGACTCTTAACCCACTCAATCATTCGCATGACCGGAAACCAAAAACAGCAACAGCAAAATCAGTTCGAGAAGAAACTGGGATACGCTAAGTATACACGCGGCGAATACACCCAGTTAGAGAAAGGTTTTCGAAAATATCTTCTGGTCTGCCAGAAGAAAGTGCCAGATCCTGTTATTTCCACTTTTATCTCCGGAGCGAAAGAAGAAAGCGGCCAGCCGACTCTTCCCAGGGAAACGTTGCACTGTTGACAGCACTAAAGAGAATATACAGAAACGGTCAGAAATTAGATCTTAAGTTTAGAAATATAGTTGCTTTTAGTAAAAGGGCGGTCATTTGAAGCCGATTCCCTAATTTCATGTAATTAAGCTTGATTAGTTAGTAGTATTTAACCCTTCTCATGGTTTTTGGAGAAGGGTTCGGAAATCTGTCAAAAAACTTGTCCTCAGAACATGCACTTCTGCACCCTCAGAGGAGGTTTTTGATGAATGGATGGATCGAGATTTATTTGTGTTTGCATTTTAATATCTGTTACTGATGTTGCACTTCTGTACTCTTAGCAGATGTTAGAACAAGTAGAAATAAATCATTATTACTTGAAGTTTATCAGTGAACTTAGTCATAAATGGTACTTTTATCTCTTGACTAGATTCTGCTGGTATCCCCAAAGTGATATGTAGCTAACTTCTTTATATGTTATTGCATGAATGTCTGCATTACCATTTGGCACTTCTGTATGGTGGGATCGTTTATTTATGTTTAACATATAGAAAACTGATTATGCGATATGCTGTTCACAATTATTCTACCTAACTTCTTATGTAGAATGGTTTATCTTTATTGATTTATATTCTGATATCAGTTGAACGATCTTTATTACCAGCTGCTGTTAGAAATCTTTCTAGATTGCATAACAAAGGAAAAAACACCCCGGGTTAGCATAGATCAGATGTATTTCTGTTCATTAGATTACATTAGCATAGAGTTAGTTTAGCAGTTAGAATCCAGGCTAGTTTAGAAGAACCATCTAGATTAATATCATCAGATTCTACGCACACACACACACCCATTCACATTGGGAAACTGGTCCCATTACCCCTAGTCAGACCCACTACTGCAAACGGGCAAGGAGCCGCCAACCAAGTTCCGGACCGGGTGGGTATCCCCCTTGTTGTTGACCCGACTTCGAGGCCCTCAACATTTCTGGCGCTAGAAGGAGGGCCTGAAGCTATGAATGGCGTATAATTCAAAATCTAAATACCATTCTAAGAGAAAATCACCCTCACCAACTTCCCCGACTTCCCCGGTACGACTAAACTCGGAACTAGAAGTTGCTCGGACATCCACCGCTGCTATATATCCCGATACATCAGAACAACTTATTGTCGATCCCCCTGAAGTTAAAACCTTGATCCGTAAACTCCAGGGATTCTCTATTTTTAATCAGAAGTCTGATAAATCTAAAAGCAGCTTGACTTCGCAATATAACCCTGCTCATCCCCTGACCCGATTGAAGAGTGAAAAGTTTGGCATTCAGCCAACTGAAATCCCTCTCCCCACTAGGAAAAGAGCAAGGAAAGTACTTCTAGAGTCCGACAGAGAGACTCTTTCATCCACCTCGTCCATTTCAACTCCCTCTCCGCGAATTCAACCACCCACATCTCCACCTCAAATCACTCATCCATCTTCTGCAACCCTTCCTCCACAATCGTCAAAGATCATAACATCTCTATCTTCTCAACCTCAAAGACCACCTTCTGCACTTTTATTAACCAGCAACTCAACGATGGCACAATCTCCATGGAACAACCCTGGGGCGGTTTTAATGCCTCCACCCCTGAGTCCAATACCTGCTCATCCTGAGAAGTGGTTACCGAAATTCAATCCAGAAACTGGAATGCTAGCTGAAGAACACATCAATAATTTCATGCTTTTTGTTAATCTCAACGGAGTTACTAACGAAGACGCCGTGGTCCGACTCTTCCCCTATACGATGCAAGGGACGGCCGGGTCATGGTAGTTTTCGCTACCCTCCGGATCTATCACCAGCTGGGATATTTTTCAAAATCAATTTCTCACCAAATTCGGCGATGATAGATCGACAGCGACACTGATCAACGATCTGTCCAATCTTAAAGCTGAGGCTAGGGAACCCATTAAAGATTTTAACTTACGGTTCAACAAGATCCTCAATAAAATCCCCGTTGCTTCCCAACCCAGCGAGGAAGTAAGATGCGAATGGTACATCACGGCCTTACCTTCAAACTTGGCCATCTTCGTAGATAGGGCAAGCAAGACAACCTTAGTCGACAACTTGGCTGAGGCATTGGCAGTCGAAAGATGCGTAGTAGCCCTAGAAAAGAGATCCACAATCGAAGAGCATAAGTCTAAGAAAATCTCTTTTAAAGAAGAAACCAAGAAGAAGCAAACGAAAGACCCTTTCGACATGGAAGGGTTACAAAAGGTCTTGAAAGCCATGTCTAATGAGATGATTGATATAAGAAAGCAAGTAGCAGAGTCGTCCCCAAGAAAGCCTTTTAGGAATTTCAAAAGAAATCCCCCTATGGAGACGAAGCCACCCAACGTGGTCTCAAATGTGGATTCTGAAGAAGAAGAAGAGGAAAGCGCCATCGAAACGCAGACCGACGACGAAGAAGTGGTGGAACTGCAAGGAATGTGGGATTTCATCGTCCCACAAGAGGAAGATCAAGAAGCACTACCGGTTAGCACGCAAAGCAGAAATCAAATTGATCCTCCCCAGACTACCCCAAAACAGAAGGGCGCAAGCCCTCCAGCAAAAGAAAGGGTCGCAACAAAAAGACAACTCCTAAAGCGACCTCATTTAGCCCAGTCTAATCAGAGCAATCGCCTCCATCAAAGACACTAATAGTGTCGGATGAAATGGAGTATAACATCATCGACGACATGAAGAAGACTGGGGCTAATATCACCCTGTACGAGTTGAGCAAATTGAAACACCAACAGAAGATCATGATGAAAGAGTTACACGCTATACCTACAGCACCTCTGCCTACAGCTATAGCTTCCCATAATATAGGAAGACCTCCAATCAACGCGATCAATAAAATCGATCCAAATGACATCGCTTTGATCGGAGGGAGGTCTAGATCTCACACTCCCCCTTTCCTCCTCACTTATGAGATCTTTAACAGGAACATGCATAACTGCTTGGTTGATTCTGGTGCTTCAACCAATATTCTTCCCAAGTCAATATGTGCCAAGCTTAATGTTCAACCGCAAAAATCCACGGTACGCATAGTTCAACTTGATCGATCACAGGTCGAAGTGATAGGCGAACTTAATCAAGTGAACATAAGACTGTCGTCCAACCCCAAGGTATGCCAGGTCATCGATATTCTAGTCGATGACATCCCTGAATTTTATGGTCTAATTCTTAGCAGGGATTGGTCCGAGAAGCTCCACGGATACTTTTCGACTGACTGGTCACACATGTGGTTACCCTTCAACAGGAAGCCAAATCAAATTAAGGTTGAACGAGAACTGCACCAAAAGTACATAGTGACGGATCTCGAAGGAGAGAACGAAGCCATAGCATACAACAGCAGCATCATAGGCAACTACTCGGTAGACTCTTTCCTTGGAAATTTCAATGCTCACATATCACCATATTTAGAAAATTCAGTCGTATCCCAAGTAGAAAACTTTTCCCAGACTGATGATTCAAAATGTGTTAGTTTCTTAGATAACCCTGTAAATACTTCTTTATTTTGGAAATTATATTTTGATGGCTCTAAGTCCAACGAGGGAGCGGGAGCAGGATGCGTCTTGATTAGCCCCGACGGAAATAAGACTATGCTCACATGCAGGCTGGAATTCGATTGCACGAACAACACAGCGGAATACGAAGCCTTGGTGCAAGGCCTATACAAAGCAATCGGCTGCAACGTCAAATATCTTCAGGTCTTTGGAGATTCCGAGATCATCGTCAAACAGGTACGTAACACCATACACTGCCTGTCTAGTCATTTAAAGCACTATCAATCTTTAGTGAAAGATCTCACTGCGCATTTTACAGCATTCAATATTTCATTAATCCCAAGACTTCACAATGCAAGTGCAGACCTACTAGCAAACGTAGCCTCCAGACTCATTCCCTCCGAAGACTTTAGTCCAGATAGGTTTTCGATAGAATTAATTTTTAAACCGTCTATCCCTGAAAACATCACCAACTGGAGAGTATTCAACGACGACCCAGACATCGTAAGTTTCCTCACCTCCGAAGGATCCTACTCAAACCAGATAATTGACGAAGACTGTCATGACCACCAAATACAACAAAATGGCACTAATAATGCTATACCCAAATCAGTGGTCAAATTAGAAGATTTGTATGACTTAAAAGTCGGTTCAAAAGATCAGCTAACGCTAAACTTTACAGTTCAACTATGAACTACGAATCAGTGAACTTAGGAACCGACGAGAAACCCCAAAACGTCAATCTAGGCCAAGGACTAGCTCCTGAAGAAAAATCAGCATACATCCGTCTTCTACGACAGTACAAGAACGTCTTTGCCTGGAACTACGATGAGCTGAAAACATATAACACTTCTATCATTTAGCATACTATCCCGATGATTGACAACGAGAAACCCGTCCAACAGAAGCTCAGGAAAATCCACCCCAACCTGGAAAATCAGATAAAAACCGAGCTGAATAAGTTGTTGAGAGCCAGAATAATCTTCCCGGTCAGACATTCCAAGTGGGTATCCAATATGGTACCTGTTAGGAAGAAAAACGGAGATATTAGAATCTGCATCGACTTCCGGAATCTCAACAAAGCCTGTCAGAAAGACAATTTTCCCCTCCCACCTATGGAGCAAATTTTACAGGCTGTAGCAGGCTCAGAATTGATGTCTTTCCTGGATGGATTTTCAGGATATAATCAAGTGTTGGTACACCCAGACGATCAGCTAAAAACCACCTTCCGAACTAAGTGGGGTACCTACGCGTATCGGAAGATGCCGTTCGGTCTGATCAACGCCGGCGTTACTTTTCAAAGAGCTATGGACATTGCGTTCAAAGGGTTAGTCAATAAATCAGTAGTGATTTACCTGGATGATATAACTGTTTACTCCAAAAGCCGAAGCGACCATCTCAAAGATTTGAAGCAAATCTTTCAAAGATGTTTAAGGTATGGAATCTCGCTTAACCCGAAGAAATCTTTTTTCGCGTTGAGTGAAGGAAAATTACTAGGGTTCATAGTGTCCAAATCGGGCATTCACATTGAACCTGCCAGAATCAAAGAAATTTTCCGAGATATCCATGCCCCATAACAAAAATACCATGCAATCTTTCCTAGGACAGATCAATTTTGTGAAAAGATTTGTCCCAGATTTTTCACGTATTATTTCTCCTTTACAAAAAATGATAAAAAAGAATTCAAACTTTAAATGGGGTCTAGACGAGCACGAAGCGTTTAACTTAATCAAACAAGCCATCATCGACGCTCCATCCCTAGCAACCCCAAATTTTTCAGAACCATTCGTCTTATACACGTTTGCCTCAGAACATTCTTATGCTGCGATCTTGACCCAGGCAAACCAAGAAAAGGCAGAGGCCCCAATCGCATTCTTTAGCTCAAACTTACAAGGTGCTGAGCTGAAATATTCGGACGTAGAAAAACAGGCATATGCCGTCTTTAAAGCAGTCAAATATTTCAGACCCTTCTTACTAAAGGCCCATACCAAGGTCATAGTACCATTCCCGGCGGTTAGAAACCTCCTGATTCAGAAAGACGTGGGCGAAAAGAGAGCGAATTGGATCACCGCCTTGCAAGAATACGACCTGGAAATCAAGCCGGCACACATCGTAAGAGGCCAAGGCTTCTGCAAGATGTTAGCTGGAGCATCGCAAATCCCCAAAGAATCACCTGAAGAGGTACACACGTATGAGGTAAGCCTAAACGACGCAGAATCATTTTATGCTGACATCATTTATTTCCCAAAGAACGGATATGCTCCATTTCACCTGGATCATATCAAAAAGAGAGCCTTGAGGTTAAAAGCTAAACAATACCAGCTCGTAGATGATGTCTTATTTAAAAGAAACTATGATTCTGTGCTTCTTAGATGTCTTGAGAAAACTGAAGCCGAAAAGGTTTTGCAGGAACTCCACGATGGACCAGCAGGTGGACACTATGCTGGAGAAGCCACCGCCCACAAAATCTTACGTGCAGGATACTACTGGCCCACGCTGTTCAAAGACTCGTACAATCACGTGATAAAATGCCAAGTTTGCCAAACCGCTGCGGGGAAACAAAAGAAGTCATCTATGCCACTGCAGCTGGTTAACATCGAACAGCCGTTCAGCCAATGGGGCCTGGACATAATAGGTGAGATCGTTCCTCACTCCTCTAAACATCATAGGTATATCCTCACTGCAACTGACTATTTTACTAAATGGGTAGAGGCAGTTCCTCTCAAGACAGCTAATTCTGAAAACATTGTTGAATTCATAGACCAGTTTATCATTACTAGGTTTGGATTGCCAACAACCTTAATATTTGATAACGCTTCATATTTTTCTGGAAATACCATGATTGAGTTCGCACTCAAAAGAGGGTTCAAACTGAAGTATTCCGCCAACTACTATCCGCAAGGTAATGGATTGGCTGAATCAACGAACAAAAACCTAATCAGGATTATAAAAAAAAACAGTTGACCAAAACCAAAAGAATTGGCACAAAGCGCTGGTAAACGCCTTATGGGCAGACAGAATTACCAAGAAAGCCTCTATCGGGACTTCTCCCTTTAATTTGGTTTACGGAAGAGAAGCAATTCTTCCTACTCACTTACTCATTCCCTCCTTGTCCTTAGTACAATACATTGATGAAGTACCTACTTCTCCCTTACAACTAAGGCAAATGGAAATAATCAAGTTAGAAGAACAACGAGAGCAGGCCAAGAAAACCCATGCTCATCACCAAGCGCTGATAAAATCCTCTTTTGATTCGAACATAAAGACCAGAAAAAACTTTTAGATGGGTGATTTAGTTTTGAAGTGGGATAAGGCTCACAAAGAAAAGGGCAAACATACGAAATTCCAGAAGCTATGGCTTGGTCCTTTTCAAATCGTAGAAGTCATAGGCCCATCGACTATTGTGTTGCAGGACTTGACGGGCAGGAGAGATTCTTTGCCTGGAAACGGACAAATCCTCAAAATATATTTCCCATAGAAGGTCATCCTTCTGTTTTTGTAGGATAGTTTTAATTTTTATGTTAGTTTTCCATTTTTTCATAAATAGGGCTGGTTGCGAACGATCATAAATAGTATTCATGAAGAAACATGCCATTTCTCTATCAGATTTTGATTTCACTTGTATAAATAGCAAAACTTTTCAAAAAATCTGACTTTTATTATTGACAAATAGAGTTAACTTTAGCCTGAATATGATGCTAGTTTAAAACTTTACAAAGAAACCTGGGATGAGAGTAACTTTTGGCAAAAAACTGTTTTATGCAGTGCAATGAAAAGTATCATCGCTAACAAAATAAGTATTCTCTGCAAAACTGTTGTTCTTAAACTCTATTATTGTCGTTTAGAGCTTTCTTAAGGAAAAACAATGACTTCCTCCCTGCTAAGGAGAATCGTAGCATCCAGAGAGACAATCCAAGAAAACACTATATCTCAAAGAATAGGAGGTCTCATCGCGAGCCCGCTTATCATGATCACATATATTATAACTTGCTGACTTTGCCACTACTGTCTACCAAAACAGGGCAACGACTCAAGGTTGTTGCAATCGAAAGACAAGGGGTCTCATCACGAGCCAGCTTGTTCAGCAAAAGTGTAAATCAAGTGAATGACTGTGTCATAATTTGGCCACCAAACCAAGACATTGTTCTTTAGAGAATAAAAAATCAAAAAATAAAGAAAAAGTGTCAAAAGGATTTTTCTCTGGAATGTTGTAAATAACCTCAAGGAGGAAAAATGATCATTGCTGGATAACATGGTAACCCTGTCGAGGCTATGGATGCTTGCGGGTAGCAGAGGCTTTACCTACGACAAATGAGCATACTTTACAAAGCCAGTACGCAGAGAAGACCTTATTTTGTCTTTGAAAAGACTGAGTAATGACTAGGTATGAATACAAGAAATAACCGAGAGGAAACAAACAATCAGAATGAAATAAGAAGTTGTGACGAAGCATCATTAACAGGATAAAAGGTAATACTCTATCTGTCCATAACAAAATTTAGGCATAAGAAAACTTTTCTGTTTTGGAAGTGAAAATGAAATATAACAAGCAGAGATAACTGGTTCTTCACAACAAATCGCCATTGTTGTGGTCACCAACAACCCCCCTTCTTCACTTGACATTAGCAATAATGACAAGCAAAGAGGGGACCCTGAACGAAAATTCCAAAAAAAAATATTTTTCTAAAGTTTTTGTATTTTTCTCCCTAAGGCTTAAATCGCATCGCAAAGAAAGGCCGAAGCATGACTCGAGCGCGAAAAGCAAATACTGCGAAAGTGCGATGCGAAGTTCATCGCATCGCATGCATCACACGCGCCCCTTAAAAAAAAAACCTTCGAGAAATGCCGATCGCCGATATGCGATATCGCAATCGCAAGTATCACGCTATACGACGTAACCATTATGTGATTTGCGATATCTGCGATTTGCGATATCTGTGATTTGCGACCTGCGATCAATGCGATCTGCGATCTGCGACATCAGCAATCTTTAAAGCTGCGATCTGTGACCTGCGATCTGAAAAGACTTATCACACGATTAAACCCAGCATCAAGTGCGCGCCTTGAAAGAATTTAATGACCGCATGCTTAAGTATCTAGGAATGATTGCATTACATTTATCGAAGAGTCAAGTTATGATGAATGTCAGAATTATGCATTCATTAGAGATTAATTCTTTCACGTCAAATCTTTTCATTTCCCTTCTCCTTTGCGTAGACTGCAAGACACGCAACTAATATAAGTTTATATGCAGGAAACATCTGAGGGAAAGAGGAAAGCGCCAATCAGATAGCAAGGAGAAAATGCTTCCGCAAACGGATGTCGCATGCAACAGAACCGCGGATTCTAGACCATCAGTCAACCGGCACTAATGAAATTAGACTTTCCAGGACTCAGAGTCAAAGGCGCACAAAAGCAGCGTATTCAGAAAAGATCTTGAAGCTCAGACTTAGTGAAGCAGAAAAAGAAGCGCATGAGAAGGAAGACGCTTCAAGAAAACCTGGAACAAAGAACGGAAACAATTCTTAAAACAGGGGGATGTCCATACAGCACGACTCTTAACCCACTCAATCATTCGCACGACCGGAAACCGAAAACAGCAACAACAAAATCAGTTCGAGAAGAAACTGGGATATGCTAAGTATACACACGACGAATACACCCAGTTAGAGAAAGGTTTTCAAAAATATCTTCTGGTCTGCCAGAAGAAAGTGCCAGCTCCTGTTATTTCCACTTTTATCTCCGGAGTGAAAGAAGAAAGCGGCCAGCCGACTCTTCCCAGGGAAACATTGCACTGTTGACAGCACTAAAGAGAATATACAGAAACGGTCAGAAATTAGATCTTAAGTTTAGAAATATAGTTGCTTTTAGTAAAAGGGCGGTCATTTGAAGCCGATTCCCTAATTTCATGTAATTAAGCTTGATTAGTTAGTAGTATTTAACCCTTCTCATGGTTTTTGGAGAAGGGTCCGGAAATCTGTCAAAAAACTTGTCCTCAGAACATGCACTTCTGCACCCTCAGAGGAGGTTTTTGATGAATGGATGGATCGAGATTTATTTGTGTTTGCATTTTAATATCTGTTACTGATGTTGCACTTCTGTACTCTTAGCAGATGTTAGAACAAGTAGAAATAAATCTTTATTACTTGAAGTTTATCAGTGAACTTAGTCATAAATGGTACTTTTATCTCTTGACTAGATTCTGCTGGTATCCCCAAAGTGATATGTAGCTGAGTTCTTTATATGTTATTGCATGAATGTCTGCATTACTATTTGGCACTTCTGTACGGTGGGATCGTTTATTTATGTTTAACATATAGAAAACTGATTATGCGATATGTTGTTCACAATTATTCTGCCTAACTTCTTATGTAGAATGGTTTATCTTTATTGATTTATATTCTGATATCAGTTGAATGATCTTTATTACCAGCTGCTGTTAGAAATCTTTCTAGATCGCATAACAAAGGAAAAAACACCCCGGGTTAGCATAGATCAGATGTATTTCTCTTCATTAGATTACATTAGCATAGAGTTAGTTTAGCAGTTAGAATCCAGGCTAGTTTAGAAGAACCATCTAGATTAATATCATCAGATTCTACGCACACACACACACCCATTCACATTGGGAAACTGGTCCCATTACCCCCAGTCGGACCCACTACTCCAAACGGGCAAGGCGCCGCCAACCAGGTTCCGGACCGGGTGGGTATCCCCCTTGTTGTTGACCCGACTCCGGGGCCCTCAACCCCCTCATAAAATTGCACAGAGGTTCCCTAGGGTCCCACCTTGTAATTGCCACTAGTGACCTCAACTGTGCAATTCTACCTCCTAGTGGCCACTACTTAGTTTTCCCTGACAGTGAAGATTGTATCCCGGAGTTCCTCAGTAAATCCTGAGCTGCACTCTATGCAGTCTTCGTAACCAATTTCCCTCCCTGTCACATAGAACTGCATAGTACATAATTACTAGGCCCTCTTCCCAAACTTGTCATCTGTCGTGGGCACGATCCATGGAAAACAATGCATCATCTTAGACTAGAGGTTTTGGATTTGATGGCGTCCCATCATGAGTGAATTGCAGGAATAGGTACATTGATAAATCATGTTGAGACGACGAACGAGATGGAGAAGGATAAAACATGCTAGAAGACTTATTTGCGGTTGGATGGATGAAAGAATCTCATCAAAGAACAAGTGAAGGGAACACATGCATGCAACCATATTATAAGACCAAGATCATTGAAGACCCTGCAACATTAAGCTATGTGGAGGATAAGAGAAAGTGCATCCAAGAACACATCCATCACTCAGCAACAACAACATCTTTACATTTCCACCAGAGCCAGCCAGTCCATGTCAACAGTGTCATGTCAATTTGTGTCATGAGTTGTCGACGCCACATCACTAGTATGGGTCATATCAGTTGTAATTGAATGTAATGTAAATTGAGATTCCAATGGAGACACAATGAAGATGAAGAGTCGTGTTAGTTTAAAAGTCATGGGAAGTTGAATGGTCATGAGTGTATTTAGGAGTCACAAGGTCCAAGCATCATCCTTGGCTATATATACCCCTCCCATTGCATGAGAAAGGAATTTTCACCTTGGCTCCTCCCATGAAGCATAGAGTTTTTCAGTCACTTCTTTGAGGAGCAAGGAGTGGATCCAATGTCCAACTACTGGGGCTAGTGATGTATGATATTATACATATGTGTCTTGGAAATTTTTCTTAATACAAAAGCATGTTCAGGCTAGCATGTTTTCATGCATGTTTTGTGTATGTTTTTAAGACTATTCTTTTGGAATTTGTAATTCATGTTTGTTTCACATGTCCTAAGGCAGTTGAATTATTTCAGTCGTTTTAGTACTTACCTTGTTGGGAATGTGATGTATCGGTTATCACTGATGTCTCATCCTTGTCGACTACTCCGCAAGATACTAAACAAACCTTCCTCACTTACTGGTTATAATGACCATCACATCCATTGTGGATTACTTTGCGAGATGGTGGACGGGTCTTCCCTTCTACTTTGGTTTTAACAATTGTCACATTCGTTGTGGACTGTTTTGCTAGATGTTGGATAGGCCTTCATAGTTTGCATGTGTCTCTTCCTGGGTAGTACTATTTCCTCTCACTTACAGGCTCACTTTTCTCCCACCTTTTGCAGTAAGAGAACATTGACACTATTACATTACACACTTACCAGGCACACTTACCTTTTCGTTTGAAGATGCCAACGTAACACTCTCATGTGCTGACAACTAAAACTAAGGAAAATCTCTAAGTATATGGAAACTAGACATTTATACGAGATGGGAATCCTACACCAAACAGTGTGAGATCTATTTAGGACTTCACATTGGGGAGATCCCCTTGGTTGGCGGATTTCCAACACCATCAAGAAAATGGCGCTAGAAGGAGGGTGAGACGATAGGATGTGCTCATATAGTCTGGTTTGAATCTCTTATTTAAAATGACTCTTCCTAAAACCATAATCCTGGGATATTTTTCTAAAAAGCTTAATTGTACCATCCCTGTGGAAGTTATTCATGACCTATCCAAGTTGAATTTCAATGGTGACGGTGAATCACATTTTCATGTGCATCTACTTCAAGTTATGACTCTTTGTCATCGTGACCAAATTTCTCACCCTCACATTTGAAGGTTGTGTTAAAAAATGGTGTCATATATTACCCATTGCTTCTATCAGTTCATTTGTTCAACTTGCTGAGATGATGGTTAAATATTTTGATAAGTACAACCACCAAGATGTCTGCGAAAAAATCTATCATTTAAGAATGGATCCTGATGAATCAGTTGAGGACTTTTCTGATCGGTTCCTTCACATCTATTGCGAAATTCCTGATAATATTTTGAGCTTGGATTTCTTGAGACAAGAGTTTAAACACTTGGTTCATGTCTCCCAATACAATTAACCTCCAAATTTACCTTCCTCCCCAACTCTTGTAGATCATGAGGTAGCTCAGATTATAGAAGAGGAGCCGACCACCCCATTTGTTCCTTGTCCTCCTTATTTTTCGGTCCCGATGTGGGTGCCCCCTTCCGGTGATCATGAAGCTAAGAAATCTGCGAATCAAATCCCTAGCCCATCTTCTCATCCATCTTCCGCTTCAATGGAGGAAATTCCATAATGGCTCAGGAAGCCTACAACAAAGACTCACTCCTCCATTTCACAAGAGTATGTTACCATTCACAACTCTAATCTCAAGACTGATCTAGATTTTTCTGTTGTCCTTTATCTTCTCCACATCATGGCTACTTGTACCATGACTCACTTAATCAATCTATTTCACCAACAATTTTTCATATCTTCTTGTTTCTCAAGCTACTGGCTCAAATTGTGATCAGGTGCAAGGTAGTCGCATTATGCAGGTAGAGGAGGAGGAAGGTGAGGACACTATCAATTCTTCCTCTCTGTTTAAAAATTTTCTACATCAAAACAACGAGTTTCCATTATTGAATGATTCTCAATCTTCTAATCTCGGTGGAAAATTTAGTCCAATCAATTCTCTTGATCAACCCCTAGTCTTGAGCAGTAATCACCCCCATGCTTCCATATACTGTGATGAATTCCCAAGTATATCATGTGATCTTCTAGTTTCTCATGAAGACTTTAACTCAGATCTCGAATTTTATTTGGTCAAAGAAGACGTTCATATTGAAACTTCCTCTTCACCTCATGTAGGGCGATTTAATGGTTTGCTAACTCCCTTGTCATTTTAATATGTCAACCTGAGGGTTTCGTAAACTTAGAAGCAAACCAAAATATATGGGACCTCTGCTAAAACTATTGTAGAAAGTTTGTTTAGGATGGAAAGAGAGAAAGGAAATGCATATTACAAATATAACTAAAGAAAACTGCAAAAGAAATCTCATGCAAGAAAACTAAATTAAATTCTAAAGCTGGAATGAATGAATTAACGCCATGGACTTTCTAAACTATTAAAAAGGAAACTAATCTGTGAACAACTATAAGAAGCAAACAATGATAATGAAAAAATCAGTAAATTAATCCAGAAAGCAGTAAATAGAAACTAGTGATTTAGTTGTCAAGCAAGAAAACTAAGATATTTAGTAAGAAAGCAGTTTAATGACAATAAAATCAAATGTAAGAAAGTAAATCAAACTTGCAGAAAGAAAATCACACTTATAGAAAGTAAAGCACACTTATAGAAAATATGTAATCAATTGGAATTTTTTTCATACGTCATTTTTCCTCTCAATCATTAAAAAAATTACGCTCAAATTTTCTTTGCAATTGTCTGTTCATAATTACATTCATTTGAATAGGTTTTTGGTGTAAGTTGCATTATGTTAAATAGGTTAAAGACTATGACATGATGTTTTCTTTTGGGGTCGGCATAAATCAAATTGCAAAACACAGCTACATAATTATCAAAAGTTGATGTAACTTCCCTCGGATTTTGGTATTCGTTATGTTGTTGTTTTTCTTTTTTTTCTTTTTCTAGAAAAAGAATTTATTTCAAATATATATATATATATATATATATATATATATATATATATATATATATATATATATATATATATATATTTTTTTTTTTTAACATGAGAATAAACAAAAACAAAAAAATTGATTTCTTAGTTTATTAAAAAAAAAATAGAAATAAATAAGAAGAATCCATCCCACACCTGAAATTATCCATTTTTAATGTTTGTTTGTGCTCCTTGTTCACAATCGTTGTTTTATTGCACTTTTCCTGCCAAGGGTTAGTAAATGGGTGGCTCTTACTACACCACAAAATTGCAAATTTATCCTAGATCTCACAAAAAATTGTTTTTATTTGTTATTCTTATTCTATTGAAAAGAAATGAAACATTCTCTTAAGTATAAGAGAATTTCCAATGCATCCATTTGTGTAACAAGATCACGAGTAAACTCATATTTTTGTTTACAATATACTCTTTGATATGTACCAGTATATGAGAGACCAATTGCCTTGATTTGAATAATGTCAGAAGATACTGAAGAATGGAATCGTGAGATTCGATAACTATCTTAAAGCAAGATTCAATGTAATCTTGTCTTCCTTGGTTTTCTGATATCATGCCATGCAAGTCTTCAAAGATGTGATCTTCATTCATAGAATTGGGTCGTAGACCTACATGACACTCAAGTTTCAACAACTTCTCTTCTTTAACATGAATCCATGATTCTTGGAAGTTACCTAAATATTTTTCTTCTTCTCATTGTTGTTCTTCAATGGAAATTGGTGCTTTATTTTGCAATACCTCAACATTATGAGGGGATTGAGGTGTTTTATTGTTGGGGAATCCAAATGGTTGTGCAAGTAGTGGAGTGGAAAAGGATCTTTGGGTACTTGTGCGGATGGTAATGGTTGAATTGACGTCAATTGAGCATGAAATGTATGTTGTGGTGGAGGTGAATAGTATGAATAGCATTAAGCTTGGCATTGAGGATAGTGAGGAAAATATTGAGGATACGGTGGATTTCTTCTATAAGGCCCTTGCCAACCTTGTTTCGAAGATTAGTTTTAAGGCTAGGATTGAGATGGCCAAGGTTGCCAAGGCAAGGGTGTTTGTCAATTACTTTGAGATTGTTGTGCATAACCTTGAAATTGAGAAGTAAGATCTTGCATCATACCAGGCTGATGAGGTTGCCATGATATTTTTGGGGTTTCATAACAAGATTGTTCCAACATTTGATTTGCTCCTTGGTAAACTACCTTTAACCCCAGTAATGATTGACAATCTTTAGTAGTATGTGATCGTGCACAAATTTCATACATTTTAATGTTATCAAGTGGACATTCATGCAAAGCATGTTTCTTTTTGCATTTAGGGAAAAACATAAATGAAGCAACATTCTCAACTATTTGCTTGTTTTCCATTCTTAGCATATCAATTTGTTCTTTTAAATTACCAAAAATGTCTAGCAAATTGTTAAGTTCAATTTGACTTGCTAATACTGATGTCGACGTACCTACTCTTTCCATAACAAGATCTTGAGGGGATCTTGCATACTTTGCTTTTCCTCTTGATATGTTCTTACACAATTCACAAATCTCTTGAAATGACAATTGTGAAACATCTCCTTTTCCCACCAGGTTAAGAAGATCAATCCATTCATCCCTTATAGCATTTAGTAGGAGAGTTTTTAATGTGTCTGATCCTAAATTATGCAATTTAGCTCTTTTGACATGATATGTAAATCTCTCCACTAAATCTTCTAAGCTTTCATCCTCTTTTTGTTTCATCTTAAAGAGTTGATTTCTAAGGTCATGGTTTATACAATAATCTTTGTATTTTTCCAAAAATACTCTTTTCATATCATCCCATGGCCTTATAGAATTTTTTCCTAAAGTCATGAACCATTTAAGAGCTATATCCTTCAATGTTTCTAGAAACAAATTCAACTTTTGAATGTGTAATGAGTAGCCATAAGATCTACAAATTATTTCAAGTTCAAACATAAACGTTTTTGGGTCTTTTGATCTCATACCATTGAAGATAAGAAGTATAGATGGAGATATTTTCTTCATATGAACATTGATATTGGTTTCTTGAATGGGAAATCCAAAAGGATCTTCCTCATCTTCACCATATCCATCCATTTCTTCTGCTTGCCAAACTAGGAATTCATGATATGGATGGTTTTTTTATGTTTTTTTTTTTTAGTGAATGGGGGTTTTGTTTTATGAATGTTTTATCTTTTCTAATTTTTGTCTAAATGCAAATAACCCTAATGAAAATGCTTTCTAAACAATCTTCCTAACTAGTTACATCTAAGTATGCTTCCCCGAAGACAGCGCCAAAAATGTAGGGAAATTAATGGTATGCTAAATGCCTTGTCATTTTAATATGTCAACTCGGGGTTTCGTAAACTTAGAAGAAAACCAAAATATATGGGACCTTAGATGAAAATGTTGTAGAAATTTTGTTTAGGATGGAAAGAGAGAAAGGAAATGCATATTACAAATATAACTAAAGAAAACTGCAAAAGAAATCTCATGCAAGAAAACTAAATTAAATTCTAAAGCTGGAATGAATGAATTAACGCCATGAACTTTCTATTCAAAAGAAAAATAATCTATGAACAAATATAAGAAGAAAACTATGATAATCTAAAAAGCAAAATTAATCCAGAAAGCAGTAAATAACAACTAGTTATTTAGTTGTCAAGCAAGCAAACTAAGATAGTTAGTAAGCAAGCAGTTTAATGACAATCAAATCAAATGTAAGAAAGTAAATCAAACTTGCAGAAAGAAAATCACACTTATAGAAAGTAAAGCACACTTGCATGAAAGGAAATAACAGAAATCAAACTATGTTACAGTTGTATGCAGATTGTGGTTGATGGGGATCCTTCCATTCCTCAATGAGCACACAAGAACAACTATCACATCTTAAGAATCAAACAACACTCATAACTCATGATTTGGAGAAAATGATATTATTCATGTTGAATGAACAATCATAAATTTGATGTTAATGAATAACTGACAACTGTTAGCCTCCTTTGAAGGATGCTCCTCCTATTTATACATGAATTAGGGATATCTACTCAATAAATGTAGATCCCTTAAATATCTACTAGATCCATACTTGTATCAACTTATCCCTAAATACTAGATACAAATCCCATGACTCATAAAGATCTCCATGATATTTCTCCTTGGAATATGGTCCACCTCTTGAGTTGAAATTCGAATTTGATCTTGGGAGGCCACATAAGGGTGCCTTGGAAGCTTCCAAATGATCTACACATGTCACAAAACGCATAGCACACCCACACGCACACACATATATAAATGAAACCATGTTAATTTCCTAGTTTTTAATCATGAATTCACTTTAAATACGTAAAAAATAACTTTGGAAAATAAGGATCCTAACCCATAGAATCATGAAGATGGTTACTTGATGTAGGGTTTTAGGCTAGATAGTTATGAAATGAGGGACAAATGGTTTATGAACGGATGGATATATGGATGAATATGGAAGACAATTTTGAGACTCAACACCTCACTTTCCCTTTTGTCCCTCTTCCTTCATCATCTCATGAGTTATCTCCTCAGTTGACACAACGCAGTGATGTTTTCCATGATAAAATTGAAAATAGTCTAATCATAGAGTATCCTTCCCATTCCCCTTCATCCCTTCTTTTTCAAAAAGAGAATTCGTCAAATCAACTTGCTCATGCGAGCTCACCAATTCATTTATCTTTGGATGTACCATCAGAACAGCCTCTTCAATTGATAAATTTGATTGTTTTTTAAGCTAAAAAAATCTGTTGAAACCTGTGATAGAGATGGCTTCCATCTAGATAGAAGTTTTGAAATTAGCAATAACAGCCACCCTCAACCCATGCAAGATCTGGTTCAGGCTTCAAAATTTGATTCTACAATTATGGAAAGTTATGGTACGTGTGAGGGAGTCGAGGCACTTCAAAATCTGTTGATGGTTATGTCAGGACTTCGTGACTCTGGAAAGTGCCCCAAACCAAATCAGATCTAGTTTTTCATGCACAATTTGTCTATCTGAATGGTTTTAGTTAATGTGGATTCCCATGTAAAAAATGTTTGTTATTCTGAGTGTGATCTTTAAAATTTTCAAAATTTCATGTACAACTAAATTCATGAATCTATTGCATTGCATTCATCTTCATGCAAATCTCTTACATCAAACTTAGGTTGGGGATGTCCATCTCTCACAATATCATGGGATTATGAAGTTGATCATCTCAAAGACAATCTTTGTCAAGATTCATACTTATCGAATTTCCCCATTAATGGTCAGCTCCTCGATCTTCTTGTGAATCTTGTACTACAAACTTTTCCTCTTGTCACACCAAAAATATCCCTACGTGATGATGAACGGACAAGCTATCACACGAATCAAGTTCCTCTCCATTCCGCCATGCCTCAATTGGTTTCACGCATTCATGGTGCTAGCATCATTTTTAAATTCTTGTGATGACCATGATGCTTGTGCAATTGGTCACCAATCGCAGGAAGGTGATCCATCATATCTAGCTCACAACAAACTTGGTTCAATTGTTCAGATCATTTTCAAGAATGTTCAAATGGATTTTTCTGTGTTCATTTCAAACTAAGAATTTAATGTTTCAATCAGCCCATTTGACCAATTTTCTATCTTGGGTAACTGTCATTTAGCTTATCATTTTCTTATTAGGACATCCAATGACAATTGCTTCGCGCTCTCTGATCTTCATTGTTTAACATCTCTCTCTTCATATTTATGTCAAGCAGGTGAGCCACTTCAACTTTCATTGATGGTTATGGAAGATACTCACTGTCTTGACATGACTATTAATAATTATCAGATTCATCTTCCCATACAATATTCCCATCGTGGTCTCATATCTCAAATAAAAAATTCATCCTTCCAAATATCACAAGGCTTTCAAGATAGCCATCATGAATTTTATGATCCAATCGTTGAATATTTGAACAATCTTACTTGGCAAGCTCTGTTGTAGGCAGCAAGTTTCAATCCTTCCTCGTGCTTTCTAAGAAGCTCAATGCAGATGAGGACACACTCGCAAGAGGCTTCTGTGGTTTGTTGAAAAGTGGTATTCATAAAAGAGGTAAGCATGTTGATTAGGTAAAAGCAGTGGTTGTGACACATATTTCTACCCACATGCAAGACCTTCCCTCCCTTGTGCAAGTTTTTCAAGTTTTTATATTTTATGTTACACATCACCTTTTATGTATTTTAATTATTCATATATTTTTGGATGCAACTCAAGAACAATCATGGTGGCTTATGTGACCCTGACCTTCTAGTTGTTAGGTTAGGAGTAGGATTAGTTGCATCTTCATTTTCCCTTCCTTGCACTCGTAGTGCATCTTGGTTCTCTTATTCTAGTTTTACATCCTATTTGCTTTGGTCATTTTGTTCTCTTTCCTTTTGATTTTGTTTCCTGGTTCTATGTCTTCTTTCTTTTTTCTTTGTTTTCTTCCTTGTTGAGTTTTCCTTTCATTTCCATTAAGTGAATAAGTGTTGTGCCTTACTGTGTCTTGAATTCTAGATGTGTATGTGGCTAAAGTTAAAAGAGTCTTGTGACACTGCAACCCGTGTCTAGTCATGTGTTCATCTTCTTTATGTTTGGTTGTAACTTTTAGCCTCTGAAGTCTTGACAGAAAACATGATTTGTATGTAAGGAGTGTTTTGGTCCAACCATGAACCTGTGTCCAATCTGGGAACCTCATGCCTATACTTTGTTTTCTACTTTGTTGTTTTCAAGCTTATCCAACTCGTAGAAATGGAGAAGGGGAAAAATATAAATGAGCGAACCTAAATCAAAGGTCTTTATATGATTCCCTGAAGGAACAACCTCTCTTGCTCTCAATAAGTCGGGATCCCTCTTCCGTCCCAAAAATAAATAAGTGCGTATGCACATTTCACTTTATAAAAAAAATAAAAAAATAGCAAAGACGAAAGAACAGAAAGGCTTCATGCATAGAGAGGTGAAGCAAGCAACTCCACCGGGATATTGTACAGGCTCGCTGGTAGTGAAAAAATGTTTGTGTTCCTACGTGACTCGACCGAGGTACTTTCCAGGCCTGCTAGTAGCGGATCAACACCAGAGATGAAAATTATACTTTGAAAATCTTAAGCTCACGAGCTAAACTACCCTTTCCAATTCGAAACATTGCGATCTAGCTGAATCTTATGTTGTGTTCAACTTAGAAGATACAAAGGGGACCATGTCTACCCATGGGGTAAGTGGGGAAGCCAAAGTAATTTTCACAATGAACCAATACTCCCTAAAGGACAAAGGCCATGCACTAAAATGAACCTATATAAAGAAGTTTGGATTCAACTGCTGTGTCGCCAAGTGTTGTAGCCGCTACAACACCCTCCAAAATTTTGGCCTATACTTAAATTTCAGAGCCTACTATGGATCTTGTGATCAATCGTTCCGTAGTCACTTATTTAGTAAGCTAATGATCTCAAGCATCCCTCTTAAATCTTAAGATTCGTTCACTCTTTTATCTTTATATAGTATGTGTCATCTTTGGGCATGGGGATTATCGCTTGCTATACAAAGGGAATTTTTTTTTTCTTCGAGGGGTGATTTTTTTTGTGAATGGGTTATCCTCACCATATAGACATGTTTCACACTCATTTCACACACTCTTACATGAGTGTTTCCTTTATCCTCCCAAATTCTATCATCAGAGCCTCACTTGTCATAAGTTTCCACAAAGGTTGTCTATGTTATATGTGTTATATGTTCTGGATAGTCTATGTTGCATCACTAAGTGTTCAAGTGAATGATCATAGTCAATTTATATCACTATTCATTTATCTCACACTTATCCAAACTTTGAAGTTTCCCTAGCAACCTAGCCTCATACAACTTTCCTGAACCATGAACTTTCGGCCGGATAAATTGTTCTTGCGGACAAGACCGATCTCCCTAGTATCAATAGATATCTAGCGACAAGCAAGACAAGCAAATCTACCTTTCTCTAAATATATTGTGATTTATTAATAAAAACTAAAGGTGTTTTAGACCCTACCTTAAGTCCAATGCTAGTTTTTGGCAGCCATGCTTCGACCATCTGAACAAGTTTCCTTTTTAGAACCTGCAAACACAAACAAGCACACATCAAATAACACCTGCATAGCTAATATAATAAATCATATTCATCATGGTGATCAAGGAATCCATGAAATAAACCATAAAACATAGCTTATTTAGAACAATAAACTTGATTGTATTAACATTGAAAATAGAAGAACTTTACAACCTTTGGTGCCTTGATGTTGTACAAGCTCCTCCCAGGGTCCAATCAGGAATCTCCTCTACTTTCACAAGCCTCACACTCTTCCAAATGAGATCAAAAAGGTATGTAATCTCTCCTCTCAAGCTCAATTAGGAAGACTAAATTCCAACAACATTTCACCTCAAAAATACTCAGCTTTCAACCTCCTCAATAACCAGCCCAATGCCTCATTTTTGTAGTGGATAGGAAGGAAGTTACAGGTCCACCTATGAGGAGATAGAGTCCTCCTTCAAAGGGATAAGCTGCTCACATCAAGGGGCTAGCTCCTTAAGGTATGGGATGCATGAACCTTGAGAGCTAACTTGCCACCTCAATATTCCCTCTAGAAGCTTCCAGAAATGACTCAAAGTGAGTTTTTAAGAATGTACTTGCGCCTTTTTGACTTTTACAGGGGTCCGCACCCATTACACAGAGATAGAGCAGCCAGATACGTAGGGGACATGACCAGTAGGTGCGGGACCACAGGTAATGCTAAGGGAAAGTGTGGAACTAGAGTTTTAGAGACTTTTAAAGGCTTTCTCTTATTTTTCAAGGCTTGACATGAAGAACTAAGGTTTAAGACTTGCAAAGGAGGAAAGTATGAGTGGTGATAGACTCACACCGATTGCAGAATGTCATTGTGACAATATTTTGTGCAACAGATTGCCCCCTAAAGTGCGAAGTCTGTAATAGATGAGGATAGTATTTGTTATCTAAGAAGAGTGAAGTACTTTATCATTTCAAAGATCATTTTGTGGACACCCTAGTTGGAACCTGTAAAAACATTCAATAAAAAATATATATATGTGAACATATCATCGCTGAGGTAGGCATTCCCATACTCAGATCAAAACTGACTAGAAAACTAACTAAACTGCTATGATACAAGAATGATTTTGTAATACATCACAAGTATAGAGATATGTAGACACAGTATGGGTGCAGCCATCTGTTTATGAATAGTCCATTGTATAATGAATAACAAAATTCCTCACAGCCTGGATGGTGGAAACTAGATCTAGGGTTTTGATTTCTGCTTCCCAAACTAGTACGATTCTATCCATGTTAATGAATGTGTCGAAGTCGAACATGGTAGAAACCACTTGATTACCAGTCAATGATGTGAATTGTTAACAAGTGTGAGAGAAACCACCAGTAATTTCAATGGCTCTCAAAGTACTCAGTACAATCCATGAAATGTGAATAAATGAGTTGATGTCGAACATGTCATAGAATCCTTTGATCGAAGGTCAATGAGGCAACCTATCATCGAAGGTGAGAAACCTGCCATTGAGGCATGCAGATTCTAAGGTACTGACGATTTCTAGATCATCTTTCTAGATAATGAGCTGAAGTCGATAGAAAGCGATCTGTCGTAGGAAAGCCCACAACACGAAATCATAGATCAAGGTTGAAGAAATATATTTGGTAAGGACTAACTTAGGGATGGTCAAGATGGATGGCAGGTATTTTGCAGATGAATGGTTTATTTGAACTGACCTCTTGAACACATAATGACACTGCAGATGGTTTGGTGACAATTGACCCAAATCTAATACCCAAAAACCAGCTGAAGACTTTCAATATGGTTTGATTAACTATTAGGCAAATGATTTCCCAACCCAGGTGAACAAAAAGTGTCATGTTCAAGAGTGGTTAAATGCTTTTCTAAAACACAAAGTATAACATACAGGTTCATTTTTCTCTCTTTTCCCCCACCATTTCTGGCAAGTACCTCTTTATTTTTGAATAACATTTTCTTGGTTATAATCTCATCCTTCGGATGAGTCCAACTTAGTTTAAAATCCGAACCCTAAGAAGGAGTGGTTCGTTCCTATTTTAAAATTGAATAGTTCTTTTACTGTTAAATTTTAACGAGTACAGTATAGGAGAAACTCGGCGTTTTTCAATTTTAGGGAGTCAAAAGAAAAACTTAAGAAAACTCCATGGTTGTCCTTTTTGGTAAATTTGTGTCTCCCAAGCCCGAAAAAGTATAAAATAATACTTGAGAGAACCGCTTGACCATTATGATCAAGGAGTAGTTTTCATAATTAGTGTCTCTGATCCGAAAAAGTAAAAAAGCGATCAATGACACGTCGTTTTATAACCAATATCGAACTTGAAATGACAAAAACCCATCAATGTTTTCATGTTTATACAGTCGGCAAAGAGCTGTAAGTGGACCGTCCTTTTAATTCCGTTTTAACGTGCTTAAAAAGAAAAACTCGACAATATTTTCATATTTTACAAGTTAGAGAAGAGCTTAAAGAGGACTCCAATGTTTTTTGTTGAAAATGATCAATTTTCCTTGAAAAATCCAATATTCTGCACAAAAACTCAAACATTACTCATACCTGTTTAAAATAAATAAAAATGCATCAAAAAGTTACCTTTTTAAAGTGAAAAATTAACAAATTAAAAATTCATTTATTCAAAAAAGCTTATAAAAATGGATTTTGTAAATTCATTTTTATTGTTTGACTTCAGAGTGAGAAAAGAGAGCTTTTGGGTAAGAAACTTCCTGTGAAGATTGCGGAAAATCCGTCCTTTGGAAATGAAAACCGTCAGCTCCAGGTAATCCACATCACCTTTATCTTGCATTTCAATCATTTGCATTTTGTTTTTATGCTTCCATTTTGATTTTTTAGGGAAAAATTAGTTTAAAAAACCGCTCGCGGGGGTCCGCAGGCGCAACATGCGAAACCTGTGGACCCCGACTTTTTCCTACAAAGGAAAGAGCCAGGGGCCTGCACCTGTTGCTTGGGAAGAGTGCGGACCTACGCACTGTCGCTAACTAGTGGGTGCGGACCCTGTAAAATAGGTTTTAAAACTCCAATTTTTTCCATTTCCGCTCAAAAAAATTTTGAACTAAAATGTTCTAATCCACTGTTTTTGCAATGTAGGATATACAAAATGCTCATTTGGGAGGAATGGGAGCACGAAGATGTTGACCTTGCCACAATTAATCATCAACCCTCATTGGATGCATTGAGAGCATGCAGGCTATTTAAATTCTAGACCATACCTGGCATGAGGGCCCAAGTAGACTTTTTGCAATGGCTGGCAGACAGGTGGAATATAGAGAACCAATGTTTCATTATTGGTTGCCACTGGCTTGAAATCGAGGTAGAGGACATTTATTTCCTGACTTGTTTGCCCAAGAGAGGTGAACGATTATCTCTATTCGGGACTAGGCCAGGTGGCCAGTCTGTCGATAGTCTCCAACTAGAGTTTTGTAATGACCAAACTAAGGACAAAAGGATCGATATCAAAACTATATCCTGTCCTGAACTTAAAGTGATTGCATTTACTATCACCAGACTCCGCAGAAGTGCAGTACTGCATGTAGCTACCGGATCCCAAATGCGAATGGCAGTAGACTGTTATCGAGGCATCATCTTCAATTGGTGTGAAGCTGTGTTGGAAAATGTAAAAGGAAAACTAACTAAAGCAAAGAACGGACAACTAAAAAACTTTGGATATGGTTTCCTAGTTGCGAGCTTTAGTCTAGAGAGGGTCCCGATGTTGGTCCCACAGCATCTTTCCGTTGGAGTTGGACTTCCCCGAGGACCTAAGCTAATGCGTTTGGTTGCAGTTATGGCCCGTCATCCTGAGGAGGGTTCAGAGGTTGTTCGATTTTCGCCTAAGTATTTTCATTGGTTGGAGAACCAACTTTTCATGATTCAAGATTTTCCATATGCTGGGATGGATTATCGTGGTGACCCAGACATGACTCTTCCACTAGGAGAGCAGTGGGATGATTCAGGTAAAATCATTCTCAATATTTTCTAAGTTTTGACTAATTTTTTTAATTTTTTTCAATCGTCCAAAATTGATAACAAAAGTTTCAAATGTAAACGTGGGTCCACGGTGACCAGTCACTCTTCGGCCCTATGAGAGGAGACACCCAGCTACAGCAGTACCAGCCCCACGGGACGAATCTATAGAGACCCTGACCAAATTGGAAAATCATCTAGAGCGTTTGACAGCATATATTCCACAGACTAGCATAGATGATATTCTACTTAGGTTACAACGCTATGTGATTGGGGTCCCAGGACCTTTCAGGAGGTTCCTCTGTAGGGTGGCCCAAGCAGTGGTTTCTTATCGTGATCATCACCAGTGATAGGATGATCACCTTTGTAGACTCATACGACATTTTTTCTTTTTGTACTATCATTTTTGCTGATCATAAGGTGTTTTTAAACCTATGATCGAAGACGATGTATATTTGACACATTTCTATGCTATGCTATATCACTATTACTAGTTATATTGTATAACATGTTATGGAATGTTTTTAAATTTACTCTTTGATTATTGCAAATGTCTATTTAACATTCGAGAAGCAATTGCATTTGCTAATGTATTTAAATATCTTGGAATATGCTGATATTCAATATAGTCAAATTCACGTTTCAAGAGACGAACTCTCAAAAATAATCTTAATAACACTGGATTTCTAATGGCATAAACTCTATTAACCTGCAATACAACGAGTTCAGAATCTAACCTAACAATCAAACTTCAAATCCCAAATGAAATGGATTCAGATAATAACTCAATCACTGCACTATACTCTTTAATGTTGTTCATTGTTTGACTAAGGCTTACCCCATGCATAGATACCAACTCATGAGAGGGTGAATAGATAACCCAAGCTGCGGAAGAAATGTTCTGTGTATTACAACAAGCACCATCAGCGAAACCAATGTATGTTTGAAGAGACGTCGACATCTGCAATATCAAGAGTAAAATCAAGATAAGAAGGAATAATGAAAAAAACACTCTCTAAATTAAGCACACTTTTGTAATCTAAAACACACTAGCTAGAAAGAAACTAATCTAACTAAAATCTCCACACCTAGATTTAAGCATAATATCTCTTCAGATAAAGACCATTTCTGGGTTTACCCAAAGAGACACTGTCAAAATCTACCAATTCATAATCCCCTTTTGCTAGCTTTTAGTTAACAACATAAGGACCATGCCACATAGGTACAAATTTTCCAGCCCCTAGCTTATCATTTGCTTGATCATATAGTAGGAATAGGTCTCCTTCTGAAAAATTGCAAGGTGTAACATTTCGATCATACTGAGCTTTAATTCGTTTGGCATGAGTTTCAATTGCTAATGCAGCATCACGTCGATTCTCATCTAGCTGAGCTAAGTACAACAAACGCTTCTCCTCTTCGGAAGTGGCTGGGAGTAATTCTATGGCTATTTGTAATGACGAAATTTCGCATTCAATGGGTAACACAACTTCCAAATCGTAAACCAGTTGAAAAGGAGTGAAACCAGTTGCTGTTTTTACTGAGGTTTGATATGCCCAAAGCACTGAAAATAACATGTTATGCCAATTCAACCTATGAATACCAACAATTCGTCAGATCATAATGAGTAGAATTTTGTTGATAGCTTCAACCAGACCATTAGCTTGTGGATAATATGGAGTAGAACTATCGTGACACAGGCCAAATTGATCTGTTAGTTCAGTCATCATGATGTTTCGAAAATTACTCCCATGATCTGTAATAATCGCTTGAGGAACACCGAATCTAGTAATTATATGATTGAAAATGAAAATTGCAACAGTTTTTCCATCTGTCGAAAATAAAGGCATCGCCTCAGCCCACTTAGTAAAATAATCTACTGCAAGGATGATATACGCATGCCCCCTGGCCGAGTGAGGGCTACATGTAATAAAGTTGATACCCTACTTTGCAAAAGGACCGACGACAATTATAGGGTGGAGAGGAGCAGGTGGAGCACGCATCTTTCGATCAAAAATTTGACAATTGTGGCATTTTCGGACTGCATAGATACAATCTTTAAATAAAGACGGCCAAAAATAACCAGCGTGCAATATCTTTTGGGCTGTGGCATACCCAGACATATGACCGCCACATGCTCCAGAGTGACAGTCATTTAGAACCTTTTTAGCTTCTTCATGAGTTAAACAGCGTTGGAAAACAAAATCCGCCCCACGACGATAGAGTGTATCTCCAATGATTTTGTATTGTTGGGATTGGAAATGTATTTTCCGTCGCTGAGATCGTGAAATTTCATGCCGAAAAGATTGGGTTTGGAGATAAACAATGATATCTCCATACCATGGATCAAGAGTACTGATAAGAAACAAGGATTCGTTCGCAATGGGCTCTTCCGCCACAGTTTCAGTATCAGCACGTGGGAAATCACACATCAATTATGCAAATACCAAAGATTTCTTCGCCTTAGATTTTTCAAATTCCAAGTCAAATTCCTGCAGGATAACTATCCATTTGGAATACTTGCCCCCTAGGAATTGTTTGGTCAAAATATAGAGCATAGGGTTACAGTTAGAAATTATGGTAGTTTTGAGTAATAAGATGTAATGATGAAATCTTTGGATAGCTTGAACAGTTGCCAAGGCTAATTTCTCCACATGCGAATATTTAAGCTCAGTCAGATTCAAAGTTTGACTAAGATAGTAAATCACATGTTCATTGTTGAATTCATCTTCCTGAACTAAAACCATCCCAATGGTGGAATGAGAAGCGACGAGGTACAAGAAGTAATCCTGGTTGTAGTTGGGAGGATGCAATAACGGTGCATGGGTCAATGCATGTTTAAGTGCATCAAAAGATTTGTCAGCTATCTCATCCCAAGAGAATGGAGTATTATGTTTCAACAACCTGGTAAAACCCTTTGTTATCTCAGCGTAGTTATGAATGAAACAACATAAAAAGTTTGCTTTCCCTTGCAAACTTTGGAGTTGGTGAAGAGTCGAAGGAGGAGGCAATTTGACAATAGCTTCAACCTTCGAGGGATCGACACGAATGCCGACTTTTGAAATAACAAATCCCAGTAAACGACCCGTTCCTATACAGAAAACACATCTGTGTGGAAGCCTAATTTGATAATGCTTACATCTCATAAAGATTGCTCGTAAATGAGTGAGATGATCGGCTCTACGTAATCATTGGGCAGCTAAATCATCGATATATGGTTGCATAATGTGCTTGATGTCATGAAACGCGTAAGACATAGCTCTTTGAAAAGTTGCTCCAGCGTTCTTCAACCCAAAAGGTAATTTGCAATAAGCAAATGTCCCCTATGGACAAATGAAAGCCGTTTTTGGTTGATCAGCAGGGAGTATGTTGATTTGATTGTAACTGAAAACCATCCATAAAGGAGAGAATTTCACTACCGGCACAATCATCAATGATTTGATCGATATAGGGGGTTGGATAATTGTCTTTAGGACAAGCTATATTAATATCCCTATAATCGATACATATTCTTATCGTTCCTTGCCTTTTTTTAATAGGAATAATATTCGATACCCAATCCATTAAGGGAATTGGATAAATGAAACTTGCTCGAAGTAATTTCTCAACTTCTGCTTTAATAGCGGCAACTTTTCGCAGATGTATCTGATGCAAACGTTGCCGGACAGGTTTAGCATCCGAGTAAGTTTTAATTTCATGAACAATAATTGATGGATTGATTCCTAGCATTTCTTCTTATGACCAGGCAAACACGTCATGGAATTCTTGAAATAGGGCTTTATAAGTTTGGAGTTCATTGTCCATACAGGAAGCACCTATATGAATGTTTTCAACAATTCCTAGTTTAACTAAAATGTCAATAGGAACCGTTCGAGAGATATTTCCCAAATTCAACTCAAAATCAGGATGCTGCAATGGATTCTGTGGTCCTTTGACGTAATCAGTAGTAAAAATAGATAAAAAATCATTTTCGAAATGATCAAGCTCAGGTAAAATGAAGATCGATGATGAAGATCTTCCCATGGTAAATCATCAAAAGACAAAAGTTCATGAAGCTGCTCATCAGTATGAACAAGATCAGAAAACGTTATTGAATCTGAGGTTGATATTGAAATTGATTCTCCATGGACTACATTCATTAGATCAATTTTAGTTGAAGAAGGGTTAGAAAACACCTGTACAACCCGATATGAAATTTCATAGGGACTCAAAGGCATCACATCACCAAATGAATCCACCTCAGACTCAGAAGGTACGATCCAAGGATCATAAAAAACAATAGTGTTTGATGAAATCATATGAATAGTTGCAGCAGAAGGTGATACGCTAGGAGGAGGAAAGGAAAAAGTTCCTAGTAAACTAGAATCTTTAACCAATCCTACCCCAACATCCTTGTAAGGGATAGTTGTTTTACCGACGTGTTGGATACTTTCAGAAGAGGCTGGGTCGGATGAAAAATAAGTCAGCTGGTCTATGGTTACGATATTTCCATTATGAGGAAACTTTATAAGCCGAAAGACCAATGAAACAACAGCAGTCATAGCGTAAGACCAGCTGCAACCCAAGAGAAGGTTGTAATCTAGAGGGGCATCAACCACTTCCACATCTAGATTAACAGTTTTGCCTTCAACCCCTATAGGTAAATCCTGTAGAATGCCAAAAGGATGGAACCCATGGCCATCAAAAGACTTTAGAATCGTTATGGATTCATTGAGTGTAGGAGAACCAAGCGATCTCCAACACTGGATCGACATAATGCATGTAGAAGCTCCCTCATCAATTACAGTCCTAAAGCAAGGCTTGTTTTTGACTAACACTGGAATTTGGAAAGCCATTTGATGAGGTAGGCGAGGTGTACTATTCTCTAAATCGAAGATTATAAGGTTTGAATCTTGAATATCAACAGTTCCTATAGCCGACAAAAGTAATTTACACTATGTTGGGCATGATTGCAGCACCTCCAAAGCCAACATTGATGAAGGGGAAATAGCTAAGTCTTCAACATTGTTATAATTCTGAGTAGCTCTCGCATGCAGATTGAAAGCTAACTTATGAAGTATACCTTTAGCAGGCGGTTTGATTACTAAGTCTGGGTTAGGTTTCTCGATCTGTAGTGGATCAGAACCGGAAGGAGTTGAAGTTGATGGGTTTGAATTAAAAGATTCTACTTCCTTACCACCAACAGGACTTTTAGTACCATAATCTTGCAATCGCGTCACAATCCTGACATGAGACATCATCATTATGGGTTCTTCCGAGGCATTTGAGGAAGAACCAATCATCTTACTATCTTGACTAGGAAAAGGATCCTTCAAGACAGCAGGCATTTGAGAACCTTTGACGATTTTTGCAACCTCAGCTCGATGTGGGCAATCTCTTGTAAAATGCTCCTCGTCAAAAATGAGACAAGGATAGCGATGTTTACATTTCTCGTTAGTAGATTCAGTCTTATCTGATTTCTCTTTTGAGTTTTGTTTATTTTTGTTCTTCCCTTTCTTTTTACCACCTGATTTTGATTTGGCCGTAGATGATTCTACGACATGGATATCGACAGGAATTTCAGCGGAAGAGTCTCCTGTCGGGGAATCTGGTAAAGTTATAATAGGAGAAGAATTCTTTGAAGATTTCTTCTTGCTTTTGGTGCTAACTGAACCAATCATACCATCAGTGGCATGAGACCCTGAAGGAGCTGTAGTTATTTGATTTTGTTTCGGAAGGTCAGGGATTTTTTCGTGTAAAGTACCTGACTGCGTATAAACGAGGTCAAGGTATTGAGCTTGAGCAATTACTTGCTCTTCAGTAAAAACTCCTACCTTAGCTACATCCTCAGTGATTTTAGGTAATAATGATTTAACAAACCATTCTACTAAAATTTGATCTGGAATAAAAACTTTCACTAAACGTCGTCGACGTCACCATTCATGAATATGATCTGAAATATATGTGGACGTTGACTATTTTAATGAAGTTAATAATTCTGTGCCATTGTCATATCTGACAGGAACTGAAAATGAGTTAATAATAAAGTGGCTAGCTGACTAAAATTATAAAAAGAAGCTCGTGGTAACTCAATGTACCACTTGGCCGCAAGACTAATCAGAGTGCGTTGAAAAAGACGTAAGTGAATTGAATCATCTATAATGGAATTAGATGCACACCAGAGGTGATAATTCATAACATGGTTTAACGGATCCTCTCCTGATTTACCTTCAAATTTTGGGATATCACTGGGCAACTTATTTGGAATTAGCGGCCAAAATGGAAGATAATTAATTGGATCGTTCGTAAGGCGCGACAAATCAGGCAAGTCCAAAGTTGCAATAAATGGTAACTGACGGTTAGGGTCGCGAAAACCCTGGGTCATAAGACCAGCCTTAGGAGGAGGATATCCAGGATAACTTGGAATTGGAATCGCATTTGGAATATTGTATCCTCCCGAAAAACTAGGATTAACCAGTCCAAATTGGGGTTGTTGAGGTTGCTGATAAGTATATCCAGGGTACGGTTGATACTAGTAAACTAGGCTTTGGACATCAGGACCAAATTGGTACTGTCCCTGGTACGGTTGATAAGTGAATTGCGGTTGACTTGTGACAACTATACTTGGACCAGGTTGTCCTACAGGCATGTGAACTGAAGTCTGAATTGTAGGTCCCGACTAAGGTAAAGATGCTAAAGGAGTTGATGCAGGAACAGTAGAAACTGGAGCTGTCGATACTCCAGAAGTAGGAGGGGTAGATTGAACAGAAGCTGTAGCAGTTACAGCAGTCATTTGAGGTGGAGTTCGAGCCGAACTAGGCCTAGACTGATGAGCTACACCAGGTGCAGAAGTTTGAATAGTAGGCTGGACAGGTTGTTGAGTTGAACTAGAAACCAAAGGTTGTCCAGATTGAGATGACAACTATACATTAGGTTGCAAAATCTGTTGAGGTTGGGATGGATCCCACACCATGTTCATTCCGGGGTATGGACCCATAGAAGGTTGAGCATATTGAGGACCGTAACCGAGTTGAGCATAGGGCTGATAATTCAAAGGTACATTTCCAACTCCTTGTACAAATGATTGACCAGAAGGTGGTTGGAAACCTTAGGTTGAGTACTGACCTTGAGGTTGATAACCTTGAGGCACATACTGAAACTAGGGTTGACCTTGAGGTATATATTGATACTGGGGTTGACCATGAGGTATGTACAGAGTCTGGGGTTGACCTTGAGGTATGTACTGTCCCGAAGGTATGTACTATCCTTGAGGTTGCCCCCCAGGCGGTAACTGACTACCTTGAGGTTGCCCCCCAGGCGGTAATTGACTACCTTGAGGTTGCAGATTTGGAATAGTACCAGACATCATAAGAATTTCTTCTATGCTCAACAGTTGAGTTCCGTTATTACCAGTTGATATCCCATGTTCAATGGGTTAAGGAGATGCTCCTAAAAAAGTACCAGTGAGTGACTGATACCCTAAAGGAATAGAAGGACCGCCCTATAAAAATGTTTCCGGTGATTGGGAAAACATGGATGACTGTCTCGACATATTCAAAGGAGGATAATAACCTTTAGGTGTTGGATGAAAAGGAATTCGAGGTGGTGAAAAACTAAGAACCAGATTTTCTAAAAAGTTGGTCAATGAGGCATACCAAGCATCCCTCCTAGGTGGACTGTAGAAAATTGATTCACGCTCCCTAAGTTCTAAAGTTGGTTGATTTTAAGGGAAAGTTATCTCTTCTTCCGGACTAACAAGTTCTTCAATAGAAATGAGTCCCGAAGGAAGATTTTGGGTAATGATCCTTCCTACCCTGGGTGAACCAGGACCACTAGAAGTTGGAGAAGCAAATCTTGAGGATGGAGTAGTAGCAGGTTCAGTTTCAAGCTTAGAAATTTTAGGTTCTTCAGCTAATTCACTAGTAGAAGAAATACTACCAGTAACTTCGGAAAATGAAATTGGTTCGGAAATATACTCTGTTGCTTGAACTTGATAATCAAGATGAAAAATTAAAGAAGATTCTCTATCTTCTGGTGACCCAACTCTACTATCACTAGGTGTTACAAGAGCTCATAGCCCTTCAATCGAGCTTGGTGTATACTCGGGAGGTTGCCGCTGAAGTGTACGGGATTCTCTCGGTAATTCAACCACGATTAAATATTTTAATTACTTCACACGCAAACAAAGAAAATCTCAATAAAACCACCTAAAGTCGCTAAAGAAAAAAACAATTGAATCACACGCCTAAAAAATCTAAGAGTTCAAACCACACACAAACAGTAACTTTCCGTACCAAAAACACTAGTTGGTGATGAAATCCAACGTCGTAGAATTCAATACAGAAAGGGCGGTTGGAACAGTTACCCCGACAACCTGCTTAATGAAAGAGACTGGCACAATTTTCTTCACAAAACCGTCTTGAGTGAAGAGAACCCCCCAGAGAGTCCAAGTGAGTCTAGTCGATGTCTGCTCCATGTACAGTGGGATCTTCCCTCCACCGTCACCTTAGGAAAGAATCCTATAGATTATGGCCATTAAGGCTACCAACAGAAACAAATATACCTGGGGAAACAGTCTACGATCCGATACACACGCAAGGGGAGAGTAACAAAGCTCAATCCCCTTGAAGGCTCCTTGACATAATCCAAGGTTTACCAATAAGTTACCCCAGGCTCCTTGACAATGGTCAATCTGAGGTTTACTGGTTTTAATACATGTATATCTGCTATCGTTCCCAATGAGGAAGGATTGATTACCTCACTGGTTCAGATATGATCTTGTGCTTGACTCCTTTAAGAGGAGCTTCCTAGAGCATACATGCAACAATTGGATTTATTTCCTACCGCAAGATATAGCTACTTGTTTGTTTTAACTATCTTGGAGAGTTAATTACTCCCTACTCCAAGATACTAGCCTAAGCTATATTGGTGATAAGAGCCCTAGAAATAAAAAGATTGCTAGATCAATTTTAATTTAAGCGTTATTTTTATGGGTTGTTTCTTAAGTCAATAGGAATGGAGATGAAACTTTATGGTGTGAAGACTCGATTCCAAAACACTAAAATTGCACCTAAGATGATAAACAATTCTTTTTCTTCAATGAATTTCTAGCTAAAGAAAGAGTTGAGAATGCAATTCTTTGAAAAACAAATCTTTCCTTCAACATATAAATGAAAAGAAAATCTTTTTTGTCTTTTTCAATAAACTCAAAACGAGACTACTAATTATGCTCATGAAAAAATCCTTTTCTTTTTCAACACTCAAAAACTACAGAAAACAACTTCTTTCAAAAGAGATTCTACAATTTCTAGAAAACACTCAAAACTATAAAAAACTATGCTTGATATATAAAAATTTCTAAAAACCTAATTGAAGTAAAAGCTTAAATTTTTTATTTTTGAGGACGTTTTACTTAGTTATTCAATAAACTAAGGATTAATTCATTGAGAATAACAAATTAATCAAAAAACACCCATCTATGTTTTCTTTTATAAAAATGAAATTCAAAACTTTCAAACAAGTTCGTTCAAAGCTTTGCAAAGAGAAAACAAGAATTATTTCTCACCAAGGTAGATTTCACAAATCAGTCAGACTCATTAAGAAGACCAAAAAGACCAGGGTAATCTAAGGTTTATTAGGCTTCTAATCTCTGAGCCACTACAAAGACCAAGAGAAAATCAATCCAGGCATGCAAAACTTCTAGAAAATCACCTAAAACCAAAATGCCAATGGAACTCACTTACAAGAAATTTTTGATAGGACACATGCAGATCTGGGTAGAGACTAAAAAGTGTAAAGAAAAAACTAAACTTAACTAGACGAAAACAATTTAGGTTTTTCAAAAATTTTGACAGGGTCTGCAGGCTTCCAGTAGAACCAGATGCGGTACCGCTCTGTGCACTAAAGGAACAGTGCGGGGATGTCCGCACTGTCTTGTAAAATAAAGTGCGGTCCTCTTCAAAATTTCGGAGAAAACAAAATATACTCCAGATCCTAAAAACTACCCAATCCCACACACATCAAGCAAAAACCAGAAACAAGAAAAAGTTTCTCAAGTCAAAGGAAAAGGAAAAGAAAAACCCAAATTCCAGTCCCCAGTATGGTCGCCAATTTGTCGGCTAGATAAATCATTCTTGCAAACAAGACCGATCTCCCTAGTATCAACAGATATCTAGTGACAAGCAGGACAAGCAAATCTATCTTTCTCTAAATATATTGTGATTTATTAATAAAAACTAAGAGGTGTTTTAGACCCTACCTTAAGTCCAACGCTAGTTTGTGGTAGCCACGCTTCGACCGTCCGAAGAAGTTTCCTTTTTAGAACCTGTAAACACAAATAATCACACATCAAATAACACCTACATAGCTAATATAATAAATCATATTCACCATGGTGATCAAGGAATCCATGAAATAAACCATAAAACACAGCTTATTGAGAAAAATAAACTTGATTGTATTAACTTTGAAAATAGAAGAACTTTACAACCTTTGGTGCCTTGATGTTGTACAAGCTCCTCCCAGGGTCCAAGTAGGAATCTCTTCTACTTTGACAAGCCTCACACTCTTCCAAATGAGATCAAAAAGGTATGTAATCTGTCCTCTCAAGCTCAATTAGGAAGACTAAATTACAACAACATTTCACCTCAAAAATACTCAGCTTTCAACCTCCTCAGTAACCAGCCCAATGCCTCATTTTATAGTGCAGAGGAAGGAAGTTACAGGTCCACCTATGAAGGGATAGAGTCCTCCTTCAAAGGGATAAGCTCCTCACATCAAGGGGTTAGCTCCTTAAGGTATGGGATGCATGAAACTTAAAGGAGCAAACTTGCCACCTCAAGATTTCCTCTAGAAGCTTCCAGAAATGACTCAAAGTGAGTTTTTAAGAATGTACTTGCACCTTTTTGACTTTTACAGGGGTCCACATCCATTACACAGAGACAGAGCAGTCAGGTACACAAGGGACATGACCAGTCGGTGTGGGACCGCAGGTAATGCTAAGAGAAAGTGTGGAACCAGAGTTTTAGAGACTTTTAAAGGCTTTCTCTTATTTTTCAAGGCTTGACATGAAAAACTGAGGTGTAACACTTGCAAAGGAGGAAAGTATGAGTGGTGATAGACTCGCACCGATTGCAGATTTGTCATGGTGAAAATATTTTGATTTTCCACAAAGGTTGTCTATGTTATATGTGTTATATGTTCTAGATAGTCTATGTTGTATCACTAAGTGTTCAAGTGAATGATCATAGTCAAGTTCTATCACTATTCATTGATCTCACACTTATCCAAACTCTGAAGTTTCCCTAGCAACCTAGCCTCATACAGCTTTCCTGGACCATGCACTTCACATATGTAACCCTTAGCTTTTCCCTTGCCTATTGGAATTGCACAATGTGCAGAAATCCTAGCCTCCCTTAGCATTCAAAACTGTGCAGTGTTTTCCTCCAATGGCCTTCCCTCAGCCGGAACCCACTGTCTCTAGAAAATGCGGAGTGTTGTCCCTCAGGAATTTCAACTTCCCAATTCACCTTACTTCCTAAACCTATGCAGATGTGTCTTCTGAGGGCCCCATCCCGCAACAGTGCCTTGCATCCAAAAACTACGCATTTTTGTCCCTTAGTTGTCCAGTGTACCTTGCATCCTGAAACTGCGCAAATGTGTCCTCTTAGGGCGTCATCTTGCAGCAATGCCTTGCATCATAAAATTGCACATTTTTGTCCCTTAGCTGCACAGTCTACCTTGCATCCTGAAACTACACAGATGTGTCCTCCTAAGGCCTCATCCTGCAGCAATCATTTCTCACTAAAAGTGCACAATTATGTCTCTCAAGGCCCATGAAAAAGAATGAGATTTTATATGAATCCCAAGGAGCTAAGGATAAAGATAAGCAGACCAAGGAACCCAAGTTATCATTGAAGATCGGGACTGCATGAAGACTCCATTTGATGCATAACCCTTTGGAGGGTAGGTATGGAAAATAAAGCACATATTTTGAAAGAAACCTCTTAGTGTATCTTGAAGGACTTCTTATAATTTTCATATCATTCTATATTCAATTACATGCATGGTTGCAAGCACTGAAATTCATTCCATGTGTTTCCCCTACATGTCTTGCTCCCTTAAATCACTTGTTGCATCAATTGTCATATGTTGACATGTTTGGTTGTTATGTCATATTTGTGAACCATTCTAGTGACCTTGAAGGTTGGCCTTTGTGTATACAAGTTGTCCTAGCCATGGAAACATCTATCACACTCATACACAAAGTTGTAATCACTGTCACACAAGTGTCATCACCGTCGTCCAAAGGTTTATCCCAAGTGTTGCACCTACCACTTTTAACTCTTGATAGCCTCACAGAGGGAAATTATTTGTCTTGTTGTCCTGGTGGTCTATGTTTTCATGTTATCGAAGTATTCTAAGTGTGTGATCACAATGTCGACTCTTCACAAGTTCACTTGCCTCCCACACTTAGCCATTTTCCTGAAAATCCTTCCGACTGAACAACTCCACTTCACTAGATCTCGATTGAGTTGCATTACGCAGTATTAGCACTCAGTGATGTTGCTCTTCTTCCTAGAACTACACAATTCTTAAGGCTTCCCACTAGGACAGTTGCACTACACAATCCTAATAGTGAGCAGTCTGCCTTCCTTCCCAAAATTGCGTAGCAATGGCCTCAAAGCCTGACCTGAATTGCGCACTTCGTAATATTAGTCATAAATCATCCCCCTTGCCTGCTGGATCCCTGCAATGCACAAAAACCTGAACTTGCTTTTCCTCCCAGAACTACGCAGAGGTGTCCTCCCAGTGTCTTCCCTCGGTCGAGACTCACTGCTCCCAAAAACTATGCAGAACTATCCTCTTTGGTCCCTTTGTTGCCATGTCTTGTCTTCCCTCACAAAACTACACAGAGATGCCCCAGGGTCCCACCTTGTAGCTGCCACTGGTGACCTCGACTACGCAATCATGCCTCCCATTGGCCACTATGCAGTTTTCCCTGATAGTGAAGACTATACCCTGGAGTTCCTCAGTCAAGCCTGAGTTTCGCTTTGCGCAGTCTTAGTGGCCAATTTCCCTCACTGTCACCTAGAACTGCATAGTGCATAGTTACTGGGCCCTCTTCCCCAGCCTGTCATCTGTCCTAGTCCCAATCCATGGAAAAAAATGCATCATCTTAGAGTAGGAAGTTTTGGATTTGATGTTGTCCCATCATGAGTGAATTGTAGGAATGGGTACACTGATAGATCATGGCAAGATGACGAACGATATGGAGAAGGAGAAAACATGCTAGAAGACTTATTTGTTGCTGGATGGACGAAAGAAACTCATCAAAGAATAAATGAAGGGAACACATGCATGAAACCATCTTATAAGACCAAGAGCATTGAAGACCCCGCAACATAAAACTATGTGGAGGAGAAGAGAAAGTACATCCAAGAACACATCCATCACTGAGCAGCAACAACATCTTGGCATTTCCACCACATCCAGCCAGTCCATGTCAGCAGTGTCATGTTAAGTTGTGTCATGAGTTGTCATGGCCACATCACTACTATGGACCATATTTGTTGTAACTAAATGTAATGTAAAGTGAAAGTCCAACTGATACTCAATGAAGGTGAAGAGTCATGTCAGTTTAAAATTCATAGGAAGTTGAACAGTCATGAGGGTAGTCTAGGAGTCACAAGGGTCAAGCATCACCCTTGGCTATTGTAACATACCCAGGTAACCTCACATGAAAAATGCACAGAGTTAGAAAAATTTTCCACAAATTACGCACAGGTAATTATCCAAATCACTATTCCAAATTCCTCATTAATCATTAGATAGAATGTTCATTAGTACATAAAGTAACTTTAGTATAGGAATAGTAAGTTTCATAACCATTAACAATTACCACTCTTGTAGTATATTAAAATAAACTGTATGATGTAACTTTGCATCCATTTCATGATTCCTTTAACCACATTAATTAATCACATACTTGACATTATTAACATCACATTATGCAAGGAACCAACATCAAAGCAATCACATCAATGAACACTTATATACCCTTGAAACTTGGTAGGGTGAAAACTAGCAAACGTTTAATTTTATTATTAAATGCTCGTGAGGGTGTTTTCCCCTCACTCAACGGCTTACAAGGGAGTCCATCCCTTAACCATTGTCACAAAATATTACAATGAAATATCATTAAAATACAAATGCCTAGCTAAAAGCTATCACAATGATCATGAAACCATTTACCCTCAAATGACCACTCTCTACATCCTTGTGGCATGATTATTCCATGAACAGACCATCATGCAACTCGTACTCATCACCATGGACCACTAGTTCTTATCTACCATAATGTTAAACATAATTTTTCTTTTGCACAAATCACCATCCTTCCCTGTCATTCTTGTGTTCAACAATCTTTGGTAACATGATTAGATAAAGTATTAATCAATCAATAATCATTCTTTAAAAGTGATCTTTTAACATCTATTCATATGCATACATGAGATGTAAATATAATATCATAACATGCTTCTTCTAACAACATTGTTCATGTATAAACAAATAATTATCAAGCATGTCAAAATAATTGCCCCATTACTATGATCATACTCGCACCAGCACATGTTCATATCCAAAAGAAACCACTGTAACTATCCATTTCACTTAAAGGATACTAGAAAATTGTCTTTTTTTTCATACATGTAATTGGATAAAAACTTATTCAAAGAGAGCTAGCCCCTTAGCTTCTTCTTTGTGCATATAACTAAGTAATCTTTCCAATACAATAGATGTTCCCTTCTAAGGGGAAGCTAACATAATAGACATTAGTTTCATGAATGTAAATGTAAGTCCCTTTTCGAAAAACATATTTTCCAAGATAGAGCTAATTACAAAATCTATTCTATGCAAAAAAACATGCATTGTTATAAACTAGAACTAATGTGTTAGTCAATATTTCTTGCATGCAGATATATGTATTTTACAAAGGAAAGCTAATACGTTTATTCCAAGTAACTACTTGTTTTTCATGCGGATATATGTATTTTACAAAGAAAATCTAGTACATTTATTCCAAGTAACAACTTGTTTTACTTTCCATAATACTTACTCTTTTCTGCACATGAATTCATATTTCTCTTTAAAATATCTAACACAATAGTTCTACAAATCCGTGTTTCTCTTTAAAATATCTAACACAATAGTTATATCTTCATACATGTAATCAACTATTGTTTCTATGCTTCTGCATATGTGTTCTTTCCGCATAGTTATCTTCAAGAACCCAACATAGTTTCTCTATCATTTATGTACAAAGTTATTATGCATTTGTTTCCAAGAAAGTATCATAAAAAAGTTCTCATGCATTTGTTTTCAAGAAAGTATCATAATCAACCTTTCTTTTGGGCATAAGAACTAAGATAATAATAATGGTAACCTTTTATGCATTAAACCTTCCCCAGTTAAAAAAATATCCAATATGAAACACACAAATCATTTCCCTTTTTACTCACCAAAACATGTAACTTTTGCAAATCTTGCAAAGGAATTAACACCATTAACTTATCTTTCACGCACAAGAAAAACATATTCTTTCCAAAGAAGATTCCTATGACTTATATTATCTCTGTTCATTTCATCTATGCATAGGTTATTATATTTTCTCATAACTAAGTATTATTTTTCAAAAGAACTCTCTTACCCATGAGAATATTTCACAAATTACCCTCTTTAATCTATATTCACTTCCAGGAAAATGACTTGGATTTGTTATTATTTCATACACCGATACAAAATCCCTTTTTAAGGAAAGAGCATGCATCCTATCTTTTCTTACATAAAATACATATGCAATGTTATATAAAGACAAGAAAGGTTACTTATCTTTTAATGCTGCAAATATATATAATAACAATATTTATCTACATGTAGTAATATATTTTATCTACCAAGAAAAATATATAATAACAATCTTTATCTACATGCAGTGATATATTTACTTTTCCAAAAATAAACTAGCTTTCACACAAGAATCGTTGCAGTCTTTATCTACATGTAGTAATATATTTTCTCTACCAAGAAAAATATATAATAACCATCTTTATCTACATTTAGTAACATATTTTCTCTACCAAGCAAAATATATAATAACAATCTTTATCTACATACAGTAATATATTTTATTTTCCAAAAATAAACTATCTTTCACAAATGAATCCTTGTAGTCTTTTCAATACATTATACAAGGCTTCTTTATCCTCTTATGTGCAAGGTTCCTATATAATCTCATTTTTAGGAGATTTGGGTAAGTTGAAAAAGCTTCAATAACATTTATACTTATATGTATTAGATATTTTTAAGCAAAAAGATCTCATTCCATCTTTTCTTTTCAAAAAATAATGCATAATTAGCATAATGTTATACTTATCTCTCAAAAAGTAGACTCTTCATTCCCGACTTGAGCTTTTCTATTCGTAGAATGCAAATGCCGTGATACAAAGCTATTTGCAATTATCTTAGCTCAACCACCTTTTGCGTTGGGCTCGTATTTTCCTATAGTTTTCCACACATAACTCATTGGGAAAAACCTTGGAATCCTCTATGTATATTTCCACCCTTGCAATATCATGTTCTCTTTGTGTAATATATGGATATTATTCTATGAATGACCCGCAAGAATCAGAGATTGGAACTATACTTGTATGTTTTGTTCCCTCATATAAATAAAGAAATGGTGGTTATGAAGAACCAACCCTAACCGAATTCCGTTCCAACTATGATATGTATGTAGACATCATGAATACTATTTGCGTATTCCATCATCACTAGGTAATTTTTATTTTTTTCTTTCTACTCCTTATCATTACAGTGTGGCAATCTTTTTTTTTTTTTTTGATAACGAATTCTTGATTCGTGGTAGTTCCAAATTGTTTTCAAAACCGTAACAGGTTCTCTGCATGAACAAATTGGAAGTATTTTAATAATTTCATTTATGTTAGTTAGATATGTCACTTAGATGGGCTTGGTATATTACAGCTATATATACCCCTCCCATTATATGAGCAAGGAATTTTCACCATGGATCCTCCCACGAAGCATAGAGAGTTTTCAATCAGTTCTTTGAGGAGCAAGGAGTGGCTCCAATGTCCCACGACTAGGGCTAGTGATATATGATGTACATATGTGCCTTGGAACTTTTTCTTAACATAGAAGCCTATTTAGGCCAGTATGTTTTCATGCATGTTTTCTGGATGTTTGTAATACTATTCTTTTAGCATTTGTAATTCATGTTTGTTTCACATGTACTAAGAAAGTTGAACTATTTTGGTTGTTTTAATACTTACCTTGTTAGGAATGTATTGTATTGGTTATCACGGATGTCTCATCCTTGTCGACTACTGCCACAGGATACTAGACACACCTTCCTCACTTACTATTTATAACAATTGTCACATCCGTTGTGGACTACTCCGCAGGATGGTGGATGGGTCTTCCCTTGCACTTTGGTTTTAATGGCTTTCGCATCCGTTGTGGACTATTTTTCTAGATTTTGGATAGACCTTCCTAGTTCACGTGTGTCTCTTCTTGGGTGGACTATTACCTCTCACTTAGAGGCTCACTTTTCTCCCCCATTTTATAGTAAGATAACCTTGACACAGTTACATTACACACTCACTAGGAACACTTACTTTGTATTTTGAAGATACTCGTGTAACACTCTCATGTGTTGATAGCTAGATCCAAGGAAGATCTCTAAGTATATGGAAACTGGGCCTTTATACCGGATGGGACTCCTACACAAAACTGTGTGAGGTCTAATTCGGACTTCATATGAGAGAGATCCCCTTGGTTGATGGATTTCCAGCATCGTCAACACCCACCAAGCTCTACTCCTTCCTACCAGGAGAACAAATCATTAATTCTTTTTCAGTTTACACCTCTTTAACCGTTAGCAACATCCTGCTAAGTTCTTTGTTTAAGGATAGTCTCTCTCTCCCATTGTACCTTTCTTTTAATCTGACTACCTTTATCTCCTGTAGTCCTCTTTAGTTTAGTTCCACACATGACATTTTTCTCCAGTCATGTATTTTTCATGGTGGCATGCTCAGCTGATAGTTCAATTGTGGTAAAAATGGAGGATTTTTAATTTTTTTGTTCATGCCCCCTTCTTGGGCATAACTGAATCCAATTGTTTTCCTTACAATTAGGAATCTAATACCTCACATTATAATCTTCAATGTATTTTCAAGAATAATAGTACACAAACAATTTTTCTCCTTTTTTTTAATCAAAATAAATATTCACATTGTCACAATACATTACTTATACCACTTGAATTTCCAGTCACATGTGGAATATAAGTCATAAAGATAAATTTACCAAGGGTATCATAGTATATGCCAAAAATGTAAGGAATAAGGGATACCCTATCTTGACTCCATTATTGCATTTAATTTCTTTTGACCAATCCCTAATGGTCCTAATATTGGAGATAAAATTCTTGCACAACATTGTCATAACAACCCTCAACTCAAGAGGAACCATTATGTCTTCTAGCCTCTTCAATAGATTTGTTTTAGGAATGGTGTCAATGTTGAAATATTTTCTAATGTAAATAAAACTAAAACAAAGTGATTAGTTTTATTATTTTGGTATTCCAATACAATTATCCTCGGAGTAATAAGATGACTTATGGTTGAATGATATATCCTAAACCTAGCTTTGCATTTAACTTTTTTACCATGGACTTCAAGACAAAGGTTAATCCTCTTTTCCAAAATAAGCCCATACAACTTGACTAAAATGTGGCTAATAATAATGGTTGTATACTTAAAGTGAATAATTGTATCTTGATATATAAACTACAATGGATATTCCACTAGATAGTTTATCACAACATATCTACTTAAATATATTAGAAAATATGAAATCTACACTATGAGGATTTATTTCTCTTTAGATTTCAATATATGTTAATCATTTTTTGTTGTGTATGCATGCATTTTAAAATTATGTAGAAAATAGAGAATATAAAAATAAACTCACTAACCACAAAACGACACAAGTGATAACCTAGGAAACCTTCTCGGAGAAAACCTAGCTACAAAGTGAGGCCTCTCTACTTTCTTTCTCTAAATGGAAAATGGATGCAAGTACAAAGAAGTGAAGCCTTTGACCAATGGGCTGCAACAATATACAAATCCTTTATTTATTTTTTTATCTTCCTTTCTACTCTCAACTAATTTGCTTATCTATGGAATAAATGCACTCAAATAGAATGAAACCCATTTTCCTCCTAGTGGCCTAGTTATAACACAACCTAATAGTCTAGTTAAGTTTAAATCCTTCAACTCTTAACTATAGATGAAATGTTAGATCTTCCATCATATTTTTCATTAAGATCACATGGTTAGTCTATTTTCCATTATTAATGGGGGCTAACATGGCATCCTCTTGAATCATGATGGTCAAAACAAGAAGGTCAACTTCCAAGTGACATAAATTTAGTGTATAAACTCAAAATGAGGTGAATCTTGCATTATTGGAAATTTATGAATGTTTATAATAGGATAAGAATATGTGCCATTAATTAGCAATTTTTTACCTTAAAAAATGCCATTTGATGCCTCAAATTACTCGTGGAAGTTTTAAAGCCCCATTTCTCCAGACGGTCCCGTCAATAAAAATAGTCTTGTGAGTTAATTCGTTTCCACTATAAAAACTTCAAGATAGACGAAAAATAATATGATAGATCATATCCTCACTCTTAAATATAGGTACAATAAGGTTGTATATACAAGGCTTACCAAATCCTTGTTTTACTATCAAATAAGTTAATTTTTTAATTACTTTCACAACTTTATTTTTAATTTGGATTATTAAAAAAAATATAAATAATTAATATTTTGTATTTATATGTATTTTAGTAATATTAAAAAACATCTTATTTTTTTTGGACAAGAGGAATTGGAAACTAATGTCTCTTACTCTTGTCCAACCACTATAACCTCTACTTGGAGGTCAAGTGGGTGGGACAAGGTTTTGAACCATTATACAAGGAGTTAATGAGTGCCTTAATGGTGCACTCATTCACAAATAGTTATACACATCATGGAAATTTTTATATTTTTATCATAAAATATAATATTTTTAGTTTTTTAACCTTCTTTTTTAATTAATTTAAATTTACAAAAATTATTATTATTATTATTATTATTATTATTTATAAAATAATTAATATACAAGTTAAACATGTATACATTTAAAAAATAACATGTAATCAAATTTTTAATCATTAATATTCAACCTCACTTTACCACATCTCCAAATAAGCTTTGTTACAATACCATATTTTCTATTTATTTATTTTAAATTAAAAAAATATAAAGAAAATAGACTGAAACTTTTATTTTTATTTTTAAATCAAATTACACATATTTCTCTTTAATTAAATTTTTTAATTTAATTGATATGCTTATAAATTATTAACAATTGTGAAAATTAAATATATATTAAAGTTCAATATTGGTAAGGATACATCATAACCATGTTCAAGAGTAACACTCTACCATAAATTAAACCAGTAACTTGACGTCTAGGAATTTACACCAATCACAATAAAAAATTATAAATTTAAATTAATTAATTATTTAATTTATAATTGTGATTAAAAGTTTCTAGTTATCAAAATAGTAAATTGTAACAAGTTTTTATGATGTTTTTTATATGGTAAATTTTTTAAAGATTTTTGAAAATAAAAGTTTTCATTTTAAAATATTTGATTTTCCTTATGATATAATAAATTCAAGATTGTATCATAAGTAAAAAAAATTTTAATCATAAAATATTATAGATTCACTTTACTTGAAATAAACAAAATAAGACAAAACAAAATTCTCAATTTCTTTTATTTAAAGCCCATTAAAAAAATATTATTATTATTATTATAAATGTTATTAGTTAATATTATATAAGATTAATATTAAGAAAATTTTCACAATTCATTTTTAATGATAAAATTTAAACATTCAATTATTTATATATAATTGAGAAATGAAATAAAATAATTGATTTAATTATTAATATATATTATGTATTTTATTATTATTATTATTTTATAAACCTCAAATAATTATATTTTATTGAAAAATAAAATATTTTATTTATTGTCCATATTGGAAAAAAACACAAAAAAAGAACATAGGGAAGAAATAATATTCTGAACTATGAGAGAAAACAGCTGCCAGAGATTAAGTATTAATATGGTATAATCTAAATGAACCAAAAAAAAAGATTGAGCATCTATTTGATACTATTAATAATGAAAAAAATAAATTTTCATATCTACAAATTATTTTTTAGCAAATCTAATGGAGTTTTTTTATGGATGGGGAGGAATTGTTTGGATGGTCAAAAGCAGTTGGAATCTGGGTAAAAAAATTTCAAAACATAAAAGTTTCAAAAAATCTTAAGTGGTCGGAATCTGGGTAAAAAAATTTCAAAAAATCTTGTATAAGCAGTGTTTGAATCATGTTTTTGATAGTAAAAATAGATTCAATACCATTAAAAACTTCTAACAATTTTTACTTAAATTTACAAAATTCCTACTACTTGAATTTCTTAACTTTCAAGAAAAAAAAAAAATTAATCGTATAGTTCATAAGATTAAGTATTAATATGGCATAATCTAAATGAACCAAAAAAAAAGATTGAGCATGTATTTTGACACTATTAATAATGAAAAAAATAAATTTCCATATCTACAAATTATTTTTTAGCAAATTTAATGGAGTTTTTTTTATGGATGGGGAGGAATTGTTTGGATGGTCAAAAGTGGTTGGAATTTGGGTAAAATAATTTCAAAAAATAAATGGTCGGAATCTGAGTAAAAAGACTTCAAAAAATTGTATAAACAGTGTTTGAATCAGTAAAAATAGATTCAATACCATTAAAAACTTCTAACAATTTTTACTTGAATTCAGTACCATTAAAAACTTCTAACAATTTTTACTTGAATTTACAAAATTCCTACTACTTGAATTTCTTAACTTTCAAGAAAAAAAACATAATCGTATAGTTCCTGCAATTGTTACTTGAATTTACAAAATTCCTACTACTTGAATTTCTTAACTTTCAAGAAAAAAAACATAATCGTATAGTTCCTGCAAATTTTTTTTGAAAAGATCGAATATTCCTTACCGCTCCATTTAAAAATCATGTGATTGTGATTTGAATGTAACCGTCGCAGAACTCTTGATGCCAAACGTGTTATCGTCTGATCATGTATTTGGTGTGTGGGAGCATGTCATTTTCATGACAACCACAACACTAACCTTCTTGTTTCGCATGATTTTAGTGCAGCACGAAGCTCATGATTATTTTGCTGCTGAGCATACCTCTTTCATGAATATCATATAACTAACTGATAATCTGATTTATATAAAACTGTAAAATTTTTCCAAAGATCAAACCTCTCTGTGATGGACTTGTGCCACAATGAGTATGCGACTGTTCATTGTAACGTGGCGGGTGTGGTGTTCTGGTTGAGGTTGATTGAAATGGGTAGCATTGGAAAGAAATACAATTTAGTAAGCCTTATGTTACCTCTCTCTCATCGACCACGGTGCTCATCACTATAATCAGTAAGCCACCCATTACTCACGCTGTGAAATGGTTGTGATGGACTTACTGTGATTCTTTCCTCCTGCTCCTGTTTTGGGGTTTTTCCTGAGAGTCTTTGATTAAGAATTTGTTTCTCTTCAGTTTTCCTCTGTTATATGTATTTCCTCTCTCCCTGTGGAGGAGTTTCGATATTAGACATGTCACATACCCCGGTAACCTCGCAGGTAAAAGTAGGAAAATTAGAATTTTCATATAAATTACCCACTAGTAAATTATCAAATTCATAACTCCACAATCATCATTAACCATTAGACATTGAGTTCATTAATGCATCAAGTAAATTGCAAAAACAAACAGTAGGTTACATAACCATATTAATTAATCTCATGCTTGAACATTATAATCATGCCATCAAATAAAGAACCATCAACATCAAAGATTCAACATCATCCAACTAACACAAAAGGCAATCACATCAATCACACCATTGAACACGGATAACCCGTAGGGTGAAAACCAGCAAACGTTTAATCTTATTATTAAACGCTCGTGAGGGTTTTCACCCCTCACTCAATGGCTCATAAGGGATTCCATCCCTTAACCATTGTTATTAAAATCTTTACAATGAATTATCATTAAGCTGTCACATAACTAGCTAAAGACTAATACAATTTACATGTAATCTTTTATTTACATACCGCCACATGCAACATTCCTTGTGGCATAATTGTTCCAGCAATGGACAATACTGGAGCTTGACTTCATCTGCAAGGACGAATAATCCTTTTTACGTGCCGTAATGTTAAACTTCACTTTCCTTGGCACCATCTGCCATCGTTTCCTGTCAATGCAGTCATCAACAATCTTGGCAACAAGATTAGTTACAATATTATTCAACAATATTCAACATCTACTCATATGCATGAGCACGCACACCATACTAGCTAACTATCATATATATACCCAAATAATACTGTTTGACCTCCACAATGTTTACTAATGCATAATTCTCTTTAAGAATTCTAACTCGTTAGCTTATGTAAAACCGAGGAAAGAACCAAAACAAGGTTCATATTTTCCAAGATAAATCTACGTAAATAACAGGCATAAAGATACTCTTTCACCGCATGCATTATCCTATGTTTTCTTCACCAAGAAAATACATCAAATAATCATTTCTGTCTGCATGCATTAACAAATTTTCTACTAAGAAAACATATAATTTAAACACTCTTTTACTGCACATAAGCAAAGAGTACTACATGAGATCAACTTATCTCTCTTTCCTTCGACATCTTCATTGCCATAACGCATGCAGAGGTCCTGCGAAGACCCATACTCAAGAATCTGATTAATAGAGGCACATTGCCCACCAACTACATGTTTAGCAATAAAATCTGTGCTTGTTAAAGATCCCAATTTGTTTGTGCAAGATTTGCACCGATCTGCCCAACTCCCATCAAGCTAACAGAGGTAGCAGAAGACGTCAATCCTCACTGTCAAGACACAGTCCGAGTGGTAATACTGCAGCTGCACCCATTCCGCTAGATCTAGCTGAGCCTGGTGTCCCCTGCCCTAGTGTGCCCGCTCGTGGCAAAGAACTTCCCCCAGGATCAGTTACAACTTTTCCTCTTACCGCAGGATCAGTTACAACTTTTCCTTTTACACGGGTGGACTTCCCAGAAGATGAGGAAACCTCTTTCTTTTCTTCTCCTCGGAGGCCATCCTTCTAATCACAAATGACACGAACGACTAGCGGATTTGCCTCCGCAGTTATGTTTTCCCGAAACTGTAAGCCTCCTCCAATACCGGCGCACAAAGATTGGGAATCCAAGTATCAATATTTAGTCGAGCCCAAAGATCAACCCTCGGACTGCTTCCAATGGTCGACAACACGTAAGCTATCGCCATTCTTTGCCGGTATTTTCCCGTCCACCCAAGACTTTCGTGGAACGCACAGCACACCCCCTCAATGAAGCGTTAAGGTCCCGACTTTAATGATAACCGCGTCGTTTTATTCGCGCCTACCAACCAACACAAGGCTTCCCATTCAATAATAATCCGCAGCATCCAACAGAACCAAGAATCAGTTTCCGAAACTTATTCATAACTGTTATTTTACGGGATGTTACAGGAATCCTAGACGGCTCCACATTCCAACGAGCACACAGTCTCAAACTTATTTGGCCCATGGAGGTTTAGGTACCGTCAAAAATCTATCAACTAATTCTTTCTCACATGTTATCTGGAGCCATTGGTTTATCGTAGAACTCAAATCCGCACACACCATTTTTGTCTAACTTTCCTATTAAAATGTGGTAACAAAAATTATAATCGGAAATATGCTTCCACCATAAGCAGACTGATATCCATTCAATAAAATTGTCTGTCGGAGTAGGTTTCTGACCGACCCCCATCTATGAACCAACTGTAGACAACACACTTTCCAAATGACATACCATCCGTATTAAATAAAAAAAATCCATGGAGGGTGGTTGACAATACGATTTATTTACTTATCTTCTTCATATGGTCATTGCCCAATGAAATTTCAATCATCGTTACATTTAACCTGTGCACAAACGAGCTGCCGTGTACAATGCCCATACACTTCGTATTCGGCGTACGAATTGGAAGAGTAACCATAGTATGGTCCCTCATTGTCATTGATTTGAAGAGATTTACAGTCAAAGCTTTGCCGAATTCCATTAACGTTGGGGAGACGAACGCTTCCACCACGGTGAATTAGATAGGTTTGTTTATTCCCCATTGGTGGCGATGTTACATACTCCCCCCCTTAACAGGAACACCGTCCTCGGTGTTCATCTTTCATTGAGAACTTGAGATTTTACTCATTGTATTATCATTTAAACCACACAAAATGTGATCCTTTCCTTTTAAAATCAACGATTTCATTCCAAGGAAGGACGACAAACAAAATAGTATTGATATGATCATAAAAAGAGATCATTAGTTATAAGCATCAATAGTCATAAGCGTTTGTAATTGCAAAAATATGCAACTTCTAATCGCCACCACTTGGCCCTTATTCATTCATAATAAACAACTCTCTGTGTCAACTTACCATTACTTACCATATATTTTTGAAAATCACGAATACTCTCATGTAAGCCTTTTAATAGTGGTTGGACAATTCTTCAATCCTCCACGGTAAGTAATTCCTGTAACATATGACTAACAAATTCAATCACATTAGCCACTATATTTTGAGTCAAATGAAATACGTTTGACTAGCAATCAATTGTTCAATGCTTAAATGATTTCTAAATCACAGTACTTTTACAAGTACTTAAAGAGCACTAACACTAATCAACCAATGATAAATCACTGCTCACGTGCACACTGCATGAATTTTCACTAAAGACATCCATAATGTACTTCTAGAAGTACCAAAAGAGCACCTAGCTCTCTAACCATCAAAACTGTCAATCACTGCATCAAGCAAAAACTGTCTTAGCTCCCACTAAGATGTTCATAAAATTAATAATACAATAAAGGAATTAAAATTTCCAATTACTCTTTATTGAACATTAAACTCATTTCCTGTTAAAAGTGCATAACACATTTCACACAACTATATATAGAATTTATTTTCAACATATCATATAGCTGATTCATTCATTTCTTTAGCTATGAGCATCATAATAGGCTAAATAATTCCCAACCCATGGGAACTGGTTTCCATAACGAAACCGAGTCATTTTCACATCTAGACAGTTTCTTTGATAGAGACCTTACCAGGTCTAACATAGAATTCCACTGGCCAACCAGCTCAAGAATTCTAGGGAGAAGAAATCTGGGCAGACAAGTACCATCAACCCCTCCGGGCAGGTAACTGTCACCAACCCAAGGCATTCCAGCCTTTCACAATCCGGGCAAACAAGTACCATCAACCCCTCCGAGCAGGTAACTGTCATCAACCCAAGGCATTCAAGCCTTTCACAATCCGGGCAGACAAGTACCATCAACCCCTCCGGGTAGGTAACTGTCATCAACCCAAGGCATTCAAGCCTTTCACAATCCGGGTAGACAAGTACCATCAACCCTTCCGGGCAGGTAACTGTCATCAACCCAAGCACTTGCAGGTCCTACTCGACCGCAATTACACTGGTCTCGCCAGTAAACGCTATTTGATCCTAACCAGACATAGCGTACACAGGAAAATTCTTTCCTCTTATGCCATCTGATCCTAACCAGACATAGCATGAATATTATCATTAGCACAACAAACATGCATGTATACCATGCATTTACACTTAACCCCCAACATGGGTCCACAACATCAAGATTGATGGAAACATATCTATCATACACGTTATATGCATGCAAATTTTCCAAATAACATAATTCATGCATATCATATAACATCATTCTTTCTCATTTATAATTGCATTTCACATTGCAGCAATTTATGTGATGAGTTTTCTTGTTGCCATTAAGCTACCACTACTTAATCCCATCAGCATCATAGTTATAAATATGCATCAGTTAACACGTATTCCATTTCCAAGAATGTTCATGCATACAATATTGTCATGTATAAAAGCATATGCAAATACTCATTAATGTATAAATGTCAACAACAGTTGAGTTAACAATCTAAGCATTTCCAATTTTGCCATAATCTGAGGTCCTAATTCAATTCGTCATTAATGGAGTATTATCTTACGTTTACTATGGCTAGCTTGGGTCATGCATTGGTAATGTAATTAAACATAATCTCTAACATACAAAGATCATAACTCTATGTCATAATGACTAATCTTTGTGCATACCATTGCTTATCATATAAGCCTTTCACTAGCATACTACCATCATCTCATACAACAAACTACATACCTCTTTCTTAAAGGAAGTCATTTTAACCTCATTTCTCTATCTTCCGATGTGAGGGTTTCTCAAGATTCCCTTTCAAGAAATTATTAAAGATATCTATCTTTAGGCATAAAAATCAAGATACAAAAACAAGGTTTACTTATCCTTTATGCATCAAAATCAAGTAATCGACACAGCTCATCCAACAAGACAATCTCTCCAAGAGATTATTATTTTCAAGGAAGCTAACATGACCACTTTTTCTAAGTACACACAGACTCATAATTCCAAAGTCACAATAGCTACCAATATGCATCATGTGTTCTCCTAACACAATTACTTTACTTCAATGCACATAGTTCTTTTCATGAAACAAGTAAGGATTTTGGTTCTTGTATGAACACTATTCTATTGTGTCTTTAAAGGAAAGAACCTCTATTTTTATTTTCAAGAAAAATTCTCATAAAATTCTTCATCTTCGTACATGAAGTATGCATACTCTTAGGAGGAGACTATATTTATGTATATATGTAATATACTCTTTCCTCAAGAAATTAGGGATGAATATCTATGTGCCTGGAGGCACATCCTTGGCTATCCTTTATCATGCATGTAATGCATAATCTTTTCACTAGAACTAACTAAAATCATAATGCAATTAGCATACATATATTTTCCAAGAACTTTATCAAATAAAAATACATATTTGAATTCAAGAAAACTTGACCACCTTCCATGCTATGTCCTTAGGACATTTATATGCCTCATCCTCTTTTCTCAAGAAGATACTCTGGCTATATTTAGCAAGGATTTTATAGACAAGAGACAAGCATTTCACACACAAGACTTCACGTGGAGTCTTTCTAATAGGAACTACCCATTTTCTTTACCAAGAAAACATACAAAATAATCAATCTTTAACTGCATGCCTTAACACATTTTCTTTACCAAGAAAATCTATAAAAGAACCATTCTTTTATTGCATGCATTCAAATACTTTCTCTACTAAGAAATCATATAAAACATTCATACGTGTTCTTCAAGAAAGTGAGCAAGATACTTATCTTATCCTTGGATCAACATGCATAACTAACAAATTGAACCACCCTTAACTCCACACTGGAATGCAACACGCATAAAAAATCCATCATTCCCATAGTAGAGATAAATTCAACCATCATTAAATCGAGGCTCCAATGGTTTTTATCTCCCAACAAGCAATGATTAACATAAGCACATACCATGCTAATGGATTCCAATTAATTAGAAGGTAATCATCATTAAAACTATTAGGACATAAGCATATACTGTTCATCCTGCATTCCCATGGTGAATAAAATTAAGAACTCTTCTCATAAACTACTGGAAATATAGCACAGAGAGAGTAAGAATCCTCATACACACATTCCATGCATGAGACATCAATCAACTTCACTTGTTTACGAATTGTAGCAATCTTAGTCCAATTCAATTAATGCATATAAGTTCTATGGGTTAGTCATACAACACTAACCAATCTAAACTACCAATCGTCTTCATGCATCCATGACATGACTGAATCAAAGTTAGTTATGACAAACAAATCTCGCTGCTTGACTCATTACATGTTTTTCAATATCTAAAGGGGTTCTTCTAATGTCCTTTTTAAAACAATTTTTTTTCATCCTATTCAAGGATGTTCCCCCTAATTTTATATTCATGCATTGGCTCATTAAGTTTTGTTCGTTGTAATTTCAATCTAGTTCAATATATGCATTGTTGTTATTGCCATATGTGCAAATCAAAAGTTGGTAGTTGATTGTCATTTCCTCAATGAGTGTTCAATATTGTTCTTAAGTGTAATGTGTGTTCAATTTTGTTTGTAAGTGCGACAAAAGTTTCATTGTATTTTATCCTCATCAGGAATCCAACGTTGTGAATGTAGTTATGCAACAACTTATTACTTACTTCTCAAAGAAGTTATAAACATGAATCACACCCATCATGCCAAAAGTAGTGTACGACACAAATGAATATGTGACTGATTAAAATCATACCTGAGTTAATGCCTACTGATGGCGTACCTCCATATCCTTTCCGCTTACCAATTCCCAAAGGTGCCAGTACTGCAACCTTCAGCTGTGATACCACTTGTCACATACCCCGGTAACCTCGCAGGTAAAAGTAGGAAAATTAGAATTTTCATATAAATTACCCACTAGTAAATTATCAAATTCATAACTCCACAATCATCATTAACCATTAGACATTGAGTTCATTAATGCATCAAGTAAATTGCAATAACAAACAGTAGGTTACATAACCATATTAATTAATCTCATGCTTGAACATTATAATCATGCCATCAAATAAAGAACCATCAACATCAAAGATTCAACATCATCCAACTAACACAAAAGGCAATCACATCAATCACACCATTGAACACGGATATACCCTGGAAACCCCGTAGGGTGAAAACCAGCAAACGTTTAATCTTATTATTAAACGCTCGTGAGGGTTTTCACCCCTCACTCAATGGCTCATAAGGGATTCCATCCCTTAACCATTGTTATTAAAATCTTTACAATGAATTATCATTAAGCTGTCACATAACTAGCTAAAGACTAATACAATTTACATGTAATCTTTTATTTACATACCGCCACATGCAACATTCCTTGTGGCATAATTGTTCCAGCAATAGACAATACTGCAGCTTGACTTCATCTGCAAGGACGAATAATCTTTTTACGTGCCGTAATGTTAAACTTCACTTTTCTTGGCACCATCTGCCATCGTTTCCTGTCAATGCAGTCATCAACAATCTTGGCAACAAGATTAGCTACAATATTATTCAACAATATTCAACATCTACTCATATGCATGAGCACGCACACCATACTAGCTAACTAGCATATATATACCCAAATAATACTGTTTGACCTCCACAATGTTTACTAATGCATAATTCTCTTTAAGAATTCTAACTCGTTAGCTTATGTAAAACCGAGGAAAGAACCAAAACCAGGTTCCTATTTTCCAAGATAAATCTACGTAAATAACAGGCATAATGATACTCTTTCACCGCATGCATTATCCTATGTTTTCTTCACCAAGAAAATACATCAAATAATCATTTCTGTCTGCATGCATTAACAAATTTTCTACTAAGAAAACATATAATTTAAACACTCTTTTACTGCACATAAACAAAGAGTATTACACGAGATCAACTTATCTCTCTTTCCTTCGACATCTTCGTTGCCATAACGCATGCTGAGGTCCTGCGAAGACCCATACTCAAGAATCTGATTAATAGAGGCACATTGCCCACCAACTACATGTTTAGCAATAAAATCTGTGCTTGTTAAAGATCCCAATTTGTTTGTGCAAGATTTGCACCGATCTGCCCAACTCCCATCAAGCTAACAGAGGTAGCAGAAGACGTCAATCCTCACTGTCAAGACACAGTCCAAGTGGTAATACTGCAGCTGCACCCATTCCGCTAGATCTAGCTGAGCCTGGTGTCCCCTGCCCTAGTGTGCCCGCTTGTGGCAAAGAACTTCCCCCAGGATCAGTTACAACTTTTCCTCTTACCGCAGGATCAGTTACAACTTTTCCTTTTACACGGGTGGACTTCCCAGAAGATGAGGAAACCTTTTTTCTTTTCTTCTCCTTGGAGGCCATCCTTCTAATCACAAATGACACCAACGTCTAGCGGATTTGCCTCCGTAGTTATGTTTTCCCGAAACTGTAAGCCTCCTCCAATACCGGCGCACAAAGATTGGGAATCCAAGTATCAATATTTAGTCGAGCCCAAAGATCAACCCTCGGACTGCTTCCAATGGTCGACAACACGTAAGCTATTGCCATTCTTTGCCGGTATTTTCCCGTCCACCCAAGACTTTCGTGGAACGCACAGCACACCCGCTCAATGAAGTGTTAAGGTCCCGACTTTAATGATAACCGCGTCGTTTTATTCGCGCCTACCAAACAACACAAGGCTTCCCATTCAATAATAATCCGCAACATCCAACAGAACCAAGAATCAGTTTCTGAAACTTATTCATAACTGTTATTTTACGGGATGTTACAGGAATCCTAGACAACTCCACATTCCAACGAGCACACAGTCTCAAACTTATTTGGCCCATGGAGGTTTAGGTACCGTCAAAAATCTATCAACTAATTCTTTCTCACATGTTATCTGGAGCCATTGGTTTATCGTAGAACTCAAATCCGCACACACCATTTTTGTCTAACTTTCCTATTAAAATGTGGTAACGAAAATTATAATCGGAAATATGCTTCCACCATAAGCAGACTGATATCCATCCAAGAAAATTGTCTGTCGGAGTAGGTTTCTGACCGACCCCCATCTACGAACCAACTGTAGACAACACACTTTCCAAATGACATACCATCCGTATTAAATAAAAAAAATCCATGGAGGGTGGTTGACAATACGATTTATTTACTTATCTTCTTCATATGGTCATTGCCTAATGAAATTTGAATCATCGTTACATTTAACCTGTGCACAAACGAGCTGCCGTGTACAATGCCCATATACTTCGTATTCGGCGTACGAATTGGAAGAGTAACCATAGTATGGTCCCTCATTGTCATTGATTTGAAGAGATTTACAGTCAAAGCTTTGCCGAATTCCATTAACGTTGGGGAGATGAACGCTTCCACCATGGTGAATTAGATAGGTTTGTTTATTCCCCATTGGTGGCGATGTTACAAGACATCTGTTTGTGTGCCTCAATAGTGATGATATTTGAATAGTTTCCAGCCAGCTATAAGGAATGCTACAGAAACAAGTCGTTGTAAAACTTTCACATGATTGAATGAAAGTTACAGTGGTTCTCATACAACAAAATGGAATGTTCTCTCCCAACGACTCCTACAGTCACTTTGAAAAAATTGCTATCAATTTGGATTTTGCATTGGAAATTTTTGCTATCAATTTGGATGTTGTATTGGAAATTTTTGCTATCAATTTGGATGTTGTATTGGAAATTTTTTAGTGATAGAGGACAAGTATTTGGAATATATATATATATATATATATATATATATATATATATCTATATATCTATATATATATATATATATATATATATATATATATATATATATATATATATATATATATATATATATATATAATTTTTGAAATTTGTTGTATATTTGTTAATATATAAAATATTAAAGACCCAGTTTAACTTATAGATTAGATAAAAAATTTCACTAGAAATTTGAAAAAAGAATGTTATTTTTTTGTTGTTTAAAATGCATTTTTGAGAAGATGTAGATGTGGCACAAGTCAACCAAAAAGATGTGGATGTAGAGTTCTCTGGGCAATACTACCATTCCTGGTGGAAGGGAGGTTAGGGACAAACAGTAGAACTGAGATCATTGCATTATCAGGTGTCCTCAACTATGCAAAATTGTAGAGAAACATCCTTGGACATGGAGATGCCAAGAGCATCATAGATTAGGTCAAATATTACATTCTCTTCAGTCCCCACATTCTATCCAACTCTATGAGCCACATCAGAATCATGACAAGCAATTTTCAAAGCATTACTTTCTCACACATATACAGAGAACAAACTCAGGTAGCTGATCCTTCAAAACATCATATCAACTCAAAGACCAGTAAGTATCATTTCGCCACACAAGAATTTTTCAAAGCATTACTTTCTCACACATATACAGAGAACAAACTCAGGGAGCTGATCTTTCAAAACACCATATCAAATCAAAGACCAGTAAGTATCATTTCACCACATATGTGCAGGACAGACTTATGAATGCTAGGAGTATCAACTCCATATAGGGAATTCATTCCCTAATTTTTTTTATGAGAAAATGTTGTTTTTCATATGTTGGTGACATCCTTTTTGTTGATAAACAAGAACTTGTAGACCTGAAGCTGATTTTTTTTTTGTAACTAAAAATGGGTAGAATACAGTAACAATCTTACAGATAAGATAAGGAAATACTATGGAATATGTATGGGAAATCTAATTGTCTATCTTTGTTACTGAAGTATGGTAGGAATACTTATTGTTACAAACAACAAAATCCAAGAAAAAATGTATGGAAATCTTAGCAAATGTATTTTCTTTTTATTAATGAAAAGACAACATTTTTTTTATTGAAAAAAATATATATAATTTTGAATGTATAAATGGATTTAGCACCTTAAAAATTATCTCATAACAGTCAAATTTTTTAGATTAAACAAATTAAACTCAAGTTTTTAAAAATCTCTACAAGATGAAATTTAAATTTAAATTTATAATAATAAAAATGTAATGCTTTAACATTAACCAATAATATTAAATTTACTATAACTAACTTTTAATATATACATATATGGTAGTTAGAGTGTAAACCAACATCTTCAGGATCAAGTACTCTTTGTTAATCCGAAGAAGGTGATGATGAAAAATTACAAGACTAGAGGGTTAATTAGGAATTGCAGTCAACTCGTGTGCAGACTCTAGAAATTTTTCACGGAACATTTTGGGCTAAAGTATTTGGTGAATGAGCTTTGTCGTAGAGAGGGGCTCTCGAGAATCCTTGCAAGCAGAAATTTAAGCTCGGTTGAATGCAAACATTTGATGTATAGCAATGTCCAAAATTGTTTTATGTATTTATTTTTTGAAATCTTTGTTTAGTCATAGAAAATACAATGCCAAAAGTGAATGTCATAGATGTTTCATTTTATATATTAATGCTGGAAACTACATTGTAAACTGTGAAGATTATAGATGTTTTATTTCTCAATTATTACTCTCAAATACAATGTAAATCCTAAATGTTTTTTCAATTAATGTAGACAGAGTGGTGATTCTGGTTGGATTCAAAATTGGAGGATGGTTTCTAAATTTGGTGCTCTCTCATGTCTCTAGGTTGGTTTAGAGTTCGAACATTATTTTCACACACTAGTAAAGAAAATCTGAAGTAAATTTATCTGACAATCAAATTTTGAGAAACTCAAACCATTAAATATTCCATGGCTTCCAGAATATCATTAAGTATTGTTCGAAAGGAACAGAGCACTTTGTCACAAAACACTAAACGCCACTTTGTAAATGTCCAACATTATATCACCTACTTGATATTTTTAAAGAAGCGTTCTTATGGTTTTTAATGAGTTAAAAAGTAGTAAAAATTAATAATAAATATTTTTAAACCGTGATTTAATGTAATTTAAGTTAAGTGTGAGTATTGTAAAAAATTGTGATTTGATGCGGGTATATCAAAAGCACTAAAATAAAATGTTTTTTATTTCTAACTCTTTAATGTTATAAAGATGACAAATTATTGGCCTTGATGGGTAGTGGAGTTAGTTGAAGCCCCCTCCTCAAGTCTCTCACCCTTTGTCATGCAAAGTGGGTTCAATTATTCTTGGGTCCATTAAGATTATGCTCATGGCACACTAGGTTAACCTTTTTGCATGTCTGGGCCAACTATAACTACGCTCAAGAAAAAAATGACAAATTCTTTCAACTCTTGATATTTTAGGAACCATCCAAAGTCATATTTCAATTTGGGCTTTACGAGAGCTTGTTCTTATTTTAAAAATGTTGGTTTTCTTCCTTAATCTAGTCATAACATATAAATATCTTTTATATTTATTTCCCAACATATAAAGTTATAGATTTAAAGCCTTGATATTTTAGGAACCATCAAAAGTCATATTTCAATGTGGCCTTTATGAGAGTTTGTTCTTATTTTAAAACTGTTGGTTTTCTTCCTTAATCTAGTCATAAAAAATAAATATCTTTTATATTTATTCCCCAACATATAAAGTTATAGAGTTACCTCTTCCTTTACTCCCCAATGCTTTAGTGAGGAAGTGACATTTTTATGTCAACCACCATAGAAGATTTTGGTTAGAGTTTGAAGCAATCTTAAGAAGTTTTATGTTATCCATTTTGTTTATTTTGTTCTTATATCTTATATATACCTTATACCATGTCATATTTGAGCTCTCAATGGAGGAGGACTCACTTCTATGAAAAATATAGTTTAGGGTGTACGACCTCTAATTTTGATATTATAAGTATAAAAACATTTTTAGATTTTCTCTATATTTCTACAAGATTCTCCATATATGTTACACCTCCAAACTTCACAATTATATAAGATGAAGGGAGTAATGACAGTCTAAAGATGAAGTAAGTTTCTTCTTATCTCATATCCAAATATCTATTGATTAAAAAATTCTTCAAGTTTATAATAAGCTTCCCACCTTCTATTTATTATTTTCTCAATGATATAGTTCCAATTAAGCTTGTGATAAAAATTGATTCCAAGATATTTGTATGAAGTCGATATTGCCAAGTCGTTGTTGTCATACAAGAAATTATTAGTGTAACTCATCTTCTTGGATTTCATTATCATAACATTTTTTCTATCAATGTTAACAAGCATATTCATATTAGAGAAAAAAAAAATCCTTGAGAATTTTTAGTCATTTGTCCACATCATAAGGACACATCACCATGAGAACAATATCATTAGTGTAAGGATAATGACTATATTGTATAGAATCAAGTTAAGAAACCTAAGACATTGATTTTATTATTGCAACTTACTCCTACAATGATCCTAGGCATAAAAATGTGGTCCATAAGTGAATGATAGATCTTGATCTAGCATAGACTTTAACACTTTTTTTGTGGCTTTCTAGTGATAAATTGATCGTCCTTTCCAAAATAATTCAATATAAGTTGTTTGAAATTGGGTTACTTATAATGGTACTATAATTTTAGGGATTGCTTTTATCTCATATTTTAAAAGTAGGTATACCTAGGATTTCATTATCGGGTTTAAGGAAGTCCTAATTGATTATTAATTTGAAAATCTTATGGATGTGAAGGGTGAGGATAAACAATTCAATTTTTAATATTTTTGCTTCATATCCTTTATATCCTTAACTTCCCCTCTTGTTGAGATGCTTAACCCCAAACTCCATGTCTTCTATAAAAGATTTATTTATATGTAACAAGGGTTTGAATTTTGTCCATGGCATCATGGAACTCATAAACATATTTAAGGTAGTAACTTTGATCCCGAAAGAGAATCATATTGGTTTTTTTTTTTTAATTTAGGATTCAAAGTTTGTCTGTAAATTTTCTTATGATCTAGCTTAGATAGGTGCAAAAGATTCTCTTTATTTCTATTTATGTAGCATTTTTTTTATTTTAATTAGGACTTTGTATCGATTTATGTTGTTAGATTTTAAGGACTAATTAGAATAATCACTAGTAATTTCTCTAGCACTCTTACACTCTTTATCATAGCAAGGGTTTATCATTCTATTTTCTTTTTTACTCAACACCTTGATCAATAACACGTTAATGGAAATAGAAAGGGTGGTTGTAAAATTATGATAAATGTCTTCAATATTTTCATTATTTAATATGAGATTTAATTTATTATCTAAATCCTTTGAAAAAATATATCATCTTGATTTTTTGTTAAAATTAAGTTTTTTTTATTATACTAATTATCTTCCATAGGTATTTTATGGATAACAAAGTTTAAAGTTAGGGTTAAATTTCAATTATCAAAATTGAGCTTATATTCATTTAAAACATTCAATTTACTATTTTATTATATACATAAATATCATATTAGATGTCACATAATCCAAAACACTATGACCAAGCCCATGAATACAAGTCATCTAGTTGGATTTTAGCCACTTCAAAATACCATTGCAAATAATTAGATCTTAAGAACTCCGTGCGTGCATGGAAGGCAGAAGTCGCTTTCACGGAAAAAAGGGAAAATAATGAACATTTTTGTTTTTATGCACAAAGTCAATGATTTTTGGCGGGTGAATGAAAATGACAGTTGGTGGCAACTGATTGATGGGACACTTTATCGTTTAGTGGTGGCGGTAAACGGGAGCGGTAATGGTTTTCGTCGCACTGCCTTTGGGAGGTTGGTAGTTTTGGCGGAGGGTCGCGCGATGCCATAGATCGAATGACACGCACCAGCAAAAAGTCAAAATGTCTATGTGATATGGGCGAGAGCCATTGGATGTGGGGAGATTGATCGGATGGTAGTCAACAGCGAGAAGTGGCGGGGAGTTAATGGAGGGTCCCGTTTATAATTAAAATGACTTTAATCACATCGAGGGTGATATGATTGGCGGAGAGGTTATTAATTAATCCAAGTGACTAATTAATCCATTTTTAATGCGTCAGGGGTCTGGCTCTTAATTAATCACGATTTGATTAATTAATCCAACTGAGTTAACGTTATTATGGTTTATTTTTCAAACCATTGGGAGGGAATATTTACTTATTTTGGGATTTTAATTAATTAATACACGAAAGGGTTATTGTTTTTGAGAGTTAAATAATAATAAAAATTAAAAATTAATATGAATATGGAAAGGAAAAAGCAATAAGTAAATGTTTCTGAAAATACATTCATCATCCAACATTATGACTTAGGCTAAAATGTGTTTGGTGGGTCTTATAAGGAACCTTTATTTTTCCTAAATAAAATAGTGATTTTACTTAGGAAAAGCATTTGAAGGAAATGAATGAATTATGAAGGGGTTTCAACACTTAGGCCTTACAAGTTATTGGGCCGAGGGTCCGGTCCCTCCAGAAGTCAAAGAAATGCTCTGAGCCCCTTTAACTTCCAAGTTGTTGGTGCTTTTAGTATTTATGGGAAATTAGTAAAATTTAAGGAAAAATGAGTGAGGAGGTTAATTAGTTTGACTTTTGTCTCTCATGTAAATGTCTTCATTGTCATCCATACTTTGTCAAAGTGATGAAAGCAAAAGATTTGATCTTGTAAATTAACCATTCATCATACATAATTTTGCAACCAATAATCTACTTACCCACCTACACATCCTACCATTTTTACTTCTTTTATTAGGGTGCGCCTAAACTGGCAAACCCTTCTCAAACTTTTCTTTTCTTTTACATTGGAAATCTATCTAAGTCTAACCTTATTACATCCAAGGGCCCAAATTAAACTTTTGAGCATCCTTTCATTCACTCTACCTATCTACTTATCTGCTAAGATTAAACAGTTTGGTCAGATTTTATTCTCTATATCTATAAACATGAAATTCAAAACATGGAATAACCAAGATTAAACTATTTGGCTACGATGGATTGTGGCACAAGTAACAAGCTGCACACAATCTTTATACAAAAAGTGAAATAGCAATGGCATTTGGACTTGCACACTTTCATGGTCTTTTTTCTTTTTCTTGGGGTTCATTTTATTTCATTTTTTGACATTTTCTTTGTTCTTTTTGCCCTTTGATTTTTCTTTTAGGGCATACCCTCTTTACATTTTTACATGTTCTTATTTTTTTACAAATATGGAAAACATTTGCAACAAGCAAAGGTATGTACATATTTCAGAGCTAAACCAAGTCAATCATGATATGTGACACCTATTGGTATAGGAACATAACAGTGGCTCCACTTGGGGATGGCTTTCCTTGGTGGAAAGTCAAGAATTGTAGATCAATGGCCTTCTAAAAGACTATGATTTTACTCTACAATTTCCTTTTCCTCGCTGCTTTATTGGTATGTATGACAGTAATATTTCTGAAGCTTAGGGCCTTCTCTTCGAGCTTCAACTTCAAAAATTTTACCATCCAATCAATACTAAACATTATGAAGGATATAGTATGTACAACTAAACTTGTAAAATTAGTAAATGGGGTCAATGTAGTGCTTTAACATTCGACCATTGACTGTTCCTCCTTCAATCTCTTCACCATTCAATTCTTTAAGGAAATATGAATTATTTCCTCTGAAGGCATATATAATGTATGGCCCTTTCCACAGGAAGTCAAACTTCCCATGTTTCCCTTTGTCCTCTCTTCTTGAATCCCACTTTAACACTTTGTCTCCCAGATAAAAGTCTTCTTCTTTGGCCCTTTTATCAAAGATTTTCTTAAGTTTTTCTTGCAGTACTTGGGCTCTGTTGTATACTTCCTCCCTGGTCTACTGTAAATGGATAGTCTGGTTAATTCTCCTCTGTATATCATTTGGTTCCACTTGGGCTTCTTGAAGTAACTTCATGACTAGAACTCCTAAAGATGAGGGGAAAACTGCCTCCATTCCATACACTAGCTCATAGGGAGTGGTTCCAATGGACTTCTTAGTAGTAAGCCTATCTTCCCACAAAGCATTGGTTAATTTCTTGTTCCAAGTTTACTTATTATCTTCCAATAGTTTTTTGATGATATTTATTAGGCTTGTATTGGAAGATTCTGCAAGTCCATTCCCTTGAGGATAGTAAGTTGTGGAATGACCAAGTGTTATATGATACTTGTGACAGAAATCAATCATTTTCTTTGACTTGAAGGCTGCAACATTATCTGTGATAATTTTGTCAGGGAAACCGAACCTAGACAGACTATTAGACTCTAGAAAACATATTATTACAGTATCAGTGGCCTGTCTAGAGGGAATAGCTTCTATCCATTTGGTGAAGTAATCAGTTGCAGTGAGGATCCATTTATGCTGAGAAGAAGAGGGTGGATGGATTTCTCCAATGATGTCAAGACCCCATTGTTGAAAAGGTTTTTAAGTGGATATAGGTTTCAAAGGCAAAGGCAAAAGTTTTCTTTTTCCTTCAAAGATCTGACACTTGTGGTAGGAAGTTACAAATTTTTTAACATCTGAAAACAAGGTTGACGAGTAAATCCAACTCTTAGAATTTCGTCAGCAGTTGACTTCCAGTAGAGATGCCCACCACAATCCCCTGCATGAAATTCTTGGAGTATTTTATCAGATTCTTCTTTCAATAAACAGTTTAACAAAATGACCATGATTTTTCCAAAATAAAGTATTCTCCATAATGCAAAATTTCGAAGATTTCATTTTCAAAAACCTACTCTTAGTTCTGGATAACCCTGGAGGATCCTGCAGGTTTTGTAGAACATATATAATATCAGCATACCAGAGGGGATCTAGAAAAGGCTGGCTAATCTGTGGAGTCACCATCTCCTGTTCGTTATCCAGTTTTGCAATCAGATTTATGTCTAGGGCTTGGCAATTGTTTCTACCATGAGGTTAGCCAACCCCCGACATTTAATTAACTTGGTAGGTTTTATCTCTATATCATATTATAAAATAGTAGCTATCCATTTTCCCCTCTTGCCATCAACTCCATCATGTGTCAGGATATCTTTTACTACAACATTTGGAACATAAGATACTACATGAGAATACAAAATATATACTTTGAAATCTTTAATAGCCTTTACCAAAGCAAAAGCTTGTTTCTCCATTATCTTATACTTTAATGAGACATCTCTAAGAGCTTTACTAGAAAAGGCTATTGGTTTTTCACATCCTTGATCATCCTTTTGTAGTAAAACTCCAGCTATGGTGTGTTCTGATGCAAAGGAAAAGATAATGAAGTATCTGTCAAATTTTGGGCTTATGAGGACTGGTGTTTGAGTTAAGGCTAATTTTATTTCTTCGATTGATTGTTTAGCCTCTATGGTCCACTTAATAGTCAAATATTTTTTCAACATGTTATTCAATAATCTAATTAGTTCAGCTAAGTTAGAGATGAACCTTCTTAAAAAATTTATTTTTCCTAAAAATGCCTGAAGTTCTTTAATGCTTCTTGGGTGAGGTATTTGCAAAATAGCTTCAATCCTAGTTGGGTCTGTCAGGCCAGGGTAACTCCACATTGAACAAGAGAGAAAATTGATTGATATTATTCATTAGGTAACTCATGTTTATATACAAAAATAAAAACGGATCAGTTCATCTTCTAGATGACTGTCCAGTTCACCCATCCGTTTCGGATTAGGTGTCAACATTCCCCCCCTTAATCTGAAGGGATGTTGGTGAGTCCAAGCATCGTTCTGAATCTTTCAAGCTTTTCTCTTCCAAGCGCTTTGGTGAAGATGTCTGCAATTTGCTCGTTTGTGGAACAATGACGGAGATGGATTGTTTTGGCCTCAACATGATGTCGGATCAGATGATATTTAGTATTGATGTGCTTAGTACGATCATGGAACTTTGGATTCTTGGCCAACTTTATTGCAGATGTGTTATCAATCATGAGTGGAGTTGATTGTATTTGTTTTACTTGCAAATCTTCAAGAATTTTCCTGAGCCACACAATTTCTTTCGTTGCTTCAGCTGCTGCCACGTATTCTGCTTCTGTTGTGGAATCTGTTGGTACTGATTGTTTGTGTGATCTCCAGGAGATAGCTCCTGATCCAAGACTCATAACATATTCTGAAGTAGATACCCCAGTTTCTTTGTCACCATCAAAGTCTGAATCAGGGTATCCAATCAAGTTGAAGTCGTCCACCTGTGTATACTTGGTTCCAAGGTCTTGAGTTCCCTTCAAGTACCTTAGAACTCTTTTTGCAGCAGACCAATGTCCCTCACAAGGCTTTTGCATAAACCTGGAGAGGATTCCAATAGAAAATGAAATGTCTGGTCTGGTAGTAGTGAGGTAGATGAGACTTCCTACAAGCTGTCTATACTTTGTTGCATCCTCAAACTCCTTTCCTTCAATAGATGTGAGCTTCAAGTTTTGTTCCATTGGAGTAGAAAGGGGATTGCACTCTGTCATGCCAAATCTGTTTAACAAATCTCCAATGTATTTCTTTTGAGAAAGAAATATGGACTTTGGATGTTGGGTTACTTCAATGCCAAGATAGTAATGAACATAGCCCAAATCAGTCATTTCAAAAAAAGTTCCTAATTCTTTCTTTATGGATGGAATATAGCTTTCATTGTTCCCTGTCATTAAAAGATCATCTACATATACCACAAGATATACAACTCTTTTGCCAACTTTCTTGACAAATAAAGTTGCATCATCAAGATCAAAATGTTTGAAGTTGAGTTTCAGAAGATGCTCAGTTAGTTTTTCATACCAGGCTCATGGTGCTTGTTTGAGGCCATACAAGGACTTCACAAGTTTGCATACTTTGTGTTCATGTCCTTTCACAGCAAATCCTTCAGGCTGGGACATAAAAACATTATGTTTTAGATCTCCATTCAAGAATGCAGTTTTTACATCCATTTGATGGACTTTCCAACCGTTCTGAGCAGCTAGTGCAAAGAGTGTCCGGATGGTGGCCCATTTTGCTGTGGGAGAAAAAGTTTCCTCATAATAGACCCCTTCCTTCTGTGCAAAACCTTTTGCCACAAGCCTAGCTTTGTGCTTGTCAAGTGAGCCATCAGCTTTGTACTTGTTCTTGTAGACGCACTTGCAGCCAATTGGTTTTGTTCCAAATGGAGGATCAACCAGCTTCCAAGTGCCATTCTTTATGAGGGCATCATACTACTTCTGCATCGCTTCTTGCCATTCATCATGAGAAGCAGCTTCTTTGAAGGAAGTTGGTTCAAAATCTGTAGACAAGTTCAATTCATAATCATAAGTAACATCCATATCAACAGGTGAATTAGAGTTATCTACAACACCTCCATCTTGTCGGTTTGTATTTCTGGTTCTTGTTTTTCCAATTTCATCAGGATGAACACTTTCAAGTGTCTTTGTCAGCCACTTTGGGGGACCTTTCTGAGATGGTCCAGGCTGTTCTGTTGATTGAGTTGGGACTGAATCAAGATTAAGTCTCCCAATTCTATCAATTACATCACTTAAAGCATCATCCGTTGTTGGAGTGTCATGCAGGGGAGATTATTCTTCAGAAGAAGATTCCACATGTTGATCTAGTAGAGGAATCCCCCCTTCAAGATGTGGAATCTGATTATCAAACTCTTGAAATGATTTCGGTTTTGTGAATCTATCAAAGCGATCAAGTTGCCGCTCAACAACACTGTCAGATTTGGATGATTCAAGAAAAATGACATCTCTAGATAAAACAAACTTTTTATTTATTTCATCATAGAGGCGGTATGCTTTAGATGTGTTTGAATACCCCAAGAAGATACACTTATGACTTCTAGCACCAAGTTTGTTTCTATGTACCTTTGGTATTAAAGCATAACAGGTGGAACCAAAAATCCTGAGATGTTTTACCGAAGGAACATGTCTATACCACAATTCATAAGGAGTCTTGTTTCTTATAGCACTAGATGGACATCTATTCTTTATATATGCAGCACATAGAATAGCATCAGCCCAAAACATTGTCTTTACATTTTTGAAGAAAAGCATGGATCGTACCATATTCAAAATTGTTCCGTTCATTCTTTCAACTACACCATTCTGTTGAGGATTATAAGGCACAGTTGTTTGATGTTTAATCCCATGTTGGCGAAGATAGTGTTCAAATTCATTTGATGTATATTCTTTTCCATTATCAGTGCGAATAGGCCCAATATGAGATTGTGCATCATTTTCAATCCATTTATGAAAATTCTTGAATGTTTGAAAAGCATCAGATTTGTTCTTCAATAAATAAACCCAACACATTCTGGTGTAATCATCAATAAATGTCATGATATATTTATTTCCATTTGCAAAAGAAACAGGCATTGGACCACATAAATCTGAATGAATGAGTTCAAGCTTCCTATGTGCTCTTGAATTTGAATCATGAAAAGACTGTTTGCTATGCTTTCCTAGAATGCAAGCATCACATTGCTTATGTTTTCTAGGAATTGTAGGCAAACCAGCAACACCATTTTTCTTCAACAAGCGGAGACTATCATAGTTTAAATGTCCAAATCTAGCATGCCATAATAAACTTGATGGAAGTGTACCTTCTTCATGATGAGAAATATATGAAAAATGTTGTGCATGAGCAGAGGTTCCTTGCAGTTTAAGAAGTCTTTCTTCTTCTATAACCCTCATGACAAGTGAATGGTCAGATGCCTTTCTTACCTCAAGCTTTCCATCAAACATATGAATGGAGTGACCTTGCTGACGGATGTGGACCAGGGATAGCAAGTTTCTCTTGAGTTGTGGGAGATATAGAACATGATCCAGAAGAAAATCTGGAAGACCAGGCAGTTTAAGCCTGATTGTGCCAAGCCCTGATGGCTTGATTTTTGACTGATCTGCAAAGTATACTGCTCCATCAACATTGTTAGTGAAATCTTCAAAAAATTCTTTCCTATGAGTCATATGACAGGTTGCTCCTGAATCAAGCAATCAGTCATTTTTCGAAGAAGCAAGTGAAGCATTAAACAAATCTTCATTTACTCCAATGTTACATTGTGCCTCAATATAGTGAGCGGATTCAGGTGCTTTACCTTTGTCTGTGTCATCAGTTTTACCTTTCTGCTAGTTTCTTCTCTGCTCAACCTTGTCCCATGGTAGCTTGCATGTAGAAGCATCATGTGATCCATTTCGTTTGCAGCGAATGCAATGCAGATCTGCCTTTTCTGCTTGAGAATGTCTGCCCCCCCTGCCTCTGAAGTATCTTCCTCTTCCTCTTTGTCCACCTCTTCCTCTTGTAGAATCTTGAGCAGGATGCTTTTCTTTATGAGCAAGGCAAACAGTTTCTTCAGAAGATTCAGGGACTGTTTTCTTTCCAAAGGCTTTCTCTCTTTCAGCAAACTTTTTCACAAGAGACTCAAAGGTTATGTCTTTAAGATTTCCATTTGCTTGTAAAGACTCAAGATAATTAGAGTAGGTAGGATAGAGTGATTTGAGAAAGGCAATAAGAGAGATATCCAGCTCAACCTTAGTGGATTTAATATCATGCATTATAGACTTTATTTCAGATGCAAGAGCAAGGGGGTCATTATTTTTCAGTTCAAGAGTGAAGAGTTTAATCATGAGCTGAACAACTTCAAGTGCAGAATGTGAATCATAGAGTTCTTTCAGCTTTTGTAAAGCTTCAAAGGCTGTGGAATAGGATGAAATATGACGACTTACTTCTTCATTTATAGATGCTGCGATCAATGCATAGGCTTTGTTGTTCTTGTTTTCCGAAATGACAAGTTCTTTATCTGATGTAGGCTGCATAGGGTCTTTGTCTTCTTCTCCGACACACACTCCTTTCCACAGCTCATTGTAAATGAGGGTGTGTTTTACCATCCGAGACCATTCAGAATAGTTCTCCTTGCCAGTGAGAACTATTCCGACCATAGAGATGATTGAATGCATTCTGTAAAAAAATATCTCTGCTGATAAAAAAACTGTGCAATATTACAACTGCTTTGAATGAACAAGACTGTGCATAGGCATTCAAATCAAAAGGCTGATGATTTTAAATCCTTTCATCAGCATCTCCAAGTCTTTAAAAACTATAATCCTGTGAAACAAATGATTTGTAGACAGGCTCAACCCCCTTTAACAATGTACATATATAAATGTTGTTCCAACGCTTACTGCAATGCATATGTTGTCATATACGACATATTTCAATGCAGGGTTCAAAGGTTTATCTGTCTAACACCACAACGACGCTAACTTTTGCAGCTTATCTAGTGCATTCTTCTCCACACAGAGAAAAGGTTTCTATTTTCCCCATTTCATGTGAACACAATAACATCATAGAAGGAGAGTCATTGGTTGCAGTGCAACTTGAAGGTTCTCATCCCACTGTCAATGGTTTGAAAAGATCTGACGAAAACTCTACAAATCTTCAAAAAAAGCCCAACGGGAAAAGCTGTAGGAATAATAATGAAAGTCTAGCAAAACCGAGTCTTTTATCGAGCTGTTTAACTGGGACAATCTGGAATTGCCACCCCGAGGATTGATAAATTGTTGAAACAGCTCAGGAAAGTGTCAGATAATTCACTTTACTCATGTCACTATGGAGTTAGACAAGTACATCTGCGTACGGGAAACTGCTCCTGCGAACAGTGTTGTGATCATTGATATGAATATGCCTATGCAGCCATTGAGAAGGCCTATCACGACAGATTCAGCTTTAATGAATCCTAACAGCAGAATTCTCGCTTTAAAAGCTCAAATACCTGGCAGTACTCAGGATCACTTGCAAATTTTTAACATTGAGATGAAGGCAAAGAGGAGCACGGTTCATCAGAAAAAACAACGCATCAAAATCACATTATCTTAGCAAAGAGGAGCACGTTTTAAACTTTCACTGTTTCAGCAAAAATTGTTGCGATTTTATTCTCAAAGATCTGAATATACAAGGGTTTCCCAATGTCTGTGCTGCGCACTTGTCTTCTTGCTCTACACCGTAAAACAACTACCGCCACGCAACATGGAACCTTCACATCATCATTTATGTAATAATGCCAGAGCAAAATCAAGGATTCAAACTTAGATGTTTTGATGCTCCCTTTAATCAGAAACGAAACCAATATTTTTGTAAAATACTTAAGCCAGAGAGCAGTCGAAACGGTTGCAGGGACAATGAATTGGAGATGAGATATCTAGATGAGATGATAATTGGTAAAGTGTTTCAATACCTCCTGCTGTGGCTTCCATAGCAGTCGAAGCTCAAAACGTACCCTTCTTGCGTTACATCGAAAAGCAGCTCGTAACGCTCCAGCATCTGCTCAGGATTTCCGTATTCAGTGCAATAGATGGGCTGACAAATAACGCAGGGGCAGTGCGCAGTCTCAGGCGTTCAGGTTAGTCAGAGAGCGCAGAGATATCTGTCAGAGGAATATCAGACAGAGGCAGAGCAGCGCAGGACAGAGGCATTATGGCAAACGCTCAGGCAGAGGCATTATGGCCAGAGGAGTTACAAGGGTTCTGGGACCTGTGCTCTGATACCATGTCAGGCCAGGGTAACTCCACATTGAACAAGAGAGAAAACTGATTGATATTATTCATTAGGTAACTCATGTTTATATACAAAAATAAAAACGGATCAGTTCATCTTCTAGATGACTGTCCAGTTCACCCATCCTTTTCGGATTAGGTGTCAACAGGGTCAATTCAGATTCCATCTTTGGAGATAATGTGGCCTAATAGTTTTCCTTATTCCAAACCAAATAAAAATTTCTTTGGGTTGAGAGAAATGCCAAATTTTCTGCAATTAAGAAAAACTTGCCTGAGATGATCCAGGTGTTGTTGATCTGACTTTGAAAAGATTGTTATATCATCAAGGTATATAACTAGGAAATCATGGATTTCCTTTGCAAAGGCAATATCCATTGCCCTTTGAAAGGTGGGCCCTGCATTTTTCAATCGAAAGGGCATTTTGACATACATGAAGGTGCCCCATGGTGTTGTGAATGCAGTTTCTTCATTATCATCAGGATGGACTAAAATTTGGTTGTAACCTAAGAATCCATCTAAAAGTGAAATCCTTATAGAACCTACTACCCTTTGCAGTATGTGATCCATTTTAGGTAAGGGATAGTTGTCTTTGAGCGAGACTTTGTTCAAATTTCGAAGGTCAACACACAGTCTGATTTCTCTTGTTTTCTTTCCTGTGGGGACAAGATTAGACACCTAATCTGAAAACCTAATGGGAGCAATGATTCCTGCTTCATACATTCGTTCGATCTCTTTTTCAATGGAAGGTAATAAATTAGGATTAATTCTTCTTAGCTTCTGCCTAAAAGGTTTCTGATCTTCTTTTAAAGGGATAGTGTGTTGAATAATGCTAGTATCATAGGATTTTAAGTCTTCATAACTCCAGGCAAAAACATCCTGGAATTCTTTCATCAGCTCAATAAATTTTAGTTTTTCATCAAGGGGTAATGATTTGGAAAATTTTATCAGTTTAGGATTCTCTTGAGTTCCTATGTTGCATTCTTCAATGTCTGCTTTCAAGGGCTCCATCTTAGGCTTTTTAGGAATATCGTTAGAGTCAAATAGGTCCTCCAAAGGAGTTAATCCCTTCGGTAATTGATTATCTTTGAGATTTATAACTTCAGTTTCATCATCAATTATTTCATCAATATCCATTTGCTTTAAACCCTGAATATCGGTTTTCATGAATTTAGTAGGGTGAAGCATTTTTATTGAGTTTTCTTCCAATTTGTTAATGTCTAACTCATTAGTGTGATCAAAATCTGAAACTAATTCTACATCTATGTTAATGCTAGAAAATTCTTCATCTAATGTTAGAAAATGATTAATCTACTTATCTTTTTCAAAAACTTGCCAGTTATTAAGATTATCTGGTATGGCTGGCCTATGCCTAATCTCAGCAGTATACTGGTGATTGTGCTGGAAAGGCAATTTGCAGGTGCTTGCAAACAGAGCCAGGCTATGAGCTTGCATGTTGTGTTTTCTACGAATAGTTGCAAGCTCGGTTTCTAAGAAAGTATTAAGGATTTCTATGATTGTACCTCTGTAATGTCCTAATCTAGGATCTATAGTTATGTAAACGCCTTTTATCTATTTAACTATCAATTCAGAATATCCCATGATTGATACCCTTATGGCTTCTAATCTTTTGACTAACTTGAGGCCTAGCAAGAGTGCTTCATATTCTGCCATATTGTTTGTACATTTAAAATTTCAACCTATAGGCATGTCCTTCCACATTATCATTCTCTAAGTTATAGACCCATACACCTGCCCCTACACTTAATTTGTTTATTGAACCTTCAAATTCTAAATGCCATAAAATTTCATGTTCATAATTTGTATCTGGGGTAGTGTAGTCTTTCTTAACTAGGGTACCTGGATTTTCGTTATCATTTGATATCTCTTGAATTTGAAGAATTGACCTCTCTTTTTCAATTTCTTTTGGTTTTGTTGCTATGTATTGAGATTCTTTAATTTCTTTTGGTTCTGTTGCTATACCATTTGGAATATCTTTTGGATCAGTTTCAACATTATAGAGAATAAAGGAATCCATATCATAATGTACTAAGTAAATGGGAAAGTTTTGAGGATTCTATTGACTACTCACTACATACTTCATTAAAGTTTCTCTATATAACTTCTTTGGTTGTCCAAAAGTAGATATGGTAGCATATGACATGTCTAATTGTAGAGACCCCTGAAGTTTGGCACCCCAAGATCTGGACAACAACATGCCATACTTGGGTGGAATGTCTACTACCACTATGTCCATAAGTATAGTTTTAGCAGGGTATTGAACCAATGAAACACATAAGTCCTTTATAAGACCTAAACACCTCACTTGACTGGAATCAAAGGAAATTAAATCCCTATAGGGCCTAGTGATGTCTAGGTTGAGTTTCTCCATAACAGACTTAGGCATGAGGTTGTGAGAAGCACCAGAGTCAAACATGGCATTATGCAAAATCTTATCATGGATATTGAGACTGACATAGAAAGGTGGTATCCCTCCTTCCAGTGGTTTCCCATTTACTTCAGGGCTAAAAATCAACTCGGGTTGGTCATCAAAGAGATTTATAGAATCTTCATTTTCAACGATATTTAACGATTTGCTTATTTGAGACATGTAAACATCATGTTTCACCAGTTCTATCAAAGGAACTGAAATTTTAAGCTTGGCTACCTCTGCTCCTAGATTAAAGGGCAGGGTTGTTTTGTCAGTTTGAACCTTTGGGTTTCTGTCAAAAATGTTTTCTACGTTTTCTTCTATTTCAGGATTTGGAACTGTTTAGTCAATTTAGTATTTCTAAATTGCTAGTATTAATTGTCAACCCGGGGCTCGTAAGCTGATGAAGTGAAGGTGTACTATATGTACTTAAGCAACCTCTTAGAGCTTTTTGTCGTTTGGGGGTGTTGTTTATGGTTAACTTATCTTCCTAAGATGGAGTGATGATTATAGACAGATGAGTGAAAGTGTGTGTAAAGTGAGTTCTAGGTGAGTGAAAGTGTGTGATTAGTGATTCCTAATTACTTGCTGAATTGTAAAGGAAAAGAACTTGAAAGAAATGAATAACTTGAAATGACTTGAAAGTAAATGACCACATTCTAATGGCATTAGTCTCTATTCATATTGCTGCAAATAAAAGAAATAAGAAAATCAATTCAAGGATTGATGATAATGGTTATCTCTTCCTAACTCCCTGCTTCTACCACATAGTACTGCGTAAAACACGATTAGGAAGTAGCTAAAGACAAATCCAAGAGTTGATAAAAACTCTAAGTGACAAATTATAACACTATTAAGCCTTTTCCATCATACTGCTTCCTACATATGTGATTATGTGTAACAAGAGGAAAAAGTATTAGTGCTACAAGCCAAAGCTACTTAAAAACAAGCTGCAATCAATTAGTGTTCTGTTCTCTGAAAGATAAATCATTCATGATAAAGAGAGCATAAATTTGTTAGCATCCAACTTGTAAAACTAAGCTAAAAACTAATCTAGAAAACAGAGTAAAAAGGGCAGCATTATAAATAAGACAACTGCAACTACCATCAGATATTAAAGCAAATACAAAACACTTAATCCCGGGTCAAAACCCGCAAAGAAACAAAGCTGATCAGTGAAAATAAAGGCTGCAGCAATGAAAAGAAAGTAAGCTGTACATAACTTCAAGAAAAGGAAATGTTGTAAGTAAAATAAAGAAATTGCAGAAGTATGAACATGAAATACTTATACACGGGCAGTCATGGACAGGGGCCCTCCATCCAAACAACCCACAGAAAACTCAGATGATTTGGAACTTCAAAACAGCACTGTTTCCATTACTTCATATGCAGAAATACATAATCAAAGGGCTGGAACAGCACTATAAAACAGAGTTTTAAAAGTGTGCTAAAATTCTCACAAAGTCATAAACTACAACAGCTAAAAAGTTAACATAAGCGTACGCAGACGCAAGTATATATAGGCATCTGCAAGATAGCCTAATACGTACAGCTAACAACAGAAAATTAACAGAATGTCATGCGTAATTAAAGTGCAGTCAACACGTCATATGGTTCATGGTCGAGCTGGAGGTCCTGGTCGTTATGGGCAATGAATCTAACATTGGATCATGTTCCCCACGGCTTGCAAAACACGGACAGGTCATCTTTTCCACCGACGTATCCTAACAGCTTACGCATCAGCGTTAAGCTGCCTTTATTTGACCGAAACTTGACCCCCTTTGACCGGAGGTACAGGTGACGTGGCTGGCTGAACTGATGGCACAGGAACCTCGAGCACATATATTCCAACATGCCCATGTGGCTCGTTCTGCAAAATGGCACGTGTAACCTTGAGATCAACAAAATGGCTGCGGGATCATCAGATGGCTGCGGAATCAGCAGATGGCTGCGGAATCAGCAGATGGCTGCGGAATTCCTGTAAGTATGTCAAAAACTAAACAAAACAGTCACCCATTAGCAAAGCTCACTTGATCATGTTTAATGACAACTAATGTAATGATCTGGGTGGAAAATGAGGCAAAAGAGGGAGAAAAGTGATGGAAAACAGTGGGTAATGATGGATGATAAGGTGTAAAGTAGAGGCTCTACAGGAACATTCTTTGCTGATTTTTCTGATGTGATCTTTTGAGGCTCTTCCACTGTTTCCTTGGAGGGAAGTGAAGTGGAAGGTTGTTCATTACTGGGCTAGTTATCAGACACATCTTCTATGGTGGGGCTAGAGGGATTTTGATTTGTTCTTGAATGGTTCTGAGGTGTTTTTGTTACTGGAACTATTTTAACCTTCTTAGGTTGATTAGGAGCTATTTTCTGGTTTGTTTCAGGGTTATTAGTACTTTTTCTACTTCTTAAATTATACTGCTTATGTACTTCAAAAATAGCAGAGTCATATCCCTGTCTGAAGTCAAATGACTCTCCTGTTTGGGTTTTAAATTGTTGCAGCACATGGAACTCTTGGTCATATTGAGTTAGGAATACATCTTCCTCACCATCTAGACCCATTAAATTTATCTGAGTGTCTTGCTCAAGGTCTTTTGATTGAGAGGCTTTGGCAAAATTCTCCTAGAAAGGTGGTCTGACATTCTGGTCAGGAATATTCTTACCAATTTTTTGATTATGATTTTTTCTAAAATTAGGATTTCTCCCTGAATTAGCCTGTTGGCCATCCCAAGGAGATTTCCTTTGAATTATGTCAACTCTGTCAAATAATTTGTCCATTCCTTTAACAATAGCATCAACCTTTTGTTCAAAGGGTGAACTTTTATCTTTTGTAGGTATTCTTCTCTCGTTTCTAGCTTTAGCTATTTTAGAAAGTAGGTTAGCCTCAACACTTACAACTACGCTTCGCATTTCTTCCAAAGAGGGAGGGTTCCTTTCTCTTAACTGAAAAGCCATATCTGAATCAAATCCATTAGGAAACTTGATCAGGGCTAAACCAGGTGGGGGCCTAAGGTCAACTGGAATGGCACTATAAACACTATTGAACCTAGTGCAATAGTCTTGAGCAGTTTCATGAGGCCCTCTTTTAAGGTTTTCATATTCAGATAAAATCTGAAGGGGGTCCTTCTTTTTCTCCCACCTATTCAGGAATTGTTGGTAAAGGATTCTTAAAATGTCTATTCTTTGGGGAGCTAAAGATCTAAACCAGGTTCTAACTTCTCCAGCTAGACTTTGAACGAAAATTCTCATTTGGACATCTGCTGTGTCAATCTCATGAAGTTCAAAGTAGTCTGTCATTTTCCTAGTATGCTGCTAGGTTGTGTAGGTCCTAGTGCCATCAAAAGTAGTAATTTTACTCTGATAATCCTGTGGCATAGCACCTGGGGCAGCAGGCAACGCAAGGGGAGCATATCTATTGGCCATGATTGTAGGTTGGGCTAGAGTTTGGGTAACCGGAGGTGTCTGGGTTGTGGAAGAAGAACTAGAAGTAGTGGTAGGATGTTGATTGATGATTGATTGAAGAGAGAGTGAAGGGAAGAAGGGAGGAGTGGAATGGATTTTAGATGAGTGAGGGAATACTGATGAACTAGCAGAAAGAGAAGTAGTCTCAGAAAGTTCAGGTGTTCTATCTGTGGTAAGAGATGACTAAGTGGAATTCTATAGATATCAATCAATTGACAAATTGGCTCATTGGGTTTCAAGTTCTCTGAGGAATTCTAGATCTTGGACTATGTCCAATAGTTCACTGTCAAATGTGGTTCTAAACAAAGAGAGTTCAAAGTGTTCGTCAAAAGGAAGATCTTCAAGGAAAAGCCACTCAACAAGACATGAATGTGATCTGAACAAAGGTCTAGGACTTAATGAAATTTCTTGCATTCTAATGATTCTTGGAACTAGGTATGGATTTTTCAAACACAAGGGGAGGATTTGGATCGGGGTTAGCCCTAGTGTAATGAGTTCTTCCTGAAGTAAAATTTCAAGCTTTTCAATGCTATTATTTTGTATATTTTCAAAATAAATTCAAAATATCTTCAAAATAATGCTTTGAGATTCTTTAAACGCAAACTTTATGTTTCTCAAAGGTTTATTTAACTGAGGATTTGGTCTCCCCAATATGGTCGCCACTATGTTATCACTCAGATTTTCCTCTAAAGTTATTTGAAGGAGGAAAGGATCTGAGTTAACCACAAACCAATCTTTTAAGTACAGAATCTAGCCAATCTGTACTTAGAGAGGGCTCTCTCTTTATGATTTAGCTTTGTTTGAAAAGATTTTAGGCTAGTTATAAATGTTCAAGGAGGTTGTTTTTTTTGGGAATGGTGGAGTTTTGAAACAAATGGGAAAACTAGGCTTTTAGGCCATTTGGCTTAAGTCAAATTGTTCAGGGAGGATTTCAACAGGCGAGATAACAGAGTAAAAACAAAATTTGGGGCTTGAATGGATGATTTTTCTGCTCGAAACAAGAGGGCAATAAAGAATCCTAAAGTTAGGATTAGAAAGAGTAAAGGAAGATAGGTCAACCAACATAAGCCAATTAAGAATCCCATACCAGGGACTTATTAGAAAAAACTACAGGGATAGATGAGGAATTAAGAATTCCTTTATAAAAATAGTTTAGAAGAAAACATGTAAATGGTAGACTGTTGATAGCAGAGAGCAATAAAGCTAATTCTAATATACTTTGACTATTTTACCATTTAGATTTCAGATGTATGAAACATTAAAACATACAAAAAAAACATAAAATCACAAGGATAGAATACTTATTTGCAATTAGATTGCACGAGAATCTAATGAAATGTCCTCAACATTCATTCCTTTTCCAGCAAAAATCTAGATTTGATTACAACAGCTTTCTTAACTTTACAGCATAGACTTACAGAGATGTTATAGAATCCACCATCAATACTTCGAATGGAGAAGTATTTATAAAAAAATTACATCAAAATATCTCATAAATACATGAGATTTATTCTAGGGAATACAAAATATCTTTTACAAAATTATAGAGACAGTTGTAAAATTGATTGTTGTTGTCACTTTATTCATGGAAGAGCTGGAGGTTGAAGCTCAAATTTGCCTCTCATTGCTTCTTTGGTAATTGTGTGCTAGATTCTTGTTTACTTTCCCTATTGATACTCTTTACCTGTTTACTAATACTCTTTACCTTTTCACCAGACTTTACCTCAGTGCATATTTTCTTTTACCTCAAAGTTACCACAGTAACTTACAAGATTACAAGCATATCAGCCCACTAGTCTTCATTAAGTATCTTCATCCTGATCACTTTTTTGTATATTTTATCAGCCTCAGTGTGCTTTGCAAAATTGGGTTGAGCTGTGAACAAGTGTTTCACTTCATGCTCAATATAGAAAAGGTTTTCTAAGCCATCATATAACACTTTTCCTGTGGGTAGTGCTTTTACTGTTGAAGAGTTGGCTTGATTTCTAGCTTGTTGGTGCAGTATGTCAATGTAGTCTTCATGTTTCATCAGCTTGTCGTTTATGACCAATAAATTTGGAAGTCCTTTCTCTCTCAAAATGTTATATTTTGTCATAAACTCATCAATGTCTTCTTGGATACTTTGACATCTTCTTTCTAGGTTAAGCATCAAGTTCTTTTTGGTCAGAACTCTCTTGATTTCAAGGATGGTACCAGTCCGGTCTTCTATATCCTTTTGTTCCAGTTCTTCCCTGCTCTGGCTATTTAAGAAATTGATTAATTGGATTGCCTCTTCAGGTTTCTCCCCCAATTCTTCTCTGGTCTTTTGTATAGCCTCTATAGCTAGCTTCATTAAATCAATTTGTTCAAAGATTATCTGAATAGAAGACCAAATATCATTAATGGAATCAATGATATTGGTACATAATATCTCTCTGATCTTTGTTAAGGGCTTTTCAAATTTTAATTCCTTCTCTAAATTTTTTATTCTATCGGTCATCCTTCTATTCTTTCTTCCTTCTTCAGTGTAGTCAATCTGTGATATCTCATAATTTTACTCCAAGCTAGTAAACTTTTCTTTTAATTTTTTTATCTCAGTTGCTTGGATTTTCATTTCTTCCATGGACTTGATTAAGTCCTCTGTTTTTTGTGTTGAAGTTGTTGTTGTTTCAGAAGTGCATGTTGTTGTTGTTACTGGAAGAGTTGTTGTTAGGGGAACGTTGGGTGCCAAAGCTACTGCAATAGTATATGGCACTACTGTAGAAACCATGGGTACTGCAGTCTGAGGCATGGTGGTCGACTCACCCTCTTTAGACTGCAAATCTTTTTCCAATTCTTGTTCTGTTTCTTTCAGCTGTTTGTTTAACTTAAGGACCAAGTCCACAAGTTCCTCCTCATTATGTTTCTCAATGACTTCTGTAGTTTGTGGATGCATGAGGGGATGGAAATTGAGTTGTTCTCTGAGTGCAGCAATATCTTCATTTTTCTTTTTTATCAAACTCTCAGCTGCCTTAACATCTTTGGGATTATGACCCAACTCAATCACTAGGTCTTCCAATGACTTTATTCTAGTGTCCTTAGCCTAATAAGAGGCTTGTTCTAGTTGTAATTGTGTTGTAGTATTGCTCAAAGAATTTTGCAATTGATGTGCAATGATGGATTTACTGGTTAAAGTGGAGTAGACCATCTCACCCGTATTCTTGTGGAGCTCAATTTGATCGATTGGGTGGATGTATTTAGCAAGAAATTCAAAATTAGTCTTCAAGTAATCAGCCGTGGACTATGGCTGTTGTACCGTTGGCTTCAAGAAGCGCACCTGCATTTTCCCTCTTTGATTTCAAAATCTAACATCAACCTTGTCTGATTTGTGGGAGCCATCTTCATGTATTTGGCATAGGTTTGAGCTTTGAGCTGCTCATTCCTAGTCTTGATTTCTTTGCATCTTTCCTTCAAATCCTGGCTTTGCTCTGACGCTACTCTGAATGATGACACTTCCACACTTGGTTGCCTGCTTAGTACCTAAGTTTGAGAAGCAGATGGTGTCTCTCCTGCTATTGTGGTCTATACTGTGTCACTTCTGGTTTCTTCATACTCCTGCTCAGATAGAGGATTCAATCTTTCCCTTTTGACATATACCTGGTCTAATGGCACTATTGAGGGACTAGCCTCACTCCTGCTTCTTTTTTGATTTCGTTCCTCATTAAAGGAGTCTGCAATAGTGGAGGATTGCCCATGTTTGTTTCAGTTTGGGTCAATTCCTCATAAATGCTCTGTGACCCTGAATCTTTCCTAATTTTTGAAATTTATGGTTGTCCTGATGACTGTGCACTTGGCTCATGTGTTGGTCTCTGTGAAGATTTTGCAGGCACCTGTCCAAAAGAATCCAGATCAAGTCTTTTTTCTAAATCTTTCATAACATTCTCTACTTCAACTTGTGTGATATCTGGTTCTATAAGTGTTCCCTCCACCCATTCATCTCGATTTTCATATTGTTCTATCTCTGGAATTCTATGATGAATGTAGGGGGACAACTTATGCTTCTGTCTTTTGTCACTGATGAAGCTGTTTGGATCATAAGGCCAGATGAAACTCTTTTCTAGTCTCATTCTTTCAAGGATTTCTTTTGTTGTTTTCCCTGCCTTTTTGTTGTTGCAAACAAAAGGTCCTAAGTGATCCTTTATCCTAAACTGCGCTTTCTTCTTAGCTTTCATAAAGTGGATTTCATCAGAGTTTATCATTTTCCTATAGTACTCCAAGGCAAATAATCTCATGGGGACATATGTGGGCAATTTGTAGGGAGGAAATTCACACCCGTAAACTCTGATCTCGGTATGGTTCTGGTATAAGTACCAGTCACCAACCCTGTATTGCTTGGACAATTGAAGGATTCTTTTGATATCATCACTGATTCTAGGAGGGGGAATTCCTATCAACATGCTACTTACAGGATGAACAAACTGATCAATAAAATATGTATAAGAATAAGGGGAAGAAGCTGAATAGTGGAAAATTGAAGTCCAGAAGACAATAGACCTGGGATTCCATTTGGTATCAAGTTTTTGGACAAAGAAAGGGAAGTTATCAAAATGGTATTAAAGAAAAATTTGATACAAGACTGTGGAATATTTAAAGACTCTCTCATTCTCTAATCTCATGAATTGGTCATGTATCTTGTCTGCAATGAATGTGGCATAGTCAAATTTAGTTGCAAGAGGTTGACCAGGGGTAAAAATAGTCATGAAGGCTAAGGTCAATTCATCTACATACTCACTGGTGGTGAAACCCATAATGCAGGCAATCATGGTAACAATATCTTTGCCCAAATCAGTGAAAAAACATGACATGTAGGGAGGGGGGTCTTTTGGCATGTGCTTCTTATCAATGAAAGTCTGACAAACTCTGCTAATTTCAGAACTAGACATCTTGGTAGATTTCTCAAGTAATTCTACAATGGAAAGGGGAGTGAGGTTTTGGTCAGGCTGTAATTGCAACATCTCATTAATAGATTCGGTTGTAATGGTGAAAAGGATTCTTTGGTCTAGGGACATGACAACTCTTAGATTGGGGTTGTAATTTGCATGGCATTGGTGGACAATATCTAGGAAAATGTGAACGGAAGGGAATTGGTACTTTGGTAGATTTGATTCCCAAAGACCTATGTTATCAGAGTGGTTCAGGTAATTGTCTCGGTACCTGCAGTAGAATTTCAAGGGGCTATCATCAAAAGTAAGGTCTTTGATTTGAAAATCTTTATCGGCCAAGGGGAGGTAGTCCAAATCCTTGTGGGGAGTGGTGATTGGAGCAATGTTTAGGGCAACAATAGCTTCCATCCTTGGTTCTTGTGTTTTCAAGGAAGAAAGTTTGGGGTTTTCAAGGAATTTCAGGAAAAACAGGTGCTTGGGGAAGCCGGGGACTAAGAAAATAGCTTAATTCTACTGAATAATTTGGGTTTAAATCAATTTAGAGGAAGTTCAATACAAAATACAGTTTCTGAGAGGGAACTGCAGTAAATACCTGTTTTTGGTCAACTTTCTAGACAAATGGTTACAGTGAAGGATTTTCAGGGTGTGCACAGTCGTCCGTAGTGGTCTGGAGTTTAGCAACTGATGGCGGTTGACGATTAGAAGTCAGTTGTTGGCCTGGACATACTCTGTGCATGCATGAAAGGTAGAAGTCTCTTTCTCAGAAAAAGGGAAAACAATGAACATTTTTGTTTTTATGCACAAACTCAATGATTTTTGGCGGGCGAATGAAAATGACAGCTGGCGACAACTGATTGATGGGACACTTTATTGTTTAGTGGAGGTGGTAAACGGGAGTGGTAATGGTTTTCGTCGCATTGCCTTTGTGAGGTTGGTGGTTTTGGCGGAGGGTCACGCGATGCCATAGATCGAGTGACATGTAGTACCAGCAAAAAGTCAAAACTACTCATATTGGGCGGTTAACGTTTGGCCCAAACGTCTATATGATATGGGTGAGAGCCGTTGGATGTGGGGAGGTTGATCGGATGGTATTCGACAGCGGGAAGTGGCGGGGAGTTAATGGAGGGGCCCATTTATAATTAAAATGACTTTAATTACATCGGGGTTGATATGATTAGCAGAGAGGTTATTAATTAATCTAAGTGATTAATTAATCCCTTTTTAATGCGTTGGGGGTCTGGATCTTAATTAATCATGATTTGATTAATTAATCCAACTGAGTTAACATTATTATGGTTTATTTTTCAAACCATCGGGAGGGGATATTTACTTATTTTAGGATTTTAATTAATTAATATGGGAAAGGGTTATTGTTTTTGGAAGTTAAATAATAATAAAAATAAAAAATTAATATGAATATGGAAAGGAAAAATTGCTAAGTAAATGTTTCCGAAAATACATTCATCATCCAACATTATGACTAGGCTAAAATGTGTTTGGGGGGTCTTATAAGGAACCTTTATTTTTCCTAAGTAAAATAGTGATTTTACTTAGGAAAATCATTTGAAGGAGATGAATGAATTATGAAGGGGTTTTAGCACTTATGCCTTACAAGTTATTGGGCCGAGGGTCCAGTCCCTCCAGAAGTCAGAGAAATGCTCTGAGCCCCTTTAACTTCCAGGTTGTTGGTGCTTTTAGTATTTATGCGAAATTAGTAAAATTTAGGGAAAAATGAGTGGGGAGGTTAATTAGTTTGACTTTTGTCTCTGATGTAAATGTCTTCATTGTCATCCATACTTTGTCAAAGTGATGAAATCAAAAGATTTGAGCTGTTAAGTTAACCATTCATCATACATAATTTTGCAACCAATCATCTACTTACCCACCTACACATCCTACAATTTTTACTTCTTTTATTAGGGTGCACTTAAACTAGCAAACCCTTATCAAACTTTTCTTTTCTTTTACAATGGAAATCTATTTATGTCTAACCTTATTACCTCCAAGGGCTCAGATTAAACTATTGAGCATCCTTTCATTCACTCTACCTATCTACTTATCTGCCCAGATTAAACAGTTTGGTCAGATTTTATTCTCTATATATATAAACATGAAATTCAAAACATGGAATAACCAAGATTAAACTATCTGGTTACCATGGATTGTGGCACAAGTAACAATTTGCACACAATATTTATACACAAAGTGAAATAACAGTGGCATTTAGACTTTCACACTTTCATGGTATTTTTTCTTTCTCTTGGGGTTCATTTTCTTTCATTTTTTTGCCTTTTCTTTGTTCCTTTTTCCCTTTGATTTTTCTTTTAGGGCATACCCTCTTTACATTTTTTAATTTTTTGATTTTTTTACAAATATGGAAAACATTTGCAACAATAAAAGGTATGTACATATTTTAGAGCTAAACAAGTCAATCATGATATATGACACCTATTGGTATAGGAACATAATAGAATGGAAGCCACCAATGGATGCAAAAGGAGCAAGACATCTAGGAAAACCATGTTTCCAGCCCTAAAATGCAAACCTGGCAGGCGAAAAAGGAAAAAAACTACCAAACAATCATGTTTCTGCCTCATTTTTGGACCGGGCACTGTGCATTTGACTAGTCTTGGGAGAATCCATTTTTCGAGGGTCAACTCAAGCCCATTTTGCAAAATAAAGGTAGATTTGGAGACTAGATAAGATAAGATTTCCAATGAGCTATCCTGGGCTTAATTTGGACACCATGAAGGTAGGAAAAAGTGGGTCTAAACATGACACTATGCATTTGACAGTGGCACTATGCGTTTGACACTAGCCCTGCACGTTTAACAGTCAGCCTAGATTTTCACTGTTTCTCTCCAAATTATTTTTTACCATTGGGAAATAAATTTTTTTCTGATGTAATTGATAAGGATGATGTAATTATTATATTTTTATTGTTATCTAGGGTAAATACATTAGGTAAATGGCCTCTCATGGATTCTACCCCTGAGGCTACGATGAGTTGGTTTGACGCCTATATTATGTAATTTCTCAGTCATTCTACAGGTTGGACTCCATTGGATATTGTATTAGTGTTTTAGACTTTGGCATGGAATATATTGGATGAGTTGCAGCTATTTTGGTGGGATTCCTGTGGCATGGTATTTTGATATTGTTTCTTCTTCAGTTTCATATGTATGAATGTTTTGTACCTCTAATGATTCATTTCACTCTAAGTATGTTTGATTTTCAAGGTGTGATAAGCAGAATACATCTCCTATGCTTTGTTTTGGGAAAATCATCATAATGTGTTAATTTCTTCAGTTTTAAAAAAATTCATGATCATCATGCTCTTTTTAGCATCTCACTAGTCTAAACCATCTCATAACTATACTACAAAGTGTTAAAGTAACTTTCCTACCTTGCCCCATTAGATGTCTACAATTTTGATTCTCTTTTGCCCTTACCTAGTTCACTCTCTGACCTAATTCACTCATCCAGTGACTGCCCAACCAAATCAAATCAAAAAAACCCTAAACTACTATATCTAGCCTAAAACCCTAATCCATCCAGTCCTCTTGGTTGTGATCTTTGGAGAGAGCCCTCCCTGGCTTGGTAGGGCTAGCTACCAAGTCAAAAGATTGGTTTGTGGTTACCTCAGTTGGATTCTTCCTTAGCCTTGGAGATCCCAAGGAGTGATAACAGAACCATCTCTTACTTGACCTTCCACTTCAGGATCAAATATTTCTCCTACTTTGTTAGGCTCATCCATCCTTGGTGCTACTTTCTTAGGAACATATTCATCTTGAGATAATACTACTACATCTCAACTAGGTCATTCCACAATGGCCAACACCACATGCATTATTCCATCGTAGATTCACTTAACCCATTGGATTTGTTGAACTGACAAATGACCCCATAGCCCATGACGCTACATGGTTGACCATGCTAACCAAGTTAGCTTCAGATATTCCAAAGCTCGAAGGTAAACAAAGATAATACCTAACTGAAGATGTCATGTCTTTTCACTTATGGTATTTCTGTTGTAACATCACCTCATCTCATATCAACCCATTTAACTGGATTCTTCAGGGTAAACATGAGCTAAGGGGTTACTTTGATAAGACTCAACCTCCTATATGACCTTAAGGAAACAAAGTCAACAACTTAAGACCTTACTAACTTTCCTCAGGTGCTACAAGACCTCCAAGAGAAACCCAACCCTTTCAGGTGTCCAACCCCTGAGTCACCTTTATTTTTCACTAACCTAGAGCCTCAGTCACTCCATTGCCAAGCCCTTCAAGAGGTTGGAACCCTCCAGTCACTTCCACAGGTCTACTTCCTAGAGATTGGGGACTTTTCTAGTCATACCTATGCAAACAACCTCAAATTTTGATCGACTATTTTAGTGCCAAGGCTCAAGCCTCTGCCCATAACTGAATGAAATTTCTAGAATTGATAAATAACATAGAGACAAAGGTTCTAAACCAAAACTTGAACTAGGACTTGACTTGACCTCTCCCAACCAGGACTGGAATTCCATATAACACATGGTAAACATGTAACCTACAGGTCATGAATGCATATATGAACACATAGATTTGAAACGTATCTGAGGTTTAACAAGAAGGATCAATGCCTCCTCACAATATCTATCATAACACCACTTAGGTCATGCATTCATTAACCATCCATTCATAATTAAAAACATGATAAGAGCCATAACTTGAGTCTGCCATAAAATCATGATTATAACTAACATATAACCAGATATATAACAATGATAGAAAAACCATTAAATCCACATAATAAAAAGTATAATTACTCACTAAAGACAAGAGAAACTTATCTCTTATTAACCATGTGCAAAATCCAACCAATTTAGGCACTTACACATATTACCTAACCATAGATTGAGTTGAACCAAATATTTCTTTCATCCAACCACCCCTGTGCCATATTCCAAGCATGAGTGTGGGATCTCATGGGATAAAACAATCCATAAACAACCAAGGGAATCTGGAGGTTAAACCACCTCCACCCTCACCATACTGTGATCTCACTCACCTAAACTGGTCCCAAGATCACAAAACCAAACCAAGCTTGGATGCCTCAGAATTCCTTCACCATCCCTTGAGGAATTTTCCTACCTTATCCACCCACCTCTTGAGGGCTTCCTGCAGAAAATCATCTCCACCCCTAAACCTTGGGATTTTCCTTAGACCATCTCATCTGTATCCAAAACCTTCCGACAATCCAAAGCTCAAACCAAAAATAGATCCCATCACACCATGGCTATCCGAAAATGGCAAGGCAAGGTTGAACCAACTATCAAAACCCAACAAAATCCATGCCATTGACAACAAATAAACAAAATATACACATGCATATACCTGCATGTCAAAACCAACTAGGAAATCATACATGCAACCAGTTACTTGCAAGTATTCCCTCCAAAGTTTCCCAATCAAACCTTTCCTTTCTCAATCCTTTCTTTCCTCCACTTTTCTTGTCCTTTCTTTTCTTTCTTAGTCCTTTCTTTGCTTGCTTGCTTTTCTTCTCCTCTTGGTGCTCTTCTCCTCTTTGAGACTAGTTCTAAAACTTGTTGATTTGGGTAGCATTGGATGTTCTCTAGATCCAAAATTTTGTGGAGGGGATAGAATGCATGAGATCTCCCAGACCCAAAAATAATTTGTTGAAATTCCACTAGGATTATATTTTATTAAAATAATTAATATTTTAAATGGGGTTCCTAATTCTAAACTTAGGAAAATAAAAATATTAATGGGTATTAATGAATATATGGGTGAGAAGCTTATGAGTGATGAAGATCAAGTCTAATTTAATATTAGCCATTGATTAGGGACTTAATCTCAACCATTGATTCATCAACTGGAAAAGTATAAGAGGAGGCTTTAGGGTCAGTTGGAGATATACCAAGTTGATTAGTCAGTTTGATTTCTCTGGGGCAAGGTTTACTGAGAAAATCAAGCAAGTGATCTATTGCAATGAGAGGGGCAAAAGTAGAGATTTGGATCAGAGAGGAAGTTTTGAGCCAAAGAGTATGTGGCAAAGAGGGCATCAAGACGGCAACACAGTGGCCTATGCATCCCAGGAGGGCTCACGCATAGTTGACGCAATCCAGGAGGGGCTCTTGCAGTGGCAGTGCAGAGTATTCATCAGTAGTTCGAGACTTTGTTGGAGAAGCAAGGTTCTGAGCTGGGAGACTTGAACAACAGTCTTCATCCAACAAAGAAATGCAGCAAAGGAGGAGATGGAATTATCTAGAGGCAAGATGCTGGCCCACAGAATGATTGCATAGGGACTTCGCAGTGTTTGCTAAGATGGTGTCATGTCACTCATTGGATCAGTTGTGGCTTGGAGAGTGAGGTAAACACTCATATGTATTTCTTGTTGCCTTGATTTCTTTGTATGGTTAGCCAGTGTGAGAGGAAACCTATTGTCCTCAGATTCTGCATACTTAATAATACAAACCCTCTATCTGCTGCACTGGTTTTCCCAAGTTGGGTTTTTGGGGATGTGTTGTCTAAAAACAACGGTGTCCCTTGTTTGTTTGTCTCATCTATTATTTCATTTTATGATCTATATGTCAATGTAGTTTGTAGTAGTGTTTCATCATTGTTTATGAAATTAAATAACTTGTTGAATGAAATAACAAGTAGGAGATGCTAAACCAGTGACTGCAGTAGGATTTTTGTTTCTAGATTTAGAAATTTTCACATGGTATCAAAGCAATTGCAGATCATAGGACACTAAATCCATCAATTGGGAGATCTAGAAAATTTTCTATAGAGAGGCAACTGTCCCGAGTGACAGTGCTATTCCAGAGTCTGAAACACAGAGGAAGGGTGATGCAGTGCAGAAGAGGTGACACAAAGTCTCACGCAGTGCCTGCATCAGCATTATGAGCCAAGAGAGGGTGACGCAATAGATGGGAGGATCCCACGCAGTGATTATGTCAACTCTTTAGGTTAGTGTAGAAGCAGAGAGGGGCAGATCAGGCTCACGTAGAGCGACATCATCTTTCTGGATCGGGAAGGAGTGACACAGTGGCCAGGAGGAGCTGATCTAGATCACGCAGTGACTACATAGAGCTTGAGGAGATGAGATTCTTCAGTTGTTGGGAAATAGGGAGCAGTGTAGATCATATCTGAGGTGCTAGTGAGATGTTGTTTCTTTTGGTGCAGAAAATTGTCCGATGAGACTGAACCAAGGTAGAGGGAGTCACTACCTTAACAGATTTCTTGCTAAAGAAATCTAGATCTGATTTTTTGAGTAGCAGCAAAGGAGGATCATAGAGGGGTGATTTGACATTATTTGGTGGAAGGATTTCCATAAAGGAAATCAGGTCTCAGAGGGAGTCTAGAGGGAACTTGTTCCTTAGAGGATTTCTAGTGCCAAAGAAACCTAGATCTGATTTTTGTTGGTGCAGCAGCGAAAGAAGGAGAAGAGAACTTGTTCGAAACTCATTTGAGCAGAGATGGCAGTAAATGGACTGAGGGATCAGGACAGATTGGATGAAGCATCCAACTTTGTCATCTGGAAGACTAGGATCCTAGAAGTTTTGGACAAAAATTGCATCAAGGATTATTACTTTAGGACAGTTTTCTGGTCGAGGTTCAACCTCTCAAGAAATATGAGGATTCTCAAGAAAAGTCGCAGTGCATGATCTTGGACGAGGTCAAGGATCATGTGGTCCCACATATTGCTGAAAATGACACAGTAAGGGAAATGTGGGGGGCCTTGACCACTTTGTATGAGGGAACTTTTGTTCATCGAAAGATGTTTATTGAGGAACAAATGAGACATTATCAGATGTATAAGGCAGAAGAAATTGATCCCTTCCTTCTTAGGTTGAAAGGGATCTGAGACTAGCTTACCTTCGTAAGGTTAGCACTAGATCCTGAATTCATGGTCAAGACTGCCATGAATGCAGTCACTGAAGTAGGAGACCTTTGTCCAGGGCATCTTGGGCAGGGCATCTCTCCCCAGTTGGGAGGAGATGTGGGTAGCTCTTCGACATGAAGAGATCAGATGGTTAACCAAGGCAAGAAGTAGCGGTAAAGGAATCAGAGCCAAGAAGGAGGAAGAGGAGGATGTAGCTCTCGCATCAGCAGGACAGAAAGGGTAGTAGAAGAGGAAAAAGAAAGACATAACCAAAGTAAGATGCTTCAGATGAGGGGAACTGAGACATTTTGTCACTTAGTGCCCTTGGAAGAAGGGAAAGGAAGAGAATTCTGACTCAAAGGTTGGTCTAGAGAAAGCTGACAAGGAGGAAGATGATGAGGATTACGTCATGAGTGCTCATGCACCTCTAGAGAAGAGTTGGGGCGACATTGAGTTGTAGTCGGGAGGTCTACATAAGGGCAGGATCCTTTAGGTGCCCAAACTCTTGGATAACATGTGACTATAGGAGCCCTTAATGACAGTAGCAGAATGATCGGAGTGAGTTACTGTGAGGGATGATGGAGCGACAATGGCAGAGCTAGAGTGCCAAAGTCTGAAGCAACATAGTAGAGTGTTGAGCAGTGTGGGAGGCATAGAGTAGACACAATAGCAACGCAGTAGCATCAAAGGGTCATCATAGATTAGCAGCAGAGGTAGCTTCGGCATCACGAGATTTCCAGACTGACCAACATTTCATCTTTTGGGTGGCTTTTCAGTGTCTTACTTCTTAGCAACTGAGTTGCAGCACAACAGTTATTAGTGGTAGTGTTGTGGGAAACATGATGCATAATTTTGAGATGGAGCTGCAGTACAGATGTAGCAGTGACAGTGTCAGTGTCATGGGCAGTAATACAAAATGTACTAGTGCAGTGGATGAAGGGCAATAGCCCAAGAATCAACGACGCAAAGGACTGATGTCGTGGATCAGTGTGATAGTTCTACTAGGAAGTATTGATAGAGCACATTCCACACTAAGAGGGAGTGTTTATTTTGGGTAGCATCATATATGCTCTAGCTCCGAAATTATTTGGAGGGGATAGAACACATGGGATCTCCAAGACCCAGAAATCGTTTAGTGAAATTCCACCTAGATTATATTTTATTAAAATAATTAATATTTTATGGGGTTCCTAAGTATAAACTTAAGAAAATAAAAATATTAATGGGTAAATGAAAATATGGGTTAGAAGCTTCTAAGTGACGAAGATCAATTCTAATTTAATTTCAGCCATTCATTAGGGATTTAATCTCGTCCGTTGATTCATTAACAGGAAAGGTATAAGAGGAGGCTTGAGGGTCAGTTGGAGATACACCAAGTTGATCAGTCAGTTCGATTTTTCTAGGGTGAGGTTTGCTGAGAAAATTAAACAAGTGATCTGTTGCAGTGAGAGGGGCAGAATATGAGATTTGGATAAGAGAGGAAGTTCTGAGCCAAAGATGTTAAACACACATGGGAGCAAGAACAATGTGAAAGATAATCAGGAGAGTACAATTTTTATTAACAAGAGATATACATTTATAGTACAACATGTGACCGTTGGGTTTCACATCCCAAGGTCTCTTGGACTACTTAGTCTATTCAGCTTCCACACTAACCCCTTTAGGATTAGGTGTCCAACGTTCCCCCCCTTAATCTGAAGGGTTATGTATGAGTCCAAGAAGAGAGCTGTAATACAAAATGTGCAAAAACGCATGGCAGCACAAGGCTGAATTTTCTCTCTGAAATGTTGGTATAAAAGGTGGTGGTTTAAGGATGACCACCAACACTGGAATGCTTAGTGCAGTTCCTGGAACTCTTCCAAAACTGGCAAGAAACTGAAGTTTTCTGCTAGAGGAAGTGCTCCTATTGTTTTGAAGAGGAAAACCTTCAACCATGAAAGGGAGGCCTCAACTCGCATAAAAGGGAGAACTTCAACCTGAAAAGGGAAGTCTCAACCTGTGATGGTTTAAGGATGACCAACAACACTGGAATGCTTAATGCAATTCCTGGAACTCTTCCAAAACTGGCAAGAAGCTGGAGTCTTCTGCTAGAGGAAGTGTTCTCAATTTTGTTCCTTGTTGCTAAGGAACTATCGCCCTTAGAGTAGGGATAGGGTCATTCCGAGTCGGATACTTTTCCCTACTTTCCTTTATGAAAGTACAAAGAAGGAAGAAAAGATTGACCAACCGATATCCTTCGCTTTTGTCGATCTTGTCTTCTCTCTTCGTCCCTTGCTCCCAGCTCCTTGTTCCCTTGCCGGCCCAGCTACACAAAGATCCTGCACAAACAAGAGAGGGAAACTACAAGAAACATGTACTCATAACTGATGCATGGATTAGAGTGAATCAGATATACAAGTAAATACAATACATCAATGCAATACAAGTATATAGGAGAACATTCAAAGCTTTATTGATAGAAGTAAAAGGTTCTGAGAAGGTTACAACCATCAATGGCTCCAATCCAGCAGCACCTCCCCAGCAGCAAGAAATCTCCTCTTCACCTCTATAAAAGCAATCACCCAATAGCTCTAACTGTAAACCAACAGCACTTCCTTGCTTTGCACAAAATTCCAGCCCCCTTAGACCTCATAGAAGAGCTCTATATATAGGAGAGAAGAAGAGAGGATGAGTCAGCTTGAGACTGACATAAAGCTGCCTTGTGTCCTCTCCTTCTTCAGTTAAACTTCAGTTCTTGAGTCCACTTGGAGATCCTTGCTTACACATGGAGATCAAGTACCTCTTACTCATCACAGGGCGAATCCCTTGAACCAAGTGTCAGTTTGGAAGCTTCCTGGGCAGTTGACACCTTGCAGAATGACTGTGCCACTTGGCCAATCTCGCCCAGCGCAGGTAGCCTTCATTGGATTTGACCTTCAGCGTAGGTACAAGGAGGAGCAGTTGACATTCAGCGCAGATGCTCAGTGGAGTAGCTGACATGATCCAAAAATAGCCTGTTTTTGAGTGTTTTCAGGTGGAGAACTGATAGGAAGTGCTGTGGTTTGCTGACCTTGTTCCTCTAGGGGTAAGAACAACATGTTTAGGGACTTTGGATCCCTGTAATTATCGACATTTCATGCTCCATGCTGTGAGGCACAAAAATGTCTATAACAGTTGCCCCCTAAAGTATGAGGCCGTTTATCGGGTGAAATGCTTTATCCAGAGGGTCCGAAGTTCATTCAAGTGCTGAGAGGTGCCCTGTAATACAATACAATACAATACATTATTTTTCATTCTGTTTTCATGATCTAGCTGAGGCGGGCATTCCATGCTCAGCTTTATAAATACATTTTGGTACATAGAACAGACGATCGTCTGATGGTAGACTGATAATTCTCTGCTGAAATTATCATCCTTTGAGTAGGATGATCATCTGCTGCAATGATGTACATGACAAATGCTTTTATATTTCCTGAATATGTATCGCAGCCCGGATGGATGAAACTAGATCCGGGGTCTTCAAACTCGTTCGATCTTCACTCTAAGTACAAGTCGATCCATGTGAGAATTTCGCTGAAGTCGAACATGGAAAGACATCGCTTGATTACCGTCAATGATCAAAACCGTTAACAAGCGCGAGAGGAATCACCGATAATGATAATGACCCTCAAGGTACTGCAGTACAATTCACGTGGCGTGAATAAAGGACTTGGCGTCGAACGCCACGCAAAATCTTCTGGTCGAAGGCCATTGATGTATACCTGTCGCCGGAAGTGAGAAACTTTCCATTGAGGCATGCAAGCTTCAAAGTACTGATGGGGTTGTTCCTAGATCAACTTCTTGGATAATGAGCTGAAGTCGACAAGAAGCGATCCGTCAAAGGAGGGCCTTAATGAATCCCACATCAATGACACGGAACGGAGCTAATGATTTTAGTGGAGGTGAAAACAAACTGTGATATATGATTCAGGGTGGCGATCATGAATGGATGAAGGATAATGTATGGCAGTGGATGGGACACGGTTGACACTTTCAGAATGACCTCTCTTGAACATATAACGACACTGATGCGATGGATCGGTAGCATTGCCCCAAAATGTGGATGGTTTGGCGAAGACCATGGTGATGAGACCGGTGAATGAAACAACCCAACCCGATGTGGTACGGAAGAAAAGTGTCATGTTCAAGAGCGACTTGCTACCATTAAGCTTCGATGTTCTCCCAATTTTTCCCCAGTCATTTCTGACCAGTACCTCTTTATTTTTGTCAAGCTTGAGGAGGATAACATATGCTTGTTCTATAACCTGCCCTTCGGGCAAGCCCATCGCTATGATTTAACGAGCTTAGCGATAGGGAAACTCGTTCTCGTCTAAAGACAAGTTTGTCGCTATTTAATCATTTTAACGAGTCTAACGACAAGGAAAACTCGGTCCTTTTCATTTTTAGAGAGTCTGAAAAGGTACAGAAAGTTAACTACATAATTCCTTTTTCGTCATCTAATCCCTTAAGTCCGAAAAAGTATAAAACAATACAGAAGGGATGGGTGTTCGGTACTTTTAACGAGCCGAACAAGACAAGCGCTCGATCTTTTTGTGTAATAATCCCTCAGATCCAAAAAGATTAAAGTCTAAAAGAGGGATAGCTCTTCCGGTCCCTTTAACGAGCTGGAAGGCCAGAACTCGGCAAACTTTTCATATTTTACGAGTTAGAAAAGAGCTCAAAGATGACTCGTCTTTTGAGGAACGAGTGATAAACAGGGATAGCAACTGATTCCAGGTACAAATTGGAATTTTCCAATCACGGCAGTGTCACAAGGATGGCTAGGTGAAATCACTCTTCGCAGATGTTCCTCAAAATGGGTAAACACACAAATGGAAGTGAATGATCGGCCAAATGACGGTGGAGGTGACGGTGCACAAACACGACCAAGGCTTTTATGGCTGATGAATTTACGATCTCAAAAGGGTATTTACCGGTTCATTTTTTCTGAATGAGCTTGAACTCTAAAGGAAAGCCTGCTCATAAACTTATGTTTATTTTTTAACGAGCATGAACTATGTGCTAAAACTGCTCGGATCTTGCGTTTATTTTTTAACGAGCATGAACTATGTGCTAAAACTGCTCGATATACCAGTCATAGAATAAGAACGCCTCCTGTGAGATAGCTATTTTTTAAGGAGCTTTATCTCACGAAGCTATGCTCCAATTTTGGCAAGTTTTACCTTTGCCCCACAGACTTTCTTCATGCAAGGTCGGAATCGGCTAATCCTACGAGTTTAAAGGGTTAGACCTACAGGTTTAAAGGGAGGACCTAAAAATTTAAAAAATAAATAGTCGTCCCTCGCTCACATTCCAAAAGTTTGCATGCCCCCAGACATAGGATAGAATTTTGAGGCTGCCCCTCCTCTCCCCTACCTCTGCTTTTCTTTGGGTGTTCACAGCTACTTGTCATCTTGCCAATCTAATGTTAACGATACTAGTCTTCTTGTTATTTTAAGGGGTCTTACGCGGTACTCAGCCTTCCCGTCGGCCCAACTTTTAACGAACAGCTATTTGTGACAAGAGAAGAACACTACTCAAAGACAAAACATTGGTATTATTGAGGGAGGCTTGCCTCTTTCTTATTATCCGAAGAGGGTTCTATTTGCTGCCGCAAATCAATCTCTTTCTTCGGCGATGTCTATCATTAGGTTACTCAAAGATGGTTACCCTCTGTCACAACAATAGAATCTCTTTCTTTGGAGGCTGCCCCTACTTATCCTTCAAAACATTTGTTTTAATGGGTGAGGCTTGCTTTTCCCCAAAGATGGTTACTGCTTGTCGCAATAAGGGAATTCCTACTTGGGCAGTGCCCACCTCTTTAGACAAAGGTGAATGACTCTTTAGCCAAACACATAACTTTAACAAAAGAATACTATTCCAGAACAACCCCTCTTCCATCCACGGACGGGGTACGGACTAGTCATATTCTTCTGCGGAAATTCTACCTTATACCCGGGGTTTCTTCTGCCCGAAGCAGACCAGGGTGCATGCCCCCTGGGTCCTAGTCTTTCTTTCCGAATCACTCGCACTCATCGGGAAGGAGGACTGGGGGTGGAGGCGAATCTTGTGTGAACAGACCATTTAGGAATGGTATTTGACTATTTGCGATTCGAGATCCCGGAAATGAAAGTTGGTCTACGAGCTTGACCATCCTTCCTTCGTGTGGAAAACACATTACTCTAAAGAGTGAGGAGACTATCGCTCCCATGCAATAAATATAGTCACGTCCAAGGAGTAGGTTATAATCCAAGGGTCCTTGGACGACCATCACGTTCAAATTAACGGTCTTCCCTTTCAATGTAACAGGCACATTGGGGAGGATTCCTAATGGTCGACTGGTTCCTTTATCAAAACCTGAGAGATTTCTTAACTCAGGTAAAAGCGCCGGGGAACCCAGTGCTTTCCAAGCAACAGAGGAAAGGATACTCACAGACGCCCCTTCATCAATGATAGTACCAGCCATGATCATTCTATAGATCTGGACAATGATTCTGAATGGTACACTGGCTGGTAACCGGGGTCTGCCTAGTTGATTCCAATCAAAGGATACAACCAGGTTGCTTGGTGGTGGGACCGAATATACGGCTGGATATGACCCTGATGATGTTCCTTCCTGCGATAAAGGAATGGGCGCATTGCCCTGACGCTCATCAGAGTCGGTGCTGATGAAAAGAACCTGGATGGTGTCATCCTTATTCTCTTCAGTGAGGGTGTCGCATGAAGATGACTCTTCGGCGACAGTGTCATTTGAAGATGAAACTTCTGAAGGTAGAACCGGGTCAACTGCCGTATCGACCTTTGGACTTTCGTCCGGTCTGGATTCAGTAGGTTCATTTTCAGTGACTGACGCTTCAGCCAACCACTTGAGCGGGCCAGCTGTATTTTCAACCAACGAAGGACTTGGCACGAGTTTTTTGTATCCAGGAGGAAGTTTTACCGGTGAAACCGGACGATCTTCCAAAACTCTCTTCGCTTCGTCTAAGAAGGGACAACGGTGGATGGCATGACTGCCTTCACACAACTTACAGGGGAATCTTACTCCCCCTTTTTGTCTTGATCCTTCACTTTCGCTGGTTGACGGAAAACCATCAACCTGATTATCAGAGGTTGATGCCCCCGAATTGTGCAGACGAGGGGACCAGTCCCTTAGTATCCGAAGAATACAGGGACAATCTCTGTGGAAATGGTCTCCTCTACATATGACACATGGCGATTTAGGCCCGGTCTGTGCAGTGGGTGGGTTTTCGTCAGATGTCTTTTGCTTGCCCCCAGTCGCCTTAGGCTCCTTCTTCTTCTTTTCTTTCTTCTTCTTTTCCTTCTTCTCCTTGGGAGGCTGACTTTCGCCAACTCTACCTTGCGAAGATGAAGGATTAGAGGAAGTATTGTAAGAAGTGGAAGGCTGGTGGGTAGTTCTAGATTGTTCTGACTGTTGATTCGACTGCTCAGGATTAGTGGCGATCTGGACTACATTAGTTGAAAAGAGCCATACAGGGAGGCCGATTGTCAATCCTGGAAGTGACAATGTTGCCATATGAGGCGCACAAACATCTCCCCAAGAGGAGAAGGGATTTGGACTTCCGCCAAGGTTGCCTCCTTGGTTGGTGGGCTCCATACTTTTCAACTGAAAGATCAACGTGGGAATAACAGGTGATTTTGTTTCGCTTAAAATAAATTTTATTAACGACGCTTTCAGACACAAACTTGCTTTTTCATGTTTTAAGAGTCGAGAAAAAGCTAAAGATGACTCTAGTCGCCTTTGATGTTTTAACGAGCCCGAAGTGACAAATGCTCGGTTGGACTTTTTCAGTTATAGAGTTTGAAAAAGGCCAAAAGAAACTGCTCTGGAGATCTAGGCAGAGGGTGTGCCCAACCTTTCGCGAAACCACAGAATACGTTTTACGGTACGGGTGGTCGATCTTCGTGAATGCTGTGTTCACTGCATCGTGATCAGTAGGGCGGTCGACACGGCTTCCTATGGATAAAGGATAATTTCCTATAGGGGTCTCCCAATATATACGCGACGGTACGTGGGAGCACAAGTCCGTATTAGTGCCACCGACTCTCAGGAGGAATCACCCACCTTCGTAGAGATCGACAGTCACTATGTTTAACGACGTCGGAACACGTCTCTACCTAGACGTCTAGATGTTTGCGTTATGTTACAAAGCGTTGTTATGTAAATTGGATTTATTTTAATGTTGATCTTGCTTAGCAGTTTGCCTTTAAGGATCACCACGAGATGTATATATACAACTTCCTAAATGCAATCTAAGATGAGAAGCAAAACTTTTCAATCTTTCAACTTTGAAAACCTTAATCTACTGAGGGAAAAGAAAGACATCAACTTTTCACACAGATCATAGAACACACACTAAATGCACTTTTCCTAAATCAACATGCAAACTGTCAATAATGCACATGCACAATGCAGATATTTCTTTTCTTTATCCTTAATGTTGATGTAAGACAAAAAGGAAACTGTTGTATAACTTTGAATCTAATTTCAAGCGAAAGTAAACAAGCTTGTCCAAAATCAAAAGACACCTTAAGATCGACTTGCTTAGACACTGGAAATGTATAGATTCAAACCACAAAATGAAAAACAAACAAACTCAAACAGCCATGAACAGTAACAAAACTAGCTCTTAAGATCACAAAGACACTTTTGCAGTTCAGGATCTAAGAGGCCACAGCTATACTGGTTTGCTTTTCACAATGGGAAACTGTAACTGAAACAAGAAATACTGAAAGAACAATCACAGTTTCATCACACAACTAAGGCGGAATAATGTCAAGGAAAGTTGGTTTACAGCAAGTACAAATGACAAGCAATCAGCAGCAAAATAACAGTGAAAACAGGGCCAAGACTCAGTAGGAAACCTCAGCAAGACACTGGCTAACTGGTCCAGCGCAGGCTCTGGTCTGTCAAACTGACTTTCAGCGCAGTTCCCGAAGGGAGTACCTGCGCTGAAATGCAGACTGCCTTTGGACAGCCTGCACTGAGACACGAGAGTTGCGTTTACAAGGATTTCCGGGTCATAAAAAGCTCAAAAATTCACTGTTTTTGCTGAAATAAAAAGCTATAGGTCAAGTACAAGCTAAGGGATGATCAAGAGGATGAAAAGCTATCACAAAGAGCACAAGAGTCTTTTGTAGATCAGCTCTTCAAATCATGAATCTGCTCAGAAAATGAGCAAGAGTAGCAGCCCCTCTACTTCGCTTTTGATATAGTCAAAAGCTTTTCGATTTGGTACTCTTTTCTTCAGGAAATGAATAGAAAAGATACTACAAATACAATCAAACGGATACGATCCCCAGCGGAGTCGCCAGTTTGTTGTGGGGAAAAGTATCCGACTCGGAATGACCCTATCCCTACTCTAAGGGCGATAGTTCCTTAGCAACAACTGAAAGTAAAGCTTTGATATTTTCCTTTATGAAAGTACAGAGAAGGAAGAAAAGATTGACCAACCGATATCCTTCGCTTTTGTCGATCTTGTCTTCTCTCTTCGTCCCTTGCTCCCAGCTCCTTGTTCCCTTGCCGGCCCAGCTACACAAAGATCCTGCACAAACAAGAGAGGGAAACTACAAGAAACATGTACTCATAACTGATGCATGGATTAGAGTGAATCAGATATACAAGTAAATATAATACATCAATGCAATACAAGTATATAGGAGAACATTCAAAGCTTTATTGATAGAAGTAAAAGGTTCTGAGAAGGTTACAACCATCAATGGCTCCAATCCAGCAGCACCTCCCCAACAGCAAGAAATCTCCTCTTCACCTCTATAAAAGCAATCACCCAATAGCTCTAACTGTAAACCAACAGCACTTCCTTGCTTTGCACAAAATTCCAGCCCCCTTAGACCTCATAGAAGAGCTCTATATATAGGAGAGAAGAAGAGAGGATGAGTCAGCTTGAGACTGACACAAAGCTGCCTTGTGTCCTCTCCTTCTTCAGTTAAACTTCAGTTCTTGAGTCCACTTGGAGATCCTTTCTTACACATGGAGATCAAGTACCTCTTACTCATCACAGGGCGAATCCCTTGAACCAAGTGTCAGTTTGGAAGCTTCCTGGGCAGTTGACACCTTGCAGAATGACTGTGCCACTTGGCCAATCTCGCCCAGCACAGGTAGCCTTCATCGGATTTGACTTTCAGCGCAGGTACAAGGAGGAGCAGTTGACATTCAGCGCAGATGCTCAGTGGAGCAGCTGACATGATCCAAAAATAGCCTGTTTTTGAGTGTTTTCAGGTGGAGAACTGATAGGAAGTGCTGTGGTTTGCTGACCTTGTTCCTCTAGGGGTAAGAACAACATGTTTAGGGACTTTGGATCCCTGTAATTATCGACATTTCATGCTCCATGCTGTGAGGCACAAAAATGTCTATAACATTCCTGGAATTCTTCCAAAACTGGCAAGAAGCTGAAGTCTTCTGCTATAGGAAGTGTCCCAGATTGCCAACTGAAGGCATGTTCAGGGGCATCTTTGTCTCTGGCTACAACTCTAAAACTGGTGTGGCAGGTTGTGGCTCAGGCTCGCTTGATGTGACTTTTGAAGCTTGTAGATGACCATCATTTCCCCCCCTGTCAGATACAAGGCGAGAAGATGGAGAAAACTCAACTGCAAGACTGTTCAATATTCTAGAACAAGTTCTGACATGTGTTTGGAATATCTTCTTGGCTATTGATGCCCATTGCTAAGAAGCGATCCATCCAAGATGAATCTTTGTTCTTGCAGGACGTTTGTTTTTGAAGCATCTGTGTGAAGAATGGCTAGTTTTATGACAGTGCTTACATGGATGAAGATCAAAACAGTGATCTTTCAAATGGCCAACTCGGTCACAGTGTTGGCATTTCACAATATGTTGTTGTTGTTGCTGTGGAAGAGAGGCAGAGTCTGGAACAACTGGAGGTGAACTGTCATGAAGAGTAGATGAGCTGTCATGAATGAATCCAGCACTCTGAAATTGAATGGGCTTGGCATAGTCTGGAATATGAAAGGACAATTCCTTATCATATCCAAGACCAGTTCTGTGCTTGTTGTGGACAAGCTGTTCCCAAGGTCTGATGATGGGCTTCGGAAGTGCAGACTGAATTTCTGCATCTACATGTACAACTGCTGCTTTATTTGAATGAACAGTAACATTATTGTCTTGCTGTTTATGGGAGTCTGTTTCAATCTTCTGAATAGAAACAGGTTCAGAATGATGTCTATTTTGATGTAGCTCTTCTTGCTGTAGTTGTGATTCAAGCTGCAAAAAATCGATCTTTTCCTGTGCATTTTGTAGACATGTCTGAATTTCTGAGAGAGATCCTTTGCTGATTTGTAATGTGTCATCAACAGTGGATTGTATAAGAGTTTTCATGAACTCTAATACTTCACTGATTCTGGCCATTTATGCCTTAAAAACTGATCAGAACTACTACTTTATGCAGAAAAGTAATACCCACTCACAGTACACAGCAATATCCTTATAAATGTGCAGCAAATGATGAGTGTGCAACAAGAAGCAACAGGTAGAATTCGAAGATGCTAAAACCGGATCAACTTGAATTGCTTTACAGTAGGTCAAGAAAGTCTTGAAGCATACCAGAAAGCAACTTAAGTATTCATTCAACACTATAATTCTTTCTTTCTCAAAATTTGCAAGGAGTCAACAAACTAGATAATGCAGATTGGTTCTTATTGAAAACTTTTATATCTCAACACCTGATATAGTCATATAATCTCAGTAATAGCATCTACAATAGACGAAGTTCTGGCACCCAATTTCGTTAGCTCATCAAAACTGTCTCTTGAATATAAGTCTTATAGAGTATCAAAAATTGCAGCAATGTCTCTCAAGCAGTTCCTTCTAAAGCTGAAGTAGGTCTTCCACCTCCAGCTATTGCAAGTACAGTTAAAAAAACCACTGGTAGCAAAGAGAATTGTTGGAAATAAAACTGGTGAGCTTGATGTCAAAAAAAGCTTACAACTAAGTCAAAAGGAGGATCTTTATGATCAACAAACCAGAAGAACTTGCATCTACTACAGTAGTAAGGATGCCTCTTGCCCTTGACACCTTGAGATTTCATAGCACAATTAAATCTGAAAACACAACTCAATCCTCAGGCAATGTAACAAATAATGCATCCCTTATTGTCTGATCATACACCCTGTGATATGTAATTCAAACTTCAAATATAGCTTCTTCAATCATAAAAGGTTGTCTTTGACTTGGATGTACGCAATCAATTTCCAAGCATGCCACTGACACGGTGATGCACACATCGCTTCATTCACTCCAACGTTTTAGTGTTCATCGTCTGGCCGCCTATTGGCAAAATAGAAAACAGTAAAACTGCTCCCGTAGACAGTACCCTACAAGCTTTGTCTCAAATATTCTCTTCTTAGAGATATTACCACAACATCTCCCAGAGTTGCTCCTTTCGCACGCTTTGTACAATATTTAATATAGCATTTGGAGATTTCCCAGAAATAAAGACAAGATAAACAAAAATTTACAGCTCAAACGAATAATCAAAAACACAGCGAATATGTTTACAGCATCTGTGCCTTCGTCCAGCTGTCCAGAAAATAACCGGTAAAGTGATCTACACGAAGAGTGAATCGCAATAATTTCCAAAAGCTGACCAATAGTGACGCAAATGTTTTAAATCACCAGCAATCGAAAGAATCTTACAACAATCTAAAAGTGCTCCGTGAACCACCGAGGTTGTTCATTCACAATCAACCCAAGGCTTAAGCTTCGATTAAATTTACAACCCTCCAAAGAACTTTCATGCAGGGAGAGAAAATAATTAATTGTTTTGTCCCAAGAAAGATAGCTTTTTCAGATATGCTACTTGAAAGTATGTTTTCCAGGTTTACCGCTTCAAAGCAGTTTTTTTTTTCCATATTTTCCGCTTCAAAGCAAAGATTTTTCAGATTTAATGCTTTAAAGCCCTCGAGCAGCAGAAAGCAAAAGCAAGGCATCGATCTCCAACAAATTTTCAACAAGAGGACTTCATTTATTTAGATCCACCACTTTTTGAAAGAATATTATGCTTCCCCGCTTCAACTGAAATATTTTCAGACCTTGTTATATGAAGTCGGCTGATGGAAAAGAAACCTGAGCAAGACACCGTTCTCAAACCGACTTTCTACAAAATCAATTTATCTATCCGAATGCACCACTACCGACCGACGTGGAAACATCCAAATCGCCAAGAGCTATCGCTCTTTCAAACCAAACAGTAAAGGAATCGAACCCCTGGCTAGAAATCAACCCAGTGTAAGGAACATGAAACCCTTGATTTTGTTCTGAGGCGTCTTTACCGCACCTTTCATTCAAAAGCTCTAAAAATTGTAGTCAATAAAACCACTGTGAGCATCAATCTTGTGACGTACCTTTGACAGCCGGAGAGGATTTCAGCGGAAACAGCTATCCGGCTTGGTGATCATCATAATCAGGGTCCGAACTTATTTGAAACAGTAGCGAATAACATTCAAAATGTTCATAACCAGTGTTCAAAACTTTCATAACCACGGTATGTCAATTCAACAGCGTAACACCGCAACACACCATTGATCCCAACACGATTTCCATTTCAATCCAGCACAGTTCAATAACATTCAACGCAGTTCAATAGATACAGCGTTAAAACAACGTTAATACACATTCAAATGGAAACCATTTTACGCATCTGCTACCATGTCAGTTCAATACCATTCAACACATATACCAAAAGTCAGTCCAATACGAGAACTTGGACGGGCGCATACCATTAGACAGCGTTACCAAACGCATTCAAACTTCGAACATAACGCATTCAACAGGAGCTGGACCTTCATCGATGGTGGCGAATCTCTGCAGTGGCAGCATCAGGCCTCAGCGCTAAAACAGGATATGAAAATGCTATAATAAATTGACAGTATGGACAGATGTGCAGTGCTGGCAGAGGCAGGTTATTTCAGATCTGAGGGGAATAACGAAGAACTGACATATATATAGAGACCACAAAACAAGTAGCTCAAATTGGGACAGGACCAACAATCGCTCGCTCTGACACCATGTTAAACACACATGGGAGCAAGAACAATATGAAAGATAATCAGGAGAGTACAATTTTTATTAACAAGAGATATACATTTATAGTACAACATGTGACCCTTGGGTTTCACATCCCAAGGTCTCTTGGACTACTTAGTCTATTCAGCTTCCACACTAACCCCTTTAGGATTAGGTGTCCAACAAAAGAGTGCATGGAAAAGAGGCAGCTTGAGCATTAGAAAGGAAGCGTAGTGGCCTACACAGTCCAGGAGGGGTTCATGTAGATATGATGCTGTCCAGGAGGGGCTCTTGTAGTGGCAATGCAAAGTATTCATTAATAGTCTAAGATTTTGCTGGAGAATTGAGGTTCTGAGATGGGAGGGTCAAACAACAGCCTTCATCTAGCAAATCGATCCATTAGAAGAGGAGACATAGTGCTCTAGATGCAAGACGATGGCCCACACAGTGGTTGCATGGGTACTTCGCAGTGTTTTCCAGGAGAGTGCCAGATCACTCATTGGATCAGCTGTGACTTGGAGAGCGAGGTAAACCCTCGCATGTATTTCTTTTTGTCGTGATTTCTCTATAAGGTTAACCGGTCTGAGAGGTAACTTGTTGTACTCATATTATGTTTGCTTAATAATACAAACCCTCTATCTGCTGCACCAGTTTTCCAAATATAGCTTTTTTTTGGGATGTGTTGTCCAAAAAGAATGGTGTCCCTTGTGTGTTTGTCTCATTTATTGTTTCAGTTTATGATGTGTATGTCAGTGTAGTCTGCAGTAGTGTTTTCACCACTGTTTATCAAATTAAATAACTTGTTGAATGAAATAACAATTAGGAGATGCTAAACCAGTGACTATAGTAGGATTTCTGTTTCTAGATTCATAAATTTTCACAAAACTCAATTGACAAAAGGCTACAAACTAATTCTTTGAATCCTTTTTATCATTCATGCCTCTAATTTCTTCATTTTTCCTCTATTTTCCTTCAATTTCTTCCTCACACGCAACCTGTGAATTTTCTCCTCATTTTTCTCATAATTTCCTTTATTTTCATAAATAAAGTGCCACAAATTCCTTTTTTCCTTTTTAATGCCTTTTCCCTTTCCTTTTCCAATTTCCCCTTAGCCATAAACACAACCAGTGATGCCTAATAGGATATTTACCCAACATTCAGCTTGGAATAAGTGTCTCAAGAACTTGGTCTTATTTTTCCTTTATTAATTTTATTACATGAACTTTTAACCTAGGGTTGTTACAAGGACCCAGTTCAGCTAAGACTTTTTCAATGCACCCTCACTAGTCATTCATCGAAGTGGTATGTTAGTGAGAGTTCAGGAGCACATGAAACCTTTTAATCTTTGGAAAAATAGTTTCCCACATTCTTTTAACTCCAAATTTCCCATGACACAGGATTGGAGTTTTTGAATCAATTTTTGCAAAATTCAGCTACCCATATACCCGACCATTTCCACTATTATCACTCTGCAATTTAATAATTCTGTGAGATAATTACAAAGGTAACCACAAAACCACTTTGGGATTTGGGAATCTAGCCCTTCCAACTCTAGAGAGGGATCTGTTTATCTGATTTAGCTATGTTCTTCTGAATAATACTAGGCTAGCTATTAATTTAATGTTTGGATTTTAGAATTGAGTTAGGTTGAAATGAGGAAGATAATCCATTGGGCAATGGAGTCACAGGTTGAGTTCAATCAAGACAGGTTCTACAGGAAACCTTACAAGGTAGGGTAGGCACCATTGTTGGATTCTTAAGGTTGAGGTGTGATTTAGAAGAAAAGATGAGGGAATAAGATTATACCAAAGAAGTTATGAATCCTAATACTAATCATCAAGTAGAAAACATTAAGATTATTACTAAGTCATAAACAATGTGTATTTTGCAGCAAATTATGTTCGTTTACTTCTTAGAATAATCCAGAACCAATGAATAGCATATAAAAACATTGAAGACAAAGATACAAGGTAAATGAACTTCACCAACATAAGTGAAAAGAGAATCCTGTAGTTTCTGCAACTGTATTACTAAAGTTTGATCAAATGACGCTCTATGAGTTTCTTTACATCAATGAGTCATTCTTCTCAAAAAGTTCCAGCCTATAATGCTTCAAAGTTTGATGTATAGGTGAGTATTTACAAAATATCTCGAGTAACAGAAATATCTAATAACAAATCCCATTTTTTTTCATTCTTACATAAAATAGGAATTCTAAAATATCACTAAAGTGGCTGAATTCCTCTTCAAAATATCAAAGGACATGTTCAATGAACCTAAAACTAAAATGCAGAAAAACAGGGGTTTCATTTATTAAACCAAAACTATTTTAAAACACTATATAGATGATACTTCATGCTAATACATTCACCTAGTACATCCTATTACATCCCTCCATCTCTCAACTGCTTCATATTCCACCTTTTCTTTCAAAAAAATCGAAATCTTTGACAATGACTAGGCTGACTATCATGTCAATTTTCTTTGAAACATTGTAAATAAGGTTCTTCAAACTACCCCAATATCTTTCAAATTGTATGACCTGTGTACAAAGTGAGATAGGCTATTGTGCTTCGGTGTCTTAGGAACACAAACCTCCTTTGGTTTCCCAAACTTCATCTTTGGTTTTCCACAAAACAATTTTCAGAATGATGACCCAAACAAAGAAATGTTTGATATTTTTGCACAGTCAAAGTGTAGTCAAGTGCCAAATTTGGTTTTTGAAGAGGCATGTTGATCACTTTTATAGATCCATGGATGGAAAGAGGTGTGATTGTTTTGATGTAGCTCTGAAACACCTTCCTAAATTAAAAAACTTGCAAAAAACACCCTTTCATACTTTGCGCAGTCAAAACGCAATCATGGTCAAAATTGTCTACTAACTACCTTCAAGGTAGCAAACTCTACAACAGCTGGTATTTTTTCCTCCACAACATCCTTATGACACCAATTTAGATTCAAAAAGCATCGAACACCCTTATCATTTTCTGTGAAAAATCCATATTCCAGCTCTCAAGGCAAGGTATTTCAAGTGGCTTTCTCAAAATTGAAAATGTGGCTAAAAACTAATTAGTAGCTACCTTAGCCAAAATGTCAACGTCGCTTCCTCCCTCCAGTCTTTTATTGCTTGATATTTCTCAATTTCCTCCTGGTCTTCTTGATTTTTCTCTTCATCATTGTTATCCTTGCTTTAAGACTCATATTTCTAGCTTAGTAATGCCTTGTTAGGTTTCTATGGAGGTTAATGTCTCTATTGGCCTTGTGCATTAGCCTTTCTAAATGGTCATTCACTCTTTCTAGCCAATAATCTTTATCCTCTTCAAATTCTTCCCACATCTTATTTTCAATGGTAGATTGTGCTTGAGGTAGAGGCATGTCCTCAGTGCTTTGTTCTATCCTAGTCATTTCTCTGGTTCTTGGTCCCTGAGGCTTTGTTTCAAGGACATCAACCTCTTCTAGATCAATCACCTATTTCCCTTTATCTTCAGCAGCAAGTGATGGTAGTTTGGGCACTGTTTCATGTTCTTTTTTTCTTTGTGCCTCCTGAACTGTGTGTTGTAATTATTTGTTTTCCTTTTGTAGAAAGGAAACGATGTAATGGACCTTGCCTAATCTTTAATGTAACTCAACAATATTAAGGTCTATTTCATATTGTTTGTGGGACTTCCCTTCTTCAAATTGAAATTCTTGACCTTCATCACCAATCTCTTGATATTTGTACTAATGTGTCAAAGTTCTTTCAAAAGAACTGACATCTTTCTTGGGAATGTCTTCTTCTATCACTTCCTTGGTGGTGCCTCTTCTTCTTGATCTTTGTGGAACCTTAATCTTCTCAAAAAATGCAGCTCAATTTTACCTTTGGAGTTCACTTGCTTTTCTCTTCTTTTTTTGTGATCTAGTGGTTATCCTTTGTCCTGTAGGCCCTTCAACTGAATCATCTTTCTCTAGCATGTCCTGAGATGCCTCAGGTGTGGATTTTTTCTCTTGAATCTTTGACATGTCATACTGGTTTATGAAATTTGATGTTTCCATGAAGACCTCCTAAGTGCTACCTCTCTTTTATAGCTCCTTCAAAACCAGGAACTTGATGAGAGAAAAATGAAACAAGCTAGCCTCATGCTTCCCTCCTCTTGTTTTCACCTTTTTTGTCATCTTACCCAAACTTTTAAACAAATAGAAAGGCATGTTAAGGCTCTTTCTCCTAGTGAAATGAATAAGAACCCTAATATGGTATTGATAGATCCTATTGAATCTGCCCTCATAGGTAAAGTACCTTTGGATTTCCTTTAGAAACCTGGCATATTGGTTCAAGAGGTAGTTTCTTGGGAAAAGCCTTCCATAATTATTTTTACACTGAGGTTTGAGGAAGGTTTTATACAAAGCAAGGTCAAGCTCCATGTTTTTAAACCAACAATCTCCTGTCAAAGGGATATCATTAGCCAAAGAAATAGTCTCTTTTGACACTTCCAACTCTATGTTTCCCACCTTTACCATGTTTCCTTTGAGGTTCTGTGCAAATTTTTCTGCCACTTGGGAACAAAAATCATGAACCTACCATTTCTTGCAAAAATCTATACACCCTACTTGTTCAAAGGCTGAGTAAATGGCTGGATCACTTGTCAACATTTATATGCTTCTAGGTTCCACTCTGATTGGTTTTGTTGTTATTTTCTTTCTTTCTGTAGTAGAAATCTTACTTGGTGAGATTTGTCATTGTTTTGAAACTTGAGGTGGAAGATATGACCAATATTGAGCATACATTGATCAATCAATGAAGAAATTGTAAGATAAGGCATAATGAACAAAATTGAGGGTAGAAAAGTGTAAACAGGGGCAAGTTTGGTATGACTTGTTTAAAACAAGTTTGATTGAGTAATGTTACAGGGATTTTGATAAAAGGTTTCCTTGTCAATGGATCAAGATTTTTAACAAAGATGATTATGAAAATAGGTGTTAAGAAAAAGTAAGGGAAACAACACTTTTTTTTACTTTAAACAAGAAATTTGTGAAAATCAAAGGGCATAATAGACAATTAGGAGACATGTAAGAAGGCTTGGTCATGCACAGGCAGAATCGAACAGGAAATGAGAGTGAAAAATTGAATTTCTTAGATGATCTATCTTTGCGTAGTCATTGTGAAATCATATTAAAAAAAAATTGATGGTTTTCATATAAGGAGGGCATTCTAGAGAAAACTGAAACATGGGTTTTGAAGGAACGAACCTGTGGATGGTGAGGTGTTCAAAAAACTTGAAACAATTTTGCTGAGGAGGAGCCAAGATGCCATGGAAAATTTACACAATCTTTGCACAGTCAGGGTGTTCACAGTCTTTGCGGAGTCAGAAATGATGAGGGTTGAAACTATGAAAATCACTCTCCTTTCTTTGTTGCGATGCACTACTCGATTTCTCCTTTGGGAAATGAGGGATGTGGAGTGAGTTTGGGAAAGGAAATGAGGGGGGAAGAGTATGTAAGAGGAGTGATTGATGGGAAATAATGAGGGGAGATGGAATGAGTGAATAGGATGAGTGAAGTGAAAGGGGAGGGAAAGCTTTGATGAGGGGATAGTACAGGTGATTAGGTGTCAATTTCAGTACTAGTACCTTGAGTTGACAACACTAATGATGACTAGCCAAGATATTTAGGATACAAATTTTATGATCAACAGTTTCATGGAAATAATTTCAGAAATGAATCATTATTTACATCTATAAAACCTAAATAATCAGGTACAACAACAACTCAGCATATAAATTTATAAGACCCTAATAGTGGCTCCAAATGGGGATGTTGGCCCCCCTATGGGGTAGCAAAGAATCTCATATTTCTAATTTTGCATACTAGTGCCTTATCCATTGGGTTGATCCCAAGCCTGAAACATGCTCCGCCATGAAACCACTACAATTGAAAACCAATTGACCACCTATTCTAATCCTTAAACATAATCAAATCCATTCTTCCAATCTAAAATCTGAATTGTATACTGAAAAACTAAAAAATCTATTGCAAACTGAAACTGAAAAATACTGAAAACATGCTCAGAGTACTAAGCTTATTAGCAAGCACCTTCCTACCATATAGTGTTGAGAAACTATTGAATCAAATGACACAAAAATGCCAATGAAGCTAGTGGAGTAATTGTTGAAATAAGTGGATTGCTTGATTGTGCGTCCACAAGATTAAAGCTAGAAAATGTAGTAACAATGGCGACTGACAATGGATCTAGTTCTCACAATGAAAACATGGTTGAAAACTCAAGCTGAAAAAACCATTCATGTAGTCTGCTATAGGATCAATAAAGACATAATCTATTAGTTGACCCTAGAGGTATTCATTTACCAGTTTAACATGGCTGAGTTTTCTAGTTGTAGCCTCTATATTAAACCATGATTTAAATTGTACAATGCCAGTCTCATGTACAAAAATATAACAATTGTCAATCTAAAAATCAAAGGGCAGTATAATCTCCTCTCACTTTGGTGAAGGAAGATTTTCAAAGAACTATTTTGGATATTATAAATTGTAAGATTGATTCTAAGTATCTAAGAATTGGATATCCTTCTCAAGTCTTTCAACAAATAACTCAAGAAAACAAACTTTAATTTAAAATGAAATTTTGTGTGATTTTTTTTTTTTTTTGTAAACTACTGCATTTCTATTATCTACATCAAATTTAAAAATACAAACTAAGGAACCTCAATCTGCCCAAATGGGAAACCGGATTTGTTGGTTCCTCTTCATCAAACGTTCAATAATGTTTTTCATTCTACATATTGTCATTAAAAACTTGCAGGACATTAAACCTTTTCACTCCAAATATTTCCAAAAACTGTTCTTTCAAAGATCTGCTAAAATACCTATCTTTACTACTACTGTTGTGACATGCAAACTAATTTCCCAAAAACAGAGCATTAGCGTCTAAATTCGAAAAAAGACAGTTAACAAGCCTCTTAATTCTCCATGTTTCCCCTTTTGGTTTCATTGCTGTCTTTGGTCTTCACCAGCTCCTTCAGCATCTCCCGAATCTCCTTAATTTGTTCGTTCTGTTGACGCAGCATCCCTTCAACGTTCGCCACCTCCTTCTTCGCTGCCGACGCTTCCTGAGCCATTTCCACCATCTCTGCCGCTACTTGCTCCATGGCCTTGGCCAAGAGATGCTTCAGTACCCAGTATGTGTGAAGAGCTCGGCGGTATAGAGTTAATCTGCCTCTGGTGTTGCCTGGGTCAGGCAGCTGGGTTGTCCATTCTTCCATCTCCGGGTCAGACGGTTCCTCCAAGACTCTGTCTTCCATAACATCAATGATTTTCCGTATGTCCTCATTTGTCTCTAGATTGTACGCCTGTTCTGCTTCATGCACCGCCCTGCGGATAGATTTCTTCCCCCTTTTTCGCCTTCCCTGAGGCTGATTCCCCTCCTCGCTGATGTTTGCTTGCTGGGGTCTACCTCTGCCTCTCTGTTCACGAGCTTTCCTTCTTCCATCCTTTCTGCCTCGCTTAGTCCCTTTGCTGCTTTCAAAAGTCTTACTCCAAAAACCTTTTTCCTGGTTATTCTCCATTTCGTTTGAGCTTTCAATTTCAATTTTTACTCTGCTCCATTCGAATTGCCTGTCTCCAAATGCCTCCCGCTCTGCCTGGACTCCTTTATCCCAACTCGGTTGAGACGTTGATTTTGGTTCCTCTGCCAGGTCTCACCTTTCCTCGCCACCTTCTTCAACTTCTTGTTGTCTGTCATCCTTCTCTTGTTCTGCCTTATAGAATTCTCGCCACCTTTTCGTTTATGATGAGTTTGCCCTCCACTTCCTTTCTCCCTTGAAACTTGAATGATGCTCTCTTCGATGTTTTCCAATTTTTGTTTTGGACTGCGTACCTGCTACTCTGAATTATCATTAAATGCTAATGTCAGGGAGGTGAGGCCGTCGTCCTTCTGTCCTGTCTTCGCTGCCGAATAGACCTGCCTTATCTTCCCGCTCCAGATCTTCACGGTTTTTTGATTACCATTATGTTGTTTCATGGTTATCGTTGTCTATGAGTTGTTTTAAGTCGTCTCATCTTGTCATCGCTGTTTGATTTGTCCAGCTGTCGTCCACTTTCCCCAATAATTCCTTACTTCCCCAATTGGCCAAGCAATTCGCAGGCTTATTTCCTTCTCTCCTGACATGCGAGGTGATTTTGTATTCAATACCTTTCAATGTTTCCTCAATTTCTTGGACTATATTCGCTGTTATCCAGCTTTTGACAACCTGCTCCCATTGTTTCCCTTGTATTAATTTTCTTATGGTGTTTATGACCAGGGCAGAATCGCCTTCGATCTCTATCTTCCTATATCCATTTCTTGTAGCAATTTTGAGGCCCTGGTAAGCTGCCATAAATTCCGCTTCGTTATTACTCATTGTTCCTCCATGTTCTGCATAGATCCATTCTACCTCTCCTTGTCTGTTTCTAAAGATTCCTCCATATCCTGCTGGACCTGGATTCCCCTTAGCCGCTCCGTCAAAGTTAAGCTTGATAAACCCTTCCTGTGGCTTACGAAAGACTGCAAGACTTTGGCCAGCGATAGGTTGGTGTTGCTTTGCTTTTTGTTGAAGGACCATCCCTTGTTCCAGGTTCAACCTTTTTAGGATTTATGCTTCTTCCTCAGAGGTCTTCCAATCTTCCTCTGTCCAACTTTCTACGAGGATTGATTCTCTGATTTGTCTTTGGTTCCTTTGCCAAACTTCTTTCGGATTTGATATTTTCCCCTGGAAGATTCGTCCATTTCTCGCTTTCCAAATATTCCACACATTGAAACCTTCCACCATGTTCCAGGATCTTCTTACCACCGAGCTTTTAAACTTTCCTTCTCCCCAATTACATAGAGTTTGTATGATATCCTGTGGATTTCGTTCAGTTGTCGAAAATAAATCTTTAGTCTTATCCCATTGGAACTCGGCCATTCTGCATCCATTGAGAAGGTGTTCATGGTCTTCTTCGTCTTGGTTACAGAGGCTACATCTTGATGGGCCTGAGAATCCTCTTTTTGGATTCGATCCCAGGTTAGAATGCGTTTTCTCCCTACCATCCATACGGACATCTTTATCTTCGGCCACCATTTATTGTTCCACATCTTCCTCCATTTCTGCTCATCTTCCCCCTGCTCTTGCTGGATTTTTACATTATATGCTTCCCTAATAGTGAAAGTTCCTTTGGTTCCTTTACCCCATCATAGAATATCATTGCCTCCTCTATTTTTATTTTCCTGGAGTCTAATTCCTTACTGAACATTGTTTTTTGTTCCTCTATTGCATTCCTGTTCCAGTCTTCCATTGATTTCCATTCCCTCCATTCTTCATTTCCTCTTCCTTCTATCCAATAATCTTTTAGCCTAATGAGTTCTTTGTCCATACCTGTTGTGTAAATGTCCTGCATTGCTTGTAGATTCAACATTTTCTCCCTTTGTTGCCATGCTTCCTCCCAAAATCTTGCATTCTGACCCCCTCTGATTTCCCAAAAAATATGTCTGTCAACTAATTCTCTGCTTTGATTAGTCAGGTTCCATATATCTGATCCTCATGGTGTTTCTTGTTTCCTTAATATTTCTTCAGGAGTTGATGGCATATTATATTTTGCTGTCCATATTTCTTTCCACAGGTCCTTCCCTCCTTGCATCCATCTCCATCTTAATTTGGCTGCTAGAACTTGATTTAGGACCGATGGGTCCCTTAGACCTAGTCCACTTTTTTCTTTTGGTTTGGTTAGGCTATCCCATGAGCAGAGTGCCCATTTCTTTTGTTGCTTAGGTCCTCCCCATAGGAATTTTCTGTATATCTCTATCAACTTATTGCATATCCCTTTTGGTGCTACCATTACTGATAAAGGATATATCGGAATCGCCTGAATGGTTGATTTAAGCAAAACGACCCTTGCAGCAAGATTCAGAGTACGGAAAGACCAATTTTCCAGTCTTTTCATGATCTTTTCCAAGATGGACTTCCAGTTTCCTATTTTAAGGGATGATGAGTCTAGCATAGTTCCTAAATACTTTGTTGGGAGTTCCCCTTTTCTATAGCCCAAGGTCCTGGTTAAATGATTTTTGATGGGTTCCACTGTATTAAAAAAGAATGTTCTTGATTTTTCATTATTTACCTCCATACTTGAACCTTTCATGAACACCTCTAGAATTCTCTTTATCCTTCTCACCTCATTCAAGGATACTTTGCAGCATATCATAATGTCGTCCACGAACTGTTGGTGGGTAACAAGTAGTATGATTGCCCCATAGTCTCAGACCCTAGATTTTCCTTTCTCATAATTCTCTTTTGAAATATCTACCTAATCCTTCTACTGTTATTATGAAGAGAAAGGGGGATAGGGGATCCCCTTGTCGAAGTCCTCTTGAAGCATTAAAAGTAATAGATGGGGCTCCATTTAGTAGGATGGAGAAATTCGGTGTGGAAATCATGCTTAAGACCCACTTCACCCATCTGTCGCAGAATCCAAAGGCTTGAAGGATGGCTTCTAGATATCTCCAGTTTAACCTGTCATAGGCTTTTGACAGATCTAATTTTATCAGCATTCCTTTTTCCTTCTTCATTTTCAAAGTGTGGATTACTTCCTGGGCCACCACTAATCCATCCAGAATCTGTCTTCCTTCTACAAACCCAGTTTGTTCTGGGGATATTATGTTCGGGAGAATAGATTTCAGCCTCTGGGCCACCACTGATGCCACTATCTTATAGATAACGTTACATAAAGCTATAGGGCGAAAGCCTTCAGCTTGATCCGCTTGGGTAGTTTTAGGAATAAGAGTCAACAAGGTTGAGTTTATACCTGGCCATATTCTTTGATTGATTCTAGCTTCCTCCACCACTTCTAGAACCTCTTCAACAAGGAAGTGCCATCCTGCTTGGTAGAATTCTACCGTATACCCATCTGGCCCGGGAGCTTTGTTCCTTTTCATATTCCTGACTGTTTCCTCCACTTCTTCCATTGTAACTTTTCTCATCAGAGCCAAATTCTGTTCTCTGGTTACTAGTTTAGGGATCTCCCTGCTTATCTTTGTTATAGCTTCTGTTCTATTGTCCTGAGTTTCATTTAATAAGTTTTTGAAATGATTAACCCAAACTTTTTCGATTTATTCATGCTAGAGGACTCGCTGGCCTTCTTGGTTTTATATGGAGAAGATTTTGTTTCTTTGTCTATGCTGTATCATTGCTTTATGGAAGAACTTTGTATTCCTTTCCCCTTCTCTAAGCCACTGAACCCTTGACTTCTGTCTCCATAAGATCTCTTCTTGTTTCCTTCTTTCTTCTAGCTGGTTTATTATAATTCCTTCTTCCTTTATTCTATCTTCTTGTATACCGTCTAGGATATCCATCTGCTGTAGCTCTTCCATTATTTGCTCTAGGCGCTTTTTCTCTTCCAGTATATTTCCAAATTCTTCTTTATTCCGCTTTTTTATTTTTTCTTTCAGCTCCTTTAATTTGAGTTGAAAGGTGTGCATTTTATTTTTTCCTTTTTGTTCACTCTTCCTCCACCATTCTTCAAGTTTCTCTATCAGCCCCTCATTTCTTAGCCAAAATGCTTCAAATCTAAAAGGTTTGTTGTTTGGTCTTTGCTTGAGATCTATTTCCATTTTAATCGGCCAATGATCCAATCTTGCTACCGGAAGAATTGTGGCTTCTATGAAAACATCTTTCATCATTATTTGTTCGGAAATTAAGAACCTATCAAGTCGTGAAGCAATTTGATTAACTCCCCCTCTTCGGTTGTTCCAAGTATGGTTTCCATTTATAGTTTGAATATCAATCAGTCTCTGCTCCCTTATCATATCTCTAAACTATTCCATTGCTTTATCCATTCTCCTTATCCCTCCTCTTTTCTCCGCTGAGCTTTTAATCAGATTGAAATCCCCTCCTACGATCCACTGCCTTCCAGGGATTAGACTCCTCAATGCTTTTAGATTTTGCAGAAAGTTTTCCTTTTCTCCTTGGGTATGGGGTCCGTAAACCCCTGTTATAATAACCTCCTCCGTTGTTCCTATTATCTTTGCAGTCCCTGTTAGAATTCTTGGAAAACTTATCCAATTGCTTAATTGTATTTCTTCAGGGTTCCAAATTATTACCAGACCCCCTGCACTCCCAATCGCATCCTGTCCCATCATTTCATATCTATTCTTGTTTCTATTCAAAATGTCTCTCATTTTCTCAGTACTTATTTTTGTTTCTTGTACTATCATTATGCTGGGTTTATCTTTTTTCAGTCTGTCATTTAAATACCTCTGTTTGCCTCTACTGTTGAGGCCTCTTATGTTCCAGCTTGTGATGATCATCGCAAAAGTTTTGGAGGGGTTTGAAATACCTCTGAGAGAGGTATAACTCTTCTTGAATTTACTAACATCTCTCCGACTTCTTGAATTGTTTCATTCATTGTTCTTCTACCTCTTTTTTTGCCTCCCTTGCCAATACTCCTCATTCCTAGATTTTGTGTTTCCTGCATCTCCATTTTCCCACCTCTTCGATCTTCCGTTATTCCTTTTTTCTCTTTATATCTTTGAAAGTCTTCTTTGTACATATGTTTCTGATCTTCTGGAATAAATCTTTCATCGAGCCTCTTCCATTCCTACAAGAGCTTCGTCATTACTTATTCTTCTTCCTCTCCTTTTGTTTTCTGTGGGTCTATTTCCATTCCTCGTTGATCCTCTTGGTTTTCTGTTGGACTCTCTATCCTCTCTTGACCTTTATCCATTTGATCTGTCTCTTTGTCTGTGTTTTCCTTTATGACTTCCATTCCTTCTATTTCCTCCTCTTCGTTCTCCTTTGTTTCTACTTCTTCATCCTGCAGTATTTGGAACTTGTTTTGGGATTCTATAATATGGATTCCTTTTTGTTTGTCCATCTGTGTCTTGTTGTTCCCTCTTTTTTTCTTCCTCTGCACTTCTCTGAAGTCCTCATCCTCCTTTCCTGATTTCTTTGCCGCATTTGTCCTCTCCTTTTCTGCTTCCTTTTCCTTTTCTGCTAACGTAATAGGGCATTCTCGGTATAGATGACCATACTCATGGCATCTTCTGCAATGAAAGGGAATGTGTTCGTAATCAATTGTTTGATGCTAGATCTCATCGTGATATTCCAATTCTATTGTGTCTGGAAGTGGCTCTGTTATGTTCATGTACGCGCATATTCTTGCTTATGTTGTATATCTTCCCCTCTTTGTCAATTCTGCCACTTTCACAAACGATCCTATTGCGTTACCTATACCCTCAAGGATCTCTGGGTCCCAGAATTCTGTTGGTAGGCCAAAGAGTCTGATCCATACCGGGGCTGCTAACATTCTTTCCTTATCTGGGTTGTAACAGTCTACCCACTGTCTCATAAATAATCCAGCATTGTTCATGAAGTAGGGTCCTTCCTCAAAGATCCTTTCCCTGTCTTCTAGATTGGAAAATATAACTGTAAAAAATCCCTTCGCCCCCAGCTTTATTTCCACATGTCCTTTTGGTTTCCACCTTTGCTGGATCCATCTGAGAAGGTCTTTCTCTGCTGGCCAGTATCCTACAAACTTACAGATCAAAGCATAATCCTTCATGTAGCTTCTATATTTCTCTAATCTATTATGCGGTATTACAAACCTGGGTTTGTTCGTCGCCCTCGGCAGACATTTACTTGTTGCTCCCATTCTCCTTTGCGTTCCCGCTACTAAGGTCTCTCCTTCATTTGTTCTGTCTCCTTCCTTCTGCCGTTCCTTTCTCGCTTCCCCCGTTATCACTGCTTTGAAGGAGGGGATCTCTCCCCTCCCCTGCTCCGTTTCCATTTCGTTCCCTCAGATCCTGCGCTTCTGTTTATCCCCCAATCTTTAGGTTTTTGTCCTTTTCTTTCTCTAGTTCCTATGCTTCTGAATCTTGCACCCGAGATCTATCCTGGTGCGCTGCTTCCGTAATCAACAACCCTTCTTCCCATCCTTTGATGAAACCCTCGCCTGCGAAACCCTCATCCCCGATTTTGAAAACCAAAATGTTGTGTGATTTCAAACAATAAAACACAGCATTAAAAAAATAAAAATCATCAATTTGATAATCTGCAAACTCATCCCAGGATTATTCTAAATTTTCAATAGAGATAGGGTCTTCCACATACTATGTAATCTTCTTTAGCAAGCACCTTGATCAGTGTGAAGTGGAGTCACCATGAGAGTTATGCAATCTGGATTCTTTGACAATGGAGTCGCCAAGTGAATGGTTCAGCCTTCTTGTGTCTAATCAATGTCCACCATCAGAAATCAAATCTGAAACTTGATACTCTTTCCCAAGGATTTTGAAACATCGTCCCCAGTATTGACTCAATTTTGGAAGAATTCAACTACCTATATTCCTGACCATGTCCACGAGTGGTGAAAATGGCGTAGTCTTTGCAAGGTGGACATCCTAGGTATTTCATATTTTTCTCTCAAATCTATTTTTCGCATTATAGAAAAAAGTGTAGCCATAGTTATGCCCAAAAATGAGGAAGAATCTGTAAGTAAATCTCAACAATTTTAACTTATTTATGTACAATCAGAGTACCTCTACTCTATTATTTTAGATGCTCTAGGAAAAATATCTTTCAACTAATATAAACTGGGGGCATCTAACACAACTGATTGGTTGATTGGGAATATCACACAATCTCAACCTCGGAGCCCTCTCCCATACCAAGGAAATACATATGGTCACCCACCATCATTTCCCCAACTCACTGGTACATCCATAAATCCATCACAACCTATAGTTGGATACTATACCAACCCTCTTATGTGTACTCCTTACCCTCCCATTCAAGGGAATCCATACCCAATGTGCACCTCTGATGGAATGTTTACATCCCAACCTACCTATGGAAATACCTTGCAAGAAAATATGTGCTTTCCTTTTTCTATCCCTCCATAAACTAACACTACACCCCACTAGAATGCAGGTGTTAACTTTGAACAACCTTCTTTCCCTCAGTAGCAATAGTTGTTGAATAACTCAACACTGTGAATCAACTAAATCATAATTAGAATAAAGAAAAGAATAAACAAAAAGGAAACCAAGGTCAAGATTGAAGCCAACACCAACAAAATCTAAATGCACAAATTGGGTGCAATCCCCCAAATTAGAACCAAAATCCAAACTAGGGTCCCAAAAATGTGCCAAAACAAGGGAATAGCAATCATCTTAGGACTAATCACACTTTCACAATTTGCAATTAATATGTACACTACACCCATCAATGTCCCCAACTCCTGAAGTTCAATCACATGAGGGAGGATAGGGGTCAAGTCAGAGCCAATCAACTCCCAATCATGTTGCAAAATCCATTTCCCCACTAAGGAATTGTTGTTGCACAACATGAGGCTAGTGCTCCACAATACCCAAACAAGGCAGGGGGCATTCAACTAACCTCGTCAATTGCAACATATACATGTAGGGAGCAAACTTCTTACTCCAAACACATCATTGAGACTATGGAACTCCTCCTAAACCCAATCCCTCAACAACTAAGGAAGTTCCACTAAACACAACTTCACCACCTTTGAAAATTTTCTGACCACCCATAGAACTTGTTTCTAAGATGGTCAAGGGACCATTATGATGAAAATCACATAATGCAAATATGACATATAGTTATAGAATTTTCAACAATCTGGCCCAATCTCCATATTCCTATTAACTTTGGAGGTTCTTCAAAGTTGTCCAACTCAATGGAAAGCCTTACTTTATGCATTAGGTGTTATTTACCCCTTAAATTTGAGATTGATCACCTTTGACTTGGACAACTTAGAACCACAACTACCATCTCTCATTACATTCCCAATACATGTGGCCATCTGTAATTTCACTATTCATTGATGTATCATTGATGAACGAGTATCCACGTGCATCACACTAAGTCTGTATGATGGTCACCCATCGTTGCCTATAGGGCTCTTTCAGAATGTCCTGATTGAACTCGCTAGATAAATTGTTCACATAGATATAGAAGTCTTTGATTCCCCTCTCAATTATAATATCTTGTTTAGATGAAATTACATGTATGAAATGAAGGTTATTTCATCATTAGTTTCCATATTATAACTTTCCCCGATAACCGGAAAATCATCACCATCAACCACTTAACACATTATGAAATGAGGACCTCCCCCTCCCTACATAGTGGGTTACCCTTTACAGGATCCCAACAAAAATGGGTTCCCTCCTTGACTGATATTGGCCTAGGAATTATTAAGCATTCTTCTCTCCTCATAGCATATCTAGGATATCCTCCTATCATAATATTTTCTTCCATGACTCTTATATTCATAGTAAACACCGCTTCTCATGAACACACTCAGGACAATCAGTCACCACCATAATAACCTGAAAATGTTATGAAAAGTGATACCCCATTCCTTGCAGACACTATCACTCAAACCCATTTCTTATATCCCCTTCTTCATTTCATCTCATATCAAGTGATGGTGATTCTTACCCTACTAAACATGGCTATGGCACTGCCCATCTGGTGTTTGGCACCACCTTCCATGTCATTATGTCAGGAGTTGTGCCCACAAAACATGTTATGTCACGCACCCCTATAGAAACTTTACCACCTTTGGGCACACCAAACCTTAAAAATACACTAGAGGCAACCACAAGAAAGGACAAGAAGAAATCCAAGAAGAAAGACCTTGATAGCACATATTCTCCTAGGGTACCTCCCCTGTGCACATTATGTGACATGTTAGGACACCCTACTAATCAATGTCCCTCATTGGAAGAGATAAATGTCATTCTCCATTACCCTTAGGCAACCATTTTCTCTTCTCCATCTCTAGGAAAAAGGGCCACAACATCTCATAAAAAAAGATTACACACTGACCATCTTTGTGCCATCTGCGCACAACATGGAGATTCCACCCACCATTATCCTAATCTGCTAAGATTTCAGGATGTGTTAGTTCCATTACATCATTATATCAGGGTTAATCCTCCTCTTCCTCCCACCCCTAATGTTTATGATGCACCTCAAAGCATTTATTACATTTCATCTGATGATAATCAACACACATTACATCCATGTGTTCTTTGCATCGGCAGTACCCATCCTTCATCGGCATGCTTACTCCTTAGGTCATTTCAACATATTCTTGTAACTCGGGACCTTGAAAGCACTGACAGTGAGGATTCTCATCCCTTATGAATCCCAAGTCATGATGAGTCCTCTAACATGGTTCTCATAGCATCGGCACAACCTTTAGAATCTTCCCCCAACATATCCCCTAAGTCCATACTATAGATACATATTTCCTCTAGTATTGATTATACATAAGACCATATCTATTTTATTTCTTCCTCCCTAGGAATAATGATTAAATCCTTCTTCTCATCATTCCATGGTGTCATTATCACTTTACCCATTGCCAAGATAGTGTTATCCAAGACTACATGGAAGCAACTTGTCTAGGTGTTTTCCTCATTTCTTGGTCCTATGGAATCAAGAACGATATCATACCTACCTGTCCACTATTACTTCCATGTGCCAACCAGTTCCTCATGACCAAAAGACACCCCCATCACCCTTTTCAAGTATATTTCATTCTATTAAGATATCCTCAAGGCCATGATAGAACCTAAGTTCCCATAAGATTCCATTCATCATCTCACTTTCTTCCTCCCACGAAACGCATTCACACCTTTTGCATCATCGAACACTCATTAGGTGTGGATTGTTTTTTATTTGTTAGTTTTTGTATATGAATTATGTCCAATCTATCTTTCTATGATACTTTCATGTGATATGTTGGTTTCAATCTTGCAAGTTACTTTGTCAGTCAACACGAAGTTGGGCCCTTAGGGCAGCTGATTAACTTTTAAAGTATCATTCTTCATTGGCATGATCGATGTTCCCCCAAAGCACTACATATCCTGATATCATTTCTCCTGAGTTATCCATAAGGTCTATCTTATCAATTGTGTTTATTTCCACCTTCCACTTGGACTTGGAAAATGTTCACACTGGTCAATACTCTTTCCACCTACATGGATTTCCTCATCAAGTAGTACCTTTACACTCTCAGTATCCATGGATATCTCTTTTTCACCTGAAAACAATCTACTTGCATGACTTCAAGGATGACCATGTTTCTATCTTCATCTCATTGCTTACCACCCTTCCTGGGAACTCATTTCCTTTCAATCATCATAAATGCACCATCAGATTCTACACTTCGTCTCTCATACCCCCACATTGTATTGGACCATTTGCATGATCCCCCATTTCATTTACCTTACACCAGGACTAGCCAATCAGGCCCCCACCCTCTCCAATTACTCCCCTACACCACCACATAGGCCATTGCACATTTGGGGCACCTGTCTCTATGGTTGTACATCGCAAAACCAATTTTAAATTATCTTGGGAAGTGTACAAAGATTTTTTAAGAAACAAATCCTCACCCATATTTTTGTGTCCATCACTCGACGGTAGTTCCTAGTCACCTTTAGTTGGATTTAACCTCAGATACCATTTTCCCAATCTCATCTTATGTCATATATCCCTAATACTTCCCACTAGATAATTATATTGTAACCACTTATCACTATCATATATAAAAATAATTTATACCACCCCTTCATGTCCTCCTGACTCTAGGGGTTTACCCCACCAGATTTTTATTTTGACTATCACCACTCACATTTACCCTCCAACCTTGGTAAGTACCCAATGTTCATTATGCACTTTCAACCTTAGCCATTATTCCTTTGAAATACCTTACATATTTCAACACTTGTATGCGCTTCATGTGGGTTTCCTAGAACCCTCATTGTTCCAAAATCTTGTCATTTCTTTTTTGTCAACGTCGAAATTAATTTTCTGGAATCAAAGAAATACCTTGGTTTGTACCCCCATTACAAGTCGACCTCTGGTGAAATAATGAGAAACATCATCAACCATTGATTTCATTGGTCCCTTTGATGTTCGACAACAACATAACTTTCATATCAGTGGTGTATCATACTATACAACAATTGCAATTCTTTCATCTGGTCAAACACCCTTGCATTCAATTTGCACTCCCTTCAACAGTGCCTTCTAACTAATGAATGGGGGCACCCATTACATTCTTTTGTCAGAGACACCCCTGAGGGAGAAAATAGTTATCTACTTCAACATACAACACATCAACTTCTTTTGTGTTTTTTTATAGTATTCTTTCCTGTGTACTTGTAATATGATGATCAAAGTCATGATCAGCAACATGGGACATTCACATATCATACATATACCTTTTTGTATGAAAAATCAATTAGAATGGTGTTGTTTTATTTCTCAGTAAGGATTTCCTTAATTCTCTCATCACAAGACACTATCTCTCATGAAGTCAACATGACTTATAGTTAGGAACAAAAAAGTGTGATGTATTTTAGCTATATTCTTTCTCCTAATATCATACATCAGGGGGGAATTGTTAGTATTGAAAATACATACATATAATTGTACAAGTTGGGTACATTCAACGTTAAAAACAACATGTACATGTGTGATAATTTCCATTGGAAGCATCATGGAACCTAAAATATCAAAGGTTCTCTAAAGGTTCATTTAAAAAATGAACCTACACGAATGTACCAAAGAAATTTTGCACAGGCCGCGTGACTATTTCTTTAATAACTATGCAAATCCACTGAAGTGACAACTTAATAGTTTATGGATCACATCATAAGGAATGGGCAGAAATTCTATAACAAGTCAAGATTCGTTGCCCGTTTTTTAGCATCTCCATCCTTAAATGGGAAGTTACTATCTCCTACCAATCTCCCATCTCATTAATGGGCCAAGGAGGAGCCATGAGCTACTTTTGAATCTATACATACAAGGAGAATGAGAGCCACAAACAACAAGAAGTGAGAAAATTTATGCTACCAAAAATTTCTTGAGTAATTAGCATCACATTGCCAAGAGAATTCACCATTTGAGATTTTTCTAAGATTTATAAAGAACCATTGCTTACCATAGCTCTTTTCAAATGTCTTCAAACTTATCTATTGTATCTCTACCAACAACGAATAATGAGGATTTATTTCTATTCTCTTGTGTTTAGTTTGTTTTCTCATATTTATCATTATTTAAGAGTATATCTTATGCTTTTTTTTCTTATTTATTGCATTTAATTTTAGTTTTATGTATAACATCTAACCATTCTGATTGTGGGCTTCCTTGTAAGCAAAAACCAAGCTACAAATTGAAAATTAATTTGGGACACCATTGCTCTAAATTCACTATTATAATTTTGATACTATTTTCCTTTATAATGGAAAGTTCTTGCCACAACTAATAAGCCTTGACTAAATTCTTAAAAATGTTTTTGAATTCCTAACTTTTTTCTTTCGTATCTTAAGAACTCCCACCCACACTTAATGGCCCAAAAAATGAGATTATTTTAGAATAAGATGAACCTTTTCTTTAAAACAATACAAAATTCTTCTTAAGTAATGGTATATAATTTTTACTTTTATTAGCAAAGCCATGAATTATTAGTTAAGTTAAAGAAAGGATGATACTTCTTCTCACTTATCAATTTTATTTAGCAATGATGATGATGATCAATTTCCATTGAAACTTATATGGTCTACTGGGCCTTAAGAAGGTAAGATAGTAGTCATAATTCTTTTTATTTCTATGATAAAAAAAGAGAAGTGTTCTGAAATCACCAGAGTTTTGTTGAGTTAAAAGGTCAAGAAGGTTGGTAATGTGACAAATATTTTGAAAATTAAATCAAATGAGCGTATAAGATGGAAAATATAAGAGAAAGTGTTGTCCATCTTCAACCCTCTTAGGATCGTAATTTGACAAACTATTTCATCCCATGGAATTTGAGAATTGTCCAATGTCCAATTTCACTATAAAGCTCATGTGAATTAGAGTTATTATTGGTAATGTTCATTTTCTTCTTAACATTAGTCAGGACAAAGAGATAATTTTGGTTTTCAAGGTTGGGGTTGATCACCTCATAATATTGTAGCTTCATTTTTGCTTATATCTCTATATTTATCCATAATTTCACCTTAAGTTTAGAAGTAATAATATTTTTAATAATATCTAGATTCTACATTATGATCTCCTCCTTTATTTCGCAATGATCCATCTAAGATTGGGCATCCTTATGTTTCCCTTGATTAATTCAAAGGTGGGGATTTTGGATAGAGTTAGAATAAATTTTAGGAAATCTCTTGGCATTGATATTATGTAAGTTCTTCTGATACATAAGATACCTAGTCAAAGCCATGCTTTCAATGGGGGGAATCTTGTTTCAATCAAGAGCATAAGGTAGGGAGTATTCCCTTGATCTTGAGGTTTTAAGTTATAAAATAATTTTGGTTCCATTAAATCCCTCCATGTCTCTCTGGATATACTCCAACACCAAACCTCACATCCATATAAAATAATATGTGTGATGAGAGTATCAAAGAAGATCCTTTTTTATCCCAAATCCAAATATCAATGGACTTACAATTGTTTTGAAGCCCATAGTAATATTTCAAACCTCCATTTATCCTTTTCTAAATGCTATAATTCCAATCGAGCTTATGATGGATGTTGATTCCCAAATATTTGTATAAAGTAACTTCCTCCAAGGAGCTGTCATAAATGAAAGTATCATAAGTAATAATTTTGGATTTAATTATCAATATTTTAGTTTTGTCATTATTGTAGTCATATATGTCTTGGAGTGTAACACCCTCCTTCCACATCTACCTAAGAAACGGACCAATTGGGGTAAACATGTGACAAGAAGTTACTATGATATGATTCGATTTCATATGTGTCAGTTAAGGAAGTGGAACGGGTGTAACACATCACACAGACCTTCCACATCAGTAAAAAAACTCTTAGGAGCCATCCCAACCACTCAGGTAACCAATTTGTGAGACCAACTGAATTTTTAGTGCATCAAACCCATCGCTGCTCCCTTCATATGGACCAGGGTGCATCTAGGAGGCTCCAGAAGCTTCCACAAAAAGGCCAAGGGAGATTCCAGGGACTTTTTCCCTAGTGTTGTTCTTGCGACTATGGGATTTGTGCCACTTTTTCAGGATCAGAACCCAGGTCACTGCCCAGAAATCAATGGCACCTTCAGAAATGAACTTACACAATAGAACAAATATACATTTGCAAAAACATAAACAAGGACTAGATTGGGCCCCTGCTATCAATGACAACAATTTCATCAAACGTGTCACAAACATGAAAGCTATAGGTCTTAACAACATAATTGAGCGTAGGGATCACATGCTTATTTGAGAATATCTAAGAAGTATTATGACTCAACACACAAAAACAACAACCATATAATCCACATATGAAATAGTATAATACTCATGAAATAAAAAGGAGAAAATACCTCATATTATTGATGCAATGACCAACCAAGTTTGGGACTTCCACGAACCACCCAACCATAGATTGGCTGAACCAAAATATTTCTTTCATCTAATCACCCGTGTGTCATATTCCAAGCATGAATGTGATATATCATGGAACAGTCCATCAAAACTGAACTAGGGCTTCTATAGGCCAAACCACCTCAACCCATCAAATAGTGATTCCACCTCATGGTTGTATATCACAAACCATCACCAGATGCTCTAGAGCATTTGTTCCAACGAAGGCTTCCAGGACTAGTAACTCAACCCACCAAGGGCTTCCAAAGCATTTTTCCAACCAAGGCTTCTAGGACTAGTAACTCAACACAAGTTGTTACAGGGCTGCCATAAAGTTTGTCCAACAAAGGCTTCCAGGAACTAGTAACTCAACCCAAGCTAAAGGAAACATGAGAACCAACCATAAAAAAAAATGAACCCACAACACCATCGCTATCCTAGAAATGATAAGGCTAGGCATCTCCATTGTCAATCAAGGTAATCCTCCATGCCAATGATAGATCATGACCAATAAAACATATGCATATGGCATGCATGCCAAAACTAGTGAGGAAAACATACATGCAACTCGGTACCTGCAAGCGAAACCTGTTGTAGTTGTTGATCCTAATGTCCTCTTGTGCTTTCATGCTCTTCCTTTGCCTTCTTTCTTTAAGCATCCAAGTATGTCACACTCTCCAAGAGTGCTCCAAGAAAACTCTTAAGTTTCCAAGAGTATGAGAGAGAGAGAATAAAATGAGAGCTCCAAAACTGAACTGATAAAGGCTTACACTGACTAGGCCAGAGCAAAAATCTTTAACAAAAGCTTGCCAACTAATTCTCAAAAGCCTTTTTATCAACGAGGCCTATATTTTCTTCATTTTCCATTATTTTCCTTCATTTTCCTCCTCACATGCAACATGTGACCATTCACCTTCCTTTTCCCCTAATTTCCATTATTTTCATAAATAAATGTGCCAAAATGCCATTTTGCCTTTCCAAAGCCTTTTTATTTCCTTTTCCAATTTCCTTAGCCATAATAACTGAAATGAACACCCACTAGGATGTTTTTCCCACCTTTCAACTTGGAATACATGTCCCATGACCGTGGTCTTATATTTTTATATTTACATGGATTTTTAACCGGGGCTATTAAAGAACCCTCCCAATTAGGGGAACATTGTCCTCAATGTTCAATGACACATATAACCACTAAGACCCTTGAAAACAAATCATACTTCCCATGGAGCTTTATAACATAGCTCATTGCAGTGTTTACAATGACCATCTGCTAAAACATGACAAACATATCATTTACTGGATCTTTATAACATAGCTCATTATGGTATTTACAATAATAACCACATATACACACATACACATTTTCTTCACCCATAAAGTAATAATATTGTCTATGGAGCTTTATAAATTCATCTTGATACAGTATTTATAATAATACACACATATGCACATTTTCTCAACTAGGAAATATAAGGATACGATGCATGCATCTGCAACAAGGGAATCTAGAGGCTCACACTTCCACCCTCAAAAGTAATGCCAGGATTCACTTCCTTATCAAGAATTCTAGAATCCACTACCAAATTCAAATATGTATCCAATGTCTAGCACTATAATCCTACACCACTTCTTCTCTCAGTGAACAAGTATCGACTCAATGTTTCAGGGCACACCCCCATTGTGCATTTGATTCCATATGGCAATGTTAATGACCAAAATAGATATATCCCTAGCCTTCCCTTCTCTCTTACATAGTCCCTCGGGAAATCTAGTCACCCCAGTCACGCCCCTTCCAAGTTCCACTGGCACCCCCATCCCGTGTAGTCCATCCCTCATCAAGGTTTCCTCACATCGGAAGGTAAAAAAGACAAGTCATATCCCTGCCTTAAAACCATCATGTCAGTCATAGCATGCTCATGGTAATCAATGAACACTATTGGGTACCAGTGTCCCATAATGGTCATGCTCCTAAATGCTTTACCGGCATACTATTTCCTATTCCAATTCCCTTTGATGTTGTTGCTAATGATTGCATTTGGTTTCAACCACCCAACTTGGGAAGTTCCCATGCTTTCATGTACCAAGCACATAACTACCGTTAGATTTAAAACAAATTGAAATAACTTCAAATCATACCTCATTGGTGGCCCATCAATAACGTATACTTGCAATTTTCTTCGCTTCCTATTACAACAAGTCAAACTAGCATCTTTGACCAAATCATAATGTATAAACATATCACATCAGGTTAGCTCAAAACACAACCATCACAAATCGAAATCATAAATCACATGTAACCATCATAAACCAGAATCATAGATCACATGTAATCATCATAGACCAGAACCATAAATCACATGCATAATAAAACATAAATAAACTATTGATACTTATCCTTTAATTAATACTTAGCTTCTACCTTTTTCCTTATTCTGTATGCACACTAGATTGGTTTCCACACTCAAAAAACACCCAGTACCTTCTCCTAAACCATATGAACATACACATAGTGTGCATCACACACATACAACGAAACACGACATACAACTCCTACATATGGTATACACCACAACAAAATACATAGTCCTACATCAGGTATACACCACAACACGATACATACACCTACACCAGTGTACAACACAACACAAATACATACACATAATACAACACAATACATATGTGATGATACCATGACTACACAATGCATATACATAGCACCGCGTGCCCACAACATAACATGTATGACACGCAGACAATACCATGTGTACACCAGTACCATATGTACAAAATGTATACAGTACCACCTTTACACAGCACCACCTGCACAGCATGTGCACAACATCACATGTACACGACACCACCTGCACAACATGTACACAACGCCACATTTACACCGCACCACCTATACAATGTGTACACAGTACCACACGCACAACATGTACATAACATCACATGAATGACATGTACACAACACCCCTTGCACACAACACCACATGTACACAACATCACAAGCATGACATGTACACAACACCCCTTCCACACAACACCACATGTACAACATGTACACAACACCACATGCACACAACACCAAATGTACATAGTATCACTTGTACAACATGCACACAACACCATATGTACATAGAACTTCATATACAACCATTACATAGCATCATATGTACACATAACTACATATCCAGCATGTGCACAACACCATATGCACACAACGCCACATATCCATCATGTGCATAGTGCGATATGTACACAACACCACATATCGAACATGTACATAGCACCATCTATACCCAACACAGCATATGCAATATGCACACAATGCCATAGGTACAATCATTGAATATAAAATATGCACAACATATACATAACAATATCATTGCACATCCAAGACCATATTGCCTCTACCAAGCAACCATGCTTTCAATGTCTCTCTGTCATCCATGCTTATCCTAGCATGTCGCAGATCACGCTATTTTTATTCGCTGATGTATCTCTCAGTATTAGCCTATCCATAACATAAACATAAACATAATATTATCACATAATATCAATTCATATCCACATGATAATGACCTCAGAGATCTGTCCGGCTAATCTTCCCACTTGATTCCTCATGAAACAGGAATCTCTTCATGCTATTCATCTACATAAGCAATCATTCCTCCACATGAATGATTCTTGATGACCCTCTCAGAAAACGGTATATATATATATATATAAACATCAACATAAAACAACCATGATCCTGTGAGACAATGACATACATACATACATATATACATGCATATATATAAACATTAACATAATCATGATCACAACATAATTACCAGGTATCAAAAGGTCAAGGTTAAGAGAACTCCCTTTATCTTTTCACAACATGCACAACATTGAGAACAATTGTCCCCAACATATCCAAGGAATCATATGCCTCACATCCGCTCACTTTACCTTTCCTGTTATCTTTCTCATGATTGTCCTGCCACCATCCATTTACACTAATGGACCCAACCAACTTAGCCGACTGTCATACTTTTACCTTTAGTATTACTTACACATGCACCAGCTTCATTCGAGTATTTCATTACATGTTGGATTCCATAGATCTCTCCCAAATTTCCATCAACTTTCTTCTTTCCAAACCAATTCCCAAGACCCTAAAAAATAAGTTGCAAGAACAAGAAAAAAAGAATAAGAAAATCATGAAAACTAATAACAATACGACACCGCAAACACAGTGGTATGATCATGCACTAGACATAAAAAAAAAAAAAAAAAAATCAAATCAAGTGCAAGAAAATGATAAGGTACCTAAAGCAAAAGACTCTCACCAGACACCATGACTCAATCCCCATGGGTTCCCATTGCTTGCAAGGAAAAGCTCAACCTGAGCCTTCTTCAAGATTCCATGTGATTCTTTGTATCATACTACCATAACAAATAACTATCAATGCATAAATAAATGTAACAATATACCAATTATTTTACCTTGTTTTTCCAATCACGTTGCCTTGTAACAGAACACACATGTTAGCCACATGTTCCAAAGATCAAGACAACATATCTACTAGTTTGAAATCATCCTTTACCAAGACTAGTAATAATTTCATAATCTATAGTCAAATTGTAGTCATTAGACATAATGCTAGAACCGTCACCTACTTACACTCAAGTACATACAAGCTATCTCAACACATATGTCTGAGTAAAATTGTCTTAAAACAATATCATTCCTTTGAGCAATCTTACATACACATAGTCATATTATACAATTCATAAAACATTCAAACAACTTCCAAACATACCATGTTAAATAAATCAACTAGAGAACAAAATCAAGCACTCAAACACAAAATAGATGACATAGTAAAACTCATACCTTAATGTCATAATCCTAACCATTTGCATAGGCCAATCCAATTTAGCATGATACATATAACATCAAGATCTTAATGCAATAACCCTAATCATTAACTAATATATAACAAAAACAAGTTAACATATAACATGATCATCAACAACATATGACATAATCATCGAGTTAACTATCGTAAAAAAAAACAATAGCAATGCATACAACCACAGGTTACTATCATTCATCATTCTCTGACACATGTGCATATGACTACACTAATCAACTAGCATTTATAATACATGTAACCATAATAATAATAGAATGACAAGCATATCAGTAACCCTAATGCTTATAACAAACATTAACCAACATACATACATGCCCACTATACAAACATGTATGATGATCTGCTCTTACCCCGAAGTCCATTGTTGCAACTTCATTTTCATGATCTGCATCTCCTGCTCTATCTCGGCCAACACATTAGCATCATAACATACCAATATCATCATGATAACCTAATTGCATACAATGACCTTATGCACAACAACCTTCACCGTGAAAATGCATGCATAAAAACATGTAGATACCGACATGCATATCAAATGCATATACAACCATACACTCATGACGACACATCCCACAAAAACACCATCAACCTTTACATGGTGACATCACTACAATCATGATCAACACCATGCAAATGCAACAAACACATGGAATAAAACCATAAGGAACACATATGCAACTAACATGAATGCATGACCAACACACCACCCATCAAGTCTAGGGGTTGAACCATGCTTGGATGTCACTCTGTGGTATCAAATAATACCCAAACAGAACGGAACCCACTTTGATACCACTGTATGGTATCAGATATGACCCAAAGAGAGCACAACCTACTCTAATACCACTACGTGGTATCAGATATGACCCAAAGAGAGCGCAACCTACTCTAATACCACTTTGTGGTATCATATATGACCCAAAGAGAGAAAAACTTGCTCTAATGCCACTTTATAACACCCTCCTCCCACATCTACCTTAGTAACTAGCCAACTAGGGTAAACATGTGACAAGAAGATACTATGATATGATTCGTCTCCCTATGTGTCAGTGAAGGAAGTGGAATCGGTGGAACACATCACACAGACCTTCCACATCAACAACGGAACTCCCAGGAGCCATCCCAATCATTAGGTTACCAACCCCTGAGACCAGCTGAATTTTTTGTGCATCAAACCCATGGAATATCTCTTGACATGGACCAAGGTGCATCTATGAAGCTCCAGAAGATCCCACAACAAGGGCAAGGGAGCTTCTGGGGACCTTTTTCCCCACTGTTGTGCCTACGAGTTTGGGATTTGTGCCACTTTTTCAAGCCAAGAACACAATGACACCTTAAGAAATGAATTTACACAACAAAACAAAGATACATTTTCAAAAACATCAATAAGTACTATACTAGATCCCGACTATCCATGACAGGAATTTCGTTAAACATGTCACAAACATGACAGCTACAAGTCTTAACAGTAGAGTTAAGCATAGGGGTCTCATACTTATCTGATAATATCTAAGAAGCATTGATGACTCAACACATTAGCTGCAATTTCATACATTAGGAAATATATACATTGTTAATTCATTTACAAGTAAAAACATGATGAGATCCATACATAGCCACTATCATAATACATGTTCATAATGAGCATAATAATAACAAAAATAACAAGGAAATAACCACCATATAATCCACATATGAACTAGTATAATACTCATCAAATAACAAGGAGAAATATCCTCATATTAATGATGCAAGGACCAACCAAGTTTGGGACTTCCATGAACCACCTGACCATAGATTAGTTGAACTAAATCTTTCTTTCATCCAATCAACCCCTTGCCACATCCCAAGCATGAATGTGGGATCTCATGGAACAATCCATCAAAACTGAATCAAGGCTTCCAAAGGCCATGTAGAAATTCCTTATAGATTCAAATTGCATATTGTAATATGCTAAAACAATTGACTTGAATCTACTCTACTCATCCGCTGAAACAATAAACGATTGATGAAATCATGAAGCATAAAAGAGAAAGAATTCAATCACACATAACACAATAATTCTATGGGGAAAACCATAGCTAAAAACCCCTGCTATCTGTATATTGCATTAATCAGAAAATATGATAAGACTACAATCCTTTGCTAAATCCCAAGAAACCTCTGCACAATCTCTATCAATCTCACTTCTTCCTAGGTAAGCCTTAGATGAATACAATATGCTCTACTCAACCTTGAGCTCAACTTGCACAAGTATTTTCTATCATTTTCATGACTAACTACCTTTGGCCAATACTTAACCAAATTCCTAGCCTTCCAATCTCATACTTCCTTGCACTCATAAGCTCCATGCAAAAAATTGTGCTTCCTATTTCTTGGTCTCACCAACTCGTGCTCACCAAAACAATGATTAAACTTTTTCCTTCATTCCTCCTTTTAAAGGAAATTGGAATGGATAAAATTAGTGAGTTTTCTAATTAAGGAATGATTTATTTTAGGCCTTCTTCTCATTGCATGCACCATCTATTTGATTTGGATGATCTTACAATTGATAGTACATTGACCCTAAACTCCAATCTCAACTAGGTCTTTCTTTGATCTGACATGCATGAGTTAATTGTGAGTGAATATTCAGTTTATTGGTTGAGAAATATTGGTTACACCCCACTCAGTACAGGTTACACCCCACTACTGGATCTCCCACTAATTTCTCCATCATTCGAAACTAGTTTAATTGAATCTAACTTAGTTAGACTGAATTAAATAATTAAAACTCGAAAAAAACTCAACTTGGGCCCCTAAAATTTAGGAAATGTTAGGTTCCTATACCAATAGGAGTCATAATTTTGGATGACTAAGGTCAAGCCTTGTAATATTGTACATACCTTTGCTTTCTGCAAATGTTTTCCATACTATAAAAATTAAAAAATGTAAAGAGGGTATGTCCTAAATGAAAAATCAAAGGACAAAAAGAATAAGAGAAGGTAAAAAAATGAAAATATATGAACCCCAAAAAACAAAAAGACCATGAAAGTGTTCAAGTCTAAATGCCACTACTATTTACTTTTATGCATAATAATGATTGTGTGAAACTTGTTATTCATGCCACAATCCATGGTAATCAAATTCTTTAATCTTGGTTATTTCATGCTTTGAATTTCATGTTTATAGTTAGAGAATAAAATTTGACCAAAGAGTTTAATCTTGGCAGATCATAGTTAGGTAGAGAAAATAAAAGGAGCTCATAAGCTTAATCTGAGCCCTGCGATGATATAAGGTTAGAAATATATAGTTTGCTTTATAAAAGATAAGATAGAATAAGGGTTTGCTAGCCTAAATGCACCCAAAGGAATGAAGAAAACATGTTAGAGGTAAGAAATGGGTAAGTAGAAGAAAGGTTGTTGAACTACAAAGTTAATTGGATCAAAGCACATGCATCATGCTTATACAAATCTTTCAACATGTATGGTCAACTATGGAAGCAAAGGCAAAGGTTTACAAGTTCATGTGATTAACTCCCCCTCATTAATTTTTTCCCCTATACTTACTAATTTCCTGTCTACAATTATGTTCTAGTACTTTTAATCCTACAAGTCAAAGAGGCTCAGAGCATTTCTCTAACTTTTGGTGGGACCGGACCCTTGGCTTAATGACTTATGGACACAAGTGCTAGAATCCCCTTCATAAAATCATTCCCCTTCATACAATCCATTTCCCCTCATCACCCTAAGAAAACCCCTTTCTCTAAGGTTAAACACCATTTTCTTAGGAAAAGTGTAAACCCCCCATGTAAATCCCTTTTTGCTCAAAAAACCCACAAAAAACCTTTTATCCTATGTATAAATCAAAGTGTGTGAAAGGCATACATTTTACCTTTTTATTTAAGAAAACCCCACTCCGTCCATCGCATTTCATACTAATTATTAACTTTATTATATATTTCCCAATATAACCATAATCTCGTATATTAACTAAATCCCTATGTAAATACCCCCAACCCTTAGTTTTAATAGAAACTAATACATTTACCCCTTATCCCGACAAAACAAATAAATCCCCCATTAACCCCAAATAAATACAAATCACTTATGATTAAAGCTTCGGGCCCCTCCTAAGCCTCCGTACATTTCCTTCGTGCTATTTCATGACCCGACCACCATCTGATCAACTGCGCCCTAATCCAACGATGCGCAAATTGGCCTCACCCGATCCCCGACCTTTACCCAAAGAGTTAAACTCCCTTATTAAGACCTGCCTGATCATTTTTAACTCGTGATTAAACCTTAAATAATCTCATACCACCGAATTTTAAAGCCTAGGCCCCCGCTTAAGCCCAATCTTTTATCTCCCACTCACTTCCCTTGCCTGATTACCATCCGATCAACATCCACTTCATCAGATGCTCCAAAGCCATATTGGCCGCGCCTGATAGCCCAATGTTACCCGCCCGATAAGGCGGTTTTCCCTGACCCCCCGATGGCTACATGTCATGCTCTATAGTATATCGGGTGACCCCTCCTAAAAATTTCCTTCGCCTCATAAGCGGTGCAACGACCCTTAATACCACCTCCCTGCCAACCCGATAAACTGCATATTATCTATAAATATGAAATTTCGCGCCATATTTAAAAAACTTGTCCATTAAACCTTATAATTGTGAAAACCTTGTTTTCGTGCCTTTCGCTCATTTCACAGTATAAACTCGTTAAACCCTTCAGTACCACCCTGAACCTCTATGACGCAATTCCACCTCCATTTACGTCCAAAACACTGCCATGACCCCTTCCCCAGGCATCCCTGTGCAAATAAATCCATCAGTTGCTTTTCCCTGCGAAATGAGGTTTTCTTAATAATTGTTGTGTTTTGCAGGCAATCAACAGAGGACCAGAGCTTGGATAAACAGTCCTAATACTAGTCGCAAAACCTTTTTACTCCAAGACTCGACAAGAAACCTGTTAAGATCCTATATTCAAAGAAGAAGACAATTACACACAGAGGCGAGAAGAATACACTTATATAGAGCATTGACAGTCAAAACAGAGGAGCCAGACAGAGGATGCAGTTAGAAGACAAATGGATAAAACATATAGAGACTTGATCAATATCCACTTCCCAATGGTGATACACATAAAAACAAAACAATTTACTATTGAAACACACAGTAAAAGTTAAATTGTACAATAAAAGGGAAAAATACAGTGAAGGATAAAGACAGGTCATCAGAGTGAAAGAATATTAGTGACAGAGAGTATCAGATGAAAGCCTGAAGTAAATAAATCCTCCAACGTGATAATTCAAAAAGCAAAGAGCATAAAGGGATAAAATCAAACCATAAAATCCAGCAATACCACAATAAATGGGACAGCATGAAAGCAATTCACTAGTTGTCTCTATCTTCCAACGAGAAGATATTTGTATTTCGTAGATTAAATCTCAAGTTAGTTTGAGATATTTGTAATAAAACCTTAGTATAAATACTTCACAATTCGAAGTATGTAGGGTGGATTCTTAGACATTTCTATAGACTTCTTGATCGAAATATTGTAAAGCCATTGGAGCATTAACTGAGCTAGCAAGCTGGATTGATGAATAAAGACTAGATATTTCAAAGAATTCATGTGTAGAGCAAAGTGTAGACAAGTATTTTCTCACGTTTGTTGATATCTTTCTTAAAGTTTTTCCATAATATTAGATATCATTTTTGGGATTCAACTGCGTTAAGTAAGTCATTCAAACGTATGACCATTTCCATGAGAGGTAGTCGTAACTGACTAATTTCTCATGATTTTTGAATAGTTCACTTAGCACTCATTGCATCGGGTGATGCTCACAGGGGTGAAGAAGTGGGATTGAAACTAGTGAAATGTGGAGAACGAATCACATAGCATCAATCATCACTTCCGGGGCTTTTTTCCATAATGTTTATCTGAATCTAAATGCCATAACTAGAGCATTATCTCAGAATTTATTTAATTACACTGTTATAATAGTTAGGCAAATACATGTTTTCTACTTATAATCTAAGTTAAGGAATTCTTAATTGCTCCTTAGTTTAGATTGTTTCTTTATAATCTATAGAAAATGATTCTTAATTCCCCTCTGTTTTTGATTACCCTCTATTCCTCATTTCAATCCCGGTCTGAGAATTCTTAATTGCTCTCTCACCCTAGTTAAAACATTTTTCACCCCTCTGGCCCAAAGACCTACACTCTACTCTTCTATCTTGCCCTCTGAACATTCCCTTTAGTGAGTTGATCCAGTCCTGCTCCTCTTTTGTTGACTCCATAGCCCAATGGACTAGGGACATCATCCTATCCATCTGTTTAAAGACTCTCACCACACAATCTTCAATACAAATCAAAAACCCCTTGAACATTCAAAACTAGCCTAAAATCCCAGCAAACAAAGCTAAATCATATAGAGAGAGCCCTCTCTGAGCTTAGGTTGGCTAGAGCCTATGCCCAAAAGTTGGTTTGTGGTTACCTCGGTCATTTTCTTTCTTCTAATAACTTCTAGAGAAAATTCTGAGTGATAACATAGTGGCGACTCCACTGGGAAGCCAAAAACTCCTTGGTCCTAATAAAGCTTTAAGAAAGTTCTAATTCTATATTTTGAGCCTCTTAAAGTCATTTGTTAGAATTTATATTGAAAAAATCTCACAAAAACAATTAAAGTTTTGAAATTTTGTCTTCTAGGAAGACTCATTTTACTAGGGCTAATCCAAATCCCAAGCCTCCCCTAGTAGTTGATAATCCCAACCTGATTTCAAGAAAATCTAAAAAAGAAGAAAGTTCAGTTAGTCAAATACCTTTAATTAAAGCTAATTCATGTCTTGATGAGTGGTTATTTTTAGAATATCTTCCCTTTGATGTGAAAATTGTTCTTTCATTATTTAAAACAAAATATGAAAGTGCAATATATGAAACTGTTCTAGATCCTGATTTTATTGCAGACCTTGAAGTCCAACAAGCCAATAGATCAATTGATGAGTACATTCTGAAATCTCCACAATCATCCATTAATACTACTACTACCCTTGAGTTTTCTCAACAGTTCTCCACTACTTTGAGTTCACCATTATTACCTTTGACTTCAGTACCTTCTGAATTCGATTTTGCACCACCATTTGTACCTTCACTCCCTCACCAACCTATCATTACTCATTCATCACCTACTAGTCCTAGTTCTTCATCCACTACTACATTAATTCCAAGTACACAACCCCACATCTTAACCCCTCCCAACCTACAATAATGGCAAACAGATATGCTCCTATTGTTTTACCTACCCAACTTCATGTTATTCATGCAGATTATTAGAGTAAGATACCCTCGTTTGATGCTACTGGTCAGTACACTGCCCAACAACATGTAAACAAGATGTATGACTTTTTTGAACTACATGAAATAGATGAAGCCGATGTCCAGATGAGACTCTTTTCCCAAACTTTGACTGGTGATGTCAAGAAGTGGTTTAAAGCCTTTCCTGCCAACCACATAGCAGACCTAGCAAATTTCAAAAGGTTGTTTATTGATAGGTGGGAAAAGAAAAAGAATCCCTTACAAATCCTTTCAGAATATGAGAGTATTAGAGAGGACCTAATGAAACTATTCAAGATTACTGCACTAGATTCAATAACATATATAATGCAATCCCAGTTAACCTTAGACCCCCACCTGACTTAGCGTTAACAAAGTTCCCTGATGGTTTTGATACAGATATGACATACCAACTTAGGGAAAGAAACCCCCCAACGTTAGAAGAAATTCAAAATGTAGTTGTTAGTGTACAGGCTAATTTGTTAGCTAAAAGGGCTAGAGTTAGAAATGAAAAGAGAACTGCTAACGATGAAATTTCACCATCTGATATTAAAATAGATAACTTAGCCAAAAACATGGAAAGACTAATGGAGAGAATAGGTAACATGGAAAGGAAATCCCAATGGGATAACCAACAAGAACCTCCAATTAGAAACCCAAATTTCAGAAACAACCAAAACATGGGGAAAAACAGACCAGATCATAACATAAGGCCTCCTTTTCAAGAATATTATGTAGAGACATCCCATCCAGAAGATCCAGAGCATGATACACAAAATAACCTAATGGGAATAAATGATGAGGACACTATTTTTCTAACCCAAGATGAGTAGGAACTGTATATGTTGTAGCAATTACAGGTACAGTCTAGTGAAACATTTGATTATAAACAAGGATATGACTCTGCCATTTTCGAAGTTCATAAATAGTATAATCTAAGAATCAAAATGAATGTAGATATCCCTAACCAAACTAAGAAAACAACACAAAATCAACCCAAGAAAATAAAAGAAGCCTCTGTTTCAAAGATCCTCCAAATTCTCCCTAGGTAGAACCCAAATCCTTCTGGCCCCACAATTGTAGATATAACCTCTGATCAATCTTCTGTTGATCAACCATCCACTTCAATTCCATTTGAAAATCCACATAAGGAGATCCCCAATAAAGAAAACGAAGACAATCCTACTCAAATCCCTGTTGCTAAAACTCAAAACCTTCAAATAGAAAAAGCCTCTTTGCCATTCAATTTGGGAGCAGAGATAACAAAGCTAAAGATTCCAGTCCCTTTAACATAACTAATCAAGAATAAACCTTATAAATCACAGATAAACCAGACCTTAAACATTGCTGAAAATGAGGATTGAGTTAAATTTTTTGATGACCAACGAGAACTCATGTTTGGTCCAGATGTTAATGGAAAACGATTAGAAGGAGGAGTTCCACCTTTTTACATTAGCATTAGTATCCATGACAATATTCTACACAATGCAATGTTGGATTCTAGGGCCTCTCACAATTTAATGCCCAAATCGATAATGGAAAAATTTAACCTAGACATTACAAGGCCTTACAAAGACTTATTCTCATTTGACTCTAATCAAGTAAAGTGTCTAGGATTGATTAAAGACCTATGTGTTACTTTAGTCCAATATCTTACCAAAAGCATCCTTATGGACATTGTAGTTTCTAACATCCCACCAAAGTATGGCATGTTGTTATCCAGATCATGGGGAGCCAAACTTCACACATCTTTACAACTAGATATGTCATATGCAACAATTTCTATTTTTGGACAACCTAAGAAACTATACTGAAAAACCTTAATGAAATATATGGTAAGTAGCCAGGATCGGCCTCAAAACTTTCCCATATACTCCATACACTCAGATATTGATTATTTTATCTTGCATAATGTTGATCAAACACAAGAAAAACTTTTAGACATTATTGATTTAGAACCAAAAGAAATTGCAGTTTCTACACAAAATGAAACTAACTAGACTACATAACTATTCAATGAACAAAAAGGTCTAATTGTTGTGAATGATGAAAAGTTTGTTGCACCAGATAGTAAAAATTATGATCATGAGATATTATGGCATTTAGAATTTGACGGATCAGTCAATAGGTTAGGAGCAGGAGCAGGAGTGTGGATATATAATTTGGGAAATAATTATTCAGAAGGCCATGCATATAGATTGAATTTTAAATGTACTAATAATATAGCTGAGTATGAAGCATTAATTTTAGGTCTTAAGTTAGTTAAGAATATAGAAGCTAAAAGAGTTTCTGTTATGGGAGACTCTAAACTAGTTGTAAAACAAATTGATGTTGTATATATGACTAAGGACCCTAGATTAAGTTTTTATAGAGACACTATTGTAGAAATACTTAACACTTTCCTAGAAACAAAGCTTGCAGTAATCCCTAGAAAACATAACATGCAATCCCATAGTCTAGCAATGTTTGCCAACACCTGCAAATTACCCTTCCAACCTAAATATCAATACACTATTGAAGTTAGGCACAGACCTGCAATTCCAGATAATTTGAAGAATGGAAAATATTTTCTAATGATAAACATATAAATAAATTTTTACTTTCAGAAGAAGAGTTTGTAAATAACAATATAGAAACTGATACATCAATAGATCCTGACACTAAGGATAAGATAGAAATAAATGAGATAGAAGATAATGAAATAGATAGACTTAACCCAACTGAATTTACAAAATCAGAAGTAGATAACTTAGAGCTAATGGAGATTGATGAAATAACCAATGAAGAAACCGAAGTAATTAATCTCAAAGATAACTTCTTACCAAACAGATTAACCCCTCTGGAAGATTTATTTGATTCAAATGATGTTCCTAGGAAGCCTAAAATGGAACCATTAAGGTCTGATATAGAGGAATGCAATATAGGCACTGATGAAAATCCTAAACTGATCAAACTTTCAAAATCATTACCTCCAACTAAAACAGTGACATTGAGTTGTTGAAATAATTTCGGGATGTTTTTGCTTGGAGTTACGAGGACCTTAAATCCTATGACACCAACATCATCTAGCATACAATTCCTATTAAATAAAATCAAAAACCTTTCAAACAAAAACTAAGAAGGATAAATCTTGTCTTATTACCTGCGATTGAAAAAGAAATTCAGAGGATGTATGATGCCAAAATAATTGCACCAATCAGATTTTCTGATTAGGTCTCAAACTTGGAACCAACTAGAAAGAAAGCTAGTGAGATCAGACTCTGTGTGGATCTCAGAAACCTCAACAAAGTGTCACTAAAAGACAATTACCCTCTCCCCAAAATGGATCACAATTTACAGAGAGTAGTTGGATCAACCAAAATCTCATAGTTGATGGGTTTTCTGGTTATAATCAAATCTTAGTTCATCCAGATGACCAACCCAAAACTGCCTTTGCTACTCCTTGGGGCAATTTTATGTATGTGAAGATGCCTTTTGGGCTAATGAATGCAGAAGCCACTTTCCACAGGGCTATAGATATAGCCTTTTCTAAAGAAATTCATGATTTCCTTGTGATATATCTAGATGATATTACTGTATTTTCAAAGTCTGATAATCAACATTTGGATTATGTAAGGCAAGTTTTTATTAAATGCACGAAGTTTGGAATCTCCTTGAACCCCAAAAAGTCCTTATTTGGGTTAGAGGAAGGAAAGTTGTTAGGTCACATAATTTCAAAAGATGGTATAAGAATAGACCCTGCAAGAATAGAAGCCATCTTACAAATAAGACACCCCAGGAACATCAAAGAATTACAAGCTTTCTTAGGAAAAATTAATTTTCTTAGAAGATTTATATCTAATCTAGCAGAGTTAATTAGATCACTAAAAAACATGCTGAAAAAATATTCCACCATAAAATGGATTGTTGAGGCTAAGAAATCCTTTGAAGAGATCAAACTAGCCTTAACTAAAACACCTGTATTAATCAGTCCTAAATTTGACAGAGATTTCATCTTGTTTTCCTTTGCTTCTAAGCACACAATAGTTGCTGTCCTATTATAGAAAAATGACCAGGGCTATGAACAACCCATTGCTTTCTTTAGCAAATCCCTGAGAGATGCCCCCTTGAAATATAACATAATGGAAAAATAGGCCTTGGCTTTGGTCAAAACTATTAAGGATTTTAGGGTATACATCTTATATTCTCATATAGTATCCTACATTCCTAATTCAGTAGTAAAAGACATCCTAACTCAGGATGGTCCTGATGGAAAAAGAGGAAAGTGGATTGCTACTATTTTAGAGTATGATATAGAAATCAAACCTACAAAGTTAATCAAGAGCCAAGGTTTAGCCAAGCTCATGGCTGAATCAAACTTTCAGGCCTTGGATATAAACTTTATTGCAACAATAGATAATGAAGAGGAGATGGCAACTCCACTAATCAGCCAGGCCTTTCTTGAATCACCTTGGTATGCTGATATTATTTATGTTTTACTGAATTTACAAACTCCTCCTGAATTATCTAGGACTAAAAGCAGGTTTTTGAAGATGAAATCCTTAAGATTTTGTATATTAGACAATGTTTTGTTTTGGAGAGATCATGAATATATTCTTCTCAATTGCTTATTAAAATAAGAATCTGACAAAGTTTTACAAGAGTTTTATGCAAGTGACTGTGGAGGACACCTTTACTGGAAGACTACTGCAGATAAAATCCTTAGAGCTGGTTTCTACTAGCCTACCTTGTTTGCTGATGTCAAAAAATATGTGACCTCCTGTCACAAAAGTCAAATTTTTTAGGGGAAGAAAAAGCTCTTACCTTTACCCCTCAAGCCAATCTCTACTGAAATACCTTTTCAACAATGGGGTCTAGACTTCATTGGTGAAATTCACCCACCCTCCTCTGCCCAACACAAATGGATCCTTATAGCCACAAACTATTTCACAAAATGTATAGAGGCCATACCTTCAAGGCAAGCCAGAGATACTGTTATCATAACCTTCCTTCAAACCAATATTATATCAATATTTGGATGTCTAATTAAGCTCATTATTGATAATGCAGCAGCCTTTAAATCCAAAAGAATGATATATTTCTGCAATAAATACCATATCACCCTTGGCCATTCCATAGCATATTACCCTCAAGGTAATGGATTGGTAGAATCCTCAAACAAAAGCCTAGTAAATATCATCAAGAAGTTACTAGAGAACAATAAGAAAACTTGGAATAAAAAGCTAGTCAATGCCTTATGGGTAGACAGATTGACTACTAAGAAATCAATTGGTACTTCTCCCTATCAACTAGTTTATGGAATGGAAGTTGTCTTTCCATTCTCTTTGGGAGTACCAATAATGAAGATACTTCAAGAAATGCAAGTTGATCCAAATAGTATCCAAAGAAGAATCAACCAAACTATTCATCTACAACAAACAAGAGAAGAGGTCTATGTTAGGTCTCAAGTTGTGCAAGAAAATATTAAGAATATTTTTGATAAGAGAACTAAGGCTGAAGATTTCTACATTGGTGACAAAGTGCTCAAGTGGGACTCAAGGAGGGAATATAAAGGAAAACATGGGAAATTTGATTTCCTATGGAAAGGTACCTTTGTCATTTATGCTTATAGAGGAAATAATGCTTTCTTCTTAAGTGAAATTGATGGTACATATGCAGAAGGTGGGCTAGTGAATGGTCAAATGCTAAAACATTACTTTGAACCTAATTACTAATTTTCATTTGTACATATTCTATATTCAAAATTCTAGTTTGGATTGGATGGTGATCTTTGAAGTTGAAGCCTGAAGAGAAGGCCCTAAGCTTTAAAAGATTCACTATCATAAGTATCAATAATGCAGATTCATAGAAGGAGACTTTGCAAGGCAACATCAACAATAATTCAAAGGCTATTGATCTTTAAAGTTCTTGACATTTCAAAAGGAAATGCCATCCCACGTGGAGCCATTCTTAGGTTCCTATACCAATAGGAGTCATAATTTTGAATGACTAAGGTCAAGTATTGTAATATTGTACATACCTTTGCTTTCTGCAAATGCTTTCCATATTATAAAAATTAAAAAATGTAAAGAGGGTATGTCCTAAATGCTAGAAAATTATATATTACGGAGCAATGGAACACATAAAATATTGCAGAAATATAAACACAAAAAACGCACAAAACAAGAGAGACATAGATATACGTGGTTCACCCAGTTTGGGCGACCTCCACCCCAAACAGGCAGTCCTTCCTTTCTATTATCCAACAAAATGAAGAGACACAACCTACAGCAAATCCGCTGTAATATCCTCTGTTTTCTCTCGCAGTCTCACCTCTCTATTTCTCGCTCATAGAATACACATCTATCAGACAGCCTCAAATACAATACCCTCATACAAAGAGAGGGGTTGCCTTCTAGGGCAAAAAACCCTAAACTAAACATAAGTTCTACCGTCAGATCATCCGCCTAATGAACGGCCCAGATTGACTAGAAATTACTATACTTTTACAAGGCAATTTTACAGCTATTTTTAGCTTCGGGGGCACTGCCCCCGAAACCCCCCGCCAGGGGGGCTCCCAAAGGTCACAGCCGCCCCCCCTGGACCCCCCCTGCAGCGAATATTTTACGGGCGGCGTTGCCGCCCCCATTTCGAACTGGGGTCCTATGTGGTGATACCTTTGAATATAGAAGATAATTAGGCTCTACACCTAACACTAAAAGAAAAATCAAAGGACAAAAAGAATAAGAGAAGGTCAAAAATATGAAAGTATATGAACCCCAAAAAACAAAGAGACCATGAAAGTGTGCAAGTCTAAATGCCACTACTATTTACTTTTATGCATAATAATGATTGTGTGCAACTTGTTATTCATGCCACAATCCATGGTAATCAAATTGTTTCATCTTGGTTATTTCATGCTTTTAATTTCATGTTTATAGTTAGAGAATAAAATCTGACCAAAGAGTTTAATCTTGGCAGATCATAGTTAGGTAGAGAAAATAAAAGGAGCTCATAAGCTTAATCTGAGCCCTGGGATGATATAAGGTTAGAAATAGATAGTTTGCTTTATAAAATAAAAGATAGAATAAGGGTTTGCTAGCCTAAATGCACCCCAAGGAATGAATAAAATATGTTAGAGGTAAGAAATGGGTAAGTAGAAGAAAGGTTGCTGAACTACAAAGTTAATTGGATCAAAGCACATGCATCATGCTTATACACATTTGTCAACATGTAGGTCAACTATGGAAGCAAAGGAAAAAGTTTACAAGTTCATGTGATTAACTCCCCCTCATTCATTTTTTCCCCTATACTTACTAATTTCCTGTCTACAAGTATGTTCTAGTACTTTTAATCCTACAAGTCAAAGAGGCCTAGAGGATTTCTCTGACTTTTGGTGGGACCGGACACTCGTCTTAATGACTTATGAACACAAGTGCTAGAATTCCCTTCATAAAATCATTTCCCCTCATCACCCTAAGAAAACCTATTTTCCTAAGGTTAAACACCATTTTTGTAGGAAAAGTGAAAACCGCCCATGTAAATCCCTTTTCGCTCAAAAAACCGACAAAAAACCTTTTATCCTAAGTATAAAGCAAAGTGTGCGAAAGGCATACATTTTACCTTTTTACTTAGGAAAAACCCACTCCGCCCATCACATTTCATATTAATTATTAACTTTATTATAATTCCCGATATAACCCTTTTCCCGTATATTAACTAAATCCCTATGTAAATACCCCCAACCCTTAGTTTTAATATAAACTAATACATTTACCCATTATCCCAACAAAACAAATAAATCCCCCATTAACCCCAAATAAATACAAATCACTTCTAATTAAAGCTTCGGGCCCCTCCTAAGCCTCCGTACATTTCATCCATGTTGTTTCACAACCCGACCACCATCCGATCAACTGCGCCCTAATCCAACAATGCACAGCCGTATTGGCCTCACTCGATGCCCGAACTTTACCCAAAGAGTTAAAATCCCTTATTAAGCCCCGCCCGATCATTGTTAACCCATTATTAAACCTTAAATAATCTCATACCGCTAAAGTTTAAAGCCTGGGCCCTCGCTTAAGCCCAAGCTTTTATCTCCTGCTCGCTCCCCTCACCTAATTGATGTCCGATCAACATCTGCTTCATCTATCGCTCCAAAGCCATGTCGGCCACGCCAGATGGCTGAACGTTACACACTCGATAAGGCGGTTTTCCCCGACCCCCCGATGGCTACGTGTCATGCTCTAGAGTATATCGGGTGACCCCTCCTAAAAATCGCCTTCGCCTCATAAGTGGTGCAACGACCCTTAATATCGCCTCCCTGCCAACCCAATAAACTGCATATTACCTATAAATATGAAATTTCACACCATATTTAAAAAACTTTCTCGTTAAACCTTATAACTGTGAAAAACTTGTTTTTGTCCCTTTCACCCGTTTCACAGTATAAACCCATTAAACCCTTCAATGCCACCCTGAACCTCTGCAATGTAATTGCACCTCCATTTATGTCCAAAACATTGCCACGACCTGTTCCCCAGGCATCCCTGTGTAAATAAAGCCACCAGTTGCTTTTGCTTGCGAACCGAAGTTTTTTTAATAATTGATGTGTTTTGCGGGCAATCAGCGGAGGACCAGAGCTTGGATAAACAATTCTAATACTAGTCCTAGAACCTATTTACACCAAGACTCAACAAGAAACTTTTTAAAATCCTATATTCAGAGAAGAATACAATTACACACAGAGCTGAGAAGAATACACTTATATAGAGCATTGACAGTCAAAACAGAGGAACCAGATAAAGGATGCAGTTAGAAGACAAACGGATAAAACATATAGAGACTTGATCAATATCCACTTCCCAATGCTGACACACATAAAAACAAAAGAATTTATTGTTGAAACACACATTAAAAGTTAAATTGTATAGTAAAATGGAAAAACACAGTGAAGGATAAAGACAGGTCATCAAAGTGAAAGAGTATCAGTGACAGAGAGTATCAGATGAAAGCCTGAAGTAAATAAAGCCTCCAATGTGATAATTCAAATAGCAAAGAGCATAAAGGGCTAAAATAAAACCATAAAAGCCAACAATACCACAATAAATGGGACAACATGAAAGTAGTCACTAGCTGTCTCTATCTTCCAGCAAGAAGATATTTGTATTTCCTATATTAGATCTCAAGTTAGTTTGAGATATTTGTAATAAAACCTTAATATAAATAATTCACAATTCGAAGTATGTAGGGTCGATTCTTAGAAATTTCTATAGACTTCTTGATCAAAATACTGTAAATCCATTGGAGCATTGACTGAGCCAGAAAGCTAGATTGATTAATAAAGACCAGATATTTCAAAGGATTCATGTGTAGAGCGAAGTGCAGACAAGTATTTTCTCACGTTGTTGTAATATTTATTAAAGTTTTTCCATAATTTTTATCTGAATCTGAATTCATAACTGGAGCATTATCTTAGAATTTGTTTAATTACACTATGTTATAACAGTTAGGCAAATACATGTTTTCTACTGATAATCTAAGTTAAGGAATTCTTAATTGCTCCTTAGTTTAGGTTGTTTCTTTATAATCTATAGCAAAGGATTCTTAATTTCCATTTGTTTCCGATCACCCTTTGTTCCTCGTTTCAATCCCGATCTGAGAATTCTTAATTGCTCTCTCACCCTATTTAAAATCTTTTTCACCCCTCCGGCCCAAAGACCTCGAGTCTACTATGCCATCTTGCCCTTTGAACATTCCCTTTAGTGAGTTGATCTAGTCTTGTTGCTCTTTTGTTGACTCCATAGCCCAATGGACTAGAGACATCATCCTATCCATCTTTTTAATGACCCCCACCATCCAATCTTCAATACAAATCAAAAACCCCTTGAACGTTCATAACTAGCCTAAAATCCCAACAAACAAAGCTAAATCATATAGAGAGAGCCCTCTCTGAGCTTAGGTTGGCTAGAGCCTATGCCCAAAAGTTGGTTTGTGGTCACCTCGGTCATTTTCGTTTTTTAATAACTTCTTGAGAAAATTCTGAGTGATAACAGGAACCACTCTACATGAATCTAGATAGACTCCCAACTCGAATTTACTTAGTCAACTAAGTGAAATTAACTTAGTTAACTATTACAAGTTGCTATGAGAATTGGAATTAGAATTTAATTCCTAATTTAATTCAAGGAGAAATTAAATTAGGATTTTTCTTGATGTTGTTTTTAACATTTATTGTTGCTATTTTCAACATGTGAAACCACCTAAACCCATCAAATAGTGATTCCACCTCATGTTCAAGCATCACAAACCATCACGAGATTGGTCTCTACCCAAGCCTTCAAGGGCTCCAAAGCATTTTTCCATCCAACGCTTCCAAGACTAGTAACTCAACTCACATACACCGATGAGATTCTAGAGTGTTTGTCCAACCAGGGCTTCCTTGTTTATTGCATCATTTACTATTTTTAGTAGTTATCGGGTCTTGAAGTTCCGGAGCCATTTCGACCCACTAAGCAGCATTTTTTTGAGGTTCGCAACAGGCTCATGCCCATTTGTGGAGGCTTGCCTCAAATCTTGTAGTAATCAGAGAGATCTTTCCAACAAGGTATTGTACGCGCCAAACAGATAATACGATCAAGTTACAACCTCAGGAAGTTAGTTTCCCAACTAACCCCAATGAGGCCCACAAATTCTTGGTGTTCCATCTCTTAGGGTTCCCTTGTTGTTTACAAATAATAGGCCCTTGAGACTCATTGTAACATAGTTCAGAGGCATATAGCCACCAAATCCCTTCTTAGAGATAAACTACCATCGCCTGAGTTGTTTATTTCCATTGTGTATATAAGCATATTTCAGTATTTGATATTAATGAAATGAATTGTTATTTCTGGGAATTTCTGTATTTATGGTTATATGAGTGAATTTGTGCCTTCTTGTTTAAGTTTAGATCAGTGGTATCAGAGTGATCTTCTCATTCTTTGTTTCTCTTTGCATGTCCCCAATGAGGTCGAGATATATAGAGTTAGGGCTAAAACTGGTCGAATATTTTCAAGACCAACCTCGTAAATCCCAACGACCTCCCATGGCAGAAGAGAAGAAAGACGAGGGGGCAAGAGATCCTTTCAAAATCTTGCGTGAATAAGCCCCCGAGGGACAGAGGAATGTGATGATGGAGAACTTTGCCTAGATCCTTTAACAGCTACCCAAAGGTGACACATCTTCTTTCATTTGCTACTCTAGAAGCGCCACACCTTTTAGTGTACAAGTTAACTTTGACATCCCTATATTTGAACGTCAAATAGATGCAGATGTCATAGATAAATGATTAAATATTCTAGAAGGATATTTTTCTATTCGTGATTTCTTGAGCTGAGAAAATATTACTTTTTCACTTCTCAAAGTCGCCCCCCACATCAAGGACTAGTGAGAAACCTACTATGAGAAAAAGGATGAAAGTAAACCCTCACTATTTTCACCCACACCCACTTTGAATTCATTTCAAGACACCATAAAGGAGAAACACTAACCTATCCGAGGCTATGAGGATAAATACATAAAGTGGAACACATTGTGGCTGGGAAGGGACCAAGATGTGCCAAATTTTACTAATGTTTTTCATACCCTTCACAAAAAGTTTGGTATCAAGGATTCTGAGCGACATTTGGTACTCAAGTACTGCGAATATCTACGTAGATACATCTAGGATGAGATGGAATTCTTGGATATATCGTCTCTCATCACGGCATACCGATACACTATCAATATTGAGCAGAAGTTTAAACAGAAGAAGTGAGACTTTTGATCTACAAATCTGACGCAAGGGAAAGGTGCCCCAAAGCTGCAAAGGAAAGGAAAAAACCAAGGTGGGTAACCTAGGACAACCCTTCAAAGATGCGAGTAGATAAAAACACCCTGAAGAAAAATAAGGAAATGCGAAAATGGTGTGAGTTCCATAAGAGTTCCACTCAAAACACAAGTGAGTGTCGAGCCAAGCAGTCACTGGTGGCCAAGTTGAAGGCTTCCAAATCAGATTCATGTTCTGAATCTAAGTCAGAACCCAAAAAGGGGAATGAAAAAGGGAAGAAAATAATTGACACAGAGCCTAGTGCCACAATGGCCACCACCAGGATCTAGAAAAATGAGCCTGAAGATCCAGAGGAGGGGAAACACCTCTTCCACTCACAGATGTGGGTGAAGGGTTCTCCACCGCAATTCATTATCAATAGTGGGAGCCAAAAGGAACTCATTTCAGCGTAGGTTGTGAAGAGGATGGGTTTACGGACTACAACTCATCTGCAATCCTACACCATCGAGTGGCTACACCAAGGATGAGAGGTTTGTGTTAGCCAGCAGTGTCTCCTTCCCTACAACATCAATCCCTTCACAAATGAGGTATTGTGTGATGTTTCTCCTCTTGAATTGTGTGATGTATTATTAGGGAAACCATACTTATGGAAGTCACATTTCGTATATGAGTCTATAACTCGCTCTATGATTATTACTTTCAGCAATAAATTGTACAGGATACCAGAGGTAGCCTGCCTGCTTCCATCTCTTTCATCTCTGCAAAGAAATGCAATAAGATCATTTCAAAAACAAGGAAATTTGGTTTCCTTATGATTCACCCTCAGGCAAGGAAGAATATTGTGCAAATGAGTTCCAAACAGGGCTCCTCTGCACAATAGTAGTAGATGAACAAGGTCATGGAGGAGTACAGGGACATTTTTGCCTCACCTATGGGGGTATCTCTCACACTTAGGTCAAGCACTCCATCAATCTGACCTCGGGCGCTCTACAACACAATGGACCAATCTATTGATGCTATATTCTAGAGAATGATGAGATCAAGAGGCAAATTCAGGAGTTGTTGCAAAAAGGGAACATCATTCCAAGATCATCACTATGTGGGAGCCTGATTGTATTGTTACAGAAGAAGGACAGGACCTAGAGACTCTGTATTGACTATCAAGTGTTGAACAAGATCATTGTTCAGAAGAGGTACCCAATCCCATGGATTGATGACCTTATGGACCAGCTTAAGGGGGGAAAATATTTCAAAAATATTGAATTGAATTTTGGTTATTACCAGGTGCCTATCAAACCCTGTGTTGTGTGGAAGAATTCCTTCAAATCCAAGGAGGGCCTTTTCGAATGGTTGGTCATGACTTTCAGGTAAACGAATGCCCCCACAACCTTCATGAGGTTGGATGATGACAGCTTACGAACCTTCACCATTGCATTCATGGTGGTCTATTCATATGACATCTTAATCCTCAGCCAGAGTTGGGAAGAGTACCTCCACCATATTTGACAGGTCCTCCAAACCCTGCAACAACACAAGTTGTGTGCCAATCTGGGGAAATTCACTTTTGGCATGACCTAAGTTAAATATGTAGGGTACATCATTGATGAAATGGGTGTGCATGTGGACCCAACCAGGATGCAAGTCATTCGGGATTGGCTAGGCCCAACCACTCTAACAGAGCTCCACAACTTTCTGTGCCTTGCTAATTTCTATAGTAGGTTCATGTTGGGGTTCTCTCATATCACTTGGCCTCTAAGTCAAGTCACCAAGGGCAGAGAGAAAGCAAAGTTATTTTGGTCTGAAACCCAACAAAACATGTTTTCCGAGTTGAAGCAGTGCCTATGCTCTGCACCAGTTCTCACATTACCAGACCTACAAAAACCATTTGAGATTGAGATAGATTCCTCCGACTATGCTATTAGTGCAATTCTGACTCAGCAGGGGCATCTGGTGGCTTATCACAGTGCAACACTTTCAGACACACTCCAAAAGTATCCCACCTATGACAAATAAATGTATTCCATTGTCTAGACCTTCCATCAATGGAAGCATTACAATTTGGCAAAGGAAACATTCATCCACACACACCACTGACCCCTACAGTTCATACAGACAGAAGGTAAGTTGCAGAATGATCGCCATCATAAATGGTACACATACCTACAACAATTTGATTTTAACATTAAGTACAAGAAGGGCAGCACCAATAATGTTGTAGACTGCCTCAATCGACCACGAGTCATGGCGTTGATCATTGTGCTCGACTCCTGTGGGAAAGAGACTTCAAGGTGGCCACATATTTACAAGAGCGATCCAGAATTTGACAGCACATACCAAACACTCCTGGAACGTAAGAAAGTTCCAAATTTTCACTTCCATGATTCACTATTATGCCACCTGGGACACATCTTTGTTCCTTCAAGTGAGCGTGCCAAGATGATTTTGGAACTGCACTATAGTCAAGTCGCTCAACATTTCACGGTAAAGAAAATATTGGCAGTACTGCAGAAGTATTTTTATTTCTCGAACCTTCGTCAAGATGTTGGGAGGTACATTAAATATTGTGTTGTATGCGCCATTGATCTGGATTTAAATAGGAATGCAGCAAATTACAAAGATATCCATAAATGCAGAGATGCAGCAAAAATAATACTTCCTTTCATTAATGTAAAACACTGAAATATGCTTACAAATAGAAATTAACTAGCTGGAGCGATGGTAGCTTATCTCTAGGGAGAGATGTGGTGACTACATGCCTCTAAACTATCTTACAATGAGGCTCGAAGGCCTATTTATTATTTAGAAATAATGGAAACAAAAACCTAACCCTAGGAGATGAAGCACCAAACTATGGGCCTCATTTGGGTAAATTGGTACATCAACTTCCCAGGGTCATAACTTTGGCATACGGTCTTTGTTTGACACGCACAATACATCCTTAGAAAGGTCTATCCGAGGACTACAACTTTTGGATTAGCAACATGGGTCCTTGGACCCATGTTTCTCCTAATTTCCCCAAAAAATGTCTTTTAGGGACTCAAAACAGCTCCGGAAGTTCATGACCCGAAAAATTGCTAAAAATAGTCAACTGTGCTACAATTAAGGAAATTGAAAAACTGAAAGAAACAATGGTGGTGGTCTAAGTGGAATTGGCGGGTGGCCACCAATATCCACCTAGATCATTCGTCCCCCCTTAGGAATCAATTGTCCCCATTGCATTGAGTTCCTCCATGAGATTAGGAAACTTTTGCTGAACTTGGTCCCTGGTGAGCCACTTTCCCTAGTGAAAGAGTTGGCCTATTTTGACAACTCGATACAGTTGGATCTTCTGCTAGCAATTGTGATTGATCTGCGTGTCCATGATCCAATCAGTTGCAGCTTGTTCCATGCAATCTGGATTTAACTCTATTGGTGTGAGTTGTTCTGCAATGTTGGATGTGTCTAGTAATGGTGGAATGTATGGCTGAAGGCGATTCACATTGAACACTAGGTGCAGGCAAAGGAATTGGGGAATTGATCTAAAATGGATCTAATATACACTTCTAAGTCTAAAAATATTCCTCACAGAGGAAAATGAAAGTCAAAGGATGCTCTTGGAAATAGCCTCATTGCATATATTTCTTCACTCTGAATCTAATGCAATTCGAATGGGCTAAAATGGACTCCGGATGAAGGAGCTAGTTTAAAAAGAAGATTGCCCATTATCCTTTGAAAAGGAGGCAATTTCTTATAAAAATGAACTAAAAGGCTCTTTAAGGAAAATCGCATCGAAAGAGGTTAAAGGGAGGACTTAAGCAGAGATGAAAGGACTCCCCGATTGCGACCTCCGACATATCGCATTGTTGGTAGGCTTCCATGCAATATCAAAACCTTGGGCATGCGATGTGTGACATAGAGGATAGGCGATATATATCAGGTTAGCACAGTCGATTGCAAATTGTATACACCCCCAGGCCATTGCGAAAGTGATATGCGGTGCACCGATATCGACGATCGGTGGATCCCCAATATAAAGGGTCGTTGACATATGCGAGACGTGATTTCTATTAGCGATCAAGGCACGAACTCGATGAGGTTTATGAACGAGATTGAATGATATTTGAAATTCAAATTTGCAGATTTTCTATGTATTTCCCATGTATTGATGTTTTTGACCTCCTGCCTGTGTAGTTGGAATTTGCGATGATAGGATGGACCCAACGGATTCATAGGTGAGATTGTCTATATTTTGAGTTCCAACTCACGGCTAATGAACGTGTTTTCATGTGTTTGCCTATGTATTTCCGTTATATTTCTATTTCGGGATTAATGGCAGGACAAAGGCCAAACGACCGGGTTGCCCATGCCCACCAATTAATTTCAATGGAAAACTACTTCTTGTAATGAAACAGTCGGTCTTCGATGATGGAGGTGGACTATAACTGATGTGTTACAAAAAGCACAGAGAAAGCCAGAGAAGCCACCAGAGGTTGGGGACGATGGAAAAGGGGTGATTCCTCAGAGAGCTTGAGCGCAGTAGAGTTGTAAAGCCAGAGAGCTTGAGTGCAGCAGAGTTGCAGAGCCAGAAAGCCAAAGAGATTCAGAGCCAGAAGGTTGAGAGAGGCAGAGCCACCAAAGGTTGGGAGGTAGAGCTGCAGTCCAAAAGGAGCCACAAGAGGTTGGAGGCTTGAGAGAGGCAGAGCCACCAAAGGTTGGAGGCAGAGCCACAGATCTAGAGAGCCCCAATAGACTTCTAAAGAGCCATGAGACTGTAGTGAAGTTGCAGCATAGCAAGAGATTGAATGATTGAGCTGTGGGTGGTGTCCGAGGTGTGCTAAAGATAGAAGAAGGAGTTCCAGAGACAAATGCAGAATTCTGAGGGAGTTGGTGCAAACTAGAGCTCAAGATAGCTCAGAGCACTAATTGAAGGAGTCTAGTCCAAAGAAGCCTAGATCTGTCTGCAGAGTAAGGACTAGAGCTCGGATAAACAGTTCTAATACTAGTCGTAGAACCTGTTTAATCCAAGACTCGATAAGAAACCTATTAAAATCCTATATTCAAAGGAGAAGACAATTACACACAGAGCTAAGAAGAATACTCTTATATAGAGCATTGACAGTCAAAACAGTGGAACCAGACATAGGATGCAGTTAGAAGACAAACAGATAAAACATACAGAGACTTGATCAATATCCACTTCCCATTGCTGATACACATAAAAACAAAAGAATTTATTGTTGAAGCACATAGTAAAAGTTAAATTGTGCAGTAAAAGGGAAAAACACAATGATGGATAAAGACAAGTCATTAGAGTGAAAGAGTATCAGATGAAAGCCTGAAGTAAATAAAGCCTCCAACGTGATAATTCGAACAACAAAGAGCATAAAGGGCTAAAATCAAACCATAAAATCCAGCAATACCACAATAAATGGGACAGCATGAAAGTCGTTCACTCGCTGTCTCTATTTTCCAGCGAGAAGATATTTGTATTTCCTAGATTAAATCTCAAGCTAGTTTGACATATTTATAATAAAACCTTAGTATAAATAATTCACAATTCAAAGTATGTAGGGTGGATTCTTAGACATTTCTATAGACTTATTGATCGAGAGACTGTAAAGCCATTGGAGCATTGACTGAGCCAACAAGATGGATTGATGAATAAAGACTAGATACTTCAAAGGATTCATGTGCAGAGCGAAGTGCAGACAAGTATTTTCTCACATTGTTGTTATCTTTCTTAAAGTTTTTCCATAATTTTTATCTAAATCTGAATACCATAACTAGAGCATTATCTCAGAATTTGTTTAATTACACTATGTTATAACAATTAGGAAAATACATGTTTTCTACTGATAATTTAAGTTAAGGAATTCTTAATTGCTCAGTTTAGGTTGTTTCTTTATAATCTATAGCAAAGGATTCTTAATTGCCCTTTTTTTTTATCACCCTCTGTTCCTCGTTTCAATCCCGGTTTGAGAATTCTTAATTGCTCTCTCACCCTGTTTAAAACCTTTTTCACCCCTCTGGCCCAAAGACCTGCACTCTACTATGCTATCTTTCTCTTTGAACATTCCCTTTACTGAGTTGATCTAGTCCTATTGCTCTTTTGTTGACTCCATAGCCCAATGGACTAGAGACATCATCCTATCCATCTTTTTAATGACCCCCACCACCCAATCTTCAATACAAATAAAAAACCCCTTGAACATTCATAACTAGCGTAAAATCCCAACAAACAAAGCTAAATCATATAGAGAGAGCCCTCTCTGAGCTTAGGTTGGCTAGAGCCTATGCCCAAAAGTTGGTTTGTGGTCACCTCGGTCATTTTTCGTTTTTTAATAACTTCTTGAGAAAATTCTGAGTGATAACAGGAACCACTCTACATGAATCTAGATAGACTCCCAACTCGAATTTACTTAGTCAACTAAGTGAAATTAACTTAGTTAACTATTACAAGTTGCTATGAGAATTGGAATTAGAATTTAATTCCTAATTTAATTCAAGGAGAAATTAAATTAGGATTTTTCTTGATGTTGTTTTTAACATTTATTGTTGCTATTTTCAACATGTGAAACCACCTAAACCCATCAAATAGTGATTCCACCTCATGTTCAAGCATCACAAACCATCACGAGATTGGTCTCTACCCAAGCCTTCAAGGGCTCCAAAGAATTTGTCCATCCAACGCTTCCAAGACTAGTAACTCAACTCACATACACCGATGAGATTCTAGAGTGTTTGTCCAACCAGGGCTTCCTTGTTTATTGCATCATTTACTATTTTTAGTAGTTATCGGGTCTTGAAGTTCCGGAGCCATTTCGACCCACTAAACAACATTTTTTTGAGGTTCGCAACAGGCTCATGCCCATTTGTGGGGGCCTGCCTCAAATCTTGTAGTAATCAGAGAGATCTTTCCAACAAGGTATTGTACGCGCCAAACAGATAATATGATCAAGTTACAACCTCGGGAAGTTAGTTTCCCAACTAACCCCAACGAGGCCCACAAACTCTTGGTGTTCCATCTTCTGGGGTTCCCTTGTTGTTTACAAATAAATAGGCCCTTGAGAATCATTGTAACATAGTTCAGAGGCATATAGCCACCAAATCCCTTCTCAGAGATAAACTACCATCTCCTGAGCTGTTTATTTCCATTTTTTCTATAAGAATATTTCAGTATTTGATATTAATGAAATGAATTGTTATTTCTCCAGCATTTCTTTATTTATGGTTATATGAGTGATTTTGTGCATTCTTGTTTAAGTTCGAATTAGTGGTATTAGAGTGATCTTCTCTTTCTCTGTTTCTCTTTGCATGTCCCCAACGAAGTCAAGATATATGGAGTTAGGGCTCAAACTGGTCGAATCTTCGCAAGACCAACCTCGCAAATCTCGATGACCTCCCATGGCAGAAGAGAAGAAATACGAGGGGCAAGAGATCCTTTCAAAATCTTGCTTGAATAAGCCCCCGAGCAACAGAGGAATGCAATGATGGAGAACTTTGCCCAGATCCTTTAACAGCTACCCAAAGGCAACACATCTTCTTCCAGTAGCTACTCTAGAAGCGCCACACCTTTTAGGGTACAAGTTAACTTTGACAACCCTATATTTGAAGGTCAGATAGATGCAGATGTCATAGATAAATGGTTAAATATTCTAGAAGGATATTTTTTTGTTCATGATTTTTCGAGCCGAGAAAATATTACTTTTGCACTTCTGAAAGTCACCCTCCACATCAAGGACTAGTGGGAAACCTACTATGAGAAGAAGGATGAAAGTACACCATTACTATTTTCACCCACACCCATTCTGAATTCATTTCAAGATGCCATAAAGGAGAAACACTACCCTATCCGGAGCTATGAGGATAAATACATAAAGTGGAACACATTGTGGCTGGGAAGGGACCAAGATGTGCTAGATTTTACTAATGTTTTTCATACCCTTCACAAAAAGTTTGGTATCAAGGATTCTAAGTGATATTTGGTACTCAAGTACCGCGAATATCTACATAGATACATCTAGGATGAGATGGAATTCTTGGATATCTCCTCTCTCATCACGACGTATCGGTACGCTATCAATATTGAGCAGAAGTTTAAACAGAAGAAGTGAGACTTTTGATCTACAAATCTGACGCAAGGGAAAGGTGCCCCAAAGCCGCAGAGCAAAGGACAAAACCAAGGTGGGTGACCTAAGAGAACCCTTCAAAGATGCAAGTAGAGAAAAACACCCTGAAGCAAAATAAGGACATCTGAAAATGGTGTGAGTTCCATAAGATTTCCACTCACAACACAAGTGAGTGTCGGACCAAGCAGTCATTGGTGGCCAAGTTGAAGGCTTCCAAATCAGATTCATGTTCTAACTCTAAGTCAGAACCAGACAATGGGAATGATAAAGGGAAGAAAATAATTGACACAGAGCTCAGTGCCACAATGGCCACCACCAAGATCTAGAAGAATGAGCCTGAAGATCCAGAGGAGGGGAAACGCCTCTTCCACCCACAGATGTGGGTGAAGGGTTCTTCGCCGCAATTCATTGTCAATAGTGGGAGCCAAAAGGAACTCATTTCAGCATAGGTCATGAAGAGGATGGGTCTACTGACTACAACTCATCTGCAATCATACACCATTGAGTGGCTTCACCAAGGACGAGAGATCTGTGTCAGCCAGCAGTGCCTCCTTCCGTACAACATCAAGCCCTTCACGAATGAGGTATCATGTGATGTTTCTCCACTTGAATTGTGTGATGTATTATTAGGGAAATCATACTTATGGAAGTGACATTTTTTATATGAGTCTAGAACTCGCTCTGTGATTATTACTTTCAGCAATAAATTGTACAAAGGAACTCATTTCAGCATAGGTCATGAAGAGGATGGGTCTACTGACTACAACTCATCTGCAATCATACACCATTGAGTGGCTTCACCAAGGACGAGAGATCTGTGTCAGCCAGCAGTGCCTCGTTCCGTACAACATCAAGCCCTTCACGAATGAGGTATCATGTGATGTTTCTCCTCTTGAATTGTGTGATGTATTATTAGGGAAATCATACTTATGGAAGTGACATTTTTTATATGAGTCTAGAACTCGCTCTATGATTATTACTTTCAGCAATAAATTGTACAAGATACCAGAGTTAGCCCCGCCTACTTCCATCTCTTTGATCTCTGCAAAGAAATGTAGTAAGATCATTTCACAAACAAGGAAATTTGGTTTTCTTATGATTCACCCTCAGGGAAAGAAGAATATTGTTCCCATGAGTTCCAAACAGGGCTCCTCTACACAATAGTAGCAGATGAACAAGGTCCTCGAGGAGTACATGGACATTTTTGCCTCACCTATGGGGGTATCTCTCCACACTCAGGTCAAACACTCCATCAATCTGACCTCGGGTGCTCTGCTACCCAATGGACTGATCTATTGATGCTATATTCTGGAGAATGATGAGATCAAGAGGCAAATTCAGGAGTTGTTTCAGAAAGGGCACATCATTCCAAGATCATCACCATGTGGGAGCCTGATTGTATTGGTACAGAATAAGGAAAGGACCTAGAGACTTTGTATTGACTATCAAGCCTTGAACAAGATCATTGTCCAGAATAGGTACCCAATCCCCTGGATTGATGACCTTATGGACCAGCTTAAGGGGGCCAAATATTTTAGAAATATTGAATTGAACTCCGGTTATTACCAAGTTCCTATCAAACCCTTTGTTGTGTGGAAGAATGCCTTCAAATCCAAGGAGGGTCTTTTCGAATGGTTGGTCATGACTTTCGGGTAAATGAATGCCCCCACAACCTTCATGAGGTTGGATGATGACATCTTGTGACCCTTCACCAATGCATTCATGGTGGTCTATTTATATGACATCTTGATCTTCAGCCGAACTTGGGAAGAGTACCTCCACCATATTTTACAGGTCCTCCAAACCCTACAACAACACAAGTTGTGTGCCAATCTGGAGAAATGCACTTTTGGCATGACCTAAGATCAATATCTAGGGTAGTGCATGTGGACCCAAGCAGGATGCAAGTCATTCAGGATTGGCCAGCCCCAACCACTCTAACAGAGCTCCGCAGCTTTCTGGGCCTTGCCAATTTCTACAGTAGGTTCATGTTGGGGTATTCTCATATCACTTGGCCTCTAAGTCAAGTCACCAAGGGCAGAGCGAAAGCAAAGTTCTTTTTGTCTAAAACCCAACAGAACGTGTTTTCCAAGTTGAAGCAGTGCCTATGCTCTGCACCAGTTCTCACATTACCAAACCTACAACAACCATTTGAGATTGAGATAGATTCCTCTGACTATGTTATTAGTACAATTATGACTCAACAGGGGCATTTGGTGGCTTATCACAGTGAGACACTTTCAAGCACATTCCGAAATCCCACCTATGACAAATAAATGTACTCCATTGTCTAGGCCTTCCATCAATGGAAGCATTACAATCTCAGGAAGGAAACATTAATCCACAGAAACCATTGACCCCTACAATTCATACAGACACAAGGGAAGTTTCAGAATGATCGCCATCATAAATGGTCAACATACCTACAACAATTTGATTTTAACATTAATTACAAGAAGGGCAGCACCAATAATTTTTCAAACTGCCTCAATCAACCACCATTCATGGCGTTGATCATTGTTCTCGACTCTTATGGGAATGAGACTTCAAGGTGGCCACATATTTACAAGAGAGATCCAGAATTTGACAGCACATACCAAACACTCTTGGAACATAAGAAAGTTCCAAATTTTCACTTCCATGATGCACTATTATGCCTCCTGGCACACATGTGTTCCTTCAAGTGAGCGTGCCAAGATTATTTTGGAAGTGCACTATAGTGAGATCGCTCAACATTTCAGGGTAGAGAAAATATTGGCAGTACTCTAGAAGTATTTTTATTTCTCGAACCTTCGTCAAGATGTTGGGAGGTACATTAAATATTGTATTATATGCGCCATTGATCCGGATTTAAATAGGATTGCAATAAATTACAGAGATAGCCATAAATGCATAGATGCAGTAGAAATAATACTTCATTTCATTAATGTAAAACACTAAAATATGCTTACAAATAGAAATGAACTAGCTCAGGCGATGGTAGCTTATCTCTAGGGAGAGATGTGGTGACTACATAAGGCTCGAAGGCCTATTTATTATTGAGAAATAATGGAAAACCCTAAACATCTAAAAACCTAACCCTAGGAGATGAAGCACCAAACTATGGGCCCCATTTGGGTAAATTGGTACATCAACTTCATAGGGTTGTAACTTTGGCATATGGTCTTTGTTTGACGCGCACAATACCTCCTTAGAAATGTCTATCTGAGGAATACAACTTTTGGATCAGCAACATTGGTCCTTGGACCCATGTTGCTCCTAATGTTTCCAAAAAATGTTGTTTAGGGCCTTAAAACGGCTCCGGAAGTTCATGACCCGAAAAATTGCTAAAAATAGTAAACTGTGCTACAATTAAGGAAACTGAAAAACTGAAAGAAACAATGGTGGGGGTCCAAGTGGAATTAGCGGGTGGCCACCAATATCCACCCGGATCATTCCTCCCCCCCCTTAGGAAGCAATTGTCGCCATTACGTTGAGTTCGTCCATGATATTAGGAAACTTTTGTTGAACTTGGTCCCTGGTGAGCCACTTTCCCTGGTGAAGGAGTTGGCCTGCTTTGACAACTCGATACAGTTATATCTTCTGCTAGTGAGTGTGCTTGATCTGTGTGTCCATGATCTGATCAGTTGCAACTTGTTCCATGAAATATGGATTTAACTTTATTGGTGTGAGTTGTTCTGCAATGTCAGATGTGTCTAGTAATGGTGGAAAGTATGGCTAAAGGCGGTCCACATTGAACACTGGGTGCAGGCCAGGGAATTGGGGAATTGATCCAAAATGGATCTAGTATACACTTCTAAGTTGAAAAATATTCCTCACAGAGGAAAATTAAAGTCAAAGGATGCTCTTGGAAATAGTCTCATTGCATAGATCTCTTCACTTTGAATCTAATGAAATTCGAATGGGCTAAAACAGACTATGAATGAAGGAGTTAGTGTAAAAAGAAGATTGCCCATTATCCTTAGAAAAGGAGGCAATTTCTTATAAAAATGAAATAAAATATTCTTTAAGGAAAATCACATCGGAAGAGGTTAAAGGGAGGACTTAAGCGGAGATGGAAGGACTCCCCAATTGTGACCTCCGACATATCGCATCGTCGGTAGGCTTCCATGCGATATCGGAACCCTGGGCATGCAACGTGCGATGCAGAGGATCGGTGATATATATCGGGTCGGCACAGTCCATTGGAAATTGTATAGACCCTTGGGTCGTTGCGAAAGTGATATGCGGTGCACCAATATCAGCAATTGGTGGATCCCCAATATAAAGGGTCATTGACATATGCGAGACACGATTGCAATTAGCGATCAAGGCACGGACCCGATGAGGTTTGTGAACGAGATTGAATAATATTTGAAATTTGGGTTCGCAGATTTTCTATGTATTTCTCGTGTATTGATGTTTTTGACCTCCCACCTGTGTGGTTGCAATTTGAAATAACAGGACGAACCCAACAGATTTATAGGTGCGATTGTATATATTTTGAGTTCCGGCTCACGACTAATGAACATGTTTTCATGTGTTTTCCTGTGTATTTCTGTGATTTTGCTATTTCAAGATTAATGGAAGGAGAAAGGCCAAACGACTAGGTTGCCCATGCCCGCCGATTCTTTTCAATGGAAAACTACTTCTTGTAATGAAATAGTCGGTCTTCAATGATGGAGGCGGACTGTAATTGATGTGTTACAAAAAGCACAGAGAACACAGTTAAGAGGGGATTCATAGAGACCAAGAGATAACACAGAGAGCCCGAGAAATCAAAAGAAGCCACCAGAGGTTGGGGGAGATGGCAAAGGGGTGATTCATCAGAGAGCTTGAGCGCAGCAGAATTGCAGATCCAGAGAGCCTAAGTGCAGCAGAGTTCCAAAGCCAGAAAGCCAGAGAGCTTCAGAGCCAGAAGGTTGATAGAGGCAGAGCCACCACAGGTTGGGAGGCAAAGCCGCAGTCCAAAAGGAGCCACCAAAGGTTGGAGGCTTGATATAGGTAGAGCCACCAGAGGTTGGAGTCAGAGCCGTAGATCCAGGGAGCTCCAATATACTTCTAAAGAGCCATGAGGCTGCAATGAAGTTTTAGGATAGCAAGAGATCGAATGATCAAGTTGTGGCTGGTGTCCGATGTGTGGTGAAGATAGAAGGAGTTCCAGAGACAAATGTAGAATTCTGAGGGAGTTGGTACAAGCTAGAGCTCAAGATAGCTTAGAGCACTAATTGAAGGAGTCTAGTCGAGAGAAGCCTAGATCTGTCTGCAGAGTAAGGACAGCCAGGGATAAGATGGTATTCTAAGCCCATAGGTACATTTGTAAACCTATGGAGTTGAGTGTGGAACTTGTAAAATAATTTAAGCCATAATCCCAAAGAGCTTAGTTGAGTTGACTAGAACTCATGGAGAGGTAGCCCAAGATATTAGGGTGAACTCCTAATTAAACTTGTTGTCTTATGTGTTTGTTTATTTGCTGCATTGTTTTACTGTTATGTGTTTTATTTCAGTTTAAGAAAATGAACATAAGCACTCAAACGGTTTAAAGGCAAACAAAGAAATACACCTACTTCAAGTTATTTTAATTCCGCAAATTATCAATCATAAGCATAGACCTTGGGAATATATAAGCTTTGGAGTGGGAGAGGTTCTTGTAACCTGACAAGAAGCCTTTAGGTTCCCATTTCAGATCAGGTGGTATTGGAGCATCAGGTTGATTAACCCCATGTTCAAAGAAGGTGGTATTATAGCAGGTTATATCAGAGCAAGTTATACCAGAGCAGGTGGTATTATGAAGCAGGTGGTATCATGATGCTTGATTGATCAAAGCAAGATGCTTGATTGACAAAGAAATCTATTTTCTTGCTTAACCTTAAAGGTGTTTGATTGTTTGTAAACTGACTGTTGTTTGAGTTTGCAAAGGTGAAGGGAGAGCTATGGATAGCTAAGTCCAGGAGAGGACAAGAAGGAAGAAGGGCTAAAGGCATTGTTCTTATCCCAAAGGACCTCAAAGCAATCCTTGAAGCACAAGAGGTTTGTTGCAAAAGGTTGCTTGAATAAGTTCTTTGTTAATCTTGTTTGAAGTTCTTTTATTCATTTTGATAATGACTACTTCTACAAGTGAGTCCTCAAATTCTTCCTTCATCATAAGATTCTTTAACGAAGACATGAAGCAAGACTTGTTCATCATGATGGATATGGTAAGAGAAATGTATGAGGATGGAAGGAAGAGCATCATACTTCAAGAGCAGTTGAATTCCATGAAGGAAGAGAATCAGTTGCTTTCTGACAAATTTTGGGAAACGAAAGGACAACTTCATATTGCAAATATGAGCCTGGAAAGGATGCATGAGTTGGAGACACAACCCTTTGTTGCCAAAGAAGCCTTAGTTAAGTATCGTCTTGAAGAAGAGGTAAATAATTCCATTTTTTCTTCAAATTCTTCTAAAAATGATTATGTTGGTTCTTTTGGAAAACATACCAGAGGCATAGGGTCCAAGTTAATGTCCAAGATGGGTTATGAAGGAAAAGGCTTGGGCAAACATGCACATGGTATTGTTGAGCCAATAATAGTTGAGGAAAGGCCTAAGTATTTGGGTCTTGGATATGGACAAGCTCGTGGAGAAAGTTCCAAAGCTACCATGAAGATAATTGAAACAGTTCCAAGAAGGAGTTTCATTTTAGGTCTTCTACCTCAAGAGTGTAAATATTGTATTCATGGGGAATGCAATAGCTTGAAACATCATTTTCAGGAAGAAGGTGTTCATAAGAATACACTTGAACCGAAGAGTTTTGGAAACTCTGAAAGCAATGAAGAGATTGATGGTGTTCCAAAGGGAGTTACTTCTTCATTCAAATAACCCCCTTATGAAGGCAATAAAGGTGAAAAAGAAAGGTATAAATCTGGTTTTAACCATATTCCTTTTGATTATGATCAGCATGGTAAATTTCCATATAAGTATGGGAAAATAATTGCATGTTCCTTTTTTGGTTTGGATAACCATAGTGTTTCTAGATGTTGGAAGAGAATGGCCACATACAGGAAACTTTTGAAGGAAAGGAAGCAAAAAGACAAAGGTCCACTGGACAAGGAAAATCATGATGTCAAGAAGATGCACATGTGTTTCACTTACTGCCATAAGCAAGGACATATTGCTGCAAAATGTTGGACTCTGAATCCAACAATGCTTCCACAAAACTTGAAGAGGGTGGAAAGAGAGAATGGCAAGAATGGAAAGAAATATTCCATGATTGATGTGTTTCAGGATGATTCGCATGTTGATGCTGATGTGCAGACAAAGGTAGTAACTTTGAAATGGATTGGTAAGAAATGGATAGAATTATTATCCAATTAAGATTGCATGTCTATTGATATCATGCATCTAACTGCATTTCTTTGTTAATGAGATGCAGGTTGCAGGATTCTACCAAGAAGGTGGATGGAAAAGTTGAGTAGGAGACTCACTCTATTGCTGCAACATTATGTTCATTTCAACTTCGAAAGTACAATGTACTTAAGCAAAAGTTGAAGGATGAAATGCATGCATGAGAATGATATGCATGAACACAGGGATGTTGATGATTTCCTTGTATTTGAACATGTATGTGTAATTAACTTGAAGGGTTGATTGCTTTGTTTTTAAGCATGCATGTAATGTTAATGTTGACTTGGAAAAAGTTGATTTGGTCTACAAGATGGAGATACTGATGAAGTGTTTCATCTTTGAAAAAGAATCCTAATGTTCTTTTTCTACATGCTTGACTTGAAGGGTCAATTGTTTTAAAGGAATGTTTTGTTGGCTTGTTATCTAGTCAATCATTTTTAAATGCAGATGTAAATACATGGAGGTGTTCAGAAGATGTGAACTCTGTTTCTTTTGATGAAGCAAGAGTTTAGGACATGCAGTTATTGTCTGTAATTCTATTGTTGTTGACAATATGTCAAACAAATACAAATGTAAATTTTTGTGAACAAGATGTAACTTCACATTTGTTTGAGCCAACTTGGATCAATGATCCAGGAAGAAGGTTTAAACTACCTATTGTAACCTTCTCAGCAGGAGTTTTGCATGAAGTCAAGGAGGAAGACAGTTCTTAACTGGAGGACCAGCACATCCAGGAAGGAAAGTGTTCAAAGGATTTGGTTCAGAGGCACTATTCAAGGCAAGTGTATGGAGGCCGAAAGAAGAGGGTGTTGTTACTCTCATTTACTATTCAGATTAGTATATCAGTCTTTTGGAGTCCAAAAGCTTTTTAGTGGGAAGGCGTGATGCAAAATGGATCTAGTATAGACTTCTAATTCTAAAAATATTCCTCACAGAGGAAAATGAAAGTTAAAGGATGCTCTTGTAAATAGTCTCATTGCATAGATCTCTTCACTTTGAATCTAATGCAATTCGAATGGGCTAAAACGGACTCCGGATGAAGGAGTTAGCGTAAAAATAAGATTGCCCATTATCCTTAGAAAAGGAGGAAATTTCTTATCAAAATGAACTAAAAGGCTCTTTAAGGGAAATTGCATCGGAAGAGGTTAAAGGGAGGACTTAAGTAGGGATGGAAGGACTCCCCAATTGTGACCTCCGACATATCGCATTGGCGGTAGGCTTCCATGCCATATCGGAACCCTGGGCATGTGACGTGCGAAGCAGAGGATCGGTGATATATATCGGGTTGGAATAGTCCATTGGAAAGTTGTATAGACCCTTGGGTCATTACGAAAGCTATATGCGATGCACTGATATCAACGATCGCTGATCGGTGATCGGTGGATCCCCAATATAAAGGGTCGTTAACATATGCGAGATGCAATTGTGATTAGCGATTAAGGCATGAACCCGATGAGGTTTATGAATGCGATTGAATAATGTTTGAAATTTGCATTTGCATATTTTCTATGTATTTCCCATGTATTTATGTTTTTGACCTGTGCGGTTGTGATTTGCGATGACAGGACGGACCCAACGGGTTTATAGGTGTGATTGTATATATTTTGAGTTTCGACTCACGACTAATGAATGTGTTTTCGTGCGTTTGCCTGTGTATTTCCATTATATTGCTATTTTAGGATTAATGGCAGGAAGAAGGCCAAACGACCAGGTTGCACATGCCCGCCTGTTCATTTCAATGGAAAACTACTTATAGTAATGAAACAATCAGTCTTTGATGATGGAGGTGGACTGTAACTGATGTGTTGCAAAAAGCACAGAGAACATAGTTAACAGGGGATTTGTAGAGGCCGAGAGATAACAAAGAGAGCTCGAGAGAGCCAGAGAAGCCACCAGAGGTTGGGGGCGATGACAAAGGGGTGATTCCTCAGAGATCTTGAGCGCAGCAGAGTTGCAGAGCCAGAGAGCCTGAGCGCAGTAAAGTTGAAGAGCCAGAAAGCCAGAGAGCTTCAGAGCTAGAAGGTTGATACAGGTAGAGCCACCAGAGGTTGGAGGCTTGATAGAGGCAGAGCCACCAGAGGTTGGAGGTAGAGCCGCAGAGCCAGAGAGCTCCAATAGACTTCTAAAGAGCCATGAGGCTGCAGTGAAGTTGTAACACACCAAGAGATCGAATGATCGAGCTGTGGCTAGTGTCCGAGGTGTGCTGAAGACAGAAGAAGGAGTTCCAGAGATAGTTAACAAAATTTTAAGGGAGTTGGTGCAAGCTAGAGCTCAAAATAGCTCAGAGCACTAATTGAAGGAGTCTAGTCTAGAGAATCTTAGATCTGTCTGCAGACTAAGGACAACCAGGGGTAAGATGGTATTCTAAGCCCATAGGTACAATTGTAAACCTATGGAGTTGAGTGTGGAACTTGTAAAATAATTTAAGCCATAATCCCAAAGAGCCTAGTTGAGTTGACTAGAGATCATGGAGACATAGCCCAAGATATCAGGGTGAACTCCTAATTAAACTTGTTGTCTTATGTGTTTGTTTGTTTGTTTCACTGTTTTACTGTTATGTGTTTTATTTCAGTTTAAGAAAATGAACATAAGCACTCAAACAGTTTAAAGGCAAACGAAGACATACACCTACTTCAAGTTCTTTTAATTCCACAAATTATCAATCATAAGCATAGACCTTGGGAACATATAAGCTTTGGAGTGGGAGAGGTTCTTGTAAGCTGACAAGAAGCCTTTAGGTCCCCATTTCAGATCAGGAATGTTGAACTCAAATGCATTGTCTCCCACAGCCTTGGTAATGGTGTAAGGACCATATCGGAGTGGTCTGAGTTTCTGATAGGCTCCGGTAAGGCATTCCTTTCACAAATGCAACCAGACTTTGTCACCCACATGAAAATTGTGTGGCACCCGATGTTGATCATGTCGTTGCTTGTACTTGGCATCTGATTTCTCCATAATGTCATGGACCTACTGGCAGATATGTTGGATGTGCTCAAGGAAGTTGTTTTCCTTATCTGTTTCAAATTGGAAATGAGCCAAATCTACCTGAGTAGCTGCAAATGACATGGCCGCATCTATGGGACATAATGGTTGGAATCCCAATCCCACCTGAAAATGGCTATGGCCTGTCGAGCTGTGGAGAGCCTGGTTATAACTATGTTGAACATAAGGGAGGCTCTCATCCCATGTGCATGGATGCTTTGAGTTGTACATGCACGGAATGTGTACGATCATCATATTGACAACCTTTGTCTGGCCATCAGTTTGGGGATGGAAGGTTGTGGACTTAGTGAGTTTGGTGTCCAGCATTGACCAGAGACTGGACCAAAACGTACTGAGGAACCTGATGTCCCGATCTGAGATGATAGACTATGGGATCCCAAAGTGTACCCACACTCGTTCAAATAAGAGTTTAGCAGTGGCTTATACTGTGATATTCTTCTTGCAAGCCTCCATAATTCCCATCTTCGAGAACTTGTCGACAACCACAAAAACACAATCATTTCCATGCTTAGTAGAAGGAAGGTCCAACATGTAATCCATGGAGATGGATTCCCAAGATCAACTAGGAGTAGGAAGTGAAGTATAGAGGTCTAGATTCGTGATGGTCAATTTGGAAATGGTGTAGGTAGTGCAGGATCTGATGTACATCCCAACATCCTGCCGAAGATTCGTCTAATAGAAAAACTTCTGCAATAATTCCACCATTTTCTCAACCCCAAAATGCCCAGCAGCCCGCCTATAGTGCGCTTCCAAAATCATCTTGGCACGCTCGCTTGAAGGAACACAAAGGTGACCCATGTGGCATAACAGGGCATCTAGGAGGTGAAAATCTGGAACATGCTGACCCTCAAAGAGTGTCTAGTATGTGTGGCTAAATTATGGGTCACTTTTGTATAGAAGTAGCCAATCAGAAGTCTAGTGCCCACAAGAGTTGAGCACAGTGGTTAACATCATGATTAGTGGTCGACTGAGGCAATCTGCAACATTATTGGTGTTGCCCTTCTTATACTTGATACTCAAATGGAACTGTTGCAGGTATGTGGACCAATTTTGATGGAGATCATTTTGCAACTTCCCTTGGGTTTGTATGAATTGTAGGAGATGATGTTCTATGTGGATAACCATTTCCTTCCCCAAAATGTAATGCTTCCATTATCGGCAGTCCTGCACAATGGAATACATATATTTGTCATAAGTAGGGTACTTCCAGACTGTGTCTGAAAGTGCCTCAATGTGATATGCCACTGGATGCCCGTGTTGAGTAAGGATTGCCCCAATAGCATAGTCAGAGGCGTCTATCTCAATCTCAAATGGTTGTTACAAGTCTGGTAATGTGAGCATTGGTGCCGAGCAGAGGCAATGTTTCAACTCTGTGAATGCATTCTGTTGAGATTCAGACCAAAAGAATTTTGTTTTCGCTCATCTTTTGGTGACTTGACTCAAGGACCAAGTGATATGAGAAAATCCCAACACGAACCTGCGGTAGAAGTTGGCAAGACCCAGAAAGCTGTGGAGCTTTGTCAGAGTGGTTGGAGATGGCCAATCCCAAATGACTTGTATCATGGTTGGATCCAGATGCACCCCCCGTTCATCAATAATGTATCCCAAATACTGAACTCTGGTCATGCCAAAAGTGCATTTCTCCAAATTGGCACATAACTTGTGTTGCCACAGTGTTTGGAGAACCTGTCAGATGTGGTGGAGGTGCTCTTCCCAACTCCAACTGAAGATCGAGATTTCATCCAAGTATACCACTACAATGAGTTGGTGAATGGCCGCAAGATGTCATCCATTATGCTCATGAAGGTTGCAACAAAATTCGTCAACCCGAAAGGTATAACCAACCATTTGAAAAGGCCCTCCTTGGCTTTGAAGGCAATCTTCCACACATCGGAGGGTTCGACTGGTACGTGATGATATCTTGACTTAAAATAAATTTTTCTGAAATATTTTCCCCCCTTTAGTTGGTCCAAAAAGTCATCAATACATGGGATCGGGTACCTATTCCAGAAAATGATCTTGTTCAGCGCCTGATAGTCAATACAGAGTCTCCAAGTCCCATCCTTCTTCTGTACCAACATGGTCAGGATCCCACGGGGCAATGAAATCAGTCGAATGTGACCTTTCTGAAGCAGCTCTTGAATCTACCTCTTGATTTCATCGTTCTCAAGAACAGAGCGCCGATAGATTGGTCCATTGGGCAGTGGCTCACCTGGGGTCAGATCGATGTAGTGCTTGACCTGATAGTGCATAGGAACCCTTGTGGGGAAGGTGAAGATGTCTTCATACTCCTCCACGAACTTGTCCATCTGTAGTTGTCGTGTGAAGGGCCCCTGTCTAGAGGTCATGGCCACTGTCTTCTTCTTTCCTTGAGGGCGTATCATCAAGAAAACAAATTTCCCAGTTTTGGAAATGAGTTTACTGCATTGCTTTGCAGTAACCAAAGAGATGGCAGTAAGTGGTGCTACCTCCGGTATCCTGTACAACTTATTTTCCAAAGTAACAATAACAACACGAGGCCTTGACTCATACATAGCATGTCGCTTCCACAAGTATGGTTGGCCTAATAATACATCACAAACATCAAGAAGAGCAACGTCACATAATACCTCATCTGTGAAGGGGTTGATGTTGTATGTGTTATCACCCCAAGAAACTCACCTAGGTTTCATATCGGTGATGCTCAGGAACATTACAAATTCAACCAAATATAGTTGGATAAATGGTGGATGAATGGAACAAATGCTGCATATTCAAGCCAGATAACCACTTCTACTATGATTCACCCCAGACATGGGTGAACACCCCCAAACTACAAGGCTTTTAACCACCTATTACTCACAGTTTGAGGATAAGGTGATAATGGAGAAGACTGACCACACTAGTAGATGCATAGGACCCTATGATGGTCGGCTGCAACCAGTTAAGAGGTCTGTAAATCTAGTTTCTAATGCACAGACAGGATGACAACTCTCTATGCATTAAACAACAGAATCCTGCACACATGTTCTATGATACATGCTAAATCCTAACACAGAGGTGGGATGACAACCCCTCTAATGCTAAACATTCACAGCAATAGAACAAATGCAAACAGGCACAGCGTGGAACAAGAAAGAGAAGTGGAAAGTGAGCAATAAACAGCAAAAGGAGCTTGTATTAGCTGGAAATGAAGACCAGACACTGCAGGTTACAAAGTAGGTACAGTCTCCAGAATTTGAACCTTACAATAGGGTTCTCTTCATATAACACTCATCAATCCATTACATCTGTTTTTTGAGTATATATGGTGTCTCATTACACAATATCTCTATTAGCTATGCGTGGAGGAGCCCATAAATGGTCACCAACCACATTTACATTCAGGAATGGGCCGCTGATACAAATCTGGCTGTGTTAGTAAACAAAATTGATCTTCTCTGATATTCTGTTGTCCTTCATGAACAGGTGGAATGTTGACTGAAAGAAACCCATCACTGATAAATGTATTTAACTGCTCGAGGTTGTCCTTTTCAATCTTCGGCCACTCTGTTAGTTGAATGCGGTTGTTGGAGAATCATTGAGCTGGGTGCAGGTAGTTGGCTGTCATTTTCCTTCGGCGGCAGTGGACAGTCGGGAATGGTACAGGCAACATGGCAGAGGCGTGCATATGACAAAAACAACTATTGGCCGTCAGATCCAACAGCAGAACGGTGGAGATCGAATTGGAGGGGGCTATCGGGGGTAATATGGATGGAGGAATGAGGGTCGTTGGATTAAATGAACGGATGGTGGAGATTGGTCTTGCGGGGAAAGCTATTCAATATGGCAAATACATTATCGAAGGCGGGCCTGCGGACCTGAAACTTTATGCATGGGATCACTGAGTCGCATCGGATCTGGTAGCCAATATCGCATCACTATAATGGAAAAGACATTGTCGCATTTAAAGCACCGATTGCGATGGTGCTACGGACCCAACGGAGTCATTAAAAGTGGCTTATAATCACATCACGTCTGATGTGGGCGGTCAGCAATCGGCGATCGATGAGGCTAAACTAGACTTGCTGAAAGGCTCCGATTGCGACCTCCGACTAGCCCACGGACCCGATAGAGGTTTTAACCATTTTTAAGATTGAAGAAGGGGCATCGGGATATTGCATTTGCAGGACCCAATGGGTGTAGCCTTTATTCATATCCGATTGCCCATAGCGATAAAGGCCCGGATCCGATACACCATCACACAATCATTTATCGTAATATTGCATCCGAGGGGCAATCGGAAATCGGCCATCGGCGATTGATAGACACCCAACTTATGAGATACCTGCTGAAAGCTCCGATAGCGATGAGGAATGAAAGTGCCAAGGCTAAATGGTAGGGTCCTATGGAGGCTTTGCTTCACAATTAAGGGCTGGGGCTAAACAGGGGCTTTGACGGATTTCGGAGGGATTTAAACGGGGAATGAAGAGGTTATAGAAGATAAAAATAGAGATAGTGGGGCTATGGAGTAGAAGGGACATAAAGGGGGAAGGGAAGAAAAGACTGCTGCGGGCTACCTTTCTGAGCATAAACACACGGCCGATCTGAACTTTGGCCCACCAAATGCTGAAGTTTATAGCAGAGCTAACACTGGCTCCTTCTGGGGATGAGATCCTCCCTGTGAGGTCTCAAGAACTGCAGACCAATGCCTTCATACAAAACAAGCTTAAAAAAAAACATTTGCCTAGTGTCCATTGGGCATGGAGTCAACTAAGCATACAACAGAACACTGTAAAAGAATTTAATTACAAAAATTAAAGCCTAAAAAATGTAAAATTCAAAATTTGCCCATTTGCTGGGCCACAAAAATTGTTTCTCCTTCTCTCAACCCGGTTCATCATAGATCAGCAGGACAAGATTTATTTGATCCCCTACCTCAAACAGTTTGGGACATTTGAGCTTGATAGGTAGATAGGGATCACATTTCACTTCCCTTCTGCGTATTTTTCTCCTTGGATGCTATTCAGAGGAGCCTTTGTACACCTGTTGGATAGCCATGAATGTTGTGTACCTATTTTTATCTTCTGTGGCCTATAGAATAAATATGAAAGATGCATCATTGTTTTCTTGTGCAGGGGACACAGAGATAACATTTGCTCCTGAATCTTTGTTTGAACAGCCCTCTTCCAAGGAGGAGTCCCATGACTGTGCATTTTCTTCTTCTGCCATCTGGTAAGCTGCCCTTTCATTCCGAGTGTTGGCCATCTGAGCAGGCATCAAAATATCAAGACGGAAGTGATCAGTATCAGTCTTGAGCATTGAATCTTCTCCTGCCTCAGTGTTCAAGGGCCAACTATGAGGGATTGTCACTAGAGTAGGCAGAGAAACATAAGATGATGGGGAGTCTTCTTCTCCCTTCTTGATCGCTGGGTAGGGGATGAAAGCAAGCTGGCTAATTTGCATATAGCCAGGAGAAGAAGTGTTGGCTTCAGGTTCAGGTTCTTTGAGGATGGTAGGACCCGTTGCTGACTGTTTATGCTGATGAGCTTGTTGTTCTGCAGGTACAACAAACTCATGAGCAGTGCCTCTGGATATTTCTTCTTCAGGTGCAGCTCTGGTTAGGAAAGGAACACCTTCCAAACCATGGACCTCCCCCTCTTCTTCATATAGCTCTTATGCTCAGCTCTTAACCTGGAAATTTCAAAGGCCAATAGCTCTATCATCCTGGCCATTTCGTCGATCTCATGATCTGATGATGATGAGAGCCCATCCCTCTGCGAGTTTCCAGACTCAGTATTATCATAAAGCAGAACTTCTTTATCCCCCCAGTACTTTAAAAACACATCATCTAAGGCTTCAATGTCTGCAATAGACCCAAGGGCTAGTTCATTGAACCACTTTTTAGCATCTCCCTCTAGGCTTTGGACAAAAATCCTCATCCATACATCCTCTTCACTAATATCCAGATTATTAGCAAAGTTATAAAAGGATTCGAGGTGCTCCTCAGTTGATACTCCTTCTATACCAATAAACTTTGGCATGTATTCCTGATAATCTCGTACAGGCATGGCATTTAGAGGAACAGGAAAGACCAGAGGTCTATACCTAACAGCAATGATTTTTTCTATTTTTGTGGGAGCTTTCCAACTTGCCATCACTGAGGTATATGAAAGAATACTGGTAGGCTGAGAGGAATTAATCGATGAAAAGGATGACAGAAACAGAGGAATACGATGGACAACATGTAAATCTTCTTTCAACTGAGGTTCGAAAGGGAACTGAATAAATGGGAGCTGAAGGAATCTCTGAAGGTGACATTCACTAACAAAGATACATGGAATTTTTAAGGTTTACCTGATCCTGATGCTCCCTTCCACAAAGTTTCTTCTGCTTATCGATCCTCTCAGGATCAGGCACTGGCCAACTAGTGATTTCTGAAGATTTCTCCGAGCATGCTTCACGAACTAGACCAGAACTTCAATGTGGAGTCTCCAAAGGATGGCCTTCCTCCTGTGGAGTCGCCAGACAGATGATTACAACCAAAATCTGTGCTCAAACCTTGTCTGTCATCAAAGCTTGAAGCTGTGTCGTCTCCTAGGGAAGCTGAGCTTCGATTCTCTTCTCCCTCGCAACCGCGCCATTTACTGTTATCACCCCAAGAAACTCACCTAGGTTGCATATCGGTGATGCTCGGGAATATTACAAATTCAACCAAATATAGTTGGATAAATGGTGGATGAATGGAATGAATGCTGCATATTCAAGCCAGATAACCACTTCTACTATGATTGACCCCAAACATGGGTGAACACCCCCAGACTACAAGGATTTTAACCACCTATTACTCACAGTTTGAGGATAAGGTGATAATGGAGAAGACTGACCACACCAGCAGATGCACAGGACCCTATGATGGCCGGCTACAACCAGTTAAGAGGTCTGTAAATCTAGTTTCTAATGCACAGACATGATGACAGCTCTCTATGCATTAAACAAAAACCTGCACACATGTTATATGATACATGCTAAATCCTAACACAAAGGTGGGATGACAGCCCCTCTGATGTTAAACAGTCATAGCCTAGAACAAGAAAGAGAAGTGGAAAGTGAGCAATAAACAACAAAAGAAGCTTGTATTAGCTGGAAATGAAGACCAGATGCTGCAGGTTACAAAGTAGTTACAGTCTCTAGAAGTTGAACCTTACAACAGGGTTCTCTTCATCTAACACTCATCAATCCATTACATCTGTTTTTTGACTATATATGGTGTCTCACTACACAATCTCTTTGTTAGCTATGCGTGGAGGAGCCCATAAATGGTCACCAACCACATTTACATTCAGGAATGGACCGCTGATACAAATATGGCTGTGTTAGTAAACAAAATTGATCTTCTCTGATATTTTGTTGTCCTTCATGAACAAGTGGAATGTTGACTGAACGAAACCCATCACTGATAAATGTATTTAACTGCTCGAGGCTGTCCTTTTCAATCTTCGGCCACTCTGTTAGTTGAATGCGGTTGTTGGAGAATCATTGAGCTGGGTTCAGGTAGCTGGCTGTCATTTTCCTACGGCGGCAGTGGATAGTCAGGAATGGTACAGGCAACATGGCAGAGGCATGCATATGACAAAAACAACTATTGGCCGTCAGATCCAACAGCGGAACGGTGGAGATCGAATTGGAGGGGGCTATCAGGGGTAATATGGATGGAGGAATGAGGGTCGTTGCATTAAATGAACGGACGGTGGAGATCGATCTTGCGGGGAAAGTTATTCAATATGGAAAATACACTATCGAAGGCGGGCCTGCGAACCTGAAACTTTATGCACGAGATCACTGAGTCGCATTGGATCCGACAGCCAATATCGCATCGCTATAATGGAAAAGACCTTGTCGCATTGAAAGCGCTGATTGTGATGGTGCTATGGACCCGACGGAGTCATTAAAAGTGGCTTATAATCACATCACGTCCGATGTGGGCAGTCGGCAATCGACGACCGGTAGGGCTGAACTAGACTTGCTGAAAAGCTCCAATTGCGACCTGCGACTAGCCCACGGACCCGATAGAGGTTTTAACCATTTTTAAGATTGAAGAAGGGGCATCGGGATATCGCATCGACGGGACCCAAGGGGTGTAGCCTTTATTCATATCTGATTGCCAATAGCGATAAAGGCCCGGACCCGGTACACCATCACACAATGATTTATCATAATATCGCATCCGAGGGGCAATCGCCAATTGGCCATCGGCGATTGCTAGACACCCGACTTATGAGATACCTGCTGAAAGCTCCGATAGTGATGAGGAATGAAAGTGCCAAGGCTAAATGGTAGGGTCCTATGGAGGCTTTGTTCTTCATAGTTAAGGGTTGGGGCTAAACAGGGGCTTTGACGGATTTCAGAGGGATTTAAATGGGGAATGAAGAGGTTACAGAAGATAAAAATAGAGATAGCGGGGCTATGGAGTAGAAGGAACATAAAGGGGGATGGGAAGAAAATACTGCTGCGGGCCACCTTTCTGAGCATAAACACACGACCGATCTGAACTTTGGCCCACCAAATTCTGAAGTTTGCAGCAGAGCTAACAGTATGGAAGGTAAAACTATTGGCTCACATGAAGATCCTGTCCTTGGTGGAGCCACTCGATGGTGTATGACTGTGGATGTGTTGTGGTCAGTAAACCCAGCCACATCACGACCTCTACTAAAATGAGGTTCTTTTGGCTCACGTTGTCGACAATGAACTATAGCGGGGAGCCCTTTACCCACATCTGGGAGTGTAAGACACACTCTTCCTCCTCTGGATCTTTAGGTTCCTCCTTCTGGATCTTTGTGGTGGCAATGGTGGTGTTGGGCCCCGCATCATTAATCTGCTTGCCTTTTTCATTCCCCTTATCAGGTTCTAACTTAGAGTTGGAAAATGCATCTGATTCCGAAGACTTTAGCTTGGCCACCAGTGACTGATTGGCCCGACACTCACTTGTGTTGTGAGTGGAGCTCTTATGGAACTCACACCACTTTCCTGTGTCCTTCTTTGGCTTCGTGGTGTTGTTCTTTGCTTCTGGCTTTGGCGGGTTTTCCTAGGCCACCCTGCCTTGGCCTTGTATTTTGTACAATGGTTTTGGGGCACCTTTACCTTGCTTTGGGTTTGCAGATCCAAAGTATCGCTTCTTCTTTTTAAACTTCTGCTCGATCTTAACAACATATCGGTATGCCGTGCCAAACGAGGAGATGTACAGGAACTCCATCTCGTCCTACATGTACATGTGTAGGCAGTCGTGGTATTTGAGTACCAAATCTAGCTCAGAATCCTTGATACCCAACTTTGTGTGAAGGGTATGAAAAATATCGGTAAACTCCGGCATGTCTTGGTCCCTTCCCTGTCACAGCGTGGTCCACTTTATGTATTTATCCTTATAGCTTCTAACAAGGTAGTACTACTCCTTGATGGCATTCTGGAATGAATTCCATGTGGGTGCGCTGAAACAGTGAGGTTGTACTTTCATCCTTCTCCTCGCAGTAGGTTTCCTACTAGTCCTTGACGTGGGGGGCGGCGTTGAGAACAACGAAAGTAATATTTTCCCGATCGGAAAAATCATGAAGAGAAAAATACCCTTCTAGCATATTTAACCATTTATCTATAGCATCTGCATCTATCTGACCCTCAAATATGGGAATGTCAAAGTTAACATGTACCTTAAAAGGTGTGGTGCTTCCAGAGTAGCTGCTGGAAGTAGATGTGTCGCCCCTGGGCAGTTGCTAAAGGATCTAGGCAAAGTTGTCCATCATCATGTTCCTTTGTTGCTCGAGAGCTTCTTTGATCAAGGTTTTGATAGGATCTCCTGCCCCATCATCTTTCTTTTCATCCGCCATGGGAGTCTATCGGGATTTACGAGCCTGGTCTCGCAAAGGTTCGACCAGTTCAAGCCCTAACTTCTTATATCTTGACCTCGTTGGGGACATGCAAAGAAAAACAGAGAAAGAGAAAACCACTCTGATACCACTGATCCGGATTTAAATAGGAACGCAAAAATTATAGAGATAACCATAAATATAGAGATGCAATAGAAATAATACTTCATTTCATTAATGTAAAATACTAAAATATGCTTACAAACAGAAATGGAAATAAACTAGCTCGGGCAATGGTAGCTTATCTCTGAGGAGAGATTTGGTGGCTACATGCCTCTTTATTGTCTTACAATGAGGCTCGAAGGCCTATTTATTATTGAGAAACAATGGAAAACCCTAAACATCCAAAAACCTAACCCTAGGAAATGAAGCGCCAAACTATGGGCTCCATTTGGGTAAATTGGTACATCAACTTCCCGAGGTTGTAACTTTGGCATACAATCTCTGTTTGACATGCACAATACCTCCTTATAAAGATATATTCGAGGACTACAACTTTTGGATGAGCAACATTAGTCCGTGAATGCATGTTGCTGCCAATTTTCCCAAAAAATGTCGTTTAGGGCCTCAAAACGGCTTCGTAAGTTCACGACTCGAAAAACTGCTAAAAATAGTAAATTATGCTACAATTAAGGAAACTAAAAAACTGAAAGAAATAATGGTGGGGGTCTGTTGTGGCCAGCAACAACCCCCCTTCTCATTTAGTGTTATTCCTTACACTAAATAAGTGGGGACCGTTAGTTAAAAATTTTAAAAATCATGGTGTTTAAATTTCCTTTTCGAATAAAACTTACCATCATAAACTTAGGAAGCCCCCTCTGAAAATCTAAAAAATCTAAGTTTTATGGTAAAGTAAGACAAAATATTTCCTTAGGAATATCGCATCGCAAAAAAGAACACCTTACAAGCCGAACTCCAATATTGCGAGATCGTGATATGCGATAATAAACAAATATCGCATCGCATAAATCAAGCACAATTTACATTGAAAACATTGTAATTTGCTGATATGCGATGACGCCGATCGCAAATTGCATGTCGCAAAAAATAGGTTAACAAAGATTGTCATATGTAACATTTCTGCAATTTGCGATATTGTGATATTGCGATTTCGCGATACAGCGACAATGCGATAATGCGATATCACGAGCGATGATACGATTTTGTGATGTTATGATTCTGCGATGTTGCGATCTGCGATATTGCAAAGCAAATCGCAAAATCGCTTCATCGCAGATCTTTCGGGCTCATTATTCAAGAAAAGCATTTTTCATAAGCTGACACCTGGTTATGCACTTTAATGCTAATAAATGAGGTAGTTTCCAGTTATTAATGGAATATGGTTCGTGCTTATCGAAAAATCATCTCACATAAGGTGGTATACTGGATGTGTCTATGGCATTTAAAACTTTCCCATCACCCTTCCTTGTCATTATTTTCACTTCACTTGTGAATTGCAGGAACGGAGAACAGAGGCCAATACAAAGCAATACGCAGGATAAAATGGGAAAGAAAAGCAAAGCCCCGAGCTCAGAAGAAAAAGAAATGGCGCCCTTGTATACAGACACGGCCTGTAATAGAGATGCGGGAATTGCTACGTGGGAAGGCATGTATAATCCGCTCGAAGAGGAGAATCCTAGAGTAATGGAAATTACTGCTACTGTGGGCTCAAATGGTTCTTCTGAGGCATCTATCACAAAGCTAGCTTGCTCATTCTTACACCGGATAGCAGCAAGGCCCAAAATTCTCCCATAAACAAACATGGTGAAGTGGATACTGGATAGTGTTGATATCATAAATGAACAATTTAAGACTTAAGGTCAAGAGCTTACGAAATCATTATTTTTACAAGGTTTGATCTTTATATCCCCTAAAAGGAAAAGGTGCAAAAGGCGAAAAACGCATCAAGGAAGCCCAAATCAAGAAACGGAGGCAGTTTCCTAGGCGCGAGAAAAATTCCTCGAAAAAGAAAGCGGCTAATTGCCTAGTCACCTGCAAGCCCCGAAAATTGCAAGAAAGCAACGATACAAATAGATTGGAAGCAGAAGGCCTAAGAAAAGGTAGAAGCAATCCAAGGGTTAACCAAGTTGAACTGGGATTATTACTGGGCATACTTGGTAAAGCCACATAGCCAGTGGATGACTATCAAGTGTATCATCAATTCGGCCGAAAATATGGCGCTAGATCTTGTCGATTTTGTTTTCTCAGCTCAGCGAAAAGCGGAAGTTGGCCAGCCGACTCTTCTCAAATAGATGCTGCATGCGTGCGATTTCAAGGACCAAATACAGAATTAGTTTAATTTTAGATTCAATTTTAGTTTTAATTTTGTTTTATTTTCCTGAAAAGAGGATGGTCATTTAAACCGCATCCTACATTTTTGTAATAATTTATTTTTAGATTTAGTTAGTAGTATTTAAACCCTTCTCATGCATTTAGAGAAGGGTCCTGAAATTTATCAAAAACTTATCCCCAGAACATGCACTTTTGTACCCTCTGAGGAGGTTTTGATGAATGAATGGAACATGATTTATTGATGTTTGCATTTGATATCTGCTACTGATGTTGCACTTTTGTACTCTTAGTGGATGTTAGATCAAGAAGAGATAAATCGTTATCACTTGAAGCTCATGAGTAGGACTAGTTATAAATGGTATTTCTATCTCTTAACTATTTTTGCCTTGTGTTAAAGTGATTTTCAGTTCAGTTATTTATATATTGATGCATGAATGCCTAAGTTATCATTTGGCACTTTTGTATGGTGATAGCTATTTATTTATGCTTAGTGTATGAATAGCTTATTATGCGATATGTTTTTCACAACTGTTTCGTCTAACTTTTTATACGAAGTGGTTCATCCTTATTGAATTATTTTCTCATAACAGTTGAATGATATTTATTACCAGTTGTTATTTGAAATCATTTTAGATCGCATAAAGGAAAGATTACATCCCAGGTTAGTGTAGATTTAGATATTTCTGCTTATTAGAATATATTTTCCTTATTATTAGATTAGAATTAGAGTAGAAGTATTCCATTTAGAAACTGTTAGAAACAGAAATATCAATCTTTCTCACACACACACTTAAATTGGGAAACTGGTCCCATATCCTCAGTCGGACCCACTATACCAAACGAAAAAGGAGCTGCCAACCAAGGTCCGGACCGAGCAGGTATCCCCCTGGTTGTAAACCCGATTTTTGGGGCTTCAACATATTTGGCGCTAGAAGGAGGGCTTCGAACTGTGAATGGAAAGCAAATCTAAATCTAAATACCATTCTGACAGTAAAGTGCCCTCACCATCTCCCCCGACTTCTCCATTATCTTTAAACCGAGAGCTAGAAGTCGCTGGATCAACAGTCACTGCTACAAACCCTGACTTTTCAGAACAATCTACTATTGAACCTCCTAAAGTTGAATCTTTGATTCACAAACTTCACTGATTTTCTATATCTCCTTAGAAATCTGATAAATCTCAAGGCAGCGTGACTTCGCAATATAACCCTGCTCATCCTCTTACCAGGTTAAAGAGCGAAAAGTTTGGTGTTCAACCAACCGAAGTACCTCTACCTACTAGGAAGAGAGCAAGGAAGTCTCCTAAAGCATCCGATAGTGAGACTCTTTCATCATCATCATCCATCTCAACCTCTTCACCGCGAAGTCAACCATCCACATCTCCACTTCAGATCATTGTCCATCAGTCTACCAGAACTTCCCCAACTCCTTCTCAACCTTCTGGAGTCATAATATCCTCATCCTCTTAGCCGCAAGGATCATCTTCTGCACTTTCCTCTGTTAGTAGTTCAGTGATGGCCCAAACTCCATGGAATAACCCAGGGGCAGTCCTAATGCCTGCACCCTTGAGTCAGTTACCAGCCCATCCTGAAAAATGGTTTCCTAAGTTTAATCCTGAGGCAAGCATGCTAGCGGAAGAACATGTAAATAAATTTATGCTATCCATAAATCTCAATGGAGTTATTAATGAAGATGTTGTTGTTCAACTTTTTCCTTATACTCTGCAAGGAACAGCCAGCTCATGGTATTTTTCATTACCATCTGGATCTATTACTAGCTGGGACATCTTCCAAGAGCAATTCCTGACCAAGTTTGGTGATGACATATCTACAGCGACACTGATAAATGACTTGTCTAACCTTAGGGCCGAGTCAAGAGAGCCCATCAAAGATTTTGTCAGGCCAGGGTAACTCCAGAATGGGTAGAAAAAATTGATTGCCTAATTCATTAGCTAACTGTCATTTATATACATAAATGGGACGGATCAGTTCATCTTCTTGATGACTGTTCGCGTTCCAGTTCACCCATCCGTTGAGGATTAGGTGTCAACATTCCCCCCCTTAATCTGAAGGGATGTTGGTGAGTCCAAGCATCGTTCTGAATCTTTCAAGCTTTTCTCTTCCAAGCGCTTTGGTGAAGATGTCTGCAATTTGCTCGTTTGTGGAACAATGACGGAGATGGATTGTTTTGGCCTCAACATGATGTCGGATCAGATGATATTTAGTATTGATGTGCTTAGTACGATCATGGAACTTTGGGTTCTTGGCCAACTTTATTGCAGAGGTGTTATCAATCATGAGTGGAGTTGATTGTATTTGTTTTACCTGCAAATCTTCAAGAATTTTCCTGAGCCACACAATTTCTTTCGTTGCTTCAGCTGCTACCACATATTCTGCTTCTGTTGTGGAATCTGCTGGTACTGATTGTTTGCGTGATCTCCAAGAGACAGCTCCTGATCCAAGACTCATAGCATATCCTGAAGTAGATACCCCAGTTTCTTTGTCTCCATCGAAGTCTGAATCAGAGTATCCAATCAAGTTGAAGTCGTCCACCTGTGTATACTTGATTCCAAGGTCTTGAGTTCCCTTCAAGTACCTTAGAACTCTTTTTACATCAGACCAATGTCCCTCACAAGGCTTTTGCATAAACCTGGAGAGGATTCCAACAGGAAATGAAATGTCTGGTCTGGTAGTAGTGAGGTAGATGAGACTTCCTACAAGCTGTCTATACTTTGTTGCATCCTCAAATTCCTTTCCTTCAATAGATGTGAGCTTCAAGTTTTGTTCCATTGGAGTAGAAAGAGGATTGCACTCTGTCATGCCAAATCTGTTTAACAAATCTCCAATGTATTTCTTTTGAGAAAGAAATATGGACTTTGGATGTTGGGTTACTTCAATGCCAAGATCGTAATGAACATAGCCCAAATCAGTCATTTCAAATTTTTTTCCTAATTCTTTCTTTATGGATGCAATATAGCTTTCATTGTTCCCTGTCATTAAAATATCATCTACATATACCACAAGATATACAACTGTTTTGCAAACTTTCTTGACAAATAAAGTTGCATCATCAAGATCAAAATGATTGAAGTTGAGTTTCAGAAGATGCTCAGTTAGTTTTTCATACCAGGCTCGTGGTGCTTGTTTGAGGCCATACAAGGACTTCACAAGTTTGAATACTTTATGTTCATGTCCTTTCACAACAAATCCTTCAGGCTGGGACATAAAAACATTCTCTTTTAGATCTCCATTCAAGAATGCAGTTTTTACATCCATTTGATGGACTTTCCAACCGTTCTGAGCAGCTAGTGCAAAGAGTGTCCGGATGGTGGCCCATTTTGCTGTGGGGGCAAAAGTTTCCTCATAATCGACCCCTTCCTTCTGTGCAAAACCTTTTGCCACAAGCCTAGCTTTGTGCTTGTCAAGTGAGCCATCAGCTTTGTATTTGTTCTTGTAGACCCACTTGCAGCCAATTGGTTTGGTTCCAAATGGAGGATCAACCAACTTCCAAGTGCCATTCTTTATGAGGGCATCATACTCCTTCTGCATCACTTCTTTCCATTCATCATGAGAAGCAGCTTCTTTGAAGGAAGTTGGTTCAAAATCTGCAGACAAGTTCAATTCACAATCATAAGTAACATCCATATCAACAGGTGAATTAGAGTTATCTACATCACCTCCATCTTGTCGGTTTGTATTTCTGGTTCCTGTTTTTCCAATTTCATCAGGATGAACACTTTCAAGTGTCTTTGTCAGCCACTTTAGGGGACCTTTCTGAGATGGTCCAGGCTGCTCTGTTGATTGAGTTGGGTCTGAATCAAGATTGAGTCTCCTAATTCTATCAATTACATCACTTAAAGTATCATCCGTTGTTGGAGTGTCATGCAGGGGAGATTGTTCTTCAGAAGAAGATTCCACATGTTGATCTAGTATAGGAATCCCCCCTTCAAGATGTGGAATCTGATTATCAAACTCTTGGAATGATTTCGGTTTTGTGAATCTATCCAAGCGATCAAGTTGCCGCTCAATAACACTGTCAGATTTGGATGATTCAAGAAAAATGACATCTCTAGATACAACAAACTTTTTATTTACTTCATCATAGAGACGGTATGCTTTAGATGTGTTTGAATACCCCAGGAAGATACACTTACGACTTCTAGCACCAAGTTTGTTTCTATGTACCTTTGGTATTAAAGCATAACAGGTGGAACCAAAAATCCTGAGATGTTTTACCGAAGGAACATGTCCATACCACAATCCATAAGGTGTCTTGTTTCTTATAGCATTAGATGGACATCTATTCTTTATATATGCAGCACATAGAACAACATCAGCCCAAAACATTATCTTTACATTTTTGAAGAAAAGCATGGATCGTACCATATTCAAAATTGTTCTATTCATTCTTTCTGCTACACCATTCTGTTGGGGATTATAAGGCACAGTTGTTTGATGTTTGATCCCATGTTGGCGAAGATAGTTTTCAAATTCATTTGATGTATATTCTTTTCCATTATCAGTTCGAATAGACCCAATATGAGATTGTGCATCATTTTCAATCCACTTATGAAAATTTTTGAATGTTTGAAAAGCATCAGATTTGTTCTTCAATAAATAAACCCAACACATTCTGGTGTAATCATCAATAAATGTCATGATATATTTATTTACATTTGCAGAAGGAACAGGCATTGGACCACATAAATCTGAATGAATGAGTTCAAGCTTCCTATGTGCTCTTGAATGTGAGTCATGAAAAGACTGTTTGCTATGCTTTCCTAGAATGCAAGCATCACATTGCTTATGTTTTCTAGGAATTGTAGGCAAACCAGCAACACCATTTTTCTTTAATAAGCGAAGATTGTCATAGTTTAAATGTCCAAATCTAGCATGCCATAATAAACTTGATGGAAGTGTACCTTCTTCATGATGAGAAATATATGAGAAATGTTGTGCATGAGCAGAGGTTCCTTGCAGTTTAAGAAGTCTTTCTTCTTCTATTCCCCTCATGACAAGTGAGTGGTCAGATGCCTTTCTTACCTCAAGCTTTCCATCAAACATATGAATGGAGTGATCTTGCTGGCGGATGTGGACCAAGGACAACAAGTTTCTCTTGAGCTGTGGGAGATATAGAACATGATCCAGAAGAAAGTCTGGAAGACCAGGCAGTTTAAGCCTGATTGTGCCAAGCGCTGATGGCTTGATTTTTGACTAATCTGCAAAGTATACTTCTCCATCAACATTGTCAGTGAAATCTTCAAAAAAATCTTTCCTATGAGTCATATGACAGGTTGCTCCTGAATCAAGCAACCAATCATTTTTCGAAGAAGCAAGTGAAGCATTAAACAAATCTTCATTTACTCCAATGTTACATTGTGCCTCAATATAGTGAGCGGATTCAGGTGCTTTACCTTTGTCTGTGTCATCAATTTTACCTTGATGCTGATTTCTTCTCTGCTCAATTTTGTCCCATGGTAGCTTGCATGTAGAAGCATCATGTGATCCATTTCGTTTGTAGCGAATGCAATGTAAGTCTACCTTTTCTGCTTGAGATTGTCTGCCCCCCCTGCCTCTGAAGTATCTTCCTCTTCCTCTTGTAGAATCTTGAGTAGGATGTTTTTCTTTATGAGCAAGGCAAACACTCTCTTCAGAAGATTCAGGGACTGTCTTCTTTCCAAAGGCTTTCTCTCTTTCAGCAAACTTTTTCACAAGAGACTCAAAGGTTATGTCTTTAAGATTTCCATTTGCTTGTAAAGACTCAAGATAATTGGAGTAGGTAGGATATAGTGCTTTGAGAAAGGAAATAAGAGAGATATCCAGCTCAACCTTAGTGGATTTAATATCATGTATTATAGACTTTATTTCAGATGCAAGAGCAAGAGGATCATTATTTTTCAGTTCAAGAGTGAAGAGTTTAATCATGAGCTGAACAACTTCAAGTGCAGAATGTGAATCATAGAGTTCTTTCAGCTTTTGTAAAGCTTCAAAGGCAGTGGAATAGGATTAAATATGACGACTTACTTCTTCATTTACAGATGTTGCGATCAATGCATAGGCTTTGTTGTTCTTGTTTTCCCAAATGACAAGTTCTTTATCTGATGTAGGCTGCACAGGGTCTTTGTCTTCTTCTCTGACACACACTCCTTTCCACAACTCATTATAGATGAGGGTGTGTTTTACCATCCGAGACCATTCAGAATAGTTCTCCTTGCCAGTGAGAACTATTCCGACCATAGAAATGATTGAATGCATTCTGTAAAAAAATGTCTCTGCTGAAAAAAAAAACTTCTGTTGATAAAAAAACTTCTGCTGATATACAGTGAAGTGGTATTCAAAAAAGGCAACAGATTTCAAATACTTTTATATCCTGTTTCTTCAAATCCCTCCGAGGATACTGTATCCACTATATTTCATATCTACAAACTCAGTTTGAAGACCATAATATATATATATATATATATATATATATATATATATATATATATATACTGGTTAATATAACCACAACGCACAAATATATATATATATATATAGAGGATTCAACAGTGAAATATATTTTTTTTCTGCTAAACTTGATACCTCAATGATTACCCAAGAGCACGGGATTTATCTTTCTTGAACTGCCAGGAGCACGGTTCATTAGCAAAGAGGAGCACGGTTTATCAGCAAAAAAAATACCGCTCCGATACCAAACAATGACTCAAAAACTGCACCAACGTGCCTCTTAATACCGCTGCCTCTCTTAATACCAGTGTTCGAAAGGCAACGTGGTATGATGGTAGACCGCATTATATAGTTTATATTATGGACCGATGTTGTATATTTTGTATACCAGCGTTCAACATATGCAACGGAGGGAGGTATGGTGGCACCACCAAGCGGGAGGACCAGAGTCGAGTGTACAGATGATTCGGTATGATGTATGAACGCAATAGGGATCCACGAGTATTCAGGATGCAGCAACCAGAGGAGAGGACCAGTGGTATGGGGAGGCGGAGAGTCGATGGTATGACAAACAAACGTCAGGATTCGGGAGTATTAATTGTGTGGAAGGAGAGGCGTTAACCAAGCAACAGTTACGGTAACGCAGTATTATGCAACACAGTGATACCATCAAAATTGTCAATACACCAACAATCAAGATATATAACATACCATGAATACATTCACATCAGATATATGAACCAACGCACCAGTATTTGAACACAAAGATTCAAATTTGCAAACCATTGTTTCAACTCTTCGACTTCAAGGTTTTAACCATCTTACATCCCAGCATTCAAACAACGAATTTCCTCGCCGGTCGCTTCCCACCTTCGATCACCAGCAAGACCCGGTCAATTCGTGACGCTGTCAAGAGAAAACCCTGCTGCCTTCAATGGGAACAGAGGCCTTCAATGGTCTTACAGAGATTTTTAGAATGGGAGCAACACTCGATTCTTCGCCCAAACCGTCTACCTCCTCGGACGAAACAACAGCTAGCGAACTGTCTACCGCCTCAATGAGCGTTGGGTCCAACGCATCTCTGGGCAGTGACAGAGGTGGTGCAGTGCACCATCATTTCTAGGCAGGCCAACGTTCAGGCAGAGGCGCCAGGAAAACGTTCAGGCAGAGGCATTATTAGAGGAGTTACAAGGAATCTGGGACCTGCGCTCTGATACCATGTCAGGCCAGGGTAACTCCAGAATGGGCAGAAAAAACTGATTGCCTAATTCATTAGCTAACTATCATTTATATACATAAATGGGACGGATCAGTTCATCTTCTTGATGACTGTTCGCGTTCCAGTTCACCCATCTGTTGAGGATTAGGTGTCAACAGATTTCAATTTACATTTCAATAAAATCTTAAACAAAATACCTACTTCTTCTCAGCCTAGTGAAGAAGTGCGAAGTGAATGGTACATTACTGCTTTACCATCAAACTTAGCAATCTTTGTTGATAGGGCTAACAAAACAACCTTAGTTGAAAATATGAAAGAAGCAATAGCAGTAGAGAAACGTATTATGGCCCTAGAAAAGAAAAACGCAATGGAAGAACGAAAATCTAAGAAGGTGTCTTTCAAAGAAGATCCCAAGAAAAAACAACCAAAAGATCCATTTGATTTAGAAGGATTACAAAAAGTTTTGAAGACCATGTCTAACGAAATGGTCGATATTAAAAAACAAGTGGCATAAACTTCTTCTAAAAAGTCATACAAGCCTTTCAAAAGAAATCCTTCAGCTGATTCCAAAACCCCTAGCATTATATCAAATGTTGAATCAGAAGAAGAAGACGAGGAAAACGCTACTGAAGAACATACCGATGAAGAGGAGGTTGTAGAGTTACAAGGTATGTGGGATTTCATCCTCCCAAATGAAGAGGATCAAGAGGCATTCCCAGTTAGTACTCACAGCAGAAATCAACTTGATCCTCCTCAACCTACACCTAAGCCAAAGAGCGCAAGCTCGATGACTAAGGATAAAGTCGCAGCTAAGAAAACATCACCTAAAGCAACTCAAACCAGCCAGTCCAAACAGACACATCCTCTCCATCTAAAACGCTAACCATTTCGGATGAAATGAAGTATAATATCGTAGAAGGCATGAAAAAGACTAGGGCCAATATTACTCTTTTTGAATTGAGCAAGTTAAAACACCAGCAAAAAGTACTTTTGAAAGAATTACATGCTGTACCAGTTGCACCTTTACCAGCTGCTGTAATCTCTCAAGCTTCCCATGATATGGGAAGACCTCCAACTAATGCGATTAATAAAGTTGATCCAAAAAATATCGCATTAATTGGGGGAAGATCGAGATTGCATACTCCCCCATTTCTCCTTACTTGTCAAATTTTCAATAAAAACGTGCACAATTGCTTAGTGGATTCTGGAGCTTCATCAAATATTTTACCAAGATCAATTTGTGCAAAGTTTAACGTTCAACCATAGAAATCCGTTGTGTGCATAGTCCAATTAGATCGATCGCAAGTCGAAGTGATTAGCGAATTAAATCAGGTTACCATAAGGTTGTCATCCAATCCAAAGGTATGTCAAGTTATTGACATTTTAGTTGCTAATATTCCTGAATTCTATGGCTTAATTCTTAGCAGAGATTGGTTAGAAAAACTTCATGGATACTTTGCAACTAACTGGTCGCACATGTGGCTCCCTTATAATGGTAAACCAAACCAGATAAAAGTTGAACTGGAACGACATCAGAAATACATAGTAACAGAACTCGAGGGAGAAAATGAACCAGTAGCATATAATTCTAACATCATTGGCAACTATTCAGTAGATTCTTTCCTAGGAAATTTTAATGCTCATACTTCACCTTACTTAGAACATTCTGTTTTATCTCAAGTAGAAAAATTCTCTCAAACAGATAGTTCCAAATGCATTAATTTTATAGATAGTCCTGTAAATAAATCTTTGTTTTGGAAATTATTTTTTGATGGTTCTAAATCTAACGAAGGAGCAGGAGCAGGATGCGTGTTAGTAAGTCTAGAGGGAGATAAAACCATGCTAACTTGCAGACTCGAATTTGAATGCACCAACAATACTGTAGAATACGAAGCTCTAGTCCAAGGGTTATACAAAGCAATCGAACTAAACGTCAAATATCTGCAAGTTTTTGGAGATTCTGAAATTGTAATCAGATAGGTACGTAATACTATACACTGTTTATCAGGTCATTAAAAGAATTATCAATCTTTAGTTCAAGATCTGATTGAACATTTTATAGCATTTAATATTTCATCAATTCCCAGACTCCAGAATGCTAGCACAGACCTCTTAGCCAATGTGGCTTCCAAGCTCATTCCTTCAGAAGATTTTAGCCCTGACCGATTTTCAATTGAGTTAATTTTTAGACCATCTATTCCTGATAACATTACCAATTGGAGGATTTTCAATGATGATCCTAATATCATGAGTTTCCTCACATCTGAAGGATCTTACACCAATCAAATAATTGACGAAGACCAACATGACCAACAATTGCAACAGGATAGTACTAACAATGATATACCTAAATCAGTAGTCAAATTAGAAGACCTTTATCATTTGAAAGATCGATTCAAAAGATCTACCAATTCAAAACTCCAAAGTTCAACTTTGAATTATGAATTAGTAAATCTAGGAACTAATGCCAAACCCCAGAATATCAACCTAGGCCTTGGCCTAGCCCCTGAAGAGAAATTAGCATATATTCGTTGCTTGAAACTGTTGAGATTGCAACAAGATGATGGAGCTTAGTGAAAAGAGTCGCCTTCACTAAGTGGGCCCGCAGGCTATTTTTGGCGCAAGTCTATTTTTAGACTATGTCTATTTTTAGACATATGGATCATGTCTATGGATTGCAGGTTGCTATTTATGGATGATTGATCAAGTTGGGAAAAATAGATGGACTTCTATTTTTGATGAAAGTGTGAGTGATCAAAGTCTATTTTTAGACTGGCTGTCAAAAATAGAAAAGTCAAATATTATTATCTCACAATAATATTTGGACTATAAACTTAATCTTATTCTCTTGGAGCACTTCAGTTTGAGCTACAGAAGTGGCACATGCAGCTGTCAGAAGGAAATACGCTTTTCTCATGAGTCAGTTGAGTTGTTGCATGCATGACTTCAGTTAGAACTCAATCAGTTGAGTTTGGTGGAGTTGATTGTGGAGTTGATGGTGTTGTGTTCAGTTTAGCTTTGTTAAACTGGTTGTATTTAGTCTAACTGGCAAATAGACTAGAAATGAGTTGGGTGAATTAGTTATTAATTAATTCACAAGTTATTAACTCATAATACAACTAATGAATACATCAGTTAACTCAGTTGCATGTCAGTGCATGTTCAGTTCAATAGAGACAGGTGGTAGAGAATCAGATTGCTATCAGTTGTGACTATAGTTGTGCACCAGATCTTGCACAATCAAGGGATTGAGTATGCCAATGAGTTTGCTCACGTATCTGCCCACATTTTAGCCTTTTCTCACGTCCACAAAGAGTGAGTGACTATTTTGCAGGTGAAAAACGAGTTTGGGAAGCCATTCTCATCAGTTCTTGAGCAGGTATTGAGCAGTGGAGGCAGGCAAGCAGTGGAAGAGATTTGGAGATCATATTTGAGCTGTATTGTGTGTAACAGAGGTGGAGATACTTGTGAGAAGTATTATGATGTGTAATGTTACATGACTCAATCATTAATATACAGATAGTGTGGGGTTTTTAGCGAGATGTTTTCCCCGGGATACATACTGTGTTAATGTGTGAATGCTCTTGATGTTTTATTGTTATTGATGCTGCTATATTGATGATCAACGTAGAGGAGCTTATGTATTGTGTATGTTTTCCGCAATAGTACATGATCAGGATAATCTCCATTGAATATGTGTTAAATTATTCAAAATTTCTACATGGTATCGGAGCGAGCTAGATAATTGTAGAAAAAGTTTCTACATGGTATCAGAGCTATTGATCATCAGATCTACTATTCAGGAAGTGTTTACATTCTATTTCTCTAGGCAGAGCCTGTAATTGGGCCAGGTAGCCTCTGGATTCATCCTTCTTTTGGAAGGTGAGATATCCGGTGAATGCCCATACAGACAATCTCTGTACGAGAAATATTGTGTTCTCACGAATTCTAGATCGGAAGCGGTTGAGTTTGGAGCTGGTGGAAAATCGAATTTGCAGCAGTGTTGTTGAAATGTCTTTCAACGGATTGCAAATGTTATTCCAAAGCAAGAGCGACCTGGCGCTCAAGGATAAACTCAGAAAAAATAAAGGTGAGAATGGATCTTCATCAAAGGTATCTGATGAAGAGAATTGCGCTTTTGCTGCCAAAGCAAAGAAAGGGAAGAGCAAGAAAGCTTCTCAGTCTGGTGTGAAAGGAAAGAAGCAGGATATGTCCAAGGTGAAGTGTTTTCACTGTCACCAGCACAGACACTATGCCACAAATTGTCCGCAGAAGAAGAAGAACAAGCAAGCTGCTGGATCTACAGGGGGAGAGGCCTTAGCTTCTCAGTTTGAGCTTGATTTTTCATTGATCGCATGCTTGGTTTCAAGTGTGATGGGATCAGTGTGGTTCTTGGACAGTGGTGCGTCTTTTCACATGACGGGAGGTAGAGATTTGTTCTATGATCTGGAGGACAAAGATCTTGGAGTGCACATCGAGATGGGCGATGATGGTAGATACAGTGCGACCGGTATCGGTACCATTTCCTTTGAGAGGGAGTCTGGTAAACCCTTTGTATTGAAGGAAGTCATGCATGTTCCGGGATTGAAGAAGAATCTCATCTCAGTGGCGATGTTAGAAGACAAGGGGTATGATGTTGTTTTCAGCGAGGGAAAGGCCTTCCTGCGCAGCAAGACAACTGGTGAGACCCGGAAGATAGGGGTTCGAGTGAGGAACCTTTATCAGTTGCATGTAGATGGATGCGCAACAATGGCAGGCAAGGCAGAAGGATTGGTGAGCCGGGATGATGGCGAGTTGTGGCAAAGGAGATTGGGTCACCTTCACCATGGAGCCTTGAAGATACTGCAGCAGATCACTACAGGGATTCCTAAAGGCACACTTGCGCAGTCAGATCAGTGCAACGGGTGTACTTTGGGGAAGTTTGTGAAAGCCACCTTTCACGAGAAGGATAGTCGCGCCACGACGATCCTTGAGAGAATTCACACAGACGTGTGTGGACCTTTCTCAGTTGCTTCGACAACAAAAAACAGGTATTATGTGATTTTTGTTGATGATTTCTCTCGTAAGTGCTGGATCTTCTTCATGCAGAAGAAGAGCGAGACATATTCAAAGTTCTGTGAATTCAAAGCACTAGTCGAGAAGGAGTCGGGGAAGAAGGTGAAGGCTCTTAGGAGCGATAATGGTGGTGAATACATCTCGGACGAGTTCAAGGATTTCTGCAAGGCAGAAGGGATTTGTAGAGAGCTCATAGCTCCCCATAACCCACAGCAGAACGGGGTAGCTGAGCAGAAGAACAGAACGATTGTGGGTGCTGCACGGGCAATGTTGCATGATCAGGGCCTACCCCTTCACTTGTGGGCGGAAGCATGCAATACAGCAGTTTATGTGCAGAACCGTTGTCCTCATAGGATACTTGGCATGAGTACACCTGAGGAGACTTATTCTGGTAAGAAGCCTGATCTTTCTCATTTGAGGATTTTTGGTGCTAACGTTTACATGCATGTGACGAAGGATGCCAGAAAGAAGTTGGAGCCAACTACAGAGGTTGGGATATTTGTGGGGTACACTGATACGCCCCACAACTATCATGTGTATTTGCCAGACAGTGGTAAAACTATTGTGCGACGGGATATAAAATTTCAGGAGGAGAAAGCCATGAAGTGTTCGCTTGAGAGGGAGCTACACTTGCATGCAGATGAGGAGCTATTAGTTCCTAAGGATGAGCTTCAGGACGTGGATCAGCCACAGGACGAGGTTCATGGAGTGGAAGAGACCACTCATGCAGCGCCAACCATCAGAGGGCGAAAGCGCTTTACAGAAGCTGAGCGACTGGCTCAAGATGCAGAGAAAGTTGTACGACCACCTATAGCCCAACGTAGGCAGAGAAAGTCACCTGATCGGTACACTGGAAACATGGCTCTTATGAGCAAGTGTGTTGTGACTGAGCCATCCTCTTTCGAGGAAGCTGTGGAGGATCCTGCATGGGTAGACGCCATGGTGGAAGAGTATGATTCTATTGTCAGAAACAGTGCATGGGAGATTGTTCCTAGACCAGAAGGGAAATCAGTGGTGGGTTCGAGATGGATCTACAAAGTTAAGCAGGCAGTTGACGGGAGTGTGGAGAAGTACAAGGCAAGATTTGTTGCCCGAGGCTTTTCACAGATTGAGGGGATCGATTATGAGGAGACCTTTGCACCTGTCGCAAGGTATTCTTCCATACGGACGATTCTTGCTCTCTCAGCGCAGATGGGATGGCACATTCATCAGATGGATGTGAAGATTGCGTTCCTCAACGGAGTCATTGAGGAGGAGGTGTACATTGAGCAACCCGAAGGCTTTGAAGTCTTCAGCAGCGAGTCGCATGTGTGCAGGCTCAAGAGAGCGTTGTATGGGTTGAAGCAAGCACCACGTGCTTGGTACACACGGATAGACAGCTATTTCACAGGACTTGGATTCTCCAAGAGTGAGGCGGATCCTAACCTATACCAGATTGTGGTGGAGGGTAAGTTGCTTATCATTGTACTGTATGTTGATGATTTGATTCTAACGGGTGATGAGCTGTTGATACTGTCATGCAAGAAGGATCTTGCTACAGAGTTTGAGATGAAGGATTTGGGCCTCCTTCACTATTTCCTAGGACTGGAAATATGGCAGCGCAGTGGTGGACTGTTTGTTTCTCAGGGCAAGTATGCTCGGGAGATACTGGAGAAGTTCAACATGCATGGCTGCAAGCCTGTTGATACTCCTCTTCCTGGAGGTTGGAGGAAGGAGGATGCCACTTCGGGAGAAGAAGTGGATGCCACTGTTTATCGACAGTTGGTGGGGTCGCTGATGTATTTGGTCAATACACGACCTGATATATGCTATGTAGTTAACCAGCTTTCACAAGCTATGGTTAAGCCTACCAAGCTCTTCTGGAAGGCGGGCAAGCATGTATTGCGCTACTTGAGAGGCACATCGGGATATGGTTTGTGGTACAGACAGGAGGATGAGGTGAAGCTATGTGGCTTCACGGATGCAGATTGGACAGGGAGCCCAACGGACAGAAAGAGCACATCAGGAGGGGTCTTCAATATCGGATCGACAATAGTTTCTTGGTACAACAGGAAGCAGAGATCTGTGTGGATGAGGATGATCCTGGTCGGGTTGTTCGGGTCCAAGCACATCAGGTACCATCATATCAGAGATTGTGTGCAGCGGAGGATCATGTTACTTTCGTACATTCCAACGGAGGATCAGGATGCTGATATTCTGACGAAGGCTCTCACTAGGAGCAAATTTGAGTACCACCGAGGCAGGATAGGGGTTGTTGATAATCCATATCTTGTCGAGAGGGAGTGTTGAGATTGCAACAAGATGATGGAGCTTAGTGAAAAGAGTCGCCTTCACTAAGTGGGCCCGCAGGCTATTTTTGGCGCAAGTCTATTTTTAGACTATGTCTATTTTTAGACATATGGATCATGTCTATGGATTGCAGGTTGCTGTTTATGGATGATTGATCAAGTTGGGAAAAATAGATGGACTTATATTTTTGATGAAAGTGTGAGTGATCACAGTGTGAGTGATCAAAGTCTATTTTTAGACTGGCTGTCAAAAATAGCAAAGTCAAATATTATTATCTCACAATAATATTTGGACTATAAACTTAATCTTATTCTCTTGGAGCACTTCAGTTTGAGCTAAAGAAGTGGCACATGCAGCTGTCAGAAGGAAATACGCTTTTCTCATGAGTCAGTTGAGTTGTTGCATGCATGACTTCAGTTAGAACTCAATCAATTGAGTTTGGTGGAGTTGATTGTGGAGTTGATGGAGTTGTGTTCAGTTTAGCTTTGTTAAACTGGTTGTATTTAGTCTAACTGGCAAATAGACTAGAGATGAGTTGGGTGAATCAGTTATTAATTAATTCACAAGTTATTAACTCATAATGCAACTAATGAATACATCAGTTAACTCATTTGCATGTCAGTGCATGTTCAGTTCAACAGGGACAGGTGGTAGAGAATCAGATTGCTATCAGTTGTGACTATAGTTGTGCACCAGATCTTGCACAATCAAGGGATTGAGTATGCCAATGAGTTTGCTCACGTATTTTCCCACATTTTAGCCTTTTCTCACGTCCACAAAGAGTGAGTGACTATTTTGCAGGTGAAAAACGAGTTTGGGAAGCCATTCTCATCAGTTCTTGAGCAGGTATTGAGCAGTGGAGGCAGGCAAGCAGTGGAAGAGATTTGGAGATCAGATCTGAGCTGTATTGTGTGTAACAGAGGTGGAGATACTTGTGAGAAGTATTATGCTGTGTAATGTTACATGACTCAATCATTAATATACAGATAGTGTGGGGTTTTTAGCGAGATGCTTTCCCCGGGATACATACTGTGTTAATGTGTGAATGCTCTTGATGTTTTATTGTTATTGATGCTGCTATATTGATGATGAACGTAGAGGAGCTTATGTATTGTGTATGTTTTCCACAACAGTACATGATCAGGATAATCTCCATTGAATATGTGTTAAATTATTCAAAATTTCTACAGAAACAATACAAAAGTGTCTTTGCTTGGAATTACGATGAACTCAAAACATACGACACCTCCATCATCCAACATACTATCCTAATGATCGATAATGAAAAACCTGTCCAACAAAAGTTGAGAAAGATCCATCCAAATTTATAAAATTAGATTGAAACTGAACTCAATAAGTTATTGAAAGCCAAAATAATCTTTCTCGTTAGACATTATAAATGGGTCTCCAATATGGTACCTGTTAGAAAGGAAAATGGAGATATTAGAATCTGCATTGACTTTCGAAACCTTAAAGAAGTCTACTAAAAAGATAATTTTCCTTTGCCCCCAATGGAACAAATACTACAAGTAGTTGCGGGCTCAAAATTAATGTCATTCTTGGATGGATTCTCAAGATACAACCAAGTGTTGGTACATCCCAACGATCAATTAAAAACGACATTCAGAACTAAATGGGGAACATATGCATATCAAAAGATTCCATTTGGTTTGATTAACACGGTTTTCCACATTTCAAAGAGCCATGGATGTTGCATTCAAGGGGTTAGTTAATAAGTCAGTGGTAACCTATTTGGATGATATCACTATTTATTCCAAGAAATGAAACAACCATCTCATGGATTTAAAACAAATATTCCAACATTGTTTAAGGTATGGGATTTCGCTTAACCAAATAAAATATTTTTCGCATTAAGTGAAGGAAAGCTTCTAGGATTCATAGTGTCAAAATCTGGAATTCACATTGATCTTGACAAAATCAAGGATTTCCGCAGTACCCCTACCTCACAACAAGAAAGACATGCAATCTTTCCTTGGCCAGATTAACTTTGTAAAGAGATTCGTTCCAGATTTTTCAAGAATTGTGTCTCCTTTACAAGCCATGATTAAAAAGAACACAAACTTTAAATGGGGCCAAGATGAACATGAGGCATTCAATCTAATCAAACAGAAATTATCAATGCTCCATCATTGGCAACTCCAAATTTTTCTGATCCTTTTATTTTGTATACATTTGCCTCAGATAGATCATATGCTGCGATACTCACTCAAGAAAATCAAGAAAAGGTAGAAGCCCCTATTGCTTTCTTCGGTTCCAATTTACAAGGTGTTGAATTGAATTATTCAGATGTGGAGAAATAAGCTTATGTTGTTTTCAAAGCAATTAAATATTTCAGACCTTTTTTACTCAAAACACATACCAAGATCATAGTACCGTTTCCAGCGGTAAGAAATCTTCTAGTACAGAAGGATGTGGGTGAGAAAAGGGCCAATTAGGTTACTGTCTTACAGGAATGTGACATAGAAATCAAACCAAAAAATATTGTAAAAGGTCAAGGCTTTTGCAAAATGCTGGCTGGAGCATCGCTAATGTCTGAAAATCCATCTGAAGAGGTACAAGTGTACAAGGTAAGACTAAACGATGCTAAGTCATTATATGTTGATATTATTTATTATCTAAAGAATGGATATGCTCCTTCAAACCTCGATCATACCAAGAAAAGGGCCCTAAGGTTAAAAGCCAAACAATATCAACTCGTGAATGATGTTCTTTTTAGAATAAATTATGATTCTGTTCTCCTTAGATGTCTTGAGAAATCTGAAGCTGAAAAAGTCTTGCAGGAACTCCATGATGGGTCAACAGGTGGACACTATGCTGGAGATGCAACTACCCACAAAATTTTGTGAGCGAACTATTACTAGCCCACATTATTCAAAGGCGCACATAACTACGTAAGGAAATGCCAAGTCTGTCAAACTACTGCTAGGAGACAAAAGAAACCAGCCTTGCCACTACAACCAGTTACCACTGAACAACCTTTTGATCAGTGGGGATTAGACGTAATAGGTGAGATCATTCCTGTTATGAAACCATCTCAAGAAAAGATAGAAAAGATAGATCAACACCTTAGAATTCAACCTCTTCAAGGGGGAAACCTCCTTTACATTACATAAATGAACAATTATTGGATGATTCAAATGACAAAACTTCCTTTCTATATATAGAAGTCTAAGGAGTCACAATATAATCCAGTCGACCTAACAATAATAATATAAAGCCACAAAAATAACAATAGAGGGATTCTATGGGGCACAGTAATAACAATATGGGGGCAATAGGGGCACAACAATATTAATAAGGGGTATAACTACAATAGCAATGGGGTAATCACTAGTATTATAGGGACCCAACATGCCCCTCTCCTTCAAAAAAGTGTTGTCCTCAACGCTTGAGTAGTTCTGGATACTTCTGCATAAAATTCTCATCCTCCCATGTGGAATCTTTAGCAGATAAGTTCTTCCACTTGATAAGATACTCTAAAATTGAACGATTTCGTAGCTGTCGAGTTCTTGTTTCTGTGACTGCTTCCGGTTCCAATATAATTTTTCCTTCCTCGTCAAGTTCTGGTAATATTGTTTGAACTGGGAGCTTGTCACCTATAACCTTCTTTAAACATGAGACATGGAAAACTAGGTGCAATCGAGAAGCTGCAGGAAGCTCCAATTTGTATGCCATAGTACCAATCTTTTACAACACCTTGTATGGACCATAATACTTTGGTGATAATGTATTATCCTTCTTAGCTTGCTTGAGGGACATTTGCTTATATGGTTGTATCCGTAGGAATACCCAATCACCTACATCAAAACTTCGTTCACTGCGATGTTGATCTACATGTTGTTTCATTCTATTCTGTGCCAACACGAGGTTATCCTTTAAGAGTTGGAGGACTTGTTGTTGATGTTCGATGTGATGTTCCACTACCTGAACCTTATAATTTTCTCTTAAATATGATGTGATGGATGGTTGTTGATACCCATAAAGTGCCATAAATGGGGTCATTTTTGTTGTTGTATGGAAGGAAGTGTTATACCACCATTCAGCTAGAGGCAACCATTTGACCCATTGTGTTTGTTTATCAGATACAAAGCAACGAAGATATCCTTCCAAACATTTGTTTACTATCTCAATTTGCCCATCAGATTGAGGATTATAAGATGAGCTATGAGCTAATTGAGTACCAAGACAAGAAAATAATTCTGTCCAAAAATTTCCAGTGAAAATGGGATATCTGTCACTTACAATAATATTTGGGTTTCCATGTAGCTTTTGAATTGTTTCCATAAATGCAGCAGAAACTGTACTGGCTTTAAATGGATGTGATAATGCACAAAAATGTGCATACTTGGTAAGTCTGTCAACTACCACCATGATGACACTCTTTCCCTCAGACTTGGGTAAACCTGTGATAAAATTCATTGAAACCTCCTCCCAATGTTGGCTTGGAATGGATAAAGGTTGTAATAGACCCAGTGTCTTAATTGTTTCAACTTTATTTTGTTGGCAAACCGAACATTCAGCGAAAAACTTTTGAATATATGATTTAAGGCCATCCCAAAAAAATCCCTTCTTAACCCTGTGGTAATTTTTTAAAAATCCTGAGTGCCCTCCTAAGGGAGAAGTGTGCAATTCCATAAGAATCTTTTGTTTTAGCTGGGAATTCTTACAGAGATATAAGCGATCTTTGTACCATAACGAATCATTTTGCCAGCTAAATGTACCAGACATACTGGAATCTTGTTGTAACTTTCGAATAAGTGCCCACACTTCTTCGTCATTCTTCCATTCCTCCCTTGCTTCATTTATCCAATCTAGTTGGATAATAGAAATGGCGCACAACAATGCTTCCACATCCTCATCCTTTCTTGAGAGTGCATCTGCCACCACATTTTGCTTCCCTTTTTTGTAGATGATTTCAAAGTCATAACCCAACATCTTTGTGACCCACTTTTGTTTCTCTTAGAGGATAATCTTTGTTGTAAAAAGTATTTAAGGCTATCATGATCCGTTTTTACCTTGAAGTGTCTACCCATTAGGTAGGGTCACCATTTCTTAAGTGGATGGAGTATTGCCAACATTTCCTTCTCATAAATAGCTTTGCTTAAAAACTTTCACTTGATTGGACGACTTTCAAAAGCAATGGGTCTTTCATATTGCATTAGAACATCACCAATTCCATTTCCTGAAGCATCACATTCCACAATAAAGGTTTTTGTGAAGTCCGGTGTAGCTAAGACCGGTGCTTGGCACATTGCCTCTTTAAGATGTTCAAAGGCCTTTGTTGCTTCCGGAGTCCATGAAAATGCATCTTTCTTCAATAATGTTGTTAGAGGTGCTGCTATTCTCCCATAATTCTTAACAAACTTGCGATAATACCCTGTCAACCCGAGAAATCCTCGCAGATACTTTATGGATGTGGGGATTTTCCATTCCTTAATGGCTTTAATTTTTCTAGGGTCTACCTTAACTCCTTCATGAGATACAATATGACCCAAATATTCCACCTCTTGGACTCCAAAGAAACATTTGGATCTTTTTGCATATAATTGTTTCTCCTTCAATAGTTGTAGCAGCTTGTCAACATGTTCAACATGATCCTTCCAAGACTTGCTGTAGATTAGTATATCATCAAAAAATACTAACACAAATTTTCTAAGGAATGGTTTGAAAATTGAATTCATTAAACCTTGAAATGTTGAAGGTGCATTGGTAAGGCCAAAAGGCATGACCAAAAATTCATAATGACCCTCATGAGTTCTAAATGTTGTTTTCCGAATGTCTTCAGTCTTCATTCTGATTTGATGATATCCTGAACAAAGATCCAACTTGGTGAAGTAAATTGATCCATGCAATTCATCCAGTAATTCATCAATGACAGGAATGGGGAACTTATCTTTAATAGTGAGCTTGTTGAGCTCCCTATAATCTGGACACATGCACCATGATCCATCCTTCTTGTGCACCAATACTACTAGAGCAAAGAAAGAACTTTGACTCGGTTGAATTATACCAACCTATAGCATTTCTGCAACCATACGTTCAATTTCACTCTTTTGGACATAGGGATATCTGTACGGCATGATGTTTGGAGGAACACTTCCTGGAATCAGATGAATAGAATGATCATGATCACACATAGGTGGGAGACCTTTGGGAGTCTCAAATACCTTTGAATGATTGTCCAGGACTTTTTGGAGATCTGGAGAAATAGATGATTCCGATGTGGAAACATCTAGTGAGCATAATTGTGCAATTACACCTCTTTGCTCCTTTTTTAGAAGCTTTATCATACTATTAGAGCTGATTATCTTTCCTGGTTTCCCTGCAATACCCCTTAATTCAACTTCCTTTCCTTCCGTAGAAAATTTGATGAAAAGTTCTTGAAAATTAAAAGCTATTGTACCCAGGGATTGTAGCCATTGGACTCCTAGTACAACATCAACACCTCCCATTGGAATGGAAAGCATTGGGATAGTCAATACATATTCTCCCATGGATAGCTTGATATTATGGCACTTTCCAGAGTAATTTATTGTTCCTCCATTTGCAATAATCAATTGACACTCTGGTGCTGGATATAGAAAGCAATTCAATTCTTTTGCTACCTTACAATGAATAAAATTGTGGGTGCTTCCTGAATCAATCAACACTATTACCTTTTTCTTCTTGATTTGTCCTTCTATCTTGATGGTTTGAGGAGTGGTAATTCCTGCCAATGCATTACAAGATATGGTCGAATTTATTTTTTCTTCATCTAGGCTTTGTTCCTGGAGTATATCCTCTTCTTTTGACCTTTCTTACTCCTTTTCTGCTTCCTCTTCACAATCTATGTAGAATAATTTCTTCTCAGCACACTTATGACCTTTAGTGTATTTGCTATCACAACTGTAACAAAGCCCTTTTGCTCTTTTTTCTTCCAATTGTTGTGGTTTCAACCTTATAGGTTATGGAAGACTAGGGGCAACAACGCTTCCGTCTTTATAGTTGTGAGTGGTATGCTTCCTGGTTGCCATAATTTTGCTTTCCATTTTTCTTGCTAACCTCAATGCCTTCTCTAATGAATTAGGTTCCCAAAGGAAAACATCATGTTGGATATTATCCTTTAAAGACCCTATGAACACATCAATCCTATGCTCCTCTGGAATATCTTTTACCCTTATGTTCAATTTTTGTAACTCCTCAATGTGCTCCATTATTGAACCCTTTTGTTTGAGACTTATTAATTGGCTAAAAAAAAATGTTGCTTTTTGTATCCTCATAATGTGCTATCAATTCTTTCATAAAAATTGCCCAAGTGATAAATGGTTTACGAGAGCAAAGCCATTGATACCATACAAACTGATTTGGTTCCAAATATAAAGTTGCCATACATACCTTTTTTTTGTTTTGCACATTATTGAGATCGAAGAATTTCTCCATCTGTAATATCCATGTGGCAGGATCCTTGCCATCAAACTTCCTCATATCGATTTTTGGAATATGGTGAGTCTTCGATCCAACATTAGCACCTATGGAATCATGATTAACATTTCTTTTTTTCTCATCATGAGTTTCCTTTAGTACCCTTTCACCCTTAGGGACCATTTCTTGTAGCAACTTATTCATATTTATCTTCAATTCGTCCATGTCTGTCTTCAAATCTATCTTCAAATCATCCATCTTAGCTTCCACGTCAATCATCTTAGCTTCTACGCCTTTCTTTGAATAGTCAATCTTAGCTTCTACACCTTTCTTTAAACCATCCATCTTAGCTTCTACATCTTTCTTTAAACCATCCATCTTAGATTCTGTTCCTTTTGTGCAAGGAACAGTTGTTGCACTTGGTCTTGTAATTTTGATATATCATGTTGCATTTCTTCCTCTTCATGAGTCATGCTAGAGCTTTTAGGTTCCTTACTAGATGTTTGCATTTTCTTTCCTTGGGGCATCAGTTGCCGATAATAATGCTCTACTATGCCCTTTGAATTCCTTCAAAATAAATTTTCAAACCAAGTTGAAGCAAAAATTTAAGAAAATCTACACACCTTTTTTCACTTTGTAAGAGCTCGGTATTGCCTCTAATGTATCTCTGTACTTTCCAATCATCTAGTTCTAAATTTGTGATCTGCAGTAGCCCTCTGTGTCATCTTTCCAATGCCACAATTCTGACCCAAATTGGATTCTCCAAGGAAGATTTATGTGAAATCTCCCATAGTGACTTGCTTATAGACTAGTTCAATAGAGAAAACTTGTACGACGTGCCACGAGTCACTGTTTCGACCTTTGGATCTGAAACATGCATACAAGAAACTACAGTCCATCTAATTTTTGTACCTTCTTACGAAATTTCAATCCAATCCCCAAAGAGAAAGTTATGACGATTTTCCCCAGGTCACCTGTTTTGAATGTAATTCAGGAGTCTGCAAAATGACCAACTTCCTCAGATCATATCTCCGTAAATATTGCGCAAAAAGCTCTGAAATTCGGACCCAAGGTTCAGTGCGATTTCTTATCAAATATGTTTTTTTTCAACTTTTTAAATGTCACAGAAAAAAAGTTATAGCGAAAATGCCACGATGACTTGTTTGGAGCAGCGAAACCCTAGAATCCAAAGCTTTGATACCAAATGTTATGAAACCAGCTCAAGAAAAGATAGAAAAGATAGATCAACGCCTTAGAATTCAGTCTCATCGACGAGGAAACCTCCTTTACATTACATAAATGAACAATTCTTGGATGATTCAAATGACAAAACCTCCTTTCTAGATATAGGAGTCTAAGGAGTCACAATATAATCCAGCCGACCTAACAATAATAATATAAAGCCACAAAAATAACAATAGAGGGATTCCATGGGGCACAGTAATAACAATATTGGGGCAATAGGGGCACAACAATATTAATAAGGGGTATAACTACAATAGTAATGGGGTAATCACAAGTATTATAGGGACCCAACAGTTCCTCACTCTTCTAAACAGCATAGATATATCCTTACAACGACAGATTACTTTACTAAATGGGTAGAAGCAGTTCCACTCAAGACGGCTAATGCTAAAAACATCATTGAATTCATAGATCAGTTCATAATCACCAGGTTTGGATTGCCTTCCGCTTTAATGTCTGATAATGCATCATATTTTTTTGGTAATACAATGACTAAATTTGCACTCAAAAGAGGTTTCAAACTGAAATATTCTGCCAATTACTACCCACAGGGCAATGGGTTAGCTGAGTCTACAAATAAAAACCTAGTCAATATTATCAAGTGAACCATTGACCAAAATCACAAAAATTGGCATAAGTCTTTAATATATGCTTTATGGGTAGATCAAATAACACAGAAAGCCTCTATCGGCACGTCTCCCTTTAATTTAGTTTATGGGAAAGAAGTGGTTCTTCCAACACATCTAGTAATTCCCTCTTTAGCCTTGGTTCAATATATTGATGAAGCACCAACTTCTTCTTTACAACTTAGGCAACTGTAATTAATTAAATTAGAAGAACAACGAGAACGGGCTAAGATATCTCACACTCATCATCAAGCATTGGTGAAAGCCTCTTTTGGTTCCAATATGGTATCGAGAAAAGATTTTCAGATGGGAGATCTAGTTTTAAAATGGGACAAGGCTCATGAGGAAAAAGGACAACATACAAAATTTCAAAGAATGTGGCTTGGTCCTTTTCAAATTTTAGAAGTCATAGGTCCGTCTACCTTCATGTTACAAGATTTAACAGGGAAAAGAGATTCTTTACCTATTAATGGACAGATACTCAAGAAATATTTTCCATAGAATATTCTTCTTCTATTTTTGTAGAGTAGATGTTTTTCTTTTCATAATAAAACCAGTTGCGAATGGTTGCAATAGGCATTTACGAAAAAGACACCAAGTTTCTTTCAAATTTTGATCTTTCTCTTGTATAAATAGCAAATCTTTTGGAAAATTGATCCTTATTATTGAAAGATACAGTTAAAACTCTAGCCTAGATATGATACTAGTTTCAACTTCATAAAATTTGATGAAAACAACCTTTAGTGAGAAATTTTTCTTTTTCAGTGCAATGAAAGGTATCAATAAAAAAATAAAGATTCTCTGTAGAATAGCTGTTATAGACATTTTTGTGCCTTACAGCTCTGAGCATGAAATGTCCATAATCCAAGGGATCCAAAGTCCCTAAACATGTTGTTCCAATCCCTAGAGGAACAAGGTCAACAGACTACAGCTTCTCCCAGAACTTCTCCACCAGAAACTGCTCAGAATCAGTCAAATCAGGATCATTTCAGAGGCTACACTAGCTGGCTGCATTGCATAGCACCCAAATGCACTGCCTAGGTGCGTTGCAACGCACTTGAATGCACTACCAGGGTGCGTTGAGCGGGAAATGAAAAGTGGCAGTATCATTCTGCGAGGTGGAAAGACAATGGAGGCTTCCAGAATCTTCTCCAATGACACTTGCCTCACTGAATTTGACTAAGGATGAGTAAGAGGCTCTCTGTCTCCAAGTGGAAGGCTCTCACTCTCCAAGTGGAAGCAAGAACTGACAGTGAGAAGCCACTAGTCAAATCATGAGCTGACTCATCTTCCTTGCATACATCTCTATATGGATCCCTTCTCCAAGAGATCCAGAGGCTGGAATTTTGATATTGCAAAGAATTGTTGTTGGTATTGAGATAGACAATTATACTATTGGGTGATATATGCTTTGTTGGAGGTGAGGAAGGGACTTCCCTCTGCTGGGAGGGTGATGCTGGATTAGGACATCGGTTGTATCTCCTCCTAAACCTTTATTCTTCTATCAATAAAACTATTTGGGTTTTCTCCTACATACTTGTGTTTCATTGATGATTGTTGCATTAGTATGTTTAGCTTATAATCTGATCCTGAGCTTTTTATGTATATGAACCTATGTCTTTGTGTAGTCTCTCTCTTCTTTGATCTTGCAGGTGTTGTGTTGCTGGGCAAGTGAAGGAGCAAGGGGTTGGAAGCTATCAAAGAGAAGAGGAACTGGGCCAAAGGAACTAGCGGAAGGCAACGGTTAGTTCATCCTTTCCTTATTTGTTCATAGTTCATAAAGAAGAATACACAAGTAGTTACTTCTGTTTGTTTCTAAGCTTCTGTCACACCTTAGTGGGTTAGGGTCTTTCCGAATGGATACTTTTCCCGATAACAAAATGGCGACTCCACTGGGGAAGTTTGTTTGATTGGTTTGTTTGTGTTTCCATTGTTGTTTATTTCATAAACTTAGAAATAGCAATCGAACTACATTTTCCATTAACAAATGCAAAGTAGACACCTGCTATTTCAAATCCATTCACTGGATCTGTTTATGATTTGAATAGCTGATCCACAAATGATCTGATTACCCTTTGTGATAGTTCTCAATCCTCCATTTAAATCACCCTCTGATTGAGCATTACTGATTGTCTTTACCCGGCCAAAAGCCATAGACTAAACTGCAAACCGTGACCCAGAACCCGGATAGAAGTCTCGTTTCTGCCCCAACGCAGGCATAGTGAAGAGACTCTGCATTTCAACGCAGTTCCCGAGAGGGCTACCTGCGCTGCAATCTAGTTTCTCTGTGTTGCAGGTGCGCTGATCAGCTTTGCCTTGTGCAGCTGAGGTTCTCTGCTTCAGTTTCTCAGTTTTGATCTCTGTTTTTGCAGCCTCTGATAAGTGTGTGTTTCTGTCTCAAACCCCTTTTCTTTGCCTCGATTCGGCCTCCGTTTTACAAAGAAACTGTAGGTGTTTTTGTGTGTTTGTTACATCATTTACAATTTTCCCTTACAAAAGTAGAATAGTCATATTGTCGTCCTGTGATTTAGATCTATCGAAAGTGTCAGTTTGATCATAGGAGAAAGTGTATTTGCTGTAGACAGTTGATTATACATTTAATTTTGTCTTTTGGTTTGGATTTGTGCTTTTCAAAGTATTGAAACGAGTATTTTCCTTGTTTGTGTTAATCAATGAAAAGCGAATTCAAATTTGTACATCAACTTTCTTTTTAGGCATCAATATTAAGAAAGTGAAAAACAAATACATTGCACAAGTGCATTTGCACATTGACAGTCTGCTTGGCTTGATTTAGGAAAAAGTGCATTTACAGTGTTCTCTATGCTCTTTTAGAAAAGGTTGTCTTACTTTTCCCTTTGTAGCTAGGATTTTCATTGCTGAAAAGAGATAAAAAGTTTGTTTATCATCTTTAGACTGCATTTTAGGAATTACATCTACATCTCGTGGTGAACCAAAAAGGCAAACTTCATAAGAAAGATCAACTTAAAATAAATTCAATTAACTTAACAACGCTTTGTAACTTAACGCACAACATTTAGAGGTCTAGGCTAGAGACATGTTCTGGCGTCGTAAAGCTTGGTAATTATCGTCGAGTGGTTGGGTGATTCCTCCACTGTGAAACGGTAAGTGCCAGTACGGATTGTGCTCCCACGTACCATCGAGTATATATTGGGAGACCCCTATAGGCTTAAAACCTTTTATCCATAGGAAGTCATGTCGGCCGCCCTACTGATCGCAATGCACCGAACATAGCATTCGGGAAGATTGACTGCCGTACCGTAAAACATATTCTGCAGTTTTGTGATTGGTTTGGTACTCCCTCTACCTAGACCTCCAGAGCAGTCCCTTTCATTCCTTTCCAGACTCCTTAACGGAAAAGGTCCATCCGAGCACTTGTCACTTCAGGCTCATTAAAAATCGAAGGAGACTAGAGTCATCTTTTGTTTTTTCTCGACTCTTTAAAATTGAAAAAACAAGTTGTGTCAAAGCATGTTAAAATTTATTTTAAACGGAACAATCACCCCCTTTTCCTACGTTGATCTTTAGGTTGAGAAAATGGAGCCTACCAACCAAGGAATTCCCCTTGGTGGAAATCCTAGTCCCTTCTCCTCTTGGGGAGATGTTGGTGCGCCCCATATGGCCACATTGTCGCTTCCAGGACTGACAATTGGTTTGCCAGTCTGGCTCTTCTCAACCAATGTCGTTCAGCACAACACGATTCCTGAACAGTCAAATCAGCAGCTAGACGAGTCCAAAGTTGCCCACCAACCTTCTACCTCTTCTAACTCTTCCTCTCCTCCTTCCTCTTCGCTTGAAGGAATTGGTAAAGCTAAAAGCCAAGTTCCTAAGGAGAAGAAGAAAAAGAAGAAGAAAGAGAAGAAGAAGAAGGAGCCAAAAACGAATGGGGCAAACAAGCATCGTCCAGCAAAGATCCACACACAACACTGACCAGGCCTAAATCGCCATGTGTCATTTGCAGAGGAGACCAGTTCCACAGAGATTGTCCCTGTATTCCCCAGATACTAAGGGACTGGTCTCCTCGTTTGCACAACCCGATGTCATCAACCTCTGGTGATCATGTTGAAAGCACACCGTTGACTAGTGAAAGTGAAGCACAAGGACAAAAAGGGAAAGCTAGATTTCCCTGTAAACTGTGCGAAGGCGACCATGCCATCCACCGTTGTCCCTTCTTAGACGAAGCTAAAAGAGTTCTGGATGATCGTTCGGTTTCACCGTTACGACTCCCTCCTGGATATAAAAAACTCTTGCCAAGTCCGTCACTAGTCGAGAATCCGGCTGGCCTGCTCAGGTGGTCAGCCGAAGCATCTATCATTGAAGATGAACCGTCTGAATCCATACCAGACGAAAGTCAAAAGGTCGAGGCGGCAGTTGACCCGGTCTTGCCTTCAGAAGTTTTATCTTCGAATGATACAGTCGTTGAAGAGAACAAAGATGAAACCATCCAAATTCTCTTCATCAACACAGACTCCAATGAACATGAGGTTAATATACCCGTTCATTTACCACAGGAAGGAATTTCATGAGGGTCGTACCCAGCCGTCTATTCGGTCCCACCTCCAAGCAACCTAGTTGTCTCCTTCGACTGGAATCAACTAGGCAGACCCCGCTTACCAGCAAGCATACCATTCAGAATTATCGTTCAAATATATAGAATGGTCATGGCTGGTACCATCATTGATGAAGGGGCATCTGTGAGTATCCTTTCCTCGACTGCTTGGAAAGCGCTTGGTTCGCCATCGCTTTTGCCTGAGATGAGAAATCTGACAGGCTTCGATAAAGGAACCAATTGACCTTTAGGGATTCTTCCCAATGTGCCCATAACATTGAGAAAGAAGACAGTTCAAATGAACGTCATGGTAGTTCAAGGACCCTTGGATTATAACCTACTCCTTGGACGAGATTATATTTATTGCATGGGAGCCATCGTCTCCTCACTCTTTAGAGTAATGTGTTTTCCGCATGAAGGAAGAGTGGTCAAGCTCATAGACCAACTTTCATTCCCCGGATCACGCGTAGCAAATAGTAATATACCATCCCTAAATGGTCTTTTCACACAAGAAAGGTCTCCACCCCCAGTCCATCCTCCCAATGAGCGCGAGTGATTTGAAGGGATGTAACTGGAACCCAGGGGGCATGCATCCTGGTCTGCTTTGGGCAGAGAAAACTTCAGATATAGAGTAGGTTTCCACGGGAGAATATGACTAGTCTGTACCCCGTCCGTGATCGGAAGAGGGTTATTCTATAATAAGATTCTCTTGTCAAAGTTATGTGAGTAGCGCTCGTTGTTGCTCACCTTTTTTTATCTCGGTAGACATCGCCGAAGAAGTGTTCTGTTTGCAACGCGAATAGAATAGCCTTTGGTAACCTTTAAGAGGTAGGCCTTTCCTGATAGAACGAATGTTTTGTCTGCAAATTGAGGGGTAACCTTGAAACCATATTTTATACCTGGGGGCATGCAAACCTTTCGGAATGCAAGCGAAGGGCGACTATTTATTTTTTTAAATTTTTAGGTCCTCCCTTTAAACCTGTAGGCTAACCCTTTAAACTCGTAGGATTAGTCGTTTCCGAACTTGCACAAAGAAAGGATGTGGAGCAAAGCTTTGTAAGGCGCAAGCTCCATAAAAAATGGCATCTTCAGTGAGACATTCTTATCATATGACTGGATTATCGAGCAGTTTTAGCACATAGTTCATGCTCGTTAAAAAATAAACATAAGACTGAGCAAATGTTTCCACCCGTGTTTAAGCTCGTTAAAAAATGAACTATTCCTCGGTAAATAACCACCGTGAATGTAGCACTTCAGCCATTAAAGCCTTGGTCGTGTTTGCACCGTCACCTCCACTTTTCATTGGCCGATCATTCACCTCCATTTGATTGTTTACCCATTTTGAGGAATAGTTGCGAAGAATGATTTCACTAGCCATCCTTGTGACACTGCCGTGATTGGAAAATTCCAAACCTTACCTGGAATCAGCTGCTACCCTGTTTATCACTCGTTCCTCAAAAGACGAGTCTTCTTTAAGCTCTTTTCATCTCACTCATAAAATATGAAAAGATTGCTGAGTTTTGGCCTTCCAGCTTGTTAAAGCAACAGGAAGAGCTATCCCTCCTCTAGATTTTAATCTTTTTGGACCTGAGGGATTATTGCACAAAAAGATCGAGCGCTTATTTAGTTTGGCTCGTTAAAACTATCGAAAATTCATCCCTTCTGTATTTTTTTATACTTTTTCGGACTTAAGGGATTAGATGACGAAAAAGGAATTTCGGAGTTAACTTTATGTACCTTTTTAGACTCTCTAGAAATGAAAAGGACCGAGTTATATTTGTCGTTAGACTCGTTAAAAGCATTAATAGCAACAAAATTGTCTTTAGACGAGAACGAGTTTCACTATCGCTAGGCTCGTTAAAACATAGCGATGGGTTTGCCCGAAGGGCAGATTATAGAACAATCATATGTTATCCTCCTCAAGCTTGACAAAAATAAAGAGGTACTGGTCAGCAATGACTGGGGAAAAATTGGGAAGAAAACTCAAAGAACCTTTATTGGTAGCAAGTCGCTCTTGAACATGAAACTTACACTCCGTGCCCGAGTCGGGTTGGGTTGTTTCATTCACCGGTCACATCACCATGGTCACATCATACCATCCAAATTTGGGGTAAATGCTACCAATCCATCACATAAGTGTCGCCGACATGTTCAAGAGAAGTCATTCAGAAGGAGTCAACCGTGTCCCATCCACTACCATACATCATACTTCATTCTTTCATGACCGCCATCCTGAACCATATATCATCATATTGTTTTCACCTCCATCAAAATCATTTGCTCCATTCTGTGTCATTGATGTGGGATTCATTAAGGCCCTCCTTTGACGGATCGCTTCTTGTCGAAATCAGCTCATTATCCAAGAAGTTGATCTAGGAACACCCCATTCAGTACTTTGAAGCTTGCATGCCTCAATGGCAAGTTTCTCACTTCCGGTGACAGGTATACCTCAATGACCTTCGACCGAAAGATTTTGCGTGGTGTTCGACGCCAAGTCATTTATTCACACCACGTGAATTGTACTGCAGTACCTTGAGGGTCATTATCATTATCGGTGATTCCTCTCACGCTTGTTAACAGTTTACATTATTGACTGGTAATCAAGCGATGTCTTTCCATGTTCGACTTCAGAACAATTCTCGCATGGATCGACTTGTACTTCGAGTGAAGATCGGACGAGATTGAAGACCCCAGATCTAGTTTCATCCATCCGGGCTGCGATATATATATTCAGGAAAATAAAGACATTGAAATGTAGAACATTGCAGCACAGATAATCATCCTACCAAAAGGATGATGGCTCCATCAGAACCATCAGTCTACCATCAGACGATTGTCTGTCCTATGTACATAAAAAATGAATTTATAAAGCTGAGCATGGGAATGCCAACCTCAGCCAGATCATGAAATCAGTATGAATATAATGTATTGTATTGTATCTTATTACAGGTCTCCTCCCAGCATTGAAAGAACTTCGGATCCTCCTAATAAAGCATTTCACCCGATAAACGGCCTCATACTTTAGGGGGCAACTGTTATAGACATTTTTGTGCCTTACAGCTCTGAGCATGAAATGTCCATAATCCAAGGGATCAAAAGTCCCTAAACATGTTGTTCCAACCCCTAGAGGAACAAGGTCAACAGACTACAGCTTCTCCCAGAAGTTCTCCACCAGAAATTGCTCAGAATCAGTCAAATCAGGATCATTTCAGAGGCTACACTAGCTGGCTGTGTTGCATATCACCCAAATGCACTGCCTAGGTGCATTGCAACGCACTTGAATGCACTACTAGGGTGCGTTGAGCGGGAAATGACAAGTGGCAGTATCATTCTGCGAGGTGGAAAGACAATGGAAGCTTCCAGAATCTTCTCCAATGACACTTGCCTCACTGAATTCGACTAAGGATGAGTAAGAGGCTCTCAGTCTCCAAGTGGAAGGCTCTCACTCTCCAAGTGGAAGCAAGAACTGACAATGAGAAGCCACTAGTCAAATCATGAGCTGACTCATCTTCCTTGCATACATCTATATATGGATCCCTTCTCCAAGAGATCCAGAGGCTGGAATTTTGATATTGCAAAGAATTTCTGTTGGTATTGAGATAGACAATTATACTATTGGGTGATATATGCTTTGTTGGAGGTGAGGAAGGGACTTCTCTCTGCTGGGAGGGTGATGCTGGATCAGGACATCAGTTGTATCTCCTCCTGAACCTTTATTCTTCTATCAATAAAACTATTTGGGTTTTCTCCTACATACTTGTGTTTCATTGATGATTGTTGCATTAGTATGTTTAGCTTATAATCTGATCCTGAGCTTTTTATGTATATGAACCTATGTCTTTGTGTAGTCTCTCTCTTCTTTGATCTTGCAGGTGTTGTGTTGCTGGGCAAGTGAAGGAGAAAGGGGTTGGAAGCTATCAAAGAGAAGAGGAACTGGGCCAAAGGAACTAGCGGAAGACAACAGTTAGTTCATCCTTTCCTTCTTTGTTCATAGTTCATAAATAAGAATACACAAGTAGTTACTTCTGTTTGTTTCTAAGGTTCTGTCACACCTTAGTGGGTTAGGGTCTTTCTGAATGGATGCTTTTCCCGATAACAATAGCTATTTCCAAAAAACTCTACTATTGTCGTCCAGAGCTATCTTAAGGAAACAATGACTTCCTCCCTACTAAGGAAATCACAACTTTCAGAGGAACAATCCAAGGATACACTTTATCTTAAAGAGTGAGAGGTCTCATCACGAGCCGGCTTATCATAATCATAGATATTATAACTTGCTGACTTTGCCATACTGCATACCACAACAGGGCAATGACTCGAGATTGTTAAAATCAAAAGACAAGGGGTCTCATCACGAGCCAACTTGTCCAGCAAAGTTCCAAATCAGTGAATCACTGTTTCATAAATTGGCTACCAAACCAAGATGTTCCTCTTTAAGAATAAAAAGAAAATCTTTCAAGAAGTGTGGATGTGGATTCTTCTTTGGGAATTGTAGGTTTCTTTAAGTAGGATACAAGATCATTGCTAGGTAACAGGTAACCCTGTCGAGGCTATAAATGCCTGCTGGTAGCAGAGGCTCTACCTACGACAAATGAGCATATTTAGAACTGGTTTACATAGAAGACTTTGTTTTTATCTTTACAAACCAAGTAATGACTGATGTAAATACAAGGACTAGATTGAGGCAACAAATAGTCAAAGTTGAAAATAGTTGAAACAAAATGTCATTGAAAGGTTAAAGTATTATGTGCTTTATCTTTCTATAATAAAGCTTAACTTTTTGGAAAATTTTCTATTTTGGAAGTTTTGAAAATTCAAAAAGCAGCAGAGATAACTGGTTCTTCCAAGTGAATCGCCAATTGTTGTGGCCACCAACAACCCCCCTTCTTATTTAGTGTTATTCCTAATACTAAATAAGTGGGGACCCTTAGTTAAAAATTTTAAAAATCAAAGTAGTGTTTAAATTTCCTTTTCGAATAAAACTTACCATCATAAACTTAGGAAGCCCCCTTTTGAAAATCTAAAAAATCTAAGTTTTATGGTAAAGTAAGACAAAATATTTCCTTAGGAATATCACATCGCAAAAAAGAACACCTTACAAGCCGAACTCCAATATTGCGAGATCGCGATATGCGATAATAAACAAATATCGCATCGCATAAATCAAGCACAATTTAAATTGAAAACATTTTAATTTGCCGATATGCGATGACGTCGATCACAAATCGCACGTCACAGAAAACAGGTTAACAAAGATTGTCATATGTAACGTTTCTGCAATTTGCGATATTGTGATATTGCGATATTATGATATTGCGTTTTCATGATATAGCGACGATGTGATAATGCGATATCACGAGCGATGATACGATTTTGCGATGTTATGATTCTGCGATGTTGCGATCTGTGATATTGCAAAGCAAATCGCAAAATCGATTCATCACAGATATTTCGGGCTCGTTATTCAATAAAAGCATTTTTCATAAGCTGACACCTGGTTATGCGCTTTAATGATAATAAATGAGGTACTTTCCAGTTATTAATGGAATATGGTTCATGCTTATCGAAAAATCATCTCACGTAAGGTGGTATACTTGATGTTTCTGCGATATTTAAAACTTTCCCATCACCCTTCCTTGTCATTATTTTCACTTCACTTGTGAATTGCAGGAATGGAGAACAGAGGCCAATACAAAGCAATACGTAGGATAAAATGGGAAAGAAAAGAAAATCCCCGAGCTCAGAAGAAAAATAAATGGCGCCCTTGTATACAGACACGGCCTGTAACAGAGATGCGGGAATTGCTACATGGGAAGGCATGAATAATATGCTCGAAGAGGAGAATCCGAGAGTAATGAAAATTACTGCTACCGCGGGCTCAAATGGTTCTTCTGAGGCATCTATCACAGAGCTAGCTTGCTCATTCTTACACCAGATAGCAACAAGGCCCAAAATTCTCCCATACACATACATGATGAAGTGGATATTGGACAGTATTGATATCAGAAATGAACAGTTTAAGACTTAAGGTCAAGAGCTTACGGAATCATTATTTTTACAAGGTTTGAGCTTTATATCTGGTAAAAGGAAAAGGCGCAAAAGGAAAAAAATGCATCAAGGAAGCCCGGATCAAGAAACGGAGGCAATTTCCTAGGCGCGAGAAAAGTTCCTCGAAAAAGAAAGAGGCTAATTGCCCAGTCACCTGCAAGCCCCGAAAATTGCAAGAAAGCAACGATACAAACAGATTGGAAGCAGAAGGCCCAAGAAAAGGCAGAAGCAATCCAAGGGTTAACCAAGTTGAACTAGGATTGTTATTGGGCATACTTGGTAAATCCACATAGCCAGGGGATGACTATCAAGTGTATCATCAATTTGCCCGAAAAGATGGCGCCAACTCTTGTCGATTCTGTTTTCTCAGCTCAGCTAAAAGTGGAAGTCGGCCAGCCGACTCTTCTCAAACAGATGTTGCATGCGTGCGATTTCAAGGACCAAATACAGAAGTAGTTTAATTTTAGATCCAATTTTAGCTTTAATTTTGTTTTATTTCCTGAAAAGAGGACGGTCATTTAAACCGCATCCTACAATTTTGTAATAATTTATTTTTAGATTTATTTAGTAGTATTTAAACCCTTCTCATGCATTTAGAGAAGGGTCCTAAAATTTATCAAAAACTTATCCCCAGAACATGCACTTTTGTACCCTCTGAGGAGGTTTTGATGAGTGAATGGAACAAGATTTATTGATGTTTACATTTGATATCTACTACTGATGTTGCACTTTTGTACTCTTAGTGGATGTTAGTTCAAGAAGAGATAAATCGTTATCACTTGAAGCTCATGAGTAGGACTAGTTATAAATGGTATTTCTATCTCTTAACTATTTTTGCCTTGTGTTAAAGTGATTTTCAGTTCAGTTATTTATATATTGATGTACGAATGCCTAAGTTATCATTTGGCACTTTTGTACGGTGATAGCTATTTATTTATGCTTAGTGTATGAATAGCTTATTATGCGATATGTTTTTCAAAACTATTTCATCTAACTTTTTATACAAAGTGGTTCATCCTTATTGAATTCTTTTCTCATAACAGTTGAATGATCTTTATTACCAGTTGTTATTTTAAATCATTTTAGATCACATAAAGGAAAGATTACACCCTAGGTTAGTGTAGATTTAGATATTTCAGCTTATTAGAATATATTTTCCTTATTATTAGATTAGAATTAGAGTAGAAGTATTCCATTTAGAAACTGTTAGAAATAGAAATATCAATCTTTATCACACACACACTTAAATTGGGAAACTGGTCCCATATCCCCAGTCAGACCCGCTATATCAAACGGAAAAGGAGCTGCCAACCAAGGTCCAGACCGGGCCGGTATCCCCCTTGTTGTAGACCCGATTTTCGGGGCTTCAACAGGGTCCAAGTTGATTTGGCAGGTGACCACCAATATCCACCGGGATCAACCATTGTCAAATTAGCCATCAAGAAGAAAGGACTATATACTCCTCTTCCTACTCCTAGTCGACCTTAGAAATCTATCTCCATGGATTACATGTTGGTCCTCCCTTCTACTAAGTACAACAATGACTACGTTTTTGTTGCATCGATAGATTCTCTAATATGGCCATTATGTTGGACTGCAAGAAGAGTATCACAGCAGAGGCCACTGCTAAGCTTTTATTTGAGAAAGTGTGGGTACAGTTTTGTATCCCACAATTCATTTTCCTAGAACGAGATACCAAATTCCTAAGTGCATTTTTTTCAAGTCTCTGGTCGATGTTGGATACCAAACTTACTAAGTCAATGACTTTCCATCCCCAAACTGATGGAAAAATAGAGGCCGTCAACATGATGATCATACACATTTTGTGCATGTACAACTCAAACCATCCACACACATGGGATGAAAGCCTCCCCTATGTCCAGCATAGCTACAACAGAGCTCTCCACAACTCAACGGGCCATAGCCCCTTTCAGGTAGGGCTGGGATTTTAGCCATTATGTCCCATTGATGTGGCCATACCATTTGCAGCTACTAAGGAAGAATTGGCTCACGTCTAGTCCGAAGCCGATAAGGCTGACGGCTTTATTGAGTGCATTCAACACATCCGAAAGTAGGTCCATGATATAATAGAAAAATCCAATCCTAAGTACAAGAAGCGCCATGATCAGCATCGGGTGTCGCACAAGTTCTAGGTGGGCGACAAAGTTTGGCTACATTTGCAGAAGGATCACCTCACTAGACCCCAGCTAAGCTTCGTCCACTCTGATATGGGCCATACACCATCACCAAGGTTGTAGGGGACAATTCCTTCAATCTTAGCATTCCACCATTCCTTGGTCTGCACCCAATTTTCAATGTGGACCGCCTTTGGCCAGAATTTACTATTTTTACCAGTTTTCAGGTCTTGAACTTCTGGAGCAGTTTTCACCCCCTAAACAATTTTTTTTTTTCAGTTTCGCAAAAGCCCCCCAAAATTGGGGTCACAAATCTAGTAGTCATAGATCTTTCCAACAAGGTATCGTACATGCCAAATGGAGATAATATGACCAAGTTACGACCTCGGGAAGTTGGCTACCCAACTAACCCTAACAAGGCCCATGAACTCTTGGCGTTCCATCTCTTGGGGTTAGGGTTTTGGTTGTTTAGTGTTTCCCTTGTTGTTGAATAATAAATAGGCCCTTGTGCCTCATTGTAACATAGCTCAGAGGCATGTAGCCCCCACATCTCTTCTTATAGGTAAGCTACCATCGTCTGAGTTAGTTTCTTTCCATTCTATTTGTAAGCATAATTGAGTATTTGATATTAATGAAATTAAGTGTCATTCCTACTGCATTTCTATATTTATGGTTATATTTGTGATTTGTTGTGTTCCTATTGAAGTTCGGATTAGTGGTATTAGAGAGGTCTACTATTTCTTTGTTTTTCTTTGCATGTCCCCAACAAGGTCGAGATATAAGGAGTTAGGGCTTGAACTAGTTGAACCTTTGCAAGACCAGCCTCAGAAATCCCGATAGCCTCCCATAGCAGAAGAGAATAAATATGAGGGGGCAAGAGATCCTTTCAAAATCTTGCTCAAAGAAGCCCTCGAGCAACAAAGGAATGCGATGATGGACAACATTTCCTAGATCATTCAACAGCTACCAAAGGTGATGCATCTTCTTCCAGCAACCACTCTAGAAGCACCATACTCTTTAAGGTACAAGTTAACTTTGGCATCCCTGTATTTGAAGGTCAGATAGATGGAGGCATTATAGATAAATAGTTAAATATTCTAGAAGGATATTTTTATGTTCATGATTTTTCCAGCTGGGAAAAGATTAATTTTTCACTTCTCAAAGTTGCCCCCCACGCCAAGGACTAGTGGGAAACCTATTGTCAGAAGAAGGATGAAAGTACACCCTCACTATTTTTAGCTGCACCCACTTGGAATTCATTCCAGGATTCCATCAAGGAGCATTAATACCTTGTCAGGAGCTATGAGGATAAATACATAAACTGGACCACACTGCGGCAGGGAAGGGACTAATATGTGCCGATGGTTGGCAATTTTTTTCATACCCTTCGCATGGAGTTGGTATCAAGGATTCTGAGCGACATTTTGTACTCAAGTACCGTGGCTATCTACACAGATAAATCCAGGACAATATGCAGTTCCTGGACATCTCCTTGCTTGGCATGACATACCAATATGCTGTCAAGATTGAGCAGAAGTTTAAATAGAAGAAGCGAGACTTTGGATCTGTGAATCTGAAGCAAGCAAAAGTTTCCCCCAAACTGCAGAGCAAAGGAAAATGCCAAGGCGGGGTGACCAGGACAACCCACCAAAGCTGCAATCAAAGAAAAACACCCTGAAGACAAAGATGGATAAGGGAAAATGGAGTGAGTTCCATCAGAGCTCCACTCATAACACAAGTGAGTGTCGGGTTAAGTAGTCACTAGTGGCTAAACTAAAGGATTTAGAATTAGAAGCATGTTCTGACTTTGAGTTAGAACTCGACAAGGTGAATGACAAAGGGAAGCCGATCATTAACGTAGAACCCAATGCCACCCTAGCCACCACCAAGATCTAGAAGAATGAGCCTGAAGATCCAGAGGAGGGGGGATGCCTCTTCCACTCACAGATGTTGGTGAAGAATTTTTTTCTCCAATTCATTGTCAATAGCAGGAGCCAAAAGAGCCCCATTTCAGTAGAGGTCATGAATTTCCTGGGTCTACCAACTACAATACATCTATATCCGTACACCATTGTGTGGCTTCACCAAGGATGAGATTTCCACGTCAACCAGTAGTGTCATCATCGCTACAACATCAAGCCCTGCACAAATGGGGTACTATGTGATGTTTCTCCTCTTGAAGTTTGTGACGTATTAATAGGAAAACCATACTTGTGGAAGTGGCATGTTATATATGAGTCTAGACCTCTCTCTGTGATTATTACTTTAGGCAATAATTTTTACAGGATTCTAGAGGTAGCCTAGCCTACCACCATCTCTTTGATCTCTGCAAAGAAGTGTAGTAAGATAATTTCACAAACCAGGAAATTTGTTTTCCTTATGATTCACCCTCAGGTCAAGAAGAATATTTTGGCCACGTCTTCCAAACAGGGCTCCTCCACATAAGAACAACATATGGACAAGGTCATGGAGGAGTACATGGAAATTTTTTCCTCACATACAGGGGTACCTCTGCACTGTCAGGTCAAGCATTCAATCGATCTGATCTTAGCCACGCCACTACCCAATGGACCGATCTATCAACTCTTCTTTCTAGAGAACGATGATGTCAAGAGGTAGATCAGGAGGTGTTGTAGAAAGGGCACATCAAGCCAAGCTCATCACCCTGTGGGAGGTTGACTATAGTGAAACAGGAGAAGGACGAGACCTAGAGACTTTGTATTCACTATCCGGTGCTCAAGAAGATCATTGTCCGGAATACGTACCCAATACCATGGGTTGATGGCCTTCTAAACCAACGTAACGGGGCCAAATATTTCAACAATATTGACTTGAATTCTAGTTATCTAGGTGCATATCGAACACTCTGATGTGTGGAATACTATCTTCAAATCCAATGAGGGCCTTTTCGAATGATTTGTTATGCCTTTCACGTTGACGATGCCCCCACAACCTTCATGAGATTGATGGATGAAATCTTGCAACACTTCACTAATGCATTCATGGTGATGCATTTATATGACATCTTGATCTTCAACCATAGTTGGGAAGAGTACCTCCACCATATTCGACAGGTCCTCCAAACCTTGCGACAACACAAGTTGTGTGCCGATATGGAGAAATACACTTTTGGCATAACCCAGGTTCAATATCTAGGGTACATCATTGATGAGAATGTTGTGCATGTGGACCCAGCTAAGATACAATTCATTTGGGATTGGCCAGCCCCAACCACTCTAATAGATCTCCACATCTTTCTCATCCTTGCTAATTTCTACCATAGGTTTGTGTTGGGGTTCTCTCATATCACTTGGCCTCTAACTCAAGTCACCAAGGGAAGAGTGAAATCAAATTTATTTTGGTCTGAAACCCACCAAAAGGCGTTTGTCAAATTGAAGAAGCACCTCCTCTCTACACCAAAGGTCACATTACCAGACCTGTAACAACCATTTGAGCTTGAGATAGATGCCTCCGACTATGTTATAGGTGAAGTTCTTACTCGACAAGGGCATCTAATGGCTTACCATAGTGAGACACTTTAAGACACAATCTGAAAGTATCTGACCTATGACAAAGAAATGTATTCCATTGTGCAGGACTTTTGTCAATGGAATCATTACATTCTAGGGAAGTAAATGGTCATCCACATAGACCATTGACCCTTACAGTTCACATAGACACAAGGGAAGTTGCAGAATGATCGCCATAAAAAATGGTCCACTTACTTGCAACGATTCCATTTGAACATTAACTACAAGAAGGGAAACACCAATAATGTTGCAAACTACCTTAGCTGACCACCAATCTTAGCACTGATCACTGTGCTCAAATTATGTGGGAACAAGACTTCATGGTCGCCGCATCTTTGCAAGAGTGATCCAAAATTCGACAACACATACTAGAAACTCCTGGAAGGTAAGCAAGTTCCAAATTTTCACCTCCAGGATGCACTTCTATGCCACCTGGGACACATATCTATTCCTTCAAACAAGTATTCCAAGATTATTTTGGAAGCACACTATGTTGGGTGTGGAGCCTGATTATCTTCTTTATTCAGAGGTACCGCCACATTGGACCCCAGTTCGTAATGTGGTGATAAATCCACCAAGGGGGTTCCGGGGAGGGCGACGATGATTATTTGGAACCTCTCCTTGGCGGAGGATCAGGGGCAGTGCCCCCGAAGCTCAAAATAGATGTAAATTTTCCTTGTAAAATGTTGTAATTTCGTAGTCAATCTAGGTTGTTCATTAGGTGGAAATCTGACGGTAGAAGTTATGTTTAATTTAGGGTTTTTTTCCCAAGAAGGAAACCCCTCACTAAATATGAGGGAATTGTATTGCGTCTATGTAGATCTATATTCTGAGTGATAAAGAGAGAGGAGATTGTGTGAGATCAAAGAGGGAATTATAGCGGATCTGTTGTAGGTTGTACCTCTTCAGTTTGTTGAATAATATAAAAGGAAGCATTGGCTGTTTTTGCGTGGGCGTAGCCCAAATTGGGTGAACCACGTATATCTTTGTCTCTCTTGTTTTATGTGTTTTCTGTGTTTACATTTCTGCAATATATTTTATGTGTTCCATTACTTTGTAATATATAATTTTCTAACACATTACAGTCGGGTCATTGGACATTTCAGGGTAGAGAAAATAGTGGCAATACTGCAAAAGTATTTTAATTGACTAAACCTTCATCAAGATGTTGGGAGGTACATGAAATCCTCCACTACAAAGCCTATATATTACTCCTCTTCCTACTCCTAGTCGACATTGGGAATCCATCTCCATGTATTACATGTCAGGCCTCCATTCTACTAAGCACGAAAAAGTTTATGTTTTCATGGTCATCGATAAATTCTCTAAGATGGCCATTATGGCGGCCTACAAGAAGAGTATCAAAATAGAGGCCACTACTAAGATCTTATTTGAGCGAGTGTGGGTACACTTTGGGATCCACAATCCATTGTCTCAGACCGGGATAGAAGATTCCTACGTGCATTTTGGTCAAGTCTCTGGTCGATATTGGATACAAAACTTACTAAGTCCACGACTTTCCATCCCTAAACTAATGGCCAAATAGAGGCCGTCAACAGGATGATCATACACATTATGCACATGTACAACTCTAAGAATCCACACATATAGGATGAAATCCTACGCTATGATCAACACAACTACAATAGAGCTCTCCTCATCTCAACGGACCATATCCCCTTTCAGGTAGGGCTGAGATTGATGGGCCTCTAAATTAGACATAAATTAAGGCCCGTGCCTCTAAATCAAACATAAATTAAGGCCGATATGACCATCCTTCAGTACATTAAACCTCTCTTTTTTCATTAGATAATGTATTTTTTAATTTAATATGTTCATTAGGAAGGTTAATGAATAATTGCATATTTGTGCCTAATCTTATTTATTTTTGTGGAATATTATGAGAATATTGGGCAGATTATGAAGATTTGGAGGAAGAGATAATTTAAGGTCTTTCTCCCTAATATAGGAGAATAAATATTAAATAATAAACCAACAATATATTATGGAATTATGGCACAGATTGTGGATCTCCAATGATTGAGAAAATCTAGGAATTTGTTCCCATCCATTTAATGCAGATCCCTAGTATTGTGAACCAGATCCACTAATAAAGGGATTTTGGTGGGGAAAGCTTCCTCCTTTCATGGGGAATTATTCCTAATAATTTTGTATAAGTAACAAGTAGAATTTTCCTCTAGAGGTGGATTTTTTTTAGTCTTCTTATGGAGAGAACTCGTATTTTTACAGCTCCATTGTAATTTCTTGCAGGGATGTAATTGTATTGATGGAAATAATGAATATTTGTGACATGTTAAACTTCTAGATCTTGGTATCCTTCACAAGACTCTAATTTTCCTTGGGCTTGGCCATCCTAGGAGCCTCAAAGCCCCTTTGTATCATTTTCTTTTCTTCTTTTCACTGCTTATTCACATGCATCTCTTGTTCTTGTTTCTTCCTATTTCTGCATTTAGTATTAATGATTTCTTGTTGTAGGATTGGGTTAAATGGTTGTTGTCATTTATTTTGCAATATAAAAAGCACCATTTCATCCTTGGAAAAGATTTGGAAGGTCATAGTAATCATTGAGCTACTTGGATTAGTTTTCTTATTCTCAAATCTAGATTTTTGTAACTCCTTTGTGGCAAAGAACAATAAATTTATGCTATTTTTTAGATCATGATAATGAGCTTAAATCAAGTTGTTTCCACTTTGTATTAGATCATAAAAAAGCTCTAGTTAAATAAAAAAAATTATCCCATTTCATTTTCACTTGATTAGGTTGGGAATTTGATAGATTTACTAGCTCACTAGTTCTCGAATTTCTAGATTTTAGACTAGTAATTTTCTGCTATTTTTTAGCATGGTTTAATGGATGTATTTTTGAGTTATTCCACTTGGAATGGAGACCTAAGACATCCTATTCAATAACATAATTTATCCCATCCAATTTGGATTTGATTTTTTGGGTTATTCAATGAATTATAACTTCCTGTAGTAAATCTGTAATGTCCTATAGTTTTCTGTAGCAGCCTTCCAACATGCATTTACTTGCCCAGATTCGCTCAAGAAGATTGGTTTTGGTCCCTTAGGGTTGAATCATGACCCCTAGAATTTAAATCAATTATTATGGAATACTAAGGACCGCTTAGGATTTTCCTTTTTACCCATGCAAAACATTTCAACAATTTGTGCTAATGGACAGATTTATGGATTGGATAATACAATAATGTTTTTCTTGATTTCCACCTCTAATGAACTCTATTAATGGATCTAAACTCTTTGAAATGTAATGGTTTACATTTAGTTCATGATATTTATGCAATTAGAATAGGTTTATTTCCTTGTACGTTCTTTCTTGCAATAGGTTAAGGTTTCCATTTCGAGCATTTCATTTTCTGCAATTAGTTTAGGATTTGACTTCACTACATGCACTCAATTACCTCATGAAAGCAAAGGAAGGATGCATTTTATGTTGCACATATAGTGCCGATACCTCTTAAGTCTGTATGAACCCAGGTTGATAATTAAAGTTGGTTGCCTTGGGAGTTGCAACATTCTTGTTGCAATACCGAGGAAATAAGAGACACATCACCATTCACTTTTGTAGGTAGAAGAAGAAGAGATGGCAAATAATGTAGAATAAATAGATGGAGATGCTGACAATGAGGAAGATCCTCTCAGATTTCCCATTCGAGATACTGATGGTAGTGTGCACATGAAGAACATCTCTCCATTTTTTCTTCCAAAATTTCACGGTCTAATGTCAGAGGATCCAGAAACCTTTCTCTTTGAATTTGAAATCCTTTGTAGATCTTATGGTTACTTATGAAACACCCAAAAATTGAGATTGTTTCCAGTGATATTGAAGGATAGAGCTCTTAAATGGTTCATGATGTTAATGACTAATTCAATAAGATCATGGAATTATATGCAAAATATAATTTTAGAAAATTATAAAGATCATGATCTTAAAGAAGAAATATTTAGAATGAATCAAAAATAAATGAGAGCATTGAGGATTTAATAGAGAGGTTCATGTATAGTGTTAAGAGGGGGAAATTACATCATTTAGGATATGACACACTAAAAACCCTCTTACTTATAACAATTAGGGATGAGTGGATTGATATTCTTTATCTCATGAATAAAGGTGATGTATACCAACTATCATTTGAAGAAATTTGTGAAACATGAAAACACATATCAAGAGGAAGGGAAGAAGTAAATCAACATCAAGATCGGCGAGTCAAGCTAAACTTGGAAATTTTCTTGATAACTTTAAAATAAAAATTCTTAGCAATCTAAGTGAACACGTATAAATGTTAAGAATACAAAATGAGCAAAAAGAAGATGTTGATATTTGTGTTGTCCATGCAGAATCATATGATTTTAAATATTTCCCCTCATTACCAAGGTTGAAGGAATTTTACCAAGAGGAAAATGGAGAAATTCAATCACCGAAGCAGCTATGTTATATAGCTCCAAGATGACCATGGTAGCCTAGTCAACCTAGTATGATGCAAGATCCTAATTCACAATTTCAAGGTTATGCATATCCACGTCAAAGTAATTGGAACACACCCTTTCCTTGGCAACATTGGCCATTTACCCAAAACCAATCTTAGCAACAAGGTTGCAAAGGAACTTATGGGAGCCATCCACAATATCCTCAATATATTGCTCAATATCTTCCATATGCAACTCCATGTTATCCCTACCATCCACCTCCACCACAACCACAACCCCAACCACATCCATCCCAAATATTTACTCCCACTCAACTACCTATACCACAATTTCCAAACCCACACATTGAAGTAGCTTAGCCCACTTACAATGCTGAGGTACAACACTTCCAAACATCTCCTCTTGAGTTAAATAGTATTCACCATAGCTCAGGAAGAGTATTGCAAAAAAGAGATTCTCTTGATATCATTGAAGGACCAGATCCAAAAGAAGAAGATTCGATGAGAATACTAAAGGATCATGGGTTGCATTTGATGAAAAGAAGACAACAAAATCAGAGATTGAGAAATTTCCCTCATGGTTACCATAAAATCCTCCATGTGTTCAAGAGAACAATCAATAAAAAGAGGAATATTTAAAGGTCATGGAAGAAGAAGACATCAAAGTTGATCCAACTAAGCAAGTGGACAGGGGGCATCACAACTATATTGAAATATGGTTCCAGACAGTCACTAAATTGCATCAACACTCTCTTCTTCAACTTTGCTTGATATCATCAAAGTTAAATCATTTGATCTCTTAAATTTAGATACATGTCAAAGCATATATGTCAAGCCTACACATCGATTTATTTGTCATGTTGATGTGCACATGGCTCCATTGGAAGTATTCTTATACTTGAAAGTGATTTTGTTTGTCAAGTAGAGTAGGGTAAAACAAAAAAAATAAAAAAAAATGAAGAATGAAAAATAAGAAGAAAAAAGTAAAAATCTCAAGTGAAAACCTCCTTTGAGGTGCCTGAGATTGGCTTGTTGATTGAAAACCTCCATGAGTTGGTAAATGGGTTGGGAAGAAAATAAAAAAGAGAAAAAAAAAAGATCTTAGGTGAAAACCTCCTTTGAGGCGCCTAGGCAGACCTACTAGTTGAAAACCTCATCGAGGCGGCCAGTAGGCCTAGAAGAAAAAAAAAAAAGAAAAAATAAAAAATCTTTGCTCCATGTATCTCTCTGATGAATGTAGATTCTCTCCAACATCTACAAGCAACAAAAACAAGTAGGCACCAAAGAAAAAAAAATTGGTTAAAATTCTAGTCAAAGGAAGTCAAACTTGGACTTTCTCCTCCTTCGCTCAAATTCTCCAGAAGGGCAAAGGCCATGCAAATCCATCACCCTCATCTATTTCCACCATGCACTCATCATTCCCAAACTTTTACCACTCATTTTCCTTGTTGCCCTAAAAAGCTACAGGAATGCTCTGTTTTACTACAGGAAATAGCAATACATAGAGTAGAAATTTATTTTTGTCATATCTTGAAAACTCTACATCCATTTTCCATGTTGTTTCAGGTGCAGATGCCTATGGATAATGGTAGCATGCTCAAGTGATTTCAGCAAATTCCAGTGCATAATTTTTTATAAATCAGCCTCCATCACCTACAAATTTTTTTGAATTTTCTCGATATTTGTGCATCCATTGACCAAATTTTTTTTATGGGGAGGTGCATAAGGATGATGGAAACATGCTCAGAAAATTTCAGGTCAATCCAGTCTACCGTGTGGGAGATATGGACAAAACAAGTCTGGTACAAGAGGTTGTCATGAATTACTACAGGAAGATCCTGTAGTACTAGAGGATGGTCGAGAAGAAGCTACAAGAGGAAATATTATTGGAGAAATGGGTCAAAAGGTAATTTACTATTTAGGGAAGGTTGATATACGTCCCCCAACACCACTTTCATCACTCATCCACTCCATCTAACCAAAATCCATCTTCAAATTCCACTTTCCCTTACATGGAAAAAAATAAAAATGTCATCAGCTTTTCCACCACCTACACCACCTCTTGATGTTTTTAACCATTTCCTTATACCTCTTATGACTTTACATAATTCCCACATGCATCAATGAGGTCTCAAAGAGGAATTAAATGAAGTATACATGAAGAGGATTCCTCCTGTAAGAAATTTGCACAGTTACAACAGATTTCAGCATCAATTATTTTTTCACTCACACAGCAGAAGATCTAGCCACCTTGAGCAACATGAACCCAATTCTGAAGATTGAAAAGGGGGAACACCCTCCTTAGGAAGCAATCCATCCACTCCACCAGCAAAATATTGAACACTTGAAAGAAAATTTCACACAACAACGTTATCAGTCAAAGAATCGGCAAGCTATGAAGACCTATGCAGAAGCAAGCAAAGAAACTTAGCACGTCTAGGGAAGAAAATATCGATTATCAACTCAGAAGTAGTATGCATGCCTCTCCAACAACCATCAGGTAGGCATAGATATGCAATATTCTTGACCTCTTCTCTTGAGCATATTATAGTTATAAATTTGTTGTCAATGCGTGAGAGATGAGGTTTTATAAGCTAAGGATGGATCATCAGTCTCAATTGTATTCAATTAGTTCATTGCATCTCACTCCTTCACTCATGCAATGTGGAAAGGCCAAATTATGAATGGTGATCATTTTGAGGAATGGGGAAAATAGTTAAAAGAAAAAAAATCTGCAAAGGCCAAGTCACCACAACACTCCAGTCCCTCCATCCACTTCATATCCAATATCAATCCATCATTCATCCATCCCATTTCATAAGAAAACAATGATATTTTTCAAGAACAAACCCTACACTCTGTCTCACCCTAAAAATTTCTTGAAAAAAAAAAAAACAAACAGAGCATCCTCTCCATTTTCTCAAACCTACACTACTCCCTTTGAGCCCTAGCATCATCCTCCAAGCCCTCTACATCAGTTCTGATCACTCCCATATAGTTAGAAGACCCTGAAAGAGGAGGAATGACTGCTACTGGAAGGCAGAATGTTGCTACAAGAAGGAAGAAAGGAAAAAATTATGCTAAAACCCAAAATGGCAATGCCTAAGAGAGACCTAATCAAAACAGAGAAATCCAAGGCCATTTGGCAATCATCTAGGCCACAAAAGAGAAGAAGAAGACAATAAAAGGAAATAAGGTATTGACCATCAAATAGAAAAACTACAGTTATGAAAAGAGGTTTTCCAAGATGTCTCTATTCTCTTTCTAGCTTTTGTCTAAGGCTTAAAATATGTTATAGAAATGGGATAAAGGAATGTAAGTCAAGCTAAGGGCCTACCCTACGTTCATACTACCATTTCTGCTCAAAACTGTTATGAAACCAGCTCACAAAAAGATAGAAAAGAGAGATCCACGACTTAGAATTCAGCCTCTTCGAGGGGGCAACCTCCTTTACATTACATAAATGAACAATTCTTGGATGATACAAATGACAAAACCTCCTTTCTATATATAGGAGTCTAAGGAGTCACATATAATCCAGCCGACCTAACAATAATAATATAAAGCCACAAAAATAACAATAGAGGGATTCTATGGGGCACAGAAATAACAATATGGGGGTAATAGGGGCACAACAATATAAATAAGGGGTATAACTACAATAGTAATGGGGTAATCACTAGTATTATAGGGACCCAACATGCCCCTCTCCTTCAAAAAAGTGTTGTCCTCAACGCTTGAGTAGTTCTGGATACTTCTGCATAAAATTCTCATCCTCCCATGTGGAATCTTCAGCGGATAAGTTCTTCCACTTGATAAGATACTCTGAAATTGATCGATTTCGTAGCTGTCGAGTTCTTGTTTCTGTGACTGCTTCCGGTTCCAATATAATTTTTCCTTCCTCATCAAGTTCTGGCAATATTGTTTGAATTGGGAGCTTGTCACCTATAACCTTCTTTAAACATGAAACATGGAAAACTGGGTGCAATCGAGAAGCTGCAGGAAGCTCCAATTTGTATGCCATAGTACCAATCTTTTGCAACACCTTGTATGGACCATAATACTTTGGTGATAATTTATTATCCTTCTTAGCTTGCTTTAGGGACATTTGCTTATATGGTTGTAGCCGTAGGAATACCCAATCACCTACATCAAAACTTCTTTCACTGCGATGTTGATCTGCCTGTTGTTTCATTCTATTTTGTGCCAACACGAGGTTATCCTTTAAGAGTTGGAGGACTTGTTGTTGATGTTCGATGTGATGTTCCACTGCCTGAACCTTAGAATTTTCTCTTAAATATGATGTGATGGATGGTGGTTGATACCCATAAAGTGCCATAAATGGGGTCATTTTTGTTGCTGTATGGAAGGAAGTGTTATACCACCATTCAGCCAGAGGCAACCATTTGACCCATTGTGTCTGTTTATCAGATACAAAGCAACGAAGATATCCTTCCAAACATTTGTTTACTATCTCAGTTTGCCCATCAGATTGAGGATGATAAGATGAGCTATGAGCTAACTGAGTACCAAGACAAGAAAATAATTCTGTCCAAAAATTTCCAGTGAAAATGGGATCTCTGTCACTTACAATAATCTTTGGGTTTCCATGTAGCTTTTGAACTGTTTCCATAAATGCAGTAGAAACTGTACTGGCTTTAAATGGATGTGATAATGCACAAAAGTGTGCATACTTGGTAAGTCTGTCAACTACCACCATGATGACACTCTTTCCCTCAGACTTGGGTAAACCTGTGATAAAATCCATTGAAACCTCCTCCCAACGTTGGCTTGGAATGGATAAAGGTTGTAATAGACCCGGTGTCTTAATTGTTTCAACTTTATTTTGCTGGCAAACCAAACATTTTGCCACAAACTTTTGAATATCTGATTTAAGGCCATCCCAAAAAAATTCCTTCTTAACCCTGTGGTAAGTTTTTAAAAATCCTGAGTGCCCTCCTAAGGGAGAAGTGTGCAATTCCATAAGAATCTTTTGTTTTAGCTGGGAATTCTTACAGAGGTATAAGCGATCTTTGTACCATAACGAATCATTTTTCCAGCTAAATGTATCAGAAGTACTGGAATCTTGTTGTAGCTTTCGAATAAGTGCCCACACTTCTTCGTCATTCTTCCATTCCTCCCTTGCTTCGTTTATCCAATCTGGTTGGATAATAGAAATGGCACACAACAATGCTTCCACATCCTCATCCTTTCTTGAGAGTGCATCTGCCACCACATTTTGCTTCCCTTTTTTGTAGATGATTTCAAAGTCATAACCCAACATCTTTGTGACCCACTTTTGTTGCTCTTCAGAGGATAATCTTTGTTCTAAAAAGTATTTAAGGCTATCATGATCCGTTTTTACCTTGAAGTGTCTTCCCATTAGGTAGGGTCGCCATTTCTTAAGTGCATGGAGTATTGCCAACATTTCCTTCTCATAAATAGCTTTGCTTAAAAACTTTCCCTTGATTGGACGACTTTCAAAAGCAATGGGTCTTTCATCTTGCATTAGAACAGCACCAATTCCATTTCCTGAAGCATCACATTCCACAATAAAGGTTTTTGTGAAGTCCGGTGTAGCTAAGACCGGTGCTTGGCACATTGCCTCTTTAAGATGTTCAAAGGCCTTTGTTGCTTCCGGAGTCCATGAAAATGAATCTTTCTTCAATAATGTTGTTAGAGGTGCTGCTATTCTCCCATAATTCTTAACAAACTTGCGATAATACCCTGTCAACCCAAGAAATCCTCGCAGATGCTTTATGGATGTGGGGATTTTCCATTCCTTAATGGCTTTAATTTTGCTAGGGTCTACCTTAACTCCTTCATGAGATACAATATGACCCAAATATTCCACCTCCTGGACTCCAAAGAAACATTTGGATCTTTTTGCATATAATTGTTTCTCCTCCAATAGTTGTAGCACCCTGTCAACATGTTCAACATGATCCTTCCAAGACTTGCTGTAGATTAGTATATCATCAAAAAATACTAACACAAATTTTCTAAGGAATGGTTTGAAAATTGAATTCATCAAACCTTGAAATGTTGAAGGTGCATTGGTAAGGCCAAAAGGCATGACCAAAAATTCATAATGACCCTCATGAGTTCTAAATGCCGTTTTTGGAATGTCTTCAATCTTCATTCTGATTTGATGATATCCCGAACGAAGATCCAACTTGGTGAAGTAAATTGATCCATGCAATTCATCCAGTAATTCATCAATAACAGGAATGGGGAACTTATCTTTAATAGTGAGCTTGTTGAGCTCCCTATAATCTGGACACATGCGCCATGATCCATCCTTCTTGTGCACCAATACTACTGGAGCTGAGAAAGAACTTTGACTCGGTTGAATTATACCAGCCTCTAGCATTTCTGCAACCATACGTTCAATTTCACTTTTTTGGACATAGGGATATCTGTACGGCCTGATGTTTGGAGGAACACTTCCTGGAATCAGATGAATAGCATGATCATGATCACGCATAGGTGGGAGACCCTTGGGAGTCTCAAATACCTTGGAATGATTGTCCAAGACTTTTTGGAGATCTGGAGAAATAGATGATTCCAATGTGGAAACATCTAGCGAACATAATTGTGCAATTACACCTCTTTGCTCCTTTTTTAGAAGCTTTGTCATACCATTAGAGCTGATTATCTTTCCTGGTTTCCCTGCAATACCCCTTAATTCAACTTCCTTTCCTTCCGAAGAAAATTTGATGAAAAGTTCTTGAAAATTAAAAGCTATTGTACCCAAGGATTGTAGCCATTGGACTCCTAGTACAACATCAGCACCTCCCATTGGAATGGAAAGCATTGGGCTAGTCAATACATATTCTCCCATGGATAGCTTGATATTATGGCACTTTCCAGAGCAATTTATTGTTCCTCCATTTGCAATCATCACTTGACACTCTGGTGCTGGATATAGGAAGCAATTCAATTCTTTTGCTACCCTACAATGAATAAAATTGTGGGTGCTTCCTGAATCAATCAACACTATTACCTTTTTTTCTTGATTTGTCCTTCTATCTTGATGGTTTGAGGAGTGGTAATTCCCGCCAATGCATTACAAGATATGGTCGGATTTATTTGTTCTTCATCTAGGCTTTGTTCCTGGAATATATCCTCTTCTTTTGACCTTTCTTGCTCCTTTTCTTCTTCCTCTTCACAATCTATGTAGAATAATTTCTTCTCAGCACACTTATGACCTTTTGTGTATTTGCTATCACAATTGTAACAAAGCCCTTTTGCTCTTTTTTCTTCCAATTGTTGTGGTGTCAACCTTGTAGGTTGTGGAAGACTATGGGCAACAACACTTCCGTCTTTATAGTTGTGAATGGTATGCTTCCTAGTTGCCATAATTTTGCTTTCCATTTTTCTTGCTAACCTGAATGCCTTCTCTAATGAATCAGGTTCCCAAAGGCGCACATCATGTTGGATATTATCCTTTAAAGACCCTATGAACACATCAATCCTATGCTCCTCTGGAATATCTTTTACCCTTATGTTCAATTTTTGGAACTCCTCAATGTGCTCCATTATTGAACCCTTTTGTTTGAGACTTATCAATTGGCTAAAAAAAGTGTTGCTTTTTGTATCCTCATAATGTGCTATCAATTCTTCCGTAAAAATTGCCCAAGTGATAAATTGTTTACGAGAACAAAGCCATTGATACCATACAAACTGATTTGGTTCCAAATATAAAGTTGCCATACGTACCTTTTGTGTGTTTTGCACATTATTGAGATCGAAGAATTGCTCCATCTGTAATATCCATGTGGCGGGATCCTTGCCATCAAACTTCCTCATATCGATTTTTGGAACATGGTGAGTCTTCGATCCAACATTAGAGTCTATGGAATCATGATTAACATTTCTTTTGTTCTCATCATGAGTTTCCTTTACTACCTTTTCACCATTAGTGACTTTCTTGTAGCAACTTCTTCAATTCATCCATCTTATCATCCATGCCATCAATTTTAGCGTCCATGCATTCACCTTAGCTTCCTGCCATCCATCTTAACTTCCATGCCATCCATCTTAGCTTCCATGCCATCCATCTTAGCTTCCATGCCCTTTATCTTAGATTCCACGCCATTTACCTTAGATTCCATGTCATTTATCTTAGATTCCACGCCACTTATCTTAGCTTCTGTTAGCTTTTGTGAGCGTGACATTTGTTGCACTTGTTCTTGTAATTTTGATATATCATGTAGCATTTCTTCCTCTTCTTCATGAGTCATGCTAGAGCTTTCAGGTTCCTTACTAGGTGTTTGCATTTTCTTTCCTCGGGGCATCAGTTACCGATAATAATGCTTTACTATGCCCTTTGAATTCCGTTAAACCAAGCTTACAAAAAAATTTAAAAAAACTACACACCTTTTTTCACTTTATAGAAGCCTGATATTGAATCTGATGTATCTCTGTAATTTCGGATCATCCAGTTCTGAAATTTCTATCTGTAGTAGCCTTCTGCGTCCTCTTTCCAATGCCACAAGTCTGAGCCAAATTGGATTCTCCAAGGAAGAGTTATGTGAAATCTCCCACAGTGACTTGCTTTTAGACTGGTTCAGTAGAGCGAACTTGTACGACGTGCCACGAGTCACTGTTTCAACCTTTGAATCTAAAGCTCACCCAAAACAAGCTATAGTCCGTCCTCTTTCTGTACCTTTTTACAAAATTTCAATCCGATCCTCAGAGAGAGAGTTATGACGATTTTCCCCAAGTCACCTGTTTTGAATGTAATTCAGGAGTCTGCAAAAAGGCCAAATTCCTCAGATCATATCTCCGAAACTATCACGCTAAAAGCTCTGAAATTCAGACCCAAAGTTCAGCACCAATTCTTCTCAAATGGGTTTTTTTTGCGACTTCTGAAACGTTACAGAAAAAAAGTTATAGCGAAAATGCCACGATGACCTATTTGGAGCAGCGAAACCCTAGAATCCAAAGCTCTGATACCAAATGTTATGAAACCAGCTCACAAAAAGATAGAAAAGAGAGATCCACGACTTAGAATTCAGCCTCTTCGAGGGGGCAACCTCCTTTACATTACATAAATGAACAATTCTTGGATGATACAAATGACAAAACCTCCTTTCTATATATAGGAGTCTAAAGAGTCACCATGTAATCCAGCCGACCTAACAATAATAATATAAAGCCACAAAAATAACAATAGAGGGATTCTATGGGGCACAGAAATAACAATATGGGGGTAATAGGGGCACAACAATATAAATAAGGGGTATAACTACAATAGTAATGGGGTAATCACTAGTATTATAGGGACCCAACAAAAACAGATTTAAACAGGGTTTCCTATAGCACAACAAGAACCGCTGCAAGGTTTCCTGTAGCTTTTATAGGAATTACTACAGGATGTTCTAGTTCACATATAAAGGCATTTTGAAGGTTTCAGAGGTTTCCAAATGGTGGAAAAGGGTAGCAGAAGGTTGGAAAAGGATGTGGAGGACCTTGCCAAACTGAAAAATATTCAAGAACCCATGTTGAATAAGGGGAAGAAAGCAGGTTAATGGTCTCAAGAAAATTGTGATTTTTTTTCTATGCACAAACAGTTTCGGAAAAATGAGTGAAAATGGAATGAAGGTTTCAAGGGAGAGGATATGAATGAAATGAATCTACAAGCCAACAAATTTCACTTGCAAAGGGAAAAGTTATGTCTTTTTTGCTTGAAATACTATTAAACAATCATGATCAGAACAACTACATCTTTATGCTTTTCCTTGCAGAACTTACTTCCAAGATTCTTAAGAGAAAGGACTGAAAAATGCACAAGAAAAAGGCCACCAGGGCCATGAATAAGGCACAATGAGGTCACTAAGTTGCTGAGAGGATGAGCAACACTTTCAGCAGGGGTATGATGAGCCCCTAAATTAGACATAATATAAGGCCCATGCCTCTAAATTAAACATAAATTAAGACCCTTCTGACCATCCTTCAGCACACTAAACCTCTCTTTTTGCATTAGATAATGTATTTTTAATTTTAATATGTTCATTAGGAAGGTTTATGAATAATTGCATATTTGTGCCTAATATTATTTATTTTTGTTGAATATTATGAGAATATTGGGCAGATTATAAAGATTTGGAGGAGGAGATAATTTAGGGACTTTCTCCCTAATACAGGAGGATCAATATTAAATAATAAATCAACAAGATACTATGGAATTATGGCATAGATTGTGGAACTCCAATGATTGAGAAAATATAGGAATGTGTTCCATTCCATTTAATGCAGATTCCTAGCATTACGAACCAAATCCACTAATCAAGGGATTTTGGCGGGGAGATATTCCTTCTTTCCTGGAGAATTATTCCTAATCATTTTTTATAAGTAACAAGTCAAATTTACCTCTAGAGGTGGATTTTTGTTAGTCTTCTTGTGGAGAGAACTTGTATTTTTGCAGCTCCATTGTAATTTCTTGCAGGGGTGTAATTGTATTGATGGAAATAATTAATATTGGTGACATGTTCAGCTTCTAGATATTGGTCTCCTTCATAGGACTCTGATTTTCCTTGGGCTTGGCCATACGAAGAGCCTTAGAGCCCTTTCTTTTCTTCTTTTTACTGCTTATTCACATGCATCTCTTATTCTTGTTTCTTTCTATTTCTCCATTTAGTATTAATGATTTCTTCTTGTAGGATTGGGTTAAATGGTTGATATAAGTTATTTTTCATGATCACAAGCATCATTTTATCTTTGTAAAAGCTTTTGAAGATCATATTAATCATTCATCTACTTGGATTAGTTTTCTTATTCCCAAATCTAGATTTTTGGAACTCCTTTGTGGCAAAGAACAGTAAATTTCAGCTATTTTTTGGATCATGCTAAAGAGCTTCAATCGAGTTGGTTCCACTTTCATTAGATCACAAAAAAAATACAGTTAATAACAAAAATTACCCCATTGCATTTTCACTTGATTAGGTTAGTCATTTGATAGATTTACTAGCCCACTAGTTCTTGAATTTCTAGATTTTATACTAGTAATTTTTCTGCTATTTTTTAGCATGGGTTAACAGAGGTATTTTTGAGTGATTCCACTTGGAATGGAGACCTAAGACATCCTAGTCAATAAAAAAAATATTCTCATCCAATTTGGATTTGATTTTCTCGATCATTATATGACTTATAACTTCCTGTAGTAAATCTATAACATCTTGTAGTTTCCAGTAATAGCCTTCCAACATGCATTTACTTGCCCAAATTCACTCAAGAAGCTTGGTTTTGGTCCCTTATGGTTGAATCATGACCCCTGGGATTTAAATAAATTATTATGGAAGACTAAAGACTGCTTAGGATTTTCCTTTTTACCAATACAAAACATTTCAAAAATTTGTGTTAATGGACAGATTTATGGATTGGATAATACAATGATGATTTTCTTGATTGCCACCTCCAATGAATTCTGTTAATTGATCTAAACTATTTTAAATGTAATATTTTACATTTATTTCATTATATTTATGCAATTAGAATAGGTTTCTTTCCTTGTATTTTCTTTCTTGCAATGGGTTAAGGTTTCCATTTCGAGCATTTCATTTTCTGCAATTAGTTTAGGATTTGACTTCAATACATGCACTCCATTACATCATGACAACAAAGGAAGGACACATTGTATGCTATACATATAATGTTAATACCTCTTAAGTTTGTATGAACCCTGGGTTGATAATTAAAGTTGATAGCCTTGGGAGTTGCAACATTCTTGTTGCAATATCAAGGCTCATCATAGATTTTAGCCATTATGTCACATTGAGGTGACCGTAACATTTGCAGCTACTCTATAAAGTTTGGCTCATGTACAGTCCAAAGCTGACAGGGCTAATAGATTCGTTGAGTGCATTCAACACATCCACTATTAGGTCCATGATATATTGGACAAATCCAATACGAAGTAAAAGAAGTGCCATGATCAGCATCAGGTGCCACACAAATTCTAGCTGGGCGACTAAGTTTGGCTACATTTGCAGAAGGAGTTCCCCACTAGACCCCACCACAAGCTTTTCCCACTCTGATATGGGATATACACCATCATGAAGGCTATAGGGGAAAGTTCCTTAAAGCTCATCATTCCATCGTTCCTTGATTTGCACCCAGTGTTCAATGTGGACTGCCTTTGCCCATACTTTCCACCATTGCTGGACACATCCAACATTGTAGAACAAATCACACCAATAGAGCTAAACCCAGATTGCATGGAACATAACACAATTGATCACATCATGGACACATAGATAAACAACACTCACCAACATAGGATCCACCTATATCAAGTTTTCAAAGTAATCCAACTCCTTCACTAAGGCAAGTGGTTCACCAAGGATTAGGTTCAACATAAATTTCCTCACCTCATGGAGGCTTTGCACACAATGGGGACCATTTCTTCCTTAGGAGGGAGGACTAATCCAGGTGGATAGTGGTGGTCACCTACCTATTCCACCTCGACCTCCAGTCAGTTTCATCTGTTTCGTTGTTTATTGCAACATTTACTATTTTAGCAGTTTTGGGTCATGAACTTCCGAAGCAGTTTTGACCCCTGTTTTTAGGTCAAAAACAATACTATAGCTTTATGGTTGTAAATATTGTAGTACTTAGATAGACCTTTCCAACAAGGTATCGTATGCTCCAAACGGAGATAATATGACCAAGTTACGATCCCAGGAAGTTGGTTGCCTATATAAGCCCAACGGGACCTACAAACTATTAGCATTCCATCTCTTGGGGTTAGGGTTTGGTTGTTTAGGGTTTTCCCTTGTTTTTTAATATTAAATAGTCCCTTGAGAATAATTGTAACAAAGTTGGGAGGCATGTAGCCGCCACATCTCTTCTCAAAGGTAAGCAACCATTGCCTGAGCTAGTTTATTTCCATTTTGTTTGTAAGAATATTTTAGTATTTGCTATTAATGAAATGAAGTGTTATTTTCTCTACATCTCTATATTTATGGTTATTTTAAATTGTGATTTGTTGTGTTCTTGTTTAAGTTCAAATCGATGGTATCATAGTGGTCTTCTCTTTCTTTATTTTTCTTTGCATGTCCCCAACAAGGTCGGGATATAAGCAGTTAGGGCTCGAACTAGTCAAACATTTGCAAGACCAGCCTCAACAATCTAGATGGCCTGCCATGGCTGAAGAGAAGAAAGATGAGGGGGTAGGATATCCTTTCAAAATCTTTCTCGAAGAAACCCTCGAGTGATAGAGGAATGCAATGAAGGACAACTTTGACTAGATCCTTCAGTGGCTACCCAAAGGCGACGCATTGTTTTCAAGCAACCACTCTAACAGCCCCACAACCTTTAAGGTACAAGTTAACTTTGACATCCCCATATTTGAACATAAGATAGATGTGGATGTCATAGATAAATGGTTAAATATGCTAGATGGATATTTTTATGTTCATGATTTTTCCAACTAGGAAAATATTACTTTTGGACTTCTTAAAGTTGCCCCCCATGTCAAGGACTAGTGGGAAACCTGTTGTGAGAAGAAGGACGAAAGTACACCCTCATTATTTTCAGTTGCACCCACTTGGAATTCATTTTAGGATGCCATCAAAGGAGCAGTTCTACCCTGTCGGGAGCTATGAGGATAAATACATAAAGTGGACCATACTATGGCAGGAAAGGGACCAAGACGTGTCGGAGTTTACCAATTTTTGTCTTACCCTTCGCATGAAGTTAGGTATCAATGATTATTAGTGACATTTGGTACTCAAGTACCATAGCTGTCTACGTGGATATATCTAGGATGATATGGAGTTCATGTACATCTCTTTTCTTGGCACAACATACCAATACACTGTCAAGATTGAGCAGAAGTTTAAACAAAAGAAGTGATACTTTGGATATGTGAATATGAAGCAAGGGAAAGGCACCCCCATACCGCAGAGTAAAAGACAAAACTAAGGCAGGGTGACCTAGGATAACTCGTCGAAGAAGCAAGGAAAGAAAAACACCCTGAAGACAAAGAAGGACATGGGAAAATAGTGTGAGTTCCATAAGTGCTCCACTCACAACACAAGTGACTTTCGGTCCAAGAAGTCACTGGTGGCAGAGCTTAAGGCTTTTGAATCAGATGCATGTTCCAACTTTGAGTTAGAACCTGACAAGGGGAATGACAAAGGGAAGCAAATCATTGATGCAAGCCCAGTGCCACCATGGATACCGCCAAGATCTAGAAGAATGAGCTTGAAGATCCAAAGGAGAGGGAACACCTCTTCCACTTATAGATGTCGGTGAAGGGTTCTTTGTTGCAGTTCATTGTCAGCAGTGGGATCTAAAAGAATCTCATTTCAACAGAGATCATGAAGCGGGTGGGTCTATCGACTACAACACATCCACATTCATACACCATCGGGGGGCTTCACCAAGGACGAGATCTCTATGTCAGCCAATAGTGTCTCCTTCCCTATAAAATCAAGCCCTTCACAAATGAGGTACTGTGTGATGTTTCTCCCCTTGAATTTTGTGATGTATTATTAGGAAAACAATACTTGTGGAAGCGACATGTTGTATATGATTCTAGACCTCGCTCTGTGTTTATTACTTTGGGCAATAAGTTGTACAGGATACCGAAGGTAACCCCACCTACTGTCGTCTCTTTAATCTCTACAAAGAAATGCAGTAAGATCATTCCACAGACCAGGAAATTTGATTTCCTTATGATACACCCTAAGGGAAATAATAATATTGTCACCATGACTTCCAAATAGGGCTCCACTGCACAAAAATAGTAGATGGACAATGTCGTGGAGTAGTATAGGGGCATTTTCGCCTCACATATGGGTGGTACCTCTGCACTCTTAGGTCAACCACTCTATCGATCTAACCCCGAACGCGTCACTACCCAATGGACCGATCTATCAACCCTCGATTCTAGAGAATGATGAGATCAAGAGGTAGATTCAGGAGTTGTTGTGAAAAGGGCACATCAGGCCAATCTCTTCACCCTATGGGAGCGCGATTATATTGTTACAGAAGAAGGACAGAACCTAGAGACTATGTATTAACTATCAAGCATTGAACAAGATCACTATCCAGAATAGGTACCCAATCCCACAGATTGATGAACTTTTGGACCAGCTCAAGGGGGTGAAATATTTTAGCAATATTGACTTGATGTCCGATTATCACCGGGTGGCTATCGAACCCTCTGATGTGTAGAAGACTGCCTTCAAATCCAAGGAGGGCCTTTTGGATTCCCCCACAACCTTCATTAGGTTGATGGATGACATATTGTGACCCTTCATCAATGCATTTGTGGTGGTGTATTTTTATTATATCTTGATCTTCAACCAGAGTTGGGAAGAGCACCTCCACCATATTCGACAGGTCCTCCAAACCCTATGACAACATAAAATGTGTGCCAATCTCGAGAAATTCACTTTTGGAATGACCCTGGTTCAATATATAAGGTACATCATTGATGATCATGGTGTAAATGTGGACCCAGCCAAGATACAAGTCATTCGGGATGGTCTAACCCCAACCACTCTAATAGAGCTTCGCAACTTTTTGAGCCTTGGAAATTTCTACCACAGGTTTGTGTTGGGGTTCTCTCATATCACTTGGGCCTCTAAGTCAAGTCACCAAGGGTGGAGCAAGAGAAAAAATCTATTGGTCTGAAACAAAAAGGAGTTTTTTCTGAGGTTAAGAAGTGTCTCTACTCTGCACTAGTGCTCACATTACCTGACCTAAAACAACCATTTAAGATTGAGACAAATGCCTCTGACTACTCTGTTGGTGCAACAGTTCTTACTCAATAGGGGAATCCACTTTAAGATAGAGTCACAAAGTATCCCACCTATAACAAAGAAATGTATTCCATTGTGCAATCCTGTCGTTAGTGGAAGAATTACATTCTGGGGAAGGAAACGATCACCACACAGACCAACGAGCCTTGTAGCTCATACAGACACAAGTGAAGTTGTAGAACGATCACCATTAGAAATGGTCCACATAATTGCAACAATTCCATTTGAAAATTAAGTACAAGAAGGGAAACACCAATAATGTTGGAGACTGCCTCAGTCGACTGCCATTCATGGTGCTGATGACTATGCCCAACTCCTGTGGGCACGAGACTTTGGGGTGGCCACATCTTTAAAAGAGCGATCAAGAATTTGGCAACACATAATAGACACTCCTAGAAGGTATGCAAGTTCCAATTTTTCACCTCCAGGAGTTATGCCACTTGGGAAACATTTGTGTTCCTTCAAGCGAGTGTGCCAAGATGATTTTGGAAGCGCACTAAAGTCAGGTCGGTGGACATTTCATGGTAGAGAAAACAATGGTATTATTGTTGAAGTATTTTCATTGGCCGAACCTTCATCAATATGTTGGGTGGTACATTAAATACTGCATTGTCTACACCATTACCAAACTAGCCATCAAGAAGCAACGCCTATAGACTCCTCTGCCTACTCCTAGTCGACCTTTGGAATCCATATCCATGGATTACATGTTGGGCCTCCCTTCTACTAAGCATGAAAATGAATGTGTTTTCTTGGTCATCGACAGATTATCTAAGATGGTGATTATGGCAGCCTACAAGAAGAGTATCACAGTAGAGGCCACTGCTAACCTCTTCTTTGAGCAAGTGTGGGTGCACTTTGGGATCCCATAGTCCATTGTCTCAGACCAGGATAGAATATTACTAAGTGCATTTTGGTCAAGTCTTCAGTTAATTTTGGATACCAAACTTACTAATTCCATGACTTTCCATCCCCAAATTGATGCCCATATAGAGGTCATCAACAGGATGATCGTACACATTCTTTACATGTACAACTCGAAGCATCCATGCACATGGGATGAAAACCTCCCCTATGTCCAACACAGCTACAACAGATCTCTCCACGGCTCAACAGACCACAACCCCTTTGAGGTAGGGTTGGGATTTCAGCCATTATGTCCCATTGATGTGGCCATACCATTTGCAGCTACTCAAGTAGATTCAGCTCTCGTCCAGTCTGAAGTCGACAAGGCTAACAACTTCATTAAACGCATTCAACACATCCACCAGCAGGTCCATGATATATTGGACAAAGCCAATGCTAAGTACAAGCATCGTCATGATCAGCATTGGATGTTGCACAAATTCCAAGTGGGCGACAAAGTTTGGCTACATTTGCAGAAGGAGCTCCTCACTAGACCCCACCACAAGCTACACCCACTTCGATATGGGCCATACACCATCACCAAGGTTGTGGGGGACAATTCCTTCCTTCTTATCATTCCACCATTCCTTGTTTTGCACCCAATGTTCAATGTGGACCATCTTTGGCCATACTTTCCACCATTGCTAGACACATCTGACATTGCATAATAACTCACACGAATAGGCTAAACCTGGATTGCATGGAATAAGCAAAAACTAATCATATCATGGAAACATAGATCAAGAACACTCACCAACAGGGGATCCATCTATATCGAGTTGTCAAAGCAGGCCAACTCCTTCACCAGGGCAAGTGGTTCACCAAGGACCAGGTTCAACAGAAATTTCCTCACCTCATGGAGGCTTTACACATAATGGGAACCATTTCTTCCTAAGGTGGGAGGACTGATCCAGGTGGATATTGGTGGCCACCCACCTATTCCACCTTGACCTCCAATTGGTTTCATCTATTTCCTTTTTTATTGCAACATTTACTATTTTTAGCAGTTTTGGGGTCCTCGACTTCCGGAGCAGTTTTGACCTCTTAAACTGTGTTTTTTTTAGGTCCGCAGCAAGCTCGCTGTTGCAGAGCTGCAAATCCCTTAGTTCTTGGAGAGATATTTCTGACAAGGTATCGTACGAGCCAAATGGAGATAATATTACCAAGTTACGAACTCGGGAAGTTGGTTTCCTAATTAATCCCAAGGATGCCCACAAACTCTTAGTGTTCCATCTCATGGGGTTAGAGTTTTGGTTGTTTAGGGTTTTCCCTTGTTGTTCAATAATAAATAGGCATTTGAGCCTCATTGTAACACATTTCAAAGGCATGTAGCTTCCACATCTCTTCTCAAAGATAAGCTACCATCACCCAAGCTAGTTTATTTCCATTCTGTTTGAGAGCATATTTCAGTATTTGATATTAATGAAATGAAGTGTTATGTGTGCTTCATCTCTATATTTATGGTTATATATGTGATTTTTTGCGTTCCATATTAATTTTGGTTCAATGGTATCAGAGCGGTCTGCTATTTCTCTTTTTTTCTTTGCATGTCCCCAACAAGGTCATGATATAAGAAGTTAGGGCTCGAGTTGGTTGAACCCTTGCAAGACCAGCCTCGTAAACCCCGACGACCTCCCATGGTGGAAGAGAAGAAAGACGAGGGGGTAGGAGATCCTTTCAAAATATTTCTTGAAGAAGCCCTCAAATGATAGAGGAATGCGATGATAGACAACTTTTCTTAGATCCTTCAACACCTACCCAAAGGCGATGCATCTCTTTTCCAGTAGGCACTCTGGAAGTGCCACGCCCTTTAAGGTACAAGTTAAATTTGAAATCCCCATATTTGAAGGTCAGATAGATGTGGAGGTTGTAGATAAATGGTTAAATCTGCTAGAAGGATATGTTTTTGTTCATGATTTTTCCAGCTGGGAAAAGAGTACTTTTTCACTTCTCAAAGTCGCCCCCCACTTCAAGAACTGGTGGGAAACCTATTGTGAGAATAATGATGAAAGTACACCCTCACTATTTTCAACCACACACACTTGGAATTCATTTCGAAAGTCCATTAAGGAGAAGTACTACCCTATCAAGAGCTATGAGGATAAATACATAAATTCAACCATGCTGTGGCAAGGAAGGGACAAAGACGTGCCAGATTTTACCAAATTTTTTCATACCCTTCACACAAAGTTGGGTATCAAGGATTCTGAGTGACATTTGGTACTAAAGTACTTCGGTTGTCTACACAAATACATCTAGGACGATATGGAGTTCTTGGACATATCCTCCCTCAACACAAAGTAATAATACACTCTCAAGATTGAGTAGAAGTTTAAATAGAAGAAGCAAGGCTTTGGATCTACAAATGTGAAGCAAGGGAAAGGCGCCCCCAAACCGCGGAGAAAAGGCAAAATCCAAGGAGGGGTGACCCAAGACAACTTGTCGAAGCTGCAAGTAAAGAACACCACCTAGAAGATAAAGAAGGAAACAGGAAAATGTTGTGAGTTCCATAAGAGCTCCACTCACAACGCAAGTGAGTGTTGCGCCAAGTAGTCATTGGTAGTCGAGTTGAAGGCTTCTGAATTAGAGGCATTTTCTTACTATGAATCATAACCTGATAAGGGGAATGGAAAAAGGGAAGCAGATCATTGACGCAGAGCCCAGTGCCACCTTGGCCACCACCAAGATCTAGAAGAATGAGCCTGAAGATGCAGAGGAGGGGGAACCCCTCTTCCACTCATAGATGTGGGTGAAGGGTTCTCCATTTCATTTCATTGTCAACAACAGGAGCCAAAAGAACCTCATTTCAGCAAAGGTCCTGAAGCAGTTGGGTCTACTAACTACAGCACATTCACAGTTGTACACCATCAGGTGGCTTCATCAAGGACGATATCTCCATGTTAGTGAGTAGTTTCACCTTCCCAACAACATCAAGCCCTTCACGAATGATGTACTATGTGATGTTGCTCCTACTAAAGTTTGTGATATATTCTTAGGAAAACCATACTTGTGGAAGTGGCATGTTGTATATGAGTCTAGACCTCGTGTTGTCCAAGAGTATGAGAGAGAGAATAGAGTGAAAATTCCAAAATTGAACTGAAAAAAGCTTACACTGACCAGGCCCGAGAAAAATCTTGAGAAAAAGCTTGCCAAATGATCCTCATAAGCATTTTTATCAGTGAGGTCTCTATTTTCTTCATTTTCTATTATTTTCCTTCATTTTCCTCCTCATGTGCAACCTGTGACCTTTCACCTTCCTTTTCTCCTAATTTCCATTATTTTCATAAATAAATGTGCCAAAAATGCCATTTTTCCTTTCCAAAGCCTTTTTCATTTCCTTTGTCAATTTATTTAGCCATAATAACTGAAATCAATACCAACTAGGATTTTTTTCCACCATTCATCTTGGAATACATGTCCCATGACCATGGTCTTATATTGTTATATTTACATGGATTTTTAACCAGGGTTGTTACATGGAGAAAAAATCTTGGAGGATTTTGAGTTGTTTTCCAAGATTTTAATGGTTCCTTTGCTAAAATAACAATATTGTCATCATAAAGGAGAAGAGTTATGACCATACCAGTGAGCATGGGGCCAACACAACTTGCATCATCTAAACACTCTTCTAGCTTATCATTATATATTTAACATCCCTCCAATTTTTCTGAGTAAATAATTAAGAATTACCATACATTAAACAATATTATTTTTAATAGATATATATATATATATATATATATATATATATATATATATATAGATATATATATATATTTATATATAGATATTATCCATATCAATAAGATGATATTTTAATTTTACACACAGAGGGAAAGTATCTCATTGATTTCCATCCTCAAATCTGGTTTATCCTACCTTAAGTAACAATATAATGATCTCTGCAAAATTTTTTCTTTTATCCAACTTGGCTCAATTATCTCCTAATGCACAATGTCTCTTATTTTGTTTATAAGTTTTAATACTAAAGCTTTGGCATGCCATTGATTCAACAAGAATTTCCTCCCAATATAATGAGGGGGGGGCTTGTCATTTATATTTTTCTTTGTTATTATTACACTTTGACAACCCCTTGTCACACTTACCATATACCATTGCAAACTACAATATAACCATAGATTGATACATAATATACACACCTATATTCGTAATGTTTGATATTGAATGACCAAGTCTACCCATAATATGTGTTTGCATATATAACTTTTTTGTTAAGTCTTTGCGTTGAAATATATATATACACAATGTTGTGGGATGGAAGTTCTAGATCTTGAAACCCTCGTGGCATTGGACTACACATGGAGGTTAGCTAGCGATCCATCAATGTGAAAATAGTTTACATGGAAAGGGGGTTCATGAGGTCTGACGGAACCTTATACAAGTGTCATACTTTAACGATGATTATTTACTTGTTTTGATCGATAAGGGGATGGTATTTGCATTGTTATGGTAACTACCTACCCCCGGTATCCCACCATATTGAGCTCATTTGGGCTTTGCATTGGTTGAGATCTGAGCGTTGCAACCACATGGATATTTGGTAAGGAAAAAGGTTTTTCTTTTAGCCTTCAAAGGTTTGAAACCATATTTCAATTACCATGTTGAAATTTTGATGAGAATGAAGATTGCATTCCTGCTAAAACATAATTGGCACGTTAGGTCTCATAATTTGACCTTCTCATTCTATTTATTCATTCTCTTTGCTAAAGTGTACATATTCTACATATTTGGGTTAAATGATCATAGATTGCATCTTCTAATCTCATGGATTGGTGTTATGTTTCAAGTTAACTTTGGTTCGCACTGAGATTTTCAACATGACGTCAGCCCTTTGTCAAAATTTCATGACCATACTAACGATCCTTCATGGCATTTTCCCCCTAGGTAAACATTTTTCCCAGAATTCAATTCAAACTAAAACCCTGACTTGAATTCCTTCTTTGAGGGGTATACATATATACATATATATATATATATATATATATATAGACACACACACACACATAAATAAAAAAACCCTCGAAGAAGGAATTCAAGTTAGGGTTTTAGTTCGAATTGAATTCTGGGAAAAATGTTTACCTAAGGAGTATATATATTATATATATATATATATATATATATATATATATATATATATATATATATATATCTTTCTTTCTTTTTTCTCAGTTTGATGCTTCTCCCACTGTAACAGAGTGGAGTGGAGGTCTACACCTGTCCTCTTTAAGGTGATACTCTGGTTATCTTAAAATTTTCACAAAATTTTGATAAGAGTTTTTATTAATAATTTTTAAAGACAAACTAAGGAGTTATTCTTGTGTCCAGAGGTTAGTTTTCCATCGAACTAGTGTCTATCTTGAGGCATGATTTTGGATTAATTTCCTACAAAAAAATATTATTCACACTTTGACTCTTCAAGTACTTATTGTTTGATACCCTTCCACAAGTTTTGATGCCATATTTGGCTCCAAATTAATGTCAACCGCGTTGTTGTAGTTAGAGTGTGAAGAAAATCTCGTTAATTGGATAGGGTTTTATATTGGCTTTCAGTGATATTCTTATGAAATATATTGAGGGTTTTATTAAAAATGGTGGTGGAAGGTCAGGAAAAAAATAGACCCATGTAAATTGACTGTTAATTAAGGGTTCTTACCCCTCCTTTTCTTAATTGAGATTTTCATACTATAAGACATATTTACAACTGACTTGTGGCCTAATGATGCAATCTTTCATTCTATTTTCAAGAAGAGAAATTTACATTATTTATTTTATTTATTGTACATGATATAGTAGCTACAACTATGGTTTCCCATATTATTAATATTTCCATTTCTTTTTGGGTCCATGTATGCATGTTAGAGTATCCCTTGTAGACTCTAAAATGTAATGTACATTCAGATTTATGCATAGTTGTGCCTATATACTTGAATAGATAATATGGTAATTGTTTACTTTTATTTTCTTTTTTGTAAGAGAATAAACACAAACATAGGCCAGAGGCCTCATGAACTCTTTTCATGGGAATCTACTAAAATTATTCTTGAGGCCTTGTTATTGTCTTTCCTGGGACTTCCTGCCCAATAGCCAGTCGACAAAATTCTAGTTTTTGGCTTGTAACATACTAACTTGGGCATAAAATTTATTTACTATTTTACTGTAATTCTCTTCTACTAAAGTATGGAAATGAAATAATTTCTATATGACAATGGGATTTATTGTTTTTAACCATATTTCTTATAATTTCTAGTTTCTAATTCTACCTAAGATAATTTGTATTTTAGTAAAAACCATCTTATCTTACTTTTCATATTTCACTTGTATGGTAATTATTAAGATTAGTTCTTGCTTAGGGTTTCCTTCTTTCCCAGTTCCTCCAATAGAGGAATGTTTACTCTAGACCTGTAACAACTAGTTTTTCGAGCACAAAAGAACTCATAGATACATACAAATCCATACACATTTTATTTACAGAATATTAGTAAAGTTTAGACATTCCTTCCCTTTAATATAAACAAAAACACTTATAATCATAATAGAATTATATTCATTCATTCAAGACATAGATTCATTTACTTATCTAAAAGTTTCCTTGAAATAGATTAAAGGTTTTCATATTCCTCCCAACCATGAACTACGTTTCTTAGTAGTTCCCCCTGTTGTAGCGACTGCAACACCCTCCAATATTTTGGCCTATACTTAAATTTCAGAGCCTACTGTGGGTCCTATGATCAAGCATTCCTTAGTCACTTATTTGGTAAGATGATGATCTCAAGCTTCCCTCTTCGATCTTAAGAGTCATTCACACTTTTATCTTTATATAGTATGTGTCATCCTTGGCCATGGGGATTATCGCTTGTTAGCCAAAGGGAAATTTGTTTTTCTTCAAGGGGAAATCTTTGTGAGAATGGGTTGCCCTCACCACATAGACATGTTTCACACTCATTTCACACACTCTTACACAAGTGTCGCATTTATCCTCCCAAAGTCTATCATCAGAGTCGCACTTGTCGTAAGTTGCCACAAAGGTTGTTGCATTAAGTGAAGTATGTGTTATATGTTCTGGATGGTCTATGGTGTGTCACTAAGTGTTCAATTCTGTGATCCTAGTCAAGTTCTATCACTATTCACATCAGTTCCATTGATCCCACACTTAGCCAACTTCCAGAGTTTCCCTAGCAACCTAGCCTCATCTAGCTTTCTTAAACCACGCACTTCGCATATGTAACCCTCAATATTTTCCATTGCCTGCTGGAACTCCGCAATGTGCAAAAATCCAAGCCTTCCTTAGCATTAAAACATGCACATTGGTTTCCTCCAGTGTCCTTCCCTCAGTCAAAACCGTTGTCTCCAGAAACTACGAAGTTTGTCCCTTAGGAATTCTAGTTACCCAATTCGCCTTGCATCCTCCCATGGCCTCATCCCACAACATTGCCTTGCATCCTAAAACTGCACATTTTTGTCCCTCAGTTGCCCAGTCTGCCTTGCATCCTGAAACTGCATAGATGTGTCCCCCAGGGCCTCATCCCACAGCAGTGCCTTGCATCCTAAAACAACGCAGTTTTGTCCCTCAGCTGCCCAGTTTGCCTTGCATCCTGAAACTGCGCAATGTTCCCTCTCAGGGCCTCATCCCACAATATTCATTTCCCACTGAAACTACGCAATTGTATCGCTCAGGGGCCACGAAGAAGGATGATATGCTAGTTGACTCTCAAGGAGTTGAGGAGAAAGATAAGAAGACCAAGGAACCCAAGGTATGATAGAAGATCAAGGTTGCATGAAGATTCCACCTGATGCATAACGCTTTGGAGGGTAGGTATGGAAAAAGAAAGCATATATTTGAAATACACCTCTTAGTGTAGCTTGAAGGATTTTTTATCATTGTCATATCATTTTGTATTCAATGACATGCATGGTTGCAAGCACTAAAATTCATTCCATGTATTTCCCCTACGTGTCTTGCTCCCTTTTGCTTGTTGGATCAATTGTCTTCTGTTGACATGTTTGGTTGTTATGTCATGTTTGCGAACCATTCTAGTGACCTTGAAGGTTGGTATTTGTGTATACAAGTTGTCCTAGCCATGGAAACATCTATCACACTCATAAATAAATTTGTAAGCATTGTCACACAAGTGTTATCATAGTCGTCCAAAGGTCTATCCCAAGTGTCGCCCTTGTCACTTTTAACTCTATACAGTCTCACAGAGGGAAATACTTTGTCTTGTTGTCCTAGTGTTCTATGTTGTCATGTTGTCCAAGTATGCTAAATGTGTGATCACAATGTCAAGTCCTCACAAGTTCACTTGTCTCCCACACTTAGCCATTTTCCTTAAAATCCTTCCGACTAAACAACTCCACTTCACCAGACCCCAACTGAGTTGCATTGTAGTCTCAGCCCTCAATGATGTTGCTCTATTTCCTGGAATTATGTAGTGCTTGAGGCTACCCCCCAGGATAGTTACATTGTGTAATCCCAAAAGTGAGCAGCCTGCCTTCCTTCCTAGAATTGCGCAGAAAGTTCCTCAAATCCCGACCTAAAATGCGCACTTTGCAAGATCAGTCATCAATCCTCCCCTTCGCCTACTAGAACCCCTCAATACACAGAGAAATAAACCTGCTTTTCCTCCTAGAACTGAGTAGAGGTGTACTCCCAATGTCTTCCCTCGATTGGGACTCACTTCTGCCAAAAACTGCACAGAACTATCCTCTCTAGTCCCTCTGTCGCTCTGTCTTGTCTTCCCTCATAAAATTGCATAGAGGTGCCCTAGGATCCCACCTTGTAACTGCCACTAGTGACCTCAATTGCGCAATCCTACCTCCCAGTGGCCACTGTGTAGTTTTCCCTGACATTCAAGATTGTATCCCGGAGTTCCTTAGTCAATCGTGAGCTGCACTCTACACAGTCTTCGTAACCAGTTTCCCTCCCTGTCACCTAGAACCACACAGTGCACAATTACTAGGCCCTCTTCCCCAGCCTGTCATATGTCCTAGGCACGATCCATGGAAAACAATGCATCATCTTAGACTAGGAGGTTTTGGATTTGATGGTGTCCCATCATGAGTGAATTGCAGGAACAGGTACACTGATAAATCATGTTGAGAGGACGAACGAGATGGAGAAGGAGAAAACATTCTAGAAGACTTATTTGCGGCTGGATGGATGAAAGAATCTCATCAAAGAACAAGTGAAGGGAACACAAGCATGCAACCATATTATAAGACCAAGATCATTGAAAACCCTGCAACATTAATCTATGTGGAGGAGAAGAGAAAGTGCATCCAAGAACACATCCATCACTCAGCAACAACAACATCTTGACATTTCCACCACAGCCAACCAGTCCATGTCAGCATTGTCATGTCAAGTTGTGTCATGAGTTGTCGACGCCACATCACAACTATGGGCCATATCTATTGTAACTGAATGTAATGTAAATTGAGATTCCAACGGACACACAATGAAGATGAAGAGTCGTGTTATTTTAGAATTAATGGAATTTGAACGGTCATGAGTGTATTTAGGAGTCACAAGGTTCAAGCATCATCCTTGGCTATATATACCCCTCCCATTGTATGAGAAAGGAATTTTCACCTTGGCTCCTCCCATGAAGCATAGATTTTTTTCAGTTACTTCTTTAAGGAGCAAGGAGTGAATCCAATGTCCAATTACTAGGGCTAGTGATGTATGATATTGTACATATGTGTCTTGGAAATTTTTCTTAATATAGAAGCATGTTCAGGCCAGCATGTTTTCATGCATGTTTTGTGTATTTTTGTAAGACTATCTTTTGGAATTTGTAATTCATGTTTGTTTCACATGTACTAAGGCAGTTGAACTATTTCGGTTGTTTTAGTACTTACCTTGTTGGGAATGTGATGTATCGGTTATCATTGATGTCTCATCCTTGTCAACTACTCTGCAGGATACTAAACAGACCTTCCTCACTTACTGGTTATAATGACCATCACATCCATTGTGGATTACTTTGCGGGATGGTGGACGGGTTTTCCCTTGTACTTTGGTATTAATGGCTATCACATCCGTTGTGGACTATTTTGCTAGATGTTGGACAGACCTTCATAGTTTGCATGTGTCTCTTCCTGGGTAGTACTATTTCCTCTCCTCACTTTTCTCCCACCTTTTGCAGTAAGAGAACATTGACACAGTTACATTACACACTCACCAGGCACACTTACCTTTTTGTTTGAAGATACCAGTGTAACACTCTCATTTTCTAACAACTAAAACTAAGGCATATCTCTAAGTATATGGAAACCAGGCATTTATACTAGATGGGAATCCTACACCAAACAGTGTGAGATCTAGTTAGGACTTCACATTGGGGAGATCCCCTTGGTTGGCGGATTTCCAACACCATCAACAAAATGGTGCTAGAAGGAGGGTGAGACAATAAGATGTGCCCGTATAGTCTGGTTTGAATCTCTTATTTAAAATGGCTCTTCCTAAAACCATAATCCTAGGATGTTTTTCTAAAAAGCTTAATTGTACCATCCCTGTGGAAGTTATTCATGACCTATCCAAGTTGACTTTCAATGGTGAGGGTGAATCACCTTTTCATGTGCATCTGCTTCAAGTTATGACTCTTTGTCATCATGACCAAATAAAGTCTAAATATGTTTGGGCTATATTACTCACCCACACATTTGAAGGTTGTGTTAAAAAATGGTGTCATATATTACCCATTGCTTCTATCAGTTCATTCGTTTTGCTTGCTGAGATGATGGTTAAATATTTCGATAAGTACAACCACCGAGATGTCTATGAAAAAATATATCGTTTAAGAATGGAGCCTGATGAATCAGTTGAGGACTTTCAGATCAGCTCCTTCACATCTGTTGTGAAATTCCTGATAATATTTTGAGCATAGATTTCTTGAGACAAGAGTTTAAACACTTGGTTCATGTCTCCCAATACAATGAATCCCCTAATTTACCTTCCTCCCCAACTCTTGCGGATCATGAGGTAGCTCAGATTGCAGAATAGGAGCCGACCACCCCGTTTGTTCCTTGTCCTCCTTCTTTTTCGGTCCCGATGTGGGTGCCCCCTTGCAGTGATCATGAAGCTAACAAATCTACGAATCAAATCCCCAACCCATCTTCTCATCCATCTTCTGCTTCAATGGAGGAAATTCCATAATGGCTCAGGAGGCCTACAACAAAGACTCACTCCTACATTTCACAAGAGTATGTCACCATTCACAACTCTAATCTCAAGACTGATCTAGATTTCTGTTGTCCTCTATCTTCTCCGCATCATGGCTACTTTTACCATGACTCACTTAATCAATCTATTTCACCAACCAGTTTTTCACATCCTCTTGTTTCTCAAGCTACTGGCTCAAATTGTGATCAGGTGCAAGGCAGTCGCATTACACGGGTAGAGGAGGAGGAAGGTGAGGACACTACCAATTCTTCCTCTCTGTTTAAAAATTGTCTACATCAAAACAACAAGTTTCCATTCTTGAACGATTCTCAATATTCTAATCTCAGTGGAAAATTTAGTCCAATCAATTCTTTTGATCAACCCTAGTCTTGGGCAGTAATCACTCCCATGCTTCCATATATCGTGACAAATTCCCAAGCATATCATGTGATCTTCTGGTTTCTCATGAAGACTCTAACTCAGATCTGGAATCTGCTTCAGTCAAAGAAGATGTTCATATTGAAACTTCCTCTTCACCTCATGTAGGGCGATTTAATGGTATGCTAACTCCCTTGTCATTTTAATATGTCAACCCGAGGGTTTCGTAAACTTAGAAGCAAACCAAAATATATGGGACCTCAGATGAAACTGTTGTAGAAAGATTTTTTAGGATGGAAAGAGAGAAAGGAAATGCATATTACAAATATAACTAAAGAAAAATGCAAAAGAAATCTCATGAAAGAAAACTAAATTAAATTCTAAAGCTAGAATGAATGAATTAACGCCATGGACTTTCTAAACTATTCAAAAGAAAATTAATCTATGAAAAACTATAAGAAGCAAACAATGATAATCAAAAAATCAGTAAATTAATCCAGAAAGCAGTAAATAGCAACTAGTGATTTAGTTGTCAAGCAAGCAAACTAAGATATTTAGTAAAAAAGCAGTTTAATGACAATCAAATCAAATGTAAGAAAGTAAATAAAACTTGCAGAAAGAAAATCACACTTATAGAAAGTAAAGCACACTTATATGAAAGGAAATAATAGAAATCAAACTATGTTATAGTTGTATGTAGGTTGTGGTTGATGGGGATCCTTCCATTCCTCAATGAACACACAAGAAAAACTATCACATCTTAAGAATCAAACAACACTCATAACTCATGATTTGGAGAAAATGATATTATTCATGTTGAATGAACAATCATAAATATGATGCTAATGAATAATCGACAATTGTTAACCTCCTTTGAAGGATGTTCCTCCTATTTATACATGAATTAGGGATATATACTCAATAAATGTAGATCCCTTAAATATCTACTAGATCCATACTTGCCTTAACTTATCCCTAAATACTAGATACAAATCCCATGACTCATAAATATCTCCATGATATTTCTCCTTGGAATATGGTCCACCTCTTGAGTTGAAATTCGAATTTGATCTTGGGAGGCCACATAAGGGTGCCTTGGAAGCTTCCAAATGATCTACATATGTCACAAAACTCATAACATATATATATATGAAACCGTGTTAATTTCCTAGTTTTTAATCATGAATTCACTTTAAATACATAAAATAAATAACTCTGGAAAACAAGGATCCTAACCCATATAATCATAAAGATGGTTACTTGATGTAGGGTTTTAGGCTAGATAGTTATGAAATGAGGGCTAAATGGTTTATGAAAGGATGGAAATATGGATGAATATGGAAGACAATTTTGAGACTCAACATACCCCTGACTGACGTTGTTGCATGTCCTCATGCAACTATTGAATTGATTCATTTACCCAAAAGTTGATTTTTTTTTTTTTGAAATGCTTTGATTCTTTATGAGCTTTTGCTTGTATGGATTCTCTGCAAACTTTGTGTCATCATTTTTTTTTTCTTTTGCAAAGTTTAATACATTTGATTGAAACATATATTTTTAATGGTTGGTTCTTGTGTGACAACCGAAATTTTGAGCATTGGTTCTTGTGTAACAATGCTTTTTATTTTTTGTTGCATCAAAGTTCATGAAAACATTGAGAATTTTCTTTTCAAGTCCTATCATAACTAGCAATGAATTGATAATTTTCAAAGCATATAATCTTTTGGAATCATACTGCAACAATAGTTGATTGGAAAGAATATGCGAGTTGGAATGAAATGAAAATGTGTGATGGTGTATGAAATGTGAATATGAATTGATTTCCCTTCCCCCCAACTAAAGGTGTTTTTTAGTTTACGACAATATGAGAAAGGGAGTGTAAATGAGGAATTTTCCAAAATTACAATTTTAGCATTTTAAAGAATTGCATGACTAAAAATTAGAGAACCACATAACTTCACTTACCCTCAATGTACATGAGTTGTGGATGCTTAAGAGTGTGGTTGTTGATGTTGTTGGATCATGGAGTATGTAAACAAAGGAATTTGATCTTCTTATTTGTTCTCTTTGTGCAAGATTGGGATATTTATTGGTGTTTTTACAAATTGATTCCTATTGCAAACTGCTGAAATGATGTAGTCCTCAATCGTTACAAAGCCCGATGGTACAATTCTATTCATGCGAATAAATGTGTTGATGTCAAGCATGAAGATAATTCATTGGATTACCGACCATTGATGAATGTTGTTAACCAATGTGACACAAACTCACCATTAATGTCAATGAGTGCCAAGGTACCTAAGTACATCTTGCGAAGTGCAAATAGATGAGTTGATGTCAAGTTACTTGCAAGATCCAACGATCAAGGGGCATTGATGTATTCCCATGATTGTCAGCAAGATAACTTGTCATTAATGCCTACAAGCCTCAAGGTACTAATAAGGACTCTAGCCTTCAACCTAGATAATGTGTTGATGTCGATAGGCCAAGACTTGTTAGAAGGGAGACCTTAATGAATCCTCCATCATCTACTACGAGCATAAAACAATAATTTTGAAGGACTATGGATGAAAAATTTCGCAGCAGATCAAGGTTTATTTGAAAAAGAAAAAAGGAAAATGGAATGAATCAACTTTGTAGGGGAGCTGAATGGTTTTATTGCTGGGTTATAGGTTAGTGAAAGCGAGGCAGGAAAATGAGATGAAGATTTTATTAGCTGAATAAGTCGGAATGCAATGGTAAGACTGGTATTTGAAAGGTTTTGAAATGGTATGATTGATTTGATTTAGCGTTCTTTATCCAAAATCATGTGATCATGCTTTGGATATTTCATCTTTGATGTTACTCTGATCATGTTATTTTTGAAAGAAATGTGGTCTTTGAGAGACAATGTTTTCCTTATGGTTATCTGTTTATCTTCCTGGAATCTGCAAAAAAACACATAGTATTTTTTATTCAATGAAACATAATATTATCACAATATAAAGGTGATCAATGTCTCTATTTATGAAATTTACACAAAAAACTGAGAATTGGTACTAGTAAAACAAATTCACGAAAGAAAATCAAATGAATTTTTACCTGTTTCGAAACTAGTGCCTTGGTTTACTTGTAATGTCTTGTTGGCAATTTCTTCATTCTTTTTCTATTTCAAATACTGATGAAAGCTTTTTCATTGTTTATATCTCATCAAGATCTTTCTGTCGACATTTGAATCGTAAAAAACTGATGTCGTATGAGAAAGTTACACTTATTTGAAATTTTTGTGAAACAGTGAAAATTGTCATGCTTAAGTGTGGCATGGGAACATGATGCTTATGTGAAAGATGAAGTAGTCAAATGAGATGGCATGCTACTCATGAATTTTTATTAGAATGCGTTGTCAACAAATAGATCATTAAATTCAGAGCTGCAGAATTATTTTTTAGCTTAGAATTGCACATTACCTGGATCTAAAAAACTCTTGATAGGTGTACACAACTATGCAAGTAATCAGTCCAATCATTGAATTTAATTAGTACCTTCTTTAGAAAAATGAGAAAATTCCTACTTGTTTTATTGATGCAGTAAACAAATTTTATTAAAAATGCAATTTTTTTTTTTGGAAAACATATATCCTTCATAGTAGGCTGTAGAATGAACTCCTCTACTCAATAATTAAAATAAAATACACCTTATCATCCATGAAAATGAAACTTCAAAGCCAACACTTCTACTATTGCAATGGATCATTGTTAAAACCAGTTGTGGAAAAGAAACCTGTAACTCTGACCCAAGATTGAAAGAATCAATGCTCTCAGTGCCTTGTAGTCTAGGTTATCAAATTCACAGTCACACAGAGCAAGTTGAAGATGATTCACTATGCAGCATTGAAGAGTGATGGAGAGGCATTGCTTGATTACAAATGTCGGAGGCATGGAAACCCTCGATCTCAAAACAATGGAGAAGGATACACCATTTTATGTAGGTCGGTTCAAATGTTGTTTGTGAGAATTATGTTTCAACTTGTCAATTACAGTTGGCTTCAGATCCACAAACACAGCACGGGAAATATGGATCAGAGAATCCCTCCAAATCTGAAAAACTTAAAAAAAATCAAAATTTAAGAGGTCAACATAAATTTCAAAACTAATTTTTCTCCAAAAATGGATTTTGCATGCCTCTGTTTTTAAAATCTCTCATTTAACGTGATCCATCGACTTCGTTGTTGAAGTAGTGTGGGCGGCTCAACAACTCAATAATTGAATACTGCACCCATCTGTGATGAAATCAATTAATTCAATAAGGTTGCACCTACAAAGATCAAATATGAACCCTCCTTGCCATGATATTGTCCTCGAACTGTTGTTATCCCAGCTTGGAGTTTTATTCTTAAACAATGCCTCATGCATCGACATTGAAGCTGGGCTTGGTATGGTGTTGTGCTGTGATGTAGCATCCAAAATCGAATATGATCTTTTCTACATGGCCGCAACTTGAAGCAGTTGTGTATTAAATTTGAAAATCTATTTTTTCCACGAAATCTAGAAAATAAGGATCCAAAGAACCCCAGAAATATCTCAAACGGTTACGAATTTGAGGAAATCGCTCTTTGAAAACATAATTCATCCTGTTCTAAGAAAAACCCATGTTTTATTTTTCTGAGATTCATTCTCATTCGATTAAAAAACACGTTTTAAAAAATGTCTGGCCATGTTTTGTCTTATGTTCATTATTTGTTTGTGCAGGGCGTCTGGGTAGCTTCATACAGCTAAATTGTTGTGCGTGAAATGGTGGTCCTCCTTGGCTATTGGCTGTGGTGATCTGGAGTGATAGCATGTATGGCATCGTTTCCTATTCCATATGATGGTTGGGCCTACTGGTGCTGCGCGTAACCTTACGAGCAGCTAAATTCTAAGCTCGGAAGTAGATATACTGATTAGCCCATAAATGAACTCAACAAAAGAATTGAAATATGATTGTGCCACACTACGAAAATATGTAATCAATTGGAATTTTTTTCATATGTCATTTTTCCTCTCAATCATTAAAAACAATTATGGTCAAATTTTCATTGCAATTGTGTGTTCAGAATTACATTCATTTGAATAGGTTTTTGGTGTAAGTTGCATTATGTTAAATAGGTTAGAGACTATGACATGATGTTTTCTTTTGGGGTCGGCATAAATCAAATTGCAAAACATAGCTACATAATTATCAAAAGTTGATGTAACTTCCCTCGGCCTTTGGTATTTGTTATGTTGTTGTTTTTCTTTTTTTTCTTTTTTTAGAAAAAGAATTTATTTCAAATATATATATATATATATTATATATATATATATATATATATATTTAACATGAGAATAAAATTAAAAAAAATTGTGATTTCTTAGTTTATTTTTAGTTTATTAAAAAAAAATAGAAAATAAATAAGAAGAATCGATCCCACACCTGAAATTATCGATTTTTAATGTTCGTTTGTGCTCCTTGTTCACAATCGTTGTTTTATTGCAATTTTCCTAACAAGGGTTAGAAATGGTTGGCTCTTACTACACCACAAAATTGCAAATTTATCCTAGAGATCACAAAAAAAAAATATTTGTTAGTCTTATTCTATTGAAAAGGAAATGAAACATTCTCTTAAGTATAAGAGAATTTCCAATGCATCCATTTGCATAACAAGATCATTAGTAAACTCATATTCATGTTTACAATATACTCTTTGATATGTACTGGTATATGAGAGACCAACTGCCTTGATTTGAATAATGTCAGAAGATACTGAAGAATGGAATCCTGAGATCCGATAACTGTCTTAAACCAAGATTCAATGTAATCTTGTCTTCCTTGGTTTTATGATATCATGCCATGCAAGTCTTCAAAGATGTGATCTTCATTCATAGAATCGGGTGATAGACCTACATGACACTGAGGCTTCAACAACTTCTCTTATTTAACATGCATCCATGATTCTTGAAAGTTACATGAATATTTTTCTTCTTCTTATTATTGTTCTTCAATGGAAATTGGTGCTTTATTTTGCAGTACCTCAACATTATGAGTGGATTAAGGTGTTTTATTGTTGGGGAATCCAAATGGTTGTGCAATTAGTGGAGTGGAAATGGATCTTTGGGTAATTGTGCAGATGGTAATGGTTTAATTGACATCAATTGAGCTCGAAATGTATGTTGTGGTGGAGGTGAATAGTATGAATAGCATTGAGCTTGGCATTGAGGATAGTGAGGAAAATATTGAGGATACAGTGGATTTCTTCTGTAAGGCCCCTGCCAACCTTGTTTCCAAGATTGGTTTTAAGGTTGGGATTGAGATGTCCAAGGTTGCCAAGGCAAGGGTGTTTGTCAATTAATTTGAGACTATTGTGCATAACCTTGAAATTGAGAAGTAAGATCTTGCATCATACCAGGTTGATGAGGTTTCCATGATCTTTTTGGAGCTTCATAACAAGATTGTTCCAACATTTGATTTGCTCCTTGGTAAACTGCCTTTAACCCTGGTAATGATGGAAAATCTTTAGTAGTATGTGATCTTGCACAAATTTCATACATTTTAATGTTATCAAGTGGAAATTCATGCAAATCATGTTTCTTTTTGCATTAGGGAAGAACATAAATGAAGCATAATTCTCAACTATTTGTTTTCTTTTCATTCTTAGCATATCAATTTGTTCTTTTAAATTACCAAAAATGTCTAGCAAATTGTTAAGTTCAATTTGACTTACCAATACTGATGTCGACTTACCTACTCTTTCCATAACAGGATCCTGAGGGGATCTTGCATACTTTTCTTTTCCTCTTGATATGTTCTTACACAATTCACAAATCTCTTGAAATGACAATTGTGAAACATCTCCTTTTCCCACCAGGTTAAGAAGATCAATCCATTCATCCCTTATAGCATTTAGTAGGAGAATTTTTAATGTGTCTGATCCTAAATTATGCAATTTAGCTCTTTTGACATGATATGTAAATCTCTCCACTAAATCTTCTAAGCTTTCATCCTCTTTTTGGTTCATCTTAAAGACTTGATTTCTAAGGTCATGGTTTATACAATAATCTTTGTATTTTTCCAAAAATACTCTTTTCATATCATCCCATGTCCTTATAGAATTTGTTCCTAAAGTCATGAACCATTTAAGAGCTTTATCCTTCAATGTTTCTAGAAACAAATTCAACTTTTGAATGTGTAATAAGTAGCCATAAGATCTACAAATTATTTCAAGTTCAAACAGAAACGTTTTTGGGTCTTCTGATCTCATACCATTGAAGATAGAAAGTATATATGGAGAGATGTTCTTCATATGAACATTGATATTAGTTTCTTGAATGGGAAATCCAAAAGGATCTTCCTCATCTTCACCATATCCATCCATTTCTTCTGCCTGCAAAACTAGGAATTCATGATATGGATGGCCTTTTTTATGTCTTTATTTTAGTGAATGGGGATTTTGTTTATGAATGTTTTATCATCTCTAATTTATGTCTAAATGCAAACAACCCTAACAAAAATGCTTTCTAAACAATCTTCCTAGCTAGTTACATCTAAGTATGCTTCCCCAAAAACAGTGCCAAAAATGTAGGGTGATTTAATGGTATGCTAAATCCCTTGTCATTTTAATATTTCAACCCAAGGGTTTCGTAAACTTAGAAGAAAACCAAAATATATGGGACCTTAGATGAAACTGTTGTAGAAATTTTTTTAGGATGGAAAGAGAGAAAGGAAATGCATATTACAAATATAACTAAAGAAAACTACAAAAGAAATCTCATGCAAGAAAACTAAATTAAATTCTAAAGCTGGAATGAATGAATTAACGCCATGGAATTTCTAAACTATTCAAAAGAAAACTAATCTATGAACAAATATAAGAAGAAAACTATGATAATCTAAAAAGCAGTAAATTAATCCAGAAAGCAGTAAATAGCAACTAGTGATTTAGTTGTCAAGCAAGAAAACTAAGATAGCTAGTAAGAAAGCAGTTTAATGACAATCAAATCAAATGTAAGAAAGTAAATCAAACATGCAGAAAGAAAATCACACTTATAGAAAGTAAAACACACTTGCATGAAAGGAAATAATAGAAATCAAACTATGTTACAGTTGTATGCAGATTGTGTTTGATGGGGATCCTTCCATTCCTCAATGAGCACACAAGAACAACTATTACATCTTAAGAATCAAACAACACTCATAACTCATGATTTGGAGAAAATGATATTATTCATGCTGAATGAACAATCATAAATTTGATGCTAATGAATAACTGACAACTGTTAGCCTCCTTTGAAGGATGCTCCTCCTATTTATACATGAATTAGGGATATCTACTCAATAAATGTAGATCCCTTAAATATCTACTAGATCCATACTTGTCTCAACTTATCCCTAAATACTAGATACAAACCCCATGACTCATAAATATCTCCATGATATTTCTCCTTGGAATATGGTCCACCTCTTGAGTTTAAATTCGAATTTGATCTTGGGAGGCCACATAAGGGTGCCTTGGAAGCTTCCAAATGATCTACACATGTCACAAAACTCATTGCACACACACACACACACACACACACACACACACACACACACACACACACACACACATATATGTATATGAAACCATGTTAATTTCCTAGTCTTTAATCATGAATTCACTTTAAATACGTAAAAAAATAACTTTTGAAAATAAGGATCCTAACCCATAGAATCATGAAGATGGTTACTTGATGTAGGGTCTTAGGCTAGATAGTTATGAAATGAGGGCTAAATGGTTTATGAACGGATGGAAATATGGATGAATATGGAAGACAATTTTGAGACTCAACACCTCACTTTCAACAAATATTTCATTAAATTTTGAAGTATTCTATTACAAGGCCTCCAACAACATTCATTTTTTTTGTAAATTTCCATATTAAATTGATTCAACATTAAAATAATTTGCAAGTAATTTCTAACCAATTAGAGATCATGAATAGGTCAAACATGGGGTTGTTATGTATAATAGTATCAATACACAATAGGAGTGCGAAATCAAACTCTTAGAAGAAATTGATTTAAGTTAAATCATATTCGTATGTCAAACATCCAATCAAGATATTATAGTTATGGATAACATGCTAGATTTATCGATGTTTAAATTTTATGTCTCGCAACTCTAACCCCCTTTCCCCCAACCTACAAGGGATTTTTTGATTGAATGATGGTGATGTGAGGATCTTCCTGTAAATGACAAGGATAGGTGTCCCTTGCATTGCATTGAAACTAATCTATTAAAACCTTAGTAAAATGTTCTTGTGCTCAATTTCCTACGGCCCCTTTGTGCATTTATGAAGCACTAATGAGGGGGTCATCATTCATCTTCATAGAATGCAGGAATATACTATAAAGGTTATACATTGTTGATCTACGTATTTCAAGAAGGTTAGGCACCATTGGTCTATCTCCACTCAAATCCAAGTACATCAAATGAGAGTTCTTAAATTGGTATTCAGGTCATTCCATTATGATGGACAGTGTCACAAAATGAAGTAAACAAGAAACTTTAGTGGTGAATTCTTGTAAGTAGTGGAGGCAGGGGTTTTCAAATATTAGCACAATTGATGGTCGTGTGGATATTGATCTCTCCTTGTAAACATTGTCAAAACCAATAATAGTCTCGATGTAAATTTAGTGTCAACCAATAGTATGGAAAACCATGATTGACCATTACTTTCACTAAGAAGAGAAAATGATAAGCATTTTTAATGGGGAAGAAATAAATGTGAAACGTAACTCATGTATTTTAGTTGAAATTTATATAAGTCCCCGTGTTCTTTAATTATTAAATACTTAATGTAAATACTTCTAAATTATCATTAAGATATTGATTTTGAAGATTAAATGTGTATTAAAAGGCATTCATCTATGACATTGGATTTTTCATGTAGCATGAATAAACCACTTAAAGCTAATTATCAATTAATCTTAAATAGTTTTGTATAAGATATATCTTTACTTGCATTAATAGATTTATTACAAAAATAAATTACATTTTTAAACTTGTATGAATACATATAACTAAACAAAATTCAATAAATAACTTCCGAGCCTTGTTGGATTCTATGAGATTATTTTAAGTACAAATAGTTTATTTAAGATTTGAAATTTACAAAATGTTAATATTGATGGTGAAAGCATGTCATATGGTGTAAAAAGTTTAAAGGCATCCATTTATGGCCCATCTCTTGAATGAGCTTAAATACTCTACTTAATGCTCATGGTGAATTCATTAATCCATGTTTTATTAGAAAATTCATTTTCTTTACACGGTTTTTTATTCTAGAAATAACAATTTCACATTTGTACATTCATATGAAACCACATGATAGTTAAATAGAAATTTACTAATGTTTTCTTGACTTATTGACTTATATGACATGATTACATATAAGAATAACTGATTTAATATTGCATAGTTAGTCAAACTTTCAATTCAAATAGAATAAACCAGTTAGAACTCATAATATAATTGGTTTTAAATTATTAATTTTCTAAAAATATATAATTTTTTAACTTACATTGAGATCTTTATTTCAAAAATAAATTCCATTTATACATACATACATTCTAAATATAATTTAATACATACTTGTCTTGTTGGTTTCTATGAGATTATTTCAATTACAAATAATTTATTTAAGAATTGAAATTTACCAAATGTTAATAAAGGTGGGAAAATCAAATGCCATATGTTGCATAAAGTTTAAATACATTTATTTATGACCTGTACCTTGAAATAACTTTAACAATCTACTTAACATTCATTACCAATTAATTATTCTATGTGTTGTTAGGAAAAACATTTCATATTACATGGAGTTTTATTTAAAAAAAAGTGTCACATTTACGCACTTAGATTAAACCTCATGATATGAAAATAAAAGTCAATAAATGGCTTTATATAGACCACTTAAAACTCATTATCAATTAATTATAATTTTTTTGTGAAAGATATATATATATATATATATATATATATATTATACTAGTTACATATTTAAAAATTGCATCACATTTATGAACTTCTATCAATGCATATAGCCAAATAGAATTCTTCAAGTCATATTGGATTCTATGAAATTATTTAAACCATAAAGAAACTATTTATGAATTGAAAATGACAAAATGCTAATATGGATTGAAAAATCAATGTCTTATGATGCAAAAAGTTTAAATACAACCACTTTTTACCCATCTGTTTAATGAGTCTAGATGGTCCACTTAACACATTGTTAATTAATTATTCCATGTTTTATTAAGAAGAGAATTTTGTTTTTCATAGAGTTTTGTATCAAAACAATACAATATGAGATTAATACAGTCTTAATAGATTACGTGATAGACAAATAAAAGTCAATAAATGGATTCCTTATTAAATTAAATGAGATGAGATGATTGCATATACAAATAGTTGATTCAAGAATATATGAAGAAAAAAAATATGGGTTAAAAATTGAATGCCCTGCAATTTAACGAGTAGTATTCACTTATGAGTCATAACTCGTTAGCCTAAATAGTCCACTTAATACTTATTATCAAGAAATTAAAAGACTTATTTTTTGAAAAAAATGCATCATAGTATATGGCTATTATAATCACATTTATACACTCATATTAATGGACATAACTAAGTACAAGTCAATAATATAATTATAGCTCAAGTGATATAATTTCAGTTTATTTAAAAGACAAATTTACAAAAAAAATGACTTTAAATAATGAAATTAGATGCCTTACGGTTCAAAATTTTCAATGACATAATTAATCCATGATAGTATCTAATCAAACCTTGATAAGCCACTTATCAATCGTTATCCTCATATATATGTTTTTTTAAGAAATGCAAAATTATTTACAATATATTTTTATCTAAAGAATTACATATCACATTTATGCACTCATATTAGTGCATTTTATATGTAAACAACGAATAACTAACTTTGTGCCTTATTGATTTTCAATATGATATGATTGCAGTTACAACCATTAATTGATTTAAGCATATAAATTTATGAAAACTATCAATTGAGAAATCACATATCTTGTGATTCAAAAAGATCAAATCATTTACCTATGGCACATTTCTCATTAACCTTAATAGTGAATAATGCATTGTGAATAGTGAATAATGCACATAACATTTATCAAGTAAATTGTTATAATTTCTTTAGTAAGAATAGCACCTTTGTTTGCAAGGAGTTCTATTTGAAAACTTATATTTCACATTTATATATGATTATTGATACATATAATTAAACATAAGTCATTAAAAAAATCATTATAAGATGGTTCATATAAGATAATTTGAATGGCAAACAATTCATTTAAGAACACGCGCGCGCACACACACATCTTAGAAAAAAATCGATACAACAGTCATTGCAAAAACATGTATAAATAATAAGAAATAAACATATTAATATAATTGGCAATTTCCATCTATTTCAAAAAATATAAAATCATACAAATTGATTCAACAAAAACTATGTCCAAAATGTATTGAAAATTTGGAATGTACTTTTCAACAAATTTATAAAAGAAATTATCTCCATGAACTACAATGAAGTACATGTTCTATTGAACATTCGAATGTACTCATGTTTTTGTTTGATACGATGAAGTGTCTTAAGAAAGGGGAATAAAACTTGCATAAGCCACGTATCTTGCTCTTTTCTTGTATATGATTTTATCAAGATGTGGTTTGATCGATATCCCATGAATTGAGAAGTATGCTTTTCTGTATCTATTAGCAATACATTTGATTCTTCATAATTATCTCCATATTGGCACCACACATCAACCAACTTTTTCTCATAAAATTGTCTTGTTCTCCCTGCTTCCAATTTTGTTTGCAAATGACAATGAGATCTTTCCATGCAAATTTAAAGTCCTCTATATCAATATTTGATTTTTCAAGTACTTTTCGGATGTACTTGTCAGTGACATTTAATGTCCATATTGCGACATCATAATTTCTTAAGCAATATTTTAATACTTTTGAATGAAAAGGCCTTAAAAAATAGGACCTATCACCAAACTGCCAGTCTGGTTCTCTTTGAATATGAAAATCTTGTTCATCTTTGGTGTATGATTGGAAGAATACTCCTTCCATTTCGAATATCAACAACATCTTTTGACTTGTAGTAATTCCCATCTGCATTTGCACTGCAACCACATGTATGATATTAACATATCTCCACTTCAACACTTCATTGCTTAAGGACATAAAAACCTATCATTTTAAAAATGATGTTAATATTTATTATGAACAGTTTCCATTTGTATGCAAAGGTAATTTTACAATGAGTTCAAAGTATCACAAAATACAAATACAATTGCCCCATTAAAATGAACAAACAAATAATATGTTTACTTTATACATACAACCTAATACCTTTATTTAATTTGTATGGAACAAAAGTATTATAAGAAAGCATTGACCCACCATTTAGATCATTAATTTTAAGACTTATAATGATTTATATAAGTGCAATTGAAAAATATAATTATAATGGTCTAGCGCAACTAAACAAACTAATTTTTTATTAATTTTCACATACAATATAACACAATTTTTAAATTTCAAACCTAATTAATTATATGTTAATTTATAGAGTTTCTACCTTAGTTTTTTTTTGTGCTTCTTTTAGTGCAAATTGTATGTTTATTGTTGGTGTTACATACAACTTAATATAATTTTTCAACTTATATGGAATAAATAGGGTTATAAGAATGCAATGGGTCATCCTTCAAATTACTAATTTCTAAGAGGTATAACAATAACTTAAACCACATTTAAAGCAAATAATTGTAATGATCTAATTAAAACAAATAGAACAGTTACCTATTAATTTTACATACGATGTAATCCATTGTAAAACAAAAAATATAGAATGGGAAATTTTGATATGAAAACATTAAATGACCATTCATCTCACCAAAAATAAATAAAATAAAAATATTTGATTTTTAGAAATGACAAACCAAATCAACAATTCTTTTATTAGTGTTGTGAAATAAAAGTAATCAATCATGATGTCATACATATAACATCATGATATAGACATATGTAATCTTAAGGTACTTCTAAATATAATTGGACATCCTTCAAAATAGCTCGCACATCCGTAGCCTTGTTGAGTTTATGCAATATTCTCCATAGCTCATGGATCAACCAATTATCCCCTTGATTTGCTCCAATGAATGGAGGGGCAAGAATCACATTTTCTTTTGGATTCTCTTTCACTCTCTCAATTAAACAATCAACTATAATAGTATTGGTTGCATCATATTGGGTATGCATTTCCCACACTTTTTTCAATGATTTAGTGTGTATAACTTTCGTTGAATTGTCAATGACCTTATGTCCCTTTTGTGGCTTACAGTCTGAAGCAGTCCACTTAAACAGAAATTTATCTTGTAATGTTTCTGAAACCAACTTTTTTAGAAATCTTGTTGTGCTTTGTTTCAAAGCTGTCGTCCAAATTGCAATGTCAAGAGATTCATTTTTGAAACACATTTCAAAAAATGATTTTGCATGTGGATGAATCCAAAATAGTTTTTTCTCTATTGTGTAATCAGCATCAGCTCCCATTTTCTCAATATGCCCTTTGTTTGTTGCTTCATCATCAATGCTATGATAAAAAATGTCCTTTAGTTCAAAAATAACTAGTTTCTTTTCAGTTATTTTGGCTGCAACACAATGGAAAATAATATAGTCAAACCATTTTATTCATGTTACAAAAATTACTAAAAAAATTGTTGAAACAATACACTTACCTTGAGTGGTTTTTTCAATATTTATAGATGAAACAATAAGTTCTTTTATCATTTGGATAGGACCTGGAGTAAACATATTAAACCTTCAATCAAATACCGATTGTACTTCTATTTAAACCTTCAATCAAATACCAATACCAAGAAAAACATTAGTAATGCAACTTTAAAAAGGACACACACACACACACACACCTTAAACATTATTTTGATTGTTAATTTTACCCTTTTTATTTGTTCCTATAATAAAAATATACAACATTATGGTAGTTACAAGTATTTGAGTTTGAAGAATAATAAGATAAACAAGAAGACAAGTTATAAGTATCTGATATGACATTATCTTCATATTTGTAACGTTGGACCTCATCATCATCTTGGTTAGCTTTATTTGTTTCCAAATTAAACATATAAAATATTTTGAATTGTGAAAATGAATAGAATCATTAAATAACAAGGAAAACAAGTGGACAAATTATAAGTACCTGATGTTATATTTGGTTCTTGGTTGTAGTTTTGTGGGACAATACCTTGGTCATTATATTCATTCTCTTTATTTCCAACTATAATCAACATATGAAATGGATATGAATCACAAAAAAAAAAAAAAAAAATTAGAATAATAATAAAATAAAAAAAGATAGAGATACAATGATTAATACCCATTTCTATCTCCATCGTTCCATGGTCATTGTCTTGATTAATTTCATTCATCTCATAATTCCCTATAATAGTCATCCAAAAATATTATGAATATGGAAATTAAATAAATTGAAAAATTATCAAGAGAAAAAACTAAACAAATTATGTACTTGTGTTGATAACTTCTTCCTCTCCTCCTTCTCCTCCTATTTCCATCTCCATACTTTTTTCAACAATATAAGCACTATGTTGATTAATTTGTTTCTTCCCACTTTCATCATTCTCTGTTTTAGAATCTCCATCATTAGTCATTTTAGTAAACACTTTGACAATTAAGAAATATGAAAAAAATAGTATCCAATGTATTATAAGAAAATAAAGAAATGAATTGTAGTACCTGAATTTTCCAAGAAGTTAATGGGTACTGGATTTGATAGTTGAAAAGATTTGTAATTATTTAACATGATTGTCCTTTGTGACTCTGTTTGCACAACACATGAAATTCTTCTTCCATATGTACAATAGGCCTTGATAAAAAATTTCCCCGCATAAAGAGAAATAACCACTTTTGCATCACTACATTGTTGGTGCTTTTCCACTAAATCCATCCAAAAATCATAATCTCTCTCATTTTCATCAAATGTGTCTTCAAATGTGTGAGAGTATTTTATAGCCTCCAAAATTTTAATTCTGAAGTATAGAAATGTATAGTAAGAACTATATCATAACTATAATTGTTTTGGCAATTATATTCATAAATGCCACTAGTAATTTTATAATTGAACTTGGAGTTCTTTATCGAAATTTCCAAAGACTGGCGTATATCATTACAAAACCAAAGTTCTACTAAGAGAACTGTAGTAAAGTCATTCAACTCATTTTTTTTTCGATAAGAAATCGAAAAATTCAATGTAATACCCCTTGTTGAATTGTTCTTTTTTCAAAGCTAGTGTGTCCAAAACAACAAGGTCAGTGTGTAAAACTAGTTGCAACTGACATGGAAAAGAGTGCAAAAGTGTTGACAAAAGATCAGGGCCTCCAAAATGACAACCAAATTCAAAATTGTTATCAACATGTTGAACACTTGTTGATCCATTTATCATTCTGTCAAGGACTCCACATGCTTGTGAGAAAGGGACTCTATCTTTGTATTACGTGTTCCTTTGACATAAGTAGACCCCTCCACCATGTTGCAAAAATTGGTGAATATGATATCATTAATTTCATAATGCTCAAGAATGTTGAATGTGGTAAGAGTCATCTCATTCAAGTTCTGATCATGACTTTGACAATATGTAACCATTGCATCCAATATTGTTCTGTTGGTTTTCAATTTAGAACAATAATCTTTTATTTTTATGGCATTTGTTGGATGATTAATTGGAATAGAAAACCAAATGGTTCCATCCAATAGCTTATCTGCTACTGAAGCAATTTCTTCCATGGTTAATCCCTGAAGGGGCCGAAAAGTAGCTGCTGTCAAACTGTGTAGACTATTTTTCTTGTAGTTCTCAAAATCAGGTTGGCTTGGAGAACACTTTAATGTGCCTAGTTGGTAACAGTTAAAAACAGTGTCCCATTTATCCCAAATAGGTTCATCAAGATATAAGAGAATTTTTTTATCAGAAAAAATTGTAATTGGACAATCGAAGAATGAGCACAACATTTCATCATCAACCTGATAAAATAATAAATATAAACTAATAAGAATCCAATGTAAAAATGAAACTAAATAAGGTGTTATAATCTAATGTGAAATCATCATAAATATCAGAAAATATGACTTATATTATCGGCTTTAGTAATTTATCTACAATAAAATTAGATACAATAATAAAATTTAAATGTAAAAATAATTAAAATTACATACCTTGTCTTCAGCCGTCTTAGAGCATCCAATCCTCCTTTTCTTTAATTTGTCATTGGCAATTAAGAAATGCCTTGCCGAGCGCACACAATCAATAAATGGAGTTTTATAAAATACCTTATTTGCAGAATTTAATTGACAACAAATGCGGATCACCTCAGTGGGTTCAACTGATGGATGCAAGAATCGAGCATTACATTTTTTATATTTTTTTTCGCTTCTGTTGATACATTATATTTAGGATTTGTTAAAATTTCTTTTGCTGCTTGAATGGTATGTTGACCATCAACTATCCAAAAATTGATATTCTTAGAATTTAGATCTGTCTCATTTATAATTTTGATAGAGTTGACCAAAGGATCAGGCTCATTGATGTCAAATGGAATCAGAAGAGCATCAGGTAATGAGGTTTGAAATTTTTCTAGGAATGATTTCACTAATACTTGAACATTTAAATCATCTCGTGATCTTAATTTGAACACCTTAGGAGCTTCTTTACATCTTTCAACAGGCACTTTTCTATTAAAGGAGTTTGAAAATAGATAGCAATGCTTGAAAGCTTCATGAATCTCATCACATTGATTTGCAAGGTTAGTTGTCTCAAATTCAACTTTCCTAGTTTTTTGAAATTCTGTAGTGGGCTTGAAATCACTTTCTTTTATATTCTCCTCCAAATCAGATAAATATACTCTTCTCAAAGCAAGTAATTGAGAATCAATTTTATCATCTGGTATTTTATCAAAAAATTTACCCTTTTGTTGTAAATGAAGAAGTACAGATGATGTTTTTTTACTTCTTACATAACGATATCTCAGAACAGTGGTGATGCGTTTTAAAAGATCTGCACAACTATTTAGTCCAGATTTAGAGAAGCTCTCAAAGTTATCCAACTTGAACATTGAATTTTTATCGTATTTTTTGAATCAGTACTTGAAGCTTCAATCAAATCTGGTCTAAAATTTGTATACTCCACTTGACATGAAATTAATTTTACCTCATTTTCTTTAATCATTTCCACTTGAAAGTCAATGTCATTTTCATTGCAAGCATAGCAATTAATTATTATTCCTAATATCTCTGGTTCGTTTCCGTCTATTGATCCAAATAGGTACATATCAGGAAGCATATTCATGGGAGTTTCTATTTGGATGTACCAATCTTGCACGAACTCATATTTATTATTTGTATTGTATTTTTTAATCATTTCAAAAGTAGAAGGTGAAGGTGTTATTGATATTTCCTTTTGAGTTGAATAACTTTTCTTTTTTAAGTGATTGTTGTAACATTTCATTTGCTTTTGGGCCAACCAATTCTGCAAATAATAGCAAAAAAAATATTTGCATTAATCAAAACGAAAATATAATTTCAAATATTATCACATAATGTTATAAATACTGAAAAACCACCTAATCTAACCATTTCCAAGATAGTGTACATAAAATATAAAACCACCATACCAGTTGAAGGAGGCAATGTTTGTACATCACTTTTTTTTTGTCTTTTCTTCACTACTTTACTTTGAATTTCAGGCACACCAGATTCCGCAGTTTCTAGAAAAAAAAATTATGGAATACATGAAATACTAAATATTATTAAACAACCTTATAATATATGATTTCCATTTACATGCACAATAATAAACGAGTACATATGCTATGCAAGTTTACTATATGACACCAAAAGTTATCACCTAGGTAAAACTGATAAGAAAAGAAACCACATAATCCAACCATTTCAAAAAGAGTACAAAAAATATAAAACCACCATACCAGTTGAAGGGGGCATCATTTGTGGATCACTTGTTTTTCTTTTTGTCTTCGCTACTTTACTTCGAATTTCAAGCCCACCAGTTTCCACAGTTTCTAGAAAGAAAAATTTAATGGAAGACATGAAATAACAAATAGTATTAAACAACCTTATAATACTGATTTTCATTTACACGCACAATAATAAATGAGTACATATGTTATGCAAGTTTAGTATATGACACCAAAAGTTATCACATATTTAAAATTTCTTGGAAAAAAATACCCATGTTAGTATGGGTTGTCCCCATTAAAACCCAATCCTAAGGCTATTTCCATGGGTTTTATTAATCAACAACCAGTTATTAACACAATGTCTAACAATTTTAACAAAGTATAAATTAAAATTGTCATACCAATTAAAGAATTTGGTGTCGTGTTTCTTGAACTTCCTTTTTCCTTGGATGCTTCCTTTGAATTCTCACTAGCTTCATAGTCCATGGTATCTGAAAATAAAGTAAAAAAATTGTTATCACAATTTCGAATTATTGAAGAAAATATGAATTTATAAATACTACAACTATTCGCATAATTATATGTGTAACAAAATGAACAAGAACAATAACAATTGTATAACTCACAATAATAGCTAATCAAGGTTAGAAAAAGGGCACCTCGAAATAATTTTTTATATTATTTTAATCGTGAATATAGGAAAGGAAATATCTACTAGGTTTCCTTCCAGCACAAGCATAAGAACATTTCCAAAAGACATTACATTGTGAATAAACAAAAAAAATTGTATAGACCAAAATAACAACATATATACACAAAATTTATCTCTTATAGTCATGTATATTCTTAGTTTGCTTTAGATAAAATAATAGCAAAACACAATGAAAGAACATTAACTATGGCAATCATTATATTTTCTTCTAGATCTTTGTCTAGCACAAAGACAAACACATACCAACTTTGCAAGGTGAAATAAATATAGAATGTGATATAATTACTTCTAACATGAACAAAAGCATATTGCATTTGCATCCTAGATTTATTTCTATTACAAACGCATGGATATTGTCAAAAAAAAACATTGTAAGGTGAAAGAAATCTAGCACGTGCTAGAATTATTTTTAGCACGAACACATTCATATTTCCAAGAAAAACATTGCAAAACAAAATAAATATAGCACAAGCTAGATTTCCTTCTACCACAAACCACAAACATATTGTCATTAAAATATTGCAAGGCAAAGGAAATGAAACCCATGCTAGACTATATTCTATCGCATACAAGAAGATTGCCAACAACAACATTGTATTGTAAAGCAAAAACATAAACACAATGTCAATAAAGTCATTTGAATAATAATATTTCTTGGGACATTTGACCTTTCCTTTTAGAGACTATGAAGTTTTAGTCCATGCCTACATAGACTATTGTTACAATATAAAAAAATTTAAACCTTGAAACGATTAGAAGGCCCTTCATATGGAATATGTGGTCTAAGAATGGGAATAGTGTAAAGATTTCCTCCTATAAAAAATACAAGAACGTTGCAAATAACAACATTACAAGGTGAAAGAAATATAATTCATACTATAATTCCTTCTAATGCGAAATTAATCACATAACAACATTGTAGGGTGAGAAAAATTTACTCAGAATTACATTTACTTATAACAAACATATAAATATCTCCAATGACAACACTACACGACAAAAAATCTAGCACAAGCTAGATTTTCTTTTAGCCTAAACAAAAACATGTTAGCATTAACAACATTGCAATGTAAAATAAAATCTAACATGTGTTAGATTTCATTTTAGTGCAAACTCGAGCACATAGAAACATTGTAGAGTGAGAAGTCTATCAAGTGCTAGATTTATGTCTACCACAAATACAAGCACGTTGCCAACAACAACGTGGTAGAGTATAAGAATTCTAGATTGTGTTAAATTTTCTTCCAACACAAACACAAACACATTTTAATTTGAAAGAAATTTAACACATGTTATATTTCCTTTAAACGCAAACACAAGAACATAACAACATTGTAAGACTAAACAAGTTTATTGTGTGCTAGATTAACAACATTGCAATTTAAAATAAAATCTAACATGTGTTAGATTTTCTTTTAGCGCAAACTTGAGCACATAGAAACATTGTAGAGTGAGAAATCTAGCAAGTGCTAGATTTATGTCTACCACAAATAAAAGCACATTGCTGACAACAACATTGTAGAGTATAAGAAATCTAGCTTGTGTTAAATGTTCTTCCAACACAAACACAAGGACATTTAAATTTGAAAGAAATCTAACACATGCTATATTTCCTTCTAGCACAAACACAAGAACATAACAACATTGTAGGACTAAATAAGTCTATAATGTGTGCTAGATTAACAACATTGCAATGTAAAATAAAATCTAACATGTGTTAGATTTCCTTTTAGCACAAATACAAGCATGTTGCTAACAACAACATTGTAGAGTATAAGAAATCTAGCTTGTGTTAAATTTTCTTCCAACACAAACACAAGCACATTTAGATTTGAAATAATTCTAACACATGTTATATTTCCTTCTAGCACAAACACAAGAACATAACAAAGACTGCTAGATTAACAACATTGCAATGTAAAAGAAAATCCAACATGTGTTAGATTTCCTTTTAGCACAAACTCAAGCACATAGAAACATTGTAGAGTGAGAAATATAGCAAGTGCTAAATTTATGTCTACCACAAATAAAAGCATGTTGCCAACAACAACCTTGTAGAGTATAAGAAATCTCGCTTGTGTTGAATTTTCTTCCAACACAAACACAAGCAAATTTAAATTTGAAAGAAATATAAAACATGTTATATTTCCTTCTAGCACAAACGCAAGAACATAACAACATTTTAGGACTAAATAAGTCTAACGTGTGCTAGATTAACAACATTGCAATGTATAAGAAAATCTAACATGTGTTAGATTTCCTTTTAGCACAAACTCAAGCACATAGAAATATTCTAGAGTGAGAAATCTAGCAACTGCTAGATTTATGTCTAACACAAATGCAAGCACGTTGCCAACAACAACATTGTAGAGCGAGAAATCTAACATGTGCTACATTTATGTCTACCACAAATACAAGCACGTTGCTGACAACAACGTTGTAGAGTATAAGACTTCTAGATTGTGTTAAATTTTCTTCCAACACAAACCCAAGCACAATTTAATTTGAAAGAAATCTAACACATGTTATATTTCCTTCAAGCACAAACACAAGAACATAACAACATTGTAGGACTAAATAAGTCTAATGTGTGCTATATTAACAACGTTGCAATGTAAAGAAAATCTAACATGTGTTAGATTTCCTTTTAGCGTAAATTCGAGCAGATAGAAACATTGTAGAGTGAGAAATCTAGCAAGTGCTAGATTTATGTATACCACAAATCTATCCTACCATCGAAAGCGGAAACAAAATCTATCCTACCATTTCAAGCTTTGGATAGAAAGCTTGGTAAAAGAGATGGATTTGGTCTGGGATAAGTCTCTCTATAAGGAAAAGAGGTCCTCTACATGGAGCTGGCAGAAGGGAGTTACCTAAAAATCTATCACGAGTTATCTAGAAACTCCATACGAAAACATCACATGTGTTTTCTTATCAAAGGATGGGCTTCCTCTCAAAAACCTATAATTCATTGCTTCCCTGTATCCCTTGCAAAGGCTCTATCTTTTGACCCCGTTGTATAAAAGGCTCTTTCACCCACTGTTGATAATATCGGCGATATTCGAAAATATTGCGATATTTTTGGCAAAACGATATATCGCCGAGAAAATATCGCGATATTTTTTTGTTATGAAAATATCGCGATATTTCCAAATATCGACAAATATCGGCAAAATATCGGCTATGTTTAAAATTTTGAAAAAAAAATTTTTTTATGCTTGCCGATATTTTGTTGATATTTTCGCCGATATTGCCAATAAGATGTTTTTTGGACCCTCGCCGATATTTTGCCAATACCAATATTTTCAACACTGCTTTTCCTACCCTGTTGATCATATGCTCCAAGTACAAACTCAAAATAATATATGGAAGACACATTATCCTCATGCATGGGAGACATAACATATACGTTTTCTTGGAGAGTTTCTTTCCATGTCATTCTTACATTCTTCCTCATGCTGAAAGAACATATCTCATTCTTACATTCTTCCTCATGCTAAAAGAACGCATGCCTCCATAGTTGGAATTCAATAAAACCAACCTAAGAAGCCAATGATCTTGAAATATGTGTGATTTTGTGCCAAGATAGAGGTGTCGTGGCATAAGTGGAAGGAAGGAATTTTTCTAAATTTGAAGACAGAGTTTAGTAAAAAAACATAAAATCTCATTACGCACTAGTTTAAATCAATGTTCACTGCAAATAAGATAAGGTGTCCTTCAAATCACATTATAAACTAGTCTGAATCATCACTGCATTGAGCCACGGTATACGAATTGTAAGGATACCCAAAGAGTAGCAGTAGCTAAAAATTTTTATGCCAACACTATGGAACTAGAGGGAATGGATTCAATGGAGATCAAGACCTTGCGTTGTGTTTTTCTGAGTGGAAGAAGTCCCTAGAAATTAAAATTTTCCTGGAGATAGGGACAAGCAACTAATAACAAACGGAAGCACTAACAATGTATCAAGGAGTCAGGTTCCTGAAGGACATTGTGCAAAGGGATGTAGTTATTGTTGAGGACTCCAACATAATCACAAGATCACTGAAGCAGTTCCCTCCTCCTAAGCCTTGGCATGCATCTATCATAAAATGGTCCTGCTACTCAATGCATTTAAATAAGTCCACTATTTTCAGGTTAGAAAAAGATTCAACTCCCAAGTCAATCAGATGGCTAAGCAAGCAATTTCAGTTGAGGACTCCAACACAATCACAAGATCACTGAAGCAGGAAAGAGCTCCTTCCTCTTAAGCCCTGGCATGCATCTATCATAAAATGGTCCTGCTACTCAATGTATTTAAATAAGTCCACTATTTTCAGGTTAGAAAAAGATTCAACTCCCAAGTCAATCAAATGGCTAAGCAAGCAGTTTCAAAAGACAAAGGAACTCTCTGAGTATGTATCAAGGGGGAGGAAAATCCCTCTACACCTCAATAACATCATCAATAAAAAGTCCAAGGAGAGGAAGCATGAAAGGTGGCACTCTCTACCCAAATTGTGATACATGGAAACAAAAGGAGTTTGGCTCACCAGATAAGAAGGCACAGGGACAGTTTGCTAACAGAGAGTTTGATAACCAGGACAGTTTGCTAACAGGGACAGTTTGATCATATGTTCCAAGTACAAACTCAAAATACTAATGGAAGACAGGTGATCCTCATGCATTGGAGACATAACATATACGTTTTCTTGGAGAGGCCTGAGACTAAAGCATAGCTTGACATTCTTTTTTATTACAGATTTCCTTGACAACACGTTAGCATTCTTTTTACTTGCAGATTTCCACAAGCTTGGGGTCCTCTGGAAATTCTTCTGGAGGAGTACTAGCTTCTGGGTTATGATCTTCCAGTGATTTTTTTCTTTTTTTAATTATTTGTGTTTATTATTATTATCTTCTCACTAAACGTCTTGGTAGGCTAAAATTTCACCTCATCCCACTCTAAAGTAGAATGATTTAAAGAAAATGATTTGTTGATATTCCTACCTGGGAACAAAACTGGCAGTTAAGTTCTCATATTTGGTTGCTCCTAGGATTAATCATTACATCATAGGTGTGCATAGGTTATACATTAGAAGATATATACAGTCATGTATATCCCTTATCACTGGGAAGTGCAAATGTCATAATTCAACGGAGCACATGATGTACTACCGTTAAGGTGCATTACAAAACACGAAGTACAAGTTTGATACATCTTTGAAGTCAAGTCCACTAGGAACTAGGAACTATGTCTGATCAATGAGATTTCTGTAGGTCTAACAAATCCACAGTTGTGAATAATTATTCCCTACAAATACATGCCCAGGTGGACAAAGTTGCAATGGATCTTGAGCATTTTGTTAGCTACTTGAGCACTGAAGAGGTGCCTTTTGCATAATGAGTAGGGTCCCGGCTGATGATCATCAACTTTGCTACTTGTGCCATCCCAATGCTCAAGACAAGGCTTTGAGTAGTGACAAAGTACAAGTCAGTGAGTGTGAGAAATAAGGGAGAGGTGCTAAGTTTGGCTATGCCACTGCCACAACTACATCTAGTAGAGCATACTTTGGATGAAAAGGTACCCTGCATCCTCTTGGGGTTATCTAATATGTGGTGACCTCAGGATGATGGTAATGAAGGATGGAACTTCCAGTGATATTTATGTTTCCCAATGTTTTGGGATGGCCTTCAAAGCTAATCAATGATGACCCTCCCTGTTCTACTACGGTGCAGGTGTTCAGGTGCCATATCATTTATTGTTCATTGTTTTGTTGATGTGACTCACCCTTCAAGGTTTTAATTATGTTGATGGTTGTACTGGACTTTGGGCCAAGGGTCTATTTTGTTCATAACTTCATATTTCAGTTGGATCTAGGCATTTAGTGCATAGGGGATTTTTAATGTTGCTCCTATGTTGACATTATGGTGGTGGTCCATCTATTCAAGCCACACATTCACACAATGGGTAGTGGATGATGGATCTAGTGGGCAGGTATGGGTTTGTTGGAGGGTTACATGTTTGAGGCGGCATTTAACTGGAGGGAGGAAGATGGATAAAATCAAAATCTGTGACCAAGTTCCTGGTGCAGACAGGGAACCTTGGAGGGGTTGTTAAACCAATCTTTGTACGAGGAAGAAGGGAGGCAGCCCTGTGCCCCCAACATGGCTGACATAGAGGGGATCAGAATATATGCAGAAAAGACAGAAGTCAAAGGCCAAGGAGAAAGCAGATGAACCGAGTAGACTGCATCAGATCTTTATAGGGGGTGCTCAGCACAAGCTACTGCACCTGTTCAAGTGAACCCAATCATATTAACTGCAAAAAAGGATTTGAATAAAAGAGAGAAGCATCTTTATGTTGTCTGCCTCCAGAAGCAACAAAAGAAAATATTAGAGTGTGATAGGAGAGGGTATTTTCATTTGAGTGCAATGCTTAATAAAACTTAGACGACCATTTTTTTCCTGAAATGCAATAAAGAGAAGCATTAAAACTTACTACACTGGAATTTGGCACAAGAGACAAATAAGCTCGAACAGGATAATAGGATAGTGATTAAAACACAGTTAACAGACTTATAAACATTTATCAAATACCATCACACAATTGGCATGGTTAATATCAGCAAAAGGCACGGCTATTAGTGCAGCAACGATGAAGCATTTGGCACACGAAGAATACAGCAATGCAGCAGCTAGATATAGTATTTGAAAATGAAAAATAGAAGATACTAGAATGCCATAGTTGACATTGTAACATAGTGCTTGGCACAGTTAAGAAAGAAAATAAACATAGTTAGAAAAGGCTACTGATTGCAGCAAAGTAGGCACTTAGACATAGCGAATTCAGATGTCCCATTTGTGGTTTGATATTCCTTTTTTTGCTCTGCATAATGAATTTCCGGGAGGAAACCCACTGGGTACTTCCCCTCTAAATGCAAATGCAAATCAAACCAATCAAACAGTCTAAATGCAAATGCACATGCATGTATTTGTTTTCGGCTTTCTTAGTATGTGAATGATAAAAAGAAAGCTAATGCGCAAATCTGAATTACTTTTCAAGCGACAGTTACTAACAAGTTTCTTTTCAAAATAAAAAATGAAGACAATCACAACACTTTACGATTCGGAAATGAATACTTGCTTTCGACACTAGAAAAACTACAAATTCAGACCAAATACAATAGTAACAGGGTAATTGACTATCAAGAGCAACCAAACTCTCTCCTATGACTGAAAACGACACTTGCGACACTTTCAAATCAAGAAACGACAATACAATTACGTTACTTTTTGCAAAGGAGAACTGAAAATGACTCAACAAATACACAAAAACATTTACAGTTCTTTTGCACAATGGAGGCGGAATATCAGCAAGGAAAGGGGTTTCAAACAGAGATATACTGATTACAAACAACAAAACTCATGAATAGAACTGAAAAGAATGAACACAGAAACCAAAACTGAGGAACAATGCCTAGTCTGATCAGCGCACCTGTAACACAGTGAACTTGAAATGCAGTGCACCTACTACACTCGGGAAGTGCGCTGAATTTCAGATTCACAGAACAGAGCCTGCGCTGGGCCAGAGACGAGACTTTGCTTGGGTTTCAGGTCACAGTTTGCAGTTCAGTTCAGGGGTTTTGGCCGAGCAAATGGTAATCAGTAAACCAACAATCAGGGGTAGATCTAAGGAGGTTATTGGAGCTACCACAAGGGCAATTAGAGAGTTTGTAAATCAGTTGTTTAATTCATAAACAAATCCGGAGATTGACTGAAGCGGCATTTATCTACTTTGCATTTGCATAGCAAATGCAGTTCGAAAGCTACCTGGCTCGACTTCAGGCTCCGTCTGTAAGTTTATAAAATAAACAACAAGGAAGATAAACAAACAACCTAGTCGCTCCCCAGCGGAGTCGCCATTTTGTTACAGGGAAAAGTGTCTACACAAACTTCTTATCCCACTAAGGTGTGGTAGCTACCTTAGAAACAAACAAAGTAAAGCTACTTTCGTTTTTCCTTTATGAAATATAGATGAGAGAAGAACAAAGGAGACCAACCTCTGTCTTGCGCTTATCTCCTAATTCGATTCCTCTCTCTCCTGATAGTCCTTCGCTACTTGCTTCCTAGAGAAGGATACTAAGAGTAAGGCTTAATGTGCAAAGGTGGTGGTACGCAAAACAAAGAAAGGAAAAATAAGATCGAGGGGATAAACAGAAATGTCTCCTCTCGTTTATATATTTTGTTGATTTGAAAAAAAGCTTACTCATTTTCATTCTTCTTCCTCATCTGTTTGTTGTCCCATTTTCCGTTGTTGTTGACTTCTTTCTCTTTGAAACCAGCCCATTTCTTTAGCTCTTTATGTCCTCATCCATTCTCTTTCAAAATGTTTTGATTAAAGGTTTGCTCCATGAATTTCACATAAACTCGTCATCGATATCTATTGATCTTCACCATTTGAGTCTCAGCAGGACCATTTTTGTCTCTGATACCTATTGCCATGGTTCTTTCATACCTTCAAAGGAGAAGCAGCTTCAACATGCACAACCATGAGAAAAGCACTGGGAAAAGATGAAGAAGACAATGGAGATGTAGGACAGCAAAAATCTCTCTATTTCTAATTGATTAATTGCAAATAAATGATAGTCTCAAAGTGTGGTAATTGAGAGGACAACTGCCTCCAGAGTAAGTTCATTTTTTCCCTTTTTGAATGTAACATGGCATATTAAGGTTTAGGAATCCCCTGATAGGAAAGTATCTTTGAATTTAACACAACATATTAAGGTTTATGAATTCCCTGATTGGAAAGTACTACTAACGAACACTTAAAAATGGAATTACCATACGCTGCGATATCCATGATGGTTGGATCACCAAGAAACTAGTACTGTTATGCAGCATGGATGGACTGTTAAATTTGAAGACAGAGTATGGTTGGATCACCAAGAAACTAGTACTGTTATGCAGCATGGATGGACTGTTAAATTTGAAGACAGAGTATAGTAAGAAACATGAAATCTCATTATGCACTAGTTTAAATCAATGTTCACTGCAAATGAGATAAGGTGTCCTTCAAATCACATTATACACTTGTCTGAATCATCACTACATTGAGCCATTGCTAACAGACAGTTTGATAACAGAGACAGTTTGCTAACAGGGACAGTTTGATCATATGTTCCAAGTACAAACTCAAAATACTAATGGAAGACAGGTGATCCTCATGCATTGGAGACATAACATATACGTTTTCATAGACGTTATCTGTTCACAACTAAAAATTCATTCCCTATGGGCCTTTCCACTATATGTGATTAATTAGCTTTACAAAAAACCCCTTTTCCAATCTATCTACTACCTGAGGTTATATAACCTTATCTTCTTCAAAAAATCCTTACTTTATAACATAAGGGACATGATAGGAAGACTTCAAAAAGAAGTCTGTAGAATCTTTCATCACACCGTCAAGAACTTGTAAATATTTATGGCAACAGGGGACAAAGTCAAAGTCCCCTTTGATAACTCATTCGCTGAAGTATTGAGTTCATGAAGAATGTCCCTGAAAGAATATTTGTCAAAGTCTGTTGAAGTGTTGAGTTCGTGAAGAATGTTCATGAAAGAATTTCATTTAAAAGATATAATTGAGTTATAAAAGTCCACCAACAAATGACATAGATTTATATTTATTAATTGATGCTTTCCTATTGGCCTAATCAATACAAGGTTGGAATCACTCATGATCTGCAACTTCTTAACACCTCTAAGCATAACAACCTCAATAAGTTTTCTTAGGGAAGTAAACTATGCTTGGTTAGTTGATCCTCTATCGAGAGAATATTGAATATGGAAATAGTGATCAGGAATGAGAAAAAGAACAACACATACCCCACAAATGCAGGGATGGTCTTAACTAACACCATAAATAAATAAAATCAAAATCCAAAGCTATCATTACTGATAGCTTAGGCTTCCTTGTGGGTATATCCTCCAACCTTTAATGAGCTAGATATAATAGAGCCAACAGTAATAGAAAGAAGAATGTCCTTGTCTTGAAAAATGCTAGAGTTCTTTGTTTACCAAATACCATATATGAATAACACTACAAGAGCTTCAAAGCATTTAAGAAACTTATTAAAGAACCAAACTTATGCACATTCCATCAAAATAACATAGGACCAAGGAACCTTTGGCTTGAGCTCAATGAAAAATTTAAATAGGATTTGAACAATATAACGACAAGAGATAAACAAATGATGAACATTTTCCTCATTGTTTTTGCACAACAGACATTGATGAGGCCCAACCTAACCTATTTTAATTCCACTTGCCCAAGTGAGAAGTTAATTTGATAAAGCTAACTACAATGTAATTATAATTTCCAAAGGAAAATGCAGTTATCATAATAAATCCACCACCACTCACTTCTCTTGAAAATTGAGATTCCATAATTACCTTATACCTTGTTTAATAGTGAAATCACTTCTACTAACTTTTTGACACCAAATTGGAACATCTTTTATATCATCTTTAAGATTTCCTTGATCTTAGGCTTGACATTCTGGGTTATGATCTTCCAGTGATTTTTTTTTTAATTATTTGTGTTTATTATATTATCTTCTCACTGAAAGTCTTGGTAGGCTAAAATTTCACTCTTCCCACTTTGAAGTAAAATGATTAAAGAAAATGATTTGTCGATATTCCTAAATGATTGTCTCAAAGTGTGGTAATTGAAAGGACAACTGCCTTCAGAGTAAGTTCATTTTTTCCCTTTTTGAATGTAACATGGCATATTAAGGTTTAGGAATCCCTTGATTTGAAAGTATCTTTGAATTTAACACAACATTATAAGGTTTAGGAATTCCTGATTGGAAAGTACTACTAACGAACACTTAAAAATGGAATTACCATAAGCTGCGATATCCATGATGGTTGGATCACAAGAAACTAGTA